>OY728123.1:1806784356-1809749159 GCA_963277665.1 Viscum album | reverse complement strand
GGGTCTGACAGTTTAGATGATCGAGTGGCTACATTTGATCATCTATATCTCTCTACTATTGTGGCATTCCTGTGTAAGATGAGTCATATCCTCCAACCATTATCATTATGGTGATTGAATTTACTTCCTTTGTGGAATTGGTTTGTGCATGGGATTAAGAGTTGGAGCCAGACTGTGATTGTAACTTAGGTATATGAATGGGAATATACCTAAGTAGGTTGGTTGATACTTCTTGATTATATTTTTCTTATTTTTTTGTCCTTATTGGATATTATGAGACGTTGTGGGTCTCAGGGTACCTAATAAGTAATGTTATACTCATCCCTACATAGGAAATGCCCGCACCTCGTTGTGTTGGATGCATATGACAGACAACGCTAACGGAGGCTGAGAGCGCCACGACTGGAAGGTGCCCGGAGGTGGACCTTGTGACTAGTCTTCTCACAGAGGGGATAGACGGACCGGGGGTGATGAGGAGACCATCTGTACCCACCCATCAGGTGGGATTCCTGGAGGACGACTTAGTGGATTATGTTTTACCTTTCTGCAATTTTACTACCTTTTCTGTTGTTTGTACTTTATAGTTGGTCTTGTATTTCTGGCCACTTTCCTTTCAGCACATTCTTTTGAATACATCTTTACATAGTGTTTACTTCCAATTGCGTACTCTATTGTGATTTTTTCTTTTTAAAAATTCAATGCCTTCCCAACTTAGTGATTTACACCTTTGGTGCTAGTTTCCAGCCCTTGGATTATGGAAGGCGGGCTTTGGGTAGTCATGACACAGGCGCTGAGGACGGGTCGTGACAAATTGGTAGTAGAGAAGTTGGTTCTACTGCAGAACATGGACTCTAAATATTTTAAAGTCAATAGTGTTAGGTTTGTTGGGTGTGGTTAACATTTTAGGGAAACCAGTTTTGTTGTAGTGGATGACGTATCCATACACTTGGACTCTGACTTCTGATCACTGACTCAGTGCAGGAAAACAATGATTGCGTGTGTGTTTCCTTTGAAAAATAGTTTCATTGTGATTACTTTGTTCCATCTCACCAGGTATACTATTTTAACCATGTAACACCTGTTTCATTTTAGTATGACCACATGAAGGAATCCAGCTAGGTTTCTAAGTTACATATGAGATGGTAGCCCACCGAGTGACAAGGCCTCGATGCATGGCCTCATCACAGAGGAGGTACCAGTAGTACCGCTACCCGCTAAACCACTTATACCATCATCTACTGCATCAGAGAGTGCATGTCATCTGAGTGCGTTGCATGAGTTATAACAACAGAGGCCGCCCAGGTTTCATGGAGAGACAGACCCACAGGAAACTGAGGATTGGCTGGAGGATGTCGTGAGAGTTTTCAGATTGGTAGGGACACAAGCCGGCCATAGGGTGATTATTGCCATGTGTCTCTGGCTTGCACCAGCAGGCATATGGTGGAGCCTGATGCTCCAAGTGCATGATGAGACCTCATTACTCTACACGGATATCGAGAGTCTCTTCCGCTCAGTGTTTGTTCAAGACACCCTTCGTGCGGTACGGATTCCAGACTTACTTCATCTATAGCGGGGTAGCATGACAGTAACTCAGTACTCAGCAAGGTTCACTGACCTCTCACGCTACTCCATGGATATGGTACGAGACCCATTCTTGATGTCCCAGACCTTCGATCAGGGACTCAGGTTTGAGATCAGGGCTTCGACAATTCCCCTCATCATTCCGATGCATGTGGGGATGCTGGAGTGAGCCTTTCTAGAGGAAAGTTTTCTCAGGGATCAGTCACTAGTGACGAGACCCACCACAGGGTGACACGTAGCGGAGTCTTCTATAGCTGGCAGGAGATAGATGATGCAGAGGTCCAAGTGGACCTGGCCATCGGGTGGGCGATCCCAGGATACAGGTATGGTTTTGCGGGGCACATGAGACACAATCAACTATACGAGGAGCAGGAACTGCTATACATGCGGCGGGCCGGGCCACATGGCTCATGACTGCCCGACCCTACATGCAGATAAGTAGCAGACAGTAGAGGGACCTCCTAGGAAGAGGTAGAGGTTAGACTGTGGTGGTCCACCAGTAGTAGGCGGATGAGACATAGGAGCTGGCCGAGCAGTGGGTGGTGGACAACATTTAGTGGATCTACCACCACCACCACCAAGAGGTCCACCCTGACCACAGGGAGATGGCAGACAGAGGAGGACTCAACTCCAGGCAGTTGAGAACAATGTCCACGGCCCACTTGAGATGATTCTAGGAACTATCTGTGTCTACTCCACCCTTACTGGAGTACTTATAGACACAAGTGTGATTCATTCATTAATTATTGCGGCCCTTTTTCGGAGCTCAGAGATTCCGATGGAGATGTTGGCTCATTCATTACGGCTAGAGACTCCTACCGGAGTAGACTCGATGATTACGCACTGGTGCTGGTAGGGTGAGCTTACTCTAGGAGTAGAAAGCTTCAGCTGGGATCTACTTATAGCGGCGTCGAGGCCTTACGACGTCATCCTGGGTATGCAGTGGTTATCTACAGTCCATGCTCAACTCGACTATATTAGGAACAAAGTGTGGTGTATCCTCACGGATGGGAACAGGTTCACCTTCACCGACGAAAAGGGAGCCATTGTAGCATAGGATGGACTTACGTAGAGGAGGGGGCAGTTGATCACACATCAGTTGGCTAGTCTAATCTTCGGAGCGGTTTATGTGTATAGTCTGAGTTTTCCTGTTGTGGTGGATCCGTACACGGATATTTTCCCTGACGATGTTCTAGGACTACCCCCTCGTCTAGAGGTAGACTTCTACATTGATATGTACCCCGGGATAGCACCGATATCTACTCCAGCATATCAGATGGATCCTGCCAAGCTTCATGACCTGCGGAACAGATAGAGGACTTTTAGGGGAAGGTATTTATCCTACCTAGTGTATTACCCTGGGAATAACTGATTTTGTTCGCCAAGAAAGAGGATAGAAGATTGCGACTGTGTGTCGACTACCCTCACATGAATCAGGTGATTATGAAGAACAAGTACCCACTCTTAAGGATTGATGAGCTCTTTTATCAGCTCATGGGAGAACGATGGTTCTCGAAGATTAAAATTTGGTCAGGCTATCACCTTCTCAGAGTTCAAGATGAGGATGTGAAGAAGACGGACTTCAAGTGTCAATATGGCCATTACGTGTTTTCAGTTATGCCCTTCGTTGTAACCAACACTTCAACAGTGTTAATTATTCTCATGAACAGGATTTTCTAGCCATAACTCGATTGATTTTTCATAGTCTTAATTGACGACATACTGATTTACTCGACTAATGAGGAGGAACACGCCTACAATTTTTAGGTAGTTCTGGATACACTCCCAGAGCACCAGCTTTATGGTAAGCTCTCAAAGTGCTAGTTCTATATTCGAGAGGTTCACTTCTTTGGACACGTCATCTGGGAGACTAATGTTTCAGTGGATCCAGTGCAGATCGAGGAAGTATTTCCTATTAGCCACCCAGGAGTGTGTCGGAGGTGTGGAGTTTTTTGGTACTGGCTGGGTACTATCAGATATTTGTCCAAGACTTCTCCAGAGTACAAGCACCGCTTTCAGATTTGATGAAGAACTGGAAACCCTTCATGTGTTCAGAGAGATGCCAGCAGAGCTTTCAGGATCTGAGAAAGTGGTTGACATGTGTGCCCATCTTGATGCTACCGGAGGAGGGCGTATGGTACGTAGTTTAATATGAAGCATCAGGGACCGGACTCAGGTGTGTCCTGATGTAAGTGCAAGTAGTGATCGCGTATGGCTCATGGATATTGAGACAACACGAATATAACTACGCTACCCTAGACCTGGAGTTAGCAGCAGTGGTCTTCTCCTTGAATATATGGCAGTATTATCTGATGGGAGAGCATTCTAAATTCTACTCTAACCACCAGAGTCTGAGGTACATCATCTCGCAGAAGGACCTGAGACAACATCAATGGCTCGAGTTCCTCCAGGACTATGATTTCGAGATAATATATACTCATGGGAAGGGGAATATTGTAGAAGATACTCTCGGTAAGAGATAAGGCATTCAACTGCTAGGAGAGGTGACAGAGTAGCTAGCTGCATTACAGAAATCCTCTGTGGATAAGGATGGATCTGCCTTCCTGCAGCCTCTCACAGTTACTCCTCCACTCGTTTAGCGAGTCAGGGAGGGATAGCGTGGGGACATTGACTGTGAGACGTTAAATGCTAGATATCCTCAGGGCAGGGACCTGATAAATTTTCTGAAGGTGGGGTGCACTTCATTCTCTTCATAGGACGTACCATGGTACCAGTTTCACTATATTTGGAGGTGTTGAGGGAGGTCCACATTTCCCCTCTAGTGGTACATCCAAGAGTGGAGAAGATGTATAAGGACCTCTGACGATAGCACAAGTGGCCAGGTATGAAGAAGGCGCTATCATAGTTTGTCACATGATGCCTCACTTGTTAGCAAGTGATGGCGGAGCACCTGGTTCCAATAGGCTTGGTTCAGCTCGTAGAGGTCCTAGAGTTACAGTGGTATGGGTATCCATGGATTTAGTGGTGGGACTCCCACATACATCCAAGGGACTTGACTCAATCTGGGTGATTGTTGACAGACTCACCAAGTCGGCCCAGTTACTACCGATCAGAGAGTAGGGATCAGTAGAGATCATGGGATGCCTCTAGGTACAAGAGATCATACAACATCATGTCGTGCCATCAACGATCGTCTCCGATCAAGATGATCATTTCACTTCCTGGATATGAAAGCTGATGTGGGAGGCTTTTGGGATGCAGCATCGCTTGAGCACCACCTTCCACCCACAGAAGGATGGTCAGAATGAGAGGACTATTCAGACTCTCGAGTACATGCTTTGTGCATGCGTCCTTGACTTTGGTCAGAGTTGTGAGTATCACTTACCTTTGGTGGAGTTTGTGTACAACAACAACTACCACTACACCACTGGGATGGCACCATACGAGGCCCTATATACTCGAACTACCATATCACCACTATGCCGGACTGACCTAGTGGAGTCAGGACTTGTAGGACCATAGATTGTGCAAGCTATGACGAAGAAGGTGCAAATCATCCAAGAGCAGATGAAAACTGCATAGAGCAGGTAGATGTCCTATGCTGATAGGTTACATAGACAACTGGAGTTCGAGGATTGCAACCACGTCTTCCTACGGGTCTCACATCGACGAGGTCTGTGGAGATTTGGTCGGGGCGACAAGTTATCTCCACGATTCATCAGACAATTACAGGTCCTCGGAAGGGTAGGCGAGGTGGCTTACCACTTGGCCCTTCCACCTCAGTTGCACTAGGTGCACAACATCATTGATGTGTCTCAACTGAGAAGATATGTGCACGAACCGTCCCCATCATCGACCATGGGGAGATAGAAATCGATGATGGGGTGACATTCACGGAGGTTCCAGTGGTGATTGAGGATCGACCGGAGTGGTTCATATGTGGACAGTCAATTCTTCTTGTGTGCATTCACTGGCAGCATGAGAACCTCCAGGATAGAAGATGGGAGCTGGAAGGACGTAAAGACCAGAGGTGGGGGTAATGTAATGACATGGAAATTTAAAGGAAATTATTTTTCTAAAATTCATTTAAATTTTACAAGTCTGTAGTTTCTGACGGTGCCTGATTCCAAGGCCCGGTGTGCCTGGAATCAATTCCTGATATATTTTTTTGGGTACCTTCAGTAAACGTACTTGTGGTTTTCTTTTGACGAGATAGAATGTCAGGATACATCAACATAGGACTTCATGATAGTTGAGATATCAACCCACTTTTTCTCAAGGAGAGGACCCTCCCGGAATCGAGCGTGCTGTGTGCGGGAACCCTAGAGCAGGCAACGACTACGATAACTACTCTATTGGAATCATCCATGGGTTCGACGACGATGAATACTATACCAGAATCTTGTGCGGCTTCATTAGTTTTGACTTCTGTTACTGTATCTTGTGTGGGTCCAACAAAATAGTTCGCTTGTATCCTATGTGCATCTGATAGCTTAGACAACATAGATGGCCGGTATCCTGTGTGGGTCCGAATGCTTAGATGAGATAGCTGGCCTGTATCATGTGTGGGTTCGACAGCTTAGCTGGTCCTATATCCTGTGTGGGTCCAACAACATAGATGATCTAGTGGCTACACGTGATCATCGTATATCTATCTACTACTGTGGCATACCTGTGTGAGTTGAGTCATGTCTTTTAACCATTATCATCGTGGTGATTGACTTTACTTACTTTGTGGAATTGGTTTGTGAATGGGCTCGATAGTTGGAGCCGAGAAGTGATTGGTAACTTAGGTATATAAATGGACATATACCGAAGTAGGCTTGGTTGATAATTCGTGATTGTATATTTATTCTTTTGTTTATCATTAGTGGATATTGTGAGACCTTGCAGGTCTCGAGGTCCCTACTGGGTATCGTTATACTTACCCCTACACGGGCTATGCCCGCACCTTGTTGTGTTGGATGCAGACGACAGACAACACTGACGGAGGCCGATAACACCACAACTGGACAGTACCTAGAGGTGGACCTTGTGACAAGTCGACACACGGAGGGGATGGATGTACCTGGGGTGCTGAGAGGCCATTTGTACCCACCCTTTAGGTGGGACTCCCGAAGGACGAATCAGTGGATGATGTTTTACCTTTCTGCAGTTGTACTACCATTTCAGTTATTCGTACTATACTGTTGGATTTTTATTTCTGGCCCCATTCCCTTCAAAACTTTCTTTTTTATACAGCATTACTTAGTGTTTACTTCCAGTTGCATACTCTATTGGGATTGTTTACTTTTATAAAGGCAATTCCTTCCCAGATTAGGGATTTAATCCTTTAGTGATAGTCGCTAGCCCCTGGCCTAGGGAAGGCTGGCTTGGTGTAGTCACGACATGGGCCCCGAGAACGGGTCATGACAATATTTGTCTCATTTTATTGGATTTGATGACATTTAAGGCTAAGAGACAAAATTATAATGGCGTGTTATAGCCATAACCAATAGAAAATCGAAAATGGGAAAACATAACCATGAAAATTTTCATCATATATTCCAAAAAATATAAAGGTCAAAATTATATATGGGTTATAGTTCATTTACATAAAACGTCGACATAGTACATTGATATCATAGAATACTTCTATCTTGATTATTTTTCCAGAATATTTATTAATGATATGGTGAGATTTCATGGAGTACCACATTCTATTTTATCTACTATTGACCCGAGGTTTACCTCGATATTTTGAATATTATATTAGTTGGCTATAG
Source organism: Viscum album (assembly GCA_963277665.1). Lineage (NCBI taxonomy): Eukaryota > Viridiplantae > Streptophyta > Magnoliopsida > Santalales > Viscaceae > Viscum > Viscum album. The sequence continues at coordinate 1,809,741,852 of OY728123.1, read as the reverse complement.
ATATATTGATATTTATCAACCAATCAGATCATTCTCAACAAAATGGTGAGCCTGATAGAAAAATTCAAACTCTACAAGATATGTTGAGAGATTACTCTATATATTTAAAAGGAGGTTCGGATTAACAACTATCTTTGGTAGAATGTTCTATCAAAAAGAAATATCACTCTAGTCATAAAGTGGATCCTTATGAATCACAATATGGTAAGATGTGTATGAATTCAACCTTTTGGGATGAAGTTTGGTAATAGAAGAATTTGTGACCTGATTTGGTTGATTAAATGCTAACGATGGGTTGATCTATTCAATAACACATAATAGCATCTCATAATCAAAAAAATTATGATTGTAGTCGATGAAGAGACCTAGAGTTTGAAGTTCGTGATTAGTTATTTTTATGAATATCTCTCTAGAATAGTGTGATGATATTTTGAATGAATGTAAAGGTAATCCCAATGTACATCAATCATTTTATAAATCTGGATTTGGTTTTAAATATATATTATAGATAGTAACTTCTACCAAATCTCTCTCAAGTTCATTATGTGATCTATTTATATCTCCTGGGAATGTACCAAAATATTTTTTCCCATATAATAAACTAATAACTCAAACCAATGAATCAAGATATTTCTTATGAAGAAATACCAATAGTGATTTTGGATCTCAGATAGAATTTACTTCAAAAAAAGGAAAATCACTTGGTAAAAGCTTAATAGTGGAACCACTAATTTTAGAATTCTATATGGGAATTTGATAATATAATAAGGAATATTTATCTTTATATGTTTATATCCATGTGATGTATTTATAGAGTGAAATTCATTTTAAGGGTGCTATAATTTAGCACCCATATATTTTAATAAATATTTCCCATTAAATAAATAAATTATTCAATACCTTATGTTACACACAACAATTAGTTTAGAAAAACCAAGAGACACTATTAATATAAAATTACAATTATCGCATAATCATTAATTTAGTGGAAATAAATATAATAAACGAAATTTTTAAATAAATATCCATGAAATAGAATATCTTAAGTGATTAAAAAATGATTACACAAATATTTGTATAACAACTTTATTCGAAAAAATTGAATTTTAATTAAAAATAATAATATTATTTTTTATTTTTAGATGTTCTAGAAATTTTACATGATTAGATTAATTTAATTTAGGAATTCGAAATGTCAAAATTATCTTAAAAAAATATATTTTGAAAACATTAAAGGAATAATAAAAATATTTATTTGTTTTGAAAAAATTATTTTTCAATTAATTTATTTACAAGGAAAATTTATGTTTTGATTCGTTTTAGATTTTATTTAGATCATTTGTATTTAAAATAGTCAAATTATTAATTTATTAAAATATTTTATACACCAATTTATTGTAAAATCATTTTATGTCTCAAATTGGATTTTTATAAAAAATCATTTTCTTGGAATTTTATCGGTTTTATATTATATTAAATTTGGAATCATACATGATTTGATTTTTAAAAAATGTATGAAAATTTTAGATTCAAAAGGTCCCAAAATTGATAATAATTTCCATTTTAATTTTTTTCTAATATGAATAGTATTCATGGTAAATTTTGTTTCCATGATAAAGGGAAAACTTAGTAATATAACATAGAAATAAAATTATAATGACTCTAAAATTACCCAAACTCATGAAAAAAGTATACTGGATAAATATATTTTAACCGTTAACATATAATGATCTAAATTAAGTCTTTTAGAAGATATTTTTTAATGAAATTACTTATATAATATTTAAACCAATGGAAGACATAAAATGTCACTTTCTTTGTACTTAATATCCCATATGTATGCCCATGGGAAAAAGGTTATGTTATGAATGAAATTATATTTATATTATTATCTTAATAAACATAATTTCATGATTTTTTACTATTTGGGTCAATCAGATGAGATTATGGTATTTATAAAATCTTATTTATTAAACATTTAAATATTCCACTCTTTTTTTGAAATTATATAACATGTTTTATATAGGGTTCCATAAAAGACTTGTTAAACTATAATTTTTTTTAAAACGTCTAATATTTATTTATATTATGGTAATTTTTTAATTTTTTTGTGAAATAATGTGTATTTATTAAATAATTACACAACACTAATGTAGTAATTAGTTTATTAATTGAAATATTAAATAAAATATTTAGAAAATAATAAATGAAATATAATTTTACAAAATTAGTGTTATCAATGATTTTTAAGATAAAATATAACTTTTATGGATACATTAAAATATTGTTTTTGCAAATTAAACTTTCTAATGTGATATTTGTAAAAATCAAAATATTTAATAGTTTCAAAATTAACACCAACATCATTTTATCAAAAAACATTTATTATTATATAATTTAAAAATAATAAAAGTCCATTAAAAATAAACAATATTATAGGGGTAAAAGTTATTTAAATGTTTTATTATATATTTAAATTACATAATATGTGTAAAAATTAATACCTTTTAATATTAAAATTGTTGTTACCATATTTACTATTAAAATATATTATCTATGGATTAAAATAATAATAATAACTTCACAAAAAGTTATTTTATGATTATATTACAACCTTATAAAATGTTATATTCACAATAAATGGCCTTTTTTAGGTATTTGGGTTGATATTGAATTTACTATAACTTATCATTTTGTCACTTTCCAAAAATTCCCCTTATATCAATTATTAAATGGCACCTCCTACCTCACTTATTAACATCCCATAAATCATTCAAACATGACCATACCCTATCAATATCACTTATAAACATCCATAGAAAACTCTCTATGTTCAATTCTTCTTAAAAAATAATCCTTGGTGTCCCTAATAGAATACCAAAAAGAAGTTCTCCACCTAAAAGGTAATCATATTTTTTAGTGCTCCAATATTATTTACTCTTTCACCTCATATTCATGTTTTATTACATTATAATGTATTAACCTATAATCTTCTATATTATAAGATTTTATTATAATTATCAAACAACCATATTCCTCATTTTATCTATCCTTTGAAAATCAAAAAATTACCCCGCATGCGTACATATAGTTTACCATCTCCACATTGGGGTGTAATATTTTTTTCACTACTAATTTATTTGGTTGGGTATAATAATGTAAATAATATATATTTATATATTATTAAAAAAATTATATTGATTTTGGAATAAAATATATGAAATCCATTTCTATACTATTTTATCAATAAGAGAATTATAACATCGATTGTTTGTGGGTACGACCTACCATATTCACAATGTGATGCGATTTATTTTCTATATTCACCATTCAATAATTAAAATATAAATTTATTTGTTGAATAAATATGTTATATATTACCATAATATAATTCTTTAAATTATTTTTTTATATCAGAGCCACATGATTTCCTATTTATACGACTAATATACCTCATAAATTGAAGAATTTAATACCTACAAGAAAGGAAATAACATAATATTATTAAAACAATCAGTGATAATATTAAAATATATGATATCATAAATATTAATATGGTTTTGGAATATGTTCAAAACATTCATCAACCTAATATACAAAATTTTCTGACATATATAGAGGATATCAGACCAAAGGTAATGGTTAATTTCAAAATCTAATTGTTATTTGAGATTTTTTATATACAATTAACTACTATAAAATATATATCTTCCTTGAACATGTTTCTGAAAAAATATCCAAAATATTATTCTTATTCTTATATAATTTTTGAACTAATTTATACCCATGTGTAAATTTTTACAAAATGGTTTGAAATGGATATTTTTATTGTATTCCTAACGATATACAGTATAAATTTTACGAAACATGTTTGAGAATAAGGACTTTTTAATAATATGAAATTAATGGATATTTATTATTTCATAACTCATTAATTCCATGATTATTCCCATGCAATCAAACAATGTTATTTAAAAAAAAGATTCATCTAAAATTTAATAAAAATTTATGAAAGGATTGAATTTTTAAAGAAGAAATGACATTTTCTTCCTGAATTTTTTTCATATGATATAAAAAACGATACTTATTCATTAATGGAGGTATTTATAAGTTATAGAATAGAAATTATTCCAATTGATAGATTATTTTTATGATGGAATGATATTTAGGAATCAAATTTTTTTCTAAGAGTTAGGTATGATTGAATAATGTTTATGAAATCCATTTCTTTTCATGGGATCTAATATAATGAATAATTTATGTTCTTGTGAAATTCATATGTATGATTTTCATTATTTGATGTGTGGGACCAATATATCCCTCAAATTCATTGCGAAATGATTGATATACCTTGAGATAAATAGTTGTGGAACATGAAATGATATCAGTTCAGTAATATAAGGCTAGAATGGGAAGTAAACCCTATTCAAAAACTTAGCGCTAGAATGGGGAGTGCCCCCAATTCAGTAAAGGATATTTTCCACTATGATAGTCTTGAAAAAGAACCTCATGTAATATGGAAATGATTATCCATTCTTATGTGTTTAGCATAATTCCATGTCTTATTTTATGATCTAACAATGTTTGTTATTTGTGAAGGTATATGCCTTGTCCCATGACATAATATTATGATATTAATTATTCAAGATATGAATTTAAAATTTCTTTTATTAAGATATTATGTATTTTTATTATAATATTATTTATATCTCCCTCTTTTAAACTTAATTAGCATATGGTCTCATCAATTTTTATGTTTCATTTCCAATTTTATGAAGAATGTTATTATGTAAGATTTTTTAAAATGGTACATAGTTATAAGGAAATATGTGGGAGATGATGTAGAAGTATAATGAACTAGTTGTTTATGTTTCACATTTTTTAAAGAAACTAAACCTATATGGTTAATGTGTAATTTTTTTATGTTTTATAATGAATATTTTTCAATTTTTATATAATATCTATATTTAAAAATTATGGGCCATTATAAGCTTTCAATTTCATGGGTGAATGACACAGCCTACATTATAAGACAGCAAAAGGATCCATCTAAATTTTCTTTCGTATAAAATTGTGGTAGGAGAACTCAATGATAGGGATATGGTTATCCCATGAATTATCGAAATCAAGGTCATATTCTAAAAACATGTCCTCTAACACCTGTATCATATTATCTGATTAGATATCAGTATGAGGTTGAATATATTGTTTAGAAGCACCAATATACCAATCACATTATTCAATATTTTATATAACTTTTATATAATTATAGAATTCATATCTAAAACTATGATATGAGGGACAAAATTTAGTCCGACGATCTCATAGTAATAAAATCTTCCTAGATCATCAACATAGAATGTCTCCCAGATAGGATGTAAGTTGGATAAATCTATCAGTAGGTCAATGTCAACCCATAATGCATCACTACTTTATGGTGACATAGGTAAGACAAATAGAAAGTCTGGGGAAACATCTTCTAATATGTATTTCAATAATAAAAGGGTAACTACCTTGGTATTTATATAATAATAATTTTTATTTCTATTAATACATATGAATAAGATATTAATTTTACCTGATAGGGAATGCTGTGAATAATGGAATGCCCAACACGTAACAATGGGTTTCTCCAAATTCTCATGATGCACATAAGGATAGTCATACTGAAAAATAATAACATAATATTATTATTTTTAATAGTACTTAATGTATAGTCATTGTATTAGAGGGAATGAACAGAACTGCCCATATTTTTATTAAACCTATTTGTAAAATGTTTTCACATTTATCTAATAAATTATAGAGGTTTAAAATAAGAATAAATCAGATTTTTAGCAGGAAATACCCTAATATACTTTAAAAGGTAGTTTTACTACCTTTTGATTGGAAAGACCTTTTAAATATATATTTTTTACTTTTATATGTAATATTTGACAAAAATAATATCATTATTTAGAAGAGGGACATACAAATTTACTCTGTGTAATTTTGTTGTATTTTTCGGATAAAGTTCATTTTTAATGAATAGTTATAATACTTCATCCTAAGTTAAAACTACATTTTCAACTGATTTATTTATATAGTTAGATTATATTTCTAATTAGTTTTAATGTGTAAATAGATTATGTTTTTACCATTTAATACAACTTTGGTCATTGGATTTAATTTTACTTTCTAATTAGACATAACCACATGTCAATATTTGGATAATTATTATTTCTCAAAAAACACACATTTTTTATTTGAAAATAGTAACTAATTTTAAATTAATTTCTGAAATTTATGTGTTTTGAATTTGGAGAAATGGATTCAATGTTTGGAATCAGGAGGTCCATGTTTTCTAAATAGGAAACATTAATTTTTAGGCATTATGAATAGTAACTTCAGTAAATATTTTAATCACCATGATTAAAGGGTAAATAGGGTAAATAAGGGTAAAAAAATTATTGTAATGATATTAAATTTCACTAACATGTGTCCTAATCCTATTGTATGATACATATCCGACCATGGGTATCCTTGCATCGATTTTGAGACCCCACAAAGCCACTTTTATGTGAAAATGAAATTTTATAAAAAATAATTTAATGTTAATGAAAATGTAAGATAAACATATAACGTTTAGTAAAACAATTTTTTATGGGGTTATATAGGTGATATTTTAGACTATAAATATTAATTATAAAGATACATCATGTTATTTTATTTATAATTTTTATAGATTAAATAAATATATTTAATTATGACATAATGACAATACATTGATTGTTTCATTAATAATGTATTCAAATTAGTTGTATTATAAATGTTAAAATAAATATTATATTGATATTTTAATTCCATAGATGAATTTTATATATGATATTTACATGTTATATTGGTAGTAATGATGTTTTTTAGAATCAATAAAGTTGTTATGGATTTTTAAAAATTCATGATATGGATAGTGTCAAAATTGACCTAATTCATATTTTCTAATAAAAAATATTTTATTAGATATTATAAAATTAAAATAAATCTATGATTCCGTCAAATTATTATGATATGTCTAAAAGTTTATTATTAAATATTTAATTTGATATTTTTCATTGTATTCGTAACTATTTTGATTCTCAAAGTGTTAAATGCCTGATAAAATGGATAGAGTAAATAAGTGTTAAATAAAAATCAAAAGGATTAAAAATTATCCAACACCAGTCCAATTTTTATTATATAACTTTATTTCGAACAATATTGATCTTATATTAGAATATAATGAGTTGTGGAGAATTTGAAATAGAAAATCAGTTTATATTAAAATATTACCTTCAAACATTTTTAAAGGGCCCCACCTTCTCTTTATCAAAGGCCATCACTTCTAACCCATTACTAACACCCCACAACCCACTTTTGTTATCCATTATCTTCCTAAATAATCTCTAAATATACCTATCTTTTTCTTAGAAGCCTTCCCCTAGGAAAAATGAAATTCGTTATAGCCCTTTGGCTCAAATCAAAAGATATTACCCGATTTAAGGTAATATCTTCTCTCAAACTTCATTCCATTATTTTTCATTATCCACTCCATATTCTCTTATTAATATTCGTTTACATAAAAAAAGTATCCTCAGAATACTAGAATGTTTTTAAGATTATTATTTGAGGAAGACATACACACACCTTCGTCTAATGGGTATAAAACATACTGTTTCCGTGGACGAAGAAATACTACCTCACAAAATTCTTATTGTTCAATCTTATCTACCCCCTCTTATTGTTGAAATTATGATGGAACTGTAATTATATATGATATATATGATATTTATTTAATCCCTATTATTATTTAACTATCATTTAGAATAAACCATGATTCTTTTCATGTTGAATAAATACTTTAATTTCATTTTCAAAAATGCGGACTACCGCCCACTCAATGTGATATGACACGTTCATGATAAACATGGAACATATAAAAGAAAGAATTAATGAAATTATGTACCATATATAACATATATATTTTACTATAATTATAATATACCTGTGTATCATTTAGTTTTCATTCCATAAAAAAAATAAATGAAAGTGTCGTTCATGCGTACGTACAGGTTACCGTCTCTATGAACAGTTCATTTCATCTCTAATATCAAAATGCAATGGAATATTAAAAATACAAATATAATGGATATATATGATATATAAATCATGAATAAAATTATTTAGATAATGGAATTTTGACCACAATGGAAATTTATAATTATAACTAGTTTATTCTTTGACTCATGTTCTAAACATCGACAAAATGTTCTATATGAACTCAAATAATTTAAAAATTGTTATAACAAGGTAATAAGTGATATAAAAGGATTAATGAACATAAAAAGGTTATTAAGACATTAGGTATTATCTTATGTCTATTATTCAGGAAATTAATGAATGAATAAGTCATACCAAACAAGAGGTAAGAGACTTTGTCTCAATCTACTTTCATTGAGGAGTGTTATGGTAATATACACCTCTTTATTTTACATAGTGTAACACCCCAAGATTTCATAGTGTGTTATTTCTTCAAAATAACTCAATAACATTCACTACACACAACACCGAGTTAAATCACACCATGAATTACCAAATAAAAGTCATTCAAAAGAGGTTATGATTAGTATTAACTAAATTTTAAACTTTATATAATCCTTATAATTTTAGAATCCATATTATGAGTATCTTAGATATAATGCAAGAACTATTTCATATTCGGTATTTCACTTTTATCAACTTTTAATAATGAACCCTTTTTAAATACAATATTTTAAACTTTTTTACTAAATGGGGACATCAAAAATTTAAAATGAAACATCCCAAGCTTCCACGGTACGCTTTCCTTTTAATAATACAGTAGCGTGTGTTGTAAGGAACTTCGTGTTTTAACACACGCCACAACCGATCAAACTAGCCGTTATGAAAAGTAATGCCTACTTTTTGAAATTATATATATTTTATATTTCAAAATGGACTTCATTTTTGGATTCGTAGTGTCGAATTTATCCTAAGGTGAAATTTTGGTACTTTTTGGATAACTTTAATATATTGATGAATAGTGATAATTACTAAATTTTGATTAAAAACAAATTTTTTAGTCAAAATAATCAATAGTAATAAATTATGAATTTGAGTGGTTTTAAAGTATATTTAGAATATATTTTTTCCATTTAATACAATTTTGGTCATTGGACATAATTTCACAATTAAATCTAACATAAACAAGTATCGATCTTTTGATAGTTATTATATCTAAAAAACACGCTTTTTGTTTTAACATCGGGAATTATTTTTAAATTAATTTCTGCCACTTCTGTGTTTTGAATTTGTAAAAATGGATTCCATATTTGGAATCAGGATGTTCATACTGTGTGAATAGATAACGTTTATTTTTAGACAATTTGAATAATTACTGCGGTAAATATTTTATTTACCATGGTTAAAGGTAAATCCGGTAAATAAGGGTTAAACAAATAATATTATAATAATACTAAATTACCCTAAAACGTGTCCTAACCTTATTGGTTGATACATGTTCGACCATATTCATCTTCGGGTCGATTTTGGGACCCCATGGAGCCACTTGTAGGTGATAGGGACACTTTATTTTAATTAAGTTAAAATGAATACAAAAATGACACAAGCATATATCTTTTTAAAATACAATTTTTACATAGGGTTATATATGTTGGATTTTCGACTATGAATATTCATTAGAAAGATACAAAGATTTCATACATAATTATATTTTATTTATAATTTTTAGACATTAAATAATGTAATTTAGTTATGACACAATGATGATGCAGTGATTACCATAATAGTGAAAAATTAAAATCATTGATATTATAAATACACAAATAAATATAATTTGAGGCTTTTTATGCATTACACTAATTTTATATGTTAATATTACATGTTATTAATGATTTATTTAAATGTTTTAGAAGTAATTATTCTGTTATGAGTTTCACAAAAATCAACAATTGAATAGTGTCAAAATTGACATAAAAGAGTTTTTAAAACAGATATTATATTATTAATTGATATTAAATTCTTCAATATCTATTGTTCGGCCATGAGACTTATCTCATGATAGGTGTATCATTAATGGACCACTTTGGGGTATCTTGGATATATATAGTATGTTTATTAAACATATTATATAAAAATACAATGAGACATTTTAAAAGTGAAACTAATTAACTAAGAGTTAATACTTAAAGATAAGGTTAATATAATGACCCAAACCTATCTAAATTCTATTGGTTGAGTTTTTTTCGACCCATACCCACCTTAATATTTAAATAATTAACTTTTGTGCCATTATAAACTGAATATGAATTTATTATAAATTAATATTTCAAGTTTTTCCAAAGGTGCCCATCACCCCTCTTATAAAAGGGCACTCCTCCTTCTCATTTCTTCACACCTTCATAGCCTTTTGGTTCGGATAAACTCTACCCAAATACTCTCCCAACTTCCATCACTACAACCTAGTGGACTTAGTTTGATCAGAAATCCATCCAAAGAGACATTTTGATCAAATCAAAATGATGAACTCGAATAAGAGGTAATGATTTCACCACCCTTTTCCAAGTTCCTTTCTTCTTCCACTTCTTCTTCATTTATTATTACCATTATAAACTAATAACTCCAGTATCGTTTATATAATATGATTTTATTATAAATATGGTACAACCATATTCAGTATTCTATCCACCCTTTGAATAACATGTCACCATACGTGCGTATGTATGGCTTACCGTCTCCACATCGTAGTGTAATTATTATTCAATATATTATTATTTGGATGTGTATAATAATGATATTTAACTCATGTAAATAATAAATATAACATGTTAATGATTCTTTATATAGGATATACCATCCATTTATATAAATATATTAATATCAAAAGAATTATGTTGTCGTTTGTGCGTACGTACGGACTACCGTCTCCACGAACGCGATGAGATTCATTCTCCATCATATCCATTCAAGTATAATTATCATTTGATGATTTAAAAATAATGTTTAAGAACTTGATATCATTCTGTATATGAATAATATACAACCTATCCATGACAAACATGTCTTATGTAACAAAACATATAAAAGAAAACGAGTAAGTTAACACCTGATACGACGATAATTCTAAGATATTCTTAACAAAGCAATGTTAAAAGATATTATATGATATCATATTAATGTATATGATTATTGAATAATTTAATAATAATTATTTCACCATTATACAGGAGGTTAACCTTCCCCAACCAAAGAAAATTACAAGGTAAGGGTTATTTCACAATCTCTTCATTATCCTAGGTTGTTTATACGTAATAATCTACTTGGATCTCTTTATCATCCACATCCATGTTTCTTAAAAATGAATTTCAAAACATTTTTAATATTTACTAGAATATGGTTTAAAGTCATTTATACCCTTGTTTGAATTTTTATAAGAGGTTTATAAAGGAATCTTTCCGTCGTTTTCCAAACAAGGTGCTTTTTAATCTTTTCGACAAAATTATGGTAAGAATGTTTTTTAACTTATACGGCGGGTGTGGCTATTTACCGCCGTTATAAAATTTTTAAATCTTCCCTTACAAGAATATAAGAATATTTTCAAAGAAAATGTTTTATTTTATAATTATGTGACTTTTAAATGATTTCAAAATGAATATTTTATGAATTTCGGAAAGATACTCTTTATCAAAATCATAATTTTAAATGTGTTAATGATTTATCTTTCTAAATATTTTTAATAAATGTCCATTTATTCAAAATGGGTTTTAAGGATTTATTTATATGGACATGAATGTTTTGAAAATGTTAATTCCTTTCAAAAGTTTCAAAGTGGTATGGGACACTTTGATTTAAAAATCACATTTTAATTACTTCCTTTATAAATGTGTGACTTTTAAATGATTTAAAAAAAAGGATATATTTCTCACAAATAGTTTTGATTTCATCAACGTCAACATCCTTTGATGGATTTTATGATTATATGAAGTTGATTTATTGTGATACAAAACTTCTATATTGTATGGAAGTTTTTGTGATATGTTTTACTATGGATGTGATGTTTTATACCATTCATAGTTTATGGTGAAAGTATTGACAATTTGAATGCTAGTGTTAATACGAATGTTTATGTTATGTTTAAACCTTTTCATATGGGAATGCATTGGACTTAATATGTGACGGGTGGAGCCCTCTATAGCTCCTCGATGCATCAGTAGGTCTCATGAGATAAACTAGTGTCTTGGCACAAGGCCTTGACAAAATCTTATTTGTAGTCTTGGCACGAGGCCTTGGCTATGTGGTTATGATAGTCTGGCATTATGAATTCCATCATTATGAAAGTGGTTATTGATATTGCATGTGATTATTCAATTAGTAGAATGTCCATGTGAATAAGTAAATGGAATTATTTCATTTTACTTTTTCAATACTATGTTGAAGTTCATGTTTAAAAGGATTTTGTTTTAGTTATACATTGCCTTAAATGTTTATGCTTATTTTTGAAAGTTTTTGCTATATTGTTATCCTTACTAGGAATTTGAGCTCACCCCTTTTCTATGTTTTATTTTTCCAAGGATGTGAAGAAGTAATTTATGAATGACCTGTAGGGATATTATGTGGGGATATGAGTGTGGATTATGGAGGAAATATGTTGTTGTAGTAGTTTTCCACTTTATGATGTAATGTAAAAATTTATGAATATATCCAGTGTTTCCAAGGCTACTAAACCAATCAGTCATTCGAAATTTGATCTTTCTCGTGATCATGCCAATGTTATGTAATAATTCACAGACTCTAGGTAACTAGGGTCGGGGCGTTATAGTTGGTATCAGAGAATGTTTAGTACAAACCTTGGAAGCTAGATTTAGATAAACTCTGATTAGAGCACGTAGACCTAAGATTAACTTTGAGGATTAGTATAGAAGAACATCCTAGAATTTTGGTATTGTAGAGATTTTTTTAGTTTTCTGAGAAATACATCCCTGTCTAGAGACGAGCAGGTAGAGGCGGCTCTGCCACATATGTACCTAGGGGTGAAACGCGAAAACACTGCTTTGAGCTAGACTCGAATGAGAATTAGTGCACGACAACGGGCCTTGCTGCACTCTTGGTTACAACACTCCCGGGGGTTATGCTTAGGATAATTCTAATTTTCTTTACAAACCATTATGAAGGGTTTATGAGTATATACATCCCCAAAGGAGACATTTTTATGATTATGGATTATATCTATAAATTATTTAATTTATTTTATGTGTTTTACAAGTTTGGGATTAGGTATTGTTATTCATAAACTAATCTAATGTATGCCATAGTTTAGAAATGGCACCCAATTGAAATAATGAGAACTCTAGAAATGCACATGATACAAAGAGAAAAAGGGATCATATATTTCATGGCCTTAAGCAAGAATTTATAAGATAAATAGTCTCGCATGTATTATCATCATATGAAGAAGTAATATAATGTGTTGATAAGATAAGTAAAGAGTTTATTGAGTCTAATGGATTTGAAGGGAATAAGAGAATAAAAGTTTGGAAGAGAGAAAGATGGATAAAGTGAAGAGGGAAAAGAAGAATTTTCCCTTATGTGATAACTGTGGAAAGAAACACCCTGGAACTTTCCTGAAAGGAATGTGAGTTTGTTATAAGTGTGGAGGAAAAGGGCACAAATTATGTGACTGAAAGGGTAAGAAAATGGTTTCAAATGTACAATGCTTCATTTGCAAGGAGTTTGGACACAACGCGAACCTATGTCCCAGTGATCAGAATATTCCAGAAATGATGCTATTGGATAATAATAGAGTGATGATACTACCACAGATGAAGAGGAATGATTAGAGTTCTTATGTTGATTATGTCATTTGAGTGTTGTATCAACAATGTACTTGTTATAATAATTATGAAGTTTATAAGGATTGTAATTCAGTACTATTTCATTATGGACTTGAGATTGTGTGGAACAAAGAAAAGTGACTCAATAGCAGGTTACATTTTTGGAAAATATATGGTTGAGAGAAAGATAAACCATAATATGGTACTGATACCGAGGTAGTGATTTTAGAATAATACATGATTGATTTGGATAAATTAAATTGTATATTCTTGACTACCTTGAAGATGATTAATGATTTTTATATTCCATCATTGTTGGTGTTTAAAACATTTTTGGATTGATGAAGTATATCCAGAATTCTATATTGAATAAGGGAGCATGAATGTAGTCAATAAGGATTATGGTAATTAAGGATGTTTCATTGTTTTAAAAGAATACATGATGAAGGTATTAATATGCTATTATGGGGTAAAAGGGATCTACATTATGTTTACCTTCCTTATAAATGTTGAACTGTGAGTCTGGACAGAAGTATTTTGATAAATTCTAGTTTGAGATTAATTTTGGATTGCCATAAAAGGACAACCCGGAGGTCGGGCGGCAACCCGTCGCGACCGGCAAGGCCGCGAGACTTGAACCCGCAACCGAAGGGCGACAAGGGTGTATCACCTACCACTGGCCAACGAGATGTCTTGGATTAAATAATGCAGTTTTTTTAAAAAATATCTGGTAGATGAATTATAAATTCATTTATTTTGGAACCCTGTACGAATAGTATAAATATAATTTTTTTACGTTCTATTATCGTTTAGAGTGAAATATGAGTTTGTGGTAGAAATTTATTAATGGATAAAACTCTAATTATAAAGTAAGTATATCTTCTTATGATCTTATCCAATCTCATAAATATATTCCTCAACATTAAGAAAAATAACTTAGAACAAAAATGTTGTGATAGATGGTACCTTAAATAATCACTAATTTATGGATTTGGGATTGTTGACCTTTTTATAGCCATGTTCTCTACCACTCTCCATCAGATAATTGATGGTCATATTTCTCTTCCATATCCATATTTTCCTACATGGAACCCTAGTATGTGTTATTTTCAGTAATCTTCATAATTTCCACTCTTTTTTTAAATAGAGGCCTCATTAATTCATTTTTCGATGTGGGATTTCTACTACGATATTTTGAAACGTCAAAAACGTGTTATCCCAATACCCTATGTTTTGTTGAACCGATGGTATTTCAAATCATCATAGATTGATGAATTTAAGGACCTCAATTTTATACTTGTTTTCGATTGATGACTTCAATCACTACCTATAAATATTTACGGTTTTCCTCCAATTATAAGTCTCTAATTTCCACCAATGTTCTCCTAATCGAGATGATAATTTGGTGGTGACCCTTTCATTTCTCTTTTCTTCATATTAAGACTAAATTTTAGTAACCCAATTTTCGATGTGGGTTTTCCCACAAATATATTTTTGATTTTCAACCTTTTATTTTAGAAGAACAATTTCAAATTACGAGGACGCAATTTATTTAACGAAGGGAGAATGTAACACCCCATGATTTCATAGTGTGTTATTTCTTCAAAATAATTCAATAACTTGCACTACACGCAACACCGAGTTCAATCGCACCATGAATTACAAAAAAAATCCATTAAAAAGAGGATATGAATGTTATTAACTAAATTTTAAACGTTATATAATCCTTATAATTTTAGAATCCATATTATGAGTTTCTTAGATATAATGTAAGAACAAATTCATATTTAGTATTTCACTTTTATCAACTTTTAACAGTAACCCCTTTTTAAATACAATATTTTAAACTTTTTTAATAAATGAGGACATCAATATTTTAAAATAAAACATCCCAAGATTCCACGGTACACTTTCCCTTGAATAATACAGTAGCGTGTGTTGTACGCAACTTCGAGGTTTAACACACACCACAACCGATCAAACTAGCCCTTATGAAAGGTAATACCTACCTTTTGAAATTATATATATTTTATATTTCAAAATGGACTTCATTTTTGGATTCGGAGTGTCGAATTTATCCTAAGGTGAAATTTTGGTACTTTTTGGATAACTTTAATATTTTGATGAATAGTGAAAATTACTAAATTTTGAGTGAAAACAACTTTTTTAATCAAAATAATTAAAAGTGATAAATTATGAATTTGAGTCGTTGTAATGTATATTTAGAATATAATTTTACCATTTAATACAATGTTGTTCATTGGACATAATTTCACAATTAAATCAAACATAAACAAGTATCGATCTTTTGATAGTTATTATATCTTAAAAACACCCTTTTTGTTTTAACAGCGGAAATTATTTTTAAATTAATTTCTTCCACTTATGTGTTTTGAATTTGAAAAAATGGAATCCTTATTTGGAATCAGGATGTTCATATTTTGTGAATTGATAACTTTTATTTTTAGACATTTTGAATAAATATTGCGGTAAATATTTTATTTACCATGGTTAGGGGTAAGTCCGGTAAATATGGGTTAAAAAATAATATTATAATAATACTAAATTACCCTAAAACGTGTCCTAACTTTATTGGTTGATACATGTTCTACCATAGGAATCTTTGGGTCGATTTTGGGACCCCATGGAGCCAGTTGAAAGTGATAGGGACACTTTATTTTAATTAAGTTAAAATGAATACAAAAATGACACAAGCATATATCTTTTTAAAATAATATTTTTACATAGGGTTATATATGTTGTATTTTTGACTATGAATAATAATTAGAAATATAAAAATATTTCATACATAATAATATTTTATTTATAATTTTTAGACATTAAATAATTTAATTTATTTATGACACAATGATGATGCAGTAATTTCAATAATAGTGAATAATTAAAATAATTGATATTATAAATACAAAAATGAATATAATTTGAGACTTTTTATGATATAAACTAATTTTATAAGTTAATATGACATGCTAGTAATGATGTAATTAAATGTTTTCGAAGTAATCATTCTGTTATGAGTTTCACAAAAATCAACTATTGAATAGTTTCAAAATTGACATAAAAGAGTTTTTTAAACAATATTATATTATTAATTGATATTAAATTTTTAAAAATCTAAGGATTGGACAAGAGACATATATCATGATAGGTGTATCATTAATGGACCACTTGTGGGTCTCTTGGATGTATATAGTATGTTTATTAACCATATTATATAAAAATACAATGAGACATTGTAAAAGTGAAACTAATTAACTAAGAGTTAATACATAAAGATAAGGTTAATATAATTACCCAAACCTGTCTAATTTCTATTTTTTGAGTTTTTTTCGACCCATACACACCTTAACATTTAAATAATAAACATTGGAGCCATTATAAACCGAATATTAATTTGTTATAAATTTATTTGTCTAGTTTTTCCAAAGGTGCCCCTCACCCCTCTTATAAAACGGAACTCCTCCTTCTCATTTATTCACACCTTCAAAGCCTTTTGGTTCGGCCAAACTCTGCCCAAATACTCTCCCAACTTCACTCACTACAACCGAGAGGACTTATTTTTATTAGAAAGAGAACCTAAGGAGCCCTTTTGATCAAATCAAAAGGAAGAACCCGAAGAAGAGGTAATGATTTCACCACCCTTTTCCAAGTTCCTTTCTTCTTCCACTTATTCTTCCTTTGTCATCACCATTCTAAAATAATAACTATAGTATCATATATATACTGTTCTGTTATTATAAATATGGTACAACCATATTCAGTATTCTATCCACCCATTGAATAACATGTCACCATACGTGCGTACGTACGGCTTATCGTCTCCACGTCGTACTGTAATTGTTATTCAATATATTATTATTTGGATGGGTATAATAATGATATTTAACTCAAGTAAATAATAAATATAACATGTTAATGATTATGTATATTTGATATACCATCCATTTATATATATTTTTTAATATCAAAAGAATAATGTTGTCGCTCGTGCGTACGTACGGACTACCGTCTCCACGAACGTGATGAGATTCATTCTCCATCATATCCATTCAAGTATAATTATCATTTGATGATTTAAAAATAATGTTTAGGAACTTGATATAATTCTGTATATGAATAATATACAACCTATCCATGACAATCATGGTTTATGTAACAAAACATATAAAAGAAAACGAGTATGTTAACACCCGAAACGACGATAATTCTAAGATATTATTAACAAAGCAATGTTAAAAGATATTATATGATATCATATTAATGTATATGATTATTGAATAATTTAATTACAATTATTTCACCATTATACAGGAGGTTAACCTACCCCAACCTAGGAAAAGTACAAGGTAAGGGTTATTTCACAATCTCTTCATTATCCGAGGTTGTTTATACGTAATAATCTACTGGGATCTCTTTATCATCCACATCCATGTTTCTTAAAAATGAATTTCAAAACATTTTTACTATTTACTAGAATATGGGTTAAAGGCATTTATACCCTTGTTTGACTTTTTATATGAGGTTTATAGTGGAATCTTTCCGTCATTTTCCAAACAAGGTTCTTTTTAACCTTTTCGACAAAATTGTGGTAAGAAGGTTTTTTAACTTATACGGCGGGTGCAGCTATTTACCACCGTTATAAAATTTTCAAATCTTTCCTTACAAGATTATAAGAATATTCTAAATGAAAATGTTTTATTTTATAATTATGTGACTTTTAAATGATTTGAAAATGAATATTTTAAGAATTTCGGAAAGTTACTCTTTATCAAAATCATAATTTTAAATGTTTTAGAGATTTATATTTCTAAATCTTTTTAATAAATGTCCATGTCTTAAAAATGGGTTTTAAGGATTTATTTATATGGACATGAATGTTTTTAAAATGTTAATTCCTTTAAAAAGTTTCAAAGTGGTATGGGACAATTTGATTCAAAAATCTCTTTTTAATTACTTCCTTTATAAATGTGTGACTTTTAAATGATTTCAAAAAAAGGAGATATTTCTGTCAAACACTTTTGATTTCATCTATGTGAAAATCCTTTGATGGATTTTATGATTATATGATGTTGATTTATTGTGATACAAAACTTCTATATTGTATTGAAGGTTTTGCGATATGTTTGAATGTGGATGTGATATTTTATTCCATTCATAGTTTATGGTGAATGTGTTGACATTTTGTATGCTAGTTTTAATACAAATGTTTATGTTATGCTTAAACCATTTTATATCGGAATGAATTGGACTTAATATGTGACAGGTGGAGCCCATTATAGATCCTTGATGCATCAGTAGGTCTCATGAGACAAACTAGTGTCTTGGCACAAGGCTTTGGCAAAATCGTATTTGTAGTCTTGGCAAGAGGCCTTGGCTATGTGGTTATGATAGTCTGGCATTATGCATTCCATCATTATGAAGGTGGTTATTGATATTTCATGTGATTATTCGATTATTAGAATTTCCATGTGAATAAGTAAATGGAATTATTTCATTTTACTTTTTCCATACTATGTTGAAGTTAATGTTTAAAAGGCTTTTGTTTTACTTATACATTGCATTAAATGTTTATGCTTATTTTTGAAAGTTTCAGCTATATTGTTATCCTTACTGGGCATTTGAGATCACCCCTTTTCTATGTTTTATTTTTCCCAGGATGTGAAGAAGTAATTTATGAATGACCTGTAGGGATATTATGTGGGGAGATGAGTGTGGATTATGGAGAAAATATGTTGTTGTAGTAGTTTTTTCACTTTATGATGTAATGTAAAACTTTATGAATATATCTAGTGTTTCCAAGGCTACTAAACCAATCGGTCTTTTGAGATTTGAGATTTCTCTTGATCATGCCAATGTTATGTAATAATGCACCGACTCTAGGTAACTGGGGTCAGGGAGTTACACACAGTGTATAATTAACTGCTTTGAAATTTATTTTCATTTAATAGAAATATTTTTTCTATGAATTATTTAACTAAACCACAAAATTAAATTTTTTTAATGTATGTAGTGTCAATTAGCTCTATGTCGCCATAACCATTTTCTGATATTTGGATTCTTCTATAACCCTTAATGTCTATAAAATGAAAAGGAAACATCTTATTCCATTTTTTAAGGTTTTGATATTGAAAATGGTTTTTGAAATGGATTTAGTATTTTAATATCATAAAATGATATCTTGTGATTTCAAATTAAAAATTTTTACTGAAATTTTAATATTTGTAATATTTTATGTGTTATGATTATATAATGGTACATGGACATTTGAAGGGTGGTTACATGATAAACCAAATTATTGGTGGTTCAGTGATAAACTAGGGATGGGTGGTTACATTATAACCACAAATTCATTTGGAATAGAAGTCAGTCATTTGGCTATTCTATTTAGTGATATGTGTGGAAGTAGACCATATGGTTATTAAATTTACGTATGTTAATGTATTGACTTACCTCTATAGGTTATACAGTTTTTTCTATTATCATTATGTTAATATATTGGTTACAAAAATGGTAAGAAATGAGATTATATTTAGTGATTTTTTTGGCTACTTATTTATGGTGGAATGTATTACATTAGGATTATGTATGCATGATTTACATGTTTCTTTAAAGACTAACAACATTCATTAATTTTGTATCCTTTAATGAGATTTTTATTCTCATCCGAGGTATTTGAAATGTTTTTCAATGGAATATATAACGAATAGGGTCAATGATGGGATCATGGAAAATTCATGTTGTTAGAACATGTAACTAAATAGGTTTCTTTAATTTTAATGGTATTAATTTTATGAATCATTGGATATTGAGTATAAGTTTCTACATGTAATATTAAAGGAATTCGGAATATGTTATGAGCTAATTATCAAATTCTCTAAAACTGAAAATATACTCAATATGAATTATTATCTTAATTCAATATTTTATAACGTTTAATGTTGGGGCCTTATAGTTGGTATTATAGGTCATTTTTGATAACATTATCTGTAAAAAATTTATAATATAACATCCAGAAATTTTATTTACTAAATAGTAATATTGAAATGATATAGTATTTTAAGGTTACCATGTTTCTTCACATAAGATATTTCTATGATTTTAATGGGTTTCCATGGTAGAAATAGGGCATCTATGATGGAATGATATCAAGCGGAAAACAAACATCCAAATCAGTAACCACAGATGGTTAGAATCAGAACTGAATAGCTATTGTAGTTATGGAATAATTAGCTTAGGCAATAAATGGTAGTGTTATCCATGCATGAGATCATCCAGATAAACCGTAGATAAAAATTTCTATAGTGGAGCATTTCATGTGGAAACAACCCCAATCATTCATGGAACATTTAACCATGTTCAAGTTGAAGGGTGGATCAAAGTAGTGGAATATATATTCCATGTCATGGTTTGTATATATAATCAAAAGGTTAGTCTTTCTACTAATAATTTTGATGGATAAGTATATTAGCGGTGGTTTGTTTTCAGAAATATATGGGACAGTGATAATATTGATGCTCTTTCTTTGTGAATAATTCAATGGTATGTTTCTTGAGAAATATTCTCCTATGACTGTTTGAGTTAGAATGGAAAAAACAATTCTTGGGATTCAAGTAGGGGGATGACTGAGAGGATATATATGAAGATAATTTCACTCAACCGGAGTGGTATGCACCAAATTTCATCAGAGATATTTATAGTAAGATAAATTGATTTTACTGGGGACTCAGGCCATGATATCGAAGACTGTTAGCCTCTCATGAATTCAAAAGCTATGAGAAACCTTTCATATGTGATGAGATGGTATAAATAATTTTTTTTTGATGATCATCTAATCTATGAGAGAAACAAAAATCAGTGGTCTATTTGGCAGGCAATGGGAAATAATTTATCAAAGAAGCCCGAAGTTAAGAAAATTAAATTTCCATCTTGTGAGAAGTGTAGAAAAAAACCTGGAGAATGTCTCTCAAATTATGTAATGTGATTCCAGTGTAGTAATACTGGTTATATTGCTCATAAATATAAGGAAGATAATTATTTAGGCAATGAAAATGTGTTGGTGAGATGTTTTAGTGGCAATGTGTATTGACATTAAGACAATGTGTGTCCAAAGTTGATTAGCTAGGGTGGAAATCAAACAGGTAAAATTTAGAAGGGTGGGGAAAAATAATTTTCAACTGCTATGGTTGATGTGGGACCATTAAATGAATTGGTATTTGGTACGTTGTATGTTTTTTTAGATTATTCTAATGTGTTGTTTGATTCAGGATCAACACATTCCTTCATTTTTTGAGAATTATTCTAGTAAATTGGGAATTCAATATCAAGATATCAATCCTAAAAATGTGGTAAAAACACATGGGAAGAATTCTAATCCAAAATAAATTATAAGAATCTTCCTATCTTCATTTTTGGATTGAATTTACATACACACTTTGTTGTCTTAACTCTAGTATAGTTTGATGTTTTCTTAGGAATGGATTGGATTTATGGGTACCATGCTAAGATTGGTAGTAGAGATAAATATGTTTCTTTTCTGAAATACTTTCTGCTTGTGGTAAATAATGAACCCTTATCTCTGATAACATATCAGGAAGCTGAGAAACTGTTGAAATAGGAAAATTGTTGTTACCTTGCAGATATTGCTGAAAAAAAGGAACTGTTCAGATTACAGATGTGCTAGTAGTAAATGAGTATCTTGTTATTTTTCCATAAGTGTTGTCTAGTATTATACATGATCAGGAAGTTGAATTTATTATTGACTTAAATCCTAATTCTAGGAAAATTTCAAAACCCCTTGATCTAATGGATCAAATTTAACATTTAGATCTGAAGAAACAATTGTAGGAGTTGTTAGGTAATGGATTAATTAGACCTAGCACATTTCAATGGGGTGATCCAAACTTATTTATTAAAAAGAAAGATGGTTCCATGATACTTTTCATTAATTATAGAGAGGTGAATAATATCACTATAATGAATCGGTATCTTTTGTCTCATATTGATGATATATTTGATCAGCTCCAGGGAGATCAGTATTTTTTGAAGATTGACATGATGTCTAGGTACCTTTAGTTGAATGAAAAGGAATAAGAAGTTTAGAAGACTATTTTTTTTACCAGATATGGATATTTTTAATTTGTAGTTATTCCATTTGGGTTAACCAATTTACCTATAGTATTCATGGATCTTATGAATAGAATTATTATGAGTTATTAAATAAGTTTGTGGCTTTGTTTATTGATGATATTTTTCTATATTCTAAATGTAAATAAGAATGTGAATGTCTTCTAAGGTTTGTATTACAAAACATAAAATAAAAGAAAATGTATTGGAAATATAGAAAGTCTGAGTTTAGGTTACAAAAACATTCATTCCAGGGTCTCATTATTTCAAAAAAGGGAATTATTGTGGATCAAGAAAAACCTATTGTTGTTGAAAAATGTCCAAGAACTATGAATATAACCTATATTCATAGTTTTCTTGTTTTGATATGCTATTATATAAGGTTTGTTGAAAATTTTTCATAGTTATCATTCTCACTGACTATGTTAACTCAAAAAAAATAATGTATGTCCAGAAAAAAGAATGTGATGATTGTTTAAAGGAATTGAAAAGAATATTGGTGAATGATCCAGTAATGGAATCAACTTCCAAAAATGGAAATTTTGTGGTCTATGGTGATACATAGTTGAAAGGAAATGGTTGTTTCCTAATATAGAGTGATAAGGTAATTGCATATACTTCACGTCATTTGAATCCTCATGTATTAAATTAACCTAAACAAGATTTGGAATTAAGTGCTAATGTTTTTGGCAGTAAAAAGTTTTAGGCATAATTTATATGGTCTAAAGTGTGAAATATATACTAATCACAAAATTTTTAAGAATAAATTCACTATGAATAAATTAAACATGAGAAAAAGAAGATGGTTAAAATTAATAAAGGATTGTGATTACACAAGCCATTACCACCTAGGATAAAAAAATAATGTGGGTAACACCTTGATATGAATGAGTAATTCTACATTAACCATGTTATTATTGGAACAAGATTTTTTGATTAATTATTTGATAAACATTGGAATTTAATTTTTCGATTCAGTAAATTCCTCTGTTTTGTTTCCGGTGGCAGTGAAATCATCTATAGAAGATAGAATAATGAATGAAAAAAATGATGATAGTGAGTTGCAGAAAAGGGTAGAGTTGTGTCAGAAGGGTATGTTACCTAAATTTAGTATTGATAAATACTGTGTTTTGAGATTTGGGAAGAGATTATGTGTGCCTTGTGATTCATAATTGAAGAAAGTCTTGTAATGTGAAACACATTGTTCGTCATCTTGAGTTTATATTAGTAGTAATAAGATGTACATAGATCTTAAAGAGTAATACATGTGGGATGGAATGAAAAAATATATTTCAGAGATTATTTTTAAGTGTTTGACTTTTCAATATGATAGATTAGAGTGACTATAACCGTAAGGGATTCATCACCCTTTTCCAGTACCAAAGTGGAAATTGGAAACTATATCTATTGACTTCATTGTAGGATTACAAAAGACATCTTGAGGTAATTATTCAATATGGGTTATTTTTGATTAATTGACTACATTTGTTAATTTAAATCCTATTTGAGATACTATGTATCCAAATCAACTTTCTTGGTTGTATGTTAAAGATATAGTCAGGTTACATGGAGTTCCCCTCTCTATTATATCTGATCATGATCGCAGGTTCACATTTTACTTTTGGAAGGGCATTCAGAAATATTTGGGGGCTAGATAAAATTTTTGTACAACTTTTTATCTACAATCAAAAAAACATTCAGAATGAACAATTCAGACATAGAAAGATATGCTACGTGCTTCTTCATTGGATTACTAGGAAAGATGGTATGAATATCAATCATTGGTAAGGTTTTATTATAATAAAAGTTTTCCTTCCTATATACAAATTGCTCTATATGAGGAATCATATGGAATACAGTGTCGAACTCCATGTTTTGGGGATGATGTAGGTGATAGAAAGTTGATGGGACCAGAATGGGTAGAAGAGATGGCAGAGAAATTTCAGTTGATATAGAATCACATAAGGAAAGATCAGAGTAAGCATAAAAGTTATGTGGATAACCGGATGAAGGATATTTATTTTGAGGTAGGTGATCGCGTCTTTCAAAATGTTTCTCCATGGAAAAGTGTGATACATTTTTGTAAGAAGGGAAAGCTCAGTACGAGTTTCATGAGACACTAATAATTCTTGGAGAATGTTGGATCAGTTTCCTATTGAGTGGCGATACCTCCAAGCTTATCCCAAATACACAATATTTTTCATATTTCAATTTTGATAATGTATATACTAGTTCCATCTCATGATTTGATTCTAGAGGTAGTTTATTTAAAATGGAATCTTTCTTAAAAAGAATAATCAGTCTAGGTTCATGACCGAAGGGTGCAGGTGTTACGGAATATTGAAATTCCTCAGGTAATGGTTTTATAGAAAAACCATATGGGTGAAGAGGAAAATTTTGAATCTGAAAATTGTATGAGGTATAAATACCCCTCTTATTTTATATGTTAATATATTTGGGGGGATGAAATCCCAAAATAGCGGATATGACGTAACAACATAGGTATTTATAAAAAAATACTTGTGAATTATACTAATACCTTTTTATAAGATATTAATTTTTCTTTAATGGGGATTCTTTTTTATGGCATACCCAACCCCCAACAATGGATTTCTCTGAAATCTCATGTTTCACACAAGGCTATGTCATTCTAAAAAATAATAACATAATATTAATATTTTAAATGAAAATAAACTCTTAGAATTTATATTTTTCGGAATGAATAGAACTAACCATATTATGATTAAACTTGTTTGTTAAATGTTTTACATTTATCTAATAAATTTTATAGGGTTAAAATAAGAATGAGTCTGATTTTAAGCATGAAATACTCTAATATTCTTTAAAAGGTAGTTTTAGCTCTTTTTGATGCAGAACCCATTTTAAGTCTTGTAATGACCACATTCATATGTTTCATTTGATAATATAACATTTTTATTTATAATAAGGATATCAATATTTACTTTGGGTAAATTATTTGTATTTATCTGATAAAGTTCATTTTAAATGAATAGTAAAAAATAAGACATTTTAAGTCAAAACTGCCTTTTCATCTGATTTGTTTATATTGTTAGAGTATCTATTTAATTAGTTTTAAAGTGTAATTAGATTATGTTTTTACCATTAAATCCAATTTTGGTCATTTTATGTGATTTCCTTTTTAATTAGATATTAACACTTGTCAATATTTTCATAAATATTATTTCTTAAAACATGATTTTTCGTTTTGACAACGACAATTAATTTTATATTAATTTTTTAAACTTTTGTGTTTTGGATTATGAAAAATTTATTCCCTATTTAGAATCATGAGGTTAAAATTGTGCTAATAGATAAAATTTATTTTTAATCATTATGAATATGAACTTTAGTAAATGTTTTACTTACCATGGTATATGGGTAAATATGGAAAATAAAGGATAAAATAATTTTATTATAACAATATTAAATTTCAATTACATGTGTCATAATCCTATTTTATGATACATGTCCTACCATTGATATCCTTTGGTTGATTTGGGGACTCCTTGGTGACACTTGAAAGTGAAAATGACATTTTATAAAAATCAATTTAATGTTATGAAAAATGTGACATAAAGATATATCTTTTAGTAAAACAATTTTTATATGGGGTAATATAAGTGGTATTTACAACTATAAATATTAATTATAAGGCTAAATCATGGTATTTTAGTAATAATTTTTAGTGATTAAATAAATATATTTAATTATGATGCAATGATGATGAAGTGATTGATTCATTAATAAAATATTCAAATAAATGATATTATGAATGTGAAAATAAAAATAAATTTTTTATTTTGATGTCATCCATGAATTTTATAGATTTTATTTACATGTTATCTTTGTATTAATGCATTTTTTGTAAATAAATCATGTTTTTTATGGATTTTAAAAAATTCATGATATGAATAGATTCCAAATTGAAATGATTCATATTTTAAAATATAAAATTTCATATTAAATATATTTAAATTATAAAATATATATTATTCATCAAAATAGTTATCATAAGTCTAAAATATTATTTTAGACTATTTAATTGGATAATTTTCCTGTTTTTGTAACTATTTTTATTCTCAAACTGTTAAATTCTAGATAAAATGGGTAGAGTAAAAAAGGGTTAAATGTAAAAGATAAGGATAAAAAATTTTCCAAAACTTGTACAATTCTTTTTGGATGACATTATTTATAAAAATAATCAAATTATATTCTAAAATAATTATTTGTGGTCCTTTTGAAACTGGAAATCATTTTATAATAAAATAATTATTTCAAACATATTTAATGAGACACCCATTACTCACACATATCAAGCGCCTTGGATCATTAATCCTCAACAAAAATAATATCAAAACATCCCTATATTCTTCATAGAAGGGTTCACCGAGGCAGAGGGTAGTTCAAGATAGCCCTTTGGCTCAAATCAAAAGAAGTTACCTGATTTGAGGTAACGTCTTCTTTGAAGATTCTTTGCATTATTTTATCTTCTTCACTCCCTATTCACCTCTTATTATTATTTTAAATAAAAATGTATCCTCACTATATTAGGTTGTTTTTTAGATAAATATACGAACTAAACATTCACACACCTTTGTCTAATGGGTATGGAACATACTGATTCTTTTAATGGTGAACTACTATCTCACGAAACGATGATTGTTCAATTATATCCTACAACTTCTTATGATGGACATTATTATAAAAATGTAATAATATTTGATATTTATGATATTTATTTTATCTTTATTATTCTATAATTATCATTTAGAACATACCTTTATGCTTTTCATGTTATATAAATATGATAATTTTATTTGAGGAAGTGAGGACTACCGCTGCCTAAAAGTGATATCACTCATTCGTGCTATACATGGAACATATAAAGGATATAATTAATGAACTTATGTAACATATATACAATATTTATTATACTAGAATCATTATATAACTATTTGTCATTTATTTTTCATTCCATTGAATATGAAAAAAAAATTAATGTAGTGTTCATACGTACGTACAACTTACCGTCTCCATGAACGGTGCATTCCACCTCTTATATCCAAATGCTATGAACTATTATAAATATGTATATACTGTATATATATGGTATATATGTTATCTGAACATGAATATTATTCTTTAGATAATGGAATTTTGACCCCCTGGACAATTTATAATTATAAGAAGATCATTTTTTACTCAAGTTCCAAATATTGAAACAATGTCAGAGATGAACTCAAATAATTAACTAACTGGTATAAGAATATAATAAGTGATATAAAATGAATAATAAACATGAAAATGATCTTAAGATAGTAGAAATAAACATATTTTTATTATTCATGAAATTATACAACAAACAACACAAGTCGGATAGGATATAAGGGACATTGTCTAAGTCTCCCTTCATAGTGACTAGTTTTGGGAATATACCCCTCTTTATTTGAAATGGTGTATAATAAAACCCTTTGGGTTTTATTTTCATTTATATGGAATATTGTTTCTATGAAGTGTTTTCTTAAATGAAAAATGAATGTTTTTAACCTATGAATAAATAATGACCTCTCCACCACCATAACTTTTATATTATATTTTTATTAATCTATAATCCTTAATGTTTTTAAATAGAAGAATGTAACCCCTTAATCTGTTTTTGGGTGTTTTGGTATTGAAAATGGTTTTTGAAATGGATTAAGTATTTCAATATCTTCAAATGATATAATATTATTGAAAATTACATGTTATTACTGAAATACTGATATTTTCAATATTTTATATTGTATGATTATATAATGGTACTTTGGATTTTGATGGGTGGTTACATTATAAATAAAATGACTGGTGGTTCAGTTATAATCCAAGGATGGGTGGATACGTTTTATCCTTGAATTCATTGAGTATTGAAGCATTTTGTATGGATATTACATTTAGTGATATGTGTGGAAGTCAACCATATGGTTATGGAATTTAAGTATGCTTATGTACCAAGAAACCTTTATATGTTATACATTGTTTTTGATGGGGTTTATTGTAATAGTTTGGTTACAAAATGGGTACGAAATGAACTTATATTCAGTGATGTTTTTTACTTATTTATGGTGAAATGTATTACTTTATGATTAAGTATGCTTGGTTTACTTGTTTTTTTAAATCTAATAGCATTCCTTTTTTGTGTATCCAATAATGATCTTTTTAAACTCATCAAAAGTTTTTGAAATATTTTTCAAATGAAATAAGGTGGAATAGGTTTATAGATGGGAACAAGGAAAATTCATGTTATTTAAAACATGGAATGAAATATCGAGTTTTTTATTTTAAAAATATCAAGATATTTATTTTAAAACATGGAACTAAATGTAGATATTTTTATTTAAAACATGGAACTAAAGTCATGCTATGGGTTTTTTATTTTATGAATGAAATGGATACTAAGTATAAGTTTCTACATGTAATATTCGAGTTTATTTGTATAATTTATTACTAAATTCTCTAACTATCCAAACCTGAATAGATAATAAATGTGAATTATTAACTTAAATAAATATTATGTTATTTTAAAGGATTTGGACATATAGAAAGCATATGTAATAGGCCTACAGGTCATTGGTGCTCTGCCATCACATGCTGAAAGGAGTAACAGATATTAATTAATCATACTATCTAACATTTAATCATAAAACATGAATACTCGCATCACATATCTCAATACACCATAAAGTTTCCAAGATGGACTTCCTATGAGAATCATGGGACTCACACATTAGTTCAACTCTTATATATGTACAAACCTAGATAAGTCTAGGTATACATTAAATATATTCTCTATCCATAGTGTAATTTAGAGGTGTGTCATCTCTTGAAATTATCTCATGGAAAAAAAGCCTTAAGGATAAAAAAAAACACTAGTCTTTACATTAATAGGGAGTGAAGAGGTAATTATTAAGGTTGAGAGATATGAATTATCATGATACTAATAGAAATCTACATGTAGCATATATTATAGGACTACGAATTCACATTCATCACTATCTTCATGTAAAGAACCAGACTATGTTTTCTGACTCAGTGAATCTTCTATCATATTTTCTTTTTTAGGAATATGGGAAAGCTCACAATAGAAGAAATAAATATATTAAACCCATGGTCACTATCTGAGATTCATTACATGTTGTGTAAAGGTATGTTTTTTAAATAATTGTCTATATGCACAACAATTAATTCACCAATTAGGTATTATATCCAGTAATATAAGGCATTGAAAACATATTTTAGCTCGAGGTCGTGCATCAAAATATTTATCCCACAACTCCTCGACTGTAAAGATCTATATGCATTGAATCTATCATACTGCATCAATAATACACCTCACACAATGTCTCGTGCATCAAAAAATCCATTCATAACCTCTTTGAGTATGTGTAAGTATCATAATAGATACTGAGAAAATCCTTTCATTAATATTTTGATAGGCACTCTCACACAATTCTAACCACAAAAACATGACACCATTCTCTATAAGACTAGTAATAGGAATAAAAATACATGAGAAGTCATTTATTTAACACTTGTAATATATAAACAGCCCCCAAAACTCTGTATATAAGACACCTTCTTGGGGTTATCCGAGTAAAGAAAAAATAGCCATGTTCTCTAGGTCAATAGATACTCATAATTCTGAGTTAGTATTGCCCAATCAGGGATGTTTTTCTATCTAAACGTGTCACATAAAATGATTTTCAAAGATTTTATTCTCTCTCAATTTAATAAAAACTCTCTCATAATGTCATCAAAGGTTTCTATGACCACGATAATACACCAAGATGTCATCCAAAAAGACTATGATATATGAATTCAGATATGGGTGGAACATGATATTCATGGAATCTATTAAAAGGGAAGGAATATTCATAAGAATACATGACATAATGATATATTAATACAAACCACATGTACTATATAAATTTTTATGAGTTATGTATGATTTAGTGACTCATAACTGATGACCTCCCAATCTTATGTCATTGATAGAAAACACCCTAGCTCTTCAAAGCTGGTCAAATATAAAATCTATCTGATATAGTGAATACTAGTTCTTGATCATATACTAGTTCATCAATCTATAATATACTCATATTAAATGGGTCCCAACAAATTTCATTGTTAAAAAATGTATGGAACCCATAAGAATGTGCCAATACATATAAAATTGTTGTCCTCTAGATCCTCAAACTGTCAATATAGCTCATTGAGATCATTATGTTCCATAATTTATGGAGGAATGGACACAAGTGATGCTCTAGGAACAAGATAATTTTAATATATACCTCTCATTGATGAGGTTATCTAGAAAAATCAATTGAAAAACTGTCCTGAAAATGATCTAAAAATGGAGGGAATTCATCCTGATGTAAATCCTGACCATATGCTAAGTGTTTAGATGTTTGGGGGGTAAATCCACCTATCACATTGTTTTCTAGTCCAGATCTACGATCAAAGATATCGCACTCAACCATATATATTTAACAGTTACCCTATTGTGATGTCAATGATACCATTCAGTAATAGTAGTCTACAATGGTGTTATATGAGACCATAAAATTCATCCAAAGAATGAAAAAAAATCCAATCATCTTTATTATTATGGGGTCCTATCAGAAAGGGTAGCTGCCTAACTCAATGGGATAATCCCTTCATTAGAATATTCCATTTTACTATACTTCCAATGGTGTATCTAGGTTTGTTACACCACATTAATATTAAATTTCTAACGTGATATGTTCTACAATAGATATAGAGACGAAGGAGTGTGAAGAATTTTTTATTAATAAATAAGATACTATAATAGAGGCTACTAGAATAATACCTTATATTGTAGATGTCCATGCACTCTGATCCTCGGGTGTTGGCTATACGGCATACAACTAGCCTAGTCAACATCCCTATGTCAGAGTTGGACTACCATTAGTTTAACTAATCCATAGGTGATGCTAATATTGTTTCTTGATATCATGGCCATGAACTCATCCTTGTCCAGTCTTGCCGATGTTATTCTAACTCTCCCCCAAACAAAGTGTATGTGAACCTTCCCATAAGGGTGGATCTTGTGCGGATCATTTTTCAATAGATGTAGATGGAATGTTCAGACATAATCTCAAATGATGCTCTATAAAACTTCAAGAATATAACACCATTGGGTATCTATCCCACTAAGGCTTCATATGCCCCAATCATCTACATTGATGTCAAACATTAGAGTTTTATGTGTGATTACCCAAACCCCCAATACATTGATTTGAAACCACAATGGAACGTTTCCTTCTACAGAATAAACTAATTACCATCCTCAACATTGTTCCTCTATGTCTAGTTTATTCACATTCCCTCATGTTGCGATATATGATAATAAGATTATTGAAAACTCAAAGAATTTAGGTAGATGAATTATATTCACCTAAGTTCCAATTGAAAACTAAATCCCATCTCCAAAGCATCTACATTTAAATGCTCATAACTGTATAAAAGCAATGCAGTGCACTATAATTCAATTAAATGGGATAAATACTATGTAGTTGACAAAGAAAAAAACTCGAGATGCATGAACTCTCTAGACCATTCATATCTTAGCATTTGAGGAAAGAAGTGATTATAGAAAGTTGTTTGCAAAATATCCCATACGAAGCCCTAATGAAGACCATCCTGGTTAATTTCATCCCCCCGACACTATAAAAAATCATGCTTAATATGACTTTCATGATTTAAAACCCACTCTAGAGTAATCTCCAGATGGATATAGATAAATATAGTGTCCTTCATACAATGCTTAATAGACTCCAAACTGCCATTCCCAAGGAAAGTGTGAGGATTCTACTTCAACAACACATGAGTCATATCATCCATCGTAGATGGAGATTATGGATCACCTTGTATAGGAAAAATAAAAAATTGAATCCTCCCACGATGCTGAGCATTAGTTACCAGATCACATACAACATGTGATGCCTCATGTTGAATTCATGTCATTAAGAGTCGAATCCTAGGACCAACCAAATTCGGAGCATTGTCATTACCACTCTCCTTCCAAATGACCATAGGAAGTTGCTGTAGAATTTCTCTATAAATTCCATCCATAGTCTTTAGAATGATCATAACACAAATAAAATCAATAAAGAATAAATAAATTAATAATAATGTCTCACTTACAAACATATACTACCCCTAACTACCCATTTAGAAGGCCAGTTATTGGTAAATTTTAATGATTAATTAAAGGATTTCCAGAAGATGAATGGTTCAATACAATCATTTCTATTTATTTAATGGTATAATTTTAACTTTATACATCATAATACACATTTTTAGGATTCATTTTCAAATTAACATGTATCAATGATTGATTAAAATGGAGTTATATTCCCAATAAATCATGGCTCAAAAACCTTATCACTAAAATCAACTCCCATTTGATTTTTAATTAACCCATTAAAAATTCCATATCAGAATGTAATGAGTTATATATGATTTATTGACATGGTAAAAAAACCATTATATCCCACAAAGGACTATAATCCTCATGAATTTTAAAATGGAATCACTCAATCAAAACAAATGAGAAACAAATATAAATATATATAATAATGGATCACTCAAAAATCATTTGAAATACAAGAAAATGTAAGAATTAAAATTAACCAATATAGTCTTGAATACACATGGTATGTGAATACTAGGAGATTATGATGATGCATGTAATAATAATCATTTCTCTCATGTCATAGGGGCATGGGATAAATATATTTTCCAATCAAGATAATCATAATTATTATCTCACAGTATGTTCATCACCTAAATGTGATATTATATCAATATGAATAGGGAAAAGAAGAAAAAAATTTATAATTAAAGATACCTGAAATGTATCCAAAACACGGATTTTCTACACACAAGAATGATATATAACCAAGAAAAAACTCATTATTAATATTTATCCAATATTTTCGTAATAGTAATGAAACAAATATACTCTTATGAAACCACATTATAGATTCTTAAACCAGGGTTCCACTCGAATGTACCAAAAGTCTGATAAAAAATATTTCCTTATGTGTATTTATCTGAACTTTATAGGCTTACAACTTGAAGTGAGGGCCTATGGTATATACATAGAGAGAATATTACCTCATCCCTGGAGTGTATCATAGTGGATACAAGTAATAATTGATAAAAAATGAATGATTTGAGAAAATCCATTACCACAAAAAAACAATAAAATATATCTAGAAGATGAATAATACACAATAGATGATTATGATACATGTAATTTCTATAAAAATCTATAAGACATAGATAAAAGGTTATAGGAAATTCATGTTATTGAAATGAAGAAAAAATAATCAAAAAATAATCCTAGCATCTAGAGATGAAACTTGATCATCTCCTACCAAAATCAATCCTATTAAAAAAAATAAGTCGTGCATGGAATGATGATTCCCTTTGTAAAGCACATTCACACATATAGTCTACCCAGGTGCTTTTGGAATCCCAAATAGTGAGATGGATATTTCTCAATAGTACACCACCAAAAAATCTATAATATATATCCCATGTAATACTAATTGAAATGGTTTGCATTCATGGATATAAAAAGTAACACATTTGAGTAATCTAAAAACCCATGTACTTTTATTATCCATAGATAGATTCTATAAATGTATATACTTCATTAATTAATTATGTTTATTTTTTGATGTGTAATTTACATGAAGTATTACTAGAACTTACATCCTTTCAGGATAATAAAAAAAAATAAAGGGTCAATGATATAACATGACATCATGTGATTATGATAATATTGACGAGGATCCAAGGTAATAACCTAGGAAACCTTGACCGTTGGGGTTGATCCAAAACATTAGTAATTTGTATCCTAGATAATGTGGGAGATAGTGAAAACCAAAGGGATTCTCTTAAGGATCTTATCAATAATGTATTTCTTACTCAATTCGTGTAATTAATCCAAGGTAAATCAGGGTATGAAATGAATATACCTAACAGTGTAACCATGGAGCACCATGTCTATAGATGTCATGATAGATCCAAGGTGTGTATTAGAGTAATATTATAATAATAATGGATGTTTCGTTCATTTTCATACTTAGCATATACCATTAGCGAAGGACTGGGTTCTGAGGTGGGTGTCAAATATAGAGACTAACATTCCTGAATCAGAAGGACATCCATGAGTGCTAAATGAAATACCATGAGAATAAAAGGCTAGAATGATTTTAACAAATCTTATAAAGATGTCATGGTCTATTTAAAATTGGCACCTTATAATTATTTCATTTAATAAATTAGGCCACGAAATAATCATTCCATTTAATAATCAATTTTTTTCATTCTATAGCATTCATTAGTGTGATAGGTCTAAGGGACAAACACCCATTTATGAATTCTTTTATGTTATTAAAAATATATAAAGTTCACTCCAATTCCTCCCATTGACATGTAGTGGAATTCTATGAATTTGAAACAAAATCACTCAATTAAAATTAATTAGTCAATGTCATATACATAGTGAATGTTCACAATAAAAATTTAATTTTTCATTTATATAATCAGAACACATACCATAGGAGGCTCAAGTGATATATTCACATGTAATATCTATTAAAAATACAATATATTTAGTTAAATAATTTACATTATAATGTTCATGTTGAAGAACAAGTGAATGGTTGTGTAAATAATATTAATAAGATATCAAAAACATATTTAGGGAAAACACACTAGTAGGGTTGGTCGGCGTTGTGTTTATAAACTACAATAATGGGTAAAATACTTAAAA
Organism: Viscum album; assembly: GCA_963277665.1. Lineage (NCBI taxonomy): Eukaryota > Viridiplantae > Streptophyta > Magnoliopsida > Santalales > Viscaceae > Viscum > Viscum album. The sequence goes on along the minus strand of OY728123.1, from coordinate 1,809,705,957 downwards.
TTGGATGTAGAACATGGTTATAACAATTATATTCAATGAAAATGAATTTAATAGTTCATTCATGATGAAATAAGTACACTCACAACTGTATTTTTTAAAAATAATGAAATTTAGAGTATGAGTTATTGACCACCTACTTCAGGCTTGTATAACTCTTCTTTTCAAGTATATGCCATTAGTTTGACCAGGATTATAATTGAAATAAATAATGGATGAAAACTAGAAAATAGGTAATTTGGTCCTACACATCAGTAACAAAATTGAGGGTAAGAGAGATAAATAAAGAGCAACAAATAAAGGAGATCATAAATAGAGGAATCTAATAAGATGTACGATGCTTCGATTTGACTCTGGATGGGTGAATGAGATTAGAAATAATGAAATAGGAAAAAGGGAGATAAAATGTTTGAATGGGGTCCTTCACCCACTATAATGATCTATGGAATATAAAGGCGGTGGTTTAATTTTATCATTATTTTAAATTGAGTATTTTTTTACCCACATTTAAGTGTTTCATATTTTGGTAGCACGGTTGACCAAAACTTTTTCATAACATGAACCATATTATTCATGTAGGGGAACATCACTTAGTAATTATCCATGGTTATAGAAACAATGCACCAACTATGATAAAAACCTTTTCCAAATTTCTATTTTTTTCAATGGTGTGCGGCCCCTTGTGCACGGTTAGTGAAACAGGTACGTTCTACTCCCCCACTATCCATCATCACAAAGTTAGGGATAACCATGCATACTTCTCCGCACATTATATAATAACCTTTATACTAGAACGTTCATCCCAAAAATCTATGTTCTAGAATCCGAAGAATCCCCAGTCACCTCTCAGAATCCCGTGAACTTAAAAAGCATTCATAATATGTAGAAAATAAATAATTATAAAAAATTTAAAAGTATATTTACCTTTTATAGAAACCATTGTTTATTAATATATGAAGACCATTTTAAATACTAGGGGTATATTCATATCATTCCATTACAATGCTTTAGTTTTTCTTCAATTTCAGATGAACTCGCACAGTTATTCATTAGGGAACCGATCAAAAAACCATAAAACAAATGCTATTAGAACAATAAAATTAAACATTATATCTCTTGGAAATGGGAATAATATAACTTAATAAAAGTATAATTAATAAAATATATATTTAATAGGTTATTTATTACGAAAATAATGGATCTAATTTGATTATCCATGACATAAAGTACAGATGTAGACTGATTTTAGACATAATGTAAGGGGTTTCTCATCTCACATCTATTTCTATGAGACAAAACATATTCAAAATTAAATTCTTGTCTATGTTGTATGTATATTTACACTTTTATTTTTTATTATCAATCATTGAGTATTTTTTTAAATATTTATATTTCATGAATCATGGATATGATTATTATCTATGTCTAATTCCATTTTTATATATGGTGCTTACATTGAATGATATTTGATTAAATAAGAAATATTTGTAAATCAAAATCTATTTTTCAATATATATTATTTGATGAGGCATGATTTTCTATGAATTAATTCTATCCATTAATAATGATTTCGAATTACAGTGGCTGGTGGTCCTGGCATTCTATATCCTCTTAATGTATCGACAAATCTCATGAGACAAAAATATTGGCAACAATCAAATAGAATTCGTTTCCATTAAAAATCCTATAGGTTTCTACCAATATAATAAAATATACTTTTGAAATCTCTTCATGTTCTTGGTTCATGTGATAGATATATAATGTCTCATTATTAATAATTAGCTTCATTAATATTTTACTCATTAATATCCATGAGATTTTCACTATGAAAAAATCTACGGTTTCTATTTCATTATCTTTTTTTGATGAAATCGAATGTCTTTTAATCTTATATATATATAAAAATATAGAAAATGACATATTTATTATGATTTATTTATTATTGATTCATTTTTCTATTTTATTAATCAGTTATATTAAATTTTATCTCACCCTTTTATTTTTTTCATTCTATAGGTTATGAAGATGAATTCTTTGAATAAATGTCATGAAGTAGTTTTTTATTATATTTATTTAATTACCAATGTAATAAGGGAACAATGAATATATCAATTTTTTTAACAATAATAAACTAATCTATCTTTGGTGATGGTATCTCTTAAATCTATGGCATTGTAATAAAATAACTACCGACAATGTGCTATTGGGTTCAATGTACTTATATTTGTCACCAGAGTAGTATTTATAGTAACCTTAGGAATAAGATATTAAATAAACATTAGATTGATAATAATTTATTGTAATTAATTTTTATCACCATACTCTTGATTATTATGAGAATGAAATATGTGGGCCCTTATTTATTCATGACACTTAATTGAAGAAATATATTCAATACATGTAAATAATGTTTGGATTTACCCGATTCATAATTAAGAAATGTTTGTGTTAGAATTGTGTATCTCATGGCCATTTTAGGATATCTTACTCAGGTTATGAATAATGAACATACTATATTGTTTTTTATATTTTCATGTGGCAGAATCCACCATATTTTAATGGGATTACTAATCCAGTGGTAGCTAAAAATGGATCATGTTATATAAGATGATATTTATGGCTTTGAGATATGATAAATGGTTTAATTATGTGTTAGTGGTATATTTCCTTCAGGGGTATACTAATCAATGGTGTTCATAGATCCATAATACTAAAGAGTAAGATGAAATAAGAGAAATCGAATGGATAAATTTTATGAAAGATTCTTCGAAAAATATTTACCTCTTGATAAATAAATTGAAATGAAGAAAAAAAAATTTAACTTTAAAAAAATATGAGAGTGTTATAGAGTATTAGGATACCAAAATTTGTCTATTTAGGCATTCTATATATTTTATATGTGATTAAGAAAACATGATTAATCATTTCATTGAAGGCCTTAATCTTGTCTCCAAAGAGCACTGGAATCTCAGACATATCCATCCTATTATGAAAAATTATTAAGAAACATAAAAATGGAGAAGTAATTTTTTCTTCTAGTACGTTCAGGTTAAATCAGTAGAATATGTTTTATTATAATAACCAGGAAAAAGTTATATCATCTAAAAAAATAGTGGCACAAAGAAATTCCTATTATATGGAAATTGTAAAAGGAATCATCCTGGGAAATTGTTGAAACAATGGTAGTTTGTTATTAGTTCATATGAAATGATTATTAAGATAATTTATGAAAGGATAATACAAAAATCAATGATGTTCAACGCATCAATTGGAAATAAATTATGCATGATTCAAATCAATGTCTTTGGCACCATTAGAATCTACCACAGAAAATGGAAAAATGATATCACTAAGATTACATGATCACTAATGTTGAGATATATTTAATCAATGATTTGGTGGAAGAAACACTAATCTTATTAAAAAATAAAATTATTTATTTGATTCTACATTTTTGAAAATATTTATATTTACCCAATTTTCCAAGGAAACTAGATATTTTCCCTTTGATTTATAATGGGAGTACTCAATCAAAAATCTTATGTGATGTATTTTTGACAAAATTATGTGTTGGGTAATCCCAATTATGGAATATAAACATTCTTAATTTTCTGATCTTATCATTATACATATGGATTAATTTTGTAAACTAATCGGTATAGACTAGATTTCAATATATGCTGTGAATTTTTTTTCCAAGAAGGAGGAAATTAAAATTTGGGAGGAAGATGTATATTTACTTATCTTTATAGTTGAAACATCATCATTTAACTCTTATATAGATCTACCCCATGTACCTCTACTGAATAAAATTCATATTGACTAAGAGAAAACAATGTGTTGGGGTAATAGATGTAATCTAGAAAATGAGTTCGTATCTATTTACCTGATTGAATTAATGAATCACTCTAGCATTAGTGAGACACTACAAAAAGTGAGATGTTTATTTTACCTTTGATTTAATCCTTGAAGGGAACCCATTATCAAACACTCTATATTTAATGTACAATATTGAATTAGTCGAGATGGATAGAATACTAATGGTGTAGGGTAATAATGAATTTATTTTCCCATGTGATTCTTTATTGGGTTCCCCATTAACTTTATTAACTAGAATATTGATCTATTTTTTGTTTTTATATTATATAGAAATAAATAAAATTAGGATAAATATCAAGTAACCACATTCTTCTATTGATATTCGATAAAAGAGAAAAGAGAGTTCTAGAAATATTTTTTCTTTAAGGTCAATGTTGATCAATGGTGGTTGTTGATACATAATAGTAAAAATGAAAATGAAATAAAAGTAATATAATGGACATGTATAAAGATTCATTATTCAAAAAATATTTAACTTGTGAGAAAAGAAAAGAAAAGAATTGAAAATTATATAGCATAAATAAAAATGAAGAAGAGAATATTGCAGAGTATGAGACTACCATCAAAAGAGTATCTATGTATGTCATAGATTACATACATGATTTAGAAAATAAAATTGATCAATTTTTTGAAGGTCTTAATCTTTTTTTACTATGGGTACTAGATTCTCAAAAAAATTAATCATGTGATTACATAATATTAATTGACCTCAACATAATGAATGAATTTAAGAGATCCAATATGATCAATGTAAATAAATATAAGATTAGGTATTCTAATAACCATGAAATGTGTAAATCATCAAACAATAATAGGGAAAAATAAATTCCCATTAAGAGAACATTGGGAAATAATCATCATGGGAAACACATTAATTGAAGAGGAGTATGTTATATGTATAGAGAAAAGGGTAGTCAAGAATATTAATGAATGTGTGAGAAAAAAACTAATGATGTTCAATAAATAAAATTTGATTGAAATGGGGAATTATTAAAATCAATTTCATACGATTCAAGTTAATATACCATAGAAGAGGAAAAATGGATATTTTCATGAATATGTAATCATTACAGTTGAGGTTAAATGTAACACCCCAAGATTTTATAGTGTGTTATTTCTTCAAAATAATTCAATAACTTTCACTACACGCAACACCAAGTTCAATCGCACCATGACTTACCAAAAAAGTTGTTAAAAAGAGGTTATGAATAGTGTTAACTAAATTTTAAACTTTATATAATCCTTATAATTTTTCCATATTATAAGTATCATAGACATAATGCAAGAACAAATTCATTTTTAGTATTGCACTTTTATCAACTTTTAATAGTGAACCCTTTTTAAATACAATATTTTAAACTTTTTGACTAAATGGGGACATCAAAAATTTAAAATGAAACATCCCAAGCTTCCACGGTATGCTTTCTTTGAATAATACAGTAGCGTGTGTTGTACGCAACCTTGAGTTTTAACACACACCATAACCAATCAAACTAGTCGTTATGAATAGTAATACCTACTTTTCGAAATTATATATATTTTATATTTTAAAATGGACTTCATTTCTAGATTCGGAATATCGAATTTAGCCTAAGGTGAAATTTTGATACATTTCGGATAACTTTCATATTTTGATGAATAGTGAAAATTACTAAATTTTAATTAAAAACAACTTTTTTAATCAAAATAATTAATAGTGATAAATTATAAATTTTAGTGGTTTTAAAGTATATTTAGAATATATTTTTACCATTTAATATAATGTTGGTCATTGGACATAATTTTACAATTAAACCGAACATAAACAAGTGTCAATCTTTTGATAGTTATTATCTCTTAAAAACACGCTTTTTGTTTTGACAGCGGGAATTAATTTTAAATTAATTTTTGCCACTTCTGTGTTTATAATTTAGGAAAATGGATTCCATATTTGGAATCAGGATGTTCAAATTGTGTAAATAGGTAACTTTTATTTTTAGACATTTTGAATAATTACTGCGGTAAATATTTTATTTACCATGGTTAAGGGTAAATCCGGTAAATAAGGGTTAAAACAATAATATTATAATAATACTAAATTACCCTAAAACGTGTCTTAACCCTATTGGTTGATACATGGTCGACCATGGGCATCTTTGGGTCGATTTTGTGACCCCATGGATCCACTTGTAAGTGATAATGACACTTTATTTTAAATAAGTCAAAATGAATACAAAAATGACACAAGCATATATCTTTTAGAAAAACAATTGTTACATAGGGTTATATAAGTTGGATTTTAGATTATAAATATTAATTAGAAAGATAAAAATATTTCCTACATAATGGTATTTTATTTATAATTTTTAGACATTAAATAATTTATTTTATATATGACACAATGATGATGCAGTAATTACTATAATAGTGAAAAATTAAAATAATTGATATTATAAATACCCAAAAAAATATAATATGAAACTTTTAATGCATTAAACTAATTTTCTAGGATAATATGATATATTAGAATTGATTTAATTGACTTTTTTCGAAGTAATCAACCTGTTATGAGTTTCACAAAAATCAACTATTGAATAGTGTCCAAATTGACATAAAAGAGTTTTTAAAAAAAATATTATATTTTTAATTGATATTAAATTCTTAAAAATCTATGGTTCGGCCAAGAGACTTATATCATGATAGGTTAATCATTAATGGACCACTTGGGGGTTGCGTGAATGTATATAGTAAGTTTATTAACCATATTATATAAAACTACAAAGAGACATTGTAAAAGTGAAACTAATTAACTTAGAGTTAATACTTAAAGATAAGGTTAATATAAGTACCCAAACCTGTCTAAAATCTATTGGTTGAGTTGTTTTCGACCTATCCCCACCTTAACATTTAAATAATCAACTTTTGAGCCATTAGAAACCGAATATGAATTTATTATAAATTAATATTTATCGCTTTTCCAAAGGTGCCCCTCACCCCTCTTATAAAAGGGCACTCCTCCTTCTCATTTCTTCACACCACTAAAGCCTTTTGGTTCGGCCAAACTCTGCCCAAATACTATCCCAACTTCCCTCACTACAACCTAGGGGAATTAGTTTGATCGGAAAGCCAACCTAAGGAGCCCTTTTGATCAAATCAAAAGGAAGAACCCAAAGAAGAGGTAATGATTTCACCACCCTTTTCTAAGTTCCTTTCTTCTTCCACTTCTTCTTCCATTGTTCTTACCATTCTAAAATAATAACTCCAGTATCTCACATATACTGTGATGTTATTATAAATATGGTAAAACCATATTCAGTATTCTATCCACCCTTTGAATAACATGTCACCATACGTGCGTACGTACGGCTTACCGTCTCCACGTCGTGGTGTAATTGTTATTCAATATAATATTATTTGGATGGGTATAATAATGATGTGTAACTCATGTAAATAATAAATATAACATGTTAATGATTCTGTATATATGATATAACATTCATTTATATATTATTTTAATATCAAAATAATGATATTGTCGCTCGTGCGTACGTACGGACTACCGTCTCCACGAACGCGATGAGATTCATTCTCCATCGTAACCATTCAAGTATAATTATCATTTGATGATTTAAAAATGATTTTTAAGGACTAGATATCATTATGGATATGAATAAGATACAACAACCATGGCTTATGTAACAAAACATATAAATAAAATGAGTAAGTTAACACCCGAAACGACGATAATTCTATGATATTATTAACAAATCAATGTTAAAAGATCATATATGATATCATATTAATATATATGATTCTTGTATAATTTAATAACAATTATTTCACCATTATACAGGAGGTTAACCTACCCCAACAAAGGAAAAGTACAAGGTAAGGGATTTTTCTTATCTCACATTCAATTCCGTGAGATTTCCATTATTCGCCACTAAATTATTGAAAGTGGTGTATTGTGTACTGGCATTTGATATATATTATCATATTCATGTTATTCTGTAAATAATTTAGTGGTTATTAACTTTTGGCCATACGACTCAGTTGATTAACGTGGTAAGGGGTTTTCATCTCACTCCTTATTCCCGTGAGATTCATGCCATATTGCTACCATTACCTTTTGTGTGGTGTATGTACTGCCCATAATTATATTCTTTGTGTAATACACTCTAATTTATGTGTACTTACATATTCATTGTATGATACCTCTTTCATGGGTTGTATGTTTCATAAGTTACCAAACTGGTAAGGGTTATTTCACAATCTCTTCATTATCCGAGGTTGTTTATACGTAATAATCTACTGGGATCTCGTTATCATCCACATCCATGTTTCTTCAAAATGTATTTCAAAACATTTTTAATATTTAAAAGAATATGGGTTAAAGTCATTTATACCCTTGTTTGACTTTTTATAAGAGGTTTATAAGGGAATCTTTCCGTCGTTTTCCAAACAAGGTGCTTTTTAACCTTTTCGACAGAATTAAGATAAGAATGTTTTTTTTAACTTATACGGCGGGTGCGGTTATTTTCCACCGTTATAAAATCGTCAAAGCTTCCCTTAAAATCTTATAAGATTATTTTCAAAGAAAATGTTTGATTTTATATGGATCTTAAATGATTTCAAAATAAAAGGAGATATTTCTTTAAAAATAATTTTGATTTCATCTATGTCAACATCCTTTGATGGGTTTTAAGATTATTTGAAGTTGATTTATTATGATACAAAACTTCTATATTGTTTTGAAGGTTTTGTGATATGTTTGACTGTGGATGTGCTATTTTTATACCATTCATAGTTTATGGTGAAAGTATTGACATTTCGTATGCTAGTTCCAATAAGAATGTTTATGTTATATTTCAATCTTTACTTCATATGAATGTGTTGGACAAGTATGTTCAAGGTTGGGGACTGGTTAAAGTAAGCCCTCCAGGTTAGGGACTGGTAAAAGTAAGCCCTCCAGGTTAGGGACTGGTAAACGTAAGCCCTCCAGGTTGGTGTCCGGTTATTAGAGGCACTCCGGGTTGGTGTCCGGTTATTAGAGGCACTCCGAGTTGGTGTCCGGTTATTAGAGGCACTCCGGGTTGGTGTCCGGTTATTAGAGGCACTCAGGGTTGGGTTCCGGTTACAGTTAGCCCCAAGGTCTTGGGACGAGGCCTTGAAAAGTAATTAAAGTTTAGCATTATGCATTCCAACATTATGAAAGTGGTTATTGATTTTTTCATGTGATTATTCGATTAGTAGAATATCCATGTGAGTAAGTAAATGGCATTATTTCATTTTATTTATGCCATACCATGTTGAAAGTTCATGTTTGAAAGGCTTTTGTTTTAGTTATACATTGCCTTAACAGTTTATTCTTATTTATGAAAGTTTCCGCTATATTGTTATCCTTACTGGGCATTTGAGCTCACCCCTTTTCTATGATTTATTTTTCCCAGGAAGTGAAGAAGTAAGTTATGAATGACCTGCAAAGATATTATGTGGGGATATGAGTGTGGATTATTGAGACAATATGTTGTTGTAGTAGTTTTTCGTTTAATGATGTAATGTAAAACTTATGAATATATCTAGTGTTTCCAAGGCTACTAAACCAATCGGTCTTTCGAGATTTGATCTTTCTTGTGATCATACCAATGTTATGTAATAATTCACCGACTCTGGGTAACTGGGGTCGGGGCATTACAGTTGGTATCAGAGGAAGTTTAGTACAAACCTTGGAATCTAGATTTAGATAAACTCTGATTAGAGCACGTAGACCTAAGATGAACTTTGAGGATTAGTATAGAAGAACTTCCTAGAATTTTGGTATTGTAGAGATTTTGTGAGTTTTCCGAGCAATACATCCCTGTCTGGATACGAGCAGGTAGAGGCGGCTCTGGCACAGATGTACCTAGGGGTAAAACCCGAAAACACTGCTTTGAGCTAGACTCGAACGGGAACTGGTGCACGACAACGGGCCTTGCTGCACTCTTGGTTACGACACTCCCGGGGGATATGCTTAGGATAACTCTCACTATCTTTACAAATCATTATGAAGGGTTTATGAGTATATACTTCCTCAAAGAAAACATTTTTATGATTATGGATTATATCCATAAATAGTTCAATTTATGTTAAGTGTATTATAAGTATGGGATTATGTATTTTGATTCATAAACTGATCTAGTGTATTCCATTGTTTAGAAATGGCGCCCAGTAGAAGGAATGAGAACTCCAGAAATGCACATGATCCAAAGAGAAGGAAGGATCATATCTTTCATGGTCTTAAGCTAGAATTTATAAGAGAAATAGTCTCCCATGTATTATCATCATATGAAGAAATAATATCATGTGTTGATAAGATAAGTAAAGAGTTTACTGAGTCCTATGGCTTTGAAGGGAAGCAAGAGAAGAAAAGTATAGAAGAGAGAAAGATGGATAAAGGGAAGAGGAAAAAGAAGAATTTTCCCATATATGGTAACTGTGGAAAGAAACACCCTGGAACTTGCCTGAAAGGAATGGGAGTTTGTTATAAGTGTGGAGGAAAAGGGCACAAAGTACATGACTGCAAGGGTAAGAAAATGGTTTCAAATGTACAATGCTTCATTTGCAAGGAGTTTGGACACTACGCGAACCTATGTCCCAGTCATCAGACTATGCCGCAAATGATGCTATTGGATAATAATCAAGTTATGATACTACCACAGATTAAGAGGAATGATTAGAGTTATTATGTTGATTTTATCAATTGAGTGTTGTATCAACAATGTACTTGTTATAATAATTATGGAGTATATATGGATTGTACTGCAGTACTATTTCATTAAGGACTTGAGATGGTGTGGAACAAAGAAAAGTGACTCAGTAGCAGGTTAAATGTTTGGAAAATATATGGTTGAGAGAAAGATAAACCATAATATGGTTTAGATACCGAGGTGGTGATTTTAGAATAATACATGATTGATTTGGATAAATTATATTGGATATTATTGACTACCTTGAAGCTGATTAATGATTTTTATATTCTATCATTGTTGGGTTTTAAAACATTTTTGGATTAATGAAGTATATCCAGCATTCTATATGGAATAAGGGAACATGAATGTAATCAATAAGGAATATGGTAATACATGATGAAGGTATTCATATGCCATTACGGGGTAAAAAGGATCTATATTATGTTTAACTTCCTTATAAATGTTGGACTGTGAGTTTGGATAGAAGTATTTTGGATAGTTCTAGTTTGGATTATTTTGGATTTCCATAAAAGGACAACCCGGAGGTCGGGCGGCAACCCGTCCCGTCCGGCAAGGCTGCGAGACTTGAACCCGCAACCGAAGGGAGACAAGGGTGTATCACCTACCACTGGCCCACGAGATGTCCTGGATTAAATAATGTAGTTTTTATTAAAAGATTTTTTAGATGAATTGTAAATTCGTTTATTTTGGAACCCTATACGAATAGTGTAAATAGAATTTTTTTACATTCTATTATCTTTTAGAGTGAAAGATGAGTATGTGGTAGAAATTTATTAATGGATAAAACTCTAATTATAAAGTAATTATATATCTATATGATCTTAGCCAATCTCATAAAAAATTCCTCAATATTAAGAAAAGAAAATTAGAACAAAAATGTTTTCCTAGATGGTACCTTAAATCATCACTAATTTATGGCTTTGGGATTGTTGGCCTTTTCATAGCCATGTTCTCTACCACTCTCCATCAGATAATTGATGGTAAGATTTCTTTTCCATATCCATATTTTCCTACATGGAACCCTAGTATGTGTTATTTTCGGCAATCTTCATACTTTCCACTCTTTATTTTAAATAGAGGCCTCATTAATTCATTTTTCGATGTGGGATTTCAACTAAGATATTTTGAAACGTCAAAAATGTGTTATCCTAATACCCTATGTTTTGTTGAACCGATGGTATTTCAAATCATCATAGATTGATGAATTTAAGGACCTAAATTTTATACTTGTTTGTAATTGATGACCTCAATCACTACCTATAAATATTTACGTTTTTCCTCCAATTATATGTCTCAAATTGCCACCAATGTTCTCCTAATCGAGATCATAATTTGTTGGTGACCCTTTCATTTCTCTTTTACTCATATTAAGACTAAAATTTAGTAACCCAATTTCCGATGTGGGTTTTCCCACAAAGATATTTTCTATTTTCAACCTTTTATTTTCGATGAACAATTTCAAATTGCGAGGACGCAATTTATTGAAGGAGGGGAGAATGTAACACCCCAAGATTTTATAGTGTGTTATTTCTTCAAAATAATTCAATAACTTCCACTACACGCAACACCAAGTTCAATCGCACCATGACTTACCAAAAAAGCTGTTAAAAAAAGGTTATGAATAGTGTTAACTAAATTTTAAACTTTATATAATCCTTATAATTTTTCCATATTATAAGTATCTTAGACATAATGCAAGAACAAATTCATTTTCAGTATTGCACTTTTATCAACTTTTAATAGTGAACCCTTTTTAAATACAATATTTTAAACTTTTTGACTAAATGGGGACATCAAAAATTTAAAATGAAACATCCCAAGCTTCCACGACATGCTTTCTTTGAATAATACAGTAGCGTGTGTTGTACGCATCCTTGAGTTTTAACACACACCATAACCAATAAAACTAGTCGTTATGAATAGTAATACCTACTTTTCGAAATTATATATATTTTATATTTTAAAATGGACTTCATTTCTAGATTCTGAATATCGAATTTAGCCTAAGGTGAAATTTTGGTACATTTCGGATAACTTTCATATTTTGATGAATAGTGAAAATTACTAAATTTTAATTAAAAACAACTTTTTTAATCAAAATAATTAAGAGTGATAAATTATGAATTTTAGTAGTTTTAAAGTATATTTAGAATATATTTTTACCATTTAATATAATGTTGGTCATTGGACATAATTTTACAATTAAACCGAACATAAACAAGTGTCAATCTTTTGATAGTTATTATCTCTTAAAAACACGCTTTTTGTTTTGACAGCAGGAATTAATTTTAAATTAATTTCTGCCACTTCTGTGTTTAGAATTTAGGAAAATGGATACCATATTTGGAATCAGGATGTTCAAATTGTGTAAATAGGTAACTTTTATTTTTAGACATTTTGAATAATTACTGCGGTAAATATTTAATTTTCCATGGTTAAGGGTAAATCCGGTAAATAAGGGTTAAACAAATAATATTATAATAATACTAAATTACCCTAAAACGTGTCTTAACCCTATTGGTTGATACATGGTCGACCATGGGCATCTTTGGGTCGATTTTGGGACCCCATGGATCCACTTGTAAGTGATAATGACACTTTATTTTAATTAAGTCAAAATGAATACAAAAATGACACAAGCATATATCTTTTAGAAAAACAATTGTTACATAGGGTTATATAAGTTGGATTTTAGATTATAAATATTAATTAGAAAGCTAACACTATTTCATACATAATTCTATTTTATTTATAATTTTTAGACATTAAATAATTTATATTATTTATGACACAATGATGATGCAGTAATTACTATAATAGTGAAAAATTAAAATAATTGATATTATAAATACACAAAAAAATATAATATGAAACTTTTAATGCATTAAACTAATTTTCATGGATAATATTATATATTAGGATTGATTTAATTGACTTTGGTCGAAGTAATAAACCTGTTATGAGTTTCACAAAAATCAACTATTGAATAGTGTCAAAATTGACACAAAAGAGTTTTTAAAACAAATATTATATTATTAATTGATATTAAATTCCTAAAAATCTAAGGTTCGGCCAAGAGACTTATATCATGATTGTTTAATCATTAATGGACCACTTGGGGGTCTCTTGGATGTATATAGTATGTTTATTAACCTTATTATATAAAACTACAAAGAGACATTGTAAAAGTGAAACTAATTAACTTTGAGTTAATACTTAATGATAAGGTTAATATAAGTACCCAAACCTGTCTAACTTATATTGGTTGCATTGTTTTCGACCTATCCCCAACTTAAAATTTAAATAATCAACTTTGGAGCCATTAGAAACCTAATATGAATTTATTATAAATTAATATTTCTAGCTTTTCCAAAGGTACCCCTCACCCCTCTTATAAAAGGGCACTCCTCCTTCTCATTTCTTCACACCGCTAAAGACTTTTTGTTCGGACAAACTCTGCCCAAATACTCTCCCAACTTCCCTCACTACAACCTAGGGGCCTTAGTTTGATCAGAAAGCCAACCTAAGGAGCCCTTTTGATCAAATCAAAAGGAAGAACCCGAAGAAGAGGTAATGATTTCACCACCCTTTTCTAAGTTCCTTTCTTCTTCCACTTCTTCTTCCTTTGTTCTTACCATTCTAAAATAATAACTCCAGTATCTCACATATACTGTGATGTTATTATAAATATGGTACAACCATATTCAGTATTCTATCCACCCTTTGAATAACATGTCACCATACGTGCGTACGTACGGCTTACCGTCTCCACGTCGTGGTGTAATTGTTATTCAATATAATATTATTTGGATGGGTATAATAATGATGTGTAACTCATGTAAATAATAAATATAACATGTTAATGATTCTGTATATATGATATACCATTCATTTATATATTATTTTAATATCAAAAAAATGATATTGTCGCTCGTGCGTACGTACGGACTACCGTCTCCACGAACGCGATGAGATTCATTATCCATCGTAACCATTCAAGTATAATTATCATTTGATGATTTAAAAATGATTTTTAAGGACTAGATATCATTCTGGATATGAATAAGATACAATAACCATGGCTTATGTAACAAAACATATAAATAAAATGAGTAAGTTAACACCCGAAATGACGATAATTCTATGATATTATTAACAAATCAATGTTAAAAGATCATATATGATATCATATTAATATATATGATTCCTGTATAATTTAATAACAATTATTTCACCATTATACAGGAGGTTAACCTACCCCAACAAAGGAAAAGTACAAGGTAAGGGATTTTTCTTATCTCACATTCAATTCCGTGAGATTTCCATTATTCGCCACTAAATTATTGAAAGTGGTGTATTGTGTACTGGCATTTGATATATATTATCATATTCATGTTATTCTGTAAATAATTTGGTGTTTATTAACTTTTGGCCATACGACTCAGTTGATTAACGTGGTAAGGGGTTTTCATCTCACTCCTTATTCCCGTGAGATTCATGCCATATTGCCACCATTACCTTTTGTGTGGTGTATGTACTGCCCATAATTATATTCTTTGTGTAATACACTCTAATTTATGTGTACTTACATATTCATTGTATGATACCTCTTTCATGGGTTGTATGTTTCATAAGTTACCAAACTAGTAAGGGTTATTTCACAATCTCTACATTATCCGAGATTGTTTATACGTAATAATCTACTGGGATCTCGTTATCATCCACATCCATGTTTCTTCAAAATGTATTTCAAAACATTTTTAATATTTAAAAGAATATGGGTTAAAGTCATTTATACCCTTGTTTGACTTTTTATAAGAGGTTTATAAGGGAATCTTTCCGTCGTTTTCCAAACAAGGTGCTTTTTAACCTTTTCGACAGAATTAAGATAAGAATGTTTTTTTAACTTATACGGCGGGTGCGGTTATTTTCCGCCGTTATAAAATCGTCAAAGCTTCCCTTAAAAGCTTATAAGATTATTTTCAAAGAAAATGTTTGATTTTATATGGATCTTAAATGATTTCAAAATAAAAGAAGATATTTCTTTAAAAAGAATTTTGATTTCATCTATGTCAACATCCTTTGATGGGTTTTAAGATTATTTGAAGTTGATTTATTATGATACAAAACTTCTATATTGTTTTGAAGGTTTTGTGATATGTTTGACTGTGGATGTGCTATTTTTATACCATTCATAGTTTATGGTGAAAGTATTAAAATTTCGTATGCTAGTTCTAACAAGAATGTTTATGTTATATTTCAATCTTTACTTCATATGAATGTGTTGGACAAGTATGTTCCAGGTTGGGGACTGGTTAAAGTAAGCCCTCCAGGTTGGGGACTGGTAAATGTAAGCCCTCCAGGTTAGGGACTGGTAAACGTAATCCCTCCGGGTTGGTGTCCGGTTATTAGAGGCACTCAGGGTTGGTGTCCGGTTATTAGAGGCACTCCGGGTTGGTGTCCGGTTATTAGAGGCACTCCGGGTTGGGTTCTGGTTACAGTTAGCCCCAAGGTCTTGGGACGAGGCCTTGAAAAGTAATTAAAGTTTAGCATTATGCATTCCAACATGATGAAAGTTGTTATTGATTTTTGCATGTGATTATTCGATTAGTAGAATATCCATGTGAGTAAGTAAATGGAATTATTTCATTTTATTTATGCCATACCATGTTGAAAGTTCATGTTTGAAAGGATTTTGTTTTAGTTATACATTGCCTTAAAAGTTTATTCTTATTTATGAAAGTTTCCGCTATATTGTTATCCTTACTGGGCATTTGAGCTCACCCCTTTTCTATGTTTTATTTTTCCCAGGAAGTGAAGAAGTAAGTTATGAATGACCTGCAGGGATATTATGTGGGTATATGAGTGTGTATTATGGAGACAATATGTTGTTGTAGTAGTTTTTCGTTTAATGATGTAATGTAAAACTTATGAATATATCTAGTGTTTCCAAGGCTACTAAACCAATCGGTCTTTCGATATTTGATCTTTCTTGTGATCATACCAATGTTATGTAATAATGCACCGACTCTGGGTAACTGGGGTCGGGGCGTTACATTAAATTACCTAATAATGGGGTATCTATAGGTTAATATTCTCTAACAATTTAGCTAATGCTTTCTTTGATTATAGATCATTGCAGTCATAAATATCAAACAAATTTCCTATGAAAAATAAATATTTTCCATTTTATTTAAGAAGGTATTACTCAGTTAGAACATATAAGAAAATCCTCATTACAAAAAAAATATACTGGGCCCTACATATTATGGAATATCATCATTCATTATTTATAGTTCAAATCCCCATTCATATGGATGAATTTAATATAATACTCAGTATAAACTATCATTTCAAATATGATGTGAAATATTGTTACAAGAAGAGGTAAATTACAATTTTTGGGGATGATTTATAATTTCATATCTTTTTAAAGAATCATCACCATATAAATCATATCAAAATCCACTTCTAGTTTCTCTAACGAATGAAATCATAGTGGGGGAGGAAAAAAATCTTCTAATAAATAAGGTACTATATAAATTTAATATGTGCCTATTGTACATGAAGACATTGATGAATTTCTAGAGGAATTACTTGGAATAAAACTACATCCTAAGGTTAATATTTCTACTATTTAAATCCATGATGGAAAACCAATATTTACGACTCCATATAGAATGGATACTGTTTAATTAGTGTAGCTGGGGAAAAAACTAGAGGAATTGAGTAATATAATAATTATTTCCCCTAGTTTTTTATATGGGGAAACCCTGTTATAATTGTTAATAAGAAATATATATCCAATATTTTGTTAATTTATTTTAGAAAAATCAATAAAATTACGATAAAGAACAAATATCAAAAACTAGAAACAAACAATTATTTGATGAACATAACTAAAATCATTATTTCTCAATGATGGTCCCTCATTTTTTGATATCATATATTCAAAATTAATAATATCAAAATTATGAAGCAATTTTTTTGGAGGAGGTATAGAAATTATGAGTTTACAGTAATGCCACTTCAATTGACTAATTAACCATCATTTTTTATGGATCTGATGAATATAATGTTCATGATATATAATGACTAATTTTTCTGGTTTTCATTGGTGATATTTTAGAATATTTTAAAACCTAATATTACCATGATAATTACTTATGGATCATTCTATATACTCTCAAGGGGAATGATTTATATGTTTAATTTATCAAGTGTGAATTATGGATTTGGAAAATTATCATTTTTTAGTAATATTGTTTATATAAATCGTGTTCTAGTTGATCTCTTGAAGAAAAAGGAAATCCGTGAATTCTCAACACCAACAAACATAATTGAGGATCATATTTTATTGTTTTTTCATGTTAATATCTCGGATTTATTAATAATTTTTTCTGATTGACTATGTTTTTTATCAAGCACCCATGAGAAGGGGTTACGTTCGTATAGACAAAATAATTTGTAGGATATTTTTATGAATTGGGGATAATATTTGTAAATACTCTAATGTTGACTATAATATCTTGAAATGATTTTTTTAATATATAGTGATATATCAGAGAAATTATTGGGTTGTGTCCAAATTTAATGTTATAAAGTTATTATATATGCATAAAGAAAGTTAAGTATTCATGATCCAAATTTTTCAATTAATAATCTTCAGTCAGAAGCTGTTGTCAATTCTCAAAATATATGGATAAATTATCTCTATAGTAAACTTTGTGAGATATATATGGATCACAATAGTTTGAAATAAATCTTTACACATAAATAACTCAAAATTAAGAAATGACGATGGCTCGAGTAACTCAAAGATTGTTATTTATCAATAAACTAGCACCAAGAAATCAAATAACATAACTGATGTATTATGTATGAAATATCTTGGTGTTATGAAAATGGTGGGGAGTGATAAGGTTGAAATTTTCCTTGATTTAGGAAATATGTATATTTGAATTCATAATAAAGGTGAAACATCATTCCTTATTCAAATTATTTCTAAACCATCATTATATGAGATGATAAAAAGTTCTCAAACTAAAGATGAGAATTTTTAAAACAAAATTAATGTAGTAAAAAGTGGAAAATTTTAAGACTTATTGTATGGGGATGAAAATACGAAATTTAGAACACATTTATATGTTACATCAATACCTTAGTTAAATTGAAACTCTTAGATGATGATCATATCTCAAATTTTTTATACACCATGATAGTACAAAGTAGTATAGATATTTAAAAGATATTTATTGGTGGGATAATAGGAACTATGAAATTGTGGAATATGTTTCAAATAACTAGTTCTACAAAAAGTGAAGGCTAAAGGAATTTATTCTTGGTGATTCACAAAACCATTAACTTTTCCTATATAGAGGTGGGGGTGAAATTAATATGGAATATTTTCTACGAATACCAATGGAAACTAGAAAGTATCATGCGACTTAGATTATTGTGGATCATTGAACAAAATTGTAATATTTTCATTTTATAAGAGAATATTTTTCTATTGATCACCTAGAAAGACTCAATATTAGAGAAGTTGTAAGACTTCATAGTTCACAGCTATCAATTATATCTCATAGAGATACATATATTATATTAAAATTCATGAAGATTATTTTTATGTATTTGGATACTAATCTTACCTTGAGTAATTATTATCACCCTCAAATTGAAGAGCTATCTAAAATGAAAATCCAATCATTGGAATTCATTTTGAGATCATGGTCACTTCACATTCAAGGTTTGTGGAATGAGTATTTACCATTGGTGGATTTTTTTTATAATAACAGTTTCCATTCAAGTATTCAAATGGCACCATATGTATCATTATATGGAAAGAGATGTCATACATTGACTTGTAGGGATGATGTTGGTAAAGGAACATTATAGGCCCAGAAATTATTTATAAAACAATGACAACATCCATTACTATTCATGATAATGTTAAAGAAGATCCATATAGTTAATAGTGTTTATCTAACATCCGAATAAAGGATTTATTATTTCATGTAGGAGACCATGTCATTATGAATCTATCTCAATGAAATTTTTTCATAATGTTTGGTAAGAAAGGGAAACTGGGCCCTTTATACATCTGACCATTTAAAATTATTGAAATAATTAGAAATGAAGATTATTAAATAACAATTCCACCAAGTCTACCAAAATGTCATGATGTATTTCACATAGAATTGTAAAATATGTACATTCTATGACCAAATTATATACTCATCTATGATGAAATAGAACTAGAACATAATTTTTATCCCTGCATGTTTCATGACAGAAGACATCATGTGATGAGAAATTAGATGAATTGACTCATAATGGCTCATTATAGAGACCATAAAATAGAAGAAGTGACATGGAAACCTAAGGATGTAATGTAGTTGAACTTCCATTATCTATTTATAAAATAAAATTCATGAAAAATTTCAAGGATGAAATTTTTTATGGAGGGAAAATTATAACTCCAGAAGATTTTATAGTATTCACCTTATTAAATAAATTCAATTTATTCGATAGCGTATTTATCTTTTAACATAAATCATAAGAAAACCAAGATATACCATTAAATATTAACATTGTAATTTGAATATTAATGTTACTATTAGTTATAGTTAACTAGCCAGTAGAATAATAACCTTACTTATGAATGTAAAAATAAAATTATGTAATCTCTATGTAAATATATATATTTATATTATAGAATATGTAAATTTATTTTTTTAAAATTAATAATTATGTATTGGAATTTATTTGAAATTTATTTGTTGATTTAAAATTTTATAATTTATAAAATTAAATAAATGAAAATTTATTTTCAAAAAATAGATTACAAATTATTATTTCGTTTAATAATAATTATAATGTAGTTCATAAGACCATAATTAATCTTCCAAATGTATCATAAAATATGTTATAATATTAAAATTTATTTTTTTAAAAAAATAATGATTTTAATTATAAATTAAATTTATCATATTATAAAAATTATTTTTTTAAAATGGATTCCATTTGTGAAATCTACAGGTTCATTAATGGTTAGGGTGTAGTTTTTTTATTTTTTTGAAATAGTTGAATTTTAATTTGAATAGTGAAATATGATCCTAAAAAAGTTGACGAATCCCCTTTCCTAAAATTTTATTAAGAAAATAAATGAAAAGAGTCAGAAATTACAAAGAGTTATTACAAACTCTGGAATATAAATCACATCGTATATCAATATCAAGCATATTTGATTAGAAGTCCACTATCTAAAAGGTGACATTAGACTCATCTCGACAATCACCACCATTGACCATGCATCCACAACATTGGTGGCATCCATATAAGTATGAGAAAACCTCTACATGATTTGATCCATATCATTTAAGATATCTATCTAATGACGCAAAACGAGCCATGGAACATTCTAAGATTGTTCCCTTAGATTATCAATAGTCGTCTTGGAGTCATATTTAATCCAAAACCTGATTTCGATTCTTCTGGACAACATGCTTAAAAGCATAAATTATATCTCATACCCCTACATCATACATATTCTCTTATCCAATGTAGAGATAAAAACAACTTTCCACAAATATGCGTTATATGAGAAAAACCCACCACAACCTGACATCCCTGACGATCCAAACGTAGCTCCATCAACATTATCCTTAATCCATGAACTAATAGAGGGAATTCATTTCAACCCAATAGGTCTTCTAATTATTTTTTTCACAACCAACAGTATTAGGAATAAAAGGTCAGATATATCATTACTCAACAATCCACTTTTTACCTTAGAATTCGCAAGCATGTCCATATGAACAACCATCATTCCAATATGAACCGAAGGCTTAGCAGTATAAAATATAGAAGAACTATAGGAAGTCCATTTGAATGAAAAAGATGATGCCATACCAAAATGTATAATATTTTGAATCAGAATTCTATATTGTTTATTATCCTTGATGAGGGAAATCAATATCTCAAAACAACTATTATCATCCCCTATAATTTCAACTATAACCTAAATATAACCCCAGAATATACAATTAAATGAGAAGATAACAAACAAATGTTTCATGCACTCAGTTTCTCTTAATCACAGGTGACAGGTGGAAGCCATGGAAATTCCTCCCCCTACAATTGATAATGGGATGGAAATAATTTTTTCTATATTTTTCAACGCATTATATTTCTAGAATGATGAAATAAAGGCATATTGAATGAGACAATCTTGGTTGGGACATTACAACCTCCATTATTATTCATCTTATAAAAATCCCTACTAGGGAAAAACCACAATTATTCTTCATCCAAACAAGAATTTCCTTATCCAAAAATAAGTTTCTCTGTATTTCACTAGAAACATATCTAGGAAATATTGTGTCATGTCTTTTCCTATTGGTATATATATTATATATGGACAAGTGTATTTTATTGGGAGGGATAAGCATTCTTTCACTTATAGTCTTATCAATCCAATGGGTTTTCTAGAAATTATGGTTTGACTTCATAGAAATAATCCACTTTGAGTCAATCATAATTATATTGAAGCATTTCCTTATATCATGTAATTTGGATGAGACCATATAATGTGACTACCCAATATTCATATTTGATTTAATCATGATGGACATAAAATCTATAGAGGGGTAATTTAGTGTAAAGAGATTCCAAGTGAACCTTTAATGTAAATAATGTCTACAAATCCTAAGACCATAAATTCCAATACCACCACTATCCTTGGATTTGATCAAATCATTCCAATAATCTGTAGTATGTTTTCTCTCGCAAACTGACCCTATCCAAATGAAATTCTTGATCATGCCATGAAGCTTCTTAATAATACAATGAGGCTATTTTTAAATTGAAAATGGATAGACACAATTTGATGTGATCACAAAATTGATCAAGAAAACCCTTCCCTAATGGGAAATAGATTTTCCTTTCTAGTAGTCAATTGATTAAGAATACTAGAAAAAGTATCATCAAGGTTTAATCTTCAATACATTCCCCAAAATAATGGATCTCAACAATTAATTAAAGAATGGTCCGCCCTCCTAACACCAAGAATTTTGTCAATTATGTTATTACTTGCCTCCAAAATCCTCTAACCAAACATAATTGATTATTTATTCCAACATATAGATCACTCCACCACCTCTTCATAATGATAAAAAAATAACCCTGATATAATTTGATGTTTTCTGGAATGCATGTCTATGTAGAAGGATATCATCTGCATAAAACAAATGAGAAAGAGTGAACATACCTTTTCCTAGAGTGATCTGTTTAAATAAACCAATATTCACTATGTAATTCATGTATATTATAAGATTGTATTCATCTACAGAAAAGAGAATGCATGATTAGGTGTCAACCTATCTAAATCCCATGGATCATTTGAAGAAACCTCTAGGGGAACCATTAATATTAATGGAATGATTCACAGAACATAAGAATGTATTGATCATCCTAATAAGAATCAGGAGAGTCCATACTACTTGATAACTATAAAAATGATGTTCCATTTTAATGTATCAAAATCATTGGATATATCAATAATTAAAAATACTTTTCTATATGTAGACTTCCTCTTTACGAGATTCACACTCTCAAATGCAGTGATAATAATGTTTTGAATGTTCCTATCAGGGAAAAACCCATACTTATTCATCATGATAAACTCTTTTTTCACATTCCCTAACCGATGGTAATGAATTTGAAAAAAATCATGGGAATTGTTTTCACAATAGAAATATGTTGAAAATCCATATTGTCAATAACATTAACTTTTTTGGTAACAAGATAAATGATGTTATAATTAAGGCCATGATGCATATGAACATGAATGAATAATATTTTTACAGCATTAACCACCTCAATATGAATAACATCCCAATAAAACATAAAGAATTTATTGAATAACCCATCCAGACCAGGTATATTATCAATGTATGAGAAAAAATTGTTTCCCGAACCTCCTCCTCAGAGGGAACTTATGTAAGATCACAGTTTTACATTTCTATAATATACACACTAATAGTTGTATTCATTTTTCATTGCTTTCAGAACCATCATCAAAATATTGATATTGAAAATAATCAATCACTTTAATTGATATTTCATTATATAATGTGAAAAAACATTAATACTAATGGTTTAAATACCTCCCCTAAATATTTTTTCCATATGAATTCTGTGAAATATATTGTTGTTTCTATCCGCATATTTCATTCATCTCACATTTAACTGACTTCTTTATAATAAATAATAGAAGGTAAACAAATCATATAATTTGGATAGAGAATTCATCTCATCCCATGAATGTATATATTGATCTTTATAAGTAGTTTGAACACATAAATGTGTAATTTTTGTAATTTTGATGTCCTCATCAAGTCTGGAAAAGGATGTACTTCTCCATCCATATAATTTACCTTCAATGGATACAATTTATATATCAACAGATGCATCAGAATACCATGAATACTAATATTATAGGCTTATTGAACCATTTTTCTACCCCTAGGGAATACAATCCCACCATTATTGAACCTGAATAGAAGGGGTATATCCCTTTTAGATTGGGTGAAAACATCAATAATCAAGGTATTCTGATCCAAATTTATTCTAGGGAGAGTAAAACCAGAAACACCACAGTAATTAATTCCACCATTAACTAGTGTAAAGTACCATTCATGTTTACTTGTATTCCAACCATTGAGAGTATACATATTCCAAGTAAATTTACCCCAGTAATATTAAATTCAAAAAAAATTTCATTGATCAATACACATCGAGATATCATAAGACGCTAATATTTGAATGTTTATTCTTGTCTTCTATTAAAATGACTAGATAGTGTTAAAATCCCCAACAATAATCCACCTCTGCCTCATAGTCTCCGAAATTAATAATAAATCCTTCTAGATCTCACTTATTTTCATATAGGAGACCAGGGTATAAATGAAAGATCTGGGTAAAATTTCACCTTGATAAACAGAAGATAATGTAATGAATTTGGTTCTTTATAAATAAGCAATAACCTAAATTTCATCATGTTTTAATACCCATAAATGATCCATGCTAGTTATGTGAGATTTTTGAGAAAAAAAATTATATCTAATATATTCCCAATTGAAAGAGTTCCACTTTATAAAAAATAATTTTTTTCTAAGTAATCCCAATGATAGAAGGATTATGTTACATAACAGGATGCCTAAGGGTCATGACTATTGGGTTCATCCCCAACCATATGAAATTCCAATATAAAATTTTCATTTATATTTGGGGAACATTTAAAATCATTTAATTAAATTAATATAATTCCATTACTCTTATATAGAATTTATTACTTTTGATTTGATCATCCAATATTATACATAAGGTAACAGACCATAAAAAAATAAAACAATGTCTCTCAGAACAATGAAATTATTCATTATAACTCATTATAATTTTGATAAATTAATATAATTAAATTATAGTAAATAAAATATATGTAAAATAGGTTACATGTTATGTAGTTAATGACTCTAATTTAATTATCTACGTCTTTGATTAGAAAAAAAAAGAATGATTTTGGACAAAAGGTAAAAGGTTTCTCATCTCACTTTTATGTCTTTCAGATATGAATTATTAACCACATATTTATTGTATATATTGTATGTATACTACCCATTTTATTTATGATCATAAACAACTACAGTTTTAATTTAATATCCATATTTCTTGTGTCATTATTATGATTATTGTCTAATTATTATACTATTCTTAGATATGGTGATTATATTGTATATTATTAGGTTTATTTGAGAAATGTTTATAAATCAATTTTCTCTAGTCAATAAATTTATTTTGATAAGAAATATTGCTCATGAATTAAATATATGTTAGAATAATGGATTGGAAATACAATGAAGGGTGGGGTTCTTCACACATACAAAGACTATCTTTTTAAAGGTATTTATAGTAGTGGTTTATGTTTCAAATACTTTGTATTCCATAATTAATAATTTACATCATTATGATTTTAATCATTATGTTCCAATAGATTCTCATCGTGACAATATCTATAGATGCAGATTCATTTACTATTTTCTAACTAAATGGGATTTTTTTGATTATTTACTTTGAAATATTAAATTTTCTTTACTGATTATACTTTTATTATTATGTATTAATGTATCAGTTTTATGTAACCCTTTTAGAGAATTTTAGCTAAACTTTTTATTTCATTTATTTCTCCATGTTATTAAGATGAAATCTTTGAATAAGTGTCTAGAAATATGGTTAATTTCATTTTTATGTTCATTACTTAAATAAAAATGTAATAATGGACCAAAATATGTATCTAGTTCTTCATAGATACAAAACCAATTAATCCTTTATGATGTGATCTATTGTATCTATTAAATTATAATAAAATAACCACGGAATCAGGGCAATTGGTTTGGGGGACTTTACATTATGTAAATTATATGAACTTATAGGTGTTCCTAGAATTTCATAGTAATCCTATTAATTAGCTAATGTTATCTATCTCATTAGATTATATTTATAGTTCATGAACATGTTTCTATCATTGTTCATACTGATAAAATTATGATTTATTATCATTTGTTATGGGTGAACTAGATACAATATTATTTTATAATAATGTGTGACATTTGAAAACTGTGAAACAATGTTTCATTTTTCTAAATGCCCAAATTTCATAGATTTTTTTAATTTCTTCTCTATATTTATTATGATAAGAATATTTGTTTAATATGATGTTTCTGAATATTCTCTCTTATGTACTATTTATTCATGAATATTTTTTCTCATTCCTCATAAGGGATGTTTTTCCACCTATTTCATTCAAGTGTATCCTTATGTGGAAACATTTTATAAGGATAAATTGAGAGATTTTAAGTGTATAAAGTAGGATTATTTAAATAATGACTATTTTTTATTATGTACATGTGATGTGTGATTCTAATTTTTCTACGATATAAGACAATTCTATCATTTAATATATAAATATTATGTTTTTTATCATTAAAATGATGTAATAGTCATGTAAAAAAGTAGAGTCACTATATATTTTTTTTTGTCCCATGAAATCAAAACATAGACTGATACCATATTGTTTTCAAATAAATATATATATTAAATGGTTGATTATAATGGTAAATTTAAAATTTCTAATGTGGTTATGCATGATGTGAAAATAAAACATATTTTCTCAAATTCTATATGGACTAAAATAAGTACTTCATGATATTGGGGATTATTTAAATCCATTTATCAATGAATTGAAATAAATGTGAGATTTAACTATTATGTTAAATAATGAAAAAAGAAATGAATATTTCTTCTGGACAACCATGTTTTATATGATGATAAATTATTCTGTTAATTATAGAAGATGTTCTAGATATATAATTAATTGAACTAAATGGGGTACCCCTTTTTGAACAATGTAAAATATTAGTTATGCTTAACATTAATCCAAGATTATGTTTCTAGGAAGTAATTTATTTCTACCTCAATAAAATAATAACGATATTGGGTGAAATTTTCAGATGGGAGTTCAGAATAAGGTACAATATCATCTCCACTTATCAGGGATTGATGTTTTGGGAAAATAAAATATATAGACACCAATTTCGGTCAAATCTCTTCAAAAATCATTATTAAATACATTCAGAAAATGATATAATTTTTTTAAATTATTTTACTAAAGTTATTTATACAAATAGAATTTTCTTGATGATATGTATATTGAAAAAAAAGTATATGATAGTGTCATTTGACTGTTAATATATTAACTAAGAAAAATAAATGATGAAATTAAGGAAAAATTTGACATAATTAACATGGGGATACATGAATATTTTATTACCATTCAAGGATGAAAGAATATTTTTTTAATTCCCCCTTTAATATACACCCATTCCAGAATATAGAGATATCATCTTTCTAAATGACGTAATGGTTCTAGAGGGGTGTTCCTAAAATATAAATAAAATTATATCAATGAATATTTTAAAAAACCAGTTTTGTAAATCAATTGAATGTATTTATTTTTATTAATATATAATTTATATGGTTTTATATTGATTTTTTATGAATTTCGATCATTCATTAGAATAGATAAATTTCCTTTTGTACGCTATATGTAGTAATTATGAAGACCAGATGAAATTTCCATCTATGTAAAAGAAAATTACTAACATATTTTGGTAATTAGAGATGTTCTTGATGCTATGATTCATTGATAGTAATGTTTCATTGAATATATATATATATATTCATCAATGTGTCCTTCTAAATTTTAAATAGGTGTATCTCGTTGACCATTATATGAATATTTTGAAGGGGAGTTTCAAAAATAAATGGTGTACATAAGTTTTCATTCTAGGGTGATATACAGTTTAGTAAGTAATTAAATTATATAACGACTACCTATATGATGTAGAATGAATTGGTCTACCGTGATCTCATCACACTGGGATGTTTGGGGGTAATGGAATCTCTGAAATTCATTTTGTGGCATTTAGTATTATAGAGAAAGATAACACCCACCTTTACACTTTTCATCGAGATTTATATTTTTTTCCATATTTTGAAACCCGTATTATTTTTATTATGCAATTTAATAAATCATGTGTTGAAAGCTAGAAATAAAGTACAAATAATCCATAGTTTATTGTTTGATTTTGAGAAAATATTTTTGACGTGTCTACTGAAAATGAGATTTGAATTTCTGAATCGAGTGAACAAATAGCCGAAGGACGCATTTTAAATATTATTACTTGTAATGTATATATGATCTATAGAAAAGTCATGATGGACATAGTACAATGAAAAATTGGGAATTTACATTTTTTCGATGTTATTCAAGAATATAGTTCCAATGATAGAAATATACAATATGAGAAAATTTAATCATTTCATATCGTAGAAAAAATATAGGAATTTAATTATATAATATTACAAGTATTAATTTGATAATAAAAGTGGATTGATAATAGGAGTGCTGTTAAAAATGATGAATTGGGAATTTAGAAATTATATTTTAGAATATTATTTAGAATGAGATCATTTTACAGTTGTATCATATGCATTAATTTTATTTTATATTCTTGATATTGAAAACAGTTCATGGCCAATTTCTCATGTTAACTACCAAACCCACTTAAGGGTTGGATAAAATTCATATATGGTTGACCCTTTCATTAGGATTTCATAAACACCTTCCAAAATTTCCAATATATTTGAGATATTATATATTAAATGAGTTGAAAGAAGGTATTTGGATATTCGATAAAGGGGAAAAACCATCAAAATTTAAAGAGAATATAGAGTTCAAAAATGATGTTATAGATTATGTTATATAAATTGTGTTACATTCTATCATTATAATTTAACTACAATATTTACATAATATAAACTAAATGTTCAACCACTTCTATATATAATGGATTCACCACATGAAGATGATGTAAATCATGAGAAACATTAGGTTTCTTAGAGTACTATGAATTCAAATGTATACGAGAAACATGTTAATTTACATTTTGATTCCCTAAATACTGAGGAACAATTTCGTTTCTCAACATGATGATGCTCTGAAAAGAGTGGAACTACATTCTTCTGTATTTTTTGATGCTACCAATCTCGAGGATTATCATATCGATTATGATGAAGATAATGAAATTTTAGAAAATAAGAAACCAATAACCAATAAAAATGGATCATTGTAACAGGGTTCTGTAAAAAATATTAAGGTTTGAATAAATGGATTCAAATTCAAGATATGATAAAATTTTTATGATCGGCCTATTAACCCCAAAAAATCAATTTCAATTAGTCACACTAGGCTCATGACCTAAATTCCTTTAATGTTTTATATAGATATGTGTAATAATGTTATTTTTTCACTTAATGAGTTAATCAAGAATGAGAATATAGAAAAATATGATATTATATCTTTATTTGATATAAAATCAAAATAGTGAAACCTTGATTTATTCTTAATTATACCCTTAAGAGTGTATTTATACTAGATAACTATCGAAAGAAATTTTGTTAATGTTCACTAGAAATCCCAATAAAGGTTTTTTTGAAAATTCTAAAAAATTATCATCTAATTTATGTTAAAAGGAAAGTAAATAAACACAAACCACATATGTATGAGACATAATAAAAAATGAAAAATAGAATTTATTTATTGGATTTTATGATGATACATTTTTCAGGTAAATTGGAATTGGTTACACATTATATGAAAATATGTGTATTAAATATATTGATTGGGAATTATTAATTTATGAAACATAAACTGAATGTTAAAAATAATAATTGTGCAGTAAACCCAATGCACCCCTATAGTAAATCTTGGATGGAGTACCCCTTACTTGAAAAAATTATATGTATTTTAAATGTATAGTAATATTATTTTTTTTATGAAATAAAAATATAATTATATTACTTTTTTATATTTAGAATGGGGAATAAAAATCAAATGAAACTTTTACCCCTCATCATATGAAATGGAAGTATGATCATGTTACAATAGAGGGGATGACCATAGATGAAAACACAAACAATGTATATAAATCATGTGTAATTATGAAATAAAAAATATATATACCTTGGTATTCCAGAACAATGAGTACTTACTTTTCAATATTTTTTATCCATTCATGACACAATTATAATCATTTATAG
Source organism: Viscum album (assembly GCA_963277665.1). Lineage (NCBI taxonomy): Eukaryota > Viridiplantae > Streptophyta > Magnoliopsida > Santalales > Viscaceae > Viscum > Viscum album. The sequence continues at coordinate 1,809,675,631 of OY728123.1, read as the reverse complement.
TACATGATGAAGAAATATTATTAGTATACTTGATGTAGTTGTAACAATATGCTCATATTAGAGGTTCAAGTTTAGGTTTTCATCAGAAAAATATTTTGAGAAAAGAATCATGAAGCTGGATAAAGGTAAGAAAATGGATGAGATATAGAAAAAAATATATTTTTTTTAAGGAAAAAATAATGGTAATTTTGTGTTGTTAGGGAATGTTGTGAAATAAACTCAATAAGAATAATTAACATTTCAATTTAAACAACAAATTCCCCCCACCATATTTAAGCTGATTTATTCAGATCAATGTTCATCTTTTCCATAGGTAATCAAAATTTTAATATCTAATTCTTTGAAATGTTAATCATTAAGATGATGGTAACTTTTATGTACACCTATTATAAATAGTGAATTTGGTTTTAATTTATTTTTTCAAAAAACACAAATCTTTTTGTTGGAAGAGGTACAAAGTACAATATCTAAAGAGATACTATACACATCAAAAACATCGAAATTTTATGTGAGAGTAATGATTAAATTAGCTCATAAACCTAGTGTTCAATACCCTCTTCCCCTTTATTATTGGGATTTTCATATTTTAAATATTTCTATAGTAAATTATATAGAATAGATATTTTCTAATTAAAAAATTATTTCTCCTAGGAGGAATTCTTTTCTAATTTAATATTTATAAAATTAATTTTATAACTAACAAACAATGTCTTGAATAGATAAATGATATTATTAAAGGATATTGGGAAGTGGTTATGTAGATGGTTAAATCAATCTAATATAAATGGTCAATTATTGGATAATAAAAACATTAGAGAGTAATTTTACCCAACCTATTAATCATCATTATTTAATAAAAAATCATGTTTAATTGGATGAAATTTTTAAAATAGTGATACAAACACAATATATTTTGATGAAAAAATATAGGGAGAGCCCTTAAAAGAAATTCTTGGTCAGGATAATTTAGATGAAAACCACAAGCATGGACTTCTAGGAGCCAATATTTTAAATTTATGCATGATGTGTGTTTTCGATTTTTTCCCAAATGGGTGATAAACTAGTTTTATTATAGTTAAATACTATTCATATTTCCTAATGAGTATATATCAATACTATATGAAGGGAAAACAATGATACCAAAATTTTAAGACTCATTATTCATCACATCACATATACAAAAAGAGATCATTGGAGGAAGTGGAATATTTGTAAATAGATTATATATAAGTTCAAATGTTTGAAAAAAACATCCATATGAAAAACACTTCTTAATTCCCATGATGTCGTCTAGAACTACAATATTTAATCGTATCAAATTTATATTCATTCCATTAATTACATATTCCAATTTGGTTTTTTATGGAATTGGATTCTCAATAAAATCATTTTGGATAATCCAAATGTTTATTTTCTCTATTTAATGAATGTATACATGTCTGGTGGACCACGCATGATGACATTTATCAAATTTTTACAATGTAAATTTCAAATGCTTTTAAAAAAAGTTATAAATTTTATATTAAGATTTAATGATTACTTTATTTATGATATGGATGTATTCAAATTCCCCAATGAAAAATGGCTTGAGGATAGTCCATGATGATAGTCTATGACCACATGAAGCTTATAGACTTCTAAAAGTGGATGTGTATTTATGTGTATATATATAAATATTTATATTACACTATAAAAAAATACATAAAAAAAATAATTACATTCCTCAATATTTATAAATTATCCAAGATAAAGTAAGGAACATTATTATTTCTATTTTGCTTTCATATATATAAAAGATATCATATTACTTAAAAAACAGGTATCACGAAAGAGTTATTTTCAAAATAAATAAAATTCCATTTAAACTATATATTAATATTTATTTATTTCTAGTAGTACTAATACTATTGAATGTATTCATAAACAATAGATGAAATTTATTTATTTATAAATGAATGGTAATAACAAATGGTGTCATGGTGTATAAATACATCATGAAAATTGGTAATTTATAATTTATTTCTTTAACATTCCCTTAATGTTATCTATTATTTTTACACAACTCAAATAATTTTTTTATATGATGCTTATTTAGTTATGTTTTATTAAGATAATCAAGAAATGACTTTGATATTATTTTTTTGATCATTTTATGGTCTATTAATAGAAAATATTTATCAGAGAAAAAACAATTATTTAAAAATCCATTAGGATATATGATGCACACATGTAGTATGTTTTCCCTTCAAAGAGAAATGTTTTCTTTATTTTATCATATGATGTTTAGTATTATGTGTTTTCAGTTTAAAAAGGAATCAATGTACATGTTTTATGTTTAATTTTACATTTTGGTAAAAAATAATTATCATAGACTCAAAAATAATAAAATTGATTTATAATATTTTGATAAATTAAGAAAATGATTCATAAGACATTTTTTATGAGTATGAATTAGTAGTGCCGAAATACGCTACACTATGGGAAAGGTATAGAATGATATGTTTTTTTTTTCAATTTAAAATAGACTATTTATAAAAACAATTATACACAATAAAATATGAACCAAAAAGCTAATATTTTCTTGAAACTTTTGGAAAATGTTTATAATGTTTTTTAACATGAAAAAATTGACCTCACATCATTCTTACGAATGATGTCATCTGTATTAATCAAATAGTATAATTTTATTTTTGAAATTTCATTTTGGAATTTTTTTTGACAACCAATAAAACCTAAAAACGTTCTCATATTATCGTAATAGATTAGGAAAATGATCCATAAGTAATTTATGACATGTTTCAATCAACATTACATTATTATGACAAATGACATGATCGTATCACTCTCAGTGTGTTATTTTGTTTATACAATTGATGTTGTTGGTCAAAACATTAAAAAAAACTGAGAAAATACATTCAAATTATTTGAATAAACTAGTGAAATGATCGAAAATTAAATTCTAAATTAATGTAATCAACCAAAATTCAATCAAATACACATTGTCTTATAATGGCATGAAGTGTTTGTTTTTAGTTTAAAATTTCCATTCTAGTTCAAAACACATGTGACATGCTCCAAACTAATCAAATTTTATTTTGAAAGATTTTATACATTAGGAAAATAATACTTATATCATTTATGGTGTGTAAAATCTACCAACTTGTTAATATAATAAATACAATGGATTTTATGAATCTATGTTTAGTACTACAAATACTCCTTTTATCAATGATAAAAATTGCTTTTAACAGCTCTAGAAATTTGCTGTTAAAGCTGGAAAAGATCGGGGGTCCCCTTCATCAGTGCTCTAAAAAGCGTTGATAATGACCCCTTTTATTATTTCTAAAAAAGCACTGATTTAAGGGTTCTTTTATCTGTGCCCAAAAAACGCTTATAAAAGGGTCCTTTATCATTGCTTATTTTTATCACTGATAAATTTAAAAAAAATTAAAAAATTAAAAAAATAGAAAAATCCTTCCAATCGGAGGGGCTTTCATAGATCTTGATCCCCCCATTTAACAGCGCTTTCCAGCCCCTCAAGTTCCCACACACACCCACTCCACCCAATATCAGTGCTATCCCCCAAAGCCACCCCTATGTGCGCGCCCTTGCCTCAACCATGATTTGTTCTCGAGACCTCCCCCTTGCATGCCTAAATCCTTTACCACTCTTTAATATTGATTTGTTCTCCAGTTATTGATATATATATATATATATTGTAATATTTATTCATATAGTAATATATAGTTATATTAATATATATATAGTTATATTAATATATATATATGGTGATATTAATGTATATATTTATAGTTATATTAATATATATATGTAGTTTTATTAATATATATATATAGTTAGATTAATATATTCATATATAAATATTTATATATTGGTATTTTAAATAAAATGGATATTAGTTATTATTTATATAAAGGTACTATATTTTACATGTAAATAGTATATAAATATTTATATATTAGAAACACAATGTGACCATTTGAATGAGACTTCAGGACCCCAGTAGGTCAAGTGATATTTTCATTGTTCATAATGGCTTATCATGGATAATTTGTTCTAAGGGTGGCAGTTTTAATGACTTGTGTTTTCAATACAAGGTATAATTCCATGCGAAATTAAAATTACGGCATTTAGTGGATTGGCCATTCTTTTAACTGAGCATCAAAATATAATATGTAGTTATATTAATATATAAATAATTAGATTAATATAGTTATATTATATATATAAAGTTATATTAATATATATATATAGTTATATTAATATATATATTTATAGTGATATTAATATATATATTTATAGTTATATCTATATATTTATGTAGTTATATTAATATATATATATATAGTTAGATTAATATATATGTATATAAATAGTAGTGAATTATAACAAAATGATAATATTTCAAAGAAATAATATCAATATAAATGTAATACCTTGGAATAAATTCAATCCCAACAGAAAATAGGCAGTAATACCCGCTTAAACGAGGCTGAAAATCCACAAAATGTAAATAAATCAGGTTAATCTGACTAAAAACTCAGTTTTGAAGGCCTTTTAGGGATTTTTTTGGCCACAAAAAAACCGTGACTAGGGTCCCCCTGATCACATTGGTGTAGAGCTTGCTGTAGGATTAAATTTGATATGTGGTAGAGCTCAAATGGACACACTGAACAAAAGTTATGGGTCATTGAAGTTCGAGTTGCGTTTTCAACATATTTTGGATCTTTTTTTAATATTTGTTATTTTTTTAGTCTTCAAATTGTTATTAAATGACTATTACTCCAAAATATTTGTAAAATTATTAATAAAAAATATTTTTTTATTTTTTTTATAATCCATTTTCAATAAATATATTATATATTAATGGTATTAATTATAAGTGTATATTTATTCTTATCTAAAATATATGTAAAATTTATATATTATATTTATATCAATATAACTATATAACTATATTTATATATTATTTTATTATTTTTAATATTTGTTTTAATTTGACACTTTATCAGCACTACTAAAAATTGTTCAGATAAAGGTTGGAGGCTGGAAAAACTGTTTTTATGGTAGCGGTTTATGTTATTATTTAATATTGTTTTTTTTTCAAAATAGTTATCACATACTCCTAAAAAAGAAAAGGAATTTTTCTTGTTTTTAATCATTATTAAAATTATCACTATGTCATTTTTATGATTATAAATTTGTATAACTTCGATCTGATATAAAGTGTGTCTTTTGATACTCAAATGGTGAGTTTTCAGATTAAATATACATTTTAGTAAAAAATTAAGCATAACATACAAAAAAAATGAAAATTCATTCATGTTTTTATTTCATACATTATGATAATAATCTATAAATAATTTTTGGAATGTAGGAATTATCTTCACCTCACTTTAATACATATATTAATTGGTATGGATTAACATGATTTTTTTAATTTAACATCATTATTTTTGTTAAAATAATTATACCTCAGTAAATTTCATGAAATCATTATTTAATATTTATACTAAATTAGGAAAATGATCTAAATGTTATTTTCATAATTTTAGGAATCATCCATCAGTCAATGGGGCAATGATTTTACAGGAATGAACCAAATTGTATTTTTTAAATTACATTTTGGATAGAAACATGTTCCACTCAAGGAACCCCTAGAAAACATGCCTAAATTTCATTGATACTCTACAAAAATGATCCCCATTACATTTTTCATGTGTATGAATCAACCACACGTCAATCTGACACAATGTGTGGCCAGTATGAATTAATGTGTTTGTTTATATTTAAAATAGATATTGTATTCCAAAAATCATTCCACATACTCAAATCATATAAAAAACTTTTAAATTATTTTTATAATTTTGGAAAATAAACTTTAAGTAATTTTTCACAAGTAAGAATCAACAATACCTCATTCTAATATACGTTTTCCACAGTATGACTTGATGTTCATGTTTTATATTTCTAATTTACATTTTAGTTGAAAACAAATGTGACATACTACAAATCCTGAAAATAGATTCATTTTTTCTTGGTACAATAGTAATACTATTTATATGTTATTTTTGATGACTTCGAATCAGTCACATGTAAATTAAAAAATGGTGTTATTAGAATAAAAATAATTGTTTTTTTACTTAAAATTGGAATTTTAGTTTAAAAACCAAATCACATAATAAAAAATTATATAAAAAACATTTATACTATTTTAGATACATTAGGATAATTATCTATATGTTATTTCTCAAATGTATATAATTCATCCAAACATAAATATGATAAATAGTGAACCATGTATGACCTAAGTGCTTGTTACCAGTTTAAAATGACATTTTATCTCAAAAAAAAACATCACATTATCCAATCCTAGAGAAAAAATTAACATTGTTTTGAAAATTTAATAAAATAATCCTTATGTCATTTATGGTTAGGAATTAGTTTAACATAAATTCGATACACAGTGTGACCAATATGACATGATAATTTTTTTAATATTTAAAATTAAATTTTTTTAATAATGTTTCACTCACTAAAAATAATGAAACCCATCATAGGTTGTGTTGATACATTAAAAATCCAAATTTAATTTGTGATCTTTATAAATAATATGAATGTTGATTTGACTTAGGATGCATTTTTTATTAATGAGAGAGTGTATTTTATCATTAAAAATTAAATGATTTTTAAAAAATGTTTCATTAACTAATGATACATTAAAAACACTCAGAGAGTGTCTTGGTTCATTACAAAAATAATTATTATGTACTTTTTGACAAATAAGAATAAAATTTAATACAGTCCAACACATAGTGTTACTAATGTGACTTGATGTGTGTGTTTTTTAATTATAATTACTTTTTACTTCAAATCACACCCCACATAGTCAAAATGGATCATACTCATTCATATTGTTGTTATAAATTAGTAAAATGATCAATATGTCCATCATGTTCTGTTAGAATCATTCACACAACAATAAGACACATGGTTTACCATGTTTGACATAAAATGTACTTTTTTGTTTATAATTGAAATTATTGTTCAAATCGCATGTCACTTTCTCAAAACCAATAAAAATAGTAAGATTGTTTTTAAAAATTTGGACAATGATTCATAATTAATTTTTTATTTTTTAAGAATACATCTCAACTCAATATGATACCCGGTGATCCGAGTATGACTCAAAGTGTAAGTTTTTTATTTAAAATTAAGAATTTAGTTTTAATCACTTATAATATACTCAAAACAAATTAATATAATTCATATTGTTTTGATAATTTTTGAAGACAATAAATAATAATTTTTTAAATGTACAAATCAACCGCACCTTAATTAAGTACATGATGTTACCATTATAACTCAAAATTTGTGGTTTTAGTTTAAAAAAGACATTTTCTTAATGTATAGTTTCATATTTATGTTCAATTTATTTCATTATATTATTAATTTCAAATGATATTTTTTATTACAATGGTGCCCTCTTTTCTTGAGATGTGGTGGATTTCTTGACAACAAATAGTATTTTCGAGTTATTTTGAGAGGGGGTGTGGGAGAAAACACAATAGAAAATAAATGTTTTTCACTATTTTTTAAAAATTCTACAAAAAACTGTAATTTTAGAATCCTTGTTTTAATTTCCTATAATATAGTTTTCTCATTTATTTGTGATATAAATTTTATTTCATTATATTTTTTATTTTATCCACTAATGTGTTATAATTTTACCTGTACACTATAAGAATATAGATATTTTTATTGTTAATTATATCATTGATATATGTTCGTACTATTAGTGCTAAAAATTAATAGATAAATATATCCCTTTATCAATAGTAAACTCTCACCGTTAATGGTCTCCCTTTAATATTAATTATTTAGAAATCATAATAATTGATAAAAGGCCGATATTTATCAACAAAAGAGAAAGAGATAATTATTTTCACGTATCTAAGTGACTCTATCATTGAAGATTCATATTTTTTAAGGAGTTAAATAAAGATGAATGTTTATAGGGGATATGGTGAGGGATTTATATCTTTTCTGTAATTGGAGTTTAGAAGATTATCTTCCACCACATTGAAAATTATATTTTAAAGCCATCACGTTCCTTTATAAATGATCACTTCAAAACCAGTTTTCAATGCCATTTTTAAAAATCACTATCCTAAAAAAATAGATAACTATTTATTTTATATAGGAAGAAATATACATGTGTTATTAAATAAATATAAAAAATAATTCTAGTGAAGATAGATAACAAAAAACCCAACAACCAAATGAATTTTTTTTTTCTTATATTGGTCAATAAAATGTTGGGATACAACAAATATAAATTTACTATCTAATATACTATATTATTATATGAAAAATGTTGATATCTACTATATCTTGTATTATCAAAAATACTATACAAAAGACCCCTTAGTGATACTCGGATAATCATCTTTCAACACACTCTTTGGGGTCCCTGGGTGAAAAATAACCAGCTATTAAGGGGAAAATCCATTAGTACAATAGATGATGGATGCACACCATGCTAGTGTAACATTTATCTATTAATTACACATAGTTACCTAGATATCCATGGTTTAAATAAATGTATGGGAGAAAAAAACCTAATTATAACACCACATATACCAAACAACACTCTGACCATGATTCTAACATCACCCCCAACACTGTCATAAAGAACAACCCCTTATCTGTAATATTATTAAATGATATATAAGGAAATCACCTCATGCTACAATTTATTTCATGAAAATTCATATGAATGAAGGGGCATCAATGAAGGGCACACACTCTCTATAATGTATATTATAAAATTTACCAAAAATCCATTAAAAAGACTTGTCTTTATATTCCATATATTTTTTAAAATATTTATATTCATTTATAGACATCCACCACTAAAAAATATTATAAGTCAATTAGATACCACACATATCCATTTAAAACTGAAAAAACCACATCAAATTCACTTTTTAAATGACTATTACATATTGATGAAACACTAGAAAACCATGGAAACTCAATATTATTTTGACTTCCCTTCTTCATATAACACATATCTTAGTTCTAGAAATAAGTTTCATTAATTAAAAAATCACTAACAAGTTGAGCGACTTTAAAATCACTCGACTATAATCAGTTCATTCATTTGGTGAAGATTAATGTCTCCTTTATCAGTGATTTTATTTCATTGAAAAAGGTGTCCTTTATTAGAGATTTTTTAATAACAGATATGGTTTCATAAATTTCTATCAAATTTTTTTAAAATTGTTTTTAGTATTGTTAGTGTTAATAACATCCGAATTAGATACTACGAAACATGCACCCTTGCATCATCCCTATAATTGATCTAGATTTTAAAAATATAATAAAATTTGAATGAAAATATTACATAATACTACAGTGAAATATAGATAATACATTAAAGTATCATTTCAATACAAAATTTTGATACCAAATATTTACATTGACGTGATATTTATAATTAATGAAAAACAATTCAACATAATATTCAAAATCATAACTCTTATAGTATGTTCTCCCAAATAATAAAACAATCATAAAAATGTTATTATGGTAATAAATCCAAAAATTTATTTATATAAAAATACATAAAAAAAATAAAATTTTGGAATTTTAATGTCATATAATCCACATGTGATTATTTTAATTTTTAATTACTAAATATATTAATTATATTATTTTATACAATATTAAATTTATTATTAATATCTCCATTTTAATTTAAAATTTATCATTATTTATTTATTATAATATTAATTAATATATATATTATAACTTATTAAAAAAATTATTAATAATATATATAAATTTGATTTATAATTATTGATTTTTTAATGATATTATATATTATTAATTATCTTAAATATATAATCTATTTTTAATTGATATATATTTAAACTAAAATTCCAATCATATATTGAAAAAATACACTATCAATTATACCAGGAACATCATGCAATAAATTGGAATGTGGTTCATTCTTATACATAACAAATGAATTATAGGTCTTTGTCAAATTGTTTGATAACTATTTGAGTTCATTTTATTGCTTTTGAAAGTGGGAAACATAACTCGAACTAAAGTATCATTTTTGTATTGAAAATTAACCCATGGAGTCATACCATCCAAATAATGTGTTAAATATATTCGATTTCAATTCTTATAATCTACAAATGAATTAAGATTATTTTGTCTATGGTTAAAAGACAATCAATGCAAATTTACGTAGTTTTCAATTTATGTTGTGTGTTTTAGAGTAAAGAATAACCATTGAGTCGTTCAAACCATATAATATGTCAAAATGATGGGAATAAAAATTTTATTTTATTTAAAAAATTGCATATAATTTTATAATGTATCATGAAAATCTAATACCTTTTACTAAATTTTGGTTATGGGATGCGTGTTTTTGGGTAAAATGATTATTTTAATGTCAAAACTAGCATAAGGAATATTACAATAGAATCATATGATTAATTAAATGTCATAGATTCTTATAAATCTCAAATTATTTATTGATCATAATCCTGTTATTGTAAAATAATAAGATCTCCTTTTATAAGGATTTTATATTTAATGCTTATTTTAATAAAAAATGAAACGTTTATATCAAATAGATGAAAATGGATTAATAACTGCCAAATCCTGTTTCAAAATAATTTGTGGTTGATTCCAAGAGGTAAAAAATGAATTATGGATCATTTACACAAAGTTTGAAAACAATCTGAGCTTTGTTTCTCAGTTATGGTTATGTGACAATCATTTTAATCAAAGATGACACTTATATTAAAACCATAGTATTTGAGCCATACCATCAAGATCATGTGTTATATTGACATGTCATTGACTTATACACAAAAAATTTAAATTAAGGATCATTTTAGTAATTTTTGAAAACAATAGGAGCATGTTTTCTCAGTGTTGGATATGTGATTCATTTTTACAACTAATATAACACACACTATGAGTCATAATGAACACATCATGAGTCAGATTGAAATGTAATTGATTTATATAAGACTAAAATGAATTATTGATCATATGAATAAATTATAAAAATAATATAAGCTGGGTTTTAGTTTCGAAATTGTATAATGTTTTAGAAACTAAATTTACACTTTGATATTGAAAACACACACTTGGTGTCATATCAGCCATATCATGTCCTAAATTTATGTGTGGTTGATTTATACAGAGCCTAAAGGTATTATATATATATTATTAAATACTTTCAAGATAATATGATCATTCGAACATAGTGTTGGCTATGTAGTGCATGTGTAGTGTAAAATGACATGTCTAATGTGAAAACATGTGCGATGAGACTTATCGACCACATCGTCTATCAGATTGATGTGTGGTGGATTCCTACACATGGAATATGAATTATGAATGGTTTTGAAAAATAATATTGATAATTCAATAACATTAACTTAGTTATGGATATATGATGATTTTTTTTGTAAAATGACACTTCTAATTTGAAAACACACACTCAGAGTCATTCCAGACACTGTGTGTGGGTAGGATGGGCGGTAAATTCTAATATTCTAGAAATGAATTTTTTATCATATATTTAAAATAAAATATGATCTCATCTAATTATATTTGGATATGCAGTGTAAATTTTATAAAACACATGATACTGTTATATTGATAACATGACCCAGGATTCATATAAGCAGCATCATGTATAAGGAACTGGCCTTAAACATTACATAGTATTGAAGTAAATGAATAATTCACAATTAGGATCTTTTCAGGTTTATAGTTTTAGATAATTTAGACATAATAATTACATTTCATTTCAAAGATATATACAAAGTAGACACCTCTACCCAGTTTCTATTTTTTCATAAAATAAAAACTATTAAAAAAGAGAGTCATGTCTAGTTCTATGTTTAAGATAACATTACTTTTCCTTTATCTCATCCATGAACCGATTCCGCATTATGTCCTGTGAAAAACATTTAAAAACATGTGATGATCCTAAAAATCTATGTAATTGATACACAAAAATGGAAAAGTGTTAGTTTTTCAAAACAGTAAGTAAACCTTGAATACATTATCATAAGTAATAATTTTCACCAGTATGAAGTAGTAAATAATATTCACTGAATAAAGGATCACTAATTACCCTTTTGTAACAAAATGATTACCATAAAATGCATATAAAGAACACATAAAAAATAAAGGTAACATAGGATATAAATATACATAAATCGAATAACCATACAGTCGACTTCCACGCATATCACTAAATGGAATAGCCATATCGCTGACGTCCATACCCCATGAATTTGAGGTTATAACGTAACCACCCATCCTGGTTTCTCACAACACCACACATCATTTGGATTATCAGATATCCACCAGTAAAATGTCCAGGTACCATTATAAAATCATAACACATATAAAAATATAAAGTAAAGAAAACATTTCCACATTTAAATCTCAATATATCATGTAAATATATTGACATAACAAGTCCATTATCAAAACCATTTTCAATACCAAAATACATAATAGAGTATATGGTATTTATTTCCCTTGAAAAACATTATGGCATGTTAAAGAAGCCATAAATAATAATACACACGGTGGCAAAAAGGTCGTTGTCACCACTAACATTAAAAGAAACGTTAATTTTTTTTCTTTTAGTAAAATGATTCGTAGAAATAGATTCCCTTTTAAATTTAAATTTTGTTTATATAGTGTATAACAAAGTCATTTATTAAAACAAAATATTCCTCAATGAAAGGAGATTGAGACAATGTCCCTTACCTCGTCTCTGACATGACCTGATCATTCTTTAATATCCTGAATAATAAAATAAAGTTAATTTCTACTTTCTTGAAAACCTTTTTCAAGTTTATTATTCCTTTTTTATCACTTATTAATATGTTTTAAATATTATGTAATCATTCAAGTTAATAATGTTTGTTTTATCATTATTTGGTACTTGAGTCACAATTGAACACTATATAGTTACAAGTTGTTAGCATGGTCAAACATAAATTATATCCAAAATTATATTCATTATTTACATATCATATATATCATATATATTTATTATATACATGTATTTATAATTTTATATATCATTTGGAGGTAAGAAAAGAAATGCACCGTTCTTGGAGACGGTACTCATACGTACGCATGAACGCTACTTCTATTTCTATTTTTTATTTAAATGGAATTAAAATACAATAATACATAGATATATTATAATTATAGTATAATATCATATAATATAATTAACTACATTCATTATACGTCCCACATATGGAATTAACAAGTCATATCACTTTGAGGGGGTGGTAGTCCACACTTCCTCAAATGAAATTATCGCATTTACCCATAATGGAAACCATAAAGGTTTATATATAATAAAAATACATAATAATGAAGTAAAAATAAAGATAATATATATAATATATAAATATAGTGTCATATTAATGTCCACCATGAGAGGCGGTTTGAGATAATCGACCAATCATCGTTTCGTGAGGTGTTAGTTTTCCATCCCCAGAAACAGTTTGTTCTTCACCCATTAGAAGGAGGTGTGTGTTATTTTAGTTTGAATAATTCTCATAAAAACATCCTAGTATATTTAAGATACTTGTTTTGTTATAAAATAAAGTAATAAAAATATTATAGGGGGTTGGAGAAGTAAAATAAAATAAGATAAGTTAAGAGAAACATTTACCTATAATTTGTGTAAGTTCCTTTGGTTTGAACAAAAATGGTTTATTGAAGTGATTTATGCCTAAGGTGAGGCTTCTATGTGGAATAGAGGTATGCAGAGAGCTTAATTGGGTATAGATTGGACAATCCCAAAGTCTTGAGAGGTGTATGGAATTGGATATAAATGGTCTCCTTTTATAAGGGGGTGGAAGTTCTCTTTAGGAAAGTGAGAAAATGTTATTGTATTATATAATGATATTCAGTTTCTAAATGTCCAAAAATCATTATATATTAATATTAGATGAATCATGGTTGAACTAAAATTAAACAATGAAAATATTATAGGTTTTCTATGTTATTTGAATATAATAATCTTATTTAATTAAATGATTTATTAATGAGGTAAACACTGCATCATTATTGTGTCACAAATAATTTAATTCATATGAAGTCTAATAATTATAAAAAATACTATGACGTAGGAAATTTCATATATTTCTAAATAATATTTATTGTTGAAAATATGACTTATTTAACCCCATGTAAAAATTTATTTACTAAAAGAGTTTTGTTTATGTCATTTTTGTCTTTAAATTAAGTTAATTTATATAAATTGTCATTATCACTCCCATGTGGCTCCATGGGGTACCTAAATCGACCCAAAAATTTCCATGGTCATAAATGACTCAACCTATAATGTTTGGAAAAGTGTTATGGTAATTGTTAATTATTATAATATTTCTTTTACCTTGTATTACCCTACTTACCTTTAACTACAGTAAAAAAAGACAAAAGTTACTTTTCACCAAAAAATATTTTCATCTTATTGAAAAACATTTTACTTACTAATAAAAACCATGTATGTTGAATTTTTGAAATTCAATTCATAGAAGTGGTAAAATTTCATTTAAATGAAAAATTCAGTTTTTTATTTACTACTAAGTGGTTTCACTATTCATCAAGAAATGATGTTTTTTTTCAGAAAAATACCAAAACTTCAGCTTATGATTTATTTGATATTTCGAATTAAAAAAATGCTTTTTATTTTTCCAAATTCAAAACATAGTATTGAAATTAATTACTTTAAAAAAAATCCCATTGGTAAAAAAAATCATGTTTTTTAACAAACAATAACTATCAAAAGATTGACACTTGTTTATGTCCAATTTCAAAGTGAAATTAATTCCAATGACCAACATTAGATTAAATGGTAAAAATATAATATAATTACACTTTAAAAATAATTAAAAAGATAATATAACCATATAAATAAATTAGATTAAAATATAGTTTGGAATTAAAATACCATATTTTTCACTATTCATTAAGAAATGAACTTTATCTGAAAAAATAAAAAAAATACACAAAGTAAATTTTGATGTCCCCATTTAAGGAAGGATTTTATTTGGTCAAATAAAATGTATTAAAGTGAATAAAACTAGATTTAATGAGGGTTCTCTATTAAATGGTGACAAATTAACCTTTTAATGTAAAATATGCTTAAAAATAGATTCATTCAAATTTTACGCCTCTAACTTTTAAAGGATAAAAGTAAATACATTTAACAAATCTATATAATCATATTTTAGTTAGTTTTATTCATTCTATCCAATGCAACGGGTATGAGTTATCTTCCATTTAAAATAATAATATTATATTATTAGTGTGCAACATAATATTTCAATGAAACCCATTGTTGCGTATCGGTATTCTATCAAAAATAGAAACCCCTATAAAGTAAAATTAATTTTTAATCCACAAATATTAATAAATATGAAAATTTCGTAATCATCATTTACCTGGGATGTCACATCCTTCCCCGCTTTTGAAAATTGTGTCCTCGCAATTTTTATTCACTTATCAAAATAACTTGGTGTATTTATCCCTCATTGTTTTTTAAGATTTCCATGTTTCCTCTTAAATCATATGGTTTTTCCACAAAACCTTTACCTGGTGAATTACATTATTCCACAAAACATGCCCTCTATGGCCACGAATCTGGACTAGCTTTTCTTCATAAGGGAGATTCTCATCCAACTGAACTACCTATGGACTCAAAACATGAGATGGATTTTGAATATACATTCTAAACCTTGAAACATGAAAAAGATTGTGTACATGGGATAAACGTGGAGGTAAGGACACTCTGTAAGCAATTGATCCAACTTTCTCTAAGATTTCATAAGGTCCAATGAACCTCGGACTCAACTTTCCATTCTTACAAAAACACATCACACTTTTCAATGGAGAAACTTTGAGAAAGACATGATAACCTACCTCAAAATAAAGATCCTTCTTCCAGTTGTCTGCATACCTTTTCTGTCTGTTGTGAGCTGTTCTCTTGTGCTTATGAATCAACTAAACACTCTCTACCATCTCTTCTACCAATTATGGTCCAATCAGATTCCTTTCACCTACTTAAACCCAGAAATATGGAGTTAATAAATTCTTTCCATATAATGCCTCAAATGGAGCTATCTTTATACTGGAATGAAAAATGTTATTATATGTAATTTCAACCAAAGAAAAATTTTTGTTCCAACTTCCCTGCTAATCTTGTGAACAAGAATGTAGCATATTCTCAGTGGTTTGAATTGTTCATTCTGACTGCCCATCTTATTGTATGTGAATAGTGGTATTAAAATTTAATACAGTACCCAAAAACATCTGAAGGCCTTCCCAAATGGTAGAAGTAAATCTGGGATCACAATCAGATACAATGGAGAGGGGAACTCCATGCAACCTGACTATCTATTTAATATACAACTGGGCAAGTTGATCTAGAGACAAAGTATCTCAAATAGGAATGAAATAAGAATATTTAGTCAATTGATCAACAATAACCCAAATTACATTATTACCTCAAGATGTCTTCGATAGTCCCACAATAAAGCCCATGGATATGTTTTCCCATTTCCACTCTGAAACCTGTAATGACTGATTAATACCTTTCAGTAACATACACTTTTCTTTAACCTACTAACAAGTCAATCACATCATAGTAAAATTAGCAATATCTCTTTTTATTCCATCCCATCAGTAATACTCCCGATGATCTCTATACATCGTAGTACTACCAGGATGAACTGAAAACTATGAACAATGTGCTTCACATAACTACTCATTCGTCAACTATGAATCAAAAGCCACACATAATCTCTTCCCAAACCTCAAAACACAATCATTATCAATGTTAAAATCATACAACTTACCATTTTGAACCAACTCTACCTTTTTCTGCAAATCACTGTCTTCATTCTGTGCTTGCTTTATTCTATCTAATAGAGATGATTTCACTGACACCTAAAACAAAATAAAATAATTTCCTACACCTAAAATTTTTATGCCAAATTTCATCAAATCAAAAACCAAAGGATCTCATTCCAAACGTAGCATGGTTAATGAGACCTTACTTTTTTTACTCAAAGCATCAACCACTTTATTTGATTTTCCTAGATTTAAATTTATCATGCAATCATAATACTTGATTAATTTTTTCCACCTCCTATGTCTCATGTTCAATTATTTCTGAGTGAATATATACATTAAATATTTGTTCTATATATATATTCCACATTTTACTCCATATAAATGATGCCTCTTAATTTATAAATAAAAAAAATAATTTCTACTTCTAAATCATGTGTAGTGTAATTTAACACATGGGGTTTCAAATTACGTGATGAATAAACAATTACCCGATCATTCTACATAAGGAAACATCCAATTACATTCAATGCAGCATCACTGTAAATAACAAACTCACTATTTCTAGAAGGCAGTTCCAAAACTAGAGCATTTACCAATCTTCATTTCAATTCCTGAAAACAATCATCACATTCATTTGTCCAAATAAACATAACACCTTTTTGAATTAACACGGTAATTGGACTAGATATCCATGAAAAATTTTCAACAAACCACATGTAATAACCTACAAAATGAAGAAAACTATGGATCTTAGTTATATTTGGTTGTCTTGGCCATTGTTCAACAGCTTTTGTTTTATCAGGATCAACAGTTATTCCATTTTTTGAAACAATGTGACAACGGAATGAAATTTTTTGTAACCAAAACTCACACTTGATTAATTTTCCATTATGTTTATATTCTTTTAAGGTTTGCAAGAAAAACCTTAAATGAATTTCATGTTCCACTATATTTTTGGAATAAACCAAAATATCATCAATGAAAAAAACCACAAACTTAACCAAGAACTCACGTAAAATTCTTTTCATAAGATCCATGAATACAGAAGGAGAGTTGGTTAAACCAAAAGGCATAACTACAAAATCATAATGGCCATATCTATTACAAAACGTGGTCTTCATAATGTCTGCTTCCTTTCATTTCCACCAATGGTACAATGATCTCATGTCAATCTTTGAAAAATACTGATCTCCCTAGAGATGATCAAATAAATCATCGATATGAGCTAAAGGATACTTGTTATTAAAAGTGATGTTATTCAATGCTCAATAATCAATGAAAAGTCACATTAAACCACCTTTTTTTAACAAACAAGACACGAGAACCCATGGTTATGTTCTAGGTCGAATGAACCCATTATCTAATAACTCTTGCAATTTGTTCTTTAACTCTAAAAGTTCAATTTGAGTTATTCAATAAGGGGGTTTTGAAATTATCTTAGCATCAGGAAATAATTGAACATTAAATTTGACTTCCTGATCAAGTATAATACCAGGAAACTCAACAGGAAAACAATGATGTACTCATTTACCACTTGAGGATCATTAATATGAACAGTTCCTTTATTTTCAACAATATGTGTAAGGTAACATTCATTTCCATCTTTTACTAGTTTCTCACCTTCTTGATATGTTATCAAAAGAAAGGGATTATTCTTGTACACAAAATTTAAATATTTCGAAAATTGAAACCTCTTTAGCTTGGTAGTAAAGCATAGAATGATCAACAGATATCCAATCCATGCCCAAAATAACATCAAACTCTACTAGTGGTAAAATAATATGGTTTGCAGGTAGATTCTTTCCGCAAAAAAGGATAGGAACGTTCTTATAAATTTTTTTCTCAAAATTTCCTATAGGTGTTTTTACCATAATATCTATATTCATATCTTGAGATGGAATTCCTAATTTAGTAGAAAAATTCATAGAAATTAATGAGTGTGTAGACTCTGAATCAAACAACACATTGTCATAATATGAACAAATAAATAGTGTACCTATTACTACTTTTTTAGATAGATCAACATTTGATAAAGTAGTTTCAAAGGATTTCACCACCCATTTCTGCTTTTAGTCTGGCTGCATTCACTCTGTTGAGTTATTCGCTGGACACTCATTTGCATAATGACCCATTTCATTACACATAAAACATCTTACCAATGGATTTTTATTGCCTTCTTGATCATCTTCCTTACAGTTACGAGCAATATGACCAGACATACCACACCAGAAGCACTTTCCAGACATTGATAATCAATAAATATGATGCTTTTTACCATACTTCTCACAAGATGGATATTTTATTTTCTTACCTCCAGGCTTCTTGGATGAATTATTTCCCTTTCCATTCCAACTGGACCTTTTATTCTTTTGTTTGTCAACGAACACCTGATCTTTGAAAAGCTCTATTTCAACCTTCTCTGCACTTCGAACAAGTTTTTCATAACTTTTGAAATCAAGAGAGGATAATTCACTTTGATATCGTGGCTTTAGTCATAAGTAAAATTGATTTATGTTACTGTCAACATATTGGATGAAATTTGGTAGATACCATGATAGTCGAGTGAACATTGCTTCATAAGCAGCCATTAAGTCATCCTCTAGCCTCAATTCTAGTAATTGTTTTTCCATCCTAAGACGAACCACCTTAGAAAAATATATCTCAACAATCACACAATTGAATTCCTCCCAATAAATAGCATAAATCTCCTAAATATCCTTGATATTTTTCAATATATACAACCACTAATCTGCTTCAACTTCAATATGGTAAACAGTAAGACTAACCTTTTAAAATTTTGAAAACCCCAAGACATCAATAATTTTCTCCATTGCTTTATACCACCATTCTACTAGCACAGTGTCAGATGATCCTATAAATGATGGGAGGTTTTGCCTCCTAAAATGCTCCACTAATTACATGTTCCTCTATGGTTGATCTAGATAATATCATGCATGCATACCACCACCATTTATAGCATGAGTCAACTGTTCCTTCCCTGCAACAAGCTGTTCAATTTCTATTCTGACCATCCCAGGTTGTTGATTTGGAAGGTTGTATTCTCCTAGTGTCATCCAAACATAACTACCATGTTTCCTCTGAGTAAAACCATTCTGATCACAGAAATATCTTCTGTGATACAATATTGTAATCTGAAAATGCAATATCATTTCAATATTACCATAAATTAATTTATAGACATTTATTTAACAATACCCTAACTACTAAAGTTATTTAAACCTACCTCTAACACCAACTATAAGGACATGTCCTTAAACATTACATAATATTGAATTAAATGAATAATTCACATTAAGGGTCTTTTCAGGTTTATAGTTTTATAGAATTAGGCCATTACTATTACATTTCATTTCAAAAAAAAATATTAGACACTTCAACTCAGTTTCCATTTTTTTCATAAAAAAAACTCTTGAAAAAAAGAGTCATGTATAGTTCCATGTTTATGATAGCATGACTTTTCATTGATCCCATCCCTGACCCTATTCCACATTATGTCCTGTGGAAAACATTTCAAAACTTGGGATGAGCATAAAAATCACACTAAATGATACACAAAGAAGGAAAACTGTTAGTTTGTAAAAACAACAAGTAAACCTTGAATACTTTATCATAAGTCATACATTTCACCTCTATGGAGTATTAAATACTCTTCACTGAATAAAAGATCACTACTTACCCATTTTAACCCAAATATTCCAATAAAATCAATATAAAGAACACATAACATTTAAAGATAACTTGAGACATAAACATACTATAATGGAATAACCATATGGCCAACATCCACACATATCACCAAGTGGAATAGCCATGCGGCCAACTTCCATACCCAAAGCCTTAGAGGTTATAAAGTAACCATCCATCCTGGTTTATCACGACACCACCCATCATTTGGTTTATCACGTAACCACTCATCAAATGCCCATGTACCATTATAAAATCTTAACACATAAAACAAATATAAATGAATGAAAACATTTTCAAATTTAAATCACAATATTTCACATAAATATATTGACATAAAAAATACATTATCAAAACCATATTCAATACCGAAATACTTAAATGATTATATGGTATTAATTTTCCTTGAAAAACATTACGTCTTTTTAAGGAAGCCAAAGAACAAATAATACTCATGGTGGCGGGAAAGGTTGTTTTCACCGCTTACGTTAAAAGAAGCATTCCTTTTTGTCATTTTTTAAAACGAATCATAGAAAAATATTCCCTTTTAAAATTATAGGGTGTTTATACAGCATAAAAAAAATTCGTGTATTAAAAAAATATGCCTCAATGAAACGAGATTGAGACAAATTCCCTTACCTCGTGTCCGATATGAACCATTTGTTCCTTAATATCCTGAATAATAAACTAATGTTAAGTTATACTTGCTTAAGAACCTTTTTCAAGATTATTATTAATTTAATATAACTTATTAACTTGTTATAAAAATTATTTAATAATTCTAGTTAATATTGCTTGTTTTGTCGATATTTGGTACTTGAGTCACAAATGAACACCATATAGTTACAAGTTGCTAACATGGTCAATTGTTCATTATATCCAAAATTAAATTCATGATTTAGATTTCATATATATTGTATATATCCAGTTTATACATGTATTTATAATAGTACATAACATTTGATGGTAAGAAATGAAATGCACCATTCATAGAGACAGTAAGTCGTACGTACGGATGAATGCAACTTCCATTTATATTTCTTATTTTAATGAAATTAAAACATAATGATACATAGTTATACTATAATTTTTTTAGAATATCATATAATATAATAAACTCCATCATTTATATGTCCCACGTATGGCATGAACGATTCATATCACCTTGAGGGGGCGGTAGTCCGCACTTCCTCATATGAAATTATCGTGTTTACCCATAACGGAAACCATCAAGGTATGAAATAAAAGGAAAATACATAAAAATAATGAAAACACAAACATAATATATACCATATATAAATTTAGTGTCGTCTTAATGGCCACCATGAGAGGCAATAAGAGATAATCGAACAATCATCGTTTCGTGAGATGTTAGTTTTCCATCCACAGAAATAGTATGTTCTTCACCCATATGATGGAGGTGTGTGTAAGTGTTGTTCGAATAATATTCATAACAACATCCTAGTGTATTGAGTATAATATTTTTTTTATAAAAGAAAATAAAAAAAGAGTTTATGGGGTTAGATAAGTAAAATGAAAGAAAATAAGTTAAGAGAAACGGTTACCTTTAAATTGGGTAACATCCTTTGGATTGAACAAAAATGGTTTGTTGAAGTGCCTTCCGCCTAAGGTAAGGCTTTTAGGTAGAATTCAGGTCAATAGAGAGCTTAATTGTGTAGAGTTTGGATGATCCAAAAGGCTTTATAGGTGTGTGGAATTGGATAGAAATGGTCTCCTTTTATAATGGGGAGGAGGTTCTCTTTAGGAAAGTGTGAAAATATTATTTTATTATATAATGATATTTGGTTTTCAAAGGTCACAAAATAATTAAAGTTGATGATAAGATGACTCAAGGTTGAAATAAAGTCATAAAATATGAATTGGAAAGGTTTTGGATGTTATTTCATTATTAATAATCTTATTTAATTAAATGATTTATTATTGCGGAAAACAATGCATCATTATTGTGTCAAAAATAATTTAATTTATTTGATGACTAAAAATTAAAAAAAAAATCAATGATGTATGAATTATTTTTATCATTCTAAATAATACCTATAGTAGAATATAAAACTTATATAACACTATGTAAAAAATTTATTTACTAAAAGAGATTTGTTTTTGTCATTTTTGCCTTTACATTAAGTTAATTTATATAAAGTGTCATTATCACTCCCAAGTGGCTCCATGGGTCCAAAAATCGACCCAAAGATGACCATGGTTGTAAATGACTCAACAAATAAAGTTTTGACATTTTTTAAGTTAATTTAGAATTATTATAATATTATTTTTTCCTTGAATTACCCTATTTACATTTAACAACTGTAAAAAAGTCAAATGTTTCTATTAAACAAAAAATATAATAATCTTAATGAACCCGATTTTACTTACTAATAACAACCATGTGTGTTATAATTTTTTAAATCAATTCAAATAAGTTGTAAAATATCATTTAAATGAAAAGGTCTGTTTTTGACTATTATTATGTGGTTTCACAAATCATTTGATGTTTTTCGGAAAAATAACAAAAATTCAGCCTAAGCATTATTTGATATTCAGAATTTAAAAATTATCTCTATTTTTCCAAATACAAAACACAGAAGTGGAATTGATTCATTTAAAATTAATTACCATTGTGAAAAAAATAGCGTGTTTTTAAGAAACAATAATTATCAAAAGATTGACACTTGTTTTTGTCCAATTTCGAAATAAAATATATTCTAATGACCGAAATTGGAATAAATGATTAAAATATATTCTAATTAAACATTAAAACCAATTAAAAAGATAATATAACCATATAATTATATTAAAATTTGGTTTTGATTTAATGTACAATATTTTTCACAATTCATTAAAAAATAAATTTTATTGGAAAAATTCCAAAAATTTACACAAAGTAAATATTGATATCCCCATTCTAAAGAATGATTTCATTTGGTCAAATAGAATGTATTAATGTTACTAAAACTATATTTAAATATGTTTCTCCATTAAAAGAAGGTAAATATACTTTTTAATGTAAATTATGCTTAAAATTATATTCATTCGCATTTTAAGCCTCTATCTTTTATTGGATAAAAGTAAATACATTTTACAAACATTTATAATCATATTCTAGTTACTTTTGACCATTAATGGAAATAAAACCGCTATGAGTTAACTTCCATTTAAAATAGTAATATTATATTTTTATTGTGCAATGTATGATTTCAAATAAACCCATTGTTGCATATCGGGTACGCTAACAAACATAGAAATACCATTAATGAAAATTAATTTTTAATTCAAAAATATTAATACATAAGAAAATATATTATTTTTCATTTAATTTGGATGTTACATCTTGTGTTATATTATTATTCAATAAACTAATCTGATTCATTAATGAATAATGATTCATTTTCAAATAGATGTATTACACTCTGGGAAACTTTTATTCATTTTTTTATGTTAAGTTTGTTTTATAAAAAATGACAAATATATTGAAAAATAATAATTTTATTCATACTAGAAACATTATGCGACTTGACAACATGTGGTTGATTCATACACATCACAAATAAATTAAGGATCATTGTCCAAAATATTGAAAATAATATGAGATCATTTTCTAAATTTTAGAAATGTGGTACTCCATTTAATCTAAAATAACGTGATAATTGATTCATAATTCCCACATAATTTATTATATTTGACATGTAGTTGGATCATATTCCTATAAAATGAATTATGGATCATTTTAATGAGGATTGCAAAAAAAATAATTGATTTTTTTCTTGCTATTTGCTATGTTATGTGATTTTTAAACTAAAATGACACTTTTATGTTAAAAACAAGTACTTTCACTCATACTAACCACATCATGGGTTGGATTGATGTTTTATAATTTCATAATTTCACTAAATTATTATAGATCATGTTCCTAATTTATTAAAATAATATAGGATATTTTACCTTGGTTTGTAAATAAGAAATGTGTTTTAAACTAAATTGAAATTTTTAAATTGAAAACCATCACATACAGTCATATCAACCACATCATTCGTTGGATTGATTTGTTGTCAATTCCTATATTATATAAATTAAATATGGATTATTTTTATAACTTTTCAAGACAATATATCCTCAATTTGATAGTTTTGTCTATTTAACATCCATTGTACAAATAAATGACACTATAAAACATACCGACTCGTCATTAATTTGATTGATTTCACCCATTGATGAGTTATAACTACATGATGATGAATCTTATACCACTTTATAATCCCATTATTCACTATGGAGATCCTATGAATCTCATACTCATCTATCAATTAATTTCAATGATTGGATTCACAATTAATTTTAACATTCAATAATTATAGGTTATTTCAACTTGCCTTATAGAAGCATCAGAAAACATTGAGTTATCATTCATTAACAAAAGAATATTTCAATTCACCCTTTAGTATCATAAAAAAGCATCAACATTCTTTTTATTGACATAAGAAAATTTTAGTTACCCTATAGTAACTAATGAAACATTATTGTTAACCATTAGTAACATAAGAAATATTGGAGTTAAAATTTATAAAAATTAAAAATATTCATGTTAACAATACGTATCATAAAAAAATTTTGTTACCCTATTGCAATTTTAAATACAGTAAATTTACATATTTTTATAATTATAAATAACACATTTACACATATGTAACTTAATAAATGATTAATTTTACTTTTATGAACATATTAAATATTTGAGTTAAACTTCATTACCATATGAAATTTTTATCTCACATTTCAGTAATTTAAGAAATTATAGAGCCACTATTTAGTAACTTATAAAATTTTTAATTTTCCCTTTAGTGTCTTTTGAAAATTTCATATTACCCTTTTATATCATAGAAACCCATCAAGTTTCTCATAAATAACTTAATAATTGTTTCATTTAACCATTAAAAGCATAATAAATTTTCAAGTTACCTTTAAAAAAACAAATAAATATTCATGTTATGATTTAGAAACATAAGAAATCTTATATTATGTCATGTTACCATTTAGAAACATAATAAATCTTTAGAAATTTTTATGTTACCCTTCTATAAATATTTCATGTTTCCATTACTGATCAGTAACATAAGAATTATTTTTGTTAACTCTTAGTAATATAAAAAATCATTCATTTACCCTTCATTGTGGTCACATCATGTGTCATATTCATCTGTGGTTGATTCCTACAGAAAAATATTGTACTTTTTCCTAATGTTTCCATATATTCTGATCATTTTCACTTTTTTATGCCTATGAGGTTTGTGTTATTGAGTTAAATGATACTTTTGTTGTGAAAAAAATTACTTTGTGACATGCCAGAAAAATTATGTTTCATATTAAAAATATGTCAATTCCTACACATCACATGTGAATTTGGAACAATTTATATAAATTTTGAAAAAAATGAAAACTTTATCCCACGTTTTTAATTTTGATGTATGTTTTAATCTGTAATGAATAATATATATTGAAAACACACAATTTCTGTCATAATGATCACATCATGTGTATGATCAATGTACGGTCAATTATTATATATCCAAAATGAATAATGTATTATTTACCTAATGTTTGAAATCATTATAAACTCATTCTATTATTATTTACAATGTGATGAAGATTTTAATCTAATGTGTAACCATAATATTGAAAACATACACCTAAATACATACTGTCTAAATCGTATATCAGATAGGTGTCGGGCTTCTTCATATATGAAAGAAATTAAATATGTATTTGTTTCCAATAGTATCAACTGAATTACATCATGTTTACTCAGATTTGGATATTTCATGATTATTTATCCCCAAAATTTACACATTATAGTGTAAAAAAACTCTCTAAGTCATACTGAACACATAGTGTATTGGATTAATGTGACGTTAATTGAAAAACATTAAAATTTATTTATGGATAATTTTATTATGATTTAAAAATCATAGTTTCATATTTTATTTGTTTGTAAAACATGATGCGTGTTTAAATCGAATGTATCAATTTCTTAATGTATAAAAAATATCATTTCCTTGAATTGGATTTTTGATATGCGTCTTAAAATATAATGACACCATTAATGTGAGAAACTAATGTTTGAGTCATACATTTCATATCATGTGTCATAATAATGTGAGGTCAATTTCTATACGATAAAAACAAATTATGTATCATTTTTGAAAATATCCTGAAAATATGAGCTCATATTATTTTTTAGATATAATGAACATTTATTAAACTAAAATGTAACTTTTAATGTGAAATAATTCAAATTGAAAAATACTGACCATGTCATGAATGAGAATGATGTGTGATCAATTAATACACATCACAATGGAATTATTGATACTTTTATAATGATAAAAACAATATGATATTGTTTAATTTGATTTGACAATGTAATTAATTTTTAAATAATATTACACTTTTATATTGAGAACACAATCTTAGATTAATACCAGTGACAACATATGTTAGATTAATTTTTGGTTAGCATCTACACATCAATTATTAATTTTGGATCTTTCACTACAAAATATTTCACTTTTTCCAACAAGATCATATCTGTTGGAAAAAGTAAATGTTTTTTTTTGTAAAACATTTTCTCAACATATATGTTCTTATCAATAAAATATTAGTAAAAACTCTATTTATAAATGTTTTTGCGATAGATAAAATAGTTATATTAAAATTATAATAATAATAATAGATAATATATATGTTTGTAAAAGTTATTTTCAACATGTTCTAATAAATTTATTTTGTTTGTAAATATATTACCCACATATAATATATGTTTATAAATTACATTTGAGTAAAAATTTTAATTTTTTAGTATTAAAATTATTTCATATTATATTTATTAATTTATCATTATTAATATATATAATTTAATTATTATATCGAACAATGTTTTAACACATGTTCAAATATAGAATAATATATATATATATATATATATTACTTGTATAATTTAATTTAGCATGATTCATCACACCTTAGATCACACAATTCACTCTTGACTCATCCATGCCAACAAGTCAGATCCCACATAAGTGACCAGTGAGTAGCCCCAATGAATCATCTAATAAATGATAGCACAACATCATCCTATCCATACCAGCAAGCTAGCTCAACCACTTTCCCATTCATGCTAGCGAGAAAAAAAAGCTCTAACCCATCTATTCTAGTGATCCAGCACCAAAAACATTGATAAAAAAACAAGTGATCCTTACCTGCAAGTGAGTCATCTCCAACAGTAGCCCATCCACGCTAATGAGATAGCTCCGACTCTAGCGGAAAATGACCATCAGCAACCCATCCCTACCCAAGATAAATTATACATCTCCAGAATTAGCGAGAAACCTTTAGTTTCTTTATACCACATCCCACAACTCTAGGATCTCTACCACACACAACCACGAAGCATACCAAAAAAATAATCCAACTCTAGTACCAATTAGAATCAACTTGGGTCAGACCCAATACCTATGAGAAACCTCAATACTCATGTATTCCACAATCTTAAACTCCAATATCTATATAAAAAACAAAAAACATCCAATAATTAGTGAAAAATATTTTCATGAATTAAAACCAAAATAGAAATAAATGTAAGTATAAAAAAGATTTTCATTGTGAACAATTTTTATCTTTTATACTAACATATCTTTGTTTGATTGTCCAGAAGATTCAAATCTCATAATCCTTTCTAAAAAATGCCAATATCATGCCAAACACTATCCTATCCAGAAAATACCATTTTAGGTATTTTCAAATTAAATCCACTTGACGGTGAATTAGGAACTATTATAGGAGAACCTTCTTAAAATATGAAACATGTACCAATGTACCACATCCAAAATAAAAAAAGGAACATAAATAGAAACACTGAACAACTGTAAAAAACTAAATAGGAATGGAAAAGAACAAGCATGTCTAGCCTTTTCTCTGTGACCTCTTGTTGTCAACAATAGCCCCATCAATCAATAGTGTAGGACATACCAGTTTTGATATTCCCAAATCAAGTTTCAATTATATGAAGCATCTTTTATCTATTATATGATAATAATTTAGGTGAAAATCATATTTATATAAAAGTTATAAAAATGTGATTTTAATCTCACTACTCTTTGGTTTAAGCTCACAGTGCAAACATTCTCTATGTACAAAGGTCACTGGTGCAAAGGTCACCGATGCAATGGTCACCAATGAAAAAGTTATCAATGAAATGGTCACTAATTCAAAGGTCAGTGATGAAAAGGTCACTGATGAAAATGTTACAAATGCAAAGGTTGATGACTCAATGTTCACTGATGCAAAGGTAACTGATTCAAAGGTCAGTGATGAAAAGGTCACCGATGCAAAGGTCACCGATTCAAAGGTCACTGATGAAGGCTACCGATGGAAGGTAATCATTGGAAAGGTTACCGATGAAGGGGGACGATGTACTCCTACTGTTGAAACCTACAGTCATGAAGGGTACTATTAATAATAAACCATACTCTTCTACTCTATACTTTTTAGAATTCTTAAGATTATTCTAACGGTCTTATTTGTTAAATTTAATTCTTCTGACATTAATAAATGCTGATTGTAGACATATCAAGAGAACGTTTATGGGGATAGTATGACGCATGATAAATAACACATGTGATGTACATATTCCTATTGTCAGGCCACAAATACAATAGAGAAGACCGGGGAAGAAATGAAAATGTTTGTGGCATGAGAAGCGTGTGTCTGTGCATGTGAAGGATCTTACATGGTAGATCCAAAAAGAACCAATAAATTATTTTAATGTGAACCCAAGAACCTCAATAATATCATACTGGGAGAAATATTTCAAGTCTTTCTTCTATACTTCTTCATATCTCGATAAAATCAAGAAGCAGAACACACATCTCTTGAAAACCAGAACATGGAGTTGCGACACTCTATTTTGTGGACAACATTCAGAGAAATATTGGAACAAAAAATTCTTCATTCTAAGGAGTAAATATATTAATTGAAAACACCTATATATTTCAAAACTCAAGCTTATAATCTTATATTTATTTGGTTCCTTCATTTTACATTTCCTTAGAATTGTGTGTGTATGTCTGTTACAGACACTGTCTCATGTGATTGAACTAGAGGATACATAAAATCCTCACATAAAACCTCATATAAATATTTTTTCCCATGTATAACTATGGAAGAGAACATTTTTTGTTTTTATTTTTTTATTTCCCCATGAATAACTATGGTAGAGGGTGTGAACCCTGGACAGTTTGTGTAAACTTTTGTAAATCCCGATACAAGTTATGTGTCATGTTTATTGTTAATATAAACTACATGGTGTAAGGTCATCACCAAGAGGAGAATATTATGTCTCGGCATGAGACTCAACCTATTTTTTAACGTCATTATGCTATATATTTTGGTTATACACTGTTTTCATTATTTTCCACTACATATAATTGATAAAATAGAAAACTGCTTTCATTGACACTGATAGTTAGTTTTAGTTAGTGTGTGTATGTGTTTAATTTAGTAAACTATTTACAAAAGATTAAGAATTTTTTTACACTGATTCACCTAAGGACTAATCATTCATT
The DNA here is from genome assembly GCA_963277665.1 of Viscum album. Taxonomy (NCBI): domain Eukaryota; kingdom Viridiplantae; phylum Streptophyta; class Magnoliopsida; order Santalales; family Viscaceae; genus Viscum; species Viscum album. The sequence goes on along the minus strand of OY728123.1, from coordinate 1,809,645,335 downwards.
GAGAAACATGTTGACCAGCTAGACATTTATATATCAAATGCCATAATTTACAAGGATATTTCGAAATTTAGGGGATCATAATAAGAAAGTTTTTAATAGATATTCTAATAAACAAATTAATTAACCCTTCCCCCACTTGAGATTCAAATCCGACCGTTATTTGGTATCATATGGACATAAATTTTTTTGATACTATCTGAAGTTTTGTGCATCTTGTCAAATTCATTTCAACTGTTATTTTAGTTGTCTATTGAAGATCTTAAAATTTTTATCATATCAAAATTTTCAGTTCATTAAAATTCATGATAATAATAGATAAAAATATTGAGTGTGCTAAAACTAACAATCCAACTATATTTAATTATAATAACTATGCTCAGTTTAAATTAAAAATGACAATCTATCTAGAGAGCATGGATCCTGAAATCTGGGACACAATTGAAGAAAAACATGCATTTCCTACTACAGCAAGAGACACATGGTCTCAGTTGACTAAAGCCACATAAAATAATAACTATAAAGTAATAAATGCATTGTACTATTCTCTAGGTGATGAATAATTCAACAAAATATCTTCTTGTAAAACTGCATTTGAAATTTATGATAATTTATCTATTTCTCATGAGGGAACAACCAACGTTAAAGAAATGAGATTAAATAACTAAACTATTAAATATGATAATTTTAAAATAAATCATGATGAAACTATCTTTGAAATGTATCTCAGGATCAATGAAATAGTGAATACCATGAGTTTTCTTGGCATGCTAGTGGAATATAACATCCCGCCTTTTTATTATATAACATTTCATTACATTTTTCAAACATAGGATCTTTAAAGTCTAGTGTCTTGGAAATCAGTAACATGAAACATGAGAACAACATAAAACATTCTTCTATACCACTTGTAAGGCTTCATCATAGGTTCATCCTATGTACATTTACTTCTTCTCATATCTTAGAGATAGACATTAAAGGAAAGGGTGACTAGAAGGCCTAATAAGGGTAAACAAGGTAGTCAATGTACTTTTGAAATCAACAAGAACTTGAATAAAAACATGAAGACATGAGAAATTGAAGAATAGGAATATCATAAATATAAGATCATGAATCATAACATGAATATTTTTCTATAAAATTTCATTTAGACAGTCATGAAAATATCACCAAGGTTATTCACCAAGGTATCATGAAACTTTTCATCTCTAGAGATTAAATCCTTACACAATGCATCAGAGAAATATCAGGGAACACCCTTAATAAATCTTTAAATTCATGTGATCTACATAGTTTATAATCAAACTTATCATAAATTACCCAAATAGAATCAATGAAATGATTTTCATGTTTAAATCGTGTCGTTTAAAAAGAGATTAAAAATAAGATTGTTATCTCATTTATAACCCAGAGAAAGGGAGTGAGGGTTAAATGTATATCAATTCCAGAATAAAATATATCATTTTTGTGTATCTATTTACACACATAGAAACGAAATAGGTCTTGGTATTCAAATAAATAAAACAAGAGAATTCCTTGAGAAAAAGAGAGAGAAATTTTGAGACAAAATTTCTGTTGAATAATGGCTATATAACATGGTTTTAGAAAAAATGAAAAGAGAGGGGACAAGGGTCACCCAGTCATAAATAATTAATAATATACTATGGTTACTGAATAAGATAATGGTATGGATATTTGAGTGACACACCACATGAAAAGGAAACATGAATGAAAAGAGAAGATGTGATTTCTTTTATGTGAATTTCTGCAGCATAACAGTGTCACTTAAAAATTTAGAAAACAAATAGATGAGAGTATAAAGGATCTATTAACAATTATGCATGAAATGGAACAGTATTTAGAACATATAAGAACATACCCTCAACATAAAGAGATGAAAACTAGATGACAAAACATAAAAGAAGTCGTGACTTAAAAAAAAGAAGGGTGAAAGTATCCCTTACCTTGAAGAGTAACATTGAAAGCGTGATGGTCGGGGCCTTGGGAGTCTTGAGGGCACCATGGGAGGACACCATGGGAGTTTAAGAGACCATAAATTCATTGTGGTGGATTTGGAAATGAAATGAATGAGAGAAAGGCATTGTATTTATAGGAGAAATTAGGGGACAAAGCATTAATTGCCAACAAACACCTGATTGGTGGTATTGCAAAACCATGGGCTTGACCATGGTAATTGCCCATGGTATTGGCCACTTGGGACACCTCATACATTATATTACTATTCATATGTCGACCTGAATTATTTCATAATTATTACATCTTTAATGATGTCATTAAACAACCGAAACTCAAAATTTGTATTTTCACTATTCACCGAAAATTCAACATTCTCACAAAAATAAAAAAAATTTACATTAACCAAATATCAATGCTGAGATTTTAAAAATGAACTCCATTTTTTGAAAATAATTTTTTATATATTTTTAGTTTAATTTTTAGATAAAATAACTATTGTCTGAAAATTCAACTGTTTCAGAAAAATCACAAAAATTCACCTTAACCAAATATCGATGCTCTGATATCAAAAATAAACTCCATTTTATGAAAATAATTTTCTAAATAATTTTCATATAATTTTTAAATAAAATATACTATTGACCCCAAAAAATTAATTCTTAACCAATAATTTCTGAAACAGTTATTTCCTATTTTATTGAATCACATTACTTAATCAAGGTGCCTATATTATATTAATACTTAATTAAGTGATGTTACATAATCTATTTAGTCACATTACAAATCATATGCATAAAATCCCAATTCATAATATACTATTCACCAAAAATTAAGTTGATATTTTAGACTCTAAATTTTATACTGAACATAGGTGTAGAAGGCCATTTTTTGAAAATCATTAAAAATTATTAATTATTTATGGTTTACATAAATATTTTAAAATATCCTTTTTCGATAATTCATCAATAATATGCATACTATATTTATCCGGACATTTGTAAACAAAAAAACTTCACCATAAGAAGACATCATGATTTTTATTTAAATTAAAGGATAACACAAGGTCGTTACAATCTCGTTATATAACCCCTTATAATACCAGCATAGGACCTAAAAGTAAGGTGTTCTTGGGAGATAGAATCTTGGGGAGGCTCATCCAACATTTCCCGAGTAGTGATTTATATCAGCTTGAACTTCTGGTGAAGGCGATTCCATTCCAGCTTCACACGAGGAAGTTAGTCTTGGCTTTGGTCCAGTGCAAAGCCCAAAGGTACTACCACCTTCCCAAGATCCTTCAGATGGGATTCTAACTACCATAGACTACTATATGGGGCAATCAAATCTTCTTTCTATATTAATTAATCAAGATCACTAGTATTTATAGACAATAATCGCAACATTTAGTTTCTAACAGTCATATTGACCAATGGTCATATAACAGTCGAAACCAACTAGTATTATTTTAATTATACTCATTTTATTAAATGAAATAGTTGTGATGAGTATAAAATAAAATAATACAAAATGTTACGAAACAAAATTTATTCAGAATTTCAGGTCATTATAATCTTCCCTGCTAAAGAAATTGCATACTCGCAATTATAAAATTGGGCTTGGAAATTTCTTTGAAAGTCCCACATCAGAAAAAGAGTCAGAAAAACTATTACTTTTAAAGAATGAACGGGATGTAAAAAGGTCACATGTGTTAACCCACACTAGGATTCAAGGTAGGAAAACAAGGATATGGAAGAGAAACAAAGGGTCATGTTCTGATGGAGAGTGATAGAAAACATGATTAAGAGAACAGTAACCACAAGAATATCACAAACTTTTGATGTGTTAAATAGTCTTGAATTACCCAGTTTGAAACATAAACCAACAACGTTTTTTTACGTTCCTTTTCATAAATTTTAGTAATTCATTTACTACATAGAATAAAAACATAAATTAATATACTTACCATAAATTAGAGTTTCATCCCTTAATAAGTTTCCACCAAGTATAATCTTTTCTCCAAACAAAGAGAATTAAAAAATACATTGTCTCATCAAAAGCTCAAGAATCATCTTCTCGAGAATCACATAATCCACAAAATAATAACTATATTTTTACCTTGTCTTTAGTCATCAAATAAAATTAAATTGTTAGTACGAGATCATATAATCCCCAAAAAGGATAATCATTTATAAAAATCAATATGACTATTAATCTCCAAAATTCAACAAAAGTACCCAATGTTCCAGAAAGACCATTCAATACCCAACCATCATTAATATTTTTCAGAATAATCCAAACTAAGGTTGGAACCCAAAACTCAGAAGGATTTTATCATAGAGTCTTCCCTATAAAATCTTAACATTTATCTGCAATTAGCATCGACTACTGTTAAAGTCTCATACTAAAGTGTAATTAACCAATTAACACATTCTCAATTCTAGGTTCATCATTTTCAAGAAATAACAAAAATCACCATATGTCGACAATAAATACATAAATTCTTACAAAAAAATTCAACCATTCCTCCTTAATTTAAATATTGTGGTATTTTATTTCACCAAGTCATATAGTACTCCAAAAGGGAAAACATCGTCCAAAATAACCTTTATCATTTAATCACCAAATCATTTTCCTATAAAAAGATATCCATTTGATAAAACATAAGTTTCCAAAATCAACTTATTATTTATCCATAAAAATAGTAGATGCAATAGTCAGTTTGAAGGGCATAACAACAAACTCATAATGCTAATATATTGATTGGAAGCCAGTTTTTTGGAATAACATCATTCTTCACCAACAATTAATGATAACCAGAACAAAGATCAATCTTTGAGAAGAATTGAGTCACCAGATGTTGGTCAAATAGGTCAACAATTCTTGTAAGAGAGTATCTGTTCTTCACTGTGATCCCATTCAGTTCTCTATAATAAATTCATAGATGCATCGATCCATACTTCTTCTTCACAAAGACAAGTGGTGCTCCCCAAGGAGACACACTTGGTCTGATAAACCCATTCTCCAAAATATCATGGATTAGTTTCTTTAATTCCTCTAGGTAAAGATTTTCTATCATATAGGGGGTCATTGACATCAGATGGGATCCCGAAACGAGTTCAATGGAGGACTCTACCTCTCTTTCTAGGGGAGGTCTGGGTAACTCCCCAAAAATACATCAACATATTCCTAGATGATGGGGGTATTTTCTAAAATAATATATCCATCGTGAGAAACATATTTCATATATGAATCTTTTAACTAAAAAGGATTTTATGTCTTAAAACATCATGCTAAGACAATTAAATTTTTCTATAATTCATTCATAATGATTCATAAAACGATTGCGATTAACCAAACATATCCCCCAATATTGTCATAACCAAGAGTGTAGCAAGGCCTATTCTCATGTACCTATTCCAGTTCAAGTCTAGCTCAAAGCGGTGTTGTTAGGTTTTACCCATATGTACATTTGTGCCAGAGCCACCTCTACCTTCTCATATCCAGACATGGATGTATTTGCTTGATAAACAAATTACTCAATACTCACACAAATACAAGGAATATTTCCTATATTTAAACTTTTCTATAGGGTTCTTCCTACAGTTTTCATATCCTAATTTCAACAAATAACTAAACTATCCTTTGATACCATCTATAACATCCTGCCTTTTTATTACAAAACATATCATTACATTTTACAAACAGAGGATCTTTAAAGTCTAGTGTCTTGGAAATTAAGAACATGAAACATGAGAAAAAAAGAAAACATTCTTCTAAACCACTTGTAAGGCTTCATCATTGGTTCATCTTATGTACATTTACTACATATCATTTCCTGTAGACAATCATCAAATGATAGGTTGAGTAGAAGGCCTAGTAAAGGTAAACAAGGGAGTCAATGTACTTGTGATATCAATAAGAACATGAATAAAAACACAATGAAGTGAGTAATTGAAGAATAATAATATCATAAAGAAATGATCTTGAATAATATCATAAATATGGGGCTATAACATTTCATTTATACATTCATGAACATATCACCAAGGTCCATCCCCAAGGTGTCATAATAATTATCAAGGTTACTCACTAAGGTATTGTGAAACTTATCATCTCAAGAGATTAAATCATTACCCAATGCATTGTAGAGATATCAGGGCACACACTTAATATTTCTTTACTTTCATGTGATCCACATAAATCATAATCAAAAATTTCAATAATAACTCATATAGAATCAAAGAAATGTGTTTCATGTCAAAATCCTGATGTTTAAAAAGAGCATAAAAATAAGACCGTTATGTAATTTATAACTCATGGAAAGGGAGTGAGGGTTATGTGTATGTCAATTAGAGAATCAAATATATCATTTTTTTATCTATGAACACCCATAAAAACGAAATTTTTCTGATTATTCACATAAATAAAACAAGATAATTCCTTGATAAAAAGAGCGAGAAATTTAGAGATGAAATTTTTATAGCATAACTGCTATATAACATGGTTTTAGAAAACAATGAAAAGATAGGGGAGAAGGGTCACCAAATAATAAATAATTCATAATACAGTATGGTTATTGAATAAGATCATGGTATGAATATTTGAATGACATACCACAGGAAAAGCAATCATGAAAGAAAAGAGAATATGTGATTTCATTTATGAGAAATTCGGCAGCCTAACAACATCACTTAAAAACTCATAAAAAAAATTTATGAGAGTGGAAAGGGTCTATAAACAATTATAAATGACATGAAATACTATTTAGAACATATAAAAACATACCCTCAACATAATGATATGGAACTAGAAGTCAGAACATAAAGGAAGTCATGACATAAAAAAGGAGGATGAAAGGATCCCATACCTTGAAGAGTAACTTCGAAAGCATGAATGTCGGGACATTGGGAGGTTTGAGGGAACCTTGGGGGGACTCCATGGGAGGTAATAAGACCATAACAATGTTCGTGAGGATTTTTAAATGAAATGTATGAGGGAAAGGCTTGGTATTTGTAGCAGAAGTGATGGGAAAAATCATTAATTGCCAAGGGACATCGCATCAGTGGTATTGGTAAAACCATGGGCTTGCCCATGGTATTTTCCCATGGTATTGGAAACGTGGAACATCTCATTCCTTTTCTTACTATTCATAGGTTGACCAGAATTATTGAATAATTATTACATCTTTAATGATGTCATTAAACACCCAAAACTCAAAAACAGTATTTCCACTATTCACCGAAAATTCAAATTTATTAGAAAAATCCCAAAAATTCACATTAAGGAAATATCAAGGCTCTGATTTCAAAAATGAACTCTATTTTGTTAAAAAAATTATAAATATTTTTAATTTAATTTTTATATTAAAACACTATTCACTAAAAATTCAACTGTTTCAGAAAAATCCCAAAAATTCATCTTAACCAAATATCGATGATCTAATTTCAAAAATGAACTCCATTTTAAGAAAATAATTTTCATTTAATCATTAATTAAAAAACACTATTCCCAAAAAAAACTAATACTTAACCAATAATTTTTGAAACAGTTATTTACCTATTTTACTGAATCACATTACTTAATCAAGGTGCCTAAATTATATTAATACTTTCGTAAGTGAAGTTACATAACCCATTTGGTCACATTAGTAATCATAAGCATAAAATAACTATTCATAAATTACTATTCACCAAAAATTAATTTGATCTTATTAGACCTTAAATTTTATACTGAACAGAGCTGTAGAAGACCATTTTTTGAAAATCATTACAAATTATTAATTATTTGAGGTTTACCTAAATATTTTACAATATCATTTTTCTACAATTCATCAATAATATGCATACTATATTTATCCAAGCATTTGTAAATTCACAATATTCCCCCATAAGAAGACATCACGATTTTATTTAAAACAACGGAATACACAAGGCAGTTACAGTCTCGTTACATTACCCCTTATAAAAAAAGAATAAGACCTATGAGTATGTTGTGCTAGAGTGATAATATCTTGGGGCGGCTCATCCAATATTGCCCGAGTAGTGATTTCAATCAGCTTGATCTTCTCGCAAAGGAGTTTTTGTTCCAGCTTTACATGATGAAGTTCGGCTTGGGTTTGGTCCAGAGAAAACCCCAAAGGTGCTACCTCCTTCTCGAGTTATATCAAATGGGATTCGATCAGCCCGAGACAACAGGATGGGGCCATCAAATCTTATTTCATTATTAATTATTCAAGATCACTTTTATTTATAGACAATAATCGCAAAATTTAGTTTCTAATGGTCATATTGACCAATGGTCGTATAACAGTCGAAACCCAATAGTCTTAATTTAATTATTCTTAATTTTCTAAATGAAATAGTTTTTTAGTATAAAATAAAATAACACACAATGTTAGGAAAAAAAATTTATTATAAGTTTCGTAATGTTACATGGAATGCAAGGATCATATTTTGAGATTGCTTCAATGCCTTCCTGACAGATGGAGAGGGACTTCTATTTCTATCCGAGAATTTAGTGACATAGGAAAGCTATAAGAAAGAGAAATAATTGGAAATATTATGATGTATGAAGAAATGATTAAGGTAAATCGAGAATCAGATGAAGAACTAAGAAATAAATCATAAATATTCAAGAATGCTACCTCAAATAGCAATGACAAACAAAAAGTACAATATCATGTAGACACTTCACTAGTGAAGAATCAAATTCTGATAGTAATGATGGGATGGCTCATCGTTCTGTAAAGTAAAAGATTTTCTACAACACGAATAATTTCTTTAGAAAATTAAATTATAAACGAAGGTATGATAATAAAAGATAGTGGAAAAAGTTCAGAAAACTGAATGGAAACACAAGTGAGATAGTCTACTATGAGTGTAAATGAAAAGGAAATGTGAAGGTTGATTTCCCCAAGCTAAAATTTAATAAGAAATATGCAGAAAAAGGGAAGAGATATAAAAATGCTATGAAAGAAACTTGTAGTTCCTTAGAAGATAGATCAAGTGGACATGAGCATTTAGATATTGAGATGAACAAACATGCAAATTTCGGTTTCATGATAGAAGCTTCAGAGGTAACACCCTATTCCCTTACACCTAATGCGTACTATTATAGGAATGAATGTGAATCAAAAAATGATGATAATATGACTAAGGAAGAACTATTTGAATACTATGGAATGCTTTAGGATACCTTTAATGAACTCAAGGATAAATACAAATTATTTAAAATCAAAAATGATTAAATTCCAATTATATCTCTGGTATGGATATTAGAAGGAAAAATGTGCTTAGCTATTAATATAAAGTTATAACCTTCAATTATAAAATTACCAATTAAAATGATATCTTGAGAATTGTACTACTATTTGAGATACCCTAACTCAGTTTCTATGAAAAAAAATTGCTTCAAAATAGAAAACTGTTCTTGGATATCTACAAGGGTAGGGAAGGACTATTAAAATTAAATTGGTTCCATAATTTGGATAGTTCCATTTAAGTTCATTTTCTAAATCATCTTTTGAGAAAAAATTCTCTAAAAGACCTAAAAATTGTTCATGTCTCAAGACATATCTATTGATTTTAGGATACCTATGATACAATTATTGGTTCCCAAAGCTTTACATGCTATCATCTCTAGACCCAATAAAATCTGTGTTCCAAAGTTACCATACACTTATTCTATTTTGTAGGAAAATTCACTGAAGAGTTCTTGTAAAACCCTATGGTACATGGACATTGGATTTTTAAGACATATTATAGGAAACTATTCATTCTTCAAGAACATATTTAATGTTGATTGTGGACATGTTAAATTTGGTGGTAATGCAAAAGGGAATATTGTCAGCTTATGCCAAATTGGTAACCCTAACACTATATTATTTTCAAAATTACATTGTGTTGATGGGTTAAAATACAATTTACAAATTATCTTTCACTTATGTGATTATGGATTCAATGTTAAATTTAAAAATTCTATATGAAATTTTTTTAATTCTAAAATTGATTTAATATTTACTAATCATAGAAATTATAATTTATATGTTGTTTATTTATATTCTTTATCTACGAAAAAAATATCTTGTTTAAATTCTTTTCATAAAGAATCCTAGTTAAGGCATAAAAGATTAGGAAACTTCAATGTTCACTAACTTAGAAAACTAACCAGGAAATCCTTAGTTATAGACATACATAAATTGGAATTCCCACAAAACAAATTTTGTAATCTTTGTAAAAAGGGGGAACAACACAAAGATTCTTTCAAAACAAATAAAAAAGTTTATACTTCTCAAATGCTTTAGTTGGTTCTCAAGTATTTGTTTAGACCATCTAAAATTTCATGTTTAAAATGCAGGCAATATATTTATGTTCCTGTAGATTATTTTTCTAGATATACTTGGGTATAATTTCTACCTCAAAAAATTCAATCAAGCTCTTACATTATTAAATATTCCATGTTTGTTGAAAATAATAGTGGAATTAGAATTATATCCTTTAGAAGTGATCATGGATGTGAGTTTCATAATTAGGAATTTGAATTTTTTTCACAAAATGCCAACACTCACAATTTCACTCCACCTAGAAAACCAAAACAAAAACAAGTTATAGAAATAATAAATAGGAGACATCAAGAGATTTCATAGACTATTCTAAATGAGTATAATCTAGCTATACATTTCTGTGATGATGCTGTTAAAACATCATGATACATTATCAATAGAGTCTTAATTAGACCTATTATTAAGAATACCCCTTAAGAGCTATGAAATAATAGGATGCAAAATTTTAATTACATAGAGATTATGATTGAAAAGTCATCATCCTTAACACTAAGGATAACCATGTAAAGTATTCTCCAAAAAATGATGAAAGAATTTTCATAGGATATTCAATCTCTAGTAAAGATTATTGATTTTGCAATAAGAGAACCATATGTGCAAATGAATCAGTTGATGTCAAATTTGATGAGAATGAACCAAATGAACCCAAAACATCTATTAAACACCTTGAGGAAGATAGTTCTATTATGAACATTAATGATAAATACAGTGAATCCATAATGAAAGCAACCAGTTCTAGATATTTTCCAGAACCTGTCCATAGTGAATCTAAAACTTTAGACCATCATAATTAGCATAGTTCAACTCTTTCTAGATGTATTAGAACTATCAAGTAACATCCTTTAAATGATTTAGTAGGTGATCTAAATATAGTAACACAAACTAGAGATTCTCTAGGAAACTGGGTTGAAAATCAGGCCTTTCTTTCACATCATGACCCTAAAAATATCATTTATGTAATCAATGATGAATTTTGGGTCATAGTTGTGCATGAAGAAATAAATCATTTTGAAAGAATCTGGGTTTGGGAATTAGTAGAAATACATAAAGATATATTTACCATGGGAACTAAATGGGTGTTTAGAAATAATGTTTATGAATCTATAAACATAGTTAGAAACAATGATAGACTAGTTGCACAATGATACAGTCCTGAATAAGGAATAGACTATGAAGAATCCTTTTCACCTATGAATAATGTAGAATCCATTTGGATACCACTTGCTTATGTAGATCAATCCAATGTCAAACTTTATCAAATGGATGTCAAAAGATCATTTTTAAATGAGTACAATGTGTAGGATGTATTTTTTGAACAACCCATTAGTTTTACAAATCCCCACTATTTAATTCATGTCTTTAAACATTCTAATGTTTTATATGGTCAAAAACAAGCTCCAAGAGCATTGTATAAGATGATTAGTTCTTTTCATATTTCAAAATTTTTTACTAATGGAATAGTGGATCATACACTTTTTATTAAAAGGAATTACAAATATGATATAATTGTATAGATTTAGGTAGATTCCATTATTTTTGGATCCTCTAAAAATTCATTTTGTATAGATTTCTCAAAAATTATTCAAGATGAATTCAAAATTAGTTTAATGGGGGAAAATAAATTTTTCCTTGTGTTTCATAATTTTCAAAATAAAAAATATATTATTTTAAATAAAAGAAAATATTCTAAATTTTTTTTGAAAATTTTTGGTTTGGACTGCAATAAAGGTAGTGATACACCTATGATTGCCACCTATAAGTTGGATGCTGATGAAACTGGCAAACCAGTGGATCTACTCAATTATAGAGGTATGATTGGGAGTCTTCTTTATCTTATTGCTATCTGACCTAATATTGTATTCAGTGTGTATATGTGTGCTCATTTTCAATCCAATACTGAAGAGTCTCATTTAACCATTGTTAAAATTATTTCTAAATATCTCAAATATACTACAAACGTAGGATTGTTTTATCTAAAAGAAAATCATTTGATTTAGTAAGTTATTCAGATGCTGATTCTGCTGGTTTCAAGTTAGATAGTAAGTGACCCTCAGGAACATGTCACTTTTTAAGAAAGTCACTAGTATCATGGTGTTGTGAGAAATAGAATTTTTTTGCATTATCTACTACTAATGCTGAATATATTGATGTTGGTAGTTTTTGTGCTCAAATTCTATAGATGAAATATATTTTACTAGACTATGGATATCAATTCAAACATGTCTCTATAAAGTGTGATAATACTAGTTCTATTAACATCTCTAAAAATCCAATATCTCATTCCAGGACAAAGCACATTGATATGAGACTTCTCTTCTTCAGAGATCATTATCAAAGAGGTGATGTCACTATTGACTTCATTTACCCTAGACATCAATTGGATTATATATTCACAAAACCCTTGACTTATGAGAGGGTAAATTACATCAAACATGAGTTAGGTATGATAATCTATTATGGTTGGACCGCACCATTAGAACCTTGTCATAAAACCTCACTGATAAACCTCATCGTTGGACCGCACCGTTGGATGTCAGTGATAGAAATAACCATTATAACATCATATTTAGAACCTCTCTATTAGAACCTCACCATTGGAGCTCGCTGTTTGACCTAACCGATAGAACTCACCATTACAACCTCACTATTAGAACCTCGCTGTTGTACCTCATAGTTGGACCTCACCGATTGACCACACCGTTGGACCTCACTGATAGACCCCACTGTTATACCTCACCATTGGACCTCACCGATAAACCTCACTATTTTACCTCACTGATAGACATCACCATTAGGACTCTACAATTGAACTCACCATTGTCACTTTACCAAATAGCTGATGTTTTCCAGGACATAGCGTTTTCTCTACCGAAATGTGAGACATTTTCTGTATTACTTATTTATTTTATGTGATCTGTTTTTCGATCCTTAACTGATAAAATTAATGAACATACCACTTTTCGATCCACTTTACTCCCAATCCCCTTTCTCTGTAACCTATGAACATCACCTTGTGCTGAAACCCTTGAACTGATCTTGATTAAAAAGGAAATATTGAAGCGAAAGTTGTTTAGTGATGAAATATATGCTCCAAATCCAAAGAGACCTCGAGATGAGTTGTATAGTGAAAGGCAGGTAGTGGCAAAGCTGATCAACCCTCATTTATTGAAGAGGGATATCAAGAATAAAAAAGAGATATATTCTTAATGGTTGCTGATGAGTAGAACATTAGTGCTGAAGGAACCTGAATTTAAAGGTTGGGCTGAATTATTTGAAAAACAACAATTGAACCTATTTCCTAAAGTTGGTGAAGGAGTTTAATGAATTTTTTAAATTCGAATTGACTGAGGATGAGAATATAATATCTTCATTGGTAAATGGAGTAAGTTTAAGCTTCTCCTATATTGAATGGACTCAGTTTCTGAAAGTACCACATGAAGTGATTTATGATTACTACTTAGTAGTGGTGCCACCAACTACTGAGTTCTTCTGTTATGAAGAAGACATAGCTGAAATAAAAAATATGGGATCTCTAATAAAATAATTTATACTATGATGGAATGAGAAGACAAGTTACTTGTTATGTTTGTCTATAATGTCATGAGTCCCATGAAAAGGGGCTTTCCTACCATGAATTATTATGAAATATTTATTTTGTATCTATTAAATCATGAATAGAAGATAAACTTGCGTAGAATGATGATGATTTAATTAAAAGATATGTCAAATCGTACTTCCAAGTCAAATGCATTATTTCATGCCATATTGGTATCCTTGATGTTGAAGGTGAATGAAATTGCTGGATAGAAGGAGGAAACATTTGTAGTAAGAGAAAATTTCTGTATTATAAAGGAGTTTTGATAGTTAATTAATATAAATTGGAACCGTTGGAAAAGAATATGTGTGCATGGTGAGGCTAAGATATATGAGTAATTAAACCTTGTAACTCATCCTGTTAGGAAAAAGGATAATAGTAACCCTGGTCTAAAGCCTAATGAAGTGGAGCATGCATATTCAGATGAAGAAGAAGAGGTTTCTAATTTTCAAGAAAGATAGGATTCTCCTATAGTTGAAAGGAGTGATCCTGACCTTTCCTCAAATCCTTGTGCTAAAATTGGTATCATTTGGTGATCACAGTCCACCAAATAGATTTCCTAGTAGGGAGAAAATATTATGGGGTAGTGATAATGAAGAGACAAGTGAAGAATAAGGTGTAGAAAATGTCTTAAGAGACATTAGAGAGACCTCAAATGAGGATGAGGACACAGAATCTATTCATGATGACTTTGCAACAGCTATTGGTGATTGTGAAGAAGAACGACTAAGTCTCAGTCCCTTGGTAGGGAATATAGAAATGAATGAATGTTTAGATGAAGAGGTTTCCGATTCGGTTAAAGCTATAGTTGTTTTGGAAGTTGTTGAAGATTTTATTGAGGATGTGTTTGTGGACACTTCTGTTGATACAATAGATCAAATAGGTATGACTATAGTGAATGTGGTTGATCAGGTGATTGAACCAAGTGAGGGGGATGTACCAGTTGCCACATGATAATTTTCAGTTTCTCAGGGGATAGAATACTGGTCAGGAAACCCTAAATTTGATGTTTTAGGTTTATACTATAGAGATTCTGATGATGAAAAACCTATCATATGTCCTTCAACCACTTCATTTATAGTGACTAATATTTTGCAACTATTGGTTCTTTTTCCTCGAGACTATGTGAAGAATGATGATATGGAATCAATATAATTATATTTGAAGAGCCTTATTTATGATATATTTGTTGGGATAGGTAGGCATATGACTCACAATCAAGAATTTGTAACATCTATAGTGGAAAGGCTAGTTTCTGCCTCTCACTCCATCCCACTACATGAAGTAAGGAACTATCAAAATTAGATCATAACCTTGGACGATTATATGGAATTTGTGATTATGTCTATTTCTAGTTTAGAATCCTATATGGCTTTAATGGAATATGTGTACAATGATCTTCGATATGTTAAAAGTGTGGTTTGACAAATGATCAATGTGTTTGAGGACTTTAAGAAGTACAGGGAGACACATGTTTGCTGAAAAGATGATGATGTGAATATGCTGATTAGTGGGCTGACAAAATCCTTTAAGGAGACAAAATATTTCACTATGGCACCTTTGTGTGCATCTTCGTTATCTTCAACTGCTCCTCCAGTTGATCTAGAAGCTTTCAAATTAGTTTTTAGTGAAGAAGTGGAGAACATCTATTGTGGTAGTACCTCAGACTCTCAGTATATGACTCAGGTTATTTTTACTACCAAAGAAATTCATATCCTTGTTTGAAATTATTTAAGGGATGCTTCTTAGGATCATAAAACCATAAAAGTTACCGTTGATTTCTTCTAAAAAATGGTTTATACTAAGCATAATATGGATGGTCACATCAAATTTTTATGGGAGAACATTAGGATTCCACTTTTCATTCATGCCTTTAAGGATCAAGTTATAAGGCTTAGAGAGTTGACTCCTTCCTTAGTGAAATTCATTGAGAATAAAGATGAATTTATTTCAGATATAGAATGGGGAGGATGTATTTTTATGGATTTCAAAAATATTATTCTACCCTTCCTCCATTTAGATTGCAATCCCATCATTGTTCCTCTTGCCCTGCCATCAACCTCTTTTTCTTCATGATCTACCAGTGTTGGACCAATGATGAATTCTACATAGACCATTAGAAGTTTGACCCCTATGATTCCTCAGAGATCCACTCACTATAGGTCAACTGATGCCTCTGTTGTAGCTCATCCAACCCTATTGACTGCCATACCTAGGCCTATCATTCCATATTCATAACATGCCTCCTGAACGTCTAATTTCAAAGAACCATTGGTCATATCTGATGTGTATTGAATGTGGGATGTCATAGTTGATAGGGATCATGGTAACATTTTTTCATTTTGTATTATAACTTCATTAATGGAAATTCCTCTTTGGTTTCTTTTAGACATTTTTTCTTTTTATAAATCTCAAAGGGAGAGAAACAAGTCTATTTTATTCTTGGTTTTTTTCCTCCTAACTTGAAATGAGGAGCATTTTTTATGTTGAAAAAACTCTAGCATATATATACTCAAAATGAACATGGTTCTATTTTATATATAGAAAATGTGCTTAACCATGATTCAAATATACTAACATAATTTATGATTATCAAAAGGGTGGAGATTATTTGACTCACCTATTTTGATAATCCCAAATCATGTTTAATTTATATAAAGAATATTGTATCTCTAACAGGATAATAATTTATGTGAAAATCATGTTTATATACAAGTTATAACTATGTACTTTTAATCTCACCGATATATTATTTATGCTCACAGTGCAAAAGTTCTTTAATTAAAAAGGTCATCGATGCAATGGTCATTGATGAAAAGGTCACTGATGAAAAGGTCACTAATACAATGGTCATCGATCCAAGGCCAGCGATTAAAAGGTCACCGATATCCAATGTTCACCGATGCAATGGTCACTGATGGAAAGGTCACCGATTCAATGTCCACCGATGCAAAGGTCAATGATGAAAAGTTCACTGATACAAAGGTCACTGATGAAGGCTACCAATGGATGGTTACCATTAGAAAGGTTACAGATGGAGGATGCCAATGGACACCTACTGTAGAAGCCTACCGTTTTGAAGGCTATCGTTACCAGTCTACAATACTATTCTACTCCATTAATTACCATATTCTTAAGAATAATCTAATTATCATATTTTGAAAATGTAATGCTTATGACATTAATTATTTTTGATTTTGGACATATCATGATACTGTATCTAGGTACATTATGATGTACGATAAATATTGCACGTAATGTAATTATTCATATTGTAAGACCTAGAATATAAAAGAGAAGACTCAGAAAGAAAATAAAATGTTACTGGCATGAGAAGCATGTTTCTGTTAATGTGAAGGAGTATAATTCTAGGTAAAAAAAGAACCATTGAACACTTACACTATGAACCCATGTACCTCATAAAGATCATTTGGAGAAATAAAATTCAAGGCTACCTTATGTGCTTCATCAAATCGTGATAAACACAATAAGCCGAACACTATACACCATAAAGCAATAACCTGGAGTAGAGACAATCTATTTTGAGGACAAAATCTAGAGAAAGACTCGAACAACAAATTCTTCACTCCATAGAGTCCAGAGCTGAACTGCACAAACATAGATCTTTCTAAACTCAATCTTTTAATCTTATCCTTATTATGTTCTTTCATTTTACATTTCTGAGATGTGTGTCTATCAGTCTATTACACACACTTTCTCATGTTCTTGAACTAGAGGATACCTAATATCCTCTCATAAAACATAACTTACATTTTTATCCCACATATAACTGTGGATGAGGCCATGTGTGGTCTGTATTGTTTATTTTTTCTCCGAAGTACTGTGGTAGATGGTGTGAACCCTGGATAGTCTATGAAAACTATTGTAAATTCCATTACAAGCTGTGTATCTGGTTTATTGTTATTATAAACTCCTTGTTGGTAGGTGATCACCAAGTGGATAGTATTAAGTCTCGAGCTGGGACTGAACATCCTATTTAATTCCACTATGCTCTAAATATTTGTTATACACTATTTTATCTATTTTCAGCTGCTTATAATTTCTAAAATAGAAAATTTCTTTGAATTGACATTGATAGTTATATTTGGTTAGAGTGTGGATGTGTTTAATTCAGTAAACATGATTCAAAATTTAAAGACGTGTTTTACACTGATTCACCCGAGGACTAATCACCCTTTTAGATAAAAGTTGACCAACTGGATATTTATATCTATACTACCTTAATTAAATAGGTCGTTTTAAAATTTAGGGGTTTGTAATAAGAATGTTTTTTACTGAAATTTAATGTAGGAACTCAATTCACCCCCCCGCCCTCTTGAGATTCCACTCTAAACAGAAACCAACATCAGATACGTTCATCCTCTAACTTATTCAACCTTTTGAACACCAATTATGTTCCCAAAGATGAGCGCTAAAATATAATCCATTAATCAACATGAAAAAACCGTACAAAATCAAGAGAAAGACAACAATCACCGATAATAACCCCAAAACCAGTATCTCAAACCACTCAATTGGTGTAACCAATTTTTTCATCTATAGATAAACTGATATATAGTAAATTGGTTATTTAATATACCATTAATTTTAATACTAATTCCAAATGATTGAAACATTGATAATTTATTGATAATAAATGGACCTGTTTTTTCAAAACCAAATGAGGACCAACTAATTTTTTCATATTAATTTATCAAAAAAGTAGTTTATTTACAAATCCATCTTCCATGTTGGATTAATAAAAATAGTTTGACAATAAATTGTATTCAACGCTAGAGTTTAATAAAGGAAAATCAATGATGGAATAACATCACCATAGTTTTCAATGTTCATTGAGGCGAAACCCTGATAATATTGTACTTTTTTTTATCGGTAGAGTCTATGGTTTACTATTAAACGCATTACTCTTTAAGTTTTGCCAAAAAACAAAAATTAATAATTTAAATATCAATAAATAATTTACAACACCAAATTTTACAAAATAAATCATATGTTTGGTCCATCCAATCATGCACAATAGATAGTGGAATTGTGTCGCCTTCAAAATTTACAATTATAGACATCGATACCTAAGAAGTACTTTTCTCCTTTCTTGGAATCTGAAAACGAGGGTTTCCGCCCTCTATTTATCTCATTTTCTCTTAATTTTGTAATATCATCCACGACTCATGTGTGCCCATGATTCCACTGGATAGTCCATCCCCATCACTCCATAAAATCAGTTCTTACTTGCATTGCCTATGCACACAAAATTTGAATGGCCAAATATAATTTGCACTAAGATTTCCATGTTATGACCATGCGGTCCAATATGTATTGACTCAATGCTCTAGTTTCCGCATTCTGATGGTCATCAACTTCACTAAAATTAATTACACATGGAATAAAAAATATCAACTCTGGTATCAAAGTATATGCAAAAAATTCAAAACGAAAAGGAAAATAGAAACATATCCTCACTCATGAGGGGTTCTAAACAGGGTAATATGGAGTATAAAAATTGATTAACACAAGTGAACCAAAATATTAGTTCACATACAACATATCAAGGCCTAGAAATAAATTATTTATCAAAAAAAAATGGGAAATTCCAGTGAAAAGTTCATTTCATTCAATGATTTCCATATACATGCATATAAAAAATTGACCAATTTAAAATCATTTCATACACCAATATAGAAGTGATCTAGAGGAATTTGGAAATAATATTTATTATAATCAAATCATCTCATCAATACGAAATTTCTATTATTCATTTGATTAGAATATAAAAAACCATTAATATGCGTGAAAATTTGGTTTTTTATAGCTCATACTTCTCATTTTAACAATTTAGTAATACATAAAATGGGATACCTCAAACAAAAGATGAATTTTTGAACACAAAGTAATATCTATCTTATGTCCTTCTTCTTTAATAGGCTATTTTTTCCACATAGAATCATCTAGTTAATCATTATCTTTAGTTCAATTGAAGCAGGGAGCATAGCTTCACGTGGCTTCAGGTAGTTTCCTATACCAAAATGGTAAACAAATACAGTATCTGTTATCAATAAGCATCATTGGATTCCCAGGAAAAACCTTCCAACATAGCTCTAGCCAAGTAGGCATTGACAAATAAATGGAAAATAGAAACTACATGTTGAACAAAAGAGACTATAAAATATCATCTTTACACTAGAAAACGTTCAAAAAGAATGAAAATAGAAACAATGACCATTAACAAATTGAAACCATGAAATAAGAATAATTATTTGTTGTGGTTGGCATAAATATTTACAGGATACAAGAATAAAAATAAGTGAATAAGTTGTATGAATCATTGAAAAAAGAATCAACCCATGTGTTTTCATCTTAACATTCCATTTCACACAAATAAATTAATTGAAACAAGTAATATATAATAGGAAATGATGAATGAAACATTAATGTACAAGGTACAAAATCTAGAGTCTAAAACTCATCACATAAATCTCTTCATTGTAGAGGATTGAGGAATGTCGGTTGAGAAGAACATCAAGGGAGGGTTTGGAAGAGGTGTTTGTGAGAAACATTGTGTGTGGGGGTGTGGCATAAATTGCGGTAAGGTGGAATGGGGGAGGCAGGACAGTGATTAGGAAGAATCTGGATGGGGATGTGGGGTGGCAGAATGTGGGAGGTGGGACAAGGAGGGGGAGGCAGAGTGGGGAGTTGGGGAGGCAGATTGGGGATGTGGGTAGTTGGCATGATCGAGAGGCGAGACTCGGGAGGCAGAAGGGGGTAGGTGGGGAGATTGAAAGAGGGAGGTGGCCTAAATCAGTTTGGTTTATTGAAATTTTATATTTTTTCTCACTATTTCTATTATTATTTAAAATATATTTTAAAATTTAATCTAAATGATAATTATTTTATATTTAATTATATTTATTTGTTTCAAAAAACTTTTAAAATTAATTTTTAAAAATTATTTATAATATATTTGAAATTAGATCATGTAATTTTTTTGAAATGGATGATAATATTTATAACATAGTTATAATGGGTCCATCATACTGACACTAATATCTATTATTTTCTCCACCATTAGTAAGTTATGTGTTAATCAGGTGTGATGTCTAAAAAACCCAGGTAACATGTTAATAAATACACCCACGATATATATATATATATATATATATATATCTTTTTTAGTATTAATGTATGTATTCATTCAAAAAAAAATTCATTTAATAGTTACTTGAATTCGATGTATAAATATATATTTTTAACAAAAAATTTTTTTTGTTATTCATTTATATACATTCAGTTGTTGGTTAAACATTTAATTATAAAAAAAATTACTGGAAGAAATTTTTCTAAAGGTAAAGTATTTTGTAGTAATAATGGTTATTAATAACAAATTCATATGTTGGTAAATGTATGTATGTTTTAAAATGAAAAGATGATAGATTTAATTGTTTGTAAAAGATGTGTTGGTAATGAATTGTTAATATATAGAGATATACTGTTTTGTAAAAAAATGTTGGTAATTGAAATTTATACTGAAAAATCCAAATATCTTATGGAATTATTCATTTTTAAGAAAACATTTATTATTTGTCACTAATTTTAGGTTGGAAAATTCCAATTTTTTTTAATGATTATTCAATATTTTGAAATTAATATGAATTTTTTTTTATTAATTCTAAAAATGTAACTATTTTTAAAATATTAATTGTCATGAAAATAACACCTGTCATCTCATCATTTTCAATTTTGAACCCTTGTTCATATTTTGTTATAGTTAATTCCTCATTAATATATTTTCATTCTATAGGGATATGGGTGATTCATGTATTTTATTATTTACATAATATTTCATTATCATGTATTTTGTTGAATAAAATATGAATATAATGTAATTCATTTTATATTTTCATCTGCGAGGTCAATGGGATTGTTATATGTCCCAACCTATTTTCAAAAAATCATTCAAATAGATTTAGAAAAACATTATAAATGATGAGGCTAGGTTAATAGAAGTAACTTCTATATAGTTTGTAATTTGTCTTAATATTTGGGGCAAAGGATTCTTTTCCGATTTCCCTCTCGCCATTATCTTACATGAGGCCTTGAATTCTATTCTCTCTAGAGAATGAGAAGCTTTATACATATAACTATCTTCACGTGAATCCATATAGAATAAACCTCCATGATACATACCCTTTATAAAATAATAAAATCCTTATGGATTTTCATGTTGATTATCAATGTGTTTTACTATTTATATGAACTCATCTTAACCCCAAATGGAAATAAATTAGTTAACTATTGGTTTTTATTTGATGAAAAATAATATCAAAAAATTACGATACTAAAGATTCACATCAAAAATTAACTCTAATATCTTAGACTAAAATATATCATAGACATAATAGATAATCACTTCAACATGATGTCATAAAATATTTTGAAACCATGTACTCAACCCACTCATCTATGAACAACTTTACTTATTCATTGAAGTACATATCTTATTAGAATTCGGGTTAGTATTGAGAAAACATTGACAAGAAAATAATTATAAAATGTTTTAAAAGAATTTTTAATTACCTATATATTCCACATGTTTGAGGATGATTATTTGTTACTGGTGTATAATATCCTTCATAAATTTAAAATATAATATACACAATAATTATCATTAACATGTTTCGAATAGTACAAAGAATTGAAAAAAATAAGCAATTTTTTATGGAATATATTTTGATAGAAAATAAAACTATATATACCGCGATATTTTTTAATTTGATGAAATAAATTGGTAGTTATTTTTATTCACCAACCATATACATTGATTTAACTGGTATTTATAGATCACTCTATCATAATAAAATTCTTGTAAAAAAACCAAAAAATATAATTTTATTTTTATCTATAAAATTATGTTTTCACTACATAACATATTAAAAATGGAAATTATATGTGGTCAATTTATTATTAATACACTACTTAGATCAAAAAATATTATTTGGTTTATCCAAATATATTCAGATTAACATCACGTGCTTACTAAAGAAACAAAAATATAATTAATGGAATAAAATTATATAATCTATGATTTTATTTTTAGAGCATAACCGCAACATTATGGGCATCAATAAGAGATTTGTTTTACATATTCTATTACTTTAAAATGTAGTGATTAGGTAATATTTTTTATTTTCAATATCATTCATTTCCAAATAATCATTTTCAATAGAAATTATTTTTTGATAAATTCGTTTATATATTCCAAAATAGGGTTATCCCTTTTTATAGTACAAATATTTTTCATATAGAATATATGAATAATTATAAACAATAATGAATATTATTAATTATTTTTTCATAAAAAATATATTTGAAATTATCTTCATGTATGTTTTTAGAATTGAGACTCCCAACCATTCAATCATGATAATGTCATTTATACAATTTAGAACAACTGTGAATATAATTTCATCTCCAAACATTTGTTCATCATATTAAATGTAGGACATATTTTCATATTTGAATGTTGTATTTATAAGATGATGAAATGGTAATATATGTTTCAATGTAACACATAGGGTGAAGGCACTCTCAGAAGTTACTTTTTTTTATTTTATAATACACATGATTGTCTTGATTCACTCTACTATTTCAAATTAATTTTTTCATTTATAATACAATACCTCATAGTAGACCTTTTATCAATGTATTTTAAAATTTTATCTTTTGTAAAATACATAAAATTTATATAAATATTGTATCTTTATATGAAAAAAATAGATATTATATGAATGTTATGATAGAATTATAAACCATATTAACATCTATTTTATAATGTTGAATTGGAAACAATGTGGTCAACATGATAGATATTTAAATACCAACTATCATTTTATCATTTGGGATTTATTTATTGAATTTAGTGTCACATGGTATATTGTACCTGGTACCCCTCACAAAAAGATGATGTGCTGGTATTGATGGTTATAAATAAAATATAATTTCAACCATATGTCTTCAGTAATAAAAATATATCAAAATTTATATAATTTTCATTTAAAATAATGAGTTATGAAAAAAATTTACCTATTGTAGGGAATGTTGTAGAGGGGAACAATGAACCTGGATTCTACTGGGTTCATTTGAATTTTCATTTTTAATTGATATTCCAATATTTTTTCCTTTGATCCTCTTTAATATATTTGTCTAAAAAACTAAAATGAGCAATGACATATTATAAAGAATCTATTTATGCCTAAATTTATATCATTAACTCATCTTTATCTCATGGAATCTTTTTCCTCTATAAACGTGTCAAAGGGGATACTCAAAAAGTTGTTCCTCTAAAGTGGATATATTATTTTGGTAAGATTACTGCTACTAAAATGAGTTGTTGTTATAGTACATTGTATTTGGAATATTGATTATGTACATTATATAATACATAAGAACAGAAATAGATATTTTTATACAGTATTTTTATATATCAAAAAATTGATAGTATTTTATAATTATACATGACTCTCATAATTTTTGTGTGTATTCATCTACTAGATCACCCATTTTATTTACATATTCCCCCTTCCATATAACATTAGAGACTATGGAAGTGGACTTATATTTCACATATTCAATAATTATATAAACAAAGTAATATATGTTGTTTCATATGGTATTAATCTTCTAATATATATTTTAAGTACATAACATTTTCAATTCAAGTTATTCATTCCCTATCCATATTTTATTGTATGCAAACATTGGTTTTTATGCATATTTTAAATTTTTATTACTCTTTTTTATTTCAAAAATTAAAAAATTCCAATCATAGTGGATAAAATAAATAATAAAAAATATTATTATATATTATAATGTGCCAAAAATTATTCCTCATTACAATGACTCATGAAATATTTCCATGTTTCATGGTTTATAGTATGTTCATATGTAACTAATTGGTAGGGGTATACATTCCCCTCAGAAGCCCTATGATAATTATTTGTATGAAGTGTCATGAAGCCAATATGATACTTCCAGTGGACGTTAACTAATATTTCTTATTGGATTATTCAAAAATTAATACACTCTATAGTGGTTAATGAAAATTAAATCAACATAATGATTTATGAAAATAGAAAAATTATATCATAAATTTACCCAATAATCTTCTGAAATGGGTTTCTCCAGTGTAGGAACACATTTTTTCCACACAGATATATATATATATATACTGGAACATAAATACTATTTTTGATACTGATGTAACTAATGAAAATTTATTTTTTAAAGTAAATATATTGGACATATTGATACCAAAAACCTTAAATTTTATACCTTTTATTCTTTAATTTATAATTCTAGTTAACATGATGATACTATGTCATTATTTTTTTATTTTATCACATTGTTAATACCCTAATAATTTGGTAGTTTCTGCATCAATCATGTGTTACCCCTCATGATTGGTATCATCTACATGTTTAGAATTCATTATCTAAATGATAAGTCAATCATTTAAGTTGGATTACATTAATATAGTATATATAAAATAATTATTTTTGAAAAATAATTTTATATTACAAAAAAAAATTAACTTGTTCGTTGAAATCAATTATTTAATCATTAATAGAATGGATTTGGATCGTCAATCAAGTATATGAAGACATTCTATATGGTCCCAATAATATTAAATACACTAATTACATTGGGACTACTATTTAATGATTTTGTCTTTATACTAAAACGGCCACCATCAATTGTATGTTCATTGAACACTATTGTTACTTTAGTTTCCATGAAACTAATTAAATAATAATTATTTGTTTGATTTGGGACATAAAATATATACACTTATTGTTATTCAATTAAGAATGGTTCATTCTTATACACTTGGAAAAATAAATCGATCTTCATGAAGCCCAATCCATCAACATTAGAAACACACTTATTGTAAACCAATTTGAAATACAAAATTATAACATGAAAAATTATATAATCAAACTCATATATCAATTCGATGATTACTAAATATAAAAATGTCACATAAATTGGATTTATATCATAAGAACTAGGAACATGAATCACATCAACCATAAGAAACAGTAAATTGTTTTCCATAATGCATTTGTTATCTCATTTATTGTATAGATTGTAAAATAATTATTTAAAAAAATGGTGTATGACAAAAAATTTACAACTAGTCCCCTAGCTGTCCATTGAGGATATTCTATAACTAAAATAATATTTTTTGATTAATCCTTATAAATATAATCATTGAAAAATTCTATTACCTATTCATTTTTGGTATTTTACACCCATCCATTTTCTCGTGATGGATAAAAATATATATGAAATACATTATAAGATTCGACATATGGAGAAACCAATGAACTATTATGTAAAATTTAAAGGTGAACCTGAACCCACTCTAAAATTATAACTGAAACAAATTATCTTTTATAAATCCCTTATCCTAGAAAAAGATTCTTGTAATTATATTTTCATAGGACAATGCTTTCAAAATCTATTAAATAATCGATACAGAATTTAACAATCTCATTGATACTATATTTAGCTTCAAAAAACGTTTTGTATGAATTCTATTCTAGATGTTCCCTTATAAAATCAATATATACCATTCAATAGGGTACATTTAACTATAATTTAATAGCAATGATACTTGAATAAATCATAAAAATTAAACAATCAAGTGGTCCATTATATAATATAAATATTGTGGGAAGAACAGCTCCAATTAACATATTTTGACTACAGTTTCCATATTCTTGATTGGAAACATCACTAGGCCTATAATTATACTGTATATGTATTTTAAAAATCAGAAATGTAAGGCTAATGTAAGTCAGTAAAAATGTAAAATAAATATTTATGCATTATATCTTGCATCAAAACATTATATCTATTAGTTTTTAGACCCTCTAATATCTAATTTTTCATTAATACAAAATTCTTGATAAATGATGAATATACCCATGGATCGTTGGCACTATTAATTATGATAAAATATTGGATTTTTTCTTATCTGTATAGACTGTATGTTTTGGAGGGGTAAAGGTTCATCCTTCACCCTTCACTGGTACCATCACATCCCTTATATCTAAGTCAATTATGTCTAATAAATCCTTGATAAAATCATTTTTCTCTTTTGTAAATTTACTGAAATCCCTATAAAACAAATAAAAACATTTTTTTCTCTATGCATAACATTGAAAAAATTACTAACATATAGAATAAATACAGTGTGACAATTAAAGAAAATTAAATTATTTTTCCAACCATATTTGTTTATGGTTTTTGGTATTTTTTTACTAAAATTAGTATCAATATATTATACATTCTCAAATATTTTATCACCCATTAGTGTGGATGGTGTTTTTCTATTTTCTAATTTTTCATTTAAATGATGTCGCCTAAGATTAGTATTTATTACATAAGGGTAAACAATTTTTATTTCCAAAAACAATTTATTTGAAAAAGGTTTCAACCAAATAGATTATGTACCTTCTTTACAAATGAGACACTCCAAAAATACATTAATTGTAGGGCAGAATTTTTTTCCCATAAGCAGGAAAGTCAATATTGTCACGAACAACATAGCCACCATTGTGAACCCTTCTCTTCTAGGAGATCATAAAATGTAACGCATGTATCAAATATCAATATCAAATATCCAATCAGTATATCCAAATAGATATTAATATAACTGCAATATATGTTGTCTAGATATACGAAAAGACAAGATTATTTTCATTGCTTCATATAAGACCAAGGTGGAATGTTATTATTTACCTATATAACTGACCATGTTATGTGAAAAATATATTGTAAACCAAAATGATTTATTCCATAAATTTATTATACAATGATGATGTTTTCAAAATCAATTATAAATAGGGATACTCATAATAAATTTTAATCTATTAAGGAGTGTTCTTAGGGTAACATAGTTTTCCAAATTCAATTAATGTATATGCAAGCCATGTAAATGTTCTATTTGTTTCATTACTTCTACATATTCATCTAAGCCTCAAAATTATAGGAAAATACTATTTAATATTTCATAGACTTGATTCAACTATATTGTATCAATTTTCACCACACATACAGAATTTTTTGAATGATTCATGGTTTATGTGAGACAATATATGATCATTTAGAAAAAAAAATCATTTTTCATAGAACATACCCATTCATCATTTCATTATTGTAATGTAATATATTGGATAAGGAATCTTATTTTTCTTTGGTTCCATATCTTTCAGGTCACCAAGTACATCTGAAAATGTTTTATGTTTAGTACAACTGGTATAAAATGTTCTAGTTCGACAAATAATAAAATTATAACAAAAAACTGAAAAATCATGATGGTCATGTTAAATTGTCATTTTCATTATATATATAAGCTTTCTAGCATCATTTACCAAAATATTCATATTAAATGATTCTTACATGGCATTTTCATCCATGTTAGTATGAACGTTATGTTTTATTCCATGTTTATCCCATCGTTTGGAACATTGATTTATTAAATGAAAAAACAATTATTATTATAAACATCCTAAGAAAATTCATCTAAAATAAAAATAACTTATATAATGATAATGGATTTATGAATGGATACTGAATTATCTATTACAAACGTTATGAATTTAATCAAGCCATCCCTTTGCTCTGAAGTCATACGATTAACATCCATCGAATTTTTATTCATATGTGTGATAAAAGGGTCAATAATATTTATTATTTATCAAATAATAAATACACATAAGCAATGAATATAATGAATATATACGCTAATATGTAAATATATTATTGGAATTTGAGTATATGTATGCTCTACTTTGAGAATTTTTACAAAACATGAACATGTTCAGTGTGAATAATCTTCTTCAACATCATACATTTATTAAAAAATGTATTCATAACTTTTCTATCCTCTGTTACTATTTGAATTGTTTTCAATCTTCAACCCCAGTATTTACAAACATGTTTTCCAATAAAAATCATCATTTTGAGTTAATTAAGAAATATTTTTCAATACATATAATCTTGTTTACTTTGGAATAAATAATTCTTTTAATTTGTAATGTAGTCATTTATATACCTCCTTTAAAGGAAAAAATACAATATTATCGAGTTATTAATTAAAAATTATTTTAAGTATCAAAAACCATAGTAAGTCATATTAATAAGATGATGAAATAATGTAATGAAATACATTGTTAATAATATGAATATAGATATATGTTTGTGCCTACCTATTAGGTAAGATGTTAAATATATAGTCTATTTACACTCATATTGCATGTGAATAAATATTTTCTAATCGAAAATGTCACACACATATGAGATAATATGATAGGGGAGTCATCCAATAGATTTATATGAATGATAAATTATTACAATATAACTCTCTTATATTTAATAAATTCATATAGTATCAAACTACTTTATATAAAAGAAATATAGTATATATATATATATATGTGTGTTATTTCATTATTATAATTTTTTTATTTTTTAAAACATAAATTAATTTCATAGTTCCATTATATATTGCATAAAAATTCTTCCATGGAAATATATAAAAAATAATTAGAAAATATACCAATATTATGTCAGGATCAGCTACCAAACATGTTAAATTAAAAACACCTAAACCTTGAGTATCAAAACCGAATGTAAATTTAAAATAGAAGTAATATAGTACAGGAGAAATCCATTATCATACCCATAGTTGATGGGGAATGTGGTTCAAATAGTATATGGTAAAAGAAGAACTAAAAATGGTGAAACAATACTTGATCGACTAAAATAGATTACAATGAATAAAAAACCAATTGTTTTTAAAGGACTAATTTTTCTTTGATATCTAGGGAGAGAGGATATAAATGTTTATCTATGAAGGATCTTGAGAAATGTGAGACTGTGGTGTTAACTATTAAGGTTTTATTTATAAGGCTGTAAGGATTTTATCAATTTTTTCCAAAAAAACGCGATTAATGAATACATAAAATAAATTAAAATAATATTATAAGAATATATATTAAAATTAAATAATTATAAAAAAAATATTAAACATTTTTAATTACTCTAAAACCTTAAATTCATGAATGTTATAAATAAGTTGAATTTAATATCTCAAAATCAATATACATCAAAAAAGATATGGTGAAATTATTGATATCCTTGTAGATGGGGTGGTTCCACAGTAGTAAACTCCATAATCCTACATATAAAAATATATGGTTAGAATCATGGAATTTCCATGGGGGTATGTATAATACAGGTACTATCACATATCCTATCATAAGTGTAAGTTGTAACTCCCCAACCTCAAGATCCCAAAGATAGTTCCTTACATTTTTACATTTTCATGATTACAGGGAATCAAATTCTAAAGGATAAATCTATTTTGAGGTTTCGGAGAAATGAATACATAAATATAATACATATTACATTATGAATAAATAAACAAAATAATAAAAAAATCTATGAACCCTTGAAAATCCTTCCAAGAATTAATCATTACACCATGGGGAAAGATAATAAAATAATGTTTAAAATAAAATTCTTAGAATGGATTAATTACAACCAAAATAATAAGTAATAAATGACCTTATTCAGTGTGATAAGGTAAAATAAACGAAATGCATATTCCATTTTAAAAAATAAACTATGAATAAAATCCATAGATATATTTTATAAGTGTGAAAATTATATTTAAAATAATAATTGAAATGATTGAAATACTTAATTATTGGACTCCATGTTTCCCAGATACATATAAAATTTACTATAAAAACCTTACACGAGATGGTTTAAAAAAAACATTTTATAAACTAACATGGTTTGGCCAACCTTTATCCTATTTTGAAGACCTTTAAAAAGAAAATTTTAAACATACTGGTTAAAAACAAGAAGGGCTTTCCCACCTAAATTCATCCCATTAGACTTCTGATACATCAAACGAATTGAGGTAACAAGTCCCCAATCGATTTATTTAATATCCAATGTATTTCTCATATATCATGTAATAAATATAACCTTATGGAAAAAAAGATTCTTAAAAAATATATATATTTAGTATGTAATACGGATTTATCAATCTTTTCCCAGTAAATCATAACATTAAAAGAAAATAACATATGTTAAAATTGTATTTCGATTAAGAAATAATCATATATAAAATAAAATAATATTTATATAAAAATTAAAGATAGTATTCAAGAAAAATGATTATGAGAATGTGATTGTTTTAAGAGAAACTTAACAGTTACAAAAGAAAGTGGGATTGCAAGATAACATTTACGAGTTTGTAATATTCAATTTCCAACACCTTAGGTGAGCTTATTCAAAGATAAAAGTGGAATACCATGAAGATAATTTCATTCATGCTACAATAAAACAATATTAAAGTATATACACCACACAAAATGTGTAATTGGTGAGTATGACATTTCTCTTAAATAAGTAAAATGTGAGATGTAAATCCCTTACCATATCCTGACTTGTAGTGGAACTCTCATTAACCTCATGTATAATGGTTTTATAATTATATTAAGTTATAACATAATCATAATCATATTTATAATATCATATATTATCTTATTATAATATCGTATAACCAATTTCTTAAAAATAATTCATTATTTTTATAGTATCAGATGTCAAATGCCTTGTTTTTTATTTTGTTTTGACTTGTTATTTTTGTTCTTATCACATAGATCATTATTGGATCATCTCAATAATATAATGAATGATTGAAATAATATATATATATAGTATAAATTTATTTTCTTCAATACATAATTTTTGTATATAAAACCTTAAATGCACCATTTCATGGAGATGGTAGGCCATATGTATGCATAAACGTCATTTAAATTGTATTTTAAATTTAAAGGAATCAAATGTAAATTATATATACTTATATTATAATTTATGTATAATATTATTTTTATATTTTTCACATATGTTCATTGAAACAATCATTAATACATTCCATTTATATTGTGAATGAATCACATCGCATAGTGCAGGTAGTAGTCCACATAAACAAAAATGATGTTATTATATTCTCAAAAAATATAAAAATTGAATTTAATTGATATATAGAAAATTAAAATATCATAAATACATATTAAATATAAAAAGTATATTATATAAACTATAATTCCATCATTAATACCACCATGACATGTTGCGATGAGTGAATGATGACATTAGTTTGTGAGGCTTTAATTCATTGTACACACATACGAGGATTTTATATCCAAGTTCATTAAAGTGTGTGTTCATGTAGGTACTATAATAAAGATAAAAACATATTAGTATATTTAGGGTACTTATGTTATTACTATTAATTATATAAAAATAATTTTAGGAAAGTAGAATGAAATAAAACTAATGAGATCATTGCAGAACCTTACGACTTTTTAGGTAACTCTGTTTTGTTAATACCAAAATTCCACATTTTTTTCATTAATCTCAAAGTTAATTTTATAGTATTTTTTATATATGTTTTAATTTTAATTTTTATGGTTTCTATGGATCCAAATTTCTTTATTTTTGTGAATAATTTTATGTAGGGAATGTTTTTTCGTAGTGGAGTGGAGTGGAATTCTTGTAAAAAAAGTTGAACACTATTGGGGGTATCCATTACATATTATGAATCAAAATTGAAAAGTAATTGATAAAATGAAATTTTTTATTATTGAAACGTCCAATACAAAATAATTAGATAATTTTCATAATTTAGTTCGTTACCTTTTGGGATTCCCCACTTTTTCTATTTTGGTTTTTATTATGGTAACTAGTATTCATACCTATAAAAATTATTCATTACGAATAAATAATTTTTTTAATTATTATAAAATATAGAGCCAATTAATTATAAATATTGTATAAAAATTATTATATAAAAAGATTATATATTCTTGTATTTAATTTTTATACAACCGCATGTAATGCACAAAAACAATACATTTACCGGAATTATACAAATAATGATTTCTCTATTTAGGGGTAAATATGTTCCTTATATATGATTATTTGGTACCCAAATAGATCATATTTTATATCTTTTAAAATTTAATTATAAATTATATGATGATTTAAAGCTTAGTAATTTTAGTAATGTTAATAAAATATCTTTATTATAATATATAATTATTGTCAATTTTGATATTTTTTATTTAATTTAAATTTAACAGTTACAAGAAAAATATGGAATTAAAATATATTAATTTAATATATATTTTACATGACATATTAATCTAAATAATATTTTGACACAAAAAATCATTCAGGTTTCTTCAATTTTAATATTTTTAGTATCAATCATTTTTTTATTAACTAAATAATCATTTTGTTGTCATTTAAAAAGCATTTTAAGTAACTATTTCATATTTAAATAAAATAATTATTATTTAGAAAATAAATAATTTATCTTTAAAAAATATATATATAATCTAAATTAATATGTTTCATCCATATGTTATAGCTTTATAAATGTTGAAGTTATTATAAGTTCTTTTTTTTTCATTGCATAACTTATTATACAGGTCTTGTTGGGGGAATATTGTCTCATGAAAGAATCCAATTCAATACAAGGATTTATATGGAAAAAATATGGTCATCCATGGTCTTTTTGACAAGTTTCTAGGTCATTCTCCACATATGATTAATGTTTAAGGACTAAGTAAACAAATTTTTACCTTATTTTTTATGATTAATTTTAATTACATTCACTAATATTTTTGGGTAAAAACTAACTTGATATTGGTAGAAAATAAATATTATATTAAATAAAACAGTTTACTTCAATGTTTCAAAATTCATTTATCATAAATGGACAAATTAAATTTAATACTAATACCACAGACGTGGTGAGAACACTTGTTTTTAAAGTGAAAATGTTAAAACATTTTTCATGTTTTTTATATATGTAAAAATTAAAATTATTACAATTAACTTAATTGGAATAATAAATGTATAATTTATATATTTTCCCATTAAATAAATTAAAAAATATCTTATGATTTATGTTTATTTGAATGAAAAGGGAATTTTTCTTTAAAATGCAGTATTTTCACTATTCATCAAAAAATAAAACATCACATACAAATAAAAAAGGATCACAAGAGTATTTTAATTACAGTATTTAATAAATAGATAAATATAATTGGAAAATTAATATTTAAATGGTATATTATTTTTGAAATAGGTACACCATTAAAAATGGAAAAACTACCTTTAAAAAAATACTGCTTTTTATTCATCAAACTATATTTTTTCTTATCATGTTTCTATATAAAATGTTATATGAATATAAAATCATTTTATTTAATATATAATATAAAAATAACTATATATTATTTACTTGGTATGTTATATGTACATGTAATCTCAGTCTTGCAGGTCTGATATGCAATAAAATGAATTCAATATTGTGTTTAACACATGCCAACATAATGTTGTGTATAAAGAAATAAATTATAAACAAATTAAATTTACTCTATATTGAAAATATTGTAATTTATTTTGATAATACATTCTTCCCACTTTAAATAAATTACATCCCCCCAATAAAAACTATATCTTGGTAATTGACGAGTTGATATTTTATGATACTATTATTAAAAACCCCACCTCATAATGAGGCTTAATATGAAATCTTTTTAATTTGAAGGGTGGGAAATAATAATGTCACTACTTTCAAATAGAATAAAATTCATAAGAACAATGACATGGTATAAGAGTCTAATGGTCATGTTCCCATTGTGAGTGATGGGGACCATGTTTATAATAAATCTATTGGAAACAAATTTATAAACCAGTGGTGTGAAAAATGTCATTGATATCATCAAAAAAGATTATAATATGAAAATATTTTTGTTTCGTGTCCCTTTTTGTAGAGTTAATAAACTATATCACTCTTTAAAAATATAAATAAATATATTTACTTGATATTTTTCTATTTAGTAAACACAATCTTGTCCTTTGGTTCCACTTTAATCTATTTATACTTCGTCTATCAGAACACTTTTCATCTTATTGTTAAGTAATACATTAAACACTAAATAATAATTCATATATATACTTAAATCACTTCATAAATGAATAAATTTTATAAAAGATTATGATAAAACACTTTATTAATAATTTCATTAAATTTTCAAAAATTAATTAATTAGACAACATCAACTAGCTCTTAATCATCACATACCAAACATATGAACATAGTAATAATTAAATTACCAAAAATATTGATTGAAAATTGAATTCAATCATATTACTTATATTATGAATATATTGTTGGATATACTCATTAAAACCAAAAATGATGTAAACACCATCAATGATAGAATAAACGATGTTGTAAACAAATTATTAATCATTTATATATTATTAAATATACTATATTCATATCAATCATATCGTTATATAAATTTCATTGTTTCAACATTAAAAACATTTTGTGATATATATTTCTGTCAACCATGTGTTTTGAAAATATTTTTTTATTTTCTACTGATCACTTTTATTCCTCATTAGTACCAATCAACTCATGCTTTTAAATCCATGATGAAAAATTACTCCAGTGAAATCCTTAAACATTCTATGATATTTATAACCATAATATAATTAATAAAATTACGTATTAAAAAATTATTGGGTCTATAAATAAGAACATTATTCATTCAACTTCATCTTTGGTAATAGAAATTTCTTGATCATTATCTAGTAGCTTTATTAGGAGTATTGTCTTGAGGCGTGTGGAATTCATTTGCATATTTCCATATCTCTTTATAGTTCCATCACTGAATAAAACCCTTTTTATTCTTCCCCTTCCTTTCTTTTTACTACTTATTCTTATCTCCACACTTATAGAAAACTCTTAATCCATTTAATCCTTTCCCACGGTGATTATTTTCTCAATAAACATATTTAGTAACCTCCCCCTTTCCATTATTTCCTTTATCCATTATTTTCTTAGTCATACTCTAGTTATCTTGCTTCCCTCAAATATCATAATACATAGAGAATCATTTATCTACAACATTTTAACATGATTACATGCCCTCATATGATAATAATGATTGAGATAATTATTTTCTCAAAAATATTTACATGATTCCATTAAATAAATGCCCATCCATACACATTCAATAATGTGAATTGGTTAGGTTCACATTCTTTCTGTTAGGCAATAGGATAATGTAGACTCAGTTAGATACTACCAATTATAAACCAAAAACAATTGTAATACATAACCTAAACTGAAATATTTATGCAAATCTGATATCATAATAAGAAAATATGGATTCCTTGGGATGGTATTATATAATAATTATAAAAGTCTCTCAAAGGATAATGTTCCATATTCTATGTTTGTTTAAATATAGTTTCTAAATAATATACTAAACAATAATTGATACAATTATTAATACCCAGAACAATTTATTTGGAATGTATTCCTTAAAAAATACTCTATAATTAATGTTTATTCTTATGTATACCAATACCATTGATTGTTTATTAATAATTTTTTATTATGTATGTTTTACATAAATTTATATTTTATTTTAGGCATTTTTTTATTATGGTAATGATTTTGGGAACACTGTTTTTATCCCTACATTATGCTAAATAATTATCGTTTGAATATGGTATCAACATTACATTACAACAATGATTTTTTGTTTAGATATTCTTCCTTATGTATAGAAAATTGACATGTGTATGGATTAGAAACCATACATTGGAGTCTGGATATTATATTTTCAACCCAACATTCTGGATTTTATGTTGACAAGGATAAAAATATGGATAAGCATCCCTATGTTTGTTTTTTATCGTTAAATTTTTTATATATGAAAATGTTGAAAAGGAATCCTAAGCTATGCAATATAATTCCACACATGAAAAATAAACCATATGCTATGACATGAAACCCTACACTACGTAAACGAACCCTAAGATATGTAAAGGAACCCTACACTACACATTGTAATCCTACTTTATGAAAAGGATCCTTATTCTACATAGAGGATCCCTATGCTACACTGCCTAACACTATCTTATATTATAAATAGAGAAGACCCTCATTGTATGATTTCATTCCAAGATTACTAAAACATTCAAAGAATAAATAATGACTGATTCAATTTTCGTTTTGATTGTATTGAAGAACTGTGTTCATCAGAGAACATTTCTCTTATTTCTAATGTATATCACAACTCACCTAGTTAATTGGAAGTTGATTCTCCATTAACTATATGTTTATTATTTTAAATCTAGAATACCAAATAAATTTTTTTCTATTCTATATATTCCACAAAATATCCCTTCAAATTTATATTTGATTATTGATTCATATACAATACCGCCTTATTGAGATATTTTTTACAGTTCTACAAAAAATATAAAACCATTATTAAAGGAATAAAATTTGGAGATATACATCATATTTCTTGTTCTACTATTATTATTTTTTACTAATATTATCTATCTTTTGTCATTTGTGTGCTACTACAATTGTGAAGTTCAAACTATTTAAAAAAATCAATCTCTCTTCATTCATTTAGAGTTTTCAACTGATCTTACCTAGTCAGGGTGATGTATTAGTTTCTCGAACTCTGATATGATTATTTATGTTCCCATTAAAAGAACAAGATTTCAATATATTATGTCTTTTAACTGTGTCATCTACCTACACTCAGTAGATGATGTTTTTTCTGTTGTGATAAGATGTTCATTTGAGTAGAGTTTACCATTCACACTGAGATAGTGATTGGTAGAGTGGATTAGTTGATCTTTTTCAATTAAACAATATAATAAGTTTTGTTTTCAACATATTTGTACGATTTATATTTACATATAAAATAATAACACTACATATTAACATAAAGTATAGTAGGTGTTAAAATCTAGAAATATGGATGATTTTGGAAAGACAAAATTCACCCTATCTTGTGTATTAAATTGTAAATTTTGACCGAACAATTTAAATGATAGTGTTGTCCTTTCTAAAAAACATGTAGCATGTTCAAAGTTTTATGTTATATATAATTATGGAAATTGATGATCCTAAAAAATAATGTATGTGGTTCTAGTTCCATACTCCAATGGTCAAAATTGTGGGAGCTTCAAATCAATATTGATTATTTATTTTAAAAATAATGGATTGAGAGTTTGCTCAATGATCACTACCCTATATAAGATTCCAGGGAGACCCAAAACATGGGATGCTGCAACAAAATATGAATATTACACAAATTAAAAAGCTATGAATGCAAGTATTTATGTCCTTAGACCAGATGATCTCAATCATGTTTCACAATGTCCTACATGCTATGAAATGTGGAAAACTATTATAGATTCCTATGATAGAACAAACAATGTATCAAAGATGAGTATTGAAAAAATAATTCTGATTTTGGACAAATGTATAGTGTTCAATAGAGAAATAATCACACAGATTAATGGAAGTATCACATAAATTATATACAATATTACAACCATAGGTGAACCCATCAAATAATCTAATCAATCCATAAAGGTACTAAGAGTGCTACCTTTAAAATTGGATGGCATAACTGATAATATTCAAAAATCATCACCAATGAAAGATCTAATAATGAAATAACTGATTAAGAAATGGATGGTGTATAAAGAGAAATTAATATTAAAGAGAATGATTATAAAATTATAATAAAGAAAGAATATATTGATATAAATGAAACTGTTTAAGACCCTAGTAGATGATCAACGCATGATGTTAAAGAGAAGAAGAATTCAGACACATCTGATTCTGAAATGGGACTGGATCAGCTAGACAAGAAGTTCATCACGTTCTATAAGAATAAAGGATGATTCAAGAAAAAATTAAGAATGATGAAAAAATATATAGAATTTAGATGTTGTGAATGAAAAATTGCAGGTCATAAAAGACCAGAAATCCCCCAACTGAAAGATGAAAAAAAAAATCCAGAAAAGAGATATCAAATAAATAATAGTTATGAGCATAAAGGGAAAATAGAAATTAATGATACATGTAGTGTATCTAAAGGATTAAATGGTCCTTCAAATTCTAATTCAGAAAAGAAGAAATAAAATCTAAATGTCAACTCCTGTTTTATGGATACTGAAGAGGAATAAAAGGTACAAGCTTATTATTCTTCTAATTCTAATGCTAATAGTTTCTCAAATGATAAACTAGATTCCTAAAATTAAATGTCATAATAAAAAAATTATTGTACAATAAAAACAAATTAGTTTTAAAAATTTATTCATTTATTTGGTTAAGGATAAAAAGATACCTTTCTTAAACAACATTAATATTTTATAGAAACAAATTCAATTCATCCAAATAAATATATGATCATCGTGAAAAAAGGATCATATCATTTCATGAAAAATTAGAAACATATTAGAGTTCTGCTCTTTTTTACTAAACGATAAAATATATTAAATGAATTTAATGGACATAATTTAATTATAAGGTAATAAGATAGAATATGAACCAAGGGTGTGAAATCAAAATTATATAGAAACTATTTTTTGACAAAAATCTAAAAATAAAACATCTTATCATTGTTTAATAAAAGGACATATCCTTATTAATGATTATTTGAATCATAAAATAAGTGGAACTAAAAGAGATATTGTTTCCAACACATATTTTAATATAATGATATTAATTATTACATGACAAAGCTGATCTAGATTTTTATATCTTTCCGATCTAAAACTAATGGTCCCAAGAAAATATGGGAACCGTCACTTACAGTTATTTTAATAATTTTTCATATAACAAGAAACATGAAGAAAAATTATATATGGTATATAGAAAGTTGTTCCTTTATACATATGAGTGGAGATCAATCAAATATTCACACACTGACACAAAAAGATGGAGTTATTGTATCATTTAGTGACAATGCCAAAGGAAAAATAATTGGAGTTGGAAATGTTAGAGATTCAAAGACTATCTCAATCAACAATGTCTTATATGTATAAGGGTTAAAGAAAAATCTAATAAGTATTCCTCAACATTGGGATGATAAATTTTATGTTGATTTTTCTATGAACTATTTTTTTGTGTTTAAATATATGTTACTCACATTTAGACCACATAGAATTGATAATGTATATAGTTTGGATTTAAATTTCATACGTAAACAAAAAATTGAATTGTTTAAATGCTAAGAAAAATGAATCATGGATTTGGAATAGAATTCCTGGAAATTGTAATATTTATATTTTACATAAATTATATATAAAATTGTCAGTATCTGATTTTCCTAGTCTTAAGATTGGAAATGATAGATTATGTGATGCATGCCAAATTGGAAAGCATCACAAATCATATTTTAAATAAATTAACAAAATTTCTACAACTAAATATTTAGAACTTATCCACATGGATTTGGTTGTACTATTAAGGATACAAATTTTGGTAAGTAAATTATATGTATATGTTTTAGTAAATGATTATACAAGATTTACATGGTTATATTTTGTAAAACATAGAAGTGATGTTTTCACTATTTTTAATGTTTTTATAAAATGTTTCAAAATAAAAGAGTTTTTAATATAATCTCATTGAGAAGAGATCATGTTGGAGAATTTTCAAATAAAAAATTCAAATGTTTTTTCTCAAATTCAGGTATTGAAAACACCTTCTCTGCACCAAGAAGACCTAATCAAAATATAATTTTGGAAATAATAAATATAAAAATTAATGAATATTTATGACTATGCTGAATGGATACAGTATTTATACCTATTTTCTGAAGAATTTATAAGTACATATTGTTATAACATTAATAGAGTCTTAATTAGGCAATTTTTTAAAAAACATTATGATATTTGGTATAACAAAAAAACAGAAGTATTGTAATTTAACGTTCCTAGATTCAAGGATCATATCTTGAATAGGATATATAATCATGGAATATTTGATCCGAAATATGATGAATGAATATTTTTGGGCTATTCTTTAACCTATAATTATTATTGAGTGTTTAATAAAAATTTAAGGATTGGTAAAAAAATTAGTTTATGTAAAGTTCGATGAAACTGAACCTTTCTATAAAAAGAAATATCAAACAGATGGGGTCACTGACTCTTTGGATAATAAGAGAAATGAAACCCTTAATAATTAATTCGTGTCTAATATTAATAAATTTCATTCTAGTTCTAATGAATATTAAATAAATAATTTGAAATATTTATACTGAGACTATCTAGAAATATAAAGATAGATCCCATAAAAACTATTATAGGAGTCTAAGATATATTAATCAAATATAGAAGAAATATAGGAATCCTAGTTGAATTCTATTATTTTCTATCTTAATTATATCCTAAGACTATAGGATAATCCTTAGATGATGAGAGTTGGATGTTAGAAATAAAGGATGAGCTAAATCAGTTTAAAAATGAAATTTGGAAAATAGTAGAAATACTAACTAGCTATGCATTTATAGGAACTAAGTTGGTATTTAAGAATTAACATGATGATCAAGGGATCATTACTAGTAATAAAGTCATATTAGAGCATAAAGTATAATATTAGGTGGAAGGTATATATTATGATGAGACCTTTTCCATTGTTTCTAGATTAAAAGTAATTAGAATCCTTCTAGCCTATAAATCTCATATGAATTTAAAATTATTCCAGATTGATGATAAATATTACTTTTTAGATGGTTAATTAATGGAGGAAGTTTATGTTGAACAACCCTTTGGTTATGAATATCCTCAAAAAAGGTATTTTATTTTTTAAACATACTAAAGATCTCTACGTACTTTAACAACAACCTAGATCTTGGAATGAAATATTATGTTCATTTAATTTAAAAATGGATTTATAGTTTTTTTGGTAGATTCAAATATTTTTAAGAAATGTTTTTGTTCTAATATTTAATTACTTCAAATTTATATTGATGAGGTTATTTTTGGTTTAACAAATAAAAATATTTTTCATTATTTTTTCAAATTTAATGAAAATATAATTTCAAATGAGTATAATGGGAGAACTAAATTTCATTCTATGATTTCTGATTTACAAAAAAATGGAAATTAATTAAATTTAAGCAACTATATTGATGATTTATTGAGAAATTTTGGACTTAATAACAACAAGACTAATAAAAATCCATTATTTAACAATATAAAACATGATTTAGATAAATCTGGAACAACAATTGACAATAAGTAATATAGAGATATGATTGGCTGTTTGATATATTATACTACAAGTAAAACAAATATTTTCTTTTATGTATTTCTTTTTTCAAAACTTCAATCAATTCAAAATGAATCCCATCGTAATACTGTCAAAATAATTTTTTAGTATTCAAATAGAACTATTTTTCAATATCTTCTTTACACCAAAACATCTGAATTTTATTTAATTTCATATTCAGATGCTTACATTGGAGGATTAATTTTATATTGAAAAAATTACCTAAATAACTTATTACTTTTTAGGAACTTTTTTAGTTTCATGGAGTAGTATGTAGAAAAACTCAATTTCCCTATCAACCGCTGAGTAAAAATTTGTGTCTATTAGCATTTGTTGTGCACATGTTTTGGGGATAAAAAACACTCTATTGGATTTTGAACTAATTATTAATAGTATTCTTATATTATGTGATAGCACTAGTTCTATTAACATTTATAAAAATATTATATGTCATTATATGACTAAGAACATTGATATAAGATAACATATTATAATAGATCATGTCCATAAAAAGGATATATCGTTAGAATTTGTTAATACTGAGAATCAATTAACTTGTATTTTTACAAATATAATTCCTTGTTCTAGTTTTGATTTTATTAAGGGGAAGGGACAAGATTATTTTAGTTTAATTTATTATTTATTAATTTATTTTTCATTATCATGTTTTATATTAGTAATCCTTATATAATTTGTTTGAATATTTTTAAATCGATTTCATTTTAATTTGTTTTGTAATGAATATTATTTCAATTTAATTTTAATTTTTTTTTCAATTTTTTTAAATAATGAGTATATCCTCGATCTGTGGGAGAAAACCATTTTCACTATCTTTCCCTCATACTCCTCTCCATTGAACTCTCATGGATCCTCTTTAATTCGTTTCCCATTTACCAAAAACCCTAAATATTCAAATCCTTCAATTCCAAATCCTTCAAAAATGCAAACTTCACAATTATCCATTGACGATGAGTTGGGTAACTATATGTATAGTACAGGTAAATATCACAATGTCTAATATGAAAATGTAATAGATTTTGATTTTTTATATTCTATGAATTTGTCTCTTAATGAATCTTTGAAATTTTAAGTCATGGTTTACACATTTGAAAAGATAATATTTCAATGGTTGATGAATTGGATGTTAATTAATTTTTTATGAATGCTTTGTTTATTTTCAATTTTGATTATGGTTATATTCATTATAAGATTGATAATAAAGAGTTTTCATTATCATCTATTGAAATTGGTGAACTACTGAGATGCCCCCTTGAGGGGGAGTTTCAGTTTGATTTAAGTAACATTTGAAATAGAAAACATATTTATAATGACATTATGTTTCATATTTTAGAATAAGGGTTTCCAAGAATGTGTTTACAAAGGAAAAATATACTATCCGATGAGTTATGATGATGTTTATTAATTTCAGTATTTTTTCCAATACTACTTATCTTGAGAAGGTTCTATATCCAGACATGTGTATAATGTATCTACATTTCAATAAAACTATGTTCAATTTCACTTGGTTTATTATTCATTTTCTAAATCACTACTACCACCTAGATTCAAAAATGTGGT
The DNA here is from genome assembly GCA_963277665.1 of Viscum album. Lineage (NCBI taxonomy): Eukaryota > Viridiplantae > Streptophyta > Magnoliopsida > Santalales > Viscaceae > Viscum > Viscum album. Next base: position 1,809,601,559 of record OY728123.1, on the reverse strand, counting down.
ATTATACATATATTAGGATTATTTATTTCTATGATATAGAATGAATATTGTGAATATGTTTTTTGAAAGATCTTTTTAGAAAAACAATATGTTGCATGTGGAGATAGTTATGATGCATTATTTTTAATTGTGAATCTCATGAAACAGTTTTCTGCCAGTAGGTGATGATAATCAATAAGGGATTTTAGATGCTAATTAGGTTGAGCAAAGGGTTATCCCTTCAGTAGGATCTAAGAGAAAATGTTCTGAAGATGAAAGAGATTAAATTCAAGAATGTTTTTTGTTTGAAAAAGAAGCGTATCTATAAATTTTCTAGAATTGTTTTTTTGGATATGGTCGAAAATGTGGATGCCATTACACATAGTGAACTATGAGATGATATTGGTTATGAGATCCTAGTAAATGCGAATGTTGCCAAGAAGGCTCAATGTCCAGAGATCCCTAGTCATAGAACTCATATTTTTTTTTTCTAATTCTGGTGTTTTCATTGGATTATATTTTGGAAACAGACCATAGGGAGATAGTGAGCTATGTCTAGATATTGTAGAGGTTTATAAAATAGTAGTTAATCCTACAGAGTCATCATGTTTGATAGGCTAATTATCAAGTTATAAAAATTCAGTTTTTCGAAGCTCAAAATTCATTTTTAAGAGATCAGTTGAAAGGTTAGAATAAAAACATCAATGAATTCAAGCTTTTTTCAGTACACTATTTAGTTAATTAAGCTCATAAGTTTAATTTGAGGGAATTCAATGAAAATATCATTTCAGTTGGATATCATAAGGAACTAATATAAAAAATGATAAGAGAATTCGGTGAATTAAAATATAAATTTGTCAGGAATACATAATTTAATGAATTAATGTTAATGATTGGAAAAGACATTCGGTATCATAAATAATGAAATATAGCATCTTAGTCTTTGAAAAAAACAATACTAAAACTACTTATGATGGTTAAGGAAATGGCTTTATTTTTTGGATGAATTAAATGATTGAAAAAAACACTTAAGGGTGATATCATCCATTTGAATGTGTTGTCAGATAATCAGTGTCATTTTATAAGTCTACATACTTCTAAGGAATCTTAGTTTTGAATAGTGATTAATAAATCCAAGGAATAGTTTAACTCTATCATCCAGTATGAATAATATGTGTATTCCTTTTTAAAGATCAATTTGTTTGACTTCAATAAGGTTGTAATGGATTCCACAAAGCTAGTTTAACATTAGACAAAAGAGTTCAACAATAATTTCTAATGCCTATTGTTGAAGATGATTGATCTTATCAGTGCAGTTCATGTCAATCCTCATTCAGAATAACCCTCGGTCCCTATATAAAAAATAATCGAAGCCATTCGTTTTTAATTCCTTTATCCATTCTGGATTGTACAATAACATTTTAAAACATATGAATTCTACTAAAATTTCATATTATTTATTTTTGGATTTATTTAGTTTTATTTTAGTTCAATACATCACTACCAATCATATATTTAATTTTAAAATTCAATAATACATTACTATTCATTTATATTCTTATGTCATATTAAACTTTGGATTATTTAATTTATTCTTTAAAATCATTTTTTATATCACAAAAATTGTGGGAAGATTTATGTTTTTGGAAGATATCTCTAAAAGAGATGGAGAGAATATTTGAACACCACCACATTGAATTAATTTGAATAAATTTCAATATTTTAATAATTCTGTGAAATTCAAATTTCAAAAAATCCCATAATATTTTTTGTGTACGTTTTAAAAATCCTATGTTTTTTAACTATTGTTAAGTATTATGTTATCAGTATTTTGGTCATGAAAAAGGGGATATTGTTGGGTATGTATTGTCTCAAAAATACTATATAATTTATAATGATTTTGATTTTCACATATACAATTATTTGTTTACTAATAATGGTTTGTTATGTACATTTTACTGGAATTTATTTTTAATTTTACATAATTTAGCAATGTGGGAATGATTATGGAAATAATGTATTCATGCCTATGTTATGCTAAAAATCTATCATTTGTGTATGGTATCAACCTTAAATTATTTTCATGATTTTTCATTTCGATCATTATCCTTGTTTTTGGGAAACAAGCACGTGTACATATCATAAACCCTACATTGGAGTCTAGATTAACTTTTTGAAACCACACATTCTTGATTTTTTGTTGACAAGGATGAATGTATATATCATAAACCCAACGTTATGTTTTGATCCCTACATTATTTATAGATTGAGATATGGAAAAGAAACCTATGCTATGAAAAGTAACCCTATAAAAGAAAATTGAACACTATGCTACTCAAAGGACCCTATTCTATCCAGAAGAACCCTACACAACATAAAGGATCCCAACTCCACAAAATTTTACCCTACTCTATGCAATGGAACCCTAAGATATGCACAAGAACCATATTCTATTTAGAGGAAAACTATGTTACGTACTTCAACATTATGTTGTGTTATCAACAGTGAAGTTCTTCGGACATGTTTTCGATCCAATATTACTGTAATAGTCAAGACAAAAATGAAGACTAATTTATGGTTTATTTTCATCATTTCAAAGAACAATGTTCATCGGATAAAATATATCCTATATATAATGGAATTTATAACACTCCAGGTTAATTGAAATTTTAATTTCCATCACCAATAAGTTTATTATTTTGGATCCAGAACACCGAAGAAAGTATTTTTTGTTCAATATATTCCTTCATTATATTCCTTCAAATATAGATATGATAAGTGATTCACCTAGAATTCTACCTTATTAAACTTTTTTTTTCGATTCTATAACCAATTAACTAATCTGATTAATGTAATTCCTTTTGGATATCTACATGTTCTATCTTGTAATACTATTATAATTTCTAAAGTTGAAGAACAATCTAATATCAATTTCATGTTGCATGAATTATTATGTTCAACCTATTTCAAAAAAATCAATCTATTTTAAATTATTTAATATTTTAAACTTCATATACTCAGTTATGGTGGAGTATCATATTCTCATGATATGATGTGGTTATTTTGGTTCTTTAAAAGGGAACCAGAAAATTTTGTATTACATATTGTAAAGGTGTATACTTCATAAAACGAATTATTTGTATTTTTATTCATGTGATAATTGCACTATTCTAGTGGAATTTACCAAACTCAATGAGAGAGTGATTAGTAGAGTGAACTAGGAGATCATTATTCCCTAAAACATTATAAAAAGATGTGTAAATGTTTTTTTGTTTATCTGTTCAATATTTTCTTATAGAAGAATAAAACTGAATATTGACAAAAATTATAGTGGGTGGTAAAATCTAGAAATGTGGATGATTTTGGAATTACACATTTGAACCCCTTCCCTCTTGAGTATTAATTTTCATATGCGGACTTAAAAAACAAAATCCCAGTGCACGTTTCCTAATTTATTACATTTTCATGATTAAAATGAATCAAAACCTCAAGGAACCATATGTTTAGAAGTTTTCAAAAACTATAAACATACATGAAAAATATTTTATAATAGGAATTAAAATAACATAATAGGTAAAAAATAAAATTTTATGCATTACTGAATCTCATTCGAATAATTTAACTTTATACCATAGGGAAATGAAACAAAATAATAGAGATCTCAAATGACCAGTAAGGGTAAATTGTATTAGATGTAATAATTAATGAATGATGATCATAAAAATGGAAATCTAAAATAATCTAAACACACATTCCATTAATGTAATAAAATTATAATTAAAGGAATCTATATATTTTGTCATAAATAAACTCGTCTTGATAAAAATAACTAAAAAAATTATTAATCACTAGATGTTATGTTTCCCATTTACATTAAAAATATTACATCAACACCCTTCAAATAGTGGTTTAACACATACTTTTTAAAACCAAATTTGGGTTTTCCATCCTTAACACTTCTTTCATGACCATTAAAAAGATAGTTTAAAACGCACCGGTTATAAACATGAAGGGTGCATCCAAATGAACATATCCCTTGAGGCTACTTAATAATTAAGGGAAATGAATTTAATAGTCACCATACCTTGTATTTAACATTCATATCATTTTTTATAAATTCAATAATCAATTTAAATTCACAACCATAGTTCCTTATCTAATATAGATAACAATTAATGGATATAAATTTATCAATATTTCATTAATAATTCTACAATATTAAAAAAAATGTATATAAAAATGTTCTATTGTTTAGAAAATAATAACATACATCATAAAAGAAATTTATTATCACTATGAAATATAATGTTCAATGGATGGATATTTTTAGAAAGTGATTGTTTTATGATAAAGATAACAATCACAAAATAATGTGACATTGGAAGATAACATTTATGAGTTTGTAATTTACAAGATAAGAACCTAGGATGAGACAATTGAAACTGAATCATTAAATAACAGGTATATATAATAATTTAATAAATAATATATCATATGGGTTGATATATATATATAACACTCAATAATAATTGGTGAAAATGACATTTAGCTCCCAAATGAAAAAATTGAGATGAAAATGACTGACAACAGACATACATTTGTTGGAACCCTTATTAACCACCAATATAATGATTTTAAGAATGTGAATAACTTATATCAAACCCATTATAATATTTATAATATCATATTTTATCTTCTTATAATATCTTGTCAACTTTTTTAATAATGGTTAATTATTTTCACTGTTACTGGTGTTAATTGCATTGTTTTCTGAGTATGTTTTGAATCCTTTTTTTACTTTTATATTGATCAAGATTTGAAATTATCTAGTATATAAAACATGATTTAAATTTTATATATAATCAATATGTATTTTTTATAGTAATCCACAATTATTGGATGTTTGAAATGAAATAAGCAGTTCATGGAGACTGTAGTCTATACGTACTTATGAATATGATTTCCATTTTTTCTCATATTATAAAAGTTAAAATTAAAATATATATATATGTGTATATTATATTTAATTTATCATAAAAATTTCATGTTTATAACCTATTTTTATTTAAACAATATTTAATATGTTCTATTTAAATAATGAATGAATCACAATGCATTGAGGAGGTGGTAGTCCACACATCCAAAAATGATGTTATCGTATTACCAATAAATGTTAAGAGTGATTGTATGTGTTATATTAAATTCTACAAATTCATAAAGTAATTATAAATATAGTATATATCATATATAATCTATAAATACATTAATATTACTAACCTTTAAATGTTACAATGGAAAAATGATTTACATCGGTTCGTGACAAGGTAGTTTGTCATTTTCATAAATGATGATTGCATTAGGATTTGATGGATGTTTGTGTAGTTGTAGATTGTAACATTAAGATACCAATATCTCTGTATATTTATGATAAATATGTTATTATGTAATCAATATATAACAATAATTTAATTATTGGATAATGAAATGAAAATAAAGTGGTTGTTGAAGAATATTGCCTCTTTTTCAGGTAACTCTATTTTGTTTTTACCAAAATAATTACATATTTTTCATTCATTTATAATTTAGGATTATAGAATGATTGGAGTTATTATTTGGAATTCATTTGGTTTGGTTAATTAGGATCTAAAATAAATTATAAGTGTGATGTTGTGAGGGATTTAATGTATTTTCATAGTGGAGGGGGAGTGACATTCTTGTAATATAGTTAGGTAAACAATATTGGAGGTATCACTTACCTCACATGGCTCTATAATTAAAAAAAATTATGTAGTAAAATTAATTTCAGGCTGAAAATAACCTAAATGAAAAAATATATGAAATTTTAAAATTAAATCCTTTACTATTTTGTTTCCCCAATTTTACCATTTTGGAATTTATTAAGGTAACTGAATTTATAACCTAGGTAATTTTTTCATTAAGGTTAAATTAATTTTTTATTTGTTATGAAATATAATCCCAAAAAATTAATTATATTTTATATAATTAACACCTGAAAATATCACGTGTCTTGGAAATATATTTCAACAGAACCATATATAACTCGCAATAATACTTCTTTTACCTGATATGTGCTAATAATGTATTAAATATATAGGAGTCCATATGTTTATTATAAAAGGTAAATTAGTCATTAATTCGACCATATTTTTTATTAAAATTTTAAAATAATTTTATATAATGAATTATTATATTAATTTTATTTCTATTTATAAAATATCATTTGTTATAGAAAACAATTAATGTCTATTTTTACATTATTTACATAATTAAAATTTGAAGATATTAGGACAATTATGAAATTAAAATATATTAAGTTAATAGATATTGAATATTACTTAATCATCCATAAAATCTCATAACTTAATAATTTATTCTATTTTCATCCCTTATATATATTTAGTATCACTTATTTTAGGTATTTTTTAACAAATTAATCACTTTGTTGGTGTTTTTTAAGAATATTTAGTAACTAATTCTACTCAAAAACATAATGAAAAATTATTACGAAAACATTTTGTCATTTATATTTCAATAGGATTGTTAGAACAAAAAAATATGACGACTTTCAATATCTCAAGGCATTAGAAATGTTAAAGACAATGAATGTTCCTTTTTTCATTTTCCTTACAAAAATTATAATATAGTATACATTCATATAATAGTATATCAGTAACATGTAAAATTATAAAGAATATACGATATGGTTTAAATATGGGTAGATAATAACTCTTTTACTATTTTCTAGTCCATTATATACTTATGATTAATTCTTATCCACTATGCAAACAAATTTTTTCCTTAATCAATGAAAATATTTTTTATTAATATCACTGATATTTTTGTTCTAAAAATAAGTTCATATTACTATAAAATATATATTATACTAATTAAAAATAGTTTTTCTTTTTTTCAATATTAAATTATCATAAGTGTAAAAATTATATGTAAACTTAATTCCCAAAACATAGCCAGCAAAATTGTTTTAAAAGTTTTATTGTCCAAATTATTAATTTGTTTTTGTATTTAAATTAAATATATAAATGATTTAAATTATCTAAATTTGATTAATATATTTATAAATGATCTATTGTGACTTTAAAAAAAATTAAAAATACAATTTTACATTAATAAGTATTTAAACAAAATGACAATTTTTAACTAAAATGCATTATTATTTACTATATGTAAAAAATGTTTGTTCTTTTAAAAAAAAATCATTGTATGATAATATTGACATTCAGAATTCAATATTAAAGTTTACTTTCATATATAATATTTATAAAATGGTCAAAGTTTATTTTTAAAATATGTACGCATAAAAAGGAGACAAAACAACCTTTCAAAAATACATATTTTATGTGTAAAAATCGTTTTATTATTAATAGACATAAAAAATGTTTGTGATGAATTCAAAAACATTTCATTGAATATATAACATTAAAATAAATACAACATAAAATATAGGTATGTTATGTACACTTATAGTCTTGGTCTTTTGTGTCATATTTGTTATCGAAGGAACTCGGAATTTTTTGTAACACAAGCCTACATCAGGATGTGTATTAAGAGATCTCTAAAAAATATTTTTTTTACAAATGGTAAATATGTTATATTATTCTGGAGTTATATTATTTAAGTAGGAATGATTCTGGATGGCTATGATGTGGACATGATATAGTAATGGGGTGAAAACACATGAACATACTAATTAAACTAGAGCCTTAATCTATCAAAAATCAAATGAGGCTTCCGACCATCCAATGTTGGGCATAAAGCCCATTAATATATGAATAACTAGGGAAGGGTGGGTGGGATATCCAATTGGGTGTCTTTGACCTACCTTTCCTGCATGTGTGTGTGCGGTATGTGTGTGTGTGTTTATATATTGTTTTACCCCCAATGGCTAATTTAAATTAAAATGAAGAGTACTATATATTATATATATACATTACAACCATATTTTTTAATGGTATACTGAGAGTTTTACTAGAAAAGAAATATCCCTTTATTATGAAAAAACCATTAAAATACTAAAAATAACATATTTTCAATGATCCCTCATGTGATGTGGGAGTAGATTATCTGGTACCTGATCATCCCATTGAAAACCAATGTCATTGACACCTTTGTTATAAAGTAAATCCACTAGGTCATTAGCCTCTCAGTAATTAAGGGTGAAAATTTGATATATGGAGTAAATAAAATCTAAGAACCTAATATATATATTTGTAATATTACATGAAAGCTGAAAAGTTCCTGAACGAATAGCAAGAAAAATCGGGGCGAAATCCAATTCAAGGCAAAGATTCTTTTATTCATGTTGCTTTACTGGTTCAACATCCATGATAATAAAATATATTTTTGATTCAAGAGAAGATTTAGTACGACAAGATCCAAACAATCATCCAAGAATGCACCACCCGAGATCCTAAAAAATACCCTCAAAACCATAAATGCATGGATTACCTCTAAAATCACCATCAAAGTTGATTTAGTTCATAAATATGTACAAATTAATTTTGGGAAAAATTTAAAAGAAAATAAATGAAAAAATAATTATTATTATTATATTATAAATAAAAGTAAAATATTTTTAACATTATTAGTGAACAAATAGTACTATATAATAATAAGAAATTAATGTTAAAAAGGAGTAACATTAAAAAATTTAAAGATCAACCAATTTAAAAATTTAAAAAATTGAACAATCTGTATTACATTAAAAAATTAATCTTAAAATTTAACAATCTTATACGATAAAATGAAAATGAATTCATTTTTATGGTATATATTAAATCCAAATTAAAATCATTTAAATTTTATTGAATAAAATTATATAAATATTTATTAAAACTTGAAAAAATTATAAATATGTAAATTAATGAAAAATTCAAAGTGAATAAATTACACCAAAATATAAGAAATAATTATTATCAATGAATATATAATATTAGAAATAAATAAATATGAAAAAACATTAAATAGTGAAAAATAGAATATACTAAATAAAAATAAATAAATAAATAAACAATTCCAATTTAAAAAATAATATATAAAGATTTCAAAACTAAATATTAAGTACTGATTATATTTCCAAATCAATTTTCTGTCCATGCGTGTTTATTTATAATATTTAATTAATTACGTATTAGGGTTTGTGAAATTAATGTAACACAAGGCTCATATATAATATATTTAAAAAAATTATTGAAATTTTATAAAACATCCATTACTCGATTCAAATGAGTCCATATTTTTACATAATTCTATTTTTTAATGATAATCGTTTTTTCACAAAATATATCTCTTATTTAATGAAAATATATATTTTCATTTATATGAATCATGTTTATAGAAATCATATATTTATTTATATATAAACATAAATACAAATATATATATATATATATTAAAAAAATTGAATATAGTAATGACTAATTATCTATAAAAATATTATAAATTAATAAATTTCAAATGTATTGAATAGATAATTATTCAAAAAAAATTATTTATTAAAAAATATAAAATTTATCATTATAAAATTATTAATAATACTAATAGAATGAATGATTAATATGTGTAGAATTAATTAAAAAATGGATAGGTTGAAAAAATATTAAATAATGAACAAGAGTTATAAATTAAATAATTTTTAAAAAATAAAAAATAAAAATATGATTAAGTGAAAATGAATTCATGTTTTAATTATATAATATAGAATTTTTTTTAAAAATGTAAATGTTAATCAATAAATATAAATAAATTTTAGTGGTGAGTAAAATTTCAAAAATTTATTAAAAAAAAATTTAAAAATATAAAAATTTAAACATTATTAAAAATTAGTAATGAAATAAATATTAACAATAATAATGAATAAATTATATTAATATTTTAATTAAAAATAAATAAATAGTATATATCATATATAAATACAAAAATGAAAAATAATAAAAATCGAATCATAAAATATTGAATGTGAAATATTAATAATAACTGTAGATGATAATTTTCTGAAATTTTTATTTGTGTATTTTAGTCTCTCTAAAAAAAATTATGTTTGTATATGTACTTGTAAAATTACATTATGTTATATTTAGTTTATGAATTTTAGTCAATTTTATTTAAAAAATATATAAATCTTTATTATTTGATATATTTTTAAATTTAAAAAATGACATTGATCGAAAACATTTATTAAGTTTCTATTAATAAAAATAATTTAAATTAAAATATGTTTTCATTAAATTATAAACCATTTTCACTAAATACATGACATATAAAATTGATAGATAATTTTTCGTTACTATAATAAAAGTAGGATTTATGAAATTCATATATCTATAGATTTATACTAGAAAAAATATATTATTATATGATAGTTATATTTTTAATAATATATTATTTTAATTTTATATTAAATTTGAACTGAATATTTATATGTCATTTGTAAGTGTATTGTTAGTTATATATAAATAATATTTAATAAAATATAATATATTTAATTTAATATTATTAAATTATGTTATATTTTTTATTATAAATTTTGTAAGAATTATATATTTTATTATATAATTTTACAACTCAAAAAGTTTGCCATTATTAGTGCTAAAAAATTACAAATAAAGGGTCCGTTTATCAATACTAATAAAATCACTAATAAAAATGTTCCTTTATCATTATTTTTATTAGCACTAAAAATGCCATATTTTATCTCTTCTTTTAGTAAATGAGAATAAGTTGAACTCTTATTTATTGTGTTTTTTGTTGTAGTGTATATACATTTAATCTAAACAATTTTGAATTTAAAATCATCCAGAACACAATTCAATCTCATCTATAGAAATAAAATAAATACACTTAACTCATTCTTGGTGGAATCCTGTTGTGGCTAGAAAAAATGTGTCACTATCAATAAAGAATTCTCAAATGAGAATTAACACGCCCATTATAAGCCCAAAAACCCAAAACTCTAGATTGTTACCCATACTAATCCATATAATTGTCGGAACTAACTAATTATATTTCACGGGGTACTACCAAACCAAGAGAAATTTGAGAGATAATAAAGAGAATTGATGAGTGAGAAAAAATTACTACTTACAAGAGATAACTATATGAAATAAATATAGAAGTGGTGTAACACATGAAGAAGACTAAGATGAATAGAGGAAAACTATCGTCACATGATTTTGTTAGTTGTGCTAGAGGAAATTAAAAGAAGTGTAAAAATATAGAAACTGGTAAATGGTATAAAGGTAACATAAACAATTATTGAAATATGGGTAGATCACTTGGTTTTCTCATATAGTTTGGTAAAATGTGCAGTAACCAAACATAATCCACTGGATAAAAAACCATTGTACAGTTTGGAAAAATGGTTTCTACTAACCATGTGAAAAATCTGCTCCATCACACTTAAATAGAAAATTATTGCATGGTTGGAGTAGAGTCATGTATAGTTATTTGCAATCCATGTGTTGTATGTACCCAAAAAACCATGAATGGAAAAAATAATCAGAAAAAATTATTCTGTAATGGAAAAGGCATATATTCACCAAAATTTTTAATACAAGACAAAATTATTACATTTCCAAAATATTAAATTAAATTATACAACAATTTAAATTACTCAAAAAATATAATAATATTTAATAATAACGTAAAATGAAATTTTGGTACCAAAAATAACGAAACCATTTTACTTTCATCCCTAAAAAAGAAATTGATTATAGTATATCAATGGAACCCAAAATGTTTCAATACCTAAATATGTGGTTGGGGGTTTATAAAACATAGAATGTTCTTATGACTAGAAAAAACAAACACATGATAAATTTATAATTAAACCTGAACATAATATTTGGAAAGGAAACATAACATAATCCCAAAAAATCAAGAAGTAAACATTTTATTCGTCAATAAACAGCATGATGGTGTCTCCGTCATTATCACATCCCATTTTCATCCCAAGGATATCATATAAATTAAATTATGTGAAAAATTAAATAAAAAAACATGACTTCCAATATCGATTGTAAACACATTATATTAACCATCAGAGATGATTTTCAAAAGGAATTAAACTCAAAAAAAATCATGATATTCAATACACACTCGCATAATATCATCATTTATCGATATTTTATATGTTGGTGTTAGCATGGAAAATCAATAGATATATTGATGTCAAAATAATCACAAAATCATTGTTTCTTCTATCCCAGTGGGGGAACATGGATTGGTATTCCCCAAACATCAACCTCTCGCTATAGAACATTAAGGGGAAAATATAGAACTTATCTAATTCTTGGTAATTAATACACTAATAAAATTATTGTTATTTTAAAATATCTACTTAGGATTAAGCTTATGGAAATTACATTTAATATCTCTAATAAGTTAACCCATTATTTGTTGCCAAAAATAATTCCTAAAACAATGAAAAGTTTTCCCAAATGTCATAATAAAATTATCAAACACATTAAATATTAATATATGGTTACATGATAAATATAATTCTTCAATTGGACTTATTTCACTGAGATACATATTTAATCACCGTTGAATATTATATATTTATTATTTTTTCTGAAAATTATTTTCATTATATTAACTAACAAAGTCATTAATATGATATGTATATAAATTAAATTAATATTATTCTAATGACGAATAATATATAATTTATTTGTTTCCATTAGGATCGTATATACTTGGACATTACTCAGCTTACATGACGAGGCCTATCATGTCATAATTTCAAATTCTCTGTAATGAGTTTAAGTTTCGGATTACTCTTTTTGTGTGACCATCAAGGAACTTATCTTGATAATAGTGAGCTATACCAATAAATAAGGAGAAATTATTACAATCCATCATGTTTCTTTAAAGGTATATGGTTTAGTCCATGAATTTAATAACTCCATTGGACACACATCATTTAATTTAATCTCTTTTTCATTTGATATATCATAACATGGGATGTATACATATTGTAATTAACCTATCTTAATTTTTGGTTTGATTAAATCACTAGAATGGATTAACTTATAAATCAATTTAAATTTCTTTAATAAATGTAAAACCACCATTGTCAATTGGGAAAAAAATATATTCCTTTCGTAAGTGAAAATTTATATAATGATCATTTAATCAATGTCATTCCACCAATGACAATCCCAACATCATCTATCCTTTTATGAAACACATTCCTTGGTTTCACCTTGCCTCAATACACACAATAAATTTATATAAACTAATAATAATATCATATTCATATACTAGTATACATGTTCAAAAATAGAAACTATAAGTGAAACTAAAAACATTTATCCTCCCTCTTGAGTCTTAAATTCTCAAGATCATGTACACTCAATATTATTAAGTTAAAACTTCAAGAGAAGTTGTATAAATGATTATAAGAGAAAAGAACTAACATTCAAACATCAGCTATGATGATTCATCATAATGTATCCATACCATATGACATATATCTAAATTAAAGACATAGTATATTGATGTTAATATTATATATAAATAATAATATTACCTACTGATATAGAAAATAATATTTGGATATTACTATTAAAATAGTTGAGTCACCTATATAAACATTTTTTGGTAAGATAAAATCACCCATAACTCAATATATAGATTGTAATGTAATAAAAAATTACATTTTTCGATGGCCTAGGGAAACCACATTTATCAAAATTGCACATGAACAAATTAAAAGTTTCTAAAGATCATATAGTTTCCTCTCATATAATGATATTATGCTTCTTCTGTGATTTGGATTTATTTATCGCTCCAACCATTTTTTCCAACGTGGATTCTCTATAATAAATTACTCTACCGCATTTTTTAATCCCCACAATAGTTTATATTACTAGGTATATCCCTTTTTTACTCCTCCATTATCATGATATCTTTTCATTTACCATTGTTTTTTATTATAATAGTATATATTTGTAATATAACTCTTAATATGTGTGATACCATGAACAAGAAAAAATAATTGAGTGTTTTTTCTCTTCTCCTTCCCTAACATCAAATGTCACAACATACTATGTATTTTAGAAATGGTGTTACTAGATCAAAATATATTATATTCAAAAATAACTTATACCAACATTTTTATTAGATTATATCAGTCCATGGTAAGTCTATTTTTTCCTCTTAAATCTACATTACATTCCATTCCATGTACCAGTTAAAAATAACTTGTACATTTTCAAGTACAATTAGATAGTTCTGACATCTTCTTGTGTAGTTATCTTTGATTTAACTAGTATTTTTATTCCATAAAGTATATGATGGATATATCAAGTACAAAAAATGGAATATTTTATATATCCATCATAGATGGGTATGTAATTATTAACCTCATTTTAGTCTCCCCCTTTGTATCATACATGACTTCTTTGAGAGATGTATCCCTTGTGACATAACCAACAATTCACTTTCAATTTACTTGATTACATTGTCAGTGTATGTTCTTTAACATGGCCTAAGAAACATTTTGATCTACCTTAGTGTATGATATTGCCTCTAAAATGGTTTTTTACTATATGTAAATCATTATAATGATACATTAATTCTAGATATAACTAATTAAAAGTCTAAACAACCTTTTCTATATGTTACCAATATATTATTAGTAGGAAAATATTTCTTCTTCGACAAACCTATTATTGACACAGGGAATATTTTCCAATGAAATGAATATTTTATTATCATAATTATTACAATAATATATAAATGAAACTATATATCTATCTTTTATAATTGTAATTTTGTTTTTCATTAAACTTTTTGGATTGTGTCCTTTAAACACCCTCAATGAAAGATAATATTAATATGAAATACCTAATATAATGATAATATAATTTTTATAAGAAACATTGAATTTGAATTGATTTAATAATGTTTTCAAGAGAAATGTTTTTTCTAACACTATGTCTATATTTTTTAATTAAATATTTTAGCAAATAATCCTTCCTTATTATTGTAATAATTACTATCAATGTAATTTTTCTCTTCTATTACAATTGTAGTATGAAGAGATGGAATATTAAAAATATCATAAATTTATTCTTTGGTGAATGGAATCCATTTTTTAATTACTATAAACATTCAAATTAATGTTGATTTCCCATTATTAATATCTTAAAGAAACTGTTTCTCTCAATGATCAATGTATCTCAATCTACAGTGTGTATAAAAACCCGCTAAATTTTTAATCCCCTTATACAGTAATTGACATAAGAATATTTCCATTTCTATAAGATCCTTTGTAACTTTTTTATATACCTAATACTTTTAAATCCATTGTGTTGAATTAACCCAAGTCCATCATTGTTGCCACTATCTCAAATGAACATGTTATCCCATTAATAGAAACATAGTATGTCTCTCCACTATTACTTCTCTATTATAGAAATTTAAATACTACCCTTTATAAATATTTTGATAATTATAGAATTGTTTATCTTGATGCATGTTTTGATATTAACATAAGAAACTCATTGCATCTAAAAACATGATATTATTGCTCATTTGATTTATTTTCATACTTTTCATTAATATTTTTATTTTTTATTGGGATATTGTTGTTATTTATGAATTATGTATTGAAATTATAAGGGATGAATTTAAAAAGTATGTGAATCTCATGATTGATGCTTCTTTAAATAATGTCATTACATTTTTGTCAGTAAGAAATATTATATTTAGAAATTTCCCTGTGATACATTTTAATTATCAATGTTTTAATATAACCTTAATCATCATTCCCTTAAAAAACCACATATATTTGAAATTTATAAGGAATTGTGATTTAGGAATAAATCCAATCTTTAGGGAATGATCAATAATTGTATTTTTGAGATACTTAGCTGCATTAAATCCTAATAAAACTCATATATTCTAACCATTCAATATTCATTATTTTCATTTTTATTCCACAAAAAACATAAAATAATATCATGACATATAATGATTTACCACAAACTTCTACATCAAATTGTTCATTTTATTTATTAGATTTAATTACAAAAACATTATAAATTACCTTTATTATAAATTATTTTCACAAAAAATTTATTTAAAGGTGTTGTTTATACATATAATCTTAAGCTACATAGAATATAAATAATATACATGGTATATCCTTGATTACAACTATGCATTTTATAAGACAAAACATTTTCTCACCATACCATGGTATTATAGTCCTATTTTTTTATATTCATGAAATATTACAAATTATTTGAGAAGTAATGAACTATTTTTTGTGTTTTAAATTCTATGAAAACATTAATTTTTATTTTTTTTAGCAATCAATACATGGTTATTGATTTAGAAGATCTATTAACATATGATAAAATTGTGTGCCTCATAACGTTGTTGTAAGTCTCATACATTCTCATCTTCTAAGAGAAATCACACAAACATATTGTATTTTTTTCATTACATATGTGGTTAATAAATTTAGAAAAAATATATGTAAGAGAAATATTTTATCTAGTACCTAATCAGTGTCTATAAAAATATTAACATTAATTATAAAAATAGGTGAGGAATAATATCATGGTTACTTCTTCATTAAGTCATTGTAGTTTCCCTTCGAGTGACCTATCTTTTAATATCTAATGAGAATATACTTGTGTCCAATTATATCCATTTTAATTATTATTTTTCAAGAAAGAAGTTGTGAATGTGAATTAGGCTACATAATTTCTATTTGGCATTTTATTTATTTATTTCTTGTAATTCACTATGATAATTAAATATTAAATATTTTGTAAACACTCATATTTTTGGTTATCATATTCTCAGATATATAGAATTAGATTCCCCAAACTATTAATTTGATAACTTTTAATGATATTTGATAAATTGTATGATATATATAAGAGAATGAGTTGAAATAAAGGATCAAGATTCAATGTGAATCCCAATTTTTCCATTAATTAAATTACTCTATCATCATGAGTATATGAATAAAATCTTAATTTCAAATGATAAAACAATATGTGATATGTTTGATAATAATTCTTTTAATTTCACACTTAATTGTTTCCTTATATACATCCTAGAGACAAGATAATATGATATAACCATCAATTTCCCATTGTTTCTCATGGATATATTTTTACATTGATGTTAGCATCATGATATAAACTTCATATGTATCAATAGGGAGTCTCTTGTAAGAAAATTTCTCATCCTCACATTCTTCTAAAGAAGTATTCTTAGATCGTTAGGACTCTAATAAATATATTATACATTCATATTTTATCACAACACTATATATCATGTACCACTCTTGGACATTTATTCTAGTTTGTACATGATCAGAATACAATGATTATATCTGTGTATCTGTGGTATTTAATTCGATATTATATCAATAAAATATATAAAGGTTAAGAATTTATCATTATTTCCATTTATTAAACATTATAGATTTATTTTCTTATATTTCACCAAGTATTTTATCATATTCTATTATCACTCACATATTAGATTCAAATAAAAAATAACTAGTTTATTCAAGTGATATGAATATATAAAACCTCTCATAATAGTCCAAGATGTTGGTATGCTCGAATATATAGTGTCTCAAGGTAGGATTATGTCTAAAAAGTACCTCAACTCTGGGAAATAGGATCTATTTAGGGTAGTATCATCTCCAAGAAATGATAATATTGAATTTTTCAAATCTTTCATTTAGTGTTTGATAAATAAATATATATAAATTACATTTCTACCTCCATTTTTCTAGGTCTACCTAAAACATTTTTTATTTTTTCATGGTAGTATAATGCATAATTAGATAGAGATAATGAACACCTTATAAACACAATTTTCTTAATTTTTAAGAGGGAAGTATTTATGGATAATATTTCACTGTGGGGATATATTTTTCCTTGGTTTCTATAATAAAATTTATTTAACATGATTATTCTATGTGACAATGCTCACATGTTTATAATGAAATACAAAGAAAAAAATGAAGAGAAAATTTTTATTTTATCTGTAAATGTTTGTGTATTATTTAATATTGTCATCTAAATATGCATATAATGAAATAATAATAAACCAGAATAAATAAATAAATGAAATAACTAATTATTATAATTTCTTACTAGTTGAACTATTGAGCGTAAATAGACCAGTTGTCACCTTTTGGGTAATAACTTGAGTCGTATCATACTCATTTGACACTAAATGAACCTATTAAATAAATTTATGTATTTATTTAACATTACCTAACATCAGTTTGATCCATAAGTATTTTTATTCTTTATAATAAATTAATACTCCCACATTCGTGATGGGATCTTAGGAATGTGTAATATAAATAAATAATTTCTATTATTGACATTAATGTCCATATACATATAATGTTTGATGAATGAAATGCATAGAGAAACTATTTAATTAATTAATTACAATAAGTATTGATGTTTTGAAATAATTATATTCCTAAACGAAATCTAGATATACACTTTCGTGTCACCACTAATGATTAGCAAGAAAAAAAATTAAATAACTAATAAAAAACATATTATCGATAAATTTTTGATAATGAGAATTAAAATGAAAAAAATATTTATTTATAATTTGAATTAAAATAATTAATTAAAATTGGAATTCAAATAAAATGATCCCAATAGTACCATGTTAAATTTAAATTTATTCCTAAATGAATTAAATAAATTTTTTATTTTTTTGAAAAATATACCATGGTGTCTCGAAATCCCAAAAAATGGATTTACGAGACGAGTGGGATGATGGAGGAGTGGATTACAAATTTTTTACAACCAATGTTTTCAGATATCCAAAATCAATTTCATGCTACAAATCTCACCCATCCACATTCATTTATATATCCCACTCTTCTACCTCTACATGTATTTCAAACACCAATGCCTCCTTCTCAATAGATTCCCATAAATTGTGAGTTATTTATTGATGATATTAGACATCATATTATTTATCATGGGCTTTCATATTATATTGGTGATTTCATTAGTCATCAAATGATAGTTATAGAGAATCTTAGGGTCATGATGTTAGATATTTTTGATATATCATCAAGATTACTAGTTGCTATAGTTGATGTCTCTATTTTGGTACAATTTATCAAAATTGTTTATTTTAGAAGTCTTGAATTATTCAAAAATAAATTAAAACTATGTAATGTATATATAATATCTCTTATTTCATATGCATGTTCAATTTTTTTATCAATTAAAATTTATATACATATATATATTAATATATTTTTAATTTAATTTTATATACACATAGAATAAACAACAAAAAGTACTTTGTATTATGACTTCAAATATTACATCTAATGGGCTTGATAGATTGTCATCATATTCATATTTTTTTTTGAAATATATGATTTTGTAATTAATACAAACAAAAATTATAATTGAATGGCTACGATGATTTTAATGAGATATAGCATGGATCCTAAAACTATAGATTTTATGGTCATCAACACAATCAAGATAATATCATTGTCAGTCGATTTTTAAATTTCTTTTAGATATTTCAATTTAATGAAACTTAATACTTGTGAATATTTTATAATAAGTATCATTTTAAATTTGGTATTCAGTATGATACATCATCTGTAAATGGATATTTTAACCCACAATTTATTTCATCATTAATTATGATTGTGAAATATACATAAGTAATTGTATATATTGCTGAAATATTTCAATATAATGAATTTTAGTGTTGAATGATTTCTTATTTATTGAGGGTATGTAACATATATTTTATAGAGTAATTTATCACTACTAAATAATGAACCACATTATTTATTTATATTAGTGGTTATTGGATGTTAGGTTATTTTTAAAAAACAAAATAGAACTTACTAGTTTTTCTCTATACATGGGAAAATCCTTCAAAATTACCTATGTATATTAGACACTCATGTATGACTATTTTTGTACTTCTAAAATATAACTTTTTTAAATTTTTTTCCATTTAAATATTTTTCTAATAGGGAATTTAATTAAATTATTGATATTATTGTAAAAGATAAATAAATGATAAAATATGTGTAAAAAATGCCAATTCCCATTTATAATTATTACATTTTGGTTGGTAGTAATTATAATATTCTTTTGAATTGATATCTTATTTTGGAACAGAACTTTCATAATAAATAATGATTAATGAAATATAGATATATGATTTATGATTTATATTCAACATAATTTTAGCAGGAGTATTTTCAAAATTCCACATGTATAAATATTATCAAAACCATTTACTTAATATATATTTCTATACTATAGATAATACATGTTGATTAGTATGACTAGATTATCTCTCTCAACTTGAGTCTTCCCTCTCCTGATGACCTAATTCATGAGGTCAGGATCTGCTCCCTCCTCTCTACCAGAGGGGGGAGTTTCACGTTCATTTTCCCATGGGAGGGATGATCTTCATCCTGCCTTTCCTAAAATATCCATCTCCCCAATTGTTTCGGTTCCTTTCCAATAGGCGCCGCAGTTATCTCTGCTCTCGACAGAGCTAAACTGTGATGCAGATCTGTGCATGTATACCCTGGTGGCTCGTTTTCAGTCTCATCGACCGTTGGTGGATGTATTTGATAAGGTCATCTCAAAATCATGGTAACGTCATGGGCATCCGGTTATTGGGTTACGTGATCGAAGACATAGTATGGTTCGGTTTGGATTGGAGGAAGATTTGATTATCGCTTGATCAACGTCTCCTAGAAGGTGTGATGATTCTTCTTTTAATTTCTTCGGATGGGGATAAAAATTCCATATGCAGCATGATCCATCATCAAATTCTAAATGGGTATGTCTCCCTAGTCTCCCCCATTGTTTTTAAAAATCCTTTGATTCTTTGTGCTATTGGAAATATGATTGGACGATTTCTTTGTTTTGATTAATGGACTAAGTCTTTGTGTCACTATATTTGTCTAAGTAAATGTCTTGAGGTAGAATCCGTGAGACCTCCTATGTGTTAGGTTTGTATTATTGATGATAAAGGGTTTAGATAGATTAAATATGTTGTATTTGATTCATGTATGACTTTTTGTGTGATGTGTAGATGGTTTGGGTATTAAGAGGTGGTTTGCCATTGGGGAGTGATGGATGTTAACTTGAAAGGGAAGTATGGACAAAGAGTGGAAGGATGTAGGGTACATGATGCTATGAGGCCAACACAAGCAGCTATGAAGAATGGCCCTGTGGAATTCGTTGTGTGTATCTAACTTGGAGGTTTATCTGGGAAAGGAGACCGACTGGATTATTCTTGAACTAAAGGTTATTTGGTAGAAATAAATCCTGAAGGAAATGTGGAGAGGGAGATAAGGTAGGTTCTTCTTGATGATGTGTCGGGCCTTGCATGTGCTTTGATTATGGTGTAGGCGCCATTGATCCCATCAGTAATGCAAGTATTTGATGGAATAATGGGTGATCTTAGAGTTGAGTCTAGGTATAAGGTTGAGGGTAGAGGATTCCATTTTCAACTGGTTCCCTCTTAGGAGAATTTGGACACTACGGAGGGTGATCGGGAGGCTATGAACATGAGTCTTATTATTTTTGGTCAAATGTTGAGAGAAAAGCATTCTGAAAATAGGGTTCATGAGGCCTTGTCAACGGTGATGGAGGGTGCCGTCTAGTAGGATGTAGTCATCAGCAATACAGGTGTTGTGGAGGAGGTGATAGAGAAAGAGACCTCTATTGATCCTGGTTCATTAAGCAGGTTGTTGATGGGTGTGGTGTGTAGGTGAAGCACTCAACCGGGTTGCAGCCATGATCTATAAAGCAGGTGGCCAACATTGAGCTTAGTAACCATTTTGATTGATTAGTGATGGATGACTTGGTATTGGATAGTAATGGAGTTGTGTCTTTGGGTGAAGATGATTTGGAGGGGCAAGGTGCTGCAGATCTAGGTGTTTATGTTGTACCATTTCAAGGGAAGGATGATGTCAATGAAGATGGAAGTGCTTCTCAGGAGGTTGTATCTGGTGATGATATTATGAAGAAGGGGAAAAATATTGGCCGCGAGCTTGTGTGTCATTCACAGTGTCTTGACATTTTTGATAATAAAATCCAATCTCAGGAGGAATGGGGTGTGGAAGAGGGTTACCATGAAGTTCACATTTTGGAAAATGGGGAGATTATCTCGATGGTGACAAGGAAAATGAATGTGGCGTGGTCCGGACTTCATACAACAATGTTTTCCAAGGTTGAAAAAACACGGTGTTTGGGAATACGGAAGAGATGACTGCCAGACCACGAAGAACAATGAGGATGGATTATTCTTATCTACCGAACCCGATGACTACCAAGTCATCCATTAAGAGGGAAGGCTGGGATACACATTATTCTAAGTAATTTCTCTCTTTGGAGAAGTTAAACCTTAGAATGAAGTACGCCAAGATTTTGAGACACCACGATAGTTCAGACTGAGAATCGACTACTTTGGAGGATGAAATATATCATGGGTATGGTGATGGGACTTACTACTATGATCTGTAATTTTCATTTCACTTTTTTGTACATTCTAGTTAGATTTTTCATTTATTTAAAAAATGGATAGAGGCATGCCTCTAAGTGAGCTTCACAGTGATATAGATAATACATTTTAAATTATTTGTTTTTAATTTTTTCCTTTTTGATTAACTAAAATGCTATTATAAAAATAATTTAATAATTTCTAAAGAGAATGGGTCGATTATTTCATAGTTTTATTTTAATTAAATTAAATTTCATTTAATTTAGATAAAAATTTTAATGTCTCTATTTTAATTTTTAAATTTGAAAAGAATGAATTTCTGTTTCTTTTTTCAAGTTCTTTTTGTTCTGAATTTTTTCTTTTAATTTTTTTTCTCTATTGTTAGAATATAGTAATATATTTTATATTTAAAAATATATTTTCATATAAGTTATTTTATAACTAATGCATTTAATTATTTCAAAAAAAAATTGGTTAGACCATAAAATTTTTTAAAAACACTTCCCAATTTAGAGATTCCCACCAGTATATTTTATTTTCATTTAAAAATGATGTCAAATAAATTTTTTCACACCTATTTATAATAATTGACAAGAAAAACATATTTATGATATACCATTCAATGTAGATTCTAGTTAATCAACATTAAAAACAAGTAAAATAACATGGAAAACGCAATTTGACACTGGTGGCATGGTATTCCAGACCGTGTTAACTGAAAATATTTCTCAGGTTCTCATCTGATGTTCACCCTAAAATCTCATTGTGACCCACAAAATCACTGGTATACTCAATTTTAATGAAAATAAAAAATATCATAAGAAAAAGTAAAATTATCAAAACCACCTAAAAATATTGATTAAAACCAAAAATAAACTTGGAATGTGAAGTCTTTAGACTGGATAGAGCTCATGACACTTTCTCTACAGAAACCACATGAATTTTGATAGTCCATTATCGAGACTAAATACATTTTCAAATTCGAAGGTTTTCATGAAACTATGAATTTTGGAAACCTAGGCTCTGATACCAATTTTTTACAAAAAAACCCCATGTTGACTAGACACATAGGTAGTCTTTTATCTCCACATCCCCCAAAGGGATTTATTGATCTTTATGGGGTGTCAACTAGTGGTAGGGTAAATTAATAATTATTCCATAGTATTTATTTTAAACTCTAAATTAGATAATCCACTTAGTATCCACCCCATAAATCTATCATGACCAATATATTATATCAGATTTCTATGCCACAAACACAAATAGATTCAATCAAACAAGAACCAGAAAATAAGTGTAACTATAATAGTAATAAATAATGAAAAGTTTTCTCACATTAAATAATATATATATATATATATATATCGTGGAATACACATATATTATACATAAACCAAAATAATGCTCTATCCTATTAGGCTTTACACATCCTTGTGATTCCCAGTTGTTAGTGGGAGCCTTTGGGAAGACTGGAATGTATTTATCATATATGAAGAAAAGACAACCCTTATTAGAATAAATAGTACCAAATATATATTCTTGGAAATATCTCCCAATGGAATTGTATATTACATTTAATTAATTAATATCTAAAGAACATACATAGTAAAAGGTAATAAAATACCACAACAATGAATGGTTTATAGATAATTTTTAATAAATATTGTGATGTTTACATTTTAAATTGATAAAAAAATATGATTTTAATTTGTGTTGATATTTCCAATTTTTAATAGATATTATATTGTATCATTGTTTCTTGATTTGTTGTAGTACTACTGTGTGACGTAGGATTCTAACTGGATGTGCACAATTTTTTTATTTTAAATTTATCAGTTGTACTGATAGCCAATATTTTTAAATTTACTTTTCTAAAAATATAATTTTCAAATTAAATTACTATATAACAAGAAAAATAATTTTTTAAAAATAGATATTTTTAATGTCATTTTTTATATAACCAATATGGAAAAGCATTCAAATTATATGGCTTTAGACTAGTTTATATTATGATTATTAAAAAAGAACTTGATAAAGTATTTCTTTAATTAGTAAACAATAACTTATTTGATGAACGTATTTAAATTGTATCTTGGGATGACATAGAGAGATAACTGATGTGAAAAACCATAAAAACTAGATTTGGAATTTTTTTTACCATAGTTAGAATTCAATAGAAGTGGAATTCATCAAAAAAAATAATTGTTTTAGAAGAACATACTTTGGAAAATTAATTAGATGTGGTGATTCATTTCATGAAAAAAAACATAAATAGGGAGTATTCATATGACATCATTAACATGATTACTTTCGAAGTAAATTTTTTTTGGGTATTCTTGTTTTAAATTGGGAAACCAAATTCTGAGGTGATGAAAAAGTTGAAAAACCCAATTTGTTATGATATAAGTATTTTAATGGAATAAATAATTAAAAATAGTAGTAATATAATAGAAAGAAATTGTTTCTCAAATTTTGATGTATTATCTAAATAAATGAATGTGGGAGAGATTGTGGAGTATAAAATCAAAATTATGAAGTCCATGTGGGTACCACATAACTACCACAACCATAGGATGGTAATGATCAATATGATGATATTAAAGAATGGGTATACCATAGGGTTCCATTGGAAGACTCTCTTATAGATATTTATTTTTAGAGGTGAAAAATTGTGAATGAAAATAAAGTTATATGTGACTTTTAGGTGTACATTATTATTTAATAAGAATTAAATATGTAGTTCAATCTTGAAATACAGATTAACAAACTAGAAAATTCATGAAACACAAAAAAGCAGATAAGTTATTTTCAAATAAATTTGAATATCATGCTCAAATAATCATTGTATTAACCATTTTTAGTCGAATTGTGTCAAAAGACGTAAGGAGATATAAATGATAAGTCATGTTGTTATGATATATCCACATGAGATTAGAATTTTATCAATACTATAAAATACTATTAACAGGGATAAAACACAACCCAAATTTAGAAAAATTTAAAATCACAAGGATTTTATCCATGATATAAAAATCATTGATCAGTACTAATGTACTAACAAATAAAAAAGTAATTTATTAGTGCTTCTTTTAGAATTGATAAAATTAATTTTTATCAATATTATTTCTAGAATGGTTATATTTAACCTTTATTAGTGCTACTTGTGGCGATTATAAAATATATCAGCTGTTGCAATGTGCTTCTACATTTAAAATATAATTCTATTACTATTTTTTAAATTACATCATGTTTGAAAACAATACATTATATGAAGTTATAATTAAAAATTAATCTACATTTTAAATATTTCATTATAATAAATTTATACTAATACATAAATTTTATTTCAATCATTTTTTAAAAAATCAATAGCACATTAACATACAATTGATATGGTGTCCATTAATTCCACAATTCATAAAACCCCCTTCTAATAGAGCATTATTTCACAACATTCTTTCAAATAGATCCACAAAAATAAAAAATATTATGTTTTAACATATAATAAATAAAAATTATTATTTTGTTAATAATATGATGAAATAAACGAATCATAAATATTATAAAATAATGAATTAATTAAAAAAATAAAAAAGGATATTAATTATAAATTTATATATATATAATGTATATAAAAATAAAAACCAAATCATATTGAAATTTATTTGGAAAATCACAGCGCATTTACTCAATTTTATGTATGTTTACAAATTTATGTAATATCAAAAACATATTCTAATATATTTACATATATTTGAATCCTAAAAAAATAATTATCCATCAAATTTATAAACTATTAAAGAAATATATATATTTTATTTTATTCTTTTGATGCACATTTTGACCTAAAATTTCATTTTGAAATAAAAAAAATGAAGGATTGGTCATATCATCTCCACAATGTGTCATATTTACATTCACTAAATTCATTTACATAAAAAATTATGTATCGACTTTTATAGTAATTTTTAAATGATTTTCAATTTCATTTTCTCTATTTTTTCCATGCGATGAGTTTTTTAAACAAAAATGAATCATTTAAATAAAAAACATGAATTTTTCCTCATACCAACTACACTGGGTAATAGATTAGCATGGGGTTAATTATGAAATATTTTAAATTATTTATGGATAATTATCCTAAAATATCAAGAAAAAACCGATCAAGGTTCAATTATTATGAGTTTCAAACATGGGTTTTGAATTAAAATATCATTTTTAAATAATGTCAAATTTTTTTTATCATACTAGCTATACTATGGTATAGATTGAAAATAGATTTCTTCTTACCCAGAAATATTAATTATCAAAATTTTCTTTAAATTATCATGACAATTAAAGTGATTTTAAATATATTTGACTTCGTGATGTATGTTTGGACCTAAAATTTCACTTTTAAATGGAATACCCATTTTTTTCATAGAAATCCCACCATGTTGTAGACATGAATGTGGCGTATTACTCTATATAATAAATAAATTGTTGACTATATTCCAAATTTATAATGACAATCATATTATTTTCTTAATTATAACTATGTGACATGCATTTTGAATTAATATTTCACATTTAAATGAAAACACACAATTTAATCACAACAACCACATTATGTCTTATATTGTCATGTGATTAATTTTTATACACAATAAATGTTTTATTATTATTTTTTTCATTAAATATAAACATAATCTGAGTTTGTTTTCATACTTTTTTGTTCATGATTCATTTTTTCCCATAAAATTTCATTTTCAAATAAAAATACCCATATATAGTTATGTTGTCTAAAATGTGTCTCATATTTTGGTTTTGTTTATTTCAACACCTAAAAAATATATTATGGGATTTCCCCAAAAGATATTAATATAATATGAGTTTTTTTCGTCGATTTTACATTTTTGTGCATGTTTTATATGAAAATGTCATTTTAAAATATAAACATGTATTTATAATCATATTAATAGTACCATGTGTTGGTTTAAATCTCAATTTATTCCTAAAAATAAAATGTAAATTATAGAACCTTTACATAAATTTTCAATATAATTTGAGTTTTTATTTTTTGTTTGGAATGTGAAGTGCATTATTAAAACTAAAATATAGATTTTTAAATTAAAACACACATTTTCCATAATATCAGCCATAACATGTGTTGGATTGATTTTTTATTTATACCTACATGACATATCATAATAAATTGTATTTTTTATAAAATACCAAAATAATGAGACCATTTATCTTGGTTTTGAGTGTGTAATGAATGTTTTGAACTAAAAAATTATCATTTAAATAAAAACAATAACTTTTTGACATACAAGCATCACTGTGTGTCGTATTGAAATGTGATTGATTAATATAAATAAAGAATGACTTATGGGTTAATGTTAGGACCTTCCCCTAAATGCTCGGGAGCCAGTGCCTTATTTTTTTACATTAGCATATATATATATATTGAATATGAATCAGAAAGTAGTAATTATTATAGTATGTTCGAAAACATGATATATATATATATATATATAAGATAAACATTAAAACATCTAATTAAATATAATATATATGTTTTATGGGTAACATTCACAACCTTTTATTTATCCTAGCAGGTCATTCGTAATAAACTTCATCATGTCATGAGAAAATTGACCTAATAATGGGGTGTTCTCAAATGATCAGTAAGGGTGGGAAATATTGAGTAATATTTCATAAACATAAACATTAGGCATAGTCAAGAAATAAAAACACATGGCTTTAGAAATAAACATGAACATAATATGATAGGAATAAGAGTTGAATAAATAATTCCATAATAAAACACAATCAAGGGTATTCTAATAATCAAATAACCTCATTAACAAACAATACATAGTTTCACAATGAGGAAATGAATAATGTGGTCCATCATAATTATACTGATTAGGACTCATGACCAGACCATAAATATATATTTTACCCAGACCATAGTTTGTATTAGGAGACCTACGGATGCACTAAGGTGCTATATCAGGCCCCATATAAAAATTAATAATTCTAACGCATTAATTAAATAAATTGGTATAATAATTAGTAACATACACATTTATATTCAAACTAATATATGAAATTTAAATAACTTTCCCCGAATATTAAGCGTAAACACTAACCATTCAAGGTAAATTGTTTAATTTTTTTATGATAGAACATTTACACTCAAAATAATCATAAACCATTAAATTAAATATGGTAGATTAAATCCTAAAATATTAATCCTAATAATACATATGAATCAATAAATTTATTTAAATAGATGAAGATACTCTTATAAAATCGTCTAGTAATTCTTGAGATAAATACATTTTTATTTGAAAATAAGAATTATTTTTGAAATATAATAGTATAAAAATATATAATTTTCATAATAAAATGAGATATTTTTAAAATTTATTGGTTTAAAAAAACATATTATACTGCTCCCTTCAAAACAGGTATGAATTTGAGAAATTTTATAGAATCAGGCTTGTAATCTCAGAATACTTTTTGAAATATCATTTTAAATTTAATAATTACCAATAATTTAAAGTGGAATTCTTGTTGCTACACATATATAGAACATTCACACAAAATATATATGGAGTAAATATGAATATGTAATAATTTAATTGAAGTATGCAGAGATTAAGAATAATATGAAAAAATGGAGGTTTCAGTAGAAATCCCTTACCTTTAGTCTGATGGTATTTCTCACATGATCATAATGACATAAATAATAAAATTTAGGTTAAAAAATTAATGATTACAGAACATTTTCATAATTTAATTGATTTATTATAACTTTATTAGGTTCATTCATTTCTTTTTTTTGTGTAAATAAATTCCATTTCATTGATTGCAATTGTTTTCTTTCCTTGTTTTCTAGATAGGTTTATTTATATTCATGTACGAATAAACATGTAGAATTAGAATGATTATCTAGAATAGAAGTTGTATTTTATTAGTGACCAGCCATAATATTACATTGTCATATATTTTTTTTGGTTTTTGTGAGTGAATATGAATTATTATGTAAATCTTTAATGATAATTTTTTAGGTAAATGTGTAGTTCTTGATCACACTGATCATATTTGGAATTATAAATAAATATCATGTGTACGAAAGGATGCCAAAACCATAAATAAATTATAATACATATATTATATCCATTTTCAACCATCAAAATGGTTTCATGACCATAATTGAGGATAATAATAGAAATTGAAACTTGTTGTCGATTAAAGTGATAAATTAACACATCTTTAATGGTGGATTAATTTCATGAATAAATGAAAGGTCAAGTTGAGATGAAAAAAGTTATTACCATATCATAGAAATAATATATTACATTTATGTTATTGTAATCATCACAATATTTGGATTAAAGGAGGTGATGAAATAAAAATAAATTAAAGGAACTCGATATAAAAGAAAAGAAAAGTAGAATTTACCTCTTAAAGTAATCTTCCTTTAGAGCCACTTTAGGGGAATGGTTTTTTTATTATTACGATACGAAGGGATGATTGATGTGAGAGAGGATATTTGGATGTAAATTTAGTAGAATTTAGAATGATCGGAAGCATTGAAAGGAGGGAATAATGGATTGAGTCAAGGAGGATTTTTTAGTGGAAGAGAGAATGGTTTTCCAATTATTTTAATGATTATATTATTATTTTTCTGAACACAATCAATAGTATTGATTATTTTGACAAAGAATAGTAATATGAGAATTTGATTTCAAACTAAGTTGTCGTACATAATCCATATATCAACTATGAGTCAATAAATCATGTATATTGTATTTAATGTAAATTTTCATATTTTACTATTCACCTAATGTTGATGTATTTTAGAAAAATCCCAAAAAATCATCCCAATAGATTTTTGACATTTATAATTCAATAATAAATGATATTTTTTTAAAAAATAATTCTACGAATATTTTGAATTAAATTTTTAAATAAAATCATAATTTATTCCAATAAATCAACATTAAAATTATAACTCGTTTCATAAAACCATTGACAAAATAGTCAAAGTCTCATAATTTTTTTTATATCCAATAGAAAATAAAATAAAACTTTATGATTACATTTTATGAAAATAAATATCCATTTTAAATTATTAAATTAATCATAAAATTGAAATTCAAATATTTATGACATACAAAAATACAAATACTTATACTATGATCATTTATTCACCTATAATACGTCTAAATTGTATTTATTCATTTAGAGTTGAAATTTAATTTTTTGTCGAATTTACTACTCATTTCTATTCATTAATAATCCTAAGTTTACAATACTATTCATAAGTGTATGTTAATATTAATAAAAACTATGTTTATTCTATCAGAATTTAAATATCTTTATAACCACAACCATGTACGTCGATTTTTTGAAATTAAAATCATAGAGGTGGAAACAAATTATTTTTACTTGATAGGTTATAAAAAATTGGTGTTTGTAGGGACTTGGTGTTTTATGCATTCAATATTAAATTTATTTTCAAAATATTGGGGTTTTATATTATCCCCACCATACAAATATTTCATCATCAAAAGTACCAGAATGATACCTAAAAAAAGATTTGGGTAGTACTTCATAATAAGCTCCTCAAGCTCCCATTATGTCCCTACAATTTTATGATATTTCCCTAGTATCTTTACTAGTCAATTCATCTGATTCATCAACCGTTGTTCTTTAGTTTCTAGAATATGGATAAGCTCATCATTGTAAGACATGTCATGTTTCAATTATATACCTTCAGATGTGAGGACATGCATTGGGTCTGTCATATACTTCCTCAAATATGAGACAAGGACCGCATTATATACTTTAGATATGGTAGGTGGCATTGCCAATTGATATGTAGTAGTTCCAATTCTCTCTACAATTTCCAAGGCTCTAATGTACCTTGGGATCAGATTCCCTTTCCTCCAAGATATTATAACAGCCTTCCAAGAAGGTACATTCATGAAAACGTGATCTCCCACTTGAAATTCAAAATCCTTCCTTCAGTTATCTGCACATATTTGTTTCCTTCGTTGAGCTGCTTTGATATGGGTTTAAAAAGTCTTCACCTTTTTTTGTTGCTTCCACCACAATATTTAGTCCCACAAGAGTCCTTTCTCCAACATCAACCCAACATGTTGGTGTATAATATTTCTTTCGGTACAATGTTTCATATGGTTCAATTGGAATACATGAATGGTAACTATTATTCTAGTAAAACTACATAAAAATGTATATATTGATACCATATATCTAGAAATTCATGCGAACATGATCTCAACATTTCCTCTTAGGTTTAGATCATCCTTCCTGAATGCTTGTCAGTTTGTGGGTGGTTAGTAGTACTAAAATGTAGATGAGTATCCTAATCCTTCTCATTAATTTTCAGAAATTTCATTGTAAATCGAGGATCTCTATCAGACACTTTTTAAATAGGTTCTCCATGATGTCTTAAAACTACATTGATTTTGTCTCATGTAGGCTACCCTAGTGGAAAATATTCCCTTATAGAAATGAAAAGTGCATATTTCATAATTCGATCATCAATTTCTCATATTAAATAATTATTTACCAGAGTTTTGGGAAATATATGGAAAAAATCCATGGAGATGTCATCCATTTTCTAATTTGTAATAGGTATAGGTTGCGTAACTCCTCTAGGATTTTGTCATCTTGCATTCACTAATTGATTGACTAAACATCTTGATACATAATCAGAAATTTCCCTCTTCATGTTATACCACATGAAATGTTCTTTTAAAGTTATATATATTTTAGTGCTTTAATGTTGTATAAATAAATTAGAGCTATGGGAATCATCTAATAACTCCCTTTTCAGATCCGTTTTAGAGGGGACACATAGCCTCATTCTAAATTTTAGAATTCCATATTCACACATGAATTCATCCAACATCCCATGTATCAAAGTAGTAATTTTTTTGAAGATACTCATTATTATAATATAAATATATAATTATTTATTATAAATATGGATGGTAAACCATTTGGAAAAAATTTGGTATCTCACCTTCTTTGGTAATTTCCATATCCGTCCTCACCAGATCCATGTACAAAGGATCATTTTGAATCCTCATTTTGTTTAGAAATCCATGATCTTTCCTGCCCAATGCATCAAGTAACTTATTTTCCTTTCATGGGGGGTAGTGTATGAAACAATCATAATCCATGATTTATTTCTATGAGACAATATATTTCAGACTCTTATGATATGCATATATCCCAAAATTTCAAACATAGAGATAATGTCTCCGAATTTTTAGAGAAATGATTACAATGGATACAAAAATATCATGAGTAGGATTGTATTTTCCAGAATCATTAACTACCTTGATGTATAAGTAATAAATATATCAATATAAATAAGAACACTACCATTCACATTCATTGATGCATTTGTACAGATCACAACCTCACCATTCCACAATGGTAGAGTTAGGGTCAGAGCATTCACTAATCTACTCTTCAATTATTTGAAGCAGTCATCAGATTATTTTTTCGATAAGAACATTAACTTCTTTTCATGAAATCATGGTAATTGGTTTGGATAAATAAGTGATGTTATTAATGAAATTCCAATAATAACCTACTAATCCTATAAAACTACATAAATCAGTTACTTTCATTAGAATGGTCCATTATTGAAAAAACTTTTTTTTCGTAAGATTAATAGATATTCTATCCTTAGAGACAATTTGTCCATGAAAGGAAACTGATTGAGTATGAAATTTGAATTTGAAAATCATCCCATATAATTCATTTCTTCATAGAGTTTTTGGGATAGTGTGATAGTGATTTTCATATTATTTGTAGATTTTAGATTTTATAATGATATCATCAATATATACCACCAAAAATTTCTGAAGATATTCCTTGTAAAATCATTTCCTTATATCTATGAAAATAAAGGGTTCATTAGTCAGTCCAAAATGCATTACTATAAAATTGTATTGCCTATATTTGGTGCAAAATTATGTATTTAGAACATCTTCCTTCTTCAAAGACAATGGATGATATCCAGATAGATGATCAATCTTCGAAAAATATTGGACCCCATGAAGGTGATCAAATAAATTATCTATACAATGTAGGGGATATTTTTTCTTTATTGTTATAGAATTGATCTCTATGTAGTCAATTCACAACCACATAGATTGATCATTATTTTTTCAAAAAGAATAGGGGCTCCCCATAGAGAAACACTTTGTCAAATAAATCCATTATCACTCAATTCCACGAGTTATTTCTTTCAATTATACTAATTACAAATTTTAGATTCTATAAGTAGTCATTGATATCAGCCATGAACAAGGAATTAATCAAATGGAAAACTCAATTTACCACTTTGGAGGATTTCTAAATAAATCCTCTGGAAACACATAAACATATTCTTGAAAAATAGGTATGTACTATATTTGAACATTATTTTCATAACCCATTATTATTGCATTATCTTCCTCTCCAATAAATGTATTTATTTTAGCTAATGGGGGTGGATGTTGATAAGAATCATCTTGTCATGTTTCTACTATAATGAAAAGGGTTTCAATATTGTTCTAAAAAATCATAACATCCCTCTTCATACAATTGATCTTGACATCATAATCTGCAATCCAAATCATACCAAAGATTATATCAAATTCAATAATGGCAATGATGATAATTTTATCTACTAGAGCACATTTATGTGTCACGAGGGGGACTAATCAACACATCTTTGTTGTAATGATAAACCCCATAGGATTTTTGAGTAAAAACTCCTATATTAATTCAAATTGGACATGTCAAATTTTTATGTAAAACTGGAAAGATAAAAATAAATGTGACAACATAAAATTAAATATTGAATTTTCTATGTTTGAGAAAATGATTAAAGTACCTTCCACCACATCGTTAGGAACATAAACCTTAGTAGTTGTGACCACAAAATCTTAGACTTTATCTCTTTGAATTATTTGTTGAACATTTCCTTAATTATTTGAATATTCCTGTTTATATAGTCCCATATTTTTACAAATATAGCATTAAACATTGGTTGTTTCTTTCACCTACTTTGAATGAATATTTTGGTGGATTTTTTCATCCCAATTGTAATAGAACCCCATTCCTTTCAAGAATGTGCCAAGGTGTTTCTTCCCAAAATTACTACATGGTGAAAGGTGAACACTTCCCTTCATAACTATTTCATTAATTAATTTTCCATTATTTTTATTAACCCTATTATTCTCTTACATTTCTTTGAAGTCATATAACATAGAGAGTTCCATTTCTTTCTTGATTGCATGTTAGACTATATCATCATATGGTGAGGAATTCTAAGAGAAAATTTCTGATCTGATGAATGGTTTTAAACAATGAAATAATCGATAAATATTTCTCTGTGGATTAACTATGTAGTGAAACATGCCTTGATAGCCTTGTAAAGTTGCCTTCATACATGGAATCATTTTCATCCTCCTTCCATATATTCGAGAATATACTTTCCATATCAGCTTGTTATTTGTGGGGAAATTAGTTTTCTAGGGAAAAATCCTTTAAATATCTCCATTATATATCTTATATTTCTTTATCCTCCATTTTGTTTTGGATTAATGAACCCCACTAATCTACAACCCCTGATAGATGATAAACTACCATGACAACCTTATCTCTTTAGTTACATCCAAAAACAAGAAATATATTCTCAAGAGAACTTATCCAATGCTTAGTGAAAAATGGATTTGTAGTCTCATTGACGATGGAGGATATTTTTGCATAATGTGGTCTAAAATTTATCCTCCATGTTGCCTATCCAGATGCTATAAATGCTAAAGATATTGTTCATAACCTGAGTAATTCATCTGAGTATTGGTATAAGTTTCTCCATACATGTCGCAGCTCCAGATCCAGTGTCATTATATTGCATAGAAGGGAAATACATAAATGGTATATGCACGATCATGCAGTTTCCATTCCTTCTAATAGGTGAAATTATTAAATAATTGAAAACAATAGATTGAGTTATGAATCCTAATCTATTTGTTTGCAAAGAAAAAATACATAACATAAATTGAAATTCTATATATAGATAATCCCATTATAACAAACATGGTTTCTTTGTGAAAAAGCATACATTTGAATCCTTCATAATGGATTTTAATGAAAATGATAATTTACATAACCATGTCCCCTTGGAGTGTCAAAAAAGTTGTGTAGATAGTCACATTTTCGTGTACTAGGATACCCTAATCAAGTGGTTGTCATTGTTTTCACTCCTAGGTATATCTATTCCAGAACCACACCCATTTGTAGTATCCAAAATGGGATTATTTCTTAGAAATATATTAATAATATATTCCTTACGAAAAATTCCAGGATGTTATTTTTTTATCCTCAAATACTATCTTAGGGTGTTCTTCTCTAATATATGATTTCAAAATCTAATTTTTATGTTTTCTACTAAGAATCCTTTGATACAAAATCCAAGGATTTGACCCCATTTTCTCATAACTGATGCCTTATTTTATTATATTTTCATATAAACATGGAATATGTATCCCAAAAGAATGATAGTATAGTTTATTTAGAAACAATGTACATACATAAGTTCAACATTACAACTTGAAATGAAAAAAAGATATATGTTTTATTTGGAACATCCACACTTCTATGTTTATCCATATGGGTCATTCATAATAAACTTCTTCATGTCCTGTGAAAATGATAAGTAATAAATGGGTGAGCTCAAATGCTCTATAAGTGTATCAAATATAGAGGAAGATATAATAAGTAGAATCATTAGGCATAGTGAATAAAAAAATACATTCTTTTAATAATAAAATTGAACATAATATAGATGGAATTAGGGATGAATAAATAATTCCATAAAAAACATAATCACAATAATTATACTAGTAGAATGCCCACTTGAAAAACATATACCTAGTTTCATAATTAGGGAATGAATAATGTTAAGTATCATAACATTACTATCAGGGCCTCGTGCTAAGACCATAAATATCCATTTTGACGAGGCATCATGCTTAAACAATAGCTTGCCTCATGAGACCTACTGAGGAAGTGATTGTCTATAGTGGTCCCCAAGTGACACATACTAAGTCCAATTAATTCCCAATATGAATGGGGAAAAACATAAAAAATATATAAATTAATATAGAAATTTATATATTAAATGTAAATGACATTCCCCAATCATTAAGTGTAAACACAAACCATTCGGGGTAAATTGGTGAATGGTTTTAAGATAGAACATCCATGGTCAAAATAATCATAAACCATCCAATTAACTATGGTATATATTTTAATGAAATTATAATCCCAATAATACATTTAAATAAGCATTACTGTTGAAATAGTTGAAGATACTCTTATAAAACCATCGAGTAATTCTGGACATAAATACTCTTTTTCTATTTAAAGAATAGTTATAAAAAAAATAATTTTATTAAACTATAAGTGAAGTAATATATTATTTTCATAATAAAATGAGGTATTCATTACATATATTGGTTTTTAAAAACAGATTATAGAGTGGCCTTGAAAATAGATAAGAATATGAGATATTCCCTTGAATCAGGATTGTATTTCAGGAAAATGTTTTCAAAGATACATTTAAAACATATCACTCCCCATAAATAAAAGTATGAATATAGTTGGTATGCATGTATGGAACATTCAAGTTAATATATAATGATTACTTATTAATAATTAATAATTTAATTGAATTAATTTGAGAATATGATTAACCTAAATGATGTTAGAGGTTCGTATAGAAAACTGTACCTTAAGACCAAAGGTGTTCCTCACATGATCTTAATTCTATAAATAATCAAAATTAGTTTCATAAATTAATAATTACAGAACCTCCTAAACTTCTATTTGATTTATTATAACCTTATTCTATCACTCGTGTTCTTTTTATTGGTCAAGAGATTCAATTTCATTGTTTGAGGGTGTTTTCTTCATGGTTTTCATGGTTGGTTTACTTTTTTTCATGTACATATAATCACATAGAATGATAATGGATGTCCAGAATAGAAGTAATCTATTATTATTGAACAACCATAACATTACATAGTCTGAAAATTCATTTGTTATTTAGAGTGATGATGATTCATTATATCAATCATTAATGAAAATTTTTTGGTTTTATTGGCGCTTCATGATAACAACAAATATATTTTTATTTTTAAATTATAATCATCCATAAAAAAGGATTAAATAACATTAAATAAGATATAATACACATATATTATTATGTTTTAACCTTAATTTTTTTAATTACCATAATTGAATATGGTAATAAAAATTCCAAACCTTTTTCCTCAAATGTGATAAATTTACACATATCAGATGTTGTTTTCATTTCAGGTATAAAATAAGGGGAAAATAGAGATGATGAAGAATTATTTATTTATAATAAAAACATTATATTATACATATAGTACTATAGTTAACAAATCATTTGGATGAAAGGAGGTGAGGAAATAAAATGAAAATAATGGAACATGCAATAAGGGGAATGAAAAGAGGAATTTACCTCTTGAAGTAATCATCCTTGTAATTATTTTAGGGGAGAAGTTTTAGTCTTTTTATTATACAAAAGGATATATACTTGGGGGAATCATTGGAAGAAATTTGAGCTCAATTATGACAAGGTACAAATATTTAAAGGAGTGAAGATAACAGGGAGTGAGGGAGTTTTTTAAAATGGCAGAGAGGAGGGTTTTCCCATTATTTTACTCATTATGTTATTACTTCGCCAAATACAACCAATAGTATAGATTATTATGACCAAGAATAGTAATAATTGAAATTGAGTTTGAACAAAGTCATCTGACATCTTCTTTACATCACCTATCACTCAGAAAATAATGTATTTAGAATATATCATAAATTATCTTATTTTATTATTCAATTAAAATTGATATATTTTAGAAAATTTCTAAACATTCTCCCTAAACATTTTTTTAGCATGTAGAATTTAAAAATTAGATCCATTTTTTGGAAATAATTATATATATATATTTATTTAGTTTAATTTTTAAATAAAATCATAATTTATTCAAAATAAAAACCATTAAAACCATAACCCATTTTATAACACCTGGGAATAATTAATCAAGGTCTTATAAAATTATATTGTATACATAAGCTAATAAAATAAAAATTTATGATCACATTTTATGTGATTTCTATTTAAATTATTAAATTAACAATAAAATTTTAATTAAAATATTTTTAACATACAAACATACCCATAATTATTTTACGATCATTTCTTTATCCATATAATGTATAAATTGAATTTATACATTCATTGGTGATGTTTCTATTTTTTTTTCATTTTAAAATTTATCACAATTCATTTGGGTATGTTACTATTTGTAAGGGTATGTTACAATTCATAAAAAGCTATTTTTATTCTATCAGACTCTACATATCTTACCTAATGTAAACATGCAAGTTAATTTTACAAAATTAGAATCACAGTGTTTGAAAAAATAATGTTTAAATGCTAGGTTATTAAAAAGTTGTGTTTATAGAGATTAGTGTTTTAGGAATTT
This sequence comes from Viscum album, assembly GCA_963277665.1. Taxonomy (NCBI): domain Eukaryota; kingdom Viridiplantae; phylum Streptophyta; class Magnoliopsida; order Santalales; family Viscaceae; genus Viscum; species Viscum album. Next base: position 1,809,562,425 of record OY728123.1, on the reverse strand, counting down.
AATATTAAATTAATTTGAAAATTTTGTTGTTTTTATAATTAGTTTCTTAAGGTCTCATGAAAATATGAATATTTTCTCATTATTATTACTATGTGGTGTAAATTTTGAACTAAAATTTCATTTTCAATTGAATACATGCACCTTTTGTTATACTATTTATGACAAGGTTTAAATTTAAATATAAATAATTTTTTACTTGTCATATTTAATTATTGATAATTTTGGTAATATTTAATGAAAATTTGAATGTGATGTCATGGTTTAAAGTTTATGGACACATGTTTTTGATAAAAAATTCATTTTAAAAAATTAAAACATGCACTTTCGGTTTTATCAATCACACCAAGTGTAAGATTGACTTTAGGGTGGTTCATACACATATAAATTAAATTAATGATATTTTTTATATAATATTATGATAATATAAGTCTTTTTTTAAATATTCTTAGTTTCTGATGCACTTTTGAAGAAAAAATAATTATTAAAAAATAGAAACATTCACTTTCAATTGTTCTGACAAACCCTATTGTCATATTTACATTATATCGTTCATAAAAATAAAAGATTACTCATGGATCCTATTACAGAAAACAAATAAGACAATCTGATTTTTTTTTCCCAATTTTGTGTGTGTGATGTATGTTTTGATCGAAAATGTTACTTTGAGGGGAATGGATAATATCCAATAGATTTCGAAATTGATAAGGCTATAGAAATAAATGAATACCAGGACCCCAAAGTGATTTAGAAAAATATATAGTAAGTTATAGTCACAATACTAAATCACCTAAAATAGAATATTAAATATTAATTGAGTGCTTTATCCTTACTAATGACTATATCAAGAATTTGTTTTTAATTAATATTTTAGTTCTTTTAATGAATGTAAAAGGCCTTTATATAATTTTCATCATACTTATTGATGGATAAAATTATTTACTTTCTGAGTTACTCATCATGAATGAACATGAATTACAAGGTTGAAGGGGGATATTTTCTTCAAGAGAGTCATTGAACCCTATATAGTGTCCCATTTTACTCTTTATAGGAAAAAAACACATGATGTGTTATTATAATGTTGAATTTTTTTAGGCATCAAGCCACTATTGAAACTATGCTGGAGTAAATTTTATCCTTTAAAAAATCAATTAATGGCCATGCTATTGAATAATAAATAGTTCAAACAATTCTTCATGATCTATACAAAATAAAAAAATTAAAAATACGATAAGAAAAATCGACTTCAAGATCTATGCAAATATTATGAGACCATGTAATTTCCCCACTCATTTTAAACTAAATATACTTTTAATTTTGAATACGTAGACTTTAAATCACACTAGTTTTACTAAAAATATATTAATAAAAAAGTTATTTATAAATATTTAAAATAAAATTGTAATTTTCATGGGAAAAACATTTTCAGATATTATAGTTTTCTAATGAATCACAATATCATTTTTAAATTTTAAAAACTAATAACCACTATCATAATTAAAAGATTTTTTCTAACACTGTAGAATCATTATTAAAATAATGGTTTCTAAATATTTTTTGTTATTGAAATATAATCATGCATACATTTATAATTATCGATTCATAGAAATCCAGAATGATCTAGTCTCCATTCTCTTCCATCATATAATGATTTTAATTATATTTCATGACCACTCATTAATAAAACAATTCTTGAGAAAATAATATAATATATATAATTTTATTTTTATTTTAATAATTAAAATAATGAATACTTTAAATTGATAAATAACATCTTGTGTGGTCAATTTCATTCGATACATATGATTTAGATCAATAAAATAAATCATTACAGTAACTATATTGATATAAATGTGCATCCAATGCTTCCTAAAAAAGTAATATGTGAGGAGAAAAATGAAAAAATATCTTAAATTATAGTTTTTTTTGTTCAACCTATAAATTTAAGGTATTAAAAAGTGTTAGTTATTTTTTATTTTACTATTTTACATTACGTAAACATTTTTCTCTTTTAATGAAATTTCATTTTCTTCTATATTAATTTTTAACGGATAAATGACATTAGGATTTGGTATGAACATTCTTAATTTGATTCTTTCCACTCAAAAAATCTATGTAAATACAAGTTGTTATTCAAAATTTCAATTAAATAATAGATGAAAAATTATATAATTCTTTAGATAGTATTGGGGATTTACTTTTGGGGTTGCCCTAATATGATATAGAGATGTTGTTCTTGATTCAAAATTCTTACAAGTGAATATATTAGGGGGATATAGCTATTTTTTATCGAACAATGACAGTATCTATAATGAGTAAATAATTAAAGGAGATCTATGAAATTATAAAATAGATGGAATGTAACATATTTCAATAGAAACATCAGGAAGTACAAAATATTGGAGTTCACTTAATAAATAACAATGGATGGATGATCTCATGAATGAAGTCCTTAAATAAAAAGTTGATTTAAATGATGGACGAGTATCCAACAAATTTATTTATTTATAAGATGTTAAATATGTAGATTATAACTATAAAAACTATTATCATAGGTGGATTCCATAATGATATCCTATTCAATGCTACCAACCAAAACCTTCATGGTTTCTCAAATAACAGCAATGACCTCCTAGTAAATTCAACTCTATACTCTAGAGTAAACCATGGGTTTATTTTTGAATACTATAAAGTTTATTTTAATGATTTGAAGGCCAAACAAGGGGATATCATCCAAGAGTGTAACACCCCGAGCTTCCATGATACGCTTCTCATTCAACAATGCAATAGCTTGCATTGTACGCAAGTTTGAGATTCTAACACACCATACCCAATCAAAATTTCCATTATGAATATTAATACCCACTTTTTGAAATTACATATATTTTATATTTCAAAATGGACTTCATTTTTGGATTCGGAATATCGAAATTCTCCGAAGTTGAATTTTTGGTATTTTTCTGAGAACGTCCAATTTTTTTATGAATAATGAAAAATACTTAATTTTTTTTTTAATCAAAATAATTAATAATGATAAATTATACTATTTATTAGTTTTAAAGTATAATTAGAATATATTTTTACCATTTTATCCAATGGTGTTTATTACAATTAATTTCACTTTGAAATTGGACTTAAATAATTGTCATTCTTTTGATATATATTGATTCTTTAAAACATGTGATTTGTTGTGATAGTGGGAATTAAATGTAAAATTAATTAATGCAACTTATATGTTTGGAAATTTTAAAATAGACATCATTTTTGAATTCAGAATATCAATTATAGCTTAGTGTGAAATTTTGGAATTGTTCTGAAAAACGTTAATTTTTGATGAATAGTGAAACCACTAAGTGGTAGTTAAAAAACTGATTTTTCATTTAAATGAAACATTACCACTTCTGTGATTTGATTTTCAAAAATCTTACATACATTGTTTTCATTTGGAAGTAAAATTTTGTTTAATGGGGTTAAAATAATTTTATGGTGAATGGTAGCATATAAGTTTAATTAATCGCTATTAAAGGTAATTAGTGAAATTTAAGGTAAAAATAATATTATAAAAATATGAAAATACCCATAAACTTGTCTGACCATTATTTTATGAGTGATGGACGACCAATGCAGTCCATGTATCAACTTGGGGACCCCATGGATCCACTTGGGTAAGAAAATGACATTAATAACTTTTTATTTAAAGTAAAAATAAAATTGTCACAAACATGTGTTGTTTTACTAAATGAATTATTACATGAGGTTATATAAGTTAAATTTTTTAATATAAATATTCATTGGAAAGATAAAAATATTTACTAAATCATGATAGTTTTTTAATAATTTTTAGTTGTTAAATAAATTAAATTTTTTATGACACCATGATGATGCAGCGATTACCTTATTAATTGATGATTAAAATAAAATTAAAAGATAATGTAAAATATAAGACTTAAACTTTCAAAAACCTACTTAGTAGATATAGAACCTGTATCACCATATCCTCTAAATATATAAGTATGGGACATTTAAAATCCGAAAATCATTATATAATAAAATAACATTTCATGACATTCCCAGAGTGCCCATCCTCTCCTCATATAAAAGACTCACACCACTACCACCTTATTCACACCATCAAAGCCTTTTTTCTCGGCCAACCTCTGCCCAAATACTCTCTAAACTTCCCCCTTTTACTCCTAGAAGCCTCACTTTGGGCAGAAGTATTCCCAAGGAATCCTTTGGCTCAAATCAAAAAGAGTTACCTGATTTTAAGGTAATGTCATCTCTTATGTTATTTTGTTTTATTTTGATTCTCCCACCCCCTAAACACATTTAATTATTATATTTTTTAACAACACCAATATCCTAAATATACTTGGATGTTTTTATGTGGAGGATTTTATTTACACTTACACACACCTTCATCTAATGTTTAAAGAACATACTGTTTCTGTGGGTGGCGAATTACTGTCTCACAAAACGATAATTGTTCAATTTTATATTACCACGTATCATGGTGACCATTATGATGAAACTATTTTGATATAATATATATATATTTTTTTTTCTTATGATTCTTTATTTTTTATTTATGGCATAACTTTATGATTTCCATTATGGATAAACTCGATAATTTCATTTTAGGAAGTGCGGACTACCGCCCCCTCAAAGTGATTTGAATCATTAATGCCATATGTGGGATGTATAAAGGATTTATTAAATTATATTATACATGATAATATACTGGAATTATAGTATACCTTTATATAATTATAATTTCATTCCATTAAATATGAAATAGAAATGAAAGTAGCGTTCATGTGTACATACGGCTTACTATCTCCATGAATGGTGCATTTCATTTCTTACCTCTAAATGTTATGTAATATTTTAAATGCATGTATATACTGGATATATATAGAATATATAATATCTAAATCATGAATATAATTCTTGATATAATGGATATTTCACCACATGAACAAATTGTAATTATAAGAAGTTTATTTTTGACTCACGTAACAAAGATCGACAAAATGACTGTTATTAACATAAATAATTACATAATGTTCATAACAGGGTAAAAAGTGATATAAAAGGAATAATGATCTTGAAAAAGGTTCTTAATCAAGTATAAATTATCTCTAGCTTATTATTCAGGAGTTTAAAGAACAATCGAGTCATGTCCGACATGATGTAATGGAACTTCTTAACCCAATTTCCATTCTCTGAGTTAATCTCCTACTTTCAAATTATATCGTGATATTATTATGTCCTTTATTGTATTTTTTTACATTCATTAAGTGTACTTATAGTGAATACACATAATAGATCTATTTTATTTAAAAAATTATCTTTCTAAGGGACTTCGTCTCAATCTCCCTTCATTGAGGCATATTTTGTTTTATTTACAAATTTCATCTATACGGTGTATAAACCCCTTTGACTTTTACGTTTATTCAAAAAGAATCGCTTTATATGAAAAAATTTACTAAATGAAAAAAAGGTAATGTTTCCTTATACATATGCGGCGATAATGACTTCTCTGCCTCCATGACCATTATTTGAGTTTAGGCTTCCTCTACAAGCCATAACATTTCATATAATGAAAAATAAATACCACGTTTTACATTTCATTTATTTTGGTATTGAAAATGGTTTTGATAATATTTTATTATATCAATGTGTTGTATTGATATCTTGTGATTGAAATGTGGAAATGTAATATTTCCTTTATGCATGTTTTATGTGATACGGTTATGTTATGGTTTATGATATGTTTAAATCTATTCATATGAGGAATGTATTGGACTTAATAAGTGACAGGTGGAGCCCGCTATAGCTCCTTGATGCATCGACAGGTCTAATGAGACAAACTAGTGTCTTGGCACGAGGCCTTGGCTATGTGGTTATGATAGTCTGGAATTATGCATTCCATCATTATGAAAGTGGTTATTGATATTTCATGTGATTATTCGACCAGTAGAATATCCATGTGATCAGTAAATGACATTATCTCATTTTAATTTTTCCATATTATATTGAAGTTCAAGTTTAAAAGGCTTTTGTTTTAGTTATACATTGCCTTAAATGTTTATGTTTATTTATGAAAGCTTCTTCTATATTGTTATCCTTACTGAGCATCTGAGCTCACACCTCTCAGTGTTTTATTTTTCCCTAGATGTGAAGAAAAATTTTATGACTGACATATAGGGATAGTCTGAAGGGAATAGATGTGTGGACTATGGAGACTATTTTATCGTGATTTTTCACTTTATTATTTAATGTAACATTTATGAATGTATCTAGTGTTGCCAAGGCTACTAAACTATTTGGTCCTTCGGGACTTGATATTTTGTGATCATGACAATGTTACGCAATAATGCACCGACTCTGGGTGACTGGGGTCAGGGAATTACAATTGCTATCAGAAGAAGTTTAGTACTAACCTAGGAAGCTATATTTAGATAAACTCTGATTAAAGCACATAGCCCAAAGATAGAATTTGAGAATTAGTATAGATGAACTTCCTAGAATTTTTGTATTATAGAGATTTTTGTGAGTTTTCAAGTAGTACATCCCTGTCTGGATACGAGCAGGTAGAGGTGGCTCTGGAACAGATGTACCTACGGGTAAAACCCAAAAACACGTCTTTGAGTTGGACTCGAACGGGAACTGGTGCACGACAACGGGCCTTGCTGCACTCTTGATTACGACACTCCCGGGGGATATGATTAGGATAATTATCATTTTTTTAACCAAGTATTATGATGGTTTTATGAGTATATACTTCCTCAAAGAAAATTTTTTTTATGATTATGGATTATATCAATAAAATTTTCAATTATCATTAAGTATTTTACAAGTTTGGAATTATTCATTACAATTCATAAACTAACCTAGTTTATGCCATTATATAGAAATGGTTCCCAGTAAAAGATATGTGAACTCCATCAATACGTATGATCCAAAGAGTAAGAAGGATCATATCTTTCACGGTATTAAGCCAACATTTAGAAGTGAAATAGTCTCCCATTTTTTTCAAAATATGAATAAATAGTGTCATGTGTTAACATGATAAGTAAAGAATTCTCAGAGTCTTATGCCTTTGAAGGGATGAAAGAGAAGAAAAGCATGGAAGAGAGAATGATGGATAAAGGGATGAGGGAAAAGAAGAATTTTCCAATATTTGGTAACTGTGGGAAGAAACACCTTGGAAATTTCCTGAAGGGAATGTGAGTTTGTTATAATTGTGGAGAAAAAGGACCCCAAGTGCGTTACTGCAAGGGTAAGAAAAAGGTTTCAAATGTACAATGCTTCATCTTCAAGGAGTGGGGACACTACGCAAACCAATGTCCAAATTTTTAGAGTGTGCCCCAAATTATTTTATTGGATAATAATCAAATTATGATACTACCAAATATGAGGAGGAATGATTAGAGTTCGTTGTTGTTAATAAAAAATTTTGTCATTTGAATGTTGTTTCAATGATTTAATGGTTATAATAATTATGTAGTATATAAGGATTTTACTGAAGTACTATGTTATCAAGGACTTGAGATTGTGTTGAAACAAGAAATGTGACTCCACAGTAGGTTAAATTTTTGGAAAACATATGGTTGAGAGAAAGATAAACAATAATATGATTCTAATACCGAGATTGTGATTTTGGAATAAGACATGATTGATTTTGATAAATTATATTAGATATTCGAAACTTCATTGAAACTAATTAATGATTTGTATACATTTTTGGATAGAAGGAGTATATCCAGTATTCTATAAGAAATAAGGGATCATTGTAATTTAGGATGTTGCAGTGTTTTAAAAGAATACATGATGAAGGTGTTCACATGTTGTTACATGGATGAAAAGGATCATCATTATGTTTACCTTCCTTATAAAATTTGTACTGTGAGTTGGAAAGAATTATTTTGGATAACTATAATGGTTGGAATGGATTAAGTTGAACTTTGGGTAGTATTTTTTAAGGTTAAAACATTTATTAATATTATTTTTGAATTATTATAATACTATAGTTTTAGGAAAAGGACAACCTACAGGTCGGGGGATATCCCATCGCGTCGGACAAAGCTGCAGGAATCGAACCCAGAACCATAGTGCGACAGGCCTTTATTAACTACCACTAGCCTACAGGAATTCATTTTTAATTAAAAATAGTTTTCCTAATCTAAATGGTATGTGTTAATATTTAGAACCTTATACAATTTGGCTAAATATAATATTTTTGAGTTCTTTTACCATTTGGAGTGAAACATCGGTTTGTGGTAAAAATTTATTAAAGAATGAAAGTCTACATGACAAGTAAGTATATTTCCTTACATTATTAGTAAATCTCATAAATAAATTCCTCAACTTTATGAAAGGTAACATAAAACAAAAACTTTGTCGATTAACTTTTCCCACTGCGGAATCAATGTTCGTTTAACCAATCACAAGTTAGTGATTTTATTGTAGTTAAATTTCTCCTCACCCTATTTTCTACAACTCTCCATCAGACCATGATGGTTTATTTTTCCTCCATATCCATATTTTCTTAGAATCCTAGTATGAGTTATCTGGGGTGACCATTGCACTTCTCTTTCTTTCTTTTTATGTTATAATTTTATTAACCTTATTTCCGATGTGGGTTTTCCCCAAACGTATTTTCTATTTTCAAGCTATTATTTTCAAATAAAAATTTCAAATTACGAGGATGCAATTTATTAAAGGAGGGGACAATGTAACACCCCGAGCATCCACGATAGGCTTCTCTTTCAATAATGCAATAGCTTGCATTGTATGGATGTTCGAGATTCTAACACACCGCGACAAATAAAAATAGCCATTATGAATAGTAATACCCACTTTTTGAAATTATATATATTTTATATTTCAAAATGGACTTCATTTCTGGATTTGGAATATTGAAATTAACCTAATTTGATTTTTTGGTATTTTTCTGAGAACTTCCAATTTTTTTATGAATAGTGAATAATACATAAAAACAACTTTTTAATCAAAATAATTTATACTGATAAATTATAGTATTGATTGGTTTTAAAGTATAATTAGAATATATTTTTACCATTTTTTCCAATGGTGTTCATTAGAATTAATTTCACTTTGGATTTGGACATAAACAATTGTCAATCTTTTGATATTTATTGTTTCTTAAAAACATGTAATTTGTTGCCACAACGAGAATTAACTATAAAATTAAATAATGAAACTTATATGTTTGGAATTTTGTAAAATAGTCATAATTTTTTAATTCGGAATATCAATTATAGCTTATGGTGAAATTTTGGCATTGTTCTAAAAAACGTCAATTTTTTATGAATAGTGAAACCACTAAGTGGTAGTTAAAAAACAGATTTTTCGTTTAAATGAATCATTACCACTTCTGTGATTTTATTATCAAAAATCCGACATACATGGTTGTAATTAGGAAGTAAAATGTGGTTCAATGTGATTAAAATAATTTTTTGGTGAATAGTAACTGTTAAGTTTAATTAATCGCGATTAAAGGTAATTAGTGAAATTTAAGGTAAAAATGATATTATAAAAATTTTAAAATACACTTACCCTTGTCCTAACCTTATTTTATGAGTCATTTCCGACCAAGAAAATCAATGGGTAAATATTGGGACCCCATGGAGCCACTTGGCTATGAAAAAGACATTAATAACATTTTATTTAAAGTAAAAATAAAATTGTCACAAACATGTGTTGTTTTACTAAAATAATTATTACATGAGGTTATATATGTTAATATTTTGACTATAAATATTTATTGGAAATATATAATGATTTCCAACATCATGATATTTGTTTTATATTTTATAGACATTAAATAAATTAACTTTTTTATGACACCGTTTTGATGTAGATATTACCTCATTAATTAACGATTTAAATAAAATGAAAAGATAATGTAAAATATAAGATATGCACTTGTAAAAAACCTATTGTATGAGTATATTTCGAACCCTTATCACCTTATACTCGAAATAGAAAAATGTGAGACCTTTAAAATCCGAAATTCATTATATAATAATGTAAACTTTCATGACGTTCCAAGAGTGCCCCTCCTATCCACTTATAAAAGGCCCCCACCACTACCACCTTATTCACACCATCAAAGCCATTAGGCTCTTCCAAACTCTGCCTAAATACTCTCTCAAATTCACTCTCTTACTCCTAGATTACTCACTTTGGTAAAAAGTCTTCCCAAAGAATCCTTTGGCTTAAATCAAAAAGAATTACCCGATTTTAAGGTAATGTCTTCTCTTATGTTATTTTGATTTATTTTGATTCTCCAACCCCCTGAACTCTTTTAATTATTTTCTTTTGTAACAACACCAGTATCCTAAAAATACTTGGATGTTTTTATGAGATTGATTTTATTTACACTTACACACACTTTCGTCTAATGGTTAAAGAACATATTGTTTCTGTGGGAGGCGAATTACTACCTCACGAAACGATGATTGTTCAATTTTATATTAACACCTCTAATGGTGGCCATTATGATGAAAATATATTTATATATGATATATATTATGCTTTTGTTTTCCTTATGATTCTTTATTTTTCATTTATGGCATGATTTTATGATTTCCATTATGGGTAAACTCGATAATTTCATTTTAGGAAGTGCAGACTACCGCCCCCTCAAAGTGATTTGATTGTTAATGCCATATGGGGGGTGTATAAAGGATAGTGTAAATGATATTATAAATTATATTATACTGGAATTATAGTATAAATTTATATAATTATAATTTCATTCCATTAAATACGAAATATAAATGAAAGGAGCGTTCATGCGTACGTACGGCTTACTGTCTCCATCAATGGTGCATTTCATTTCTTACCTCTAAATGTTATGTACTATTATAAATTCATTTACATACTGAATATATATGATATATATAATATCTACATCATTAATATAATTCCGGATATAATGGATATTTGACCACATGAATAAATTGAAATTATAAGTAGTTTATTTTTGACTCACGTACCAAAGATCGACAAAATGACCGTTATTAACTTAAATAATTACATAATTTTCATAACATGGTAATAAGTGATATAAATGGAAAAATTAACTTGAAAAAGGTTCTTAATCAAGTATAAATTAACTCTAGTTTATTATTCAAGAGGTTAAATAATGATCGAGTCAAGTCCGACATGAGGTAAGGGAACTTCTTAACCCAATTTCATTTCTTTGGGTTAATCTCATACTTTCAAATTATGCCATGATATTATTATTTCCTATCTTATATTTTTACTTTCATTAAGTGTACTTTTAGTGATTACACATAATAGATCTATTTTATTTAAAAATATGATCTTTGTATGGGACTTTTTCTCAATCTCCATTCATTAAGGCATATTTTGTTTTATACACAAATTTCTTCTATCCGGTTTATAAACCACTTTGACTTGTACGTTTATTAAAAAAGAATCTCTTTATATAAAGAATTTTACTAAATAAAAAAATGGAATGTTTTTTTTGTACGTATGCGGCGACAATGACTTCTCCGACTCCGTGACCATTATTTGTGTTTAAGTTTCCTCTACAAGCCATAACGTTTTTAAAATGAAAAATAAATACTATGTTTTACTTTTCATTTATTTAGGTATTGAAAATGGTTTTGATAATGTTTTATTATATCAATGTGTTGTATTGATATCTTGTGATTGAAATATGGAAATGTTATGATTCCTTTATGCATGATTTATGTGATACAGTTATGCTATGGTTTATGATATGTTTAAACCTGTTCTTATGAGGAATTTATTTGACATAATAAGTGACGGGTGGAGCCCACTATCGCTCCTCGATGCATCGGCAGGTCTCATGAGACAAACTAGTGTCTTGGCATGAGGCCTTGACAAAATCTTATTTGTAGTCTTGGCACAAGGGCTTGGCTACGTGGTTATGATAGTCTGGCATTATGCAATCCATCATTATTAAAGTGGATATTGATATTACATGTGATTATTCGACCAGTAGAATATCAATGTGAATAATTAAATGGAATTATATCATTTTACTTTTTCCATATTATGTTGAAGTTAAAGTTTAAAAGGCTTTTGATTTAGTTATAAATTTCCTTAAATGTTTATGTTTATTTATGAATGCTTCCGCTATATTGTTATCCTCACTGATCATCTGGGCTCACCCCTTTCAGTGTTTTATTTTTCCCTGTATATGAAGAAATATTTTATGACTGATGTACAGGGATAGTCTGAAGGGGATAGAAGTGTGGAATATAGAGACTATGTTATCGTTATTTTTCACTTTATGAAGAAATATAACATTTATGAATTTATCCATTGTTTCCAAGGATACTAAACTAATCGGTCTTTTGAGAATTGATATTTTGTGGTCATGCCAATGATACACAATAATGCACCGAATCTTGGTGACTGGGGTTGGGGTATTGCAGTGGGTATCAGAGGGAGTTTAGTACTAACCATGGAAGCATGATTTAGATAAACACTGATTAAAGCACATATCCCAAAGATAGACTTTGAGGATTAGTATAGAAGAACTTCCTAGAATTTGGGTATTATAGAGATTTTGTGAGTTTTCGAGCAATAAATCCCTGTCTGGATACGAGCAGGTAGAGGCGGTTCTGGCACAGATGTAAATAGGAGTAGAACCTGAAAACACCTCTATGAGCTAGACTCGAACGAGAACTGGTGCACGACAATGGGCCTTGCTTCACTCTTGATTACGACACTCCTGGGGGATATGCTTAGGATAATTCTCATTTTTTTACAAACCATTATGAAGGGTTTATGTGTATATACTTCCTTAAAGAAATCATTTTTTATGATTATGGATTATATCCATAAACCATTCAATTTATATTAAGTATTTTACAAGTTTGTAATTATTCATTGAAATTTATAAACTATCCTAGTTTATGCCATTGTATAGAAATGGCACCCAGTTGAAGGAATGGTAACTCCATCAATATGTGTGATCCAAAAAGTAAGAAGGATCATATCTTTCACGGTATTAAGACATCATTTAGAAGGTAAATATTCTCCCATGTGTTCTCAACATATGAAGAAATAATATCATGTGGTAATAAGATAAGTAAATATTTCTATGAGTCTTATGGCTTTGAAGGGATGAAAGAGAAGAAAAGGATAGAAGAGAGAATGATGGATAAAGGGACGAGGGAAAAGAAGAATTTTCCAATATGTGGTAATTATGGGAAGAAACACCTTGGAACTTGCCTAAAAGCAATGGGATTTTGTTATAATTGTGGAGAAAAAGGACACCAAGTGCGTGACTGCAAGGGTAAGAAAAAGGTTTCAAATGTACAATGCTTCATCTTCAAGGAGTGGGGACACTACGCAAATAAATGTCCAAATCATCAAAGTATGCCCCAAATTATTTTATTGGATAATAATCAAGTTATGATACTACCACATATGTTGAGTAATGATTTGAGTTCATATGTTGTCATTAAATAATTTTGTCATTTGAGTGTTGTATCAATGATGTGTTGGTTATAATAATTTTGGAGTATATAATGATTGTACTGCAGTACTATTTAATCAAGGACTTGAGATTCTGTGGAACCAAGAAAAGTGACTCCACATCGGGTTAAATTTTTGGAAAATATATGGTTGAGAGAAAGATAAACCATAATATGGTTCGGATACCTAGATAGTGATTTCGTTATAAGACATGATTGATTTGGATAAATTATATTGGATATTCTTAGCTTCCTTGAAATAGATTAATGATTTGTATACATTTTTTGATAGAAGGAGTATATCCAGTATTCTATAAGGAATAAGGGATCTTGGTAATTTAGGATGCTGCAGTGTTTTAAAAGAATACACGATGAAGGTGTTAACATGTTGTTACATGAAAAAAGGATCTTCATTATGTTTACCTTCTTTACAAAATTTTGATTGTGAGTTGGACAGATGTATTTTGGATAACTATAAAGGTTGGAATGGATTGAGTTGAACTTTGAGTAGTATTGTTTAAGGATAAAACATTTATGAAGATTATTTTTGGAATATTATAATACTATAGTTTTAAGAAAAGGACAACCTGTAGGTTGGGGGTTAACCCTTCGTGTCAGAAAAGCTGTAGTAATCGAACCCACAACCATAGTGCGACATGTCTTTATTACCTACCACTAGCCTACAAAAATACCCTGGTTATTAAAAATAGTTTTCCTAATCTAAATGGTGTGTGTTAATATTTGTAACCTTATAAAATTAGGATAAATAGAATATTATTGAGTTCTTTTACTATTTGGAGTGAAAGATGGGTTTGTGGTAATAATTTATTATAGAATGAATGTCTACATGGCTAGTACGTATATTTCCTTACGTTATTAGTAAATCTCCTAAATAAATTCCTCATCTTCATGAAAGGTAACTTAAAACAAAAATGTTGTCTGTTAACTTTTCCTACTGGGGAATCAATGATCGTTTAACCAATCACAAGTTTGTGATTTTCTTGTAGTTAACTTTCTCGTAACCCTGTTTTCTAAAACTCTCCATCAGACCATGATGGTTTGTTTTTCCTCCATGTCAATATTTTCATATAATCCTAGTATGATCTATCTTGGGTGACCTCTGTACTTCTCTTTCTTTTTTTTAATCTTATATTTTTATTAACCTTATTTCTGATGTGGTTTTTCCACAAAGGTATTTTCTATTTTCAACCTTTTATTTTCAAGGGAAAATTTCAAATTTTTAGGATGAAATTTAATAATGGAGGGGAAAATGTAACACCCCGAGCTTCCACGATACACTTCTCTTTTAATAATGCAATAGCTTGCATTGTACGCAAGTTTGAGATTCTAACACATCGTGACCAATCAAAATAGCCATTATGAATAGTAATACCCACTTTTAGAAAATATATATTTTCTATATTTCAAAATGGACTTCATCTTTTGATTCAGAATATCGAAATTATCATATGTTGTATTTTTGGTATTTTTCTGAGAACTTTTAATTTTTTATGAATAGTGAAAAATACATAAAGAAATTTTTCTTAATCAAAATAATTTATAGTGATAAATTATACTATTGATTGGTTTTAAAGTATAATTGTAATATATTTTTACCATTTTATCCAAGGGTGTTCATTAGAATTAAGTTCACTTTGAAATTGGATATAAACAATTGTCAATCTTTTGATATATATTGTTTCTTAAAAACAGGCTATTTGTTGTGACAGTGGAAATTAATTATTAAATTAATTAATAAAACTTATATGTTTGGAATTTTGTAAAATAGACATCATTTTTGTATTCAGAATTTTAATTATAGATTAGGGTGAAATTTTGGCATTTTTCTGAAAAACGATAAATTTTTATGAATAGTGAAACCACTAAGTGGTAGTCAAAAAACTGATTTTTCATTTAAATGAAAAATTACCACATCTATGATTTGATTTCCAAAAATCTGACATACATGGTTAACATTAGGAAGTAAAATTTGGTTCAATGGGATTATAATAATTTTTTTGTGAATAGTAACTTTTATGTTTAATTAATCGCAATTAAAGTTAATTAGTGAAATTTAAGGTAAAAATTATATTATAAAAATATGAAACAACCCTTACACTTATCCTACCCTTGTTTTATGATTCATGGACAACCATGACAATCCATGGGTCATCTTGGGGACCCCATGGAGCCACTTGGGTAAGAAAATGACAATAATAACTTTTTAGTTAAAGTAAAAATAAAAAATTCACCAACATGTGTGGTTTAAATAAAAAATATTATTACATGAGGTTATATATGTTACATTTTTGACTATATATATTCATTGGAAAGATAAAACGATTTCTTAAGTCATGATATTTGTTTTATAATTTTTAGACATTAAATAAATTAAATTTTTTATGACACCATGATGATGCAGAGATTTCCTCATTAATTAACGATTTAAATAAAATAAAAAGATAATGTAAAATCTAAAACTTACACTTGTCAAAAACCTATTGGATTAGTATATTTCTAACCCTTATAACGTTATCCTTGAAATATAAAAGTGTAGGACCTTTAAAATCTGATACACATTATATAATAAAGTAACAGTTCATGACATTCCAAGAGTGCCCATCCTCTCCCCTTATAAAAGGCCCCCACCACTACCACCTTATTCACACCATCAAATCCATTTGGCTCGGCCAACCTCTGTCCAAATAATCTCTCAAAATTCCTCTATTACTCCTAGAAGTCTCACATTGGGAAGAAGTCATCCCAAGGAAGCCTTTGGCTCAAATCAAAAAGCGTTACCCGATTTTAAGGTAATGTCTTATCTTATGTTATTAGGTTTTATTTTGATTCTCCAACCCCCTAAACTCTTTTAATTATTTTCTTTGTAACAACACCAGTATCCTCAATATACTTGTATGTATTTATGAGAAGGAGATAATTTACACTTACACACACCTTCGTCTAATAGTTAAAGAACATACTGTTTTTGTGGGTGGCGAATTACTGCCTCCCGAAACGATGATTGTTCAATTTTCTATTAACACCTCTCATGGTGGACATTCTGATGAAAATATTTTTATATATGATATATATTATGTTTTTTTCCTTATTATTCTTTATTTATCATTTATGGCTTACCTTTATAATTTCCATTATGGGTAAACTCGATAATTTCATATTAGGAAGTGCGGACTACAGCCCCCTCAATGTGATTTGAATCGTTAATGCCGTATGTGGGATGTATAAAGGATAGAGTAAACGATATTATACATGATATTATACTGGAATTATAAAATACCTTTATATAAAAATAATTTCACTAGATTAAATATGAAATATAAATTAAAGTAGCGTTCATGCGTACGTACTGCTTACTGTCTCCATGAACGGTGCATTTCATTTCTTACGTATAAATGTTATGTAATATTATAAATGCATGTATATACTGGATATATATTATATATATGATATCTACATCATGAATATAATTATGGATATAATTGATATTTCACTACATGAACAAATTGTAATTATAAGAAGTTTATTTTTGACTCACGTACAAAAGATCGACAAAACGACCATTATTAACTTAAATAATTACATAATGTTCATAACATGGTAATAAGTGATATAAAAGAAATAATGAACATGAAAATGGTTCATAAGAAAGTATAAATTAAATCTAGTTTATTATTCAGGAGGTTAAAGAACAATCGAGTCATGTCAGACACGAGGTAAGGGAACTTCTTAAACCAATTTCCATTCTTTGGGTTAATCTCCTAATTTCAAATTACGCCATGATATTATTATGTCCTATAATGTATTTTTACTTTCATTAAGTGTAATTACAGTGAATACACATAATAGATCATTTTTATTTAAAAAAATGGTCAATGTAAGGGACTTTTTCTCAGTCTCCATTCATTGAGGAATACATTGTTTTATACACAAATTTCTTCTATACGTTGTATAAACCCCTTTGACTTTTACATTTATTCAAAAAGAATCACTTTATACGAAGAATTTTACTAAAAGACAAAAGCAAATGGTTTTTTGTACGTATGCGGTGACAATGACTTCTCTATCGCCGTGACCATTATTTGACTTTAGGCTTCCCCTACAAGACATAAATTTTTTTAAAATTAAAAATATATACCATGTTTTAATATACATTTATATTGGTATTTAGAATGGTTTTGATAATGTTTTATTAAATCAATGTGTTTTATTGATATCTTGTGATTGAAATGTGGAAATGTTATGTTTCATTTATGCATGTTTTATTTGATACAGTTATGTTATGGTCTATGATGTGTTTAAACCTATTCATATAAGGAATACATTGGACTAAATAAGTGATGGGTGGAGACCACAATAACTCCTCGATGCATCGGCAGGTCTCATGAGAAAAACTAGTGTCTTGGCATGAGGCCTTGACAAAATCTTATTTGTAGTCTTAGAACGAGGCCTTGGCTACATGGTTATGATAGTCTGGCATTATGCATTCCATCATTATGAAGGTGGTTATTGATATTGCATGTGATTATTCGACTTGTAGAATATCCTTCTGAATAAGGAAATGACATTATCTCATTTTACTTTTTCCATATTATGTTGATGTTCAAGTTTTAAAGGATTTTGTTTTAGTTATACATTGACTTAATTTTTTTTGTTTATTTATGAAATCTTCTACTATATTTTTATCCTTATAGAGCATCTGAGCTCACCCCTTTCATTGTTTTATTTTTCCCAGGATGTGAAGAAATATTTTATGACTGACCTATAGAGATAGTTTTAAGGGGATAGAATTGTGGACTATGGAGACTATGCTATCTTGATTTTTCACTTTATGATGTAATGTTACATTTATGAATGTATCTAGTGTTTCCAAGGCTACTAAACTAATCGGTCTTTTGAGACTTGATCTTTTGTGATCATTCCATTGTTACGCAATAATGCACCGACTCTGGGTGACTGGGGTCAGGGAATTACAAAGAGTTCTAGGTTTATCAACCAGATTCTATGTAAAATATGGAGATTCAAGTCTACTGAATTGAAAATAAACTCATGGTGAAACCAAGATGTGTATTTCCTTGAAACAGATAGCCATCACTTTGAGATAAAAAAAACACTGGATAGTATTATAACATTAGAAATGTGTTGGATGAATGTTTTTTTAAATTAAATGAATGATAATAAAGAGAAATATGTAAAGGAAAAATAACGTTGAGAAAATGGTTAAAAAAGTATCCCCACAAAAATCGTACACCTCACTCTCTAATGTGATAATAACGATAAAAATGAAATTTTTTCTTATTACTTTTTATTTTACTTTTTATGTTTTATGTTGTGAAATAATTCCAATATTCATTTGGAATGAAAAAAGGAATTATTGGACTGTCATAAAATCGCATGATGTCCCAATTTGGTTGGAAATAGTTGAAAGCATTAAGCTTTTACTAGATAGAATGTATGTGTTGAATAAAAACAATAGTTAAATCTAGATAACAATGGTTGGATGATAGAATGCATTATTCACCATGTATGATACAGAAAGAACATATATTCTCTCAATGTTCCAACAACAAGCCAGTGCCACAAGAAAGTTATGTAGTGGACTTTTGGAAGGAATAAATTTCCCTTTTATGGTGGACCCCGCCACAATGATTAGTCTCCCAATGAATCCATTCTCTTCCCAAAAACGCTATAATTAAAATAATTCTATATAAGAATATAAAAACACCCCATTAGTTATAGGAAGAATATGAATACCTTGATGATCTATTAATATCTCTCTTTAGATACTTTTTTCATTTTCAATCTCCCTCCTCTCTCCTCTTACTCTCTCCCACTATTATCTTGTTTTTATTATTATAAGGATCATGAGTGAGATTAATATATAATTTATAATGAATTTATGTATAGACTAAAGCTTGATAAACATGGAAGTTACATTTATTTTTTGGAATACTTAAATAGATGAACCAAACAGATGCCCATTGACAATATTAGTTATGTGACTTTGGTAACATAGAAAAAATATTATAATCATGGTGAATGATATTCTAGATCTCCCATAAATATCATCCTCTTTATTCCAACCTAAAACCATTCTTTATATCCTATAACAAGAAAATATAAAAAGGGTGATCTCAAATGCATAATAAGGGTAATTATAAATCACAAAAACCAAAACCATAAACATTTGAATGTAAAACATTAGCATAACGTTTAAACAAAAACATCATGAGTCATGAAATAAATCTCTGAAGTATGTATGGCATGGATAAAAAAGGAACATAAACCATGATAAATTATCATTGGCATAAATAAAATAATTTTGGAAAACTAATAATCACATATTATGATTTCTATAGTAGCCAAGGCATTGAATCCAAGACCATCATAGTGGAAAAAATACATTACTAAACGGGTATTACTTGTTATTCCATGAATATATTACTAAATTGGATTTACATAAAATTCCATGCATATATATCTCATGAGATATAAATCGTTACCCAACACATTGGTGGGAGATATAGATCCCACTAATCTCATTATGAAATAATTCTTATATGTTCTACAAAAATATATATCATTCATTATAGCATAACCCATGAAATAAAATTGGATTCTTATACATCATTTCATCATAACATAATCCATATAATATAAATAGACTTATTAAAAATTAATTAAATCAAAAATAAAATAAAATCAATGTTATATTAAGGATAGAAACCTAAACCTATGAATATTATAAGGAACAAAATTATGATAAAATATTTTAATCTAATTCATGAAAAAAATATCTAATCTTTTTCCAAAATGGTTTCCTTAATCAAAATGTCTTGAAATTATAAAATAAATGAATATAGTTGGAAATAAACATGAAATAATGTACAGGAAGCTTCATGGAAATAATATGTTAAGAGGATGTAGAATTCCATTCATGTAGTATATGTTAAAAAAACATCCCCCTTATTATTTTACTGGAAAATTGAAAATGCACCTCATATGGTAAATAAAAAGAAGATTCATTAAATACCAAGTAGTAAAAGTCAACAATGGGTAAAATGACTTTAATAATACATAGAATAATAGTACACATTTTATGAAAATATTTTTATAAAACATGGACATGGATGAGTAATATACCCCAAGAAAATACTTACGTATATAAATAATCTCAGATAAAAATAAGATTAAAAAAATTATCCCATACCTTAGGTCCAATTTCACTCATATGTGTCTGAATATCATCTACAGTGAGTTTGAATCTATTATTAAATAAAAAATAAAACCATAATAATATTTATGTTAACAAGTATGATTCACTTACAACTTTATATTACCTGTTCATTTGTCAATTCCAGGTTAAAGTAAAATTTTGGGTAACAATCGTTTAATTTATCATATGCATTTAGACCTATTGTTCTTCATATGGTTACGTAAATAATTATTTACTCAATTACATAATGTAAACCATGATTTATATATCATATATATTTAGTACATAAATATATATAATTGATCAATAAATGGAATGGAATAAAATGTTCAATGCGATGTGAGGCTGTATCTATGCATGAAAGTTGTTTTCATTTCCTTATTAAATTGAATGGAAGTAATAAAATGACAGAAATATATATACATAAATATAGTATCATTATTATGTAAAATATTTCATGATTATTTATCATATATACTTTATAATCATTCTTGAATGGTTAAAATGGAGAATGAATCTCATCGAGTCTTGCGGATGGTAAGTCGTACGTACGCAAGAGCGACCATATCATTCCCATTGTTGATAAGCAGTTTTGAATTGGGTGGGGTATAATATCTAAGAATTAGTATCATATAATAATAATCATATATATTTATTATTTCCACCATTATACCCATCCATGTAATGTGCTGGGGAACAAAAAATTACCCCACAAACTGGAGAAGGTAATTCGTACATACATATACACGGTGATTTTGTTTTTCTTATGATCGATATAATGTGAAATAAATTAGTTTCATATTTATAATAAAATATAAGTATATTACTGATATTGATGTTATTACATTATAATAAAACAACTAATGAATATTATATAGGAGAAGAAGTAAATATGAATGAATCTTTAGAATAGATTTCCTCTTCCTAAACGTGCCTCCATTAAATTTCATTTTGGAGCACTAGAGTTGGACTTGTGAAAATCCCAGAACATATATAGGGTAAATATAGTATTTGAGAAGAAATTTTTTTTATTTTTTGGCCGAGATTTAATGCTAAAAATGTAGTGAAGTTGAGAGGGTTTAGGTCCCCTATTATTAGAGAGGAGAGGGGAACTTTAGAAACATTCCATTATATTAATATATTATAAATTTAATTTCAATTAAAAATAGTCCAAAAATTATTTATGTATAAGATAAGACTATTTTGCTTCGAATACCAATCATCTAATAATTTTTTGACAATTTTGGAATATTTTTTTATACACATCTTTTTGGTTTTACCCTTATTATACCATTTTGAATATTGTCGTGATTTAATGTTATTTACACATTGAGTGTTAATGTAATAAATATATCATATCAGAAAACCCAAAAAAGTTATTTATGATATATTTGGACATATATTAACCATTTTATTGAATTGTAAATTTTTATTAATTTTATATCATTTAATAAAATATTTTATTTTTTAAGTTATGAATTATCTCAATTTTGGATACTATTCATACTTTCCTTTTTAAAAAATTCATACCAAAATTATTACTTCAAAAAAAAATGAAGTAACACATCCTTAATATGTCAATGTTATCCAGAAAATTCATGGATGACCTCAAAATATTCAAATTAAACTTATTTGAGTATTTATAATTTTTTTAAAATAATTCATTAATGAGGTAATCACTATATCATAATTGTGTCATAAATAATTATATTTATCTAATATCTGAACATTATTAAAAAAATACCTTGATATAATATATATATTTATATTTATAATTACTATTAATATGATTAGATATTTGTTATATAACCACATATTAAAATCAATTTAGTAAAAGATACATGTTTAACATATAATTATCATTACATTAAATTAATTCTTATAAAGATTCATTTTTACACCAAATGAATCCATTGGGTCCCAAAATAGACCCGTGTATGACCTCGGTAGCACATATTTCAATTAATGGTTTTAGGAAATGTGTTACTGTAGTTTAATTTTTATATAATATTATCTGTTTACCCTTATTTACCGGATTTACGCATTAACCATTGTAAATAAAATAATTTCTTATGTTTTTATTCATAATATATAAAAATAAAAATTACATATTTAAAAAATATTAAACATATTATTCTAAATATTGAATCCATTTTCCCAAATTCAAAATAAAAAATCTTCATTAATTAATTTATATTTAATCCCATTTTTGAAAAATTGGTTTTTTGTTAAATACATTACAATAGATTAAAACGTTTTTACATAGGAATTTTATGTAAAATTAATTAAAATGACTTAAACTATATTAAAAAATAAATATATATTCTATTTATACATTAAAACCATTCAATAATTTATTTTTTATATATAAATTATTTTGATGAAAAATGATGTTTTTAATTAAAATTTAACATAATTTCCTTATTCATCAAAATATGAAATTTATTAGAAAAGTATAAAAAATTTATTCAAATTAAATTTTTATGTCCCAAAAACAAATAAGATGATTATCTTATCAAATTTAACTTATAAAAGTGTCCAAAATATATTTAAAATGGGTGAACCATCAAAATGTGGTAAAACTGTATTTTTTTAAATATAATTTTTTTATCTGAAAAATTGATTAAGTTATCATATCATGTGTAATAAAAATGATAATGTTATATGAAATTAAAAATTCTCATAATACTATTAATAATGTCTATTTATATAATATTTTAATCATATATCATTTTTTAGTGAAACTCGGTATTGCGTACCACACAGGTTGTCGAGGAAGGTCGTTCTTATGTGTAATGCAAGCCATGTTAGTTTTGAGAGTAGTGAAAGATTATTTCAGTGTTTTCTATAACATAATCCAAAATTATTTCACTTCTACGTCGAAGATAATCTATACTCAGTGATGTGTGAAATGAATTCTATCAAAAGAACAATAAATTGTGTGCAAAACAAGCCAAGAAAAGTGTTTCATATAATGTGAACTAATTAAGTGTTGCATATAGTGCAAGATAATATTGGAGTAGTGTGAAACTGAAGTCATCAAATAATATATCACAAACAATATTGTGGTGTCACATTCATCCCCATTTAAAATGAATTTCTCCCTCAAAATTCATCTGGGTTACGAATGATTTTCAAATGGGAATTTTCTTTTTAGGAAACCCTCATTATTAAAAAAGATACTAAGACATAATTTTTAAAAAGAAGGTATGAAACATAATGATTGAAAAATGTATATTATCACTAGGTTTCCACCTAAGAGAACATAGGTGGGATGTAAAAACATTAATATTGAAGTGAAATCAATACATCATGTTCTGATGGGTAGTGTTAGAGAATGAGGTTTGGAGAAAGTTAACTACGAGAGAGACTTAAATCTGTTAGGATTTATGGGACCATCTGATTCATCATAGAAAATGGTACTATAATATTTTTTTTTGTTTTCAATATCATTTCCCAAAAGATGATGATTTTAATCATGAGAATAAATACTTATGTGAATTTGGTACATTTTCCCCATTTTTTTCCTGGAACAATTTCCACAACATCAAATATTTAACAAAATGAAGTCAAATGTTCAATTCATGATGTTTTAGTGAAACATGAGATAGAATAAAAGGTCATTCCATCTATCTCTATCAAAACAAAAGTTAGCACACATTAATATATATACATAAGATTGTATATGGTGAGATAAATCCTATATGGTTTGAAAAACTGACTTATACTTCATCTATTGAATTGCTTAATAAAATAAAACTAATTTTACTAACTAGGGACTTCTAGTAGGCCAGTTGTATGTGATAAAGGCCTATACTACTTCAGTTCTGGGTTCAATTCCAACATCCTTGTCTGACACGATGGGTTGTTGCCTGTCCTAGGGGTAGTCCATTTTCTAAAAACATACTATTATAACATTCCATAAATAATATAAAAAAACTATAGACATAAAAATACTATCTGAGGCCCATCTTAATCCCTTAAAACATTTAGGCCTATCCAAAATACTTCAATCCAATCTCACATTACATATAATACAATTACCAGAATGGTCATATAACAAGAATGTGAATACCATCATTTATCACCCATATACCATAAGATATATCTTGTTTGTCAAATTCCAAACATTTTAAAGACTTCATCGTGAATTATCTTTAAACATGATAATAACATAAATTACCATAGAACTGTAGTAAAAAAATGAATGTTGTCAAAAGTTAACTCATTCCACATACGAAAATACCAAAAATTTTATATAATCAAACTAGGATTTCACATTGTTCTTATATCAGTCATGAGATCATTATTACTATCAAACATCTCATTATCTCCATATCCCTTCATTATGTGGATATCATCCACTTTCTAAAAATATATGAATAACCATTCATGGTTACTAGTACCATTCAACATATACAATCTAATACATAAGGGAAAAAATAGCGTGACAATCCTTAGATGTTTTTTATTCCATATCATTATTAAATTACTTATACAATGTTACTCTTGATAAACCTGAAATCATTCCATTACTTTCTTAAAAAATTGAAAAATCTTCATTATATTATTATTTAACACTTCTTTCATCTAACATATTATTTATAGTCTCATCGTCATCAGAAAAATAAATACTACCCATATTAACATGCTAATTCTCTTCATGAGATGTTCCCTTAGGTCATAGATTTGTATAATTCCCATATATTCAACATTTAAAACATTTTACCATCGTTGATTTCAAATTAATAACATTTTCATTTTCCATTATATTAACTAAAATTTTCCATTGAAAATATTTGATTTGTGTCATTCTTTTCCACACAAAAATCATCTTTCAGTTCCTTTGAAAAATTATCCATTATTTCTCTTCCCACATGATTTACAAAAGGGTAATTGATCTTTCAGTCCTCTATTATCACCATTAAACGCTATCATTCTTTTATTAGATGCTTTAGTAAACTCACCAATGTTGAGATTATTTATCATATTATGTAATTTTTTGATTAGTAATAATAATTATGTTTCTACTACCAACTCCAATTTAATTTGGTTTCTTATGATTAATATCATTCCATTGTCTATCATATTCTCTATTTACATGAGTCAACTTGTTTCCATCCATTTTCAAAAACCCATAAAGAAAAGTGTGAGAAGCAAAAAATATACGAGGAAAACAAAAAAAAATAAAGGGGGGGGGGTACATTCAATATCTATCATATTAGGTTTAATAATAGGTTATTCATGATCATTATCATATTTCCAAGACTATAATTAAAACATTTACTTAACCATAAGGACATCTATATACATACCTTGGAAATATCTCTATGGATATCACTAATGTTTTCCATCATAGTCTCCAAACAATAACTAATCCTTTGGTCTGATACCTATTTCAGTTTCCCAAGATTCAAAGATAAAGAACATACATTTATAATGATGAATAATTAAATACATTACACAAACAGACAATCGATGACCTTATTATTTTAGTTCCTTTGGAAGCTCATAACAAAGCATTCTAATCATGGTGAAGGATCTTAAACATCTCCCAAAAAAATATCCCCCTTTTTTTCATACCTAAAACCTTTATTTATATCCTTGAAGAAAGAGAAAATAAAAGGGGTGAGCCCAAATTCTTAGTAAGAGTAATCATGGAGAACAAAAAACAAAACCATAAACATTTGAACATAAAAACATGAACACAATTTATAAACATCAGCATCATGAGTAATGACATAAATCGTGGTAGTACATAGGGAATGAATCACAGACAAATAATAACCATGATAGAATAGATTTGGAATAAAACAAATAATTTTGTCAAACTAATAAAATTACATTTATATTTCTATAGTAGCCATGCCATTTCATCCAAGACAGTCATGGTGGACAAAATCAATTACTGAACTAAATATTATTGTCGTTCCATCCATTTATTTCTGAACTAGATTAACCTATAATTCTAGTCAGGTATATATCATTATATATAAATAACTTCCCAAGTAATTAAAGGGAGGTATAGGTCCAACCCATCTCAAAATGAAATCATTATTACATGTGATATAAAAATGTAAATCAATAATCATAGCATAACCCATGAAATAATATGTGATTCTTAAACATCATTTCATTATAACATAATCCATAAAAGATAAATTGAATTCAAAAAAATTTGTTTTATCATAAAAAATCAAATCAATTTGATAATCATAACTAGTTATTATTTCCACCACTATACCCATCCATGTAAGGTGGGGTAGAGAACTAGATTACACCCAGGCATGGAGACGGTAATCCATATTTATGCATTAACGGTGATATCATTTTCCATAGGATGGATAAAAGCTTAAAAAGGGTTTCTTCATATTTATAATATCATATCTGTATAAAAGGGATACAAATTTTAATAATTTATAAATAAAAAAAATAAATAAGAGTAAGTAGAAGAAATAAATAAAATTGAAATAATCTGTAGAGGAGATTACATCTTCCTTGACGTGCCTCCATTAAATTTTTTCTTAGGGTACTAGAGTTGATATTTTGAGAAGAGAAGAAACACTTGAGTGTAACTACCAAAGTTTATAAGAAAAATTTTAAGGGTTTGTTTGAGATTTAAGTATTAAAATGATGTAAATAGGAGAGGTAGGAGGTTCTCTTTTATAAGAGATGAGAGGGGCACTTTAAGAAAGTTCCAAAATTTTAATTTATTATTAATTAAATTTTAATTTTATATATTAAAAAATTATTTAATAATAATATACGATGACTTTGGTTCTATTACACATAATACAATAATTTTTCGACATGTATTGAATATTTTTTTATCCTTATTTTTTTGGTTTTACCCTTATTTTACTATTTTTAATCTTACCATTATATCATGTAATTTACATATTGTGGGGTAATATAACTATCATATCTTGTCAAAAGTTCCAAAAACAATTATTTATGACATTTTTGGATTTATATTAACCATTTTACCAAATCATATATTTTTTTTAATTTAATATCATATAATATACAATTTAATGTTTTAAGTTACAAATTTTGTCAATTTTGTATACTTTTCCTAAATGAAATTTTTAAAAATTCATAAAAATATCATTAGATAGATCCAAAGAAATAAAATCATTCAGAACATGTAAATTAGATCAAGAAAATTCATGTATGTCATCAAAATAGTCATATTAAACTTATTTTAATATTTATAATTTCCATTATTTGAATCATTCATTTATGAGGTAATAACTACATCATAATTTTGTCACAAATTAATATATTTATATATTGTCGAAAAATAATAAAGAAAAAACCATAATGATGGTTTTATTTTTAGATTTATAATTAATAAATATAGGCATAGATATATTTTATAAAACCCTATATTAAAGACGATGTAGTAACAAATATATATTTAGGTTATAATTATCTTGTCTTTAAATTAATTCTTATAAAGTTTCATTCTATCATCCAAGTGAATCCATGTTGTCCCAAAATCAACTATATGATTCCCATGGTTGGGAATATATCATCTAATAGGATTTGGGCATGTGTTTGGGTTATTTAATATTATTTTTTACCCTTATTTACCAGATTTACAATTTAAACATGGTAAATAAAATAATTAGTGGCGTTACTATTTATAATGTCCAAAAATAAAAGGTACATATATAAAAAAATTTGACCTTATGATTAAAAATATTGAATCCATTTTTTCAAATTAAAAACCCAGATGTTGCAGTAATTAATTTAAAACTAATATCATTGTTGAAAAAATGGGTTTTGTTTAAGACATTAAAAAAGAATAAATTTATTTTACATATTAATTTAATTTAAAATTAAGGACAATTGAATAAATTGTCTTAAAATAAAAAAAAATATTATGTTTATACTTTAAAACCATTCAATAATATATTTTAACCTATTATATTATTTTGATGAAATAGTTTTTTTCAATTAAAATATATCGTATTTTCACTATTCATCAAAATAAGAATGTTATCATAATAATATCAAATATGTATCCGTAGTAAATTTATAAGTTCCACTACCAAGGATTATGTTTTGTTTTGTATAATATATCTTATAAATGTGTCATCAAAAATATTTAAAATGGGTTATCAAATGGTGATAAAAATTCATTTCTATGAAGAAATACTTCTTTTATCAGAAAAGTTGATTATGTTCTCATATAATTTGTAATATGAATGATAATAATATATTAAATTAAAAATGTGGATAATAATATTCATAAGGGATAGTTTATATAATTATTTAATAATATATCATTTTTTAGTGAAACACTGTATTAAGTACCATGCAAGCTATCGAAGAAGGTCACTCTTGTATGTAACACTAGCCATGTCAGTGTATTGTGTAATAAAAATATATTTTGGTGTTGTGTATAACAAAATAAAAACATAGTTAATTTATACATTGAAAAAAATATATACTCAATGTTGTTTAAAATTAAATCTATCAAAATAACATGAATTTGTGTGCAACAGAATACAAGAATTGTGTTGTGTACACTGTAAACTAATACGATGTTCCATATATACCAAGATAATCTTGGTATTGTGTAAAAAATTAAATCAAATAATGTATCACATAAACTCTTAGGGTTTGAAATTATACCACACATAAAATGAATTTTGACATTGAAATTATACAAGGTTATAAATGGATTTCTATTGGAAGGTTTCATTCATGGAAACCCACATAGTAAAAAGGGATACTAAGACATCATTTTAAAAAAGAATGTTAGAAACATAAAATCTACACAAAGTAACTCAAAAAATGGGTTTCAACAAAAGAGGTCATAAGTGGGAAGTGAAAAAATAGATATGAGAGAGAAATATAACCATCAAGATATGATGGATAGTGATAGAGAATAATGTTTGGAGAAAGTTAACTTCCAGAATATCAACAATCAACAATGATTTAAGAGACCATTTGATTCATTAGATAAGAGGGTACTAGGATAATGTTTTTTGGTATTCAAGATAATTTCCATATAAGTTAATAATTTCTACATGATAATAAATACTTACTTGATTTTTATATAATTTTACCATTGTTCGTTCCTTGAAACAATTTCACTTCATCTATTATTTATTGAAATAAAGTATATTTTTTTATTTGTGAAGTGTTAGCAGATCATGTGATAGAATGGTAGGTCATTCCATCTTTCTCGATTACAAAGAGGTCATCCCAATTTATTAAATATACATATTTCCATCTACGGTGAGATTATTCATATAATATTTCAAAAATGGACTTATATTTCTCCACTCACACTGCTTAATAAAATAATACCAATTTTTCTAACCAAGGACTTCGTGTAGGACAGTGGTTGTTGATAAAGGTCTATTGCACATCAGTTGTGGGTTTAATTTCCGTAGCCTTGTCCAATGTGATGGGTTGTCACCCATCCCATGGGTTTTCATTTTTCTAAAACAATAATTTTATTACATTCCAAAAATATTGTAAAAAATTATAGCCCTAAAAAATACTATCTGATGTACAACATAATCCATTTTAACATTCAGGCTCATCCAAAATATTTATGTCCAATTTTACAGTAAACTGAAAATAATTACCAGAAATTTCGTATAACAATCAAGTGAATACAATCATTTATGCCCCATATATCACAACATATATCTTATTAGTCACATTACAAAAAATTTAAAGAATAGATCATACATTCAATTGAAATATAATAATGACATAAATTCCCATAGAACCTTAGTGAAAGCATTAATGTTGTCAAAAGATAAATAATTTCACATACCAAAATCTCATTGACTCTATATACTCAAACCATGATATCACGTTTTTCTATATCATTCAGGAGCTCATTAATACTATCAAACATCTAATTATCTCTTTATCCATTCATTATATGCATATCATGTGCTTTCAAAAAATAATTAAATAAACATTCATTATTAATGGTACCAATCAACATATAAAATAAAATACATAAGAAAAACAATATTGTAACATTACATAAATGTTCATTTATTCTATATAGTCATTAAATTAATTATACAACATTACACTTGATAAACATGCAATCATTCCACTACCTTCTTATACCATTAACCGAGCTTCATTATTTTATTCCATAACACTTATATCATATAACATATCATTTGTAGTCTCTTCATCATCAGAAACAAAAATACTACCCATACAACCATGATGATTCTCTTCATGATATTTTCCCTTAGGGCATCATTTTTCTCAATTCCCAGACATTCTTCATTTAAAACATTTAACATACATAGATGTCTTAGAAATACCATTATCCTTGTCCATTATGATAATTTATCTTCTTTCCTTTGTAATTTACAGCTTTGTGTCCTTATATTCAACACCCAAAGCATCATCTAGTTCTTTTGAAACATTCTCACTGAAGGCTCTACCCATATGATTTACATAAGGAAAATTGAACTTTCTTTCCTCTATTATCACCATGAAACTCCATATTTCTTTTTTTAACTGCTTCCAAAAACTGAACAAAGTTGAGATTATTGGTCATATTATGAGACTTATCATTAGGAATAATAATTATGTTTCTCCTTCCAACTCCTACATCATTTGGTTTTTCATGAATAATATCATTATATTGTTCTTCATATTATATATTAACATGAATCCTCCTGTTTCGTGCCATTTTTTAAAAACAAAAAAGAATAGTGTGGGAGGAAAACATCATACAATTAAAACAACATAATCAAGGGGTAATACATTCAATATCTATATTATTAGGATTAATCCAAGGTTATTCATGATAAATAGGGACATCTCTGGATATACCATAGAATAATATCAAGGGATATCACTAATATTTCCTCATCCAAGTTTCCAATTGTTAACCAAAAAATCACTCTGATACCATCTGTAAGGACCCAATATTGATGTACATGGGAATTAAATTTATTTTGAAGAATAAAAAAAATACATTACACAAACAGATGTAGAAATTTCATATTAGTTTCATGACTTTGGATCCTCGTAATGAAATCTTCTTATCATGGGGAATGATCTTCAACATCTCCCATATATATCATGTCCATTTGTTTTCATAAATAAATTCATTATTTATATCATGTGGAATAGAAAACATAAAAATGGTGAGCTCAAATTCTCAATAAAGGTAATCATGGATCATAGAAAACAAAACTGTAAACATTTGATCGTAAACACAAGAACACAAAGTTTAAACATCAACATCCTGAGTCATGATGTAAATTGTGGCAGTACCTAAGGCCTAGATTATAAAGGATCATTAACCATGATATAATAGTGTTGGAATAAAACATTTAAATTGGGAAAACTAATATTCACATATTATTATTTCCATGAATTCCAAGGCATTACGTCCAAATCCATCATAGTGTACATTTCCATTACTGATCAAGGTTTACATGGAATTCCATACATGTATTGCTAAATCGGATTAACCTATCACTCAATTCATTTATATATCACTGTATATAATTATTTACCCAATAAAATGGATGGAGATATAGTTCCCACCAATCTTATAATGAAATCATTCTTACATGTGCTAAAAAAACATAAATCACCCATTATAGCATAACACATGAAATAAAATAGAAGTTTTACAAAAAACATTTCATCATAACATAATCCATATAAGATAAATGGAAATCAGAAAAAATAATTACATAATAAAAAAATAAAATAAAAGTAGTAATAGGGATAGAAACCAAAACCTAAGTCATCTTAGACAGAAAATAATTTTCATAAAACACTTGAAATTAATTCTTGAGGAAAAAATCCTTTCATCTTCAAAAATGATTTCTTTTTTCAAAATGTCATAAATCATAAAAGAGAATAATTTATTTTAAAATAAACTTGAAATAGTGTAAAACATCTTCATGTAAATAAGGTGTTAAGTAGACGTAAAAATCAGGTCATTCCATATAAGTTAAAAAACATTATCCTTGTATTTTTACCGAAAAATTCAAAAAGTAGCTTGTATGGTAAACAAAAGAATGTTTCCTTAAATATCATATATTAAAAGTGAAAAATGGATAAAAATTACCTTAAACATACATAATATAATAGAAAACATTTTATTAAAACAGTTTTACAAAACATTGACATGGTTGATGAATATATCCCCATAAAATACTAACGTATAAACAATATCATATATAAATGAAATTTCCAAAATTATCCCTTACCTTAGGTCTGATTTTTTCGGTATGATTAAAAAACCAATTTATAGTGGGTTTAATAATATTATTAATTTTTAATAGAATAATAATAATATTTATGATATCATATATGATTCACTTGTGTCTTTATATTACCCATTCCTTTATTAATTCCATGTTAAATCAATGTTTTGGGTAATAATCATTTCATTTATCGTACATGTTTCGACTTATTGTTCATTATAGGATTACTAATGTCATTATTTACTTATTTCTAAAATGTAAAACAGTATTTATATGTCCCATATATTCATTATATATATATATATACATAATAGTTTGATGAATGGATTGGAATGCACCGTTCATAGAGACGACATGCCTCACATACGCATAAACGCTATATTTGTTTCCTTATTAAATTGAATGGAAGTAAGTAAATTAAATATTTATACATAAATAATGTAGCATTATTATGTCATATATTTCATGATTATTTTTTATATATACTTTAAAATCATTATTGAATTGTTAATATGGAGAATGAAACTCATAGCATCGTGGAAACTATAATCCATACGTACGCATGATTGATGATATCGTTTCTCATAGTTTTTTAACTGTATAAAAGTGGATGGTTTACAATATATCAGAATTAGTATGATGTTATAAGAATAATATATAGTTATTATTTCCACCATTATACCAATCCAAGTATGGTGGTGGTGAAAAACATATTACACCACAGCGTGGAGACGGTAATCCGTACGTACACATGTGCGGTGATTTCATTTTTTTGTAGATTGGATAAAAGGTGAAATAGGGTTGATTAAAATGTATAATAAAAAATAATTATATTATTGATACTTATGTTGTTTATTTATAATGAAAAAACTAAATAAGAGTATGTAGAAGAAGAGATAAATTTGAAATAATCGGTAGAAGATATTACATCTTCCTTGACATGCCTCTTTAAATTCCTTCTTGGGGAACTAGAGTTGGCCATTTGAATAAACTAGAACATTTGATGTTTAACTAGAAAAGTTATGAAGAGAAATTTCTACGGTTTTGACGAGATTTAATTCTCAAAATGCAGTGAATATGAGTGTGAGGAGATGCCCTTTTATAAGAGGGGATAAGGGCACATATGGAATGTCCCAAAATAATAATTTATTAAAAATTCAATTTAGATTTAGAATAGTTGAAAACTAATTTAATTATAATATAATATTGTTTTTTTGGAATACCAATCATTCAATAAATTTGTTATAAGTTTTTAATATTTAATTATCTTTTTTTCTTTTTGGTTTTACCCTTATTTTACCCTTTTTTATCATACTATGATATCATGTTATTTACAAATTGTGGGTTAATGTAATTAATATATCATGTTAAAAACCTAAAAAAATCCACGACATAGTTGAAATTATATTAACTATTTGGAAGAATCATTGATTTTTAAGAATTTAATAACATTTAATAAACTATTTTTTGTTTTATTTTATGAAGTATGCCAATTTTGGATACTATTCATACATGACTTTTTAAAATATTCATAACAACCTTATTACATTAAAAAATGAAATTAAATCTTCCATAATATTTCAAGGAAATATAGAAAATTCGTTTATGTCATCAAAATATTCAAATTAAACTTATTTTAATATTTATAAATTCATTTATTTGAATCTTTCATTAAAGAGGTAATCACTACAACATAATTTTGTCTTAAATAAATATATCTATCTAATTTTTAAAAATCATAAATAAAATACGATGATGTAGGAGATATTTATATATTTCCAATGATTATTTATAGACTTAGATATCTATTATATAACCTCAAATTAAAATACATTTAGTAAAAAATATATGTTTAGGTTATAATTATCATTACATTAAATTACTTCTTACAAAGTATCATTTTCCCAACCAATCGAATCCATGGGATCATAAAATCAACCCATGGATTCTCATGGTTAGAGATATCTCATACAATAGGATTAGGTAATGTGTTAGGATAATTTAATATTATTATAATATAATTTGTTTACCCATATTTACCAGATTTATCATTTAATCATGGTAAATAAAATAATTACTCAATTTACTATTAAAAATTTCCAAAAATTAAAGGTAAATATTTTATAAAAGTAACAATCTAATTCAAAATATAGAATCTATTTTTCCAAATTCAAAATACAGATATTGGATTAATTAATTTTAAATTAATCCAATTATTGAAAA
The DNA here is from genome assembly GCA_963277665.1 of Viscum album. Classification (NCBI taxonomy): domain Eukaryota; kingdom Viridiplantae; phylum Streptophyta; class Magnoliopsida; order Santalales; family Viscaceae; genus Viscum; species Viscum album. The sequence goes on along the minus strand of OY728123.1, from coordinate 1,809,527,233 downwards.
AACATGTTTTTATTTAAAACATTGTAAATGATTGAAATGTTTTTACGTTTAATTCAATGTAAAATTAATGAAATTGACTTAAATTTTCTTAAACAATAAAAATAATGATTTTTATACTTTAAAACCATTCAATAATATATTTTAACCATATAAACTATTTCTATGAATGAATATGATTTCAATAAACATTTATCGTATTTTCACTATTAATCAATATATTAAAGTTATCAGAAAAATATCAAAAATTTATCCAAAGTAAATTTTTATGTAATAATTCTAAAAAACAACTTTATATATTTAAATTAAACTTATAAAAGTGTCAAAAACTAGATTTAAAATGGGTGTTCCATTAAAAGGTGGTAAAACTACATTTTTTTTAAAAATACTTCTTTTATCTGAAAAATTGAATTTTTTCTCTTATCATCTGTAATATTAAGGATAATGTTATATAAAATTTATAATTTGGATACTACTATTCTTAACAGCTAGTTTATATAATATTTTAAAAGTATATAATTATTTAGTGAAACATGGTATTGGCAACCATGCAAGTTATTGAGGAAAGCCTTGTTAGTGTCGCATGTAGTGAAAGCTTCTGTTGGAATTGTGTATAAAATAATCAAAGATTAGTTCATTTATACATTGAAAAAAAATATATACTTAGTGTTGTGTGAAATAATTTATATCAAAAGAATATGAAATTGTATGCAACACAAGTCATGAATAGTGTTGTGAATATTGTAAACTAATATGTTGTTGCATATATCATAAGCTATTTTTGGTGTTCTGTACAAAACAATGCCTAAAATAATTTATCACATAAAATATCAGTGTGTTACAATATCTATAAATTTTAATTTAATTTGGTGCTCACTAGAATTATATATGAGGTTTTGGGTTCACATACTTGTTTAGTGGGAGGGTTAGGGCACAATACCATTAAATGTGTAAGGGATTTGAGTTTCTATCAAAAACCACTAAAATTTGATTCATTGAATTGGAGTTTGTAATATAAAATCTAAAAAGAAATAGTCTTACTAATTATAATGTGTCTCTTGGGAACCACTAAACCCATTGGACCAAACTAAAACCCCTTAATTATATTGATTATCGGATACGTAGGGATCCCATTTGGGATTATAGTGAACAAAACTAACAAATTATGCTTGTTATTTTATTTATATTTCTTCTATACTAACCCATTTATTTTTTTCTTCAACATATAATTTTTTATCTTCTCTATAATAATTATAGTTTTTTTTTGTTACTTTAATTTCATTAAACTCATCTATTTCACTATTAATTTTATAATTTTTTAAAAAAACCAATTCTTTCCCACTCTTTATATCATTACATAAAAAAACAATTGATGCAAGATCCAACCATGATATCAATACCATAACTAGTTTAATTGATAAATAACATAAAATGCAATCTTATTTAATTAATCATGTTGATATTAAAGAAGACTGAATGGGTAAAGATCAATACTTTAATGGATTAGGAAATGGTTATTGGAAAAATTGAATGTTTATGTATCTTAAAATAATGAATTTTTTAGTTTCAACATTAATTATGCCGGGAAACACCCCAAATCATGAAAACGAATATTAATGGGCCCTGATGATATAATGACTCTTGATCTTGATGGAAAATCCATGAATTATATACAATGTAGGAAATATATGAATTGATTTAATAATTATACCATGTTTTGAATGACTCAACTGATATTAAAATTTTTTTATGATAAAAATATGGGTTCCAATAAATTAATAGATACTTTCCTCTATATGTACCAATAGGATTCTGAAATATTTAGTATGAATCATAACATGTAAATATCTGAACGTTTTAACTTTTTAAAAAATATTTGTAATGGAATTAATTAATTAGGTTTTGTACTTACAATAAGAACTATTTATAAAAAGATCTATTAGAGTTTTCCAAATTCATGGGAACCCAATGTGATGAGAATAAAATAAGAAAATGACATTAAAAAAATTATTATTGAATATATCTTCAGATCTCTCAAGACTTATGAGATTATAATTATGAGGATGTCCAGGATGGAAACACATTATTTCTAGGAGAATTAAACCATTCCTTAAAAATCTATCAATGATGAATATTTATAAAGTAAAGATTTTATTTCTCTTATTTCTTGATGATGAAAAAAATCATTAAGTAGAAGAAGATATTACACAATTAAAAGAATCATAATCAACAAACTAAACTTGTGGTAAAATGTTTTGAGTGTAATAAAAACAGACAAACTAATCCAGATTTTCCCACTATAAAAAACATGAAAAATTAGTAGAATGAAATATATATTGATTAGAAGTGTTAAAATGAAGTGAAAGTTATGACTCTATCTCATAATATAACCCATGTGAAGGAATACCCAGGTGTTCTATGGTCCATATTGACATCCGCATAGAGGAAAATAATTCAACCTTAGCTATAAATTATATAAACATAAATTATAAAGGTTTATGATATTATTGTAATCATTTACAAGATTAATTTTCTAATTATTCTTGAAGATAATAAATAGTAAAATGTAATATATTGATGATATTTTTTTGAAAAGGATAAAATTATTGAAGAAATTGATAGTCTATAGTTGGAAAATAAAATTTTAACATATTTTTGAAAAAAATGTTGAATCATAAGAATGAATAGTCAATTTGTAATTAAAGGAAGATGAATCCTTTAAACATTATTTAAATAATGTTGAATGTAAAATGATTTTTTTAAATAACAAAACAAAGGTTAGAAAACTCGATAATATAAAATGAAGGGCTTAAGGAATATATCATTAATGTTCACCAATGGTGAGAATAATTAGAATGTAGTTTTGTATTACCATTAAAATGGGAAATTCTACATTTATATGACGTATCTTGGAAAATAAAAATTTCACTTATATTATGAAAGTCTGGTACATGATATGTATATGTTATTTAAATAATGATTTATTTATAGGCGTTAATATATTCATATTTTAAAAATTAATTTGACTCCAAAATATTATATCACATAAGTAAATCCACAGGATATGAAAATGGGACATCCTATGTCTTTTCTAGATAAAATTTTGTGTCCCAAAATATAGATACCGAAATCAATAGATTATAAAATATGTTTTAGGAAAAATAGCTCAAGATAAATTTCTTATGAATTTGATGTTACATATATGTTTGGGGATCAAGAAACATATTTGGAAAAATATAAAATGTCTTTATTTATTAAAATTTGTTTTATATATTATTTATAAAATTAGATTAAATTTTTCATTAAACTATTAAATTATCATCTGGAGTAATGTTTTAATATAAACAAGAGATAGATATATATATCATGTAACATTTACATTAGAAGAAAATATATTTTTTTATCAATTTCATGATTATGAATAAACTTGTTATAATGAATCATGTCAATTGAATTTTTATTATTTTCATTCCCATTTTTTGAACCACACTTTGATGTTCCAAAATTGATTATATAATGTATTATTAATTTATTTCTAAAAAATTATTTCTAAATTCATTTTATAATTTTGGAATGATCATTTTATTTATTCATCTAGTGATATTTTTAATGATAAATTACTTTGATAACTTAATACCAAATTATAATTAATTAATAATATATATTTGAGTTCATTTTTTTAAAAATCCATGTTTTAATTATTTTAAAATAATGATTATTGTTTGAGATACCCAATATGGCACCTTACACCCATTGATTCCTCAAAATGTTTCTGGGGTCAGTTTCTTGAGTTGTGTTTCTATATTTTATCGACTGTCCTAGTACAGTACATTGGATAGACAATACTCAATTTCCAATCCCACTTAGCCTCTCATAATTAGAACATTTATATTTGATGTACGCCCATCTATACATATCTCACCCTCTTCTCAAGACCACAATATGTCTTTGTTATTTGAATTTAAATTTTCATTTTCATTATAAAGGAGGGAATTATAACCAAAGTTTATCCTAAAAAAATCATTGTAATTATTCCCATTTATAGTGAAATTTTTTTAAAAAATATTTTACCTCTTATTAATATGTTATAATTATTTATTGCAATTTTATGAATTTTAGTTTGGAAATAATTTCAATTTTTTCAATGAAAAAAAATATATCGATTCGTATTTTATATTTTAATTTTTGAAATTATTTTTCAAAATAACAATGAAATAATGCTAGTTATATATTTTTCAATATTATTAGTAACAAAACTCCATTTTTTAAAAAATATATATTTTCCCATGTAACACATCGATATTTAATGAGATAGATTATTTTTATGTTCTTTGAAATATTGTGTTGTACAATACACAAAAATTATCTTGATCGGTACACAACAATGTATTCACTGGTAGTATATACAACATCGTACATGGCATCAGTTACACACAATTTCATGTTATTTGGAATGAATTCTTTTACAAAACACCGAGAATAGATTTGGATCAATATATAAATGAGATATGTTTTAATTATGTTATTTGTAACACCCATGTATGATTTTACTAAATTTAACAATGACATGGCATTTATTACAGGAAATGGCGACATTCTTTAATAGTGTGCATGGTAAGCAATATCGAGTTTCCCTATGAAATGATATATTATAAAATTATTATTATTTATTGGGATATAAACTAGCTTTTATAAATAATATTAATATATTTTTTAATTTTATATAATAGTAACATTTATCTTATGTATTCTATAAAAAATTTATAATAAAAAAATAAATGTTTTGGATAAAGGAATTAATTTTCTAAAAAAACAAATATAGTTTTACCACCTTTTGATGGAGAACCCTTTTCAAATCTAGTTTTTAATAATTTTATAAAGTTATATTTGATATAAAAAACATCATATTCTGATTTGGGAAATTAAAATATAAATTGGTTGAAATTTTGGTAAATTTTTAATGAAATTAATATTTTCATGAAACGTGAAAAATACATTATTTTAATTCCAAACTACCTTTTAATATAAATTATTTATATAGTTAGATTATATTTTTAATTCATTTTAATGTTTTAATTGTTTTATCTTTTTATCATTTAATTAAATATTTGTCATTGGAAATAATTTTATATTTAAATTGGACATAAACACATCTCAATCTTTTGATAAGTGTTTACTTCTTAAAAACCCACTTTCTTGTTTTGAAAACAGAAATTAATTTTAAATTAATCACTAAAATTTTTTGGTATTAAATTTTTGAAAATGGATTCTATACTTTCATTCAGTGGGTTCAAATTATGTTAGAAGACAAATTTTATTTTGTTGTATATCATAAATAGTAACAATGGTAATTTATTTTTCAACGGTTAAAGGTAAATAGGGTAAATTAGGGTAACAAACAATGTGATAAAGATAATAAAAACACCCCAAAACCAACCAAAATCCAACTATATGAATTATATTCGACCAATATCACATAATGGACTAAATTGATTCATTTAATATACCCTTTTCTTTAAAAGTGATGTAATTATTATTAAAACAAAAGAAAATAAAAACAAGTCACTCATATATGTCATATAAGTATATTAATTATAATGTAGTGATAAACATGACCAAACATTGAACATAAATATTCTCCATACATGTAATAAAAGTTTCTAAATCATTTTTTTTATGTATAATTTTTAGAGATTGAATAGTTACCATTAATGATGACACAATATTGATGTATAAATTATTTTATTAATATAAATATAAAAATATGGATTGAAAAATATTAAAATAAATATAATATTAACTAATTATTGTTCTGCAAGAATTTCCTAGGTGACAATGACTTAATAAAAGTGTATTAAATATTTTTCCCTAGTTTAAATTCTATTGGATATTATGTAATGTCAACTAAATGAAAAGTGTTAACATTGAAAATATTCATATTTTATAAAAATAAGAAATTATTAAATTATTTAAAAATATAAAAATTATTGAAAAATTATAATTTGAAAATTATAAGGTCAAAAATATCATAATGTATTCAATTATGTATAATTGAAAATGCATAAGAAAATATTTATTACCATTTAATATTTATAATATTATTACAACAAATAAAATTTAATAGATTAAATAAGGATAAATAAAAATGATAATGTATGAAATAAACTAAAAACATGTCTCAATATTATTGGTTGAGATTATATAGACACATAATAATCTTAAAATATAAATAAATCAGTTTGGGACCATTATAAAATGTAAATAAATTTATAATTAATTAATATTTGAAGACTTTCACTAACTACCCCTCTCCCTCTTATAAAAGGTCACCACCTCTACTCACTTAATCACACAATTCAATGTCTTTTTCTCATCCAAAATATTCCCAAATAATCTCCCCACAACCCACCATTCCTTTTATAAGCCACACATTGGGTATAAATTAATCCTAGAGAGACCTTTTGTGAAAATCAAAAAAGAGATTCTTAACAACTGGGTAATTGTTTTGTCACCACATTCAAAAATATATGCTTCTTCTAATTCAATTTCTAATATTTTTACCATACTAAATTAATAAAACAAGTTAATTCTACATTTCTAGATATTATTATAAATATGGAAAAACCTTTTATCTCCTTTTATTCATCCTACAAATAACAATATTAACGTGCTTGCATATGTACGACTTACAGTCTCTTCATCGTAGTGTAACTTGTTTTTCAAAAATAATTTCATTGGATGGTTATAATGAATAATTTAAATGATCAATATAATTAAAATAACATTATATTGATTCATTAAAATTAATATATCATCCCATTCCATACCATTTAATAAATAAGTGAATGATATCATTCCTCGTGTAAACGTATGACCTACAGTCTCCACAACACGGTGAAATTCATTATCCATGTTAACCATTAAAGAATGATTATAAAGTATGTATAATAAATAATAATGAATTATATGAAATAATAATTTTACTTTATATATATATATATATATCCTTTACTTACTTCCACTTAATTCAATAGGGAAAAAATAGTGTTCATGCATACCTACAACCTACTGTCTTAATGAACGGTGTATTCCATTTAATTTATCTATATATTATAAATAATTCTATAATAAATATTTATGATATATAATTCATGGATTAATCACTGTAATTAAATAAGTTGTTATCAATGTAATAATATAAAGAATAAAAAGTCAAAACATATACGATAAATAAAATTATTATTACCCAAAAAGTTTCATTAAGATAGAATTTATAAAAAAAGGGTAATATAAAGTCATAAAAAATCATATATGATATCATACAAATTATTAAGGTTATTTTAAAATTTAATAATATGTTTAAACCCACTATATAAGAGTTTCAGAAAAAAAACAAAGAAATAGAACCTAAGGTATGTGATAATTTTGCAATCTAATTTTTATCCGAGATTGTTTATATATAAGTATTTTCTACTGTATATTTAACATCCATGACCATTATTATTTAATATATAAAATTATTTCTATTAATATAGTATTTTATAAATTAAATTTTACTTATTGGTTAATTTTTATTAAACAATATGGAAGGAATCTTTATTTTGTTTTACATATGAGGAACTTTTTTTTCTTTTCAGAAAGAGTATGATAAGATTATTTATTTTTCTTGTATGATAAGAATGTATTTTTACACATTCATAATGAATTATTTGAATAAATATTATGCTATAATTTTGTAATTTTACTTTTCACATAAAATGATTTCTTCTAAAATTGGGTGGCATTTTGAGAAAGGAAAACATTTTTGAAGATGCAAGGATATTTTCCCCAGGAAATAATTCAATATGTTTTATAAAAACAAAATTCTTCTAAGATGAAACTATTTAAATAGGTATACATTTATAACCCTCATATTTCTATTATTTAATTATTTTTTTATGGAATGTTATTTGGTAAATCCATTTATCAATTACTATGGAATGATGTTTGAGAGACACATTTTATTTAATGGGTTATTCTATGGTGAATGTTTTTGTGGAACATGTAGGAATGGTTTCATTATGATATGGGTGTGACCAATATATCACTTCAATGCATTGGGTAAAGATTTATATCTCAGGAGATATACATCACTGTAATGTAAATAAAATTGAGTTCAATAATATATGATTGGAAAGGCAAGTAAATCTAGTTTAGTAATACTTGGTCGAAATGGAAAGTAAACATGATTCAATAATTTAAATTGGCCACTATGATGGTCTTTGAAGTAATTCCATAGATACAATGGAAATCACATTATGTGTTCATTTTTTCCCCAAAGTTTCATGTTTTATTACCATTCTGTTTGTAATGGTTAATGTTTCATTTTTATCTAATCCTTGCATACTGCCAAGATTAATTTCAAGACTCATAATTTGGATATTTATATTTTATGATCTTTTTTTTATATTTGTATATTTATTCATAGGTTTATCTTCTCCATTTTTACCCTTACTGATAATTTTAGCTGAAACTTTTTATGTTTTCCCCTCTATATAATGAAATTTTTTATGTGAAAAAACTAAAAGGGGGATATCATTATGAGAGATGTTGAGTATCTTTAACAAATCTAGAAGAATGTGTTCTGAGTTTCTAAAGTAAATAAACAAATATAGTCTTTCGGAATATTATTTGTGTTATGTTTTATATATTCATCAAAATTAATGTATGTCCCATATACAATTGGTATTAGAGAGGAGGTTTAGTCTACCTTTGAAAACTAGAATTTAAAAAATTTATTGAAATAGCTGGAGATATTTCTAATGATTTGTCTTGGGATATCTTAAGGATAATTAAAGTGTAGGATAAAATCATATGGTTTTTGTGGTTATCATGAATAACCTAGGATTAAACCTAAGATATCATAGAATGAAATATTACATGTAATTAACCTTACTTATGTGTTTTTAATATCTGGTACTTATTTCTCATATGTTTTATTCTAGTGTTAGTCAATATCTAGAACTACATAGAACATGGTTAAAAATGGCATGTTTTAGATTTGGAAATTTTGGGAATAATGATGATAAATTTTCTAAGTAGAAATATCATGAAGAGAATCATGATGAGGGTATGAGTATTGGTTAACTTACTGAGGAAAAATAGATTGTAAACAACATGTGAATGGTATGTTATGTTCTTCCATTGTTTTATTCATTAATAATAAGAAGCTGGAGGATGAGAAACCTTAACACTTGATTCATATTTTAGGGAATATGAATATTATGGATAATGAGAAATGGATTAAGAATAATGTATGGTGATTTAGGTGTATATTTATTAGATTTAAAAGATTATGTTATATGAATCATGAAATATATACGTATCTTCAGTAGAAGTTTTTAATTAATGATTGGAACGGATATGTTGAATAATTTCTGAGGAGACAATGAAGTGATTTGTAGATAAGGTTCTATACTGGGAGAACATATGACTAATGGGATGATAACCCTTAATATTCAACTTATGATAAGATAATAATGGATATTAATAGGGAAATTGGATGATTCATGTTTCTTTGAGATTTAATTATGTAGTTTTGGACAATAGGGTTATGCAATCATTGATAAAGTATAAAACTTTTCGGGACATATGAAATATATCCAATAAATCGTCGAATAAGGATATGTGGTAATTTATGTTATTAATTTGACTTAAGAGAACTCATGATGAAGTCATTCAAATTTTTGTAATATGACCAACAAGATATATCTTATGATACATGAAGGATAAATGATGATATTTACATGCTTGATATATAACCATTCTTGTGATTATTTTTCCATGTACTGTGATTTAGGAAATAAGTATTTTGGATAATCCTATGGGTTGTAATAGATTATTATAGAAATTAGATAGTATTTTTATTGATAAAAACTATTTTTAATATTATATTCATAATGTAGTAATAGTGTTGTTTTAGAAAAAGGACCACCCACAAGTCCAGCATCAACCCTTCATATAAGACAAGGCTACATGAATCGAACCCACAATCAAAGTGTTATAGTGTAACGCCCGAGACTTTTATGTTATATAAATCATCAAATAAATATTTTTCTACACAACACTTGCTTCACTTGTTTTACACGAAATAGTGACCTTCCTCGAGAGCTAGCGTCGTACGCAATATCGAGTTTCACTAAACAACGATATACTATTAAAATATTATTAAAACTATCTGTTATGAATAGTAATAACCACCTTTTGAAATTTTTTAAATTTTATTTTTCAAAATGGACTTCATTTTTTGATTCGGAATATCGAAATTATCTTAGGGTGAAATTTTGGTACTTTTCGGATAACTTTCATATTCTGATGAATAGTGAAAATTAGTAAATTTTAATTAAAAACAACTTTTTTAATTAAAATAATTAATAGTGATAAATTATTAATTTGAGTGGTTTTAAAGTATATTTAGAATATATTTTCACAATTTAATACAATTTTGTTCATTGTATGTAATTTCACATTTAATCCAGACATAAACAAGTGTCAATCTTTTGATAGTTATTATCTCTTAAGAACACGCTATTTGTTTTGACGACGGGAATTAATTTTTAAATTAATTAATGAAACTGATATGTTTTGAATTTGGTAAAATATAAATCATTTTTAGTTCATAATATCATATATAGCTTAGGCCTAATTTTATATATTTTTCTGAAAACATTCAATTTTTGTTGAATAGTGAAACCACTAAGTGGTAGTTAAAAAAACTGAATTTTTTATAAAACGTAATTTTACCGCTTCTGTGAGTGGAATTTCAAAAATCCAAGTGACACGGTTGATGTCAGTAAGTATAATGTTGTTCAATGAGATGAAAATAATTTTTGGTGAATAGTAATTTTTTACTTTTATTTACCACGTTTGAAAGTAAATTGGGTAATTAAGGGTAAAAATGATATTATTATTACCCTAACACATGTCCTTCTATTGGATAAATGTAATTCGACCAAAAAAATCTTATTAATAACATATAACCATTTAAGCTCACTTGGATTAGATTAGGACATTTATTATTAATTTATTTAAAGAAGGGTTAAAATAGTTAAAATCAAAGTTTAATAACTAAATCATTTTTACTATAGGGTTATACATAGGATAAATTCGACTATAAATATTCCTTAGAAAGGTAAAACGATTTACTATATAATTATAGTTTATTTGTAATATTTATACTTCTAAAAAGTTTATTTATTTATGACACAAAGATCATAATGTAATTATCTTATTAATAAAATATTGACAAAATTTATGTTATAAATACCCAAATAAATATAATATGAGGCTTTTTATGAATTACACTAATTTTCTAGGTTAATATGACATATTAGTATTGATGTAATTAACTTTTTTCGAACTAATCATTCTGTTACAAATTTCACATAAATCAATTACAAAATAGTGTCAAAATTGACAAAAAATAGTTTTTAAAACAAATATTATATTAGTAATTGTTATTTTATTCCTAAAAATCTAAGCATAGACCAAATGACATAGATATGATTATATATATTAATAATTAACATCTTGGGGTTCGCTTGGATTCTTATAGTAAGTTTATTAACCTTATAGTATAAGAACACAAGAAGCCACGGTAAGAGTAAAATTATTTAACTTAATGATAAATCTAAATTATAAGGTTAAAATAGGAACCTAAGCTTGTCTAAATTCTATTTTATGGGAGGATTTCAACCCATCCCCACCTTATCTTCAAAATAAATCAATTTGGAGCTATTTAAAACAGAATTTGGATTTATAATAAAATAATATTTTTTGATATTCCAAAGGTGCCCCTCTCCTCCCTTATAAAAGGGCACCTCCTCCCTCTCTTCCTCACACCACATTGAGCCTTCAAGCTCGTCCAACCCCGGACAATTGCTTCTCTACACATCCATAGAAACATCCTAGAGGTCCTTTTCTTCTTCAAAGACCAATTTTAGTGCCCTAAAAGGAGGTCTCAAAGAAGCACTTCAAAGAAGAGGTAATGTCCGTTACCGATTCTTTCATCTTTATTTCTTCTTCCACTTATTCTTATTTAGTTGTGTCATTATGAAGTAATTACATCAGTATCACTCATATACTGATATGTTATTATAAGTATGAAACAACCCTATTTCACCATCTATACATCCTACTGAAAATGAAATCACCGCGCGTGCGTACGTACGGAATACCGTCTCCACGCCGTGGTGTAACATATTTTCCACCACCACCTTACTTGGATGGGTTTAATGGTGTAAATAATGAATATATATTATTATTGTGATGTTACATGGATTATGAAATATTATACATACACTCCAATACAATTCCACGATCATAGGAATGATATCATCACTCGTGCGTACGTACGGAATACCGTCTCCACGTTGTGATGCGATTCGTTCTACATGGTCTTCATTGCATAATGATTATATAAATGAATTGAATGAATTAATATGATATATATTACACTAATACCATTCTTTAAATGAGGTATCTATAACGTAAAAAAAAGAAGGATAAGAATTTATTCAACAAAACACGCATAAGAACAAAAAGTAATAATCACCCGAATAAACAAGTATTAATGAAATATTACTAATAGGAAGCTAAGAATATGACCATATATGATATCATAAAAACAATTATTATTATGGAATAAGTCAATAACATTATTTATATCATTATAGAGGAGGTTCGGACACTTACGAAGCAAATCGGACCTATGGTAAGGGAAATATCAGAATCTCATTTTTATCTGAGATTGGTTATACTTTGAAATTAACTGGGGTGTATTTTATCATCCACATTAATTTTTCCTCAATATTTAATATTATTTCGATCCAACTACAATTGTTTAAATCCAATTCCACCTTTCTGTGTGTTTCTAGTAAAGGATAAGAAAGGAATCTTTTGTCGTTTTTCGTATGAGGTAATTTTTGACTTTTCCGACAAAAGTACGAAGAATGTTTTTTTAACTTAGACGGAAGGAATGGATTTTTAAAACATTATTTCTAAGAATATTCCTTTATAAGATTTCAAGTTTATTTTTAATCAACATCTTTTAGTTTATAATTTTATGACATTTTTAGAAAGGAAAAGTGTTTTTGAAGTAGAAAGGATATTTTCCTCAAGAATGGAGTTCAAGTGTTTTATCAAAATTATTTTCCATCTAAGATAATAAAGGGTTATGTTTCTATCCATATTATTACATTGATTTGATTATGTTGTTATGGAATCATTTTTATGAATTCCTTTATCTTATATGAATTATTTTATGATGTCACAATGTATAATATTCCCATTTTTATTACATGGGTTATGTGATGATGTATGGATTATGCTTTTGTGGCACACATAAAAATGGTATCATTAGGAGATGGGTGGGATTTATATCTCCCTCCAATGCATTGGGTAAAGATTTTATATCTCATGAGATAGACATGGCTGGAACGGCAGATTAAACCAGTTCAGTGAAACATGACTTAAACGAGGAGTGAACTCGGTTCAGAAATGGACTTTGTCCACTAAGATAGTCTTGGCAATGAGTCTTGACTAACATGAAATTATTCTCTATGATTATGTGTCTATGGAACAAAGTTTAATTTTTTAAGATATGATTATTGGGATTACATTTCACTACTATGATTTTTCCCATGTTATGAAATTATGATTTCTTTTGCAGGTTAAGATTTCCAAAAGTTATGTTCTTATGTATATGATGTGATTGACATATCTTTTGTTTACCCTTACTGAGCATTTGAGCTCACCCTTTGGTATGTTTTCTTTCCCTAAGTCAGGAAGAAGGTTATTAAGTAAGATATTCCAAACGGGACTATAGATATGATCAAATAAATGGGAGATAGTGTAGACGCTTTATGAACCAGTTGTTTATGATTCCCAGTTTCTAAAGACACTATAACTATATGGTCCTTTCCTGGTTTTGTTATATGTTGTAATAAGTGTGCTTCAATTCTGAAGTAATAAAAATTTATGTAAAGTATGGGTCATTATAGTTGGTATCAGAGGAAAGTTATAGTCAACCTTTGGAAACTAGGATGTTAAAGACTTAGTAAGAACCCTATAGATAAGTCTAAGAATAGAACACAATCTCAGTGTTTTATAAATGGCCATGAATAACCTATGATAAGACCTTAAGTGTGAAATTTTATTCTTGATTATGTGGTTTTCCAATTATTATTAGTGTTTATCACACTATTCTTCTTGGTTTTAGTCAATGGCTGGAACCCGAATGAACCGTGTTAATGCGGAATGCGACGGGCAATGCAATGAATGACCCCCGGAGCAACCAAACGTTATGGGAGCTGGAATGCAAAATCTTATATCCATGCTCCCACAACTTTCTCAATCTATGAATCATGTAGGACTTCCTAAAGAGCAAAGGAAGGAGAAACAATTTATTGAATCCTTCATGAGGCAGCGTCCACTTTATTTCAGCGGGTCTACTGATCTATTAGTTGCTGAACAATGGATTAGTACTACTAAAAAGATATTTGCAGTTCTCCAATGTTCTGAACATGATAAAGTCATCCTAGCAGTGTATCGTTTGGAAGGATATGCTGATCAATGGTGGAATCTTATAAAGAATACGAGGAAAAGGGATAAAATTGAGTCCATGGAATGGGACGAGTTCAAGAACTAATTTTTCAATAAGTACGTCCCTCGTATTCTCTGATCAAAGATGGAGAAAGAGATTCTTGAACTGAAGCAAAAGGATGATGAATCTATTGGTACCTATGAAGCAAATTTTACAAGACTTGCAAGGTACGCTTCTGGTATTATTATCCTACCTGAGAGAAAGAGATATCGATTCTTTAGTGGCTTAAACCCAAGTCTTCGAAGGGCGTTAACCATAAGGGACATCAATAGCTATGAGGAAATCGTTCGATGTGATCTCAAAGTCGAGATATAGATTGGAGTAACCCATCAGTCATATGGGTTTGATAGGAAGAGGAAAATGGAATTCAAAGGAAAATCTAAAGAGCACACTGAAAAGAAGATGAGTTTTCCCTTATTCTCCAAGTGTAGAAAGAAACATGGAGTGGGTTGTCTTAAAGGGACAAGTAAATGTTTCAAAAGTGGAAAGGAAGGTCATTGGGAATTTGAATGCCGTAATGATGGGAATAAGATGTCTAATGATGCAAACAAAGGAAGGGATGCACAGAATTAAACTATTACACTTCAATGTTTCTAGTGCAAGGAGATGGGGCATTATGACAATCAATGCCCAAATTCAAGGGTTGATGATGATGGTCGACGTCGTCAAACTCTTAAGGCTAAAGACAATGGAATGTCCCAAGCAATTTCAATCAGCGACGTGGAGTATGACAACGATGTGGTCAAAGGTACACTTACCATCCACTCTATAGTAGAAAATGTTTTATTTGATTCTGGATCAACCCAATCTTTAATTTATGAAGAATTTTCTAAGGATATCACCATATTACTTCAAAAATTAGATGTTGAGTTATCTGTGACAACCCCTAATGGCACAACAGTTGCTTCAAAAGTTTATAATTCTTCTCCGATCGAAGTTTGTTGGAAAGTGCTTCCTGTAAATCTTGTGATCCTTACTATAGTGGAATTTGATGTGATTCTTGGCATGGATTGGCTTTCTATATATGGAGCTCATATCAATTGCCCAAGAAGGGAAGTCACATTTCATATTCCAGATCAATCTGTGATCGTCTATCAATGCAAGGATGAACATAACACCCCAGTGGAAATTTCTTCCATCTTATGGGTCTTGATTCCACTAAATGATGGTTATTTTTTCTCAAATGGTTGGTGAGAAACTCACGATTAAGAATATGCCCATTTTATGGGAGTTTTATAATGTCTTTCTAGAGGAATTACCGGTTCTTCCACCAAATCATGAAGTTGATTTTTAAATAGAACTCGTACCATGTGATTTTCCTATTTCAAAGTCACATTATAGAATTTCCCCAATTGAGTTGCAGGAATTGAAGAAGAAACTCCAAGAGAATCTTGATAAGGGGTTCAGACACCCTAGTGCATCACCTTGGGGAGCACATGTTCTGTTTGTTAAGAAGAAAGACAGATCAATGAGACTCTGCATTGATTATCGAGAACTTAACAAGATCACTATCAAGAACAAATATCCTCTCCCGCGCATTGATGACCTATTTGACCAACTACACGGAGCTCGATACTATTCCAAGATTGATCTTCATTCAGGGTATCATCAATTAAGGGTTAAAAGGGAGGATATACCAAAGACAGCTTTCCGTACAAGGTATGGACACTATGAATTTATAGTGATGCCATTTGGTATTACTAATGCCCCTGTTATCTTCATGGATCTGATGAATAGAGTCTATAGAGACTGTCTTGATCAGTTTGTGGTAGTCTTTATAGACGATATTATTTTCTATTCAAAGAGAAAGGAAGAACATGAAGATCACTTGAGAATTATATTGAAGACCCTGAGAAAGGAGAAGCTTTATGCCAAATTTACCAAATGTGAATTTTGGCTTCAAAAAGTTTCATTTTTAGGTCACATAATCTCAAAAGAGGGGATATCTGTGGATCCAGCAAAAACAGAGGTTATCGGAAGATGGTCGAGACCAACAAGAGTAACCGAGATCTGAAGTTTTCTTGGTCTGGCTAGATATTATCAACATTTTCTAAAAGATTTTTCACAATTATCTAATCCACTCACCAAGTTGACTCTAAAATGAGTTAAATTTGTTTGGACGGAGGAATGTAAAGAGACTTTCATGGAGTTGAAAAGAAGGTTATCCAGTGCACCTGTACTCACACTTCCTTGTAGTGGAGAAAGGTTTGTGATCTACAGTGATGCATCCAAGAAGGGACTGGGATGTGTTCTCATGCAAAATGATATGGTGATAGCTTATGCCTCACGACAGTTGAAAATACATGAGCAAAATTACCCAACTCATGATTTGGAGTTAGATACGGTAATCTTTGCATTAAATATTTGGTGGCATTATCTTTATGGAGAAAAGTGTGACATTTATACTGCTCATCAAAGTTTAAATTATATTTTCACACAAAAGGAGATGAATATGCGCCAAAGAAGATGGTTGGAGCTGATTAAGGATTACGACTGATCAATCCATTACCACCCTGGGAAAGCAAACAAGGTGGAAGATGCATTAAGTCGACAAGACCATGCCCGTTTATCCATGATGAGGATCACAAAAGATCCAGTATTTATGGATATGTAAAGGATGGATCTTGGAATTATAATGGAAGGGGGAAAATCGTATCTTTCTCAAATGAATGTTCAACCATCTATACATGTGATGATTAAAAAGGCACAGAAAGAAGATGTAGAGTTACAAAAGAAGGTGAGAAATGTTCCTGAATTCAACCTTGATTGTGATGGGATAATAAAGTTCAGGAATCAGGTTTGTGTTCCTCCCATCCCCGAATTAAAGAAGAAGATGATGGATGAGGCTCATAGTTCTTCATTCTCTATTCACCCTAGAAGCACAAAGATGTATAGGGACCTGAAGGAGTACTTCTGGTGGGATGGCATGAAAAGAGATGTTGCTGATTATGTCTCTCGATGCTTGGTTTGTCATCAAGTTAAAGATGAGAGACAGAAGTCTAAGGGGATGTTACAACCATTACCCAGACCCGAATAGAAATGGGAAAACATCACTATGGACTTTGTCACTGGACTTCCTAAAACATCCAAAGGCAATGATAATATCTGGGTCATAGTTGATCGTCTTACAAATTCTACACACATCATCGCTATTAGATAGGATTTCTCTCTGGATCAGCTTGACAGGATATATGTAAAGGAATTGGTAAGATTGCATGGAGTACCACTTTCTATTATATTTGATTAGGATCCGATGATTACCTCAATGTTCTGGTGAAGCCTTCAGCATACTCTTGTTACAGAGTTGAGTTTCAGCACTGCTTATCATACTCAGACAGACGGTCAGTCTGAGAGAAGAATTCAAACTCTAGAAGATATGTTGAGAGCCTGCTCTATGGATTTCAAAGGTGGTTGGGATCAACACCAACCTTTGGTGTAATTTTCTTATAATAATATCTTTCACTCCTGTATTCAGATGGCTCTTTATGAATCTCTCTATGGAAAGAAATGCAGGAATCCAACTAGCTGGGATGAAGTTGTGGAAAGAAAGCTATTAGGACCTGATCGCATTGATGAAATGGCAGAAAAGGTCAGATCTATTCAACAACACATAAGATTATCTAAGAGTTGACAGAAAATTTATGCTGACAACCGAAGAAAAGACCTATAGTTTGAAGTGGGTGATAAAGTGTTTTTACGAATGTCTCCCTGGAAGAGGGTCATGAGATTTGGAAAGAAGGGGAAGTTGAGCGCTAGAAATATCGGTCCTTTCGAAATACTGGATCGTGTTGGGAAGGAAGCTTACTGATTGTCACTTCCACAGAATCTCTATCAAGTACAAGATGTGTTCCATGTATCTCCCCTGAGAAAGTACATACCAGATCCTTCACATGTACTCAGCTCCGAAGTTTTACCACTGTAGCAAGATCTTTCTTATTAAGAACAGCCGATAGAGATTCTGGATCGTAGAGAAAAAGTCCTAAGAAACAAGACCACTTGATTGGTGAATGTTTTATGGAAGAACCACCAATTAGAATAAGCTACATGGGAGCTTGAGGATATAATGAGGGAGAGTTATCTTCATCTGTTTGTTACAAAGTGACAAATTTCGAGGGCGAAATTCCTTTTAAGGGGGGTAGAAAGTAACACCCGAGACTTTTATATTATATAAATCATCAAAGTAATCTTTTTCTACACAACACATTCTTGACTTGCTTTGCACGAAATCTTGACCTTCCTCGACAGCTTGCGTCGTACGCAATATCGATTTTCACTAAACAACGATATACTATTAAAATATTATTAAAACTAGCCGTTATGAATAGTAATAACCACATTTTGAAATTTGGTAAATTTTATTTTTCAAAATGGACTTCATTTTTGGATTCGGAATATCGAAATTAGCTTAGGGTGAAATTTTGGTACTTTTCAGATAAATTTCATATTCTGATGAATGGTGAAAATTACTAAATTTTAATTAAAAACAACATTTTTAATCAAAATTATTAATAGTGATAAATTATTAATTAGAGTGGTTTTAATGTATATTTAGAATATATTTTTACAATTTAATACAATGTTGGTCATTGGATGTAATTTCATATTTAAACCAGACATAAACAAGTGTCAATCTTTTGATAGTTATTATCTCTTAAGAACATGCTATTTGTTTTGACGACGGGAATTAATTTTAAATTAATTAATGAAACTGATATGTTTTGAATTTGGTAAAATGACATCATTTTTGAGTTCATAATATCAAATATAGCTTAGGCCTAATTTTTTGTATTTTTTTTTGAAAACTTTCAATTTTTGATGAATAGTGAAACCACTAAGTGGTAGTTAAAAAAACTGAATTTTTCATAAAATTTAATTTTACCGCTTTTGTGAGTGGAATTTCAAAAATCCGAGACACACGGTTGATGTCATTAAGAGAAATATGGTTCAATGAGATGAAAATAATTTTTAGTGAATAGTAACTTTTTACTTTTATTTACCACAGTTAAAAGTAAATAGGGTAATTAATGGTAAAAATGATATTATTATTACCCTAAAACATGTCCTATTTCTATTAGATTAGTGAAATTCGACCAAAAACAAACTTAGGAATAAAATATGACCATTTTAGGCCCACTTGGATTAGATTAGGACATTTATTATTAATTTATTTAAAGAAGGGTTAAAATAGTTAACATCGAAGTTTAATAACTAAATAATTTTTAATATAGGGTTATACATAAGATAAATTAGACTATAAATATTAGTTAGAAAGCTAAAAAGAGTTTCTACATAATTATATTTTATTTGTAATTTTTAGACTTTATATAATTTAATTTATGTATGACACAAAGATGCTATAGTAATTATCTTATTAATGAGATATTGACATAATTGATGTCATAAATACAAAAATAAATATAAATTGAGACTTTTTATAAATTACAATATTTTTCTAGGTTAATATGACATGTTAGTATTGATTTTATTAACATTTTTCGAAATAATCATTCTGTTATGATTTTTAGAAAAATAAATTACTAAAAAGTGTCAAAATTGACATAAAATAGTTATAAAACAAATATTATATTAGTAATTGTTATTTTATTCCTAAAAATCAAAGGTTCAGCCAAATGACTTAGATAAGGTTATATAGTTTAATAATAAACAACTTGGTGTTCGTTTGGATGATTATAGAAATTTTATTAACCTTATAGTATAAGAACCCAAGAAGACACGGTAAAAGTAAAATTATTTAACTTAATGATAAATCTAAATGATAAGGTTAAAATAGGAACCTAAACTTGTCTAAATTTTATTGGATGATAGTATTTCGACCCATACCCACCTTAGCTTCTAAATAAATCAATTTGGAGGTATTTAAAACCGAATTTGTATTTATAGTAAAATAATATTTTTAGTTATTCCAAAGGTGCCCCTCTCCTCCCTTATAAAAGAGAACCTCCTCCCTCTCTTCCTCACAATACTTTGAGCCTTCAATCTTGGCCAACCCCTGGAAATTTATTCTCTACACTTCCTTAGAAACATCTTAGAGGTCCTGGTCTTCTTAAAAGACAAATTGTATTGCCCTAGAAGGTGGTCTCAAAGAAGCACTTCAAAGAAGAGGTAATGTTGGTTACCGATTCTTTCATCTTTATTTCATATTCCACTTCTTCTTCATTAGTTGTTTCATTATGAAGTAATAACATCAGTATCACTCATATACTGATATGTTATCATATGTATGAAACAACCCTATTTCACCATCTATCCATCCAACAGAAAATGAAATCACCGCGCGTGCGTACGTACGGAATACCGTCTCCACGCCGTGGTGTAATCTATTTTCCACCTCCACCTTAATTGGATGGGTATAATGGTGTAAATAATGAATATATATGATTATTGTGATGTTATATTGATTCTGAAATAGTATACATACACTCCAATACAATTCCACGATCATAGGAACGATATCATCACTCGTGCGTACGTACGGAATACCGTCTCCACGATGTGATGTGATTCATTATACCTGATCTTCATTGCATAATGATTATATAAATGAATTGAATGAATTAATATGATATATATTACACTAATACCATTCTGGAAATGAGGTATCTGAAGTGCATTGTGTTGCATTTGTTGTCAACGAGGCATGAAGTTGTCTTGAAATGAATGGATGTCAAGGAATGTGAAGATGTGAATGAAAAAGGTTGTGATGGTGATGGTGATGAATGGAGAATGGCCATGGTACTAAGATGCATGTCACTTAGGAGATTCACTAAGTGACATAGGAGATGATGGTTGAAACATTCTCTAGTTATATCAGACGGTTGTAGAACTGATCTTAATGTTTCAATACTTGTATCAAGATGATACTAAGTTACACCACTCGAAGAATGGATGATGATGGAGCATCATCAATATATCTGACGACTGTTGAGCTGCTCTTTAAGTTCAAAGAGCTTGTATCCTGATGATACAAATTCACAACAATAATTGAAGACCATGCATTGTATTGACAATGCATGAGGAGCTGAAGTAAACCATCCATAAGTTCTAAGTGGATGAAGTGGTTTTAATGAAGTCCATGCACTAACTCTTAGTGCATGTGCATTGAAAGAGTTACAATTGATCTCTGATTAGATCAATAAAGAACATTGAAGATTATAAGTGATTCAAGAGTTCGGTTGATGAAGATGAACCTTTTCAATTCCATATCCTAAGTGAAGATCATATGAGGAGAAGTAGTGGAATTCTTAAGAAGAAGAAGAGAAGAAATGAAGAAGATGAATGGCTTGGAAGAAGTGGCATTTGGCATTTGAACTTGGGTTACTTTGTTTTTATACAAAGTCCATAAGTCTCTACTTAGGCAAAAAATTAGCCACCATGGGCCAGCCTTAAGGTTTCAACCCAAGGCACATGTGGGACTAGGTCACCACGCCCAAGGGGATCCCATGGGGACAGCCCGAGAGAGGCCGGGGCCGTGTATAAGCCCCGAAGCCACGCGGTGATGAAGCCCGCGCAGCGTGAGCGCGAGGAGCGCGCTCGAGGATGCATAGTGGGCGCCAGTGACGCGCCCGCAGGGAGCAGAGTGGGCACAGAGCGCGCCCATAGAGAGAACACGGTGCGGGGCGGCACCGTGGAGGGGGAAGTTCAATTGCTGAGAGGCGGGCAGCGCGAGTTTGATAAACCGCGGACAAACCGGCCTCCGTTTCGATGTGGGACGCGGAAAAATCCCCGGGAGCGCATCCTGGCCGCACGATTGATCGCGCGCCAGATCTCGGCCGCACATCTAATCCGCCACGGCCCATCCTGATCGCGACCGTCCAAATCTTCAATCCGACGGCTCCCCGTCCATCCTCTACCTCAAGCTCGGCCGAGGCACCTCCCGCGACGCCGCTGAACCAGAGGCCTCCCAAATGATGAATTCGAGTTACCGGCCACCATTTCCGAAGCCGAAGGCTCCATTGAGCTCGTCTGGACCTACTGAACAGATCCATGCCTAAAAATCGGCTTGCATGCAATGAGAGGAGAATTCGAAGTTTGGCCGAAGCAACCGAAGGTGCGATGCCATTTGGTGTTGTTGATCTGCATGGACAGGTATTAACCGAGGCAAACAATGTTGCCGAGGGCGTGCCACGTTGCTCGAACGCCTAAACCGAAGGCTTGCATGCGTTCTAAGTCGCATGCACGTGAAGAAGATAAAGAATAAAGAACCCGCATTGAAACAGAGAAGAAATCATGATTTGAGGAAAATCTTGAAACCCCGAAATCTTCGGGGAATCAAGTTTAATCTCATGCGGATGATTTGACACGCCTCTGCATATATAAAGAGAGTCCGAGACCTCGTTTTTGCTTGCTGAAGTTTTATTGAAAACCCGAAGTCCCGCGGAGCACTTTGTGCCTCGCGAAGACGAAGCCCCGCGATGCACCCTGCGCGGCAGTAAAGCCCGGAGCACCCCTTGCTCCGCGAGGTTCCTTTTGCGCACCTCTTGCGCGAAAGAAGAGAAAGGGAGAGTCCCCTGCGCGCTTCCCCTTTGCGTGACAGGAAGGAGAGTTTGGGCAGCGCGATCTTGCGCGCCCTCCTTGTGCCCGCGGTTGGTCGAGGCTTGCGCGACCCGTGGCTCAAGATCCTTGCGCGGCAGTGACACCCTTGCGCGCTGCCTTGTGCACCCAAGTTCTTACGAGACAGAAGATAAGTTGGCCGCACCCCTTGCGTGCCTCCTTTGGAGTTCGGTTGGAATAGAAAAATAAGGCCGAGACCACACCATTTTGTGTGTGTGCTAAAGTGAAAGAAGTAAGCTGATGCCAAGTGTGTGCAAAGTGGTTGAACACCCTACAGGCAGTGGGTGTGCAAAGGAGGAAGGCCGTAGCGTTGGGTGTGCACACTTTGAAGAACAAACTAAAAGAACACTAAAGTGTGTGTGTGCAACAAGAAGAGGAGGAGGCCAATTCAAGTGTGTGTGCAAAGTGAAGAATTTGTGTGTGCTTAACAAGTGAAGGCAGAACCTAGTGTGTGCACTAAAAGTGTATACACTTAGAAGATGTGGAAGACTCTCACACTAAAGAACAACACACATTTATGTGTGTAAACAAATTGAACAAAGTGTGTGAGTGATAAGGTGTGTGTGCTCAAGGTAATTACACCCTTTGAGGGTTTACTGCACCAAGAGAAGAAAAGGAGAGTGCATGCATGCATGCATGCACATGCACACGTGAACAAAGCCAAATCTGGTTGTGTGCATTTGAGGAGTCCACGACCAAGAGTTCTTGAAGAGTGCAGAGTTGCCATGCACTCAGTGAATGAAGTTGAAGTAAAGTGAGACTGGACCAGACTGAAGTTAAAGATATCAGTTGTCTGAGTATTCAGTAGTTGGAGAAAGGCCAGGTCATCCTCAGAAGAAGGAGATAAATCCTGAGCAATACGAGAAGACCTGATCAACTCAAGTGATCAGAGGTACAGAGCAAGGCCAGCAGTCTTTATCCCAGACTGCTGAAGATACTTGAAGAAGCTTAAAGAGAAGAAGAGCTACTCGTGTGACTCGAGGAGCCAGGAGAAGCACCCTGTGAGACTCAGGGTGGAAGAAGTCTTCAGTGGGATTCTGGAGCAGGCCAGTGGGACTCTGGTAACACTGTGGGACGCAGTATAAAGACCCTCCTGTGGGACTCAGGAGAGATACAGTGGAATGTTGTATCGACCATTGTAATTCCAACAAGTTATAATGGAGAAACCATGTTGGGGAGTATAACCAACATGGAAAGGACGTAGGCCTTTGGTGCCGAACCTTGTAAATCCTTGTGTCCAGTGCCTTTACATTTACTGCATCATGCGTGGAAAGGTGAGAGATACAAGAAGAGTGGATCGAGGCTTTAACCAGCCATAGAGGTTTAATTGATAAGGAATCAATTAGTAAAAAGTTTTAAGGGATCACTGATTCACCCCCTCCCCCTCTCAGTGATTCACACTGATCTGGGCACTTCAATTGGTATCAAAGGCAAGTTACCTCTAAAAGATCCAAGGGAGTCTTTATGGAGTGCATATTTGAGGAAATGAGTGACCAGCCTCAAATGGAGATATCTGCCAAGACTCAGAAAAATAGAAAGAAGAAAAAGGCAAAGAAGATGAAGAATAAGGTTGTTGCAATCAGAGAAACTCCTTCTATAGAAAGAAATGTGAAAGTCACATCATATGACAATTCCTTTTATCATTCTTCTGATGAAGCCTGCTCTAGCTGTGATGATGATGGAAGGAACAATGATCTTCTAAATGCAATCAAATATCTTCAGAAGACAGTCCCCAAGGAAGTGGCAATGTGTATAGCTACAGGCCTCCTTGATCTTCAAGAAGAAAAATTACAGCTAGAAGATGAAGCCAATTCTCTGGAAGTCCAATTGGCTAAAAGGGTTGGCATAACCAACACTCTCAGAAAGCTGGTAAAGGCTAATGATGAAACCGTTTCTCTTTGCAATGAAAGATATGAAGAAATTGCTGATGAATTGCAAAGATGCCTTTCTGAGAAAGAATTCTTTAAGACAATTGTCAAAGAAGTTTTCCATGCACTGGAAAAATTACACAGAGTTTCAATGGTTGTCAAAGATGTTCAACTAGAAGATAAAGTCAAAAGGGTGAAGGAGCTTGACAACTCATTGCTATAATTGAAGAAGGTACATGAAGACCAGTTAGAACAGCTGAAAGAAAATTGGGAAGGAAGGATAAGAACTATTGAGGATGAGAAGAACTCCCTCAATATGAAATGCTTCGAACTAGAGGTGATATTGAAAAATCTGCAATCACCCAAAGCTGAATCCTCCCAGTCAGCTGAAAGAAGAAATGTTGCTACTCAAGTAAGCTTTGAGAAGGATGATTCTAATAGAAAGACATCCTCTAATAAAAGGGCAACAACTTCTAAAAAGAAGGTACCATCCACCCCATCTTGTACTAATGTTTCAAAATGTGTTTCTACTAAAAGTGCAAGATGTAAGAATGAATCCAAACAAGTATGGATGAAGACAGTGAAGAAAGAATTCTCTCCTGAAACAACACAGCAATTCAAGACATGTACCCTACAATCAGAAGGAATCAAAAGGTCAAGATTTGTGGGTCAATGATGGTGTTGTAACAAGTATGGGCATTGTGCAAAGGATTGTTGGTACAATCCACTGAATGCCAAAGCACAGAGGAAGCCCATGCCTAGGGGGAGCAAGCCATAGAAAAAGAAGCAGTATCCACAGGTCCAGAGACATATGTTTACTGCAAATAGATTTGGATTACTTGACAACATCTGGGATGATTGCAAAAGTGGTCAAAAAGATACATGTCAATCTCCAACTGTATCCAGAGCTAAAAAGAAGAGAAGATCACTGAACCTGGCTAAAATGGAATCCTTGGGAAGCAAGAAGAAAGTTGAAGATGCTCCCAAGAAGGTTTTGAAAAAGGAAAAGAATTCCTTGGAGTCTAAATCCAAGAAGGTGATGCATTAATAAGGACCACCATGAAGAAATGCTTCTAATGTGGAAAGAAAGGACATATCATGGATCTTTGTAAAGAAGCCATGAAATTCAATAGAGGCAGACTGGACTCAAACAGACAATCAATCCAGATGAAGCAGAAGGGATTGGTTGAAAACAAGTTGCCTAAGAAAGGTAGCTTGAAAGAATTAAAGGAACCATGAGGAATATCCAGAACTGAGGCCACACTCACAAGTGACTTACTAGTCATATGGCCAAATCAGTTGGAACTTGCCAAAGATCTGCAAAGAGCTAAAAATGAAGTTCTGGCAATTGCTAAGGCAAAAGGGAAGAAGAATATTTCACATGAAGATGTGTTTAGATCCACACCAGCACAAACATCATTGAATATCAAATGTGCAAGTGTGAAGAATGGTGAAAATGGGACATCTCGGTTGAGAGAATCTTCTCAACCTTGTTGTTCACATTGATGAACCAAGGAGGTTCCATCTTATTCCCTAACCACTTATATTTACATGTGCTAACATTTCAGGGAATTGAAGATGATGATCATTCTCATCTGGAGGATGGTTTGGAAGGAATTGAGTGCACCCCTTGAGGGGGAGCCAATCTGAAAAAGATGGGATTCTGAGATTAATACCATCTTGAGAAAAGTGAAGGTATTCCAATCATATGTTCATCCCTTGTTTCTTAATTGTATTCATCATGTCAATTAAGGGGGAGTATTGATTAAAGGCAAATGGATGAAAGGGGGAGCTTTATCTTTGCACTAAACTTTCTAATGAGTTTTGTGAAGTTGTGCAGGATTTAGCAAATTCATTGTTATATCTGAAAAATTTCAAAACCCTGAAGCATGATCTCACATGTACAGTGAATGATGGACAGCATTGAGTACCTTGGTTACATCACTCTTTTTTTCTACACCGGGTTAGCCCAAGTAGACTTAGAGATGATTTACTAATGGTTCTTTGCTCAAGAGAACATGTGGCATCATCCCTCTCTTAGTGTTTTTCAAGAAAATACTTTTCAAAGGGAGGAAGTGCTTTTTGGATAAGAACCACACCACACCTTTGCATTTGATTTCCAATAAGGGGGAGAAAATATTGGCACACATATTGACCCATTCATATGTGCTGAAGGAGTGTATTGACAACAAATACAAAGGGGGAGATTGAAGTGCATTGTTTTGTATTTGTTTTCAACGAGGCATGAAGTTGTCTTGAAATGAATGGATGTCAAGGAATGTCAAGATGTGAATGAAAAAGGTTGTGATGGTGATGCTGATGAATGGAGAATGGCCATGGTACTCAGATGCATGTCACTTAGGAGATTCACTAAGTGACATAGGAGATGATGGTTGACACATTCTCTAGTTATATCAGACGATTGTAGAACTGATCTTAATGTTTCAATACTTGTATCAAGATGATACTAAGTTACACCACTCGAAGAATGGATGATGATGGAGCATCATCAATATATCTGACGATTGTTGAGCTACTCTTTAAGTTCAAAGAGCTTGTATCCTGATGATACAAAGTCACAACAATAATTGAAGACCATGCATTGTATTGACAATGCATGAGGAGCTGAAGTGAACCATCCATAAGTTCTAAGTGGATGAAGTGGTTTTAATGAAGTCCATGCACTAACTCTTAGTGCATGTGCATTGAAAAAGTTCCAATTGATCTTTGATTAGATCAATTAAGAACATTAAAGATTATAAGTGATTCAGGAGTTCAGTTGATGAAGATGACCCTTTTGAATTCCATATCCTAAGTGAAGATCATATGAGGAGAAGTAATGGAATTCTTAAGAAGAAGATGAGAAGAAATGAAGAAGATGAATGGCTTGGAAGAAGTGGCATTTGGCATTTGAACTTGGGTTACTTTGTTTTTATACAAAGTCCCTAAGTCTCTACATAGGAAAAAAATTAGCCACCAAGGGCCAGCCTTAAGGGTTCAACCCAAGGCACATGTGGGACTAGGTCACCACACCCATGGGGATCCCATGGGGCCAGCCCGAGAGAGGTCGGGGCCGTGTATAAGCCCCGAAGCCACGCGATGATGAAGCCCGCGCAGCGTGAGCGCGAGGAGCGTGCTCGAGGATGCATAGTGGGCGCCAGTGACGCGCCCGCAGGGAGCAGAGTGGGCACAGAGCGCGCCCGCAGAGAGAACACGGTGCGGGGCGGCACCGTGGAGGGGGAAGTTCAATTGCTGAGAGGCGGGCAGCGCGAGTTTAATAAACCGCGGACAAACCGACCTCCGTTTCGATGTGGGATGCGGAAAAATCCCCGGGAGCGCATCCTGGCCGCACGATTGATCGCACGCCAGATCTCGGCCGCACATCTAATCCGCCACGGCCCATCCTGATCGCGGCCGTCCAAATCTTCGATCTGACGGCTCCCCGTCCATCCTCTACCTCGAGCTCGGCCGAGGCACCTCCCGCGACGCCGCTGAACCAGAGTCCTCCCGAATGAAGAATTCGAGTTACCGGCCACCATTTCCGAAGCCGAAGGCTCCATTGAGCTCGTCCGGACCTACTGAATAGATCCATGCCTAAAAATTGGCTTGCATGCAATGAGAGGAGAATTCGAATTTCGGCCGAAGCAACCGAAGGTGCGAGGCCATTTGGTGTTGTTGATCTGCATTGACAGGTATTAACCGAGGCAAACAAAGTTTCCGAGGGCGTGCCACGTTGCTCGAACTCCTAAACCGAAGGCTTGCATGTGTTCTAAGTCGCATGCACGTGAATAAGATAAAGAATAAAGAACCCGCATTGAAATAGAGAAGAAATCAAGATTTGAGGAAAATCTTGAAAACCCGAAATCTTCGGGGAATCAAGTTTAATCTCACGCGGAAGATTTGACATGCCTCTGCCTATAAAAAGAGAGTCTGAGACCTCGTTTTTTCTTGCTGAAGTTTTATTGAAAACCCGAAGTCCTGCGGAGCACTTTGTGCCTCGCGAAGTCGAAGCCCCGCGCAGCACCCTGCACGGCAGTGAAGCCCGGAGCACCCCTTGCTCCGCGAGGTTCCTTTTGCGCACCTCTTGCGCGATAGAAGAGAAAGGGAGAGTCCCCTGCGCGCTTCCCCTTTGCGCGACAGGAAGGAGAGGTTGGGCAGCGCGATCCTGCGCGCCCTCCTTGTGCCCGCGGTTGGTCGAGGCTTGCGCGACCCATGGCTCAGGATCCTTGCACGGCAGTGACACCCTTACGCGCTGCCTTGTGCACCCAAGTGCTTGCGCGACAGAAGATAAGTTGGCCGCACCCCTTGCATGCCTCCTTTGGAGTTCTGGTGGATTAGCAAAAGAAGGCCGAGACTACACCATTGTGTGTGTGTGCTAAAGTGAAGGAAGTAAGCCGAGGCCAAGTGTGTGCAAAGTGGTTGAACACCCTACGGGCAGTGGGTGTGCAAAGGAGGAAGGTCGTAGCGTTGTGTGTGTGCACTTTGAAGAACAATCTAAAAGAACACTAAAGTGTGTGTGTGCAACAAGAAGAGGAGGAGGCAAATTCAAGTGTGTGTGCAAAGTGAAGAATTTGTGTGTGATTAACAAGTGAAGGCCGAACCTAGTGTGTGCACTAAAAGTGTATACACTTAGAAGATGTGGAAGAATCTCACACTAAAGATCAAAACACATTTATGTGTGTAAACAAATTGAACAAAGTGTGTGAGTGATAAGGTGTGTGTGCTCAAGGTAATTACACCCTTTGAGGGTTTACTGCACCAAGAGAAGAAATGGAGAGTGCATGCATGCATGCATGCACATGCACACGTGAACAAATCCAAATCTGGTTATGTGCATTTGAGGAGTCCAAGACCAGGAGTTCTTGAAGAGTGCAGAGTTTCCATGCACTCAGTGCATGAAGATGAAGTAAAGTGAGACTGGACCAGACTGAAATTAAAGATATCAGTTGTCTGAGTATTCAGTAGTTGGAGAAAGGCCAGGTCATCTTCAGAAGAAGGAGATAAATCTTGAGCAAGACGAGAAGACCTGATCAACTCAAGTGATCAGAGGTACAGAGCAAGACCAGCAGTCTTTATCCCAGACTGCTGAAGATACTTGAAGAAGCATAAAGGGAAGAAGAGCTACTCGTGTGACTCGAGGGGCCAGGAGAAGCCCCCTGTGAGACTTAGGGTGGAAGAAGTTTTCAGTGGGATTCTGGAGCAGGCCAGTGGGACTCTGGTAACACTGTGGGACGCAGTATAAAGACCCTCCTGTGGGACTCAGGAGAGATACAGTGGGATGCTGTATCGACCATTGTAATTCTAACAAGTTATAATGGAGAAACCATGTTGGGGAGTATAACCAACATGGCAAGGACGTAGGCCTTTGGTGCCGAACCTTGTAAACCCTTGTGTCCAGTGCCTTTACATTTACTGCATCATTCGTGGAAAGGTGAGAGATACAAGAAGAGTGGATCGAGGCTTTAACCAGCCATAGAGGTTTAATTGATAAGGAATCAATTAGTAAAAAGTTTTAAGGGATCACTGATTCACCCCCTCCCCCTCTTAGTGATTCACACTGATCTGGGCACTTCAGTATCTATAACCTAAAAAAAGAAGGATAAGAATTTATTCGACAAAACACGCATAATAACAAAAAGTAATAAACACCCGAATAAACAATTAGTAATGAAATATTACTAATAAAAAGCTAAGAATATGACCATATATGATATCATAAAAATAATTATGATTCTGGAATAAGTCAATAACATTATTTATATCATTATACAGGAGTTTCAGACACTTATGAAGAAAATCGGACCTAAGGTAAGGGAAATATCACAATCTCATTTTTATACGAGATTGTTTATACTTTGAAATTTACTAGGGTGTATTTTATCATCCACATCCATGTTTCCTCAATATGTAATATTATTTCCATCCACCTACAATTGTTTAAATCCAATTTTACCCTTCGATGAGTTTTTATTAAAGGATATGAAAGGAATATTTTGTTATTTTTGGTACGAGGTATGTTTTGACTTTTTTGACAAAAGTACGAAGAATGTTTCTTATAACTTATACTGCATGACTGGATTTTTAAAACATTATTTCCAAGA
Source organism: Viscum album (assembly GCA_963277665.1). Lineage (NCBI taxonomy): Eukaryota > Viridiplantae > Streptophyta > Magnoliopsida > Santalales > Viscaceae > Viscum > Viscum album. Next base: position 1,809,496,055 of record OY728123.1, on the reverse strand, counting down.
ATCTTCCTTTACAAGTTTTCAAGTTTATTTTTAGTCAACTTCTTTTATTTTATAATTGTACGACATGTAAATAAAGGAAAATTGTTTTTGAAGTAGAAATGATATTTTCCTCAAGAATGGAGTTCAAGTGTTTTATCAAAATTATTTTCCATCTAAGATAATAAAGTGTTCTGTTTCTATCCCTATTATTACATTGATTTGATTATGTTGTTATGTAATTTTTTTTTAATTCCATTATCTTATATGATTTGTTTTATGATGTCACAATGTTTAAGATTCCCATTTTTATTACATGGGTTATGTTATGATGTATGGTTTATGATTTTGTGGCACACATAAGAATGGTATGGTTATGAGATGGGTGGGACCTATATCTCCCTCTAATGCATTGGGTAAAGATTTTAAATCTCATGAGATAGACATGGCTGGAACGACAGTTTAAACCAGTTCAGTGAAACAGGACTGAAACGAGGAGTGAACTCGGTTCAGAAATGGACTTTGTCCACTAAGATATTCTTGGCAATGAGTCTTGACTAACAATAAATGATTCTCTACGATTATGTGTGTATGCCACAAAGTTTTATGTTTTAATATATGATTATTGGGATTACATTTCACTATTATGATTTATCCCATGTTATGAAATTATGGTTTCTTTTGCAGGTTACGATTTACAAAAGTTATGTTCTTATATATATGATATGATTGACAATTCTTTTGTTTACCCTTACTGAGCATTGAGCCCACTCTTTAGTATGTTTTCTTTCCCCATGTCAGGAAGAAGGTTATTAAGTAAGATATGCCAAAAGGGACTATAGATATGATGAAATAAATGGGAGACATTGTAGACGCTTTATGAACCACTTGTTTATGTTTCCCAGTTTCTAAAGACATTATACCTATACGGTCCTTTCCTGGTTTTGTTATATGTTTTTATAAGTGTGCTTCATTTCTGAAGTTATAACAATGTATGTAAAGTATGGGTTGTTATAGATAGGCCTTTATCACCTACCAATAGCCTATGGGAAGTCCATTGTTAGTATAAATTTGTCCTATATTCTATGTGGTAGGATATATGAGGTATAATTCCCTTTTTTGAAACATATTTGATTATGCTCACCATATATGGACATATTTATAATTGATAATTTGTGATAACCTTTTTGTGATAAAGACAGATGGAATGACTTATAATTAAATTTATGGATCACATTATCTTATCACACCTTAAAAATGACTCATGAAACATTTTTTCATTGAATAAGTGATGAGGTGGATATTTTTCATGATACAACCAATGACAAGATTATATGGAAATCAAGTAAGTATTTCTTTTCATGTTCATCAACATTAGGAAAAAGATCTTGAATACCAAAAATGTTATCCTAGTACGTTCTAATCTGATAAATAAGGTAGTCCCTTAAATCATAATAGATTTACAGCTTTCTGGTTGTTATCCTTCTCCAAACCTTGTTCTCTTTCACTATCCATCAAATATTGATGGTTATATTTTTCTTCCATATCCATTTTTTCACTTCCATATATGTTCACCAAATTGGAAACCTTGTGATGAGTTAATTTTGGTATTTGTTATGTATCTAACTTTCGTTTGTAAAATAATTTTTAGTATTCCTTTTTATGATGTGGTTTTCATTGAACAAAACATTCAATTAGTAAACCTATTGTAACCCTAATGAATTTCTAGTGAGAAATTCGTTATGAGGGTGTATAATGTAACACCTGGATATTTTATAAGATTTATTATTTTTAATTTCATTAATGTATTTTCTTGTAAACTACACCATGAATTTCATTCACTATACACAAATACGTATTAGTTTGCATTAGACACAAAACTATACTTGGATTCTATTACAAATAATTTCAAGTTCACTTGATAGAATTAATTTTTACACAACACTGAGTATAGATTTTGTTGAATGTATAAAAGAAATATGTTTGTATTATTTTATATGGAACACCCAAGGAATATTTCACTAAACACAACCCTTTCATGTCTTACATTGCAGGCAAGAGAAACCTTCTTTTATAGGTTGCATTGTATAAAATACAGAGTTACACTAAAAAAAATATTATTCAATTTTATTATTTAATGGGATATAATCTAGGAGTTATGACTAGTACTAATTTCATATTGAATTTTATATAACATCAATATTCTTATTATGTATTTTCAAGGTAATGATATTAGAACAAAATAAATTTTTCTGATAAAAAATTATTCTTCAAAAAATCAAATTACAGTTTGATCTCTTTTTAATTAAGAACCCTTTTTAAATATAGATATTGAAAATTTTATAAAGTTATAATTTAAATAATAAACATTATCTTTGGAAGTGGGGCATCCAAATATACCATGGTTGAAATTCTCGAATTTTTATGATGAAATATATATTTTATTAACTAGTGGAAATATAGTATTTTAATTCAAAATTGTATGTTAATCTAAAATATTTATATAGTTAGATTATGTTTCTTAACTGGTTTTATATTGTAATTGTTTTATTTTTTTCATTTAATTCAATGTTGGCCATTAGAAGTAAATTTAAATTCAAATGGTACATAAACACATTTCAATCTTTTGATAAGTTTTTACTTTTTAAAAACTCGATTTCGGGTTTAGACAAATGGAATTATATTTAAATCAATTACCAAAACAATTGTATTTTGAATTTCAAAAAATAGATTCCATATTCTTAATCAGTCGGTCCAAATTATTTTAGTGGTTTACATTTAATTATATTGAATATTATTGATAGAAACTACAGTAATTTGTTTCCACAATTAAATGTAAATCTGGAAATTTCTGGTAAGAAACAATATGATAAAGATAATAAAATTACCCTAAAACATTCCAAAATAATATTTGATGAATTAAATTATAAAAAAATAACCTGATAGTGAGAATTTGTTCCCTGAATTACCTTTTGTCCATGAAAGTGATGTAATTATAATTAAAACAAAATAAAGTGATTACATATCACTCTCATATATCATATAAGTATAATAATTTTCATATAGTTATACACCTTTTAAAGCATCCAAAATAAATAGTATTCGAAAATATAATAAAACTATATACGTCATTTTAATTTATTATGATTTATTAGAGATTAAATAATTACCACAAATGACGAAACAATAGTAATTTATAAATTATTTTATGAATATAAATATCAAATGAATGGCATAAGAAATATTAAAATAAATATAATATAAAATGATTAATGCCTTCCAATATTCCCTATGATACTATATCTTGTTATAAGGGCAAGTAATTTTTTTTGAATTTATCTTATGTGTGGGGTTTATTTAATGTCAAATAATTGAATAGTTTAGAAATTGACACAATTTTTATTTTATAAAAATAGAATATTATTAAATTATTTAAAAATCAAAAAAAATAATAAAAACTAAAAATTGAAAACTATAAGATCTATAGATTCATAAATTATACAATTAAAGAAAATTTACAACACATTATTAAATATTTATCACTATTTAATATTTTCAATTTTATTACCACAAATAAAATTTAATAGATTAAAAGAGGATAAATCATAATGATAAGGTATAAAATAAAATAAAAACATGTATAACTTTTATTTTTTGAGAGGATTTAAATAAATAATCAACTTATATTTTTAATAAATTAATTTGGGACCATTATAAACTAAAAAGAAATTTATAATAAATTAATATTTCCAATGTTTTCATAAGTGCCCTTCCCCCATCTTACAGAAGTACACTACATATAACCACTTACTCACACCATTAAAGCCCCTTTTCTCATCCAAAAACTGATAAAATATGCTCCCCACATCCCTCCCTCCATCATAGAAAATAGAAATTGGGTAGAAAGCCATCATATGGAGACCGTTTATGGAAATCAAAAGGAGATGCTCGAAAAAGAGGTAAATATTTTATCACCTATTTCAAATATATTTTCTTCTTCTACATCTTATTATTTATGTAGTTTCAATAATAATGTAATAAATATATTATCTTCTACTTTCTAATTATTTATTATAAAAATGGGGAAACCTTAGGCCTTATTTTATCCATCCAACAAATAACAATATCAACATGCGTGCATACGCAAGGCATACCATCCTCACGCCGTGGTGTAATTTCTTATTCAAAAATAAATTATTTTTATGGGTATAATGATGCGTATAATGGATTTAAATAATAAATATAAAATTATTGTTGTTCTTTATAATTAATATAACACTTAATTACTTACTATTTAACCATTATGTAAATGATATCATTGCTTATGCGCACATACAACTTACTTTCTCCATAATACAATGAGATTCATTTTCTAAGTAAACCATTAAAGAATGATTAAAAAGTATATATAATAAATAAAAATGTAATATAAGACAAGATAATTCTACTAGATTTATTTATATATATCATTTACATGCTTCAATTCAATTCAATATGGAAACATAAACATGGTTCATGTGTACGTACGACCTACGGTCTCTAAAAATAGTGCATTCCATTACATTTTTCAATCTATTATATATATTTATATACTAAATAATTTGATATATAAATACTTTATAAAATTATATATGTATTTAAATCATGATCATAGTAATAAGATCATGAATAAAAATTCAAAACATTTATGATAAATAAAATTATTATTACCCAAAACATTACTTTAACATAGAATTGATAAACAAACATGTAATATAAGGTCATAAGTGAATCATATAAGATACCAAATATATTTTTATAGTTGTGTTAAAATTTAATAAAATGTTTAGACCCACTATATAGGAGTTTTGGACACATATAAATGATGTAGGACCTAAGGTAAGGGATAATTTTTCAATCTCATTTTTTATCTAAGGTTGTTTATACGTAAGTATTTAATAGTATATATTTATCATCCAAGTACATTTTCCCTAAATAAATAACATTATTTATATTATTCTACTATTTTTAATGTTAATTTTACCAATTTTTTATTTTTTATTAAATTGTATGGAACAGATTTTTCTTTCGTTTTATATACACGTTAATTTTTTGACTTCTGTAGCTAGAGTATAAGAAGAATGTTATTTTAACTTGTACAAAAAGAATGTATTTTTAGGATTTAATAATTCATTATTTACGTGAAGCTAAAACTATAATCATATATGTTTTTCGTCACATTTTATTAATTATTCTAAAATTTTGTGGTATTTTGAGCAGGGAAAACGTTCTTGAAGAGGAAATGATATTTTCCTCGGGAATTAATTTCAAGGTTTTTCTAAAAATTATTTTCCATATAAAACGACATTATTTAAATTAGGTTATATTTATTACCCTGTTATTACTATGATTGGATTTTTTTATGATTGAATGTTATTTAGGAAATACATTTATCCTTTATGATTGAATAATGGTTAAGAAACCCATTTTATTTTATGGATTGTGATATGGTGAATGTTTTTATAGAACACGTAATAATGGTTTCATTATGAGATGGGTGAGACCTATATCTCACTCGATTTCATTGGGTAATCATTTATATATCATGATATATACATGACTGAAATGACAAAAATATTTGGATCAGTAATACAGAGATGGAATGACAAGTAAATCTGGTTCAGTAATACATGAATGGAATGATATATAAATATAATTCAGTAATAGACATTGTACACTATGATGGTATTGAATGTAATGCCTTGGCACTGTGGAAATTATATTATGTGATTATTTGTTTATCAAATTTCTTTGTTATATTCCAATTATATTTTATCATGGTTAATGTTACATTATGGTCCATTCCTTATGTATTGTGAGGAATTATTTCATGACTCTTGATTTTTATATTTAAATGTTATATTCATACTTTTAAATTCTTATATTTAAGGTTTGTTTAATGTTTTTTTATGTTTACCCATAATGAGAATTTGAAAACACTATTTTTTTATTTTTTTTCCCGAGGATATAAAGAATTGTTTTATGTAGGAAAACCAAAATGGGATGATCATTATTGGAGATATTGAAGTTCATTCACCAAAGTCACTAAACGGATTTGGAATTTGGGAATCTATTTGTTTTATGTATTAATTTTTCCATAAAATTAATTTAATGTTCATGTACATCAATCTTGGGAATTTACTTCCCATGTTTTCATTATATGTATTATTCAATACATTTTGTTTATCTCACATTTTTAAGATATTTTCCATATTTTTTATGGTTATAAAAAAGGAAGAATTTAGTGAAATGAGTCATTAATATTGCTAAAGTATCACATTAACATATTATTAAAATTACAATTTGGAGAAAAATGTTTTAATAAAATTTCAATGATGTAATTCATTTCATTTTAAAAAAATTATAATTTCATTTGAAATTTTTTTATCACATTGAATTTTCTTATAAAATATTAAAATATCATGGATTTTTGATATTTAGTATCATTTTTTAATAGTTCAATGTATTTAAGATGCCTTATATTTGGTGGAGATATCCCGTATTTTTTAATTATGATACTTTCCAGAAGAAAAAAATCCCTTTTTTATCTATATATTTAAATAATTGGTATATCTAAAAATTATTCCAAAATTTTTCATTTCTTATCACTTAAACTTTACAATTTTTTTTTCAATGTTTTATAACTCCATTAATTAAAGGATTTATTTATTTTACCCTTATTATAATCCTCTTTAAATTTATAGTCTTATATTTAATAAATTTTATATGGTTTTCAAGTTTTAATTATTATTTATAAATGTTTATTCTTTAGGAACATTCCTCTAGTTCAAAAATATTAACCTTGATGTTTTCTGAAGTATGATTTATTGTAAACATGAGATTAATTAAATATTCCATATATGTTAAATTATTAAATATACTAATAAAAATTCATTTTATTAAAATATTAAAATCATGGATTTATTTATATTTTATCATTTAAATATTTAGTTTATTTTTCACTTTGTTTCACTCCATTAAATGTATTTTTTTAATTTTTTTTTCTATTTTACATTTTTAAATCTTCATTAACATGTCATATGAATCATCAATATAATCAATATATGAATTAACTGAGTGGAGCCTATAATATTTTAATATGAAATTTTTTTAAACAAAAATTGATATGTTTTTTTTTTTGACTGAACCCTTGCATTATAAAAAATATTTTATTCTTTAGTTCCCATTAAAAATGAATTTTAAAGAACATCAGTGTCTTCATGATGTATGTTATGAATGTTGGGATATATTTTTAATTAAAAACTTTATTTAAATTTATTTTATCGGAATCAGGGATTCATTTAATTAAAATATTTTTTTCTCTAATAAGCTTAATTTTTCATAGTTTAACATCTATTATGGTTTCAATTGTTTTAATTTATGGTAAAAATTATTCATTATATATATATATATATCTTTATTGAGAGAAAAAATTTTACGCATGTTATGTTTTCAATGATATCCTTTTTCTAAAACATTATCACTTGTTTCTTTTTCCCCATTATTAATAAATGATTTTTATTGTTTGAACACAAAAAATGTAAAGTTTTTATTTTTATAAATATGATTCAATAAGATGATATTTTCAGTCATAAAATTCATATTTATGATTTAACTCTTGTTAGGGAATAGAATTGTTTATGATATTTTCTATCTATATCTCTTATTCTTGGAAAAAATCATTTTCGGATATTATTATCCATTCTCATCTAAATGTTTTATGAGATTTATTATATTTATAATGTTGGATAAGGTAATTATATTATTGGTATGATTTATCAAACATTTATTTTAAAACATATTTTTAGGGAAAGGATTAAAAAATCTATGTTATTATTACAATCTAGTCTGTAGAGAAATATTTTCAAATTGATGATTTTTTTTAAAATTGTCCAAATTTCAACCATATTCATTGTTATGGTTTTCATCATTTCGTGAAAGGAATTTTTTTTTTAAAAAAAGAATCGTTTCTATAGGCTTTTTTTAAAAAAAGTTTCATAGTTTAAATGTTATATTTAATTATTATAATTATTTTTCAAACTGAATCAATTTTTAAAATTAATTATTATTAAAAAGTGAATGATTTATAAATTTAACAATATGATAAATAGTAAGGAGGTGTTTTGAAATTAAATTATTGATGAAATAATTTTTAAATTCATTCTTTTTCATAACCCCCTCCCTCATGATATCCACATTGTAACACCACGAGATTTTATGAGAAATAATCATTTTAATTTCTTTGATGTCTTGTGTTGTACATTACACAAAAATACCTTGAGCTATACAAAACACCAAGTATAGATATTGATAAATTTATAAATGAACTATATTTTTATTATTTTATACGCAACACCAAAGGATGCTTGCACTACATGCAACCCCGACCTGGATTTCATTATACACAATAGTGACCCTCCTCGATAGCGTTTGTTGTACGCAATTCTGAGTTTCACTAAACAATGATATATTTCTATAATATTATTATGAAGTAGGCATTATCAATATTAGATACTAAATTTTTACTTTTATTATTGCATAATCCATCTTAAACATTTTATAGAACATGGTATGAGAACAAAATAAATTTTTTCATGTAAAATGTATTTTTCAAAAAATGCAGTGTTGTCGCCTTTTGATAGCGCACCCACGTTAAATGTAGTTTTTGACATGTTTATAAGTTAAATTTGTCAAATAAAAATTCTTCCTTTGAATTTGGATATATAAATTTACTTTGAATAAATTTTTGAGATTATTCTGATAACTTTCATATTTTGAAGAATAGTAAAATACAATAAATTTCAATTTTAAAAAACTTTTTTTCATTGATATAATTTATATGGTTAAATTATAATATTTAAGGGTTTGAAGTTATAAATATAATATATTTTTAAAATATTACTATATTGTAATTCATTATCATTACTTTTACATTTAAATCATTGGTAAAAACATTTCTGTCTTTTGCAACTTTTAACTTTTAAAACCTGTTTTCTCAATAGCGGGATTAATTTTAAATTAAATACTGCCACTTCTGTGTTTTGAATTAGAAAAAATGGATTCCATATTTTGAATTAGTTGGTCCAAATCATATTAATAGGATACTTTTTATTCTTAGGCCTTATGTATTGTAACTATGGTAGATTTTATTTACTACAGTTAAAGGTAAATCAGCTAATTAAGAGTAAAAATAAGATTATAAAATTACTCTAACACCTTCCAAAATTCTATTGGAAAAATAAATGTAGAAAAATATAACTTAAGTGTCTTAATATATTCATTTCATGCAATTTAAACCATGAAAAAATGTAATTATTATGAAAACCAAAGAAAGGGACAACATGTCACTCCCTTATATCTTATAAGTGGAATAATTTTAATTTTGTGATAAACATTATAAAACATAATCATAAATAGTCACCATAAATATAATAAAATTATCTACATCTCGTAAATTTATTTATAATTTTTATGGAATATATAAATATCATTAATGGTGACACAATAGTGATGAAAAATTTGTTTATTTAGTGAAAAATAAATAATACAATTTTTATTAAACTAATAGTGAACATAAACGGCAGAAACACATAACCAAAATTATTTTTCATATAAATTTAATCCATAATCATCAAATGTTTGAATATTTTACCATTTGGGGCTTTATAAAATCGATTATGACATTTATAATATTTTATTTTAAATATTGTCAAAGTTTTCACCTTCATAATTTAATAAATATAACAATTTAATAATTAAGATTTTAATATTATAAATTATAGTAAAATTATTTTTAGTTAATATATTAGATTTATTATATTAATTTTTTTTTAATTTCTATGAAAGAAATAAGTATATTAAATTAATATACAAAAATGTTGTAGTAATTATTTTTTAAAGAGAAATATCAAATAAATGATTTTAAAAGTATTAAAATATATATTATATGAATTATTTAATGTGCTCCAAGAATTTTCTAGATGAATATGACTTGTTAGGAATCTATTGAATAGTTTTTTTTAAATATATTATGTGTAGATTGTGTTTAAATTCAAATAAATGAATAGTGTCAAAATTGACATTATTCTTATTTTATAAAAATATCATATTATAAAATTGGTTAAAAATCACAAAAATATTTAGAAATTATAAATTAAAATTTATATTGTATAAAATGTTATAATGTATCCAATTGTAGACAATTAACAACATATATATAATTATTTCTTACCATTTAAAATTTATAATACTATTACCACAAATAAAATTAAATAGATTATATAAGGATAAATCAAGTTGATAAGGTTTAAAATAATTTTCCAACAAGTCTAAATTTTATTTTTTGATGATATTATAACCCTATATCATTTAAGATATGGATTTGATTCATTCATGGAAGTTTTTTTGTTGGTTTTGAATTAATTATAAATTAATATTTCTTATGTTTCCCATGTTGCTCCTCTCCTCCCTTATAAAAGGGCACCTCCTCTCTCTCCCTCTCACCCCATTTTAGGCCTTAATGATCGGCCAAACCTTTCCAATATCTCTTATAAACTTCCCTATAAACATACTATAGTTCTTAGTCTTTTTAAAATACAAACATTAGTTCCCTAAGAAGAGGTTTAGAAGAGAAACATCGAAGAAGAGTTAATATCCTATACTGATTCTTTCAAATTCATTTCACATTATGTTTCCTCTTATTTTATTTTTTAATAATAAATTAATAACATATGTATCACTCATATACTGATATGTTATTATAAATATGAACCAACCCTATTTCACCTTCAATCCATTCTACGGAAAATGAAATCACCACACGTGCGCACGTACGTAATACCATCTCCACACCGTGGTGAAATCTGTTTTTCCACCACCACCATACATGGATTGGTATAATGTTGTAATGAATAACTATATATGGTTATTATTACAGGATAAAAATTATGAGATATTATATCATCCACTCTAATTCCATTCAATAATTATTGGAATGATATCATCGCTCGTGCGTATGTACGAATTATCGACTCCTCAGCGCGATGAGATTCATTCTCCATCTTAACAATTAAAGAATAATTATAAAGTATATAAAATAAATTATAAAGATATATATTACATAAAAATGATACTGTATCTATGTATATGTATTTTAAATTCTCTTAATTCCATTCAATTCAATAAAGAAACGAAAATAGTGTTCATGGGTACGTACGGCCTACCATCTCCATGAACAGTGTATTTCATCCCATTTATCGATCTATCATATATAACTATATGATGAATATATATATATAGATAAATGATGTTTTACATTATGAAAATATGTAAATTAGTATATAAGTAATAATATCAAGAACAACAAGTCCAACCACATATGATAAATGAAATGATTTTACCTAAAACGATGCTTTGACATGGAATTGACAAAAGATTAGTAATATAAAGTTTAAAGTGAATAATATATGATATCATAAATATTATAATGGTTCTTTTAAAAGTTAATAATATTTTTAAACCCACTGTACAAGAGTTTTGAACATGTACTGAAGAAATTCGACACAAGTTCAGGGATTATTTTGCTATATCATTTTTATCCAATATTACTTATAAGTACGTATTTACTGGGGTTAAATTTATCATCAATGTCCATGTTTTTCAAAATGTTTCATTAAAATGTTTACTATTCTTACAGGTATATTTAAATTCATTTGTACCCTTTGTTGACTATTACCACATTGTATGGAAGGAATCTTTCCTTAGTTTACTATATAAGGTACTTTTTGACTTTTCCATTAGAAGTACGAGAAGAATGTTTTTTTAACTTATATGGCATGAAAATATTTTTACAGTTTCATAACGCCTTATTTCTAGTAATCATCCTCTACAATATTTCATGATTATATTCAAAAAATTATGTTCTTTTAAAATCGCACGACATTTTGTGAAAAAAAAAATGATTTTGATGAAGAAAAGATATTTTCCTCAAGAATTCGTTTCAAGTGTTTTTTCAAAAATATCATCCATCTAAGATGAATTTATTTAGTATGATTATGTTTCAAGTACAATGTCTCAGTTATTTACATGGTTTATTTTTCTTATAATGAAATGATATCTATTTTTTAAAAAGGATTATGTTATGATAGGATGATATTTATGATACCCATTTTATTCATTGGGTTAACATGAATTGTTATGTTTACTATTTGGCACACGAAATAATGATTTCATTATGAAATGGGTGGGACCTATATATCCCTCCAAGGCATTGGGTAAGGATTTATATCTCATGAGATATAAATGGCTAGAACAGCAAGTGAACACGGTTTAGTAATACAGGGCTGGAACGAAAGGTAAACCTGGTTCAGTAATAGACTTTGTCCACTATGATGGTCTTGTAAGCAATGTCTTGGATACTAAGAAAATCATATCATGTGCATAATGTTTTTCCAAAATTACATGTTTTTTTCCCATTCCATTTTATCATGAATAATGTTCCATTATAATTTAGGCCTTATATACTGCCATGTTTTATGTCATTGATCAAGATTTTGATGTATAAACATTATATTCATGTTTTTAAGTTCAAATTTATATGGTTTGTTTTATTTTTTCCATGATTACCCTTACTGATCATTTGAGCTCACCCTTTTTATGTTTTCATTTTCCCAGGATATAAAGAATGATTTAAGATAAGAAAACAAAAGTTGATGATCTTTATGTGAGATATTGAAGATCTTTCCCCATGATTAGATGATTATGTTCCGAGTTTCCAATGACACTAAAATATTACGGTCATTGGGTGTATATTTTTATGTATTAATTATTCCTCAAAAAATTATGTAATTTACATGTACATCATGCTTTGGGTCTCTAATATTTTTATTAGAGGAAAGATTTAGTTAACCTTTGGAAACAAGGATGCGAAAACATTAGTGAAATCCCTAGAGATATTTCTAAGGTATGTCTTGAAATGTCTCTAAGGTTATGTATAAGTATAGGTTATTGTCCTAGAATTATGTTAATGATCATATAATTAATCCTAAGATTTTAGAGATTGAATGTACTTCCCTTGATTAGGTTGTTTTCCTAGTATTTTGTTTTTCTCTCACAATATTCTTTTTGGGTTTTGGACGATGGCAAGAACCCGAAGGAACCGTGTTGATCAATATAATGGACAATGAAATGATTTTCCTCTTGAATAAACCAATATTTTGGGAGATGAAGTGAAAATCATATTTTTATACTTACTGAAGCTATGAATCATTCTGGACTTCCAAATGATTAGAGAAGGGGACAATATTCTATTGAGTCATTCACGAGGCAACATCTGTGTTCTTTCACTGGTTCTTTTGATCCACTTGTTGCTGAAAAATGGATCAGTACCTTTGAAAAGATAATTTCCATACTTCTCTATTCAGAGCATGAAATAGACGTTTTAGCTGTTTACCATTTGGAAGGTGAAACAGACCAGTGGTGGACTCTCATTAAGATTACAAGGCCCCAAGAATCATTGTAATGGGATGAGTTCATGAAATTGTTTTTCAATAAGTACTTCCCTCGTATTCTTCAAACCAAGATGGAAAAGTATTTCCATGAGCTCAAGCAAAAGGATGATGAATCTGTTGGAATATATGAGGTGAATTTTACAAGTATTGAAAGGTTTGCATCTGATTTTATCATCCAACCTGAATTTAAAGTTGATTGATTCTTCAGTGGCTTAGAACTAAGTCTTCGACGGCCATTAGCTATAAGAGACTTCAGTAGCTATGAAGAAATTGTGAAATGTTCTACCAAGGTAGAACTGGGAGTTGGTTTAACATATCCATCTCATGGTTTTAACATGAAAAGAAATATGGGGTTCATGGAGAAATCTCAAAACAATGGTACAAAGAAGATGAATGTTTCATTTTTTCAATGTGTGGATAGAAGCATGGTGTAGATTGATTAAAAGGGACTAGAAAATGTTTTATGTGTGGAAATGATGGTCATTGAGTAGCTGAGTTCCGATGTAATAGAAAAAAGGTAGATAATGATGTGAATATATAAAATACTATAGAGAACTCACCACCAACACTTTAATTCTTCATGTGAAAGGAAATGGGGCATTATGCTAACCAATGCCCTAATCCAAGGGTTCATGATGATCGACATAAATAACCTCCCAAGGAAAAGGACAAAGGGAAGTCAAATGTGACTACAATTGGTGTTGTTGAATGTGAAAACGAAGTGGTGGCTTGATTAAGTGTTTAGGTAACGAGATTCCATAATAGTGGTGTGGAATCTCAATTTTTGTATCCTGGAATATTGGAATATCTATGTATTTGTTTGTGGTTGTTTTAAATAATTATATGATACCGATAACCATGAAAAGTTATATAAATATTTTTCAAAAGAATATGATAAGTTCATAATGAATGGATAAAGAGATAAAGAGATGTTTGATAGTATTAATGAGCTCATGACTAATATAAGGACAATGTTCCTCATGGTATGAGTATATAGAAATTTTGGGATTTTGGTTTGTGGAAAGAGTTAACTTTTTACAGAAATCAAGTTTTCAGAAAGATTATATGGTAATTCATGTCTCAAGAGAATAAATCATTAATGAATTTACATGTTTCTAATGTAACCATAAATAAATATCTTATGATATATGGGGGATAAATGATGGTAATTGCATGCTTTGTATATGACATTTATAGTAATCTTTTTCTTTATACTGTGAGTTTGGACATAAGTAATTTGGATAATATTAAAGGAAGTAATGGATTATGTAAGACATAAGATAGTATTTTTTAAGGCCTGAACTTTTCATAATAGTATAGTTTTAGAAAAAGTTCAACCCATAGGATGGGTGAAAACCCATCACGTCGGACAAAGATGCAGGAATAAAACCCACAACCAAAGTGAGACATGCCTTTATCACCTACCACTGTCCTACATGAAGTCCCTGGTTAGTATAAATTAGTTTTATTTAATTAAGTGGTATGATAGTTGAAGTATAAGTCTATTTTTGGAATCATATATGGTTAATCTCACCATATACGGACTTATTTATATTTAATAACTTTTGCTAATTTTTTGAGATAGATGTAATAATCTATCATTCTATCGCATTATCTAATAACATTTCAAGAAAGAAAAATTCAACACCATTTCATTAAATATGAGATGAAGTGGAAATTTTTTTGGGAATTACCAACGATTATCTTACATTGAAATAAAGTATGTATTTATCATTTTCCAAAAATTCATCAGCTTTAGGGAAATGATCTTGAAAACCAAAAATGTTGTCCTAGTGACCTCATATCTGATGAATCAGATAGTACATTAGATCATCACAAATTTATGGCTTTGTGTTTGTCGTATTTCTCGTAGTCGTGTTCTCTACCACTCCCCAATAGAAATTGATGGATAGATTTCTCTTCAAGATCAATATTTTCACCTATGTTCTCTTATGTGGATTCCCAGTGATGATTTAATTTGGGTAACCGTTACATTTAAAAATTTATTTTTTAAAATAAGTATTATTATCCATTTTTATGGTGTGGGTTTCTATGAAAGAAACTTTCATGTAGTAAATTATTTATAACCCTGACAAATTTTGAGGGAGAAATTCATTTTTAGGGGGGTATAATGTAACACCCTGATATTTT
The DNA here is from genome assembly GCA_963277665.1 of Viscum album. Taxonomy (NCBI): domain Eukaryota; kingdom Viridiplantae; phylum Streptophyta; class Magnoliopsida; order Santalales; family Viscaceae; genus Viscum; species Viscum album. Next base: position 1,809,480,381 of record OY728123.1, on the reverse strand, counting down.
CTGATAAATAATCTTTTTAATTTAGTTGATGTCTTGTGTTGTATGCTACACCCAAATTATCTTGCGCTATACACAACACCAAGTATATATTTGATCAATGTATAAATGAACTATATTTTGATTATGTTATATGCAACATAAAAGGAAGCTTTAACCACACACAACCCTGACTTGTCTTGTATTACGCGCAATAGTGACCTTCCTCGATTGCGTGTGTTGCATGCAATACTGAGTTTCACTAAAAAATGATATATTATTATAATATTATTATGAAAAAGATGTTATGAATATTAGTAACTAAATTTTGAATTTTATGACATTATAATTCACCTTACACTTTTTATAGAACATGGTATGAGAAAAAACTAATTTTTTGGGGGTGAAATATGTATTTTTTTAAATGCAGTTTTTCCGCCATTTGATGGCACATCAACTTTAAATATAATTTTTGACATGTTTATAATTTCAGTTAGACAAATGAAGCTTCTTCCTTGGAATCACGATATAAGAATTTACTTTGAATAACTTTTTAAGATTATTCTCATAACATTAATATTTTGATGAATAGTAAAAATACGCTAACTTTTAATTTAAAACAACTTTTTTCATCGAGATAATTTATATGGTTAAATTATAATATTTAATGGTTTGATATTATAAATAGAATATATATTTACCATTTAATATAATTTAAGTCATTATCATTAATTATATATTGTATTCATAGGTAAAATCATTTCAATCGTTTCCAATGTTTTAACTTTTAAAACCCATTTTATCAAAAGCGGAATTAATTTTAAATTAAATACTGCCACCTATGTGTTTTAAAATTTGAAAAAATGGATTCCATATTTGCAATCAGTAGGTCCAAATTATGTTAATAGGCTTCTTTTTATTTTTATTCTTTATTAATATAAACTATAGTAAATTTTATTTAATACAGTTAAAGGTAAATCAGGTAATTAAGAGAAAAAATAAAATTATAAAATTACCCTAAAAACTGAAAAAATACTATTTCCTGAATAAAAGTAGACCCATATCACTTAAGGGTTGTAATAGATTCATTTCATGGACTTTTAACCATGAAAAAAATTTTATTATTATTAAAACCAAAAAAAGCGACAACATGTCAGTCTCTAATATCTTATAAGTGTAATAATTTTAATTTAGTGATAAACATTATAAAAAATCGAAAATAAATAGTCCCCAGAAAGCGAATAAAATTATATATATCTTGGGATTTTATTTAGAATTTCTAGGAAATAAATAATCATTATTAATGGTGACACAATATTGACGAAGAAATTGTTTATTTAGTGAAAAATCAATAATAGAATTTTTTTAAACTAATAGTGACCATAAAAGGAACAAACACCTGACCAAAACATATTGGTTGTATAAATGTAATCCATAATAATCAAATGGTCGAATATTTTACCATTTATAGTCTTATATATGTTATTATGACACTTATATTATTTTATTTTAAATAATGTCAAAGTTGTCACCTTCAGAATTTAATGAATATAACAATTTAATTATTATGATTTTAAGATGTTAAATTCAATTAGAATTATTTTAATAGAATATATTATATATATATATGAATCATATTATTTTATTTTTAATTTTAATGCATGAAAAATATATATTAATTAATTATACAAAAGTGTTGTAGTAAATATTTTATTAAGAGAAATATAAATTAAATTATTTTAAAAAAATTTAATAAATATTAAATGAACTAATTAATGTTCTCCACGAATATTATAGAGGAATATGACATGTTAGAAATCTATTAAATAGTTTTTAAAAAAAAAAAATTTGTGTGGATTTTATTTAAATTCAAATAAATGAATAGTGTCAAAATTGACACTATTGTTATTTTATAAAAATAACTTATTATAAAATTTATTAAAAAAAAATAATATTTTAAAATTATAAATTGAAATTTATATGGTCTAAAATTTCTTTATGTATCCAATATATACAATTCACAACACATATTTATTTATTTATTAAAATTTAAAATTTAGAATACTATTACCACAAATAAAATTATATAGATTATTTAAGGATAAATCAAGTTGATAAGGTTTAAAATAATTTTCAAACAGGTCTACAATTTATTGGATGATGATATTACAACCCAATATAATCTAATATTCAGATCTGAGTCATTTATGGTGCTTATTATGTGTGGTTTGAATTTATTATTAATTAATATTTCTTATGTTTCCAAAGATGTCCCTCTCCTCCCTTATAAAAGTGCACCTACTCCCTCTTCTTCTCACACCATTTTGAGCCTTCAAGATCGTCCAAAACCTACAAATTTCCCTTATAAACTTCCCTAGAAACATTATATAAGCCCTAGTCTTCTTCAAATACCATCTTTAGTGACCTAAGAGGAGGTTTAGAAGAGACACATCGAGAAAGAGGTAATATCCTTTACCGTTTCTTTCAAATTCATTTATTCTTCTACTTCCTCTTATTTTGTTGTTTAGTAATAAATTAATAACATTTGTATCTATCATATACTGATTTTTTATTAAAAATAAATTCCAAACCTTTTTCACCTTTTATCCATCCTACAGATAATGAAATCACAGCACGTGCGTACGTACGGAATTCCGTCTCCACGTCGTGGTGTAATCTGTTTTTTATACCACCACCTTACTTAGATAGGTATTATGGTGTAAAAAATTACTATATATGGTTTTTATAACAATATAATAATTCTGAGATATTATATCATCCACTCTAATTCCATTCAATAATTATGGGAATGATATCATCTCTCATGCGTACGTATGAATAACCATCTTCATGATGCGATGAGATTCATTCTCCATGTTAACCTTCAAAAAATGATTATAAAATATATATATATTAAATAATCATGAAAGATATTACATAATAATCATACTGTATTTATGTACATATATGTTTCATTTACTTAATTCCATTCAATTCAACAAGGAAATGAAAACAATGTTCATGCATACGTACGACCTACTGTCTCCATGAATGGTGAATTTCATTCCATTTAACGATCTATCATATATATTTATATTATGAATATATAATATATATAAATCATGTTTTACATTATGGAATTATGTAAATCAGGATATAAGGAATAATATCAAGAACAACAAGTCCAAACATGGATGATAAATGATACGATTTTACCAAAAATGATGATTTAACATGGAATTGACAAAAGCACAAGTAATATAAAGTCATAACTGAATCATATATGATATAATAAATATTATTATGGTTATGTTACATGTTGATAAAAGTTTTAAACCCAATATATAAGAGTTTTGGACACGTACAAAAGAAAATTTACATAAGGTAAGGGATAATTTTGCAATCACACTTATATCCGAGATTGCTTATACTTAAGTATTTACTGGGGTTAAATTTATCATCAATGTCCATGTTTTATAAAATGTTTTTATAAAATTTTTACTATCCTCCCATGTATATTTAAATTAATTTCTACCCTTTTCTATCTTTTACCACATTGTATGGAATGAATCATTCCTTTGTTTACCATATAAGGTACATTTTGACATTTCTGGTAAATGTACGAGAAGAATGTTTTTTAACTTATACAGTATGAACATAATTTCACAATTACATAACACATTGTTTCCCTGAATATTACTATAATACATTTCATTATTATTGTCAAAAAAATATTTTGTTTTAAAATCGCATGACATATTGTGAAAAGAAAATTATTTTCCAGAAGAAATGATATTTTCCTCAAGATTTCATTTCAAGTGTTTTATCAAAACTATCTTTCATCTATGATAACATTATTAAGTATGATTGTGTTTCAATTATAATTTCTCTATTATTTACGTGGTTTTATATTTCTTATGATGAAATTATATCCATTTTTTAAATGGATTTTGTTATGATGTGATGACAATTAAAAAACCCATTTTATTCTTTGAGTTAAGATGATTGATTTATTTTTATTTTGTGGAACATGAAAGAGTGATTTCACTTAGAGATGGGTGGGACCTATATCTCCCTACAATTAATTGAGTAATGATTTATACCTCATGATATAGACATGGCTAGAATGATAAGTGAATCCGGTTCAGTAATACAGGGCTATAACGGCAAGTAAACCCAATTCAGTAATAGACTTTGTCCACTATGATGGTCTTGGCAGCAATGCCTTGGCTAATATGGAAATAATATCATTTTCTTAATGGTTTTCCAAAATTCCATGTTTTATTACCATTCCATTTTATCATTGTTAAAGTTCCTTTTTGATTTATGCCTGATATACTGCCATGTTTTATATCATTCTTTAATATTTTGATGTTTAAACTTTATGTTCTTGTTTTTAATATCAAATGTATATGGTTTGTCTTATTTTCCCCATGATTACCCTTACTGAGCATTTGATCTCACCATTTTTATGTTTTCATTTCCCCAGGATATAACGAAAGGATTTAGGTTAGAAAAAAAGTGGAAGATATTAATGGGAGATATTGAAGATCTTTCACCGGGATTAGAAGATTATGTTCCGAGTTTCCAAAGACACTAAACTATTATGATCCTTGGGTTTTTGTTTTTTTGTTATGTATTAAGTATTCTAAAAATAATAATGTAATGTCCATGCACATCATGCTTTGGGTATTTACACACATCGTACGATGGCAATCAAGGAATAGAGATGATGATCACTGAGTCCCTCCTCCATTAGGCCTTGGGGTGGCGACTTGCACTATGGGTAAATAGATCTCATAGTATGGTACTCGCTACCATATATAAGAAACTGAGATCGGTAGTTAAGATGAATCAACCTAAAAAATACTGTAAGATATAACTTAATTAAATCCAAAATATACCCCAATTGCATGTTTAAATCAAAACAATAAAATATGAAATAAAACTCCCAATTACCAAATGATAAGCTATGTAGTGACAAAACAACTATACCAATGTCTGAGCTAGTAATTCCCAGTATGGTCTGTGTATTCCTCCTTGAAACATGAATGTAGATTTATATACTTAGAGGGAGCAAACAAGTATACTTATTAGGAAAAGCCAAAGTCTCTCATGCACAAGTGGAGGAGGCATACTACTGATCCCATAAGAAAACGGTAGAAACCAACAACACATAACAACATATACTATCTACCCCATCCAAAAAAAGTCATTCTCACTAAATAACACAAGTCTAGTAAGGTAATACAGACCATGTCAATGATATGTTACCATGAACCACTTCCCACTTGTTAAATACATATACCCTAATGGAAAATATCTTGGAACTCATATCTCTTCCACAATCCCCACATCATAGCCTTCTTGCGTACACATGGGCCGCACAAACAACACTACACCTGTCTCATCGACACATTTGAAAAAATTAGATCACATCCCATTTACATATACAATGGTAATTACCACATAATATCCCACCTAAAAACATCTTGTCCATAACCACCCCACATCCCACCTAAAGACACCTAGGCCTAATGACCACAGCTCATCATGAATACACATGGGAAGCACAACACATATCATCCTAAAAACACCAGGGATATCACAAATCACACATTAGCTCCTCATACTCGTAAACCACACCACAACCTACCTATGGAAACATGGGATACCAATTCCTAGAGGAGGAAGAAGGGTAGAACAATTAACTAGTCATCCATCCTCCCACTAAGATGTTGTGAAAGACACCCTCCATTGTCATGACGGAAATGTTTGACCCAAAGATCTCAAATAGGGTGGGGTTCATATAGAAACACATAGAAATACATGTATATATATATGTGTGTGTGTGTGTGTGTAATAACAAACACTGAAGCACACTCTTTGGGTTTTTAACCAACAACAAACTCATGATACTACCTGTAATACTACTTCTAAATGCATTTACTCGTATCTTCTACTGCCATATAAGAAGTTGATAATTGAAAAGATACTTCACAAATATACACAAACTCAAATAATACTCATACCCAACTCATTTAAGCTATTCTCATTATTTGTTAAAAATTAATTTATTCATTCCACCTCTACACAAGTAACTACCACGAGCAATTGGAAAAAAGCAACACAGGAAGAAAATCTACACTACCATAGTCAATTTTAAAGTTGAATAGCTAACTAGATTAACATAGGTCATATTCAAAGTCCTTTTAACACCCATTCATGTTATAACATACCTATCCCGATACATGTAGTGAATATTTGTGCATGATACTCATGAAGAAACCTTCATAGAATTACACATTCAATCAACAACCATTACCATTATTCAATGTCATTCCACCCAAACAATCCCTTCAAAAAACCCAACTTATAGACACACTCAATGATTCCATTCATCAAAACAATACTCAGAAGCCCTACTACACAACACATCCCATATATTCCAAAATCCTCCTATCTCTCAACATGAGATTCTATTACACCACCTGTGGCTCCCAAAAATACATAATGAAACCAACAACCCTAATACAAAATAAGTTAGTACAAACCCTCATATACCATTCCACCTCATGAAACAAGGCCCAACATACTCATGTTTAATAGGACATTCCTAATTCAATTTCCTCTCGGTAAATCGTGGGATTTCATGGACTATAGTTTCACCTCAAAGAATCTATTTATTAGCCATGTATACATGGATAATAATATTCTTGTTGAAGCTTTCATCCATGAAAAATCATTATTGATTCCATAGATAATATTGTATACAAAAAAAAATACAATCAACAGACATTATTTCCAATGTGTGATTAGCCCATAACAAACACAAGATCAAAAACATACAATAAAACATATGCATATATCAGTTTTTCCATACCATGATATATTGATCATACACTGATACAATTATATTTATTTATTTTGAGTTTTTCTGTCTTCACAATGGAAATCATTATACACCCACCTCACATGATAATCAAAAAAAAGAGACACTAAGTGATCCCTACTCGGAAGATCAAATGACCATCACTTCCTTATTATGCTAAACATGGGGTGCACCAGATGCAGGAAAAACCTCTTGGGAAAATGAAATCCAATGACTATATAACAACACATGACTCCTCAAAAAGAAAGGTTCTAGGGAATGTCTCATATCAAGAGAAAATAGAAATGCATAGAGAATAATGATTTAAAACTTTCAAAATGTATGATCCTATATCAATGGGAGGAATGGTTATTAATGTCATTATAGTCATATCTTTACCAAGACCACATATTTTAGCCATTTAGATGTCCCTGGGAATTTTACCAAATTATTATTATGTTCTATATCAATCAAAACAAAATAAAAACAATTTATATATGGTATTTTAATCATTTTTTATCTAATAAAATCTGTAATGGGTGAAACATCGACAAATTAGAAAATAGGGGAAATTTTGGCGTTTTTGAAAAACTGTTGAAAATGACTAACTGTTTTATGTTTCACCATTATGAGTCACTAGTGGTGAGTCTCTACTGGAAAGATACTAATGTGAGTAGCTGGTGTGAGCTACTGGTGGATGATTCACCACAGGACATTTCATAATTGGACAATTCACCAGTGGATGAGTCATCATTTGGTAACTCACCACTGGATGAACCACTGTTTGGTGACAGTCCTTTGGATAAGTCATCAGTGGATGAGTCATTGTTGGGTGAATCACTGTTAGATGAGTCACTATTGGATGACTCGCCACTGGAGACCTTTCTTCATGACCTAAAATTTTTGACTCACCTCTATGAGTCACTGGTGCGAGTCACCATTGTTACTCTCCAGTCTTGAAATGCCATTAAGACATACCATTACCACATACTAGTGGACGAATCAACATAAAACTTGCTATCATTAGAATACTATATTTTTTGAAACACATGAAATGATTTACCTTTTCCACCCAAAACACCACAAACACAAAAATTTTACAAATTAAGGGACCATGGAGGTCCATTACATCACATCAGATAACTCTCAAACTATTCATGACCTCAAGAATCCAAAACCAATCCTACACAGAAATGTGGGCTAAAAAACAACCCTATATGATACTTCTCAAGGATTTCTCTACACATGAAACACCACTAATAAAAAAATACATAAAATATCAATGATAAACCACCTTATATTTATCGAAAATTATATTAAAACATCAATATAAATGATAACCTCCTTGGACATCTGTTATCCCAACCGACTAGAATTCACACCACAAAAGCCCAACAACCACATTTTCCAAACACGCGAATTCGGGAATTCGTTCCCTATGAATGATATTATCTGCTCTGGGTGGAACTAATTCTACCTCATGTGTTTTATCTTAACACAATAAATGGGCCTCGATTATGATTCATATAATACAATTTTCATGTGTTATGAATTTATCACAGATTATGGAATAAGGAAACAACTCATTTCTTAGAAAAAGTGGTTTAAACATTACATTATAAAGAAAAAAACATAACAAGGGTGAACTCATAACAACTCCTGGTACTTGGAATTCATTTTTTCTACTTTCTCTCAAGTACTCTCCTACATTAAACCATGCTTCCACGACACATAAACTGAAGGAATGTTCCTCCAAATAAGAACATTATTTTTATGTTCTTATATCTATACTATTCTCTCCATATATGTCACATTGCCTTTGATAACCAAATCTCCCAAGTCTATGACATGGGTTTCATTGTGAAGATACTAATGGATCAAGGATTCATTGAATATTTCATGGATCCTTTCCATCAATGGTGGTGGTGCTAATAGGTACGCAACCTAGTAATCTATTCCCAATTCCTCAAAGGGTCTAATGAATCTTAGAGAAAGATTACTCCCTCTTCCCAAACAATGATTCCCATATCGAGGGAAAACCTTCAAGAATAGGTGGTCCAAAAAAGAAAACACCTTGGGCCTCCTCCTACAATTGGAATATGTCTTGTTCCAGTCATGTTCTACCTTAATCCACTCCCAAATAAGTTAAACCTTCTATATTTTGATTTCTCTACCTCTAGACCAAGAAAATATTTCTCCCCAACCTCTATCCAGAATAGGGGTGACTGACAAGACCTTTGAAAAAAATAATCAAATGGGGCCATTCCAATGGATGAGAAATAACTGCAATTGTAAAAAACTCTACCATAGAAAATGGTCACACCCACTTTTTTCCAAAGCCCATGATGAATTCCCGCAACTGGTCCTCCATCATCTGGATGTTCTGCTCTATCATCCCATCTATCTAAGGGTGGAAGTTAGCATTGATGTGTAACTGAGTGCAAAAATCATGTTGTAATCCCCTAAAAAATCATGCAGTAAAGAGTGAATCCTGATTCAAGAGAATGGATCTTGAAACTTAGTGTTGCCTCCCTCATCCATATACCTCTTGGCTATGGCATCCACTATGCTTGTCACCTTAATCGCAAAATAAGTGATCCAATTCCTTCAGTAGATCCAACACTACTTAGATTATATCATAGCCTCCCATATCCTTGGATAATACAATGATGAAATTCAACAAGATTTCATCCAACATCAAATAGGGGTCTTATAAGGGATGAAAAAACCACTAGGAACATGATGATCCGTATTCAGGTGATGAAACACATAGTACATAATGAAAAAACTGATATTTACCATTTCATCCAAGTCCACTAAAACATGTCTCCAAATCCATAGTACATCTTGGAAACTATTAGTGAACAACTAATTTGAACTGTGAAATTCACGGAGGACTGTCTCATGTGTCACCCCTAGAATAAGTAAATTCCCATAGAACTTTTAATGATTCTAACAATCCTATAACCATCATTGCGAGTCATCACCATGGTCAACGTGACCACATATCACCTCTTCCTCTATTTCTCCCCATTGAGACACCTCCACCTTCTATATTAGAAAAGACTGTATCATCATCTGAAATAATTAGCCCCTACTACCACCCTCTATTGGATCTATGTGTAAGGCTACCAACACCTCTATTGGTTTCAATGAATCCTTTGATTCCCAAACTACAACCTTATGTGACTTCTAGCTGAAGGGGTCGTCTACAACACCACCCTATCCTGATGTGTATGATATCTCAATCTCGTAATCATAGTGAGTCTCCATCCACCACAACTTTTACATGTTTAAATATTGATGGGAAAAGATGTACCTCACAATTTTATATTTTTTGAAGACCACGAAGCGCTCCCCAATGAGGTAATGTCACCACATCCTCATCTAAAACACAACTGCTTCCAAATTCATTTCATGGGTGCAATTGTTACATTTATGAGTAAATAAAGTCCTAGAACCATAAGAGATCACTCCCAATTATATAATTATCATGAATACCAAACCCATATAGAAAGTATTACAAAACACCTTGAACATCACCCCTTACTCTAGAAACCGTAGTACTGGAGCGCAAACCAACTTCCCCTATAGATATATGATGAATCTATAGTACTAATAACTCCACCCAAAAATCGTGGTCCATTCTACTATGAACTGTCAAAAAAATTACAACTTGAGATAAATTAGTTACAAATATTCAGTAATAATCTACCAGACTGGGGAAACTACGAACCTCTACAACACTCTTGGGTACTAGCCAAGAATCCTTTGCATCGTCCATCAACAGTTCTACTAATACACCCTACTATGACTTCAAATTGTCATGGAAATACACCTCTAACGTCCAAAACAATCACTTGTATATGTTTACATAGAGCTGATTGCATCAAAGAGCCTGTAAGAGTCTGGAGAAACTCAGTATTCTTCTCCATGAACTTCTTGTAGATCAATATGTTATTGACAAATATGACGATGAAAAGGTCATGGAAATAATGAAATATAGTGTTCATAAGCCCCATAAACAGTAATTGTTATTATTAACACTAAACTACATGAAATGAGACACAATGTTTCCATAACTACACCTAAAATAAGTCTTTAATAAAACTCCCTCCTTCACCCAAAAATGGTGGTATACAGACAATAGATCGATCATAGAAAACAAACATTCTTCTCGTAGCTAGATTAAAATATCATTTATCCTCCAAAGACGGTAAAAGTTCTTGACCGTCACCTAATTCAACCTCTACTAGTCTATGCTAAACCTTAAACCACAATCATCATTCTTTGAAAATAGCACCAAATCACTCCATAGGGACAATGTAGGCCAGATTATGCCCTTCCTCATCAGATCATCTATCTAAATACTCAACTCCCACATCTCAGAAAATTCCATCTAATAAAGAGATATCAAAATTGGGGAATCACCGGGCTACAAGTCTATCCTGACCAACATCATGTTGAGGGGGTAGATTCAAACCCTTCTTTTGGAAAAATCCAACATTTCTTCAATAACTCTAGGAATACCTACCTAATCAATATCTACCAATCCTACTAATAGTTTTTCCAACAAGGAAATAATTTTCTCTGCATGCCAACTTCCCACCATGAAAATCTACTCAGCAACAAAATCTACATAGTAGTCATCCACATCTCATAACATAACTCTTATTCAGATGAAGCTGATAATTGCATGAATATAATTCAAACAGGTAGATTCTGAGAATAAATTCATATTGATGAATCTGATGCCAAAAAAATCACCACAGGACTGATATGATGCCATCATCATTCTACATCCTAGTCATGCTTCAAGAATGTTAGTCTAATATTTTACTAGAATACTCAACACTAGTGGCACGGGAATCCCCTCTACATATTATCCCTTAGCATGTTATATACCAGGTGTAATGAATGAGTGTTGATACATTCAATCAAAATAATAATAATAAGTAGTACATAACAAATGGATTGTACCTCATATAGTGTCTAGCCATTCCAAAAGTAATACCACATTTATGTACACCTAACCATTTTTAGATTCTATACCCCTCTAATGAAGACCACCTCCTAGACCATTCTCAGGTTGAGGTCTTTGAGGAACACCATGAGGTTGGCCTCTACCTACTCCATGTCCCCTCATTGGAGCATCGGTCTGTTGTCCATGCTTCTGAAACCTCCCTGCTAGCAACTAATGCTACGTCTGGCACTGAACATCACTAACTCCACTATACAGAGCTTGAACGACTATCTAGAAATGGCTCTAAATATTCCCATGTGCTCTATAAAAAACACCCTGGTCCATTTTTTGTAGAAAAGGTTTGATGCATAGAAGGACAAAAGGATACTATTGAGGATGATTATCCACATGTCCGAAACTCGGAGGACCTAGAATGTAAGACCGACTACTGGTAATCCTTCGTCTTGAATAACCCTATTGGATCCACTCTCATGGTAGAACTCCTCTTCAGTGCATTATCTCAATTATCTCCACCTTCTAATGGACTACCATGTATATCAGTAAGGTAATGGGGGTAACAACATACTAGATAGAAGGATGAAGTTCCTAATAAATATTTCCCGAATGAGAGTTCTGATATGAAATTATATCCAAGGGAAAATTGTGGATATCCTTGAACATAACCCCTATACCTCATACTGACAAAATCCTCTCCTAAAGGGAGAGTAACTACTACCTCTTCTCAAAAATCACGGTCAATGAGAGGAACTACTCTCAGAACACATTCACAAAATCAACACATAAAATGTTAGTCTCCTACATATCCCCTAGGTACAACGTCCAACACTAGCGCGTAGCTCCCCTCATCTAGCTAACTACCAAAGGGATCCAGTACTCTGTCGGATCCCAGATCAATGTTAAGGTGATATCATGATCTATGATCCATCTCTATATATTTATTTATGATAAAATACTGTCGTAATTACCCCAAGGTCTACAAATGGGAATCATGTATCATTCTATACCACTAGTCATCATCCCCCAGTAGATCAACCCTTTGCCGATCAACCAGATTGGATTGTTGAGCCTTGACTGCCTAACCCCCACGTGGATGATGACTAGGTTCTATTGATGAAAAGGTAAACCACGAATTCTTAAGATTGATTTTTATGTAGTTCTTTTGAATATATTTTAACTCATATTGTTACCAATTCCAAAATCCCAAAAAGTAACCCAATTAAAACAGGAAAAAAAGTAAGTAGGATTCATGTACCATTACTATGTTTTGTACCCTAAAAATGGTGTAGCTTTACATGGTCATTTAGTTGGCATTGATACATTTCATTGGATCATGAGGGGCCCTAAAATCATGTGTCCTAAATAGTATTACATAGACAATGTCACACAAAAAGATCACCTAACATTATTGCCCTATCAACCAATGAAATGTTCACTATACCAAACTCTAAAATCCATCCAATCTCTCAGCTATTAGCTGAAAATACCATTCTATTAGGACCCCCACCCTCCAGATATTCTCCTCTTGACCTGGAAATGATGGATGTGAGAAAATTACCCCTTGAGTCCTCACACCAATAGGCCCAGGTGTGGTGACTAGCACCAATGGAACAAAGATCTCACAACATGGGATGCATTACCATTTATATCAAAATGAGTTTGGGAGATAAGATGAATCTTCTTCAATACAACTCCATGTCATAGATAAATGAAATCCAAAATTTTTCCAACAATATTGTTTGAAATAAAACTATTATAGATGAATGAAAAGCCACAAATTTCCAAAATAAAATCTAAGAAGTGAGAAAACAACTATCCCAATTTCTGTTCCAGAAATTTACTGTGTTGTCCACATATTCCTTTTTAAAACCTAAAAGTGCTGTTATATACATAGGTGGAGAGAACAAGAATTCACAGTAGAAAATACCAAGTAATATCATGCTCAAGTACATGATGAATACAATTACTCCTGTGAGAAATGAACATAAACCAAAATAACTAAATAAATTACACTAGACACCCCATCCTCACCAAAGGAATGCTCACCAAATAACACATGTCATGTAAATTACAATAGAGAACATCGATGAAAGGGTACCCCACACTACATACCACTGGTTAGTTTTTCATACCCTAATGAAAAATAACCAAGAGATACTACATCTTTTTAAAGACCCACATGACAAACTACACACTAACACCTATGCCACAAAAAACACATCACATCCCACCCACAGAAACATGGTCCACAACCACACGATTCCCCACCTTCAGACACCTATTTAATATCCACATCATATCCCTCTAGTAGAAACTTGGGCCCTAACCATATTTCATCCCACCAATAGAAACCTGGGCCACACTACTATAACTTATCATGAAGGTACCTAGGATGCACACCATAAATCATCAGAAAAACAACTTGGAATGTACAAATCCCATCCAAAAACAACTTCTTCACTAACCACACTACAAAATTTCCAAGGAAAGTTGGGCAACCAATTCCTAAAAGAATGATAAGGGGATATAATTTAACCAACCATCCATCATCTCACTCAGATGTTGGGAAGGAAACCCTTCCACTTAATAATAGTGGGGTTCATCACATAGTTTTCATCTATGGTAGGTTGAATATAGGAACACAAAAAAATACCTGTATATATTTGTAATACCATAAACTCAAGACCAACCTATGGGTTTTGAACAAACAACAAACTCATGATACTACTTCTTCTGCAACATGTAAATATATTTACTATTAAGAACAATAGTCACATGAGAAGTTCATAAATGAAATAACGATTCACAATAAGCCACATACTCAAATCCTACCCCCATCCAATCCATTTAACCAATTCTCTTCCTTTTTAAATAATTCATATATATATTCAACCTCTAACCAGGATACTATAAATAAAATCTAGAAACATGAAACAAGAAATTAATCAACACTACCCTAGTCAATTCAGAAGGTGAAGTGCCTTATTGTTTAAGAAATTTCATAGTTCTACTCCGTTTAACATTGATTCATGGTATAACATACCTATCCAAATATACCAAGTGAATATTTGGGAATGATACTCATAGTGAAACTCTAGGACAATTATACATTCTAATCCCCACTATCACCATCATTAAAACTCATTTCTCCCAAACAATGCTATCAACAGAAAAAACCCCCAAAATTAAAAACACACCCAACAATTTCATTCATCAAAACCATACTCGACAGCCCTGCGACACAATACATCCCATCCATTCCATAATCTATCAATATGTGAACATAATATTCATGTTCACCACCCATGCCAGCACAAATTAAATAACCCATCCCACAACCCTACAATAATATAAGTTAGTAAAAACCCTTCCACATAACAACACCAAATAGACCAAGGAAAAGAATACTCAAATTTAATAAGGAATAATTTATTAAATTTAATCATATTAATTAAATGATTTGTCATGAAAAATAGTTTCATCCTTGAGCAATCTGTTTATTATCCATACATACATGGTTAGTAGTTCTCATATTGAAGCATAATCCTTGAGAAAACATATTACATTCCATATATAATCCTATGTTGAAAGAAGACTGCCAACACCCATGATTTTCAATGGGTGAATACCAATAAAATACAAAATATAAACAACATATAATTAAACATAAGCATGCATCAATTTTTCCTAACCACTGTATATTGATCTTAAATAGATTAATTATCTTTTTTAATTTGTAATTAAGATATATTCAAAAAAGAAAACATCATTATACCAACCCACATGATACACAAATAAATAGAGATTAAGGGATCCCATATTGCTAGAATAAACGACAAACACTACCTTATTACACCAAATAGGGTGGTGCGTAGGAAGTATAAAGAAACATCAAGGAAAATGGGATCGAATGTTTTCAGTATAACACATTACTCCTTGGGATGATATTTTCTAGGGAACATCCTTTATCAGTAGAAAATATAAACTCATAGAGAAGCAATATTAGCATTCGACGGGACAAACCTATGTCAACTAGATGAATGGTTTTAAAATCCATTAAATTCATATATTAACCAAGGCCATGTGGGTAGGCTATTTAGAATTCCCCTGGACTTTTAGGAAATTATTGATATGTTTCATATCCCTCAAAATAGCTTCAAAATAGTTTATATATGGTAGTTTACTCATTTTACATCACATAATCATTAATAGGGAGAAACTAAATCAAATTGGAAAACTAGGAAAAATTTGTAGTTTTTTACAAACTATTGAAAATGACTCACTATTAGGTAAGTCACCATCATGATTCACTATCACATGTCACTTGTGGTGAGTTACCAATGGAAATCTACTAGTACGAGTCACTAGTGTAGGCTACCGGTGTATGATTTTTTGTTAGATGAGTCACCATTGAATGAGACATAGTTGGACAAGTCACTAATGGATGAGTTACCATTGTGTGACTCACCATTCGATGACTCACCACGGGCGACCTACTATGATGACCTACCATTAGTGACTCGCTGGTATGAGTCACTAGTGAGTATCACTGCTATAATTCACTAGTCTTAAAACACCATTGTAACCCAACATCACCACCTATAGGTGGATGACTCACTATAAAATGAACTAACATTTGAAAACTAGATTTCTGGAAAACTCTTCAAATGAGTCGTCATTTCACCCCAGAACACCTCAAACACAATATTTTCACAAACTTATGGACTCGGGAGGTCTGGGCAATTTCATTTGACAAAATGTTTCATAAATTGAACTAATGTATTATTTATACTGATTGATTGAACTTTTATTATTGAATATTAAAAAATATTATATCATTGAGAATTACATCTTGTGTGTCATTATATTTATTATTTTACAATCTACTTTTAATCATAAAAATGTGTAAAATGTTTCGACTCACTTTCTTATAATGTTTTAATGATTTGAAACCCTGAATTGTGTTTATAATCTTTAAATTTCATGGATTTTAGTATTTTATATAGATATATAGTTTTATGACGTTTCTTAACCAAATGTTGTGATGGAGTAGAATGTGAATGCCTCTGATGATCTCCTATGAATACATGAACCAACATCTTTCTTGTCAGTTCTCTATGGGTATTTGGTAGGATCAATATTGAATATTTGTTCTACTAATTTATATATTGATGGCTGATGACACTGAAAGGATATCTTATTCAATTATAAAGGATAAAAATAACATTTTATGGTGGAACACAATTCCTTGATTTGCCTTCCACCAGCACTAAATAACCCCCAACACCACCAAAATGATCCAAAATCTATGGGATATTATAAATACACACTGAATGGTTCATGAATGAATTTTTTATAACTCAAAGATCATTTTACATATCAATTTTCCAATTAGAGTCATTTTGAATCTCGATTACCTCCTTTATCAACATCTTCTACTCATCTTTTATTATATCATTATGGTATAATCATGATTGTGCTGTATATGGATTTCTCCTAGAAACTAAACAATTTTTTCCTTGATATGTACTACTCTTAAGAGTGCGGGTTTGTGTGATCCTAACCATTGACTATTAGTGGTTAGAGAAAAATACCATTAAATGTTTGAATTTTTTTGGTTTTTTTCCACAAACACTAAAAAGATGATCCTAAAAATTGTATTAAGGGTTTTTTAGGATAATCCAATAATTTAAAAAAATGGATATTTTTACAGCTGAGAAGAAATAAAATGATGAAAATGATGGGATATGTGAATTAAAATATGTTGGAAAATTTTTAAAAAAATTGAGGCACTATAAAAAATAAGAATTCATCGATAGATACAATGCTTGGGCTGCTGATGAAAATCCCATTTACTTTTTAAAATGGGCTAAAATCCATTTCCTTAGTTCGATATAGGTGGAGAAAATGTGATTTTGAGGTTGATTGAGAATAATTTTAGACAAGGAAATGGGACCCATCTATATGGAGGACTCATAGTATCAACCATGAATAAATCTAGATCCGGTAACATCCTTCCTAGTAAATATCACATTACATTAATGAGGTATATTGTATCATAACATACTTAAAAGGGATTTTTAAAGGAAACCCGGATTATTTTCTTGAATTATAATACTTATATTTTATTTTTTTATGATTCTTTTAAGAATTAATAAAATAACTATATAGTTTATAGCTTACATGAAAACAGATCTTGTTCTTCAATGTATATTTTCGATTTTTAGATTTATACTAATCGATGAAAAAGTATAAAAGAGAAGATAAAAAATAAAAGAATAGAATCAATTTGAATTGGGAGTATGAATTTACTATTTTAATAGTCACTAAAATAAATATTTATTTTTTTATTATTAACTGAAAATTTCATACCTACACATAAATATATTATAATTTGATTCTAAGAAAATATTAATTAATAACCTTATCATTTCATATATTGGGTTTTAATGATAATGAGAAGGAACGTTTAATATGCATGGATGAATGGTTAGAGATAATCATGAGTTTATTAATTTAATAATATTGAACATTTACGGGGATATTGATTTTTTATTTTAAATTCCAATAAATTTTACATACATTGAAGAAAAGAAGTAAATGTAGATTATTAGTTAAAAAAATACCATTTCATTATTTAATATTATAATATTCTCCCATTCCCATAGGTAACTAATATATTTTTGAAAATTCATTGTAATTCCATTTTTAGTGATATTGATATATGTAAACTGACTAGAACATGAATTTTTATCTTTTTAATCCTATTAGTTTACAATTTTATTCTTTATATGATTAAGTAATTTTTTTCTTAATCCATTATCACTGAGACCTAAATTTATCTCGAAAAAAATTTTAGCTCATAAAATGGATAAATGTTCTTTTCATGGAACATTCCCATTAAATTATTTTTTAATTATTTTTGACCAAACTCTAAATATTTTTCCTAATATCCAACAGTTCATGTGGAGGAGTGGTTTCCTTGGTGTAATGGGTGTTTTCACATTGAGAATATGATATTTTTGATGATTCAATGATTTTGGGTAAGGTAAAAGATTCTCTATCATTATAATTTATTTTTACCCCTTTTATAGAAATTAAAAAAAATTATTCCAAATATAAAAAAATTAAAATACTTTTTAAAAAATGGGTTTGTTATCGAAGGGTAAAAAATATTATTTATTTTACCAATGCACTTAACCATTTTGGATTTTTTGGTGGATATAAAACATGTACCATTTTTAACATAAATTAAAATTATAAAAAATAAAATGATATTCGTTCAATATGATTTAAGGTATTCATCACATTACATTTAGTATTGGGGAGGTGGGGTGTTTTTATGACAGAAACATTATAGTAATATTAATTTGGATAATATGAAATGCTATTATGATTTAATACCCATTTAAAGATAATTTATTTTTTCAGAATTTACATACATACCAAAAACCTCCGAGTCATATAATCCTTAATGTTAATCCATTTTTATTTTTTATGATATTTTTCTTCATAGGGAGGATATTTGAGATCCATTTCATAGTTATAGTTCTGATCATGTATTCAAGTATTGATCGAAGTATTTTTGGAATTTTTACCTTGATTTATGAGGGTTAAATACTCACAGATAGGTATATAAAAAATTAGACATCTTATTAATAATAAAATATGATTCAATAATGGAATTTAGTAGAATAATTTAAAATTTAAAAAGATAAAAGTTAATTTCATGATTTATTTGTTTCATTTATGAGTGACCGGTTAAAGAAATAGTCAAGAATGAGGCATGGAAATTTCCTTCTTCGTTGAACATTATTTTGTTTTATATGTAATTTCATTTAAATATTTGTATCTTGGGGTTACTTTGATATTTTAGTTGAGATATATACTTGAGTTAAATCATTTTTTTGTGTATGGGGATTAATTAGTTAAATTTATACATAATGTTTGTAAAATTTAAACACAATAATTTCATTAATTTTCTAGTTAATTTCCATAATATTGGCTGTTTTTATTCATTTATTAGTATTTATCCTTTTTAATTGTATTTTTCTTGAAAAAAAGGAAAAATTTAATATCAATTTTTATAATTGTTATTATGAAACACAAAAATGTGATTTTTTTCTTATCTTGAAAAACATGTCCTCAATACTAATTAGATGTGGATCAAAAATGATTGCATATGTTAGTGTTCATGAGGAAACATGAGAATAGATCAGTTAGAGTAAATATAGAAATGAATTTTATGACATCTAGATGGTCGATTTCCTCATATAAAGGTTTCAAGAATAAGTGGATTTAAGAATTCATCCTCTCCAATAGAACATTATAAATTCAGAATGGAATAATATATCATATTATGTTTTTAATCCTTTATGAACTCTTATATGGGATGTTACTTCAGTTGGGTACTATATACTTTATCAAAAATTATACCATTTCCTGTTGGTATCATGTGGTCTAATTCTTTAAAATCAACTTCACCATCACCATCATTATTGCACTGTAGAACAACCATTATTGTCTAGAATGTACATGATACATAAATCCCTATTGGAAATGAATATGATGTGTTTTTAATTCAATTTCATAGATGACCATAGAATATGGGATTCTTATTTTCTTCACAATGGTGGTCATTATTGAAACACATGGATGATAATTTGTAAAATGGATTCATAGGGTTACGAAATGGGTGATCTTATAATATATCGTTCTGTGGTGAATAAAAATGAAAATTCCTATAGTGTAGACAAGTATTGGATCGTGGAGATATTTTTTAGATGCATAGTCTGATTAATATTTGAAGCATGTTACTTGATGATTTCATTAGTATTATAGCTGAGAATTAAGGTGTTTTTCAACAAATAAAGATATAGTGCAGAAATGTCATTTCACTATTGACTAAGATATAAGGAGATATATTTTTTAGGTGTGTTTAAATCTACACAATTGTAGAATATTATTTTATATGTATTTAAATGAATATTAATGTGCATATTATCTATGGTGAATAATATATAATTTCATTTGGAGGTGTCATTTTCAGTGGAAAATTGTATTTTTTATTTTGTGAGAAGGTTAAACATAGATTATGAAAATTACACAGTTGATGATCAGAAAATATTTTGTGTTTCACAGAACATAATATGATATATTTTATTTATATGATAAAAATTTCAAATATCAATGTCTTAAATCCATGTATATGATAAACAAATATGTTTTGGGGAAATATAAACATAAAAAATTCTACTTTAAAACCATTACATACCTCTCAAAATAATCACATCAATACCAGTTTTTTAAAAAAATTATAAATATATATTCCTAAATTAATGAATATTTATTTTTAAATAATTAAAATTATCCAGAAAAAAAATAAAGATAAAATAACAATTCCAATGTTGAAATAAAACAATGAAACCAATAACCAGAAGAAATCGTAGTTCTAATATGGTTCAATCCAATGAGGGGATACATAAACAAATACTATATTTAATAACATACAGTATCATGGGAAACACATTTGGATCTATGATTAAATTTATTTGAAATGGTATTATCAAAAACACAACAAAATAACCCCTATTGAAATTGTGGAAATCACAAAATGAATCCTTCTTGAGGGTCACTATGTATAACATAAACACATAATAGGGAAACTTATCGTGAGTGTACTCTATTCTAATATAATATGAATCGAAGTCTTCAAATTCAATGCCTTGGTTCACTTGATAAACCTTTATGGATGCGAGAAAACCAAACATTATAAGAAATAATCCAAGTATAACATACAACATAATAACCATGAATATTATCTCACGTATTGCACTCTCACAAATAACATCCATTTATCATAAATCTGATCAAATGAAATATAATTCCCATCCCACTCACTATAATCATGATCAAATATAAAATCATAATTACATGAAATCTACATAGGGAAACACACATTCTTAAGAAAATAATGTAAAAGGTAAAAAAAATGCCTTATATATCAACCCAATACTTTTACACATCATAATACATGATTTTCAAATATAAATATCCAATTTGTATATCCCAATGATTATAAGGCCTATTGTAATTGGAATACTAGGTACACAAAATATCAAATGAAAATAAAAGATAAAATTTTCATTTCATTCTCTTATGTGATATCCTTAATCTCATTGATCTCCTAAAGATATATAGGATAATTTGGGGAATATATAAAATAATGGTTTTACCTAAAAATATTTATATGAGAATAAACGTGATTAGAAAATATAATGAGTGAGTCAACAATATAACATGATTTCATAAAAGAGATAGATCATGAGTAATCAGATTGAAGAATAACAAAATCAAAATGGCATCATAAGGTCATATAAAATAGTTAATGTTGGAATAATATATAATAGGACACAAATTGGGGTAATCTCCAAATACCTAGACTGTATTCACATGGTAGACCGAGTCTCATAATGGATTATATTTACTCCCTAATCTGATAAATAACATAACATGCGATAAAAAAAATACCCAATTCATTAGAGCACTGTATGGGATAACCCATAAAAACATGTTTATTATTAATTGTTCCCTAAATTTAAATAAATAATATCGTATAAATATAATAATTTCCCCTGTCATGAAATAGGTTTCATAATATTGCCTAACTCCGTAATTGAATGAGATTTCATAAATAATGAATATGATAAATAAACTTATGGAATGTATTACCACATAAAAGGATGGGAGAATAAAATAGTTATATGTGTGAGTGGTATACAAAAATAATTTAAAATTATTTCGTAACATCAATGGTTTTAATCATTGATGAAAACATCATTATAATATCACTTGTAATATTTCATGATAAAAATACCCTTTTCACTGTGAAATATCTTCATAAAATTTAAATAAATCCCAAATTTTGTAGAAAAAAATATTTTATGATATCAATGGAAACCAGTAGGGTATGATTAAAATCATAAAGCATTTAATATGTTAGAAAATTATGTTCTAGTCTTATATGTTAAAAAAACATTCCTTCAACACTTTCCTTAAAATGTAAAAAATTACTATGTTCTGAAAATGATGGGATCATATCATTCCAGCCATTTTAAAAAAAATCAATCATTAGTATACATGAATCTAAAAATAATTGGATTATATTAAAAATACATTAAATATGTTTTATAAAAGCAAATATATGGAAGAGAAATAATTTTTGATTGAAAAGTTAAATAAATTCATCTATTATATAATTTTTCTTAATAATTTTAACTACCAAAGATTGTAAAATGGAAAATTTACATTAAAGTTTCATGAATAACTAGTGGATATAAAATTAAATGGGTTTTATTTGAAAATTATCATATAATTTCATTCTATTTAAATTAATTCATAATTAATTCCAATTAAAATTGGATTTGAACATAATCCTTTACAAATTTAGAAAAATTAAAATCAAAACCCCATGGATGAAATAATTCAAAATGAAATATAAACCACCTTTAACTAATAAAGAATTTGTGATATTTTTTATTTATTTTTTATTATATACACAATATAAAATTAATTAGTTGGATAACAATAAAATATTCCCCAATGAAAAACATTAGACAGAATCCCTTTCTTCAAGTATAACTCTTCTTGTATATAATTTATCATCAATATTTATAAGAAAATGTTAAATATTTAAGAAATTAAGATCCTTATAAGTATTTATTTAATCAATAATTTTATCTATTTCAATTTTATATTTATCTACGTAATCAATTATGTTCACATTGGTCGTTTTCTTAATATCCAGTTCATAAGATCTAAATAACATCAATTGGTTTGTTAAGGTAAAATAAATACTTTTTCAATCACATAAAAATTAATAATTATGAAATAATTATAAATTATAAAAATTAATTATAATATTAAAGCATTCGATGTTATATTTTAATAAAAAATGAATTCTGTTGCAATGATGGAGACGGTAGGTTGTATGTACACATGAGTAACATTTCAATTTATCAAAGATCGTAATGGAAATTAGGAATGTATAATTTTAAAATTATTAAATAATAATTATATAATATAAACCATTTTTTACTCAACTACGCATAAATACATTATATGTGATGAAGTGATTAATCAAAAATCACATCACTTCGTAGGGGTTGTAGTCCACATATAGGCATGAACTCAGTTATCAATTTTTATTTAATAGAAAGGTAATAAATTATATTATATATTTATTTCAAATAATTCTATATATTTATTGAATGATATATGAATATTTATATATATATATTAAATACTTCATTAAATCCATCTAGGATTTTTTGTAACGGATAATTAATTTCACAGGTTCACAAGTTGGCAATCCACCGTACACACGATTGCTGGCCTTACATCGCATTTGATGGAGGAGAAGATGGATGTATGTCAGGAAATTAAAATAATAAAATCTAATTATATGGTATATATTTATGATAGTATATGATCACAGATTAATAATATTCATTGCAGTTGGAAGAAGAATGAAAACAAAACACTCTGTTAAAAATAATACATCTTTTTTGGAAAATCGCTTTAGGTTTGTACAAAAAATTTCAATGATGATTTTTAAACATTTAAAGGCATCTAATATTTGTGATTTAATGTAAATAATTGATTTTTTTAGGAAATTAATGATCCAAAATAATTTTCTTGTATGCTGAAATGAGGATACATGATACTCTTTTAATAATGAGGGGATGGGAAATCTTGGGATTTCTTAGTGAATTAAATTAATATGAATTAATTACATTAATATAATTAATACAATTTTTAAATTTCATAAGATTGTATTATATTGATTCTAAATCCTACCTTTTGATGATTATTTTACTAATTTAAGATATTTTCCTACCATTATCTATTTATTTAAAACTCTTTTAACTCTATTTGATAATTACAGTTGTATAAATGGTTTTACTCATTGGGGGTCAATAATGATTCTTTAAAAAGGAAATGGAACATAAATTAATCATGGTTGATATTATAAATAAATTCACATTATGTATTCTAAATATCATATTTTTTAAATTTTTAACTATTTAATAATACATGATTTATTATAAAATATCGTTTTTTTAATTTTTACACTATTAATTTCATTCCATTTAAATACCTCAAAAAAGTTGGTAATTTTAATAGATAACTTTCATAATTTAATAAAATGTTATAGTTTTCAAAATATTGTAAAAAAAATTCTTTAAATTATTTTACATTTAATATTTTTGTAATCCTTTATTTTATTTTTCAATTAGTTAAACAATTATTGCATCTAAATTTTAAAAGAATTTATGATAATTATATATATATAAGAAATTTAATAATAATTTACCATCAGGAATATAATTTATTAATCAAAAATATTAACCATTTATATTAATACACCACTTTATTTTATCCCATGTTCATCAAAGAATTGATATTTAAAATCATTCGGGTGACATTTTGTATTATTCTTTGATTATATTAAAATATGAATAAATTTCATGAACAATTCTTCGAAAAAATAATAACTAAAATAAATGTGATAAGTGTATAAATTTATTAATCCAATAATATTTAACATGAAAAAATGGATTTACCACTTAGTTTTAAGCTCTATTAATCTGATTTACCATTTTACGTGGTGATGAATATTTATTGTTCATTATTATTCAATATGGCGAAAAATTAATTTTCCCTTATTATATAATAAACTTTTTTCTAATCATAAATATAATATTCATGTTGCTAAATTAAATCTCTATTACTTCTATAATTGTTTTTATATAAATCTCGTTGTGCGTGATGAAAAACTACTTTTCACAAAAAAAATACAATTTTCAAGGAAAATATAGCTTTTCATTAAATCTACGTCTATAAGTATTAATTATATAATTTAAAATTAATATATATTGATTTATAATGAAAAAAACTATTTAAATCATTATTCACTATGAGATATATTATTTAATTAAAATATAAAAACATTATTCCTTAAAAATAGTTTGCAGAAAAAAAACTTTTTATGAGAAAAAAAAATCTTATAACAAAATCATAAACATTTAATAACTGAAATGAAATTTATTATATTATTCTAAATAAAATGATCCATATGTTACATTAAGAAAAAATCCAAAATATAATGGGATAAATAATTTAATTTATTTAATGAAAATATGTAATCGTATTTGTAAAGTTCATAATTTTCACTATTTGCATAAAAATAAATAATTTCAGAAACTTAAAAAAAATTACCATATGTTAACTTAAAAATATTGATTTAGAAAGATATATTCTTTTTATAACATGACATTTATAAATTTTCATGATACTAAATACCACAATTTTTCACCAATTGTCATTAAACACATTTTTGATTAAAACATGTTTTTTAAGAATAAAATGACATTAGTAAAATTTGAGTTATTATTTTTTAATAATTTATCATTTTTTTGTTTTATATGACCTATAAAAATATTAAATATGTCATTTAATCATGTTTCTATATTGAAATTTAACAACTAGGTTACAGTGGTCATATTTTAATAATCAAATATCATGGTTAATTTAGGCTCATTGTTGCGTTTTATATACACTATCAAACATATTTGTTAAAAAAAATCGAGATGCTACATTATCCACAACATTAATAAATTTTGTCCTCACAATTTTAACTCATGCTTTGTAAAAAAATCATTTCCATCTAAGGATACATTTTTTTAAATGCAACATTATAAAAAAGGTAATGAAACTTAAAATAAAAAAGAGGAAAATAAAAATATAATGATCATATTGGATAAAAAAATATGTTTCAATATTGGGGAATATTAGTTGGATGTGAAATAAATTACGGGGATAATAATGTAATTTCTAAATAATTATGTAGAGTGATGGAATTCATTAATCATAAGAAAGTGAATAATCTAGAGAATGTTAGCGGTTGTAAAACCATAAACCCGAGATGTTTGAAAATGAAAATCAATTAATAAAAACTTACATTAATAGGGTAACATTTTTAAATTAAGATAATTTTCTTAATGTATTATAATTAATTCCATATACAATAATAAAATAACGAATATATTATTACTTGACATGACTAATTTATACTATAATATCATATCTTACTTCAAATGGTGTGTTTTCAATATTTAATTTTTATGCATATATCTCTAAAATAATACTCTAACTAATAATATAATTCTACAAAAGGATAAAAATATTTTATTCATAACTCAAGAAATTATCAAAATCCAAAAATTTTAGAAAAAAATAATTCTCAAAATGAATAAACTATTATACAAATAAATAAGTTAATAAAAATTCAATAATAGAACCTAGACATCAACTTAGAACATTCTCTAAATATTCCCTTATAATACAGAAACCAAAATATTATGATTATTTGATCATAAATTCATTAAATATAATCCTAACACTAATATCAAAATAAAATCATTCACTCTTAATGTCTCGTATCAAAAACATATATTCCGTAATCATATAATAAAAATATTTTGATAATCATTTTTCATAAATAACCAAAATCTCTACAAAGACATTTTAAAATCATATATTCTTTAAAAAAATAACATTATCCTAATATCTTTCACGATTATTATAACCTAAAAAGCATTTAAAAATGATTCAACAAACAAATTACTAAATCACAATATGTAAACACTTTCACCGCAATAATAGTATAACATAGGTCCTTTCATGGACTAGGAGATAACTTTTTACTGATGATATTTACTAAGATAATTCCCAAGATCCCCATATTCTTATCATAATGATCTATAAGTGGATCTCTATGATGAAATATATTTCCCTCTATAGAACTCATAATAATTCCTTAACAATTCATTGCTCTATGTCAATATTTTTAAAATATATTATATTTTCTTGTTCCATTGATTCATTATCTTTGGTGTATCTTAAAAAAATTATTACATGGTGTTAATTGACTATTTCTTCTCCCATGGTCACCTCCAATAAGTTTCTTAATAGACTCAAACAATCTCTTACTTGGGGAGTTGAAGAGTTGGTTAAGGTAGAGGTTGTTAATCCTAAATCATCAGAACTGATTTTTCTTAATCACAATGTCGTTAAAGGAATTCATCATCCAATTTTTTCATATTCAACACATATTACATCTTATGCATCATTAACATTATTTATCCTAATTCTATCCATTGACTAAGAACAAAAAACATAGTATGGTAAACAATAATCCAAATCCTAAAAAACATGTTATAGTTTATATATATATATATCATGATATAATGTCTTCAATTTATATCACATTTTTTTAACTTATGTCATCTAATATTATAATATATTCAAATCCTTTATGATGGTTCCTAATTAAAATGTGAATTAAACCATGAATATATATGGGGACTGTTTAACTAAGTTCATAGTATGGGAACAATAATTGTAAATCAAAATTATGGTTGTTATATACTCAACCAACTGTTTTCAGGGGTTTTACCTTTAGTTACATCAGTTTCTTGACCATAACAAATTATAGTATCTATTAATTGATTTTTTCAGGGAAAATAACATAATCAATTTTTTACATAAACATTTAGATATTATCCTCAACCTAGAATTATCCATAGGTTTTTTAATAACATTCTTTAACCATAATCCCCCAAAATAAGTTGACCATTGATATGATAACAACTATAGTGACATAATACTTTTATATAACATAATATATTATTTTTAAACATAAATATCCAATTTTTACAATAAAAGGAATCTGAAACCTTGTTTTTTTGGAAAACTCAATAAATAAAAAATTAAAATAAGCTAAAAAGAATCATATTTTTTATTCTATAATGTGATATATTATATTAGTTTGAGTTACTAAAGCTTCATTGGATAATATGGGGAATTCATAAAATAAATGGATTCTCTAAATAGTCCATTAAAGTAATAAACATGATATAGAAACATAATGTGTTAGTCAAATGTATAAGATGATATCCTAAAAGAGTAATCTCGAGAGTAGTCGCATGGATACATAACACAAATAACATGGTATCATAAGATCATATAATTATAGTAAATGTGGAATCAATATAGAACATGAAATAAACACAAGTCATCAATAACATCATAGACATTATCACATGGAAGATAGAGTTCTATAATGTATTTATATTACTCACTATTCCCAAACATAATGTCCCATGAGACCAAAAAATAACTAACTCATTGGGAGTTCTATCTATGATAACAAATCATAACATATTTTTTGTTATGTTGTCAAAAAAATTAAATCTATATAAATCTATAAAGATAATATTCACCTGTGGAAATAAATGGGCTGCATAATCTTGTGTCATGCCATACTTTAAGGAAATTTAAAAAAGACAAAACTTGATAAAAGAACATAAGGATTATGATACCCCATAAAATGAAGGGATAATGATATAGGTATATATTTATTATAAAAACATTCATAATTTAGAAAAAATATATAACATCAAAGTTTTCTTCATTGATGAAAACATATTTATTAGATCACATGTAATATTTCTTTAGGAAAATACCATTTTCACTTTGAAATAACTTATTTAGAATATAAAAATCAAAAAATATTAATTGGAATGTTTCATTACAAAAGAAGAATGTAAATGTGTAATGGATTCTTCATATCACTGAGTAGTCATGATGGAATTAAATTTTTTTCAAGCCATATAAGTTCACTAAAAATATTCCTTTCACACTTTTATAAAAATGTTAAAAAATACATTGTTTTGAAAAGACATGAAGATTCATTTTAATATATTTATTAAATATTCAGTCATGGGAAAAATAACATTATAATAATAGTATAATATTAAAAAATACCATTTCAAACACATTCATAAAACATGAATATGGAAGAAAAACCCTTTTCAGAAAAAGATAAAAATAATGTAATTTGTTCTTAAAAAATCATTTTGTTATTAATTTTGGCACTATAGAGAAAAATATATTAATATTACCTAAAAATTTCATAAATATAATAATGATAATCAAATAAATATGTTTTATTTGAAAATTTTCGCATAATTAATTTGAATGTAAATTTGATAAAAAAATATAAATTATATTAGGGTTGTAACATAAATCATATACTAATACAGAAACATTTAATTCAAAATGACTTGTTTAAAATATTTCAAATTGAAACCAATAAACCAATGGATTATATTATATTTATAATATGAAAAGTATAAAGTGAATTATATACACTAAATAAAATATATTATGTATTTAACATTTAATTATTCTATAATGATTGTAAATTGAGACATAAACCATTATTTTATTTTTAACTCATCTAGTACATACATTATCATCCATAATTATTAATATTTATTTAATTTCTTAATGACATTTTTCATGATTATTATTCCCTTTTGACATTTTATCGATTTTTTTCCATAATCTATTAATTTCACATCTTATGTGTCAAATGACATATCGTTCATATTTTCAAAATTACTTCAGCTGGTCGACTAAGGAAAAAACATATTAAGAAAACTCATATTTAGTAATATTAATTAAATAGTTAACATTATTATACATAAATTATAATTTCATAATAATCCATTAATTGGAGTTTTGAATGATGAACTATGATTAAATCATGGTGATCATAGGTAATAAGTTTTAGGAGTAACTTTTACATTTTCAAGGATCATGAATGAATGAATTATTTTAAAACTACTAATTGATTATTTTATAAAAAATAAAATATTATTTATATAAATACACTTTTATGTAACACAAATGTCATGTGGTGATGAAAAAAGAATCACATCACTTCTTGGAGGAGGTAGTCCATACGTACACATGAACTTCATTAACAATTTTTAGTGAATAAAAAGGTATGAAAATATTTGATATATTAATTTTTTATGTTAATAAACATTTCATGGGTATAATTTATTTATATATAGATTAAATAACTCCATTTTATAGGTAGTGAGTTTTGGTGATGGAAAATGAATTACATCAGTTCGTGAGGCAGTAGTCTTCTATACACACAAATACCGGTTTCTTTTCACATTTTATATATGAGGAGTAAATGTATGTTATCCAATTAACATAATAAAATCACATTATATATAAGAAATTTATTTCATTATATCATAATGGTTTAATAAAATTTTAATGATGTGGAGGAATAAATAAATAAAATCTCAATATTAAGAGTGATACTTTTTACTTGGAAATTTTTATTTGGTTTTCACGAAAATCATTCTAAAAAATATTTTATTATAAAAAAGGCCACTATGATATGGGAAAAAATGTAAAGAAATTATTTTTCCAGCATGGTGCAAAATTTTTTTATTTGTCGATAAAAGAGGAAAAAATATTCCCATTTATATGTGAGGGGAGGGGCACTCTTGGAATTTGATAAAGTATAAAATTAGTAAAAATTAATTATTAAATTAAAATAAGTAAAAAATGAATATTATCCAGTAAAAAATTAAAATGACTCAAAATCCCCCCATAAAATAATATTTGGACAAAATTTAGGTTAGTTTTTAACCCATTTTTTTTATTTTAACCCTTATTAAATATTTTTGACATTATCATAATATTAATTCTTTTAATCATTAGGAGTCAAAAAAGTTCAAATAAAGTAGAAAACGTTCCATAAATGTCACATGGTTGATATTACAAACCAAATTTTCATCAATTTTTCTAATATAATATTTTTAGTAATTTTTATCCTTTCAATGAAACATAATTTGTTATAAAATATCATTAATGTCAATTTTTAGATTATTCATTAAATTTTACAATAATAAAATCTTGAATAGGAAAAAATTTGAATATATGTCATTGAAACATTCATAAAATTTTATAATTATCTACAAATTTTTGTAAAAAAATTATTTTGTTAAAATGATATTAATTTTAACATTTCTAGTGACATTTATTTTATTTTTGTTTTAATTATTTAGTTTATGTGTCATTGTTGTAGAAAAATTTATGATAATTATATGATAAAAAAATTATAAATAATTATCCATTATTATGATAATTTTATTATTCTGAAAATAACGATTGATATTTTTTGAAACATTATTTTTTCCATTAGTGAAAACATAATATATATTTTGAAGCAATTTGGTGACATTTTGTACTTTTCATTGGTTAAATTATTATTTTGCTAATTTTTTTGAAAAAGCATCTATAAAAAGTTATAAAATTGATATTAATTAGATAATATTGTTTATTTATTCCTTAAATAATATTTAAGAAGTGAACTCGTGGCCTTATAACATTGTTTTATCCCATGTTAATCTTAAATTCTATTTTACAATGGTGATGATTTTTTACTATTTTTTAACTATTTAATTTGACCAAAACAAAATTTTTACTTATTAAATACATTATTATAATTTCCAAATTTAGATTTAATTTTACCAAATTTAATCCTTATAAGTGGAAGTTATTTTTTTTAATAATCTCAAAAGTCCTGAAAACAAGTGTTTTTTCAAAAAAATTATTTTTGAAGGGAATGAAATATTAACATTAAC
Organism: Viscum album; assembly: GCA_963277665.1. NCBI lineage: Eukaryota > Viridiplantae > Streptophyta > Magnoliopsida > Santalales > Viscaceae > Viscum > Viscum album. Next base: position 1,809,447,974 of record OY728123.1, on the reverse strand, counting down.
TCCATTACATGAAATATTTAATAAATGATTTAAAATAAATTTATAATGATATATAATATATATTTAATTTAAATCATTATAAATAATTTTTATTTTAATTAAATAACATGAAAAAATATGCAGTTAATTTTTTTTCCAAAAAATAGTGGTTTTAATCATAAAAATAAAATTTTACCAAAATCTTAAAAGTCTACAATTTAATTGATATAAATAATTTTTTTCACTATAAAATGGTTCAAGCATTACTAAATCAAAGATAATGGCACATTTAAATTACATTTTTTAGTGAAATTAAATGATAATATTTGAAAAATATGAAATTGTCATTATTCCCTGGAAAGTCAATAATTTTTGAAAAATACACAAATTACCTCCTTTGTTAACTTTTTTATTCATATTTAAAAAACTTTCTTAATTTTATAAAATTAAATATCTGAATGTTATTAAAACTAGTTACAATATTTTTCTCACAAAAATCAATAAAAACAATTTTTGAATAAAATATGTTACTTAATAATAAAATACCTTCACTATAATTTGAGTGACTGTTTACGAAAAAATTATAAATACATTTTTATTTTGAATGACCATTATATTGATTTGATAAATCAATTAATCCTATTCATACTCGCCAATTTAATGTCTAGTTTAAAACAGTCTAGCTTATATGAAAAAATTTATAAATCAGTTGGGATAAATGTTTCTTTTTATATAATCCATAAAAAATACATTAAAAATTTATAATGGTGTTAGGCCTTACTAAAATATCATCTTTAATTTATAATACATTCTTCTACATTTTTAAATTATATTTTTATCAACCATTATATGGAGACATTTAATGTCTCTTTAAAGCAACACACAGACTATTAAAATTAGAAATCCCCCATGAAACCTGCATTAAACACCTCCATTGTAGGTATAATTCTATTTAAACGAATTTTTAAACTCAACATATTTTTAACATACACCATTATAAAGAAATAAAATTATTTAAAATGATCAATAACCCAATTCCATCTTATTAAATGAAACAACGTAAATGCCACCTAACTTAAGCATGATTGAATCATGTTGTGGAAATATGGAATGTATCAGATTCAATGAATGATTAAAGAAAGAAGAAAACCCCATCATAAGACTTAAAAAAAACCATATTTTAATTCACAATAATAAAATTCCTTGATCTAATATGCCCAATAAAATTTAAAGGATAAAATCCATCTATGAAATTTCGGAGAGAGAGGTAAGAGAAAGAAACACATACAAAAATGAGTACATAATAGATAGAGAAAACATGGAATCAAATTTGTGGAAGATTTAATTTTTTTAAAGAAAAATATTAAGAAAGGAGGGAAGGTCCCATCATGCACCATGGTTATATAATCTAAAAGATAGGAAAATACATAGAAATGGTATAAATAAAACATTGACATTTAATGAAAACCAATAAGATAAAAAAATCTGTCCATACAGTTTAGTATTCATTGTTCTAGAAATAAAGAAGTTATCTTGACTAGACCCTAATATGAAATTTATCTGCAACTACCTAATTCTTGAATCTATAAAACACAGGTTGGCGACCATCCCCTAATGCATAAATAAAATGGAGAGGCCTATTCCTAGGTATGTGTATGCACACACACATACATCACGATGTAGAAGCGAAGAGGAATACAATAGTAAAATAAGAAAAATACTAGGGTAAAAACTTCCTTTAAAATATCTATAAATTACAAGATTACATTAGTGCAAACTGATATGAAAATAGGGAAAATAGACTCCCAAAAATAAATATGTATCTACCTAAAAATTATAAAGTAAAACTATGGGAAATACTATATTCTAATCTTAAAGACATGACCATCGTACATTGTCCAAAGTACCACATATCTCTAAGGTAATGTAGATTAATTGATTAAATGTCCTTAATCTTCTTAATAAAAAATGTGTGTGGGAAGTCCCATGCACGGGTGAGCATATACATACTGATTAGGATGCCACAAAAGGAGAAGGGGTAGTATAAAGTGATAAAATAGTAATTTAAAACAGTATACAGTGAAAAGGATGCACAATTATGTGAAAGGGAAAATTATAACCCAAAATAAGAGAGATAATATCCTCATTTAAACATAATGGGCTCAACACTGTGTGTAGGTTAATTACTTATCGAGTATTTTCCTGCCATACCAGGGGAGTAACCTTATCCAAACATGAAATGCTAGACACAGAAGGAATGTGTCCTATCCCAAACATCATCACAACTGACGGACGGAGATTATACAAAACCAATTATATGGATATATACATACATATACATACATACATACATACATACATATATATATATATGTGTGTGTGTGTGTGTGCCCATTTGACAAGACTACATATTTATTTGATTATAGGAGACCTCTATGATTATATCCATCCAGGACACCGGCTCCTGTTCATGATGACAATTCGATGAACGGTGGGTCATTAGTATGGGGTCTATCTTGTGTTTTTATTCCTGCACTTATTCATGCAGTACCATACTCAACAATTGCGTATAAGATTATCCAGACATGGAATACTGAGGTTATGTGCAGGTTTAGCGCATTGTGTGAGTAATAGAATATGTGGCCATTGAGTTTACATGGAAATTCATATAATAATGCTGTGGAATATAGTCTATAATTAGTGTTCTGTGTCTTCCTAAAAATCTTAAAACATATAGATCAGGTGGATGCACTGACAGCTAGCCTTTTCCATATAGTAGTAGGGTGACAGTATAGTCTTTTTTTCCAGATGTATTATGAGTTAAAACTATCGTGGCCCAACATTCATTATCTATTCTATGAGAATTACTAACCTTCCTATAAGCACACAGTAATGTTTGAGGATCTAATGGATTTTTAGTAAGGAGGAATGACAATGGCTGATTACATAATGTGATCCACAAACCATACATGAAAATCTCCTTGATGATTTGGGGTTGATACTTTTGAGCACAGAAGAATGAGAATGGGCAACACAAAGACATCAGTCCAATGGTGGTTCCCTTTTTCATCTCCACGTATGTCAGGTTATAAAAATAGGAACTAGTGACAGAGAGGTTTTTTTATAGGGAAACCTGGTAGCTAGAACAGGTAGTGAGAGTCAAAGGGTTGAGTTATCGACTGTATCTAGTAAGCACAAGACGAATGTATCTCAATGCAAGATACCTCCCCTTGATTAGACTAAGGTATGTGTTTTGGGTATGCATAGTTGTCCAAGAAATCCTAGAGATGCAGTTCTATTATTCTTATGGGAGAGGTCACATGGCCTGAAATTTTCCAACTACATGTGATGAGGAGTATATAAAGATAGCTCATCGACCAACACAATAGAGGAAGTGCCAGATTCATGGTTCTATAAGTTGTGGTTTGTTTATTCCCTATGTAGGTGTGTCGGTAAGAGTAATAAAATTTTTGGTAGGTGAAAAAAGATATGATATCCATCCACCACCTATACTAGGCCTTTCATATCAGGCTCAGGGAGCTAGTGGTCAATGCACCAGACTACTGCTAGCTTTGGAGCCCTATGACCATGCAGTACTTGATATGACTAGATTCATGATCTATATATATTATAATATTTATTCAATATTAGTGGATATAGGTTTTATACATTCCATCATCACTACACTACATCAGTGAGAGAATGATATCCTAGTTGAGGGACTATCCCTATAGCTTCAACATATGTGTTTTAAATGGAACACTTCATCCCATTATTTTATATGTTATGAGTAAGATTTGTTTCTTGTTGGATAGAGGTTCATGTTGCACTTTTGGTCATCATAATGGAACCATATAAATTAATCAGTTGTATAGATTAGTTGTTCATGTTCTGATCCCATATTGACTATCAACACTAATGAGTCAAATTCCATTGCACATATTGGATGACAATCCCCTTTTTAGATGATAGAGATCACATGGAAATATGAGATGGTTCTATGAGAAGGAGTTTTTATCCTTTAACACATCTGTTAGATTGTGTATCCATTGGTGGATGAGGCTCTTTGGGAATATAAATTCATTTAGTTATTGAGAAATATATATATTTCTTCCATGAGGGAATTTCAGGACAACCTCTAAGGAGGGGGAAGGAGTTTTATTTTTGACTTTCATCTGTGACCACATTGATATATTTTCTGAAGATTGTATAGAGCCTACTAATTTATGGTAGTTGTGGTTGTTGTTGGAGGACCATTGATATATGTATTTAATCAAGACCAATGTTTCCTTGTGAGGGGCTCTAATATTATTAATAAAAAAGTTGGGTGGGTTATTGAAGACATGCCGGGATTATAGTCACATAAACCATGACATGATAAAGAATAATTATCCATTTTGAGGATTTAAAACATCTTTGACCTATTATGATGTGTAGAATTGTTCTTGAAGATCAATCTATGTTCTAGCTACCACCAGTTGAGGTTTTGTGATGCTGATTTTCCAAATATAGGATTCCAATGTTGCTATTAACATTATGAGTTCCTAATAATTTCTTATGTGCATGCAAAACATATAAATGTTCATGGATTTGATGAACAAGGAATTATATCTATATATAGACCAATTTTTTGTTTACTTCATCGATGACATACTCAATTACTTTGCAACTGAGGAGGAACATGCATAGCACAAGATGTTGGTTCTATATTTTCATAAAGAGTTCTATCTTTATGGTAAATTCTCAATGTTATAGTTTTTTATTCAAAAGGATTTATTTTTGGGGCATGTAATCTATGATCATGGTATATCCACACACCTATTGGAAATCGATGTGTTTCTTTCTTCGAAGACAGCAATAATTTGGTCATAGGTGTTGAGTTTTCGTGGTTTTTAAAGCTAATATATGTGGGTTGGGATATAATTCTCTACATTTATAGCCCTTTTGATCTCCTTGACATGGAAATTAAAACATTTTACCATGAATGAGTAGTTCAATAGGGCCATTGAGGAGTTGAGGTTTAGGTTCATGAGTTCTCTTGGGTTGAGAGTAATTGAGGTGGTAAAGGAGTATGATGTTTATTGTGATGTATCATAATTTTTTCTTGGTTTCATGTTGATGTAATAGTAGAAAATTATCCCATATTGTTAAAATAGGATGATACCCTATGAGAAGAACTACATGACTCACATTATTGTTCTATCAGTGGTAATCTTCGACCTGATTATGTGAAGGAACTATCATCTTGGTGATCTATTTTTGGTATATTGACACCATCACAGTCATAGGATGTCTTCACACAGAGAGACTTGAATCTGAGAGAAAATATATTATTGGATTTACTATTGAACATTGACTTTGATATACTCTATACTCTAGGGAAGGTAAATGATGTAGTAGATTCCCTTAGTATGATGTCCCAGTCTTTATTTGTGTAGGGGATTCTGAAGAGTTGGGTTCCTTATACTTGACCCTTATAGAGAATGAGGGTATATATTTCTTACTATCGATGGTGTTGAATTAACTGATTATCAATTTTGTGAGATATTCCAAACTATAAGAGACTTATTTTGATCTCTTACGAGGCCTGATATCCACAAGGGCCTCACCAGATAGATATTCATTAAGGATGGAATCATGTCATCCTTAACCATGAATAGATACTGGACCCAATCATGATACAGTAGGAGGTGATGAATGAGTTCGAAAAACCCCACTTTTTGTACCTCCTAGTATGGGGGAAATGTATAGAGAAATAAAAAAGTAGTTTTGGTTTAGTTTTAATAGATGGATTATAGCTGATTGTCTCTCCCAATGCCACACATGCAATCAAGTGAAGCCTAAGCACCAGTTTCATATAGGTCTGTTGTAGCCCCTTAAGATCCATGAGTGGTTGTGGGATAGAATATACATGAACATTTTTATATGTCTTATTGATATATAAAATAGTTATGACACCATATGTGTGATATTTGACCAAATCACAAAGTCTTCAAACTTCCTTGCTATCAGGGAGAAGAGTGTGTGGCAGTTGTACGTACATGATATAGTTCTTCTTCATGTGGTTCCCTTAGTAATATCTCCAAATTAGATGTGCATTTAATTTCATGTTTTTTGAGGGTCCTAGAGGAGGTATTTTCGACCCAAAAATTGATGAATACAACCTTTCACCCCCATACAGATTGGAAAAACAAGCACACAATCCATGTTTTGGAGGATATGATGAAGGATTTCAAGTTCGGTTTTGACCAGAGATCGGAGGATCACATTAACATTTTACTGTATCTATACAATATCATATACAACTCTAGAATCATCAGGTCACATTTTGAGTCCCTATTTAGGATAGTATTGTGGTTACCCATATGCTGGGTAGATATTGGTGAGACTTATCTTGTGAGTCCAGAGATGGTGCAGGTCCTAATAGAGAAGGTCTAGGTCATCCATGATTAGATGAGGATGGATTCGAGTATGATTAAATATTACGAATATCACATTCATGTAACCATGGAGTTTGAGCCGCAAGGCCATTATTCCTTGATATTATCTCTCTAATTAGGATTACATATGTTTGACCAAGTAAGAATGGTATCCTTTGGTTTATTAGGTCATTTTAAACCATACAGAGGGTTGGGGAGGTTTCAAACCACCTCACCATACCCCAACATCTTGAATGAGTTCATGAAGTATTCCACATTTCACAGCTATGGAGATATGTGAACGGCCCTATGAACATCATCGACTAGGGAGAGATAGACATTGATGACGGATCCACCTTTCTGGATCACCTGGTGGTGATCAGGGATTGAGAGAATAGGAACATGAATTAAAGGATCATCCCCTTGGTTTGAATGTTTCAATTGAATTAGAATGGATATGATAGTTCCTGGGAGTGGTTTATCATGATGTGAGATCATTATCCTAAATTAATTTTTTTATTTTTTCTTTTTTGAGGTAAATATCCTGATATAAGGAATTATTTTTAGACCTAGTGTTTTCTTTATTGGATATTGAAATATTTTTACATATATTCTCAGAGTCAGGAATAGAGATGGTGTCTGATTATATGGAATGGTGTGAATGGATTTAAGTTTATAAAAATATTAAATATATTTTATATTACAAGCATTCATTTTTAAAAAATATTAATGGGATAACTCTTAAATTAAATGATTGAGAAAAAATATGAGATCACTATTAATTTATAAACACATTTTTTACCCAAGATGGGACATAAAATAGTTCGGTCCAGGCAATTCCAATTTCTCATCCATTGGATGCGTGTTAAAATTATTAATTAAATGTATAAATTAATTAATTTTTTTAATAACCTATTTTAGATTTCCTTTAAATTTATTATCATTTTGATTTTCTAATTGTTAGCTGTATATCCCTTGGACCATCATTAACTTATCCTTTTATCCTTTTATGATAGGAATCACCTCATATAATGATGAAATTCTAGATTAGAGTGTATTGGAGGGTATTGAATGAAATGGATTTCATTTATCATTGTTGAGAACATTATTTGTTGAAGAATGATCCAATCTCTACGCAAAACACATCAATTTTTTAATTACATTCATTTTGATTAAATTTCATGTGAATTTAAATCCCCTACATTTTTCTATGACAATTTGGAACTTTTCATGTGCCTATGTACTGGTTTTAATGAATATTATTTGGTTTTATAACCCTTTTTATCCTCCTTCAAGATCATTATTCATGAATACTAGAAAAATCTGATAATGATTTGATTTTGTTCTCCTTGGCCCGAATTTCATTGTATTCATCACTAGTTGGTCCTTATGGTCCTGTATCGACATTTCCGAGTGGTACTAAGCCTGATGCACCCTTGTAATCATGATATGTGCACATTATAAGGATGGATTGAAAAACCATGGATGTTTATAGATTGATTACAATACCTGGGTGGGAATTTTGGATACTATATATCAAATCTTTTAGGGTGGAAGGACTAGAGGATTCTAGGGCATGGAAATAACCTCAAAATACAAAAAAACCATTTAAAGGATTCTCGTAAATTGAGAATCGGGACTAGTACAACTGATTTCAGAATATGTGGAGATGAGAACTATGACATTATTGTTGGTTTCTAGGTGTGGAGTTCCGATCTATATTTCTATGGAATAGTTGATTACATTTTATGTACTATGATGAACAAAAGTAGTGTATCCCATATTCTAGGGATGATAGGTTTTGGGAGTTTATAGGTATGGAAATCCATGCAGACTACCAACATTCCATATACCACATCCCCATGTGGATGAGCTATGTATTAAACAACATGACCATGAACACACCATGTTTGTAGTACACCATAATTGAAAAGGAAAAAGAAGACACACTATTTTTAGAGGCACGTCGTGTACTAAATTACATGGTCATGGGATGGAATACATGGACATGAAAAAACACACAGACAGGACCCTAAGTGGAATGTGCATGTCATGTAGTTCCTCCACACACCGTGTATCCCTACATATTTGATGAGCAATCTAAGTCCTAGTCCACATCAAGATGAAGGGTAAGGGCCACACTTCATGTGGTTTCCCTCACATTAAATCTACCCCATAGAACCTTTTGATTTAATATCAATCTAACTTATAATATTTATTTGATATCATATTTTGGAACGTGACTATACTATCGTAATTTGTTTTTGCGTAGAATGTGATGGTTCATTCCATTGTTGATTTTGGGATATGATGTAGAATGTTCTAGTCTTGGAGCTTATTGAGTAACTTTTTGATGATGCCATTGATCGTGTGGGGTCGCCAAATGCTTCTTATATAATGAACCCTTCATCATAATTGGTTTGAGTTATATTATTATAGATTGGAACCCCAATAAAAATGGCAGAGGGTCCCCAATGAACAGAGTAAGACCACCCCCACCCCAATAACACCAAGGTGTGGTTACTGAACAACTAGAGTGGAACCCCAATCATCTTGGACATGGGTCATCTACCTACTGAGTGGAACCCCATTATAGAACTGGGGTGATGGTCCAATACTGATACAGTTGAAACCATCATTAGTTTTGAAGCATGTACTATATGGAATCCTACCAAGTAAAATACCTTTATCAGATAAGATGTGGGTACCTTATGGATACTTATAAAGTATAACCCCTTTTTGCACTAGATCTTTGGTCATTCAATAGGATTATGAGTGGCCTCGGCTGTGCAGCACAGTATGATGGTGTGGACATTAACAGAATTACTTCTGGGAAGATATGTGAGATAGTTAGAATCATTGATTTTATTTTGGGAACTATTGAATAATATATTTACTAGGATGATCTATGAGATTGAGACCCTGCAATAATTTATTTCTGAAATATTTTGATAGATAATATATATACACATATCTCCATACCTTTGGATATAGTTACTCTACATACAAGGTTCATGATGACTGTTGGTTTTTTCAAGGGATTTTTGTTTTTATCATCACATGGTTGGATGAGGAAACTCTCTTACTATGGGTGAAAAAGGCTCGACATGTAGTTCATTTATAGACCATGATCATCCCCTTATGATTGGATGGGGTTACTCTCTATCTATCTCTCTCTCTTATTGGATTGAGTTATTAGCTTTCACTACTTTTTACATCTTATTCAATATCTAATATCTTTATATTTTGATTTCATCTCTTACTACCCCTCCCCCATAAACTTATAGTGTGTCTTAATGGGTATTTATATATTGACCCTTTCATGTGATTTTCGCACACCTGACAAGTGTAATGAAGATGAGGAACTAGTAATAAGTTAATATAGAGGATATTAGTGGTACATTTTACATTGAACCATGTATGTTTGTCATATTGTGAAGATAAGGTGCTGGGATTTCGGAGCATTTTAATTACTTGTTTTTCTTGGATGGGACATCATTCAAGTTGGGTCAGTATTTTTTCCCATTTACCTTATTCCACTACCATACACGTGTGTTGTCTAGAGGTTTTACATGAATTTTTATTCCCCTTATATCTAATATATTTTATTAGTTTTTTTCCATTTCACTTCTATATAGATTTTTCTATGAATATTCATAAATGTAATTATGAAAAGGCCTTACTGTGTTCTTTATGCCATTGGATTGGCAGCTAGTACTTGTACTATAAAGTACGGTGTTACATCTATGGTAAATAAAGAATATTACTTTTTCATATTTATTAATATTTGTGAATAAAATATTAATATTACTTTAAAGGGAACTCTATGATCGATGGCATACCCAAAACGCAACAATGAGTTTCTTTGAAATCTTACGTTACACCCTAATAATAAAATAATTTTATTTTAAATGGTAGTTAAATCCTAGCCATTGTATTGGCCGGAATGAATAGAAATAAATAAAATATGATTTTATATGTTTGTTAAATGTTTTAAAATTTATCCAATAAAAGATAAAGGCCTAAAATAAGAAAAGAATTAAATTTTAAGCACAAATACTCTAAAATTCAATAAAAGGTCGATTTATCGCCTTCTAATTGTGAACCCACTTTATCATTGTTTTGTTCAAAATTATACATTATACTGGACCAAATAAAATTATTCTTTAGAATTTGGACATCAAAATTTACTTTGTGTAAATTGTTTCGGTATTTTTCCGATAATGTTCATTTTTTAATGAATAGTGAAATATGATGTATTTTAATTCAAAACCAATTTTTAATATAATTTATTTATATGATTAGATTATCATTTTAATTGGTTTTAAAGTCCAATTATAATATATTTTTACCATTTAAACCAATATTGGTCATTGGAATTAATTTCACTTTTAAATTGGACATATTCTAGTGTCAATCTTTTGATATATATTGTTTAATAAAAACATTCTATTTGTTATGACAATAGGGAATTAATTATTAAATTAATTAATGAAACTTATATGTTTTGAATTTTATAAAATAGACATGACTTTTTAATTTATAATATCAAATATTTCTTAGGGTGAATTTCTGTATTTTTCTGAAAAACTTCAATTTTGATGAATAGTGAAACCACTAAGTGGTAGTTAAAAAACTGATTTTTTGTTTAAATGAAACATTACAACTTCTGGGATTTGAATTTCAAAAATCATAAATACATTGTTTTCATTAGTATGTAAAATGTGGTTCGATGGGATTAAAATAATTTTTTGGTGATTAGTAACTTTTAAGTTTTAGTAATCGCAATTAAATGTAATTTGTGTATTTTGAGGTAAAGATAATGGTTTAATAATATTAAATGACCTTGACACACATCCTACCTTATTGGATTGTTCATGTCTGACCGAGACAATCCATGGGTCAACTTGGGGGCCCCATGGAGCCACTTTGCTTGGAAAGTGACTTTAATAACTTTTTATTCAATGTTAAAAATAAAATGTCAGAAACATGTATTATTTTACTAAAAAACAATTTCATGGGGTTATAAAAGTCATATTTTTGACTATAAATATTCATTAGAAATCTAAAAAGATTTATTACATCATTATATTATTTTAATAATTTTTAGACATTAAATAAATTTATTTATTTATGACACCTTGATGATGCAATGATTACCTCATAAATGAACGATTTAAATAAAATAAGAAGATATTGTAAACTATAAGTATTAAACATGTCAAAAACCTGTCGTATGGGTGTATTTGGAAACCATATCACCTTATCCTATAAATATATCCTTTTGGGACCATTAAACTCAAAAAATAATTTTATAATAAAGTAATATTTTATAACTTTCCAAGAGTGCCCCTCCTCTTCTCTTAGAAAATGCCCTCACCACTACCACCTTACCCACAACTATCAAGCCATTGTCTCGGCCATGATCTGACCATTATTTTTATCCACATCCCTATATTCATCCTAAAAGTCTTACCTTAGGCAGAAAGATCTTAATGAAATCCTTTTGGTTTAAACCAAGAGAGTTACCTAATTTATAGGTAATGTCTTTACCTGTGTTCTTTTGTTTAATTTTCCTTCTCCAACCCCATAAACGCTTTTTATTCCTTTATTTTTTTACAACAACAATATCTTCAGTATAATAATATGTTGTTATGAGAAATATTATATCTACACTTACACACACCTTTGTCTAATTGTTAAAGAACATACTGTGTCTCTTGATGACGAATTACTGCCTCACGAAACGATGATTGTTCAATCTTCTCTTAACACCATTCATGGTGGCCATTAGGATGTCACCGTATTTTATATATGATATATTTTGTATTTATTTTTTTCTATATTCTTATGTATTTTATATTTAAATCATACCTTTATGCTTTTGATGTTGTGCAAAAGTGATAATTTCATACGGGGACGTGTGGACTACTGCCCCCTCATGTGATGTGACTCATTGATGCAATACATGGAATGTATAAAGAATGAAATTAATGAAAATATCTGACCTATAGAACATATATATTATACTAGAATTATATATTATATTTATATCTCTCATTTATTTCTAATTCCATTAATATGACAATGAAATGAAAGTAGCATTCATGCGTACGTACGACCTACCATCTCCATGAATGGTGAATTTCATTCCTTTTTATCTCCAAATGATATGGAATAGTATAAAATTAATATGAACCAGATATATTTGATATTTAAATCAATAATACTATTCTGTATATGATTTACTTATAACTACATGGACAATCATTTTCAAATAAGTTAATTTTTGACTCATATACCAAACATCGACAAAAACGTCTGATATGAACTCACATTATTAACCAATTATTATAACATTATAATAAGTGATATGAACTGAATTATAATATTTAAAGGAGTTAATTAAGAAATTATAAATTGACCAAAGTTTATTATCCAAGAATATAAAGAAACGAACAAGACAAGTCGGACTTGAGGTAAGGGATCCGACCACTCTTTCTTTTTAAGTAGTCTCTTTTATGTCATTTATTTTATGATCCGTATTATTAAGTTGGAGGATGTAATTTTTTATTAACAATACTGAATTTTCATTTTCATATTATGAGAGACCGCCTCTTACTCACATCAAATCATTTTAAGAATTTTAAAGTGTCGTCGTTAGGCTGCTGAATTTTTGTAAGGGATCCTACCTCTCTTTTCTTTTTAAGTACTCTATTTTATGTCACTTCTTTTAATATCCTATTTTGTATATTGAGGGATGTTATTTTATATTCCTATTGATTTAATTTTTTTGTTAATATTACGAGAGACATATTTGATCCAATCAAGCCATTTTTGGATGTTTTATGTGGTGCTGTTAGGCTGCCGAATTTTCATAAGGGGATTTTCATCTCACTTTTTATTCCCGTGAGATTCATGTTATATTTGCCCATATTTCCTTTTGTGTGGTGTATTTACTACCCATCATTTTACTATTTGTATAATATACTCTCATTTATGGGTATTTACATCTTCATTGTATGACCCTTCTTTCATGGGGTGTACGTTTCGAACGTTACACAAATCGGTAAGGGAACTTTTCACCCTCCTCTTTTTAAATGAATTATTTTGTTATGTCTTCTAATTTACATCGTATTATGGAGGGATATGTTATTATATATAATTATTGATGTAAAATTTATTTCCAAGTGATGGGATACCATTTTTGTCTCATCAACAAATATTCTGAATTTTAAAGTGACGTCGTTTGGCTGTCGAAATTTTACAAGGGAACTTCTTAACCCAATTTCGATTTCATTGGGTTCAACATGTAGTTATTGAATATGTCTTCCTATGAATATGTGTGAATTACCTCAGATTGTTTTAAACTTAATATCCACTAATATTCAGTGATTTTTATTTTTCACACATAATTGTGTTATTGATTTATCCTTAATTTAAGGATACCTTCTTTAAAGGGATTTCATCTCATTTTACATTTCTATTGAGAATTAATTGTTGTTATGATCCAATTCACTATTATATTATGTATATACTGTCCTTTGTAATATTATATCATGAATCCTTTTATTCTCATGATATTATAATGTTATGATTAAATTTTATTCCTTAATTATTTGTATTCATGTGTCTCTCATTTTAAAAAAAACTATAATGAGAATATAGTTTTAAATGTTTTAATGATTTATTATTATAAACATTTCTCACTAATATATATGTTTTCAAAATGGTTTTAAGTATTACTTTATAAAGATATTAATGGCTTAAAATGTTTAAAGCTTCAATGTGGTATGTGACACTTTGATTCAAAAATATCTTTATTAAATGTTTTAAATGGTTTTGAAAATGGTTTTGATAATGGATTTTTTATTTCAATATATATATGTTATATATTGTGATTGAAATGTGGAAATGTTTTCTTTCCATTATATTTGTTTTATGTATTATTATTTTGTAATGGTACTTGGACATTTGATAGGTGGTTACGTGACAAACCATATGGCAGGTGGTGCCGTGAATACTAGGATGGGTGGTTACGTTATAACCTCCAATGCATTGGTTATAGAAGTCGGCCGTATGGCTATTCCATTTAGTGATATGTGTGGAAGTCGACCATATGGTTATTTAATTTAAGAATTTTTATGTCCTAAGTTACCTTTATATGTTATGTATTCTTTATATTGGTTTTATGGTAATCTTTTTGTTACAAAAGGGTATATAATGACCTTTTATTCAGTGAAAAGTATTTACTACTTCTATTAGGTGAAAAGTGATACTTTGATAAAGTATTCATGGTTTACTTGATGTTTTTAAAAACTAACAGTTTTCCATCATTGTGTATCCCTTACTGATCTTTTTATGCTCATCCCATGTTTTTTTGAAATGTTTTCTACAGGAATTAAAGATGAATAGGGTCAAGGATGTGATCAAGGAAAGACATGCTATCTAAAGCATGGAACTAGAAATGATTCTTTTTAAGAGTTTTTATTTTATGTAAACTTAGTAGAAGTGTCTACTTTGTAATATTTTGCGATTTTATAGTTATGTTCTAATTCTATAAAACTCTAAACCTAAAAAGTTCCTCTATGCAAATTATTCATTTAATTCATGATTATGTAAGGATTTAAGGACGAGTCCTTATAGTTGGTATCAAAGGTCGGTTTAGATAACTTTAGAGGTTAGGGTATCCTTTAAGCACAAGTGACATTACCATAATGGTTAGGATTTCAGAAAGAGTCATAGTTTTAGATAAATTGAATGAGTAAGTATATCTTAGTGTTTATCTTCCTCATCAGTACATGATAATTTTGTTGATATAATCACACTAACATTTATGGTTTTGGTAAATGGATAGATCTAACAAGCACCAAAGTGACAATGGGTTTGAAGGAAACTGTGGTGGTTCTCTAATTAAAAAACTGGATGAAATGGGGGATTCAATGAGGAATATCATGGTTAGTCTGAACCAAATATCAAGGATTCATGATTAACCACTTGAACCTTGTTGAGTTCTCTGATGCATCATGTATGAGAGAACCAACTCGACGGGGATGTTCAGGTAATAATTATAATGGTAACCATTATGGTTTATATGATCCTTATTTTTTACGTAATTACGGGTTACTATATGATGGAAGATGAACGACATGAGGTAAAATTGAGGTTAAATTATGTTATGGTTATTTTTGAATATTTTATCTCTCTTTGGGGAATGTTTTAAGAATTATATAGTTTTGGAAAAAGGTCAACAGGCAGACCGTGTGACGACCCGTCACATCGTACAAAGCTGTGGGAATCGAACCCACAACCAAAGTGTGACTGGTATTTATCACCTACCACTGGACTACATGAAGTCCCAGGTTAGTATGACAAATTCTTTTTAGTTATATAATTTTAAGAATCTAGAATAATTTGATTTTGTGTTATCTATGAAAATATTGACCTATCATAAAGGATATATGATTGGGTTAATTACTATTCAATATGACACATTAAAAGTAATTGATGTTATTTGGAGATAAAGGTTAATTTTTACGTTGGAAGACTATGTTATTAGATCCTTCAAATATTTGGGTTTCAATTTTAGTTTTGTTTACATTGAATAAATTCAGGTGTCAAATTGTATATCAAATATTCTTCGTTGAACATTGGGTTTTGTTGGACAAATTTTGGAGATTAAGAATAGATTTTATTTTTATAATGGAGTATCGTTTTGGGTGTTATATGATCTCATACTAACAGTTTTGGTTTTGGTTTTTGTCTAAAGACATGGGAAATATATTGTTCTCTTTTGTGGATTAAGTGATTCTCTAGATGTTGATTATAGATCTCTTAATGTGAACAAGTCATCCTAAATACTCATCATTGGGAGAAAGTATGAGTTTGTGTTAGAAATATAATAAAAGATGAAAGTCTAAGAGACAATTTTGTATGTTCCCTTATGATTTAGTTAAGCTCATAAATAATTTCCTCAATGATAAGTAACTTAAAACAAAAATTTTCTATGTTAACTTTTCATACTATGGAATCAAATACCGTTTAACCCATAACATGTTTGTGATTTTCTGGTGGTTAACTTTCTCCTAATCATGTTTTCTATCACTCTCCATCACAACATGACCCTTTGTTTTCTCTTCCATTTCCATGTTTTCCTACATGGAATAATAATATGGTTTAACTCAGGTGACCTTTGTACTTCCCTTTATTTCATTTAAATTGATAGTTTAATTTACTCCTTTTCTAAAGTAGGGCTTTGAATTAAGTTTCAAAGCCCAATTTAAAAATTACGAGGATGCAATTCCCAAAAAGGGGAAAGAATGTAACATCCCTGATAAATAAAGAAAATAAAATTTTCTTATTTATTAATATTTGTGAATAAATTATTAATATTAATTTAAAGGGAACTCTATGCTCGATGGCATACCCAATATGCAACAATGAGTTTCTTTGATATCTTACGTTACACTCTAATAATAAAATAATATTATTTAAATGGTAGTTAATGACTAGCCATTGTATTGGTATTAATGAATAGAAATAACTAGAATATGATTTTATATGTTTGATAAATGTTTTTAAATTTATCCTATAAAAGATAAAGGCTTAAAATAAGAAAAGAATTCAATTTTAAGCACAAATACTCTAAAATTCACTAAAAGGCTGATTTATCACCTTTTGATGGTGAACCCTCTTTAATAGATATTTTCTCACTATTATAAATTCTATTGGGCCAAATAAAATTCTTCTTTATAATCAGGACATCAAAATTTACTTTGTGTAATTTTTTGGTATTTTTCCGATACAGTTCATTTTTTTAATGAATAGTGAAAAATGTTGTATTTTAATTCAAAACCTCTTTTTAATCTAATTTATTTATATGACTAGATTATATTTTGAATTGGTTTTGGAGTCCAATTATAATATATTCTTACCATTTAATCCAGTATTTGTCATTGGAATTAATTTTATTTTGAAATTGGACTAAACTAGTGTCAATATTTTGATATATGTTGTTTCATAAAAACACGCTATTTGTTCTTACAACGGGAATTAATTATTAAATTAAATAATGAAACTTATATGTTTTTAATTTTTTAAAATAGATATCATTTTTTTATTTTGAATATCAAATATATCTTAGGGTGAAGTTTTGGTATTTTTCTGAAAACCATCAATTTTTGATGAATAGTGAAACCACTAAGTGGTAGTTAAAAAACCGATTTTTCATTTAAATGAAACATTACCACCTCTGTGATTTTAATTTCAAAAATATGACATGAATGGTTGTTATTAAGATGTAAAATGTGTTTCAGTGGGATTAAAATAATTTTTTGGTGAATAGTATCTTTTATGTTTTATTAATCGCGATTGAAGGTAATTAATGTATTTTAGGGTAAAGATGATTTTATAATAATATTAAATGACCTTGACACATGACCTACCCTTATTGTATGAGTAATGTCCGACCAATACAATCCATGGGACAACTTTCGGGCCCCATGGAGCCACTTTGGTAAGAAAATGACATTAATAACTTTTTATTGAATGTTAAAATTAAAATGTCACAAACATGTATTGTTTTACTAATACAATTAAATGTAATATTTTTTACTATAAATATTCATTAGAAATCTAATATTATTTCCTAAATAATGATATTTTTTATAATTTTTAGACATTAAATAAATTAATTTATTTATGACATCGTGATGATGCAATGATTACCTCATAAATGAACGATTTAAATAAAATGAGAAGATAGGGTAAAATATAAGACATAGACATGTCAAAAACCTATTGGATGGGTGGATTTCAAAACCTTATCACCTTATCCTTGATACATATCCTTTTAGGTTCTTTAAAATCCAAAAATAATTTTATAATAAAGTAATATTTTATAACATTCCAAGAGTGCCCATTCTCTTCTCTTATAAAAGGCCCCCACCTCTACAAACATACCCCCACCTCTCAAGACATTGGATCAGTGAAGATCTGCCCATTTTTTCTCTCCACACACCTATCTTAATCCCAGATGCCTTACCATAGGTAGAAATCTCATCAAGAAACCTTTTTTGCTTCAAACCAAGAGGAGTTACCCGATTTAAAGCTAATGTCTTCACTTTTGTTCTTTTGTTTTATTTTGCTTCTCCAACCCACTAAACTATTTTTATTCCTTTATTTTGTAAAAACTTCAATATCTACAATATAATATAATGTTGTTATGATATATATTCGAGCTACCATTACACACACCTTCGTCTAATCGTTAAAGAACATACTGTTGCTGTGGATGGTGAATTACTGCCTCACGAAATGATGATTGTTTAATCTTCATATAACACCTTTCATGGTGGACATTATGATGTCACTGTATTTAATATATGATATATATGATATTTATGTATTCTATATGCTTCTTTTTTATATTTAAAACATACTTTTATGCTTTGCATGTTGTGAAAATGCGATAATTTCATATGAGGAAGTGTTGAATACCGCCCCCTCATGTGATGTGACTCGTTCATGTAATACATGGAATGTATAAAGAATGAAATTAATGAACATATGTGACCTATAGAACATATTTATTATACTGGAATTAAAATATATATGTATATCTGATTTATTTTTAATTCCATTAATATGACAAAGAAATGAATATATCGTTAATGCGTATGTACGACCTACCGTATCCATGAACGGTGCATTTCATTTATTTTTATCTCAAAATGTATAGAATAGTATAAAATTAATATTTATTAGATATATATGATATTTAAATCATTAATACTATTCTGTAGATTATTTACTTATAACTACGTGGACAATCATTTTTTAACAAGTTAATTTTTGAATCATGTACCAAACATCGACAAAAACGTCTAATATGAACTCACATTATTAACCTATTATTATAAAATTATAATATGTGATATAAAATGAAAAAAAATATTTAAATGAGTTTCTTATTCAATTATAAATTGACCAATTTTTATTATTCAGGAATATAATGAAACGAACAAGACAACTCAGACTTGAGGTAAGGGATCCAACCCCTCTTTCTTTTTAAGTAGTCTCTTTTATGTCATTTATTTTATGCTCCATATTCTTATGTTGGAGGATGTTATTTTATATTATAAATACTGTAATTTTTATTTTCATATGATGAGATACCCCCTCTTACTCTCATCAATTCATTTTATGAATTTTTAAGCGGCGTCGTTTGGCTGCTGAATTTTTGTAAGGGATCCTACCTCTCTAATCTTTTTAAGTACTATCTTTTATGTCACTTCTTTAAATCTACTATTTATTATGTTGGGGGATGATCTTTTATATTCATATTTCTGTACATTTTATGTTAATATTATGAGTGACCCTATTTGATCTCATCAATCCATTTTTGGAAGTATTATGTGCCGTCGTTAGGCTGCCGGATTTTCATAAGGGGATTTTAATTTCACTTTTTATTTCCATGAGATTCATGCTACATTTGCAACTATTTCCTTTTGTGTGGCATATGTACTGACCATTATTTTAATATTTTTATAATATAATCTCATTTATGGGTATTTACATATTCATTGTATGACCCTTATTTCATGGGGTGTACATTTCGAAAGTTACCCAAATTGGTAAGGGAACCTTTCAAACTCCTCTTTTTAAAAGACTTATATTGTTATGTCTTTTAATTTACATATTATTATGTAAGGATATGTTCTTATATATCCTTATGGAGGTAAAATTTATTTCCAAGTGTTGAGATACCATTTTTGTCTCATCAACTCACTTTATGAATCTTAATGTGACATCATTTGGCTGTCGAAATTTTACAAGGGAACTTCTTAAACCAATTTCAATTTCTTTGTGTTCAACTTGTAGTAATTGAATATGTCATGCTTTGAATATGTGTGAATGAACTCTGATTGTTTTAAAATAAATATAAACATATATTCGGTTTATATTTATTTGTCACACATAATTATGATATTGATTTATCCTTAATTTAAGGATACCTTCTTTAAAAGGGATTTCATCTCATTTTACATTTCTATTGAGACTTCATTGTTGTTACGAACCAATTCAATCTTATATGGTGTATATACTGTCCTTTGGCATATTATACCATGAAACCCATTATTATCCTGATATTATAATGTTCTGATTAAATTTTATTCTTCAATTATTTGTATTCACATGTCTTTCATTTTGTTAAAAACTCTATAACTAAAATATCATTTTAAATTTTCTATTGATTTACTCTTATAAATATTTCTCCCTAATATCCATGTATTTAAAATGGTTTTAAGGATTTATTAATATGGATATTAATTTTTTAAAATGATGAAAGATTCAAAGTGGTATGGGACATTTTGATTCAAAAATTACTTTATTAAATGTTTTAAATGGTTTTGATAATTAATTTGTTATGTCAATATATTTAAGTTTTATATTCTGATTGAAATGTGGAAATGTTTTATTTCAATTATATTTTTTTATGTATTATGATTTTTTAATGGTACTTGGACATTTGACGGGTGGTTACGTGATAAACCATATGACGGGTGTTGACGTGAATACCAGGATGGGTGGTTACGTTATAACCGCCAATGCATTGGGTATGGAAGTGGGCCGTATGACTATTCCATTTAGTGATATGTGTGTAATTCGACCGTATGGTTATTCCATTTATGTATTTTTATGTCCCAAGTTACCTTTATATGTTATGTGTTCTTTATATTGGTTTTATAGTAATATTTTTGTTACAGAAGGGTATGTAATGATATTTTATTCAGGGAAGAGTGTTTACTACTTCTTAAAGCTGAAAAGCGTTACTTTGAAAAGTATTCATGGTTTACTTGATGTTTTGAAAAACTAACTGTTTTCCTTCTTTGTGTATCCCTTACTAAGTTTTTTATGCTCATCCCATGTTTTTTTGAAATGTTTTCCATATGACATAAAGATGAATAAGGTCAAGGACTGGATCAAGGAAATACATGCTATCTAAAATAAGGAACTATACATGTGTCTTTTTAAGAGTTTTTATTTTATGGAAACTTAATAGAAGTGTCTACTTTTTAATCTTTTGAGTTGTAATAGTTATGTCTTAATTCTCTGAAACCCTAATCTTGAAAATATCCTCTATGTGAATTATTCATTAAATTCATGATTATGTAAGGTTTTATGGTTGAGTCCTTATAGAGGGCATAGGGATGTTGCGAATCAATCCCTTGTTTTGTTCGGGTCATTATATAAGCCATCAAATATATAAAAACCTATAAATGGCTTGGATATATAACTTCTATAAACTTTATGAATGCTTTATTCTATTACCCTTACACACATAACTTTTGGTGGATTTCCATGTCACTAGCCTAACTTTTCAAAACCATGCATTGCATGTGTATGACCAAAAATCCATGAATTAATTAAACTAAAAATCCATGTATAATTGTGAATGAAAATTTTCAATAAAAATAATCATCGAGAAAACAATTTATCAAAAATATGAAATTTAAAATAAAACTCTCATAATATTTATTTTACACTGAATTAAGATATAATAATATTTTCTAACAAATATAAGTGAATTGTTAATTCCAAAATTCTCCACATTATTCCACTTGATTCCCCTAGAAAGGAATCAATAACTGAAAAAATGAATATAGGTAGTATCAAAACCTAAAAAGATGTTGGATGACAGTGAAATACTCATAATATTCTCATCACTATGAAAAAACCTCACACACATTCAATCCCTCAAAATAAGGGAATATAATCCTTGAATTCCATGCAATTCACCAAGAACAAACATAATAATCTTTATACAAGATAAACTATTATAAATAATATACCCATTATTGGTCAACCCACCAATTATATTTATTCAAAAGTGGATAATATGATGGAAAATCTATGATGATAATCGCAAAAGGGATAATTACATGAACACAAAATATTCCTGAATAAAAAACACTATCAAACACAACTCAACTCAAATCCACAAAATATCCCAAACAGATGGAATATTTTTAATGATTACTGAAAGAAAATCACTAAATACCATCACATACCATATAACAAAATAGGATTGGAAAATTAAATAAATCATGCCTCAACAAGAAAATGACATGGTCTAGAACCCCCATGAGAATTTGTATTTTCATGTTTTTTATTCATTTTAAACCATATCACTATCAACCCTAGTGTGACAATGTTTTTGATGTGGGGGATCCATTGACAAGGTTTTGAGAAAAAAATTTAATTTATTTTTCCTTGAAAAAAGTTTCATGATACTGTGATGTTCCTAATAAAAGGAACAAGGTATTGATATCATGGGAAGATGATATTTCTAATAATGGGAAAGTGGATTGTTGCTTAAAATGTATGAGATCATAATTTCTTGTTTGATTTATAAAAGATATTAAAACAAGAACATTTGGACATACAAGACACAACATGCATGATATTGACATTTGTTTGATTCTTATACATCATTAATTAATTAAAAATATATATCTTAATATATTAATAAAATCAACATGTTTTTATTTTTAATAATAATGTGACATGAATTTTTAACTAAAATGTTATTTAAAATTTTTAAAAAAATTATTACCATTATACTAGATACAATGTGTGTCCAATTTATAGATAATTAATTTCAACATATCATAATATAATTATTCACCATTTCACTAAAATATATAGTAAATAAAAATGTGTTTCCTCAGTACTGAGTGTGTGGAATTTTTTTTAACTAAAATGTAAATTTCGAAGAAAAACGTACTTTTGGTCATACCAGACACACCATGTATAGGATGGATGTCCAGTTGATTCCTACACTACATGATTGAATTAATTATTATCTTCCTCAAATATCATGAAAATCTAAGTGATCTTTATCACTTTTCTGTGTGTGAAGTATTTTTTAAAACATTACGTATGTTTTAAATGAAAAATCACCTTGGATTATAAAACCCATACGATGTGTTAAATTGAAACGTTATTTATTAATAATCATAGAAAATTAATCATGGGGTTTTTCCTAAATTATTAATACAATATGAGCTTGTTTTATGTGTTTTATGTTGGTGCCAATTGTTTTTAACTAAAATTATTCATTGAGGGGACTGGGTACCCTAAAATAGATTTGTAAAATCACGAATCTAGTAAGCCTAAATATATAATTATAAACCAATGTGAGTAATGAAATTATAAAAGTGATATTTTCACGTCCAAATTTCAAATGAAAAAAAAATTAAATTATACTTGATTGTATCATCCAGATTTAATACTTGATCAGGAATTGTTTTAAATATGAATCTTTTTCTACTAAAGATAATGATTTCCTCTATAAACAGTTTGAGTGTAATATCTCGACCTTTTCAGGAGATTTCTTGTGCTAGTTTAAAGGTACTCCTTTTCTATATTTTGATTATATCATTTTTATTTTACCCTTCTAGAGGATTGGTTGAAATTGGAAAATTTTGTATGGATGGGGGGTTGTACATGGTTGTTAAATACTTTTCATAAACTCTATGAATAGACAACGGAAAAATATGAACCCAATTAAAGGGAATTCTCATGGACATTGCATGGTTTTTCAAACTATTCTCCTTCTTATGGGTAATCATGTACACCCCCCCAACATAGAATAGGTGAATGGTTATGTCACATAGTTTGGAAATATAGGTTCCCCTGTTATGGAAATTATGTTAATGTGTTTCTAAAACATCTATAATTTATTTAAAAATTCATGAACCACATGTTATATCTATAATACCCTTGTAGGACCTAATAAAATATTGCTTTTTATTTTTGGAGGATCTCTGATAAATTACATGTCTTTCCATCCTCCATTATTACTAAATTGAATATCCGTTGATGGATATACACCTCTCAAGGGTTATGGTCTAGATCTCCTTCTTCTTCATGGTTATGGTTGTTCGAATTCAAGTTGGGCATTTTCATTGGCGATCATTTTCCACAATATTGTGGTAGGTTTTTTATTATTCAAATCCGAATGTTTTTATATCAATTTCATGTAAATAATTGTTTAAAATATATTAAATGTATTTAAATTCAAATTCATGTATTGAATTAATTAATTTGGTCAATTAATGAATTATGGATTTTTCAGAATTGATTTATTTTTGGGGTTATGTAATTGGTCAATTAATCTATTTCAAAATTGGTAAATTAAGGTGGATTAATTAATTATAGATATAATTAATGGGATATTGGTATTGTGGAAATTAATTATGTAATTTTTTGAGTTGGTGAATTAATGGATTCTGTAATTATATAATTTTGGATAAATAATAAATTGTATATTGGGATTGTGGAATTGGAGTACTTAATAGTTGACTAAGATAATGAGATGTAGGGATTTTATAATTGGATTAATTAATTTCTGAATTAATTAATTTTTTATATGGTTAAATGTTTATAAATATACTGATGTTATTTTTTTTTATAATTTCATTGGGTTAAATTGAAGAAAAATTTGTGTTTTGATAGTTGTATGTTTATTTCATGATTTGAAATGATGATAAGATGGTTCAATGTTTATTAAGAATGAATTATGCCAAATATGTTATATATGTGTTATATGTGTGGTATTTGGGTCTGGGACAATGAATAATGGTTTAAAATCCCATATTGATAAATGATGATTGGGACATAGATTGATGCCCCATATAACAATATGCGAAAATGAGGTGTAAGACATTGACAGAGGATACACATACCTATATTTAATAGTGACCATGGTATAGAGATTGAGGCTCTAAATATCCATGTGACATTGAGGTTTGGGATAATAACTAATTCCCCAAATACCCATGGGGTCATAAGCATTTTTTTCTAAACCCATTTTTTGTAATTAGACTATGGTTAAAATTTTCCATGAAATGATTTGATATGATTTATTAAATGATCACCCTAGATATGTGATATGGATCATACTCTAACATGGGCTAAAGTAGGTATTTAGATATTTGGAACACATAGGTTTATGTGGTTAATTAATGAATGCTCAATTATGGAAACGAACTCATAATGTGTTGTAATTTATTCTTTTTAAAAACAAATTTATATTTACAAACATGATATTATTTTAGATTTCATTGGTGGTTGCCTAATGATAAATACACAAGGCTTACTTGGGATATATGATCATCACCTGAATATATTTTATGGTTGAAGGAAGGGATAATGTGAGACCCATATAATATATGGATGAGTTAATAAATAACATAGATGATGTATTTAGATGTGATTTGGAACCGACATGGGAGTGTTCTGTGTCTTTTTTATATTGGGTATTTCATATTGACACTTGACACATATTTGGAATGGCATATCTACTATTTAGTTTTGGATATTATATTCCCTATTTTGGTCATCATGTGATACAAGTTTTGTTTGTTTATTCGATATATGGTTTTTTACTTTTTATTTATTTCATTTTTTTATACTTTGATAAAGATGTTATAGTCTTCCCATGATAGAAATTTGAACCTCTCTACTTCTCGCAACATCTAGTATATAGGGATTCTCACTTGAGGTAATGTGACAAACCATCTTGACAAACCAATTTATGGCACCTAGAATGGGACTGTAACAAGTGGTATCATAGGTGGTTTTTTGTTCTTTTATTTTGTCTTAATATTTGGGAAAAGGTATAGGAAATGATAGAAATATCCGTCCATTGTATATGAACTCGTGTATTGGATTATGTGACCCATAAGTAGGTAAAAACCCATGTACCCATGTTGGTATTATTGTTATTAATTTATGTCATTTATCTTGGATGTTATTTCACCTAAGGATATTCACTTGTTGTCTAATGTGATTATTAATTTTGAGATTTTTAGATTTTACTATTGTCTGGATGATGCATAATAGGTGAGTATGCATGAATAATTCTACAAACTCATTTTTATATTGTTACATGATTCATCTTAGGAATGCATGGGAAAATTCTTTTTGGGTACGTTGTTGAAATTGAAATTTTTTTTCTTTAATTATTTAGTTGAACTAAAAATGTTGCCTAATATGAACAAATATGTCATAAATGATGTATTTTGTGAATAAATGGGTTTCTAATGAAACATTAATAATGATAATGAGTTTACAATTTGTTAACCATGTCCTATATATTTGATGGTAAAGGGTAGATCTTGAAATTTGATTTTGACCTTGTTGTGGGGTTTGGGGGAATGACTTGTTATGGATTATTATTAATGACTATTTTTAAAAAGTATTAATATTTTTGTAAATTTCCTAAGATATGGTTTTTTATGTTTTTAGATATATACCTTCTTAATAATGCATATTGAAGGATGACATCAGCATATGGTTGCAAATGATCCTCTAATAGTGGATCCTAAGTCACCGATAGTGTCGGGCGAGAAATTCATAGAGAAGTTATGAGAGAACATTTCTCACCTAATTAAGTTTATTTATAGATTCCCAGGGTGGGTTGTGATGACTATTTAAGACCTAAATCAAGATTATCAGCTATATAACAATAATAATTTTACTATTGAGGGTGGACATGAGGTAGTTATGTTCTGGAATGAGTATATCTAGACAACAGATGACCACATGGAGATTCCAACTAATAAGAGGATCAATATGGTTGCCTACATTTTATAAGGATTAATGAAGAACTACTGGTATGTTCATTCTCATATAGGACATGATGCTGGTATTTTAGAGAAGAAATTTTTGGTGTAATTTTAAGATAACTTTTATCTAAATACACAGATATAGGAGATAAGAATTGGGTTCATGTGGTTGACTCATCGGAGTATGTACGCAATTGAATATGTTGTTATGTTTAATAAATTGTAGTTATATTCCCTAGTTCATGTAGGGTTTGAGAAATCTATGGCAATGAATTTCATATATTGAAAAAAAAATGAGATTATATTCCATGTTTAGATATTCTAGTTAAATAAGTTTTCTAAAGAAGTCAGTCAAGCTCTGACAAGTGAGGTGAACCTAAAGGAGGCTCTTCTAAAGGATAGGTGGTTATACATGATTTTATAGAGGTAATCATTTTCAATGTTGGAAACCTAATTTTGATAATTTTGAATAGAGCTTTGAAAAGATCTATTCCATAGTGGATGGATCACTAACCAAATATCTTACACATGTTCTCTTCTTCTAGTGTGGTAGGTTGGGCCACTATCGTTGACATTATCCCCAACTGCCGACAAAAAGTCTATCTTCTAGAAATTTGGGATATCTATATAGGTTCTATATGAAAATATAAAATTTTAGTAGTAATAGAGGTGGTGGGAAAAATCAAAGTGTGCTAAGTGGATATTTTACATCATGTCAGTATAGATGTTGGATTTCTCATGGTCATGAATAAATAGGTATTTGATGAAGTTTATCTAGACAATATCACCCATATCAGTTGAGTATAACATCTCATCAGTCACAAAATTTGTCACATGGATGAGGGGTAAGTCATTTTAATGCATTTTAGCCTATACTAGTTGATAGAAAGTTTGTGCCATTAATAGGGATATGTATAACTTGAGTATATTCTAAACTAGTTAATGCCTTATTAGATACTAGTTCCTCTCATTATTTTTTTATCTTCCATTTCGGTAAATGGTATTATCATGGTGGTAGAGTTCATGAGTATGGTAATGATGATATGTACACCTTTTTAGTATGGTTGAGATAAAACTATTTTTGAAAATGGTGTTCTCTCATGTTTGGGTACTATTGTTTCAGTTGGGATTTTTACAACAATTAAATTTTATGATTCGAACTAATTATCAGTGAGGAATAGTTAATAGAACATTGATACAACATATATTGTAACCATGAGAGGTTTACATTTATATCTCGTGAATATGAAATGTATATTCACCATGGAGAATGGGATATCTATGTAGACTATGAAATTCCAGTTCAATGAAAACAAATGGAGATCATAGCCCAAGTTTCTTGTTTGTTCCTAGTTAATATAGGTGTTATGGTTGATTTCATTCTACCCACTGTGGATAGATTTTATAATATATTCCCTAAATAATTCCCTGGGATTCTACCTAATAGGGATGTGCAATTTACAATTAACATCATGTCATGTCTGAAGAATTTTATATTACAGTATAAAGAATGGAAAAAATAGAGCCTCTATAGATAAAAAACAACAATAATGGTTGATGGATTAGGAATTTATCTATGCAAGTATTTATCCTTGGGTACCACATCTTTTCTAAGGAGGATTATGGGACTCTATTCTTATCTATTGATTACTGAAAAAAGAACCTGGTCACTTTGATGAACTGGTACCCACTTCTGTGTATCAACATTATTTCATAGTATTTTAGGGGATCCTGTGTTTTCTACAGGATTGACATGAGATTAGGGTTTCATCAGTTCAATGTAATACATTTTTATATATCTAGGCCAACATTTAGATGTAGGTATGGCCTACATGGGATTTTCATAATTCCATTTGGGTTGAAAAATGCCCCATCATTTTTCATGTACTTCATGAATGTAATCATCCACCAACACCTACATTAGTTTATGATTCTGTTTGTAGATGAAAACTTAGTATACTCCTAGACTCATTCAGATAATTTTTAACATCTTGACATATTATTGAGTACACTTTGGGAAAATCATTTATATTCCAAGCTATATATGTGTTATTTTTTTATTTATTAGAGCCATTTTATTTTGTCACATAATCTCATTGAAAAGTGTGTTAGTGGACCCAAAGAAGGTGAGGGAAGTGGTTTCATGAGATAATCACACAAATTTTTCTTTATCGGTATCTTTCTATTGTTATCATTATATTATAAAATATTATTCAAGGGATTTTCCTTTTTACTAGAACCAATTGTTGTTTGGACCAATAAAAGAGTGATGTTTGAATGTTTTGGATCATATGATAATGCCTTCTTGGAGATAAGGAATAATTTGAAAATGGAAAAAACTTTGATCCTTCTAATTCCCTGTGAAGAGTATATGATGTTTGGTAAAATATCTAGGATTGTTCATAGAGTATTTGTAGTATAAACAGACTGATTTATGGTGTATGGTTCCCATCAGATTAGGCCATAACAACAAAACTACAAAACTCATATCATTAATTTAGCTACATTGGTTTATTCTTTAATGTGTCGGTAGTATTAACTATTGGTAGAAAATTTTATTATGTATATTGTCCTATAAAGTATACAGTATATATTTTTATATTCAGTATTCAATCACTGATATTAGATATGGGTTATATATATGGATTCATTTTATTTGGATCTTGTATATTTAAGTGGGAAAGGGAATAGAGTTTCTGAAATTTTATGAGTGAATGGTCAGACTCATTGAGCTCAGGACAATAGTTCTAATTGGAAAATAATGACTTTACTAGTTTAGAAGCATATTTTGGTTTAAGAGGTTAAGAAATAGATGAATATCATATGACATTTAGTGGAGTCTACACATTTGATCCATATTAGAGACTAGAAGTATTATGATATAGAATAATTATCATGGAGGTAAATCCTTGATGTCAAGAAGCCACCTTATGACTAGACAATTGATGTTGATGAGATCATCTATGTCATGAATCGATTTTTTATTCCGCTGAGCATGTGGGAATAGTTGATTCACATATTTGATAAATAGAAGAGGGTGGTGTATCCAAGGGTGAAAATAATTTATCATGGAAAAAATCAAACATTTTGTTGGCTGAATCTAAAAAAGGAGATATCAGGGTTTCTGAAATGATTATACACCGTCTAATAAGTGAAGGTTCATCATCAACAAACTGGTGGTTTAGTAAAACCTTTTACTATTTCGGAATGTAATTAGTATGATGTTACCACCGAAATTTTCTTGGGTATCCAAATAAAGACTAAAAAATGATGATATAATTCTTGTTGGTGTAGACTATCTAATGAAGGTATCACATTTATTTCTGATAAGGTAGTATTTCTAAAAAATCAGTTGGGAGAATTGTGTGTCTGAGAAATAGTCTATATGCATAGGGTACCAAGGAATATATTGTTAAACTATGACTCAGGATTTAATTCATTCTTGTATCAGTTCCGGAACAAGGCTCTTGATACACTGATTATTTTGAGGTTGAATTTCCCCCAACAAATGGATTAGCAGTTGGAACGTACAATTAAGGTGCTTGGGGATATTCTTCGAGCGTGTGTCCTATAATTTTTGGGGTCTTGGTAAAATATCCTACATATAGTGGAGTTTTCTTGTAACAATAGATATCAAGATACTATAAATATATAACCATATGATAAACTTTATGTTAGTCCATGAATATCACTTTTATGATTGATAGAGGTAGGTTAGTCGGATATATTGGAACTAAGTCTCGTGTATGAGATTACAGAGCAGGTTTTAGGTGATTTAAAAATATTGGGATATGAATAATAGTAGACATATATTTTATGATGAAATATTTATGTATCCTCTAGAGTTTATAAATGGATATCATGTCTTCATTTGGGTGTCACATAGATTGGATCATCATAGAATTTGGATATTTGGAAATCTAGCACTGAGGTTCATTGGTCTATTTGTGGTAGTGGAGATGATTGAGATGGTGGCATGATGATTTGATCTATAAGAAAGGTACATTGATATGAATGATATTTTTCATGGTTCAGAGCACATGTAGTATAATTGTGACCATTCTCATGTGATTAATGTTGATCATGTTAATATTGAGTCTTATGACTCCTTGGAGGAGTATCTAGTTCATGTGTGGGATCGATATGAGTACGTTTTTTGGGTAGAGACAATACCGATACTTAATTTTTTATATAATCATGTTTTTTTAAGGTGAAGAAATTGGATATAGAAGACGATAGTTGTGATCAGTGGCCAGATCTTCTTACCTTGGAATATTAGATATACATGTGAGTATAGCTTGGGTATGAGTTGTAATAAGGTGGGGTGATTATAAGATCCTTAACCTTTCAAAACATGTATTGAGATTTCTTATAGCTACATGTTTTCCTTTATTTGAGTAATTTTTTTTAATAACCATGTAATTGTAATTCTGTGAAATTAGATAATTTAATAAGAAAGATAGGTTTTGAACTGTTAGAGTACGGTTTTTCAAAACCCTGTACCCATCCCAAAAAAACTATATAAACACAAATAGAGGGGATTTGCACAACTGGGGCATAATTTTTCAATCTTTTTTCACTAATAGGAGTAACCTTTCTCCCCCTTATATATGGTTCACTATTATGGATCATGATTTAGTAAATTGTGTTCCCCTTCCCCGGAAACCATGCATATGGGATTTGAAACAATTGAATATTCAATAAAATATTCTCGAGCCGTCGTCAAATGTCGCTAAACATCTTATATTGAACCAAAAATTATTACTCTCATTCATGGAGGTTCATGGATAAATTCCAAGGTATACCAACCATATTAATTTTTGAATCTAATATACATTGATGGATCTTTACCTCTCTAGGATTGGATATAGATCTTGTTATTCACCATGATCATTTTTTTTTAATTCAAATTGGGGATTCCTAATAGTGTTTCTCATCAACGATATTGAGGTAGGTGTTATATTAATCAAATCCTAATGTCATGATTCTAATTCCATGTATTTAATTTTACAATTACTATTTTAATTTTGGAAATTGAAATTATTGAATTGAATTAAATATTTTGGTCAATTATTTAAATAAGGGTTGTGGAAAATATGGATTAATGTGGTTATTTAATTGGATAATTAATGGAATTTGTAATCGGCCAACTTATGTGGTTTATTTAATTTGTGAATTAATTAATGGGATATTATTATTAAGAAATTAAATTAATAAATTCTGGGAGTTGGTAAATTAATAGATTTTGTAATTATACAATTAATGTGGATTAATTAATTGTTAAATTAATTAATGGGATAATGGCATCATGGAATTTTAATAATTAATAGTGATTTAATTATGAGTATGTTTGTATTGTGAAATTGGATGAATTATGTTTTGATTTAATTAATTGTTTTAGGTTTAAATATATATAAATAGAGTAATGGTATTTTGGTCTTATTATTCTTTGTTATTAATTTTAATAACCATATGTGTTGAGAAAATTGTAATGATATTCCACTGTGTGGAATGATAATTAGATGGGTTATTATTTATTAACCATTAATGATGTGATATATGTTATATATTTGTGATATATGTAATATTTTTGTGTGCGAAAGAGACTGATGCTTCAAATTTCTGTAGTGATAAAAAAAGTGAGGTATATGTATTGAGACTATATAAACCCATATAAATTAATGTGGTGTGGGACAGTGAACATGGACATAAATATAAATAGGAGATCATGACTATTCCATAGTGATTGAGGCTCCAAATACCAGTTTTACACTGAGATGTGGGACAAGGACTGGGGCTACAAATACCAATGTGGTTCTAGACATGATGTTTTATGCCTATGAATTGGAGTTGGACTATTATTAAATTTTTCCATGACATGAATTGATATGAAGTGATTAAGGATAATACTATTTAAATGATATTATTCAAACATTGATATGGATCAAAGATAGTATAGAGGGTCTGGGTGACCTCATGCACCTAGTGGTTTATGTTCTCAATTAATGAATATTAAAATCCGAGAACTGTTTATTTATGAAATGTAATATATTATTTATAAAACTATATAATGTATTACTAATTGGATATTGTTTTATATTTCATTAGTTGTGGCCAACATAATTGTACTCACACCCTAATCATGCTACCTAGTTGGAACTCGAATATATTTTGTGGTTGTTGGAAAGGATACGGGGAAGATCAGTATGTTAGATAGAGGAGACAAGATGGATCAAGGATGAGAGAACTAGACATGATTCAAAATCCTATTGGGAGTGATTGATGCCTATTTATTTTATGTATTCAATATTTCTAAATGACTTTTATTTGGCATGACATATATATTATTTAGTTTTGGATATTATATTACCTATTTTGGAAATCATGTGGTACTAGTTTTTGTTGGTTATTGGTTATTTAATTTGGTTATATTTTATTTATTCTACTATTTTTTAGACCAATAAAGAGTGTATTGTATCCCCATGATCGATATTAGACCTTCAATTCTAGTTGTAACCTCATGAATTCATAGTGTCCGGCTTAAAGACATATACCCAACCCATATGGGAACTAATGTGTTATACCTAGTTGAGGACGTTACAATAAGTACCTTCATTGAGGATAAAATTATTTCCCCTTTAGTATTTAACATTATGTGTTGACATGATTTAGAGTAAAAATGGTAACTAATTTCCTTAGGAGAGGTCATAAACTCTATACAGAGGCCTTTTGGACACGTCGTAGTCATATAATAACTAAATAAGTAGTATTTTTTTCTGGAAAATGATTATAGTCTTTATTATACACTTTATATTAATATCTATTTTGTTTCTACATTTTACAAATCTATCAAAATTCATGTTCCAAAATTAGAAATATATAATACAACACTTTGAGAACTCAAAATAAATAAAAAAACAAAATGATAGAAAATAATTCCTTTATGATGTCTCTAAATATTTCAACAAGATGTATTATTCCCATATTTTGATTGTGTCTACACAGTTCTATGTGTGCAATGTATGTTTTGAACTAAAATGTATTTTAACATGAAAATATCCACATTTTGAAATTTCAGTCGTACTCTGTGTTTCATTTCAATGCAGGTTATTTTTATACATAAAAAATTAATTTTCAAAATTTATCATAAAATATATTAAAAATTTGATTGTTTTTTATTATTATTCAGTGTGTGATGCATCTTTGGAACTAGAATTTAATTTTAAAATAAAACATACACATTAGGTCTTATAGGTCACACAATATGTTAAATTTAT
Organism: Viscum album; assembly: GCA_963277665.1. NCBI lineage: Eukaryota > Viridiplantae > Streptophyta > Magnoliopsida > Santalales > Viscaceae > Viscum > Viscum album. The sequence goes on along the minus strand of OY728123.1, from coordinate 1,809,413,663 downwards.
GGGTAATATATTCTTATATGTCACAAATGAAAATTTTATATTTTCCAAAAAATACAAAGATAATCCAACTACGGTTTCTCAGATTGTAGTGTGACAAACGAGTTTCAAAATAAAATATAACATTTAACTGAAAAAATGAACATTTGTGCATACTAGCCACCCTCTTTGTCAGATTGTCATGTGATTGGTTCCTATGAATTGAAAATGAATTATTGATTATTTACTTTTGTATAAATAAAATTAGTCTATTTCTCTTCAGTTTGAATTTTTAACTAACTTTTGAACTAAAATGTAAATTTAAATTGAAAACATGCACTTTTTGTTTTATTATCTAAACTATATTTCTAATTGAAATGTAATTAATTCTTAAAAATCATATTTAATAATAAATTGTTTAAGATATATATATATATATATAATTTGAATATTTTTTAATGTTTTTTTGTGTATAGAACATGATTTGAACAAAAATTTCACATTTAAATAAAAAAAGAACATTCAGTCATAGTGGCTACACCGGGTGTATGATTTATGTATGGTCGATTTTTACACATCACATTTGAATTATTGATCTTCATCATAAAATATCAATAAACTCCATGTTTTTTTCTTCTTTTTGAGTGTCTAACACATATATAGAATAAAAATATAATTTTTAAATTTGAAAATACACTTTTGATCAGAATGCACAAACCATAGAACATATTTACATGATATTGACCTATACACATATAAAACAAATCACATATATTTATCCAAATATTTCAAAATAAATATAAGTGTGTTTTCTCAGTTTTGTGTCTTTGATTCTTATTTTGAGCATAAATTTTCCTTTGAATGGAATTGATAGGCTTTAAGATATATGGACAAGTGTAAATGGAGTAAGAATAAGTAGATACATGTACAAAAAATTTTAAGGTAAAAATTTATAAAAGTTATGATCACATTGACAAATCACATATAAAGTGAATATTAAATAGTACTTGAGTATATCATCCTTGTAGAAACCTTCATTGATAATTGAATTTTCACTATAAATTTTGTGCATGCATAGATCCTAAGTTGCTTCCATAGATAGTGATGGGTCCTTTTAGAATGCTAAAATTATTCCCTATTCGTATTTACTCATCATGTGTTGATATTAAATATGAGGATCATGTGGAATTTTTTTCCCTAACAAAGGCCAAGAACAATATATAGAGGCGTTTTTCTCTTTATTATAAAAAAAGTCATGAAGTGGAATTATTTGGGGTAAATTATTTTAACCTTCAAAAAATTGATAAATGGATGTAAAGTATGTTCCAACATTTCAAAAATAAATCAATGATCCTTATCATAAATAATAGAGAGTTAAAATAAGAATTTATAATCTATTATAAATAAAATAAATTACAAACAATATTTGAAAAAATATATTCATGATGTCTCTAAATATACAGACATCAAGTAATCATCTCAAATTATTATAAATAATATACTAACTCTTTAAAATATATGTATTTTCATCCACGATTAATGTAATATGAAAATATAGAAATAATAAATTGATAAATATATTAAATAAAATTTAAAATATCATTATAGATAACTCTTTTGGGTTGTTATTTTGTTGATGGAATAAAATATCCTCTAAAAAAGTACAAATACAACAACCATGATCATTTTTTAAGAAGATTAATGTGTGATGTGGAATCCCAACTCACATATCCAATTAATTTCTTAATAAAAAAATAGAGACATTTTTACATGAGGTACAATGGTCATGAACCATCAATGACATATATAAAAAGATTACATACCTAAGTAAGTTAACATGCATCATCATTAGCCGTTTTTTGTTATTATCACTCCCTTGAAAAATCATTCTATTCCAATGATGTTCATACCAATTGACCATAATTCTGAGGAAACATCCAAATCATAATGCTAAAAAAGTGTCAAAATACTCCAATATGACATCAAAGTAGTGTTGACATGACTTAATCATAGAATCAAAAGCTCATAACACTATAATAGTAACAAAACTTTTCTGAGTTAACATTCAAAGGTCCATAATAATTGAACATATCCAAAATTAATTCCATGATCATTTTCATTACATTTTTATGACACAAAATAATCATCAAAAAAATAAATTACATTAATTTTATAAATGTTTTTTCAGTGAAGTATAATTATATATCCATTTATATATTTCAATTCATATAAATCAGTTGGATTTTTTCCCTCAAATCTCATCCTCAAACAATAATTTTGATGAATATTAATAGTACCTGATAATAATATAATTTTATTAAAATATAATATAAATAATATAATTTCATTTTAATTTTTTAATTTTTTTTATATATTCGAAATTGATAGAGGGTATCATATGTTGTTGATTTCATGGATATATAAGCATCTGATCAAAAAAATAAATCGCTGGAGTATCTAAATTGATACCAATGTGATCCAATACTTCTTAAAAAAGTAATATATAATGAAAAAAAATTATAATATGTTTTTTGAATAGATGTAATGTGTTGAAAATTAATTTTATATAGTAATGATATTTATTAATCTATTAGATTACATTCAAACGTTTTGACTACTTGTTAATCTTTTAATGAAATTTCATTTCCTCCATTGTATTTGTTTAGGGATAAGTAAATTAAATACTGATAATTCCAAATTTTTAATCATTGGTGTTTCCCTTTACATTAAATTGATATATACACCTATAGCAAATATGAATAATATTTACCTCTAATTAAAATAATAGATCAACTATGGAACAAACATATTATGAAAATATACATGATGTAGAAATTCAAAACTTAGGCTCTTAGTAGTTAATGTTGTAAAAGTTGGTAGTCTATGTTTGGATGTTCTTATCCCATTATCTATGGAATAAATTTTAATCCCACATACTACCCCATTATTTATTTATTTAGTTATATTGATTAATTGATTTTTAAATAAATTTATGAATGGAATTAATGACTCCCTTTTTTCCATGTTTCATGAAATATTTACATGGTGTGGTTTTTATGATATATTGGATTTCAAGGAATTTTTATTAATATTTTGGTTTATTATTTTACTCTTTTATCTTTTCATCATTTAGTTTTAGTACTAAATATTTTAGATGACTACAAAACTAGGGATAAAGTAGAAGATTAATTTGCCTATGAACATGATTTCAAAAAATCTCTAAGAAGGATAAAAAATAAAGAATATTAATTAGTTGTTGGCTTTCAAAAAATACCACGGTTCCAAACCTAGTGTACATCGGATTAATCATTAGCTATATACTCTAATGAATCATGATAAATATTCATTCATGGTGGTCTAAAGAGGCATACTAGAATAATTTATTTCTCTTTACCACTTCAAAAACAAGATGATGTTGATTAAAAAAATTATAATTAAATACAACATTAAATGTTACCATTTAAGTATCTGAACACACACCTTGGTAGTTTCTATGAACATTAAAAGATAGGATAATCGAATAATTTGAATGTAATTTGGAAAATCTCTGAATATATCATATTTCATTAAAATTTAGATCACATGAGTTGAACTATATTCAAATTAATGGGAGATCTTACATGATTTTTTTTTGATGAATCCCCGCTCTAGAATATCAATGTGGTGTTTATATAAAAATAATATTTGTTTATCTTCAAGAAATTAATAAATTATTGATTCTTATACATAAGGATATGTTATGTGTAAATCACAAAAGGAGAGCTATGAGATTCTAGAAGAGAAGAAAAGTGAAAATATGTTATTCAAATGTGAGAAATGATAAAAAAGAAGCCTCCTTGATAGAATCTAAAAAATGGATGGTCTCAAGAATTAATTATATAGCTAAGAATATGGAATTAATTATTTCCAATAGACAACTTCAATGTATGTATTGTTAAAATATTAATTATTTTGATTATATCCTTCAAATATATTCTCAATTGTAGATGCCCCAATAATAACAAGGCGGGGTTGTTGACTAAGACCACTATGTATTGAATAATTTCTAGAAGGACCTCTTAGAAATTTCATGTCTATAATGAAGAGGAAATAATAATTGTATTTATAAAAACCAATCGATTTTCATCAAGGAGTTGAAGGCTAGTCAAGTTCTTACATATATATTTTAAAGACTAGTCAATTGAATGCCAAATAATATCTAGTGAATCATATGGGATAAATTTATGATCGAATCCTAGAGATACCCCGAAGTTTAGTATATAGGGTCTTATATCCATCACCTTGATATGTAGAAAAACTACCACTGATAGTAATGAAATTTCATAATAGTGATTGAATAGTAATTATAAAATGAGAGGATTATGATGAAAACAAGGAATGAAAGTAGAATATTTTGATAAATAATAATCCCCACAAACCTATTGTATAACACTCTTTTAGGTTGTTTTAATAATCACAAGAAAATTTGACTATTTATAATAATTATTTTTTTTATATTTTTATTTTATTTTTCTAAATATTTTCATGACTTTTATGGGAAAAACAGATTAATTGAGAGCCACTAGAAGGCCTTATTTAATGTCTTAAGATGACTGGATCTAGTGGTTATCCAATAAGTTATCACCAATTAATGAGAAAGTGCAAGATATAATTACACTTCTATTATAATACATCTGACTATGTAGTTGACAACAAAAGATAGATGATATGATCCGAATAGAACACATTCTCTATCGATGTTCCCAATGATAGTTAATTAAATAAACATTCTATATCATGGTATCCAAGTAGACAAAAAATAGTAATTTTTTGTCTACCCTAATTCTTTTATTACAATCCCAATGGTTTTATTCGAAACCCAAAACCTCAAAATTGATCATAAATTTATTGAAGTATAAAAATAAACCCACCATAATTAATTCAATTTATGTAGATATTATGTGGATTCATGAGTCTCATACAAAAATATTACAAATTTTTAAATAAACATTCATTACATTATACAGACACACACATGAAGACTATAACAATTTATTTCCTTTGGGAACATGGAGTATAGTCATAATAATTCATGAATAATATTTGATGTATCCCATTAAAATCTTCCCCATTATTAACAGTTACAAACATTCCACACATAGAATTTATCTTTTCAACCTAGGGAATGGATACATATGAAAGGGTGATCTTAAGTGATCAGTGATTGTAAACAAGGTATGTAAGAAAAACATGAATATAGGAGTCAAATAACATGATAATAACATATAAAAACCATACAATGTAAGTAAAATATATGAATCTTTTGTCTGGTCAAAAATATTTTTATCTAATTACACATCAATCCTAAGAAAATCAAATAACAAGGGCCATGATAGCATAAACATGGTATACGACATGGAATTGTGGTAGATTCATAAGCATGAAAAAACGCAGTTTATGTATACCACCTAATACATTCATAACATGTTATGATTGGGTTAATCACTAGTGTACCTACTGTAGACATGAAAAACATGCCCTTATAACCTATTTTTGAGCTTTGTATGACCACTAATGTACACTATTTTTTTGGCATGGGATAACTACACATGTACTCTTTGTGATTGCATTATATTTATCATTACCCAATTCATTAATTTAAGAGATTGTTCCCACCAATAACATAATGAAAATCACACATATATATTCCAAAACATAACAATACAATCTAAATATCAAAACCAATTAAATAAAATGGGTTTCCAAAACATATTATCATAAAATAAGCATTTGAAAAGAAATAGGTTTCATAGTTATTTTATCATTTTGTTAAAGCAAGACCCTCAGAAAATAAAATGGGATTCATGTGAATTTAATCATTGTATAACATGTGGAAGAGAATAAATTTTCATATATGCTTTTCTCATAAACATAAGCCATTTATAGAAATAATTCGATTTCAATCTTGAAATCATGTCCCCAATAAATAATATCAAACACCAAGAATGAATCATATATGAAAAAATATTTTGAAATATAATTAAATTTTAAATAATCTTATGGAAAATAAAATTATTTTAAAAACTAATTTTCAAACATCATACTTCATATAATATTATGGAAATCAATTTAATCAAAAATAAGAATAAAAACATATAAATGATAATTTAAAAATAATTTTAAATATTTATCAAGGAAAATATAATTTTCTCTTTGAAAACACACTTTTAAAACATAAATTATTTTAATTATCATATTTTTAAAAAATATCCCTAAAATTATATAACGAAATATTAAAATAAAATAATTTTCATAATGGTGTAAAATTCTGTTCAGTTTGTAAAAGTTAAAACAATTATTCCTTCCACATTTCTAGTATATCCCAAAAAATAATTGTTTATAAAAATTGAATGAAGATTAATTTTGAAATAATTTATAAAAAGTCAATATTTGGTTAAAATTTATTTATTTTATCAATTAAAAAATATCAAAAACACTTTTTCATTTTTTTTATAAATTGTTTTTTTAGAAGAATAAGGGGTTTCAAAAAAATGATTTTTTTTCAAAAACAAATTAAACCCTTAAGTACATAAAAAGATTAAAATGAAGGTAAAAATGTATTCTCATTTCATAACAATAGATTATAAAATTTCATGATTATATTCTTATTTGGTTCATACTACTTTATTATCCAAGCATAATCATAAATATTTCAAATAAATAATTAGACTATAACATAAAATCATTCATACTATGGTAACATTGAAATGTAATATCCAAGATGTAATATAATTAAATTAATATTAAAATATAATTATTATATATAAAATAATTATATTATATGTCAAATTCGATTTATATTATACTATTAATGTAATATTTGTCCATAATATAACATATATCTCAATGATGGAAATTGAGACAAAAATCCATACCTGATCAAATAAGTTTTAAACCATAATCATTTAAAAAGAGGGATCATTAAATGAATATTTAAATTAAAATAATTTTAAATAACTCATTATAAAATAAATTCAATGGAATTATATAAACCATATAAAATAAACACATTGGGAATTTTTTTTATCCAAAAAAATAAAAGTGAGATGGAAATCCCTTTCTGGTTTACTAAAATTTTGAATTATAAGAACCAATGAAGCATAAAATAAAATAAAAAATGAAATATAAATAAAATAATTAGATTCATGATATAACATTTCAAAGTTTATGTTTATTTAAACCATATAAAATAAATGATTAGTGATTTCTCATAAGTCTCCCAAAAATAAAAGAGATACTCTAAATTCATTACATTAACTCTTGAATTACATCGTATACATTCAATACATGGGTATAATAAATCTATGTTTATTAATAATGTTTTAATGAACAATATATATATATATATATCATACCATATATTGTTATCTAATGACTTTTTTGGACTATTTTCTTACTATTAATGGTTACAGTTACGTTTCAAGTAATAATTGCTTTGTTTTTTCTTGAACATTTTGATTTGTTATTTTAGATCCTCATACATTGATCTTTATTTAAAAATATCCATAAATTTAAAAATTATATAAATATATTATCTATTATCTATTTATAATTAAATTATTTCATAATATTTAATGATTGAAAATGAAATACACCATTCATGGATATGATATGTTATAAATATGCATGATCATTGTTTCTATTTCCTTTTCATATTGAATAAAATAATGGTAAATGATATATTATGAGTAAATAATAATTTTTAGGTCATATATATCCCTTATTTTCATTACAATCATCTTTATTATCTTCCTTTTAAAATGTGAACGAATCACATCGCTTCACATTATGATGTCTGCCACATACATGAGTGATGTTAGCTTATTCCCAAAAAATATAGAGTGTGAAGGTATGTGTGATATAATAATTAAAAAATTATAATAATATCATAAGTATCATATATAAAAAATAAATACATCATTAGTTTTATTCTTGATAGTTGTTAATGGATAAATAATTGACATCGATATGTGAGGCGGTAGTCCGACGTACACACAAGTGATGATTTTGTAACCATATGATGTAAGCGGATATGGTTGTTGTTTATTCCTTTAACATAGCAAAATATTATTATATAGGAGACAATATTATTGTTTTACCAAAATATTATAATGATTTTTTAACTATATATATGGATAAATAAAACAAAAAATGCGCATTGATCAATGTTATCCCTTTTTGAGTATCCTCCATAGCTTTTCACTAAAATCTATACTATATTGGATTTTTGCCCAAAATAATTCTTAAAGGATTATAGGGGGTTGTATATGTTATTTTAGAATTTTTTTTCTAAAACAAAAGGTTTTAAATGTTTTAAAATTAAATTATTGGGGGTGTTCTTTAATATGTTGGGGAAAGGAACCCACTTGGAAACTACTTGGAAATTCTGAAAACACGCCAAAATAATATTGTTATTCCCATGAAATGACCTTTCAAGTAAAAATATTATATAAATTTGGATGGTAATATTAAAATATTACCACAAATATGATTAATATATTTTTTTGGTCATTTTTAACCATTTTCATTGTATTATTACCCATAGTAAACCCATATTTACATTAATTGTGGTTGATATTTTTTACTGTTTTCATTATTCATTTTTGAAATACATTATGATTACAGAATTAGATAATATAAAATTTTAATATTTAAAATATTTAATCCATTTATTTGAATTTATTTTACATATGTGGATAAATCTTATTTGAAAAAATAATCCACTAGACACGACAAGAAAGCAAGAATTTAAAGGGAATCTGTTCGACTTTTTGAGATGTTTTCATATCATGACTAAATATATAATTAAATAAAGTGGAAAATAGTTTTTAATGTATGTATAATTAATATAAATTTTATTTAATTACAATTTAAAATATTATTTAGCTTTATAAATATTTCAAATGAATATGATTTTTTTAATTAAAATTCAATATTTTTACTTTTCAGTGAAAAAAATTAACCTTTCTAAAAATTTATAAACAATTCCCCATAAAGTTATTTTGTTATAACAATTTCAAAAATGAATTAAATTTTTCAAAATTAATTTTTAAATGTTATCAAAAATATATTTTAAAAATGTTCACAAGAAAGGCTATGTAACATATTTTTTGAAAAATATGGTTTGAAGCATGATATAGGATATCTTCCTATCTCTTTTATATAAAACACATAAGATATATTTTAATAACTTTATTTAATATTAATATATATATAATTATAATAATAATAATTCACCAAATGTTTCTTGTTTAATTAACTTATTTAAAACATGTGCATTTCCATAAAAATATTTTTTTCACAAAATGATTTCCTTTATTCTCAAATAGTTTTCATTTTAATTTTTTAATTAATTGGCCACTAAATAATTAATATTATATACATCTATAAACAATATATTTTTATAATTTACATAGTATTATTTATAATAACTATTCTAATAACTAGGTAACAACTGTCATGTAATATAATATTATTTTAGTTATATGTCACGTTTTGTTTAAACTCAATGTTTCTTATATCACAAGATAAGATTAATGTTGTGTTTAACACGATAAAAAATTAGTTTTGTCTGTAATTAAATCTAATATCATTTTCTCATGTAATTAAATCTTAACTCGGGTTTTCATTTAACATAGGCTCCACATAGTGTTTCATGTAACACAATATAAACTCATTTTTTAATGTAACCGAAGATAAATATATTGTTTCACATAATAAAAAAACAGCAAAGTGTTTAAATTTAAATGAAAAGATATATTATAAAATCACTTGGAGTTAAATTCTATACCAGCTAAATTTATATTTTTCCACAAAATTTAACATAGTTATCAAATTTTTATAATTTTAAATTCTCATCATAGAAAGCCAAATTGTGTAAAATAATAACAAATAATCCAATAAAAAGGAAATTTTGGAAACATAAAGGACACATAACGTAACTTATAAATAGGTTTCCACATAAGAAAACAATGGTGGGATTTAACGATTCAGGAATATAAAAAAATCAAAAATAACTATATAGAGTGATAGATATCATTGGTAACAAGAATGTGGCTAATCTAGTGAAGGTTAACGACCAAAAACATTAATTGAAATAGGTGGAAATAAAGTCATTGATATCATCAAAAATGATAATAGAACAACACCATTTTACTTCAAGATCATTCTCTTAATATTATAGAATTCCTTTTCTATATAGTATAAGATCATATTAAAATATACTTACTTTATATATTTTTTATTTAATAGGAACAATTTCATAATTTCATTGTGCTCTGATTAATTTTCATATCATATCTTACTCTAATGGATGAAGGATTCATGTCTAATGTACTAGATAATATTCATATAATTATAAATGCAATTCTTTATAACTCTAATTAAAACCAATAACACTAGTTTTCCAATATTGTTTAATTTTCATATTTTGAATTAATAAATTATTATCTAAAACCCCATTTAATGTTTAATATAAAACACTCCATAACTATTTAACCTAACGAACATTCACAAATTATAAATTTACAAATGAGGATACAAAATTTATAATAATTAATTTAACATTTATATTGAAAATATAATTAATAAAATGTAATTCATCATTTGAAAAATATGTGAATAACTTGGTAATATATTCTCCTAAATCTTGGTAATAACATAAATTATAATAAAACCTAAATGAAAAATACATACTTTCTAATTCATTTTTTTAAATAAATTATTGAAAATATTCAATATATCTGTTATCATTTCAAATCTATTCATGTAAATTCCAACCACATTATGACCAAATATTTTATTAGTTTTAAGTTCAACAATACTCTCTATTATACATTGACCATATGAATCATCTTTTTTACCAAACAGAACACCATTTTCATAAATTTAGAAAAATATTAAGGGTTATCATCACTCAATCATAATAATGAATTTCTATTAAATCACTTATCTATTACATTATGAAAATTTAACATATTTTGTAATTTACTTAATAAAAACTTATACATAATGTTTTTTATATTTTTCATGATTCATAATCATTTAATTCTAATTCACAAGTACTTAAATCAACCCACATTCTTATAAAACCATTAACTTGGCTCTATTTTCATATTCCTTAACACTTATTTCTCATTCAAATTTTATTTGTTGTCTCTTCAATGTCAAAAAAACATTAATTTTACAAAAAATCAAATTATATTCATGACATAACCACTATGAAATATATTTTATAAATCTTAGACATCAAACATCAATACAATTCAAATGTAGATGATTCCATCGGTGTACCATTATTTCCATCCATTGAAATAGTAAAACATTTCATTTTTCCTTTATATTTACTTACATTGTTTCAATTATTTCAACATGAAAAACATTATCTCTCCCCATGAGATATTCCCTTGAGTGATTATTCTTGCATTAAAAATATATTAGACAATGAATCTTCATTCCTCTGTAGTATCCACTACCCAAAATATAAGCACACTCAATCATTCTCTTCTTTGGTGAGTCTTATTGTTTATTAGGTGCAACTTATTAATCGTGTTCTACAATAAGAAATTAGGAATAAACACAATATCCATTACACGATTCATCATCCTAATTGGCTGTTCATCAACAGGTTAAACATTAATTTCAATAATAAAACTATTCATCCTATGTCTTAAAATTTAATAAATGTAATATATTAGTCCGAACAACACTAATTATAGTGGAAAAAACGTAATTATGAAAAATTACTTATATGATGTCTAAATTATGTTGCCATTTTTTAGTCATATAACACCTTTGGCTTATCCTAGATCATCCACAATATTCATCTATTTAAATACTTCATTAGGTTTTATAAATTATTTATGAATTTACAATACGTACACTCTACATGTTTCAATCCATGTGTCTAAAAATTATTTTTTCATTCAGAAGATCACAATCAATTATAACTAAATGTGATTTTTTGTAGTTTTTACCCCTAGGTACCAATGTTCCAAATCTAAAAAATCTTGTATTATCCTGACATGGATTTAATTTCATATAACCCACTTACTCAATCATTTTACCAATATTCCAGGAACCTTTCCAATACATTGACTCTTATATAAACTTATCCTTAGAAATATCCCTATAAATGCCCTTAAAAATATCCCTTGTGATCTCAATATTTTTTTCCACCTATTTTTCATTTTTAAATAAACCCTTCATATGATACTAGATATAATGAAACTAACTTGTAAAACCTGGATATTAATTATTTTTGGATGAATATTAATTACATTACACAAACACACACTTTTGGGAAAAAATATTTTATGACATTTGAAACAAGAAGCAAAATATTCATAAATCATGAAATATCATACATGTACCCCATAAATATCTTACCCTTTAGTATCTTCACCATAAATACACTATACAAAATAGTTTTTCATAAACTATGAAAATGAAACATAAGAAATGGTGACCTCTCATTCAAAATAATGTTATCAGAGTGGTATGTAATAATAACCTGAACATATGTGTATTAGCACATAATCATAATATATGAAAACCATACACTTCATATAAAAAATCTAAATAATGATTAAATAATAGAGAGTGGAATTTCAAAACACATTTATCATAAAGAAATCAATGTATATAATCCATGATATAATAACTCTTTTATAAGAGATGGAATTTTCCAAAACACAATAGCATAGAAAATATTTTTACAAGGTTTCCCACCAACTCATTCATAAAGAGTTAGGCTTGCGGTAACCACCAGTTCTGATATTGGGGTAACCACATGTGTACCCTATTTTAGTGTATGGGATAACCACTTGTGTAATATATTTTTGGGATTGGGATAACCACATGTGTACCATTTAATCTTATTGAACATTTCTAATTAAAAAAGTCATTGGAGGGAGATATTGGTCCTGTTAGATACATAATTAAAATCTTACATATGAATTCTGTAGGATAATAAAACAATCATTATATCAGATCCCATGAAATTAAAGAGGTAAAATTTCACCTTAATATACTCTATCCATATTAGGTAGTATTTGTAATAAATACTTCATTTCATAAAATACAAACTTTATGAAAAATATGTGGGTTTCTCCTACATGGGTTATCATTCTATAATCCATGGAAGAGAAATGATATTCATATATATCATATAATAATAAAGATAAACCATTAAAATAATAAATAATAATTGTATATCAGGATCACATCCCCACTAAATTATAAATAACATCAAAGTATGTCATCTTTGATGAATCAAAATATTAAAGATAAATTACTTTGAATGAATCCAAATAAAAATAATCATGTATTAAAAAAATATTTTTGCTAAAAAAATCATTGAAAAATATTTTGGAAATACTTTGTTTTGAAAATAACATAAAATTTATAAATAATGATTTAAATATCATATAAAAATTATCTTGATTAAAATATTATTTATAATTTGAAAAACACATTCTAATTCATGAAGATTATTAAAAATATTTTTCTTCAAAAATATCTATGAAAATTTATAGAGGAAAAATTAAATAAAATAGTGGTCTTGAAGGTGGTACATTCCATTAATGTCGCACATGTTCAAATAAATATTCATTTCACATTTTCCATAATATCTGAATAATAATTTTTTTTGAAAATACAATGAAGCTTCCTTTTTAAAAAAATATAAATTAAAATATCTAAAAAAATGTGCTAAATAAATCATTTTTTGAGAAGGTATGAAATCAATTTTGAAGATATTTATAAAAACATAGTTATGTAAAAAAATGTTTTCTATAGAAAAGACAATTTTACATAAAAACACTCATTTTGAACTATTCATTGCCAAAGAGAGTAATGTTAAGAGAAACTATGTATTCTAATGTCATTACTAGAGGATAATAAAATTCATGAGTTACTTAAGAGATGGATCATCAAATTATATTATTGGAAACATATTCATTATCAATCTAGATATATGATGGGACTGTAACATAAAATCATTACCACATTAGTAACATTAAAAGGTCATACCCCTGAAAATTTTCATTAAATGAAGCATAATACATCAGGATTATAAATTAATTCATGATATTTCATGTCAAAGGGGTTTTATATACACATTGTAAAATTAGCTAAGTTCATTGAAAAATGTTTGTCTCAAAGAGGCAAATTGAGACAAAATAGATTTTCTGATTGGGTAACATTTGAATCATAAACAACATGAAGAGAGTTACAAATATTTATACGAAAATGAAAATATTTTTATTTAGATATTTCATAAAATTCAGTAATTTTTAGTATATACAACACATTAAAGAAACATGTGGGCAATGTGGCATTTGTCTCAAAAAAAATAATATTGTGATAGAAATACATTAATATTATAAAAATATTTGCAATCATATGACCAAAAAAATTAATAACATGAATTGAAAATTTAAATATCAAAAAAATAAAGATATTACTAACATAATAGGTCAAATCCTATATATATATACACCAATCAAAAAAATCAAGTAGTGAATTTCCATGTGCCTCCCAGAAATAAAATAGAGAATGAAAATCTATTACTTTTAGCCTTGACAGCCATCAAACATTTTAGGACCTCTATTATAATATATATATGTAAATAATGAATATGTTAAATAATATTATTTATAAATATAATGTCATATTTTAATTTCTCATGCACAATTATTAGAAGTTTAGTTATAATTGTATGTCGAACATACGTTTCGGATAATAATTTATTTGTTTTTCATATATGTTTTGCTTTCGAATATTTTACATCTTAAATTTATCATGATACAATAATTTCATGAATTTAATCATGGATATAAATAACATATATATTCATTATTTATTTATTTAATTTAATCCAAAAAAATATTTATAAAAATGAAATAAACTATTCACGGATGTGGTAGGTCGTACGTACACATGAAAATTGTTTCTATTTTATTTTCATATTGAATTAATGAAAGGTAAACTATAAATTATATTTTAAAAAAGATATATTTTTCATATATATCATATATGTTCAATAGACCCATTATAGTTACCATACATGTAAATCATGAATGAATAACATCGCACCATGAGGTGGTAGTCCACTATACACCTGATCATAACTATTATATTTCCATCAAATGGAGAGTATGATTGTTTGTGTGATTTAATAATTCATTATGTATAATAATATCATAAATATAATATATAAATGTTAAATTCATCATTATTTCCATCCTTTAGACATGGTAACATAAAAATGTATGACAACTGTTTGTGAGGCGGTACACTATCGTACAAGTGAACTATGATTTCATAACCCATTGTGTGGAAGTGGATAAGGTTATATTTTATCTATATAGTGTAATTAATACTTTTTTTGGTTCATTCTAAACCCTTAACTTTTTAGTTTAACCCAAATTAAACCAATTTTCATCATAATCGCGGTAAATATTTTTTATTATATGCACTATTCATTTTAGTAAATAAAAAGTTGATCTTATTAGATCATATAAATTATAATTATCAAATATATAGAATCATTTATTCCAAATTAAATTCAAAAAAGTGGATTAAATATATTTTAAAAAATAATCAAGTGGACTAGATAAGAAAGCTTGTTTTTAATAATAGAAAATTATAATGTTTGAAATGATATTATAAAACAATTCAATATATAATTTGTTACAATGATGAAAATTATATTTATAGATGTATTATTAATATATTTATTCTTTTAAATATAATTTATCGTTATAAATAATTAAAAAGAAAAGGAACTTTCCAATTACAATTCTGTATTTTTCATTATTCTTCGAAACAATTAATCTTTTAAAAAATTATCAAAAAGTCACTATAAGACCATTTTGATATAATTTTTTCAAAAAAAATTTCATTTAATAAACTAAATTGGCACAAAGTATCATATTTTCTAAAAATATATAAGTAAAAAACTTCACAAAACTACTTTTTTAGAAAATTTAATTTGTTTATAAAAAATTCGATTTTTTTTATTTATTGTATAGAAAATAAATAATTTCATTATTAGTCCATTTATTTAATATATACTATAATGATCTTACAAAACTCATTCAACCAAAGATTATTATATAATTTATTGAGGTAAAACATATATTTATAAATAAAAATAATTTTTTAAATAAGAATTAATTTACATTCAAATGGTTTTTATTTTAATTTTTTAATTAACTTGTCACCAAATAATTTATTTTATATTTATTTTTAAATCAAATCATTTCATAATTTACATAATATTATTCATACACTATATTCCAATAGAGGTGTAATAACGATAATAATAAACAATAATATATTAATAATATGTCACATTTCATTTAAACTCACTAATGTGTGCTAAACCAGATAATATTATTATTCCATGTAACAGAATAAAGACTCATTGTTCTTTGTGTTTGAAGATAAACCTAGTTTTTTTAGTAATGTAATATAAAATTGGTGTTGTGTTTAATGCAATTGACACCTAGTTTTGCGTGTAATTCCACGTAATCTCAGTGTTGTGTGTAACAACATATTATCAATGTATTTCCTTTTATGCAAAAATATAAAATATATTCAATTTATGTGAAAAACAATATTTCCAAAAATTCTTGGGGTGTTTCATATATCTTGTATATCATTTTTATAATCTCATTAGATTTTTTATTTTTCAATCTCACATCACTCATGGCTTACACTCTCGCATTTTTATCTTGATATAACTTGCCATGAGGATAATGTAGGTTCTTCATATAGCGTACCCAAAATTAGTTTCTCTTATTTTTTTATTTATTTCTCAATTCCATTAATTTTAGGTGATTTGGTTCTTACTTAAATTTATTGTAATGTTTTAGTGCACAATACCATTAATTTTTTGGTGGATTTGTTTTTATTATCACAACCACTAAAAATATTGATATATTGGTGGGATTATTTCTAAAATCCCAAAAATTAAAATGTCTAACCTATTGTAAGGGGTATTATAGATAATTATAAATCAATGGGTTTATACAAAAAACACTCATGTGTCATAATGGTATAGACTTTAGGATCCCTTTATGGATTATAATTAAACCCCTTTATCAAATTGTACCATTACATTTGTTTATATTTCCTCTTTGCTAACTCATTTATTAAAATTTCTTTCACTAGTAATTATATATCTCTTTCATAACTATTATATTATTTTATTAACATTTTAATTTTTTTAATATCAAATTTTTAATTTCTTTGTATAAAATTTAAATGGAAATTCACACCCTTTCTCTCTTGTAATTTTCACTCAGACCAACAATTGGTATTATATCCAAAGGTGATTTCAAATCCATAACTAGTTTAAAGGATTAAAATTATTAATATATATTTTAAATAAATTATTATGGATGTTCATGATGGAGAATCTATGTGTAGAGCTCCATACATTGAAGGATAGGACTACGATTATTAGAAATCTTGAATGTCTGCACTTCATACAAGAATAAGTTTTCGGATTTGGATATTATTTATGAATAGATATAAGACAATTAAAGAAAAATAATATAAATGAACCCATTATGATATATAGAATTTTGATCATGATGAAAGGCCCATGAAATCATAATATAAGACATTAGAATGAAATGAATTTTATAGAGATCCCATATATAAAACCACTCTTAATATTTGGAAATTATAATAAGTTACACATGTGGGTAATAATAAAGTAAAATTAATTTAGTTGAATATATAATTTAAATATTCTGAATAATTTAGTAATCATCCTAATGAATATATAATTAATATTTTACTCGTTCACTAATATTTTTAATGGAATGATGTATTTAGGTGATATAATTCCAACTGGTATGCTTTTGACGAAGATACATTGGGTCAATCTTAGTTCTTAGTCACCCGAATTCATGAAAATTCAATAAGTGAAGAATACAAAAAACCTTATAGTCCAAGATATCATTGGGTATCTCATGACATATAAAATTACAATGAATATTAAACATGAGAAGGAAGCCAAAGAGTCTATTGACCATGATCCCACTACCTTAAAATAAAAAAATAATAAATCTAGTGGTTTTTAAGAAGATATTCCCCATAATTACATTAATAATAAATAATTCAAGTAGAATAAGTTTTAACACCTTGACAAGAAGGATAATCAATAATAAAAATTTGCGGACAAATTCTCTGAGTACCATAAGAAGAATCATATAAATACAGAGTGCCCCACTATCAAGAAGTGGACATTGGTGAATAATGACAATAAAAAAGGCTTTAAATGTGTATACATTGAGTGAAATTGATGACTCCCTCACATCGCGAGACTCAAGTAATAGGATCGCAAAAGTGTCTCATGGCCAACATTGAGGTGGGTGAAGAGGAAAATTAATTTGCTGATTCCTAATCCTATTTCCATTTAAATTATTAAAAAATGAATTATTCTTGAGATCAATTTAATGTAATATTTTTTAACATAAATAAAAAATGTCATAAAAAATAAAAAGTAGTTTTGAAAAGAAATTTACAAATTATCCAACTAAATGAGAAACTGAAGAGGGATACTGAAATATCTAAATATTTTGACAAAAAAATCATGAAAGTGAAGAGAAATAACAAAATAATTTATTAGTGGAAATTAAATGCTGAGAAATTAATATAGTAATGTAAAAGTTAAATATGTTTTCTTAAAGGAAAACAACACTATTAATCAAATTGGTGAATAAAATTCTTGATATCAATGGATTTCATTATGTGTTCACCCAATGTGTGAATAATTTGTATTTAATCTTGGGTTAACAATGAAATTTTAATGTTAATTAAAGGATTGGTCACACTAATACGAAATATCCTATAAAATTACTAAAAATAATTCATTTATAAGAGTTTGCTCTCAATTTAAATAATATAATTGTGGTATGAATGTAGGGTACTTGATTTTTGATTGTGATTGCAAAAAAAGTCACTATTATAGGCCAAAATCTAATAATCCATAATTAATTATTTTTCCTATAAAATAGTGTATCTTTTATATAATATAATATTTTAGGAAAATATCGGTTATTATGTCTTTATAGTGTAACATTTGTGGATCCAAACACTGGGTACCAAAATCTCTAGATTCAAAATTGTTTTCTGTGAAGAAATTTATAAGATAAATTCTTAATGAAGTATATCGTACATTTATAGTGGGTGATTGAGAAAATTGGGCTCCAAAATTTCAATTGTTTAAGATTATTAAAATTCCATTCCAAATAAATTATAAATAATTTTTGACAACTTTTTTTCAAACTATTTAAATCCCTTGATGAAGAATGTTTAACAGTTTAAGGCATATAGTTGTAACTGTCATGTGGAATATTCATTAGAGAATATTCTAGTTTAATAATCATTTTTTTGTAAAAATTATTCTCGAATTATATATTGATAAATTTATTTTAAGTATATTAGGTTCTTTTATTTTTGAAAGGACACATCATGTTCTGAAATAGATATATTTATTTATTTTAAATTATCAACTTATTAAGTATATAAAAAATTCATTTATTGATTATTTAAATAATTTAATTTATAATACGTGTGATATTCTTTGGTGTTTAAGCAGATTGATATTTCAATATAAAATTATTTTGATAATTGATCAATGTTTGAGTAAATTTTGTTTCAAAAACCATGTTTTGACTAATTGAAAATTATATTTTTTGTTAACTCATCACGTGATGCCACCAGCTACTAAGATCTGTTTCAATGGGAAGATTGTATTAATACTCTGATCTATTTTTTGATTTTTTATATATCTACCTACTATTATATTTGATTTGAAAATAGTTTGTCTATTTTCAAACCATATTTCTCTCTCTTGGTGAGATGATTTATATAATATTTTACACTTATATAGGATTCCCCGCTCTGTTTTATAAATCTCAATATTTCTAAAATATAAGAATAAAATTATAGAATTTATCAGAAAAAGACAATGATAACTACAGTTTTTATTTTAAGAGTATATTATAAATTTTTATCATGGTGAAGAAATTTTCAGTCCAAATAAGGTTTCAGTTATTAAAATTTTATACTTTCTTAATACCCTTTTGTAATATTACTTTTAGAAATTTTTTCATCTTTTTGAAATTATAAAATCATGAAATATAATCTTATTTTTATCATGAATTTTTTGAAAAAAATTTATAACTTTTCTGGGAATAAATTACTATATCTCTTACTCTATTTATTTAATTTTGGAGACCACATTATTTTAAAAATAATTATTTTTCATGAAAATGTCTTATTTATAGAGCTATATCATTTGTTAATCTCTCCATTTTATGATATTCACATTGATTATATAAGAAATAAAATTTTAATAATTAAGTCATATCAATCAATTTTTTTGTAAATATTTTTAATTTATGAACACATGGAATGTTCAATTTTTAATTTATTAAATATTTTCTAGAAATTTGAATAATTTTAAGCCATCAAATTTAATTTCATATTATAAATATCTTATTGATAAATTATAGGGTATCAGATTTTAATTTTTTCTCTTCTATTCATGGACCACGTATTATTATTAATTCATGAACATTATTGTTTGAAAATTTTTTATGAGGTTTATGAAAATAAAAATGGGGGGAAATGTGATGATATTAATGGAATGATATTCTAATAAATTTTCTATTCCTAATTTTTGGAAGAATATTATGTAATTAATAATATGGTTACATTATAGTCTCTTACTAAATATTTTAAACTAGTTAAAAATATTTTCTAACATGTTTCAATTTCCTTTATTTTAATATTATGGTATTGTATCTTAAAAATGAATGATATTTTTAACATAAAATCATTATTTATATTATTTTTATGGGTAAAACATTTATAGTTTCAATGGTACCATCAATTCATAATTCCCGTTTAATTATTTAATAGTTTTTAATGTTGAATTATTCTTGAAATGTGATCCAAGAGGCACATCACGGTAACATGAAATTTGGGATATTATTAATCATGAATATTGAGTCATGATATATCATAATAGAATAAAAGAAACTTTGGGAATGCCATAGTAATATGAAATTTGACAACATAAGCCAGATTCAAGTCTAACATCCATGAAATCATAACAAAGTGTTATTTTATTAACATCCAGTGCAACATACATTGAATATCATGATATTAAAATGTTAACTATTGAATTGGAGGGATATATAGTATTGGGATCACCAATCACTTTAATATCAATTACATTCTTAATTGTGACACAGAGATGATACAACTAAAGGGTGTCGTTCATCAATATTATCCCCAAAATTAAGGTATTGTTGGTCAAATAAGTTTACTTTCCCATGAAATATTTTATATATACAACTAGATGGATACATATGAGTGGAAATGTATATAGGTATTCATAACCCGAATGAATGGCGTGGAAAATTAGAAGATAATTTCTGTAGCATGATGGGTGTAAATAATATTTTATAAAAGGGGTTATGTAATATAAATGTGTATACAATTACTTTTTTTTAATAAGGATAGTAAAAGGTAAGTGTAAAAACATAAACCACCTTTGAAATTATAGACAAAAAGTAATAAAATAATGATATTTCTCGAATGAGGAAGAGAAATATATGATACCAAACTATGATAGGGCAGTTCTAAAAGCAAGGGATGAGCTATTTAATATATTAGGGGAAGAATGGGAGGGAACTAAATAGGGAACGGAAGACTAGGTTCATGATCTAATGGTCTTTCATAAAGTGGAAATAGTGTTTACATGGTTTTATATATAAAATAGTGGGGAATTATGTACTAGTTTTTAAACATAGGTTTTGGAGTTTATATCATAAGTAAATCCAAAAAACCATCCCACGGTTTTTGGATATGGTTTTTATTAAATTTGACTGTATTTAATTATTTTATATGTCCATGAAATGAACTTATTAGTATAATACACATGGTTATGTGGAATCTAGTATTGTTTATAATGAAATGATTTTAAAAACCTTAAGATATTATATTTGATTTTCAATATTCAATATTGTTGTATAAATTCATTAATGTAACCTCAATAACAAACCATTTCATAGGTTAAAAATATAATTTGGTTTATATACTCATTATATTATTTTTACACCACTTTAAGAGTTTATGAATTCATAATACACACAATATATTTATACCATATTTATTTTTTACCCAAAAAATAGGATGTCTCTACAAATTATAAAAAATAAATATTTGATAGTTACAATATTATTTTTAAAAACGTAATATTGTTTTTCTAAAAAATTGAGTATCATAATTGAATATATATTTTTTCAAAAAAAAACTATATTTCTATTTCAATGTATAAAAATATATTTTTTATCAAAATAATTATATAATCATTTAAAAAATAATATATAAAAAAATATAATCCATATTTATTAAAATTAAAATTTAAAAATTATTAATGATATGATCTTGATATATATCCATTTATCACACTAGAGAATGACATACGGGTAAGGTCTATGATGGGGTGAATTTTAGGGGTGGTTCAGAGAAAATGGTTTGGATCGTGATCATGTTGAGCTTTACCATATCCCATTAAAAGATTCATCCATGGTTTAGTTTTTGAATCTTAACATGGGATTGGTTAAGGTGAATTCCCCATGATTCTATCTCCCTACGGATCTGTAATAGAGGTGATTCATAGGATATGACCATACAGGTCAAGTCCATCACTTTATTTTTATATATCAAATGGATTTACTAAAATCCTATATATATATATATATATATTAATGGTCAATGAAAAATTCACACAATATCAACATTTATGATTCTTAATGGCCTATTAAATCCAAAATGATATAAAATATAATGGAAAAAATTAAACAAATTAGTGACAGTGTTTTTTTATATACATTAAATTTTTATATATTTATTTTTTATAGGAAATTACATTTATTGCATTTTAATCCATTTATTTTTAATGCATCAAATAATAGTACCATGAATCATAGAACTAGTGGATGATTGGTAAGTTTGTGGTATCTAGTCTGTGGGGTCATTGAAGAATAGAAATTACATCTGGATACCAAGAGCCGGCAAGCAAAACCCATTAATTATGCTATGGTATTTGGGTAGTAAAAACAATTGTCCATTTTTTCTACACCTCGTTTCATTGATTATATTTCTAGTGGTTCTATTTGACCCCTAATTCATTATAAATTTTCATAGTTATTTTATGTATTTAAACACACCCCTGTGGGTTCTTGGATTCATGTAGATACATCGAAGATAATTTCTGATCTCTCTTTTTCTACTTTGATTCATTATTAATATCTCTTCAATAGTTTCTCACTATATTTCACCTGTCTTTTATAATATTGTAACGGGATTATATTGAGTTTACTTTATATTGATTTCATAAATTATATTGCTTATTTTTCTTTTTATTGGGTTGACACTACCGTTAACTATTAGGGTATGAGTGATCATTATTATTTGGTGTTTGGGGTTGGTGCAAACTAATATTAAAAGTATAGGGGGTTTGGGTTTCTATCTAATTGAAAATAAATATACCTTTATAATTAGTATTAAGTATAAAAAAACTAATAATAAATAATCATAATTTTTTTTAAAATGGTTCTTTTAGTCCCCTATAGATATAGTTTTAAACAATAACCTATCGTGGATATTTTGGGGAGGAGACTTAGGGATCCATCTATAGATTCATTCCCAATTTCTTTATCATATTTTAACATGTATTTAATTTATGTTTATATAGTGATAAATAAAATTTTTAATTTATTTATATTATAATTATTTATATTCTTATTACTTCATAATTGTTTTATCATTTCTATCATTTAAATCTCATATATTTTAGTTATAATAACAATAATTATTTTAAAAAGAAAATTCACCCCTACCTGTTCCATCAATACTTATTCTAACATAGCCTATATCCAGCCACTACATTTTCTATGTTGGATGCTGTAAGGGAAATTGTTTAAATATAAAATCTTATTTTTTGATGTGGTAATGAATCTACATATCAAAATTCTCTTTGTTGAATCTATAAATATGATCCCCACATATTATATTTTCATAAAATATGTAATATCCAATAAGATGGTACAGGAGGAATTGATCACAAAACCACTTATGGGAGACTATGTGAATATGCTTTTATGGAGTCTACCAATGAATCAACAATACCATGGGAGATTTTTTATTCCAATATATTGTGGGTATAAAGATTTTGGAAAAGTATTATGTGATATAGGAGTGATTGTGAATATTATTTCACAATATACATTCTACATATATGTTTTGGAAGAGATTATTCCCAAAAGTGTTTTCCTACAATTGGTTGAAACAATAGGGATATGTAAGAATGGATTTATAAGTGATTTAATAGATTTTAAGTGTAAATTTTACTTCTCAATAGAATTTGTTATTTTATACATATATGAAGAAAGAAAACCCATATTTTAGTGAAGTATATTCTTTTATATGGGATATCCTTTATTGATATCCAAATTGGATAACTATGTTTAAGTGTGCATGGTGAATATGTAACATTTATCATCTATAGAGTCATGAAACATATATGAAAAAAAGCTGAAAAATCTATGCGAGGATAGTAAGTATTTTGTTAATAATTATTCTATCATTGAAATAAGATTTGATTAAGTCATTGCTGAGAAAAAATAAAAGGATGTAATTGGAAATAAGGGAGGAAAGTCTTCAATAATGTATTAAAGATTGTAAAAGTATTTATGAATAAGAATAATATATAGAATGAAAATAGGATTGGAGAGCCATTGAACTCATTTAATTTTTTATGATAGTCCAAACCCTACTAAATTATTATAATATAATTAGATAAGGTTTCATTTTTATAAAGAGTGGGGCTAATTTATGTACAGGGAAGGGTTCATATCCATATAAAAGAATCACAACATAGACAATTAATGTAACTAGAATTGGTAACATCCTTCCTACCCTCTATCATATTATATCAATGAGGTATGTTTAATCACAAATAATAAATAAAATTCATTCATGGAGGAAACCCATATATTCTTCCTAGGATTATCAAAGATATATTTTTTTGGTATTTTTATAGGTCGTATTTTAATCTTGGGTGTTTTTTCTTACATGAAAATTGATCTTCTACATTTCAAATATGCTGGGTATTTTTTGTTTCATGATGTTTAAATGAAAAATAACTATAGTTCCTCAACCTGGATATCTATATCAATGTTATCCAGAACGGTTTACTATGAGACCATGGGTGAGCCTTTGAATATGCTCGATGCTTTTAAATAGTAGCAGGATCAAGGTTAATTACAAGAGGAGGCTATACCCCTGTACTAGAGTGTGAAAAAACTATAAAAACAACAAAGTGAAATCCATCATAACAAAATGAAATAAAAATCCATAAATATAAATAAGAATATTAATAAATGAAATGTAGTATAGGCCTGATAAACAATACACAACACAAACTGACTTCCAACTAGGATTGTAATCTATAAACACCATTACATAATAATTGAAATATGTTTTCATCATGGAAGATTTTATCTAAATTGTATCCTAGTATCCAGGTATCACCTCATATGTCTCACTCAATAATTTTAAAATTAAACGTGTTTCATCGCCCAAACTATGTTGGTAATAGCCTTGTGAGAGTTTCTACACTACCAAAGCTAAATTATAACTGGAGTATAGTCTAAGTAAAAAATTCTAATAGAAACCAAAAATTGTTTTCCATTATTAACTATTATATTCTGCTATATGTTATCATGATGTTCTCAAATGATAACAAATAAATACAATGTTATTAAATAAATAATAAATAAACAACCACATCACTACCTACATCAGCCTGATATTAGAGAGTCTCTAAGGACGTCATGATGATAACACCTCCTTTGTATGAAAAACTCACCCATGTGAATAAAAATATAATCTGGTTCATTATCTATAACCGTCATCGATTATCATTTCCCTCAACTTGATTGATAATTCATTCCATTAAATGTATTGAACCCAAGTATGTCATACATTGATGTTATATCTTTTTAAATAAATATTCAATAAAATAAATAAACAAGCATGGAAAGGACATAATATATTTATGTCATTTGAGACTAGGTGATGGATCATTTAACGTGGACAATGCTCTTAAGA
This sequence comes from Viscum album, assembly GCA_963277665.1. NCBI lineage: Eukaryota > Viridiplantae > Streptophyta > Magnoliopsida > Santalales > Viscaceae > Viscum > Viscum album. The sequence continues at coordinate 1,809,387,440 of OY728123.1, read as the reverse complement.
AATTTAAAAAATGATCTTCATCTTTAGTTCCCTTCACAAAAATTCACTACTTTAAAAAATTATTCATAACCTGTGGTAATGAAACATAAGAATAGAAGATATTAGATTCATATTAAGGATAAACAAGGAATATATGTAAGCATAAAATGAACATAACTGTATGAGAGCATGATCATAATATTTGATAACCATATCCTGCATATCAAATATCGTAATATTGAGTCACGAAATAAAGATAATAACCTCATAAGACATTAAACATAATAGAATCCAAAATCATGATCCATTAGAGCATAACAATGGCCTAAGACCTAAATTTTTGGAATATTCATCATCTTATAACATTTTGAACATGTATAAATGGAGACATTTTCACTAAATAATTTAATAATATGAAATAATACCTTCATATAAACTTATGAACATGAAATAACCTCTAATAATAACATTATTAACATGAAAGATAAGTCCATGCATAAAACCATGAACATATAATTAGGTTAATCCATAAAATTTTGAACATGTAACCAACTTCAAAAATAAAATTGTTAATATAATATAATGTTCACGAATACCAATTAAAACATGTAATAAGGTTCTTGCATAATAAATTTACTCATGAGTTATCCATTATTATCCACTTTATCGAATGTCGATATTAGTCACATCCATCTCATAATGAAATTCATACATATGTGTTCTAATGGTTTAAGAAAAATTCTTCATATAATAACCTATGAAATTAAATCGGTTTTGAATACTTTTAGTCATATTATAACCCATGGAAAAAAAATTTTGTTTCATCATAATTTCATAATTTCATCAATGTATAACCTATTGAAAAAGAACGGAGTTTTATAGGAATTTTATCATACTATAACTCTTTCAAGATAAATAGTTTTCATAAAATTATTTTATTAATAAACCATTAATATAAATAATAATAATGGAATCCTTGGTTTATATTCCTATCAAAGTATAAGTAACATCAAATGATTTCATCTAAGATATAGAATGATTTTTATTGATTGCTTTAAAAAATTATTTAGGAAAATAACCTTTCCAAAATAAAAAATACTTTATAAAACATAAAATATTATAAAAAACTTCATTTTAAAACAACCTACGAATAATTGATTGATTATTAAAATAAAATAATTTTTTAAGTGATGGAAAATTTTATTTATGTTTTTCATGTTAACATATATATTCAATTCACATTTTCGATATAAATATAATGAGAAATGATGGCAAAACAATGTGATGTTTATATTTGAATTTTTAATAATATTAGTAAAACATGATTAAAAATTTATCTTATAAATAATATTTATAAATTAAAAATCATTTCTGAAAACTATTTTATAAATCCATGTTTTTGGAAAAATTGTTCTTTCGGCTCAAGTGAAAAAAAAGTTGCATTTTAAATATTTGTTTAACCACATGAGTAAAATTAAAATATAAAAGGAATGGAAAACATTAATTCTGATTATATAATAGAGGATAATAAAATTTGTGAATTGTTTGAGATATAAATCATAATATTTCTTCATCAAATTAAAAAATATAAAAAATCCTAATAAACACTGAGATTGCACTATAAAAGCCTTCGCATTTGGGTAACATTGAATCATAATCCCCATGAATGAATTATTATAAATGAAAAAAATAACATTTGAATAAATAAATTCATGATATTACTTTTTAAATGGTTCTTATATACACCTCATAAAACAATATAGGTTCATAACCTAACACACGTCTCAAAGAATGAAAAAATGAGATGAAAATCCTTCACCGCTTGGATACCTTTTGAATCATAAGCCCCAATAAAGAATAAATTTGAATGAGTCATTAAATATCTTGAATATAAGAAGAATAATGATATAAAATTTCAATGGTTCAGTATATATTCTATACAAAATAAATGTGTACTGAATTGTCATATGTCTCCCATAAATAAAAGAGAGTAGAAATCTTTAACGTAATGTCTCAACTTCCTACGTACTCATTTAAACCACCAATGTAATAAATATGTGTTTATTATAAATATATTACATATCCTTACATATATGTTTATCATACCAAATATAATTTTTAATGAAATATTATTACACATTTATTAACAATTGTATGTTAATGTTTCATTCTAGGAAATAACTTCTTTTTGTATTTATGTTTTAATTTGTTATTTTTGATCCCATTAATATGATCATGGATCCATAATATAAAAATAATAATTAGAAAGTAATTGTTTTCTTTAAAAATCAATTATTACTTTAATACGAATCATAAAATATGGTTTGGAGAAATTAATTTTGTTATGATCTTGATGATGGTAGGTTATATATACACAATAGTTATGATTCCATTTTTCAATGATCACTATTAAAAAGATGTAAGTAATATTTTATCATTAAATAATTAAAAAAATATCATAAATACTATAATATCTCTTTAAATATATATATATATATATATATCATCCATTTGGGGTTCTGATGAAAATACAAAGTCTCATCACTTTTTGATGGTGGTAGTCCACACGTACACAGTCGACATTATCATCATTCATTGAGTAGAATGGGTTGAAATAATATGATATATTATAATTTTAGAATGATAAGTGTTTCAGGAATATCATTGTTATGTCTATTATATCACATATATTCGTTCAATTTATCCTTATTGACTTCTATGAATATTATTATTGAAAAAAGAATCACATATCTTCGCTAGGTTGTAGTCCGCCATATAGTCGAACAACGTCAAAATATCCCATAAAAATTGAAATAAGAAAAATTAATATATTATATAATTACTAAATTAATATAATTATTTTAAAATATAATATATATATATATATATGTTTTATTTCCAACATCAAACAAAATGTTACAAGGTGTTAATGGGAAAAAAATTTATTGGCCTAGTGATAGTCTACCACGCACACAAATGATAGTTTTGTAATAAATTTTATGGATGTGGTGACATTTTTTGGGAATTAAATTAATTTAAAAACAATTAATAATTTGGAATATAATTAATTATATTATATCATCATGGTTTAATTCGAATTATTTTACATAGTTGAAGAAATTAAAAATGCTTGTTGAAGAACATTACATCTTATTCAGTAATCCTATTAATTATTATCACCTAAATCATTCCTAGGATGTATTTATACTCAAAATAAGGATTATATTATAATTAGATGGAATTTGATAAATTATTTAGTTATTTATTATGAGAAATGAATGGTTTTTAAGAGGAGAAAAAGATAAGAGTGCTGGTGTCCTTTCATAAGAGAGGTGAGTGGCACCCTTGTAATGCTTGTGAATATTATGGTGTACCCATGTTTCTCACTTTCCAAAAATGTCTGGAATTACATTATTATTGATACATAAGAATTATAAAGTCAAATATATTTTAGGGAAAAAAATTTAGACATGTTTTTATATCATTCTAAACATTATAATTTTACATTAAACAACCCGTAAACACATTTTTACCTTAACGAATATAATTAATATTTACTATTTTCACAATTAATTATGGTAAAAGTAATGATGAACCTTTTGGAAAATATTAATTATTCCGAGTCACAATACAGAATCCATTTTCTAAAATTAATTTAAATGAAGTGTAAACTTTTAATTTAAAAATTATCTCATTGTCGTGATGAGAAATCATATTTTCCAAGAGAAAATTATCATATGGTTACAACGTTTTCATATGAAAATTAAATATAAAAATGATTAAAATGACCTAAATTGGATTAATATATATTTATTTGACTAAATTTAAATTAAAACTAATTGAAAAATAATTTATCTTCATAAATAATATAAATGAAAGTGTTGCTTCCAAATTAAATTCACCAATTTTATTATTCATCAAAAAATAATATTTTCAAAAAAGTATCCAAATAAAAACAAAGATAATTTACACTTGATTATTTTTAAATTAAAATTACTATTCTCTTTAAATTTTCAAAATGTTTTAAAAATTAGTTTTAATGTAAGTGAGTCAAATTGTGACAAATCATCATTTTAGAAAGATACAGTTTTTTAGCCCAAAACAGGATATATTCTAATCCCTTGACAATAAAACACCTGAAGTGCATTGGGTTGCATTTGTTGTCAATGAGGCATGAAGTTGTCTTGGAATGAATGGAAGTCAAGAAATGTCAAGATGTGAATGACAAAGGTTGCGATGGTGTTGGTGGTAAAGGAGAATGGCCATGGTACTAAGATGCATGTCACTTAGGAGATTCACTAAGTGGTATTGGAAATTGTGGTTGAAACATTCTCCATGAATATCAGACGATTGTAGAACTGATCCTAATGTTTCAATACTTGTATCAAGATGATACTAAGTTACAACACTTGAAGAATGAATGATGATGGAGCATCATCACATCTGACGATTGATGAGCTGATCTTTAAGTTCCAAGAACTCGTATCAAGTGGATACAAAGTCACAACATGATTAGAAGACCATGCATTGTAGTGACAATGCATGAGGAGTTGAAAGTATCCATCCACAATCTCTATGTGGATGAAGTGAGCTAAAGAAGTCCATGCACTATCACTTAGTGCATGTGAACATGAAGAATCTCCAACTTGATCTCTGATTAGATCAATGAAGTTTATTGAAGAATTATTTGATTAAGGAGTTCGGTTGAAGATGAAGAACCTTCGGGAATTCCACCTCTAGCATATATGTTAAGGAGAATGGAGGAATTCTCATGAAGAAGTAGAGTTGATGAAGAAGAATGGCTTTGAGGTGGAAGTGGCATTTGGCATGTGAATCTGGTTACTTTGTTTTTAAACAAAGTACTTGTTCTCTACTCTAGCAACAAGTTAGCCACCAAGGGCCAGCCTTAAGGGTTCAACCCCAAGGCACATGTGGGACTCGAGGTCTCCACGCCCAAGGGGGATCCCATGGGGCCTGCCCGAGAGGCCGCGGCCGTGTGTAAGCCGTGGCCACGTAGGGGATCAGGCATGCGCAGCAGGGGCACGAGGAGCGCGCCCGTGACATGCATAGTGGGCGCCAGTGGCGCGCCCGCAGGGAGCAGAGAGTGGGCGCAGAGCGCGCCCGCAGGGAGAACACGGTGCGGGGCGGCACCGTGGAGGGAGAAGTTCAATCGAAGGGATGCTGGCAGCGGAACATTGATAAACCGCGTGAAAACAGGAGGCCGCTTCGATGTGGGACGCGGAAAAATCCCCGGGAGCAAATCTCAGATGTCCGAGCGATCTCGCGCTTGATCTACGCCGCACGATTCATCTGCCGCGCGCCGCGATCTAATCCAGCCGTCCGATGTCATCTCAACTCCTGATCCGACGGCTAAGAGACTGTCCTCTTCCTCGAGCTCAGCCGCTGCCACCCGCGAGCTCCGTTCGAACTAGAGGCCTCCCCGACGACGGTTTTCGAGTTCCCGGCCACCTCCGATCAAGCTAAAGCCACCATTGTGATCGTCTGGCCCAACTGAACCTAACCATGCAATAAAATAAGCATGCATGCAAGGTAATGAGGATTTCTAAAAAGGCCGAGGCAAAAAGAAGTGGCCGAGGCCATGAGGTGTTCGTGTTTTGCATGGGATGGCCAAAACAGAGGCTGTGCATGCGTTCTAAATCGCATGCACGAGGAGGAATGAAAAAGGAAATTAAAAATGAGTTAAGCCGCGTGAAACAGAGGCGAAACAAGATTTTGGAAATCTTGAAAACCCGAGATATTCGGGAGTTTGAATTTATATCCCACGCGGATGAACCGAGGCCCTCTTCCTATATAAAGATAGGCCGAGACCTCTGAATCGCTTGCTGAAAACTTGAAGATCCGCGTAGAGATCTCTGCCTCGCGAAGAAAGAAGCCACCGCGGAAAACTTTGCGCGGCTACTGTTCTCGGTGCCACCCGAGGCCCGAAGGAGTTCCTTTCGCGCACCCCTTGCGCGAAAGAGTTGAAGGGAAGGAGTTCCCTGCGCGCATCACATGTGCGACAGGAAGAGCTCTCCCTGCCCGCATACTTGCGCGGCAGGAGAAGCCTGTGCGCCCAAGGTGCTCACGCATTCTTGAGGCTTGCGCGGTCCGGGGCCGCTGCACCTTGCGCGGCAGTGTTGAAGAAGAAGTGGCCCTTGCCTCCTTGAGGTCTTGCGCGGCTGTTGAAGGCAGTAGGGAGTTCGGGTGAGGCAGTATACCACCCATAAGGAGAAAGAGTAAAGAACAACCTACGGGCATTTGTCTGTGCAAAACAAAGAACAATTTATGTGTACTTGAACAAGTAACAAAGAAGGCCGAACCTAGGTGTGTACAAAGTGTACGCATTTAGAAGTTGAAGGAATAGGACATACACACTAAAGTATAACACACTTTTAAGTTTGTAATCAAAAGAAATAAAGTGTGTGAAGTTCAGAGAAGGTGTGTGCTTAAAGTATTATACCCTTTGTTGGTTTACTGCACCAAGAGAAGAAGAAGGGGAGTGCATGCATACATGCATACACATGCACACGTGAACAAAGCCAAATCTGGTTGTGTGCATTTGAGTTGTCCAAGACATGAAGATCTTGAAGAGAATTTAGAAGGCCATGCAATCAGTGCATGAAGATGCAGAGTTTCCATGCACTCAGTGCATGAAGTTGTTTTGAAGTGAGACTGAGCCAGACTGAAGTGAAAGATATTGTTTGTCTGAGTTTTCAGTATTTGAGAAATGCCTGATCAACAGAAGTGATCAGAAGTTGCTGAGCAAGACCAACAGACCTTATCAGAGGCTGTTGATGGTTCTTGAAGAGAGAAGCCGGGTCATCCTTAGAAGAAGGTGATAAAGCCCGAGCTATACGAGAAGCCTTGATCAACTACAAGTGATCATAAGAGAAGAGCAAGGCCAGCAGCCTTTATCCCAGGCTGCTGAAGTTACTTGAAGAGCTGAACAGAGGAGAAGAGCTACTCGTGTGACTCGAGGAGCCAAGAGAAGACCCTGTGGGACTCAGGGAGAAGAAGTCTTCAGTGGGATTCTGGAGCAGGCCAGTGGGACTCTGGTAACACTGTGGGACGCAGTATAAAGACCCTCCTGTGGGACTCAGGATAGATACGGTGGGAAGCTGTATCGACCATTGTAATTCTAATAAGTTATAATGGGAGAATCCATGCTGGGAGAGCATGGAAAGGATGTAGGCCTTTGGTGCCGAACCTTGTAAATACTTGTGTCATGTGCCTTTTCATTACTGCATTATCCGGGAAAGGTTGAGAGACATAAGAAGAGTGGATCGAGGCCTTAACCAGTCATAGAGGTTTAATTGATTAAGAATCAATTAGTAAAAAGTTTTAAAGGATCACTGATTAACCCCCTCCCCCTCTCAGTGATTCACACTGATCTGGGCACTTCAATTGGTATCAGAGGGAGGTTACCTCTAAAATATCCAAGGGAGTCTTTATGAAGTGCAGATTTGAGGAAATGAGTGACCAGCCTCAAATGGAGATATCTGCCAAGACTCAGAAAAATAGAAAGAAGAAACATGCCAAGAAGATGAAGAAAGCTTGTCCTAGCTGTGATGAAGTTGGAATAATGAATGATCTTCAAAATGCAATCGAATATCTTCAGAAGACAGTCCCCAAGGAAGTGGAAATGTGTATAGCTACAGGCATCCTTGATCTTCAAGAAGAAAAATCACAGTTAGAAGAAGAAGCCAAGGCAATGGAAGATCAATTGGCAAAAAGGGTTGTCATAACCAACACTCTCAGAAAGATGGTGAAGGTTAAAGATGAAACTGTTTCCCTTTACAATGAAAGATATGAAGAATTGCAAAGAAGACTTTCTGAGAAAGAATTCTTTATGATATTGGTCAGAGATGTTTTCCATGCACTGGAAAAGAGGCATAAAGTGTCAATGAATGTCAGAGATGCTCAACTCGAAGACAAAGTCAAAATGGTGAAGGAGCTTGACAACTCATTGCATGAAATAAAGAAGGTGCATGATGACCAGATGGAACAGCTGAAACAGAATTGGGAGGGTAGGCTAAGATTGGTTGAGGATGAGAAGAACTCCCTCAACATGAAATGCTTTGAACTGGAGGTGATATTGAAAAATCTGCAATCACCCAAAGCTGAATCCTCCCAGTCAGCTGAAAGAAGAAATGTTGCTACTCAAGTGAGCTTTGAGAAGGATGATTCTAAAAGAAATACATCCTCTAACAAAAGGGCAACATCTTCTAGAAAGAAGGTACCATCCATACCATCTTGTACTGATGCTTCTAATTGTGTTTCCACAAAAAGTGTCGGATGGAAAAATAATTCCAAACAAGTATGGATGAAGAAAATGAAGAAGCAGAGCTCTCCTGAAACAACACAGCAAGTCAAGAAAAGTACCCAACAATCAGAAGGACTGAAGAGGTCTAGATTTGTGGGTCATTGTTGGTGTTGTAATAAGTATGGGCACTGTGCAAAGGATTGTTGGTACAATCCACTGAATGTCAAAGCACAAAGGAAGCTCATGCCAAGGTGGAGCAAGCCAGAGGAAAAGAAGCAGCATCCACAGGTCCAGAGACATCTGTTTACTGCAAATAGATTTGGACTACTTGACAACATCTGGGATGATTGAAAAAGTGGTCAAAATGATACATGTCAATCTCCAACTGTATCCAGAGCTAAAAAGAAGAGTAGATCACTGAACCTGGCTAAAATGGAATCCTTGGGAAGCAAGAATAAATTTGAAGATTATCCCAAGAAGGTTTTGAAAAAAGGAAAATAAGTCCTTGGAATTCAAATCCAAGAAGGGTGATGCATCAAGAAGAGCCACCAAGAAGACATGCTTCTACTGTGGAAAGAAAGGTCAAACCATGGATCTTTGCAAACAAGCCATGGAAATCAATAGAAGCCAACTGAACTCAAACAGACAATCAATCCAAAAGAAGCAGAAGGGATTGATTGAAAACAAGTTGCCTAAGAGAGGTAGCTTGACAGCATCAAAGGAACCATGTGAAACATCCAGAACTGAGGCCACACTTCCAAATGACTTGTTAGTCATATGGCCAAATCAGTTGCAACTTGCCAAAGATCTGAAAAAAGCTGAAGATAATGTTCTGGAAATTGCTAAGGCAAAAGGGAAGAAGAAGATTTCACATGAATATGTGTTGAGATCCACACCAGCACAAACATCAAAGAAGATCAGATGTGCAAGTGTGAAGAATGGTGAAAATGGGACATCTCGGTTGAGAGAATCTTCTCAACCTTGTTGTTCACATTGATGAACCAAGGAGGTTCCATCTTATTCCCTTATACTATTGGTATTTACCTGTGCTGACATTGCAGGGAATTGAAGATGATGATCATTCTCAACTGGAGGATGGTTTGGACAGAATGGAGTGCACCCCTTGAGGGGGAGAAAATCTGAAGAAGATGATGTTCTGAGATTAATATCATCTTGAGAAAAGTGAAGGATTCAGCAATTCATTGAATATCTGAAAAAATTCAACCCCTAAGCATGATCTCACATGTGTAGAGAATTGTGGACATCATTGAGTATCTTGGTTACATCACTCTTGTTTTCTACACCGGGTTAGCCCAAGTAGACTTAGAGTTGATTTACTAAAGGTTCTTTGCTAAAGAGAACATGTGACATCATCCCTCTCTCAGTGTTTTTCAAGAGAATACTATTCAAAGGGAGGAAGTGATTTTTGAAAGAGAACCACAACACACCTTTGCATTTGATTTCCAATAAGGGGGAGAAAATATTGGCACACATATTTACCCATTCATATGTGCTGAAGGAGTGTACTGACAACAAATACAAAGGGGGAGATTGAAGTGCATTGTGTTGAATTTGTTTTCAATGAGGCATGAAGTTGTCTTGGAATGAATGGAAGTCAAGAAATGTCAAGATGTGAATGAAAAAGGTTGTGATGGTGTTGGTGGTAAAGGAGAATGGCCATGGTACTAAGATGCATGTCATTTAGGAGATTCACTAAGTGGTATTGGAAATTGTGGTTGAAACATTCTTCATGAATATCAGACTATTGTAGAACTGATCCTAATGTTTCAATACTTGTATCAAGATGATACTAAGTTACAACACTTGAAGAATGAATGATGATGGAGCATCATCACATCTGACGATTGATGAGCTGATTTTTAAGTTCCAAGAACTCGTATCAAGTGGATACAAAGTCACAACATGATTAGAAGACCATGCATTGTAGTGACAATGCATGAGGAGTTGAAAGTATCCATCCACAATCTCTAAGTGGATGAGGTGAGCTAAAGAAGTCCATGCACTATCACTTAGTGCATGTGAACATGAAGAAGATCCAACTTGATCTCTGATTAGATCAATGAAGTTTATTGAAGAATTATTTGATTAAGGAGTTCGGTTGAAGATGAAGAACCTTAGGGAATTCCACCTCTAGCATATATGTTAAGGAGAATGGAGGAATTCTCATGAAGAAGTAGAGTTGATGAAGAAGAATGGCTTTGAGGTGGAAGTGGTATTTGGCATGTGAATCTGGTTACTTTGTTTTTAAACAAAGTACTTGTTCTCTACTGTATCAAAAAGTTAGCCACCAAGGGCCAGCCTTAAGGGTTCAACCCCAAGGCACATGTGGGACTCGAGGTCGCCACGCCCAAGGGGGATCCCATAGGGCCAGCCCGAGAGGCCGCAGCCGTGTGTAAGCCGGGGCCACGCAGGGGATCAGGCCTGCGCAGCAGGGGCACGAGCAGCTCGCCCGTGACATGCATAGTGGGCGCCAGTGGCGCGCCCGCAGGGAGCAGAGAGTGGGCGCAGAGCGCGCCCGCAGGGAGAACACGGTGCGGGGCGGCACCGTGGAGGGAGAAGTTCAATCGAAGGGATGCTGGCAGCGGAACTTTGATAAACCACGTGAAAACAGGAGGCCGCTTCGATGTGGGACGTGGAAAAATCCCTGGGAGCAAATATCAGCAGTCCGAGCGATCTCGCGCTTGATCTGCGCCGCACGATTCATCTGTCGCGCGCCGCGATCTAATCCAGCCGTCCGATGTCATCTCAACTCCTGTTCTGATGGCTAAGAGACCGTCCTCTTCCTCGAGCTCAGCCGCTACCACCCGCGAGCTCCGTTCGAACCAGAGGCCTCCCCGACGACGGTTTTCGAGTTCCCGGCCACCTCCGATCAAGCTAAAGCCACCATTGTGATCGTCTGGACCAACTGAACATAACCATGCAATAAAATAAGCATGAATTCAAGGTAATGAGGATTTCGAAAAAGGTCGAGGAAAAACGAAGTTTCCGAGGCCATGAGGTGTTCGTGTTTTGCATGGGATGGCCAAAACAGAGGTCGTTCATGCGTTCTAAATCGCATGCACGAGGAGGAATTAAAAAGGAAATTAAAAATGAGTTAAGCCGCGTGAAACAGAGGCGAAACAAGATTTTGGAAATCTTGAAAACCCGAGATATTCGGGAGTTTGAATTTATATCCCACGTAGATGAACCGAGGCCCTCTGCCTATATAAAGAGAGGCCGAGACCTCTGAATCGCTTGCTGAAAACTTGAAGATCCGGTTAGAGCTCTTTGCATCGCGAAGAAAGAAGCCATCGCACAAAACATTGCGCGGCTATTGTTCTCGGTGCCACCCGATGCCCGAAGGAGTTCCTTTCGCGCACCCCTTGCGCGAAAGAGGTGAAGGGAAGGAGTCCCCTGCGCACATCACTTGTGCGACAGGAAGAGCTCTCCCTACCCGCATACTTGCACGGGAGGAGAAGCTTGTGCGCCCAAGGTACTCTCGCATTCTTGAGGCTTGCGCGGTCCGGGGCCGCTGCACCTTGCGCGGCAGTGTTGAAGAAGAAGTGGCCCTTTCCTCCTTGAGGTCTTGCGCGGCTGTTGAAGGCAGTAGGGAGTTCGGGTGAGGTAGTATACCACCCATAAGGAGAAAGAGTAAAGAACAACCTACGGGCATTTGTGTGTGCAAAACAAAGAACAATTTATGTGTACTTGAACATGTAACAAAGAAGGCCGAACCTATGTGTGTAAAAAGTGTACGCATTTAGAAGTTGAAGGAATAGGACATCCACACTAAAGTATAACACACTTTTAAGTGTGTAATCAAAAGAAATAAAGTGTGTGATGTTCAGAGAAGGTGTGTGCTTAAAGGATTATACCCTTTGTTGGTTTACTGCACCAAGAGAAGAAGAAGGGGAGTGCATGCATACATGCATACACATGCACACGTGAACAAAGCCAAATCTGGTTGTGTGCATTTGAGTTGTCCAAGACTTGAAGATATTGAAGATAATTGAGAAGGCCATGAAATTAGTGCATGAAGATGCAGAGTTGCCATGCACTCAGTGCATGAAGTTGTTTTGAAGTGAGACTGGGCCAGACTGAAGTGAAAGATATTGTTTGTCTGAGTTTTCAGTATTTGAGAAAAGCCTGATCAACAGAAGTGATCAGAAGTTGGTGAGCAAGACCAACAGACCTTATCAGAGGCTGTTGAAGGTTCTTGAAGAGAGAAGCCGGGTCATCCTTAGAAGAAGGTGATAAAGCCCGAGCTAGACGAGAAGCCCTGATCAACCACAAGTGATCAGAAGAGAAGAGCAAGGCCAGCAGCCTTTATCCCAGGCTACTGAAGTTACTTGAAGAGCTGAACAGAGGAGAAGAGCTACTCGTGTGACTCGAGGAGCCAAGAGAAGACCCTGTGGGACTCAGGGAGAAGAAGCCTTCAGTGGGATTCTAGAGCAGGCTAGTGGGACTCTGGTAACACTATGGGACGCAGTATAAAGACCCTCCTGTGGGACTCAGGAGAGATACGGTGGGAAGCTGTATCGACCATTGTAATTCTAACAAGTTATAATGGGAGAATCCATGCTGGGAGAGCATGGCAAGGATGTAGGCCTTTGGTGCCGAACCTTGTAAATCCTTGTGTCCTGTGCCTTTTCATTACTGCATTATCCGGGAAAGGTTGAGAGACATAAGAAGAGTGGATCGAGGCCTTAACAAGTCATAGAGGTTTAATTGATTAAGAATCAATTAGTAAAAAGTTTTAAAGGATCACTGATTCACCCCCTCCCCCTCTCAGTGATTCACACTGATCTGGGCACTTCAACACCTAATTTTAATCACAAAATTACTACTTAATACATAATAAATAAATTTCATTAAAATCAATTGAAAAAAATATTTTTAATATTTATTAAGGTAAAATGTGTTTGTGTCTCTATAATTAGTTTTTGTGAAAAATATTTCCTTTTTTCCAAATATTTTTTATTTTCATTTCTAATTAATGTTTCACCAAATAATTATATTTATTTATATTTTATTACATATATTTTCAAAATTTATTTATCCCTATTCATACCCATAATTCTAATGGTTAGGTGATAACTATCACATTAAATCAAAATATTTTAATCACAGGTTACATTTCATTTAAACTCATTGAGGAATATTTCACAAGTTACACTATGTGTTTCATGTAACTCATGATAAATATAGTGTTTTGAATTATATAAAATTTTAAAAAATATATATATTGGAAAAACCCACAAAATATCTATGTGACGCATTCTACCCCTCTTAAAAATAATTTAAAACTCAAAATTTGTCACTTTTACAACAATAAATGATGATAAATATGCCTCATTACATACTAAGGTTCACATATAGCTTCCTCAATTTTATGATTTAACCAAAAAAATTATTTGGGTTGTGTTCTTGTTTTGTATCAATTTCTCTATTCGATCCATTATTTTAATCAATTGTTTATTATAAAATAGATCATAATCTATTAATATAACCACTATGTTTAGTAGACATGTTAGATTCAATATATGATTCCTCTGTAGAGATACATAAAAAACATAATTAATATCATAGAGTTCTTTTGTAAATTACAAGTGATAATATATAGTCCTAATATGATGTGTAATTTTAAAGGCCTCGATATACCTTGGGATTAGTTTTCCCTTATTTAATCTATAAATAATATTATATAAATACCTTCTCACCAACTATAAATTTCTTATCAGGTCAATTATTATATATATAATTTTTATTAACATTAGCCATAGGTGTTTCTGAATAGATCAAACATTCACATAAATTTTATTATATATAAAAGGTACCAATAGCCTTCTTTATGAACCTTCTTTCTAGTATATTGGATCTCTATACTATATTTCATAAATGTTTTCATAAGGACCCATTAGAATTATGTAGTAAAAAATATTTTTTGAAAGAAAACTCATCTTGAGGATGGGTTTTCTCCCAAATATCATTGAAATTTATAGCACATGATCTTAGAATATTCTCAATGGTTTGTATAGATCTCTCAGACTTCTATCTATCGTGGAATAATACATAATACTGAAATTCACCTCTTTATCCAGAGTATGGTAATGGTTTCACCAAAACATTGATTTAATAGTTGGAACCTAATTAGGTATAATAGAATATAATTATCTGTATAATCATTAACACATGATTAATGTATATCCTATAAATATTATCCAATTAAAAATCTTATCTGATTGAGATAAATGGTGATGAAATTATAAGGACATTGAATATAACTCATGTAGCATTATTACCTTTTTTTTCATTGGGGGGGGGGAGTTAAATGAAAAACACCATAGTGATTTCATCCCATTAATTTTTGTGTGTGGATAATGTTCATAGAAAACATTAGACATTTTTCTCTTAGGATTTAATTTCTTACATACTAATAATCGAGACACATAATCATAAATATCACATATTATTTCACTAGAAATAATGTTTCATGTAGATTATTAGAATTCATTGTAACATTTATACCCTTTTTTATGGGTGAATGCCCCATGGTCTTTCCAGATGCACCACATTATCACTAACCTTACGAGCAATCACATTTCTAAAACTATAATGATAAAATCATTTTCATATTAAAATAATGAATAATTACCATAACATAAAAGATAAGAAAAAATTTAATGGTTTCTAATTAATTTAATCATATATATATTAAAAATCAGTCCTCCTCAATTCGAGTGGGTTATATTTCCATAAATGTCTCTAAAAATATACATAATATTATTAATTATCAAATATATAAAATATCATATGGAGATTTAAAGACATAAAACTATTGATCAACCATAAACTCATAAACACATGATGGAATCAATAACACATAAGTAAATATTATATGGAGACATACATGATTCAAAAAATAATAAAATCCATTGATGTATCATGATTCTTATAACGAAAATACCAATGGTAAAATACATCGACCACGTAATTCTTTAATCCAAATACAAAAATACATTAAAACGTCCAATTAAATGATTAGCATGGATTAGGTAGTTTATTTCCCTAGAAGTTATTTCTTAGGATATGTAATTTATTAGGATAATTCCCTTGTTCCCCACAAATAATACATTAAACTATTTGTTAGGAAAAAATCCATCAAGGAATCATTGAAGAATTTTTGAGGTGATTGTGTTTGTTGACAAATTGGACATCTATGTTGTGATTGTTGAAAAAGAAAACCATGACAAACAAATTTTCTGACAAAGGGGATTTCATGGTGGCATGTCGAGTTAATGGGATATTGTTTACAATCCATGATTTATTCAAGAATTTCGACAAAGGAATGATCGATCTGGAGGTGTTTCAGAATGAGCAGATACTAGGAGATTCCATTTTCTAGTGTTTTGTAAATTTATGGGCCTCAATGTCGACAAATGGAGAAACGTGTTTTTGACAAAGTGACTTGTGCACCGAGTTCTTTAAAGAAAGTATATTGGTACACCATATGTTTTTAAAGATCATAACATCATAATATTTCAAAGGGAAAAGGGGCACACATGTTTTAGGGTTGGGCACGCAAATGACTTGTGCGTCAGAGACTTGTGCGTCAGAGACTTGTGGGTCAGAGACTTGTGCGCTGAGACTTGCGTGCCAAGGGAAGACTTGTGTTCCATCGCACAGGGTGTCCAAATGCCTATAAATAGAGGTCAATCAAACCTCATTTGGTGAGTATGTAAACACATAGATAAAATCAGAGCTCCCATCGCGCAGCTGTGGTGGTCGTGCAGGTGGTGGTGTTGTCGCACAAGTAGAAGTTGTGTGCCAGGTGATAGTTGTGCATCCAAGGTGGTTGGGGTGAGAAAGGAAGTGAGTCACCATAGTTCTGAGTTGAGAAAGGGACTGTCATGCATGTGGATTGGTGACACATTCATGCTTGGTTTTGAAGAAGCATGATAATTTTTGGTTGTGTGCCCATATTGTTTTAGGAGTAAAAGGGTGAGTCACGCATGTTTGGAGTTTCCGAAGATTGTGTCGTGCATGTTGTTGAGGTAGACTTGCGCGCTAGTTATAACTTGTGCACTGAGACATGTGCATCGGCTTAGAGATGGGCGCCAAGTATGGTTGATGCACGACCGTGATTCAGGGATATGTGAAAGCTAGAGGATTTCATGATATCTTCGATGCAAGGTAAGATTCATCTACGGGTGAAAGTTGGACTTCAACAAAGCATCCACATAAAACAAAGAATGTATTCCCTAATGATAATGAAGAGACCTATCGGACTATAAACTGTGAGTGGATCTTTTCCAGATCAGTGCACAAAGGAAGTGGAAGAAGGTGATCCCCTCCACCAGTAGTGAGCCAGAGAAAGATAAACAGGGAGTGACCCTTGGGAAAGTAGTGAGTTTACCCTAACCATTGTAAAGACAGTGAGCCTGGGAATAGAAGTGATCTATCTAAAACCTTGAAAACATCAGTGTGATTATAGTGGATTTGGTACATCAGCACATTGATGGTGTATAATCCATGGACGTAGCCGAATGAGGGTGAACCAAGTAAAAATTGTTGGGTCCGGTGCACGATTTACGTTATGTTTATATTGTGCAATGGGAAAGAGAGAGAAGAGTGTTTTTGTTTTTCATAATAGTGAAACAAGATTAGAATGGGATTTAATTTCAAATTATTCATGCCCTAATTTACCCCCCCCCCATCTCAGGTTATTCAGCCTAGTGGACCTACCATTATTTATAACTTTTTACTCTATGAACTTCTTTCCCACACAGATTACATTTCCCCCAATTTTTTACATATTTTTTCCATTTGCTTCTTCAAACATTAAGGAAATGTATAAAGAATTTTTTTTCCTTATTTGTTTATTTCCACATAAAAACTCATTATATTCTATCATATATTTATATTATGCGTTTGGAATCTCAATGAAGTTCACTTTGTTAAACATATATTGTGATAGTTAATTATGAAAAATCAATATATATTTCCAGCCATTAATAATCTAATTTGTTTGATAATTGTATATAAATTTTCCATCATATTCAATGTATAAATGATTTATTCTAGTCATAAACATTGATTGAAATGAAAAATCATTTTGTTACCAAAACTAATCATACTTGAAACCCACATAATCCTGAAAAATCACTAATTGTATGTCTAAATGAATACACCTTGTTTTTAATCTATAATACCTTAGTATTATCCTATGTAATTCAAAGTCATGATATATTTAAATCCTTCATAATAGATCATAATTTTTTTTTGTAAATTAAAACAATATACCATGAGATTTTAGAATTACTTGTGTAGAACATAGAATTATCATAAATGCGATGACAATCGAGTCCAGATCAATGTGGCCTTTTTGGAGTTCATTCTCCTAAGTAACTCTATTATAGATCCATATCACCTTGTATTATCCATAAATGGATATAATTTCTTGGAAACCAATTTATTTATCCATTAACAAATTTCTAGTAAATTTTACTATACTCTAACACCTCCTTATAATTATCCTTAGAGACATCCCTAGACAAATCTTCTGAAATATCTCAATGGATCTCAGTAATGTTTTTTCATCCCGATTTGTTGATGTTAAATAAAAAATTCCTATGATATTAACTATAGTGGCCTAGGATTATCATGTTTAGATATTATTTCTTTTAATATGAATTCTAAATAAATTACATAAACACATGTATAGGGTCCAAAATAGTTTACTGTCTTTGGGGACTATGTACCAATCAAAACATTTTATGAATTAACTTCAACATCTCCATTAATTATCACAATCTTTATAACTCTTCAAAAACATAACCCTTTTAATACCATTATGCACAACATTGGGAAATGAATAATTTGAAATGTTGAACTGTGATGATTAGTAATTGTTAAAAAGGGAGATATAGAAGTATAACATGAACATTATGATATGACAACATGGGCACCACATGTTAAAACTATACTATGAATATGAATGATCGTAATATCAAGTAATAGAATAAATATTGAAATATATAAGACATAAATCATATGTATTCATGGAAAACTATACAAGAGACCTTAACATTTGAATAATACATATATTTGTGGCACACATATGAGCTTATAACATAGTGAATGCGTATAAATATAGATAGGTTGACTCATTTAGTTAATGAAATGAAATGAGGCCCTCCATTAAATTTTAGAAATGAAATCATGTTAATGAATTTCATTATGGACATTCAAGATATGTCCAAACCTATCAATATTGACAAGTAATCAGGTTCACACCTAAAAATTTGAACACATAATCAGGTTCTTATATGACATTTTAAAAAGGTAATAATGCTCAAGTACAATATTGTGAACATATAATCATATTCACATATAACATATTTAATATATAATGAGGTTTACACATAATATATTTACTCATGAGTTATCTTTTTTACCTAGTAAGTTGGAATAAGATATATGTCCCACCAATCACATAATAAATGGCATTCATTTGTAAGCCACAGTAATATAATACAATAATAAATAATAATCCATTAAATGAAATTTTTTTCATAAACCTTTAATCACACATGACCTTTGGAGAATATAAAGCTCCATAGTCATTTCTTCATTTCATCATAGTATAAACCTTGGAAAAGATGAAGGATTCACAAGAATAATATCACTATTTAACATATTGAATTGAATGGGGGTTTAAGCATCTATTCATCATGAACCACTTAGTTGAATAGTAATAATGATATGTTTTGTTCACATCCCCAAAATATAATAAGTTAAATAAATGGATGGTAGCATAGATAGAAAATGATTTGGAAATTTCACATAGTACTTTTCTTGAGTAAAATAAACTAACTAACTTGGAAAATATGTTTTAAATGATAACATTTTTAAAAACTTTTATTTGGAAATAAATTTTAACATTTATAAAGGGATCTTCAAATAAAATAATTTTCATGATGGTGGAAAAATAATTTCATTTAATATATGTAAAATAATGATTTCTTCCCATTTTTTGTGATGGAAAATGGATATATTTAAAAAATGGATTAAATATTCCATCCAAAAAAACTATAAAAATAATAAAATTTGTAATTTTTTTTAATAAATAATTCAAATATTGTTTTTGGTATAAATGGTTTTAAAAGAATAATGGAGTTTGGCCAAAGGAAAATATATATATGTGTTTTATTAAAAACATTCTTTTTAACTCATGTGTGCTTAAATAGAGGAAAACAAAGTTGAAAAAAGTATTCTAATTAAGTAAAAAGTTGATAATAAAAATCAAGAGTTTCAAGAGATGTTGATCCAAAAATTTCCTCAGATGAGGAATTAACATAGTAGTCCTGATAAACAATGACATTATACCATAAAACACATACCACATGGGTTACATGAATCACAATCCCTATAAAATAACAACACTAAATGAAACATAAAATAACATAAGAATAAAAAATTCCTTAAGTTAAATTTCAAAGGGAAATTATATACGCCTTATTAAGGATGATATCTGCATAACATGACACATATAAAAGTTAAGGAAAATGAATAAAAAAAATTCATCACTGCATGTTAATCTTTTGAATCATAATCTCAAATAAACAATTGCGCCAAATAATAAATTAAATATCATTTATATAAAGATAAAAATGATATAATATTTAAAAGGAATATAATATACATCATATAAAATAAATGAGTGGTTAATTTGTATATTTATTCTATAAATAATAGATAAAATGTATGTCACATACCCTAAGTCAGAACATTTTTCCCTCACATTCAAAATTCATGTAAAATAAATATATTTTTATTATATAAATTTTAATGAAACATAATTATATATATCATACCATATATTATTTTATTATGACAATTTATATCCCATTTATTAACAATTCTATGTTACAGTCACGTTTCATGAAATAACAACTTTTTTTTAAGAATGATTTGATTTGTTATTTTGGATCCTCATAATTTGAACATGGATCTAATCATATATAGAATAATAATCATGAAATAATTATCATATTTATTAATTTATTACACTTTTATTTCATACAATGAAAAGTGGTTTTGATAAATGAATTATGATACGATCCTGGATATTGTATGTCCTACATATGCATTGTTAACATTTTCGTTTTTCAAATATAATTATAGAAAGGATGTAAGTAATAATTTATCATTATATAATGATATTAATTTTATTTATACCATATTATTTATTTAATTAACTTATACATATTTATAATGTGTTGTGGTGATGAAAAGAAAAAGTCACATCACTTCGTCAACGAGTCATTATGCACTTACATGAACAACTTTATCATCTTTTAGGGAATGAAAAGTAACAAAATAAAATAATATATTATATTATAATAATGATAAATTTATCATAAAAACATTATTATATCATTTATATCACATATATTCATTAATTTTACCATATTATTATCTTTATTGTGAATCATTAGTGAAAAATGAATCACATCTATTCATGAGTCGGTAATCTGTCAAACACACAAGTAAGGTTATCTTATACCCTATGGAATAGAATTTAAAAAAATAAATATGTGATATAATGATTAAATATGTATAATTGTTGTTTAAATCTCATATTTTTTATATATAATATATATTCGTCATCATACCCATCATTGAGAGGAGATAATGGAAAAATGAATTACATCGATTTGCTTGGCGGTAATCAACCATATACAAGAATGTTTTTTTGTAACCCAATTTATGGAAGTGGGGTTATTTATAAGTAATGAACATAAGATAAAGACATGTTATTATATGGTATATGATTATAATTTTATATCATAAGGGTTAAATAATTATAGATGTAGTTGGAGGAGGAACAAAATTAAAAATCATTGTTGAATAACATTACCTCTTTGTTGAGTATTGTCCTTAGGTTTTCACCAAAGCCTTCATAGATCATATTTATGCCCAAAATAATTCTTATTGGATGATATAAAAAAAATTAGTTTAATTTTGTAGGAATTTTTAGAAAACAAAGTTAATCAATGTGTGAATAAGTGACGTAAGGGAGTAGCATTTTATAATAGATGTGAGTGGCATATTTGTAGTTTTTTAATAATAAATATGTGTAACAATGTTTTAAAAATATAAAAAGAGTCCATGATGGATTACATTCACGACATAGACCAAATATGGTCTAAATATGGTAATAAAATAGGTTTAATGAAACAAATAAATTAATTCTTACCATTTTTCTATTCTTTTAACCCCTTAATAAACCCACTCATACCTTAACAATGACAATTAGTTTTTATATTTCCACTCTCTATTCTGGTAAAAATTTAAAATGAACTATTTAGATAATATAACATATTTTGATTATAAATATATAATAAATTTTTCAATTTTCAGTCAATAAAAGTGGGAAATATTAATTTAAAAATTTTCCCCTAGACAAAACAAGAATGCTAGTTTCAAGGAAAAAATGTTCAAAATATTACATTGATTTTAAATAATTATTCAATATTAATATTATTAAAATGAAATAAAATGGATAAATCGAAACTATATTAAATAAAAAATACATTTAAACCAATTTTAAATATTATTTATCTTTATAAATATTTAAAATGAAAATACATTTATAAATTAAAATTTATAATTTTTGACAATTCATTAAAAAATTAATGTTTTAAAAAAATTCCTAAAATTTATCCCAAAGATAAATGTGAAATTATTATTTAAAAAATGAAATTTATTTTTCCTAATACACTTTTATGTTTTAAAATCTTTTTTTAAATAATGTATATCAAAAGTGATAATGTATCTTCTTATAAAAAATACAATTTTAAGAGTAAAGTTAGGTGTATTATTATCTATTCACTATAAAACAAATAAGAATAATGTAAAAAAATTATTTAATAATATATATATATATATATCATTAAATTCATTAAGATAAGTGATTTTTTAATTTACTGAACCAAAATGCATTATTTTATCATAAAAATAGTTTTTTTGGAAAAATATTTCCTTTATTTCCAAATAATTCTTATTATAATTTATAATTAATAGGTTAAAAAATAACTCAATTTATATAAATGTGTACATAATATTTTTAATAATTTATTTAATCATCTTCATACCCTCCATTCCAATGGTTAGGTGATAACTATAATATTAAATATTAACATATTAATAGTGTGTTATGTATTGTTTAAAATCAGTATACCATGTATCACAAGTCAAAAATAGTGTTGCATGTAATGAAATATAAAATTTGTGTTTCATGTATGTAAAATATCAGGAAGATTAAATTTATTTCAAAAATAAATATTTAAAAAATATTCAGGGTGTGACAACAAGTTCAAATGTGCCTTTGAGAATGAGCATCACATCCGAGAAACCTTTTTTACTCATTAGGTTTTTCATGCTCACACCTTGATTATGTTAAGTAGTGAGCCTTGGGGAATTTAATGTCATCCATCACAAAAAATACCTTAAGGTGAACCGTATGGTACTACCTATTCATTCTCAATGGATTTCCAACAACAAATTCCTTATAGGGGAGGGCCTAGGAAATCATATATGTCATAACATAATTAATTCATGTGTTACTGAAGAGGTAAAAGGGAATACACCCCATGTATCCCATTGTCCATATCGTTGGAATTTATTTACTCATTTCCCCTTAGCCAATAAATTAGAGGTGCATCCACCATGTCCTATGGGGTATCCTTTACATCAATCATGGTATCACAAAAATCACCCTTGGGATGTCGAACATATATACTCGGCGAGATAAACCCACAAAATATCTCATACTTCCATTCAAATACCGATGATCATGAGGACTTTCAACGGTCTGGTTGTTTTTTCATTTAAATACTTGATCCTAGGAATTTAAAATGGAATCACTATATCAAAAGAACCCTTACCATCTCAATAATTTAGTTATAGGAAAACTCACATTTCTTTGATGATAAATCCAATATACCAACCCAAGGAATCAACTCCTTCATGAAATATATCCTTGGATTATGGCCTCCCAAGGAATCTACCCCAAATATAAAAATAGAATGGACTCTAAAAATATCAGTCATCCCATTTTTTCAAATATCAATATATGTGATTCTCGAACATCTTATGAAATAATATCTGTGTCAATCCCTACAGATTACTCTCTAGAATCCTAAAAACTCACTTATCATCAAGATCAAATATATATAAAAATGAAAATACCACAATGCCTTGTAGAAAACCAACATCAATTTTCATCATACATTCCGGCATTAGGCATACATGTTTGTTTTGGTACAAGGTAAATACATGAAATCATAATTATAATTTTCAAAAATCTAATGATCAGGGTAGGTTAGTTTTCAAGGGACCTACAAAAATTCCCTATGTTATAGAGTAATAGAGAACCCCTCAGATCAGTCATTGATCTCAAATAACATTTTAGTTAATAACCTTATTCAAATAGGATACAATATCCTTCAGTTTCATTATCAAGGTTTCATGAGACTTCCAACTACATAGGGTACATCACAAGGAAAAAATGATAATATATGGGTCATGGCCCATCTAGCTCACCATGGGCTCTCTTGGTTGGTCCTCTCAACCAACTAGTCACTCATATAATATGTTCAATCTTCCATGTCTATGAATGTATCAAGGGTTTATTTATATCATTAAGATGTCATCCATATAAATTAATAGAACCCATCCATATAGTGGAGACCATATAATCATACTTGAGGGTCACTTTCATATGAAAATTTAATTTATCTGACAGACACCACTCATGGGGCCCAAATGTCTCAGGTTAATTACCCTACTATCAATGTATGTGGAATCATGTTGTCTCTTAAATAAAAACAAGGACAATTATCTTACTCACATAGCTCAAGGAATCCATTTATTTAATCATTCCACATTAAATATTTAATTCAATCTAGGTATTTAAATTTAATAGGGGCGTATCATCTCAGATGGTGTTTAACACATCACATGAAAATATCTAAAACATACTAACCATAAAGATAGTATATGAGAAAACTTACCTTAAAACAAACATATCCCCCTTTTAAATAAAATTTCAAAGCTTCACTGAGGCTCACTAGGGTCATTCCAAAATCAACTAAAATGGTTAAACTACCCAATATCAAATTTCAAACCAAATAAACCAAAAAATAAAATCTCATAAAAATATAACTAATTAACCTATTTTAAATAATTCCATGTAATATGTTATAACAATTTTAATGTCACCAAATCATCATGAAACACTGGAATATAATCCAATATATCATGGAAGGTTTGTACTTGACCCACAACACTAACCCATCCAAATCAATATGTTCCAGAACCGACACACAAATTAATTTATTTTAATTTACACAGAAGTAATAAATAAATTCATGGTACTATTTGACTTTTATGATTCTATGAATGACCATTTCTGGACATGATCCTGAAATTCAAATTTCCTTTGGTGAACTCAATCCCTTTCAGAATTTGGTGATTCCACCATGCTCTGGTGGAATGACAAATAAAATCAAAAGCTAGAGATGTTTAATATTTGAATGGATAATGGATGAGATTAATTGTGGGTGTTGAGGGACAACACAAAAATTATATCACTGAAAACCCCATTTTAAAATCCCAATTTAATGTATTGAAAGAGAATATAAAATGGTATGGGAGGATGGCTCGTTTGGGGGAATGACTGGGTGGAAATGGCTTTCATCCATATGAGTATGAATTGGGGTGAATAATAATTGTATTTAATATTAGAAATATTTTTTTCCAAAATGTTTACCAAGATTTTCTATAAACATGTGATATGATCTATCAAAGAACACAATTGACCAATATTAAGGCTTCTTGGATTATCAATGGATGGGGGAATGGTTCAAATTTTCACTGCCTTATGTTGCATCATTTCACATGGGTTTTCTATAATAGTGTGAGAACCATGTGCCAAGACTCCAAAAAAACCATCCAAACAGTCCTCAATGAGAGAGATATATTTTTTCACACTATTGACGAACCATGTTGGCCAATCATTCACTATATAAATTTAAATGAAATAATTCCCACGCTAATGGTGTCATATAGTTTATCTTAAACAATTAATACCAAACTGTGTTTCCTAGAAGGAAACCTCCAAAACAAATTAATGTAAACTTGAAGAACCTGAGACACACCCAAATACCTAAGCTGCCTTATTGGACTCAAAATTTTTCCAAAAAAATTACATTAATATGATAAAAAATTCATAATTCTATTGAGAATCTCTAACAAAAATTCAACATATCTATCAAATTAAAAATTCAAATAACTCCTAAATTCCAAAACATTTCTATATACTCTATTATAAAATTAACCTATATAAAACTTCACATACTTGAATTGTTCTAGAGGACTTTAATTATACATATTGACCTATATCACCCATCAATTAACATCCGTGAAATTATGTTATACTTTTGAACACTAAATGAGATTTCACCACGCAAATGAAATAAAATGAATCCCAACACACCAAATGTCATGATAATACTATCAACATTGAAAAAAAAACTCCCAATATGGTTCCCAATTACATTTTTTGGTCTTAATACACAATAGGTGTTCTCTTTTGATTAATTATAGATTAAACGACTCTCTCTACTATTTTAATTTCTTACTGTGGCATGACACATGCATCCAAATGATGTGTGTTGTTTAATTTCCAACTCACCGCACCTTTGAATATATAAAAGTGTACATAAAAATATGCTACCAACACTAAATTATCATTTCAAAGATAAAAAAAGGTGTTCCTACACCATTTATTCATAACCTATGGACATTAGAGTATCTATAAAAAATCCATTTCCCTGAACTGAAACATACCAGTCATATCCAAAATTATGAACCCAATGTGGTTTATAACTCACGACATTCTATCAGATAGAAAAAAATTCAGTTAAACCCCACCAGCTAGCATATATCAATGAATCCACATTTCCACCCAAACACACCATTTTTTATCCGATCAAGTTCAGATCTCACTACTGGAAATTTAGGCTATAGCCATGGTTTGAAACCGTGGCTATAAGCCCAAAAACCGTGTAAATAGGTTATAGCCATGGTTCAATGAACCATGGCTGGTATTGGCGTGGCTATAGACCAACTCCTATATCCACGGTTTAAAACTGTGACTAAATCCTATAGCCATGGTTCAAACAGTAGTTAAATCCCTATAGCCATGGTTTGATACTATGGATAAAGCCTTATAGCTGCGGTTTCAAACCGTGGCAGAAGATAAAACACAAGCAAGCCTTATAGCCATGGTTAGAAACTGTAGATATAGATCAAAGTTCAATAAAAGAACACAGTAGTCCTACAGGCCTGCCTTCCACCCCCTTCCCCCTACAAGTCCCCTGCCAAACCCTACAAGTCCCCCTACCCCCTGCCCCTTCTAGTCTCCCCCTACCAGTCCCCCCTGCCCCCTCCCACCCCTTGTCAGTCCACAGTAGGCATGCAGGCCTGCCTTCTACACCTTTCCCCCTACTAGTCCCCTGCCACCCCCTGTCAGTCCCCCCTTCCCCCTACCCCCTGCCCCATGCCCCTGCTAGTCCCCCCTGCCCCTTGCCAGTCCCCCCTACCCCCTGCCACCCCATGCCAGTCCACAGCAGGCCTGCAGGCCTTCCTTCCACCCCTGACCCCTACTAGTCCCCTACAACCCCCTGCCAGTCCCCCTGCCCCCTGCCCCCTGCAAGTCCCCCCTGCGAGTCCCCACATGCCCCCTGCCAGTCCCCCCTGCCCCTACCACCCCATGCGAGTCCCCCTACCCCCTGCGAGTCCCCCCTGCCCCCTACCCCTACCCCCTACTAGTCCCCCCCCCCTCTTACAACCCCCCTGCCAGTCCCCTGCTAGTCCCCCTTCCAGTCCCCCTACCCCCTGCCACCCCATGCCAGTCCGCAGCAGGCCTGCAGGCCTAACTTCCACCCATGCCCCCTACTATTCCCCTGCCACCCCTGCCAATCCCCCCTGGCCATGCTAGTCCCCCTACCTCATTCCCCCTTCCCCTGCTAGTCCCCCCCTCCTGCCACCCCCTTCCAATCCCCTACTAGTCCCCCTGCTAGTCCTCCTGCCAGTCCCCCTACCCCTTCCACCCCCTACCAGTCCACAGTATGCATGCAGGCCTGCCTTCCATCCCCTGCCCCCTGCTAGTCCCTTGCCACCCTTGCCAGTCCCCCTTGACCCTGCCAATCCCCCCTACCCCCTGCTAGTCCCCCCTTCCAGTCCCCTTCCCCCTACCCCCTGCAAGTCCCCCCCTCTTGCCACCCCCTCCCAGTCCCCTTCTAGTCACCCTGCCAGTCCCCCTGCCCCTCCCACCCCTGCCAGTCCCCCCTGCCCCTACTAGTCCCCCTACCTTCCACCCACCTGCCACCCTCTACCACCCCCACCCTGTATGTCACCCCCTTATTTTCCATCTGGCTCTCCCCACTACTAGTCCCCCTACCTGTTTTCCCCTGGTTCCCCACCCCCACGTCGCTACAGTGAACGGTGGTCACCTTTTTCAAAAGTGCTACAGTGATTGTGAAGTCCGCACAACTATAGTAGCGAAAAATTGGGATGGGGTTCGGACCCCTGGAGCAGGGGCGCGTTGCCCCCTGCAACCCCCAACGAGCTCACCACAGAGCGCGACCCGCGACAGTTGCTGGCCACAAGCATTTGGCCCAACTGGATCAGGCACCACCAATCCACAAATTTCTCTAATATAATTATCACGTGCCCACGAATCTTGTTCTTGATTCCATCTCTATGTGGACATCAGTTAATAATGTCACATTATTCCTTATCAAGGTGACAACATAATGATCAAAGTTGGATATAATTTCTATTACATTGTATATTTAAACAATCCCATAAATATCGTTCTCATTTCTGGAAGTGAGGGAATCTTATGCTTTGCACATATAAGTAAAGGATAGATCTTCAGTTATGATCTGGGCAGAAAGGCTGTTATATCATCTTTTGTCAAGCCATATAGACATCTTAGGAATATGCAGTCAGTGGACTACTTTTGAAGCTGTTTGCGAGTACCTGATAAACGAGAGAGGAAATTGTGAGACCTTTGTTTACTGTTGGACAACACCAGCACAACTACGACGTGATCACATCTATAAAAAATGAGTGCTGGAGGACAGTGCATGCATTATTTATGACAATGCTGACAACATCCTTTTCTTTTCCAATACCCATGAACATAAACAATTCCCTCTTCTTATTTCATACCCCCCCCGGACAGCAGCCACCCCCCCCCCCCCACACATCTCTTGCAAACCTTGCACACCCCTCGCCCCATGTTGGACCCCCTTGGACAACACCCCCTTCTGGACCCCCCTGGACAGCAGCAGCCCCCTGCTGGACCCCCTGGACAGTAGCCCCCCCACCCCCCCTCAGACCGTGGACACCCCGCCCCAAACCCTTGACAGATCCCCCCCATACCCTGGACAGATCCCCCTCCCCCTGGACAGATTCACCCGAGACGCTAGATAGATTCCCCTCCCCCTACCAGTCCTGCCCCACCCAGACCCTGGACAGATTGACTCGGTTTTAGTGGAAACTACACAAAAATAATTTTATCTCTAAATGTTATAAAGAAATCTATGATGCAATACCCATGAGTGAATCAAATAGTTGACTCTGTTTTAGTGGAAACTATAGTTAGAAAAATCCAGTCCATGCTCTATATAGACTATGTTGAACTGGAATGGCAGGTGGACCATGCTTTGGAATTCACTAAGATACATCCATTGATCTTTTTTGGTGATAAGGTAGTATAGGGATCAAAATAATGGATTAAGATTATTTAGAAGTTTTTTAATTTTTCAACACGTCAAAATTATCCAAGGTTGGATTATTAACGTATATGCTTTATGTATTGTGAATAAAGTGGTTAGGATCTATTGTGAGATCCAAATTGCTTGGATATCTCAACTAGACTACTTTGGATAAACCCTTTAATAAAAAAATTTATCCTGATACACTAAGAGTAGTGAAGGTGTGATATTATGTTACTATGGAGTCGGGATATCATTCTAACATGGTGTATGTTACTCATTTGTTGTGTTAATGAACTTATTTATAGAATTTTTTTCTAATGTCTATATGAAGGAACTAATGATTGAAATGGATTGGAGGCATTATATTTAGTCTATGTTAATTCTCATATTCCTACCCACATTCATGAAGATTATAGGCAAGGTATCTATGGATGAGGAGGATACAACTAGGAAGATAATACTCTTGAAAGCATCAGTGATAGTAGGAGGTAGCCAAAGTTTTTATTCTAGCTAGAAGAGGAATTTAGATGATCATTTTTGAGGTGGTTTTAGGAGTGTACAATAGATATCAAGGTTAAATATAGTTTCATGTTACCAAGGTAGGAAAAGGGGAAACTGCAAACCTAGTTATATAGAATCACCCAAGGCATGTCACCTGTGTGGTAAGTCTAATCATATTAATTATTTATGTGAGAGATAATAATAGGTTACTAGAGTTATATAAGATGTGTTAAAAGTATTGTGATCTCAACCACTTTCCAATAGTGATGTTCAGGTCCTAAAGAAAGAGAAATATGTGGGTGGGTGTATCTATGCAGTAGAGTGTACACTAGAGCAGTCAGAAGTAGGACTAACTTCCATGAGAGGTATTTTTTATTTCATATTATATGTTTCTATTATTATTTTATATTTTTGTCACTCATTTATTTTTATTATAAAATATTATTGATGAATTGGATTTATTCCTAGAGCGTATGCCTTGCTTGATTCCTATTTCTGCTCCTTTGAGAAAGAAGTCAAAGAAGGGTTTTAAATGTCCTGAGTTTTGAGTGATGATTTTTGACCACAAAACCATTCGGTACATTATATTTCTTGATCTTTATATCTTTTATCACATCATTTTCATGGAATATTTGATTATTTATAAATCTAGAATCAATTACAATCATCATCATGTACAGTTTCTTTCTTCCAATACAGTCACTAATATCTTTTAGGTTGATTGAGATCCCAAATCAAAGATAGAAATACATGTTTACCCACGTTCTTGGATGATATAAAACTATTTTTTGAATATTTTTCTAGATGTATTTGATCCATGTTTTAGTGGTCCTCTTCCTGTGGTGCTGAGTGAGTTTCATGATGTTTTTTCATATGACTTATCGGGTTTCTAAATCAGAGGGAAGTTCAGTTTTATATAATCTTTATCTTGGATAAATGGACCATTTTCTTACCTACATACCATATGGAAACCACTAAATTAAAATAATTAATGTTTTATTTTTAGAATCTTGAAGATAATGGATTTATTCGTCCCAGCGTTTCACCTTGGAATCACGAATGCTCTTTAAAAAAATGTGTATGGGATTCTCTAGATTTCTATTGGTTATTGGAAACTCAACCAGGTGAAAGTTAATAATAAATTTACCTTTCATAGTATTGATGGAAATTTTTATTATCTCAGGTGATCCAAGTGGTTTTAAAAAATTAAACTAAGATTTGGATATCATTAGCTAATGTTCTAAGAGGAAGATATTCCTATGACATTTTTAAAAATTTTATATGGTCACTATAAGTATATGATCATGTCATTTGGCCTTAATAACACTCTTATAGTTTTATGGATTTCAAAAATCAAAAATTTAATCAATTCATCTATTCCTTTCTGATTGTTTTTATGGATAATATCCTTGCTTATTCAAGAGTGGATCAAGAACATGCTGAAAATTTAAATATCATCCTTGGGATTTTGGAAAACCATCACTAATATATAAATATATTTAAATTTTAATTCTCCATTAAATAGGTAAAATTTATATGTAATTTTATTTCTAAAAAGGGTGTATCAATGGATGTTGAGAATATTCAAGTGCTGATGTCTTTCGAGTATCCAAGAAAGGTGTTTAAAATCCATATTTTCTTACAATTATCTAGTTATTACAGGAATTTTACTTGGGACTTCTCCAAGATTACATCTACCATGATTGATTTAACCCATAGAAGTGTTATGTTTTTGGGGAGTGATCAATTCTAGAGATAATTTGACGGGTTTAAAGGGATATTGACTTTATCTCTAGTTTGGATCCTTCATGATTCGGGTTTGGGATATAATGTTTACTAAGATGACTCGTGTATGATATTGGGTTGTGTTTTGGTGTAGGGGAGATAGGTATTAACTTATAGATCTCTTTATTTGTTGACTCGTGAGAATAAATACCCCATTAATTATCTTGACTTAGTATCAGTGATTCACACTCTACAGACTTGGCACCACTACCACTTCAGGGAGTGGTTTATAGTGTATTCAAAGAATATGAATCTAAATTATATCTTATTATAGAGGAATATGAACTTGAGATGGATATTCTTGGTGTAGTACAATTAGACCATTGATTTTGATGGTGGAAGGGGGCTGGAGTGGGTGGGATGTGGCTGGAGAAGGGAAAAATCATGGCATTACAGCAGCATGACCATGGCGTGACTGCGGCGGGACTGTGGTGTGACAGCGGCGTGACCGTAGTGTGTTGTCCCGGTCCAGCGACATCCGCGGGGCAACATCTTTCGGCCAGGAGTGAAGGGAGCGGGAGGAGGCTAGAATGATGGTTGAAGGGGGCTGGTTGCAGGTGTTGGGGGGATGGTGCGGGATGATTCGAAGGTGGCAGGGGGGGCTGTTGCGGGCTGGAATGTTTGTGGCAGCGGGCTGAAATGAAGGTGTAAGGGGGGTGGTGTGGGCTGGAAGTGAATGGAGTAGGGCCAAATCATGACATTACGGCGGTGTGACCGTGGTGTGACCGTGGCGTGTTGGCCCGGTCCAGCAACATTCGTTGGGCAGCATATTTCGGCCAGGAGTGAAGGGAGTGGGAGGAGGCTGGAATGCTGGTGGAAGGGTGCCGGTTGTAGGTGCTGGGGGGATGGTGCAGGCTGATTCGATGGAGGTCGGGGGGCTGTTGCGGGCTAGAATGTTGGTGGCAGTGGGCTGAAATAAAGGTGGAAGGGGGGTGGTGTGGGATGGATGTGGCTGGAGCAGGGCCAAATAATGACATTATCGTGGCGTGACCGCGACCTGAACGCGGCGTGTTGGCCCGGTCCAGCAACATCTGCAGGTCAGCATCTTCTGGCCAGGAGCGAAGGGAGCAGGAGGAGGCTACAATGCTGGTGGAAGGGGGCTGGTTGTAGGTGCTGGGGGATGGTGTGGGCTGATTTTAAGGTGGCAAAAGGGGCTGTTGCGGTCTGGAATGTTGGTGGCTGCAGGATGAAATGAAGGTGGAAGGGGGTGGTGTGGGATGGATATGGCTGGAGTAGGGCCAAATCACGACATTACTGCAGCGTGACCGCGGCATGACCGCGATGTGTTGGCCCACTCCAGCGACATCTGGGGGTAGCATCTTCCGGCCAAGAGTGAAGGGAGCCGGAGGAGGCGGGGTAATTGAATTAAAAAAACAAAAAACATGCTAATATATGGTATTATACAAAAAATTCCAGTTAAATTAACTACACTAATAAAAAACATACTAATATTACTAGAACTAAATAAAACATCATCAATCCAATTTGAGTAATGTGGAACCATATTAAATGGTTTTGAAAAAGATAAAACTAAACCAAACTGAAAATAATGTAACCAAACTGACTCAAAACAATCAAAACTTACTTCAATAAAGCATAATTGAGAATTCAAAAAATAAAACAAATGAAACATACCTGATTGGATCTAAAATTAATTTAATTGAACCGAATAGCCCCAAATCTAACAAATTGAACCTATTAAAATTGACATAAACCAAAAAAATATGAACCCGGTAAAAAATAACATAGAAAAGCTAACCCGGCCCAAAATGAACCTAGGATCCGGGACTTGTGATGAACATTTAGAAGGACTCATGCCCACTGGTTGAGAGGATATTCTAGTCATGTGGTGCTTCACTGTCCTCAACAAGATCTAAAACGCACTGCAAAAAATAGGGAACCCAAAAATCACAAAAACCCAAATTAAAATTGAGCCAAAGAATAAAAATGAAAGAATCCTTACCTAATTCTGATATTGAACTCACTACCTTCTATGGTGGGGGTAGAATCGACCTCATCATAAGTAACCCCCTATAAGTAATTAATAGGAAAAAGAGTGAGATATAACATCTTCTTATATATATGTGATCAATGTGTCAAATGTACATGATAAATGATACGTAACTCCATAATAAAAAAATGAACAAAGAATATTTAGATTGATATGTAAATCCCAATACTGAATATCATGATCGTTAATAAAGGATTTTTGTTCAAATGAAATCAAATTTCATTCAATACATACACAACAAAAGCGTTGGAGTAATATTATTCTATAAATGTTGAGTATTCCATAATGGAGTAGGTTGCACCACTATCTATGGGAAAACTGAAAGATCTGAGGGGATAGTGATACAGTTTGACACCCCTTGGGTTGTGTTGTATTTTTTGACAAAATGTGTGAGATGATTCAAAAATCTAAAGATTGTATTAAAATATGAAATGAAATCATATAAAGTTTAAAAAATTATTGGTAAAAATTCAGAAGAATGGCCTTAATGAGTGTTAGATAAAAAATCCATCAATATCATATCATGGTTATGTAAATGTAACACATATAGAGAAATGAAATTGAGAGGGATATAAGGGCAGGTTTGGTGAAATATGAAATTTCCACGTATCTTTTTTCTTAAAAGATGGAGATGCATATGGAGAACATAAATGTAAATCCCAAACCTAGATATTTGTACTTCCCATATAATTCATTCAACTCCTTATTGTTTGAATTTGACAACCCACTAAAATCAATGTAAGACAATTAATTATGTTTTTTAATTCCTCGTGCATTCCAGCTAATAACATCTACAGAAACTCTTCCGTGGGATTTCTGATAGGAAACATCAATGAATTCCACTTCATGGTTCTTGTCCCATGAAATCCATATATTAATATTAATTGTACTAAAATGCATGTAATTGGACACATGAAATTTTATAGATACATCTTTGATAGAATATTCCTTGAGTTTGGGTTCCCAAACTGCTAACATAGAATTATACGAATCAATAGGTGGGTAAGAGCCATGAACCAGTGGCTCTAGAATATTATAATGCACTTCAGGGAACACATCACATGATGGGGAAGAAGAGGAAAATGTTTCTGAATGAATCAGAGACCCTAGGAGAGTGAAATGTTTCACTTCATGAACCTCAATGGGGGAGAAATAAGAATATTTAGTATACATAATGAGAATTCATTCTATTGCATACAGTAAAGAACATTGAAATGAGAAAGAAACATAACGCCAGATAAAAATGCATTCAATTGGTACTTGAGAATGAATTCATAAAAAATAAAAATGCCTGAAAATGTATTCATTATGTATTTGGACATGAGATCATTAAAATGCATCCATTAGGCATCTCAAAATGAAAAAAAGTGTAGTAGTTACTACTTAGCAAGGTAGTGGAACATTAAAGTGGGTAATCAAGTACATAAAATGAGATTGCAAATACAAAGAATATGTAATTCAAAAAAAAGAATGCTACTATAGTTATGTTATTAAAACAAAATTACTGTGAAAAAATATATTGATACTACTATTAAAATTAAAATTATTATTGAATATAAAGTTTCTAAAAGCTACACAAACTGCATTTAAAATAGTGGAAGTAGAATAAAAGTAGCGCACAAAATTACGATTAGAAAAGAGGAATAACTATTGAACCAAAAGGATGAATTAAATAAGGTTGAGAAAATTAGGATTTTAGTAATGGTAATGAACCTGGATGGAAATCTATGATCAAATATGGAAGAATTGTGGAAGGGAGAACGAAAAATATCAGGTATTTTTTGATTTGGAGAGAACGTGTAGTGAATGATATTAACCTCCTACAGGATGTTTCTAGGTTAATGGTGTGATGAACAGAAGAACCTACTACCTAGCATGTCCTAGAGGGGCCCCAGTAGGATCTTAAGGGGAATCTGGTGGTTTGTGACAACAAAACCATCAGGTTGATTGATCAACGTCTTCCATGTATATCCATAAAAAAACTTGATATAAACACAATCAAAACTATTAAAACAATAAAAGAAATAAAAGTCAATTCTGTAGCAGCCAAAGTACAACAACATTGCGACAAAAATTGTGTTCCAAAATGATCGAGTCAGACTTTTATGCAGTTATGATTGTTTTATATAATCTTATAAGCTTTCTAACTCAGTAAAGATCACCCCAATATGTCTTCTATAGCACATGTAATCACAAAAAATTGATTTCCAAAATGATCAATCCAGTCTTGAAGAAGCACAACTACAGCCCCCTTCCCCCTACCCCCCCACCTGCACACCCCCCCTGCCCCCTCTCCCTGCCCCCTACCCCCCACCCGCACACCCCCTGCCCCCTCCCCTACCCCCCGACCTGCACACCACCCTCCCACTACACCCCCCCCCCCCCCCCCCCCGCCCCACCTGCCCCCCCACCTACACACACCCCTCCACTTGCCCCAGAACACCCCCTGCCCCCCTCCTACACACCCCCCTGCCCACTCTCCCTGCCCCCTACCCCCCACCTGCACACCCCCCCTGCCCTCTCCCCTACCCCCACCTGCACAACCCCCTTCCCCTTCCCCCCACCTGCCCCCCCCCCCCCACCTGCCCCCCCCACCTACACTCCCCCCCCCCCCCCACCTGCAAACCCCTACCCCCTCTCCCTTCCCCTTCCCCCCACCTGCACACCCCCCTGCCCCCCCCCCCCACCTGCACACCCCCTGCCCCCTCTCCCTGCCCCCTGCCCCCCACCTCCACACCCCCCCTGCCCCTCCCCTTCTCCCCCCCCACCTGCACACCCCCCCCCCCTACCCCCCCCCCCACCTGCCCCCCCCCCCCCACCTACACACACCCCTCCCCGTGCCCCAACAAACCCCAATCTGAGGGTGTTTGGCTTTAACATGAAATGTTATACATGATTCCTTGATTTGTAGGAAAAATTTAAAAGAAAAAAAGTATATTGACATTCAAAATTAATCCTAGTACATCTATAAAAAATCATAGATGCAAGGTTGAGGGAACATGGTACATTATTATAATGTTTGATAATAAATCCTTCATCACCTTACTTAATGTATGGTGGGTCCCCATCCTTTAATGAACCATAATCTCCTTAGCGGTCCTAGATCAAAATGGATTTACCTCTCGACCAAATTTGAAGATCTCTAAATGATCAATAATTATCATAAAAGGACCTCTAAACAATGGGTTATATGTTTTGATTGGGAAGACCCATTTATGAAAATTGGGCATTGTTTACAATACAAGCACTATCAATAATATACAATTGCATATAAGATAGGGAATTTCAGCCCCAAAGTCTTAGAGGAACACAACAAACAAGGGATATTGAGTAAAATAGCAACTATAAATCTATCATTTTCCAGAGATTGTGAGATGGGAAAATCCAAGAGGGTGAGTTTCAATAGGTCTTATTTCAATGATGCCCGCCCACTTGAATACATGCTCTCAGATTTTTGAGGGATATCCAGGACTAGTTATTGTGTTTGAGGATCCAATTTCATCATCTTCATAACTAAAATCTCTAAGAATGTTTAGATTTAGATAATAAAAAGAATATGATGCATTCCAAACAATTTAAACCTAAAAATATTCAATGTAAAATCACAATGTAAATATTATTAAGACTGAAGAATAGATAATGGTATTGAATATCTTTCTATAGAGTTCATTTAGTTTTGTGAGTCTCATGGGACTACGAGGGACCTAAATTTAGGGCCCCCACTCCCCATTAGAATAGCCTAGCAGAGAGGTTGAATAGCAATATTATAGAAATATTTATAATCATTCATGAATGCTCAAGTCTCTCCAAATATTTTGGGGCCGGTGAATCAAATAAAAATCTAGGATAGTTTCCAAGGGAATCCTTCAAAGAGAGGGAATTGATTACAATGAATTATTTTACCTTTTTTCTTAAGCATTATTTAATTCATCTATTAATAGGTTTTGAAACGTATAATGACTTTCATATAGAGAAGTTAGTTGTTAAAACTGATTTCCAGCTTGGTGATTTGAATGAAAGGATTTATATGATACCTCTTGATGATTATCCTGTTGATATCAATCCAAAGAAAGTATGACATTTAAATAAATATTGTTCTGGCCTGAAACAATCATCATGGAAGTGGTTCTTCAATTTTGATTAATATTTCCTAGGTAACAAGTTCATTAGAATTCATTATAAATAGGTAAATGATGGAATATCTCAGTCTTGTTAATTTCCTGCTTGAACAAAATTTTAAGTATTCCTTGAATCAATAAGCTATTGCTAAAGTTGATGTTGAATTTATGTCTAGAATTCCTTATTCTAACATTGTTGTTTGCAATGCGTATTCTATGATTTTATATAGAAGTGATTGTTCAGTTTCTATCTACACTCTATGATGGTTCATGGGCACTCCATGGAAGCTATAATGGTATTACATTAAGTATAGTCTACCTAATCCAAAACTATCATAGGATGATTCCTTTAAGAAAACCATGCCCTTTGTGGCTGAATTATCCTCACAAGCTCCAGGTTTCACCTATGATGATTCATGAGTTTGGCTGACCACCTCTGCATGCACCATTCATACTATAAACACCAATGCCTCACTAGTAAAATAAGTAGAAAACACTCATACCTCCTCAAGATAAAGTGTTAGATGAAGCCTGAGAATACTATTCCAAATCCAATTTCAAATTAATTGCTCCAATATAATCATGGAATTCTGCCTTACCATGATACCTAGTCTTTATGATTGGATGATCCTTACCAGCTCTAGATAACCTCACTTGTATGTGACATAGGTATCTTGATATCTAGTGTATCACCAATAAAAAAACTAGAACACATTCATCCCTCCTCAATTTGAGTGATAACCGAAGACTTGAGTTTACCCATAGACTAAGACTCCCTAAAATAATTTAATAAAGAACATCCTTGAATAAAACATGAAGAACAATAATCTACTTTAGTTTCATAGATAACTAGTTTTTTAACTTTGAACTCATCATTGATAGAGAACTAAATAAACTCTAAATACTTCCTAGATAATTTGAACTCTGCATACAAATTAGCCTAAATTGGATGTTTCCCTTCAATCATTTTCTAATTGATTGACAAATAAATTCTAAGAATATCACTTCAATGGTTATGAACTGAAGTTTTTTTAATGGAAGATAAAACTAAATAATCCAAATCTAGAGGAATAAAAAAGTCAATACATTGCCAGAGTGAACAATCAAGCACTGTCGATAGAGGCGGGGTTCAGCGAGGAGGAGGGCATGGAGAAGTCGAGGGAGGAGGAGGGCGTGGAGAGGTAGAGGGAGGAAGAGGGTCGTGGATTGGGGGAGGAGTGGCAGATTTGATAGGGAGGAGGTCGTGGAGAGCTCGAGGGAGGAGGTCACGGAGGCGTTCGATGTGGAGGAGCTCCAGGGAGGAGGACGCGGCAGCATTCACTGAGGAGGAGCTCAAGGGAGGAGGTCGTGACGACGTTTGGCGGGGAGTATCTTGAGAGAGGAGTGGGGCACAGAGAGGTTGAGGTAGGACGGGTTGCGTATAGGGGGGAGGAGCCCAACGCTTATGCGGGAAAAAAGGAGTAGCCACGATGTGTTAATTAAACCGTGGCTATAAACATAATACATCCACAGATCTATAAAACCATGGCTATAGCCTAACATTCTAGTAGTGTCCCCACAAACCATCACGATCCTAATGAAAATACTTAGAACCGATCCTACAAGAAAGAAAAATTTCCATCAGGTTATCTCATGGTTTTGATATCCAATATCCATCAAAATCATCCCTGAATTGGCCTCCCAAAATAAAAAATCTACTCACATATGTTTTTACCATTATCAGTCGATATGATTATTCTCTACATATCAGTTTCATTTTCATTCCATCAAATGATGAAAACCTGAATATTGTAACCCTCCCTATTTACATCCCCATACACGATGACTTGATGTGAACCAAGATTCTAACTTATGAACCATCACTACATCAAACACCACTAATTCATGGATTATGAGAATGGCCCACATTATAATGATAATGATCAAATCTATTTCCATTGTCTCCCCTACCATAGAGGCATATCTGAAAATCCCCACATGGGTGTTATGCTATTATTCTAAAAAAAGACACCTAAAAACTCCATGACCCTCAAATCAAACATAAATTCTCACATATTTATAATTTAAATTTGTATCATGTGAAATTAGTGATTATTATTCTCGACTCTTCTTATGATGTTGGAGTACAATCTCATATAACCAGGTCACTGGTCATGATCCATGATCTCATGTTATTTATCTCCTATCAACATGGATCATGTGACTAAACCCATTTAACATTCCCTCTTGTATGTCAGTATTATTAAAATAGAATCACCCTATTCTATTTTCCAATAACCTGGCATACATCCAATATCAAGGAAAAAACACAAAATCATCCAACAATTAATGTCATTCCAAAAAATGAAATCCTTTTTAAATGATCCATTGTTTCATCACATAGAAACACATGAAAAATAATAAGTTCAATGAATCATAATAATACTTCCCATAGATCTAAACCATGATACCCAATGAAATGGTGAGAATGGTTCCTTCATCCTAATTTTTTTTACCAAGGAATTTATATGCCTATGACACATACTAGTTGAACCCATTTTGAACTGATCTCAAAAACAATCTCATAAATACCCTTCTAACCATAAGGAAACCACTAAGTATGGGTAACCCCTTACACATTATTTCATCAATCTACATAAGGGTCCAACTCAATAAAAACTATGTCGTGTGTCAAGGTTCTATAATTATTCCTAGTTATATCATAACCAATATGGGTATCAAAAAGTTCATAACTATTAGGAAACATCAAATGAATTCTATCTCAAACATACCATTTCATCATATATAGTAAATGAATGGTATGCATTAATCATATATAAATATTAATGCTTCCAAAAAAATTAATAAACCCAACAAGTCTCCCATTACATCATCCTAGATAATATATTACATTGAACCATAATGATGTTATCTAGAGCTATATAATTATATTATAAGATACATTATATAAATCTATATAGGTTATTACGTGCACTTTAAAAAATGTAGTCGATGTAACTAACATGTTCCGCGCATCTTCAAAAAGTATTTTCCATGTATGTCTTTCTAACCCACATTCACACTAAATGACAATATCAGGTTTGATCTATACTAAGATAAAACCATAACCATTGGCTCGTTTAAGTAAAATACTATTCTAATTTATATTTAAAAAAATGAATAGGTTATTGCTGGTACTCAATTTAACCATGTATACACAATACATACCCACTAGTAGATCATTTATAAGGATTAAATTCCCTTACCGACCACTTAGGATCACTTCTAATCACTTGTTTAAAAGAGTATGAAACTATTGTTTCTATCATTCATCTTATCATGGGCTCTATAAGACTATACAGCTAAAAAACAAATATCTATAAGTGTTTACACAACTTCACATCATTAAACCAAGTAATAAAATTGTAAGATGTCATATAAGATGTGTCTGAAATATTAAAAGTTTACCCTTAGTAATCGATAATGATGGAAACACTAGCATACCTATATAATATGGATATTATGGTAATGATATGATTAATGTGATGCCTCTTGCCTCTATAATACAATATCCATAATCTAAAACTACTACCTTTTAAATGAACCATGAAAAAAATCCAACAACTTATTAACCACACATCACATTTATAATGTGTGTTATACAAGTATAAAATAATACTAATAATAACAAAATAAAACTAAAATAGCGATCCCACACTGATTGTAACCTAGACATCCACAAAAAAGTATTTTCATGACACAATAGACTGATTTCCATCACAATCTCTAAATCATTCTTATGTATGTTGTATTCTAAATATTAAAATGTAAAAAAATGAAACATGATCTAAAACCACAATCTAATTCCCTAGCCTAGATCACACTATAAATAGTAGTCATAATAGTTATCCATTTGAACACAAGTATTAATTTTTATACACCGGAGAATATAAATTAAAAGCACGGTTAAATAGTCATAACATTTGTAAACTATACCACTTTAATAAGAGTCCAAATTAACAGTGAAAATAACCAAAAATATTCTTTCATAATATTTTCAATGTGGAGGCCAGAAATTTAAATATTATGAGTAATAAATTATATGAATTAGAGGTCCAAAATAATACAAAAAAATAGTTACCTCCCACTGGGGTGGATACATATTCCGGCCAGTATAAATGGATAAAAATATTCTAACTCTATAGCCTCTTGAATATGAACCACATCCCAGTCCCTTGGTATTTCCTGATCCAAACCACTCAATGACACCTTAAGTGAGAAAATTAATTGCCCTTCATGTGCTTTTAATAACCATGTGAGATATGTATGGGTACCGATGTGAAATGCTAGATTAATAATAGTGAAACCAAATTTCATTGTAAGTCACCACTAACACTATATTATTCTAATAGGTAAATGTTTTTATATGTTCATATGATTTACACTGATTTAAATAAATAAACAAACAAAATAGAAAAATCATTAATTAATCATCATTGATATAAAATTCTACGTCACCATGTCAGATAGTCTCTCACCATGTCACAATGAAAGAACCTCCATTGAACCACTGCCACCCTATGTCCATAGACATAACATTGGTTTAATTCTGAAAAACTATTAGTAATACTCACATTCAAGACCCTGATATACCATACCTATAAGTTTTTGTGATTGTGTGCCTCTAATAATGAGAATCACCTCAAGGGAACCTTTTTTTCCCTCACTATGTCCCTATCCTCACACCTCCATCATGAGGAGAAGATAGTCTTTTGGTATCATTATGAATCCCATATCCTTAATCTATTAGGGTTTACACCATTGACAGTACCAATGTGTTCTAGACACTATGAGGATGACATATTCCTATAGTTAGATGTGGAATAGTATAAGTTTAAGAGTGATTGACTCTTGTCTGACACAAGAAATAAATTGGAATACCAACCCTAAATCACATGGTCTATTTCATTAGGGTCCAATTACTTATGGATCCTTTTCCAAACCATCAGGGGTGAGTCGACCTAATTTTAGGGGGTATAAAACACAATGATTGAGGTAATAAAATAATATCCCCATGATGTTC
This sequence comes from Viscum album, assembly GCA_963277665.1. Classification (NCBI taxonomy): domain Eukaryota; kingdom Viridiplantae; phylum Streptophyta; class Magnoliopsida; order Santalales; family Viscaceae; genus Viscum; species Viscum album. The sequence continues at coordinate 1,809,344,863 of OY728123.1, read as the reverse complement.
AACATCTATTATCGAGGATATACACCCAACTCAAGTCTCATACCTCTATTAAAATATCTATTATTGTGGTAATTATAAATTGCATACTAGTATTTCAATTCGAATCCTACGACCAAACCATTCCCATTGGTATCATTTTATTATGGTAATTCATAAAATATTGGGTATTCCTATTTGTATATAATCATATTGCACTGATATTAGATCCTAGGTACCACCTATATGAATCCACCATTGAATCAATCATATATTTGGATTCATGTAATTCTATGAATCCTACTGTAATATACAATGAGAACCGAACCCAAACATGAGTGGAATCCTAGGGTTTCATGGATAACAATAAGTCCTTCTTGGTAATCCTAAGCAATCCCATTAGTGAAGGACCCAATAAGTGATTATAAAGAGTCTTGGGAAATCACCAATCATCAAGAATTAATATTAATAATAATAAAATTACAAAAATAGGGGTTTTTATTCGCACACCATCAACATTGTCCCTTCCCCCATCATGTATACATGTTGTTTCATGTCTATGGTGATAGAAATAACCATCACAAACCATATTCAAAAAAACATGTTTCGGGTCAATCGATCAACAAATCACATATTGTCACCCCCTATATCTTAAAATTGCATAGGAACCCTCACATGGGTCTTCAATATAATATATTATTCTTCCACAAAGATTGATACCCAAAAGATATTGTTCTATTCAATTCCATCATCATGGTATCACATCAACCCTAGCTATATGAGGTACGTCACATGGGAAACAGTTAATGAAATAGCCAACGACCCATCTCCCTCATCAAGGTATCACTAGGTTTGTCTGATCACCCAACCATTCACCAATATATACTTGTTATCCACCTATGAGAATAATTTTCTAAAGGTTTATATACGACTTAATGTTTTTTCCTTCTCAAATCATGCAACACCTCTAAAAGAAGGCCACCATAGGATCATTCTCATGGGTTACTTGTTCATAATTATTTACTTCTTTAGAAGGACACCCCACATGGGGGTATAAGTGTCTCAGGTCAAGGCCCCATCCATAAAATTCCATGGTTCCATTCCAGTTCTTTAACACTGATGTTTCATAGCCAGTGGTCTACTTAGATAAATTTCCCACATCAATTAATAATTATTATTTAAATAATTGATCCAATATAAATATTCAAATTTCATTATAGGGAACTTCTTACGATGCCAATCTGCACACTTCATTGCATGTACAGGACACCTAACAACCATAGGGGTAGTATAAAGGACCACCTGCCTCAATACAAATGAAATTCATCTTCTAAGAGTAGCTTGGATCCCCTTGTGAGGCTCACTATGGTTGGTCTAAGCTCTACTAAAATCCCACTAACCAATTGGCATCCTATCTAAAACCAAAATAAAAAATATATTTAATTATAATCACCTTATAACTAATTATATTGTTAAAAACAATTACATGTATTTTGTAATACTTGTTTAAACCTCCACACATCACCACACCACATTGTAATGGAAACCAATAACTCGTGGGAGGTCCACATGAAACCCTCATTACCAACATTTCCAAACTACTAAGAATAAAATCCAATTCGAATATCAAATTAATTTTATTTAAATATAAACCTTTGATAAATATATGGAACAATGTAACACTAATTATTTGACCAATAACATGGCATGAACACTATCCTGCGATGACCCGTTTATAGGATGAACAAAATTCCCTTGATAGTTGTTTGATTCCACCATGATTCGTTATTATCAACAATGAAAAAAAATATTCTAGATAAGTATAAAATTATAATATAGATAATAATATGCAAATAAAGGATTACATAGGAAAATATAAACCATAAAATGAATGAGAACAAATCATTTTAATAACCCCCTTTACAGGATTGAAGGAAGAGATTATGGGGAAAGGGGGATAGCTAGTTTGTGTGAGTGAAATGGAAGAATGGAGGAAGATCAACTAAAAAATTGTTGGGGGGGGGGAATTAATTTTTCCATTTTTAACAAGACACATATTCTGGGGATATGGTTTTCAATTTGTTTCTCTAACTATGTGGAAGAATTTGTACAAGAACACCTGTTATTAATGGTTAGTCTGAGTGATTTTACAAACCATGTACTTACTATGCTAATTGGATCTATCCCAATTTGAAAAAATCAAATGAATTTAATGAAAATATATTCAATGCCTCTGATACAAACCATTACCCATTGTTGTCATAGTGATTTATATTAATTACTTAAAACTATTCACTACCTTATTAGGAAATTGTGATCTATCAAAATTGGATTGAAAACCTTATCTGGGATTTCACATGGGTTCTCCAATAATAATCACACAAAATAGATCCCCTGACCAAAATCCTCTCAAAATATTGATTCTCTATATAATACTTATAGACCTCACAAAAACACCTAATTTCCCTACCATGCCTCCAATGATGTCCAAAAAAATCACATTATGATGTTCTAAATATATAATTATATTTCATATCTCTGACCCACATATAACCCTTCCTCTAAATTAAAATTTCAAATTCCATAAAAATCTAAAAACTCATCCATAATCATGGGACAAAACAATGAACAATGAACAAGGAAAAATAACATATAGAGAATAAAATTGAAAATTTTTTATGAAATCGTTGTTTTTTTATCACTACACATCATATTATTTTTTAGTATCAATTGAAATTTTAATAGACACATATAAATATTTTCTAATTATAATATTAAATAAATAAAAATATGAACCCCGTGATTCCCTGTTTTATATTTCAATATTATTGAGGGTGAATGATTACAATTTTTTTGTGACAGATTATATATAAATAGGGGGTCACTAATTTACGAGACATTAGTTGTGAGGGTAATTAATTTCTGAATAATAAAGTCCCTTATTTTTCTATGGGTTGGAATTTATGAAATTCATGTGAATAAGTAGATTAATGTCAAAAAATTCTTTAATTTATTGAATTTTATCATATTCTCCCATTCTGTAAAATTTTATAAACTAAATTTTCAAATTATTTCATAGGACTTAATTCTTGAGATATCATTTTGAAATGTAATACTACTCGAACCTACATTAGAATCTTATCAAATATATAGTCATGGAAATTCACTATTTATATTATTGGGGATTTATTTTTGTTAATCACTTATCCCTGAGTCCTAAATTTTAATTGAATCTTATTTTAATCCTTATAATCCATGAATGAATATATTAGGTAATATCCACATTACAATGAAATGTTTTTATTTTCTACCATACTCATTGTATTTTATATTATATTCAATTATTCATGTGTGGGTAAGAGGTTTTCTGTAGTGAAAGTGATTTTTTTCATTTAGGATATGATGTTAGTGGTACTTTTATAGGTTGTGGGGATTGTTTACATGTTTATATCGATGTAAATTATTTTTACCAATATTGAAAAAAAATTAAAATGTAATTTTTTTAATGTATAATATTTTATAGACGGGGAATAATATAGGTTCTATAATTGGATAGTAAAAAATAATCATACTTTACCAATGATGTTGATCATTTTTCATTGGGTCATGGGTGTGAAACATTTTCTAATTTTAACATTAAAAAAATTAAATATAATTAATAATTAATCATTGATTATTATTTTATTCATTAATTAACTTAAATAATATTGTAGTTAATTTGGGTATTGTAACATTTCTTGAGTAAAATGTCATTAGATATACTTTTAATTGTTAGGAAATTTTCATTACACATAAATAATATTTTTTGAAAATATTAATATTTTTATAATTTACATATGTTATAAAACATATCCTATAATTTTTTTCATTTTTTAGAAATATATTGAATAATGCTTTTGATGATGTCAAAAAAAAGTAGGTTCCCATGTTTGTCAATGTTGGACGTAAAACATCTAAAAAAATACCTAGTGATTACTAAGTGGGTTTCTTAATATATATATATATATATATAATGGGGATGCCCAAAATGGGCATGGTGGTACATTAAAATTATAAGGTCATCAAATGGACTAAAATTGAAAAATGGATTCAAGCATGAGTATACACCCATCTTGATGTCAGACCTGTAGGAAATCTGCGGACATGTTTACAACTAACCTTGTAGAGGAATATATAGCTTTTTTTTTGTTCTCCATTAATGTAATATAGTTTTCAGGGTCAAACATGGGTGATACAACATGATTTCTCCTTTGATGGGGTGGGTTGGATTGTTTTGTGATCCATAGGGAGCCACACAATGGACTTTTAAAGGGATTATAAACATAAAAAGGATTCATAATAAAAACATCATTAGTGGGTAGATACTCATGCCATCCTGGTTGTGTTAAGTAAAAAATACATGATGTTTTGAACCTTAGTGCATTAAAGTCCATTTCTATGTTATAATTTATAAATTTTAAAAAATATGTGGTATCAATTATTAAACATGATAGAAGATATATCCACCACATATTGAATGTTTTCAAGTCCCAATTTTGAAGGCCATTAATGTGTGAATTAAATAAATTATGGAGATAAAAATGAAGCAACAAATTTTTGAAAAGGAATTAAAGTTTTGTGGTGATAGATAAGATGTTGTGCATGTTATTTGATAATAAAAGGGGAAGAAGAACAAGGGATCATTCCCGATATAGTCTTAATGGTTGATGTTTGTAGTATATATATTTTTTAGAGTTCCATCATGTCTATCTATAATTCAAAATTTATTTTTGTAAATAGAAACAACATTTTTGTTGTATATTTTAATTTTCCACAACCGGAATACAAAAAAAACCAATAGTGTATTGAGTTTATTATTGATGTAGTTAAAGTGGATTCTACCCTTTATTACAATGAAATAAGAGGAACCATAAGACAAATCTAGATTTTACGTTTAAGGTACAAGGATTTTATTGATTTTAGAGAATAGAATCACTATTGTTAATACTCATTGGATTTTTTCAAGATTCGGTTAACTAATTAAAATATATCATTTCATTTACTATTTTCATCACTCATTAAGAAGAAACATAGTGAAAAGTAAATGTGTTCATCGAGGTGAGAGGATAAGATCAATAATTATTTTATAAATCTATACATTGAATCACCCCCTCTATTGGTGTAATCCACTATACAGATCTAACAAGTGGAATAAATGGATGATTATTATTTCTATCTCTTGGAGGCATAATTACTATTAACTATCCCAAATATATTCCAATATTTGAATGCGTTAACTTAAAATTGTGTAATATCTATATGTAACAATATTTTTAGTCATTGGGAATAGGCATCTATATATTATCCATTTATATAATCACATATGATATTGGCAATGGATCCTTGACGAAGAAAGCTTATTTTGAATTTGATATATTTTGGGGATCCAAAAATTTAATGGGATGTGTTCCAAACATATTATCATATATGTAAAATAATGAAAAACCTCTCATGATTTATATAAAAATCAACAAAATATATAAATAGAAGATCTAAATCTTATAGAAGCAACATCATAGGCACAATTGAATAAATATCATAGTGTATTAATTAATTCAAATGAAATGGATTATTCCCTTTTTAAAAGTGTAATTAATATTTTGGAAGATATTTTAGGGCTCAAAGAAGATCTTGGAGATATAAGTATTGTAAAAAATATCATGAGAAGACACTCTCTGCATTTCAAAGAAAAATTATCTATTCAAGAGTTCAAATATTATAATTAAAGTCCATTATATAGTTCTAAATGTACTCTTATGTCTTATGAGATAATAAATGAAGAGAAAAAGTCATAAACTATTAAATATACTGGGCAGGTGGCCTTTATTTATAAGAATAATCTATCTTTAAAGGATAATAATGAAATAAATTATGTTTATTAGGTTATGTAATTCATTTCCTATAATATAAAAAAATATAGTGTAATATTCTAGGTTAATCGTCCTATTGCATTATGAAAATTAGAAAAGGTAGGAAATATTATTAATATATGCCCAAAATCTATCAAAAGGATGATTACATAGATAAATAAAAAATATTATGATAAAAAATAAGTAATAATAATTTTTGATAGAGGACCATCAAAATGAAAATTTTCTTTTTCTAATAAAGAATATATTTATATAAAATGTGATTTTCAAGAAGTCTATTATTGTAAGAATTATGTTTTTTCGATGGCTATGGAAAATGGTCCAATAGATGATGATAGTAATGATGACAATGAAGGCGTTGTATGAAGGGTTTATCAATAGAAAATCATGATGCATCTAATAAAGAACCAGATATTTTATATAGAACTGAATTATATGGACACTATCGTGGTGCATGAATCCATGATTTATATGAAACATAATGAAGAATAATATTTTGAAATGAATACTATTACCGAAAAACTAAAATATAGAATTTCATGTAATTCTATAAAGGAATACGAATAGAAACAACTTGTTTTAGAAAAAAAACCTAATTATTTATGGTTTACATAAAACATTCAATGGTAGAGTTATGATAATTGAAAAGTTTTAAGAAGTTATAAATTATAATCAGATGTGTGAAGTTCAATAATGATTATTGAAACCTAATGTGATGAATTTGAATACATAGGAATCACTATCATGTCAATCCAAATAAATTTATGTAGAATAATTTATACATATTTCAAATGTTTAATGGTAAAACATTAAACAAAAATTAGTGGAAAAAATATTTTAGAGACGAATATATTTGTGTCAGTTTCAATATACATAAAAACCAACTCATGGAAAAAAGGAAGATCTTCACAGTATTAGAAAGGAAACAAATCATGTTTATTATAAGAATATTGATGAATCGAGATTTAAATTTTTTTGGTATGTTAAGACATGATTTCTAGGTTTTCCCTATTCCTTATAGATTATTTCATGACCGATTACAATATAAATTTGGAATTATTATTTATAATAAATCTTTTTTAATTAATCATTATCCTTTTTAAGAATGTAATAGTAATATTTATATTAAATGCATATAAAAGATTTAAACAATGTTATTGAGAAAACATAAATATAGAAGAAATTACAATCTTGATCCTAAATTCCAAATCATTAAAACTCAAAATAAATTTTTAAAAAATTAACAATATGAAGATTTATCAATCCGAGTATTGAAGATGTACTTTCATCATTGAAAAGGGTGATGAAAGAGAGTTTATAGAAGGGAAATGTTTCTAATAAATACATTGATAGAAATAAAAATTATCAGTCATGGATTTTGGTACGAATATGCACATCACACAAGATCATAAATAAATAACTCCACATGAATTTCAAGAACAACAACAATTGAATTATTGTTTTAGTGAATAATTAAGTAATTATGATTTTAGGATTTTTAATGTCTGAGATTGGAGGAAAAGATATCATGTAGGCTGATGTTCTCTTGGTTGATGAGCTTGGTCATGATATAATCATTTTCAGCCAATTATGGTACTATATAAGGGAATTTTATTTCAATGGAAAGGTATGTACTTTCAAATCCAAATTTTATTCCATTATTATATAGGGAAGAATAAAAAAGGGAATTCTATATCATATTATAGAGGAAACTATATGTTTTCGATATAATGGGGAGAGTAATATGTTATGGAATATTCTTATTGGTAATATGAGCCAAAAATATCAAGGGAAGTTATAAAAGAGTAATGGATTTAGTTATATTCCACATATAGTTTATGATCAAACTTACATAGGTGATTCATGATGAAAATTGAATATTATCTATAAGTCATATATTCCAAAGATGATGAAGGAATATGGGTTGATTGAACTTGTGTATTTGGATGATTGAGGGACAGTATTATTCGATCTGATATGCCTAAAAATGAATTATGTGTGTTTTATAAATGATTTAACAAATATATAATTTAATATTCCTATCACACATAGATCCAAGGTTTAAATAAGTATCACTATATATTAGAGGAGATATGAAAAGATGTTTGGTGTAAGGGTTCATAAATTCAATACTGATAATGGGAGGAAATTTATAAAATCATTATATTGAGAAATATTTGTAGAATCATGGAATTCAATATCAGGTTTTAGACATTATAATACCCCAGAAAACTGTGATACTAGAATGATGAAATCACATAATTAATAACATAGCCCATAAAATGATTATAAATAAATATCTTCTAAAAGTTTATTAGAAAGAAGATACTCATGTAGTGGTATACATCTAAAATTTATCCTTGATATGTGAAAATAAAGGTATAAATCTATGTCATTTTTTTGGAAAGTACACCACACTAGTGTTCTTCTTGAAATTTTGATGAATGTTTTTATTATCAGTAATTAGAATACTATAGATTATTATGGTTAGGGTTATGAATGAATATTCATTGGATACACATCGAAAAGAAAATTGAAAAATTTTTATAATGAAGGACATGGAATGATGGTAGATATAAATGATAGTGTAGCTATTGATATTTGTAAAATTATAGTAGGAAATGAAAAAAAATCACATTAAAAATATATATAACTAAATCAATATGTTTTGAATATGTCCGTGTTTTAGGGTTAATTACAAAGAATAATGAGATATTTAATTATAAATGAGGTTGTGAAGAAAGTATAAAAATTCAAAAAAAATCCATCAAGAAAAATTTTTGGGGTTAAAATTAGGAAAATGTAAATTATTGGATACTACACTTCGTTAGTTAAAAATATAATATTGAATGATCATCAATAGGTATATTATTTATCATTAGTAAAACCAAAATCATTTAATGAGGATGTAAATAATTAGTACAGTGTAAAATATATGAATTAAGTTTTTAAGTAAATATAGAAAAACAATACATGGAAAATGATTACAAGTCCATGTGATATGAATTTCATAAAAACAAATTTGTCGTTTTGAAATGAATAAAAAAAATATTTTAAGTTGACTCTGAAAAAATAAAGACTAGTGTATAATGGGAATTCCATAATTGAATGAAGTGATGTCGATGAGATATTTTTGTTGTATAATGGATTGACATTATTCTATTATTTATATCCATTGATATTAAAAAGGGTTTCAATGTATATCAAATAGAGATAAAATGTAAAATCTTGAATAGTTTCCATAAATAGTATGTGTATATTGAGAAATAAAATTTTTTTCTCACTGATTAAGATAAAGTAAAATTGTTCTGACAGATGAAGGACTTTAATGTACTTAAACTAGAACCAAGATAAATGTATTCTATATTAGATCAGTGTATAAAGAAGATCGTATTTTATATAGGAGGAGTTTACCAAAACCTCTATATTAAATCTTTTAATGTGAAATAATTATTGTTTCTTATCTGTGTGGAAGTAATAATTTCTTTATTCTTGGAAAATAGTCTAAGAAAGCATTTTCCAATTCTTATTAGATATGAAATAGAAATTCATATAATTATTTAAATATCTTTTTCCATTTCTTGGATGGTTATTTATTTTTTTTGTTTTTATATTTATCTCAAAAAATAAATATAAAAATTATTTTTAAGAAGATTTCAGATGCAGGATTTCAGGCACATTGAATCTCTAATGGAGAAAAGACCGAAACTATCAAAATATGATCATGGGAATGAGGTAGACACACCATCTTATTGAAATATAAGTAGGAGTATAGTCTACTTTAATACCACTAGACTTGAATTTTAATTTTCTATAATTCATGATGTTAATTTTTTATTTATCCAAGGGAAACCTATAATTAATATAGGAAGATAATAATTTGATAAAATCGTCAAATGTGAGATAATTGGGAGTTATATCATAATTATTCCCAAAACAATGTATTCAAATTCATTAATGTGGATTTGGATGGTTGTTTCAATGATAAAAATATACTTCAGGAGGTGTATTATATCTTGGATGTTCCTGAATTTTATATAATATTAATATATTAGATTTTATATTTTGAGAACAATAGAGGATTCAATTTCCATGTCATTTTTTTATTTGGACCATCAGAATCAATGTTGTTCTCTAAAAAAAATATTGTTCCTAAAACTAAACTCAACAAGACAACTATATTTTAAATGATCATACCAAAGGAATGATTCGATTTCATAGATGACCCTTGTGGATGGGACAATGATATGAATTTCTCTACGGTGTCCATTATTGTAACATATAGATATTGAAATTAAAAATGATCTTATAAGGTTGTGATTTGGGTGATCTTCAACATTGTGGATTAAAGGTGAAGAAAATTTAAAAAACAACTTGTGTAGATAACTGTTTTTTCATTGAGAGGTTGATTTAGGAAGGTATGTGAGATAAGGTATAGTTGGTGTCTCTGATATTATGATTTTTCATGTGTAATAGCTCAGTGTTAATGTATTGTTCAAATTATATGTTTTTATTGTAGGAATGTTATATCACTAGTGGGAGAAAGAGAAGGGGATATGATTTTTCATTTATACATGAGGTTTTGTAGTTGATTATTACATTGTCATGTAGATTTATATGATGATTAATGATTATAGTGTCTATAGGGATGTAAGTGTGTTACCATGAAGATTTCTTATTCTATGAGAAGCTTATTCCAAATATTCATTCCATGCTGCAGTTTTACTAAAAATAAAATGTTGGTACATAATTAATATACTATGTTTTAGATTATTTATCTTCTATAGTTTTGATATCCCGCTGAATTTGATCCCAGCATATGAATGTAATCTATGTTTCGATGAAAAATTACTTTGAAAATGATATAATAAAACCATCACATCACTTTAGAATCAAGATATTGAAATCCTCTTTTAAATTAAATTTTAGAAACACACAGTCCTAACGAACAATGATAATTAATTATTGTATACATTAAAAAATAAAAATAGACAATATAATAATTAGAAAAGAACCATGCCAAAGGTTATAAAACCCATGAAACTAAAAAACAATTCGAATATTTATGCTAATATGAGTCAATATTCATAGGTGATACAAAAAATTTCAATCCACTATCTAATATCATATAGAATCGGGTAAATTAAATGACATCTTTTGGAATTGGTATTATCAAAAAATTTCTACAGTGTGTACCATCAGTGAAACGGAAAAAACACATTATATTGTACCCTCTCTAGGGTCACCGGTTACAATATAAACACCTATGAGGGAACAATTGTCCTTGTCCACTATGTGTGGATAAAATACAATGATAGTCTAACAAATATACATAACATCTAATTAGCTACCGAGGGTCCCATTATAAAACACAATATATGTGGGTAAACCAAACATAATAAAAAAATATCCATGTATATCAAACAACATAATAACTTTAAATCTTATCCCAATACCTAAAATCTAACATGACACGTCACCTTATGATTACTCTTACCAAATGAAATATATTCCAATATTCCCACACTATCATCCATATCTAGAAAAGCCACATGAATATAGGGGATCCGAAGATGATTTCACTCATGACGTGAAATAAAATAAAATATTTCCAAATCAGCCAATCTGAAATCTTGACTTTACATTTGATGCATTTTTACCACGTTTTGAATTTAATTTCAAAACATCATTTACTTAAAAACATTAAATGTCAGTTTTATATCATATAGATACATTTATAATTGTAAATCACCCACAAAATAAAATTTTAACACATTATTATATGTTATCATCAAATTAAAATAAATTTTAAAGTCAATATAATTTTACATATATCATTAAATTAAATCATTTAAAATCATGAGGACCAAAATTCAATTCCATATAATGAAAGATCACCAAAACAACTACAATATGCATAATGGAATCAAGCTTTGGAAATCTAGAATTCTTTATCATTGAGAGATAAATGTCAATAAATAAGTGATACGTCCTTTGTTATCTGTAGAAACCAGAAAAACATATTATAATGCACCAAAAACCCTACACTTGTCCATACTGACAAATTAGGATTCACTAGATACAATCAATTAAAGTGAAATGATATAAAGATAGAAGGGAAGGAATATTGAGAAAAAATTGGGTCTTATCGGAGAGAAATCAGAAGGAATTAATATGGATGAGGCTCAAAATTTAATGAATATGATGAATAGATGGAATGTACCATCATGAACATAGATAATAAAATTTATAGGATTAGATTTAATGGAAGAAGAAATAATAAAGGAGTGTGGGTAGAATGGTAAATTTTACTTATCATGGAATCTATTCCGATCACATAGTTTGGTTATATGGTTTATTAAAACACAGACTTAACAAATTGAAAAAAAAATAATATTAATTATTTTTATTATTTAGAAATTTATTTTCTATTAAATATTTTCAAACCATGTACCATCAACCATACACTAAAAATTGTAAAATAATTTCACATATGAAATACATTTTTTTCTTTATTGTGTGCTATATAGGGGGTAAAACCCATTCATTAAAAAAATTAACTGAATCACACATTGTGTAAGGGTAACTAAACGTTTTCACATATACTTTTTAAATTGGGAAAAAATCCATAGTCTGAAAAATTCAAAATTAAACTCTCTAATAACATAAATTAATCCAAAAAATAAATGATAAAACAAAATGATATACAATAGTAACATGTGGGTGCCATAATTATTTCCACCATTCCACATTCTAACTATATAAAGTCACTAATAAGTGTATAATCATATAAAAACAAAAGTCTCAACAACATAAATAGAGGCGGGATATTCAGAAATGACTTCAAATGTCCTTGGGTTTATAATAATCTCCAACAAGCTCAATTCCATTAATCAATGAAACGTAATATTTTTACCCGGTCTGGAATAGAAGCCCAAAAAATCATAAATTTATCAATTTATGATATTATTGATATCATTATGTCTTTTCCATCATATTTTTATACTTTTTAAAACCTTAATATCTCATGTAATTTTATTTATACTAAAAAATTTAAATGAAAATCATGCCACATTCTATTTTGTTCTGAAATTATTTATGCACATCATCATAGATCTTATCTTAATAGAACATATCTTTGAACCCTCTAGATCATCCTCATGTACTCCAAACTTTTTATCTGTCATCAATCATAATTCTTTGGTTTCATTTGTGAAGAATCAATGTCTCCCTTGATGTATAATACAACAATAAATAGATGGTTCTTCTATCTGGGTCTATGAAAATGGAATTTAATTCCCCAAGACTCTATAACACTCTCTATATGTTGAGAATGAAGATAGATAACCTCCCAAATTATTGGGATCCTATATTCCACAAAATTTGGGATTATTTTTTTATATTTCATTAAATTTAATTTTTTTAAAAATACACTTCATACCTTAAATAATTTATCCCATCATTTAATATCAAATATATTACTTATAATTATGAAAATTCGTTGAAAAAATCATAGGTAATCTTTACCTTACTTGTAATAGAAAAAAATGTTATGTGATAAATTTGAGTAATTAAATCATTCATTTCTCCCAAATAAATATTTAATGATCATAAAATATTTAATATTGAATATTTGTTCAAAATATATATATCTTAATATTCACTTATGGGTGAAATATCTATAAATACTGAGTATGTCAAAAAATTTCATGTAGTTAATGAATAAGTGTGAAAATTTGAAACAATTTGTTTGGATTAATTTAACTGAACCTATTAAGTAATGTATTCTCATAATATAAATTATGATAATATTACTATAACAACTGTAAACAAGAATCCAAGATTATGATAGAGTTTGAAAATTTTATGGTTGTTGCCTCTCTTGGAAAGATGCACTCAAGGAGTTGAAGTCGCATATAATAGAGTAACCATGTTGGAAAACATAGTAGTCATAGTGACTAAATAAATATAGTATAAAAATAATAATATTATCATGTGAGGGCTAATGGAAATATCATTATAATGTTGGATCTAGTCCAAGATGGACTGTTGTAAAAGTGGGTTCCCTAGAGAAACTAGAAAAGTACTTTTAAATTATCGTATAACGTATATGGTCATTTATCCATGGTATATTCATACCCTAATAGTATTTATATTTCTATATACTCTATTTAATTGATTATTTCTGTAGATTTATTTTCTTATCAATATGTTAAAGAAGTTATCATCTATAATTTGAACTTCAATACAATATTACCGTAATCCTCATCATTTGTCACATGTTCTATATATATATATATTACTAAGTAGTTATGGATTTTTCCTAAATATCAAGTGTTTGGAAATTATAATCATTGTCACATCTAATCATTATGTACATAATATGATATCATGGGTGTAACAGATCACGAGGAATGTCCTTCTAATATTAACACTATATTTTTTTGGTATAACTTGTAGATTCTATCTATAAACACGTGTATATTTTTCATGCCAATAGATCAATATAAAAATATACATGTTTATATATAAGAACTACCAATGATAATAAAAACATGTGGTATTCATATTAGAGGGAAAATTATCATGGTCTTCTATACTTGAGTTTCCAATGTCCAGAAGTAATGAGAAGAAGTGACAGTGATTATGACTCCCCAACATCTGATATTAAGACAACATCTATAACCATTCAGTATGATGTATCTAGAACATGTTATATATGTCTAAAATTAGTGTAAAGGTGTCTCAATTTTCAAATTATTCGTGATAATTTCTGTATCATGTTGACTAGAAAAATAAAATATGTAAATTACTAAATAAATAGTGGACATAGAAAGATAAAAATTATTATGTTATGAAAATATCATGAATAACTTATTGTATACATGATATGATAATTGAAAAGTACATTTCATAACGTAATAGGGATCTAACTTTCATATAACTCTTACTTGCATGAGATCCAAATTATTAATGATCATGTTATCATCTATTGCATGATAAGATAATTATTTTTCTGATTTATAGATTTGGTATTTCTACCTACCGAGTTTTCTAACATGGTTACCTTATTATCTATGACATCACCCCCTTATGGTATCATCCCAAGAGGTGATATAGATAGGTATATAATTTTCTATCTCTATTATAATAATCATATGTTGTCTACAATTTGTATAGTAATCATATGATTATTTATATTATGATAATACTTTACATAATATGTACGTTCCATGAATCAGAACTAATTGTTGAGAATTTTTAACCTTCTTCTTTCACAACATAGAAATATGTATCATACTCGGTATTTGTGGAAATGGGAACTGTTGGCTTGAATTATCTTATTTTTCTCATTACCATACAGTAACTGTGATATTATATAGCATTGTTTCAAATGAATATTGTTTGTGTCCTCTTAAAATTGGTGTGATTTCCTTGACATATAAAAGGTACATATCCCTTGTTATTTCTCTAGTAAATTTGGATTTTTTACCACTTACAATACATTTCTTCCCGATGTAATATATATATTTACTACCATAATTATTATGTTCAAAATATCTAGTACATAGCGATAAATATTCCATATATCCATCATATAATCTTATGTAATTCTACTCACTATTTTATTCTCCTCGTATGTATCATATATGTCTTTTGGAGAAATTTATTCCCTATTACAATGGGAAAAATTCTATCTAAATTTATTCGAATACATTTTTAGTTAATATACATTAACATGGTTTGAAAATCCTTTAGATATACCTCATTAGATGTTGTTCCCAAAAACATTGTTCTTTACATTCAATAAATCTTTGTAGAGATAATTTCATTCTGGACATAACTAATATTAAGACTAAAAAAATATTTTCAACATGTTAAGAACATATTTTTAATTGACAACCATTGGTTCTCCCTCTCACTAATTGATTAAACTTTGAATATTTTTCCTAAATTAATATTTAATTATTTAAAATTATAGAATAATCCTAAACTACAAATCTTAAACTTTTTTTGTATTTTAATTCAATTGTATCATCAAAATTATTATTATTTTTCCAATTAAAAATTTTCTATGAAATTGTATATTGAAATCTAAAACCCAATAGGTTGATTCTATAATGTTTCAATGAGATGTGAAATTCAAATAGATTTATGAATGATGATTATTGAAAATGTTTTTGTCATAAAATATGTCAAGAATTTTATTAAAACCTTTTAGATGCCAATAATACCTTATTCATATTAATTATATAATCCATATATTGTTTAATATTAATACACACCATAGTGTTAAGTTGTGAAACATTAATAATACCAAGAACTTTTAAATTGGTACATGGAATCCATTATTAAATTTTTCTAAACATGTCAGTAAAAAATGATTTCTATTTACATATTCAATATAAGAACCATTATTCTTAATGAAATATGTATCACCCTCTGCATTGAATATAAAACAACCAATATTATTTTTATATTCCAATGTTTTATGGTTCACTAAATATTTAAATTTCCATAAGATCTTGTGGAACATGTTACTATACGAACTACTTTTACATCATCGGAATTGACTTGTCCCAAGTCAATAATTTCTCCCACAATCCAAAATGAAGATGTAATTCCATTAATAGAAACATATTCTATCTCTATAAAATAACTTCAATATATTATAAATTAAAATAATATCATATATGAACATTTAGAGAATAATATAGATGCACTTTTTGTTTTATAGGATTCATGTTTAATTAATGACATAAAGACACTTACTTCTAAACACATTTTTCTATAACATAATGGATTTGTGTTTATACAGTAATTCATCTGTTATTCATTTTTTATTATAATTAGAATATAGTTATGTTTTATTGCCCCTATATTTTATATATGTATCGAAAGGATAATGGAATATTCTACAAGGAATATAATTCTTTTCATTGATTATCCGTTTAAAAATATAATGAATTTGATGCGTGCAAAGAAATTTTCAATTAAGATTATCTGTACACAATATTTTAATGAAGAATATTTTCATGTAACATTAATCATCAATACACCTTATCTAAATCATATATTTGATGTATATAAGGAAATATGAGTCTATTAATAAATCCAATATAAATATACAATGATTGAGGAATGAATGGTTGAGATATTCATCCAATCTAGTTCCTGAAGAGACTCGTATCTTTTAAACATGAATGATTATGAATTCGCATTTACATACCTTAAAATTGATAAATGAATCTCATGAAATATATGAATTAAACTCTAGCATCTCCATGGACATGTTCATACTATCTAGTAGAACTAATTATGAATGTGTTTTCTCATAACATTATATATAAATATGTTATCACAAAAACAAAATAATTAAATTTTTTCACTTAAACTATGGTTTTTTGTCATAAAAATTTATAAATACCATACAACATATGTGCATGAAAAATACTTTTAGTTTTATTGTTCAATGAATTATTATTACACAACAAGGTATTAGATTATATAATTTTTTATTCATCAGAAATAACTTATTATTTTAACATTACTAAACCACTAGTAATGTACTAAATACCATAAAAACATTCATTCCAAAATTATTGTGTTTCATTCATTACATAGTTTTAGTTTTACCAAAATAATTTAATATTAGTAAATGTTGTGTACTTTCTTCCACTATGGTTAGTATCATCATTTATCAGACACATAGAAAACACAACTTGACTTCATGTAATGATTCTTGATATCCATGGTTACTATATTCTGATAAAAATAAAGTCTAGGTGACATATTGTATCTAATATCCATGAATTTGATATGAAATATTACATTTAATAATGAATGTACCTGAAGTTGATAATGGATCTTGTTTCTTCCTCAATTCATTGTATTTTTACTTCTTCTGATCTATATTACCATTTTTTTAAAATACCCCCATATTCAATTCGATCCCTTTTTATTTGTTTTTTTATAATTTTATTGTAAAATATATTTTGGTGGTGTAGTTTCAGTTTTTCTTTTGTCATAATATTTTTTATAGTTCACCTTAAAAATTAAATATATAAAAATCCTTTTAATCTCATATACTATTATATCATATTCAAAAATATAATCAAAGTGTTTTTTGTAAACTAATTTTTTTTATAGAATATATAAAAAAATTAAAAATTGGATGATAATGATGAGAGAATGATATGAAAAGAATTTTCATGATTTAATTGGAATCCCATTTCTTTTATTCATTTGATGTTCTATATCATCCTAAGAACATTAATACAGTCTTGATATCCATATGTCAATCTAAAAATTACCCATTTGTTTGTAATCTAATTAATTTATTACTTCACTTTCATCTAAATAATTTTTTGAGGATGAAACACCATTGTATAGACATCCATGTCTTCATATTGTATTTTTAATTCATTAAAAATTATTTATTTATTTATTATATAATAATAAAATTAATCATTTATTAGTATCCTATAAGAATATTTCAAATTAATTAATTTTTTATGAGGATAATTAGGTATTGGTACCTCTAGAACATATGATTTTCTTTCTTATTGGAGTATTATGTGCAATCACTTGTACCACTGTTAGAAATTTGAATTAATTAATCCATGTTTTTTACAATATTTATCATAGTGTATCTATGGAATTACTTTCCATTTTCATTAAAAATAATCTTAAGTATATTATTTATTTTAAATTAAATTCCATTTGTTAAAAATTTATATATATTATCTTATATTTCATGTTCCTTTTTATTGAAACATATTATCCTATAACTACTATATTCAAAGTACATAGTTTCATTATTATTCAAGTTTCAAGGATCCTTAAATACTCTAGTCATTGTCAAAGATATAGATACTACAATAATCATTGAGATTATAGTTATGTCTCTATCTAGCCAACAACTTTAACTCAAGGATTCTTGAATTATTGAATGGAAAAAAATCTCCTAAAAATAGTTATATTTTCATTGTTCAAGGCCTTCATATAATGTCAAAACATGAATTATATGACTATTACTTTACTTCCAAATTTATTAATAAAAGACCATAAAATTTAATATAACTACATGGTGGTCAGAGGAACCTTCAACTATGGATGGATGGAACCTCATACACTTGGTTTGGTCCAAATTTATGTTGTTGAATTCATTATTACTTAATATTTCATTGTGAGGTTTTATTTATTCTCAATGAAGTTTAACAATTTCTCTTTACACTTGACTATTATTTGTGATTTTTCTCACATTTTTACAATGAAAGAAATAGAAAAACATTCACCTCATATGGGGATTTTATTTATGCATGATTTTCTATTATTCTATGTGATAATAGACATATGAATATTCTAAAAATAATAACCAACCATGGAAAAAATAAATGAAACGAATGATTAAAAGTTTTTATTATTAGTCGATCCGTTGAGAATAAATGGATCAAACGTTATCATAGGGGTAATTACCTGAGTCGTATCTGAAAAATTTCATAACAAACACCCCCATTAAATGTATTTATATCTTTTTTAGAACATCACCTTTTATTTCTAGGATTCACATCTTCATTCGTAATCATTATAGTACAAAAATACTCACATGTAAATGGGGGAATATCATAAATGTTTTTAAATTGGGATCCTATACCTATAATTCTTAGTAATTTTATATTACCATGACATGTTTATATTAAGTTATACATGATTCACACATACCATTATAGTATTGATATTTTTGTATCCACAATTTATATGGTAATGTAAAATGATTATATGTCACATCAACATGATATAGAAGTTCCCAATCAAATAAAATTAGTCTTTTTTCATTTTGGGTTTTTCTCATTCCAAAACATAAGGATCCTATAACCCTCAACCACTATAATCCCATATTATTTTTTAATGTTTCTTATTGAATTATGGGTACTCTTATTGCCAAAATACATTATTTCATCATTCCAATGACAGTCTTAGGATAGAAACATGGATTTATTAAAGTCTAGAGAATTCAAGGGGCAATTGAAATAGCGAAATAGTTGGTAGATTATATTAAAAACGGGTCCATTTTCTCCAATGTTATTATTCAAGTTGATTTGGAAATATCCAATTACAAAATTAAAATTAGTTTCATTCTTCATGTCATGAGATTTTTTTTTCATGAGTGGTTTTTACCTTTCTTTTTATTGAATCTCTTCATCATGGAACATAATTTCTTTATTGGGGAAGGGATTTTGGTTCTTGAAAAGATTTTGTGGTATATGAGCTGGTGACCTTATATCTCCCACTTCATTCAGTTTATCTAAAGATGCTAGTTCTTGAAATATCCATAGAATCAGGGAGGAAGGGAGAATTCTTCCATATCAAATTCAAAGGGAAAGATATATTGTTTCCCATATCTTGTGTTTCATTGATTTATATACCATAATTAATGGTAGAATGAGATAAATTTATGGATTCTAGGAGATCATGTCAGTTAATAGGAATTCAATTGGAAATCACAACAATGCAAGTAAGAGTTGGGTGTTTATATCCAATAAATATTTCGGTAGGCACTGTAGAGATATAAAAAGTATCATGGGTATTACAAAGGGGTGGATTCTTATGTTTTATCTTTTTACTCATATATTTTATTTTCATGTCAATAAATCCTATTTTTTACTCATCGTCAATAGTATTATGGGTCTCTTAGGAGACATATGATAAAAGGAGAATATCAAATTTATTCCCATTGGTGGGTGTGTTTTGTTGATTAATAGTGTATTAACATCAATTCTCAATCTTATTTGGTCAATAGTTAGTCCTCCCAAGAGGAATATTTCGACAATTAGTAATTTTATGGGTTCTTTTATTTGGGATGATAATATCACATGCTGCTGTCATTAGGCCACATGGAAACCCTTGGGGAAGCCAATTGATAAATGAGGCATGGGTTTAAAAGACATATCTAAAACCAGGAATGGAATGCAGGAATGAATTGCATGGAATATTATTGAAAGGTATTATCTCTTATATTCCTTATCTCTTTCTAGATATGGTAACCAATGAGAAGTTTGGGAGGCTTAGAGAGTTTGGCCATCTCGCCTAGTGCGGTGTTTATTTCTTCTTCGAGAAAAGCTACATCTCTCAGCATGGTAGATTCTGGAGAACACTCACCCCATCATTTAGAACATAAATTTGGATGGTGAGAATCTATTCATTCCAGGATTCCCTGCTTCTGAGAGTTCCTTTATTTAGGTGATGAGATTCTGAGAGCATATTTCTGTTTTTCTCTTCAAAGAATAGAGGGAAGTGTTCAAGAGTATTACATTGAATGAGCAAGTTGATAGATGTTGTTCCACAGGTTCGTGCTCGAGTTCCATTACTTCTGGTGATTATATGATGTTGTACTATTAAGTGGTAGAGAATTATCAGTGGATGACAATGCTATGGTGCATGGATATTACCAAAAAAATTGAATTTCCTCATTTGGTGTTTCAGAAATAAGTTGATTCCAACTAATAAGAATGTCCAAAGGAAATTAATTTCCTTAGTTTCACATTGAGTTGCCTATGATTATCCCAAGATTTAAAAGTATGATCAAATCTTACTTCAGAGTGGGTAGGATTATTTCCTCTATAATTTCATCATCTAGTATACACACTCCCATGGATTACAATTTTCAAGACAAGAATTCATTTCTAAATGGTTCTAGCTGCTGAATGCAATGGAATAAAGCCTGAGGTGTGAAGCATTATTTTCACTTCCATATATTGGGCCCTATATTATTATTGAAACCATGATATAATGGAATTCCATCACTCTCATCATTCTCTACATATGAGAATGGCAGCTCTGATTGTGGAACTGGTGTCAATGCTGAAGAGTCGTAGTCAGTCTCTTTTCCAATGCATCTTCCTTAACAGATCATGCATATTCAAATCAAATGTATGTTGGATTAAGTTGAATACATCAGTCAATGTATTGAAAATCAATATTTATGTGTCTTATATAAATTGGAATATGAGAGGTTGAATACTTTTTAATGAGTAAAGTAGTTTGGTTTGTATTTGGTTCGCTTCTTTTTATGGTTCAGGTTGTTCAATGGGTGTGGATGTTAGGGAACATCACATTGGACACATGTTTTTAAAGTCGAATTATCTTTAATTAATGGAGGTGGAGTCTGACTCAACGATTATGGTCATAATTGTTTAGGGAAAATTTTATTCCCCATGGGACATGGCCTCTCGTTATATAAATAGCTCATTGGATACCAATTGTGGAAATATGGTAAGGCACATTTGGTGTGATGCAAACTTCTCAATAGATTATGGGGAGTGTGTGGGGAGTCTGGATTCCCCCTTATCCTCTTAAATAACTTAGGTTTTCTCCCTTCAATGTGTAAGATTTTTTTCCAAATGGATTCTTTTGGGATTCATCATTTTAGAGCTCTATAAGGCATCGTTTTGTATCTTCTGGTGGTATTAGACCCCATTTTAAATAAAAAAAGTCAAATTTCAGTCTATATACATCATACTAACTATAATGATTTTATGTCTAAATAATAGGTGACAGGGAATCATAAAAATTCAGACTTATTCTAATGAATATAGATCTTGGTGACATTTAATAGGTGATATCAATAAGTCAAACCTACCAACAGAAACACAACATGTTTTCTGACATCATATTTTTCCATCTATGAACATGTATTTATGTTTTCTATCATGAATTAATTATAAATGTTTTCTATTTTAACACATAACTTGATGAAAGGAAAAAATCCATGACATGAAATATATGGTGAGGTATATTTTTTGGTTTATTGTTGGTCGTATGTAATTGGTTGAATCATATTTATTGAATTTACAGTCTTCGAGTTAAGTATGTGATATATCGGTCCACGTTGATCAAGATTGTAGTACGTTAACAAATCATTTTCTAAGGTAGAAAAAGTTAAATATATCTTGTTATACTATCAAATAATAAATGAAATATTTTATGATGACACAATATGTGCAACCAAAATTATTAAATATCTTGATACAAAGAGATTATATTGCACTGTGTGAGTTAGTATAATTCTTGTTGTTGTTATAGATGTATCTTATCTCATTGGGGGCCTTGATGGGTTTCTATACTCTTCTCTGGGTATGTAATGAGTATTAAATTATATCTAGGTAAGGTACAAGAGGTTAATATAAAATATATCATTAAAGAGTCTTCTTTATTTTGCTAAATATGTATATTGGATAGGGTGGGGAATACCATGAGGTAAGAGAATTCTCGAAGTAATTGATCAGTGATGAAAAAAATATAATTTACTAATTTATTACATATTAAATTTTTTTTGTTTATAAATTAAACATATTTACAAGTTATTAAGTTTATATATGGAAAAATATTATATGAAAGAATACTATTTTAATATTTATGGTTTGATTAATATTATTGGGATTTTTATTTAACTTTATGAATCAATTCTATCACATAAAATATTGATTATATATTAAAGTTAATTGATATATTATAAATGGAAATTATATTGTAGTTATCTCATCATAACATGTAATTTATTTTTTATTTTGTGGGAAATGAATTTCTATGGGTCGGGGAACCCTTTATGGGTATTCAAGAATCTGCTATATAATGTAGCAGAGAAGCTCAGTATGAGGACTATCATCACTCATTTATAATTAAGAGTTTTTATAACATCTAGTCTTATAGAGATATAAATTACCTCTCTAAATGATCAATCCAATAATTCCTTATATGGATCAATGGGATGGGATCGACATGATTGTCACGATGTTGGAAGAATTATTAGAGATCCATAATAGAACTCAAAATGGTATGATCAGTATACATGTGTATTCTTGAATCATCTGTAGATGATCAATATTAGTTTGGCCTCACATCCTTAATGTAATGGTAATCCATAATAAGATACATT
This sequence comes from Viscum album, assembly GCA_963277665.1. Classification (NCBI taxonomy): domain Eukaryota; kingdom Viridiplantae; phylum Streptophyta; class Magnoliopsida; order Santalales; family Viscaceae; genus Viscum; species Viscum album. The sequence continues at coordinate 1,809,321,040 of OY728123.1, read as the reverse complement.
CAAGCATGATTCAATTCGAACAAGGTAATAATTTGGTTTTTTATTATTAAAATCAATAGAGATCCGCATTCCGCTACCGGGTCTTGAATATCTATTGATGATGATGGTTTGTCGCTCTGGTTATTATAATTTTTAAATCCCTATCCCACTAGACACTTTGGGAGTCCCCAATAACATAAATATTTATCATAGTGATGATAAAAATTTTCTGATCCAATAAAAATTTAATTTGTGTTAAATTATGTAGGGGATTTTAATTCAGTCACAACAGAAATTGTATCTTGATCTAATTTTCGATGGCAAAGTATTGGTCATCAATTTTTTTAGTACTAATCGATTACAGTTTTGAGAGTATAAAATTTCAAACAACATAAATTATAATATATTTTTTATCCAATATAAAGGACTATATTGAATTGTTAGGATTCCTCTAGGTTTTAGTAATCACATTCTGTCAAGGTTCCGAGCAGAATTGTTTTTCCTATGAGTTTAATTCCAAAACATTTATGGAATTTAAAAAAATGAAAAAAATTATATATATTTTATTATAATTGGAATACCCATAGGATTTTGTTTTTCTAAAAAATTGAAAATAGAATAAGAAAATGATAAATGAAATAATAGTGGAGATAACCTAGTAAGAAATAAAAATATTAGGATAATTCAATTGATATGATGTGTATAAAAAATAAAAAATTAAAATACATAGCGGCATCATTACCCATGTCCATCATGCAGTGCCACCTTACTAGGTTCCCACCCCCTCTGGGTCACCCTTGCCATCACCCTTCATCGTACCTTCTAGCCAAAACCCCAAGAAATGCCACCCTCCTCTACAAGGGTGAGAGCCGCCACCAAAATCTCATAACTGGAGACAAACCAGGACCACTACATGCCCCACCTTCCACATTGGCTATCATTTTTCCCTCACATATTTGACGCTTCTTTTCCCATCACAATAACATCACTCATGACCCCATCAGACCAGATCTCAACATTGGATGTCGCCTCTCTATCACAGTCATGCCGCAACAGCCTTTTCTCCACTAATTTCACATCATACCACATCATTGTTTGACCAGATCCTAGAGGAAACTCAATGTCACAACCTCAATGATCCAACTCTAGGATTCTACTCCCATTTTCAGCCTCTTAGATTCTCTAGTTCACAATCAGGTGATGGTATCATCCACCTCAAGTGTGAGATGCTTATATGAATCCCCTACCTAGTCATCATCCTAACTCCTACAAGTCATATCATGTCAGATCCTCCATAAAATAGTTCTATACAGATCTTTAAGACCAACTTCAAGTCATGGAAGGTATGAATTTTCATGAAATTCACATCACAATATCTATCCGGCCCAGAATAGGCCTCTATAGGGTCACCTCAACCCGTATCTTCCTTGCATTGTATATTGGACCAGTGATATTCTTAATTTTTTCACAAGCTAATTTAATAATTAGTTTGTTTAAAATAATAATAAATCTATTATATAAATAATAATTTAATTTTTGGGAAAAATTAAATTAATTATAGTCCCAATGAAATTAAATTTTATAAATTTAAATAATTCATTTAATATAGTAAATTTTTAATGATTATATTTATTTCATTTAAGTTTTTATTTCCCTTTTAATTTACTCATAAGATAGTCATGTATATCAAAAAATCAAGAATTGTTATAATAATTTATATATTACATATTTTTATGATTTTTGTAATATCTAATTTGTTTTTTTAAAATTCCATGCATCAAAATTCTTTATTATATTTTTATAAGGGTCTGAAAATCCACCAATGTTTCTATATATACATTGTGCATCCTAATACCCCTTCATTTATGTGTAAGAACACTATTATCTTGACAATAATGTGGTAATACATAAACCACTCCAAGACGAAGCAATTTACTACATTAGAAGAAAAACACAAGACTGGGGACGAGATGCATCATGTGTCAAGGCCCAACTGATGTATTATACCAGAATGTCACTACTTAACCATTTAGTTTAAATGTATAAACCAATATTAGATGATCATGACTATTTAGATAAATTTATTTCCATTATGTTTTTTTATTAATTCTTTATATGTCATTTATATGGGAGAAAAATAAAATAATAACTATAAAATGTATAAAAAAGATCTGAAAGAATTCTACTAATGTTCAGTTGTGATCGTGACAACATAGAATAAACATATTTACCATAAAAATTATAATATTCCTTGAAAATATTAAAATACCTCCAAAAAATATTCAGTTTTTAACTCCTCGCAATGTGGAAATTCTAACAAAATTAAGTCCACGTGGTTCTTTTCAGCAAAATATGAGGATGCATCTTACTACTATTATAAGGACTCAGCCTTAAACATTACATAATATTGAATTAAATGAATAATTCACATTGAGGATCTTTTCAGGTTTAGAGTTTTAGAGAATTAGGACATTAAATTTACATAACAACATGAATATTACATGTAGACAATTCTACCCAGTATCCATTTTTCATAAAATATAAACTCTTGAAAAAAGGGTCATGTCTAGATCAAGGTTTTAGACAGTATGACTTTCCCTTGATCCCGTCCTTGTCCCTATTCATCTTTAAGTCCTGGGAAAGCATTTCAAACTTGGGATGAGCATAAAAATCTCAATAAGGGTTACAAAACAAAGGATTAAAACATTTGTTAATAAATACATACAAAACATGAACTCTCTTACTTACCTCCGGAAATCATAAGATTTATGAATGACACATAGAAGTCATATTTCATAAAGGTAACTTGTGGCATACATAATATACTTACATTGTAGCTATCACAACTACATATAGAGTTACTTTGGAATACTCATCATAGTATATTCCCTAAATCTCTTAGGATAAACATTCACATTTACCTCTGTAATGTTACCCAATGCATTGGAGAGCTATCTCAGGGTCACCTGCCCTGGGTTTATCATAGAACCACACATATACATAAATAATGCCTAAGAACAATAATATGATCATAACACATAACATAAGCATAAATGAAAGATAAAATTTCAACATTGAAATAACAAAATATCATTTCAAGATATTGAAATAATACGTCCATTCTCAAAATAATTTTCAATAGAAAAATATGTAAAAATTGTATATGGTATTTATTTTTCCTTTTAAAAACATTACGACTTGTTAACGATGCCAAAGATCAAATAATACTCGTGGCGGCAGAAAAGTCATTGTCATCGCTTACTTAAAAAACATTCCTTTTTGTCTTTTAGTAAAATGCTTCATATAAAATGATTCACATTGAAGGAAATGAAAAATAAAATCTGTTTATACAGTTTATAAAATAAAATTTTGTATAAAAACAAAATATGCCTCAATGAAAGGTGATTGAGATGAAGTCTCTTACATCGTGTCTGACTTGACCCGTTCTTTCATTAATCTCCTAAATAATAGAAATTAAGTTAATTTATACTTTCTTAAGAATCGTTTTCATGTTTATTAGTAATTTTTTTATCAATTATTACCATGTTCTAATCATTATGTAATCATTTTTGTTAATAACATTCATTTTGTCGATATTTGTTACTTGAGTCAAAAATGAACACCCTATAATTACAACTTGTACTTGTGAACAATAGACCATTATATGCAGAATGAAATTCATTATTTAGATATCATATATATCATATATATCTAGTATGTATTTATATTTATAAAATTACATATCTTTTTGAGGTAAGAAATGAAATGCACAGTTCATAGAGACAGTAAGTCGTACGTACGCATGAACGCTACATTCATTACTATTTTTAATTTTAATGGAATTAAAACATAATGATACATATGTATATTATAATTCTAGTATAATTTCATATATAATATCATATTTAATATCTTTAACTCCATTCTTTATACATCCCACATATGGCATTAACAAGTCATATCACTTTGAGGGAGTGATAGTCTGCACTTCCTCTAATGAGATTATCCCGTTTACCCATAATGGAAACAATAAAGGCATAATATAAATGGAAATTATAGAATAAAAAAACATAAACTTAATATATATCATATATAATTACAATTCGATCATAATGGCCACCATGAGAGGCAGTAGGAGATAATTGACTAATCATCGTTTCGTGAGGCATTAGTTTTCCATCCACATAAACATTTTGTTCTTCACCCATTAGATGAAGGTGTGTGTAAGTGTAGTTCGAATCCATCTCATAAAAATACCCCATAATATTGATGATATTGGTGTTTTTACAAAATAATGGAATAAAAATAGTTTAGTGGTTGGAGAAGTAAAATAAAAGAAAACAATTTAAGAGAAACGGTTACCTTTAATTTGGGTAACTCCCATTGGATTGAACCAAAGGACTTCTTTAAGCGCCTTCTACCAAAGTTAATGCTTCTAAAAGTAGGAACGAGATGTAGGGTTATTAATTGGGTAGTTTTGGATGAGAAAAATGGCTTGATAGGTGAGAGTAATCAGTTAGAAATGGTATCCTTTTCTAAGGGAGAGGAGGGGCTCTTTAGGAAGTGTGAAAATATTATTTTATTATAAACTTATCTTCAATTTCAATAGGTCCAAAAATAATTCTAGTCGAAGATAATATAACACCTATTTGAAAAAAAAACATAGCATAAAAATTAGACATTTTGGATATTATTTATATATTTATAATCTTATTTATTTAAATGATTTATTAATGAGGTTAACACAATATAATTATTGTGTCATAAATAATTTAATTTATTTATTGTCTAAAAATTATAAAAAAAACTACCATGATGTAGCAAATCGTTTTATATTTCCAATTAATATTTATAGTTGAAAAGATAATTTATATAACCCCTTTAAAAAATTAATTTACTAAAAGATATTAGTATTTGTCGTTTTTGCCTTTACATTAAGTTAATTAATCTAAATTGTCTTTATCACATTCAAGTGGATCAAAGGGGTCCCAAAATCGACCCAGAGATATGCTTGGTCGTAAATGACTCAAGCAATAATGTTTGGAAAAGTGTTAAGATAATTTTTACTTATTATAATATTCTTTTTACCTTGAATTACCTTATTTACCTTTAACTGCTGTAAATAAAAGTCAAAAGTTAATATTCACCATAAATTAATTTCATCCTATTGAACCACATTTAACATAATAATAACAACCATGTATGTTAGATTTTGAAAATTCAATTCACATAAGTGGTAAAATTTCATTTTAATGAAAAAGTTAGTTTTTTAACTACTACTATGTGGTCTCAGTATTCATAAAAAATTGATGTTTTTCATAAAAATACCAAAAAATCAGCATGAGCATTATTTATATTCTGAATTCATAAATGATTTATATTCTACAAAATTCTAAACATAAAAGTTGAATTAATTAATTTAAAATTAATTCACATTGTTAAAACAAATTGCGTGTTTTTAAGAAACAATAACAATCATAAGATTGATATTTGTTTATGTCCAATTTCAAAATGAAATTAATTCCAATAAACAATATTGGATTAAATGGTAAAAATATATTCTAATTTAAATTTAAAAGAAAATAAAAAGATAATATAATCATATAAATAAATTATATTAAAACACATTTTGGATTTAAAATACAATATTTTTCACTATTCATTAAAATAAACTTTATCAGAAAAATTCCAAAAATTATCAAAAAGTAAATTTCAATGTCACCATTCAAAAGAAGTATTTTATTTCATCAAATAGAATGTATTAAAGTGACAAAAACTATATTTAAAGAGGGTTCACCATTAAAAGGTGGTAAATCGACCTTTTTTGGTAAATTATGCTTAAATTAGATTCATTCACATTTTACGCCTCTAACTTTTTATTTGTTCATTGTAAATACATTTTAAAAAAATTATAATCATATTGTAGTTAGTTTTTTTCATTCTCTCCAACACAATGTATATATTTTACTACCATTTAAAATAATATTATTATATTTTTAGTGTGAAATGTAAGATTTCAAAGAAACCCATTGTTGCATATCGGGTACGCTATCGAACATAGAAACCCCTTTAAAGTAAAATTAATATTTAATTCACAAAGAAAAATCTTTTATTCTTCATTTACCTGTGATGTTACATCCTTCCCCCATGTTAGAAATTGTGTTCTCACAATTTTATTCAATTATAAAATAAATGGGGGTATTTATCCCTCATAGCATTTTCAAATTCCAACATTCCCTCTTCAACTATATGGTTTTTCCACAAAACCATTACTTGGTGAATTACATTATTCCTCAACACTTGCTCTCTTTAGTCAAGAATCTGGACAGGTTGTTCTCAATTTGAGAGATTCTCTTCCAACTGAACTACCTCTGGACTCAAAACATGAGATGGATCTGGCATATAATTTCTCAACATCAAAAAATGAAAAACAGTGTGTACCTGGGATAAACATGGAGGTAAAGCCACTATGTACGCAACTGATCCATCTTTCTCCAAAATTTTATATGGTCCAATAAACCTCAGACTCAACATTCCCTTCTTACCAAAAAGAATCACCTTTTTCGATGGAGAAACATTGAGAAATACATGATCATCTACCTCAAAAAAAGATCCTTCCACTGGTTATCTGCATAAAATTTATGTCTGCTCTGAGTTGTACTCATGTTCATGTAAAACAACTGAACATTATCTCCCCTCTCTTCTACCAATCCTGGTTCCATCAGCTTCCTTTCAACTACTTCATCCAAAAAGATGGAGTTCGACAATGCTTTCTATATAATGCCTTAAATGGATCCATCTTTATACTAGAAAGAAAACTGTTATTATATAAAAATTTAACGATAAAAATATGTTGGTCCCGACTTCCCAGTTAATACATCGAACAAGCACGTATCATATCCTCCAATGTATAAATTGTTCGTTCTGATTTCCCATCTAATTGAGGATGAAAATATGTAATAAATATAATTCAGTACCCAGTGACTTTTGAAGGCCTTTCCAAAAGTTATAATAAACCAGGGATCGTGATCAGATACAATAGAGAGGGGAACACCATGAAATCCTACTATCTCTTTAACATACCACTAAGACAGTTGATCTAGTGACAAAGTATCTCGAATAGGAATGAAATGAGAAAATTTATTCAATCAATCAACAATTACCCAGATTGCATTATTACCTTGATATGTTTCTAGTAATCCCACAATGAAGTCCATGGATATATTTTCCCATTTCCACTCTGGCACTGGTAAAGGCTTAAACATCCCTTTCAGTAACTGCCACTCTTCTTTAACCTACTGACAAGTCAAACACTTCACAGTAAAATCATTAATATCCATTTTCATTCCATCCCCCTAGTAATACATCTGAATATCTCTATATATCTTAGTACTACTGGGAAGAACTGAACACCGGGAACTGTGAGCTTCAAATAACAACTCATTTTTCAATTTTGAATCATAAAGAACACATAATCTCTTCCCAAACCTCAAAACACAATCATTATCAACGTTAAAATCAGGCAACATACCCTTTTGAACCAACTCTACCTTTTTCTTCAACTCACTGGCTTATTTTTCACTTTCTTTATTCTGTCAGATAGAGATGATTTCACTAATTCATGAAACAAAATAGAAGAATTTCCATCACCAACAACTTTAATGCCAAAGTTTATCAAATCAAAAACCAAAGGATCTTGTTCTAAATGTAACATGGTTAATGTAGAATTACTTTTTTGACTCAAAGCATCATCCACTTTATTTTCTTTTCCCATATGGTAATAGATCGTGCAATCATAATCTTGGATTAATTCTTGCCATATCCTCTATCAAATGTTCAATTATTTCTAAGGGAATATATACTTTAAACTTTTTTGATCAGTATATATTTCACATTTTACTCCATACAAATTATTCCTCCAAATTTTTATAGAAAAAAATAGCAGCTACTTCCATATCATGTGTAGGGTAAACTAACTCATGTGGTTTCAATAGACGTGAAGTATAAGAAATTACCTGATCATTCTACATTAGGACAGAACTCAGTCCTTTCAACAAAGCATCACTTTAGATAAAAAAAACTCACCATTTCTGGATAGAAGTTCTAAAACTGGAGCATTCACAAATCTTCTTTTCAATTCTCGAAAACAATCATCACATTCTTTTATCCTGATGAACATCACACCTTTTCGAGTTAACTTTGTCATTGGACTAGATAACTATGCAAAATTTTCAACAAACCTCAAGTAATAACCTACCAAGACAAGAAAGCTATGAATCTCAGTTATATTTGTGGGTCTCTTCCATTATTCAACAACTTTTGTTTTAGCAGGATCAACAGTTATGGAATTTTTTGAAACAATGTGACCAAGAAATGAAATTTTTTTTAACCAAAACTCAAACTTTATGAATTTCCCATAATTTTTCCTTTCTTTTAATGTTTGCAAGATGACCCATAAATGACTTTCATGCTCTTATTTACTTTTAAAATAAACCAAAATATCATCAATGAACACAACCACAACCTTATCTAAGAACTCAGGGAAAATTCTATTCATAAGATCTATGAATATAGAAGGTGCATTAGTTTAACCAAAATTCATAACTACCAATTCATAATGGCCATATATAGTACGAAACGTGGTCTTCATAATGTATTCTTCCTTTACATTCAATTCATGGTTGCGCAACCTCAAATTAATCATTGAAAAATATTGAGCTCCTGGAGCTTTTCAAACAAACTATCGATATGAGGCAAAGGATACATATTCTTAATAGTGATGTTATTCAATGCTATATAATCAATGAAAAGTTTCATTGAACCATCTTTCTTTTTAAAAAACATGATAAGACCACCCCATGGTGATGTTTTATGTCGATTGAAACATTTATCTAATAACACATGAAATTGCTTCTTTAACTCAAAAAGTTCAATTTGAGCCATTCAATAAAGGGGTTTTGAAATTGCCTTAGCATCAGGAATAAAGTCAGCAGTAAATTAAACTTCCCGATTAGGTATAATTACAGGCAACTCATCCGGAAAAACATCAGGATACTCATTTACCACTAGAACATCATTAATCTGAACAGTTCCTTTATTCTCAACAATATGTTCAAGGTAACATTCATTTCTATCTTTTACTAGTTTCTCAGCTTCCTGATATTCTAACAAAAACTAGGGTTAATTCTGGTGCACAATGTGAAAATCATTCTGAAATGAAACCTCTTTAGCTCTGCATTCAATCTTAGCATGATAAATGGAAAGCCAATCCATGCCCAAAATAACATCAAACTATACTAGCGGTAAAACAATAAGGTTTAAAGGTATATTCTTCCCACACACAAGGACATGAAGGTTCTTATAATTTCTTTTTGACCAAAAATTTCCACCATGTGTTTTTACCATAAGTACCGTATTCATATCTTGAGATGGAATTGCCAATTTACTAGAAAACTTCTCAGAAATGATAGAGTGTGTATACCCTGAATCAAACTACACATTGGCATAATCTGAAAAAACAAACAGTATACCTGATACAACTTCATTTGATGTCCAAACATCTGCTGAAGTAGTTGCAATGGATTTCACCACCCATTTCTACTTGTATTCTGGCTACATTCTGTCGGTTGAGATCTTTGTTGGACGCTCATTTGCATAAAGACCCATCTAATTGGACATAATACATTTTACTGACTATATATCAGATTTTGACTTACAATTATGCTGATCTTTTTTAGTAAAATTACGAGCCTTATGTCTGATTTTACCACATCGGTTACACTTACCAGAATTCTAAAGACATTCCCCATCATAATTTTTACCACAATTTTCACAAACTCTAAACTTAAACTTCTTACCATCAAACGTTTTTGAAGAGTTCATCCCTTTCGCCTTCCACCGCGACCTCTTATTCTGTTATTTTTCAAAGAATACCTAATCCTTAGAAAACTCCTTTTCCACATTTTGCGCCCAACAAACAAGTTTTTCATAACTTTTGAACTCACGTGAAGTTAATTACCTTTGATACTTTGGTTTTAATCTTGAGTAAGACAGTTGATTTCACTATCAAGATCTTGTATGAAATTTAGAGAATCCCTTTCCAGACGAGTGAAATTTTTTTTATAACCAGCCACTGATTCATTCTATTGCCTAAATTATAAGAATTATTTTTCCATCCTAAGACAAACCAACTTAAGAATATATTTCTCAATAAACATACCTTTTAGTTCATCCCAATTGAGATCATCAATATCCTCACTATCCCTGATATTTTTAACCATCGACCACCACTGATCAGCTTCACCTTCAATATGGTAAAAAAATAGACAAAACTTTTGATGTTCTAAACAACCAATGACATCAAAAATCTTCTCCAGTTCATTAATCCACCATTCAGCTAGCATAGGGTCAAATGATACTTTAAATTGTGGGGGATGTTGCCTTATAAAATGCTCCACTAATGACATTTTCCTCTGTGGAGGATGAGGCTAATCTCATACATGGATACCACCACCATTTATAGCATGAGTCAATTGTGCCATCACTTCAACAAATTGTTCAGTTCTGATTCTGACCATCTCAGGTTGTTGATTTGGAAGGTTATCTACCTCCTGATGTCGTCCCAACCTAGCTGCCTTGTTTCCTCTATGGAAAACCATTCTAAACATAGAAATATCTTAGGCGATACAACATGGTAATTTATTAATGCTATATGATTTCAATATTAACATGAATTACTTTATGGATATTAATTTCACAAAACCCTAACATCTAATGTTATATAAACCGACCTCTGATACCAACTATAAGGACCCGACCTTAAACATTACAATATATTGAATAAAATAAATAGTTCACATTGAGGATCTTTTCAGGTTTAGAGTTTTAGATAATTAAGACATTATATTTACACAACACCTTGTATATTACATGTAGAAAATTCTGCACAGTATCCATTTTTTCATAAAATAAAAACTCTTGAAAAATGGGTCCTTACTAGTTCCTTGTTTTAGACAGCATGACATTCACTTGATCCCATCCTTGACACTATTCATCTTTAAGTCCTTTGAAAACATTTCAAAACATGGGACGAGCATAAAAAGGTATGTATGGGTTATAAAACAAAGGATGAGAACATTTTATTATAAATACATACAAAACATGATCTCTTTTACATACATCATGTAATCATAAGATTTTAGAAAGACTTATAGAAATCATATATCATAAAGGTAACTTGTGGAATCCATAACATACTTACATTGTAGATATCACATCTCCATAGGTAGTTACTTTGGAATACCCATCACAGCATATTCCCTAAATCTCTTAGAAGAAACATTCAAGTGTACCTCTGTCACGTTACCCAATGCATTGGAGATATATCTTGGTCTCACCCACCCTAGGTTTGTCATGGAACCACATGTATACATAAATAATTCCCAGGAACCATAACATGATCATAACAAATAACATAAGTATAAAAGAAAAGATATCATTTCCACATTACCATAACAAAATATCATTTCAATATGTTGAAACAATTAATCCATTATAAAAATAATTTTCAATAACAAAATATGTAAAAAGAGTATATGGTATTTATTTTTCCTTTTATAAACATTATGTTTTCTTAAGGAATCAAAAGATCAAATAATACTCGCGGCGGCGGAACGGTCGTTGTCATCACTTACGTAAAAACATTCCTTTTTTTCATTTAGTAAAATGATTCGTATAAAAAGATTCAAATTGAATGAAATAAAAATTCAAATGTTTTTGTACTGTGTATTAATTAAAATCGTGTATTAAAACAAAATATGCCTCAATGAATGGAGATTGAGACGAAGTCCCTTACCTCGTGTCTGACTTCACTCATTCATTATTTAATCCCCTGAATAATAAACTTAAGTTAATTTAAACATGCATAAGAACCTTTTTTATGTTTATTAGTCTTTTTATATCAATCATTACCATGTTATAAACATTATTTAATCATTTATGTTAATAATGTTCATTTTGTCGATATTTTGTACTTTAGTCAAAAATGAACACCTTATAATTACAAGTTGTCCTTGTGATCAATAGTCCATTATATCCATAATAAAATTCATTATTTAGATATGAAATATATCATATATATCCAATATATATATATATATATATATAACAGAACATATCATTTGGAGGTAAGAAATGAAATGCACCATTCATAGAGACGGTAAGCCGTACGTACGCATGAACGCTACTTTCATTTCATTGTTATATTTTAATGTAATTATAACACAGTGATACAAAGGTATATTATAATTCCAATATAATTTCTTATATAATATCATATATAATATCATTAACTCCATCCTTTATACATCCCAGAAGTGGAATTAACGAGTCATATCACTTTGAGGGGGTGGTAGTCCGCACTTACTCTAATGAGATTATCGCATTTACCCATAATAGAAACCATAATGGAATTCTATAAATGGAAATTATAGAAGCATTAAGAAAACATAAACATAATATATATCATATATAAACACATTTCCATCATAATGGCCACCATGAGAGGTGGTAGGAGATAATTTAACAATCATCGTTTCGTGAGACGTTAGTTTCCCATGCACATAAACATTATGTTCTTCACCCATTAGATGTAGGTGTGTGTAAGTGTAGTTCAAATACTTCTCATAAAAACACCATAGTATATTAGGGATACTGGTTTTATTACAAATCAAAGGAATAAAAATATATTTAGGGTTATATAAGTAAAATAAAAAAAGCATTTTAGAAAAACTGTTACCTTTAATTTGGGTAACACCCTTTGGATTGAAGCAAAGGACTTCTTGAAGTGCCTTCTGCCTATGGTAAGGCATCTAAGTGGAGGAGAAGGATGTAGATAGATTAATTGGGTTGAAGTTGGATGGGAAAAATGTCTTTATAGGTGTGAGGAATTAGTTATAAGTGGTCTCCTTTTATAAGGGAGAGGAGGGGCTCTTTAAGAAAGTGAGAAAATTTTGTTTTATTATAAACTTATATTCAGTTTCAAAAGGTCTATAAATCCTTAAAGTTTAAGATAAGATGACTACTATTAGAAATAAAATCATCCAATAAAAATTGGCCATGTTATGGATATTATTTTAATATTTATAATTTTATTTATTTAAATGATTTATTAATGAGGTAAATAGTCCATCATTATTGTGTCATAAATAATTTAATTTATTTGTTGTCTAAAAATTAAAAATAACTACCATGATATATGAAATAATTTTATATTTCCAATGAATATTTATTGTCAAAATGATAATTTATATAACCCCTTGTACAAATTAATGTACTAAAAGTTATTTGTTTATGTCATTTTTGAATTTACATTAAGTTAATTAATCTAAATTGTCATTATCACTTCTATGTGGCTCAAAGGGGGCCCAATATCGACCCAAAGATGCCCATGGTCATAAATGACTCATCTAATAAGGGTTAGAAAAGTGTTAATGTAATTTTTAATTATTATAATAATTATTTTACCTTCAATTACCTTATTTACCTAGAACCGCGGTAAATAAAAGTCAAAAGTTAATATTCACCAAAAATTATTTTTATCTTATTGAACCAAATTTTACATAATAATAACAACCATGCATGTTGGATTTTTGAAATTCAATTCACCGATGTTGTACAATTTCATTTAAATGAAAAAGTCAGTTTTTTTAACTACTACTAAGTGGTTTCACTATTCATTAAAAATTGATGTTTTTCAGAACAATAACAAAAATTTAGCATAAGCATTATTTGATATTCCAAATTCAAAAATTATGTCTATTCTACCAAATTCTAAAAATAAAATCGTATCAATTAATTTGAAATTAAATCTTTTTGTTAAATCAAATAGCGTGTTTTTAAGAAACAATAACTCTCAAAAGATTGATACTTGTTTATGTCCAATTTCAAAATGAAATTAATTGAAATAAACAAAATTGGATTAAATGGTATAAATATATTCTAATTACCCTTTAAAACCAATTTATAAGATAATCTAGCCCTGTAAATAAATTATATTAAAACTCAGTTTTGAATTAAAATACAGTATTTTCCACAATTCATTAAAAATGACCTTTTTTCAGAAAAATTCCAAAAATTTACACAAAGTAAATTTTAATGTCACCATTCTAAAGAAGGTTATTATTTTTTCAAATAGAATGTATTAAAGTTAAAGAAACTAAATTTGAAGAGGGTTCACCATTAAAATTAGGTAAATTGACATTTTAATGTAAATTATGCTTAAATTAGATTCATTAATATTTACACCTCTAACTATTTATCGGATAAATATAAATACATTTAAAAACATGTATAATCATATTGTATTTATTTTTGTTCATTACAAACAATAAAATGGGTAGGAGTTAACTACCATTTTAAAATAATAATATTATATTATTAGTGTGCAACATAAGATTTCAAAGAAACCCATTATTTCTTATCGGGTATGCTATCGAACATAGAAACCCCTTTAAAGTAATATTTATATTTAATTCATAAATTAAAATCTCTTATTCTTCATTTATGTGGGATGTTAAAACTATGAAGTTCTTATAAGGTAAATGTGTATACCAAACTATATTTTTCACAAAATAAGTATCCAAAGATTTCTTGTCAAACCTTTAGAGTAATTCTTTGACTAAATAGTGTTTTTCATTTTAAAAGTTGGTATATCCCAAAATAGATTATGAAACAATGAGACGATGTTTTATTCTAGTCATGTTTCTACCATAAAAACTATAATTAGTGGCATATCCATATATTTTATACTATGAGAAGATGTTATAAGGATCCTTTAAAATAATATAATCAAGTGAAATATTTTTTTATTCTACTTCATAGGGTTATATGAGTTCAATAAAATAGTGGGAGACATCTAGTTACTAAATTAATTAGTTATGTATCATCAGCAGTCAAGATAAAATTACTAATATACAGGATTTTATTTTTGTATAAAAATAAATTTTAAACCACATATAAACTATATTAAATATTGGAAAAATAAAATTTCTCAACTAGCCTAAATTTAATATATGTAGTACGGATACTTGTCAAATTACAATGATATTATAAAATCAAGTTCGTGGTATCCACAATACTTATTAATCCTCTTCAAGAAGATGTGGTGGTAGAATTATTATAGGTGAATCATGCATAACACATATAATGGTTATTTAATTATTTTATAATCAACATTAGTTTTTGAGTTTTGACTACAACATATAGACATTGATAGATCTATATGTTTTCTCCTCTTTATGAATATTATGAAGAAAAAATGAATATATGAATGGGTTCTTGTTAAACTAGATATGTGTAAAATTGAAATATGGATCATGATATTTCAATATATCTCATTAAAATATATTCATCACCACTCCCCCCAAATTGATTTAATATAAAGAATTTAGTCGTAAAATGATAAAATAATTTATTGTTTTTTAGGTAAGGGTTACAAAGTAAATAAGAACATAAGGAAAGTCGTAGTTCTTATGGTGAACTAGTTCAAATATAAGTTAAAATTTTAAAATGGAATTAGTGATTAAAAATAAACATTTGTAATTTTATTTCAAAGAATATATTAAATACATTAAACTAGAGTTTATTTACCTTATGTCTTCTGAAATATATCTCTGAATGTTTAAATGCAATGAACTAAATAAAATAATAAGTAGTTACTTATACTTCTGGTATATTCATCAGTTGAGAGTAATGATTCATTCATAATTATTGGGTATTATGTTAAATAATACAATAAAATTGTTTATTGCAATATAGAATCCATGTATGAAAAAATATTTACAAGATTAAATATATTTTCTCTATGTGGTTGAGAAAGGGAGGTTTCTATGTCAGCGGTGAGAAGCACCCAACTTTTAATTTCCATGTAAATGATTATTGTTGAAATTTTTGTTAAGTATTTCTAATAAAATTAATATAACATATCAATTGGACAAAAATGATACATTATTCAATTTTTGGAATGAATGTTGATTGTGGTGTTTAATAACCAACCTATATTTTAGTAAATATTTTATCATTTTTTGTACTTGATGAATATAAAATGAAAGACATATATACCCAGTTATAGAAACAAAATTCAATAAAAACAATGTCATTTTCATGGATATACCCAGTATTGTTTTATTATCTTTATAGTGAATGAAAAAAGGAATTATTGACACAATAATGGGATTTGAATTATACAAAGAAATATTTTGAAATTTATGTTACAATGCTTTTAGAATTATTTCAGATGGAACTATTCCAAGGGTAAAATACTAGTAAATATACTTCAAAAGGTACATGTGTGTTTATGAAATGTTAAATTTAATTTTGGTGTATGCATGGTCAGAAGACATTAGATTCTTCAAGCTCGTTTCTCATTGAATATTTCGACCAAAAACTCAATGATCATTATTATATATTGTGGATTAATTAACAAACACAAATTATCTTATAATAATAAAAGAAAACATGATAATAAGGATTATTTGTGACTAAAAATATTTTTTAAAATAAATTAATAATATTTAAAATGATGTAATTCCTACAAAAACTTATTCTTATACACATCAAAGCCATTATGTTAGTAAAATGATCATCAATGTTTTTAGTAAAATTCATTACACATACTTCCACTATTTTTAGAAATACTTCATAAATAATGACATAATCAAATTACCCTATAATATCTATTAAAAGTTATAAATATAATGGATCATAGTTTTATATAAATTCAACATTTCCTAATAGAATTTGTTTTGATGAATTCATTTATCTAGGGATATAAAAAAGTTTTCATTAAGAAAATCACTAAGTGAATCTATAGTAATTATCCTATGTTTCAAAGGACATTACAAATATCCCTATGATCGAAATTTTATATTAAAGTTAATAAATATATGACTATAAATGGGTACACATTTTTATTTAAGATAATGTGATAAATACTGACTTGGTTTTAGTGAATTATTTAAATATAAAAAATTAGTTGACAAGGGAACATTCTCCACAGGAGCGTTTGGAAAAAGGAATGTTCTTGGGAAATGTGTTATATAGGAAAAAAATCCAATATAATGGATTTGTATTTACAAACATCGAGTGATACAATATTCATTGAGAATAATGTATCCAATAAGTATTCTATAAATGTAAGGAGTCATAGATTGATATGATCAATTAAAATAAAAAAATGGATTCCATGTAATATATTACATGTGTATTTTTTAATAATGTGGTGGGTATTCAAATAATTCTATACATTGATAGTGTAAGAGTTTTACCAATAACGCTCAGTTGGTAAAACAATGTCATTATGCCTCAATATATTATAATTTTATATATCTAATATACATTCTATTATAATATTAGTCTATAATAGATGTCAAAACCAATAATCATGGAACTCCTCTATACGACACAACTAGAATGTGATGGTGGTATCATAGAATTACAATAACGAGTGTATGTTAATTAAATATAGATATCGATTTAAGAAATAATAAATTCATATAATTTTAATTTGGAATGAATTTTTTATCTGTTTGAAAGAGGTCATTAGGGAGACACTATATTAAATATAAAAAATGATTGGTAACCTATAGAAAATTGTTTTTGGTTGTATAGTTAGTCAACACCATGATGAATGTAACTCAATATAGTTTAAATTATATTTGAAGCCTATTTTATAGGGAAAAAATCTACTATAGTTGATTTAAAAGTATAAATACCTACTTAATCTAACATATATAAACAATGAATTAAAAAATTAAAGTTAAAATAATTTGACAGGGAATTGATAATAGTGTCATGTGGGAGAAATATCTCCATGAATACATACATAAGAATAGGAAGAGATTAATAAGGTGAGTATATTTCCATACTGTATTGCCCCAAAATTCAAATTAGTAACATTGTATTCGATATCCTATATAAAACACAACACCATGTTCATAATAGAATATAATACCCCAATATTTTACAATTTTATTTCTATATTAAAATAAATTAATTCTATTATATATCATTAAATACACAAAATACTGAGTTATCTTCTATTACACACAAAAAATACATTTTTCATATCATATGTTACACGCAAGACTGATGTTTGCTGGAAAACAATATATTATTAATATATTATTAGTTAATACAATGAGGTATAACTAAGCCATTAAATTTCTAATATGAATAGTATTAACTAACCGAGGAAAATATTTTATTTACACAAATATAATATGAATTTATTGATTACTAGTTAATTAGAAATGAAAAAACAAACCAATTGACCATAAATGATATATTTTTTTTAGGCTCAAAAAGGTGTTTTATTCTAATAAATTAAATAAAAAAAATTATTTAATGATAATAATTAAATAAATATTTTATATAATATATAAAATATTTTTCTATAATCTTTAAAAAAATTTATAAGAATGAGATAATAATCAATCTAGGGTTATTCTTATAAAAGGTATTTTTCTAATAAGACAATTTTACAACCTTTAAATGGATAAACTATTTTAAATTCAATTTTTGGATTTATTATAAATTTTATATGATAAAATAAACACAATATTTTAAAACATTGAAATAAAAACTAGCTTAGAGTGAATTTTATTATTTTTCTGTGAGGATTCGTTTTTTGATGAATAGTGAAAAATAGTGAATTTTAATTTAAAACATCATTATCAAGTATTTTATCTATAAATTAAAGAAATTCATAGAATTGGTTTTTATGTGTAATTAGATAAATATTTTATCATTTAAATAAATATAGGTCATTTAAATAAATTTTATATTAGAATTGAATTTAAAACGTAGAAATCCTTTGAAATTTTTTACTTTAAACCCCCACATTATCATCTCATCTATATGATTAAATTTAAATTAATTTTTTCCACTTCTGTTATTGGAATTAATAAAAATTGATTTTATATTTTTAATTATAAAAAATTTTAATTTCTAATATATTCAACATAATTTCTTATAGAAAATATTATTGAATGTGATTAAAATTAATTTCAATGAATAGGAAAAAAATATAGCTTAATAAGGGACAAATACATAATCTTAAGTTACCAAATCACCTATAAAATTTTGTAAATTTCAATGTATTTCCATATTTATCACTTTTACTATCAATTTTTGAATTTTTTCCATTATTGGATAAAATTTCAATGGGAAAAACGTGGCTGGAATTCTATTCTCCAAAATTCACAACAGTTCCACTCTACCATCACTATAAAATAGAATTATGTTAGGAACAATATGGGCCTATATACCCTGAGAGGGGGGGGGGGT
This sequence comes from Viscum album, assembly GCA_963277665.1. Taxonomy (NCBI): domain Eukaryota; kingdom Viridiplantae; phylum Streptophyta; class Magnoliopsida; order Santalales; family Viscaceae; genus Viscum; species Viscum album. Next base: position 1,809,301,717 of record OY728123.1, on the reverse strand, counting down.
GAATCAGGGTATGGGTATTCTTTTTCAAAGTCCTTCCTGCCCCACTGGATCTAGACCTCTTTATTACAAGGGTCACTTTGTTTGCAATTGTGTGTTTATTATGATCACTTATTTTCTTCTTTATCTGATGATGATTCTTTAAATGCAGTGCAGGGAAGTTAGTAGGCAGGCACATAGATTTTTACTTGGTTCACCCCCACTGGGCTACGTCCAAGGATCATACGCCGACAGGTTGCTGGTCGAACAAAATTCCACTATTCTTCACTAGATGTGGATACAAAGTTCAGGCTAGATCACTTCTATGCCCAGGCTCACTGCCTATACAAGGTTTAGGGTCAGCTCACTACATTCCCAAGGGTCACTCCCTGTTTCTCTCTCTCTGGCTCACTGCTGGTGGAGAGGATCACCTTCTTCCTCATCCTAAGCTCACTGCTCTTGGAAGGAATCCAATCACAATTATAGACCTGTAGGTCCCTTCATTTTCATGAATGAATGCATCTTCCTCTATATGTAGATGCTCTATTGAAGTACAAATTTCACCCGTAGATGAATATCTCTTTGCACCGAAGGTATCGGGAAACGTACCAGCTTCCACGCAGTCTGAGAATCACTGCTGGAACAAAACCTTACTTGGCGCGCAAGTCAATCTCGTCGTGCAAGTATCGGGGCGCATGTCACAACGGGCGCGCAAGTTCACCTCAGAGACTTGTGCGACACAATCTTCCCCAACTCTAAACTTGCGCGACTCTCTTCCTTTTATGCCCACATCAATATTAGTGTGCAACTACCAACTGGCACGCAACTTCTAACACTAGCGCACAACTTCAACCACTGGCGTGCAACTTCACTTGCATGACCCACACTCACCACTTGCACGACCACCACACATACGCGACGGGAGATCTGATTTCTCAAGTTTTTGAACTTCGGTGAGAATGAGGAGGGGTGGTCCAGTATTTATAGGCAATCTGACCACCCTGCGCGATGGGACACAAGTCACCTGCGCGACCCAGTTTCGGCGCGCAAGTCCCCTATCATTTAGACACTTGCGCGACAAACTCCCAAACTTGTGTGAACCTTTTTCTATAGCCATATGTTGATCTTCTGATCTTGAAAAACATATGGTGCGCAAGTTTCCTATACTCCAAGTCCACGACGCACAAGTCCTTTTGCCAGAAACACTTCTCTTCATTTGTCGATTTTTAGGCCCTAAAATTTGGCAAACACTGGAAAATGGCGCCAACTTTTATCTATTCTTTTGTACCACCACCAGATCATCCATTACTTTTATCGACATTTTTTAATTAAACATGGATTTCTGACCACAGATCTTGAACTCAACATTCCACCCTAAAATCCTCTTTGTCAATAAATTTTTATGTCATTGATTTACTTTGTAAACAATCACTACTCAGATGTCCACTTTATCAACAAACACAATCACCTCAAAAATGCTTCAATGATACCTTGAGGGATTTTTGCCCAATAATATCCCCCTTTGGGTTTGTTGAAAACTCTTCCAAAACAAAGATACATCATTGATTATTTAGCCTCCATTCGCCTAATTGAAATTCTGATAGCGATCAAGGATTTACTCAACACATACTCTTGGCCCACATGAGCAATGCTCGGTGTGAGAAACAAGAGTAAATGAAAAGTTAATCAATGAATCACTTTATCTCTGACATCCAATGTTGACACCAAACTGTTACCAATTTGTACTAAACTGATACCAATTGTTGATGGATTTGTTGGAAGACCAATTTTTGGTTTGTAAATAGTCTTACCACTTTCCAACACCACTCTTCTGCTTTTATCACGATCCTCAGCTATCGTAATGTCTATTCTTTGATCGATCACTTCTAGAATCGTCAGATTTAATACTCTCCCCCTTTCTCATTTCTCCCCCTATCTGGCTGGTCCACTGGTCAGCATCTCCACATATCTTTCATGATTTCTCGTATAGCAACACTGTCTCCCCCTTGAACAATCACTATTTTATCACCCTTTGTCAATGAACCAAAAGGTCACACTTTTGTAGTTTGTAACATAGTAGAGAACAAATATTAGTACATCATGGAATACACATCATACCTCAGGGAGAGGTGGGGTGGTTTTATATCCACACTATTTCAAGTGCGGGAAATAGACTGAACTCCCAGAGCCAGTCGATGCCTCTCAAAAGCTTCCTTGGGTAAGGCCTTTGTCAGAATATCTGCAACCTGTAACTCTGTAGTCACAAACTCGAACTTCACGATGCCCTGCTCAACATTCTCCTTGATGAAATGATACTTGATCTCAATGTGCTTTGTCCTAGAATGATGGACAGGATTTTTGCTATGATTTATAGCACTTGAGTTGTCACACTAGATTCTGATCGGAGACTTCACTTCAAATCCCATATCTTCAAGGTGCTGCTTCATCCACAATAACTATGTGCATGTTGGATTGGCCGCAATATACTTAGCTTCTGCGGTGATTAATGAAATGCAATTCTGCTTCTTCCTCAACCAAGCAATTCATAGTCCACGAAGATAAAATGCACCACCAGATGTTGATTTCATGTCATCTGCTGAACCGGCCCAGTCTGCATCAGTATATCTGAATAACTCTGTCTGAGACTTAACGTTATATGTCAGTCTGAAGTCCACTTTACCCATGATATACTGAAGTATTATTTTCACTACGATCATGTGAATATCCTTGGGATTACTTTGATATCGCGCTGCTTGGAATGTGGTGAAAAAAATATCAGGCCTTTTCGCAGTCAAGTACAACAGAATTCTGATAATTTTCCTATATTCTATGATACTAACTACCTTGCCATCCTCATATTTTGATAATCTCATCCGGGTAGCAACCGGAGTCCTCATCTCCTTGGAACTATCCATTCCATATCATTCCAACGCATCCTTAGGATATTTGGATTGTGAAATAAATGTGTCATTCCTGCCTTATGTAACGCTGAAAACCAATCTTCTTCAAATACTGATCATGCATTGAGTACCATGCTCTTGGTGCTTGTTTCAGCCCATACAATACCTTCTTCAGTGTAACATCCCAGGTAATTAAAGAATAAATAATTTTCATATTTATTAATATTAGAGAATTAAATATGAATTTTAATTAAAAGGGGTTGCTATGTTCGATAGCGTACCCGATACGCAACGATGAGTTTCTTTGAAACTTACGTAGCACACTAGTAATATAATAATATTATGTTAGTTAACAAGTAGCCGTTGTACTGGCGGGAATGAATAGAAATAACTAAAATATGAATAGATATGTTTTTAGATGTTTTTACATTTACCCAATAAAAGATAAAGGCTTAAAATACGGAAAGAGTTCAATTTTAGGCTTTTATACTCTAATTTTCACTAAAGGTTCACTTATCACCTTTTAATGGTGAACCGTCATTAAATATAGTTTTGATCACTCTTATACATTCTTTTGGACCAAATAAAACTTTTATTAAGAATCGGGACATCAAATTTTACTTTGTGTAATTTTTGGTACCTTTCTGATAAAGTTCATTTTTTATGAATAGTGTAAAATGTTGTATTTTACATCAAAACTGCTTTTTAATCTAATTTATTTATATGATTAGATTATCTTTTGAATTGGTTTTAATGTGTAATATGAATATATTTTTACCATTTTATCCAATTGTGGTCATTGGAATCAATTTCACTTTGAAATTAGACTTAAACTGGTGTCAATCTTTTGATACTTATTGTTTTGTAAAAACACGCTATTTGCTCTGGCAGCGGGAATTAATTATTAAATTAATTAATGTGACTTATATGATTTTAATTTTGTAAAATGGACTTCATTTTTGAATTCGGAATATCAAATATAGCTTAGGGTGAATTTTTGGTAATTGTCTGAAAAACTTCAATTTTTGATGAATAGTGAAACCACTAAGTGGTAATCAAGCAAACTGATTTTTCAGTTAAACGAAAGTTTACCACTAATGTGTACTGAATTTTGAAAATCCAACATACATGGTTGTCATTAAGAAGTAAAATGTGGTTCAATGAGATTAAAATAATTTTTTGGTGAATAGTAACTTATTAAGTTTTTAATCGCGATTAGTGGTAGTTAGTGTAGTTTAAGGTATAAATAATACTTTAATAATATAAAATGACCTAGACACATGTCCCAACCTCATTGGTTGTGTCATGGCCGACCAAGACAAGCCATGGCCTAACTTGGGGACCCCATGGATCCACTTTTGTTGGGAAATAACATAAATTACTTTTTATTTAATGTTAAAGTGAAAATGACACTAACATAAATTGTTTTACTAAAACAATTTTTAAGTGGGGTCATACAAGTCCAAATTTCGATTATAAATAGTCATTGGAAAGCTAAAAAGATTTCCTATATCATAGTATTTTTTTTATAATTTTTAGACATTAAATAAATTAATGTATTTATGACATAATAATGATGCAGCGATGACATCATTATTTGGCGATTTAAAATAAAATGGAATGATAATGAAATATCTACAACCTAAACATGGACAAAACCAATTGGATGAGTGTATTTCGATGCCTTATCACCTTATCCACGAATTCTACCAATGTGGGACCCTTTAAAACCGAAAAGCATTTTCAAATAAATTAATATTTCTTTACTTTCCAAAAGTGCCCCTCCTCTCCTCTTATTAAAGGCCCCCACCTCTACCTCATTTCACACACTCTTCAAGCCTTTGGCTCGGCCAACCCCTGCCCATTTGCTCTCTCCACATCCCTCTCCTAATCCTAGAGGATTCCCTTTGGGCAGAATCCTTTCAAAGGAAGCCTTTAGGCTCAAATCAAAAGTAGTTACACTTTTTAAAGGTAATTGTTTCTCTCATGTTCATTTGTTTTATTTTGCTTCTCCAAACCCCCTAAACTCTTTTTATTTACTTCTTTTGTAACAACACCAGCATCTTCAATATACTAGGATGTTTTTATAAGAGGTATTTGAGCTACACTCTCACACAACTACATCAAATGGTTAAAGAACATACGTTTTCCGTGGATGGAGAAATTATGCCTCCCGAAACGATGATTGTTCAATACTCATTTAACACCTTTAAAGGTGGCCATTATGATGTCACTATTTTTATATGATATATATTATGTATATGTTTTCCTTAAGCTTCTTTTTTTCTTCATTTTGGTCATACTTTATGGCTTCCATTATGGGTATACGCGATATCTTCATTTAAGGAAGTGCGGACAACCGCCCCCTCAAAGTGATGTGATTCGTTAATGCCATATGTGGGACGTGTAAAGGATGGATTTAAAGTTATTATATATGATGTTATACTGGAATTATAATATACCTATATATATAATTATCATTTATTTCCATTAAAGTATGAGATAGAAATGAAAGTAGCGTTCATGCGTACGTACGGACTACCGTCTCCATGAACGGTGCATTTCATTTCTTATCCCCAAATGTAATGTACTATTAAAAGTACATGTATATAATGGATATATATAATTAATGATATATCTAAATGATGAATATAATTCTGGAATTAAAATATACATAAGTCTCATTTAGTTTTAATTCCATTAATATGACAAAGAAATGAAAGTAGCGTTCATGCGTACGTACGGCTTACCGTCTCCATGAACGGTGCATTTCATTTCTTACCTCTAAATGATTATGTAATATTTTAAATACATGTATGTACTGGTTATATATGACATATATGATATCTACATCATGAATACCATTCTGGATATAATGAAACATTGACCAAATTAACAACATGTAAGTGTAAGAAGTCTATTTTTGACTTAAGAACCAAATACCGACAAAATGAACATTATTAACTTAAATGATTACATGATGTTCATAACATGGTATAAAAAGAATAATGAACTTGGAAAAGATTCATAATCAAGTAGAGATTAACTAAAGTTTATTATTCAGGAGTTTAAAGAACGGTCGGGTCAAGTCAGATACGAGGTATGGGAACTTCTTAACCCAATTTCCATTCTTTGGGTTAATCTCCTACTTTCAAATTATGTCATTATATTATTATGTCGTATCTTGTATTTGTACTTTATTTATGTGTACTTATAGTGAATACACATAATGTATCTATTTTATTTTAAAAATTATCTTTGTATGGGACTTTGTCTCAATCTCCTTTCGTTGAGGCATATTTTATTTTATACACAACTTTCTTTTATACGGTGTATAAACCCCTTTGACTTTTACGTTTACTCAAAAGGAATCTTTTTTATACGAAGCGTTTACTAAACGACAAAAGGGAATGTTTTTGTCGTACGTATGCGGCGACAACGACTTCTCCGCCGTCGTAACCGATATTTGAGTTTCGGCTTCCTCTACAAGCCATACCTTCTTTTTAAAAGAAAAATAAATATCATGTTTTACTTTTCTTTTATTTTGGTATTGAAAATGGTTTTCATAATGTTTTTATTATATCAATGTGTTGTATTGATATCTCGTGATTGAAATGTGGAAATGTTATGTTTCCTTTATGCATGTTTTATGTGATATGATTATGTTATGGTTCTTGGGCATTATTATGAAGACGGGTGGTTCCGTGATAAACTAAGGGCGGGTGAGCCCGTTATAGCTCTCCAATGCATTGGGTAACGCGAAGGAGTGAAACATTAAGGTTTCTCCGAAGAGATTTTTCAGGGAATATACTGTGATGGGTATTCCAAACGTAACCAAGAGGGTTACTCCCTACGTAAGAATGTTATGAATGCCTCAAGTTACCTTTACATATTATGATTTCTATGATTTATTCATGATTTTATGAGGTATGTTAAAGTGCCTATGTTTTATGGGTAAAGTATGATTTCATTCTTATGTATATATGAACTCATGTTTCCTTTCCATGTTTTTTTATAACCCATACTGAGTTTTTATGCTCATCCCAAGTTTTTGAAATGTTTTTCACAGGTCAAGGGAAAGGTACATGATAAGATGATAGAGTCAAGGATGTGTCAAGAAATAATCCATGTTTTATTTTAAATGTGTTTCCATTGATGGGAATGAAGAATACTATCTTTATGTAACCACTTTGTTTATATGTGGAATGTAATGCAAGTTTTATGATCTAATTCTCTAAAACTCTAAACCCGAAAAGATCCTCAATGTGTAATCTTGTAATAACTCAAGATTAAGTAAGGTTTAAGGCTGGGGCCTTATAGTTGGTATCAAAGGTCGGTTTAGATAACTTTAGGAGTTAGAATTCTATTAAATGATTATCCAAAAATATTTTTTTTCTTTTTCAAAATGATATAGCATTTAAAGATTACCATGTTGCTTCATCTAAGACATGTTTGTTCAGAATGGTTTTCCGCAGAGGAAACAGGGAAGCAGTGCTAGGAAGGCATACAGAAGGAAATAACCTTCCGAATCAGCATCCAGAAATGGTCGGAATTGGAACTGAACAGTTTGTTGCAGTAATGGCGCAGTTGACTCAGGCGATAAATGGTGGTGGTATCCATGCACGAGATCAGCCAGAACAACCGCAGAGGAACATGTCAGTGGTGGAACATTTCATGAGGCAACATCCACCATCATTCAGAGGATCATCTGACCCTGTGCAAGCTGAAGGGTGGATTAAAGCACTGGAGAAGATTTTTGATGTCATGGGGTGTTCATACAATCAAAAGGTTAGTCTTGCTATTTACCGTTTGGAGGGTGAAGCAGATCAGTGGTGGTCTATGGTTAAAATTATCAGGGACGCCGATGAGATTGATGCTCTTGACTGGGATGAATTCAAAGGTATGTTTCTTGAGAAGTATTTTCCTAAGGCTGTTCGACTTAGGATGGAAAAGCAATTCTTGGAATTGAGGCAAGAGGAAGACTCAGTGGCTGCCTATGAAGAAAAGTTCACTCGATTGCAAGGTATGCTCCAAATTTTATCCGGGACCTTGATAGTAAAATCAATCGTTTTTACTCAGGATTAAAGCCAAAGTATCGAAGGGCATTGGCTTCTCGCGAGTTTAAAAGTTATGAAAAGCTTGTTCGATGTGCTGAGAAGGTGGAAATGGAGTTTGCCGATGACCAAGTGTTCTATAACAACCAGCAGAAGAAGAGACCGAGGTGGCAGGAGAAAGGTAAGAATTCTTCAAAAAAGTCTGATGGTAAGAAAACTAAGTTTCTAGTTTGTGATAAATGTGGAAAAAGGCATGCTGGGGAATGTCTTCTGAATTCTGGAAAGTGCTACCGATGTGGTAAGATGGGACATAAGGTTCGTGATTGCACTGAAAAGGATCAAGGTGAAGGTAAGAACAAATTTGATTTACAGTTAGTGAAATGTTATAAGTGCAATGAGATGGGTCACTATGCAAATGAGTGTCCGACAAAGAGCTTGAGTGATGGGAAGCAGTTAGACTACAAGCAGAAAGGGGTGGTGAAATCCTTTGCAACTACTTCAGCAGATGTTGGGCCATCGAATGAAGTGGTGTCAGCTCTAGGGAGCTCAGTATTTTTCGAAGATTGACTTGAGGTCGGGGTACCATCAGTTGAAAGTAAAAGAAGCAGACGTTCCAAAGACTGTGTTCCGTACTAGATATATCCATTATGAATTTGTAGTTATGCCTTTGGGGTTAACCAATGCACATGTTGTATTCATGGACCTTATGAAAAAAAATATTTCCATGAGTTCTTGGATAAGTTTGTGTTTGTGTTTTGAGATTTGGGAAGAGATTGTGTGTGCCTTGTGATTCACAGTTGAAGAGAGAGTTGTTATGTGAAGCTCATAGTTCTCCGTTTTCAGTTCATCCGGGCAGTACTAAGATGTATAGAGATCTGCGGGAGTATTACTGGTGGGATGGAATGAAAAGAGACATTGCTGATTTTACTGTGAAGTGTTTGACTTGTCAGCAGGTTAAAGCAGAGCGGCAGTTACCGAAAGGGATGCTTCAGCCTTTACCAGTGCCAGAGTGGAAATGGGAGAATATATCCATGGACTTTGTTGTTGGATTACCGAAGACATCTCGAGGTAATAATGCAATCTGGGTTATTGTTGATCGCTTGACCAAGTCTGCTCATTTCCTTGCTATACGAGATACTTTCTCTCTTGATCAACTTTCCCGTTTGTATCTTAAGGAGATAGTCAGGTTACATGGAGTTCCTCTCTCCATTGTATCGGATCGTGATCCCAGGTTTACTTCTAACTTTTGGAAAGGCCTTCAGAAGTCGTTGGGTACTGAATTAAATTTTAGTACAGCTTTTCATCCTCAATCAGATGGGCAGTCAGAACGAACAATTCAGACATTGGAGGATATGCTACGAGCTTGTTCTATGGATTATCAGGGAAGTTGGGACCAACATCTTTCTTTGGTTGAGTTTTCATATAATAACAGTTTTCATTCTAGTATACAGATGGCACCATTTCAGGCATTATATGGGAAGCGGTGTCGAACTCCAGCTTTCTGGGATGAAGTGGGTGAAAGGAAGTTGATGGGACCAGAATCGGTAGAAGAGATGGCAGAAAAAGTTCAGCTGATTCAGAAACACATGAGAACAGCTCAGAGCAGGCAGAAGATTTATGCGGATAACCGGAGGAAGGATCTATCTTTCGAGGTAGGTGATCATGTTTTTCTCAAGGTTTCTCCTTGAAAAAGTGTGATGAGATTTGGTAAGAAAGGAAAGTTGAGTCCAAGGTTTATTGGACCGTACGAAATTCTGGAAAGAGTTGGATCAGTTGCATACCGAGTGGCTTTACCTCCGAGTTTATCTCAGGTACACAATGTTTTTCACGTTTCGATGTTGAGAAAGTATATGCCAAATGCATCTCATGTTTTGAGCCCAGAGGTAGTTCAGCTGGAAGAGAACCTATCTTATGAGGAACAACCGGTCCAGATTCTTGACCACAGGGAGCAAGTGTTACGGAATAAGGTGATTAAGCAGGTAAAGGTTTTGTGGAAAAACAACATGATTGAAGAGGCAACATGGTAATCTGAAAATGCTATGAGGGTTAAATACCCCCACTTATTTTGATAAGTGAATAAAATTGCGAGGACGCAATTCTCAAAAGGGGGGAAGGATGTAACATCCCAGGTAATTAAAGAATAAATAATTTTCATATTTATTAATATTAGAGAATTAAATATGAATTTTAATTAAAAGGGGTTGCTATGTTCGATAGCGTACCCGATACGCAACGATGAGTTTCTTTGAAACTTACGTAGCACACTAGTAATATAATAATATTATGTTAGTTAACAAGTAGCCGTTGTACTGGCGGGAATGAATAGAAATAACTAAAATATGAATAGATATGTTTTTAGATGTTTTTACATTTACCCAATAAAAGATAAAGGCTTAAAATACGGAAAGAGTTCAATTTTAGGCTTTTATACTCTAATTTTCACTAAAGGTTCACTTATCACCTTTTAATGGTGAACCGTCATTAAATATAGTTTTGATCACTCTTATACATTCTTTTGGACCAAATAGAACTTTTATTAAGAATCGGGACATCAAATTTTACTTTGTGTAATTTTTGGTACCTTTCTGATAAAGTTCATTTTTTATGAATAGTGTAAAATGTTGTATTTTACATCAAAACTGCTTTTTAATCTAATTTATTTATATGATTAGATTATCTTTTGAATTGGTTTTAATGTGTAATATGAATATATTTTTACCATTTTATCCAATTGTGGTCATTGGAATCAATTTCACTTTGAAATTAGACTTAAACTGGTGTCAATCTTTTGATACTTATTGTTTTGTAAAAACACGCTATTTGCTCTGGCAGCGGGAATTAATTATTAAATTAATTAATGTGACTTATATGATTTGAATTTTGTAAAATGGACTTCATTTTTGAATTCGGAATATCAAATATAGCTTAGGGTGAATTTTTGGTAATTGTCTGAAAAACTTCAATTTTTGATGAATAGTGAAACCACTAAGTGGTAATCAAGCAAACTGATTTTTCAGTTAAACGAAAGTTTACCACTAATGTGTACTGAATTTTGAAAATCCAACATACATGGTTGTCATTAAGAAGTAAAATGTGGTTCAATGAGATTAAAATAATTTTTTGGTGAATAGTAACTTATTAAGTTTTTAATCGCGATTAGTGGTAATTAGTGTAGTTTAAGGTATAAATAATACTTTAATAATATAAAATGACCTAGACACATGTCCCAACCTCATTGGTTGTGTCATGGCCGACCAAGACAAGCCATGGCCTAACTTGGGGACCCCATGGATCCACTTTTGTTGGGAAATAACATAAATTACTTTTTATTTAATGTTAAAGTGAAAATGACACTAACATAAATTGTTTTACTAAAACAATTTTTAAGTGGGGTCATACAAGTCCAAATTTCGATTATAAATAGTCATTGGAAAGCTAAAACGATTTCCTATATCATAGTATTTTTTTTATAATTTTTAGACATTAAATAAATTAAAGTATTTATGACATAATAATGATGCAGCGATGACATCATTATTTGGCGATTTAAAATAAAATGGAATGATAATGAAATATCTACAACCTAAACATGGACAAAACCAATTGGATGAGTTTATTTCGATGCCTTATCACCTTATCCACGAATTCTACCAATGTGGGACCCTTTAAAACCGAAAAGCATTTTCAAATAAATTAATATTTCTTTACTTTCCAAAAGTGCCCCTCCTCTCCTCTTATAAAAGGCCCCCACCTCTACCTCATTTCACACACTCTTCAAGCCTTTGGCTCGGCCAACCCCTGCCCATTTGCTCTCTCCACATCCCTCTCCTAATCCTAGAGGATTCCCTTTGGGCAGAATCCTTTCAAAGGAAGCCTTTAGGCTCAAATCAAAAGGAGTTACACTTTTTAAAGGTAATTGTTTCTCTCATGTTCATTTGTTTTATTTTGCTTCTCCAAACCCCCTAAACTCTTTTTATTTACTTCTTTTGTAACAACAACAGTATCTTCAATATACTAGGATGTTGTTATAAGAGTTATTTGAGCTACACTCTCACACAACTACATCAAATGGTTAAAGAACATACGTTTTCCGTGGATGGCGAAATTATGCCTCCCGAAACGATGATTGTTCAATACTCATTTAACACCTTTAAAGGTGGCCATTATGATGTCACTATTTTTATATGATATATATTATGTATATGTTTTCCTTAAGCTTCTTTTTTTCTTCATTTTGGTCATACTTTATGGCTTCCATTATGGGTATACGCGATATCTTCATTTAAGGAAGTGCGGACAACCGCCCCCTCAAAGTGATGTGATTCGTTAATGCCATATGTGGGACGTGTAAAGGATGGATTTAAAGTTATTATATATGATGTTATACTGGAATTATAATATACCTATATATATCATTATCATTTATTTCCATTAAAGTATGAGATAGAAATGAAAGTAGCGTTCATGCGTACGTACGGACTACCGTCTCCATGAACGGTGCATTTCATTTCTTATCCCCAAATGTAATGTACTATTAAAAGTACATGTATATAATGGATATTTATAATTAATGATATATCTAAATGATGAATATAATTCTGGAATTAAAATATACATAAGTCTCATTTAGTTTTAATTCCATTAATATGACAAAGAAATGAAAGTAGCGTTCATGCGTACGTACGGCTTACCGTCTCCATGAACGGTGCATTTCATTTCTTACCTCTAAATGATTATGTAATATTTTAAATACATGTATGTACTGGTTATATATGACATATATGATATCTACATCATGAATACCATTCTGGATATAATGAAACATTGACCAAATTAACAACATGTAAGTGTAAGAAGTCTATTTTTGACTTAAGAACCAAATACCGACAAAATGAACATTATTAACTTAAATGATTACATGATGTTCATAACATGGTATAAAAGGAATAATGAACTTGGAAAAGATTCATAATCAAGTAGAGATTAACTAAAGTTTATTATTCAGGAGTTTAAAGAACGGTCGGGTCAAGTCGGATACGAGGTATGGGAACTTCTTAACCCAATTTCCATTCTTTGGGTTAATCTCCTACTTTCAAATTATGTCATTATATTATTATGTCGTATCTTGTATTTGTACTTTATTTATGTGTACTTATAGTGAATACACATAATGTATCTATTTTATTTTAAAAATTATCTTTGTATGGGACTTCGTCTCAATCTCCTTTCGTTGAGGCATATTTTATTTTATACACAACTTTCTTTTATACGGTGTATAAACCCCTTTGACTTTTACGTTTACTCAAAAGGAATCTTTTTTATACGAAGCGTTTACTAAACGACAAAAGGGAATGTTTTTGTCGTACGTATGCGGCGACAACGACTTCTCCGCCGTCGTAACCGATATTTGAGTTTCGGCTTCCTCTACAAGCCATACCTTCTTTTTAAAAGAAAAATAAATATCATGTTTTACTTTTCTTTTATTTTGGTATTGAAAATGGTTTTCATAATGTTTTTATTATATCAATGTGTTGTATTGATATCTCGTGATTGAAATGTGGAAATGTTATGTTTCCTTTATGCATGTTTTATGTGATATGATTATGTTATGGTTCTTGGGCATTATTATGAAGACGGGTGGTTCCGTGATAAACTAAGGGCGGGTGAGCCCGTTATAGCTCTCCAATGCATTGGGTAACGCGAAGGAGTGAAACATTAAGGTTTCTCCGAAGAGATTTTTCAGGGAATATACTGTGATGGGTATTCCAAACGTAACCAAGAGGGTTACTCCCTACGTAAGAATGTTATGAATGCCTCAAGTTACCTTTACATATTATGATTTCTATGATTTATTCATGATTTTATGAGGTATGTTAAAGTGCCTATGTTTTATGGGTAAAGTATGATTTCATTCTTATGTATATATGAACTCATGTTTCCTTTCCATGTTTTTTTTATAACCCATACTGAGTTTTTATGCTCATCCCATGTTTTTGAAATGTTTTTCACAGGTCAAGGGAAAGGTACATGATAAGATGATAGAGTCAAGGATGTGTCAAGAAATAATCCATGTTTTATTTTAAATGTGTTTCCATTGATGGGAATATGAATACTATCTTTATGTAACCACTTTGTTTATATGTGGAATGTAATGCAAGTTTTATGATCTAATTCTCTAAAACTCTAAACCCGAAAAGATCCTCAATGTGTAATCTTGTAATAACTCAAGATTAAGTAAGGTTTAAGGCTGGGGCCTTATATTCAGCCTGCAAACATTGTTCTCATCTTGTTGCGATAGACCCATTTAGTCCCAATGACATTCTTGTCTGCTGGTCTTGAAACAATCTCCCATGTCTGGTTCTTCTCACTCTGATCAAGCTCTTCATTTATAGCTTGAACCCAGTATTCATCTTCTGCTACATCGGAAAAACTTTTCAGTTCCACCTGAGATAAAAACGATGTCTGCTATAATGAATTCATTCTTCGAGTCTGAACTGGTGCTGTCTGATCACCAATGATATTATGCCTATCAATTTCAGCTTGACTCTTTGGCTTCCTTGCAGATATAGACTTGAAACTTTCATGTTCATCATCAGTATCTTCTTCTAAATTAGCATAAGCCACTTCTGCTTCCCTTGTGTTTCTTTCTTCCTCAACACATTCATCAGAAAATTTTTCACTGACTCATTCTTCAGTGGCTTCATTTTCTTCAGCTACTTTTCTCTGTGCCATTGTTCAATGACGTCATTTCATTGAACATCTTATTTCATATTTTTGTTGACACACCTTTGATTTTCTCTCACAGCTTCACGGTATCTTGAAAGTAGTCAGCTGATACCACATTGTTAGAACAAAATAGATAATCATGAAAACCTGTGTGTTGCTACTTTTCCACGAATCATTCTTCATGAGCATAGACATTCATCCTTCATATCATATTGAGATCATGCATCTGATTAGGATATAGAATTCTCCCCCTGTGTTATGCAACTCTTCCATCTGTTAGGCCCAACTGTATAGACCCATAACCATTCTTTTCCTCATGCATCATTTATTCCCATGTTCCAATCAGAATTGAGCCGTTAAAAAATCTCTAAGACTACTGAGTTGCCACTTGGTGTAGGAAACAAGAGACAATGTCAATAACACATTCAATTCCAATTGTTCTATGTTGCTCCCTTTCATCATCAACTTTGATACCTTATTTGAGTCAATCAAAACATTGAAGCATATCACATCTCCACTTTGCATCTTTAGATGCCTCTTCCCCATGGATCGTATCTCCCTAAAACCTGAAACACATGAATCATTAGTTAATCTCATTTATATACATAGGGAGAGGGGCTTCTTCTGGACTCCTCAAGATGAGGATTGTGGTTGATCCTGATGGGTCAACCCTTTGATTCTTTCATGAAGAGCATCACACTATTTCCTTGCTTCTTCTAGCTGTCTAGCCAACTTTAACTGCTCTGGCCATATGACTAAGCATTCATTACCCACATGCTGATCCTTTTTCTGATATATAAATTCTGTAGGCTTGGCCTTTCTCACCATTTGAAGTTTAAACCCACTAGTACACATTTTCTTCTTTGATGTTCCACCAAAATTCCATTTTCCTTGATTATTTCTCTGAGTAGGAATCTCTTTTCTTTCCAACTTCCCTTGCTTCTTCCACCATTGCAAGGATCTTTCACCTTCCTCCACTTTTCTCTGTGAAACACGACATGTGAATTTTTCAATACGTTCTTTGTTCATCTTTCTTTTATCAGATGTCTGAGTCATCAAACTATTTTTCATTAGTGGTGATTCCTCTCTTGAATGTTCAATCTTCTTTATCACAGCTGATGTAGATCTCCCCTTAATCTTCTAGTTTTGTTCAGATTCTCTCCTTGAGAGTTGTTATGAGTATGACCGAGGCGGTGATGATACACCTTTCGTTCAACTCCATGTGATTACCCTGAGGCTCTAAGACGATTCTCCTCCTGACCACATTGTATCCCAGTGTAGAATTTCTCATTATGCATCACTGGAGTCAAGAATCTACTTTCGAGTTCCTTTTCCTTTTCTGTGTTCTTCTTGCTGAAATTTCTTTCAAAATGCCGATAATCTTAACATATGAAACATTTTCCATCAAAGGCATATCTCATTTCATCATCTCTCATCCGAGATGTTGATGCAGCTTGAGTTCTTCTTCTGACATTGATCTCATGAGCTTCCTGACACATATTCATGGTGTGTCCCATTCTTCCACAGTAATAGCATATAATGAATGTTTTCCTCTGAGAGACTCTTCTCTCTAATTTCAAATGATGCTTCATCTTATTCTTATATTCAACAAAGTTTCTATTTTCACAGCCTGATATGTATTCATGATCCTCTAAACGGATGCTTGATGTGTGGCCGTGAAACCTACAGAAATAGCACATGTCGTCACTTATTTTTGTAACTGACCTCTTAGGCCTATCTCCAGCACCTATATGTTTTTCTCCACTCCTACAGCTGTTCACGGCTCCCTTCATATCATGCATGGAAGGTGATTCATCAAATCCAATACCAGCTTTTCTGAAACTTTCTGGTCTTTGAGCTAAGAAAATATTTTGTTGTTTCTCTTCAGAAATAGCTTATCTGTTCTTCATTTTATTATCACATGTCGAAGGATGATCAAATAGTAAGTGCAAGGAATCCTTCATTTTAGGCTTTCCTCTAGCATTGGATTTCCCTATTTCCTTCGTCACTGATTCTATCTCTTCTTTCTACTTATGAATCATTAAGTCACTTGATTCAAGTTGACCATCAAGTTCTCTCTTGACAGACTTTCCTCTACTCATCTCAACTTCCAATTCTCGTGTAAGCTTATCCACAATGTCACTATGCTCCTTTAGTTTCAATTTTTCTTGAGAAATAGAATCAAAACAACATGCATTGTCTTGTTGTAGTCTTTGATTCTTCTTAACTAGCTCAGATAGCTGTGTAGCAAGATCAACATTTCTGGCTTTCAGATTCTAAACTCCATCTGACTTTTGACTCTCTTCATAATCACCAGCCTTTTGTTTTACTTTTATTTTAGCCACATTTTGATGTTCTTCACCTTGAGAATCATTCTTTTCCTTTAGCTCAGTAGCTACATCAATAAGTCTTTGATTCAAACTTCTTATCTTGTTGATCTCAGTTTCCAGTGCTTGGATTCGAATGTCTTTAGACTAAATTTTATTGGTGTTTCCAACGTCACCTGGATTATCAGGTTCTTTGATGCACTTGACTTAATCATTCACTTTTCTATTCAAGACATAGATCTCCCTTTTCTGTTTTTCAATCTTAAGCTTATACTCACCATCTGATTCTATGTTCTCTGGTGCTGATAACATGAGTTTCTCAATTTAATCCATCAACTCAGACTTCTCTTCTTCCTGCTGCTGCATGTATAGTTTGGCATCACGAAAAACTTTGTTAGCTTTCATGGTTTTGTCTCTCCAAACATTTATCTCTTCAAGAGCTGCCTCTAACTTAGCTTGCATGTCTATTCTTCGTTCAATTATTTCTTCTTCAGCCTCACTTGTTTCAATGTCACTTTGAAGTTCATGTACTTCACTCATTCCTGCATCATGCTTGAGTGAATCAATCTTTTCCCTATCAGATTTATCCAGACCTTCCTTCAATAAGCTGTTTGATTCTTTTAGTTGAATCAGAATTTTTCCAAAAACACTTCCACACTGAGGGAAATTACCAGACTTCTGATTCTTCTTTGATTCTTATCCTTTTCCCATGGCTGATTGAGATAAGAGGAAACTGTATCTTCAACCACACAGATCGACTACACCAAGTCGAGGCAAACAACTCTGATAAAAGAAAACAGCCCTCTGATACCAATTGTTAGGACCAATATGGGAATATATACCCTGAGAGGGGGGGTGGTGAATCAGGGTACGAATATTATTTTTCAATGTCCTTCCTGCCCCACTGGATCTTGACCTCTTTATTACAAGGGTCACTTTGTTTGCAATTTTGTGTTTATTATGATCACTTCATTTCTTCTTTATCTGATGATGATGCTTTAAATGCAGTACAGGGAAGTAAGTAGGCAAACATAGAGATTTTTACTTGGTTCACCCTCACTGGGCTACGTCCATGGAGCATACGCCGACAGGTTGTCGGTCGTACCAAATTCCACTATTCTTCACTAGATGTGGATACAATGTTCGGGCTAGATCACTTCTATGCTCAGGCTCACTGCCTATACAAGGTTTAGGGTCAGCTCACTGCTTTCCCAAGGGTCACTCCATGTTTCCCTCTCTCTGGCTCACTGCAGGTGGATAGGATCACCTTCTTCCTCTTCCTAAGATCACTTCTCTTGGAAGGAATCCACTCACAGTTTATAGACCTGTAGATCTCTTCATTTGCATGAATTAATGCATCTTTCTCTGTATGTAGATGCTCTATTGAAGTACAACATTCACCCTTAGATGAATATCTCTTTGCACCGAAGGTATCGGGCAACGTACCAGCTTCCATGCAGTCCGAGAATAACTACTGGAATAGAACCTTACTTGGCGCGCAAGTCAATCTCGGCGCGCATGTATCGGCGCGCAAGTCACAACGGGCGTGCAAGTTCACCTCAGACACTTGCGCGACACAATCTTCCCCAACTCCAAACTTGCGCGACTCTCTTCCTTTTACTCCCAAATCAATATTGGTGCGCAACTACCAACTGGTGCACAACTTCTAACGCTGACACACAACTTCAACCACTGGCGCGCAACTTCACTTGCGCGACCCACACTCACCACTTGCGTGACCACCACACCTACGCGACGGGAGCTCTGATTTCTAAAAGTGTTGAACTCCGGTGAGAATGAGGAGGGGTGGTCCATTATTTATAGGCAATCTGACCACCCTGCGGGATGGCACGCAAGTCACCTGTACGACCCAGTTTCGGCGCGCAAGTCCCCTGTCATTTAGACACTTGCGCGACCAACTCCCAAACTTGTGCGAACCTTTTTACATAGCCATATTTTGATCTTCTGATCTTGAAAAACACATGGCGCGCAAGTTTCCTATAATCCAAGTCCTCGGTGCGCAAGTCCTTTTTCCAAAAACACTTTTCTTCATTTGCCGATTTTCAGGCCCTAAAATTTGGCAATCACTGGAAAACGGCACGACCTTGTATCTGTTCTTTTGTACCACCTCCAGATCATCCATTCCTTTTATCGACGTTCTTGAATCAAACATGGATCGTTGACCTCAGCTCTTGAACTCGACATTCCACCATGAAATCCTCTTTGACAACAAATTTGTATGTCATTGTTTTGTTTTTTCAACAATCACTACTCAGATGTCCACTTTGTCAACAAACACAATCACCTCAAAAATGATTCAATGATACCTTGAGGGATTTTTGCCCAACAAATTCAACCCTCCCAATTCCTCACATCACGCAAGACACATTAACCTGACCATGATATGACAAAAAATATCTTCCACATCCCTTTTCTAATCCAAGAATACTCAACTTGGTAATTAATATATCAATGGAATCCTATTGGTGAAAACCAAAATGAGTTACCCAATTAAGTTGTAACATCCTTCTCAAACTCTTTATTTTTACTTATTTCTTCACTTTTTCAATTATTATTATTTCATTATTATATAAAAACATATCATAAATATATTTATATAATATTATTTTAGTGGTTTGAACTACAATCACACACACATCAAACTTATTGGGGATTAACATACTGTTTATGTGTACTGCAAACTACTACTTCACAAAAAAAGATTTTCACTTTTAGTTTTCCACTTTTCATGGTTGGGAATTATGATAGAAAATATGACTATATATTTTTTTATTATATTTATATTTTGATTTTACTTTATAAATTGTTTATAACTTATAACATTATGCACTTCATTTTGTGTGAAAAAGATTACATCGATTCTTGAAGTGTAGACTGCCACCCCCTCAATGCAATGTGATTCCTTCACGCTATACATGAAATATATAAAACAAGGTTTTAATAAACCATTTTATAATATATAAATATACATGATACTATAATTATAATATATATATATATATAATTTTATTTTCAATATTTTAACAAGATAATGATATTAAAGTAGTGTTTATGTGTTTGTACGTCCTACCTTCTCCATGAACGGTGCCTTATAGTTATTAAGTCTAAACATTATGGATTATTATAAATACATATATAACAATTTTATATTATATTTAAATAATGATTTATTTCTTTTTTTGATAAAACCATGATAGTAACACTAAGTAACATGTAAAAAAATACTTGACAAACTAGCCAATTAACACCTAAAATAGTTAAAATAATGAAAATTATTATCAAATGGGTAATTAGATAATATAAAAAAATAATATATGATATTATAATCTATAATATGGTTCTATAATATGTTTTTAACACTCTAAAAAGACTTACATTGAAATTTAAATTACTTTCACCAAAAATAAAATTCAATCTAAGGGATTTCATCTTATTTTACATTCCATTGAGACTTATTTGCAGTTATGCACTTAGTTTCTATTATATTGTGTATATACATCTCTTTGAAATGTTATATAATGAATATTTTTATCTTCATTATATTTTATGCATAATTTATTTTTATTCCTTCATGGAGACAATGATTTAAATGTTTCAATGTGGTATGAAACACTTAGGTATGTTTAATATTATTCGTCTCAAGAGAATATTTTATTATTATCTTTGAAATATCACATAATTTTGTGATTATTAACATTATATTGAATTAATAACTCTATTTTTGGGCAAATAATTTCCCATATAAAGGGTAAATACTTCAAATTTTTCATATAATTTCATGATTCATTCTTTATTCATGGTATTTTTTGTATCAATTATAATTATTTTATCTTAAAGGATTTGCATTAAAACATACCATGTCGGGAATAATTTCAAAAACCAATTTATTTTCATTGGTTTATATTAAAACATCAATATAATTAATATTCTAATAAAACAAATTTAATTAATATTTACTCTTTATTTTTTATTTCCACTTATTTATGTGGACTTATATTTGTTACACATAATCTACTCAATTAATTATTCTCACTTCAGCATTATAATATTTTCAATCGTTTACATTATATTTCATTTTAATGGGATTTTTTACTCTCGAATTTCAATCAGAAAAAATTATATAGTGGTTTTATTATAAAACCTTTCATTTATATTTCATTATTTTTTTCCTGACCTTTATCAAAAAATATTACCATTCTTCTACTCTTTGCACCATAAAATTTTTTATAATTTTTTTTAAGAAAACATGACTCCATATCTCTCTTTAATCAGAGAACATGTTTTCTTCTAAAAACTAGGTTTTATAATATATATTATATATTTTTAATGATTCCAAAATATTTTATTAAAAAATTACTCTTTCTTACCAATGTTTTCAAATTAATATTCTTGTCTTCTTCTGAAAAAATTTATAACATTATTACATTGAAAAATAAATAATACTTTTACCTTTTATCCAATGTAGGTATTTACCCACTATCATTTCTTTGAAGTATCCTTTTTCTTGTTTAATAGTTGGTTTTTAATATTAAATTTATTTTAAGGTAAACTTTAGTGAAATAGATTAAAAAACAAAATAATTTGACTATTTCTCTAAAAAAGCCTTTTAAAACATCTATTATAGTATGTCAATTAATAAAAAACTACCCATTATTTATAATTTACAGGGGATTTTTTATATTGATTCCATTCTTATTCTTTGTTTGCATAGTTTTTGATTTATTTACACAAGGTTAGTATTCAGATTAACTTACTTGATCTCTTTGTTAGTACTCTTTGAAAACATAATTTCCATCATCCACTAGACAATGATTTTTCCCTAATTATCTATATCAATTTTTCATGGAAATATATATTTCTTAAACCATATATAATGTTTATATTTTTTGTTTAATTTGAATTCCCTAACATATATTAAAAAATATATGTTATCACCTTCACCCCCTCCCACACCCTAAACCTCTCCACCCCTTCTTTTTAACTCATGGGGGCATGCCCTACCATGATTCCTCATATATCAAATCACCACCACTGTACCCAAGCAGATGTCACCCACCCATCCATTCTCACCCCCTAGACATCCAAAATCCCCCTCACGCACTCTAAACTCATAACAACCAAATCCACTTCTTCTAGATCAACCATACAGTATATTCAATCCTCACAGCCCCCACCCCCATAACCCCTATTTTACCACCTATCGGGGCTCCTATATTGCATGCACTCCCTCCATGTCCTCTCTCTTACCATCAATACACCCATGTCGGAGTGTCCACCACCACCAACTCTAATCCTAGTAACTGATGTTTCCCAATATCTTCCACAATCCATGATTTTGTTGCTTGCATCCCCTAAGTTTTCCACTATCTGAAATTCAACATGCTATTAGAGGTAAACCTTTTGATTCTTGATACATTATATAAACCATCTATTTTAGGGTTATAATTTTTATAATAATAATATATCATCTATAACTCTATAGAGGAAACCTATTTGGGGGAATAATTCCACGAGGTTAATAACAAGAGAAATAATTTTTTATTATGATAAATATTTGATTACAAATATTATAACAACTATAAATAATAATTTTATGGAAATTTTATAGTAATAGAATAAAATATTTCTATTATTATATCTGGCAGCATTGACAATCTTTTTTAATATAATTTTTTTGATATACTTGTTTATGAATATACATTCTGTAGGGGGAATCCAATTTTTCATGATAATATAATAATTAGTCCCTGGGGAAATAAATTTATGGATATCAAATAATTTTTTTCCAAAAGTTGTTAAGGATTGTGACATATTACAATGGTGACGACTAATTATGATATTAAATGTCCATCAAATTTATTTTCACAAAAAAGGTAATGTGGATATTTAATAAGTTACAAATGGTAGATTAAAAATATGATATAAAAAGTAGATTTTATAAATACACTCTAATAAATAAAATTAAAATAATAAGCCATATCCAATAGATGAGTTAGAAGAATAAATATTATAATTTAATTATAAAGATTTGGATATATATCAATCCATCACTTATAACAATTATAAATAAATATTAAAAATATCTTTCTTGATCCTTCTGGTGAAATACCATTTATCTTATTTAAAATAATTCAAATATTTTAAATCTCTAGGGAGTTTGGGATCTTGATATCCATTTCATGTCAATTTCTCACCCACTATCAAGGTATTTTTCCAATCATAAAATTTAGTTTCTCTATCAAAAAATTTATTTCTCAAATTATGAAGTAATATTTTATTTATATATTTACTGAATTAATTTTTTATTTTTATAATATAATATTCATTATAGATATATAAATTTATAAATTGAATGTAAAAATTATTTTTAAAAATTTAATATTTATATCATAATTAAAATATATAAATATTTATTTATATTAAATTCTGTATTTATTCAAAATTTGATACATAATATTATAATCATTGAAATTAAATATTTAGTAATCATTAGACACATAAATATCCATGATAGTTATATAAATAAATTTTATATAGACTTGTGTTTTGAAAAAATAATTTTTAAAATAACCATGGGTAATATATTAATATATATATATATATGACTGATAATTGTTGATTTTTTTAATTCTTCAACCTCTATTACCTTTTTAATTGAATATCCAAAAAGTATTTCTCTATGATCAAAATAATATTTTAAATAATTAATGGTATACATAGTATATTATAACATAAAATTATATGATCAATATATTTTTTAATATTTTTGATGTTTGGGATGAGTATGAATTGAATTATACATTTAATTTGTTACTTTTATTTATAATAAAATTATTGATAAGAAATTAATAAAAAATCCTTTAATATACAGCCTTATATAAATGTAACTAGTTATTTTATAGATACAAATATGTATATGTCTCGGATTAGTCATACAAATAGAAAATATAATGAATTTTTTGAGGGAATTATGTAGTTTATAAATGTTACTAAAGGATATAAAATAAACTATTTTATTTCCCTAGGTTTAAAATGTTCAAAAAGATATCAATTCACATGAGATACCATGAGGGACTTTATATTATTGAATGGTATTCTGAAAAATTATAAGATTTTGTCTCGTCATGGGGGAGAATATATTTTATTTCATCTTACGTAAATATTTCATATGGATTTTTATGTGAGGATAAATGATCTGATGTATGATATTCATTCTATAGTATTATCTGGTTAGGCCCTTGAATACATTTATAACTACAATTATGTTACTTGTGAGATCAAACTATGATGTTATGTATATCATGATTTATTGAGGTTTAATTAAATAATTGATATTGCACAAGATTTATTATATTATGGGAGTATTTATTATAGTAATTTTTCATTTATCATCGATTTTTTCACCTGAAGGCTTTGAATTAGTTATCTGGCACAACATTTGACATGATGTTGGAATTATTAATGAATATACATCTAACTTAGGTTATGTTTCCGGAGTTATACTACCATGATTTTAATTTGACAGATAACATATGTATTCATATATTATAACATAGTTGCATGTTCAAATAACTATTCATTTTTTATAAATGAATCCTTGAATTTTTTAATTTTGTGGACTATTACTCGTTTAAGTGGGATGATAAAGGGGAAAATAAGACACATAAATGATAGAATATGAAATAGGGGAAACCAATTTCAAATAATAAAATACACTAGGATCCACTGAATTTTAGGTTGAAAATATTATTTATTTCATTTAATGTTCTTAAATTAATGATATAGAATGTGAAATAAATAAAGAATTTGTTATGCTAACCCACCCAGAAGAATCTCTCACATAGAATGATTTTCATTAGAGACACCTAGTCATTCCGAAAGATATTAATAATTTCCAATTGGTTTTGTCACTAAATGATTACAATTCAATAAAGTATATTGTAGTGTAAAATCATAGAACACGGAAAATGGTGTTGGTTGACTATAAATATTCTCAGTGTCTTTGTATAAAACAATGAAAAAATCTATTACATTCTACTCTTATTGATTAACCGTGAAGTTTGTGGGATAAGAAGGATTTTTTATATCAACTATTTATTAATTAGTTCAATGTATTTTGGGGTGATGGTGTGATGATTTAAGACTGTGAAATGAATGATTTTTTTAAAATGCTGGATTCTATATTTTGGACAATCAATGACATCTTATCTTTTGAAAATTCATTTGGTTGGAGTATTAAATGGAAATTTTATTTTCATTTTTGAAATATATATATATATGTATATTGATTAAAAAATGGAAAAATGGTCATACATGGTTCATTGGCGTTTTTCCCTCTCAGTGCATGTTTAGAAAGTAAAGAATTTCCTATAATAGTATCATCAAATTAAAGCCTTCACCAAAGATCATGACCAAAGTAGAAATATTATAATAGGATGTGGAAGAAATCCTACACATTGTATATTAAATTTAGAATTTTATCACTCAGTCATTAACAAATAATCAAAGTCCAGGTCGACAGTGTGGTCAGGTGAGGAAAGAGAAAATTGTTTTTTATTATCCCTAACTAGAAAGAAACATTCTAAGACATAATATATAAGTCCTATAAATTGAAAAGTATATTTTTTATAATATATTACCGAACATTTAAGGTGTGGTTGGGAAATAAAAGGTCCATTTCTATACACAATGTGAATTAGATGAATTTTTCAATGAATGAATTGAATTTGTAGTAGGGTGGTGGAATCAATGCTTATATTCCCACATCATAGTATTTAATTTTGTAAAAAATAATGAATAAAAATGATTAATTTTTAAAGATTCTCAAGGTTACTAATAGATATATTTTTTATATCCCAGGTATTCTGATGTGATAGGAATAACAGATCAAGTGTTCATAATACTTAAATAGTTGATTCTATTCATAATTTATGATTGTTTATCACAAAATATTGTTCAATATTTGATTGAGATAAATAATTTTTTAGATATATTTGTATATGAAATAAACAAATGAGTTATTTAAAAAACATTATATAGAATTTTACATATGCTTAGTCATGTGGAGAATCTATTTCACCATAAATTTTTTATGTTTTTCTTCACATGAATGTTCACATGACTGATGATATAATGGATACATGTCTAGTGAAATTGAGTTGGATGTATCCTATAGAGTTTTTTCAAAATATATTAAAATTATTTATACAAAAAAAGATTATCTAGAAGTATTAACTTCCAAAGGTTATTTTATAGGTGAGTGTAAAACGTTTTATACATAACATCCTGGGGTTTATATAAAAATTCAAATAATCCCTCAATAATTCATAATTTCCTTGTCAGATAAGAAAATATATTTTATATGGAAAACATCATGTGGGTACAATATCATTACAATATCTTGTTAGATACTCCATTAGTTTCACAATTTCTATAGTAATTTTAATTTTCCTTTTATAGTTTAACTTTGAAATGTTTTGTATCATATATATATAGGTCATTTAAATATGTCGTTATAGTTTTCAAGAAATGTATTAATGATTTAAAAGAAGAGATGTACCATGTAATTGACTATAAAATAAAATAGTCCCATTATGCATCATTTTGTGGTTGGTTTATGTATTTTTATGTATAAATGGATTTTCATTAAAATTGAAGTATAAAACTAATTAATATCTTCCTAAAATGTAATTTAATTATATGAAACATATATGCGCATAACTGTTATGTGTTATATAAACCTGTGCAAACAGAATAATTTAACCAACAGGATGGGTTCCCATCAATAATGTGTAGTCATTACAATGCTTTATATTCTTATACCTTTTGGATTATCATTAAAAATGTTGTTGTGAAAGGAGAAACACAAAATAGTGGCATTGGTTGTCCATCTATCAATTTTGTTTGGTATGTTGACCAATTGATGTATATCATTGAATTCTTATATGTGCATGGTTTTAGATACATATTGTTAACGTTTAATTGGTTTGATCATGTATGTGTAGGTCTATTAGATATATATCATTTTACATTTGTGGATGTTAATGGAATGTTATATAGAAATGAATGAGTTAGTAATGAACCTTTCATTTAGGAATAACAATAATTAAAATATTTCTTTATTACCTATCCATCTAATATGAATAACAATGTTTTTGTTAAAATTAAATGCGATGAGTGTTTTCAATTGATGGATGATGAACCTAATACCCTTTCCATTGATGAAAAATAGCTTGATAAACATGACATTGTCAATACAGAAGAAGATAATATTTGGGATAGATAGAATATTGAAATAGAAATAGTGGATTTTCTTATTTAAGAATGGTTTTATTATTTACCTTCTCTTAGGATTAATTTTGTTAAAAAAAATTAATTTTTTTCTAAGATTTTTAATTTTTTGGTATTTATTAACTCTAACATTGATATACAGATCCATGACAAATTAAATTATTATAGTAATTAAATATAATTTAATATTTTCTTGAAATACATAAATACAAAATTTACCATAATATATAAATATATAAAAATAGAAAACCATAAAATATATTTAAATTATGATAATAAGTAATATAAAAATATGATAACAATATAATTCAATGATTGGGAGACTACTTCACTTCAAGTAATTTCTTATAATAAAATGTTACACTATGATTTCAGAGATAAAATGAATGAGGAATGTGTCATTATATATTAACTATAAATAATTATTTGAATCCAAATGTAATTATAAAAACATTTTTTCAATTTCTTTGCATTCAAGCATCTCACCCTACTACCCAATTTCCCCTAATCAATGAGTCACCACTAAAACAATATCAGATACACTCACCTCTATATTAGACATTTGAGTTAATTA
The DNA here is from genome assembly GCA_963277665.1 of Viscum album. Taxonomy (NCBI): domain Eukaryota; kingdom Viridiplantae; phylum Streptophyta; class Magnoliopsida; order Santalales; family Viscaceae; genus Viscum; species Viscum album. The sequence goes on along the minus strand of OY728123.1, from coordinate 1,809,273,849 downwards.
TTCAACATCTATAACTTGTCCTTTAATAAAAATGAACACATTTTACAAGAATATATGTAGTTTTATTAGACCATTTATTATGCCTAAATATAATTAATGTAATGGATATATTAAAATCTGAAGCTAAAACATTATAAATAAAAAATCCCATTGGTGATAAATATAGTAACATGGTAATGGAATTTATATAAGATAAATATCTCTTATATTTTTCATAACACTTATACATGGATTTACTTTTTCACACACACAGGTAAATGATTTCTCAATAAACCTCAATAAACATAATTTTATGTTCCAAAATTATCATTTTACACTAATTAAAATAACATTATCTATTTACTCGTTTAGAATGAATCATTAAATTGAAAGAAATAATCCACTTAATCTAAGATAAATTTTTATTAAAATAAATTATATTTTATGAATTTTTATCCTCATGTCCTAAGAATAGGTGACCTATTGATTTTAATGTGATATTGTCTCTTAGAGTATGATAGATATGGTTCTATCAAATATTTTATTCATACACAAAACAAACTACAAGTACACCCTCTAAACTTATTTTTTATTATATATTCAATATAAACACTATAAGTGTGAATTATTTTGTTATTTTAAATTAATAAACACATTTGGAAGGTGGGATATAATGTTTGGTAGAATAAACCATTTCATTTTTGGTCTTTCCTTGTGATGTGGGACATTATTCTATGTTTAGTTTCTTTTTTGTTTTAGGGATATTTATTTATAAAACATATAACACCATTAGTTGGATGAATGATCATTTTATTGAGAAAAATAATTAAATATATAATATAAAAATATTATGATTAGTATTCCTCCAATGGGTGTTCATTTTTAATTTTTCATCCTGACTTCATAATCCATATTTTCATCATAGTCCATTGGTAGTTTGAAATTAATTGGAAAAAATTCAATTATATTTTCCATAAATCAGTTTCCTTATACCAATGTTTTATCCAAATCAGTCACATTTTTTTTGTGATTTTTTCTTAATTACCCCTCAACTATGTAATTTTTTCTCTTATTTTTTATGCTTTCAACATTTATATCTTATTTTAATAAAAAATACTTGAGTAGATTTGTGTCTTATAGAAAACCTGTTTCATGTATAATAATGTAAGCCTAAAGGATTTCATCAATATTACATTCTATTATGGAATCTTAAAAAAACATGTCTCATTTTGATATTTTCATATTTGAAATTTTAAATTCAAATATTTTCGATGGAATAATTTTTTCCCTCTACAAATTATGTTCTCTCGTCAGTTTATTTTCATTTATTCCTTTTTGAGTTGTATTGTGAGTATATATATTTCTAGACTATCATCAATAAATATTTTTAAATTCATTACATCCATTCCTTTAATTCATGACAAGTGAAATTCCTGAACATATATTCCCCTTAAATGTTATTTAACTTATATAATTAAATTGAATCTTATTTCTCATTCATTAACATGTTTTTTTAACTTTTTTGGGACTTATTCAACCATATAATTGGTATTTCATATAGTAATTTACATAATGCACTACATTGGATTAAATTTACCACTAAATAACATTATTCCGTTGTCCCTCACACTATTTTAGCTAGTCATCTTATCGACATGGAATTCAATGTTCGGGATACATGAATAGTTATTTTGAGAAAATTAGTTAATGTATTTATCTATATACGAGAATTTTCTTTGTCTAAATAGTATGTGGGTTTGAGTTGTTTGAATGAAAGAATAAATTATTTCTTAATCCCATGATAATTTAGAATGAATTTTATGAATAATTCTCAAAAATAATTACAAGATTTTTTCTTTTAAAGGGTGAAAGGAGGTTTTCTGCACCTGAATCCCATTTTTTAATACACATTGATATCATTATTTGAATATCCCGAGACATAAATAAAATAAAGATTGATTGAATTTTTGTTACTACCTCCAAGATGAGTAATAAATATTCCTCTAAAAAATAATATAAATTGAATAATATATAAATACTATTTGGATAATTCTAATAACTTCCCATATATTTCAACTATTTCAATTAATAATATAAATTCTACTATAGAATATCAAGGTTAATATTATGATTTAAAATGAAATATGTAACACCCCAACCCCTATAAACTAGATCCAGTGCATTACTAAATATATTGGCATGGTTAGAAGAAATTAAATACCAATGGAATGATCAGTTTGGTAGTATTGGAGAAACTAGATACATAGATGTGACTCAAATTACATTGGAAAGGTAAAACAATTTGACCCATAACAAAAACTAAAAACAGCTTCCATATAAATTCAATTAGTGATATCCTCTTCATAACCTCATAGATTTAAAAAAATGAAAGCGGTGTGATCAAATGCTTTTTAGGGGTTAAAAATAGGAGAATCATGAATCAATAATAATTGAATCATAAACAAAAAGGCATAGTAAATATGGAATGGTGAATAAATAAAACATTCATGCCATTAATAAACTGAAAATGTAATTCCATATATACATTTTGTTACAGTGAAAACCTCATGGATAGTAATAACTGATAATGAATAAAGAAATTTTTTATTAATTAGACATAATGTATCTGTCACATTATACCATAATAAAATTAAAACAGTTTAGTTCTATGGGTATAATCCCATCTGATTTTTTGAAAGAAACTCAAAGGGTTTCTCACAAAATCAATTGTCTCAGGAGACCTGTCGATGCATCGAGGGTTTATAGATAGCCCCTCCATCAGTTCATGTCCAAAAAATTCTTTATACATATATTAAATACAATATAAATATTCATTTACATTATCTATATAGAATAGAGGATACATATATATTAACACTTATATAGTTAAAACAAAATTTAAAAATAAACACGGTATGTAAAATGGTATATGGATAAGACAATAATAATATGAATGATATGAGATTATGTATATTTAATATAAATATAATTTTAATTGAAAATATTTCTCAAATGAGCAGTAGGTAAACCACATAATAATTATTAGGAGCACAACACCATGTTAGTAAAAATGAAATAGAAAATTGAGAAAAAGTCTTACCACAATGTAATCAGTCAAATCATATTACCAAAACATAATAACCCTTAAATAAATCATTAAATAACATGAATATAAAAATAATAATCATATTATATGAAAAATGGCATTGAAAATACACCACATTTAAGAAATAAGTGGCGAACTTTAGAAATCTCATGGAAATGAATGTGTGGTGAGAGAAACCCTTACAAGCATTTTGGTATGGTAAAAACTATTCTTGTGAGGACTTAATGAGATGAAAAGTGGTATCCAATAATTTATATACCATAAGGGTATTATGGGGGAGGTGAGAAAACATACCGCATCATTAGGAATTAAAAAAAAGTACACAACATAGGGTAATTCTTGAACAAAAGAGAGAGACAATCCCTTACCTTATGCTCGAAGGTGTTCTTGATTATTCTTAATGATCTGAATAATGAAATTAAGATTCATTATTTAATCATTCCATAACCTCATCAACATTTAATTGATATGATAAACCCTTGTTAGGTTCATTAAAGGCCTTTTTTTTGTATAAGAGGATCACTTTTATTGTTTTGATGTATTTTCTTTCTTGGTTTTCATATTCTTATTACCTGTATTCATGAAGGAAAGTTCATTTGAAATGTGGTTAAAAATACCGAACTATTAATATATATTTTTAGTGGAATTAAATAGATATAAACTATCTTATAATGATTCTTCTTATATACCATTAGGATGACTTGTCTAATGTGTTAATGATAAATGCTTGGATTTGGCTTAGTAGTTTTGGGCACAACGAACTTGTTTTGTATTATTATTCCATATTATGAGTGTGGAATGAATTGAAAAAATTAAGAAAGATAAAAGAAATATATTATTATTTGGTTAAGCTATTCGAAAAATGATTCATGCCCAGTCTTGAATATAGTAACTCAAATGGAAAACTCGTCTTCCTTGAGTCGGATAAATTAATATATCTCAGATGTTGTTTGCATTTATAGTATGAAAGGAAGGGAAAAAGAGATATGATGATGAAATATTCTATTTGCATAATTAAAATACATTAAAAGTATTGTACTGAAATTATAATGGAATTTTTATGATGTTATCTGAGAAGAGATTTAAAAATAAGGTAACTATGTAAAATAAATTGAATGAAAAAGGATGAGAGGTTCACCTCTTGAGTACTCCAACTTGAGAATTTCTTTAAGGTCTATTTTTTTGGCATTTTGGTGAGACCAGAAAGCCTTTGATATGGGGGTAATTTCTAGGGAAATATTTGAGCATAATTTAGTCAAGGCATGAATCTTGAGTGGTTTGGGAGGAATAGGGGTGAGGGGTTGTTTATACTATGGAGGGGGGAAAGACTTTACATTATATTAATTATTATTTAAATTTTCTTTATACAGACTATGAATATTCTTGATTAATAATATCCCAAATTTTAATAATGGAATGTGAGTTTGAACCAATTGGGCTTATATCATCATTGCATCACTTATGATGTAGTAAATCAAAAATTTAGAATTTATTGTAATTTATCGTATTTTACTATTCATCTAAAATTCAAGTATTTCCAAAAAAACCCAAATATTCACCATACCCATTTTTCAATTTTGTATAATCAAAAAAATGAACTCCATTGTTAAAAAATAATATTCTAAATATGATAAATTTATTTTTCAATTAAAATCGGTATTTAATCAAATAGTACTAACACTTAAAATAATCATCTTTATTTTAAGGTGACTAAATTTATTTATACATTCAAGGGTTTTAATAACATTCATAATATTCATATTACTATTAATAAGGGTAATATACTATTCATAAGGGTAGGTTACTATTCATAAGGGTATGATATTATGCACTGATAATTGAGATAATTCTACGAGACTCTAAATAACATTCTGGACCCAACCGTGTATGTTAAATTTTAAAAATTCAAATCACATAACTGGAAAATTTAAGTTTAATAGATAACTTATGACTCTATCCTATAAATAACCAAGTTTCTTTACATGGAGGATAATCCATTCATGAAATATAAGCTTTATAATAAATAAAGATAATTAAAGAGATAGATACAATAAAATTTTTGGGGTGTTAAATTATTCCCTCCTTTAGAAATTTCTTTATCTAATGTTTTCATTTCTAAATCCCTTCAAAAAAGATATGAGTGGTTATTATTCATAACATCCTCAGTTTCCCACATTGCTTCCTCTATATTATGGGTCATCTAAAGAAGCATTACTAGACATGTTATCTGATTTTTCTATAATTTATCCCTTGTGTCAAGAATCCTGATAGACTCTGCATAGTATGAAAAATCAGGTTCAGGTTCTATTTCATAATAGGTGAGTACATGGGTTCGGTCTGACATGTATTTATTTAATAATGACACATGTAACACATCATGACCATTGGGGATACATGGCAACATTTCTAAATGGTATTCCATAGCTCTGATTCTTTCCAAAATTTAAAATGGTCTGATATACCTAGGGCTCATTTTACCTTGCATACCAAACATTAAGACACCCTTCTATGTAAATACTTTTAGAAAGACAAGATCTCCCACTTGTAATTCCAAATCATTTCTATGGTTTTCAGCATAACTCTTTTGAATACTTTGGTATGTTTTAATATTTGCTTGAATTTTTCATACCTTTGTCGTGGCCTCTTCAATATATTATGGGGCTATAAGTTTCTTCTCCCAAACATCATCAAAACAAGTTTGAGTTTGATATCTCTTCCTATATAATGATTCATATTGATACATTTGAATACTAGAATAAAATAAATTTTTGTAGGAAAATTCCACCAAGGGCCGGTATTGATCCCACATACCTTGAAAGTAAATAGATCTTGATCTCAACAGGTATTCGAGTGTTTAAATAGTCTTTTTAGATTGCCTATCAGTTTGGGGGTGAAATGTAGTACTCATATGAATCTTAGTATCTAATGAAATATAGATAATTTTCCATAATATTGATGTAAAGCAGGGGCCTCAATCAGACACCATCGATAGAGGTGCACCATGATGTCTTAAAACATCATTAATATGATGTATTTTTAGGCTATCAAGTGGTAAATCCTCCCTTATCACAAGGGAATGTTCTCATTTTGGAAGATGATCAACAATTTCCCATATTTCATTATTCCTCCTAGTCATCCTTAGAGGTCTGGTGAAAAAATCCATCGTAATTTTATGCCACTTCTACTTAGTAATAGGTAGAGGTTGTATCACACCTCTAGAATATAGTGTCTCTACCCTCACTTATAGAAAAACAAGGCACCTTTACACATATTCAGCAATCTCTCGCATTATATTATCCCACAAAATATATTCTATTAGTTATCTATAAATTTTTGTGATACATAGGTGTATAGAGAAATTTAAGCTATGAGCATCATCTAGTAGTTTTCCTTTTAATTTTGGTACTGATGGAACACATAACCTCTTCCCAAATTTCAAATCACCTTTTTCATACACGATGTCTACCAATATCCCATCCTTGAAAAAATTACTTTTCATGTACATTTTCTCATCATCAAATTGAGATCTTTTTATCTTCTTTTGTAAAGATGGTTTATAAATCATTTAAAGGAGGTAAGGTGTTTCCCCTTGCTTAACAATTTCTATATCCATCTTTAGTAGATTAATGAATATAGGATCACATTCAATGCTAATTTGGGTCAGGAGTCTCTGATCATTCATACTTAATGCTTCTACCAAATTATTTTCCTTTCCTAGGTTGTAGTATATTGAAATTTTTTCATCTTTTAGTAACTCAAACCATCTAATTTTCCTCATGTTGAGTTCTTTTTGAATGGAAATGTATTTCATACTCTTGTGATCTATGTATATCTTACATTTTTCACTGATATGATATGGTGTCCATATTTTCAAGGGAAATATTACAACTTCTAACTCAAGATCATGAGTTAGATAATTTTTCCCATGATATTTCACATTCCTTCAAACATAAGAAATAACATTATCATTTTGGATAAGGATCCAACCCACCTCATTCATTGATGCATCACTATATATTACAAATCCATCACTTTCAAATGGAAGAGTCCGAATTGGTGCATTGAAAAATATTTATTTAAATTCTTCAAATAATTCTATATATATTTTTTCCTTAAAAACATATCCCCTTTGAATTTGATCTTGGTTACAGGGTTAGCTAGTTAAGAATTGTTTTTGACAAAACACCAATAGTAACCTACTAGGCCAATAAAACTGCATACCTCTATTACGTTCATTGGAATGGGAAACTCTTTTATTTCCTTTTTCATCCCCTAATGAAATATTATTCCATTCATAGAGACAATATGGCCATGAAAAGAAACTGATTAAATCCAACATTCACACTTTCTAAACATTCCATATAATTTATTTTTTATGTGTTTTTAGAATAATTTGTATGTTAATCTCATGGACTTTATATATTGTAGAGTATACTCAGGTATCATTGATAAATACCACAAAAAAGTAACCAATATTTTTTTTGAAAACTATATTCATTAAATTTATGAAAACAGATTGTGCATTAGTTAGTCAAAAAGGCATCACTGTAAACTCATAATTCCCATACCTGGTTCGAATTGTTGTCTTAGAAATATCATCCTTTTTCAAAAGTAGATGATGATATACAGATCTAAGTTCAATCTTTGAAAATTATTGAGCTCCATGATGTTGACAAAATAAATCATTATTTCATGGTAGAAGATGCATATTTATTATTGTAATATCATTGATTTCTCTGTAATCAATGCATAGAATCATAGATCCATCATTCTTCCTAATAAAGCTGACTGAGGCTCCCTATGGAGAAACACTAAGCCGAATATTTCCCTTGTCACACATTTTTCAACTTTTTTCTTTTACTCAACTAATTTTATAGTGGCCATTGTATTGGGAGTCATTGATATGGGTCTTGAATAAGGAATTAAACTAATAGAGAACTCAACTTCCCACTCTGGATGATGTCCAGGTAAATCCTTTGTAAATAGTTCAATGTATTCTTGCACTATATGTACATATTCAATTTGAATATTTCTTTCCTCATAAATAGAAATTTTGTTCTCTTCCTCTCTAATAATTGAATTCAATAGAGTAATTAGGGGTATATCTTGAAAAGAATTAGATTGTACGGTATCTACCTTAAAAATAATGGATTCTTCACCATTTCCAAAGATCGTAACTTCCTTATTTTAATAATAGATCGTCCAATCATAATTTGACATCCAATTCATAAAAAGAACTATATCAAACATAGTCATTTGTATCAGGATAAGGTTATAAACTAATTCACGTTTAGGTGTTATGAGGGGGACTAATCGACATGCCTTTGTTGCTATAAAACATCCCTTATGAGTTTTAACAAACAACTACTTTATGAAATCAAATTGGACATGGCTAATTTTTTGAAAAAATACGAAGATATAAATGAATGTGATGATCCATAATCATTTAATTCATTGGCCACATTTCCGAAAACAATTTAAAGTACCTTCCACTAAGTCATTAGGAACTTTAACTACTACGGTTGTAATCGTATAAGATTCCTCGGGCTCTCATGGCCTTTTCTTTGGCATGGTTTCTTGGAGCCTATGATTGTCATTTGAAAAATTTCACATATCTCTACAATTGTAGCATTTAATATAATTGAATTTGTTTCCCTTGCATTAAATAGATCGATAACCCTTTTCTAGACACTTATAGAAAACTCCCATGCCCTTCAATTATTTCCCAGGATGATTATTTCTATAGTTTGTGCATAACAGAAATTGATTCGTTCCCTTTATCTTCATTGATGCTTCAAGTTTTCCATGGTAATTAGAGTACCTATTCCTATCATGGTTTCCCTAGAATAAATTTTATCTAGTAAAATCCCTCTCTATTTTGGTGGAACATAATAAAATTTCATCATATGATGAAAATGTTTGAGAATATGGTTCTCTTCAAAGAATTGTCTTATGACCTTAAATGAAATTATTAATCATTTCTTCGGTATCACGTACGTAATCTTTGGTATACATTAATAGTCTTTTGAATTTAGCCTCATAATCTATAACATTTCCTTCTTCCCTTTTCATCAAGGCCAGGAATTTTGTCTTCATTTCGGTTCTCTAATTGTGAGGGAAATATTTGTCAAAGAATATTCCATTAAAATTTCTTCATTCTATATCTTATATCTCTTCTTCCACTAGGGTATTTTAGATCAAGGACCACCATTGATCTATGTCACCCTTGAGACAATACACATCCAACACTACCTTTTCATTATCATTGAATCTTAATGCCATGAATATCTTTTCATGGTTCTTGATCCACTGGATTAATAGTCCCACAAATAGATGGGGACTTCTTCCACATGAAATGTGCCAACACATGTATAGTGTGGTTATTCATCACGACCTGAGTAAGTTGTCCCAATATGGTCAGGATCTGATCTACTCCAACATTTACTACATTTACTTGCTCAGTGGGGAAATCATTAAATTTTCCAAGAGAATTGATTCCCTTTCTTTCATTAGGAACCATTTCTAAATAATTTAATACACTATATTAGTATATTAATCTCCAATATAAAATCACTTAACATAGATTTAAATTATATGCATTGATAATATCATAAACATGGTTTATCTGAGGAAATATTTACATAAAACTTCTTCATAATGGATTGTAATGAAAATGTAAACTATCCTAAGAATATCCCCCAGGAGTGTCATTACCAAGAGTGCATTAAGGCCCAATGTCATGTACCAGGATACCCCGGGTCAAGCCTAAAAATTCTTATTCATGTTTTCACTCCAAGGTACATCGGTGCCAGAGCCACCTCAACATATTTGTATCCATACATGGATTTATTTTTTAGAAACATCCACAAAACATATTCCTTACCAATATACAAGGATGTTCATGTATGTTTTTCCTAAAATAATTCATTAGGGATTTGTTCCCTAATCTATATTTTATAATAATGTTTTCACGGTTCGTACTAAACTTATTTTGATAGCAACTATAACACCCCAACCCCTCTAAACCAGAGCCAGTGCATTACTTATTAAATTTTCATGGATAGAAGGAACGAAATCAAAAATAAATGGTCAGTTTAGTGGTTTTGAAGAAACTATATACATAGATGTAACTCAAATTACATTATAATGGTAACAAAATACAACACATAACAAAAACTAAAAACGGCTTCCATATAAACACAATAAATGATCTCCACTTTATAGTCTATTGGAAGTAAACCAATGAAATGGAAGAGCTCACATGCTTAGTAAGGGGAAAATATTGGTGAATCATGAATCAATAATAACTAATCATAATCTACTTGTCCTAGTCAATATGGCATGGTGAATTAATGAAAAACTCACGCCACTGATAAACTGAGAATGAAATTGCATCCATAGATTTTGTCATAGTGAAAACCACATGGTTAGTAAAAACTAATAATTAATAAAAAGAATGATTATTAACATAATGTCATGTATTTGGAACATGACACCACAATACCATTAAATTTTTTAGTTCTATGAGTAGAAACCCGTTTATTTTTTGGAAATAAACACAAAGGATTTAATGCCAAACTGATTATATCATGAGACCTGTCAATGCATTAATGGACTATAGCGGGCCTTGTCCATCACATCATGTCCATATAATTTCTTATACATAGATTAAATATTATATAAATATGCATTTACATTATCCATAAAGAATCGAGGATACGGATTAATCAACACTTCCACAGTTAAAACAACATTCAAAAATAAACCTCGTATGTATAACGATATAGGGCTTATAAAATAATAATATCCATCATATGAGAATATTAATATTTAATATAAATATAATATTAATGAAACTTTATCTCAAATAAGCAGTAGTTATAGCACATAATAATTATTAGAAGCACTGTTCAAAGTAAGTCACAACGAAATGGAAAATTGTGACAAAGTCCCTTACCACATTGTAATCAGTATAATCATATTACAAAAACATTATAAACATAAAATCAATCATTTAAGACAATTAATATAAATATAATAATTATATTAGCTAAAAAATGGCGGAACACATACACCACATTCATGAAATAATGGGTGAATATTGGTAATCTCATAGAAATGAAATTTAGATTAGATAACCCCTTATAAGCATTTCAGCATGTTAACGAGTGTTTTTGTAAGGAATTAATGAGTGTTAAAGGGGTATCCCATTAATTATATAACATAAGGAAATTATGTGAGAGGTTATAAACCATACCCTATTTTTAGTAATAAAAAAAATAAAAGGACACAACATATGGGGAATTGTTCTTCAAAAGAGAGTGACGATCCCTTACCTTATGCACAGATGTGTTCTTGATTGTTCTTAACATCCCGAATAATCAAATTTAACACCATTAATTAATATTTTCATAACCTCATCAACATTTAATTGATTTTGTATAACCTTTTTAGTTTCATTAATTTCATTTTTCATTGGTTTAATATATTCATTTTTAATATTTTGGAATGATTTTCTTCTAGGGTTTTCATTATCCGTTTACTTGTATCCACGAAGGGATGTTCAATTTAAATTTAGTTAAATATCCATAATTTTTAATATATATTATTAGTGTAATTAAATATATATAATTTATCTTATAATGTATCTAGTTATATACCATAATGAAGAGTCATTCAGTGAGTTTATGATAAACACTTGGATTTGGCTTAGCAATTTTGTGTACAATGAACTTGGTTTCTGTTATTATTCCATATTATGAGTTTGTAAGGATTAAAGAATATAAAACAAGTTAAAATTAATATATTATGATCATTTTTGACCATTAAATAAGGTTTGAAGATCAGTATTGAATATATTAATGAAAATTTAAACTCGTCTTCCTTGAGTGTGATAAAGTAACATATCTCGGACGATGTTGGCATTTCTAGTATAAAAGGTAGGGAAAAAATATATGATGATGAAATATTCCATTAGAATAATAAAAATCAAGTACATGTATGGTACTGGAATTTTCGTGGAATATTCATGAGGTGAGGTGATAAGGGAGAACAAAATAATAGAACTTTGTAAAATAAATTGAAAGAAAAAGGAAGAGAGGTTCACCTCTTATGTATTCCTCGGTGAGAATCTCTTTAATGCCTTTGTTTTGGAATTTTGGAGAGATGTGAAGGTCTTGAACATGGGGGAGGAGGTTACGGAGCTATCTAAGTGGAATTTAGGCAAGGATTGATGCTTGAGTGGTGTTGGAGGAAGAGGTTGTGAGAGGGGGTTTATATAGTTGAGGGGGGAAGGGATTTTACATTATTTTAATTAATATTTTTACAATTTTGAACAAGAATATGAATATTCATGATTAATGTGATCAAAAATAGTAATAATGACATTGTTTTCAGGAATAGTTGGCATAAATCCTCCTTGAATCACCTATGATGTTATAAATTAAATATTTAACATTTATCGTAATTTATCATATTTTAATATTCATAAAAAATCAAGTATTAATGATAAATAAAATAAAATCACCATAACCATTTTTTGATGTGTAGAATAAAAAAAATAACTCCATTTTTCAAAAAAAATTCTAAATCTGAAAAATTTCATTCTTAATTAAAATAAATATTTAATCAAAATCCATTAACACTTAAATATTCATCTTCATATTTAAGTTGCCTAAATTTATTTATACATTCATGGGTATGGATACCCTTTATATGATTCATATTACAATTCGTAAGTGTATGTTACTATTCATAAGGGTGTGTAACTATTCATAAGCATAGATTACTATTTACTGAAAATTATGATTATTATACTAGACTCTAAATATCATCCTGAACACAACCATTAATGTTAGATTTTCGAAATTCAAATCACAAAACTAGAAAATTTATGTTTAATTGCTAGGTTAGGACTATATCCTATAAATAACCATGTTCTATTCCACAAAGGCTTAGTTATTTGTGAAATATAATCTATCTAATCAATAAAGGTAATTTTCGAAAAACATACCATAAAATGTTTGGGGCACTATAAAATAAATATTACATAGTAACAAAAAAACTATTTTGCCCCCTATTTTAATAAAATAGTTCTTTTAAACTATTTTATATCTTCTCTTATCCCTACATATAGTTCAATTTTTTTATTTATATTTTTATGTTATTTAAAACTATGATGCTCTTACAACATTACATTGTATTAGTAGCATATAATCTAGTAACTACCAGACCTTCTATATATGGATGTTATATTGATTATATTATTGATTTAATTGTGCAAAATGAATGAAAACTAAGAATTAATAGATATGTTTTTTTATAATCATGATATCAATGTCATGTTTTTTATTTTTTCATTTTTTTAGTGTTAAATTGTATTAATAGTGTGGGGAAATTGTGTTTTGATTTCATAATATATATGTAAGGTATTCCTAGTAGTAGTTGAATATATGATTCATACTAATTTAATTTATAAAACCAAAAATTTATCAACATCATGAATTTTATAATGTTATATCTTATGATAACCATGGACTTTCTCATAAAGTCATGGGTCCCTATATTTTGTCATTATTGATTATGATAATTGGTTTATTCATTTTCCCCAGACTAAAGTCATCGAAATTCCATTCAAAAAATATATTGATCAAAACAATTTTCCATGATTTATTATTCCACTCTCCCCCTATCACCCTAACCTTAAAATATAATAATTATTAATAAATAAATTATATTTTTAACAATAATATCCTGAATAACCTATTTCTAGATTTCAAATATGATGATTTAATATGTAAATTAAATATCATTTATTTCTACAAGATTTACAAGTACAAAATACTAAAAAATATAAATTTAGAGTAAATATTTATTATCTTTCGTGAATGTCACCCCCTTATTCATCAATTGTTCTCCAACACACCATCTTAGAACCTCAAATTAAACACACAATAATAATGAACTATTGAAAAAATAATCAACCATTTCATTATTGGATGGAACTAAATCATTCACATGGTTTTGATAACATCATTTAAACGTGTCTCAATGGGGAAATCATTCATTTTTTCTCATCTGTCCAATCCTACGCCAAACTGATCCACGTCTTCCTTGAGATTCTCACTTACAAAGATCAGGCCAATAGCACGAGGGTACTAATAAAAAACATAGGGTTTTACAAATTATCACACTATGACTAATCATTCCCCCAATTGAAAACATAGTCATTCCACCAATACCCAAACAGACAAGTCGAAGATACTTGTCCACTACACCTCAATACTATCTTTTTTCAGGTCACTGATTAACCCTCACTATTTTACTCCTATATCATACAATTGTCTCGAAGTGGGAAGGACCCATAGTCCTCATGAATTTTATCTTATATCAAAAAACCCTAATATATGGTTAAACCAACAACTTTTTTTACCCTAAACTGACATCCATCAGGAACCAGAATGAATTCAGTACCTCATAATAGTATTTAACAATTACTACAACAAAAGTTTGAATAGACATAAAGAATAACTATATTAATACATAGAGCTTTTGGGTCAATGGACTCTATTTCCTATATCAATCTTAACCCATGTTCTCCAACTCCCTAAGCCTCTCATGGACCACATAGGGGTGATGGTTCCAACACCACAAACAACCTTCCACCAACTACCACTCTAACAACTTTTATGCTACAACCTCAATATTTTGGAAACTCATTCCCCAAATGATGTTCCTACTAACTTGGCATATTGATCATCTCCCTCTATACAAAATGATTGGTAAGAAAATTTGTAGCATGATTTCCCCATCCCTCACAACCAGAACACCACCTATCTAATGAACGAACTGATCCCTAGTGTCACTCTTTTTCTACAGGCCCACAGGCCTAATACTGGGCACATGAATGCCTCGATCATTGTAATCCTATCATCTACTGTCTGCGAACTATTTTAGGAGCCTCAACCTCGGGACCAACACTACTAACCACATCCAACCATCTATCCATTAGGAATCTCTCTAATATCATAGATTTCTCTTTCACCCACATATAAGAGGAAAGGCACAAGAAGTACACATCTACCCAGACATCTCTATAGAGGCCCTACTTAATGGTATGAGCTCCAAATAACATGTATCAAAACATATCCATGAAGTAATATGATAGGTATGTAATCCACATTGACTCATCTTCCATGGTCATGATACCCTAACGAATATGCAGAAGCCCATGTATATGCACTAGTCTCAATGTGGCTGGGTAAAATACTTCCCTAAAGAGTATCTCAAACTACACCCAATTGATTGTCCCCTCATCCGTGGATAATGTCACTAAACATATCCATCACCAAGAAGATATATGTATAATTATTGACACTATTAGAACCATATAATTATTATTTTTCCTCACAATTAAAAAAACATGTGTGACTGACTTGATCCAGTCATCAACTATCTGGGGGTCTATTTCACTCAAAAACCTCAAAGGTTACTACCTTTGGAACTCCTACAGTGCACTCCAACTATGTGAATACTTGACCTTAAATCTCGGTATAATCATTTATTAAATGGGTGGTGGCTCAACTGGGTACCACCATATAGTACCACCTTATCACCAGTGGCATTCAATAAAGGTAAAAGTCTGCTTGACATAGCTAGAGGGATCCCAATTGAGATCTAGCCTCCAATATACAGGACTAGTTATCTCAAGACACAATGGGTTTCAACCACGATACATTACAAAAACGCAAGGATTCCTACATTTAACCCATATATACTCATCTATGACTCAACGTATAATGATTTTCTGACCTCGTATCCAGATACAAGGTAATACTCGATGCTCAATAAGTAACACCTATCCTTGAAAACACACTCCGCAAGATAATCCATATCTAACGGAACCGATCTATGAGATACACTCAATCAAGAATAACTCCCTATAACACACTCATGTTCCCATCAATAGAGTTCATTTCATCACTAATGTGTGAAAAACCAAGGCTGTAAGAAACCCAATGGACATGACCTCCCCTTATCATTTCACATAGTTGAGGTAGAAATACTCCAATCTATCTAGTATGTGCATCTTTTCTGATGAAAATAAATGTATGGACCAATACCTCATCGATTCCCTAATTTCAAATGGGTACTAAATCCTACCCATCCTGGGAGACCACTCTCTCTCTCTCTCTCTTGTATGGGGTGATCGGCACCTAAATCCATCAAAGGAGCACAAACGCCTTACCAGTTACCATGTGATCTAGTGTTGGAACCCACTCTTAGTTATTGAAGTAAAAAGATGATGGATCTACAACTTCAAAGGAGAATCCAATATCAACTATTACTCAAACAAGTGGGATTACTACTCATAAGTGATGACCCGCATCCCTGTATGATAATGGTGTAGCACTTCACAAACACAATTACTATATGGGACTTACTCACTAAAATGTTATGGGAGTACTAACCGATGTTAGAGGACCCTCTCCCTGCTATGATAGGGGACAACCAAAACTACTAGAACCCAACATGTGTAGAGTACATGAACCCTTATACAATAGGGGAGTTCCAAATCCATTGATAGAGGACATGAACCCTAAAATGATAGGGGAGTGCCCACACTATCTATATGACACATCTATAGGACATGTGCCCTGACACATCAGAGGAGTACCAACTCCATGGATAGATGAACCACACCCGGATCCAATAGGTAAGTAAGTAATCTATATATCCAACAATTAGTGAGACTCCGCACCCAGGAATGATCATAGAGTACTATCTCCATCAACATGAATGAAGCAGGAAACTGCTTCCTAGGTTTGATAGGCGAGTAAAATCCCTATAATATTTATCCAAAAGGTATAAAACTATTCCCACCATGTGGGGAGTCCAATATCTATATAATAAGGGAGGTAAGGAAACCCAAAGATTAGATTCTACAGGGGAGTACATGTAATAACATCTCCTTCTATCAACCACACCAATCCCCGGTATTGGCCAAGCACCACAGTTACAACATGTTGCTCGAACCATGCCACACTATATCTTGTAGGCTACTAAGGTGTCCATCAACATAATCTACATGAAACAAATATGATATAATACTTAAATCGATGTTCCATATAAGGAGATACATAAGGTGTGGTATCTCAAAAATATATCCATGGAGATATACAGTGTGAAGTAGTGGCCACAAGGTGTGTGGACTTCCTGATGTACCTATCTCTATCTCCCAATCAATCGGAAGGACTTTGGAGATGTGTGTGTACACTATGTTTTCTTCCCCACCTAGCCCTGGACCCTGTTCATCTTCTAAATGGATAAACTATCCATGTCCCTCACACGTGATGAATCCCATAATATACTACGAGTTCATGATAAATGATAACTTGGTTGTGTATTTTCTGGGACGCATTTCTATGACCCTGTTTCCATGCACATTATTTGTGTATTTCTTCATGGCCATGGATAGTCACAAAACTACCAATGACATGTACTATTGTAGGGACCCGTATCTTGACGTACATTGACATTACATTACTTTTGCGGAATACTTAGTACATAACAATAACACACACACAAGGATCGTAATAGTTTAGTGTCTTTGGAAACTCGGAACGTAATCTTCTAATCGTGGTGAATGATCTTCAATATCTCCCATAAAGATCTCCCCTTTTTTTACCTAAAAACCTTTCTTTATATCCTGGGGAAAAGAAAACATAAAAGGGTGAGCTCAAATTCTCAGTAAGGGTAAACAAAAGAAATATCAATCACATCATATACATAAGAACATAGCTTTTGGAAATCTTAACCTGCAAAAGAGCTCATAATATCATAACATGGGATAAATCATAGAAGTGAAAATGAGATCCCCAAAATCATAACATAAAACTTGAAACATTGTGGAATGCACACATAATCATGGAAAATCATTTCTTGTTAGTCATGACTCATTGCCAAGACTATCTTAGTGGACAAAGTCCCTTTCTGAACCGAGTTCACTCCTCGTTTCAGTCCTGTATCACTGAACCGAAATAACCTTCCGTTCCAGCCATGTCTATCTCATGAGATAAAAAATCTTTACCCAATGCATTGGAGGGAGATATAGGTCCCACCCATCTCATAATGATACCATTCTTATGTGTGCCACAGAATCATAAATCATACATCATTTCATAACCCATGTAGTAAAAATGGGATTCGTAAACATCGTGACATCATCAAACAATTCATATAATATAAAGGAATTCATAAAAATAATTCCATCACAACATAACCAAATCACTGTAATAATAGGGATAGAAACAGATCCCTATGTTATCTTAGATGGAAAATAATTTTGATAAAACACTTGAAATGAATTCTTGAGGAAAATATCCGTTCTTCTTCAAAATCAATTTCTTTTCACAAAACGTCATGCAATTTTAAATGAAAGATATTTTATTGAAAATAGTCATGAAATCTTTTGGAGGAAGCTTCATGAAAATAAAGCTTTATAAAACCGTAAAAATCCGTTCGTGCCGTATAAGTTAAAAAAAACATTCTTCTTGTACTTTTGTCGGAAAAGTCAAAAAGTACCTTGTATGAAAACGACAAAAGATTCCTTTCATATCTTTTAAAAAAAACTCACCGATGGGTAAAATTGGATATAAACTATTGTATAAGGATATAAATATTACATATTGAGGAAACATGGATGTGGATGATAAAATACACCCCAGTAATTACCAAAGTAAAAACAATCTCGGATAAAAGTGAGATTGTGATATTTCCCTTACCTTAGGTCCGATTTGCTTCATATGTGTCCGAACCTCCTGTATAATGATTTAAATAATGTCATTGACTTATTACAGAATCATATTCATTGTTATGATATCATATATGGTTCACTTATGACATTATATTACCCGTTCTTTTGTAAATTCAATGTTAAAGAAGCGTTTTGGGTAAAATTGTTTCATTTATCGTAGGTGTTTTGACTTGTTGTTCTTGACATTATTATTACTTATATCATGATTTACTTACTTCCAGAATATAAAATATGATTTATATATCATATATATTCAGTATATATATATATATAATAGATAGATAAATGAAATGAAAAACACCGTTCATGGAGACGGTAGTCCGTACGTACGCATGAACGCTGTTTTCCTTTCCTTATTGTCTTGAATGGAAGTAAGTAGATGACATAAATATATATATATACATAAATCCAGTAGCTTTATAATGTCATATATTTCATTATTATTTCTTATATATACTTTATAATCATTCTTAAATGGTTAACATGGAGAATGAATCTCATCGCGTCGTGGAGACGGTAGTCCGTACGTACGCACGAGCGATGATATCATTTCCATAAATATTGAACTGAATTGGATTGGATTATAAAATATATCAGAATCAATATTATGTTGTAATAACTATTTATAGTTATTCTTTACACTATTATACCCATCCATGTAAGGTGGTGGTGGAAAATAGATTACACCACGGCGTGGAGACGGTATTCCGTACGTACGCACGCGCGGTGATTTCTTTTTCCGTAGGATAGATAGATGGTGAAATAGGGTTGTTTCATACTTATAATAACATATCAGTATATTAGTGATACTGATGTTATTACTTCATAATGAAACAACCTAAGAAGAAGAAGTGGAAGAAGAAATAAAATGAAAGAATTGGTAACGGTAATTACCTCTTCTTTGAAGCGCCTCTTTGAGACCTCCTCTTAGGGCACTAAAATTGGTCTTTGAGGAAGACCAGAACCTCTAGGATGTTTCTAGGGAAGTGGAGAAGAGATTTTTGCAGGGTTTGGCCGATCTTGAGTGCTCAAATTGGTGTGAGGAGGAGGGGGAGGAGGTTTCCTTTTATAAGGGAGGAGAGGGGCACCTTAGGAATATCTCAAAATATTATTTTATATTAAAGTCAAAATCGGTTTATAATGGTTCCAAAGGGTCTTATTTCTAAGATAAAGTGGGTATGGGTCGAAATCCTATCAAACAATAAGATTTATACAAGTTTAGGGTTTTATTTTAACCTTATCAATTAGATTTAACTCTAAGTTAAATAATTTAACTTTTACCGTGTCTTTTTGTTTTCTTTCACTATATGGTTAATACACTTACTATAACATGCCAAACGAACCCCAAATCGTATATTATTAATAAATATATCCTTATCTAAGTCATTTGGCCGAACCGTAGATTTTTAGGAATAAAATAACAATTAATAATATAATATTTGATTTAAAAACTATTTTCTGTCAATTTTGACACTATTTGATATATGATTTTTGTGAAAGTCATAACAGAATTATATGTTCAAACCAAGTTGATTAAATCAACACTAATATATCATAGTAACCTAGAAAAGTAGTTTAAGTCATAAAAATTCTCAAATTACATTCATTTGAGCATTTATAACATCAATTATGTTAATATTTCCTTAAAAGGGTAATTACTGCATCATCGTTGTGTCATAAATAAATTAATTTATTTAAAGTCTAAAAATTATAAATAAAATATAATTATGTAGGAAAGTTTTTTAGCTTTCTAATGAATATTTATAGTCGAATTTAGCTTATGTATAACCCCATATTAAAAATGATTTACTTATTAAACTTTGATTTTAACTATTTTAACCCTTCTTTAAATAAATTAATAATAAATGTCCTAATCTAATCCAAGTGGGCCTAAATGGTCATATTTTATTCCTAAGTTTGTTTTTGGTCGAATTACACTTGTCCAATAGAATTAGGACATGTGTTAGGGTAATATTAATATCATATTTACCCTTAGTTACCCTATTTACTATTAACCGCGGTAAAAAAAAAGTAAAAAGTTACTATTCACCAAAAATTATTTTCATCTCATTGAACCACATTTTACTTACTGACATCAACCGTGTCTCTCGGATTTTTGAAATTCCATTCACAGAAGCAGTAAAATTAAGTTTTATGAAAAATTCAGTTTTTTAACTACCACTTAGTAGTTTCACTATTCATCAAAAATTGATGTTTTTCAGAACAGTGCAAAAATTTCATCCCAAGCTATATTTCATATTCCGAATTCAAAAATGAAGTCTATTTTACCAAATTCATTACATAAAAGTTGAATTAATTAATTTTATAATTAAATCCCGCTGTTAAAACAAATAGCGTGTTTTTAAGAAACAATATCTATCAAAAGATTGACACTTGATTATGTCTGGTTTAAATGTGAAATTACATCCAATGACCAACATTGTATTAAATTGTAAAAATATATTCTAAATATAATTTAAAACCACTCAAATTAATAATTTATCACTATTAATTATTTCGATTAAAAAAGATGTTTTTAATTATAATTTAGTAATTTTCACTATTAATCAGAATATGAAAGTTATCCGAAAAGTACCAAAATTTCACCTTAGGCTAAATTCGATACTCCGAATCCAAAAATGAAGTTCATTTGAAAAATAAGATTTACAGAATTTTAAAAAGTGGTTATTACTATTCATACCGGCTAGTTTTAATAATAGCATATTGTTGTTTAGTGAAACTCGGTATTGTGTATTTCACACGCTATCGAGGAAGGTCGTGATTGCGTGTAATGCAAGGCAATTCAAGGATGCGTGTTGTGCAAGCTCATTTTGGTGTAGCGTACAACACAAGACATTAATAAAATTAAAAAGAATATTTTTCATAAAATCTCGGGCTGTTACATTCTACCCCCCTTAAAATGAATTTCGCCCTCGAAATTCGTCGGGGTTATAAATGGTTTACTATTCGAAAGTTTCTTTAATAGAAACCCACATCGTAAAAAAAGAATACCAAAACTTGGCTTTAAAAACTAAAGTATGAAATTTAACAATTACCCAAATAAACTAATCACTGGGTTTCCACATAGGTGAAAATATGGATATGGAAGAGAAAACTAACCATCATGTTCTGATGGAGAGTGGTAGAGAACATGGCTATGGAAAAGCCAGCAATCACAAAGCCATAAATTTGTGATGATCTAAGGTACCATCTGATTCATCAGATATAAGAGAACTAGGACAACATTTTTGGTTTTCAAGATCATTTCCCTAAAGTTAAAGAATTTGAATTAGAATAAATACTTACTTTATTTTGGTACAATCTCACTGTTGTTCGTGCCTTTAACAATTTCCACTTCATCTCTTAAATAAATGAAGTTGAATTTGTTATTCATGATGTGTTAGCAGATCATGTGATAGAATGACGGGTCATTCCATCTGTCTCAAACAAAAGGTTAGCAAAAATTATATGCATAAGTCGATCTATAGTGATTTTAATCATATATAGTTCCTATAATGGACTTATACTTCATATATCATACTGCTTAATATAATAAAACTAGTTTCTACTAAACAGGGACTTCCTGTAGGCCAGTGGTACGCGATAAAGGCCAGTCGCACTTCGGTTGTGGGTTCGATTCCCACAGCCTTGTCCGAAGCGATGGGCTGCCGCCCGTCCTGCAGGTTGTCCTTTTTCTAAAACTATATTACTATAACATCCAATAATATCGAAAAAAACTTCTATCCTTAAACAATACTAACTTATGTCCAACATAATCCAGTCTAATCTTTAGGCTTATACATAATACTGCAGTCCACTCTCATAACATAGTGAAAACGATTACCAGAGATTTAACACCATCGTCGATCCCCATATATCATAAGATATATCTTGTTGGACACATTCCAAATATTCAAATGCCTTAATCTTGTACTCTCTTGAATACCCATTGAACCTTAGTGAAAACTTGAATGCAGTTAAAAGTTAACACTTTCCACATACCAAAATCCTCAAAATTCTATATACTCAAACCATGATATCACTTAGTCCTTATATCAATCATGAGCTCATGAATTCATTTTCTCGTTTTCCCTTCATTATGCGCATAATATCTCAATCACTTTGAATAGCACATTAGACCAATACATAAATATTCCAATATTCCAAGATACAACATTATTTTGGAATCCCATTACATAAACACTTAATCATTCCACCACATCGTTGTCATATTCAACATTGCCAATAGTGATCGCATGTGATTTCCCTTTGTCCTTTGCCTTTAGTGGTTGCTCATGTTGATCATCACTAACCCTTGGATTAGGGCAATTATTAGCATAATGCCCCATTTCCTTGCACTTGAAGCATTGAAGTGTTGGTTGTACGTTCTCTGCAGTGTTTGCTTTATTCAATTCATTAGAATCCCATTTTCCATTACTTCGACACTCAGCTGCTCGATGACCTTCTTTTCCACGCTTAAAACATTTTCTAGTCCCTTTAAGACAATCTCCACCATGCTTCTTTCCACACTTTGTGCATAAGGAAACATTCATCTTCTTTTCAACATTATTCTGAGATTTCTCCTTGAACTCCATCTTTCGTTTCTTGTCAAAACCATGAGATGGATATGTAACACCAACTTCCATTTCTACCTTGATAGCACAACGCACAATTTCTTCATAGCTACTGAAGTCTCTTATAGCTAATTCCCTTCGAAGACTTGGTTTTAAGCCACTGAAAAATCGATCAACTTTACTTTCAGGTTGGATGATAATACCAGAAGCGTACCTTGCAAGTCTTGTAAAATTTGCTTCATAGGTACCAACAGATTCATCATCCCTTTGCTTCAGTTCAAGAAACTCTTTCTCCATATTTGTTCGAAGAATACGAGGGAAGTACTTACTGAAAAACAAGTTCTTGAACTCGTCCCATTCCATGGACTCAATTTCATCTCTTGGACTCGTATTCTTGATAAGATTCCACCATTGATCAGCTTCACCTTCCAAACGATATACTGCTAAGATGACTTTATCATGTTCAGAACATTGAAGAACTGAAAATATCTTTTCAGTAGTACTAATCCATTGTTCAGCAACTAATAGATCAGTAGACCCACTGAAAGAAGGTGGACGCTGCCTCATGAAGGATTCAACAGAATGTTGCTACTTCCTTTGCTCGTTTGGAAGTCCTGCATGATTCATAGCTTGAGAATGTTGTGTGATCATGGCTACAAGATTTTGCATTCCGGCTCCCATATCGTTTGGTTGCTCAGGGGGACAATCATTGCATTGCCCATCACATTCCGCATTAACACGGTTCCTTCGGTTCCAGCCATCATCTAAAACCCCAAAAGAATAGTATGAGAGGCAAAAATCATGCTAGGGAAAACAACATAATAAAGGGGTAGTACCCTCAATATCTAACATCTTAGGTTAAATTCGAAGATCGTTAGCGCAATTCTAGGACTATAACCTATACGTATACTTAACCTTAGAGACATCCCTAGACATACCCTAGAAATATCTCTAGGGATCTCACTAATGTTTTCGCATCCTAGTTTCCAAAGGTTGACTAAACCTTTCCTCTGATACCAACTGTAGGGACCCGTATCTTGACGTACATTGACATTACATTACTTTTGCGGAATACTTAGTACATGACAAAAACACACACACTAGGATCGTAATAGTTTAGTGTCTTTGGAAACTCGGAACGTAATCTTCTAATCGTGGTGAAAGATCTTCAATATCTCTCATAAATATCTCCCCTTTTTTTTTACCTAAAAACCTTTCTTTATATCCTGGGGAAAAGAAAACATAAAAGGGTGAGCTCAAATGCTCAGTAAGGGTAAACATAAGAAATATCAATCACATCATATACATAAGAACATAGATTTTGGAAATCTTAACCTGCAAAAGAGCTCCTAATATCATAACATGGGATAAATCATAGAAGTGAAAATGAGATCCCCATAATCATAACATAAAACTTGAAACTTTGTGGCATGCACACATAATCATGGAAAATAATTTCTTGTTAGTCATGACTCATTGCCAAGACTATCTTAGTGGACAAAGTCCCTTTCTGAACCGATTTCACTCCTCGTTTCAGTCCTGTATCACTGAACCGAAATAACCTTCCGTTCCAGCCATGTCTATCTCATGAGATATAAAATCTTTACCCAATGCATTGGAGGGAGATATAGGTCCCACCCATCTCATAATGATACCATTCTTATGTGTGCCACAGAATCATAAATCATACATCATTTCATAACCCATGTAGTAAAAATGGGATTCGTAAACATCGTGACATCATAAAACAATTCATATAATATAAAGGAATTCATAAAAATAATTCCATCACAACATAACCAAATCACTATAAGAATAGGGATAGAAACAGAACCCTATGTTATCTTAGATGGAAAATAATTTTGATAAAACACTTGAAATGAATTCTTGAGGAAAATATCCGTTCTTCTTCAAAATCAATTTCTTTTCACAAAACGTCATGCAATTTTAAATGAAAGATATTTTATTGAAAATAGTCATGAAATCTTTTGGAGGAAGCTTCATGAAAATAAAGCTTTATAAAACCGTAAAAATCCGTTCGTGCCGTATAAGTTAAAAAAACATTCTTCTTGTACTTTTGTCGGAAAAGTCAAAAAGTACCTTGTACGAAAACGACAAAAGATTCCTTTCATATCTTTTACAAAAAACTCACCGATGGGTAAAATTGGATATAATCTATTGTATAAGGATATAAATATTACATATTGAGGAAACATGGATGTGGATGATAAAATACACCCCAGTAATTACCAAAGTAAAAACAATCTCGGATAAAAGTGAGAATGTGATATTTCCCTTACCTTAGGTTCGATTTGCTTCATATGTGTCCGAACCTCCTGTATAATGATTTAAATAATGTCATTGACTTATTACAGAATCATATTCATTGTTATGATATCATATATGGTTCACTTATGACATTATATTACCCGTTCTTTTGTAAATTCCATGTTAAAGAAGCGTTTTGGGTAAAATTGTTTCATTTATCGTAGGTGTTTTGACTTGTTGTTCTTGACATTATTATTACTTATATCATGATTTACTTACTTCCAGAATATAAAATATGATTTATATATCATATATATTCAGTATATATATATATATAATAGATAGATAAATGAAATGAAAAACACCGTTCATGGAGACGGTAGTCCGTACGTACGCATGAACGTTGTTTTCCTTTACTTATTGTCTTGAATGGAAGTAAGTAGATGACATAAATATATATATATACATAAATCCAGTAGCTTTATAATGTAATATATTTCATTATTATTTCTTATATATACTTTATAATCATTCTTAAATGGTTAACATGGAGAATGAATCTCATCGCGTCGTGGAGACGGTAGTCCGTACGTACGCACGAGCGATGATATCATTTCCATAAATATTGAACTGAATTGGATTGGATTATAAAATATATCAGAATCAATATTATGTTGTAATAACTATTTATAGTTATTCTTTACACCATTATACCCATCCATGTAAGGTGGTGGTGGAAAATAGATTACACCACGGCGTGGAGACGGTATTCCTTACGTACGCACGCGCGGTGATTTCTTTTTCCGTAGGATAGATAGATGGTGAAATAGGGTTGTTTCATACTTATAATAACATATCAGTATATTAGTGATACTGATGTTATTACTTCATAATGAAACAACCTAAGAAGAAGAAGTGGAAGAAGAAATAAAGATGAAAGAATTGGTAACGGTAATTACCTCTTCTTTGAAGCGCCTCTTTGAGACCTCCTCTTAGGGCACTAAAATTGGTCTTTGAGGAAGACCAGAACCTCTAGGATGTTTCTAGGGGAGTGGAGAAGAGATTTTGTCAGGGGTTGGCCGATCTTGAGTGCTCAAATTGGTGTGAGGAGGAGGGGGGGGGGAGGTGTCCTTTTATAAGGGAGGAGAGGGGCACCTTAGGAATATCTCAAAATATTATTTTATATTAAAGTCAAAATCGGTTTATAATGGTTCCAAAGGGTCTTATTTCTAAGATAAAGTGGGGATGGGTCGAAATCCTATCAACCAATAAGATTTGGACAAGTTTGGGTTATTATTTTAACCTTATCAATTAGATTTAACTCTAAGTTAAATAATTTAACTTTTACCGTGTCTTTTTGTTTTCTTTCACTATATGGTTAATACACTTACTATAACATGACAAAGGAACCCCAAATTGTATATTATTAATAAATATATCTTTATCTAAGTCATTTGGCCGAACCTTAGATTTTTAGGAATAAAATAACAATTAATAATATAATATTTGATTTAAAAACTATTTTGTGTCAATTTTGACACTATTTGATATATGATTTTTGTGAAAGTCATAACAGAATTATATGTTCAAACCAAGTTGCTTAAATCAACACTAATATATCATAGTAACCTATAAAATTAGTGTAAGTCAAAAAAAGTCTCAAATTACATTCATTTGAGCATTTATAACATCAATTATGTTAATATTTCCTTAAAAGGGTAATTACTGCATCATCGTTGTGTCATAAATAAATTAATTAATTTAAAGTCTAAAAATTGTAAATAAAATATCATTATGTAGGAAATTGTTTTATCTTTCTAATGAATATTTATAGTCGAATTTATCTTATGTATAACCCCATATTAAAAATGATTTACTTATTAAACTTTGATTTTAACTATTTTAACCCTTCTTTAAATAAATTAATAATAAATGTCCTAATCTAATCCAAGTGGGCCTAAATGGTCATATTTTATTCCTAAGTTTGTTTTTGGTCGAATTACACTTGTCCAATAGAATTAGGACATGTGTTAGGGTAATATTAATATCATATTTACCCTTAGTTACCCTATTTACTATTAACCGCGGTAAAAAAAAGTAAAAAGTTACTATTCACCAAAAATTATTTTCATCTCATTGAACCACATTTTACTTACTGACATCAACCGTGTCTCTCGGATTTTTGAAATTCCATTCACAGAAGCGGTAAAATTAAGTTTTATGAAAAATTCAGTTTTTTAACTACCACTTAGTAGTTTCACTATTCATCAAAAATTGATGTTTTTCAGAACAGTGCCAAAATTTCATCCCAAGCTATATTTCATATTCCGAATTCAAAAATGAAGTCTATTTTACCAAATTCATTAAATAAAAGTTGCATTAATTAATTTTATAATTAAATCCCGCTGTTAAAACAAATAGCGTGTTTTTAAGAAACAATATCTATCAAAAGATTGACACTTGATTATGTCTGATTTAAATGTGAAATTACATCCAATGACCAACATTGTATTAAATTGTAAAAATATATTCTAAATATACTTTAAAACCACTCAAATTAATAATTTATCACTATTAATTATTTCGATTAAAAAAGATGTTTTTAATTATAATTTAGTAATTTTCACTATTCATCAGAATATGAAAGTTATCCGAAAAGTACCAAAATTTCACCTTAGGCTAAATTCGATACTCCGAATCCAAAAATGAAGTTCATTTTGAAAAATAAGATTTACAGAATTTTAAAAAGTGGTTATTACTATTCATACCAGCTAGTTTTAATAATAGCATATCGTTGTTTAGTGAAACTCGGTATTGCGTATTACACACGCTATCTAGGAAGGTCGTGATTGCGTGTAATGCAAGGCAATTCAAGGATGAGTGTTGTGCAAGCTCATTTTGGTGTAGCGTACAACACAAGACATTAATAAAATTAAAAAGAATATTTTTCATAAAATCTCGGGCTGTTACAACTATGGCCATAAAACATTGGTTCGTAACATGATGCGTAACTCTAGTACATTGATTGTAGTCCACAAAATCTATATTTTTCCATGAATAAGAGGAACACATGGCATGTACCATGGACTACACATCAGGTAGACAGTAATTCCAATCCATAACTACCATGTAGGTTTCTTAATTCTCCCTGATTTCACCTAAAATTGATATGTTAACCAGAAATGGATAACATGGTATTTTAATAGGGATATACAACCAAAAAACAACACATAATAAACGGTATCCAAACCCAAACGAAAATATTCTTACATAGAGGGTGAATCATTGATGCTTTAATTGTAGAATAAATCCAGGACTGTACAGCTCCTAGATTTTATGATGATTGGTACCAATAATAGAGATTGGCGAGGCATTATTTCTTTTACTTTCATTAGTTTTCATCTGATTTTTAAAGGGGGGTGGAGGAGTTCTTCTTCTTATTTCGTGCGCACCAATGTTAGAGGGGGTAGGGGATTAGGTTTATGTTAAGTTAAAAAATACATTCTCATTTAATTAAAAATTCCACTAAAAAATTCCCCACTAACTCACCATCACTCATGCACTAGACATGGACCCCTTTATGCCTTGACTAGGAAAAAACAACCATCTTAATTAAATCATCGTCCTAGAATGTGGATCCAAGACATAGGTAAAGAGAAATTTCACATTCTGATATAACTGCATGGGTGTGACAAAATATATATAATATTTTTAAAATCATTACTCTGAATCTCTCTTGTGCAAGTAATTCCATTATGACATAGCAACGATATTTAAAAATATTCCATTGAATATTGAAATGTCTAATATGTCAAAACACAAGTAACTATAATCACATGTATCTATTATTGTTTTAATTGTCTTCACCCCCTAAAAAAAGTTTTTAAATGCTATGATATGTTTAAAAAATGCTTATTGATTCAATAAAAGAACACCACACAACAAATTGATGTGTTTTATACATGGACATGCCATAAAAAATTCAATGACGGTTTTCTCAATATTTCCCCTCAATATTATATGGTTTAAAAATAATTTACCATAAAAATCTTATTATAGGATTTTAAAACATAGATAATTATTTTATGGGAATCCCAAGAAAATTGAAACTCGTGATGACATATATTCATTTCCTAAATGTTATAAATAATTATTTAATAATTTTTCTCTAATGTTTTACCCATTTGATGTTGTTTTTGTAGTTTCGACAACCCAAAACATGTTTCTAAAGACATTGTTATCTTTAAAAATATATTGTTGATTTATTAAGAGCACACATCATGTATGATGTATGTGTTTTCTCTATGTCCATGTTAAAAAAATTAAATTGTTAGTTTTCCCACGATTTCATATCAATATAAGGTTTTTTTGTTTGTATTGAATATTACAAAAATGTTTTAGTGTTTTAAAACAGCAAAAATGAAATTATTGGTATTTGAGGAAAACTAAAAAGTATAATATTATTTTGTTGGTTTCTATATTTTATAAATAAATCTAAGGTCATTTTTCTATGATTTCACAACAATCCAATGTCAATTTCAATGTTTTCACCCTAGGAAAAAAAAATTTAAACAATTTTGTATGTTTCAAAAATGGTTTTTTGCATCATTTCTAGAAAAACACACAATGAATGGTTGTCCATTCATCACATACAAATAAAAAATAATTCATCAGATATTTTCACATGATTTGATGTCAATACGTGGTAATTTTCTTTGTTATTGACCATTTCATGAATGTTTTATAGTTTTAAAATGCCTAAAATGAATTTACTAGAATATAAATAAAAATTAATCCATGAATGACTTTTTTTAGTTCATATACTTCAAAAATATATTTTTGGTTGTTTTCTTATAATTTTATAACTATCAGATGCCATTTATGAATATTGGACCCCCCTCACACACATTTTAAAGGACTCATATGCCTTTATAAACATTTTATTATGTCATTATGAGCACATTTCATATATGTTAGATGTTTTTTCTATATATAAATGACCAAAGGAATTCAATGGTGTTTTCCCATGATTTTATTTCAATATGAAGTCATTTTAGATGTTTTTTCTATTAATGTTTTAGTGTTTTATAACAAAGAAAAATGATTTTATGGGAATCTTTTGAAAAATGTAACTCAGAATGAAATGTATTTATTTTATTAATTTAAAAATTAAATATACGGTATTTTTCATATTATTTAACATTATTCCGATAATTTTAAAATTTGTTGACCCCGTAACACATCTTTTCGAAGACATTGGAAACTTTAAAAACATTTTATTGAGTCATTCGAAGAACAACACATGTTTGATGGATTTGTTTTTCTATGTTTACATGTAAAAAATAATTCTATGTTAGGTTTATAATGATTTCATATAACTATGAGGTTTTTATATGGTTTTAACATTAAATGAATGTTTTACTGTTATAAAATACTTATAATGTGTTAACAAGAATCAGGGAAAACCCATAAATCAAATGATTTTTTTTCAATTTCATCCTTTCAAAAATCAATCTGCCATTTTTTTCTATGATTTCACATTCATCTGGAAACATTCATGTTGTTTAAACCCCCAAACACATGTTTTTAAAGACATTTTTTCTTTAAAAACTTATTTTTGAGTCACTCTAAGAACACTACTCATCATATGTATGTTTTTTATGCACGTACATGTCAAAAATTATTTAATTGGTGCTCCCATGATTTTATATTGATAAGAGGAATTTTTTAGTGGATTTCATAGTTACATCCAGATTTAGTGTTTCAAAACACTACAAAATTGTTTGTCGGAATCCTAGAAAAACCGTAACTCATAACGATGTGTCTCCATTTTCTTAAAAATATCAAATCATTCTATATATACATATTTTTGATTTCAAATCCATTTTAAATCATTTTCATCATTTTATACCCCTAACACACATTTTTATAAACTTTGGTGTCATTACAAAATATTTAATGAGTCATTCAAAGAACACAAAAATTTAGATGGATGGGATTTCTATGCATACATGCCAAAAATAATTTTTTGATGGGTTTATAATGATTTTATATTAATATGAGTTTATTTAGGTTTATGGCTATTACACATGTATTTTAGTGTTTTAGAACATTGAAATCATTTTTATGAGCATCCGGAAGAATTTGTTACTCAGAATAAAATTTCATAGGTTAATACATTTAAAAAAATGGTCATTCTTCTATGATATCACATCCATGTTATGTTGCTTTTACATATTTGACCCCATTGCAGATGTTTTTAATGTTTTTGGTAACATTAAAAACATCATATTGATTCATTTGGAGCACATCACACGTTATATGGATGTGTTTCCTATTCATAAACATGAAAAATAATTCAATTGTAATTTATCATTATTTCACATAAATAAGATATCATTTTCTATGATTTTGAAAATTAAATTCTTTTTTTGGTGTTTTAAAACACTAAAAATGAATTTATGGTATTCCTAAGAATACCATAACATGGAATAACATATTATTCAATATTACATTTAAACTGAAAATCCATGATAATTTTAATATTATTTCAAAGACATCTGGCATCAGTTTTGTAGTTTTAACTACTATAAATGTGTTTTTAAATACTTTCTTATCGTTAAAACTATTTTTTGAGTAATTCTGAGAACACTTCACATCCAATAGATGATTTTTTATGTGTACACATCACAAGTAATTCATTGGTAAATTATGTATTTTTTTACTTCATTATGATATAATTTTCTATGTTTTAAATCATTAAAATCTTGTTTTAGTATTTTCAAACACTAAAAATAGATTTTCACTCATCCTAGGAAAACCCTAATTTATAATGATTTATCTGTTGGTTTAGGAAATTAAAATATATATATTTTCTTTATCCTTTTATTTCACTGTTTTTAAAAATATTATGTTGGTTGTTTGACTAAAATTTCATTTTCCCGTATAATAATATCATTTATTACTTTAAAACGCCTATCACAGAGCCAAAAACCACAGAAATTAGAGTAGATTGTTTATAAATTTTAAAACATTGATCCATAACTCACTTTTTATCAGTGGGAATTTATGAAACATTATCCTGACACACTATGTGATTGGTATGTCTAAAGGTTAATTTTTTAATATAAAACAATAATTTTTGATTGAAATGTCTGTCATATTTTGAGAGATGAGAAATACATATTTAATTACTTTACGAATTTATAAATATGTTCCCTAATTCATTTATGATGTGTAATAATTGCCCGAAAATCAATCAAGTTCACGAAGACGGTGGTATGAAATGAATTTCATGTCATCAATATAGATTTCATAATTCATTAAAATGACTTTCACATAGAAAAAACCATGAAAATGGTCTCATCTTGTTGTAAAAAAATTAGTAAAATAATTGAGAATTCATTTTTCACATATTTTATCTAATATATGTCAATCCAACACCTGAGGTGG
Organism: Viscum album; assembly: GCA_963277665.1. Classification (NCBI taxonomy): domain Eukaryota; kingdom Viridiplantae; phylum Streptophyta; class Magnoliopsida; order Santalales; family Viscaceae; genus Viscum; species Viscum album. The sequence continues at coordinate 1,809,240,656 of OY728123.1, read as the reverse complement.
TTGATCTTACTTGATGTATGTGTTCACAGTATAAAATTTATGTTTTATTTTTATTCATGAAAGGTGTAAGTGTTCTCAGTAAATGTGTAAATGTTTTATAGATTTTATAATTAGCCTTAATATAATGATCTATAATGATGGAAATATCAATATGGATCATTCTTATCATCCTCTAAACAAACAAAACTAATTCATTTTCAATTTATGACCACCAATGAACCCATGTTTTCATTTAAGAGTCATGTGATTGTACTTTTTCATTCAAACGTGAAATTTATTGCTCTGGTTCCTGATAAATTACACTACATGAACCCACACTATGTGAAATATTTAATTTTGGTGATGCCCTAACAAATAAAATTAATGGAGTAGGTCCAAAACCAATCCCATGTTCACATCTGTAATGATCCTTCCTTAAAACTATTCTAACAGCATTATTATAGGATTCTGATAAAGACAATGAAGGGATCAAATCCCGAGATTCTTAGTTATTAACATGTTAATACATTAATATTAACAAGGAATTATAAACTAACATTAATTCATATTATTATCTAATCTATAATTTTTTCACTACATTTTAATTTTATTTCCACAGTAGAAAAAATAATGACGAAAAATAAATTATAACAACAAACATGCCTTGAACCTAATTAAATGGGGTTATCTAGATAGCCCAAATGGTTCCAATAGATATAATTGAGACTATTTTTTAAATTTATCCAATCCCATTTAATTATGTTTAAGACTTAGTTTTATTATTCTTTATTCATCATTAATGGAATTTTGTAATAATGAAATAACATTAAATACTAATGGAAAGAAAATACTCAAATGTATCTGGAAAACTCATTCAATGAAATTTCATAACATTTTTATGAACATTAATCCACATATCCACATAGATACAAATGTTAAATAATTTATTATCCTTTATTAAAATAATCCATGCATGTTATAAAAGAACCTTACCATATAATAAATTAATTTAAATAATAGTGGTTAAAATACAACCATGATTGTACTTGTCATTGAAAATCTATGTGTCTCGCAATATTAGAAATAAATTTTTTCCCATGAATCATAGTATTTTTTAGATAATTTAATAAATAAATAAAATAATAATAAAAATTAAAAATTTTAAGTGTATATTATTATGATACTGTAAAATATTCAACTACCTCATTTCATACATCTCTATTAATATCGGCAAGAATCCTGTATAGATCATGAGAATTTCATTCAGGACCATTATCTTACATATATCATGAAATCAAATACATACCAAAAAATTCATGTCAAAATATCCATTTAAAATATCTCTATTTCATGCCAAAATTTTTCATATTCCATAAGAATAAAATGTAGTCAAGGGTATAAAAATGAAAAAAATATCAAAAAACAAAACATATCACTTTATAAGTATATTATAAAATTTCACAGTGGTATTTTAAATTAAATATCAATAAAAGTTACAATAATATTAAATTTACATCATTATCATTGAGGTCATTTTTCCAATTCGTGGGAATATGCCTCCAACATTTATAATTAATAAAAAATTCTTCATCTTTTATGAATGTTTCCCATGAATATATCCATAACTTCTAGCAGCATCACTATTAGGCTCCCCAAACTCATCAAATGGAATTTTAATCTTGATGACTTGCAGGTACCATACATCATTTTTATTAATATTTACACATCTCCTATTTTTATATTTATCTATATGGAAAATAAATTATACAATAAATAACATATTTTACAATGACATACATACATGAAATGGTAACTCTATAATTTACCAAAGATAGAGTGGATCCCCACCACTCCATCATTGGCCATGCAATAGATGATGGGATAATAACAATATTAGGGGAAAATATAAGATCTCTATAAGTATCTGGTATAGTGGAATCACTCTGTTCCATATTAAATGATGATAGTGATGGTGTAATCTGAGATGTTTATTACCTATGATCTTAAAAAAATCCTAAAATTCTAGTAACTAATTTGGTTTGAAATATATTAAATGGTTAAAAATGACTGAGTAAAATATATTTACAAAAAATGGATAAAATAGAATAATGAATATTTTAAAAAAACATTCATATATGAAAAATTGTAATAGAGTTTCATTATCCATTTATACATCTGATTAACTTCAACTTCCTTGACATCATTATTATCAACATACATTTTGATGATTAGAACATTTTTACCATTTATTTCATGTTTTATTATTTCAATTTTGACTTGAAATCATATTGATAATTTTGTGGTTGATGTGGTTTACTATAACAAAGTACCAATGGATCTTCATCTCCCATATCATAAAAGTCTCTCTACTTTTCGTGTAATAAATCACTCCAACATTCTTGTGTTTCATCATCCACATAACAATCCATCTTCTCATGAGATGCCAAGATAATTGGTCATGCTCCACCTGATCACAGCTATGGATCATGTGAGATTTGTTGATAGTAGTATAATTTAATGAATATATCCTTATATCCCTATCAGTGAAGAAAAAAATTAATTTGAATAAGACTATAAGAAATTGACTCTGATAGCATAATTTGACTATGTCAATCAACATTATACATTATCACAACAATATATGTGTTAATACACCATAAGTTTTAATTTTTAAGTCTTGTTTATCATAATAACATGAAACCTGAAGCCATGAATATTGTCATCATGAAGTATCTTATCCAACCATATAAGTCCATGATACAAAAACCTAAAATCATTTTATTTTTCATCTTGATATTCGATATTCATTATCTAGAAAGGAATATATAATGTGTTAATTTTAAAATGGAATAATTAAATACACCTTAATCAAATAAATATGGGTATGTACATACATTATGGGTAACCTATTCAAAAATCATGATATTACTATCTTTTTTAATTTTTTCCTCATTTCGAGCATGACCCCTTAATTAACAGAATATTTTTAATAACACTTATCTTATAAATATATCCAAAATATGTTGATTCATCATAACATATCTATTTTCTTGTAGAAACTCCAATTCAATCTATGTAATATTTAACCTATTTCCATTTGGTCACCCAATATATGGAAATACAAATGATTTTTTCCAGATAGAAAATTAGATTATGTGTGATAAACACATCATCAATGATTGAATCTAATATCATCTCCATACAAATACATATTATAGAAAGTTATTTACTCTTCATATATATATACTTCAACCTTATAGCCTTCTAGATGAGCTTTATTCCACACATATGATTTCAAATGACCGAAATACCAGATGAAAAAATAAAAAATAATAATAAAAAATTGAATGCAATGATTTGACACAACTAATTTAAAACATGAAAATAAAATAATATCAACATAAAACTCAATTTTATTTATCCTTATAAAGTGTAATGTTCCACCATTTTTAGCATCTTCAACCAAATAAATATTCAAATGAATCACGAATGTGAAGAATAAAAATTTAAATAACATCTATAAATGAAAAAATATCAAAACCATTCATTCATGAGATTTTTTAAGATCTATAGGATTTTGAGTTTTTCCTAAAAAACCTATAAAAAGGTAACAAAACTGGATTTGAACTGTGGTTACTTTTTCAAGTAAGATATTATACAGTGCCAAGGGAAAAATTTCCACATCATAATGTGTGATTAATTTCATTTGAATCCATGTATCGTTTAATTATTTAAGTCAGTTTACCTTGAAATGTTACTTTAATATCCCTCTATATCTTTTTATTTTTTTAATATTTGATGGAATGCATCTTTATCATGATTTTTCAGTGTCAAATAGTCGATGGAAACATTCCAATCTCATATTCCCACAAAGTATGATTATATTCAATTATTTCAAATCAATACAATCATATAGGTGATTCCTTGATTTATTCTTCTCATTAATCCATGTAAATATTTTATTTTCATTATTTTTATTCTCAATATGAATTATGTACTGATTATGAGACATAAAATTAATCTACCCTTATGAGATATTAAAAAATATACTCATTTGCATCCATTTTTTGGTCCATCTACTTTTAATACTATACCATGTACCCTTTTCTCACCTTTTTAAACAGATTAATTTTTTTAAATTCTATAGTGGGATTTATTAACTATCACAAGAATTATGAATGAGATAATAAAATTGGTGGAATTCATAATTGAATATCTCCATTGAATTTTTTCTTATTAAACAGAAATTTATGAGAAGCTCTCGAGAAAATTATGATGACAAAAAAAAACACCATTTTTATTTATGAGGAGATAATTGTGGTTCCAAATCAATATTACATACAAGAAAATACAAACTAGTGTGATTGTTAAAATAGTATACATTTTCTAGTTCTATAAAGTAACTAATTTTCCACATTAACATAACATTATTTTTTAAAAGAATTATTATCGAATTAACATATTTATCATGCCATCATCCAATAATTCTCAAAATTTATTTACTATTGGTTCAAGCTACACATCAATTTCATTTCCAAAAATTTTCTTTTCAAGAATAATCATATATACAATAAATGAAATGATCTGAATTCACATTTTTGGAGACAGATTATAGGGAATCAAAATAACCAGGCACATGTTATAATTAGTACCAAAAATTCACTAAGAAAAAAAACAACCAGAATCCAATAAAAAATATACATTCATATTATCTAATGAATAATATATATATATATAATGAATGAAACACCTTCCATGATTATGAAAATTTTGGATGTCTCATCAAACCATTGTAGTTACTTTCATTATCCTGCCACATAATATATTTTGTAGTATTATATGACATAAATAATATTTTCATGAAATGTTTCAGGGGAAAGTAACAAAATATTATTTTATGAGAATTATTTTTTTGTTCCTTCATTTGTTTGAATTTATTTATGCTCTAATTATTTTTCATTGACTTCCATGTACTTGTATGAAATATTATGTATTCTTATTTATTAGACTCTTCTCCCCATTAAATCACAAAATCATTTGCGTATGAATGTATCTTTTAATAATCATGTCCAAGTTTGTTGATGATTTTTCCTTCACAATTTCTGATGTAGGGATATTTTCTTCACTAATTGCATCAGGAATGAACACTAAAAACAAGGATATTTCTTTATCGGAAATTCTATAAATACCCATGATTTGATAAGATTTATGTATAAAATATGAATTTGAATATATGGAACACACTTAGTATAGTTATTATTGTGCATCTCCAAATAATTCATAAATATCATTTTTTTGTCACTAGTGATCTAATCTAGATTATCTTACTTATGATCAAATGATGTTTATGTTGATCTATTAAATTCTTGTTCATTATATAATGCGTAATTTATCAAATTTTGAACATAATTCTACTTTGGAGGCTCAATTTGTTTTTCTTTCATAAGATAGTTATTATTTTGAATTTAAATAACATTTGATTCACTATGAAAAATCCAACATACATATATAGGTAGAAACTATTTAAATATCAAATGCTCATATAATTATTTGTTTTTCAATCATTGCATGAAATTACATATATGAAAAATTAAAAAATTTCCACCATCCATTGATCGGTTTGTAATTACAAAATATATAAATTATTCTAGAAACATAGAATATCATTGTGTGTTTAAAGGTAAATTAATCTATGTTTTATATACATGTCCTGTATTTTCACTCTTCTCCCTATACATTATAATATAATGATATAAATATTTATTGAAAAGATTACATTAAAAATTAAACATCAACTATGTTCATCACTGACCAGAGTAGGGTACTTATTCAACATAACACAAATTCAACATAAAATAATTCAATATATATTTAAATAAACATAAATGAATAATTATTACCCCTTAAAATAATATAGTTGGACATCATTAAGAATGTACATTGTGAAAATATTATAGGTATACAATTATGTTAGGATTATTTTTATCCATCTATAATAATACATGAAAATAATTATTATATTAAAAGTTATCTAACATTTATACATTACATATTGTAAATTTTTATTTTATATTATTGAAAATTCATTATATTTATGGATACTTCATTCTTTTATAGCTAAGAATATCATGATTTGTTATATATAAAAAAAATATTTGAACCTTGATATCTTTTACTTGTTTTTCCATATTCCTCATATCATTTCATGTAATTATGGTTTTATAGAATTTTTTAAATAAATTTTAGAAAAAGTAATAGTATTTTTAAGAGTAGTGCATACAGAAAAATTCATTTAATCTGAATCAACATAGATTGTAGTAAGCATTATGAATTTTACTCGAAATTAATAGTATTTTTAATTTAGTATAAAAACATCATGATATCAGTTAATTCAAAGGGATGTAGAGGTAAATTATATGCAACTTGTTTACTTAAATTATTTGTTAAATTTTTATGTTTTTTAAATTGGACCCCCAGTATATAAAATCTAAAACCACTATTCTTCCCATATCATCCCACAATGGCCTATATGATTAAACTAAATATAAAAATTATCTTTTAAAAAACAATTAATTTTTTATTAGAAGTAGATGTCACACAAAACTAAAATATTTAAAATCTTATTGGTGAAAATATAAAAGCATTATGTATTACACTACACATGTACAGAACCCTAGGGACCTCTATTAATTATCATTGAATATATAAATAATTATAAAAAACTAATTTATTTATTCAAAATTAAATAAATGTTAATTATCAATTTAAAGAACATTGAGGTACATCCAATATCCATAATTGTGACCAACTATTCATTGGAGGTCTGCAACATAACCTTGAAATCATATTGGGAAAAAACCACAAAAATATGTACCCAATTACTTTGATCTTTATATAATTTTATTTGAAAACATAAAAAAATACAACAAGCATCATAACATCAACAAAATACAACTATGTGGAAGATGTGTTCATGGGTAGTATAGAGATAGAGATGTCGTAATCATTGAGGGGTTGCACTCACTATGAAATGGGGGAGAGGGTCAATTTTAGAGATCATGTTTGAGACTAATTGGGGGAGATATGGGGTCATTAGCATTGAGTAGGGGGTAGGGTCATGGGAATCATAGAAGAGAGATGGGTGAGGGTGGTCACTATTTGGGAGAAGTATGATTGGGGCTCAGGGGTGGTCACCATCATAGAGAGGGGGATCTGGAAAAAGGAATCATGGTTGGGGGAGTAGACAAGGATATCAGGTAGGGTAGGGGATAAGATTATACATATATATTAAATAACTAGCTAAATTTTTTATAAAAATACTGATACATGTTAAAATAAAAAAATATAGTAGTAGTTATATTAAACCATGGATTTATTATAAATTATATTAAATATTATTTTTTTAGCATCATTTGTTATAACAACCACTAATAATCTTTTATCAAGTCTGCACTTTTTTAGTGTACTAAAACTGTTTCAAGATAGGATTCTATTATAAAAATCACATCAAGTCATGGATGATTTATTTATGGATTTCATTCTCATATCATGTGAAGGAAAAACATTCATTTCTAAGTTGTACCTTCTAATGTTTTAATAATAAACCTATTAATATTATCGTAATTCAATTTTTAGCTAATTAATAATATAAATTTTATAATAACACTACATTTATTATAATCTTACATAATTAGGCATGAAAAAACCCCCATCACTCGGTTTTGTCAATATTTATTTGACGGAACGATTTACGATATAATATTTCATTAAGGGTTTTTTTCTCCTCAAACATAATACATATCACTTTACACATTATTTTTGTGTGCGACCACACTCAAATGTTTACAACATAATAAACTGAAAAAAATTCACAAAAAAAATTATTTTGTCTATGAAAACATGTTTATTATTCTATGTGATCGTATGCATATGTACATTCACTAAATAATAAAAAACAATGAATAAATAAATAATATAAATAATCAGGACATTCTATATTTGGCCGATTGATTGAAATTAAGTTGATAAAACATGACCTTATATATAGTTACCTATGTCATATGAGTCTCATGTCATAGTAAACAACCTCATTAATTCAATTTTTTCCTACTCTAGAACATTGAATTACATTATCATGATCCAAATCAACACTCTCCTTTATCATAGTACATAATACATTCATATATGGGAGTAAATATTGGGATTAATAATAGACATAAAAAAAATTCATAACAGACCCATAGGCCATTATACAAATAATGGGGAATGTAGACGATGTGAATACAACAAATTTATATAATTAATTAATAAAAACATCAAAAAAAATTAAATAAATAGATTAATAAATAGAATCTAAATATACACTATATTACTACCATTGATGATCAATCTAAAAATATATTCAGTTATAATAAAAATTGAATTAGTCAAAAAAACTATGTCGATGAAATTAAAATGAATTAAAATAATTCATTTTAATTTTATAGAAATATTTTCCTATCTTATTTGAGTATAATTATATTCCCTCACATACTAAGAAAATTATGGTATTGTAGTGTCTCAAAACTAACCATTCCTTATGTAACGATGTTTAGATGATACCTCATTCAATGGGATGATCCGTACTTACTTTTGTGACACCACCTTATGTGATGAGGGATTCACAGTGAAGGTAAAAGAAAAAAATTTAAAATTCCATATCCAAGTTTTATTAAAAAATAGTGAAATTTAATGTAATATAAGAATTAATAAATATATGGAAATAAAAAAATGGAAGACATGGGAACTTTAGTCTTGACTATTTATCATTTCTTGATCCCGCTTATTGCAAAAGACCAGTCATTATTTCTTCCACAGACCGCACACCAAAAATTACATTCAAACCATAAGATACTACAAAAAGAAGATTTTGAGGAATGGAAATGGGGATACTAATCATCAAAGGTGATCGTAGGAGAAAACAATGAAACTAAAATCGTATTTTCTTCCATTAATAAGAAATGGTATTATAGCACATTCACGAAATACAATTTATGGAGATAAAAGTCACATTACAATAAACTATGAAATAAATAAACAAATAAAAGTTTATAAATGTGGTCCATTAGGTTTCTTACATTCCTCTCATGTGTAATTGGACTATACACCCATATTTATAATTTCCAAACCTCTATAATATCATTAAAGTTGGGGTCCTCAAAGGAAATATATGTTTATTACTCATAAATTCATAGTTTAGTGTGGGAGGACTTGGGTCATGAATGGGAGGATCTATTCTATGTGGCGTGTAGTTGACCTAGGATATGTATAAGACCACTATGTGGATTAAAAAAAGATAAAAATTTATATTGTAGAAATCCCCATTCAATACAGGCGATGAATGTAGGATCTCTGATCATCTTTATAATTTTATGAATATTTGGTTTGTCAATTCATTTGATTAAGTGAATGAAACAAAAAAACACTTAATTCATACAATCACATGTTTGTATATTTATATTGTTTTATATATAGATATCCATTATTAGTTTATTAATATGGTGAGGGAAAAACATACTTTTATTATGTTTATTTCATTATTATTTACAAATTTTTAGAGAAATTGTTAAATTTAAGAAATTTATTCTGGAAAATAAAAATGTAATTGTACTTAATTTCATTATGTGATGAATTAAATCGGGTTTCTGTTTTTTTAACCTTTATTTTTTTCTTGGAATATATTTTTGGAGATTTTTTTATTAATTATAGTTACTCTTACATGGAGGAAAGATTACCTTAGTGGGGAATTATTTAATGTTACTTTTATTTCTTTTTCTTGGATTACCTTTAAATTAGAGGGATTCTACACTTATGCATGTTTTTTTACTATCTTATAAATTTTTTTCCTTTAGGACTTGTTATTTTTACATTATAGGTCATAATATATATGTCGTATTACATTCTGTTTTATAGTAAAAATAATCATAAGATAATTAGTTTCTTAGATTCAATAGAATTTATTAAACATTATAGATTTATTAATTAAATGTATTATACTATTTTATTGAATCTGTGTATCACTCAAATACAATATTTTATAAACTCATTCACTTGATTATTCTAGTGGAATGGAATGTTAAAACCTCTCATCATAGTTCAAGTTGTGTATACACTATTAAAACTACCAAAAGGGATGTCATATAATGACCCATACATTACACACATTGTTAATACTTCAAAATTGAAGCACACTTATTAAAACATATGAAAAAACCACAAAGGACTGTATAGGTATAGTGTCTTTAGAAACTGGGAAACATAAACAACTGGTTCATAAATCATCTACAGTGTCTCCTATTTATTTCATCATATCTAGGGTCCCTTTTAGCATATTCTACTTAATATCCATCTTCCTGACCTGGGGAAAAGAAAACATAAAAGGGTGAGCTCAAATGCTCAGCAAGGGCAAATAAAGGAAATAAAAATCATATCATATCTTTTTGAAAATCATAACCTGCAAAAGGGATCATAATATCTTATCATGGAATAAATCATAGAAGTGAAAATGAGATCCCCATAATCATAACATGAAACTTGAAACTTTGTGGCATGCACACATAATCATGGAAAATCATTTCTTGTTAGTCATGACTCATTGCCAAGACTATCTTAGTGGACAAAGTCCCTTTCTGAACCGAGTCACCCTCGTTCCAGTCCTGTTACACTGAACCGGTATAACCTACCGTTCCATCCATGTCTATCTCATGAGATATAAAATCTTTACTCAATGCATTGGAGGGAGATATAAGTCCCACCCATATTATAATGAATCCTTTCTTATGTGTGCCACATAATCATAAACCATACATCATAGCGTAACCCATGTAATAAAAATGGGATTCTTAAACAACATGACATCATAAAACAATTCATATAAGATAAAGGAATTCATAAAAACGTTTCCATCACAACATAATCAAATCCATGTAATAATAGGGATAAAAACAGAACCCTTTTATTATCTTAGATGGAAAATAATTTTGATAAAATACTTGAACTCCATTCTTGAGGAAAATATCCTTTCTACTTCAAAAACGTTTTTCCTTTCATAACATATCATACGACTTTAAAATAAAAGAAGTTGATTAAAAATAAACTTGAAAACTTGTAAAGGAAGCTTCTTGGAAATAATCTTTTAAAAAGCCATTCATGCCGTATAAGTTAAAAAAACATTCTTCATACTTTTGTCGGAAAAGTCAAAAAGTACCTCGTACGACAAAAGATTCCTTTCATACATATTACTAAAAACTCATCGAAAGGTAAAAATGGATTAAAAAAATTGTAGGTGGATGGAAATAATATTACATATTGATGAAACATGGATGTGGATGATAAAATACACCCCAGTAAATACTTACGAATAAACAATCTCGGATAAAAATGAGATTGTGATATTTTCCCTTACCTTAGGTCCGATTTGCTTTGTACGTGTCCGAATCTCCTGTATAATGGTTTAAATATTGTCATTGACTTATTCCAGAATCATACATATTGATATGATATCATATATGGTCAAATTCTTAGCTTCTTGTTAGTAATATTTTATTGTTACTTGTTACTCGGGTCTTTATTGCCTTTTGTTCTTATGCGTGTTTTTCCGAATACATTCTTATTCTTATTTTAAGGTTATAGATACCTTATATCCAGAATGGTATTAGTGTAACATATATCATATTTATTCATTCAATTCATTTATATAATTACTATGTAATGATGATCATGTAGAACGAGTCGCATCACATCGTGGAGACGGTATTCCGTACGTACGCACGAGTGATGATATCGTTCCTATGATCGTGGAACTGTATTGGAGTATATATATATTATTTCAGTATCAATATTACTTTATAATAATCATAAATAGTTACTCATTACACCATTATACCCATCCTTGTAAAGTGATGGTGGAAAATAGATTACACCACGGCGTGGAGACGGTATTCCGTACGTATGCACGCGCGGTGATTTCATTTTTCCATAGGATGGATAGAAGGTGAGTTAGGGTTGTTTCATATTTATAATAACATATCAGTATGTAAGTAATACTGATGTTATTACATTATCATGAAATAACTAATGAAGAAGAAGTTGAAGAAGAAAGAAATTGAAAAGATCGGTAATGGATATTACCTCTTCTTTGGAACGCTTCTTTGAATCCTCCACTTAGGGAACAAATATTGGTCTTTGAAGAAGACCAGGATCTCTAGGATTATTCTAGGGAAGTGGATAGTAGAAAATGGAAGGGGTTGGCCGAGCTTGAGTGCTCAAATTGGTGTGAGGAGGAGGGGGAGGAGGTGCCCTTTTATAAAGGAGGAGAGGGGCACCTTAGGAATATCTCAAAATATTATTTTATATTAAAGACAAAATCGGTTTATAATGGTTCCAAAGGGTTTTATTTCGAATCTAAAGTGGGGATGGGTCGAAATCTTATCAACCAATAGGATTTAGACAAGTTTAGGGAATTATTTTGACCCTATCAATTAGATTTAACTCTAAGTTAAATAATTTCACTTTTACCGTGTCTTTATGTTTTCTTTTACTATAAGGTTAATACACGTACTACAACATGCCAAACGAACCCCAAATTGTTTATTATTAATATATATATCCTTAGATAAGTCATTTGGCAGAACCTTATATTTTTAGGAATAAAATAACAATTAATAATATAATATTTGTTTTAAAATCTATTTTGTGTCAATTTTGACACTATTTGATATATGATTATTGTGAAAGTCATAACAGAATTATATGTTCGAACCAAGTTTATTAAATCAACACTAATATATCATAGCCACCTATAAAATTAGTTTAATTCATAAAAAGTCTCAAATTACATTTATTTTGGTGTTTATAACATCAATTATGTCAATATTTCATAAATAAGATAATTACTGCATCATCGTTGTGTCATAATTAAATTAAATTATTTAATGTCTAAAAATTATAAATAAAATACCATTATGTAGAAAATATTTTTATATTTGTGATGAATATTTATTGTCGAATTGATCTTATATGTATCCCCATTTAAAAATGATTTACTTATTAAACTTTGATTTTAACTATTTTAACCCTTCTTTAAATAAATTAATAATAAATGTCCTAATCTAATCCAAGTGGGCCTAAATGGTCATATGTTATTCCTAAGTTGGTTTTTGGTCGAATTACACTTGTCCAATAGAATTAGGACATGTGTTAAGGTAATAGTAATATCATATTTACCCTTAGTTACCCTATTTAATATTAACCGCGGTAAAAAAAGTAAAAAGTTACTATTCACCAAAAAATTATTTTTATCTCATTGAACCACATTTTACTTACTAATATCAACCGTGTTTGTCGGATTTTTGAAATTCCATTCACAGAAGCGGTAAAATTATGTTTTATGCAAAATTCAGTTTTTAACCTACCACTTAGTGGTTTCACTATTCATCAAAAATTGAAAGTTTTCAGAAAAAAACCAAAATTTCACCCTAGGATAATTTCGGTATTCCGAATCCAAAAATGAAGTCCATTTTGAAAAATAAAATTTATAAAATTTCAAAAAGTGGTTATTACTATTCATAACGGCTAGTTTTAATAGCATATTGTTGTTTAGTGAAACTCGGTATTGCGTACAACGCAAGCTATCGGGGAAGGTCGCGATTGCGTGTAAAGCAAGCCAAGCAAGTGTTGTGTAGAAAAAGATTCCTTTGTTGATTTATATAACATAAAAGTCTCGGGTGTTACATTCTACCCCCCTTAAAAAGAATTTCTCCCTCGAAATTCGTCACTTTGTAACAAACAGATGAGAATACTTCTCCCTCATCATATCCTCAAGCTCCCATGTAGCTTCTTCAAGTTGGTGGTTCCTCCATAAAACTTTCACCAATCGAGTGGTATTGTTTCGTATGACTTTTTCGCTACGATCCAGAATCTCTATCGGTTGTTCTTCATAAGAATGATCTTGCTCCAGCGGTACAACTTCTGAGCTGAGTACATGTGAAGGATCAGGTATGTACTTTCTCAGGAGAGATACATGGAACACATCGTGAACTTGAGAGAGATTCGGTGGAAGCGCCAATCGGTAATCTACCTTTCCAACACGATCCAGTATTTCGAAAGGACCGATATATCTAGGGCTCAATTTCCCCTTCTTTACAAATCTCATAACCCTCTTCCAGGGAGATATTCCTAAGAACACTTTATCACCGACTTCAAACTCTAGGTCTTTTCTTCGGTTGTCGGCATAACTTTTCTGTCGACTCTGAGCTTCTCTTATGTGTTGTTGAATAGATCTGACCTTTTCTGCCATTTCATCAACGAGGTCAGGTCCTAATAGCTTTCGTTCCCCAACTTCATCCCAGCAAGTTGGAGTCCTACATTTCGTTCCATAGAGTGCTTCATAAGGAGCCATCTGAATACTGGAGTGAAAGCTATTTTTATAAGAAAATTCCACCAAAGGTAGGTGTTGATCCCAACCTCCTTTGAAATCCATAGAGCAAGATCTCAACATATCTTCTAGGGTTTGAATTGTTCTCTCAGACTGACCGTCTGTCTGAGGATGATAAGCAGTGCTGAAACTCAACTCTATATCCAGAGTATGCTGAAGACTTCGCCAGAACTTCGAGGTAAATCTCGGATCCCGATCAGATATAATAGAAAGTGGTACTCCATGAATTCTTACCACTTCCTTTACATATATCCTAGCAAGCTGATCTAGAGAAAAATCCTCTCTAATAGCAATGAAGTGTGCAGACTTTGTAAGACGGTCAACTATGACCCAAATAGCATTATTGCCTTTGGATGTTTTAGGAAGTCCTGTGACAAAGTCCATAGTGATGTTTTCCCATTTCCATTCGGGTATGGGTAATGGTTGTAACATCCCCTTAGACTTCTGTCTCTCAGCTTTAACTTGTTGACAAACCAAGCATCGAGAGACATATTCAGCAACATCTCTTTTCATGCCATCCCACCAGAAGTACTCTTTCAGGTCCCTATACATCTTCGTGCTTCCAGGATGAATAGAGAATGAAGAACTATGAGCCTCATCCAGTATCTCCTTCTTTAATTCGGGGATGGGAGGAACACAAACCCGATTCCTGGACTTTATTATCCCATCACAATCAAGGTTGAACTCAGGAACATTTCTCACCTTCTTTTGTAACTCGACATCTTCTTTCTGTGCCTCTTTAATCTTCACATGTATAGATGGTTGAACATTCATTTGAGAAAGATAAGATTTTTCCCCTTCCATTATAATTCCAAGATCCATCCTTTGTAAATCTATAAATATTGGATCTTTTGTGATCCTCATCATGGATAAAATACCATGGCCTTGTCGACTTAATGCATCTGCCACCTTGTTTTCTTTCCCAGGGTGGTAATGGATTGAGCAGTCATAATCCTTAATCAGCTCCAACCATCTTCTTTGACGCATATTCAGCTCCTTTTGTGTGAAAATATACTTTAAACTTTTATGATCAGTATAAATATCACACCTTTCACCATAAAGGTAATGCCTCCAAATCATTAATGCAAAGATTACCGCAGCCAACTCCAAATCATGTGTTGGGTAATTTTGCTCATGGATTTTCAACTGTCGTGATGCATAATCTATCACCATATAATTTTGCATAAGAACACACCCCAATCCCTTCTTGGATGCATCACTGTATATCACAAACCTTTCTCCACTACATGGTAGTGTGAGCACAGGTGCACTGGATAACCTTGTTTTCAACTCCTTGAAATTCTCTTCACATTCTTCCGTCCAGACAAACTTAACTCCTTTCCGAGTCAACTTGGTGAGTGGATTAGATAATCATGAAAAACATTTTACAAAACGTTGATAATATCCAGCCAAACCAAGAAAACTTCGGATCTCAGTTACTGTTGTTGTTCTTGACCATCTTTCGATAACCTCTGTTTTTGATGGATCCACAGATATCCCCTCTTTTGAGATTATGTGACCCAAAAATGCAACTTTTTGAAGCCAAAATTCACACTTGGTAAATTTGGCATAAAGCTTCTCCTTTCTTAGGGTCTTCAATATAATTCTCAAGTGATCTTCATGCTCTTCCTTGCTCTTTGAATAGACAAGAATATCGTCTATAAAGACTACCACAAATTGATCATGATAGTCTCTAAAGACTCTATTCATTAGATCCATGAAGATAGCAGGGGCATTAGTAAGACCAAATGGCATCACTATAAATTCATAGTGTCCATACCTTGTACGGAAAGCCGTCTTTGGTATATCCTCCCTTTTGACCCTTAATTGATGATACCCTGAACGAAGATCAATCTTGGAAAAGTATTGAGCTCCGCGTAGTTGGTCAAATAAGTCATCAATGTGTGGGAGAGGATATTTGTTCTTGATATTGATCTTGTTAAGTTCTTGATAATCAATGCAGAGTCTCATTGATCCATCTTTCTTCTTAACAAATAGAACAGGTGCTCCCCAAGGTGACGCACTAGGGCGTATGAATTCCTTATCAAGATTCTCTTGGAGTTGCTTCTTCAATTCCTGAAACTCAATTGGGGCCATTCTATAAGGTGTCTTTGAAATAGGCAAAGCACTCGGTACGAGTTCTATTGAAAACTCAACTTCACGATTTGGTGGAAGGCCTGGTAATTCCTCCGGAAAGACATCATCAAACTCCCGTACAATGGTCATATTATTAATCGTGAGTTTCTCACCAACCATTTGAGATAAATAACCTTCATTTTGTGTAATCAATACCCATAAGATGGAAGAAATTTCCACTGGAAGGTTATGTTCATCCTTGCATTGATAGACGATCGTAGATTGATCTGGAATATGAAATGTGACTTCCCTTCTTTGGAAATTGATATGAGATCCATGTAGAGAAAGACAATCCATGCCATGAATCACATCAAATTCTACTAAAGGAAGGATCACAAGATTTGCAGGAAGCACTTTCCCACAAAATTCGATCGGAGAATAATTAT
Organism: Viscum album; assembly: GCA_963277665.1. NCBI lineage: Eukaryota > Viridiplantae > Streptophyta > Magnoliopsida > Santalales > Viscaceae > Viscum > Viscum album. Next base: position 1,809,223,682 of record OY728123.1, on the reverse strand, counting down.
AAAGTTTTGATGCGATTGTTGTGCCATTAGGTATTGTCACAGCTAACTCAACATCTAATTTTTGAGGTAATACGGTGATACCCTTAGAAAATTTTTCAGAAATAAAAGAGTGGGTGGATCCAGAATCAAATAAAACATTTGCTACTTTAGAGTGGATGGTAAGTGTACCTTTCACCACTTCGTTATCGTACTCCACATCGCTGATAGAAATTGCATGTGACTTTCCTTTGTCTTTAGCCTTAAGATTTTGTTGACGTCGACCATCATCATCAACCCTTGGATTTGGGCATTGATTGGCATAATGCCCCATCTCCTTGCACTTGAAACATTGAAGTGTAGTAGGTTCATTCTGTGTATCCCTTCCTTTGTTTGCATCATTAGACATCTTCTTCCCATTATCGCGACATTCAAATGCCCGATGACCTTCCTTTCCACATTTGAAACATTTACTTGTCCCATTAAGAAAACTACCTCCATGTTTCTTTCCACACTTTGAGCATAAGGGAAAGCTCATCTTCTTTTCAGTGTGCTCTTTAGATTTTCCTTTGAATTCCATCTTCCTCTTCTTATCAAACCCATGTGACTGATGGGTTACTCCAATCTCCATCTCGACTTTGAGAGCACATCGAACGATTTCCTCGTAGCTATTGAAGTCCATTATGGCTAACGCCCTTCGAAGACTTGGTTTTAAGCCACTAAAGAATCGGTCGTTCTTACTCTCAGGTTGGATAATAATACCAGAAGCGTACCTTGCAAGTCTTGTAAAATTTGCTTCATAGGTACCAAAAGATTCATCATGCCTTTTCTTTAGTTCAAGAACCTCTTTCTCCATCTTTGTTCGGAGAATACGAGGGAAGTACTTATTGAAAAATAAGTTATTGAACTCGTCCCATTCCATAGACTCAATTTCATCCCTTTTCCTCATATTCTTAATAAGATTCCACCATTGATCAGCATCTCCTTCTAAACGATACACTACTAGGATGACTTTATCATGTTCAGAACATTGAAGAACTGAAAATATCTTTTCAGTAGTACTAATCCATTGTTCAGCAACTAATGGATCAGTAGACCCGCTGAAAGAAGGTGGATGCTGCCTCATGAAGGATTCAACAGAATGTTGCTCCTTCCTTTGCTCGTTTGGAAGTCCTGCATGATTCATAGCTTGAGAAAGTTGTGTGAGCATGGCTACAAGATTTTTCATTCCAGCTCCCACATCGTTTGGTTACTCAGGGGGACAATCATTGAATTGCCCATCGCATTCCGCATTAACACGGTTCCTTCGGGTTACAGCCATTGACTAAAACCAAGAAGAATAGTGCGAGCAACACTAATTATAATAGGAAAACCACATAATTCAAGAATAAAATTTTCATGCTTAAGGTCTTATCCTATGTTATTCATGGCCATTTCTAAAACACTAAGATTGTGTTCTATGCTTAGACATATCCATAGGGTTCTTACTAAGGCTTTCACATCCTAGTTTCCAAAGGTTGACTATACCTTTCCTCTGATACCAACTATAACGACCCATACATTACATACATTGTTAATACTTCAAAATTGAAGCACACTTATTACAACATATTACAAAACCAAAAAGGACCTTATAGGTATAGTGTCTTTAGAAACTGGGAAACATAAACAACTGGTTCATAAATCTTCTACAGTGTCTCCCATTTATTTCATCATATCTAGGGTCCCTTTTAGCATATTCTACTTAATATCCTTCTTCCTGACCTGGGGAAAAGAAAACATAAAAGGGTGAGCTCAAATGCTTAGCAAGGGAAAATAAAGGAAATAAAATTCATATCATATCTTTTTGAAAATCATAACCTGCAAAAGAGATCATAATATCTTAACATGGAATAAATCATAGAAGTGAAAATGAGATCCCCATAATCATAACATGAAACTTGAAACTTTGTGGCATGCACACAAAATCATGGAAAATCATTTCTTGTTAGTCATGACTCATTTCCAAGAATATCTTAGTGGACAAAGTCTCTTTCTGAACCGAGTCACCCTCGTTCCAGTCCTGTTACACTGAACCGGTATAACCTACCGTTCCAGCCATGTCTATCTCATGAGATATAAAATCTTTACCCAATGCATTGGAGGGAGATATAGGTCCCACCCATCTTATAATGAATCCTTTCTTATGTGTGCCACATAATCATAAACCATACATCATAGAGTAACCCATGTAATAAAAATGGGATTCTTAAACAACATGACATCATAAAACAATTCATATAAGATAAAGGAATTCATATAAATGTTTCCCTCACAACATAATCAAATCCATGTAATAATAGGGATAAAAACAGAACCCTTTTATTATCTTAGATGGAAAATAATTTTGATAAAATACTTGAACTCCATTCTTGAGGAAAATATCATTTCTACTTCAAAAACATTTTTTCCTTTCATAACATGTCATACGACTTTAAAATAAAAGAAGTTCATTAAAAATAAACTTGAAAACTTTTAAAGGAAGCTTCTTGGAAATAATGTTTTAAAAATCCATTCATGCCGTATAAGTTAAAAAAACATTCTTCGTACTTTTGTCGGAAAAGTCAAAAAGTACCTCGTACGACAAAAGATTCCTTTCATACATATTACTAAAAACTCATCGAAGGGTAAAAATGGATTTAAACAATTGTAGGTGGATGGAAATAATATTACATATTGATGAAACATGGATGTGGATGATAAAATACACCCCAGTAAATACTTACGAATAAACAATTTCGGATAAAAATGAGATTGTGATATTTTCCCTTACCTTAGGTCCGATTTTCTTTGTACGTGTCCGAATCTCCTGTATAAAGGTTTAAATAATGTTATTGACTTATTACAGAATCGTACATATTGATATGATATCATATATGGTCATATTCTTAGCTTCTTGTTAGTAATATTTTATTCTTACTTGTTACTCGGGTCTTTATTGCCTTTTGTTCTTATGCGTGTTTTGCCGAATACATTCTTATTATTATTTTAAGGTTACAGATACCTTATATCTAGAATGGTATTAGTGTAACATATATCATATTTATTCATTCAATTCATTTATATAATTACTATGTAATGAAGATCATGTAGAACGAGTCGCATCACATCGTGGAGACGGTATTCCGTACGTACGCACGTGTGATGATATCGTTCCTATGATCGTGGAAATGTATTGGAGTATATATATATTATTCAGTATCAATATTACATTATAATAATCATAAATAGTTACTCATTACACCATTATACCCATCCTTGTAAAGTGATGGTGGAAAATAGATTACACCACGGCGTGGAGACGGTATTCCGTACGTACGCACGCGCGGTGATTTCATTTTTCCGTAGGATGGATAGAAGGTGAGTTAGGGTTGTTTCATATTTATAATAACATATAAGTATGTAAGTAATACTGATGTTATTACTTTATCATGAAACAACTAAAGAAGAAGAAGTTGAAGAAGAAAGAAATTGAAAAGATCGGTAATGGATATTACCTCTTCTTTGGAACGCTTTTTTGAATCCTCCACTTAGGGAACTAATATTGGTCTTTGAAGAAGACCAGGACCTCTAGGATTATTATAGGGAAGAGGAGAGGATAAAATGGAAGGGTTTGGCCGAGCTTGAGTGCTCAAATTGGTGTGAGGAGGAGGGGGAGGAGGTGCCCTTTTATAAGGGAGGAGAGGGGCAACTTAGGAATATCTCAAAATATTATTTTATATTAAAGTCAAAATCGGTTTATAATGGTTCCAAAGGGATTTATTTCGAAGCTAAAGTGGGGATGGGTGGAAATCCTATCACCAAATAGGATTTAGACATGTTTAGTGTATTATTTTAACCTTATCAATTAGATTTAACTCTATGTTAAATAATTTAACTTTTACCGTGTCTTTTTGTTTTCTTTCACTATAAGGTTAATACACTTACTATAACATGCCAAACGAACCCCAAATTGTTTATTATTAATATATATATCCTTATCTAAGTCATTTGGCCGAACCTTAGATTTTTAGGAATAAAATAACAATTAATAATATAATATTTGATTTCAAAACTATTTTGTGTCAATTTTGACACTATTTGATATATGATTTTTGTGAAAGTCTTAACAGAATTATATGTTCGAAACAAGTTGATTAAATCAACACTAAGATATCATAGTAACCTAGAAAATTATTTTAATTCATAAATAGTCTCAAATTACATTTATTTTGGTGTTTATAACATCAATTATGTCAATATTTCATAAATAAGATAATTACTGCATCATCGTTGTGTCATAATTAAATTTTATTATTTAATGTCTAAAAATTATAAATAAAATACCATTATGTATGAAATCTTTTTAGATTTCTGATGAATATTTATTGTCGAATTTATCTTATGTGTAACCTAATATTAAAAATGATTTACTTATTAAACATTGATTTTAACTATTTTAACCCTTCTTTAAATAAATTAATAATAAATGTCCTAATCCAATCCAAGTGGGCCTAAATGGTCATATTTTATTCCTAGGTTTGTTTTTGGTCGAATTAAACTTGTCCAATAGAATTAGGACATGTGTTAAGGTAATAGTAATATCATATTTACCCTTAGTTACCCTATTTACTATTAACCGCGGTAAAAAAAGTAAAAAGTGACTATTCACCAAAAATTTATTTTTATCTCATTGAACCACATTTTACTTACTGATATCAACCGTGTCTGTCAGATTTTTGAAATTCCATTCACAGAAGCGGTAAAATTATGTTTTATGCAAAATTCAGTTTTTAACCTACCACTTAGTGGTTTCACTATTCATCAAAAATTGAAAGTTTTCAGAAAAATACCAAAATTTCACCCTAGGCTAATTTCGATATTCCGAATCCAAAAATGAAGACCATTTTGAAAAATAAATTTTATAAAATTTCAAAAAGTGGTTATTACTATTCATAACGGCTAGTTTTAATAGCATATTGTTGTTTAGTGAAACTCGGTATTGCGTACAACGCAAGCTATCGAGGAAGGTCGCGATTGCGTGTAAAGCAAGCCAAGCAAGTGTTGTGTAGAAAAATATTCCTTTGATGATTTATATAACATAAAAGTCTCGGGTGTTACATGTCATATCTATAGTTTTCATTCAATATGTGGTTGTTTAATTCATTTCTATATGTTTTATCGAAGGATATAAAAATAACCTCATATTTCATGGTCATCGGTCATTTATCAAATATGCTTCTTATTTATAGGGGAGTTTATATGTGTCATATTTGGATCATTTTGAGAGGCTTCCAAATTAAAATAAATATTTTTTTTCTTAATAAGATTATGATGAATATAAAATTGATGAAATGAACGTAATGGACTCAAAAATATATAGTGATGGTTATGCGTAGAAATGGATAATGATAACCCACATTAAATTAAATTTTTATAAATACATATAGTGGATGTCATTATATACCACTAATAAATATATTTCTAAACATTTAATTTTTTCAGAACATGTATAATTTAAAAATATATCCTCTGACATATAATAAATTAAAATATAATTTCAAAATAAAATCATTATAAATACACCATCACACATCCATAATGAGATATATATATCCATAGTCAACCCATACCATGGTCAATCCATACATGAGTTATTCCATAGATTAGTCATTAATATATACATAAATAATATGTCAACAAATAATAAATCGTGACCAATAGATATCAATCCCATGACATATGATACATATATCGGCCTCTACATCATATCGTCAACTAGAACTAACCATATAATCTCATCGCCTTGATTCAAAATGATGATTAAAATTATAATTGAAAATAATAAATCATAATAATAGTAAAATCACTGAGAATAGTTAATCCGACAATAGAAAATAAGATCTATCACTGTAGAACTTTGAATAATGATATGGATCAGAACATTCAACCTTATTCCTAACACTATCATATTTAACCTAAAATAAAAAGTAGAACATTTGGGAAAACAAATTCAGAAGAGAATATATAGAGAATGTATTAATAATTATGCTAATAAAATTTTTTATTTTGTTAATCAAACAGAATACACACTATAACACAAAAATATTTCATCAGTTATTGGAACATAACATTATCCATGGTGGTTGATTATGGAGACAATGGCTAACTACCAATAGCGGTCACCAACCAAAATTTAAAAAAATCCAACACTATATCCCCTCCACCAATCACACACCCAATTTGTCCCATCTATTCCCATTCATGCATAGAGTTAGTGTTGTTTCCCCTCCCTCATGAACCATCACCCCACTTGTCATTGTCCCCTCACTACGATTCGTCGATTCCCAATACTCCTCCCCCACTACCTAAAATCCCTACCAGATACCTCCCACTTCCACACCCAACCCTCTCTATTCCCAGATCATCGGCTGTTGATGCTCTAGGAGCCACCATTTCCACTAATTTATCTCTAAAGAACCCCACTAACCTAACCCTTATCGACGACCCTATTGAGGTCACTGGTGTTCTAGTACTCCCTCTATTCACTCTCTCATACCCTCACTGCACCCTTGTCAGAGCTACCTCCACAAGCACCTTTGATCCTTGTAACCATTATTTCCCCCTCTCTACAACTTCCAATGATCAAAATACTATTTTTTCCTAAATATTGCCTCCATCATGAATCTATCATGATATTATAGGTAAACCATTTGATTCGTTATTCTTTGGAAACACCATCTATTTTTAGGTTTTAATTTTGATAGTCATCATATATCATATTTAAAAATTTTGTTGAAACCTGTTTGGATGGAATAATTCAATGAGTACAATAAAAATTGGACTGAAAATTTATCACTATGAATTGTTTATATAAAATTTTTTATCCATTGGTAGTAATAATATTAAGGATATTTTATAGTGATAGATGAATAATGTTTCCTGAATAAATCTAGTATAATAGAAATTTTTAATAGAATATAGTTTTGTAAATATATGTTTTAACTTACATTAATATTAGTTGTCACATCTATATTTTTTTGTCACAAGGAAATACTAAATCCTTTAAAAAAGAAATTGATTCTGATTGAATAGATTTTTCCCTATGTTTTTATGTATTTTGACATATAACTATGGTGATGAATAACAACGAAAGTAAAAAGCATACACATTTTTCATAAAAACAAAGGGAATGTGCATATCTAATAATTTCAAAATGGTATCAAAGACATATGATATATAAAAAATATTTTTTAAATACCCACAAAACATATGATCTTTTATAAAATAAGAAACATAAATTAGTTTACATAAAAACAAATATTAAATTAAATTAGGTAAGTAGTGATAGATATCAATTCATCGAAAATATCCATTATAAAAATCAAATTATAAAATATATTACATAGCCCTTCTATGAATTTATATTTATCTTATTCAAAATAGTTTTATATTATATTAAACATTTCAGGATTTTGGGATCTGGATTTCTATTTCCTGTAAATTTATCAATCCCTATCATGTAATTTTTTCTAATATTTCATTTTTGTGTTTTATCAAAAATTTATATTCATTGAATTACGAAATAATATTATTTTGAATTCAATTATTTAATTACTTATTTATTTATTTTAATATAATTTCATTTATTGTTATATTATTTAAAATTGATGGTAAAACGTATAATTAAACAAATATATTTCTCTATATTTGTTAATATATATATATATATATATATTAAATTATGTATTTCCTTGATATTTGATAAATAATTTCCTAATCATTATATTAATTTTACACCAATATATCAATGATAATAAAATAATTTAATTTTATATAGTTTGGTGTTTTGATAATTAAATTTATAAAATAACCATTATTTATATATTGATATATCTGTTTGAGTTTTTTTTTAACATTATAGATTTGAATGTCATTTACTTTTTTATATGTTACGATATGAAAAATATTTATTTATGTACAAAAGAATATATTAAAATTTAAAAGGTATTAAAATTTTAATATAACATAATATATTATGATTGTATCATTTGTGAATTATATTTTTTATATGGGATGAGTATTAATTTTAGTCCACCTGTAATAGGATATTTTTATTTTAAATATATATTATGATATGTAATTTTAAAAGTTCATTCAATATGAATTATTATATAAATGTTACTCCATGTTTTATAGATACGATTATTGATAAGAGTTTGGTTGATCAGCCGAATAGAGCTTCAAGAGAATTTTTTTATGGAATTATGATGTTTATTGATATTACTAGTGTATATTAAATTTAATAATTTAAGTTTCTATATGGAAAATGTAAAAACATATATCAACTAATAGAAGATAGTTTCGTGGATCACCTATTTCTAAATGGATTCTTAAAAATTTATAATTGATGGACTCAGAGTGGGGAATATTACATTCAGTTTCTTAATACATAAACAGTTCTGATGGATGTTGATGTTAGGAAGAATGATCTAATTCCTAAAATTCTCATGGAACTGGTGTGTATGTTGTATACTATAGGAATTCAGATTCAAAACATTGAGACTGGTGAGATCAATATATTTTCTAGTTCGGTTCATGATTTTTTTTTGAGTTTTTAGGAAATATTCAAGGATACAAATACTGAATTATGTTCTGGGTATACTACTTACAATAAATTTTTATTTATCTTATAGTAATTTCACATGAATAAATTGAATCAGTGGTTACACACATCATTCGAAGTGTGGTTGGTTTTATTGATTAAATTACTTCTTTCTGATTCTATGATTCATGATTCTTATTACCATTCTCTTAAGATGGCATAGATATTATGTTTCACATATAATACTATAGATTCATGTGAAAGAAACTGTATGTTCTTTAAAATGAAATTGTCTTTTTGGATAATTGTACAGTTCATGACTCTTCCAAGCAGAAAGATAATGACAGAAATGAGATACAAGAAATTCCAAATTGTGAAATAGGGGAAACTGATTACCATCAATAAAATGATGTACATTCCACTAAAGAATTGTTTAAAAGGATTACCATTTCATCTAACGTTTCGATATTAATGAGGTGGAGTGTGGAAAAAAATAGGGAAAGTGATATGTCAACCAGGACAATATACTCTCTTAAATGGTTGGATTTTGATTTGAGGAACTGGGACTTTTCTAAATATAATCATAATGTATGATTATTGATAGTAGTGTACAATGACAGACCAATATTGTCTCTAGTAGTTGAAAGTCAAAGAACATGTCATGTGGTGTTGGATCCATGTAGTCATCTTATATGTATTGGTAAGACCACAATTTTTATTAGCCTCATCTCTTATTGATTTACCTGTAGGTTTAGTGAGTATGATTTATGACTACCTTCAGCCATTATTTGATGAGTTGAACGAATTTTGGGGAGATGGTGTGATGAGTTACAACTATGGAATAAAAAAAATGTTCAAAATGAAGGATGTTTTATTATGGACAATCAATGAAATCCCATATTTTGAAAATTTATTATATGGGACTAGAATAGGGGAAATTTATTTCCTCTACTTCAATAAGTGTAAAAAATCTATATTACAAAAAATATTGTAAAAAGTATCATATATAGGTCATGAATTTCTTCTTATCCTTCAGAACAAGTTTATACAAAAGTGAATGAAATTTAGTGGTTCTATATAATTAATCATATCACTAATGATCTATATTTGAGTGTAAATATTATCTCAAATTGTGCAATAATGCATCAAAACAGTGTATGATTTTCTAGATTTGTTGGCTCATCAATTACTAAATATTCATGGGGTGGGTAGACCTGGTAGTCCCAATTGAAAAAATAAAAACATTTATTTTAATATCTCTTACAAGAAAAATAACATGATAAGTTATAATATAGGTTTTATGAACATTTAATGAAATGTTTGTGAAAATATTTTATGGACCATTTTAGGTGTTAATGGGAAATCAAAGGACCATGTCAATGCATGATGTGATTTAGAAGATGTTGTTTTAAGGAAACAATTTCATTTACATTTGGTTGAGGTAAAAAATGCATACATTAATAAAGTATAGTATACAATGAGAAAAAAATTGAAAGATACACCTCTTTCAATTTTCAAGAGGATCAATGAATATGATGGTTACTTTTAAAATAACTCCATGTGTGTGAATATGATGAGTACGACATTTCAATCATTTAAATGTTCAAGAAATGAAAAAATATTTTTATAATTTATTCTAATAAAAATTCATGACTGTTTCACTTCTAATTCCATTGAACTATTAATTCAGATGAATAATTTATTAGACATATTTTCATAAAGAAGTCATGAAATTTTTGATTTATAAATTATAAAGGAAATGATTTTGCTTTCAATTTTTCATGTGAGGATGCTATTTCCAACGTTAATTTTCTATGTTGTTATTTACTTAAAATCTCATTAAAATGATGAAGTAATTGTTTTTTTACATATTAAATTTTGGTTGATCTACAATATTAAGTGGTATCTATATACATTGCAATGATTCATACATAATAGTGCTCTCCTAGAGGCATCACGATCTAGTGGATATTTTAGGGATGAGTTTAGTACATTGTGTGAAGAATATCATGTGGATGATGAAACAAAATTAGATAATCCATATAGGATTTATGAAGGTCCATTTCAAGATGGAATTATATTTGATATGGGGAAAATAAATTTCATACAAGGTCCTTAATATATCATGTTCAATAATCCATCTGTTTCACCATTGATAAAATAAGTATATTATTACATTTATTGTTTGTCTTTTACATGATTTTCATATACAAGTTGATCATTTAAATATGCAATTATCATTTGAAAGAAACACATTAATCAGGTAAAATAAGAGATGTAATGTGCTAGTGATTATCAATACAAAAGTACCACTATGAATCAATTCATGTTTGTTTCAATAATTTTCAATGTATAAATGGAATTTCATTATGATTGAAGTATATTACTAATTTTTTTCTACATAAATATTTATTGAATTTTATAGAATATGTAGTTCCAAAAATTGTTTTAGTTAGGTCACCCTATAGTAAATGATGATTTTAACCTACAATATATGGGTTCATATATAACAGTTTATATTTTAAATTCATTAAAAGTAAATTGATTTTATTTCCACAATAATCATTTTGATGACATATAAGAAACAAAAAATAGTATCAATTTTTATCCTTCTTATGAATCTTGAAATTACATAAAAGTCTCATGCTATAGAAATTTAATTATTGAGAAAATGAGATGGTGAATTAGTGATATATTTTTCCTCTTGTATTATATTTCTTTATAGAATTCATCTTCAATAAAATGGATTCATATTCTTATAAAAAAATATTCTACCACATCCAAAAGAACACAAGTATTTACAATGTTCGTTACCCAATGAATGTATCTAATACATAGTGTGGATTGAAAATAATCTAATAAAACACAATCCATACGAAAAAACCCTTTTTTGGTACTATAATTATGATGTACCCTTATACTAATGTACAAATATGATTTATACAACAGAAATCGTGCATCTTATAGAATGAAATATTACAATAATATGTTTTAAAACGTTTATAAAAATTAAAAATTTGGCTCTAAACATTGTAATTATTATGCCTCAATACATTAAAACTATTTTTTTAAACATCATTGAATTATATAATGACATCATAACCCTATTACAACATTTTTGTATAATGTTATACGTTTATGATATTTGCATCGACTTTTTTAATTTGTCAAACTATTACATAGACTAATGATACTATATCTACTTACTTGTCGGTGTTAGTTAGATCAATAGATGAAACTGTATAAATATATTGTATGATGAATCTACTGTGCACTGTGTTGAATTTGTTGTCAATAAGGTGTCAAGGATTGAATGGATGACAAGGAGTGTCAATATGTGAATGTCAAAGGAAGTGATGGTGATGGTGATGTTGTCAATAAGGTGTCAAGGATTTAATGGATGACAAGGAGTGTCAATATGAGAATGACAAAGGAATTGATGGTGATGGTGATGATTGGAGAATGATGATGGTACAAAGAAGCATGTCACATAGGTGAATCACTGAGTGGAATAATAGGTAATTGTTGAAATATTCTCCATACAAATCTAATGATTGTAGAGCTGACTTTATGTTCAAAGAACTTGTATCAAGAAGATACAATGTCAAAACATTGTTAGAAGTCCATGCATTGTCTTCACAATGCATAAGGAGATAATGGTGATCCATCCACAATCACTAAGTAGATGATGAATGAAGAAAGGAGATCCATCCACATCACTAAGTGGATGAAATGAAGAAGTTCCATCCATATCATCTAAGTGGATGAGGGATGAAGTGAATGAGATCCATCAATCTAACTTAGTGTATGAAGTGAAAATGAACCATCCAAAGCTACTATGTGTATAAAGTGGTTTGAAGAAGACCATGCACTATCTCTTAGTGCTTGAGGATTTGAAGATGATCCAACCTCATCTCTGATTGGATCATTGAATAACACTGAATAAACATTTGATTCATGAGTAATGGTTGAAGAAGAACCTTCGGGAATTCCCATTTAAGTGAAGAATACAGGTTGAGAGGAGTATAGATTTCTAATGAAGAAGAGGAGGTGAAGGAGAGGATAATGGCATGATGAAGTCTTGTTCCTACTTTGTTATTTAACCAAGTATACAAGGTGGAGCTTATGCAAAAAATATTCCAACTATTCGGCCATCCTTAGTGCCTCAACCCAAGGCACATGTGGGACTAGGTCACCACACCCATGGGGAAACCGCATGGGCCAGTCCAATAGCGGTTGTGCCGTGTGTAAGCCCAAGACACGCAGAGGTCAAGCCCATGCAGCGTGGGCGCCAAGGGCAGGCCCGTGGAGGAGCATAGTGGGTGTTAGATCATGCCTGTAGGAGAACCGTTGCGGGGAGGCACTAGTGGGGGAAGAGGAGTAATCTGAGCTTGGTTCGGGAGGAGTTGTTTGTTAAACAACGTTTGAATCACGGTGTCTTTCGATGTGGGATGAGTTTTTAAAACATGGAGCAAATCCTGGCCGCTCATCTGATCACACGTCTGATCGCTGTCGTCTGTCTCATCCACAACGCTATGTTATAATCCCAGCCGTTTATGACCATTAAACGCAGATCCAACGGCCGTGCAATCGTCTCCTACCTCTCGTCGAGACGAGGACTCCCCGCGACGCCTCCCGCAAACCAGAGGAACTCGAGCGATGTAGATGGATCTCCCGACTACCTATGATGAAGCTATTGCCTCCAGTGTGTTCGTCTCCTCCTCACGTACACATGCATGCATTAAAAGTTTCATGCATGCAAGGAAATGAAGAAATTCGAATGAGGTTGGAGGAAATGGAGTTGCGAGGCAGTGTATTCGTGCATGGACAGAACAAGAAGAATCCATGCATGTGTTAAAAAACGAATGTACGTGAAGACCATGCGCCATGAAGAAACCTGCGCTGAATAGAGAAGAAAAACAGGATTTGAGAAAATATTGAAATCCTGAAGTTTGTGGGAAATCAAGATTTACTTTTGAGCAGGATATTCGGTTATCCTCTGCATATAAGAGGAGGAGCCGATTCCAAGAAGGTAGCTGCTTATAATGTAACACCCAAGACTTTTATGTTATATAAATCATCAAAGGAATCTTTTTATACACACAACACTTTCTTGGTTTTCTTTACATGAAATTTCCACCTTCCTCGATAGCTTGCGTCGTACGGAATACCGAGTTTCACTAAATAATGATATACTAATAAAATATTATTAAAACTAGCCGTTATGAATATTAATAACTACTTTTTGAAATTTTATAAATTTTATTTTTCAAAATGGACTTCATTTTTGGATTCGGAATATCGAAATTAGCCTAGGGTGAAATTTTGGTATTTTTCTGAAAACTATCAATTTTTGATGAATAGTGAAACCACTAAGTGGTAGTTAAAAAAACTGAAATTTTCATAAAACTTAATTTTTCCACATCTGGGAGTGGAATTTCGAAAATCCGAGAGACACGGTTAATATCAAGGACTAAAATGTGGTTCAATGAGATGAAAATAATTTTTGGTGAATTGTAACTTTTTACTATTTTTACCACGGTTAAAAGTAAATTGGGTAATTAAGGGTAAAAATGATATTATTATTGCCCTAAAACCTGACCTAATTCTATTGGACAAGTTTAATTCGAACAAAAACAACCTTAGGAATAATATATGACCATTTAAGCCCACTTGGACTAGATTAGGACATTTATTATTAATTTATTTAAAGAAGTGTTAAAATAGTTATAATCAAAGTTTAATAAGTAATTCATTTTTAATATGGGGTTATACATAAGATAAATTCATCTATAAATATTCATTAGAAATACTAAAAGATTTCCTACATAATGATATTTTATTTGTAATTTTTAGACATTAAATAATTTAATTTATTCATGACACAAAGATGATGCAATAATTATCTTATTAATGAAATATTGACATAATTGATGTTATAAACACCAAAATAAATGTAATTTGATACTTTTAATGAATTACACTAATTTTCTAGGTTAATATGACATGTTAGTATTGATGTAATGATTTTGTTTCGAACTAATCATTCTTTTATGATTTTCACAAAAATCAATTACTAAATAGTGTCAAAATTTACATAAAATAGTCTTTAAAACAAATATTATATTAGTAATTGTTATTTTATTCCTAAAAATCTAAGACTCGGCCAAATGACATATATAATGTTATATATATTAATAATAAACAACTTGGGGTTTGTTTGGCTGCTTATAGTATCTTTATTAACCTTATAGTATAGGAACACAAGAATACATGGTAAAAGTAAAATTAGTTAATTTAATGTTAAATCTTAATGATAAGGTTAAAATAGGAACCTAAACTTGTCTAAATTCTATTGGATGAGAGGATTTTTACCCATACCGACCTTATATTCTAAATAATTCAATTTGGAGATATTCAAAACCGAATTAGGATTTATAATAAAATAATCTTTTTAGTTATTCCAAAGGTGCCTCTGTCCTCCCTTATAAAAGGGCACCTCCTCCCCCTCTTCCTCACACCACCTTGAGCCTTCATGCTCGGACAAACCCTAAAAATTTCTTCTCTCCACTTTTCTAGAAACATCATAGAGGTCCTGGTCTTATTCAAAGACAAATTTCAGTGCCCTAAAAGGAGGTCTCAATGAGGCACTTCAAAGAATAGGTAATGTCAGTTACCGATTCTTTCATCTTTATTTCTTCTTCCACTTCTTCTTATTTAGTTGCTTCATTATGAAGTAATAACATCAGTATCACTCATATACTGATATGTTATTATATGTATGAAACAACCCTATTTCACTATCTATCCATCCTACTGAAAAAGAAATCACCGCGCGTGCGTACGTACGGAATACCGTCTCCACGCCGTGGTGTAATCTATTTTCCCCCACCACCTTACTTGGATGGGTATAATAATGTAAATAATTACTATATATGATTATTGTTAATTGATATTGATTCTGAAATTGTATACATACACTCAAATACAATTCCACGATCATGGGAACGATGTCATCGCTCGTGTGTACGTACGGAATACCGTCTCCACGATGTGATGCGATTCGTTCTACATGATCTTCATTGAATAATGATTATATAAATGAATTGAATGAATAAATATGATATATAGTATATTAATACCATTCTAGAAATGATGTATCTATAACCTAAAAAAGAAGAATAATAATTTATTCGACAAAACACGAATAAGAACAGAATGTTATAAACACCCGAATAACAAGTAGCAATGAAATATTACTACAAAGAAGCTAAGAATATGAACATATATGATATAATAACAATAATTATGATTCTTTAATAAGTCAATAACATTATTTAAATCATTATACATGAGGTTCGGACACTTACGAGGCAAATCGGACCAAAGGTAAGGGAAATATCTCAATCTCATTGTTATCCGAGATTATTTATACTTTGAAATTTACTGGGGTGTATTTTATCATCCACATCCACGTTTCATCAATATTTAATATTATTTCCATCCAAATACAATTTTTTAAGTCCAATTGTATCCTTAGGTGAGTTTTTAGTAATGGATATGAATGGAATCTTTTGTCATTTTTCGTACGAGGTACTTTTTGACTTTTCTGACAAAAGTACGAAGAATGTTTTTTTTAACTTATATGCCATGAATGGATTTTTAAAAAATTATTTCCAAGAAGCTTCCTTTACAAGGTTTCAAGTTTATTTTTAATCAAATTCTTATAGTTTAGAATTTTATGACATGTTAAGAAAGGAAAAGTGTTTTTGAAGTAGAAAGGATATTTTCCTCCAGAATGGAGTTCAAGTGTTTTTTAAAAATTACATTCCATCTAAGATAATAAAGGGTTCTGTTTTTATCACTATTATTAATTGGATTTGATTATGTTGTTATGGAAATATTTTTATGAATTCCATTATCTTATATGAATTGTTTTATGATGTCACGATGTTTAAGATTCCCATTTTTATTACATGGGTTATGCTATGATGTATGGTTTATGATTTTGTGGCACACATAAGAATGGTATCATTATGAGATGGGTGGGACCTATATCTCCCTCCAATGCATTGGGTAAAGATTTTATATCTCATGAGATAGACATGGCTGGAATGGTAGGTTATACAGGTTCAGTGAAATAGGACTGAAACGAGGAGTGAACTCGGTTCAGAAATGGACCTTGTCCACTAAGATAGTCTGGGCAATGAGTCTTGACTAAAAAGAAATGATTCTCTATGATTATGTGTGTATGCCACAAAGTTTCATGTTTTAAGTTATGATTATTGGGATTACATTTCATTAATATTATTTATCCAATCTTATGAAATTATAATCTCTTTTGCAGGTTAAGATTCCCAAAAGTTATGTGCTTATGTATATGATGTGATTGATATTTCTTTTGTTTACCCTTACTGAGAATTTTAGCTCTCCCTTTTGTATTTTTTATTTCCCCAGGTCAAGAAGAATGTTATTAAGTAGAATATGCCAAAAAGGGATATGATGAAATAAATGGGAGGCAAAGTAGATTCTTTATGAACCAGTTGTTTATGTTTCCCAATTTCTAAAGACACTATACCTATACGGTCCTTTCATGGTTTTGTTATATGTTGTAATAAGTGTGCTTCAATTCTGAAGTAATAACAATGTATGTAAAGTTTTGGTCGTTATAGTTGGTATTAGAGGAAAGGTATAGTCAACCTTTGGAAACTAGGATGTGAAATCCTTAGTAAGAACCCTAAGGATAATTCTAAGCATAGAACACAATCTTAGTGTTTAGAAATGACCATGAATAAACAAGGATAAGACATTATGTGTGAATTTTTATCCTTGATTATGTGGTTTTACTATTATAATTAGTGTTGCTAACACTATTCTTCTTGGTTTTAGTCAATGGCTAGAACCTGAAGGAACCATGTTAATGCAGAATGCGACGGGCAATGCAATGATTGTCCCCCAGAGAAACCAAACGTTATGGGAGCTGGAATGCAAAATCTTGTAGCCATGCTCACACAACTTTATCAAGCTATGAATCATGCAGGACTTCCCAACGAGAAAAGGAAGGAGCATCATTATGTTGAATCCTTCATGAGGCAGCGTCCACCTTCATTCAGTGGGTCTACTGATCCATTAGTTGATGGAAAATGGATTAGTACTACTGAAAAGATATTTTCAGTTCTTCAATGTTCTGAACATGATAAAATCATCATAGGAGTGTATCTTTTGGAAGGTGATGCTGATCAATGGTGGAATAGTATTAAGAATACGAGGCAAAGGGATGAAATTGAGTCCATGGAATGGGACGAGTTCAAGAACTTATTTTTCAATAAGTACTTCCCTCGTATTCTCCGAAGAAAGATGGACAAAGAGTTTCTTTAACTGAAGCAAAAGGATGATGAATCTGTTGGTACCTATGAAGAATATTTTACAAGACTTGCATGGTACACTTCTGGTTTTATTATCCAACCAGAGAGTAAGATCGATTGATTCTTTAGTGGCTTAAAACCAAGTTTTCGAAGGGCGTTATCCATAAGGGACTCTAACAGCTACAAGGAAATCGTTCGATGTGCTCTCAAAGTCGAGATGGTGATTGGAGTAACCCATCAGTCATATGGGTTTGATAAGAAGAGGAAAATGGAATTCAAAGGAAAATATAAAGAGCACACTGAAAAGAAGATGAGATTTCCCTTATGCTCAAAGTGTGGAAAGAAACATGGAGGGAGTTGTCTTAAAGGGACAATTAAATGTTTCAAATGTGAAAAGGAAGGTCATCGGGCATTTGAATTCCGCAATGATTGAATGAAGATGTCTAATGATGAAAACAAAGGAAGGGATACACAGAATGACCCGACTACACTTCAATGTTTCAAGTGCAAGGAGATGGGGCATTATGACAATCAATGCCCAAATCCAAGGGTTGATGATGATGGTCGATGTCGACAAACTCTTTAGGCTAAAGACAAAGGAAAGTCACATGCAATTTCTATTAGCGATGTGGAGTACGATAACGATGTGGTGAAAGGTACACTTACCATCCACTCTAAAGTAGAAAATGTTTTATTTGATTTTGGATACACCCACTCCTTTATTTCTGAAGAATTTAATAAGGATATCATCGTATTACCTCAACAGTTAGATGTTGAGTTAGCTGTGACAACCCGTAATGGCACAATAGTCGCACCAAAAGTTTATAATTCTTCTCCGATTGAAGTTTTTGGGAAAGTGCTTCCTGAAAATCTTGTGATCCTTCCTATAGTGGAATTTGATGTGATTCTTGGCATGGATTGCCTTTCTCTACATGGAACTCATATCAATTTCCAAAGAAGGGAAGTCACATTTCATATTCCAGATCAATCTATGATTGTCCATCGATGCAAGGATGAACATAAACTTCCAGTGGAAATTTCTTCCATTTTATGGGTATTGATTCCACTAAATGAAGGTTATTTATCTCAAATGGTTGGTCAGAAACTCACGATTAATAATATTCCCATTGTACAGGAGTTTGATGATGTCTTTCCGGAGGAATTACCGGGTCTTCCACCGAATCGTGAAGTTGAGATTTCAATAGAACTCATACCAGATGCTTTGCCTATTTCAAA
Organism: Viscum album; assembly: GCA_963277665.1. Classification (NCBI taxonomy): domain Eukaryota; kingdom Viridiplantae; phylum Streptophyta; class Magnoliopsida; order Santalales; family Viscaceae; genus Viscum; species Viscum album. The sequence goes on along the minus strand of OY728123.1, from coordinate 1,809,204,482 downwards.
GACACCTTATAGAATAGCCCCAATTCAGTTGCAGGAATTGAATAAGAAACTCCAAGAGAATCTTGATAAGGGGTTCATACGCCCTAGTGCGTCACCTTGGGGAGTACATGTTCTGTTTGTTAAGAATAAAGATGGATCAATGAGACTCTGCATTGATTATCGAGAACTTAACAAGATCACTATCAAGAACAAATATCCTCTCGCGCGCATTGATGACATATTTGACCAACTACGTGGAGCTCAATACTTTTCCAAGATTGATCTTCATTCAGGGTACCATCAATTAAGGTTCAAAAGGGAGGATATACCAAAGATGGCTTTCCGTACAAGGTATGGACATTATGAATTTATAGTGATGCCATTTTGTCTTACTAATGCCCCTGCTATCTTCATGGATCTAATGAATAAAGTCTTTAGAGACTATCATGATCATTTTGTGGTAGTCATTATAGACGATATTCTTGTCTATTCAAAGAGCAAGGAGGAACATGAAGATCACTTGGGAATTATATTAAAGACCCTGAGAAAGGAGAAGCTTTATGCCAAATTTACCAAGTGTGAATTTTGGCTTCAAAAAGTTTCATTATTGGTTCACATAATCTCAAAAGAAAGGATATATGTGGATCCAGCAAAAACAAAGGTTATCGAAAGATGGTCGCGACCAACAACAGTAACTGAGATCCGAAGTTTTCTTGGTTTGGCTGGATATTATCGATGTTTTGTGAAATATTTTTCACGATTATATAATCCACTCACCAAGTTGACTCGGAAAAGAGTTAAGTTTGTTTGGATGGAGGAATGTGAAGAGAATTTCAAGGAGTTGAAAATAAGGTTATCCAGTGCACCTGTGCTCACAATGACTTGTACTGGAGAAAGGTTTGTGATCTATAGTGATGCATCCAAGACGGGATTGGGGTGTGTTATTATGAAAAATGATATGGTGATAGATTATGCCTCACGACAGTTGGAAATACATGAGCAATATTACCCAACTCATGATTTGGAGTTAGCTGCGGTAATCTTTGCATTAATGATTTGGAGACATTGCCTTTATGGTGAAAGATGTGATATTTATACTGATCATAAAAGTTTAAAGTATATATTTTCACACAAAAGGAGCTGAATATGCGCCAAAGAAGATGGTTGTAGATGATTGAGGATTACGACTGTTTAATCCATTACCACCCTAGGAAAGCAAACAAGGTGGCAGATGCATTAAGTCGATAAGACCATGCTAGTTTATCCATGATGAGGAACACAAAAGATCCAATATTTATGGATTTACAAAGGATGGATCTTGGAATTATAATGAAAGGGTAAAAATTGTATCGTTCTCAAATGAATGTTCAACCATCTATACATGTAAAGATTAAAGAGGCACAGAAAGAAGATGTCAAGTTACAAAAGTAGGTGATAAATCTTCCTGAATTCAACCTTGCTTGTGATGGGATAATAAAGTCCAGGAATCGGGTTAGTGTTCCTCCCATCCCCGAATTAAAGAAGGTGCTGCTTGATGAGGCTCATAGTTCTTCATTATCTATTCATCCTGGAATCACGAAGATGTATAGGGACCTGAAAGAGTACTTCTGGTGGGATGGCATGAAAAGAGAGGTTGCTGAATATGACTCTCGATGCTTGCTTTGTCAATAAGTTAAAGCTGAGAGACAGAAGTCTAAGGGGATGTTACAACCATTACCCATACCCGAATGGAAATGGGAAAACATCACTATGGACTTTGTCACAGGACATCCTAAAACATCCAAAGGCAATAATGCTATCTATGTCATAGTTGATCGTCTTATAAAGTCTACACACTTCATTGCTATTAGAGAGAATTTCTCACTGGATCAGCTTTCCAGGATATATGTAAAGGAAGTGGTAAGATTGCATGGAGTACCACTTTCTATTATATCTGATCGGGATCCATGATTTACCTCAATGTTCTAGCAAAGTCTTCAGCATACTCTGGATACAGAGTTGAGTTTCAGCCCTGCTTATCATCCTCAGACAGATGGTCAGTCTGAGAGAACAATTCAAACTCTAGAAGATATGTTGAGAGCTTTCTCTATGGATTTCAATGGTGGTTGGGATCAACACCTACCTTTGGTGGAATTTTCTTATAATAATATGTTTCACTCCAGTATTCAGATGGCTCCTTATGAAGCTCCCTATGGAAAGAAATGCAGGACTCCAACTCGCTGGGATGATGTTGGGGAATGAAATCTATTAGGACCTGATCTCGTTGATGAAATTGTAGAAAAGGTCAGATCTATTCAACAACACATAAGAGCAGCTTTGAGTCGACAGAAAAGTTATGCCGACAATCGATGAAAAGACCTAGAGTTTAAAGTGGGTGATAAAGTGTTCTTAGAAATATCTCCCTGGAAGAGGGTCATGAGATTTGGAAAGAAGGGGAAGTTGAGCCCTAGATATATCAGTCCTTTCGAAATACAGGATCGTCTTGGGAAGGTAGCTTACCGATTGGAGCTTCCACCGAATCTCTCTCAAGTTCACGATGTGTTCCACGTATCACTCCTGAGAAAGTACATACATGATCCTTCACATGTACTCAGCTCAGAATTTGTACCGCTGGAGCAAGATCTTTCTTATGAAGAACAGCCGATAGAGATTCTGGATCGTAGAAAAAAAGTCCTATGAAACAAGACCACTCAATTGGTGAAAGTTTTATGGGGAACCACCAATTAGAAGAAGCTACATGGGAGCTTGAGGATATGATGAGGGAGAGGTATCCTCATCTGTTTGTTACAAAGTGATGAATTTCGAGGGAGAAATTCCTTTTAAGGGGGGTAGAATGTAACACATGAGACTTTTATGTTATATAAATAATCAAAGCAATATTTTTCTACACACAAAACGTGCTTGGCTTACTTTACACGAAATCGCAACCTTCCTCGATAGCTTGCGTCGTACGCAATACCGAGTTTCACTAAACAATGATATATTAATAAAATAGTATTAAAACTAGCTGTTATTAATAGTAATAACCAATTTTTGAAATTTTATAAATTTTATTTTTCAAAATGGACTTCATTTTTGGATTTGGAATATCGAAATTAGCTTAGGGTGAAATTTTGGTATTTTTTTGAAAATTTTCAATTTTTGATGAATAGTGAAACCACTAAGTGGTAGTTAAAAAAACTGAATTTTTCATAAAACGTAATTTTACCGCTTCTGTGAGTGGAATTTCGAAAATTCGAGAGACACGTTTAATATCAAGGACTAAAATGTGGTTCAATGAGATGAAAATAATTTTTGGTGAATAGTAACTTTTTACTTTTTTTACCACGGTTAAAAGTAAATATGGTAATTAAGGTTAAAAAGTGATATTATTATTACCCTAACACATGTCCTAATTCTATTGGACAAATGTAATTCGAACAAAAACAACCTTAGGAATAAAATACGACCATTTAGGCCCACTTGGATTAGATTAGGATATTTATTATTAATATATTTAAAGAAGGGTAAAAATAGTTAAAATCAATGTTTAATAAGTAAATAATTTTTAATATGGGGTTATACATAAGATAAATTCTGATATAAATTTTAATTAGAAATATAAAAAGATTTCCTAGATAAGGATATTTTATTTTTAATTTTTAGACATTAAATAATTTAATTTATTTATGACACAAAGATGATGCAGTAATTATCTTATTAATGAAACATTGACATAATTGATGTTATAAACACCAAAATAAATGTAATTTGAGTGTTTTTATGAATTACACTAATTTTATAGGTTAATATGACAGGTTATTATTGATTTAATTAACTTTATTCGAACTAATCATTCTTTTATGATTTTCACAAAAATCAATTACTAAATAGTGTCCAAATTGACATAAAATAGTTTTTAAAACAAATATTATATTAGTAATTGTTATTTTATTCCGAAAAATCTATGGATTGGACAAATGACTTAGATAAGGTTATATATATTATTAATAAAAAACTTGGGGTTCGTTTGTCTGCTAATAGTATGTTTATTAACCTTATAGTATAAGAACACAAGAAGACACGGTAAAAGTAAAATTATTTAATTTAATGTTAAATCTAAATGATAATGTTAACATAGGAACCTAAACGTATATAAATTCTATTGGATGAGAGGATTTCTACCCACCCCCACCTTAGCTTCTAAATAATTCAATTTGGAGCTATTTAAAACCGAATTTGGATTTATAATAAAATAATATTTTTAGTTATTCCAAAGGTGCCCATCTCCTCCCATATAAAAGGGAACCCCCTCCCCCTCTTCCTCACACCACTTTGAGCCTTCAAGCTCGGCCAACCCCTGCCAATTTCTCCTCTCCACTTCCCTAGAAACATCTAAGAGGTCCTGGGCTTCTTAGAAGTCCAATTTAAGTGCCCTAAAAGGAGGTCTCAAAGAGGCGCTTCAAAGAAGAGGTAATGTCCGTTACCGATTCTTTCATCTTTATTTCTTCTTCCACTTCTTCTTCGTTAGTTGTTTCATTATGAAGTAATAACATCAGTATCACTCATATACTGATATTTTATTATAAATATATAACAATCCTATTTAACTATCTATCCATCCTACGTAAAAAAAAATCACCGCGCATGCGTATGTACGGAATAACGTCTCCACGCCGTGGTGTAATCTATTTCCCCCCACCACCTTACTTGGAAGGGTATAATGATGTAAATAATTACTATATATGATTATTGTAATGTGATATTGATTCTGAAATAGTATACATACACTCAAATACAATTCCACGATAATGGGAATGATATCATCGCTCGTGCGTACGTACGGAATACCATCTCCACAATGTGATGCGATTCGTTCTACATGATCTTCATTACATAATGATTATATAAATGAATTGAATGAATAAATATGATATATAGTACATTAGTACCATTATGTAAATGATGTATCTATAACCTAAAGAGATGAATAATAATTTATTCGAAAAAACATGCATAAGAACAAAAAGTTATAAACACCCGAATAACAAGTAGCAATGAAATATTACTACCAAGTAGCTAAGAATATAACCATATATGATATAATAACAATAATTATAATTTTTTAATAAGTCAATAACATTATTTAAATCATTATACAGTAGTTTCGGACACTTACGAGGAAAATCGGACCTAAGGTAAGGGAAATATCACAATCCCATTTCTTTCCGAGATTGTTTATTCTATGAAATTTACTAGGGTGTATTTTATCATCAACATCCATGTTTCCTCAATATTTAATATTATTTCCATCCACCTAAAATTGTTTAAATCCAATTTTACCCATCGGTGAGTTTTTAGTAAAGGATTTGAATGGAATCTTTTTTCATTTTTCGTACGAGGTACTTTTTGACTTTTCTGACAAAAGTACGAAGAATGTTTTTTTTAAATAATAGGGCATGAATGGATTTTTAAAACATTATTTACAAGAAGCATACTTTACAAGTTTTCAAGTTTATTTTTAATCAACTTCTTTTAGTTTAGAATTTTATGACATGTTAAGAAAGGAAAAGTGTTTTTGATGTAGAAAGGATATTTTCCTCAAGAATGGAGTTCAAGTGTTTTACCAAATTTATTTTCCATATAAGATAATAAAGGGTTATGTTTTTATCCCTATTATTACATGGATTTTATTATGTTGTGATGTAAATATTTTTTTTAATTCCTTTATCTTATATGAATTTTTTTATGATGTCACGATGTTTAAGATTCCCATTTTTATTACATGGGTTATGCTATGATGTATGGTTTATGATTTTGTGGCACACATAATAATGGTATCATTATGAGATGGGTGGGACCTATATCTCACTCTAATGCATTGGGTAAAGATTATATATCTCATGAGATAGACATGGCTGGAACGGTAGGTTATACCGGTTCAGTGAAACAGGACTGAAACGAGGAGTGAACTCGGTTAAGAAATGGACTTTGTCCAATAAGATAGTCTTGGAAATGAGTATTGACTAATAAGAAATGATTCTCTATGATTATGTGAGTATTCCAAAAAGTTTATTGTTTTATGTTATGATTATTGGGATTACATTTCACTAATATGATTTATCCCATGTTATGAAATTATAATCTCTTTTGAAGGTTAAGATTTCCAAAAGTTATGTGCTTATGTATATGATGTGATTGGTATTTCTTTTGTTTACCCTTACTGAGAATTTGAGCTCACCCTTTTGAATGTTTTATTTCCCCAGGTCAGGAAGAAGGTTTTTAAGTAGAATATTCCAAAAACGGACTCTAGATATGATGAAATAAATGGGAGGAAAATTAGATGCTTTATGAACCAGTTGTTTATGTTTCCCAGTTTCTAAAGACACTATACCTATACAGTCCTTTATTGGTTTTGTTATATGTTGTAATAAGTGTTCTTCAATTCTGATGTAATAATAATGTATGTAATGTTTGGGACGTTATATATCACTTGAGAAAAAACAGAAGTCCTGCGAAGCTCTGAGAAACACAAAGAAAAAACTCCGCGCACAACCTGCGCGGCAGAACAGCCCGGAGCCACCAGAGGCTCCAAGAGTTCCTTTCACGCAACCCTTGAGAGAAATAAGTTCGAGATGGATGCCACCCCGCGTTGTCCCCTTGCGCAATAGGGTAGAGGCTGATCCGTGAACATGCATGCCCACTGCCCGCATACTTGCGCGGTAGCAAGTGGTCGCACATTGCACTGCCTCTATACCCAAGAACTCACGCGGCAGGAGGAAGCCACCGTTCCACCTGTGCAGTAGGAGGGACCTTCCGCACTTGCTCTTCTGTTTCACTCAAGCACCTGCACTGCAAAAGAAGGTGTCACACCACCCACGCTGTAGAAGCCACTCCTGCACCCTGCGCAGTTGTAGATAGGAATTGGTCGCATCATTTGCGTGCCCTCAATTGGTGAGGTGTATAGGCAAAATTGGAATTCCACACCTACGGGTTGTGTGTTTACGGGATTTCGATGGAGTGTGTGCACAAGTGGAGTGTGCACACTTTTAAGAAGAATAAATAAAGAATCATTTTTGTGTGTGCAGTGAAACAAGAAGGCCGAAGCCTTAGTGTGTGCACAAGTGAAGGAGGTCATACCTCTTGTGTGTTTCCAAGTGAAGGAAAAAGATACATGAATTTCCATGCAAGTATGAATAAGTGAACATGTGGGTGAACACCTTGAGAAGAAAGAGAGAAGAAGAAATTCACACTAAAGAACAACACACAATCTGGTGTGTGTGAGAAAGAATAAAAGAGTGTGACTCCAAGAAGAAGGCGTGTGTGCTAAAAGAGATTACACACTTTAAGGGATTATCACACCAAGAAGAAAAGGGGAGAGCATGCTTGAAATGCATGGACATGAACATGTAAACAAGGTTTAAATCAGTGTGTGAACATTTGAGAATTCCAAGAACAAAGGTTCTTAAAAATAATTGAGAAGCCTGTGCATGAAGATTCAGAGATGCCATGCACTCAGTGCATGAAGTTGAATTTAAGAGAGACATAATATAGACTGATGTTAAATACATCATTCATCTAAGTTTTCAGTATTTGAGAAGACCAAGAAGATTGAGTGGGAGTACTCAATGCAAGAACATGTTTTCCCATCAAGATTCTTGAAGACAAATTCTGTGTCATCCTTATAAGAAGGAGATAAATCCCAATCAAAGAAGAGGAGTCATGATCACCACAAGTAATCAGAAGAAGTGATAAAGGCCAACATACCTTACTCAAGGGTGTGAAAGACTCTTGAAGAGCTTAACAAATAAGAGCTACTTGTGTGACTCGAGGAGCCAGGAGAAGACCCCCTGTGAGACTCGGGGTGGAGAAGTCTTCGTTGGAAGCTAAAGCAGGCCAGTGGGACTCTGGTGACACTGTAGGATGCATTATAAAGACCCTTTAGTGGTACATAGGAGAGTTACAATGTGACTCTGTACCGACCATTGTAATTTTGAAAGATTATAGTGGAGAATCCAGGTTGAGTTGCTTAACTAACATGGAAAGGATGTAGGCCATTGCAGCCAAACCTTGTAAATCCTTGTATCTTGTGACTTTAGATTTACTCCATCACTCAAGGAAAGGCTGTGAGATATAAGAAGAGTGGATCAAGGCCTTAACAATCCATAAAGGTTTAATTGATAATGAATCAATTAGTAAAAATTTAAAACTGATCACTGATTCACCCCTCCCCCTCTCAGTGATCACACTGATTCGGGCACTTCAATTGGTATCAGAGTGAGGTTGCCTCTAAAAGATCCAAGGGAGTCTTTATGAAGTGCAGGAATGAGGAAATGAGAGAACACCCTCAAATGGAGATATCTGGCAAGACTCATAAAAATATAAAGAAGAAACAAGACAAGAAGATGAAGAATATGGATGCTACTAATAGAAAAAAAAACTTCTATTTAAGGTAATTTGAAAGTCACAATAGAAGAAAATTCCTTTTATCACTCTTCTGATGAAGCCTTCTCTAGTTGTGTTGATGATGGAGAAATCAATGATCTTCTAATTGCACTCAAATATCTTTGGAAGACAGTTTCCAGGGAATTGGAAATGTGTATTGTTACAAGTATCCATGATCTTCAAGATCGAAAATTATAGCAAGAAGAAGAATCTAATTGTATGGAAGATCAATTGGCAAGAAGGGTTGGCATAACCAACACTTTCACAATTCTGGTGAAGGATAAAGATGAAACCTTTTCCCTTTGCAGTGAAAGAATTGATGATGTCACTGAAGAACTACAAAGATGAATTCATGAGAATTAATTCTTTGATATAGTTTTTAAATAATTTTTCCCTACACTGGATAAGTGGCAAATAGATTCAATGGTTGTCAAAGATTCTCAGCTAGAATACAAAGTAAAAAGGGTAATGGAGCATGACAATTCATTGCAAGAAATGAAGAAGCTGCATGAAAACCAGATGAAACAACTGAAAGAGAATTGGGAAAGTAATCTAAGACTTTCTGAGGATAAGAAGAACTCTCTCAACATGAAATGCTTAGAACTAGAGGAGATATTGAAAAATCAGTAATCACCCAAAGATGAACCCTCCCAATTAGCTGGAGTAAGAAATGTTGCAACTCATGTGTGCATTGACAAGGATGATTCCAAAAGGAGGAATCATCTAATGAAAGTAAAACATCTTCTAAGATGAAGGTACCATCCATAATATCTTGTATTGATGATTCTAAATCTGTTTCCACAAAAAGTGTCAGATGGAAGAATAACTATAAACAAGTATGGTTGAGGAAGACGAAGAAAGAGAGCTCTCCTGAAAAAACACAGCAATTCAAGAGAAAGACCCAACAATCAGAAGAAGTCAAGAAGAAAAGATTTGTGGGTCAATGTTGGTGTGGAAACATGTATGGGAATTGTGAAAAGGATTGTTGGTATAATCATCTAAATGAAAAATCACAAAGGAAGCCCATGCCAAGGGGGAGAAAGCTAGAGAAGAAGAAGCAATATCCACTGGTATAGAAACATTTGTTTACTGCAAACAGATTTGGAATGTTTGATAACTACTGGGGTGTATGCACAAGTGGTCACAAGAATGATACATACCAATCTCTAAATGTATCCAAATCTGAATAGAAGAGAAGATCAGAGAACCTGGCTAAGAAAGAAGAAGTATCCTAGGGAATCTAGCAGAAAAAAGTTGAAAATTCTCCCAAGAAGATTTTGAAAAAGAATGAGAAGGCCTTGGACTCCAAATCCAAGAAGGGTGATGCATCCAGAAGGACCACCATGAAAAAATGATTCTACTATGGAATGAAAGGTCATATAATCGATCGTTGTAAACAATCCATGGAACTAAATAGAAGAAAACTTCACTCAACATGACAATCAATCCATAAGAAGAAGAAGGGATTGATTGAAAGTAAGCTTCCTACGAAAAGTAACTTAAAATCATCAAAGGAACCTTGTGGAACATCAAAATCTGAAGCCTCACTTCCAAATGACTTATTAATCTTCTTGCCAGAAGATTTGTAATGAATGAGAAAGGAATAAAATTCAAATTCCAATGCTTGTGCAAAAGGAAAACAAAATATTTCACATGAAGATGAAGTTCTATGTGTGAGGTGCAATAAAGCGGGTCATATTAGTAATAAATTCATGACACTCATTCCCGCTCAAAAAGAATTCTTCAAGAGAATGAAGATTGTACCAGGAGATTCTAGTGCTCAGAAGGAACTTAGAAAGAGAGGAGTCACACACAAAGAAGTTGAAGAGGTGTTAAGATCCACACCATCACAAACATCATTGAAGATCAAATGTGCATGTGTGAAGAATGGATAAAGTGGAACATCTTATTTGAGAGAATCTTCTCAACCTTGTTGTTCAATCTGATGAACAAAGGAGGTTCCATCTTATTCCCAATTCACTGGTATATACATGTGCTTACATTTCAGGGAATATAAGATGATGATCACTCTCAAATTGATAATAGTATGGATATAATGGAGTGCACCCCTTGAGAGGGAGCCAATCTTTAGAAGATGATATTTTGAGATTCATATCATCTCGTGAAAAATGAACGTATTCCAATCACACTTTCATCACTTGTTTCATTATTGTATTTATCATGTCAATTAAGGGGGAGTAATTGATTGAAGAAAAATAGATGAAAGGGGAAGATTTATCATTGCACCTGAACATTGTAATGAGTTTGGTGATATATGTGCAGGATTTAGATGTTCATTGATATATCTGAAAAATTTCAAACCCTTGAAGCCTTAGCATGATCTCACATGTATAGTGAACTGTGGACAACATTGAATTCCTTGATTACATCACTCCTGTTTTCTACACTGGGTTACCCCAAGTAGACTTAGAAATAATTTACTAAATGCTCTTTGCTAAACTGAAAATGTGACATCATCCCTCTCTTAGTGATTTTCAAGAAGATGTTATTCAAAGGGAGGAAGAAATATTTTGAAGAGAACCACACCACACCATTGCATTTGGTTGCCAATAAGGGGGAGAAAATCTTGGCACACATATCGATCCATTCATATGTGCTCTAGTGATATTGAAAACAAATACAATGGGGGATATTGTTGTGCACTGTGTTTCATTTGTTGTCAATAAGGTGTCAAGGATTGAATGGATGACAAGGAGTGTCAATATGTGAACGAAAAAGGAAGTCATGGGGATGGTGATTTTGTCAATAAGGTATCAAGGATTGAATGGATGACAAGGAGTGTCAATATGTGAATGACAAAGGATGTGATGGTGATGGTGATGATTGGATAATGACCATGGTACTAAGAAGCATGTCACTTAGGAGAATCACTAAGTGGCATAGGAGGTAATGGTTGAAATATTCTCCATAAAAATCTGACGATTGTAGAGATGATATTGTGTTCAAAGAACTTGTATCAAGAAGATACAATGTCACAACATTGTAAGAAGTCAATGCATTGTCTTCGCAATGCATGAGGAGATAATGGTGATCCATCCACAATCACTAAGTGGATGAGGAATGAAGAAAGGAGATCCATCCACATCACTAAGTGGATGAAATGAAGAAGTTCTATCCATATCTACTAAGTGGATGAGGGATGAAGTGAATGAGATCCATAAATCTGACTAAGTGGATGAAGTGAAAATGAACCATCCACAACTACTAAGTGGATGAAGTGGTTTGAAGAAGACCATGATCATCTCTCAGTGCATGAGGATTTAAAGATGATCCAACCTCATATCTGATTGGATCATTAAAGAACACTGAAGAATCATTTGATTCAAGAATAATGGTTGAAGAAGATTCTTCGGGAATTTCCTTTTAAGTTAAGAATACAGGTTTAGAGGAGTATGGATTTCTAATGAAGAAGAGGAGGTTAATGAGATGATAATGGCATGAAGAAGACTTGTTCCTACTTGGTTATTTAACCAAGTATACAAGGAAGAGATTATGAAAAAAATATGCAAACTATTGGGCCAGCCTTAGGGCCTCAACCCAAGGAACAAGTGGGACTAGGTCACCATGCCCATGGGGAAACCGCAGGGGCAAGCCCAATAGCGGTCGGGCTGTGTGTAAGCCCGAGCCACGCAGAGTTCAGGCCCACGCAGTGTGGGCACCAAGGGCACACCCGTGGAGGAGCATAGTGGGCGCTAGAGCGCACCCGTAGGAGAACCGGTGAGGGGAGGCACTAGAGGGGGGTGAGGTGTAATCTGAGCTTGGTTCTGGAGGAGCTGTTTGTTAAACCGCACAAGAACCACGACACGTTTCGATGTGGGACGAGCTTTTAAAATGCAGAGGAAATCTTGGCCGCTCATCTGAACGCGCGTCTGATCACTGTCGTCCATCTCATCTGTGGCGCTGCATTATAATCCCAGTCGCCCGTGATCATTTAATGCGGATACAACATCTATAGCATTGTCTCCTACCTCTCACCGAGCTGAGGACTCCCCGCGACGCCTCCCGCGAACCAATGGCACCTGAGCGATGTAGATGGATCTCCTGACTACCTCTAATGATAATGTTGCCTCCCGTGTGTTCAGCTCCTCCTCACGAACACATGCATCCATTAAAAGTTTAATGCATCTACCGAAATGAATAAATTAGAATGGGGCCCAAGAAAATGGAGTTGGAGGTAGTGTATTCATGCATGGACAGAACAGGAATCCATGCATGTGTTTAAAAATTTATGCACGTGAAGACCATGCACCATGAAGAAACCAGTGCTGAACAGAGAAGAAAAACATGATTTGAGAACATTTGAAATCCCAAATTTTGCGGGAAATCATGATTTACACGTGAGTGGATGATTCTGGAATCCTTTTCCTATAACAGCAGGAGCCAATTCTTTAAAGGTAGCTGCTGATCACTTGAGAAAAAACAGAAGTCCCGCGAATCTCTGAGCAACGTGAAGAAAAACTCTATGCACAACCTGTGAGACAGAACAGCCCTGTGCCACTAGAGGCTCCATGAGATCCTTTTTCACAACCCCTGTACGAAAGAAGTTAGAGAGGGAGGCAACCCTGTGTGCTTCCCAAGCGCCACAGGGAAGAGGTCGAGCCACAAACTTGCATGCCCGTTGCCCGTATACTTGCGCGGTAGCAAGCAGCCGCACCTTGCGCACCCTCTGTGCCCAAAAACTCGTGTGGAAGGAGGAATCCACCATACCACCTGTGTGGTAGGAGGGAGGTGACGTACTTTTGCGACTGTTCCACTCAAGCACCTGTGTGGCAGAAGAAGGTGTCGCACCACCCATGCGGTAGAAGCCACTCTCGCACCCTGCATGGTTGAAGATAGGAGTTGTCCGCATCATTTACACGCCCTCTGTTGGTGAGGTGTATAGGCGGAAGAGGAATTGCACACCTATGGGTTGTGTGTGTACGGGTTGAAGAAGGAGTGTGTGCACCAGTGGAGTGTGCACAATTTGAAGAAGAAGAAATAAAGAATCATTTTTGTGTGTGCAAAGACACAAGAAGGCCGAAGGATTGTTGTGTGCACAAGTGAAGGAGGCCATACCTCTTATGTGCACCCAAGTGAAGGAAGAAGATACATGCATGTCCATGAAAGTATGAATAAGTGAAGAATCGGGTGAACACCTTGAAAGAAATAGAGAAGGAGAAATTCACACTAAAGAACAACACACAATATGGTGTGTGAGAGAAAGAATAAAAAAGTGTGACTACACGAAGAAATCGTGTGTGCTAAAAGATATTACAAACATTATGGGTTTATCACACCAATAAGAAAAGGGGAGACCATGCTTCCAATGAATGCACATGTACACATAAACAATGTTTAAATCAGTGTGTGTGCATTTGAGAAGTCCAAGAACAAAGGTTCTTGAAGATAATTGAGAAGCCATGCAATCAGTGCATGAAGATTCAGATATTCCATGAACTCAGTGCATGATGTTTAATTGAAGAGAGACTGAAGCTAGACTGATGTTAAAGACATCAATCATCTTAGTTTTTAGTAGTTGAGAAGACCATGAAGATTGAGTGGGCATACTTAGTGCACGAACATATTTTCCCATCAGGATTCATGAAGACAAAGGCCATGTCATCCTTAGAAGAATGAGATAATGCCCGAGAAAAGAAGAGGAGTCCTGACCACCACATGTGATCAGAAGAAGTGAGCAAGGCCAACAGACCTTACTCATGTTAGCTGTTGTTCACTTGAGAAAAAACAGAAGTCTCGCGAAGCTCTGTTTAACATGAAGAAAAACTCCATGCACAACCTGCGTGGCAGAATAGCTCGGAGCCTCCAGAGACTCCTAGAGTTCCTTTTGTGCATCCCCTGTGCGAAAGAATTTAGAGAGGGAGGACACCCCGCACGCTCCCCTTGCTTGATAGGGAAGAGCCCGAGCCACAAACATGCATGCCCGCTGCTCGCATACTTGCGCGGTATCAAGCGGCCGCACGTTGTGCGCCCTCTCTACCCAAGAACTCGTGCAGCAGGAAGAAGCCACCATGCCACCTGTGTGGTGGGAGGGAGGTGCTGCACTTGTGTGGCTGTTGCACTCAAGCACCTACGCGGATGAAGAAGGTGTCTTACCACCCACATGGAAGATGCCACTCCCGCACCCTGTGCGGTTTAGGATAGGAGTTGGCCGCATCAATTACACACCCTCTATTGGTGAGGTGTACAACTGAAGAGGAAGTGCACACCTACGAGTTGTGTGTGTATGGGTTGAAGAAAGAGTGTGTGTACAAGTGGAGTGTGCACACTTTGAATAAGAAGAAATAAATAATCATTTTTGTGTGTGTAAATAAACAAGAAGGACAAACCCTTATTGTGTGCACATGTGAAGGAGGCCATACCTCTTGTGTGTTCCCAAGTGAAGGAAAAGGATACATGTATTTCCATGCATGAATGAATAAGTGAACAAGTGGGTGAACACCTTGAGAAGAATGAGATAAGGAGAAATTCACACTAAAGAACAACACACAATTTGGTGTGTGTGAGAAAGAATAAAAGTGTGTGACTCCAAGAATAAGGCATGTGTGCTAAAAGAGATTACACACTTTAAGGGTTTATCACACCAAGAAGAAAAGGGGAGAGCATGCCTGAAATACATGCACATGCACAGGTCAACAAGGTTTAAATCAGTGTGTGAACATTTGAGAAGCCCATGAACAAAGGTTCTTGAAGATAATTGAGAATCCATGCAATCAGTGCATGAAGATTCAGAGATGCCATGCACTCAGTGCATGATGTTGAATTGAAGAGAGCCTGAATCTAGACTGAAGTTAAAGACATCACTCATCTGAGTTTTCAGTAGTTGAGAAGACTAAGAAGATTGAGTTGGTGTACTTAGTGCAAGAACATATTTACCCATCAAGATTCTTCAAGACAAATGCCATGTCATCCTTAGAAGAAGGGTATAAAGCCCAATCAAAGAAGAGGAGTCTTAATCACCACAAGTGATCAGAATAAGTGAAAAAGGCCAACAGACCTTACTCAAGGCTGTTGAAGACTCTTGAAGAGCGTAAAAAAGAAGAGCTACTTGTGTGACTTGAGGAGCCAGGAGAAGACTCCCTGTGATACTTAGGGTGGAGAAGTCTTTGGTGGAAGCTCAAGAAGGCTAGTGGGACTCTGGTGACACTGTAGGATGCAGTATAAAGACCATCCTATGGGACTCATAAGAGGTATAGTGTGACTCTGTACCGACCATTGTAATTTTGAATGATTATAGGGGAGAACCCATGTTGGGGTGCATAACCAACATGGAAAGGATGTAGGCCATTGGAGCCGAACCTTGTAAATCCTTGTGTCGTGTGCCTTTAGATTTACTGAATCACTCGAGGAAAGGTTGTGAGATAAAAGAATAGTTGATCGAGGCCTTATCAATCCATAGAGGTTTAATTGATAACTAATCAATTAGAAAAAAGCTAAAAAGGATCACTGATTCACCCCCTCCCCCTCTTAGTGATCACACTTATCCGGGCACTTCAGAATCAATCAATGTAGATCATTAGATTGATCTATCACTGATTCACATTTTATAGATCGGTCTATGATGCTCTAATGTTTAATAAATCTCAAAAAATTCCTTATATGGATTGGTTTCAACACCACATTTCATTTATAATTATCAACATTGGTCAATCCTATAGGATTTGGATAGTGTGATGTTATTCTTCTGATGGAACTCTATACCTGATGGATTATCAAGTCTAAATAATTTTCTGAGGTATCAGTGGCACTATCGACTTATTTATTTCTATAACTCAAAAATTTATGGTTTATTTGATGGATCTATTCATCTAATGAATTGGTTTCTATAAAAGATTGATTTATCAGTACTTATTTGAATATTTTTACTTCTGAAACTAATGATTTTCAGTGTTCAATCATCATTCACATTTGATTATTCTCGATCAGATGATATGTGATCGAAAAAATTCAAAATGATAGAGACATTATTACATCGTATTTCTCTTTTCTTTATTAAACTCATTTTTTTCATCACATCTTCATGATGTTTGGAACATTGAGATTGGTAAAGAATCATTTGAATTATAGTGTATAGTTCTAAAACATCCCACCATTTCAATAACATTATTCTTTCCATCAAAAACTCAATATGAGAGCCAAAATGGAAAAACACATTCTTTAACTAGTTTTTTTAAAAACATCACATTTTCGGTTTACAACATCTAAAAGAAGTATTTTTACACCACAAAAGGTTTTATAATATTTTTAAAAAACGCTTGGAACATTATTTTTTAGAGAAATCAAGATGTTGTGAAATTTTATCACATAAAATCATATTCATATTTTATATGGAGAATATTTATAACAAAATTTTGTATCTGAAAAATATTATAGGATCATTTTGAAATTTTTTATTCTAAAAATATGATTTGGATAACAAAAACCCTCTCAAAATAGTATTCAGAAAACTAATCCATAAAATTATGTACATTAATAAGAGATGTATATTCGATCAGCTGAGTCTAAACCCCTTTATCTGATCACCAGAATATAAAAATTTAGGTGTTTTCTCATAAATACAATAAATAAATAAACATCCATATAAAATCATTCAATCAACTCATCATAACAACTTTCCCCAAAAATCTCCCCTCTGCATTTTATTATCAACCATGATTTATAAATAACATAAACTAGGTAAACTCATGTAATAGAATATTATTCAACATTTTCTATTCCAATATAAGAGGACCCCTTTTAGGAAACAATAATCCTTGAACATCATAAGCATGTTTTAATAACCTGAGATTTTATGAGAATTATTATTTTTTTATGTCTTTTGTTGTACACTACACCAATATTATCTTTCACTATACGTAACATTTTATTAGCTTGTAGTATACGCAACACTATTCTTGGATCATATTACACACAAGTTCATGTTTATTTGATAGTAGTTATTCTACGCATCATTGAGTGTGTATATATATATATATATTCAATGTATAACTAGAAAATGGTTGGATTTTTTATATGCAACAACAAAAGTGTTTTTCACTACACACAACCATGACTTGGATTGCATTACACGCAATCACGACCTTCTTTGATAGCATGTGTTGTACACAATACCGAGTTTCACTAAACAAAAATATATTATTATAATATTATTATGGACTAGATGTTATTAATTGTATTAACTACATATTGTATTTTATCACATTATTACTATTCTTACACATTTTCTAGAACATGGAATGAGAAAAAAAATTCGAGTAAAATAGGTATTTTTGAAAAAATGCATTTTTGTCACCTTTTGATGGTGAACCAACATTAAATCTAGTTTTTGACATGTTTATAAGTTCACTTTCACAAAATAAAATTCTTTTATGGAATCAGGATATAAAAATTTACTTTGGATGAATTTTTCATATTATTCTGATAACTTTCGTATTTTAATAAATAGTAAAAACACACTATATTTTAATTAAAAACAACTTTTCTTCATCGTAATAATTTATATGGAAAAACTATAATATATAATATTGTTAAAGTATAAATAGAATATATTTTTAACATCTAATATAATGAATTTAATGAACATTAATTTTAGATTTAATTCATAGATTAAAACATTTCAATCTTTGGCAATGTTTTAACTTTTAAAACCCATTTTCATAACGGGATTAATTTTATTTTAATTACCGCAAATTATGTGTTTTGAATTTGAAAAAATGGATTCCATATTTGAATTTAGTGAGTACAAATTATGTTAATAGGTTACTTTTATTTTTTTAATATTATGAATAGTAATGAAGGTAAATTTTATTTACTACAACTAAAGGTAAATCGTGTAATTAAGTGTACAAATAAGATTATAAAACTACCCTAATTCCTGAAAAAAAAATCTATTTGATGACTAAAAGTCTACCAATATCAGCTATGGGTTGGAATATATTCATTTTATGGACTTTTGTCCTTGAAAATAATTTATTTATTATTAAAATCAAAGAAAGTGAAAACATGTGACTCTCTTAAATATATTAATTTTAATAATTTTAATTTAGTAATAAACTTCATTAAACATCAAAAATGAATAGTCTCCAGAAACTAATAGAATTATCTACAACATTTAATTTTATTTAATATTTTTAGGGATTAAATATTTATCATTAAAGGTGACACAATAGTGATGTTGAAATTATTTTAATGATAAAAATATCAAATAAATGGTTTTAAAAATATTAAAATAAATATTTTATGAACTATTTAATATTCTCCACAAATTTTATAGATAAATATAACATTTTATGTATATATTAAATATTTTATTTCAAACAAATATTCTGTGTGGATTTTATGTAAATTCAAATAAAGGAATAGTGTCAAAATTGACACTATTGTTATTTTATAAAAATAACATAATATAAAATTTTTAAAAAATCACAAAAATATTTAAAACTTATAAATTAAAATTTACATGGTCAAAACTGTCATTAATATCGAATAATAGAAAATTCACAACACATACGTAATTATTTATAACAATTTAAAATTTAGAATCTTATTACTACAAATAAGATTAAATAAATTAAATAAGGATAAACCAAGTTGATAAGGAATAAAATAAATTTCCAACATGTCTAAATTTTATTGGTTGATTGTATTACAACCCTATATAATTTAATCTTCTGATTTGAGTCATTTTTGATGTTTTAAGTGGGGTTTGAATTTATATTAAATTAATATTTTTGAGGTTTCCAATGGTTCCCATCTCCTCCCTTATAAAAGGGCACATCCTCCCTCACCACTTCACAACACTTTTTGCCTTCAAGAATGGACATCCCCTACCCATTTCTCTTCTAAAATTCCCTAGAAATATTCTGGAGGTTTTTTTCTATTCAAAATACGAACTCTAGTCCCATAAGAGGAAGCTTAAAGACGTGCGTCGAAGAAGAGGTAATATGTTCTACCGATTCTTTCAAGTTTCATTCTTCTTCAACTTCCACTTCTTTAGTTGTTTAATTGTAAAGTATTAAAATAAGTATCACTATTATACTGATATGATATTATCAATGTGAAACAACCCCATTTCACCTTCTATCCATCCAACGGAAAATAAAATCATCGCACGTGTGTACGTACGAAATACCGTCTCCACGCCATGGTGTAATTAGTTTTTTCCAACACCACAATACATGGATGGGTATAATGGTGTAATGAATAACTATATATGGTTATTATAACATCATAATTATTATGATATATTATATAATTCACTCCAATTCTATTCAATAATTATTGGAATGATATCATCGCTCATGCATACGTACGGACATCCATCTCCACGAATGCGATGAGATTCATTTTCCAGGATTAACCATTAATGTGTGATTAAAGTATATATATAATGAATAATCATGAAATATATTACATAATAATGGTACTGGATTTATGTACATGTATGTTTAATTTATTTAATTCTATTCAATTTAATAAGGAAATGAAAAGAGCATTCATGCGTACGTATGGCCTAATATCTCCATGAACGGTGTATTTAATTCAATTCATCGATATATCATATATATTTTTATAAATAATATAAATTATATATAAATCATGTTTTAAATTTTGGAATTAAGTAAATCTGGATATATGTAACAATATCAAGAACAATAAATCGAAACACGTACGATAAATGAAACTATTTTACCCAAAACGCTACTTTAACATGGAATTTACAAAAGGGCAGGTATTATAAAGTCATAAGTGACCCAAATATGGTATCATAACAATGAATATGATTATGTAATAATTCAATGAAATTATTTAAATCATTATACCGAGGTTTTGGATACAGAAGAAGCATATCATACATAATGTAAGGGATAACTTTTCCAATCTCGATTTTATTCGAGCTTGTTTATTCGTAAGTATTTAGTAGGGTTATATTTATCATCTGTGTCCCTATTTTCTAAAAAATGTTTTCATGTATGTTTAATGTTTTTTTACCCATTTTTGACTTTTAATACATTGTTTTTAAGTAATATTTCATTTTTTTACCATACGAGGTACTTTTTGACTTTTCTTGCAAAAGTAAGAGAATAATGTTATTTTAACTTATACAGCATGAATGGATTTTTACAGTTTTATAATGCCTAATTTTCATAAAGATTATTCTACAAGATTTCATGACTATTTTAATCAAAATCCATTTCATTTAAAATTGCATGGAATTATTTGAAAATAAAATGATTTTGAAGAAGAAATGATATTTTCCTCAAGAATTCATTTCAAGTATTTTATCAAAACCATTTCCCATCGAATATGACATTGTTTAATATATGAATGTTTCAAGTATAATGTCTCTCTGATTTATATGGTTCCACTTTTCTAATGATGAAATGTTATCCATTTTTTTAAATGGATTATGTTATGATGGGAAGATGTTTGTGAAACCCATTTTATTCTTTGGGTTATGATGAATGATTTATGTTTATATTGTGGAACCCACAAGAATGATTTCAATATGAGATGGGTGGGACCTATATCTCCCTCAAATGCATTGGGTACAGATTTATATCTCATTTGATAGACATAGCTAGAACTACTACTAAATATGATTCAGTGATATATGACTGGAATAAAGAGTGAACTCGATTTAGTAAGGGGACTTTGTCCACAAGGATTGTCATGGCAGTAATTCCTTGGATATTATAGAAATTATATCAGGTGAATAATTTTTTTCAATAATTACATTTTTTATTACAATGCAATTTTATCATGATTAATTTTCCTTTATGATCTATTCCTTATGTACTGTCAAGATTTCATTCTCACGATTTTGATGTTTAAACATTATGTTCATGTTTTGTAATTTCAAATGTATATGATTTGTTGTATTTTCTCCATGCTTTCCTTTATTGAGCATTTGATCTTACCCTTTTATGTTTTATTTTCCCCAGGATTTTATGATTGGTTTTAGGTAAGAAAACAAAATGGAACGATCTTTTTGGGAGATGTTGATGATCTTTCACCATGATTAGAAGATTATATTCCGAGTTTTCAAAGCCACTAAACTATTACAGTCCTCAATTGTTGGTTCTTGTTATATATTAATTATTCTACAAAATTAATGTAATGTCCATGTACATCAAGCTTGGGTCTCTACATATGTTTTCCATAAGTAGTGACATAAGATATTTCTTCATTGACTTAATCTCTTTATATCTTCTTCAATATTCTTGTAAAACCAATATATCCTACAAGAAATTCAAAGAACTATTAAAATAGGTCACAAATTCAAACACTTAGATAGATTACCCAGTTTAAAACCACCTCCAAAAATACATTCTTTCATAATAGGATTAGAACATACCAATGGATAGATTTATGAAACAAACTTTTTATCCCCATTGAAAACATTATCCAAAAATAATATGAGACAGGGGACAAAATCACCTCACCCAACCATATAGAGAAAATGTACAGATTCCCATTTTCAACATCATTATGAAGATAACATACTTTGAAAAAAATTGAATTTACCATCCAATTTTTTCATTGTGTGAATATACTCTAACATGATTTTGCTATTACCCACATTATCATTCATTAAGTGATATTTGATATGAATATTATTTGAGTGAAAATGTTGCACAATATTTGTAGTTTAATTTATAGTACATTGATTACCATAACCCAAGGGAATGTGTAACATCACTTCAAAAAGGAAATCATCCAACTAGGCCTTCATCCAAATAAGTTATCTTGTAGCTTGAGTGGCGGAGAGATATTCATCTTTTGTCATTCTAGGAGTTATACAATTCTTATTTTTTTATACCAACTCAAATAATATTCTACCATAAATAATACCCCACTAGATGTAGATCTTCTATATTCGACACTTCCTTCTCAATCAGCATCTATGTACCAAAATAAATCAATTCATATAAAGTAATCATTTTTTGTGTTAAAATATTTTGTTCATGTAGAATATTTGAGAATTGTTTTTCCTTAAAATATATGAATCTCTTTTGGATCAGTTTAGAATCTTGTACACAATGTAAATTGTTATGATATATCTAGTCATGAAGTAGTCAGGAATAAAAAATTAAATAATCCTTCTAAATTTTGTACTATCCACATCATATCCTTCCCCATCATTAGACAACTTGGTTCCCACCAAAATTATTTTGGAAGCTGGTTTATAATTTTATTTGACAGATATCTTCAAAAGTTCCTTAATATGAATCTATATATATAGAAAATTATATTTTCAATTATTTATATTCGTATGAGAAGATATTATTTCATTTCACCATGTGTGTATATTTTAGACAACTTCTTCATCTCTTCAAAATATTTTCAAAATTTCTTTTACCATTCATGGAAAATATAATATTGTTAATATAAATAATTATAATGAGGTCAATCGCAATATTTTTATTGATGTATATATTAATATCAACTCTACCTTTCTTAAGGGTCGACTTCATTAAGACAGAATACAATTTTGAAAAACAATCTCTCAAATCTTTCCATAACCCATTCATATATTTACTCTAGTATCACATGTAACTTTTAAATTTTAAAATTATTAATCCACATGGTTGTTCAATGTAAAATTCCTCATAAAGTTATACATTGAGGAAATATTATTTCACATTCATTTAACGTTTTTAAACTCATTGGGTTACAAAATAAATAGTGACTATAAAAATTTATATACACTCCAATGGAGAAAAGGTGTCATCAAAATAAATTCCTTCAATTTTTGACTATCCTTTTCAAACCAACCATTATTTATTTATTACTTCTTCACCATATTAATTCACTATGTTTTGGAACACCCAAATAGTACCAATAACATTTTTATTATTTGGTTTTGGTATATGTTCATAGGTTTCATTCTTCTCAATTTGGTCCAACTCTTAGTTTATAGTAAGAATCCAAACCCGATTCATGAAATCATTGTTAATGTATTTTAGCACAACTTTTGAATACTATGAAGTATGTGATAAAAACATTTATGTTTTTCCCCTTTGAACTTTTTGTTTTTGATAACAATTATTTTTTGTACATTCTCATATTTGATCTCCCTTAGATGAGATATATGATGTTTCTCATCATTAAAGGGAAATATCTAAGTCTGAATCTTCTTCTTGTGTGGTGTCATCATTGATAGAATTTTCATCATGATTCTCAATGAAACCCCTTTCATCTTCTTCATATTCAATACCAAAATATGATTGAAGAACATATTCTTAATCATTTTCAACAAAATTTTTATCATCATAATCAACCAACTTCGCGATTTCAATGATGAATCACATATATTCTATAAAAATTAATGGATAGGAAATAAATATTCCATCTTCACCACTTTGATGAGATTTTTCAACATTTCCACTTTTGTTCTTTACGTTGTAGGGCTCTAAAAAACCCTTGAGTGTTTCATACGTGGAGTTTCATAATATAACATTTCATAAAGAGTTATATCAGAAGATGGACCTTAGAAATATAGATTCTAAATTCAAACTATGTACTTATCACATACCTCTAAAAATAGTTTGAATGAACATGTTCAATCATAATTTTATGCCCCGTCTCTACCAAACATATTATATTTCATTCAGAAACTCAATTTTTTGTGGTGTATAGGGTGAACTGAAGTCACATTGAATACCATGTTTTTTAATATATCTATTAAATTATTTGTTTTCTTTATTTACTACCATTTTCAGTTCTTATCTTCTTCATATAATATATACATTACTTTTCTACTGTTATCTAGAAACTCTAAAATATTTTTAGGGCTTTTGATTTGGGTTTCAAATACATAATACAATTAATGATTGCAAAATAATCAATGAATGAAATGATTTACGTATATCTAAAAGTTAATGGTTTACTCATTGGATAACAAATATCAAATTTTATTTGTTCCAAGGAATAAGTTGAATGAATTTCAGCCTTCTTGTACATAGAGTCTTTAATATTTTATTTTTGAACATACAATAACTCCAATATATTATTATATAATATCAATAATATCATGAAAACTATCTATCATTATTTACTTTCTCATGTTCCTGTTAAAAATATGTATCATGATTTTATTCCATAATTAATTCACATGAATCATGCTCTAATACATGAATATTTACATAATCAACTTAAAATGGGTTCCCCATTGCATGTTGGCCTCCCTTGACAACATTTCCATCTTTAAATAATTCCTAACAAACAAATATTGTATAATTATACTTTAATTACATCATTGAAAATGTGTAAAAGACATAACAAATTGTGTTTCATTCTATCAACCAACAAGGAATTTTTTGAATTTCAGTATTTCATCAACAATAATATCTTATCCAAAACCTTTTATTTATAGAGAATAATTATTTTCAAAGATCATGGATCCATCTTCAATGGCGTTAAAATTATTCAAAATCCTCAAAAGTCTTATCATATGTGTCTACTACCCACTATAAAAATTCCAAGATAATTCTCATTTTGTCTCATTGAGATTAGTTTCAACAACAACAGATTTTTATTTCATGCAACATTAATCACATGTCTGTTTTGAATATTTTAAAAACGTTGTTGTGATAGTAATAAAACAAGACATCCTTTTGAATGATATCATGGCTATTCACATATTTCCAAAATAGTTTATAAAGGTCAGAAACTATTTTTTGTCTTCACACTATCTTTCTAAAGATTCTTTATTTGAGTGGGTTGGTTCCCCAAAAATTTTTGTTCTAGTTAATCATGGCTTAATTTTATTTTTTTAATGAACCAACACATATTTTTGGTATGAAAAATTCGACCAAAATTACAACATTAAAAATAGAATTAATATTTTCTTATGTGTCCTCCATACTACCAGGAGTTATTAACATATTTTTACACAACTTTTGTACTTTTCATCTTTAGAAATTATTGATCAAAAAAATTTATGTTATCCCTCTAAATATTCTTCTTCATTTTAATTTATTCTCATATTCTAATGAATAACGCGTTGTAGAAACATTTTATTCATACTTTGAAATGGTTAAAGCTTCAAAATATTAAAATTTACTTGTTTTGGAGTCATAAAATCTTTTATCTTATATATTAATATTAGGAACAATAACATTTTCTTCCCAGCAATTGAATATAACGTCTATTTTATCTTTCATAGGTTCAGACATCATATATAATACACTAATTATATAAATATTGTTCTGAATCTTTTAATTCTCTTCTCTTTTTAAGTGTACTATTTTTTTAACATGTTCTAATTCATCCTCCCTCACATTTATCTTGAGATTAAGTTGTTCAGTATAGTTATTTTTTTATGATACTTCATGAAATTATCAATCACCTCAAAAAATACAGTTATAATTCATTAAGAAAAGATTCCTAATTATTTTCTATAGAACTTTCCATTACCAACTTTTTAACTTATCATTTATTTCTTACAATTTTTGGAAGAAATTATATCAACACCATTATTTAGGAATATTCAAACAGATACTATTATTAAACATTAAATCTTTTCTAACCAAAAAACCCATCATCATAAAATTTTGAAATAAAATTATTTACTATAACATATTTATTGTATTTTTGAGTTTCAAATCCTCTATAATCTACTTCATCATACATGAAAAAAATATCCTTTGGGATTTGAAAAACAGTATTATTTAATTTGTCATATGTTTTACATTTTTTAGTATGTTTCTTATAATATATTATTAACCATATATCATCTTAATCACTTTATTCTGCATCCTTTCATTGAGGGAAATAAGTTGTAAAACTACCAGTAGTGCCATAACTAAATAATTTTAATGGTAGCTTCCTTTTTTTTATTTTTTGTACCTCTTTTTACATTTTTAGAAAACAATGATAAGAATTCATCAAACTTATTACTATCCTCTTCTTCACATTAAAATTCCCCAACATCATCATCTTTAGGAATATTCATAGATTTTACATTCTTTTCATATTTGAAAAATTTTATTCAATAAATGTTTTCTTTTTTTCATATCATTCTCTCTTCCAATTTAAAATGTAATAATAAAGTTATTTATAATAACCAATGATTGTGATTCGGGGTCTCTATCTTCCAATGATGAAACTTTTCAATAAATCATGTTCTGAATAATACGTAATATCTTTTCAACAAAAATTTAATCTTCCAACATCTCACTAAGAAATATTATGGTGCTTACAATATCACTAACCCTTATAAAGAAGTAACCAACAGATTCATACACATCCATTTTAAGATCTTCAATGTTCAGCATTCATATTTGTAAATTTTCTTTATTCACTTTTTCATTTCCTTCAAGTATATTATTCAGCTTTTTTGAAATCGATTTTGCAGTTCTGAATCAATTTACATAAATAAATTATCTTTTAGAGACTCAAGATGTAGACCATTTTTATCTCTTCTATCATTATTTAGAATATTCATATCACCAAATGTAATTGAAAGATTATTAGTATGGGGTGGAAATCCATCAGTAGTAGGCTCTAGAATATTATATCCATTGTACGTAAGATATTGTTTCATTTTTTTCTTTCTATATATGATAGTTAATTACCTCAAAAATAAGAATTAATATACTATTTATAAAATTCAAATTATCAATAAAAACCTCCACTAAAATATATGAAAAGTGTAAATTAATGGAAACTTAATAAAATATCAATTAAAAATCCCTAAATATCATCAATGTAATCATTGAGAGGGGACAGTTTAATTAGTGATGCCTTTTTTCCATTAATAATACCTTTATTAATAAGCTTCACCTCTGGCTAAATAAATTCATGTTTAATGAAAAAAAAGAATTCAAACATATCCATAGGAACAAAATTATTCACAATATTTTAATACCAAATAATATTAGATAGTGATTCACATGGAAAGATCCTTTTTCTCATGGGTATCCTCTCTCATCTATGATTCCCCTAGGGTTACTAGGGTTTCTCTATGAGGTAGAGGCTCTTAACTGACCCTCTCAGCTTGTTCTCTTGTTTGGTTATTTACTCCCCTAACTTGTGTTCCTCATTAGTTTCCACTCTTCCATTCCCTATGATAAAATTGTTCCTAGGTTTTCATGTTTTTTTTTCCTATAGTAATGTTTCTTCATCATCTCATATAATCAAGAATTCTAGTACAAGGTGGGGAATTGTTTCAAATCCTCTTTATTGACATCAACGATGATGTTACTTTAGTGTGGTTGTTAGTTTATCAATGTCTGGGATACATTGGATAGACTTAACAAACCCTAGTGCGTCTTCTTTATCATGAGTACTCCTATTTTTTATATGTCTTTGGAAATAGCGTTTAAATGGGCCATCATGGGATCTTCATAGGTGGTGTTCTCTATGGTGGTTTTGGTTTTAGTTTTTCTATTGTTTTTAGGTTTATTGTTATTCATTTCTATTTTATGATGGTATTATCATGGATTCACATATATTGGCTCTTCAAGAGGCGTGATTTAACTATTTTGGTGGAATGACATTCCTATTTTTTTCTGGTTTGTTTTGGGGATGACATTTGATTCCATGAGGTCATGTTAGGGTCTGGTTTTGTGATGGTGATAAAGCTATGGTTAGTGAAGACAATATTTGACCTTCTCCATATTAGTTGATCCTCGATTTATGAAGAAATGGTGCTCTTCATTTCTAATTATCCTTGATGTTGGTGGTTCTCTTAGGTGTTAACGATAGTGTTTTTCATTATTTCGATTAATGTTTTGTCTATTTTAGCCATGATGAGTTTTAAATTCAAATGGTTGGTCTCTCATGTTGGATTATTGATGATGACGGAGGGTTATGAATTAGGTGCCTGGCTAGAGATTTCTCATTGTCTCAAGTGGGAAAATTTTCATTTATTTTTGAAATTCCAATTTGAAGTGGGAATCAAAAAGTTGTTTTTGGGTGGGTTTGGGTTTATGGGTATTTGGAAGTTTTTTATTTTGTTAATTGGTGTATGGTTTTTTTTTTAATGAATGTATGGATTTCCTTGTTTTTATTGTAATTGGGGTTTCCACTAAACCATAAAGTGTATTTACTCTTAAATAAAAATGTTTCTTGGATGAAGAGTTTTCAGTCCATGGAGGGGGTTAGAAACAATCCTTTACCACACACTGCACTATAAACTAATCCTTCTATATAGACAAAAAATGTAGGAATACCCTTACACTTGTATAGAACAATGAACAATACAACAATTTTTTTACTTCTTTAATGAATAATTTAAATATGATATAGTAACATGTTTAGATAATTTCACCGATTGGTTTAGATCATTTTCAAGCTGTTACATAAGCAACCATAACATTTTTATAACATTAAAAACAATTATTCATATTCTTTCCCCAAATAAAGTAGAGACAACTTCATATGACTTTCTAAAAAACAGAGTTTGATTCCATTATCATATTCATTCATAAGATTCATCAATCTGGAAATGATACAGTCTTATTTTTTTATAAAAAAAAATAACCCTACACTTCCATTATTTATTTTTTTGATGATAATCTATTAGTCTAATTTCATTTTCAAATATGACGAATAATGTCTGCTACATCTCAGATAACATCATTATCCTAGACAAAAAAACATTGATGATCTTAATTCTTGATTGTGACCAATTTTAGTGTACATTGTAGTTGGGCCAATTTATATAGGTGCATTGAAAATAGAAAATGTGATAACATAACATTTTTTTATAGATAAAAATACAATATATGAATTATTTAGAAATTTAAACATCACCTAACCATTTCTCGTGGATCATCAACTATTTGATTCTTCTCAAATCATCTTCAATTCTCTTGATCATCTTCCTTCTCAACATATTTTGAATAAAAACACATTACAACAAATCAATCCCAAATATGATATTCTAGAAAAACTCAGTCTAAAAGACTATTTATCATTCTATTATTCATGGAACAATTAAATAAATGTAATTAAAAAACATATCATTACTATTCAATAAATAACTCAACTTTTTTTCATAATCATAATTGATTCATATAAAGGCTTTGGAAAAAAAATTCAATAAAAACATCAACATTTATCCCTTTTTCAAAAAATGGCTTCATTTTTTCAACTATTCCTTGAACCAATGAAACCATTTCTAATGAACTATATGTTTTAGTTAAATAATCCGATGAATTGATTATAATATATTGTCAGATGAATAAATATTTGATGATTTTATGATGGATCAGTCTCTAATTACCATTTTATAGATTGGTCTCAGCTGCTCAACTGATCGATCAGTGTAAAAAATTCTACAAAAGTATTATTAACCATATGAATTTTTTTTACAATAAATAAATCTAGTTTATCTAATATGATTCTGATCATCTGATGATCTTCCTCAAATGGATCTCTATATCCGAATCTGTATCGGTTCCCAATAGTCAAATGATGGATCAATTTCCAGATTGACTTATTTCATTCTATAACTAAGTATAATAAGGTTCATTTGATGGATCACATAATCCAATGAATTAGTTCATCCAATGTATCATCAATTGAAAAAATTTTAAAGTCTTCTAAATTTAAAAAATAAAAACTCTTATCCTTCAAAGAAATTCTGAATCAGATTTTTTCAATTTGATGATCTATGAATTGAAAACATAAACTTTATAGAAATACCATAAATTCAAATTAATATTTTATTATTCATACTCATTCTGATATCATAATTTATATTTGATTTTTATAAAATTTCTATTTTCATAGAATCATCTAGATTCTATTGAAATTTTATTTGACTTCCTATAATACAATAACATTGGTTATTTAATCAAAAACTCGATAATATCATAGAAATTTCAAGACATGTAATTTAAAAACATTTATAAAAACTTATTTTCCACATCACGATATCTTTGATAAACATTTTCATTCTAGAATGATTTTTCTAATTTTTAAACCAAACTCATCGACCATGATTTTATATAGAATATGTCATGCTGAGAACATTTTTTATTGAAAAAAATCATTATGTTTTTATGTCAGACATCTCTAATAATATTATATGTATGATATAACTTCCTAGTCTATTTTTAAAATATGTATTCCAAAAATATGAGGATCATAAAAAAATTCTTTGTAAATATAATTAATAATAGAAAAAACATCAATTCATATACACTCTTAGGAAATGTTTGTCTGATCATATGAGTTAGAAACACTTTTCATGATCACGAAAATATAAAAATTTCTTTGTTTTTAAAACATCCCAGGTAAGTGAAGAATAATAAATATTTCATATTTATTAATATTTGGGAATTAAATATTAATTTTAATTTAAAACGGTTGATATGTTCGATAGAGTACCTGATACGCAACAACGAGTTTCTTTGAAATCTTACGTTGCACGCTAATAATATAATGTTATTATTTTAAATAGTAGTAAACTCTTATCCATTGTATTGGTGGGATTAAACAAACTAACTAAAATATGATTATACATGTTTTTTAAATGTAATAACATTTATCCAATAAAAATTTAGATTCTTAAAATGTGAATGAATCTAATTTTAATCATAATTTACATTAAAATATCGATTTACCGCCTTTTTAAGGAGAAACATCTTTAAATATAATTTTGATCATTTTTATACGTTACATTTGACAAAATAAAATTCTTCATTCGATTTGGGACATCAAATTTTACTTTGGGTAATTTCTTGGTATTTTTCAGATAAAGTTCATTTTTAATGAATAGTGAAAAATACTGTATTTTAATTCAAAGGTAACTTTAAATATAATTTTTATATATGGTTATATTATCTTTTTAATTGGTTTCAAAGTGTAATTAGAATATATTTTTACCATGAAATCTAATTTTAGTCAGTGGAATTAATATCACTTTGGAATTGGACATAAACAGGTGTCAATCTTTTGATAGTTATTGTTTCTTAAAAACATGCTATTTGTTTAAACAACAAGATTTTATTTTAAATTAATTATTTCCACTTTTATGATTAGAATTTGGTTTAATAGACATCATTTTTTAATTTCTAATATTAAATATATCTTAATCTTAATTTTTGGTATTTTTCAGAAAAACATCAAATTTTGATGAATAGTGAAACCACTTAGTGGTAGTTAAAAAAACATACATTTTCATTTAAATTAAATTTTACCACTTCAGTGAATTGAATTTCGAAAAACCATCATACATGGTAGTTATAAATAAGTAAAAAGTGGTTCGTTTGGATGAAATTTTTTGGGGAATAGTAACTTTTGACTTTTTTTTATCATGGTTAAAGGTAAATAGGGTAATTCAAAGTTAAAAAAATATAATAATAATTCAAAATTACCATAAAACTTGGAAAAACATTATTTTTTGAGTCATTAACGACAATTATCATCTTTGGGTCGTTTTTGGGACCCATTTTATCGACTTGAGGGTGATAATGACAATTTAGATTAATTAACATAATGTAAAGGAAAAAATGACAAATGAAAATATCTTTTAGTAAATTAATTTTTAGATGGGGTTATGTAAAATTACCTTTTAGACTATAAATATTCATTGGAAATATAAAACAATTTCCTATATCATGGTATTTTGGTTATAATCGTTAGACAAAAAGTAAATTAAATTATTTATGACAAAATAATGATGCAGTGTTTACCTCATTAATAAATGATTTAAATAAATAAGATTATAATGATTAAAATATAATACAAAACCTTTCGAATTTTTATTGGATGATTTTATTTCGACCATTTGTAATCTTATCTTCGAATATAATTCATTTTGGACCATTAGAAACTGAATATCATTATATAATAAAATAATAGTTTCACACTTTCCTAAAGTGCCCCTCCTCTCCCTTATAAAAGAAGACCATTTCTAACCAATTACTCACATATCTCAAGCCTTTTGGGTCATCCAAACTCTGCCCAATTAATCATTCTAAATCCCTCTACTCCCCCTAGAAGTCTTACCTTAGGAAGAAGGCACTTAAAGATGTCATTTTGGTTCAAACTAAAAGAAGTTACCCAAATTAATGGTAACAGTTTCTCTTAAATTTTTTCATTTATTTTACTTCTACAACCCCTAAAATGTTTATATTTCTTTCATTTTTAACAACACCATTATCCTCAATATACTAGGATTTTGTTATTATATGGATTAAAACTAGACTTACATACACCTCTATCTAATGGATGAAGAACTTAATGTTTCATTGGATGGAAAACTAAGGCCTCACGAAACGATGATTGTTCAATTACATCTTACCACCTGTCATAGTGGCCATTATGATGGAACTATATTTATATATGATATATATTATGTTTATTATTTCTTTATACTTCTGTACTTCCAATTTATAGGATTGCTTTATAGTTTCCATTGGGGGTAAATACGATAATCTCATTTGAGTAAGTTCGAACTACCGCACCCTCAAATTGATTTCATTCATTAATGCCTTCTGTGGGATGTATAAAGGATGGAGTTAATAATATTATATATTATATTTTACTGTAATTATAATATATATTTGTATCATTATTTTTTAATTCGATAAAATTAAGAAATAGAATTGAAAGTAGCGTTCATGCGTACGTACGGCTTACCGTCTCCATGAACGGTGTAATTCATTTCTTAACTCCAAATGTTATGTACTTTTATAAATACATGAATATACTGGATATATATTTTATATATCATATCTAAATAATTAATATCATTATGGATATAATTGACTATTTACCACATAGACAACCTGTAAATATAAGGTGTTCATTATTGACTCAAGTGTCAAATATCGACAAAACGAAAGTTATTAACACAAATGATTAAAAATATTTATAACAGGGTAATAATTTATATAAATGTAATAATAAACTTTAGAAAGGTTGTTATGAAATTATAAATAATATTTAGTTCATTATTCAAGAGATTAAAGAACGATCGAGTCAAGTTAGACATGATGTAAGAGAACTTCTTAACCCAATTTCTATTCTTTGGGTTGATCTTATCTTTCTTGTTTATGTCATTATTTGATTATGTGATAAATGAATCATTATGTATATATACATTATTTATGTGTGATTATATTGAAAGCACATAATCGTTATATTTTATTTTCAAAATGATCTTTTTAAGGGACTTCCTCTCAATCTCCTTTCATTGAGGCATATTTTGTTTTAATAAATGACTTTCTTTTATACGCTATATAAACACCCTTGAATTTTAAAAGGGAATATGTTTCTACGAAGAATTTTACTAAATGATAAAAATTAATGTTATTTTTCATGTAAGCGGTGACAGTGACCTTTCCACCCCCACGAGTATTATTTGATCTTTGGATTCCTCAACAATCTGTATTGTTTTTAAAAGAAAATAAATACCATATACTCTTTTATGTATTTTTGATATTGAAAATTGTTTTGAAAATGGATTTGTTATGTCAATATATTTATGTGATATATTGTGATTGAAATATGGAAATGTTTTCTTTCCTTTATATTTGTTGTTTGTGTTATGATTTCATATTAGTACTTAGACATTTGACGTGTCGTTACGTGATAAACGAAATGACAGATGGTGCCATGAAAACCAGGACGAGTGGTTGCGTTATAACTTCCAATGCCTTGTGTATGGAAGTCAGCCATATGGTTATTTAATTAGTGATATGTGTGGTAGTTGACCATATGGTTATTCTATTTATGTATGTTTATGTCCCAAGTTACCTTTATATGTTATGTGTTCATAATATGGGTTTTATCGTAATAATTTGGTTACAAAAGGGTATGTAATGATATTTTATTCAGTGAAGAGTATTTAATACTTCATAAAGGTGAAAATTATTACTTATGTTAAAGTATTCATCATTTACTTGTTGTTTTGAAAAGCTAACAGTTTTCCTTATTTTTATATCCCTTACTGAGCATTTTATGCTCATCTCATTTTTTTGAAATGTTTTTAACAAGACATAATGTGAAACAGGATCAAGGATGGGATCAAGGAAAAGTCATGCTGTCTCAAACATGGAACTAGACAAGACTCTTTTTTTCATGCATTCTTGTTTTATGAAAAAAATGGAAATTAAGGGGAAGTGTCTACTTTGTAAGATTTTGAGATGTAATAGTTATGTCCTAATTCTCTAAAACTCTAAACATGAAAAGTACCTCAATGTGAATTATTCATTTAATTCAATATTATGTTAGTTTTAAGGCTGAGTCCTTATAGTTGGTATGAGAGGTCGGTATAGATAACTTTAGGAGTTATGGAATTGATAAATTAATGTCGATAAATTAATTTATGGTAATATTGAAATGATATAGCATTTACAGATTACCATGTTGCTTCACCTAATATATTTATGTGTTCATAATGGTTTTCATAGAGGAAATAAGGTGGTTTTAATGGGAGGTATACAGAGGGAAATGACCTTCCAAATCATCATCCTAAGATGGTCAGAATCAGAATTGAACATTTTTTTGCAGTGATGGCTCAGTTGACTCAGGTGATAAATGGTGGTTGTTTTCATTGATGATATTTTGGTTTATTCAAAAAGTAAAGGGGAACATGAATGTAATTTCATGGTTGTCTTGAAAACATTAATATAAAATAATCTTTATGGGAAATTCATCAAGTATGTGTTTGGGTTGCAACAAATTTCTTCCCTTGGTCAAATTGATTTAAAAAATGGAATAATTGTTGATTCTACTAAAACAAAACATGTTGAAGAATGGCCAAAACCCACAAATATAACCGAGATCCGTAGATTTCTGAGTTTGGAATGTTATTACCGGATGTTTGTTGAGAATTTTTCACGGTTATCTAGTCCAATTACTAAGTTAACTCAAAAAGGTATTAAGTTCTTTTGGAGAAATGAATGTGATGATTGTTTTCAGGAATTGAAAAGAAGAATAGTGAATGCACCAGTTTTGGCACTACCATCAAGATATGGTGAATTTGATGTCTATAGTGATACTTCATTGAAAGGACATGGATTTGTCCTTGTGCAGAATGATCATATAATTGCATATTCTTCACGTCAGTTGAAACCTCATGAGTTAAAATACCCCACACTTGATTTGGAATTAGCTGCTATTGTTTTTGTTTTAAAAATATGGAGGCATAATTTGTATGGTGTGAAGTGTGAAATATATACTGATAACAAAATATTGAAGTATATATTCACTTAAAATGAATTTAACATGAGACAGAGGAAATGGATGGAATTAATTAAGGATTATGATTGCATGATCCATTATCGTCTGAGAAAATCAAATAAAGTGGTTGATGCTTTGAGTCGGAAAATACTTCTTAATTAACCATGTTACATTTGGAATGAGATCCTTTGGTTTTTGATTTGATGAACTTCATCATAGAAGTTTTTGGTATAGGAAATTCTTCTATTTTGTATCAGGTATCAGTGAAATCATCTCTATTAGACAGAATAAAGCAAGCACATGAAGAAGACAGTGAGTTGCAGAAAAAGGAATAATTGGTTCTAAAGGGTATGTTGCCTGATTTTAACATCGATAATGATTATGTTTTGAGGTTTGGGAAAAGATTATGTGTGCCTTGTGATTCACAGTTGAAGAATTAGTTGTTTTGTGAAGCGCATAGTTCCCCATTTTTAGTTCATCCTGGCACTACTAAGATGTACAGAGATCTTCGGGAGTATTACTGGTGGGATGGAATGAAAATAGATATTGCAGATTTTACTGTGAAGTGTTTCAATTGTCAGCAGGTTAAATAAGATCGATAGTTACTGAGAGTAATGCTTCAACATTTAATGGTGCCAGAGTGAAAATGGAAAAATATATCCATGGACGTCATTGTGTGATTACCAAAGACTTCTTGAGGTAATAATGCAATCTGGGTTATAGTTGATCGATTGACTAAATCTGCTTATTTCCATCCTATTAGAGAAACTTTTTCTTTAGATCAACTTTCTTGGATGTATGTTAAAGAGATAGTCAGGTTTCATGAAGTTTGCCTCCCCATTGTTTCTGATCGTGATCCCAGGTTTACTTCTAACTTTTGGAGAGGCCTTCAGAAGTCATTGGGTGCTGAATTTAATTTTTTTACAACTTTTCATCACCAATCATATGGGAAATCCGAACGAACAATTCAAACAATGAAGGATATGTTACGTTCATGATCGATGGATTATCAGGGATGTTGGGACCAACACATTTCTTTGGTTGGATTTTCATATAATAACAGTTTTCATTACAGTATACAGATAGATCCGTTTGAGGAATTATATGGAAAGTGTTGTCGAACTCCAGCTTTTGGGGATGAAGTAGGTAAAAGGAAGCTGATAGGACTAGAATTGGTAGAAGAGATGGTAGATAATGTTCAGTTGATTCAGAAGCACATGATAACTGCTCAGAGAAGATAGAAAAGTTATGCAGATAACCGGAGAAGGATCTTTCTTTTGAGGTAGGTGATCAGGTATTTTTCAGTGTTTCTATATGAAAAAGTGTGATGCGTTATAGTAAGAAGGGAAAGTTGAGTTTGAGGTTTATTGGATCTTTTTGAAATTCAGGAGAAAGTTGGATCAGTTGCATATAGAGTTTCATTACCTCTAATATTATCCCAGGTACAAAATGTTTTTCATGTTTTGATGTTGAGAAATTATATGCCAGATCCATCTATGGTTTTGAGTCTAGTGGTAGTTCAGTTGGAAGAGAATCACTCTTATGAAGAACAACCAGTCTTGATTCTTGACCGTAGAGATAAAGTGTTGCAAAATATGTTAATTCACCTGGTAAAGGTTTTGTGGAAAAACCATATGGTTTAAGAGACAACGTGGGAACCTGAAAATTGTATGAGGGAGAAATACCCCCACTTATTTTGATAAGTGAATAAAAATTGTGAGGATGCAATTCCCAAAGGGTGGAAGAATGTAACATCCCAAGTAAATAAAGAATAAAAAATAATTCATATTTATTAATATTTGTGAATTAAAAATTAATTTTACTTTAAAAGGGTTGCTATGTTCAATAGCATACCCGATACGCAACAACGAGTTTCTTTGAAATCTTACGTTCCACACTAATAATATAATATTATCATTTTAAATAGTAGTTTACTCCTAGCCATTGTATTAGCAGGAATAAAATAACTAACTACAATATGACTATACATGTTTGTTAAATGTATTTACATTTATCCAATTAACAGCTAGAGGCTTAAAATGTGAATGAATATAATTTTAAGCATAATTTACATTAAAAGGTCGATTTACCACCTTTTAATGGTGAACCCTCCTTAAATATAGTTTTGGTAATTTTTATATTTTCTATTTTACCAAATAAAATTATTCTTTTGATTAGGGACATCAAATTTTTCTTTTGGTAATTTTTTGGTATTTTCTGGATAAAGTTCATTTTTTAATGAATAGT
The DNA here is from genome assembly GCA_963277665.1 of Viscum album. Classification (NCBI taxonomy): domain Eukaryota; kingdom Viridiplantae; phylum Streptophyta; class Magnoliopsida; order Santalales; family Viscaceae; genus Viscum; species Viscum album. Next base: position 1,809,166,667 of record OY728123.1, on the reverse strand, counting down.
GAAAAATACATTACTTTACTTCAATGGAGGATTTTAATCTAATTTATCTATATGGTTATATTATCTTTTTAATTGGTTTCAAAGTGTAATTAGAATATATTTTTACCATTAAATCGAGTTTTGTTCATTGGAATTAATTTCACATTGAAATTGGACATAAATAAGTGTCAATCTTTTGATAGTTATTGTTTCATAAAAACATGCTATTTGACTAAACAACGAGATTAAATTTTAAATTAATTAATGCCAATTTTATGATTATAATTTGGTAGAATAGATATCAGTTTTGAATTTGTAATATCAAATATAACTTAGGATGAATTTTTGGTATTTTTCTGAAAAACGTCGATTTTTGATGGATAGTGAAACCACTTAGTGGTAGTTTAAAAATACTGATTTTTACATTTGAATGAAATTTTACCACTTCTGTGAATTGAATTTCAAAAATCTGACATACATGGTTGTTATCAAGAAGTAAAATGTGGTTCATTAGGATGAAAATATTTTTTTTGCGAATAGTAACTTTTGACTTTTATTTACCGCGGTTAATGGTAAATAGAGTATTTCAAGGTTAAAAGAATATTATAATAATTCAAAGTTACCTTAACACTTGTCCAAACCATATTGGTTGAGAAATTTACGACCATTATAATCTTTGGGTCGATTTTGGGACCCCTTTGATCCACATGGGAGTGATAATGACAATTTAGATTAATTAACTTAAAGTAAAAGAAAAAATGACAAAAGAAAATATCTTTTAGTAAATTAATTTTTATAAGGGGATATATAAATTATATTTTCAAATATAAATATTCATTGGAAAGATAAAATTATTTCATATATCATATCATTTTTATTATAATTTTTAGACAAAACATATATTAAATTATTTATGACACAGTAATGATGAAGTGTTTACCTCATTAATAAATGATTTAAATAAATAAAATTATAATGAATAAAATATTATCCATACCCTTTTCAATTATTATTGGATGATTTTAGTTCGACCATGAGTCATATTATCTTTCAATATTATTATTTTTGGACCATTATAAAGAGAATATCATTATATTATAAAATAATAGTTTCACACTTTCCTAAAGAGCCCCTCCTCTCCCTTATAAAAAGGATACCATTTCCAACCAATTCCTCACACCGCTAAAGCCATTTGTCTCGTCCAACCTCTTCCCAATTAAGCTCCCTACATCCCTATCCTTCCCCTAGAAGCCTTACCTTGTGCATAAGTCACTTAATGATGTTCTTTTAGTTCAAACCAAAGGAAGTTACCCAAATTAAAGGTAACAACTTATCTTAAATTGTTTTCTTTTTTTTTAACTTCTAGAACCCCTAAACTCTTTTTATTCCTTTCATTTGTAAAAACACCTATATAATTAATATTCTAGAATGTGTTTATGAGATGTATTTGAAATACACTTTCACACACCTCCATCAAATGGATAAAGAACATAATGTTTCTGTGGATGGAAAACTAAGGCCTCACAAAACGATGATTGTTCAATTACATCTTACCGCCTCTCATGGTGGCCATTATTATGGAACTATATTTATATATGATATATATTATTTTTATTATTTCCTTATGATTAAAAAATTCCCATTTATATCACGCCTTTATGGTTTCCATTGTGGGTAAATACGATAGTCTCATTTGAGGAAGTCTGAACTACCTCCCCCTCAAAGTGATTTGATTCATTAATGTCTTATGTGGGATGTATAAAGGATGGAGTTAATGATATTATATATGATATTATACTGTAATTATAATATACCTATTTATAATTATTCTTTAATTCCATAAAAATAAGAAATAGAAATGAAAGTAGCATTCATGGGTACGTACGGCTTACCGTCTCCATAAATGGTGCATTTCATTTCTTACCTCTAAATGTTAGGTTATATTATAAATAAATGTTCATATTAGATATATATGATATATATGATATCTAAATAATTATTATCATTCTGGATATAATGTACTATTGACCACACAGACAACCTGTAATTATAAGGTGTTCATTATTGACTCAAGTACCAAATATCGACAAAATGAATGTTATTATATTTAATGATTACACAATGTTTGTAAGATGGTAATAAGTGATATAAAAGTAATAATAAACTTGAAAAAGATTATTATTCAATTAGAAATTAACTTTAGTTTCTTATCTAGGGGATTAAAGAATGATCAAGTCATGTCGGACACGAGGTAAGGGAACCTCATAACCCAATTTTTATTCATTGTGTTGATCTTATCTTTCTTATTTATGTCATTCTTTGATTATGTGATAAATTAATTTTTATTTATTTATACTTGATTTATGTGTTATTATATTTAAGTCACATAATCGATATATTGTATATTCAAAATGATCTTTTTAAGGGGATTCGTCTCAATCCTTTTTCATTGAGTCATATTTTGTTTTAATAAACGACTTTCATTGATACACTGTATAAATACACTTGACATTTAAAAGGGAATCTTTTTCTACGAATAATTTTTCTAAACGAGAAAAATGAATGTTTCTTTTAATGTAAGCAGTGAAAATGATCTTTCCGCCTCCGTGAGTATTATTTGATATTGGACGTGTGGTTACGTGAAAAACCAAATGATGGGTGGTTCCGTGAATACCAGGAAAAGTGGTTACGTTATAACCTCCAATACATTGGGTATGTAAGTTGGCCATATGGATATTCCATTAGTGATATGTTTTGTAGTTGACCGTATGGTTATTACCTTTATGTATGTTTATGTCCCAAGATACCTTTATATGTTATGTGTTCTTAATATGGGTTTTACGGTATTCTTTTGGTTATAAAAGGGTATGTAATGATATTTTATTCAGTGAAGAGTATTTACTACTTCATAAAGGTGAAAAGTATTAGTTATGTTAATGTATTCATCTTTTACTTGTTGTTTTGAAAAACTAATAGTTTTCCCTCTTTGTGTATCCCTTTCTAAGCTTTTTATGCTCATCCGACATTTTTGAAATGTTTTTCACAGGACATAATGTGGAATATGGTCAAGGATGGGATCATGGAAAAGTCATGATATCATAAACATGGAACTAGGAATGGCTCTTTTTTTTCAAGAGTTATTGTTTTATGAAAAAATAGAAATTGAGTAGAAGTATCTACTTTGTAATATTTTGAGATGTAATAGTTATGTCCCAATTTTCTAAAACTCTAAACCTGAAAAGATCCTCAATGTGAAATACTCATTTAATTCAATATTTTGTAAGGTTTAAGGCTGGGTCCTTAGAGTTTTTTCTTAATGACAAAAATAAAAATGATCTATCAAACTAATTTCAAAAAACTCCTCCATCTGACATAGTCCCAATAATTATTATAGTAAATATAAAGAATACATTGCTGTTTTAACCATGCATAAGCTGAAGTACATATTGTTATAGTGTAATTCGATTAATCAAATCCTTCGAATTAATGTCGATAAGTATTAGTTTATATTGGTGAACATTAAATTTATGTTATATAGAGATGAATGAGTTAATAATAAACCATTAAATGTTTTCATTATAACAAGAATATGTTTTCTTTGATACATTTCCATCAAATACAATTTGGAAAGAATCTTTTAAAATATAACGGTGAGTATTATTTATAATTAAATGATATAAACATGTGACTATTTTTTTTTCATGACAACTTGATCAACACAAATATGTTCCATGAGAAAATGATAATCATTATTTTAGAGAGACTGTTGAAGGATAAATGGTCAATTTTCATTTTTAATAAGAGGTATTATTTTCGATTACTCTTTGGTTTTAGATATCTTCTAAAATTGATTAAATTTTCTTGAAATATTTATCTTTATATTGTATTTATTGTCTCTATCGTGGATATATATATTCATAAAAAATTACCTGAATTAATGTAAATAAAATTAATGAATTTTAATTAGAAAAACTGAAAAAATAATTCATAAAAATTCATATAATTAAACATATAAAAAGAAATATATATATATATAAACTATGATAATAAAAAATATAAAGAATTATTAACAATATATCCCAAATTTGAGAGACTACTTCACTTAAAGTAATCTATTTCATTAAAATGTTTCACTGTGAATTCATTTCATCAAATATATTATGATTGGTCCATAAAATGTTAATTGGAAAGAGTAATTTGAATAATAATTTTAAAATAATGACACATTATTAATTTGTTCTTCTTCAAGATTCACACCCTACAAACGAATTTACATTAATAAATGAATCATCACTACACAACTAATCAGATACATTCATTTTACTATAACATATGAGAGTATAGTGTTCCACATCTTTAACATGATCATTAATAACATGATAATCCTTCAACTTGCATATATATATATATATTAATCAATTTATTTTTCAAAAAAAATATAAAAGAAATGAGTATATTAAAATCTATAACTGAACCATTCAAAATAGAAATTTTCCCTTGAGTTTGTTTTGGGTAACAATGTCATGGAAGTTATACATGATATCCAAATCCTATATTTATCTTAAAACTTATTCTTAGATTTAATTTGTCACATCCACAAACACACAGAAGGCTATCATTTCTCAATAAATATAATTTTGAGTTCGAAAATAATCATTTTACTCTGATTAAAATGATTTGATCAAATGTTTTTAGACTGAATCATGAAAGTGATACTCATTAAAAGCAACCAATTAACTATTTTTTTATATTTTGTATCTTTTTAAACAAATATATACTTTGATTCAAATAAATTATATTCATCTAAATTCAATCCTCATTTTATAAAAACATGTATGTCAATGATTACCATATTAGATAAGATCCTACAAATTGAAATTCAATGTTCTCACAAATATTTTATTAATACAAAAAATGCAACAACATGTAAATCATCTTCAATAATTATTTATTTTTCAATCAATATAAAAATAGGATGTATGATTTTTTTAATTATTTAAAAATGAAAAAATTCATTATGAAGGTTATATATAATGGTTAGTCAAATAATACAATTCCTTTGTGGTAGTTCCATGTGTTTTGTTTCTTTATTACATATTTAATATGTTTTATGGTTTATTGTTCTTCCAATATACACATTTTTACACTAGAAGTGGGATGAATTATTATTTTATTAAGAAAAATAACTAAAATAAAAAATTAAATTTCAGAAGATTGGTTCCCTATCCAAGGGTTTTTATTTATAAAATTTCATCCAAACTTCTCCATCCATATGTTCATCTATAGTCTATGAGTATTTATAACTTTATTTGTGGGAACCCATGTGATGCATCAAAAACTTATTCTATTTATATTACATTTTTTATCCAAATAAATCTATTTTTAAACTTTTTATTTTATTTAACCCTAATGTATGTAATTTTTAAACATAATTATTATGATTTTAAAATAAATATATTTTTATAATGACAAATAAATAATGTAATTTTTATCTTATACAAATATTTTATCCTAGATTATGATTTTAAATATCAGGTAGTTTTCAAATTTCCTTTCCTTTTTGAACTGTTTAATAAAATAGGTCTCCTATATACCGTCTCCAATTTTAAATTGAAATTAACAATTGTTTATATGAAATATTGATTTTAATGTAAGACTTTTGTTCCCTAATTAGTATATTTTTATTTTTTCATTTTTTGAATGGTGTTGTAGGTCTTTATTTTTCTATATCATCATCAATAAATGTTTCCAAATTCATTTCACGTTTAGGTTTCCATAATTTCTTTTTCACTTAATTACCTTCTCTTCCTATAGAAGGTTGTGTCATTTCTTAAATTTCTATATATCTTCTTTCTCATTATTTATCCCATTCTTTCAATTTTTTGGATCTTATCCCTCTATTTCACAGCTATTATATAGAGTAATTTCCACAACACACTACACTTCATAAAATTTATAACTATTTATCATTCTTTCATTATCCCACACATGATTTTATCTATTCATATTATCTACATGGATCTTGAATTCCATGATACATACATTGGTATTTTTAAAAAATTGGCCAATGAATTCATATATTCAATAAAAGTTTCCTTGTGTACACTTAATCTGGGTTTTTGTTTTTTAAATGAATAATTATATAATTTATGAATTCCATGATAATTTAGATTGAATTTTATGAAACAAATATCCAAAACATTATATTTTTTTCTTCTAGAGGGTGAATAAATTTTTTCTACACATTAATAAAATTTTGTAATATAATTTGATATCCATATTTACATTTCCCTTGAAATACAAAAACTATAACATGATTTATTCTTCCTATATATATCCATGATGAGTCATGATGATCCCTCTATAGAATTTATATACACTGGGGAATGAATAACTTCACCTAGGATATTTCTTATACATATCCATGTATTTATTCTATTTCACTTAATAATATTAATTTGATTCTAGATTATCATGGTTTATGTAATTAATTAAACTGTGACCCAAGATCCTAAATATGAGAACCACTCATTAATTCATTCTTTTATTAAAATCATATTTTGAAAAAAAAAATTAATCCCTCCTATCCATGCGTATAGAGAATCATTATTCGTGATTTATTTATGTAATTGTTGACTACACACATCCTAAAATAGTGTGAGTAATTACTAAAAAAATAATTAGTACGGAGAATACCATCACTATAAAGATATGATATTTATCAGATATTTTATTTACTTATGTACAATGAATGGAAACAAATAATTAAGGATGTTTCTTTTAGAAATCATGATATGAATGTAAATGTTTTTGGTATTTTTTATTAATTTGTTGACTGTGAAAATGTGTTAGTTAGAGGGGAAAATTTTCATTTTTATTTCATAGTTGATAATTAGGGTAATCCTAGTACTATTTAAAATTATGATTCATAAAAAATGAATTTTTAATAAAAAAATTACTAACATCATAAATTTCATAAATTTATATATTAGGACATCTAAGGAATTAATATAATGTACATGAGTCCCTATAATTTTTAACTATAGGTATGAGAAGTTCTTAATTCGTATTTTAATTTTGTTCCCACTAATGCCCATGGAATTTACATAAAAATATACATTGACCAAAATCATTTTAGAGATTTTGTGTTCCACTCATTCTCTTTGAACCTATCCTTAAAATATATTAACTAGTAATAAAAATTTATATTTTTATGAATGATATTAAGAATAAAATAATTCCATATTTTAATTAACAAGAAAAACTCATTGAATTAAATCTCATCCCCCCCCCACCACCACAAAAAGTGTTCATAGTTCATAATAATAAAAATGTATAAATATATAGTAAACAGTTATTCAATATAGTGAATCTCAAACCCTTCCCCTTATATAGTCTATAAATCCTCCCCAATGTAGATGGAAAGATGAAGTTAAATGAATGGGTAGTGAATACAAAACTAGTGGGATAAATGAGCAATCAATTTGAATGGGTTGAATAGAAAAAACCACAATTAGGTTAATGGACCTCATACCCAAAGTTTATACATTAGATTAATCAACCTTCCAATATGAATCAATGAAATTTATCTTCATTTGCTATTTCATTTTCATGTGAAACAATCCCTTTGTAGTTCTGCATTATTCTATGATGTTCTTTTTATACCAATTGTTGAGAGGGAGAATGTGTCAGTCAACCTCTAGCTTTTAATTTTCTATCTCTCTATTCAAATTCTACATCTGTCTGTCCCTTATAATAATCCTACATAAATTCTGGTGGAATATTTATATATTTATTCTTGGTATTATTATGATACATGAATTTTATTCTAATGAAATTAGTGCCTCTTGGTAAAATTGATGGTTCCCCTTGGACACACCTTTATATATTTTCTATAATCTTCCACTTAAGGATATTTCATCGATCTATTTAGGATATATGAAATAATATTTTATTTTCACTCATTTATATGCCTATTTTCCATTATTTGATAGTGATGATATTTAATTATAGGTACTATAAATAATCCTTTAACATCTTTTTTCCTTGTATTGAAAAACCTATCCTTTATAAATTTATCATTGTTGATGAATTAACTAAATTCTCATTGGATATTTATCTTTTATATAAGATTTCATGGTTATGAAATCATGAAATATCATAGATTTTATTAGACATGTGTTTCGATCTATCCAAACCATTATATTTTGTGAAATATTTGTGAAATAAATAATAATTATGTAAGTAAATTATTTTTTCGATTATATGGAACTATAATTGGAAATGAATCCACTCTTCACCAATTAATTCAATGAATGTAGAAAAGTAATCAGAACATACATTAGATGCACATTATTCAACAGATCCATTTATGTCTATGAATTAAGGTATTTAGGACTATAATAGTTTTTTAATTAATAGTTATGTATATATTTTTATATCTTTCTAATTATATATGATTTTTTTTTCAAATGGATCAAACATGAACACTTATTCATATCGTAGTAAAGGCCTCAATATTTTTATTTCATAAAATAATTCCAACATGGCCTTTAACATATCAGTTAATTATACCTACAATCAAGTAGGGGTGGGTTCACCTATACTTATTAACCTGTTGGGTCAAATTAAATATATCCCACTAATATTTTCATTAACAACAAATTTATGGTTTTCATTCCTCCATGATACATTAGAACATCTATGGAGGGATGTTTAGGTAAGAGGAATGATATATTTTATTATCTTTGATTAAAAAATAATTTCAATTTTTATAAATAATTTATTAAATTAAATAATCTGAGAGTGATTCTCAATTATTTCTAGATAGTGTGTATGTATAGATATCATAAAATATGGAATGATTTTTAAGTTATAGTTAGGGTAATGAAAAGGTTACCAAATTTGTGTTCCCTAGACATTATGGACAGAGTCCTGATACAAATTCTCTCATTCCATGGGAATGAGTGAGTTTAATATTTGTATAATGAAAAAATAATGGGGAGTCTATTTATTTTGTTTAATATATTTCACATAATGTGTGTCTCTTTACGTGTTTGGAATTTTAATAAATTTAATGTAGAAGGTGGTAGCACATCATCATGTTTTTTAGGGAGCACCTCATATGATTGGGACTCATCATTTGTCTCTTATTTATCATGATGTATTTATTATGAAATTTATGAATATATTATTTAATATAAGTTGGGTTCTATATTTATATATTATTTGAATATAGTTATAGGATCAAGGAGCCTTAAATAATAAAATGTTTCTGAAGATGATTACATGTGAACAAAATGATCTAGAATTTGTAGCTCTTATAGTAATTTCATTAAATATTTATCAATACATACATACATATTTATATGTATATACATATATATATTATAATTTATATATTACATAGGATCAATTTTCGTTAGAGTTAGTATAGTTTCCATAGGTCTAACATAAACATTCTATTCGAATGGATGACATATTTACTAGAATTATTGTTTGTGATGGACATGGATAAAGCATGAAATATTTCATCAGAAATCATAATTTTATAGTATCATGTAATGTGGAAATGTCTCCAACTGTTATTTGAATGAACAAAAAGTTGAATCATTTAGTGGAATAGATTTGTTAATTTGAGATGCTAAATGTGTAGCTTTTTGATAAGGATAGAGTACTACAAGAGTATATGATTAATAGTGATAATTCATGGGATCTTAGAACACAATTTTATACTAAATTTATTTATTATTATTTTACTACATTCATTATTTTTATTTTTATGGTTATTATTTTTATAGGCCCCTTCCACACTGTAAATAGTTGATAGGCAGGGTCATGTATGACACATCTGATTTTGGTGGTTTGATTTATTTTACCTAATTAGTTTCTCATTCAAATATATTATCCCATTTTTTCTAGTAAATAATCAAGTCACATTTAAATTATCATAAAAATAAAATATGACCAATTAGGGATTCAAACCCAACTAAGTACATTTATACTTATTAGAAAACCAAAGAAAAATAATTAATATGTTATTTTTTATATTTTAATTTCAACCATGTGTCACATGTGGAGCACCGAATACGTTAGAAATTGTATAACTTTTATTTCATAGTAAACTCAACTCCAAATTCAAGATAAGTGTCTTACTATTCAAGTAACATTTATTCACCAAACTAGTGGTATTCCAAAAATAGGATGTCACTATACAAAATGATCCATCTCAACTGCTCAATGAGTGTGGGAAAGATGTATTACATTCTTTCCAATCAGTAAAAAGTCATAAAACCTCTATCAAGAAAACTTGTTATCTAAGAAGACATTTCTAATTACTAGAAAAAGGCTATTAGATATAATGTTACTACATATTTTCTTTAACTGAACTATATATAATAATAAGAATAAACATATAAAAAGGATCAACATAATTTACTTTTCAAAAAAGGGAAAAAAATTATAAATTGATCCTTACTAGAAGGAAACTATTTCAGAAAATGTTTTTTTAATATATTCTATAAATTAAAATTTGTAATATCCCATTAATCCTAGAAAAAAAGTATTAAAATATATCTCATCTATAAGAAATATTAAGACTGGGAGATAAGGCATCTATTTAAACAACCTCCACGTACTTTATTTTTGAATATAGACCATTACTAACCATATTAATCACATTAACAATAATATCAATAATGGTTATAATGATAAATTTTGAATGTCTATTAAAATGATTTTTCTAGTACATACTAATATGATCCAAGATTTCACATTGTTTCAATAAGATATCTAAAAAATAAGATCAATGATGTGATTTGAAATTATACCATGTTTTTCAAGATTATTAAAAAAGGAAGTGTTACTATCACATTTATTGGGAAATTATGTATTAAAAGACTCATTATAAATTATCTCTTTGAAACAGTGAGAGGATTTATTCTGATGAGTTGTTAAATCCTCTTATTAAAAATAGATGTATCATTAATAAATTCATAATAGTTTTATAATAGTTCAATTCCCAATTCAAAATCGATAATTTATATTCTTTTTAAGAGTCTAATTTATATTAAAATAATTGTTTTTATTCCCCCTAATTGGACGGGTTTAAATTAGAAACCCAAATAAAACATTGTACATTTCATCAAATTTAGAAGGTATCAGACTGCAATTGTTGTCTCTTGAAATTTTGATAATGTCACCTTGATACATAAAGGTAAAATGATCTTTTCAATCCATAATATATGATACTTATCCATCTATTTATTTTCATAATCAAATTTTCTTTCTATTTGAGGAAGTTTATCTCAAATTTATAATCAGAAAATAATTCACTTATTCTATTTTTTGATGGATCCACTTAATGATATAAGACACAATATAGATTTTACATGTGTTCCAACTCTAGGTTTATAACTATCATATCACCACTCATCAATCATAAATTATATTAGAGACTCCATTGTGACCTTCTATTACTATAATTTATTAACAGTTTATCATATCCACAATTTTTTCTAGTAATTACACTGACATTGTATTTTAATTATATTTTTTATCCATGACAATCTTTGGGTGAGGGATTCTGTCTCATTTTGGAATATGCATGATTTCAAAAGATTTTATTCCATTTTTGATATGTCACATTCATTATAATATGATATATTAAACATGATAGCTACTCATGTATGCCTCTCTGGTGGTTTTTTATATCTTCAAACAATAATTATCCATCATTGAAATCATTGATTTCCATAATTTTATTTTAGACTATTATTATGTCATACACTATGTTTTTTATGTATGTCCTCTAGAGGTATTTCTCATTGGATAATTAATGAGATATGAGTTAAATTAAAAAGTAAGACTCCTTCTAATAGTGCTCAATTGGTTCAAAATACTCAGAAGAGATACACTATGATGGTTCTATAGGGTTATCCTATAGGTTATTGTTTTTACCCTCAAACCCTCATAGAATATGATACAACCTAGTATTTTAATGAATTCTATGTAGTTATTTATGTTATAGTAGATAGAATTTTGTCTTACCTCCCTACAACCAATTAACGGAGACCCCCCCCCCCCACACCCACCACTCTGGGGCCTTGCTATCTCAGTGAAGGCACAATATTCATCTAATATGATGGACAATGATGGATATAATTGTCTACTGTTAATCAAATGACATATATCTCATCATGGGATCAAATACAAGATACATATTTTTTTATTAACATGTAGATCTAGGATAACATACTATGATTCATATATTATATATAGGAATCCACCACACTTCAATTTTGTTCCCAAATTGGTTAATGTAAGTTAATGTTCATCTTCAAATTTATTATCATTTTTTTAATGGTAAAATCATGTGTGTAGGGGATAAAAATTACAAAAATAGACATGATTGGCATGGAATATTTGGAAAAATATATTTATATAATTGAAAATATTTATTATGAAAAATCACATTGAATGGATACCTGAATTTCTAGGAAATATTGATATTGATGTATGTCCCTTAGATTTTTTGTAAGGATACAAATAATTTAAACGAAATAAATAGTAAACAATGCAAGTGAATTTTCATAAAATAATGGTAGATTGAAAGATCATTTTCAAATTTTAAAATTATTTTTGAAATAATTGTAAAATCTTGTGTGTGAGAGAGAGAAAGACAAAATGAACACTGGTTGAAATGAAATCGTTGGAAAAGATATTTTATCATTTAAAATCTATTGAATTCATCTGCACAGGGATTAGATAGCTTTTGTTCATGATATGATCATAAGTTACATTTATCTCTTAGATTTTGATTTAAGTGTTAACACATATAGAAGGATCCAATACTAATAAAACACAATGGGATTGAAATGAAATCAAGTGATGATGAACACAATGAATTTTTTGTTCTATATGAATTCCCTCTACATCCTAATCATTCTAATGTATATTGGTATGATAGAAAATAATAGGTAATTTTATCTAGTTTTACTAAAATTACATATCTCTTATTATGGTGTTAAAAAAAGAAAAAGACTTATGATTGTTCTAAAAATACTTTGAGAACATTCTTTAAATAATATGTGATCAATTGGAATCAACTATTCTTCAAAACAATTCCTAAATTGATCGGTATGTGGTGAAATGGGTTTTCAACTTTTAATAGTCATTTCAAAACCAATAAATAGTGATATCATATATTTTATACCAGCTTCTCCACATTTCTATATTAATGATGCATTTTATATTTAACAGTGTACAATTTTTTTCATTATAATATATATATATATATATATATTAACTAAATCATTTTGATTAATGTAAAATATATTCTTTTGTATTTTATTTTTATAATTGTTTTGTATATTTTGTGTATGTTGATGGAGACAGAATAATGAGAGGACCTATATATTATTTTGGCTCATTGGTTTTGTATGGATTTATTTTCTTATTTACTATTTTTTTCAATAGTGGTTTTATTTTTTTTTAATTCTATGTGGTCTATTATAAATTTTAATTTTGTTAAAAAAATATTTAACATGATAAATAATTTTTTGGGCAATCACAAATGTTTTTTTTTCAAAATTAGCGACTTCTTATTGTGGTTTATATAGGGTAGGACATTGTGGCTACCTATAAAATTCTATAATTCCTTTCCCAATGACCTCCAACATGGTCATTTGGGAGACCCCAATACATAATGTTAATGGTGGTATCTATATCCTTTTTGAGATGTGCCAACTATATCCCCCAAAAGTGGTCGTATAGTGGTAACTAAAAACCTTTAGCAACTTCTTTTTAATATTGTAAAAGATGATATTTGTAGTATTGAAATATTAACAAAAAATTAATATATCAAGAACAAATCATTGAAACACTAAACATATATATTTAATATAATTTTCGATCCTTTCTAATGAAAAGGGATAACTATATAATAATCTAATCAATTTTTATATCATCATGTGGTGTTATATAAATTTACCTAATAAAAAACATTTATTGAAATTGATATGTAATCATGTATTATATGTTTAAAAATATTTTAATGTTTGTTGTCCTTGGTTTCCATGTCAATATGATGTTGTTTTCTAATGGTTTTGACGATCACATGCATGTTTTATTGTCTTTAAATAGTGAAAATGTGTTTTCAAGAATATCAGAAAAACCATAACTCTTTATTACAGGTTTACTATTCCTAAGTATCAGAAAAAGATATACTATAATTATCATATGATTTCATTAAAATATAATGTCATTATCAAAGTATTGACCCTCCAAAACAAATTTTTAAATATTTTTGTATCTTTAAAAAATGATTATTAAGTCACTCTAAGCACACCACACAACATATGGGTTTTTTGTATATGGATACACGACGTGAATAATTAAAATTTTCCCATTATTTTACTTCAGTATTATATTTTTTTTGTGGTTACACGCCTGTTTTATGGTTTTAAACACTAAAAATGTGATTACATGTATCCAGTGAAAATTGTAACTTGGAATGATGTGTTGTAGGTTTCAATATTTTAAAAATCATTCTATATTAATTTTCCTCCAATGTTATGCCTATCTAATTTTTTTGAATTATTTTAACACAGTGAAACATTCTTTTAAAAACTCTTGTAACATCAAAAATGTTTTATTGACTCATTTAGAGAGCACTATATGCCGAATGGGTGTATTGTTTATGAGTTCATGCCAAAAACAATTTAATGGTCATTTTCCAATTATTTCATGTAAATATGAGGTTTTTTCCACAATTATGACCATCACATACATGTTTTAGTGTTTTAAAACACTAGAAACTCTTTTAAGGGAATGCTGGGAAATCTATAACTCAAAATAATGGCTTTTCAGTTATAAAATTTCAAAAAAAACTCTCCATATTCATTTTACTATGATTTTATATACATATAATGTTGTTAACATAGTTTTGACCCCAAAAACATGTTTTTAGAGTGATATGTATCTTTAAGTACTTCTTGTTGAGTTATTCAGAGAACACTGCATAAAAATTCTTGTGTTAAATTTGTATCAAAAACTTCAATAAAAAATGGTTGGTTTAAATGAATGAACATCAATATGCGGTCGTTTTCTATGATTTTTACCATTATATATAAGTTTTAGTATTTTAAGACATATAAAATGAGTCTATCGGAAATCCAGAATATGGAATAACATGTTTTCTGTTGAAACATTTCAAAAATAAATATATATTTATTTTATTATAATTTCATGGTAATACAATGCCATTTGTATAGATCTGACCCCGAGAAAGAAAATTAAAAGGAATTTGTATCATTAAAAACTACCTATTGAGTTATTCTAAGTACACCACACATAAGATGGATGTGTTTTTGGCCCATACACATCAAAAAAATCATCAGTTCTCATCTGATTATTTGGAGTCAACTAAAAGACTTTATCCATGGTTTTGATGATTACACAAAAAAAACTTTATTTTAAAAAACTGAAAATGCGTTCAATGGAATCCCAAGAAAATCATCTCTCAAACAAATAATTCATTATTTTGTAAATTTTAAACACCAATTTATACTTTTTTATTCTTCTTTTATAGCCATCTAAATTTTTTGGTGTCATTTTATTCCCCAAACACTTGTTTTTAAAGACTTGAGTATATTTGAAAACTATTTAACTAGTCATTTTGAGTACACTATGTGTCAGATGGATTCCTTTTCTATATATAGTGATAATAAATAACTCAATGGCAGTTTAACTATGATTGTACATCAATATGTGGTTATTTTATTTGGTTTTGACTATTAAATGTATTTTTTAGTGTTTTAAGACACTGAAAGTGCATTTATTTGCATCCTATAAATATTGTAATGCATAATGATGTTACATAAAATCCTAAACATAAAAAATAAATCAATATTAATTATCATCTAATTTCATATCCATATTTCATTGTTTTCATTGATTTAATCCCCTCACACAAATTTTTTAATGACATTATAATCTTTAAAAGATACATATCATGTCATTTGGTGCACACCACATGTCATATAGATGTTATTTCTATATGAACATGTATAAAATAATTCAATGGTGGTTTTAATATAATTTAACATCAATATGTCATTGTTTTCTATTTTTTGATCATTACATGACGATTTTACTATTTTTAAACACTAAAAATGAATTTGTGGGAATCTCATTAAAACTGTAACTGAAAATGACATGTGTTCCATTCACATATTGAAAAAATAAATCTACAATTGTTTAACTATGATTTCTAATTCATCCAAAATCGTTTTATAGATTTTACCTCTCGACACATGTTTTATAGACATTAGTATCATTAAAAACTGCTTGTTGAGGTATTGTGATCACACCACAAAACAGGTGAATGTGTTATCTAAATTTACAACTAAAAAATATTTTGACAGTGATTTCCAATTTTTTTACATGAATATTAACCTATTTTATAATGTTTTCTACTGATACATACACGTTTTACTATTTTTACACACATAAAATGTGTTTGCATGCATCATGTAAAATCCTTAACATAGAATGACATGTCTATAGTTCTTATATTTCGCAACTAATCTACTATTAATGTACTTTGATTTCATAAACATAATACATCCTTTGCATTGTTTTGACCACCTTAAAATATTTTTAAAGTCATTAGAATCTATAAAAACTTTTTATTGAGCCATTCAAAGAACACCCAAGTCTTATGGATTGGTTGTCTTTGCGTACATGCCCTAAATAATTTTCGAGTGGTTATCCTAGGACGTTTTATTAATATGAGGTAGTTTTCTATTGTTTTAGATATTACACACACATTTTTGTGTTTTAAAAAACTAAAAACTTTTATGGTCATCCTCAAAATACAATAACTCAAAATCAAATTTCATCAGTTCTTAAATTTCACAAGTCAATCCATGGTTGTTTTGTTATGATATAACAACCATACAGTGTATTTTTCAAAGTCTTGCCCCCCTCAAATGAATTATTAAATAATCTAGAATCATTAAAAATTATTTATTGATCCATTCAAAGATCACCACATGTCATACTAATTTGATTCTTCATATAAATTCTAAAAAATAATTCAATTGTTTTTTCCTATGATTTCACATCAATTGGAGGTATTCTTATATGTTTTGGCTTTTACATTCACATTTTCTCTCAAGGAACTAAAAAACTTTTATGGGCATCCCGGGAATGCCATAACATAGAATGACACGTCATTTTTTCCAAATTTTATTAAATAAACATATGCTCATGGCCCTTTAATTTTTTTTCACAAGATTTCATTTTCATTGTTTTGACCACCAAACATATGTTTTTAAAGATATTGGAATTGTTAAAAACTATTTTATAACTTATTCTAATAACACAACATATCATATAGATGTTTTTTGTTTGTACACGTCACAAATAATTCAATGGTGGTTTTCTCATGATTTTAGATCAATATGAGATTTTTTATACACTCATAACTGTTACACGTGCCTTTTATTATTTTAAAACACTAAAAACATGTTTATAGGAATCATTGGAAAATCAAAACTCAAAAAGAAGATTATTTGGTTCAAACATTTCACAAATCTATTAAAAGTTATTATTATTTTATTTCAATTTTATCAAACACATGAGGTTGAAAGTATCACTCGATATCCATGTTTTCAAAAATAAACATTAGATATTTTACTTTAAAACTCATGTCACAATATAATATCTTATAATATTACCTATGATGGTTTTTAAAATTTGGGTCATTGATAAAAATTTTATTTCTGAGGTGTGGTAATTGACTACATATATCCAGACGCATGATATGGTTGGAGTGACTCGACGAACATGATTTTAATATAAAATCTTCATTTTAGTTTAATACATTTGTCACATTTTCAATACTGACAAAAATATATAATCTTGTTCTTAATCATTTTTAAAATGATATAGAATTATTTTATTATATTTAGGAATAAACCTCATGTCAAACAGACACATGAAGTATGTTGTTTGAATCAAAGAGTTTTTTTTCAATTTTTGTGTAATTTCACATAAAAAATTCTTTCACAAAGAGGAAAATGAGAAAACATTATAAGATTGTATTTAAACATTAGTAAAATGATCCTTAATTCATTTTCGTGTTGTAGGAATCCGTTTTATATCAATCTAACAGAGTATGGTATCAGTATGACTCAAAAATGTGTTTTCAATATAAAATTTACATTTTAGTTTTATTCATCGAAGTTGTATGTGTTTTAAAAAAATGTGTGAATTATTTACAGAGTTTAGAATTTACCATAGTGTGGTGACCTATTGGGATGTAAATTTTAAAAGGGATTGTGACAGTCATCCTTTGAAATATATAAACTAAATGATTTTGTATTTCATAACACCCTTTATCATGTGTTTTCCTATATGATTTATGTTCTTTTAAATTTTTATTTGAACTTTCAATATAACATTGTTATTCTAAATCAATGGAACTACTTCATCCTGAGAAATGTGTAGCAGTATTTGATTATAAACCCTACCAATTATAGATGATTATGTAGGCTTATAACCTATCCACTGTATATGCCCAGGTTTCTCCATCCCTAAAAAGTTTGGAACAACATCGTTTTGGGATTTCCATAACGACTATGAAGGGTTAGCTTGTTAAGAATAATGAATTTTAATAAGATAAAATAATATATCATCTATTTTTATCAATTTCAAAAATAGATGGTTTTGAATTCATCGGCTTTGTAACATTTATCATTATAGCCTCCTTGTTGAGATTTATTCCTCACATCTGATTCCAAATGACTTAAATAGCTGATGAAAAAAATTAGTAACATATTAAAAAAATAAGGATTATTTAAAATTACTTTATCAAATAAAAATAACAATGATATTAGTGTACATATCAGATGGACACATCCACTGATAGTATTATAATCCAATGATTTAATAATATTTAACCTAATGATTAATTAAATTAATCATGAATATAATGAATGAAGGGGGAAGATCCATCTCAAAATGAAATAAAGTCAAAATAATCATTCATGATACTTACCTAGATCAGATCAATTTATATTTCTTTCATAAGAATCTCTGATAATGGTACACAATATAAATTTAACTGCAGTTAATTTTTCAAGTAACATATTATGAAATTCAAAAATAAACATTTACTCCCTGAATATATTTTACTCGTTTATTTTCAATCATGTCACTTTCGATGTTTCATGTCAAAATACAACGAAATTATAATTGAATATCTATTTGGAACATTTAAACATTCAATGATTGAAGGAATTCATATTTATAAATTTGTTTCTTGTAAAAATAGCCTATGTATACTTTTCATTCTCATTTTCCCATAATCCATGATTAACATTCATTGGTTCCAAATATATATGAGAATTAATGTGATACTTTGATTATCCATTCAAATTTAGAAATGTAACAGTTCTAATTTTATATACATTCTTCTCAATACGAAATAGTTCATGATTATGACATATTAATGTATATTCCCAATATGGGAGTTTAAAAATTATACTCATCTTCTTCAACTTTTATATTCTAGATTATTTGATTATTATACCACATACCCATTTCCCACTTTCTTTAACATGATTACATTTTAAAAAATTTATATTTACATTCATTAATTTTCAGATGATTTATGATATAAATTTCAACTTCATTTGGATTATCAATTATGTATATCCATTGAATTATGTCATAATAAACCATAACATATGAGATTCATAAAAAAATCATAATGACACATAAATCACTATTTTCTATTATGAGGTAATCATTGAGGTTAAAAATAATAATTAAAAATATGACAAGACAAACCAATATGTTGGTAGCAATAGGATATGTGTTTTAGTATCATAAAGTCACACATTGAGGGCATTAATGAATTATATATTTTCAGAAGTTCTCTCATTGAAGCATAGTCTGTTTCCACACCATCATCTAATAATTCTCATAATTATTTGAATAGAGGTTGAATGTAAAAATTAATGTTTTTTAAAATAAATTTACATCGATGAATAATCAGAAAAATATGAAATAAATATTATTTATACACATCCATGAAAGTATATTATAGAGGATCAAAACAACTGGTCAAATGATATAATTAGTATATAAAGATCCAAAAGAATTAAAACCATCATAATCAAATCCTAATCATACATTCATGTGATCTAAATAAAAATATTTATATAATGAATCAAAAAGCATCCATGATGTTAAATATTTTGGAAAACTCATAAATTCTTTATTTTTAATATCAGGATCATTCCACTTCTTGTAATATGTAATCTCAAATTAAATTAAAATCATTTAAAGCGGTATTTTAGGGAAACAATAATGCAAAATAATTTCATGATATGTGTTATTTTGTTCTTCATGAGGTTGTGATGATTTTTAAAATTATTTTTTTCATTGAATTCCAACTAATTGAATGAAATCTTAAGAATTCATACTTATCAAATTTATGTTCCATGTAAGGAATTAAATTGTTAAGGAATTCATGTATCAATGTATAATCAAGTCCAAGTTTGTTGTTGATTTTTTTCATTACACAAAATGATGTTGGGATCTTAGATTTAGTAAATTCATCGTGTATAAACTATATAATAATTGAAACATATTTGTAAATAATTCCATAATTACCATTGATTTGATAAAACATAAGTAGAAAATGAAAACATTTAGTATTTTGGACACCATTTATACATTTCTTATTTCCCTTATTCGAATAACATGTTAAACTCATTTTATTGGTCACTGATGTTCTGAGAAAGATGAACCTTCTCACGATCAACTAAAGGTTATATCAATCAATTAAAATCATTGAAATTGTGTACTAAAATTAAAAATATATCATTTTTCAAATTTAGAACAAAATTATCCTGTAAAAGGTCACATTATGTTTATTTTATAAAATTTTCAGTGGATTGAATTTTAATAACATTAGATTCACAATGTCTAATGTAACATTTATATTGAAAAAATATTTGTTCCAATATCAAATGCTAAAATAATTAATTACTATTCAACCATCTCTTGAACATATGATCAAGAAATTGAAATTTTATTATACCATCCACTGATCGGGTTCCAATTCATTAATCAAAATATCTTTCCGGACCCATGGCATACCAATGTGTTTTTTAAGGTAATTTAATCAAAATATTACTCATAGATATTGTTTTTTCAATCTTATAATTATATATACAGACCTAAATATATATATTTTTAATCAAAATCAACCAACACTTGACTTCGTCCATGACCATGGTATGGTCTTAATTCAACATAAAAAATCAATATAAAAATGATAAAAACCAACATCAGTAACATAGATAACATAAATTAATAAATATTAACCAAAATATGGTTATATTGTATTGAATATGTTCATTGAGTAGAGGATATGTTACTATGATATAATGATTATTGACATTTGTACACAATAATATATTAACATAATTTTCTATTAAATGAACTCTAACTTTTCTTTTTTTTTCAAATTAACAATTTTATTTTATATTATAGAAATATGGTAGTCTCTCTAGTTAGTGATTTATTTTATGATTATGAAAACGAATATTTGTTATATATCAAAATAAGAATGTGCAATTAAGATAGATGGTGCATGTGTTTCCATATTCATCATATCATTTGATGAATTTAAGGATTTATGACATTTTTAGAATAGATTTGAGAAACCAAACTCAATATGAAAAGCGTACCATATATACAATATTTATGTGATCTAAATATGCATATATTATTTTAAAAAATATGCACTGAACACGTGATTAAGTGTATTTTTTATTTATTTTGTAATCTTCATGAAATCATTTTACATGTGTACGAAAAAGGTAAATTATATAATTATTATATTATTAAATATAAGGAAAAATGATCATGTTTTTCGAAATAAAACACCTCTACAAAACATTTAACATAATTATTATCCTCAATCCCAACCAAAATGCCCCTTTATATTATCTTCAATAAGAAAATTATCATTTTAAAAACACATAAATTATTTTTCATTGTGGAAGTAACACAAAATTAAAACATTTCCTTACCTATTATTGAAAATTTAAAAGCTTCATGTATTATGAAACACACAAACACCACTTTTGGAATAAGTATAAAGCCGCTTGAAGTAAATAATTTATCATACAAATTTCTAGTTCATTATTCAAAATTAAAAAAATTACCCTCACATAAAATTGTGGTTCATCCACTCACCAAACTATAACAAAATACTGATATAAGGTCTGCAAAAAAACCCCAAAATCATCTAAGGAAAAATCCCCAAAAAACAAAACTAACCTACATATATGAGTATATAATTTAATTAAAATCCACATAAAATATTATATTAATAACTTAAATTAAACAGATCCTATACGAGAATGTTTTCATGGGTGGATGGGATTTAGTGATGTTTCAACAATAGGGGATCACACTCACTATCAAGAAGGGGGATAAATATTTACTTATTGGGATAGTTGTTAAGGAGTAGGGGGTCACTGTGGGCTTATATTAGGGGAGTTGGAATAGATGTTATGGGGATTAGAGGTTAGATAGGGATGAGGGGCATTAATCATTAGGTAGAACCATGATTGGGGATAAGGGAAGTCATCTTCAGGGAGAATGGGTATCATGGTGGGGAGATGGGCCAAGGGGATTGTGTGGGGGGGGAGGGGTTGTAAAATTCATATATTATTAATATATAATTTTATTTTATGGAAAATTAGCACTAAATTTTAAAATAATAAACAAAGTAGTGGTTATATAAATCTTTGTATATATTATAAATTGTATTTAATATTATTTATTTAGTGGTGGTTAGTATAAATACCAATAATAATATACAACAAAGACCACTTTTGTTGAAGTGTACTCAGAGTGTTTTGAGAAAGGATTCTGTCAGTCTAACCACATTAACTAATAGATCCTTGATTTTTTAGTTATGTATCATCTCATGTAAAGTACAACCTTTTATTTATCAATAATTATCTCTAAAATTGAAAAAATAAATAAATAAATATTAGTTTAATTAAAAAATTAGTTAATTTAACCCATAAATTTTATAATAAATCCATGTTTGTAAGAGTTATCCTCAAATATGGTTCAAATGCACCTCATACACTATGGTTTATGGAACATTAAGTAACCAAAGGAAGTATAACATAATATTTCATTGAGGGGAGGTTTTTTTATTTTATAATTTTATACATTTGACATTACACTTTATTGTTATATGTGACCACACTAAAATCAATACAACAAAATAAATTGAAATAAAATCCCCTCATATATTGAGTTTATGTATATATTACTTTTTTTTAATCTATGTGATTGCACAAATAGGTCATTGTCTAACCTATATATGATTAATTGTGTTGTATCTAACACATTTTATATCTAAATCCCACGTAAAATGTGTTTAAAACATATAAATAACATCAAACAACATTTGTGTCATACATATCATTGTTTGTTATAATCATAATAAAAAAATACCCAAATATAAGTGATAGAATCTTAGTAATGAATTATACATGGAAACAAAATTTATTTTGGAAAATAGGTTCATATACATATGATAATAAAGGAAGATGATGCATACCTTCTATTTAAATAATTAATTACTATAAACATTGGGGGAATGATATAATTAAAAAAATAAAATCTAGTGATAGACTTGATGACCACCACTACTAATATATAAACCCACATAATAAATGTATAATTAAAATTAGATTTGTGATAAATTGTGATAAGGAAAATTAAATGGAATTAGAATAATTCATACTATTTTGGAATAAATTTGTATCCCACATTATTTGGAAATAATTACATTCCCTCCCACCAAAAGAAAATTAATATATATTCATGTCCCCATACTAACCATTCTGTATGGTATGAGCACAACATAACTCCTTATTACTAATGTTAGGAGAATAAGATTAGGAATCATTCTATATTATGATCCATCCATCATTATATTATGAACATAAATGGCCTCATCCTTATTTATGTGATGATAGAGGCGTATTAAATGGGGAAAATGTTCTTTTGTAAATTTACAACCCCTTAATTATTGAAAAATTGGGAAAGAAAAAGTAATAGGTGAATTTGAAAAAAATGATGGTAATACAAACATGGAATACATATTATCTATATGAATAGTCTTAACTATTCATATTATTCCTCCTTCTGCCTGCTACAACTAATCTTGATTTATGTTTTTCAAAACATTCACACCAAAATTTACCTTCAACCCCTTTCATTCCATGGAAGGTGTATATTTATTAATTCAAACATAGATTCATATTGCAGGAACTGATTATAGGAAAAAAAATACAATGGAAAATAATATTTTATGTTGAAATGATATTAAAATTCATAAAATGAACTGTCTTTTTAGTGAAAACATTATTATGAAAAGAAACAATGAAAAACATACATAAATATAATTTCAAATATTTGATGCACTACATTTTTCCAATGTCTCCTTTCAAAAAAATGTCAACCATAACATATTTGAAGTTTTCGAGCCTCCTTTTCAGCACTATGGTTTATTTTCACTATGGAAGTATAAGTAAAATATTAATAAATTTTCAATGTTATTAGGAGGGTCATGGTTATTCTTGGGAGGTACAGTTACAGTTGGAATGTAGTCATCCAAGGTGAAGTCCAAAACTTCTACATGGCCTGATGGAGTGATTTCCTACCAATAGAATTTACAATGTAAATAAAGATAATACGACAACTATTAAATAAACTAAGCACTCCTTATTCTCACAAACATTCACTACACATTATGTTATATATAAATGAAAAACAATATACAATAGAAATTGATGGGTGAAACATGACATCTTAAACTATACTAATGGACATAAATGAAGAATTTTGAAGACTCCACATAGTTATGGAATCTCCAGTTCCCCTTTATCAAACAAAACAAATGAGATTATAATCAAAAACATCAATAGACCCACAAAATTGAAAAATTCCTCACCTTGATATTCTTTAATTCACTGATAATATGAGAGGGATAATAAGTAGAATATTCCAATATAGCCTCATATCAAATAAAATATTTTTTGTTGGTAACAGATAAGGATCATGATTATTTTTGTTGGAATATCTATTAGTGGAGGAGATTATTTTGGATAAAACCCAATCCCATGTCAGTTTATATAAATATTGTTGGTTAATATATAATCACATATTGAAAATTACTCTTATCACCCAATTGGTTTAGGATCAAACCCCATAAAGTGTTATGTGTTGGAAATTTAAGAGATAGGGCTAAAGAAAATCGATCCCAAAAAGATGAATTAGAGGCACGATGCAACACATGTGTGATGTTGGGTATTACAAAAAATAATTGTATAATGATAATGGTGGGTTATTTGAAGCATTTAAATTCACGGTCCCTTTTGTTGAATGTATTCTTAATAGTAATGGTTACGTGGTTAGTGTTATTGATGATAAATTAGTGATTCAATATGGTTAGGTCTGGTTGATTATAATTGATGTGTTGGAAATATTATGTGGTATTTGGTTTTAGGGAATTATTTTTGGGTGAAATCCCAATCCCCATAGGTTTCCACAAATTATGGGGGTCCGCATATAATCATTGATGGAAAATTCATCTTATGACCCATTGGTTTTAGGATGAAACCACATAAGTGATCATGTGGTATTCCATAAAGAACTATAGAGAGAGGAAATCAATATAAATAAAAATGATTGTATGATCACTGATTATCATTAACATATTTTAAATATAGTTTTCTCTAATTAATTAGACTATATTGATGAAATAAAAATTATTTTCTTCAAATAATAATATTTTCATTTATATATTTATCTATTCAGATATACTTGTTTAGTTATGTGTATGTGGGTGGAAACATAATTTACTTAATTATATTTCATTAATAATTTCAAATCCTTATAAATATACTTATGTTTTACATTTTCATTATTAAAACATAGAATTAAATAATTTTTAATTTCTTTATACCATGAATTATATCATGTTTCAATTATTTTCCCCTTTATTTATGGATTTTTCTCCATATAATGTTTTTTTGTTTATTTTGGATAAATTTCGGTTATCATTACATTAATGCAGGTTACCGTTACAAGATGAATGTGTTAAATTTATCTGTCTCAGTTTTTAATGGATTTTCATTATTTAAGTAGGTTTTTACCCTTAGGTAATCCATTGATTGCAAGAGTTACCTTTACCTATGGGTTGTAGAAACCTTACAGAAGTGTTGGGGTACCATTACATAGCCAAGTTAATATGATGGATAACCTTATATAGGTTTGAGGATACCATTACATGGTAGTGGACTAGTTCTGTTCACCATTATGTGGTAGCATGCTACCTAAATACAATCATGGGATTGCCCTTAAAGGAGAAGTGCATTGCACGATTAACCTCTCTGCCTGGTCAGTGGTACCCTTATGTTGCTAACATATCAATCGAGGTACCCTTACATATTGGGTCTTGACCCATAATTAACAATCCTATAACCCTTACATATTGGATAAGGGTCCCATATGTATCACTTTTCTATAAACATAACATGGAGAACTTTTTGAAGACCTTTACAGCATATTGGTCATTCATGATTTGTAGCAATAAATTATTTAAAAAGATCCATGGCCAAGCACAACTCCTTAGGTTGTCAAATATATGATCTAGGCTTTTAGTCCTTGATGTTTTATGTTCCTATGATCCCATATTTTCCTATTTTTATAATGATATGGATCAAAAAAACAACAAGGTTAAGATAATAGAAATTGAATGTGGGAAAGGATATGACCTATAGAGAGATAATTGTTGCCTCTGTTTAGAGATGTTATACAGAAAACACTTTAAAATAACTGTTAAAAATTGATACACTTTATTACTTCTAGAAATCAGTGTTAATATAGGTTAATGTTGTTTTTTCATGATGAAATTCTCTATTAAAGGGAAGCATTATCCTTCATTTTTTATAGTTGATAATGGAATACCTTTATGAGGGCCATTATTTTCTCAAAAATAAATACATTCCTTTTCAATCATTTTTTAGTGCCGATGAATGGTGGAATTTATGGGGGAAAAATTAACTAAAAGAAATTTAGTTAAAAGAAATATATCATTAGGTTTAGGAATATTTGAAGTAAAAAGTAATTAAACATTAAATTTAATATGTTAAAACACCCAAGATAAATTGGTAGTGGAAAGATGAAATCATAACATCCAAAACACTACCCATAAAATTATTATAGAGATGCAAATTTTAGAAATTTGAAATAGGATATTCTATAACTGGTGTGCATATGAAATAAATAATTTTAATATTAAAGTGAATATAAATATTCATACTAAATTTTTTGTGGAAATAAACCCACACTTAATAACATCCATGAATTTTGATATAAATATTTTATTCATCAAAGGGGAATAGAATAAAAATTGAAAATCAGGTTATTGGAAGTATATTTCCCGGATACTCATAATTCAGTAAGGCTTTCAATTATTACAATAGGAGTCTTGAAAATATGGTTGAGAGATAAGATGATATGGTGTATAAATGTGGGAATATTAATGTATCATAGGAGAATATTTCACATGAAAACAATCAAATATTTTATTTCGAAATTGTTGAAGAAGATAATGGTTTGGGGATAATTATAAGAAATTCTGAGAACATTGATAAAGAATTATATTTAGAATAAAGAATAAAAATTATAGTTGGATCAGTAATAATGACAAGAAGGTTTATAATTACCGAAAAAATTATTGGAGAATAGAAATCCCCATTTCAAAACAAAAGTAATAAAGATTATAAATACATGTATTTATGATCATTTTTTAAACCAAAAACATTGAAATAAGTAGAAAATAAATAGAATTTGGTTATGTTTATGAATGAAGAATATAAAAATATTGAGAAAAAATATACATGAAAACATGTTCCAAGACCAAGTAACCAGAATATCATTCGATACAAGTGGGTGTTTCAATATTAACTTGATGAAGATATAAAGGTTATTCCAAAAAATAATGACTTGTGTTCTAGGATTATTCACATATTTAAGGAAGTGGTATTGAATGTATGTTTTCTCTTATAAAATGAAATGAATTTATTCAGTTTTTATTTCCCGTTTAAATTCAAAAGTGTTTTAATGTATATCAAGTAGACCTCAAATCATCCATCTAGAATGGTTTCCTTGAGGATTATGTTTATATAGACAATTAAAATGGGTCTCTCATTTATGAATATGAGGTAAAAGTGTTTTAACTAATGAATATTTTTTATATCTTTACCAATCACTAAGAGCACGGTATTCTTGGATATATCAATGTTTTAAGAAGATCACGTTTTATATATGAGGTGTTAATCAGAACCATTATATCAAGAAGAGTAACACATAAAAATTGATGGTTCTTGTCAATTTTTATGTCCTAATATTTGGATTCAGGGATGATAATCAATTATATTATTTCTCATATCCCATGAGGTGTGAGTTCAAGTTTCCTATAATTAGTGAAATAATATTTTTTTCTTGTATTGTAGGTTATTTATAGATTTTACGGTATATTTATATCATAATATATATATTACTAGGTGGTTTAAATAATATTTTTTATGGTGGAATTGAGGGAACTGAAATCACTGATAGAGATAATACAAAATTTATCAAATGATGGGTAAGGAAACAAGGCTTATGTGACTAAATATCATTAAATAAGTCAGGATTTATTCTATTTGAAAAACCCATGGAAGTATAATATATTTTATTCATTTTAAGCCTATTTTTTAAAATTACTTCAAGGATAAACCCACAAAATTAGTTAAAAGAACACATTAATATATCAATCACATGATATACTATTCGGTTTTCTATAATAATAATTCACAATTGAATTAATTAGGATTCATTGATATGGATTTGGATAGTCTAGTTGAAGATAGATAAAATCTACATAGTAAGGTTTGTTTTATCCAGGGATTTCACATATGTAATGAAAATTTAAGAATAAGGATTATGTATCTTTGGGAACCATTGAGGCCACATCATCCCCATATTTATATCACATTCACCATCATCATTATCATTTCATAGTTGAAAAAATATTATAGCCAGAAGTGACCTTTAGATACACTACTATATGGGGAATGAGCATGTGAAAAGTCTAATTATACATCATAAATATAGAGACTCAAAGCATGACGTACATGTACATTACATTACTTTTGTGGAATACTTAATACATAACAAAAACCAACACTCAAGGACCGTAATAGTTTAGTGTCTTTGGAAACTCGGAACAAATTCTTCCAATCTTGGTGAAAGATCTTAAACATGTCCCATAATGATCTTCCCCTTTTGTTTTCATACATAAAACCTTTCTTTATATCCTGGGGAAAAGAAAACATATAAAGGGTGAGCTCGAATGATTATTAAGGGTAATCATGGTGAAAATAAAACAAACCATATACATTTGTATATAAAAACATGAACATAATGTTTAAACATCAAAATATTGAGCAATGACATAAAACCTAGTAGTACGTAAGGAATAGATCATAATGGAACATCAATCATCAAAAAATAAAATCGGAATAATTAATTTAATTTTTTCATCCATTAATCACATGTTATGATTTCCATAGTAGCCAAGGCATTGCTGCCAAGACCATCTTAGTGGAAAATTCCCTTATTGAATCAAGTCCCTCCTCATTCTAGTCCTGTATCACTGAACTAGATTAACTTTCCGTTCCAGACATGTTTATCTCCCGAGATATAAATCTCTACCAAATGCATTGGAGGGAGATATAGGTCCCACCCACCACATTATGAAACTATTCTTATGTGTGCCACAAAATAAACACAAATCATTCATCATAACCCAAAGAATAAAATGGGTTTCATAAACATCATCCCATCATAACGTAATCCATATAAATAAAATGGATATAATTTAATAATAAGAAGAATCAAACCATGTAAATAATGTAGACATTATAATTTAAAAAACAAGCTAAATAATGTCATCTTATATAAAAAATAGTTTTGATAAAACACTAGAAATGAAATCCTTATGAAAATATCCCTTCTTCTTAAAAATCATTTTATTTTCACAAAATGCAACACAATTTAAAAAGAAATATATTTTTTTGAAAATTACCTTTAAAACATGTATTGTAATCTTCATAAAAATTAGGCATTATGAAACCGTAAAAATCTGTTCATGTCGTATAAGTTAAAAAAACATTCTCCTTGTACTTTTAACGGAAAAGTCAAAAGTTCCTCATATGGTAAAAAAAGAACAATTTCTTCCATATGATATGGTAAAATTAAAAAATGGTTAAAAAGGACATTTAACATACATGAAAACATTTTCAGGAAACTTGGACATGGATGATAACAATAACATCAGTAAATACTTATGAATAACAATCTCGGATAATTACGAGATTGGAATAGTTATCACTTACAACGATCTTTTTGTAAATAAAATAGATCACATATTTGTATTCACTATAAGGTCACATAAAGAAAGTATAAATACATGATATGATATTAAATTTCATTTCTCACATAATCAAATAATGAAATAACATGAAAGAGAAGATCAACCCAAAGAATGAAAATTGGGGTTAGAAGTTCCCTTACCTCGTCTCCGACATGACACGATCGTTCATTAATCTCTTGAATAATAAACCAATGTTAATTTCTAATTTCTTAAGAACCTTTTTCTAGTTTATTAATAATTTTATATCACTTATTACCATGTTATTATTTAACCATTTATGTTAATAGTGTTCGTTTTGTCAATATTTGGTACATCAGTCAAAAATGGAATTCTTATAATTACATGTTGTTCATGTGGTCAAAGGTTCATTATATCCAGAATGATATTAATAATTTATATATCATATATATCATATATATCGAGCATATACATGTATTTATAATAGTTCATGAAATATGGAGGTAAGGAATGCAATTCACCGTTCATGGAGACGGTAATTCGTACGTATGCATGAACACTACTTTCATTTCTATTTATTATTTTGATGGAATTAAATCATAATGATACATAGTTATATTATAATTCCAGTATAAAATCATATATAATATAATTAAAACCATCCTATATACATCCCACATAAGGCATTAACGAATCACATCACTTTGAGGGGGTGGTAGTCCAAACCTCCTCAAATGAGATTATCGTATTTACCCACTATAGAAACCATCAAGGCTTGATATAATTGGGATTTAAAGAATCATTAATAAATAATTAACATAATATATACCATAAATAAATACATTTCCTTCATAATGGCCACCATGAGAGGTGGTAGGAGAAAATCGAACAATCATCGTTTTGTGAGGCGGTAGTTTTCAATCCACATAAATATTTTGTTCATAATCCATTAAATGGAGGTGTGTGTAAGTGTAGTTAGAATACATTTCATAAAAACATCCTAGTATACTGAGGTTACAGGTTTTTTCACAAAAGAAAGGAAGAAAATGAGTTTAGGGGATGTAGAAGTAGAATAAAAGAAAATAATTTAAGAGAAACGGTTACATTTAATTTGGGTAACTTCCTTTGGTTTGAACTAGAAGGACTTCTTGAAGTGCCTTCTGACTAAGGTAAGGCTTATAGGGGGAGGATAGGGATGTATGGAGCCTAATTGGGTAGAGGATGGAAGAGCCAAATGGCTTGAGAGGTGTGAGGAATTGGATAGAAATGGTCTCCTTTAATAAGGGGGAGGAGGGACTTTTTGGAAACTGTAAAAATATTATTTTATTATAAACTTATCTCCTATTTCAAAAGGTCTGAAAATCATTAAATATGAATATAAGATGACTCATGGTATAAATAAAATTATCCAATAAAATTTTTTCTTGTTTTGGATAATATTTTAATCATTATATTCTTATTTATTTAAATCATTTATTAATGAGATAAATAATGCATCATTATTGTGTAATAAATAATTGAAATTATTTGAAGTCTAAAAATTATATAAAAGATACCATCATGTAGGAAATATTTTTATCTTTACAATTAGTACTTATAGTCGAAAAGATAATTTATATAACCCATTATAAAAAATAATTACTATAAGATTTTTGTTAATGTCAATTTTGTCTTTACATTAAATTAATTAATCCAAATAGTCATTATCTCTGACTAGAGGCTTAATGGGGTCCCAAAATCGACCCAAGTATTCCCATGATTGGGAAATACTCATCCAATAAGGTTAGGACAAGTGTTAAGATAATTTTTAATTATTAAAATATTCTTTTAACCTTGAATTACTCTATTTATCTTTAACCGCTATAAATAAAAGTCAAAGGTTACTATTCTCCAAAAATAATTATCATCTTATTAAACCAAATTTTACTTCTTGATAACAACCATTTACATAAGATTTTTTAAATTCAATTCACAGAAGTGGTAAAATTTCATTTAAATGAAAGAGTCAGTTTTTTAACTACCACTATGTGGTTTCACTATTCATAAAAAATTGATGTTTTTTAGAAAAATATTAAAAAATAAATCCTAAGCTATATTTGATATTCCAAATTCAAAAATTATGTCAATTGTTCCAAATTAAAATCATAGAAGAGGCATTAATTATTTTTAAAATTATTTCTCTTTATTAAAACAAATAGCATGTTTTTAAGAAACAGTAACTATCAAAAGATTGACACTTGTTTATGTCCAATTTCAAAGTAAAATTAATTCCAATTACCAAAATTGGATTAAATAGTAAAAATATATTCCCATTACACTTTAAAACTAATTAAAAAGATTATAGAACCATATAAATTATTTCAATGAAAAAAATTCTTTTTAATTAAAATATAGCGTGTTTTTGTTATTCATTAAAAATTGAAAGTTATCCGAATAATATGAAAAATTTATCCAGCGTAGCTTTTTATGTCCTGATTCCAAACAAGAATTTTATTTTGTCAAATTTAACTTATAAACAAGTCAAAAACTAGATTTAAAGTGGGTGCTCCCTCAAAAGGTGACAAAACTGCATTTTTCTAAAAATACTTATTTTACCCAAAAAATATATTATGTTCTCATACCATGTACTAGAAAATGTGTAAGATGAATAATAATGTTATAAAATTTAAAATGTAGTTAATACAATTCAAAACGGCTAGTTCATAATAATATTATAACAATATATCGGTGTTTAGTGAAACCCGGTATTGCGTACTACACAGACTATCGAGGAAGGTCATGATTGTATGTAATGCAAGACAAGTTAGAGCTAAATGTAGTGATAACATAGTTTGGTGTTGCGTATAACATAATAAAAACTTATTTCATTTATACATTAAATAAAATCTATACTTAATGTTTCGTAGAATAATTCCCACAAAAAGAACTAGAAATTGTGTGTAACACGAGCCAAGAATAGTTTTGTGTATACTGCAATCTTATATGGTGTTGCATATAGTACAAGATAATCTTGGTGTAGTGTATAATAGAAGACATCAAAGAAATTAAAAATAATATTTCTCATAAAATCTCGAGTAGTTACATTCTACCCATCTTAAAATGAATTTCCCCCTCAAAATTCATCGGGGTTATAAATGGTTTTTTACTTGTAATTATAGTTCATAGAAACAAACATCATCAAAAGGAATACTAAAACTTAATTTTAAAAATTAATGTAACAAACATAATGGTTACCCAAATTAACTCATCACTAGGTTTCCACATAGAAAAACAGAGGTGAAAATATGGATATGGAAGAGAAATATAACCGTAAAGTTCTGATGGATAGTGGTAGAGAACATGCCTATGAAAAAGCCAATAATCACAAAGCCACAAATTTGTGATGATCTATGGTACCATCTGATTCATCAGATATAAGAGAACTAGGACACCTTTTTTGTTTTTCAATTTCATTTCCATAAAGTTGTAAATAATGGATTATAAGAAATACTTACTTGATTTCAATGTAATATCATTGTTAGTTATCCTAGGAACAAGTTCCACTTCATCTCTTATTTAATGAAATGATGTTGAATTTGTCATTCTCGAAGTGCTAGAAGATCATGAGATAGAATGATAGGTCATTCTATCTGCCTCTATCATAAATTATTAAATATACATAAGTCCATCTATGATGAGATTAATCGTATATGGTTCTTAAAATGTACTTATACTTCATCTATCATACCGCTTAATAAAATAAAACTAGTTTCTAAAAACCAGGGACTTCCTTTAGGCTATTGGTAGGCGATAATGGTCTGTCGCACTTCGGTTGTGTGTTTGATTCTAAAAGCCTCATCCGACGCGACAGGTTGTCACCCATTATGCAGGTTTTCCCTTTTATAAAACTACACTATTATAACATTTAATCAATAATATAGAAATAAATTATAGCGTTAAACAATACTAACTTATGTTTAGCATAAACAATTCTAATCATTAGGATTATGCAAAATACTTCTTTCCAAACTCATAGTATAAAGAAAACGATTACTAATAAGGTCATATAATAAGCACATGAATACTATCATTTATCCCAGATGTATCTTGTTGATTGAATTCCAAACATGTGAATACCTTAATCATGTATTCACTTGAAACATAAATTACCATAGAACCTTAGTGAAAACATGAATTCTATCAAAAGGTATCTCTTTCCACAAACAAAAATCCCAAAATTTCAATATACTAAAACCATGATATCACGTTGTCTTTATATTAGTCATGATCTCATGAATACTATTAAAAATTTCATATTATCTTAATCCCTTCATTATGTGCATATCATCTGCTTTCCAAAAATATTTTAATCACTTTTCATGGTTACATATGCAATATTATTATGGGAAACCACAATGAACCAATAAATAGATGTTCTAATATACCATAAAAGTACCTCAACATTATTCTTGAATACCAATAAACATACACTTAAATCCATCCTCTTGGATTATTGTCATGGAATAAGACCTTCCATGATTTAGAAGTAACCTCTTAGGTCAGGGCATTGAGTTGGGTAATGCCCATGTTATCCAAAGATAAGACATTGAACTCCATAATAGTCTGTCACACTATGACCCTTCTCCCCACACAGATAACATCTTCCCCTCCATTTGATGTATTCATCAAGGTTCTTCTTCTCTTATTTATAAATATCAATCTTCTTTTCTCTATGATCCTATACATGAGAACATGCATAAAAGGTCATCTTTCTCTTATTTGATGAATTAGGAATGTCACTAATGTTCACCTTGTTAATCATATATCGCGATGACTAATTCATCATAATCACAAAATATTTCTTTCTAGGAATTACACAATTTCATTTCTCATAGTCACCAATTTTTTCCATTGGATTCAATGTTGACCCCATTCCTTCTAGTTCCCTCCATTAACTAAAACCAAAATCCATGGTGTAAGAAGCAGTTAAAATAATGGGGAACCACATAATCATAAAAAGTCACTTATGGGATGTATAACTTATGACATCTTTTTTAACCTATGATAACATATGTTCACCCTAGGTTATTCAAGATTTTCAACATAATTCTAGGACTGTAACCTAGAGTTATACTAAACCTTAGGGACATCCCTAGCCATACCTTCAAAATATCTCTATAGATCTCACTAATGTTCTTGCATCCTAGTTTCCAAAGGATGACTAAACCATTCCTCTGATACCAACTATAGAGACCCAAAGTTTGAAGTGCATGGACATTACATTACTTTTGCGGAATTATTAATACATAACAAAAACCAACACTCAAGGACCATAAATGTATAGTGTCTTTGGAAACTCAGAACAAAATCTTCTAATCATGGTGAATGATCTTCAACATCTCTCATAAAGATCTTCCCCTTTTGTTTTCTTAACTAAAATCTTTCTTTATATCCTGGGGAAAATAAAACATATAAAGGGTGAGCTCAAATGCTCATTAAAGGTAATCATGAAGAAAATAAGACAAACCATATACATTTGAACTTAAAAACATGAACATAATGCTTAAACATTAAAATCTTGAGCAATAACATAAAACATGGTAGTACGTAAGGAATAAATAATAATGGAACATCAATCATAATAAAATAAAATGGGAATAAATCATTTAATAGTGGGATCCATTAAGAACATGTTATGATTTCTATAATATCCAAGGCATTGCTGTCAAGACCATCTTAGTGGACAAAGTCCCTTGCTGAATCGAGTTCACTCCTCGTTTCAGTCCTGTATCACTGAACTAGATTATCTTGTTGTTCCAGCCATGTCTATATCATGAGATATAAATCATTACCCAATTCATTGGAGGTAGATATAGGTCACACCCATCTCATAATGAAACCATTCTTATGTGTGCCACAAAATAAACATATATCATTCATCATAACCCAAAGAATAAAATGGGTTTCATTAACATCATCCCATATTAACGTAATCCATATAAAATAAATGGATATAATTTAATAATTAGAATAATAAAACCATGAAAATAATAGAGACATTATACCTGAAACATAAGCATGCTAAATAATGTCATCTTATATGGGAAAAAGTTTTGATAAAACACTTGAAATTAATTCTTGAGGAAAATATCCTTTCTTTATCAAAATAATTTTATTTTCACAAAATGACACACTATTTTAAATGAAAAGTATTTTACTGAAAATAACCATTAAAACTTATAGAGTACGCTTCATAAAAATTAGGTGTTATGAATCTGTAAAAATCTGTTCCTTCCGTATAAGTTAACGAAAACATTCTCCTCATAGTTTTAACAGAAAAGTCAAACGTTCCTCATAGGGTAAAAAAAAGAAAGATTCCTTCTATACGATGTGGTAAAATTAAAATATTGTGTAAATAGGAAATTAAACATACATGAAAACATATTTAGAGAACATGGATATGGATGATAACAATAACACTAGTAAATACTTATGAATAACAGTCTCGAATAAGAACAAGATTGGAATAGTTATCCCTTACAAAGATATTTCTGTAAATAAAATAGATCACTTATGTGCATTCACTATAAGGTCACATAAATAAATTATAAATACATGTTAAGATATAATAATTCATTTCTCACATAATCAAAGAACGACATAAACAAGAAAAGAAGATCAACCCAAAGAATGGAAATTTGGTTAAGAAATTCCCTTACCTTGTGTCCGACTTGACTCGATCATTTTTAATCTCCTGAATAATAAACAAAATTTAATTTCTAATTTCTGAAAAACATTTTTCATGTTTATTATTCATTTTATATCACTTATTACCATGTTATAAACATTATCTAACCATTTTATTTAATAACGTTCGTTTTGTCAATATTTGGTACTTGAGTCAAAAATGTACTTCTTATATTTAAATGTTGTTCATGTGGTCAAATTTTCATTATATCCATAATTATATTAATGATTTATATATCATATATATCATATATATTTGGCATATACATGTATTTATAATAGTATATAACATATGGAGGTAATAAATGAAATGCACCATTCATGGAGATGGGAAGTTATACATACGCATGAACACTACTTTCATTTCTATTTATTATTTTAATGGAATTAAATCACAATGATACATAGGTATATTATAATTCCATTATAATATTATTAACTCCATCCTTTATACATCCCACATATTTTATTAACGAATCACATCAGTTTAAGAGGGCGGTAGTCTACACTTCCTCAAATGAGATTATCGTATTTACCCACTATGGAAACCATAAAGGCTTGATATCATTTGAAGTTAAATAAGCATAAGGAAATAATAAGCATAATATATATCATATATAAATACATATCCATCATAATGGCTACTAGAAGTGGTGGTAGGAGAAAATCGAACAATCATCGTTTCGTGATATGATAGTTTTCCATCCACAGAAACATTATTTTCTACATCCATTAGATGGATGTGTGTGTAATTGTAGTTATAATAATTCTCATAACAACATACTAGTATATTTATGATACAGGTTTTGTTACAAT
This sequence comes from Viscum album, assembly GCA_963277665.1. Classification (NCBI taxonomy): domain Eukaryota; kingdom Viridiplantae; phylum Streptophyta; class Magnoliopsida; order Santalales; family Viscaceae; genus Viscum; species Viscum album. Next base: position 1,809,128,593 of record OY728123.1, on the reverse strand, counting down.
ATAAATGATTAAAATGTGTTTAGGGGTTGGAGAAGTATAATAAAAGAAATCAATTTAAGAGAACCTGTTACCATTAATTTGGGTAACTTCCTTCGTTTTGAACCAAAAAGATTTATTTAATTGACTTCTGACCAAGGTAAGGATTCTAAGGGGAGGATAGGGATGTAGGGAGATTAATTGGGAAGAGGTTGGATGATCCAAATGTATTTAGAGGTGTTAGTAATTGGATATAAATGGTCTCTTTTTATAAGGGGGAGGAGGGGCTCTTTTGGAAAGTGTGAGAATATTATTTTATTAAAAACTTATCTTCGGTTTCAAAAGGTCCTAAAATCATTAAAGATGAATCTAATATGACTCATGGTCGAAATAAAATTATCCAATCAGAATTCAACATGTTTAGGAAAATATTAAAATCATTATAATCTAATTTATTTAAATCATTTATTAATGAGGTATATTATGCATCATTATTGTGTCATAAATAATTTATTTTATTTTATGTCTAAAAATTATATAAAAATACTATCATGTAGGAAATTGTTTTTGCTTTCCAGCTAATATATATAGTTGAAAAGTTAATTTATAAAACCCCTTATAAAAATTAATTACTAAAAGATTTCTTAATCTCAATTTTATCTTTACATTAGATTATTAAATCCAAATTATCATTATCAAAACCATGTGGCTTAATGGGGTCCCAAAATCGACCAAAAGATGCCCATGGTCAGACAGTAATCATACAATAAGTTTAGTAAAAGTTCTAAGGTAATTTGGAATTATTATAATATTCTTTTAACCTTAAATTACCCTATTTAACTTTAACCAAGGCAAATAAAAGTCAAAGGTTACTATTCAACAAAAATTATTTTCATCTTATTGAACCACATTTTAATTCTTGATAACAACCATGTATGTCATATTTTTGAAATTCAATTCACAATTGTTTTAAACTTAAATTTAAATGAAAGAGCCAGTTTTATAACTACCACTAAGTTGTTTCACTATTCATCAAAAATTGACGTTTTTCAGAAAAATACCAAATATTCATCCAACGTTAAATTTGATATTCCGAATTCAAAAATGAGGCCTATTTTTCCAAATTCAAATAATAGATGTGGGATTAATTAATTTTAAAATTAATTCCAATTATCAAAAGAAATAACGTGTTTTTACGAAATAATAACTATCAAAAAATCGGCACATGTTTATGTCCAATTTCAAAGTGAATTTAATTCCAATAAAAAATATTGGATTAAATGGTAAAAATATATTCTAATTACACATTAAACCAATTAAAAATATAATCTAACCATATAAATAATTTCGATAAAAAAGTTATTTTTAATTAAAATATATCGTGTTTTTACTATTCATTAAAATATGATAGTTATCCGAATAATATGAAAATTTTATCCAGTGTATATTTTTATATCCTTATTCCTAAGATGAATTTTATTTTGTCATAGTTAGCTTATAAACATGTGAAAAACTAGATTTAATGTGGGTTCTCCATCAAAAAGCGAAAAAACTTCATTTTTTTAAAAATACTTATTTTACACGAAACATTTATTTTTATCTCATACCATGTTCTAGAAAATGTGGAAGATGAAGAATAATGTTATAAAATTGAAAATTTAGTAAATAAAATAAATAACGGTTAGCCCATAATAATATTATAACAATATATCGTTGTTTAGTGAAACCCGATATTGCGTACTACACACGCTATCGAGGAAGGTCGTGATTGGGTGTAATGCAAGCCAAGTCAGGGATATGTGTAGTGAAAACTCGTTTTGTGTTGTGTATAACATAATTAAACCTTATTCCATTTTTAAATTAAACAAAATCTATACTTAATGTTGCAGAGAATAATTTCCACAAAACGAACTTGAAATTGTGTGTAACATGAGCCAAGAATAGTGTTGCATATACTGCAAGCTAATACGGTGTTTCTTAATGTACAAGCTAATATTGGTGTAGTGTATAATAGAAATCATCAAAGAAAATAAAAATAATACATCTCATAAAATCTCGGGGTGTTACATTAAATGATCCTAGAAGAATGGGGTGACTATATGTGTTGCATCGTGGTATCCATTATTGTTCGAAAAAGTTGGATAATTAAAAAAATGAATTTATAGATATGAAACATGGGTGATATTTTACATTATGTTTTAAAGGTGTAAAAAAATAAAAAAAATATTTTCTGTAAAGAAGTGTTCTTTCAAAGATTGGTTGATTAACGATGATCCATTGGATGAGTAAGAGTTGGAGTCAGTGAAATGATGATTTCCTATGATTAATAGCTGTGTGTAATGGTTTTTTTAATAAATATGTCTTTAGTATAGGAATATCATTTCACTATAGATAGAAATAGAAGGAAATATGATTTATGATTTATATATGATGATATACCGATGAACATTCATCTATGATGTAGATTTAAATGAATATTAATTTTCATAATGGTTACATGAAAGGATGTTTGTTATAATATGGACATTCAATCGTATAAGAAGCTTGTGTCAAATGTTTTTTCCCTCCCATAGTTGGATAAGAGAAGATGAAGTTTCACCAAAATTAAAATACTATGATTTTTATTACATATTAACTTCAATTTGTAATGACAAATTATTTTTATCCATACATGTAAAAATCAACTCTATTTCGAGGTAACCCCCACATTGAAAATTCTTCGCTAAATATATTTCTTCCCAATAGATACATAAAATTTAGAAACACTTTTTAAATGAATTTTTAAATTTACCATGCTAAAAAACATTGAAAATTGTCACTTTTATATAAGAAAATACATAAATTAATAAGAAAATAATAATAAAATAACCATAAACATATTGTCAAAAAATTAAATTGAATACCAAAGAATATTATGGTGATAATATGGTTCAATAGTGCTAGGGGATTAAAAATGGTTAATACACTATCAAATATCATCTAGTAACATGGGAGAGAAAATGTAATAGGTTTGACTTAATATTATGAAAAACACTCTACACAAGTTCACTCTAGTGAAACTACAACAATAACGATCTGAAACCTTTTCGTGGGTCACTAGGTACAATATAAAACCCTATGAGGGTGGAATTCTCCTAGGGAACTACCTGGTGAGAACACACCATGCTATTGGTAAACACATGCAAGGCTTCTGATTACCTAACTAGTGTCCCATGATAAAACTTAATTGATATACCAAGTCAAATCATACAGAAAAATCATCCATGTATATAAAATACACAATAACTATGAATATAATCTCACCCTTATACTCTCATAATAAACAACACCTTATCATAAATCATATAAAATTAAATACAAAGAAAACACCTCACACTGTAATACATATCAGACAAATCAATTATAATGACGGGTATCTAAAAAGGGTCACACTAAAGAATTGAAACAAAATATAAAATAGACAAAGAATCTTATCCAAGTCCTCATTTAACGATTCCGCGAATTTTTACCATATTTTTAAATTCATAACAAAACATCTGTTAATAATTAAAATTTTATGTCACTCTAAATCCACACATGCACTTTTAAAACATTAAATCCCCATTGAAATCATCTTTTAACACCATTATGGCAGTGGAACACCCCATCAACACACATTGGAAAATTAATTTAATTTTAACATATAAATTTAAAATAGATGTTATAACATTTCAATCATCATGAAGAAAATTCCATTCCATTTAAGGAATAATCACCAAAACACCTACAACAAGAATCATGGAATCAAGTTGTGGTATGCCAGAATGTGTCTTATTCAATGATAATTTCTCAGAAAAAAAATAAAACCCCCTTTGTAATCCATAAAAATGAAAAAATAAAATTATAACCCACCTAAAACCATATCCATAGTTTTAATGATCTATTACAGTTCATGAATGATAGCCAAGACAATAGAAATATGGGATATACATAAGAGAATGGAATATTACGAAAAAATATCTTACTAGAGAGAAACCATAAGAAATCAACATAGAGGATGTAAAAAACATACAAAGGAAACTATATAAATTGAAACCATTGTATGGATTATCCATGGTTTTTCTAATAACCCTGTGATTGTTTTGTTCCATTACCATTACACACAAAAGTCTCACACAGTTTCACAGGGGAAAACCATTTTTTTCCAAACATTGCACTGCCAATGAAATAAAAAACTATGAATGTAAAAAATTAACTAATTTTTTTAAGTATTTCTATATGGATCGATAAATAAATAAACACATAGGAGAAAATTATAGAATTTCCAAAATTTCAAATTAAACTCTCTAATAATTTAAATTACAGCAAAACATCATATGATAATATAAAATAATATGCAATGGTGACATGTGGGTACCAAAATTCTCTCTATTATGACTCATTATACCCTATAATGTAATCTAAATGTCTAAAATAAAGGAATCCCAAGACATTTAACTCATAAAGAAGTGGTGGGAGTTTAAAAAAACTCATAATGTCCTCTTCTATATAAAAACATCTAATATGATTTATTGTTTATAAAAAATAAATATAATGTTGGTACTACGATCAAAGTGGATTCCTAAATAATCAAAAAAATTAAATTTTTTTGATTTGAATTACATAATAAAATCTTCTCTAGAAAAACATTTACCTATATATAACCTAAATGATTACATGTAAATTAATTTCATCACAAAAAATTAAATAAAAATCTTACAGCTTTCAATTTTGATAAGAAACGAGTTATGCATGTTTCCTTAGATCACTGATTTAAGGTAATAATATCAGAACCCTATAGATCTTTTTCATGCTATATAAAATATTTCTCGATCATTTAACATATCTCTATGGGTTCTATGTGGAGAATCATATGCTCGTTCAATATCAAAATGATGATGAAATTATTTATCTATTGATCTTGGTGAGAGAACATGGATTTTAATGCCCGGAACCACTTTCACTCTCTCTATAAATTTAGATGAGGGAGATAGAACCTCTAAATTTCTTGGGAATTAATATTACCACATATTTTGGATTATTTTGGAATTTAAAATATGGTTTAAAATTAATAAAATCACAATTAATCTCTTTAATATGTGTACACTTCATTTAATACAAAAAAAAATATTTATTACCATATAATTGTGTCATAAAAATATTATATAAAGTATCAATTACTTATAAAAGTAAAATAATTTTTTGTGTCATATATGAGTCCATAACTCGAGTTGTTTCTCCCACATAAATATTTAACAAACCACAAATATTAAATATTTAATGTTCATTATGAAAACCTTGTATCCAAATATTCACTAAATAATTATTCAATAAGTAAATAAATTGAGTGGATATTATCCAAATATTGTATATTATTTAATTTATTAATTTCCATTTCAATAATATAAACATGGAAATTACACTTCAATCATTATGTGGACAACTAATTCATAATCTCCAATTCACTATAACTGGTCAAGCATCAGAATATACCATATGTGTGACCCTCTAAGACCTTATCTCAATAGAATTTAGAGATACTCACACATCAGGAGTGGAGTCTATAAACTCATCAAATCCATAAGGAGATAAGGTTTAGTTGTAGAAATTTTATCCTATGATAAACCCACACCATGTAACATATTATTTTTATTGCATGATGTCTCATAAAGAAGATTTAAAATATCTGGCCATCATCCTTTATTAATTTCATGTTTATTGACCTTAGTGGATGGAAATACCATCTACTACCATTTCCTTAGAATTATTAAAGGTACTACCATACTCATCAACTACTCCTTAGACATACCATCCTTTTGGATATGAGAAATTTTTAATTTATAATTCAATCAATGTCATTCCCCAAATGATACACTCGAAGCAAGCTATATCACCATGATGTTCATTATAGGGTATTTTGATTCCATAAATATTCATAATATAATAAGATATACTCATAGTGGTTTCATGTCAAGAGAAAAATTGACATGTTCACAGAAAAGTAGTAACAGTGAAACTAAAAACATGTGGTGTTCTATTTGAAGATCAGTCCCTAGGATCTTCTATTATCAGGAATGAAAAGTGTGATCATTATGAGATGAGGATTTAATGATTATGATAACATAACACCTAATAGTTGGACATTAGATTTGACCCATCATTATGATGTATCTAGACCATGAGATATATGTCTAAGATTATTTTCATTATGGATTAAGGTTCTCATTATAGCTAAAAACTTATATAACCAATTGATTGAATAAAAAAATATGGAAACATTCATGTAAATAGTTGAAACATAAATATATACACAAATATAATAAGAATACATAAGGTATATCATATGGTATACAAGTAATGATAATCAAAAAATAATTTTCTTGTCATTATAGAGAACCAACCTTTACGACTTTCACATGTGAACTGGATCCAACATTCTAATGATAAATTTTTTATCAATCTCATGGTAAGATAATGATTTTTCTGATTTATATATTTATTCATTTGGTTTACCATGTTTTCTTATCATTCTACTATATTATCTGTGACTTCTCCTTCTTGAGAGTACCATTCCAAGAGATAATATCTCTAATTATAGTATTTTTCCTTTATCATAATATTGAAATATTTTCTAGTACTATTATAGTAATATTATCATAAATTATATTATGATAATATGTTTTTAATAGGTGAGATTCCACAAAACAAAACATATCATTGGGAATTTTGATAAAGTTTATTACACTACATTCAGAGCCCCAAAAAACTTGGTATTTGTATATATGGGATCTACTAGTTTGAATGAGAATATCTAGGTGATTACCTTTCACTAAATAATATATTTTATCATATTTATAAAAAGTAAGTTATTTTTTTATCCTCATACAAATAGTTTTCCTTCCTCAATATGTTCTAGGTACATATCACGTGTGCTATCTTATGTTAAATTGGATAGTTCTGACAACTACCTTTGTAGTTCACCATGATTTAGCAGGTATTTTCGTACAATAATTTATATTTTCAAAATATATAGTAAATATCATTCTATAATTCATAGATACATTTTATATGTATATTTAATTCGACTCACCATTTAAATCTCCTCAAATTTATCATATATATATTCTTAGTGAGATAGATTCATTTTTAAATTTGATAAAATTATCACTAAAATTATTTGAACACGTTTTCATTATATATTAAAATATTTTTTTAGTATCCATTATATATAGCTTAGTAAATGAACATTTGTCTAAATGTTTTTTCAAGTTGTTGAGATGTTTTTTTCATTCTAGTCTAAACAGAATGTAATACTAACCATCTATTTTATATTTTTATCAACATTTTTTTAAATGGAAAATAGTTATGCACTTTTAGGGCCCTAGGACACCCTGAGTGGGGAGGGGTGAATCAGGGTGTCAACTTATTCTTTAAAAGTGAATGATCTTGTTCCCACATTGGTTGGAATTCATTAAACAAGTATAATAGATATAAACAACAATTAAACAATCACAAGTGAAGAGACCACATAACACATTTAATTGGATCACCACAAAGGGATTCTTCCCTGTAGAATAAAATGACAGTGTGTCGGTTGTACCAAAATACACTAATCCTCAATAGTTGTAGAGTACAAGAGTTTGGAAATATTTACTTTCTTCTACACACACAGCCTTTATAATAATTCTGGGATATCCCAATATGTCCCTCGGAATACATCCATTGAATTCCTCATAATCACTACCATGGGAGAAGTAATACTCTATTTGTATACAGGGGGCTATCTTCAATAGATTTTCATTGAAGTATTTGTCTCTTTCCATCACGAGACACGTCTTGCATCGATATCCGGAATTGATGCACTTTAAAGAAATAATCACACAAACTAGATATTCAAAATCACTCTAGAATCTTATCACTACACTTGCATGCTATGCCTTAACTTGTGCAAATGATTTGGAATTTGATGTCCAATATGACTTTCTCACAACCCGTACATTCTGTGAGACCCATATCTTTCTCCCAACTACATTTAAGGGTTGACTTGGTCTTTTCGTACTAAAGGAACACCTTACACTCAATATTAACTCTATATAATTCATTCACGTGTAGATTTTTCACATATCAGAGAAACAGGATTCTCATTGGAAAATTATTATGTCTTCCATGGTGTAGGAACATATTTATAAGCCTAAATTACCATGTGAACATGGTTCCGACGCATCTTTTTCATTTTGTGCAACATTCTTAATGAGCGCACAAAACCACTTTTGACATCGCATTGGGTGCGTAAGATTATTTCATGAATCCTCATCTTTTGCACACATTTATGTCTTGTGTTCTCTTTTTTACCTTTCCATATTTTGATGCACTCATCCGAAATTAGGCCTTGTATGCATGTTTCTAAACACACTTCAATATTTCACACAAATCCCTTTTCCAAAAACACTTTTCTCCATTTTATAAATTTTGGACCAAAAAATTTTGCAAGAACTAGGAAATGATGCCTTCTTCAATATCAGTGCCCACTTGAACTATATGATCCCATTCCCAGATAAAATTATGAACATACCTTGATGATTTGAAACAAACCCAACACTTACTCCATTTCCAGCATAGAATGATCGTGATTCCAACAATTTCCACTTTGGGATTATCGGTAATCTCTAGATAAATTCAATAGTTAATTAGCCCCAATCAAAACAAAAAACACAAGAATAATGTCAACCAATACTCTATATTTACATGAGCAATGATTGGTGTAGAAAACAAGAGGGGAATCAAGAATTTGATTCCTATGTATTGTAATTATTAAAGTCATCCAATCTATTCTCTTAATATGTCACAGAAGCATTACATGTCATGAATTTATTCCTTCCCCTCCAATCATAAAATTCTAATCTTGACATAAAACGATTACATGTCATGAATTTATTCTTTCTTCCCCATTAGAAATAAACCCAAATAAAATTATATGTTCATTTTACAGCTCAAAAAACACCTCCCCTAGACAATATCTCTCCCATAAACATTCATCACATCCACAAACAGATTGAAAATATTTAACATAACTAGGGAGAGGGAAAAAATTTAGCTTCCTCAGGCAATCTGAGGTGTCTGAACACCATGTTTCAACAGATGTTTGTCAAATATAGCCACTGAAGGAGGCTTGGTCATAATGTCATCCACTTCATCATCAGATACAACGTGGTCTATTTTGATCATTACTTGTTATACTGCTTCATTGATGAAGTGGTATCCTTTTTCAATATGTCTCGTATGAGAATTCTAAATAAGATTTTTTATAAGATTAATTGAGCTCTTGTTATCACAGTAAATCACCATTGGTTTTTTCACCTCAAGACATATGTATGTCATTTATTACTTCATCCAAAGAAACTAAGTTCCCTAATTTGTAGCCGAGATATATTTATCTTTAGTGGTACTAAGTGATTTACATTATTATATCTTTTTTCAACCATCCCATGCATTTATTTCCAATAATGATCCACCACTCAGGGAATTTCTATCAACTACATCTCTTGACCAATTGACATCCCAAAATGAAAATAATTCATTATATTTTCCTTTAGGATTGAATAATCCATAGTTGTGAGTACCTTTAATGTACCTCATGATTCATTTAATTTTCGTCATATGTTCTTCCTTCGGATTGCATTGAAAGAGGGATTTTAAATATGTTACAATGACAATATTTGTCCATGTTTCTTTCTAGTATAGTAATATACCAACTATTCTCCTATAAGTTGTTGGATCCACATACATCTCATCCTCATGATTTTCAATTTTTGTTCCAACCCCAATTAGAGTCGCCATTGGTTTAGAATCATGCATATTAAATTTCTTTAATAGCTATTTTACATAGTTTCCTTAAAGAAATGAATGTGTAATCCTTTATCTGAATCACCTGAAACCCAAAGAAATATGTGAGTTCTCCAATCATAGACATTTAAAATTATAAAATCATGTGATTATAAAATTCTTCTACTATTACATACTAGTTACCGCCAAAGATAATATCATCATCATAAACTAGAACCATGAACTAATATTTATAAGAAATCTTCACATATAGATTGTGATCTACTCATCCTGTTTTGAATTCCATCTTCATGAGATCATAATCCAGTTATAAATTCCATGCTCGCAGTGACTACACTAATCCATATAAGGACTTCTTTAGTTTTCAAACCTTTGTTTCATCATTAGCAAGAATAAATCACATTGGTTGTTAAATATAGACAACTTCTTCGTGAACGCCATTAAAGAGGGATGTAATGATATCAACTTCATATAATTTATATCCTATTTGGATTACCCTAGAAAAAAATCCCAATTGAGTCATGTGTATCCACAAGAGAAAATGTTTCCACAATATAGACACCTTCAATAAGTGAATATCCTTTTCATTCATTTTTTTCCTTGTTTCTAACAACACTTCCACAATCATTGATTTTTTTTGAAAGCCTTCTTTGTACCAATTAAATTGTGACCTTTGGGGGTCTTAACTAGGTCCCATGTTTTTTTGTAAATCTGGTCCATCTCTTCATTCATTAATATAACATGTGATTCATCATTTTCGGCTTCTTTATATGAGGATAGTTCCAAAACTGAATGGAATGTAGATTGTAGATTACTCTACAGTTTTCTTTTCTTGGTTGGTGCAAGTCTATCCCCAATGATATTGGATTGATCTATTTATGATAATTTATATCACATGTTAGGTTCAAATGAAGATTCCCGAGACATAATTTCTTCTTTTCATTCTTATTATGATTCATCATCAATTTTCCACCACTGAATGTTTTAAACACATTCCTCAAAATCATCATTTGCTTCTGTACATGTCCACATTATTAGTCATCTTCTATCACATCTGCATAAGCATTATTTGATGCATTTGTGGTCTTCTAATAAACGGTCATCACATTACAACTATCTGCAATTTTTTCAAGTCTTTTATGGAAGAATTTGTAGGAATTTCTATTCATTGAGTATATAAAAAATATTCCATCATCTACCGCATCACTATACATTATTTGGCTTTATTTTTTTTAGGATAAATAATTTAATTATAAAAAAATAGAAATACATCATGGAGGGATTCCTTCGATGTCACAACGCATACAGAGTATTGGATTCACCGTAATACATCCATGTTTGATTTTGAATATATTCTGTTATTTAAAGATCCTATTTCAGATAATGAAAAGGGATATGGCTCTCAATCAGCATTATTCTAGTAATATTGTTCACTTGGAAATTATTGTTCTCCACAACTCTATTCTACTATGTGGTTCTCATAGCTGCTAACTCATGTTGTATTCTATGATTTTTCAGGTAATTCTCAAATTAAATGTACATCTATTCACCTCCATTATTAGATCACAGAATAGTAATGTTCTTCCTAGTGTCATTTTCAGCAATTTGGTGATATGTTTTCATGAAATCCTGAACTAGTCTATTCCAATGTATAACTATCACACATTCCATTATGCCATGATCATCTATAAAATGGTTAAATTACCTTTATCCATGAGTTTTGGAAACATTTATCAGTCTTAACACATCGGTATGGATGATATCAATATGATTTTATGCCCTTTTCTTCTTTAGACAGTATGAACTGCATACCAACTTCTCATGAATGCAAGCATCACAGATATATTTTTGTTCACAAATCTGGTTGGGAAAATCCATTAAAATATTCTATTTTTATATCTTTACCATGTATTTTTTATTGATATTGACCAATCTCTGATGCCAAAAGATGTTTTCCTCTTCTAACGTCATATTAATAATGTTCTCTTCATTATCAACTTGTTATTGGTTTCCAATAGTTCTACACCCTTTCGTGATATAATTCCACATAGTTACATTTATAGTGAACCTCTATTGATTTAATGTTATTAGGAGTTCAGAGTCACAAAGTTGACTTGCACTCGGGATATTGTGATGCAAACTGTCTACATAAAATAATTTAGTTTTCCTCATATCTCTATTATCATTCTTAGTACATGCACTTTCATTAATAATTAACGCACCATCATTATCGAACCTCACTATTACATCATCCCAATTTTTTTAAATTTGTTAACATGATTGCATTACCCGTCGTGTTGGATGAACATCCGCTATCAAGAATCCTGGTGTTGTTGTTCTTTGTATCTTTAAGAGATACTACTACAAGATTGGAGTTTTCAATTATCCTTTTTTTCTATCCATGAGATATTTTATTGAGTGTAAGAAACATGTGGCCTTTAAAATACCTCTTCCATGTACATGGTTTCTTCATATTCAGAAAATTTTTCAAATTATGAAATATTTTTTGAGATATATAACCACACTTCTTTTTTTAAAAACATAAGAATGATTTATTAATTAAACTTCACTTGATACAACATGGAAGATCGAGAGGTATAGTGTCTTTGGGGATAAGGAACATTGTATAACAACTTCAAACATGAAACTCAAAATCTTTATTGAAAACATCCTTTACATGACCACTGCATTCCCTCGTACATAACAATGAATTGGATATCCTGAGGAAATTCATAAGAAAATAGTGATATTTAATGGCCAATAAGGGAATAAACATGGAATAACAAGAGAAATAAAATACATGTTAGAAAATATGAAATTCAATGGTGAACAAGAAAGACGTGAATATAAACTCATGATAATGCCTGATAATCATAACATGGAAATGTGGCAACAACACTTAACTTGGAATTTAGCATGAACCAATTCTCATTGCCCTTAGAGCATGAGTTAACCCTCATTTCACATGAATCATAAGTAAACCCTAATTTAACATGAATTTTCATGAGTAAACACTCATTTTTCATGCCATATCATGATACTATACATTACCCAATGCATTGGAGTGCTATCAAGGCACACCCTTCTTAAACATTTCAATTCATGCATAAGTGTGCCACATGGATCTTGCAACATGGAATTAATCATTATCATTTATTCCAAAATAAAGGGATGTGGAATAAACACATGAAGCATTATAGTCAATATGTAAATGTTCATAAAGGTGAATACCCTTGATTGAGAAATGGTCATGGTATTCACTACACAATGACATTGGATTGAAAAATTGTAGTGTAATTTCGGCAGCATAACGACATGAAATAAGAACTCATAAAATTGGTTGAAGAGAGGGAAAGGGGTATCTCCTCATATTTACATTAAATGTATAGTAAGAGGTTCAAATTGATACATGTCTTAATAAATTTAATGCAATTTAGATGCATAATATAAAATAATTACTTGGATATAAAAGATGAGAGAGAAATCCCTCATTTAATTTCTGTATGTTAGCAGGTGTATATGGGATGAATTAATGAGAGAAAAAGGGTATCCCATCATCAAAACATAAATAGGTCAGTATAGGGGAGGTGTAAAATCATACCCCAAGATTTGTAATTGAAAAAAAGGTCATAAAAAATTAAAAAAAATTGTCTAAAATGAGAACGGAAAAAATCTCTTACAAGGATGTGTGATCCCAAACACATTATATATTTAAACAGTATTTAATTTTTATGCAAAAATTCTAATGTCTCAGAAAATTATAAAAAATTCACTGTTGCATAATAATGACTTCTAGATTCCAAAAATAATATTTATTTATCTAAATAATTTTCTAAATATTCGAAATTTTACTTTTAAAATAAAAATCAACATTTATAAAAAAAATCATGGGTTTTGACAAAAAAATCATTCAAACCTTAATAAAAATTACAATTTTATTCATAAAAAATTTTTACGATTATTTATATTTAATAAAAAGTAATTCATTAATAATATTTTATGAAAATATTATTTAATTCAGAAATCCATTAATTTATGAAATTATATTTCTAATGGAATATTAACTAAAATAAATACTATTAATTCTTTCAAAACTATTTACAAAGAAACAAAAATAAAATTAATGCATATTCTTTATAAAAAAAATATTCTACATAGTCATAGTTCTAGGGTCTTGTTACATAACCCCTTATAACACACACATATGACATAAGGGAATGCAGTGCGATGGTGAAAGACACTTAGGGTGGCTCAGATAACATCTCTCATGTGGTAATCTCTATTAACTTCAACTTCTCCAGTAGTTGGTTCCACTCAATCATAACGTGTTCAGGCCTGGCTTGTGCTTGGTCAAGAGTGAAACCAAATGATGCCTCCTCCTTTACGAGCTTTGAAAAATGGTCTTCATATGGGGAAACTCTACTGGATGAGAACATCACCTCCTCTGTCTGATTAAATTGGATTTGTTAAAGCCCTATATTTATACAAATCATTTGACTATTGTTAAACAGATATATTAGCAACGGTAAAATTCATTATGGAATTATAAAATCTAGAAACATAAAAGCATTGATGTTAACATTTTATAAAACCATAATAAACATTTAATTAGATCAAAAAGAAATTCCATTAATGAATGTTTAGGTCGTTACAATATTACCCCTTAAGAATTTTCGCCCTCGAAATTTCCTTTTCCCACACTAAAATAGATGTGGGTAACTTTGCCACATCACTTCCTCTGATTCCCACATCACTTCTTCAAACTTTTGGTTTTTCCACAACACTGTGATAAGGGCCATTGTCTTATTTAGTATAACTTTTATCTCTACGATATAAGATCTTCACTGGTTGATCCTCATAAGAAAGATTATCCTCTAGAAGTAGTACCTCTAACGATATTACATGTGAATGGTAAGGAATGTACTTACTTAAGAGGGATACATGAAAGACAATATGTACTTTGGCAATAGTAGGTGGAAGTTCTAGTCAATAGGACACATCCCCAACACGATCAGGAATATTGATAGGGTCGATGTACCAAGGAACTAACTTCCCTTTCATTTAAAACCTCACAACCTTATTCCATGGAGATATGCATAGAGATACAAGGTCTCCAACTTTAAACTCAAGGTCTCATCGAGGGTTATCCGCATAACTCTTCTGTCAACTCTATGCTTCCTTGATATGCTGCTGAATAGTTTTCACCTTCTCCACCATTTTTTCACCCATTTGTGGTCCAAGTAGCTTAAATTAACCAACTTTATCCCTACATGCTGGTGTTCTGCACCTATTCCCATACATGGCTTCATTAGGTTCCATTCAGATGCTTGAGTGGAAACTATTATTGTAGTAGAATTCAACCAGTAGAAGATGTTGGTCTCACCCTCTTTTGATGTCCATAAAACATGATATTAACATATCGTCTAGTGTCTGAATAAGCCACTCAGATTGGCCATAAATTTTAGTATGATAGGTTGTACTGAAGTGTCGTTCGTTATCTAGAGAATTTTGAAGACTCTTTTAAAACATAGAGGTGAATATGGGATCTCGATCGGGTACAATAGATAGTGGTACTTCATGTAGCATTACAACTACCCTAATGTATATCTATGCCAGTTGATCCAATGAGAAATCCTCCCAAATTACAATTAAGTGTGCATACATGGTAAGATGATCCACAATAACCCAGATTCCATTATTGCCTTTGGATGTCTTCGAATGTCTAATGATAGAGTCCATTGTGATGTTCTCCCATTTCCATGATTGTATGGGAAATGGTTGCAACATCCACTTAGACTTCTATCTCTCATCCTTCAATTGATGACACACTGGGCAATTTCATGTAAATTCAGTGATCTCTTTATTCATATAATCCTACCAAATGTGTTCTTAGGGATCTCGATACATCTTTGTGATTCCTAGGTGAATAGATAAATTTGAACTATGTGCATCATCCAAATGATCCTTATTCGGCTCTAAACTTTAAGGAAGACATAGCCTTTTCACAAATCTCACAATTTCTTCTTCAATAACATTGAACTCCGAGGATTTACCTCTCCTGATAGCTTCCACATTCTTCTAAATTCTCACATCATTGTTTTGAGCATCCTTTAACCTTTCCAAAAAAAAATTGTTGAGCAATAATTTGTGAATGGAATGATTATGTTCCCTTATTTATGATTCCCATGACCATATTCATCATGTCTTAGAAAATTTGATCCTTATCAAATCTTATCAATGATAAAATTGTCTGGTCCTTTATAGTTAGATCATCTACCTCCTTGTTCGCTTTCCCAGGGTGCTAATGGATTGATCAGTCGTAGTCATTGATCAGCTCTAACCATCTTCATTGGCGCATGTTAACTCTTTCGGTGTGAATATATACTTAAGGCTTTTGTTGTCCGTATATATTTCAAACATCTCCGCAAAGATATAATAAAACCAAATTTTTAAAGCGAAGATCACCATAGCCAACTATAGATCATATGTTGGATAATTCATCTCATGAACTTTAAATTTCATTCAATCATTGGCAATGAATTTTTCCATTTACATCAACACATATCCAAGACCCTTCTTCCAAGCATCACTGAATACCATAAAAATTTCTCCACTTATGGGTAATATGAGAACGAGCACAGTGATAAGCCTTATTTTTAACCCCTAGAAACATTTTTCGCAATCATCACTGCATGAAAACATTACTCCCTTCCGAGTTTGCTTGGATAGAGTGTTGGACAATCGTGATAAATTTCTCACAAATCATCGATAATATCTAGCTAACCCCAAGAAGCAATAGATATATGTTGCTGATGATGGCCACGGCCATCCCTCAATTGTATCTATTATGGAAGGATCCACAGATATACCATTTCATGTGATTATATATCCCAATAATGAGACCTCCATCAACCAAAACACACTATTTCTATACTTTTCATAGATATAATCATTCCTCAAGGTCTCTAGTATAGTTCTTAGATGCTCCACTTGATTCTCCTTAGTTTTATAGTATATCAGAATATCATCTATAAAGACGACCACAAATATTTCAAGGTAATCCCTAAAGACTATATTAATCAAATCCATGATGATTGAAAAAGCCTTAGTGAGTCCTAAAGTTGTTTCTATGAATTCATAGTGCATATATCTTGTACGAAAAGTAGTCTTGGGGATATCTTCCTTCTTCATCCGTACTTGATAATATTTCTACCACAAATCCACCTTGGAGATGTATTGAGCTCCACACAGCTAGTTGAACAATTTATCGATTCGTGGGAGAGGATTATTGTTCATTATCGTGATTTTGTTAAGCTCATGATAATCGACGCAAAGGCTCATTGCCCCATATTTCTTCTCGACGAAGAGGACTGGTGCACCACATGGTGAAGCACATGGGTGTATAAACCCTTTATCCAGATTCGTCTGTTGTTGTTTATTCAGCTCCTCAAACTCCACAACAGTCGTTCAATATAGAGTGTTGGATATTGGAAATACCATAGGTATAAGATCAATTTAGAATTCAACTTCTCTTCTATGAGGAAGAACATGAAATTCCTCAAGAAACACTTTAGCTAATTCTCTCGCAATAGGCATGTCTTCAAGGATGGTTACCTCCTTAGACGCAATCATCTGAGACATATATGCATTCTCATAGGGTAATAATATCTACGCTTGAGATAATGAATCTAAAAAATATTCATCTTCCTTATTGCACTTCTATAGAATCAGGGGCTGATTCTCCACATGGATAGTGATTTCTCTCCCCATAACAATTTATGTTGGCTCTATATAAGAGAATTTCAATCCATTCCATGAATTGAATCAAATTCTACCATAGGGAGTATGACAAGGATTACTGAGAAATTCAATTAACAGATTATGATAGGGGTGGAGTTATATTCATGGGATACAATGATTTCCCCATTTCTCGTATTCACCGAAATCTTCACTTCAATGATTTTTGTGGTGCTGGAATTATTCTACTAAACATTTGAAGTAAAAAAGAATGTGTAGAACTATGGAAAATAACCATACCTTACACTTTATGTTATTTTGGTTGACCTTATCCGATATAGACAAGGGATGAGTACACTAAGCTATTAAACACATAAAGGGGAACCCAAGGAAAAAACAGATGACTTATAAATAGCTTTTATTTCCTTAACATATGAATCTATATGCTTCAATCTATACTATTTAACATATATCCTTAGGGGATTTTTTTAATTCTTTAATAAAGGACCATACTAATATTTTGAATTTTCCAATGCATATCCTCTGGGAGTGTCATAACCAAGAGAGCAGTAAGGTTCATTTTCGTGCACCAATTCAAGTTTGTGTCTATCTCAATGTAGTGTTTTTGGGTTTTACCCCTATGATATATTTGTCCCAGAATCGCCTCTATATGCTCATATCCAGAAAGGGATGTATTTTATGGATTAATAAATTACTCAATACTAACCAATACAAATGGATATTATTATTATACTCATTCTTTTCTATAATACGTCATTAGGGTTTTCTAATCCTTATCCCAAAAATATCTAAACATATCCTCCGATAACAACTATAACAACCCTTCTCTTTATTACACAATTAAACACGATTTATTACGTAAAACCTTTACTTGATGAAACATGTAAGATCAAGAGTTAATGTGTATTTGGGGATTAGTAAAATTACATAACATAATAAAACATGAAACACAACATCTTTCTTGAAAAAAATATTTACATGACCACTACATTCCTTCAAACCTTGCATTTCATGTGATAACCTAATGGCATGCATAAGAAAATGCTAAGCTATAAATCCCAGTAATGGAATAAACATGGAATAACATAAGTAATACAATTAATGTTATGCAATAGGAATATCAATAGAGAATAAGAGAAACCTGAACATAAAGTCCTGATAAAGCATGATGATCCTAACATGGAAATGTGGCAACAACACTGAACATGGAATTTAGCAGCAGCCAATGCTCATTCCACATGATGCCTGAGTAAACCCTCATTGCACATGAAACACAAGTGAAACCTCTTTTCACTTGAATTATCATGAGTCAACACTCATTTCACAGGACATTTAATTATAATATACTTTACCCTATGCATTGGAGCGCTATCCGGGCTCACCCTTCTTAAACATTTTATTTCATGCATAACTGCGCCACATGGATCATACAACATGGAATCAATCATCATTATTTATTCCATGATAAAGGGATATATATTAAATACATGAAACTTTATAATCAATATTTAAATGTGCATAAAATTGAATACCCTTGATCGAGAAATGGGTATGGTATTCACTACACAATGACATTGGCTTGGAAAATCATAGTGCAATTTCAACAGCATAATAACGTGAAATAATAACTCATTAAAATTGTTGATGTGAGAGAAAGGGGAGTATCATCATATTTACATGAAATTGAATATAGGGGGGTCATATAGATACATGTCCCAATAAATGTAGTGGAATTTAGATGCATTATAAAAAATAATTACTTGGATGTTAAAGAGGAGAGAGAAATCCCTCATGCAATTTTGACATAGTAACTGGTGTACATGGAATGAATTAATGAGAGATAAATGGGTATTTCATCATAAAAACAAAAATAGGGAAGTATGGAGATGTTTTAAATTATACCCCAACATTTTTAATTGAAAAAAAGGGCATAACAAGTTAAATAATATTTGACAAAAATTTGAAAGGAAAAAATCTCTTATGTGGAAGTGTGATCCCAAAGGCTTGGGAGAGGCTTGAGAAATGATTCTTGGGAGCTTAGGGAACCATGGGAGGATTCTAGAAAGAGGGTGTCAGGGGCTGGTCGTACTAAGAAGGCTTTAAGTGAAGTGGAAGTGGGAGATTGGGTGGGATTATATAGAAATGAGAGGGAATTCATTATTATTTAGGTTTGGGACACCTCACATTAAACTAACCAAAACCATAGACCAAAAATTTGATTTATCCCATGTTTTTTTCCAAAGGGGAGTGGGGAACTATATTTTATGAGGACAATGGCCGAACTTCATAAAATATTAGGGTTGCTTATGTGTAGGTGAGTCACACTTTCAAGGAAAACAATTTAAAAAGACAAAATGTTTTATAATCCATGATTGGTTAACTAATGCTTTGTAAAATAAATCAAACAAACCCAAAATAACATTATTTTAATGGTAAAACATATATTGGTAAAACATAATGTTTATATTGTTTTATTAAGTCATTATTGGGTCCATATGATTTCATAAAACACATTTTATATTTAAAAGGTATTTAATTTTTACACAAAAAATCGACTATCTCAAAAAATTATAGAAAATTCACCATTGGATAATTTCGAAATCCTGATTCGAAAAATGATATTCCTTTTATCTAAATAATTTTTTAAATATTTGGAGTTTTAATTTTAAAATAAAAATTTTAATTTATTGAAAATTCATGGGTTTTGACAAAAAAAGCTTTTAAACATTAATAACAATTACAATTGTATTCATAAAAACAATTGTACAGCCATTTATATTTAATAAAACTTTATTCATTAATAATATTTTATTAAAATATTATTTAAATAAAAAATCCATAAATTCATCAAAATAGATTTCTTAGTTGAATATTACCTATAAAAATACTATTTATGCTTTAAATACTATTTACAAAGTAAAAATAATAAAATAAATGCACATTATTTATACCAAAATATTGTACATAGTCATAGTGTTAGTGTATTGTTACATAACCCCTTATAATACCCACCTAAGACCGAAGGGTAAGGTGTGAGTTTGTGAAGGACTCTTGGGGTGGCTCAGATAACATCGCTTGGGTGGTAATCTTTATTAAATTCAAATTATATCGTAGTGGGTTCTTCTTAAACATAACGTGTTCAAGCTCGGCTTGGGCTTGGTCAAGAGAGAATCCCAATGATGACACCTCTGTTCCGAGCACTGCCAAATGGGAATTATAAGGGGCAAGTCTACTATATGAGGCCATCCCATCCTTTGTCTGAGTAAATTAGATTTGTTAAATCCCTATATTTAAACTAATAATGTGATCACAATTCAATGTCTATATTAGCTATGGTCATAATTCATAATGTTATTATAAAATCAAGAAACATAAAACCAATGTAGTTCACCTTTTATATAACCCTAATAAAAATCTAATTATGTCAAGAGGAATTTCCATTAATGAATGTATTGGTAATTACAAGATAGATACATTTTCTGGTTGGTGAGTATTCACCTATCTATGAGTGTTGTATGAAAATATATTATCATTCCTATTCCTTCAATTTATAGCTTTATAGATAAATTTTTAACAAAGAAAATATTATCCATTGAAACTATTTCTTCTATAAGATGTAGGATACTAATTTGGTCACCTTCATTGAACTCATAAGTCATCCCCATTCATATAGCTCCTTGCCTCATTGAAAGATGACATGGTGTGAACCAGATATCCATATAACTAAAAATTAGTGAGTGGAAATGTCTTCTCATTTCTATTTCTCCTCATGACATATTCATTGGGAAAGATATCATTTCAATAATATTGAGGACAATATTTAGATGTTCATTCAAGTTGATTCAAGGGATTCATTTTCAGAACATCTAGTGATTTCTCAACATGATCAATGTTCAAAACAACATAATTTTAGTTCACTTTATTAGCATCATTTAATGTTTTAGTGCCACAACCGATTCCAATTTTTCCCTTGCATACGGGTCTTTGATCACTCAAAGTCTTTTATACTCCATCCAAACCATTTTTTATCTCTCTCTAGTTTCACATCATCCTGGAACCGACCAATTTTTATATTCTTATCTTATTCGTTTGAATTTGATTGACTTTTGAGTATAATATTAAGGGAGATAACTTCTACTTTTAGTCCCTCAACATTTTTAAATATCTCCTCTAGTCTTGAGTTAAGGTCATTAACAACCTTTTCATGTTCTTTGATTCTGATCATTAGTTCAACAATATCACATGACCTTTCAAGGATTCATTAAAATACTTTCACTAGTTCTTCCAGTTCTTCAATTTTATCTTTAATCTGATCAACTTATTCTAATGATTCTTCCACCATTGCATTCGACTTATTGCATACCTTACATGTACTCTCAAGATGACAAAAATAATCCTTAAGATTCAACATGGGATCATCATTAGAATTATTCTTATTTTTATTATCTTTATCGATTGATGGTTCTGACTTTTCAGTCGTATCAATCATGGAAACATGGTTTTTAGATTTAAATTATAGATCTTCTTCTTCATAGAATTCATAATCATGACATTCATATTCATAGAAAAACTCTTATCTTATACTTTTATTTCAATATTTTAAGTCTCACTTTTTGAAAAAAACCATTTTTGAGGCTTCTTGTTGTTTCCCTCTACATGTTCTTCATCATAAAAAATTTATGAGAAATGACTGGAAATGTGCCCATCCTCGCCACAAAAAATGAAATCCAGAGGTAACATACCATTAAATTTCCCTTTTCCTTTATTGATCAAATTGGAAAATGAGAGATAAATTTTTTATTTCCTCTTCATTTGTCACAAATAATCTCACCTAAAATATACATTTTTTCATTGAACTCCATTTACATTCTTACACGAGTCTCCACATCATATAGAAAGACTCACATTTCATATGAAACTAGGCTGCTCAAAAAAACATCCAGAGAATCTATGAAAAGATATCCTTCATCAAGGGAAAACACCTTTTCATTGTAATGGGGTGTAATTATTATCAATATTTCATTTATAATGTAATTGACTTTGATATCTTCACCCAGACCTTGAATTTCTTCTACCACTTCACTAATTTGTTAAAAGATGGAATATGTATTCTCATCGGGATGAATCATCAAATAGTCAAACCTATTGTGCAGGACATGTAGTTGCACCTACTTTACTTTGATATCTCCTTCATAAATATTATGATTTTTATCACAAATATACTTTTCTGAGTTGTAAATCATCACCTTAATATTGATCCGATTAGACAGGGTTCGGGTGAGAGAATTTTACACTTTAGCATCTACATCAAGAATTTTCTTGTCTGTATCTATCATAGCTAGCTATATTGGGTTAGTAACTTGTATTCCTTGTATTGTAGAAAAAATGACTTCAATTTCTATATATCTTAGATGAGATATCATTCTCTTCATAAGAATCCGAAAATTACTTCTATCGAAGAGGGGGGACTCCCCAGACATGGGCTTAATTATCTATAATGGCAACCGACAGATCTAACACATGAAACAGTGCTTTGATACCATTTGTTAGATCATGAGATGCCCTTAGAGGGGTGGGTTGAACCAAGGTGTCAAAATTATCTTTTTAAGTGATTGATCTTGATCCAATGTTGGTAGCCACACATTAAACGTATATGATAGAAATATATAGAAATTAAACAATCACAGGTGAAGAGATCACACTACACGTTTACTTGGTTCATCTCAAAGGGGTATGTCTAAGGAGCATAGGTCGATAGTATGTTGGCCATACAAAAATCAATTAATCTTAACTATTTGTAGATAAAGAAGAGTTTAGACACAATCACTTTGTTCCGTGCACACATCCTTAATAATAATTTAGGGATATCCAACTGTGTCCCTCAGAACACATCCATCGACCAACCTTGCTCACTACCTTGCCAGAAGTCTAACACAGTTTATTGACATGAGGGTCTTTTCAATAGATTTTCATTGATGTATTGGTATATTCCTAATATGAGGCACTGTTGGCATCGAAGACCTGAATTCTTTCACTTTAAAGCACTGTTCAAAAAAAACTAGATATTTCAAAGCTTATTCGAAGCTTATCACTACACTTGTAGGCAATACCTAAACTTAGACTCATGATTTGGGATTTTTCGAGAAAGATGACATTATAGAAACCCCTACTTTCCATGTAACTTTTATCTTTGGAGCAACTACACCGAATGGTTCACTCGGTCCTTTCAGATTAAAGAAATACCTTTCACACATGAATAACTCCTGGAATTTCTTTCTCGTGAAAATATTTTGCATAGCAGAGAAACCTAATTTTTGTTGGAGAATTCCTATGTCTTAAATGGTGTTGAATCCTATTTTTATTTATCTATGTCCCTATATAAAATTTTCTAATCCATCTATTCGGTTCATTAATGATTTTTTTATCACACAAAACACCTTTTTGACATCTTATTAATCATGTAATAATATTTTGTGCAACCTTATCTTTCGTGCACATTTATGTTTTCTGCACACTTTTTCCCTATTCCATATTTGAAGCACTTATCCCAAATTAGGCCTTATGTGCATTTCTCTAAACAGTATTAATTTTTTGTGAAACTCCCTTTTCCCTCTTGAATTGTACAATCCATATCCTTGAAAAAAGTCTGAACATCTATGTGGATTTACAACAATCACAAACCATACTCCATTTCCAGCATATAATCGTCATGTTTCCAATACCTCCCATTACCTTATTGTTAACACCTGGAATATTATTTTTCTAAGAAATTATTCCACAATAAAAAATCTTGTAATAATCCACAAATGGAATTCTAAAACATACTTTTCCAATTGTAATTATTTCGATGTGTCATTATTTTTTGGATGTGACATATAAATACCCCCCAAGAAAGGTGATCTTGAAATCTAATACCATAATTACCCCACAATGTTTCTATGAAAATTGGAATTCAAATGGATTTAATCATGATGTTCATCCCAACAATTTTTGTTTTAGATTATGTCAATAAATTTCTAATTAATCATTTTAGTTATCATCCAATCATTATTCATGTAAAATTCACCATCCATATATTGTTTCTATTGAATACCCATTGTATTATCGAGACAAGAAACATTATAAATATCCATAACTTGAACATTAGTACATGGAATCCTTGGTTGATTCCATATAATGTTATCAATCAAATATTATTTCAATATATTGTATCTATGTAAGATTCATTATTCTTGACGAAAAATATATCACAATCCATGGTGATGATTAAACCACCATTACAGTTTTAATATTCCTATTTTGTATATAGTTATTACATACTTTTTAATGTAGTATTAAATGTTCTTATGAAAAATTATCCATGAAATAAAAATCAAAAATCAAAATGTCTACTATCTTTGGTTAAATTAGTACATAATTAGATAACATGGAACTAAAATAAAAAAATATTTTATTTAATCTCTATAGTGATCTAGTAACTCCATTTTTTCTCCCGTAGATACATGGGATAACTTTGGTAATACATAGACCATTGGGATGAGCTAAAAACCCAAAGGAATAAACATGGGAATGAATCATATTACATGAGTTATAATTTCATAACATGATAATGTAAAAATCATGGCTCATGAATAATCATATTTAGGAATAAAATATTTCACAAGGAATCAAATGATCTTGTAATATTAGAATATGGATGAAGCAAACAACATGAAATAAAAATGTGTCAAGGATAAAAACCAAGATGGTATTACATAGCGTAAAAAACAATAATGGATTAAGATTACACATTAATCTCGTACATAACATCTCATTAGAATAAAAATTACTTAATGAACTAAAATTATATATTGCTAAACCAATAATAACATTTATGTGAGTCACAGAACGCATGCTTTGGGGTTCACCACATAAAAATGTTGTGTAATTATTTATAAATTACAACTAAATAACACACATAATATTTTCCATAATTGGAACTTGTTAAGTCTAGGTTTTGGAGAATTAGAAATATACATTACAAAGATATACAAAACAATTATTCAAAATACTTTGTTAGCGACTCCTCTTCATAAGAAATATACACCACAAATAAATTCGGCTAAACCTGTAAAAAAATTTAAAACATAGGGTCAACATTTAATTTAACTAGTAATGGTTTTCTAAATCACCAGTAAGTAATTTTAAAATATTTTTTTATTAAGTAATTATTTAGAACGATATTTACAGGAAATTGAAAATTAATAAGTTCATATTATTTTGAAAACCATTTATTTCCTATGAAATTATATGTTGAAATTAACCTTTGGATTTATTCATTTTAAATAATAATTTTTATTGATTAATTTTGAAACTTAACAAGAAGTAATGAAACCATAAGGCCACTTAGCCATATCCCACATGGGGAAAAATCCCTTTAAGGTCCTTGTTTTACTATCTATACCATTACACATCATTCCATACTCTAATATCAATTAAAAGAATGCATTTTCATTTTACTGTATATCTCACTCATAACCCAAAAACATTACACAAAATATATGTAAATTATTTTCCTAAATGAAAAAATTCTTACATGGATCATAATATAGAACAATCATATTTTTTAAGAATTTATAAAATAAATGAAAATGAAAAATCCATGATTATGAACAATTATTATTATTTTTAAGACATAAATATAAACTCTTAATAAATTTAATGAATACATGAAAAAAAATTCATTAATTGTCAATAATATATTAGATGATGGCCATATCTAATTTTTTTAATGACATTCATGGACATATAAATATAATTCAGATATAAAGTAATAGCTTTTATAATTTACATCTTACTGAAAATTAATAGTACACATAAGATAGTAGCCTATACATAAATAATAACATTCTTCATATTCTTTAAAAAAGAAAAAATTTAATGATATCAATAATAAATATAATTATTTAAAATCATAGTGTAATGATTTAAATCATTCATTCTCAACAATATTTATATATATATATATATATTTATATGTGTATATATGTATGTATATATGTATATATATATATAGTTCATTGATAATAACTAGCTAATGGGATTGTATTAAACAATTATAAATTAAATAATAGATTAAAAATAAATTAGATACTTTATTCCTAAAAAATGTACTAGATAAAATTAATGAAATACTAATACAGATTTATTATAGAATTTGATAGTATAAATTACTTATATATATAAATTATTAAGTAAAAAATAGACGATGCCTTTAATTTATACTGACTACCATATCTCATACACAACAGACGCAAAGCAGACAGGGTGTAAAAGACAGTTCCTTCTTACACAGATTGTGCATCGCTCAAGCAGGCATGTAAATCTCAATTAAGGTTTGTAGAATGAAAATCAAATGATCAACTAAGAGTCAGAATTAAACACTCATTTATAAACTCTATTTTTCTGATTAAATAATATTTATTTAATCATTAAATTATTTTTTTTCAATATTTAGAAGGAAGAAACACACATAAGACACAAAATGGTTATAATTGAATCGCTCATTTTTTTTTCATTACACAACACACACATAAATAAATATAATATATATATATATATATACATAGATTTATTTTACTAAAATATAGTAATAAGATATTTTACTTAAAGTGGAACTCCAATATTTTTTTCACATCCCAAATTATCACAATGTAAAGACCCACAATTGACGTATATGGACATTAAATTACTTTTGTGGAATAGTTAATACATAACAAAAATAGACACCCACGGACCATTATAGTTTATTGTCTTTGGAAAATCGGAACATAATCTTCTAATCACGGTGAAAGATCTTCAACATCCCCCATAACGATCTTCCCCTTTGGTTTTCTTACATAAAACCTTTCTTTATATCGTGGGGAAAAGAAAACATAAAAATGGTGAGCTCAAATGCTCAGTAAGGGTATGAATGGAGAAAATAAAACAAACCATATACATTTGAACTTGAAAACAATAACATAATGTTTAAACATCAAAATCTAGAGCAATGACATTATACATGGAAGTACATAAGGAATAGATCATAATAGAACATCAATCATGATAAAATAGCATGGGAATAAAAAATGTAATTATTTCAACAATTAATCACATGTTATGATTTCTATAGTATCAAAGGCGTTGCTTCCAGGACCATCATAGTGAAAAAATCCATTACTAGACTGGGTTTACTTGACATTCCAACCTTGTATTACTGAACCGGATTCACTTGTCATTCCATCCATTTCTATCTCATGATATATAAATCTTTACCCAATGCATTGGAGGGAGATATTGGTCCAACCAATCTCATAATGAAATCATTTTTACCTGTTCCACAAAATAAACCGTAATCATTCATCACAACCCAAAGAATAAAATTGGTTTCATAAACATCATCCCATCATAACATAATCCATATAAAACAAATGGATATCATTTCATCATAAGAAAAATAAAACCATTGAAATAATGGAGAAATTATACTAGAAACTTAATCATACTAAATAATGTCATCTTAGATGGAAAATAGTTTTGACAAAACACTTGAAATAAATTCTTGGTAAAAATATCCTTTTTTCATCAAAATCATTTACTTTTTACAAAATTCCCTTCACTATTAAAAGAAAATTATTTTGTTGAAAATTATCATGAAACCATAAATTTGAAGATTAATGAAAATTATTTGTTATGAAATCATAAAAAAATTTCTTGTCGTATAAGTTAAATAAAACATTCTCCTCGTACTTTTACCGGAAAAGTCAAAAAGTACCTCATATAGTAAAAAAAGAAAGATTCCTTCCATACATTGTGATAATAGTCAACAAAGGGTAAAAATATCTTTAAACGCACATTGAAGAATATTAAACACTTTATGAAACACATTTTTGTGTACATGGATGAAGAATATAACCCCATCAAATATTTACATATAAGTAATCTCGGATAAAAATGATATTTGCAAAATTATCCCTTACCTTATGTCCAATTTATTCAATATGTATCTGAGACTCCTGTATAGTTGTTTTAATCATATTATTAACTTTTAACATAACCATAATAATATTTACGATACTATATATGATTCACTTATGACTTTATATTACCAGTTCTTTTGTAAATTCCATGTTAAAGCAGCATTTTGGGTAAAGTCGTTTCATTTATCGTACGTTTTGCAACTTGTTGTTCATCGTATTATTACTTATATCCTGATTTACAGAATTCCCTAATGTAAAAAATTATTTATATATAACATATATTCATAATAAAAATATATATGATAGATTGACAAATGGAATGTAATACAACATTCAAGGAGACGGTAGGCAAGTATGTACGCATGAACGATGTTTTCATTTCCTTACTTAATTGAATGAAATTATATAAAAGAAACATATATGTATATAAATCCAGTATCATTATAATGTAATATATTTCATTATTATTTAATATATATAATTTATAATCATACTTTAATGGTTACTTATGGAAAATGAATCTCATTGCGTTCATGGAGACGGTAACTCGTGCGTACGCACTTGTGCTGAATTTTTCATTCATCTGATGTATTAAACAACTAATATGGTTGTAAAATTTTTATAATAACATCACATTATATAGATGATATTGGAGTTAATATTTTATAATATAAACAACAAATAAGGAGGAAGTGGAAGAAGAAAGGAACCTGAAATAGGTGGTGAGATATTAATCTCTTCTTCGGGTTCTTCCTTTTGATTTCATCAAAAGGGATCCTTAAGTTAGATTTATTACTAAGGGAAGGCCTCTAGGAAAATGGGAGGGCCGTTTTGAGGGTATTTAGGTAGAGTTTGGTAGATCCAAATGGCTTTGGAGGTCTGAATTAGATAGAAAGGGGAGTGCCCTTTTATAAGAGGGGTGAGGGGCACCTTAAGAAAAACATAAAATATTATTTTATAATAAATTTTAATTGGGTTTATAATGGCTTCAAAGTGACATATTTAGAGGATAGGGTGGTATGGGTCTCCATCCTCTCAACCAATTGGTTTTAGACAAGTTTAGGTTACCATTTTAACCTTATCATTAATATTTAACTCTAAGATAAATAATATAACTTTTACGGTGTCTTCTTGTATTCTTACACAAAATGGTTAATAAACATACTATAAACTGCCAATCTAAATCCAATTGGTTCATTAATGACATATAGATTTTTATATAATATTTTTAGCTAATCCTTAGTGTTTTAGGACCATTATATCGATTAATAATATAATATTTGTTTTAAAAACTCTTTTATGTCAATTTTTAAACTATTTGGTATTTCGTTTTTTATAAATTCATAAAAGCATTATTACTTCAAAAAAATTCCAATAAACAACCCTAATATGTTATATTAACCTATAAAATTTTTTTAATTCATAAAAGGTCTAAAATTATATTTATCTATGTATTTATAATTTCAATTATGTTAATATTTCATTAATAAGGTAATTACTGCATAATTATTGTATCATAAATAAATTAGTTTATTTAAATTCTAAAAAATATAAATAAAATACCATTATATATTAAATTTTTTTTTCATTCTATTGAATTTTTATAGTTGATTTTATCTTATGTATAACCCTATATTAGAAATGTTTTAGTTATTAAACATTGATTTTAACTATTTTAACTTGTCTTTAAATAAAAATAATAATAAATGTCCCAATCTAATCCATGTGGATCTAAAGGGTAATATTTTATTCCAAAGGTTGTTTTTGGTCTAATTACACTTATCCAATAGAATTAGGACATGTGTTAGGGTGATA
The DNA here is from genome assembly GCA_963277665.1 of Viscum album. NCBI lineage: Eukaryota > Viridiplantae > Streptophyta > Magnoliopsida > Santalales > Viscaceae > Viscum > Viscum album. Next base: position 1,809,098,183 of record OY728123.1, on the reverse strand, counting down.
ATAAAAACATTTTTTCCCTTAATTACCCATTTACTTTTAACCGTGGTAAATAAATGTTAAAAGTTACTATTTTAATGGCCCGGACCTCTCCGGTCCATTACCTTGTGAAAATGTGGTGTTGGACGGGTTTTGGGGGGTCAAGGTGACTTATCCCTAACACTTTGCCAAATTTCCAGTTCTGTGAACAGTGTTTCCAGTTTTATGAACAGTTACAAATCGGTCTCACAGATCGGTCTGACAGATCGGTCTCACAGATCAGTCTCACAGATCGGTCTCACAGATCGGTCTCACAGATCGGTCTCACAGATTGGTCTGACAGATCGGTCTCACAGATTGGTCTGACAGATCGGTCTCACATATTGGTCTCACATATCGGTCTGACAGATCGGTCTCACAGATCAGTCTCACAGATCGGTCTCACAGATCGGTATGAGAGATCGGTTTCACAGATTGGTCTGACAGATCGGTTTTCGTAGATCGGTCTGACAAATCCGTTTCACAGATCGTTCTGACAGACCCGTTTCACAGATCAGTCTGACAGATTGGTTTCACAGATTAGTCTCACAGATCGGTCTGAAAAATCGGCCTCACAGATCAGTCTCATAGATCTGTCGGACAGATCGGTCTGACAGATCGGTCTGACAGATCGGTTTCACAGATTGGACTGACAGATCGGTTTCACAGATTGGTTTCATGTACAGTAATAGTGGGTGAACAGTGTTTCTAGATTCCTATAGTTTTTCCCCTTTTGATATTTCCTTTGACGTAAAATACATTTAAAGCCTTATTTTAGGGGCTCTTAAGTCCGTTTCAAATGCTATAAATCCTATATTAATTATTCCTAAGGCCGAGATTTATTTACCTGGTCAAACCACATGGGTTAATGAGATCTGTTTTTCATGGAGAATTAATCGGATCTTAAACCGTCGCCCAATTAAATCTTAAAAAAAGGGACGAGATATCATTCTCCCTTGCTCGTTCCCATTGTTCTCAGATAAGAGATGCTAAAACCTTTCAATGATTCTCGTAGGAGTTTCACAACCAATATTTACTCCTAGGATTGGTTCTGCTCAGTTTTGGATGCAACAGAACGGTGTCGGTCAATCATCCCAATAAGGTATGTTTTATCATCGTTCCATTGGGTATCATCTTCTCTGGATTCTCCCTTCCATATTATACCATGTAATTTCCATGATTCTAATGGGTTTTTCTTGGGGTTGGTTGGTACTGTTGTACCATGGCATCCTCTGGTGGATGTAGTTGTCATGAGAGGAGGATTGTGACCCATTGCGTGTATAAAGGACGTCAAGACCTCTTCGAGGTAGGGGATTCATGGCTTCTCTAAATGTATATGTGCAATCGAAGAATTAGCATGTTTTAGTCCTTTGGATCACAATGAAATTGACCTAATTAATACTTGAACCGGATTAAAAGAATTGGTTGATCGCATGTTGTTGCTTTATACCGTGATAACAGTTTGCCTCATGTTGTTCTAAATAGAGTGATATCTATGATTTCTTTGATTTTTTGTTTGTTCATGATATAAAGTGATAATGAACTTAAAGCTGGAAGTAATTGTTAATTAATTGGTTAAAGATAAAGAGGCATGTAAATTAATATGGTTATTGTCATTGTTGTAGTTGTTATAATTTGAGGATAATCAAATTAGGGAAGTAAGCATGGTTATTTAATTGTGATAGCTTACTGATTAGGTATCCCGTAATTGGAACCTACGCATAACAAATCTGATAATTCAATATGGATTAAAGAACAAATTGTGTGGGAATTTCTAAAAGGGTTCGGATTTACCCTAATGTTTGTTAAAGGGTTTAGAGCCCATGGTTGTGACTATTTTTTTCCTGCTAATTGTAATGTAATGTGATCCTGGATGGCTATTGTGATGTGTGGAGGCATGGGGGCTTGTGGTTGTGGCAGTGGATGATGCCTAGGGTGGGGAGATGCATCAGCTTATGCATGTGGGTGTCGGGGAGGACACCAGGGGTGATGGAATGGGATGGATGTGGTTACAGGATGCTTGTAGATTCTTTGAATGTTTATCTGCTTTGCTTTTCCCCCCTGCTCAAGGAAGCTGGTCTTGCATACCCATATTCTAAAGGAGGCGAAGACGCACGGGGTATGCCACATTCTTTCCATGTTTTTCCTCTTGAGGGATAATGGGTATATGCTCTTTCTATAGGCGGCAAAGACTTGACGGGTAGTATATCTACTCACCGTGTTGAGCCTCCTTTCTGTTTAGAAGCATAGGATGCTTTTCTAGAATACCATGGAATATGGAATTTTAATTCTGTAATGAATTTTTGATTCAATGGTGAAAATCCACGGGGATGGAGATACTAGAATTTAAAAGGTGATGTGAATTTTAAAAGGAGCAGTTGATTTTTAATGTGATGCCAATTCAGTTTAATGTGGAATTGTTCATGCTTAATTAATGTTTAATGAATTAATTAATGTACAATGGAACTGATAAAATATGAACGGAGTCATCTAATAAAGCTCTTAAAATGTTTGTGTGCTTATAGGATACCTAGTAATAGAAGTAGCAGCCTGGAGTCTGAAAGACGTTAGCTGTAGTTGTATCTAAGACTAGGTAATACCAATATTGTGGATGTGAGTTGTATATATATTCTGTACATTTTGTGTTTCTATATGCTACTCCACCCTGTCTGTAATGGAAACTGACACCCTGGGGATTCTGAGCCCTGGGGGGTGTTTTCCCGAACATTCTGATGGGAGGTCGAATGGCTAACTACCCCCTTGGACCCCACTCTCTTCTCTTGGTAGATCTTTGTGCTGGTAGGCACACTGGTTAGTTTTATCCATATATGTGTGTAGAGGTCTATAATGGCTTATGGTTATTTCACACCCATATATTCTGGATATAGTATCCTATGGAATACTATAGGTGTAATGTGTATAGGCTGTGATGGCTTGAGGATCCCTATTCGGTGTATGAGCTATAATGTCTTGAGGTATAATACCCTATGTATGATACACATTATTCGGGCTGTGGTGGCTCTCAGAACTTACCCGGTTGCTTTTGGTTGTGAGGATGGTGTGGTGCTTTGACCTGGTTTCTGCGGGCAAGCCTTTGTGGTGCACGAGGTGCAGATTGTGGAGCATAGCCCAGGTGTCTGCGGGCAAGCCTTTGGAGAGAGATGCACATGGCATATGTCATTGGGGAAAAGCGGCAAACCAGTGGGGAAGTAGTAGCGGGGTACTCCTGATAATCTTTACTATATGCTATATTCTTGTATACGTTACTTGGTGAGAGTATCCAATTGAGGTTGGGAACTTAGTATACTTGTTTAGGTGTCGATTTAGTTTCACTTGTTGTTCACTAGGATTTAGCATGCTTTCATTACTGTTGCATGAGAGGCTTGGGGAGGATCCTACTGATTATACTATTATAATCACCCTATATATATATAAACTGTTTTTCAGGTCACTTGGAGCAGGTTGGGGACCAAGTTGGTTACTACTAGCTTGTGGTTGGAGGAGGAGCTGTTCGGGCCTGTGGTCGCTGCCGTTTTACATTCGTTTGGGTACTTTTAGTTTCCCCTTTCAGTTGTAGTACTTTTGCATGACATTTCATATATGTACTTGGATTTCTTTTATATTTCAGTTCTGAGTTGGAGTTTATTGGAGTCTATTATATCCCTCTATTCTGCATGTGTTCTCTTAGAGGGTAATGCCTCTCATTTGTATGTTTATTATATCCTCGGTGCTAGTCTCCAACCCGGGGCCTCCTAGAGGCAGGCCTCGGGGGTCATTATCTCTCTTCTCACATTGCCGGACCAGGAGGGGTACACTTTGTGGGGAGGGGGTCGTGACAGAGTGCTATCAGAGGTCTGGTTGAGGGATAGAATAAAGTTTGGAGTTAGGCACAGGTGAGGATTCATGGGATGGTAGGGCAACAGTTTCATTCATGTTTAGAAAGTGGGGTAAACAATGGAGACTGGTAGAGACATAGGCATTTAGGGCCCCCTATTATCTGTTGCACGGACCTTTAAGTTTACGATGGCTACTAAACAAAGTGATACTGGTTGCTGGGTAGAGACCTAGGAAAGGATCATGCATCATTATTCTTTGCGCCTGTGTTTGAGTGGGTAGACCATAGGATAGGTAACCTAAAATTAATAAAACTAAACAATTAATTAATTAATGTTGAGTCTTCCATATTCTAGGCTTAGGATCTCTAACAGTTGTTATTTAACAGGTATGGATCCAAGTCAACCTCCTCATTAGGTTTGGGCAGAAGATGCCCAGCAGGCTATTCAAGCAGATCGCCGCTGGGTAGAGGGTGATGATGATGACACTTAGAGGAAGAAACTCTGAGAGTTTCAGGTCCAGAGTCTACATAAGTATGAGGGATTTGTTTCAGATGCAGTCACAGAAGATTGGTTGGAGGAGGTCGGGATAAGCTTCAGTTCGATTCTTGCTCGGAAAGAACACTTGGTGTCCTTGGTTGTAACGATGCTGCGTAGAGCTGTGAGGCAGTGGTGGTTCTTGTTCCTCAGGGATCATGAGGAGTCAGCGATCTCATGGGAGGAGTTTCGAGATACGTTTAGAGTTGAGTTTATTTCTTCAACTTCGAAGGCATCCAGTCACCAGGAGCTTCTTACCCTTCGACAGGGGGAGCTCTTATGTTCAAAAGTTTGGAATCTGTTTCAGGAACGTTCTACGATATGCTTCAGACCTGTTACCAGATGAGGAGGCTAGGGCGAGGCATTTAGAGGAGGATTTGCATCCAGAGATCCAGCTTCAGGTCACCCCATTTATGCTAAAGACTTATCTTGAGGTGCTGGAGAGGGTAGAGGTTGTTGAGAGGACATTGGCTCGGACCGGATCATCATGAGAGGGGAATCTTCATGATTCCTCATGAAGAAAAGCTTTGGTATGGGGATCCCAGTTTTCAGGGAAGAAGAGTTTCCGTTCACCTAGGGGTAGGTCCCAGCCCTTCCCATCTCGTTTATCCGGAGGCAGAAACTCTCAGGCCTATGCCAAGGGATCAAGCGCTTGTTTTTCTTGTGGTGGTCATGGTCATCAGCAGTTTGAGTGCCCGACTTTTCAGAGAAGTCATCGTGCACCAGGTGCTCCACTCTAGGTTCCTCCGTTGAGGCAGTTCTAGCCGAGGCAGCAGTAGCAGGTTAAACCAGCTTTAGATCACCAGAGGGTAGATGGAGAAGGCAGAGGACAGCCCTATGATGCTCCCCGTCCTTAGAGAGCAGAGCGCGGCCGGGGTGGTGGTCGTCATCAGGGTCAGAGAGGCCATGAAGGAGGTCGTGGTCAGCTCCATGCTCTAGCTTTTCCAGCCACCGGAGAGCCCGATGTCGTTCGAGGTACCCTTTGATTGTTTTCTACATTGGTGTATGCCCTGTTTGATTAAAGATCAACACACTCCTTCATATCACCTACCCTTGTCCATGCTTTGGGACTTGTGTTAGAGAGGCTTCCAGTGCCCTTGGCGTTGACTACGCCAGTTGGAGGTTGAGCCGATTGTTTGAAGTATGTAGAGACTGTGAGCTAGTGTTGGGGAAACACCGCTCTTGGGGAGATTTCCTATGTTTACGAATACAACCATATGATTTCATACTCAGCATGGAATTGTTGTATTCGGTGTAGGATATTGTGGATTGCTACAGGAAGAAGGTCGTTTTCATTGATGCAGATGGAGAGAAAGTGGTGTTTGTTGGTGAGAGAGATCCTCGGATGAGTCCTAGACGAGTTCCATCCTTATCATCCATGATGGCTGGGATGATGCTGAGTTCTTCAGAGGTTCAACAGTTGGTGTTTCCTAGGGTCGTAGAGGAGTACCCTGACGTCTTTCCAGAAGAGGTTGTATCCTTACCCCCTCAATGAGATATTGAGTTTGGGATCGAGCTACATCTAGGAGCGTCTCCTATCTCTATGTCTCCGTATAGGATGACCCCTTATGAGTTACGAGAGCTACGTATTCAGCTTGATGGTCTGTTGTAGTGCGGTTTTGTTCAGCCAAGTGTGTCACCGTGGGGAGCGCCATTTTTTTTTGTGAAAAAGGCTGATGGCAGTTTGCGGTTGTGTGTCGATTATCTTCGATTAAACAAAGTTACAATAAAGAACCACTATCCTCTTCTGCGGATTGATGACCTATTCGATCAACTGAAGGGTGCATGTTGGTTCTCAAAGACCAACTTGCAGTCCGGATATCATCAGATGCGTGTAAAGGATGAGGATATCCTGAAGACTGCTTTCTGTTGTCGTCATGGGCATTATGAGTTTGTTGTAATGCCATTCGGCATGACGAATGTTCTATCTATTTTCATGGGGTTGATGAACGCTATGTTCCGTGAATTCCTAGACAAGTTTGTTGTGGTTTTCATCGACGACATCCTTGTGTACTCCACATCTGAAGAAAAGCACGCAGAGCATCTACGATCTGTTTTGGGAGTTCTTTTCCAACATCAATTGTTTGGGAAGTTGTCAAAGTGTGTGTTTTGGGCTCAAGAAGTTCGTTTCATAGGGTATGTTGTGTCCCAACAGGGATTAGCTGTGGATCCGTCGAAGATAGAAACAGTGGTGTCTTGGGAAGCCCCCAAGACCGTGTCAGTGGTGTGAAGTTTCCTTGGTCTCGCAAGCTATTATAGGAGGTTTGTAGAAAATTTCTCCTGATTTGAGACTCCTCTGACAGCTTTGACCAGGAAGGATCAAGAGTTCATATGGACTGATCAGTGTCAGGCAGCTTTCGAGTATCTAAAGGAGAAATTGGTAAGTGCTCCAGTCCTTTTTCTTCTAGTAGAGGGAGTCTAGTTTGATGTTTTCTATTATGCTTCACATCTGGGGCTAGGCTGTGTTCTCATGCAGTAGAAGTCAGTTGTTTCTTATGGGTCTTGATAGTTGCATCCCCATTAATGCAACTATGCCACCCATGATCTTAAGTTGTCAGCTGTGGTGTTTTCTCTGAGGTTGTGGAGACATTACCTCATTGGTGAGCACTTTGTTGTTTTCACCGATCATAAGAGTTTGAGGTATGTTTTCTCCCAATGTGACTTGAGCTTGAGCAGCATCGGTGGATGGAGTTCTTGCAGGAATACGAATTTGAAATATCGTATACACATGGAAAAGGGAATGTTGTAGCTGACTCACTAAGCTGAAAGTCATGTAATGATGTCGTGCGTGAATCTGGTGATTTTTGGAGAGTGATGGAAGAGCTAACATATTTGCATCTTGATATGGGAGAAGTTGGGGGTAGAGGTTTTCTTTTCCAGATGATGGTGCAGTCATCCCTAATGCAGAAGGTGGAAGAGTCTCAGTTGGGTGATCTAGAGGAGGAATTTTGGAGAGACAGAGTTGTTTGTGGTGAGGCCCATGATGGTTGGTCGGAGGATGAACAACACCGAGTGTTGTATCATGGAAGGCTTTTTGTTCCCTTGGCGATGCGCGAGACGGTTCTATGAGAGTTCCATAGTTCACCCTTTGCAGTACATCCTGGGGTGATGAAGATGTACCGATACATGATGAGTCAGTTTTGGTGGCTTGGGATGAAGTGTATGGTTGTAGAGAGTGTGTCTCAATGTTTTGTCTGCCAGAAGGTGAAGGCCGAACACCGTGATCCTGGTGGTCTTCTACAAAAATTAGAGATTCCTCAGTGGAAGTGGGAGGACATCTCAATGGACTTTGTTACAGGTTTACCTCGAGCTCCGGGAGGACATGATGCTATATGGGTGGTAGTGCATCGTTTAACAAAGTTGGCCCACTTCATAGTGATCAAGGAGTCGAGCTCAGAGGAAGTTTTTTCGAGGCAGTACCTGGGGAGGTGGTGAGACTTCATGGAGTACCTAGGACGATCATTTATGATCTAGATCATAGTTTTACCTCCAGGGTTTGGAGAGGTCTCCAGAATGCTTTTGGCTCTCAACTGTGCCTTAACACTGCTTTTCATCCTCAAACAGATGGTCTGACAGAGCGAACCATCCAGACTCTTGAAGACCCGTTGCACTCTTGTGTTCTTGATTTTGGAGGTCCATGGATGAAGCACATAACCTTGGTAGAGTTCTCTTACAATAATAGTTTTCACTCTACCATCGGTATGGCACCGTTTGAATCCTTGTATGGCCGGCCATTCCGTTCTCTGTTGGGCTGCACTAGGGTCGGAGAGTCAGCAATTCATAGACTAGAACTAGTGAAGAATACAACAGTTATGGTTCAGGTGATTCCTGAGAGGATTAAGACAGCACCGGATCGTCAGAAATCATATGCTGATCAAAGAAGGAGACCCTTAGAGTTTAATGTTGGGGATCATGTGTTTCTGAACATGACTCCCCATCGTGGGCAGCGAAGGTTTGGTCGTGGAAGGTATCTTTCTCCTCGGTTTGTTTGGACTTTCGAGGTGTTAGCTCGTGTTGCAGCTGTGGCGTATCGAGTAGCACTCCCCCCTCAGATGAGTGGGATACATTATGTTTTGCTTGTATCACAGCTCCGTCATTATCTTCATGATGAATCTCATGTTATCGATTGGGGAGAGATCGATATTGATGATGATGCAACCTTCGAGGAGCGACATATGGACATCCAAGAACGTAAGGAGAAGGTGTTCCATGGGAGTTCTATCCCCTTAGTTCATGTCTTGTGGGGAACGGTATTATGGAGGAGAGTACATGGGAGCATGAGTCACAGATACGTGCTCAGTACCCAGAGTAGTTTAATTTTTAACTCCTTTCATGTAATGATGTTTCCTTTATGGTTAGACCTTTTATGTTTTATTTATGTACCTTTAATGTGAGGTTATGTTTGAATTGTTTGGATATGTATTGTTTGTTTCCATACTCCCGAATGTCGTATTTTTTCTCCTGCTTTCGATCAACTCATGGTGGTTTTCCCCTGAGAGGTATCTTATGGGGTGGTTGTTCGGACCCCTCTTTTCTTCTGGGTTGGTTTTTAATTCTTGAGGACGAGAATGTTTTGAGAGGTATCTAATGTAATGGCCCGAACCTCTCTAGTCCATTACATTGTGAAAATGTGTTGTTGGAGGTGTTCTAGGAGGTCAAGGTGACTTATCCCCAACACTTTGCCAAATTTCCAGTTCTGTGAATAGTGTTTCTAGTTTTATGAATAGTAATAGATCGGTCTGACAGATCGGTCTGACAGATTGGTCTCACAGATCGGTCTCATAGATCGGCCTCACAGATCGGTCTCACAGATCAGTCTCACAGATGGGTCTCACAGATCAGTTTGACAGATCAGTCTCACAGATCGGTCTCAAAGATCGGTCTGACCGATCGGTCTCACAGATCGGACAGACAGATTGCTCTCACAGATCGGTCTGACAGATCGGTTTTACAGATCGGTGTGACAGATCCGTTTCACAGATCAGTCTGACAGATTAGTTTCACAGATCAGTCTAACAGATCGGTTTCACAGATCGGTCTCACATATCAGTCTGACATATCGGTCTCACAGATCGGTCTGACAGATCAGTCTGACGGATCGGTTTCACAGATCGGTCTGATAGATCGGTTTCACAGATCGGTTTCATGTACAGTAATAGTAGTGAATAGTGTTTCCATATTCCCACAGTTATGCCCCTTTTGACGTTTCCTTTGACATAAAATACATTTAAATCCTTTTTTTAAGGGCTCTTAAGGCCATTTAAAATTCCATAAATCCTATATTAATTATTCCTAAGGCTGGTATGTATTTACTTGGTCAAACCGAATGGGTTAATGTGATCTGTTTTTAATGGAGAATTTACCGGATCTTAAACTGTCACCCCATTAAATCGTAAAAAAAGGGACGAGATGTCATTCTCCCTTGTTCATTCCCTTTGTTCTCAGCTAAGAGATTCTAGAACCTTTCAATGATCCCCGTAGGAGTTGCACAATCAATCATTACTCCAAGGATTAGTTCTTCACTATTTTGGATGCAATCGAACTGTGTCGGTCAATCTTCCCAGTAAGGTATGTTTTATCATCGTTCCTTTGGGGATCATCTTCTCTTGATTCTCCCTTCCATATTATACCATGTAATTTCCAATATTCTAATGGGTTTTTCTTGGGGTTGGTTGGTACTGTCGTACCGTGGCATCCTTTGGTGGATGCAGTTGTCGTGAGAGGAGGATTGTGACCCATTGTGTGGATAAAGGACGTCAAGATCACATCGAGGTAGGGGATTCATGGCTTCTCTAATTGTAAATGTGCAATCATAGAATTAGCATGTTTTAGTCCTTTGGATCACAATGAATTTGACATAATTAAATACTTGAACCGGATTAAAAGATTTGGTTGATCGCATGTTGTTTTTTTATACCGTGATAACAATTTGCCTCATGTTTTTCTAGATAGAGTGATATCTATGATTTCTTTGATTTGTTGTTTGTTCATGATAGAAATTGATAATGAGCGTAAAGATGGAATTAATTGTTAATTAATTGGATAAAGATAATGAGGCATGTAAATTAATCTAGTTATTGTCGTTGTTGTAGTTGTTCTAATTTGAGGATAATCAAATTAGGGAAGTAAGCATGGTTATTTAATTGTGATAGCTTACTGATTAGGTATCCCATAATTGGAAGCTATGCATAACAAATCTGTTAATTCAATATGGATTAATGAATAGATTGTGTGGGAATTTTTAAAAAGGTTCTGAGTTACCCTCTTTTTTTTAAAGGGTTAAGATCCCATGGTTGTGACTGTTGTTTTCATGCTGCTTGTGGTGTAATGTGAGCCCGGATGGCTGTTGTGATGTGTGGAGGCATGGGGACTTGTGGTTATGGCAGTGGATGACGCCTAGGGTGGTGAGATTCATCCGCTTATGCATGTCGGTGTTGGGGAGGACACCAGGGGTGATGGAATGGGATGGATGTGGTTACTGGATGCTTGTGGATTCTTTGAATTTTATCTGCTTTGCTTTTCCCCACTGTTCAATGCAGCTAGTCTTGCTTACCCTTCATCCAAAGGAGATGAAGACGCATGGGGTATGCCACGTGCTTTCCGTGTTTAGCCTCTCGAGAGGGAATGTGTCTATGTTCTTTCTATAGGCAGCAAAGACTCGAAGGGTAGTATATCTACTCACCGTGTTGAGCCTCCTTTGTGTTTAGAAGAATAGGATGCTTTTCTAGAATTCCTGGGAATATGGAAATGTAATTCTGTAATGAATGTTTGATTAAATGGTGAAAATCTATGGGGATGTAGATACTACAATTTAAAAGGTGATTTGAATCTTAAAAGGATCGGTTGATTTTGAATGTGATGCCAATTTAGTTTAATGTGGAATTTTTCATGCTTAATTAATGTTTAAAGAATTAATTGAAGTACAGTGGAACTGATTAAATAAGAATGGAGTCATCTAATAAAGCTCTTCAAATGTTTGTGTGCTTATATGATACCTAGTCTTAGAAGTAGCAGCCTGGAGTCTAAAAGACGTTAGCTACAGTTGTATCTAAGACTAGGTAATGCCCATAGTGTGGATGTGAGTTATATATAGATTCTGTACTTTTTGTGTTTCTATACGCTACTCCACCCTGTCGGTAAGGGAAACTGACACCCCAGGGATTCTGAACCATGGGGGGTGTTTTCCCCAATATTCTTGATGGGAGTTCGAATGGATGACTACCCCCTTTGACCCCGCTCTCTTCTCTTGGTAGATCTTTTTGCTGGTATGCACACAGGTTAGTTTTACACATATATGTGTGTATAGGGATGTAATGGATTTTGGTTATTTCACACATATATATTATGGATATAGTATCCTATGGAATACTATAGTTGTAACGTGTATAGCATGTCATGGCTGGAGGATCCCTATTCGGTGTATAGGCTATAAGGGCTTGAGGTATAATACCCGATGTATGATACACGTTATGCGGGTTGTGGTGGCTCCCGGAACTTACCCGGTTGCTTTTGGTTGTGAGGATGGTGTAGTGCTTCGCCCAGGTGTCTGTGGGCAAGCCTTTGTGGTGCACGAGGTGTAGATTGTGGAGCTTAGCCCAGGTGTCTGTGGGCAAGCCTTTGGAGAGAGATGCATAGGACGTATGTCATTGGGGAAAAGCAGCAAACCAGTGGAGAAGTAGTAGCAGGGTACCCTTGATAATCTTTACTATAAGCTATATTCTTTTATTCCTTACTTGGTGATAGTAGCTAGGTGAGGTTGGGAACTTAGTATACCTGTTTAGGTTACGAGTTAGTTTGACCTGTTGTTCACAAGGCATTAGCATTCTTTCTTTACTGTTTCACGAGAGGCTTGGGGAGGATCCTACTGAGTATACTGTTATACTCACCCTTTGTAAATATAAACTGTTTTTCAGGTCACTTGGAGCAGGTTGGGTACCAAGTTGGCTACTACTAGCTTTTGGTTTGAGGAGAAGCTATTCGGGCTTGTGTTCGCTGCCATTTTACATTCATTTGGGTACTTTTAGTTTCCCCTTTCATTTGTAGTACTTTTGTATGACATTTAATATTTGTACATGTATTTATTTTATAATTCAGTTCTGAGTTGGAGTTTATTGGAGTCTATTCTATCTCTCTCTAATGCATGTGTTCTCTTGGAGGTTAATGACTCCCATTTGTATGTTTATTATATCCTCGGTGCTAGTCGCCAACCTGGGGCCTACTGGAGGCAGGACTCGGGGGTTATTATCTCTCTTCTCACATTGCCGGACCAGGAGGGGTACACTTTGTGTGGAGGGGTCATGACAAATATTCACTAAAATTCATTTACATCAAATTGAACCATGTTATACTTACTGATATCAACTGTGTCTCTCGGATTTTTGAAATTCAACTCACAGAAAATGTAAAATTATGTTTTATGTATATTTGAAAATGCTCTAGGAGGTGGGTAAAAAATGGTAAAAAGTTCAATTAAATTTATATATGTCTAAAATTATTATAATATGTCTCTAATTAATTAAATTCAACTTATATAAGTATTATGTATCTATTTTAACATTAAATAAATTAAAAAAAATAAATGATTATTTAAATAAAAAGTCGGTTTTAACCAATAACTCAGTGTTTTCACTATTCATCAAAAATTGAATGTTTTCAGAGAAATACTGAAAATTCACCCTAGGATAATTTTGATATTATTAATCCAAAAATGAATTCAATTTTGAAGGATAAAATTTATAAAATTTCAAAAAGTGGGTATTACTATTCATAATGGCTAGTTTATATAATATTTTCATAACATATTGTTGTTTAGTGAAACTCAATATTGTGTACAGCACAAGATATCAAGGAAGGTTACTCTTGCATGTAATAGAAGCCAAGAATAGTTTTGTGTATACTAAAAGCTAATATGGTGTTGCGTATAGCACAAGATAATCTTGGAATAGCGTAAAACACAAGACATCAAATAAATTAGTAATATTTCTCATAAAATCTCGAGGTGTTACATTCTAACCCCCTTAAAATGATTTTTTACCTCCAAATTCATCAGGGTTATAAATTATTTACTACATTAATGTTTCATTCATAGAAACCCACATCATAAAAGGAATACTAAAAATTAATTTTAAAAACTAATGTATGAAACGTAAGGGTTACCCAAATTAACTCATCACTGGGTTTCCACATAGAAGAACATAAGTGAAAATATTGATATGGATGAAAAATCTTACCATAAAGTTGTGATGGAGAGTGGTAGAGAAAATGGCTACAAAAAATTGAATAATAACAAAGCCATAAATATGTGATGATCTAAGTTACCATATAGGACAACGTTTATAGTTTTCAAGATCATTTCTCTAAAGTTGAAAAAATTGGAATTAGAAGAAATACATAATTGATTTTGGTACAATGTCAACGTTGGATATTCCTTGAAAATTTTACACTTCATCGCTTAATGAAATTAAGTTGAATTTGTCATTTTTGAAATGTTAGAAGATCATGAGATACAATGATATGCCATTACATCTGTCTCAAACAAAAAGTTAGCAAAAGTTATTAAATATACAAAAGTGCATCTATGGCGATATTAATCGTACATGGTTCCTAAAATGGACTTATACTTCATCTATCATACCGATTAAAAAAATAAAACTAATTTCTAATAACCAGGGACTTCTTATAGGCCAGTGATTGGATATAAAGGCTTATCTCACTTTGTTTGTGGGTTCTATTCCCACATCCTTATCTGACATGATGGGTTGTCACCCATCCTACGGGTTGTCCTTTTTCTAAAACTAAACTATCATAACATTCCATAAATAATATAAAACAAATTCTAGACTTAAAAAATACAATATAATGTCTGACCTAATTCATTTTAATCTCTAGGATTATTCAAAATACTTCTGTCCAAGCTCATATTATAAAGAAAACAATTATTGGAAAGGTCATGTACTGATCATATAAATACCATCATTTACCCCCATATATCATAAGATATAAATTATTGGTCACATTCCAAACATGATAATACCTTAATCATGTATTCTCTTGAAAAATTAAAACTCATTGAATCTTATTGGTAACATGAATGCTGTCAAAAGATATATCTTTCCACATACCAATTTCCCATTATGTTTATATACTCGATCTAGGATATCACTTTGTCCTTATATCAGTCATGAGCTCATTAATACTATTATACATTTCATTATCTCTTTATACCTTCTTTATTCCCATATCATCTGCATTCCAAAAATATTTCAAACACATTTCATGGTTACTAGTACCATATAATTGTTGAAAATAACAAAAACTAATACATAGATACTCCAATATTCCATGATACTAAAAATCAGATTCCAGAACACTATTTTGGAATCCCATTACATAAAAACATAGTCATTCCACCACATCGTTGTCATATTCATCATCATAAATAGTGATCACATGCGACATCCCTTTGTCCTTTGCCTTGAGAGGTGGTTGATGTCGATCATCATTAACCCTGGGATTATGGAATTTGTTAGCAGAATTCCTCATTTTCTTGCACTTGAAGCATTGAAGTGTTGGTGGTGAGTTCTCTATAGTCTTCTCTCTGTTCAAATCATTAGATATCTTTTTACCATTACTTCGACACTCAGCTAATCTAAGACCTTATTTTCCACACATAAAACATTTTCTAGTCCCTTTAAGACAATCTCCACCATGCTTCTTTCAACACTTTGAGCACAATGAAACATTCATCTTTTTTCACCATTGTTTTGAGATTTTTCCCTGAACTCTATCTTTTGTTTCTTGTCAAAACCATGAGATAGATATATTGCACCAACATTTTGTTCTACCTTGATAGAAAAATGCACAATTTATTTATAGCTACTAAATTATTTTATATTTAATGCCCTTCGATGACGTGGTTTTTTGAAACTGAAGAATCGATCAACATTACTTTTAGGTTAGATGATAAAGCCATATGCATACCATGAAAGCCTTGAAAAATTAATCTTGTATATACAACAGATTTTTCATCCTTTTTCTTGAGCCCATGGAAATAATTTTCCATATTTGTTCAAAGAATACGAGGGATGTAATTATTGAAAAACATGTTCTTGATCTCATCCCATTACATGGATTCTTGGGGCCTTTTATTCCTAATTAGAGTCCACCACTAGTCTGTTTCACCTTCTAAATGGTAAAAGGATAAAATTAATTTTTCATGTTATTAATAGCGTAGTATGTAAAATATATTTTCAATGATACTAATCCATTTTTAAGAAACAAGTTGATTAGAAGACCCACTAAAATAAGGGGGACGTTGCCTCATTAAGGACTCAATAGAATTTTATTTTCTTCTCTGGTCATTTAGAAGTCCAGAATGATTCATAGCTTGTATAAGTATAAAAATAGGATTTTGCACTCCATATCCCATTAAATTGGTTTTTTCAGGAGGACAATCATTGCATTTTACATTACATTGATCAACATGGTTCATTTGGGTTCCATCCATCGTCTAAAACTGAAAAGGAATTTTGTGAGAGGAAAAAAATCATACTAAGAAAACAACATAATCAAGGGGAGTACTTTCAATATCTAACATCTTAGGTTTAATTCTAACATAGTTACCATAATTATAAGACTATAGAATATACTTATACATAACCTAAGATACATCCCTTGACATACCTTATAAATATATTTAGGGATTTCACTAACATTTTCGCATCCTAGTTTACAAAGGTTAACTAAACCTTTCCTCTGATACCAAATGTAAATACCAACACTTGATGTACATGGACATTACCTTACTTTTTTGGAATACCTAATACATAACATAAACAGACACCCATGGAAATTAATGGTAGAATGTCTTTTGAAACTCAGAACATAATATTCTAATCATGGTGAAAGATCTTCATCATCTCCCATAAAGATCTTCGCCTTTGGTTTTCTTACCTAAAATCCTTCTTTATATCCTGGTAAAAAGAAAAAAAAAGGATGATCTCAAAGGCTCAGTAAGGGTAAGAATGGAGAAAATAAAACAAACCATATACATTTGAACTTAAAAACTTGAACATTAAGTGAAAACATCAAAATCATGAGCAATGACATAAAACATGTATGTAAATAAGACATAGATCGTAATAGAACATCAATCATGATAAAATATCATGGGAATAAAACATGCAATTGTGGAAACCATTAAGCACATGTTATTATTTCCATTGTATACAATGAATTTCTTCCATGACCATCATAGTGGACAAAGTCCATTACTGTATCGGGTTTACTTTCTGTTCCAGCCCTGTATTACTGAACCAGATTCACTTTCTATTCCAACCATGTCTATCTCATGAGATATAAATTTTTACCCAATTCTTTTGAGGGAGATATAGGTCCCACCCATCTCATAATGAAATCATTCTTACTTGTGCCACAAAATAAACATAAATCCTTCATCATAACCCAAAGAAAAAAACTGAGTTTCATAAACATCATCCCATCGTAACATAATCAATGTAAAATAAATTGATATCATTTCATCATAAGAAGAGTCAAGCAATGGATATAATAGAGGAATTATAATTGAAACATAATAATACTAAATAATGTCATCTTAGATGGAAAATTGTTTTGAAAAAACAATTCAAATGAATTCTTGAGGAAAATATCCATTCTACTTAAAAATCATTTTCATATCACAAAATACCGCTCACTATTAAAAGAAAATGATTTTTTTGACAATAATCATAAATACTTGTAGAGGAAGATTTATGAAAATTAGGTGTTGTGAAACCATAAAAATTGTTTCATGCTTTATAAGTTAAAACACATTATCCTCGTACTTTTTATAGAAAAGTCAAAAATTACCTTGTATGGTAAACAAAAGAATGATTCCATCCATACAATGTTGTAATAGTCAAAATATGGTAAAAAGAACTTTAAAAATACATAGAATAATAATAAACACTTTATGACAAAAAAATTTATGGACATGGAGGAAAAATATAACCCTAGTAAATAATTACGTATAAGCAAACTCAGAAAAAAAAAATGTGATTTGCAAAATTATCCCTTATCTTATGTCCAATTTCATCTATATGTATCTGAGACTCCTGTATAGTGGGTTTAAACATAGTATTAACTTTTCAAATAACCATAATATGATTTATGATATCATATATGATTCACTTATGACTTTATATTACCTATTCTTTTGTAAATTCCATGTTAAAGCAGCATTTTGGGTAACATCGTTCGATTTATCATACCTGTTTTGACTTGTTGTTCTTGATATTATTACTTATATCCTGATTTAATTAATTCCATAATGTAAAAAATGATTTATATATAATATATATTCAGAATATAAATATATATGATAGATTGATAAATAGAATGGAATACACCGCTCATGGAGACGGTAGGTCGTACATACGCACAAACGCTATTTTTGTTTCCTTAAGGAATTGAATGGAATCAAGTAAATGAAACATATATGTAAATAAATCCAGAATAATTATTTTGTAATATATTTCATTATTATTTATTATATATACTTTATAATAATACTTGAATGGTTAATTATGGAAAATGAATCTCATCACGTTCGTGGATATGGTAAGCCATACGTACGCACGTGTGGTGACTTTTTCATTCATATGATGGATAAAATAACTAATATGGTTGTAAATTTTTTTAATAACATCGCAGTATATTTAGGATACTGGATTTATTATTTTAGAATGGAAAAAACAAAGAAGGAGGAAGTGGAAGAAGATAGGAACTTGAAATTGGTGGTGAGATATTTACCTCTTCTTCGTGTTCTTCATTTTGATTTGATCAAAAGGGCTCTTTAGGATCACTTCCTGACAAAACGAAGGCCTATAGGATGAATAGATGACAGTTTAGAGGGTATTTTGGTATGGGTTTTCTGAGCCAAATGGTTTTATAGGTTTGAATTTGAATGAAGGGGGAGTTCCCTTTTATAAGGGGGTGATGGGAACCTTCGAAAAAACATAAAATATTATTTTATAATAAATTATTATTCAGTTCATAACGACACCAATGTGAATTTTTTAAAGGATAGGGTGGTTATGGGATTAAATCCTCTTAGCTAATAGGTTTTAGAAAAGTTTATGTTGCCATTTTAACCTTATCATGTAGATTTTACCCTGTGTTAAATAATTTAAATTTTACCGTGTTTTCTTGTATTCTTACACTATATGGTTAATAAACTTACTATAAACTACCAATCAAACCCCAATTGGTCCATTAATGTCATATATTTTATTATATAAGTCTTTCTTCCAAAAATTATAGTTTTAGTACCATTATATCAATTAATAATATAATATTTGTTTTAAAAGCTTTTTTTGTCAATTTTGACACTATGTGGCATTTTGTTTTGTCTAAATTCATAATAACAATATTACATCGAACAGAATTCATATAACAAACCCTGATATGTTATAATAACCTATAAAATTTGTTTAATTCATAAAAAGTATAAAATTATATTAATTTTGTTATTTATAATATCAATTATGTTAATATTTCATTAATAATGTAATTACTGCATACATATTGTGTCATAAATTAATTAAATTATTTAATGTCTAAAGAATATAAATAAAATAAAATATGTAGGAAATAATTTTATATTTTATAGTCTAATTAATCTTATTTATAACCCTATATTAAATTTTTTTAGTTATTAAACATTGTTTTTACCTATTTTAACTCTTCTTTAAATAAAATAATAATTAAAGTCCTATTCTAGTCCAAGTGAACCTAAATGGTAATATTTTATTACTAAAGTAGTTTTTGGTTGAATTAAACCTATCCAATATTATTATGACATGTGTTGGGGTAATAAGAATATAATTTTTACACTTAATTACCCTGTTTAGTTTTAACCGTGGTAAATAAAAGTTAAAAGTTACCATTCATCAGAAATTATTTTCATCTCATTGAACCACATTTTACTTACTGATATCAACCGTGTCTCTTGGATTTTTGAAATTAAATCAATAGAAGCAGTAAAACTATGTTTAATGTAAATTTGAAAATGCTTCAAGGAGGTGGGTAAAAGATGGTAAAAATTTCAATAAAAGTTTTATATATCTAAAATTATTATAAAATGTTTCCAATAAATTACATTGGAATTATATAGGAATTATAGATCTATTTTGACCTAAATTAAATTTAAATAAATTAAATTATTATTTATATTAAATTTCAAATTTAACCAATTACTCGGTGTTTTCACTATTGATAAAAAAATGAATTTTTTCAGAAAAATACCAAGAATTCACTGTAGGCTAATTTCGATATTCCGAATCCAAAACTGAAGTCCATTTTGAAAGATAAAATTTATAAAATTCCAAAAAGTGTGTATTACTATTCATAATGGCTAGTTTATATAATATTTTAATAAAGTAACTTTGTTTTATTTAAACTGAGTATTGCGTACAACACAAGCTATCGAGGAAGGTTTATCTTGCGTGTAACAGAAGCCAAGAATAGTGTTGTGTATACTACAAGATAATACGGTGTTTCATATAGCACAAGACAATCTGGGTGTAGTATAGAACACAAGAAATCAAGGAAATTAATAATATTTCTCCTAAAAGATCCTGGTGTTACACACAATTTCATCGTCGTATCTTATATTTAATTAATTTTAGTGTTTTTTCTTTTTTTATCACGTATTTTTGTATTATTTTATAATTTATTTATCTTAATTTTATATTTTTAAGTTATTCCTATTAATATAATATTTTATTATATTTTATTAGTTTATATTTCTTTTTGTTTTTTTAAATTCTTTGTTTTAATGTTTTTCTAAAACCATTATACAACATTTTATATAAACATTTTTTTCATTTTATATTTATTTTTTTGATCATTTTAGATAATTAAACATGTTTATATATATAATTATTTTTTATAATAATATAACTATATATATTTATAATTTTAAAATTTTCATAGCAAAATAATAAAATAATTTCATATATTTATAAAATATATTATATTAAAAATATATTAGTTTTCATAAATTTTTTTTTATACTTAACTTTTATTATTATCACCATTATCATAATTAACTATAAATTTCATATAATAAATATTTCCAAATTGAAACATTTATAATTACAAATAATTCCATTATTTAAATTCAAATTCCTATAAGTTATTTATTAAAACAAAAGTTATATAAAAAATAGTTTATTAATTTATAAAAATCAATTCATTATATTAATATATATAAGGTAATAATTATATTATAAACATAACTAAATAAAATCAGTTATTTATTAACAAAATTTCATGTAGGAGTCTTATTTTAATTTCTGCATTGATTTATAGCCATTTATAATTGGTAATTTAGTATTAATTAAAAACATTTAAACATTTATTTCTAATATTAAATAATTATTTAAACAAATTATACTTTAATTATAACTTGTGATGTTACATTTATCCTCCTTAAATCAATTTTTACCTCACAATTCATTTGTTAGACGTTAGAAAATTATAAATTTCCATCTTTAAAATATAGAAAAACTAGAACTTCTAAGGGAACATAATTATCTGAATAAAATTTTATGAGGGAAATTTTTTTTCCTCAAAACACAATTTATGTTATCAATATTTTTCTAGACTTTGCTCGGATACCATGTGAGATGCCCCGAACTAGGGTTTTCGGGTTTAGCACATAAAAATGATATTTATTTTTTATAACATAACTAAAAAAATACACCAAGCATTTTATATGCCAAATTTCTTTTTTTTTGGATTTAGAGAATTAGACATATAAATTAAAAATATTTACATATAAATTTTTAAAATATCTTCATGGGAAAAAAGTCATAATATAAAATGTACATAATGAATAAATTATACTAAACCTATAAAAATTATTTAAAACATTGGATGGGTATTTATTTTTCTCAAATGGGGGGTTTAAAATAATCATTAATAACTTTTAAAATATTTCTTATGATTAAGTAACTATATAAAAATGATTTGAAAAATATAGAAATTTAAAAAATCATATTATTTTATAAATTATTTATTTACAATTTATTAGATTTTTGATATACTTACTTGGATTTCTCAATTATAAAATAATAATTTTGATGGGTTAATTATGATACTCATAGTCCATAGAGAAAATTGTAAGTCTAATTAGCCATATAAAATATAAGACATCATCCCCTTAAGGTCATGGATCTACTCCCTATTCTATAACACATCATTCAATACTCTAGTTTTAATTATTAGAAAAAAATTAATGGACCTTTCTTTCTCACTCAAGGCCTAAAACCATTTCAAACCCCGTAAATAATTTATTTTCTTAAATTAAAATACTCTTACATACATATTAGCATGACATAATAATATGTAATTTATATAATTTTAAAAATTGTGGAAATCCATTCTTATAAAATATTTCCCTTATTTTAAAAAAAGAAATATAAATTATTAATTAATTAAATGAATGCTAGAATAAACATGCATGAAATGCCAATAATATATTAGATGATAACAATATATATTTCTATTAATTACATATATTGAGATATAAAAAAAATTTAAACATGAAATAACATCTTTAATCATTACCATCCTACTAAAAAATAATGGTACACATAAAATGATAGCTTATACATAAAATAATAACTTTTACCATATTCTTTATAAAATAAACAATTTAATGATATTAATAATAATGAAATCATTTAAAATTAGTGTAATTCATTAAATAATTAATTTTCAACAATATAAATATATAAATATATTATCTTAATATAACTTGATAATTGGATTTCATAGAAGGGTTATAAGTTAAATCATTGTTTAAAAATAAATTAGAAATATTATTTTCTAAAACACAAAAACTAGATAAAATTAATGAACAACTAATAAACATATATTTTAGAATTTGAAAGAATAAATATAATTAAACATATATATACATGTATATAAAATTTTAAACAAAAAATTACACTTAAATTTAACTTTGACCGACAAGAACATATTGGGAACACCAGAAGAAAAGTAAAAAGGGTGTGCAAGTCACTAACCTCTTACGTAGATTGTGTAGTGCTCAAGTAGGAAAGCAAAACTCAAGAAAGTCATAAAGGACATATATGATATAATCATCCAGGTGAAATAATGAATCACTCATTTATAAAATCTAATTTTTAATTTATATAATAATTATATAATAACTCAATTATTTCATTCAATCCTCCAAAAAGAAGATACACCCACAATCCAAAGAATGATTATTATTGATTGTCTCATTATTTTTTCTTGCATTACAAAACACAGAAACCAAAAATATGTGATGTATGTATATATTTATATTAATTATCTTACAATCTATTCATCATAAAACATCCTTAAAGTGTAACTACAATAATTTTTTTACATCCCATGTTTTCACCATTTCTTTATCTTATATTTTTTTAATTCATTTTAATGTTTTTCTTTATTTCTTATCTTATGTTTTTATATTTTTTATCTCTCATTTCTCTACATTTCCTTTTTTCTTGTCACATTTATTAATGAAATATATTATTATATTTTATTAGTTTTTCTAGGTATCTATTTTTTTATATTCTTTATTTTACCCTTTCTTACCATTATGTCACCTTTTTAAAAAACAATTTAGTTCTTTATAATTGTCTTTATAAACTTTTAGTTTTATAAACATATACATATATATAATTATTTTTCTTATAATAATATAATTTTATATATTATATTTTCCAAATTTATAATACAAAATTAAAATATTATTTCATATATTTATAAAATATATTATCGTAAAAAAATAAGAATTTTATAAAATATTTTTCTAAAATATTTAACCCTTTATTATATTAATTATTAATATTATTAATATTATTATTATTATTATTATTATTATCATTACAATAAATTATCATAAATTAAATATATCCAATTTTATAATTTTATAATTATAAATAATTCTTTTACTTAACATAAAATTCTTGTAACATATTTTTTAAAATAAATGTTATATAAAAAATAAATAAATAATTTATGAAAATAAAATTCATTATAATAAAACATATCAAGAAATAATTTTTTAATAAATTTAAATAGATAAAATCAATTATTTATTAATAGTTATTCCCATATGAATTTAATTTCAATTTCTTTATTTATTTTTTTACATTATTTCTTGATAATTTAATCTGAATTTCAATTTTTTTATTTTTTTCAATGATAATATTAAATTATTTTGAATATGAGTATTATTTTTATTAAAACGTAGGTTGTTACACTTTCCATCCTTAAATTTGTCATATAATAAGTCAATCATAAATAATACACATAATAGCTAGCCATGGAATGAAATGTGTATCATTGTCATTTCATAAAGCTTAACCGAAATGTACATCCAAATTTTTTGCCTGAAATATGGTATTTAAATCATATTAAGAAATTCATAAAGGAAAAATAATAATAAATAAAGATAAACTATGTCTAAAAAAAGGGGAAAATGTAAAAAAAATAGTTTAGTATCCTTGTAAATGTGTCGATGAAGTAGGATTTTAAGAGAAGTGGTAAAGAGTCATTAAAAAGGATAAGAGAATAATAATTCGCATAAAAATAGAAGTGAACTTAAAAGGTTTTTCAAAGAAGAATTATATTTTTATAAATCATTGAAATTTTAAAACATTTCATTTAGGGGTATTATAAATTAGGGAACTAAAATAGAGAAGTTCCCATTAATCATTTTTTAAAATGGAATTAAGAATAAAACCTTTAATATGTTTATATCCCCAATAAATAATTTTTAAATAATCATAGTATATATGTGTGATACATATATATATATAATATATAATAATTATATAAGAATAATTAAGTGATTAATTGGGAAAGATATAGGGAGAACATAACTAAAAGGATATTAATAGGTTCAGTTACATCTTATACCTTGTGTCTGAATGTGGTCTGCACTTGCAGTTAATTTAATTGATAATAAAATTATATTCATTAATCAATTAATTAATAAACTATTATATATATATATTATTTATTTCAATTTTATTAAGTTCATTAATGACAATTTTGATGATTTATAATGTTAAATTTCATCATTCTGGGAGTGTCTCTTATTAGGGTATCTGGTATGTTAATTATATATTATTATGGATGTTAATGTTAAATGTGAGAAATTCTACAGAAATGAAGTTATATGGTATTAATTAACATCACAAAGTTTAAATATCCACTAATATAATTTTTTATATAATTATTATTATTCATATGATAAAATGTTAATGAAAATTAGTGTTTTATTTTTACTATTTTTACAACGATCACAAACTTGTTTCATTTTATTGACTATTATTTTTATATATTAGTTCCACAAAATGAAATAGGTTATATCAAACATATAAATATATTAATTAACCCTAATAATGGTTTTATGATAATACTTGAAGGTGGTAATGAGAACAAAATTTGTTATCCATAGAGATGGTAAACAACTATATTTTGGACTAGAGTCTCAATTCATTGAATAAATGGAGATGAGAAAAGAGGTGGATAAAATTTATTCCATTATAAATATAACATTACAGAATATAATGATATAGATGTTAATATGTTTTAATTGATGATGGAGTTTATGAGACGGTAATAGATAAAATGAAATTAGAAGATATGGTTTGAGAAAGTTACCCATTTAGTATCATCTCCAAGAAGAACCCCTTAAAAAAATTTGAATTTGTCTTTTGGAGAGACAAGAATCTCTATGATGTTTGGAATATGATTTTTAATTTAATTTTATTGAATATTGATAGCATACAAGGCTTAGAATCTAGGAGAAGTGTGGTGAGGGGTGGTATTTATAGGAGGAGATGGTTTTTTTGAATATTTTATTAATTATTTTATTATTTTGGATCAAGACTATCAAAAGTGATAATTACTATGAATAAATATAGTAACTTTTTCAATATTACTCAAACCAATGGGTTCTACCATCAACCGATAAACCAATATCTCTGTATTTTTCTTTTAATGCTAAATAAAGTAAATTATTGTATTTCACTGTTCACTAAAAATTCAATTGTTATAGAAATAACCCAAAAATTTACTCTAAATATTTTTCATCCTTCATCTTTAAAATATAAAATCAATTTTTTGGAAATTTTTTTCTAGATATTATAAATTTAATTTTAAAAGAAAATCACCATTTATTCAAAAAATATTGATTTTAATATTATAATCATTTTTATAACCCATAGAAAAATTATTCAAGGCCTCATAAAATTAACTTGTAATTATATGAAAAAATATTAACGAATGAATCTATTTTATTAATATAAATTAATTATTAAATAATTATATAAATTATTAACTATTACTTAGATATTTTAATTTTATAAAAAATACAACACATAATTTATCATTTGTAAAAAAATTCTTCTTATTCCTTGATATAAATATATTATTATTTAATTTATAAGAAATATAAATTTTATTTACACTTTCATAGGTCACTTTTTTATTTGAATGATTGAATTACTATTCCTAATGGTCATATTACAATTTCTGTAGTTAGGTTACTATTTGAATGGTATACATTCCTTAATTTCTATAAATACATCTTATTTGATTCATTATTTATTCACTTCTACTTTCCCTCAAAGTTATATATTGTTATCTTCAAATTTTATGATATATTTTTAACATTATTATTTTTCTATATATTCCTTCTTATGTATGTTATTTCTAATGGATTGGGAAGATCCAAATTTCCCCACTATTACTATCGTATATTTGTTTTATTATTCAACTATAATGTAAAGAAATATTATTTGTTTTTTTTTTAAATTTATCATTATAAATTTATGAGAATAAGGTTTTTATTTGGTTCTCTATGTTATATATGTGTTTCACGATATAATTATAAGAATTTAAATTCTATTGATAAAATTCATCATCTTAACATCTTCCCCTCATATGAAATTTCACCCATAAGATTTATTTTAACATCATAACGAGGAAATAAGTGGAGATACCTTTCTTTTGTTATTCCTATAGTTCTCATTTCTCCTCTGCATACTTATGGTTTCTCTATAGTACCTTGATATAGTGAGTGGCCTTCATGTTACATATAACCTTGTCTCTATTTTCTAATCTATTCACCGGTTTCTCTTGATAAGATAGATCATATTTTATTTGTACAACCCTTGAGATTAGTAGAAATAAGGGATATGATATGTACTTCTTTAATAGGGATTCGTCGAATACGTCATGTAATATAGCCGAAGTTGGTGTAATTTGTTTTTGTTTGACCATAACATTGATCATATCAATAAAATCAAAGGGTGAGATATACCTGGTACTTATGTTTACTTTATTCAAAAATTTAATGTCAATATTCCACAAAGAAACACAGTGGAAAAACATCTAACAACCCTCAAACTCTATTTCCTTTTAATGAATATCTTCATAGATCTAATGTCAACTTTGGGCTTCCCGTACATGCTTCTCTATTGTCTACCATTTTTTTATTTCCTCAACAGTTTCATACCTTAAAATCATATTCTCTCCAAAATCATTCTATAAAGTAGGTGTTCATCATATATTTCCTTATAAGTATTCATATGGATCTATTTGGATACGTGAATATAAATTATTATTGTATGATAGTTATCCAATGAAATTTATTGATATCATTATTCTTTAAAGTCCATTTAGAATGATCTAAATATGTCTTAGAGTGACACATTATTCTGATTAGATTTTCCTTTAGTTTTGGGATGATAAGCCATACTGATGCTCAACACAATATTTTGAGCATCTCAAAGAATATTCCAAAATATTGAGGTAATTATCAAATAACAATATGATGTAATTTATAATGTTACATTTTGACACCTTAGAACTTATTTTATTTATATTTGTCCATGTTGGTTAATATTTAAGTCCATTTGAATCATAATAAAGTGAGACGTCTTTGTAAGATTATCCCTATTGACCGATATAGAATTATTTCATATATATGTCTTTAGATATATAGTGAAAATTAATATAGAGTTGTTTTTTTATTTTCATGTTATTATGGGTAATGATTTTATCATCCCGTTTTAATATTACTTTTTTCATTCACCAGATGACATACAACTAAACTTGATGCATATTTAGTGATGTTCTTCTTAATCTTTGTAAAGACCCGTAAAAATTGAAGGGAAATTATTTTATTAATTTTCTTTGGGGTTTTAAAAGAACGCAGTTTCTGACGGCACCTATTTCCGAGGCCCAGTGTGCCTGGAATTATTTTCTAAGGTTTTTCTCAAGTACGTTCA
The DNA here is from genome assembly GCA_963277665.1 of Viscum album. NCBI lineage: Eukaryota > Viridiplantae > Streptophyta > Magnoliopsida > Santalales > Viscaceae > Viscum > Viscum album. The sequence goes on along the minus strand of OY728123.1, from coordinate 1,809,070,432 downwards.
GTGAACGAACGAGCGAGTTTTTCTAACTTTGGAACCAGTGCTCGGAATCGAAAGCTGATGACACCAATGGAATCGCAGCGCTAGTAATTGATTAGATACACCTTTTCTAGAGTTGTGTTTTCTCGGGTGTGGTTTATAAATTTTGGGGTTAAGTAATGGAATAAAATAAAAGTGGTGCAACCAATTTTATTTTATTTTTGTTTACCCTAAGCTTAGTGGATGAAGTGGGACCCATAAAATCCTACCCACTAGGTTGGATAATTGTGAGGTGGGACCCATATGAGCCCCTCGTTGCTTTTCTTCCTAAACCTCCCTCTATTAATAAGGTAACGCACCCCCACCCCTACTAAGTGGAAGTCAACCCTTGTGTTTTTCTGTTTATGAAACGCCTTAATTAATTTTAACGGTTTAAACATTTCAATTAATTCATTTAATTGATTGTTTCATTTTTTGGATTTCAAAATGCATGGCTTGAGAAATAAAATAAGACAAACTCTTAATTTATTAAGGGGTTTTGGGTTGTGAGAGGCTGGGGAGATTTTTCTCATGTTCTTGAAGTTATTCTTCCTCGACGAAGAACGTGAATAACGTGAACAACACCGACCTCCAACGACGGAGGACGGTGAGAGACGCCTTCCTTGGAGATCGACGACCAGATGCGCATCACCTCATTATTTCTTTCTGTGTCAAGGGAAGGGAGAAACCGTTCCTCTGCAACACGACGATCCGCCTTCTTCCATGGCGATCAATTCTGCGATGTCCCTTTCCGCGACGAACCCTCTCTCGACGACGCTTGAGGTAGGGGTTTATTATAATTGTTTGTTCGTGATTACTTCCATCACTTTCTTCTTTTCAATTTGAGCATCCTGATATCAAAATAATGGGAGGAGGTCGGACCAAAAAAACACGGCCGACCCTCCTCTCCCTTGTTTGTGTGATTTTGTTGCAGCACGTGAAAGGCGGCGCGGTGCCGTTGCACAGCGCGGAAACTACGAGTTCGGGCGAAGACGGGCGGCGCCGTCGTGTCGCAACACTGAATTAAAATAAGATGCGGCACTATCGTGCTGCACTGGAGAACCTATAGGAGACCGCGGCCGGAGCAAGGCTGTGACGGAAAGGCGCGGAGCCGGACGGACCAAGGCCGCGGCTTTAGGCCATGGCGGAGTAGGGACCGGTGGCCGGTTCTAGGCCACCAGCGTCGAAGCAGGCGGACCGGCCAATGCCAGTCCTATGGTGGCAATAGTCGGCCGGCCACAGCGGGCCGGCTGGTCAGAGGAGGAGCCGGGGGTTACGACCCCTGGATGGCCGGACAGCAGCAGCCCCCCACATGGGGGCCGCAGTTACGAAACAGGGGGCAGTGCCCCCCCCCCCCCCTCACCGCTCGGTCGTTTTGGCCGAGCCACCGGGCCGCTGGCCACGCCACCGCGCCGGGCCGCGCCATCCGGGCTGGGCTGCACCCAAGCGGGCCAGACCCAGACCCGGTTCAGGTCGACCCGGTTCGGGCCGACCCAGGCAGTCTCGGGCCGGGTCGGACCGGGCCCCAACCCCCCAATACCGGACCTCTCTCGGTCATTTTCCCATAACATGGGCTACGGACCTCCGATCGACGCACCGTCAGGAGAGATTCAATCATTGGACTGAGGCAGTCATTTCAGTATATTACAATCCTGGTTTCGGAGTACCTTGAGTTTGGCCAGGTTGGTTCGTACACGAAACCAACTAGGCCCTCGGAGTGGAAACGCTTGTAACTTGAGCTTTGGACGTCCCATCGACGTGCAGTCGATTTTAATGGATTCCTATTAGAGAGACGAACCTTTTTGACATACTCCGTTCGAGGGTTGGATGCAGTTGGAGTACGGTCGGGCTGGTTTTGACTTAAAAACCAACCGGGCCCCTAGGACAAAAAATCCAATAACTCTAAGGCCGGGCGTCTTATTGATGCGCCGTCTGAGACGTTGAGTTCCTGTTGACGATACAGAACTTTTGAATACATCAAATTCGGACTTTGTGTCAGTTGATGTATCAGCCCCTCGGCTCATGGAGCGGACCCTCCCGAATGAGCTTGCTGTGTGTGGGAACCCTAGAGCTTGCTGCGACTGCGATGACGATGACGACTGTATAAAAATCTTCCGTGGATTCAACGGCGATGACTACAGCACTCCGCGATCCAACGTCGATCAGTGCTACCGATCCTATGTGGTTCAGATCTTGTGTGGGTCAGCACTTAGCGGTCATGTGTGGGCCAGTGCCTACAGATCCTGTGTGGCTCATTACCGGGGTTAGTACCTATAGATCCTTTGTGGGTCATTACGGGGGTTAGTACCTATCAATCATGTTAGTGTCTGATGGTTTATATGAATCAGTGGCTACTTCTGATCATCAGTATCATCTTTTGAAAAGTATACCTGTGTGATCTAAATCTTGACATTCAATCACTATCTTCGATATGATTAACTTGCTTTCTGGTGTGGGTTGTGTTGTGTTATCTTGTGTGGACGTGATCGAATTTGGGCTCAGATGATGGAGGTGAACTGGAATTGAATACTTAGGTATATGTATGGGAATATACCTAAGTAGTGTCGGATGTTACTTCATGTTTGTATCTTTCCTTTGTGGATTATCCTTTGTGGATTCTGGGTGACCTTAGGGGGTCTCGGGGTCCCTACTGAGTAGCTTTTACTCACCCCTGCACGGGCTATGCCTGCACTATATTGTGTTGGATGCAGATGATGGACATCGTAGATTGTGGTTGAGGCTTGCAGAGCAGGATGATACCAGGAGGTGGACCACTGGGCAGGAAGTACTCGGAGCAGACAGTTGGACCCAAGGAGCTGTGGAGGCTATCTGTACCCACCCTTCAGGTGGAACTTCTAGTGGGCGTCTAGACATTGCGGCTTTACTTTCAGTTGCTATTATCCCTTTCCAGTTGTACTTTACTTCCAGTTTGAGTTTGTATTCTGCCCCACTTACTTTTCCGCACTTACTATTGTACCTAGTTTTTACTTAGTGTTTACATCTCCTTTCTTGCCATGTGGTGTTTTTTTACTTTTCAAAGGAAATGTCTTCCCGTTTTTTTATCGTTAATTACACCTTGGTGCTAGTCGCCAACCCCTGGACTGTAATACCCCGACCCCAGTTACCCAGAGTCGGTGCATTATTACATAACACTGGCATGATCACATGAAATATCAAATCTCGAAAGACCGATTGGTTTAGTAGCCTTGGAAACACTAGATATATTCATAATGTTTTACATTACATCATAAAGTGAAAAACTTCTACAAAAATATAGTGTCTCCATAGTCCACACTATTATCCCCACATACTATCCCTGTAGGTCATTCATAACATACTTCTTCACATCCTGGGAAAAATAAAACATAGAAAAGGGGTGATCTCAAATGCCCAGTAAGGATATCAATAAAGAGGAAAATTTAAAAAAAATCATAAACATTTAAGACAATTTATAAATAAAACAAAAGCCTTTTAAACTTGAACTTCAACATGGTATGACAAAAGTAAAATGAAATAATGCCATTTACTTATTCACATGGATATTCTACTAATCGAATAATCACATGCAATATCAATAACCACTTTCATAATGATGGAATGCATAATGCCAGACAATCATAACCACATAGCCAAGGCCTTGTGCCAAGACTACAAATAAGATTTTCCCAAGGCCTTGTGCCAAGACACTAGTTTGTCTCATGAGACCTACCGATGCCTCGAGGAGCTATAGCGGGCTCCACCCGTCACATATTAAGTCCAATACATTCCCATATGAAAAGGTTTAAACATAACGTAAACATTTGTATTAAAACTAGCATACGAAATGTCAATACTTTCACCATAAACCATGAATGGTATAAAAATAGCACATCTATAGTCAAACATATCACAAAACCTTCAATACAACATTGAAGTTTTGTTTCATAATAATTCAACTTCACATAAGCGTAAAATCCAACAAAGGATGTTGACTTAGATGAAATCCAAACTCTTTTTAGAGAAATATCACTACTTATTTTGAAATAATTTAAGATACATATAAAATAAAACATTTTCTTTGAAAATATTCTTATAATCTTTTAAGGGAAGCTTTGAAGATTTTATAATGGCGGAAAATAGCCACACCCGCCGTATAAGTTAAAAAAACATTCTTACATTATTTTTGTCGAAAAGGTTAAAATGGACCTTGTTTTGAAAAGGATGGAAAGATTCCTTTATAAACCACTTATAAAAGTCAAAAAGGGTATAAATGACTTTAAATCATATTTTAGTAAATAGTAAAAATGTTTTGAAATACATTTTTAAGAATCATGGATGTGGATGATAAAGAGATCCCAGTAGATTATTACGTATAAACAACCTCGGATAATGAAGAGATTGTGAAATAACCCTTACCTTGTACTTTTACTTGGTTGGGGTAGGTTAACCTCCTGTATAATAGTGAAATAATTGTTATTAAATTATACAAGAATCATATACATTCATATGATATCATATATGATCTGTTAACACTGATTTGTTAATAATATCTTAGTATTATCGTTGTTTCGGGTGTTAACTAACTCGTTTTATTTTATATGTTTTGTTACGTAAGCCGTGTTTGTAATGGATAGGTTGTATATTATTCATATCCAAAATGATATCAAGTCCTTAAACATAATTTTTAAATCATAAAATGATAATTATACTTGAATGGATACGATGGAGAATGAATCTCATCGCGTTCATGGAGACGGTAGTCTATACGTACGCACGAGCGACAATATCATTCTTTTGATATTAAAATAATATATAATTGGATGGTATATCATATTTACAGAATAATTATCATGTTATATTAATTATTTACATGAGTTACACATCATTATTATACCCATCCAAGTAATAATATATTGAATAACAATTACACCACGACGTGGAGACGGTAAGATGTACGTACGCATGTATGGTGACATGTTATTCAAAGGGTGTATAGAATACTGAATATGGTTGTACCATATTTATAATAACATCACGGTATATATATGATACTGGAGTTATTATTTTATAATGCTAATAACAAAGGAAGAATAAGTGGAAGAAGAAAGGAACATAGAAAAGGGTGGTGAAATCATTACCCCTTCTTCGGTTCTTCCTTTTGATATGATCAAAAAGGCTCCTTAGGTTGGATTTCGGATCAAACTAAGGACTCTAGGTTGTAGTTAGGGAAGTTTGGAGAGTATTTGGGCAGAGATTGGCCGAACCAAAAGGCTTTTAAGGTGTGAAGAAATGAGAAGGAGGAGTGCCCTTTTATAAGAAGGGTGAGGGGCACCTTTGGAAAATCTAGAAATATTAATTTATAATAAATTCATATTCGTTTTATAATGGCTCCAAAGTTGATTATTTAAATTTTAAGGTGGTTATGGGTCGAAAACCACTCAACTAAAATAATTTAGATAGGTTTGGGTACTTATATTAACCATATCTTTAAGTATTTACTCTTAGTTAATTAGTTTCACTTTTACAATGTCTCTTTGTATTTTTATATTATATGGTTAATAAACATACTATATACATCCAAGAGACCCCAAATTGGTACATTAATGATAAAAATATCATTATATAAGTATTTTGGCAGAACCGTATATTTTTAAGAATTTAATATCAATTAATAATATAATAATTGTTTTAAAAACTCTTTTATGTCAATTTTGACACTATTCAATAGTTTATTTTTATGAAACTCATAAAAGAATGATTACATCGAACGTAGTTGATTAAATCAATTACAATATGTCATATTATCCTAGAAAATTATTGTAATTCATTAAAAGTCTCAAATTATATTTATTTGGGTATTTATATTATCAATTATGTTAAATTTTCACTATTATGGTAATTACTGCATCATCATTTTGTCATAAATAAATTAACTTATTTAATATCTAAAAATTATAAAAAAATATCCTTATGTAGGAAAGATTTTTACCTTTATAATAAATATTTATAGTCAAAAATCCAACATATATAACCCTATGTAAAAATTGTTTTTCTAAAAGATATATGCTTGTGTCATTTTTGTATTCATTTTAACTTAATTAAAATTAAGTGTCCATATCACCTACAAGTGGCACCATGCGGTCCCAAAATCGACCAAAAGGTGCCTATGGTCTAACATGTATCAACCAATAAGGTTAGGGCACGTTTTAGGGTAATTTTTTATTATTATAATATTATTTTTTAACCCTTATTTACTGGAATTACCCATAACCATGGTAAATAAAATTTTGTATTATTATAATATTATTTTTTAACCCTTGTTTATTATTTTTAAAATTTGATTTAGACAATATTTTTTAATTATAGTGTTTTTTAATATTTATTTATATTTATTTATTCAAATTTTATATCTTAATAATAAAATTTTATTTTAAAGATATCATACAAGTATTGAATTAATTTCACACAAATATATATGTAAATAATCTATAAAGACAAAAATAGAAATAATATTTCTATAATCTCATCAACTTTTAATATTAATTTTCTAATTTTATTTATTAATATATAATATACTTTATATTTATTATGTTTTTAATCAGTAACTTTAATCATTTTTATATTTTTATACAAAATACCCTATTTATTACTTTTAATTAGTTTCATGAAGTTATTTATTTGTAATAACAATTATTCATTAATAATAATAATTATTTTGTAAGTTTTGTTTTTAATTTATTTATTTTCCATTTTTCATTGAATAATATTTTTTACCCTTTTTTATTATATATTTAATAAATATTATTCATTATTATTTAATTTTTTTAGTATGGTTATTATTTATATAATTTATAAGATATCATTATATGTTTAACTTATATTAATTTATAATTTCTTTAATAATTTTATAATAAATAAAATGTGTTTATTTTTAAAGTTTATTCATTTTTAATTTTTTATTTAATAATTTGTTTTATTTTATTCATTTTAATCATTATTAATACATAATTTTTCATTATTAGTTAATTTTTTTAATAAAATTTTAATTTTTATAATTTATATATGTATTCATTTTCTTTTTATGTAACCATTTTTTATTTTTTTAAAATATAATTAATAAAAAAAATCATTCTTATAATGTTTTTTTGATCTATTAATTTTTTTAATTATGTTTCACTCATTTTTAACATTCATTAAATTAATAATATCTATTCTTTAATAATGGTAATTTATTTAACTTTTTCTATAATTTATTCTTTTTTAATATATATTTTTAAATATTCTTTAATTTATTGATTTTATATATGTTATGTACACATTTATTCATCAATGTATTTACCATTTTTAATATAGAAATATGTTTATATTGATATATATATATATATTAGTTGATTGGGGTTATAATTTCATCCAACCACACAAACACAACACACACGTAGGTCGTAAAGGCAAGTCATGGCCTACTATGGGACAACCAACCCATCAGTCCCTATTTATTAATATATTAAACTCTTATAGAGAAACTTTTTAATGGATTAAAGGGCCCTTCATTTTTTATAGCTCAAAAGACCCACTTTCATCAATGTTTCCTTGGATCTAAACCTCTTAAGAGATTCCTGCACGTGTCACTACCAGACTATGTCATGCACACATCATCGCCACCTATATCAGTGAAAGCATCTAGGATCTTGCAAATATTGGTACCCTAGTATTTTGGATATAGTATTACATGGATTACCACTCAGGCACCACCCCATCTAAAAATATATTGATATTGATATATATTTATTTCATTATTTAATGTTTCCGTAAATATTTTTTAAATAAAAATTATGCATTTACATTTAATATGTCATTTGTCTAGTGAAGCATTATTTATAATTAATTTTTATTATTAGTTATAAGTATTGACTAATTAGTGTCTTGTTATAGACTTTACAAAATATATAAATCCATTTTTAAATTTAACATATATCAAACTTCTGTCATATACATACACATTAATTTCAAATACAAATTTATGCAATTAATGCCATATTATATAGAAACACACAAACATAATATTTGTGTAATTTAATTCTTTTTATTCATTTGATAATTAAATAGATTAATTTAATATATGTTAAAATCATGTTTTTAAATATGAAATATTATTTATTAATTTTAAATATTATTTATTCATTTTTTATATTTAATAATTTTTATGTTTTTTAAATTTAATATATTTCTAATATATATTTTTAAATATTTAATTACCATGTTTTAATATTTTCAAAAAATATTCATCATCATTTTAATATATATCCATTATCATTTATTAAAATAATTTTTCTAAATAATAAAACATATCTATTTTTTAATATTTTTTATGTCCATTCCTTTTTAATTATTAAATTTCACTCATTTTTTACATTCATTCATTTATGATTATAATATCATTATTTATTTTATTTATTTATTGCTTATTTTAGGATTTATTCATTTTTATTATATATATTTGTTCAATAAATATTATATTTTATTTAAAATTTTCCATATCAAGGTTTCCATAATAGTGGGAATAAATATGGGTTTTATCAGTGATATAATATAAAACTGTGATATCTCATATCTTTATTTGCACTAAAATTATAGTATTCATAATTGAAAGTCAACTTAAGGAGATACCAGGAGGTGTAGTACAAGGAGACATATATATATATATATATATATCACCTTGAGATTTTGAAAAAACAACCCAAGTTAGTGTTGAAATGTTAGAATGCTACAGGAAGAGAATGATTAAAAAAGAGGAATACTATGAAAAATATGAATGAATTGGGAAAAGTGTGCTGAGAAACATGTTCCCACCACCATGTCTCACCTCACTATCCTAGGTTGTTTTAATGATCATAAAATCATAATTGTGTTTATAATCATTTTGTTTTTTGGATTTCACTATTTTATGTTTAGACGTCTTTTTAATATGTTCTTGGAGTAAATAGAGAGATATATATGTACATAAATTCCTCACAAGATGTATACATAGGGTTGGAACTAGCATTTGTTAGGAAGGGTGGCATTGGCTGGTAAGTATGTGTTGAAAAACAAATTTCTATCTAGATACCACTAACTAGTTTAAATACCTCACTACTGATCTAGTTGTATTGGGACTTAACACATATAGTCGACATGTTCCTCCAACAGGTCGATACCACCCATCCATTATCTCACGAAATTCTAGTAGATAAAAATCCATTATTGTTGACCTTGACATCTTTATTATACTCAAAATGTATCTATTCATCCCAAAACACCTCCACATTGGGCATTTATTTATTTGAGGATCCGAATACACCACAAGTATTCGTGGATGGATATGAATACCATGAAAAACATTTTATGAGTCTCTTTTACTAAATAATGTCATTATTAAGCTATCTCTATTCTTATCTTGATCTATCCCACTCTTCTCCTAATGAATAATTACTGGAGGATTATGGGTATTATTTATAGGTGTTTCAGAATGAAATTCACATATTTTTATTTTTCATGGGTGGTCACAACCATTATTTGTGGTGGATTGGTTTTTAAGTACTATTGGGTTTAACGAGTTGGTTCACACTACCATTAATTGTGTGGGCAATTTGGGTGTCTATACACAACCACTAAAATTATATCGATGTAATTGGGGTTCTTTCTATGAATTCTAAAAAACGAGTCTTACTTCTTATAAAGGGGTTTTTTCTATATCTAAATCCATGGAATTAAACTAAAAAAACTCAACAATCTATAGGGGAGGATATATAGGGATAATTTTTTGGATTATTACTAAACACATTTATCAAAATTTACCATTTTTTTTATTTATATATCATCTATGATAGATCAATTGTTAATTTTCTTCCTTGGGTAATATTTACCTCACAGTTAAATCTTAAATTTTTTTATTTCCTTACATATATTAATAAAATATATGTTTGTTTTAATTTGTAAAGTGGTTTTAAAATCCAATGTATTCCCACACTATCCAATTTTTCTTGGACCAAAAATTGATATTAGATACAACATTGATTTGAAAACTATAATTAATTTAAATGATGAATTACTTAAAGATGGCCTCAATTTTAATTATTTATGTACTTGAATAGAAAACTCAATTTATTGTGCTCCATACATTGATGGATCGAACAATGGTTTTGGAAAAACATGAATTTCATCTTTTCATAGAAATGTAGTTTTCCATTTTAGAGAACAGTTATTCCTAGATATACACCCACTCATGATAAAAATGGATATTGAGTGATATATTGGATTTTGTACTTGTTTGAAAATCCTTGTACGAACTAAAATATATATTAGATATGAATGAATTTAATATATTTTTCATGTTTATAACCACTAATTTGATTTGAAAATTATTAGAAGATATGCTTGTGGGTACCAATAAAAGAAGAGCTTCTAGACATAGTTTGTATGGATGGTATTTTTAAACAATTACTATACATCCTAACAATTATATTACTATAATTTCAACATGTTTCATAGATATTTATAATGAAATAATTTATCCTGCTGATTTACATACCATAGAGATGATTTTTAAGAATATCCTTTAAGTATTTTTTATTTATTGGGCACTAATTTTAAAGGAAATACAAGATTCTAAGGAAATAAAAAATATTTTGGTTGAAGAGATCATGATAACTCTCATGAACTATGATATTAAAAAAATTATCCCAGATCAAAAGGAAACCCATTTTTTCATCAACAATAAAAATATTCCCTTAAAATAAAGAAATGATGAATCATTATGATGTAAAGGCAAAATTTCTATTCTATCCAATAAGATAAAAAATATCATAAAGCAGTATATGAAATACCAACATGATAAGTTGATGAATACCTAAATAAATAGACGTAGGATTCTATGAGGACAACAAAAATTGTCACATAATGTCAATTTTACCCTCTCAAAAATAATAAAAAGGAAAATATTTATAGTAATAATGATTTCAATGTATTAAGATAAAATGCAAGTTATAAATCCTTTTCATCATCAGAATCATGTGTTGAAACCCCCAAATTTTTCTTGGGGATTATTATGGTGAGTCAAGAGGTAAATAATTACACTTATCATATCTTTTCTATACATTTACATTATGAATATATATCGTATTCTAGTGATCAATTACAAGATATATTTTTGGGATGAACATCAAAATATAAATAACTTAAAAATAAATATAATCACATTGTTTTTGAAAAAGAAAAAACCATCAATAAAATTTATAAAGTAATGGAGGAAAATGAAAAATAAAATTTTATTCGTTAAAAAAATAATGAATTTAATGAAATAAGCTTCAATGTGTTATTAGACTAATTTCAATTGAGAAAAATGAAATGAGTTATATAATGTATGAAGTTTTTGTTTAAAGGACAATACTAATATAACTAATTGGAGAATATAATTAAAGAGATTAAGCAATATATATTCCTCGATTAGCCAAGTAGATAATAAACATAATTTTCATAGGATTACAAAAAAAACATGAGAAATGTTTCATTTATAAGGGTTACGTATTTATATAAAATGTTCACTTATATTAAGAAATATGGGAACTAAATTTATATGTGTGATTTAAAAAATTCTAATTATATTAAGAGTAGATATATTCATCTCTCTTTAAAAAAATTTCCATTATTATTACATCTCTTAAGAAAATGAAAATGATAATAATGTTTTAGTTTCTAATTCCTTATCAGTTAAATTTTGTGGTCACAATCATTGGGTACAATAATATCTTGATTTATAATTATCTTATAAGAAAAATATCTCATCTGAAATTGAAAAATGATCATTATACATGAATGTTTTGGGATTGAGACAATTGTATAGTAACATACAAAATTTTCTAAATTATTTAATGTAATTTTAAATTCATTTTATTTTACTTTTTATTTTTTTAACTATTAAAACCCATTGTAAAATAATGTTTTAATGTTAAGGTGTGATAGGGGTAACTGTCTTATTACATTTACATTAGTCGGGATTGTGGGTTATCATTTCTTGATTATTAAACTAACTTTAAAAAATAATATTCAGGGTTTAATGTTTTTCATTCCATTATTTTTGAAAAGAACATTCATGTTTTAAAATAGAATTACTAATGTTCATTGATTTTTTCTAAAAATTGAACCAATCTTTAATTGATGAATTTTTAATAATGAAATTTATTTATAGATCTATTGATATTTTTTTATCGTAATGCATATTGATATTTGAATATCAGGTTATTGGAATTATTGATATATGCTAGAGTATAATTTCTTTCTAAATAATTATATTATTTATTTAAAAATTATAATTCTTTTTGGACTACCCATCACGCCATCACCTATATAGTTCTCCCTAGTCTGATAGCTTGTGGAAATTTCTAGAGCCATGTTTCATATTTTAATCACCCTCCAACTTGTACAGATCACTGACTTTCCTATAGTTTATTTCTATGCCATCTTAGAATATTTTAATGGGAAGGCTTAACTTTTTATCTAATCTTATATATACGTTTGTCTCTCTCTTCTATTGACCATAGTATTTTTATAATATGAGAAATTAATTTCTAAATCTATCAAAAAGGATATAATAATAACCAATTTGTTTCCCTAAAAAGTATTTTCAATTACAGTAATTTAGGGTTAATTTTTTTTAAATAATTTTATTTATTTTTCAAATGTTATAATTTTATAATTTTCATCTATGAATTTAGTTTTTAAAATCATTTAAAAATTTTAAAATCTTAAAATCTTGAAAAAAATATCATTTTTAATTGAATATATTAAAATCTTTTTCATATTTTTCTAGAAAAAGGTTTGTTATATGATATCCATTATTATTATTACTTAAAACCCATTGGTTTTTATTTTTTTTGTAAATTTATGACTCCTCAGTATTATTCATTAATAATAAATCATATGAGGTTTTTCATATATTTTAATTGTTTCTAAAATTTATAAAAATGTAAAAATGAAGCTAAATGGATCCAAGTTTTCTATAACGTTTCACCTTTACATATAATAGAAATTCGTCTTTTAATAAATTATTTCTATATAATTTCAATGATGTATTCATTTCATTTTGAAAATTTGATAATTTCGTCTAAGAACCGCTTTTATCTCTTTTAATTTAATTATGTAATATTAAAATTAATTTTTTTCTAATATTTAGTATCAATATTTCATGGCATATATTATTTATAATGACTTATTTTAGTGTTTAATAACATTTTTTTCTTAACTCTGAAATTTTTGAGTTGAAACAAATTTTTTTATTTTTCTCTTGAAGTCATTTATCTATCATAAAGTTATCCCATGATTTGATCATTTTTATTAGTTGAATTTGTTAATTTTTTTACATAAATGGTTTATATCTATTACTCAATGTGTAATTTTTTTAACCATTTTTGAATTATGGTTGAATTAAAATATATATATGTTAAGTCATAATATTGTGGTTTTGATGTTTTAATTATTCTTTATAAAAATATATTTTTTTAGTAACATTCCTCTCTTTGAATATTTTCTTCTTTGAGATTTATTGATTTATGGTTTACATTTTCCTTGGGCGAAATTCAATAATGTACCTTATTTTTAATTTTTTTATATTTTCTATATGAATGAAATATTAATTTATATTGATACACATTATATTTATTTATTATTGATATCATTGAATCACATAAACTTTTTCATTTATATTCTTAATTAATTGACTTGTAATTTTATTGTATTATTTGAGTTTAGTTTTGTTAGGATTATATTTTAATAGTTTAATATTTGATTAACATATCATGTGAGTTCCTAATACTTCCAATACATTAATAAATGTAGGTGTAGCCTAGAAGATTGTAACAATAAATTTTTTTAAAGAGAAAATACTATTTTTTACTGAACACAAGCATGATAAAATCTTTTTTACTATATATTTTTTTGAAAATTTATTTTCATAGAACATGGGTGTGAAATATTGGGTTTTCAGTTCTTCTTTGGATCATAGATCTTTTTCAAAATTGATTTCTTGAATTTTTATTTTATTATATTCCTGGATTCATTTGATTAAAATTATTATTCCTCTCTTGATATTAATTTTACAATGGTTATGGTCTCTTATAATTTTTATTCTCTAATGTATGGGGATCCCAAATATTTTAATATCAAAATGGATTTCTAGAGATATACTCCTTTTAACAATGTTATGATTTCAATTCTACCATCCTACTTAGAAGACTTCATGTGTTTACTTATTATTATATATTGTGTTTTGATTTTTTAAGTTTTAATACATTAAATGTGATGTTTTTATTTTTATAATTCAATTTTAAAAATAAAAAAGTTCTCCACACATAAAAGTCACTTTCATTTTTGAACATTATCGATGATTAATTATATGATATCAGATTTTAATTTTGTCTCCTTGTGATTGAACCAAAATCTTTTTATGAAGGAATTACAATTATTTCTCCAACCTTTTTATGAGCTTTATTAAAACTACAATGGAAGATAACATGGTGAAATAAAAAGGTGATATGTCTAATGAATTTTTAAAAAATAATTTTTATAAAATTATTATGATATCAAGTGTATGTTTACATTATAGTATCTCAAGAAATATTTTCAATTGGGTATAAACCTTTTTAAATATTTTTTAATTTTAAATAAATTAATTACTATTATTTTATATCTTTAATGGAGAAGATAATTTATTCAAAAAGATTAATTTATATTAGTTTTTTTATGGAAATCATAATATAATTTTTATATTTCATTGATTATATTATTTTGAAATTAAAATTTAATTTTTAGATGAATTGTTCTAGAATTGGAAAAGTTTTTTGGTTTATAATTTTGTATATTCACATAGGGGGAAATTTTTTATTTTAATTATCAGAATGAATATTATTAATATGATTATTAACACCCTTAAATATATGGATATAAATGTAATAATTATGAATATCAATGAAATAAATTATGAACTATTATATATTGATTGGTACGAGTTCAATGATTTAATTATGAAGCCCCCCATTATGTTCTACATATGTGATTTCAAACTAAAACATTATATATATGTGTATATTAGGGGAATTGATAAATTTTTTATGATTCCATGAGTGGATCAGTAATGAGGAAAAAACCAAAGGGGATATACAGACATCTAGATGAGATAAAAATTAATAGGATTCAATGGAAAAAGTGACAAATGAAATCAAGAGGACTCCACATGATAAAAAATAATGGATGGATGCCCTCATGATTAGATTACTTAAATAAGATTTTTAATGAAATTTTGAATAGGAATGAATCGCAATGTATGTATTTTGAAGATGCTAATTATATTGACTATTAATATAAAAACAATTCTTTGGGTTAGAGTCCAACACAATATCCGAGTAAATAATATCAACCAAAACCACCCATTATTAAATAATGTGGAAAAATACCTCACCTCCATATCTAATCATGAGGATAATATTACAAACAATACATAAGAGATTCATATACCTCCTATGAGGGTGAATATGGTTAGAGATGATTCCTTCATCCATCATCACCTCAGACTACTTTAAGGGTCCAAGAAAGTGTTACTGGTTTGTTGTTCTCTTATTGATTTTTTTATCACATGTTTCTCTTTTTAATATATAAATAATTATGATGATGATGATAATATAAAATTTTTTAGGGTTGATCACAGTGCTTCTTGGTCAATTCTAGTCAGTCGTGTTGGCCAAATTGAAAATCAACTCAATTAGCGACAATGATGGGTACTACCTAGAGAAAAATAGTCATCACCCTGATATTCAGAATAACCTACCCATGATAGTATATAATAGTCAGAAATATACTAGAATAGAATGTTGAAATATATAGAAATGATATGAAAATAAGTCATTAAATGGAAAATAGTTTGAGAGATTGATTTGAAAAGAAGCCAAACTACAATGTTGCACCTCACTCTCTTATGTGGAATTAATTATAATTAACATTCAATTGTGTTTATATATATTTGGTTTAAATAATGACAGTGTTTAATGTTGATACATCATTCTAAGATGTGTCAAGAAAAAATAGAGGGATCAAAAGGCACGTAAAGGCCTCACATGAAGTACCAAATCGGTTGGAACCAGTGGTTAGTTGGTAGGTCATCACCCGCCAGCAAGTATGTGTTAGAATAGAAAATAATTCTATCTAGATACCACTGACTATCTGATGGAAGAAACTAGAGAGATGGAGTAATTTCGATATAAAACATGTTATATCCAAATTCCTCAAATAATATGGTTCCACCCACAAGATATCAAGTAGAATTATTGAAACATTTAACTATCTATATTGGACTGTAATGCATTAATTATCCTCCAAATATATCAATTTTCCCCCCAAAACATCTATAATGATAATAAATGTGTTATAGGATATAAATTCAACTCTTATAATTCTTTTATTGTTCTGTCTACCTTGTAGATAATTTTACTCTACTATTTTCCTAATTTGTTTTATTCTTAATCTCTCTTCACTCTTGTCTAACTCTATCCCACCCTTCTCTTATTGTATTATGCAAGGATAATCATGAGTGTACTTCATAGGCCTTTTACACCTAAAGTTACAACATCTTATTTTTCTTGGATCCTCACTTCTTTTATGTTCGATTGTTTTGGGGCTCCCTACCACTGTATGTGAGGGGTTGGTGAAGAATACAATTTAATGTACGGGATTATTGGGTTTTAACCACAACCAAATAATGTCTAACTCCATAAGTAGGTTTCTTATAATAACTAATAAAAATAAATTGTCTTACTTATTTTAATGGATTTCATTTTAAAAAAATTAGATGGATTAAATTAAAATCTATCAAGTATCGTTAGGGATAGATATATAGGGATCCTTTGTGGATTATTTCTAAACTCATTTATCAAATTTTTCACTACATACAATTTATTTTTTTTTCTTATGCCTAATCATTTTTTATATAGTTCCACAAATAATTATTTATTTTTTTCTATACTGTTATAAATTTTTTCGTAAATTATTTTTCTTAATCTAATCAATTTTTGATTAAAATCTAAAAATATTTAAAATGAAAATCCATGCCCACTCTTTCCATATTTACATAGACCAAAAATTTATGTTGGATCCTACCGTGATTAGAAAACTGTAACTGGTTTCATGGATCGATCACGTCAAGGTGGCCTCCACCGCAATTAATCAAGGTTCTCTGGTAAGACACTCAATAGTTATAAATATATAAATTGATGGACCAGTCTACACTTATTAGGGAATAAGAATTTAAAACATCCAAATTATAATTTGTTTTCTATTTTATATAATACTTATAAATGTCAATACCCACACTCATGAAAAATAAGAAAAATTGATCCAAGATGATATAGAATCATTTGAACTAGATGGAATGTCAATGAATTATCTACATTTATCATTCAACTGGAATAAATTTATTACAGTGTCCATTTAGAAAACCACTAAAGCTACATGAAAATTATTAGATGATATACATGATGGTGAAAAAGGGTAAAGGAAACTAGGAATGATATAAACTATTAAAATTTTATGGCTATAATATTCATCCTAAATGAATCTATAAATAGAATTTCTAGGAGTTTCATTGATATTTTAAATGGAATGAAGTCTTTTGGTGATGTACATTCCATAGATTGATTTGTGAATTATCTCATTTAGATATTTCCTATCTGTTGGGTACCCAATGTGAATGCAATATAAGAATCAAATGAAATTGAAAGTATTTCAGTTGAAGGGATCATCATATATCTCATGGCCTATGAAATTTCAATTAAAATGAAAGAAAATAATGAATACTAAGATATCAAAGAGAAGAAAACAATTTCCATAAATGCTATAAAAGATGTATCTTTATGAATTTAATTGAAAATTTATCACCTAAATAAAAAGATGAATAAATTATTCTAGAATAGGATGGAATGACCCCTTGAATGATGGGAAAAAATAAAACTAAATAGAAGGTAACATACTATGAATGATGTAAAAATATTCATATAAATATGGAGTTCCCCGCCATAAAAAATGCGACAAAATATATAAAATAAATAAATAATTATATCAATGTTTACACATGAAGTGAAAGTGAAAACCCCTATTTCCTTCGAACTCATGTTAAGTAAAGCCCATGTGTTTCATGTCTAACATTGATCTAAGTTAAAAAAGGTAAATACATAAAATTACTCACGATATTTTATAACTTTAAATTCTAAAAATATAAAATATGATAGTGATAAATTAAAATATTGAATTTTTAAATGTGCCTTGAAATTAAAATAGCATAAAATGAAATATAATCATGTTTTTGAAAAAAAATCCAATAATCAAATAAAATGAGACATTAAAGGAGGAAGATTAATGAAATAAATATTTTCATTGAAAAGTTGATGAAAAAAATTACGATTAATGGTGTTATATCATAGAAAATAATTAACTAAAAAATGAATAATTTAATTTTAATGGTAAAATATTTCCATTAAAGTATCCACAAAATATTTAAAATTATAGAATATAGTGAAAAATAATATGGAATATATGTCACGACCCCCTCCCCACAAAGTGTACCCCTCCTGGGCCGGCAATGCGAGAAGGGTGATAATGACCCCCGAGTCCCGCCTCCAGTAGGCCCCGGGTTGGCGACTAGCACTGAGGGTATAATACACACACAAATGGGAGGCATTACCCTCTAAGAGAACACATGCAGAAGAGAAAGATAGAATAGAATCCAATCAACTCCAACTTGGAACTGAGATATAATAGAAACCTAAATACATATATGAAATGTCATGCAAAAGTACTACAACTGAAAGGGAAAACTAAAAGTACCCAAAAGAAAGTAAAACGACAGCGACCACAAGCCCGAACAGCTCCTCCTCCAACCAAAAGCTAGAAGTAACCAGCTTGACCTCCAACCTACTCCAAGTGACCTGAAAAACAGTTTATAAATACATAGGGTGAGTATAACAGTATACTCAGTAGGATCCTCCTCAAGCCTCTCGTGCAAAAGTAAAGAAAGCATGCTAAAGCCCAGTGAACAAAAAGTGAAACTAACTCGTTACCTAAACAGGAATACTAAGTTCTCAACCTCACCATGGCTACTCTCACCAATTAATGCATACAAGAATATAGAATATAGTAAAGAATATCAAGGGTACCCTGCTACTACTTCCCCACTGGTTTGCCGCATTGCCCCAACGACATACATCCTCTGCATCTCTCTCCAAAGGCTTTCCCGCAGACACCTGGGCTAAGCTCTACAATCTGCACCTCATGCACCACAAAGGCTTTCCCACAAACACCTGGGCTAAGCACCACACCATCCTCACAACCAAAGTAACCAGGTAGTTTCAGGGAGCCACCACAGCTCACATAACGTGTATCATACGTCGGGTATAATACCTCAAGCCATTACAGCCCATACTCCGAGTAAGGATCCTCAAGACATTATAGCGTATACACGTTACACATATAGTAGTCCATAGGATACTATATCCAGAATATATGTGTGTGAAATAAACACAAGCCATTACAGCCCTCTACACACATATATGGGTAAAACTAACCATTGTGCCTACCAGCACAAAGATCTACCAAGAGAAGAGAGCGGGGCCAAAGGGGGTGGTCAGCCATTCAACCTCCCATCAGAATGTTGGGGAAAACACCCCCAGGGCTTAGAATCCACGGGTTGTCGGTTTCCCTTACTGAAAGGGTGGAGTAGCGTATATAA
This sequence comes from Viscum album, assembly GCA_963277665.1. Taxonomy (NCBI): domain Eukaryota; kingdom Viridiplantae; phylum Streptophyta; class Magnoliopsida; order Santalales; family Viscaceae; genus Viscum; species Viscum album. The sequence continues at coordinate 1,809,050,637 of OY728123.1, read as the reverse complement.
ACACAAAAGTACAGAATATATATAACTCACAACCACACTATGGTCATTACCTAGTCATAGGAACAACTACAGCTAACGTCTCTCAGACTCCAGGCTGTTACTTCTAAGACTAGGTATCCTATAAGGACACAACCATTTGAAGAGTTTTATTAGATTACTCCATTCTCATTTTATCAATTCCACTGTACGTTAATTAATTCTTTAATCATTAATTAACCATGAAAAATTTACCACATTAAACAAAATTGACATCACATTCAAAAACTGCTCCTTTTTAGGATTCACATCACTATTAAATTCTAGTTTCTCCATCCCCATGGATTATCACCCTTTAAACAAACTTTCATTATGGAATTACCTTCCCCATATTCCCAGGCATTCTAGAAAAGCATCCTATGCTACTAAACACAAAGGGATCAAAACGGTGAGTAGATATACTACCCATCAAGTCTTTGCCGCCTATAGCAAGAGCATAGACCCATCCTCCATCGAGAGGCTAAACACGGAAAGCACGTGGTATACCCCATGTGTCATCGCCTCCTTCGGAAAGAGGGTAAGCAAAACCAGCTACCTTGAGCAGTGGGGAAAAGTAAAGCAGATAAAAAATCAAACCACCAACATCAAACCATCAAATTCATCTCATACCATCATTCGTGGTGTCCTCCCGACACCCACATGCATAAACTGATGCATCTCGCCACACTAGGCGTCATCCGCTGCGACAACCACAAGTCCCCATGCCTCCACATATCACAACAGCCATCCAGGCTCACATCAAATCACAAGCAGCAGGAAATCAAAGAACACAAAATGGGCTCTCGGCCCTTTAACAAGGCATTCAGCCTTCATACAAGATGAGCACTCAGAGCTCTAAACCACAAGTCATTCAGCCTTACAAGAAAGCGGGTAACTCAGAACCCTTTTGAAATTATCGAACTAATAGTTCTTTAATCCATCTTAAATTAACAAATTCATTAACATGCCTCTTTATCTTTAGCCAATTATTTAAAAAATAATTCCAGCTTTATGTTTTTTATCAATTTCCATCCTGAACGAGCATCTAATTAAAGAAAATCATAGAAATCACTCTATCTAGGAAAACATGAGGCAAACCGTTATCACGGTACAATGTGACAACATGCGATCAACCAATTCTTTTAATCCGGTTCAAGTATTTTATTAGGTCAATTTCATTGTGATCCAAAGGGTTAAATCATGCTAATTCTACAGTTGCACATAAACAATTAGAGAAGCCATGAATCCCCTACCTTGAAGAGTTCTTGACGTCCTTTATCCACGCAACGGGTCACAATCCTCTTCTCCTCACGACAGCTGCAACCACCGGAGGATGCCACGGTACGACAGTACCAACCAAACCCAAGAAAACCCATTAGAACCATGGAGATTACATGGTAATATTGAAGGAATAACAAGAGAAGGTGATCCCCGAAGGAACGATGATAAAACATACATTTTATGGAAGAACGATTCGACACAACATGATTGCATCAACAGAGCGGAACTGATCTGAGTAACGTTTGATTGTGAAACTCCTACGAGAATGATTGCAAGGTTCTAGCGTCTCGTAGATGAGAACCAGGAGGATGAACAACGAAGAATGATATCTCGTTCCCTTTAAAAAAATAATTTAGAGAGGCGACGGTTTAAGATCCGATTTATTCTCCATTAAAAACGGATCGCATTAACCCACGCGGTTTGACCAAGTAAAAACATCCCGGCCCTAGGAATAATTAATATAGGATTTATGGCCTTTGAATTGGCCTTAAAGTCCTTAATATAGGGTTTTAAAAGTATATTACATCAATGAAAACGTCAAATTTACGAAGCTGGAAACACTTTTCACATACTCAAAATTTGGCAAAGTATGGAATCAGTAGCTGTCATGAAGCCTGGAAACACTGTTCATTTGTGAAATTTGGCAAAGTATGGAATCGATAGCTCTTAGGATTATGGAAACACTGTTCATTCGTGAAATTTGGAAAAGTATGGAATCAGTAGCTCTTAGGATTCTGGAAACACTGTTCATTCGTGAAATTTGGCAAAGTATGGAATCGGTAGCTCTCATGAAGTCTAGAAACATTGTTCATTCGTGAAATTTGGCAATGTATGGAATCTGTAGCTCTTAGGATTCTGGAAACACTGTACAAGTCTACCGATAGAAGTCCACCGATAGAACCTCACAGATAGAAACACTGTTCAAGTCTACCGATAGAAGTCCACCGATAGAACCTCACCGATAGAAAACATTGTTCAAGTCTACCGATAGAAGTCCACCGATAGAACCTCACCGATAGAAACATTGTTCACTGAACCTCACCGATAGAAACACTGTTCACTGAACATCACCGATAGAAACACTGTTCACTGAACCTCACCGATAGAAGTCCACCGATAGAACCTCACTGATAGAAACACTGTTCACTGAACCTCAACGATAGAATCACTGTTCACTGAACATCACCGATAGAAACACTGTTCACTGAACCTCACCGATAGAAACAATGTTCACTGAACCTCACCGATATAAGTCCACCAATAGAACCTCACCGATAGAAACACTGTTCACTGAACCTCACTGATAGAAACACTGTTCACTGAACCTCACCGATAGAAACACTGTTCACAGAACTAGAAATTTGGCAATGTGTTAGACGAGCTACTGCTGGACTGCAGGTACCAGTATACCGAGCTATCAGTACGCCGTGGCTACCGGTAAACCCAGCTAACGGTAGGATGCGGCTACCGGTAGACCGAGCTACCGGTAAGCAGCAGCTACCGGTAGACCGAGCTACCTGTAATCAGCAGCTACCGGTAGACCGAGCTACCGGTAATCAGCAGCTACCGGTAGACCGAGCTACCGGTAATCAGCAGCTACCGGTAGACCGAGCTACCGGTAGGCAGCAGCTTCCGGTAGACCGAGCTACCTGTAATCAGCATCTACCGGTAGACCGAGCTACCGGTAATCAGCAGCTACCGGTAGACCGAGCTACCGGTAGGCAGCAGCTGAGGGATAAGTCACCTTGACCTCCCGGAACACCTCCAACACCACATTTTCACAATGTAATGGACCAAGGAGGTCCGGGCCATTACATTAGATACCTATCAAAACATTCTCGTCCTCGAGAATTAAAAACCAACCCAGAAGAAAAGAGGGGTCCGAACAACCACCCCATAAGATACCTCTCAGGGGAAAACCACCGTGAGTTGTTCAAAAGCTGGAACAAAACTACGACATCCGAGAGTATGGAAACAAAGAATCCATAACCAAACAATTCAAACATAACATCATATAAAAGGTACATAAATAAAACATGAAAGGTCTAACCATAAACGAAACATCATTACATGGAAAGAGTTAAACATTAAACAACTCTGGGTACTGAGCACGTATATGTGACTCACGCTCCCAGGTACTCTCCTCCATGCCACCGTGTCGCCACAAGACATGAACTAAGGGGATAGAATGCCCACGCAACACCTTCTCCTTGTGGTCTTGGATCTACACAGGTCGCTCCTCGAAGGTTGCATCATCGTCAATATCGATCTATCCTCAATCGATAACATGAGATTTATCATGAAGATAACGATGGAGCTGTGATACATGGAAAACATCATGTATCCGACTCATTTGAGGGGGAAGTGCTACTCGATACGCCACAGCTCCAACACGAGCTAACACCTCGAAAGGCCCAACAAACCGGGGAGAAATCGTTCTTCCACGACCAAACCTTCGCTGCCCACGATGGGGAGTCACCTTTAGAAACACATGATCCCCAACATTAAACTCTAACGGTCTCCTTCTTTGATAAGCATATGATTTCTGACAATCCTGTGCTGTCTTCATCCTCTCACGAATCACCTGAACCATCTCTGTTGTATTCTGCACTAGTTCTGGTCCGAGAATTGCTGACTCTCCGACCCCAGTCCAGCACAACGGAGAACGGCATGGCCGACCATACAAGGCTTCAAACGGCGCCATACCGATGGTAGAGTGAAAAATATTATTGTATGCGAACTCTACCAACGGTAAGTGCTTCACCCATGAACCTCCAAAATCAAGAACACAAGAGCGCAACATTTCTTCAAGAGTCTGGATGGTTCGCTCTGTCTGACCATCCGTTTGAGGATGAAAAGCAGTGCTAAGGAATAATTGAGAACCAAAAGCATGCTGGAGACCTCTCCACACCCTGGAGGTAAAACAAGGATCTCGATCAGAAATGATCGTCTTAAGGCCTCCGTGAAGCCTCACCACCTCCTCCAGATACTGCCTCGACAAAACTTCCACTAAGCTCGACTCCTTGATCACTATGAAGTGGGATGATTTTGTTAAACGATCCACTACCACCCATATAGAATCATGTCCTCCCGGATCTTGAGGTAAACCTGTAACAAAGTCCATTGAGATGTCCTCCCACTTCCACTGAGGAATCTCTAAGTGCTGGAGAAGACCACCAGGAACACGGTGTTTGTCCTTCACCTTCTGGCAGACTAAACATCGAGACACACATTCTGCAACTGTACGCTTCGGACCAGGCCACCAAAACTGACTCCTCAAGGATTGGTACATCTTCGTCACACCAGGATGTACCGCCAAGGGTGAACTATGGAACTCTCGGAGAACCGTATCACGCATCGCCAAGGGAACAAAAATCCTGCCATGATACAACACTCGGTGTTGTTCATCCTCCGACCAACCATCAGGGGCCTCTCCACAAACAACTATGTCTCTCCAGACTTCCACCTCTAGATCACCCAACTGAGACTCTTCCTCCTTCTGCATCAGAGATGACTGCACCGTCATCTAGAAAAGACAACCTCTACCCCCAACTTCTCCCATATCAATATGCAAAGCTGCTAGCTCTTCCATCACTCTCTAGGAATCACCAGATTCACGCACAACATCATTACGTGACTTTCGGCTTAGTGAATCAGCTACAACGTTCCCTTTTCCAGGTGTATACAATATTTCAAATTCGTATTCTTGCAAGAACTCCACCCACCGACGCTGCCTCAAGTTCAAGTCACATTGGGAGAAAACATACCTCAAAATCTTATGATCGGTGAAAACCACAAAGTTCTCACCAATGAGGTAATGTCTCCACAACTTCAGAGAAAACACCACGGCTGCGAACTCATGATCATGGGTGGCGTAGTTGAATTCATGTGAACGTATCTGCCGAGACCCATATGAAACAACTGACCTCTGCTGCATGAGAACACAGCCTAGCCCAGATGTGAAGCATCATAGAAAACATCAAACTGGACTCCCTCCGCTGGAAGACAAAGGACGGGAGCACTTACCAACTTCTCCTTTAGATACTCAAAAGCTGTCTAACACTGATCAGTCCATATGAACACTTGATCCTTCCTGGTCAAAGCTGTCAGAGGAGTCGCAACTCGGGAGAAATTAGCTACAAACCTCCTATAATAGCCTGCGAGACCAAGGAAACTTCGCACCTCTGACACGGTCTGGGGGGATGGCCAAGACACCACTACTTCTATCTTCGACGGATCCACAACTACTCCCTGTTGGGACACAACATGTCCCAAGAAACGAACTTCTCGAGCCCAGAACTCACACTTGGACAACATCCCAAACAACTGATGTTGGCGAAGAACTCCCAAAATGGCTCGTAGATGCTCTGCATGCTCCTCTTCAGATGTGGAGTACACAAGGATGTCGTCGATGAAAAACACAAAAAACTTTTCCAAGAATTCACAGAACACAGCATTCATCAACCCCATGAAAACAGCTGGAGCATTCGTCATGCCGAATGGCATTACAACAAACTCATAATGCCCGTGACGACAGCGGAAAGCAGTCTTCGGGATATCCTCATCCTTTACACACATCCGATGATATCCTGACCGCAAGTCTATCTTTGAGAACCAACTTTAACCCTTCATTTGATCGAATAGGTCATCAATCCACGGGAGAGGATAGCGGTTATTTATTGTCACTTTGTTTAACCGACGATAATCGACGCACAACCACAAACTTCCATCAGTCCTTTTCACAAACAAAACTGGTGCACCCCACGGTGACACACTTGGCCGAACAAAACCACACTGCAACAGACCGTCGAGCTAAATACGTAGCTCTCGTAACTCAGAAGGGGCCATCCTATACGGAGACATAGAGATAGGAGACGCTCCTGGCTGTAGCTCGATCCCAAACTCGATCTCTCGTCGAGGGGGTAAGGATACAACCTCTTCTGGAAAGACGTCAGGGTACTCCTCTATGACCCTAGGAAACGCCACCTGTTGAACCTCTGAAGAACTCAGCGTCATCCCAGCCATCATGGATGATAAGGATAGAACTCGTCTATGACTCATCCGAGGATCTCTCTCACCAACAAACACCACTTTCTCTCCATCTTCATCACAAAAATGACCTTCTTCCTGTAGCAATCCAAAACAGCCTACACCGAATACAACCAATCCATGCCAAGTATGACATCATATGGTTGTATTCGCAAACATAGTAAATCTCCCCAAGAGTGGTGTTGCCCCAACACTAGCTCACAACCTCTACATACTTCAAACAAGTCAGCTCGACCTCCAACTGGCGTAGTCAATGCCAAGGGCACTGGAAGCCTCTCTACCTCAAGTCCCAAAGCATGGACAAGGGTAGGTGATATGAAGGAATGTGTTGCTCCTGAATCAAACAAGGCATACACCAAGGTAGAAAACAAGAAAAGGGTACCTCGAACGACATCTGGCTCGCCTGGGGCTGGTAACGCTAGAGCATGAAGCTGACCACGACCTCCTCCTCGGACTCTCTGACCCTGATGACGACCACCACCACGGCCGCGCTCTGCTCTCTGAGGATGGGGAGCGTCATGGGGCTATCCTCTGCATGCTCCATCTACCCTTTGGTGATCTAAAACTGGTGCAACCTGCTGCTGTTGTCTCGGCTGGAACTGCCTCAACAGAGGAACCTGGAGTGGAGCGCCCGGTGCACGATGACTGCTCTGAAAAGTCGGGCACTCCCGCTGCTGATGACCACGACCACCAAAAGAAAAACAAGCACCTAATCCCTTGGCATAAGTCTGAGAGTTTCTGCCTCCGGAGAAACGAGATGGGAAGGGCTGGGACCTACCCCAAGGTGAACGAAAACTCTTCTGTCTTGAAAACCGGGAACCCCGGACCATAGCTCTGCTTCGTGAGGAATCATGACGATTCCCCTCTCGTGATGATCCAGTCCTGGCCAAAGTCCTCTCAACAACCTCTACCCTCGCCATCACCTCAAGATATGTTTTCAGCATAAATGGGGTGACCTGGCACTAGATCTCTGGACGCAAAGCCTCCTCGAAATGCCTCACCCTTGCCTCATCATCTGGTAACAGGTCTGAAGCATATCGTAGAAGGTTCCTGAAACGGATTCCAAACTCTCGAACACTGGATCTCCCCTGTCGAAGGGTAAGAAGCTCCTGGCGACTGGATTCCTTCACAGTCGAAGAATGAAACTCGACTCTAAACCTGTCTCGAAACTCCTCCCATGAGATTTCTGACTCCCCACGATCACCGAGGAACAAGAACCACCACTGCCTCGCTGCTCCATGCAGCATCGTCACAACCAAGGACACCCAATGTTCCTTCCGAGCACGAATCGAACTGAAGCCTATCTCGATCTCCTCCAACCAGTCTTTTGTGACTGCATCTGAAACGGATCCCTCGTACTTCTGTAGACTCTGGCGCTGAAACTCTCAAAGTGTCTTCCTCCAAGTTTCATCATCGTCAACCTCAACTCGGTGGCGATCTGCTGGAATAGCCTGATGGGCATCTTCTGCGCAAACCTGACGAGGACGTCGACCTGGAGCCATACCTGCAAAATAACAACTGTTAGAGCTCCTAGGCCTGTGATATGGAAGACTCAACATTAATTAATTAATTGTTTTGTTTTATTTATTTTAGGTTACCTATCACAAGGTCTACCCATTCAAACACAAGCGAAAGAATAGTGATGCATGATCCTTTCCTAGGTCTCTACCCTGTAACAGGTATCACATTGTTTAATAGCCATCGTAAACATAAAGGTCCGTGCAACAGATCATAGGGGGCCCTAAACGCCTATATCTCTGCCAGTCTCTAGTGTTTACCCCACTTTCTAAACATGAATGACATCGTTGCCCTACCATCCCATGCATTCTCACCTATGCCTAACTCCTAACTCCATCCCATCCCTCAACCAGACCTCTGATACCACTCTGTCACGACCCCCTCCCCACAAAGTGTACCCCTCCTGGGCCGGCATTGTGAGAAGGGAGATAATGACCCCCGAGTCCCGCCTCCAGTAGGCCCCGGGATGGCGACTAGCACCGAGGGTATAATACACACACAAATGGGAGGCATTACCCTCTAAGAGAACACATGCAGAAGAGAGAGATAGAAAAGAATCCAATCAACTCCAACTTGGAACTGAGATATAAAAGAAACCAAAGTACATATGTGAAATGTCATGCAAAAGTACTACAACTGAAAGGGAAAACTAAAAGTACCCAAAAGAAAGCAAAACGACAGTGACCACAAGCCCGATCAGCTCCTCCTCTAACCACAAGCTAGAAGTAACCAGCTTGACCTCCAACCTGCTCCAAGTGACCGGAAAAATATTTTATAAATACGTAGTGTGAGTATAACAGTATACTCAGTAGGATCCTCCTCAAGCCTCTCGTGCAAAATTAAAGAAATCATGCTAAAGCCCAGTGAACAACAAGTGAAACTAACTCGTTACCGAAACATGTATACTAAGTTCCCAACCTCACCATGGCTACTCTCACCAAGTAACGCATACAAGAATATAGAATATAGTAAAGAATATCAAGGGTACCCTGCAACTAATTCCCCACTGGTTTGCCACTTTTCCCCAATGACATACGTCCTGTGCATCCCTCTCCAAAGGCTTGCCCGCAGACACCTGGGCTATGCTCCACAATTTGCACCTCGTGCACCACAAAGACATTCCCGTAGACACCTGGGCTAAGCACCACACAATCCTCACAACCAAATTAACCAGGTAGTTTCCGGGAGCCACCACAGCTCGCATAACGTGTATCATACGTCGGGTATAATACCTCAAGCCATTACAGCCCATACTCCTAGTAAGGATCCTCAAGCCATTATAGCCTATACACGTTACACCTATAGTAGTCCATAGGATACTATATCCAGAATATATGTGTGTGAAATAACCACAAGCCATTACAGCCCTCTACACACATATATGGGTAAAACTAACCATTGTGCCTACCAGCACAAAGATCTACCAAGAGAAGAGAGTGGGGCCAAAGGGGGTAGTCAGCCATTCAACCTCCCATCAGAATGTTGGGGAAAACACCCCCCCAGGGCTCAGAATCCCCGGGGTGTCGGTTTCCCATACCGATAGGGTGGAGTAGCGTATAGAAACACAAAAGTACAGAATATATATAACTCACAACCACACTATGGGCATTAACTAGTCATAGGCACAACTGCTGCTAACGTCTCTCAGACTCCAGGCTGCTACTTCTAAGACTAGGTATCCTATAAGCACACAACCATTTGAAGAGATTTATTAGATTACTCCATTCTCATTTTATCAATTCCACTGTACGTTAATTAATTCTTTAAACATTAATTAACCATGAACAATTTACCACATTAAACAAAATTGGCATCACATTCAAAAACTGCTCCTTTTTAGGATTCACATCACTATTAAATTCCAGTTTCTCCATCCCCATGGATTATCACCCTATAAACAACCTTTCTTTATGGAATTACCTTCCCCATATTCCCAGGAATTCTAGAAAAGCATCCTATGCTACTAAACACAAAGGGCTCAACACGGTGAGTAGATATACTACCCATCGAGTCTTTGCCGCCTATAGCAAGAGCATAGACCCATCCTCCATCGAGAGGCTAAACATGGAAAGCATGTGGCATACCCCGCGTGTCATCGCCTCCTTCGGAAAGAGGGTAAGCAAAACCAGCTGCCTTGAGCAGTGGGGAAAAGTAAAGCTGATAAACAATCAAACCACCAACATCAAACCATCACATTCATCTCATACCATCATCCTTGGTGTCCTCCCCGACACCCACATGCATAAACCGGTGCATCTCGCCACACTAGGCGTCATCCGCTGCCACAACCACAAGTCCCCATGCCTCCACATATCACAACAGCCATCCAGGCTGACATCAAATCACATGCAGCAGGAAATCAAAGATCACAAAATGGGCTCTCAGCCCTTTAACAAGGCATTCAGCCTTCATACATGATGAGCACTCAGAGCTCCAAACAACAAGGCATTCAGCCTTACAAGAAAGCGGGTAACTCAGAACCCTTTTGAAATTATCGATCTAATAGTTCTTTAATCCATCTTGGATTAACAGATTCATTAACTTGCCTCTTTATCTTTAGCCAATTATTTAACCAATAATTCCGGCTTTAAGTTTTTTTTTATCAATTTCCATCATGAACGAGCAACTAATTAAAGAAAATCATAGATATCACTCTATCTAGGAAAACATGAGGCAAACCGTTATCACGGTACAAAGTAACAACATGCGATCAACCAATTATTTTAATCCGGTTCAAGTATTTAATTAGGTCAATTTCATTGTGATCCAAAGTGTTAAATCATGCTAATTCTACAGTTGCACATATACAATTAGAGAAGCCATGAATCTCCTACCTCGAAGAGTTCTTGACGTCCTTTATCCACACAACGGGTCACAGTCCTCTTCTCCTCACGACAGCTGCAACCACCGGAGGATGCCACAGTACGACAGTACCAACCAACCCCAAGAAAACCCATTAGAACCATGGAGATTACATGCTAATATGGAAGGAAGAACAAGAGAAGGTGATCCCCGAAGGAACGATGATAAAACATACCTTATATGGAAGAACGATTCGACACAACTTGGTTTCATCAATAGAGCGGAACTGATCTGAGTAACGTTTGATTATGAAACTCCTACGAGAATGATTGCAAGGTTCTAGCGTCTCGTAGATGAGAACCAGGAGGAAGAACAACGAAGAATGATATCTCGTTCCCAAAAAAATAGAGAGGCGACGGATTAAGATCTGATTTATTCTCCATTAAAAACGGATCGAATTAACCCACGCGGTTTGACCAAGTAAAAACATCCCGGCCTTAGGAATAATTAATATAGGATTTATGGCCTTTGAATTGGCCTTAAAGTCCTTAAAATAAGGTTTTAAAAGTATTTTACATCAAAGAAAACGTCAAATTTACGAAGCTGGAAACACTATTCACATACTCAAAATTTGGAAAAGTATGGAATCGGTAGCTCTCATGAAGTTTGGAAACACTGTTCCTTCGTGAAATTTGGCAAAGTATGGAATCGGTAGCCCTTAGGATTCTGGAAACACTGTTCATTCGTGAAATTTGGCAAAGTATGGAATCGGTAGCTCTTAGGATTCTGGAAACACTGTTCATTCGTGAAATTTGGCAAAGTATGGAAGCAGTAGCTCTCATGAAGTCTGGAAACACTGTTCATTCGTGAAATTTGGCAATGTATGGAATCAGAAGCTCATAGGATTCTGGAAACACTGTACAAGTCTATCGATAGAAGTCCACCGATAGAACCTCACCGATAGAAACACTGTTCAAGTCTACCGATAGAAGTCCACCGATAGAACCTCACCGATAGAAAACATTGTTCAAGTCTACCGATAGAAGTCCACCGATAGAACCTCACCGATAGAAACATTGTTCACTGAACCTCACCGATAGAAACACTGTTCACTGAACATCACCGATAGAAACACTGTTCACTGAACCTCACCGATAGAAGTCCACTGATAGAACCTCACCGATAGAAACACTGTTCACTGAACCTCACTGATAGAAGTCCACCAATAGAACCTCACTGATAGAAAAACTGTTCCCTAACATCACCGATAGAAACACTGTTCACTGAATCTCACCGATAGAAACACTGTTCACTGAACCTCACCGGTAGAAACACTGTTCAAAGAACTAGAAATTTGGCAAAGTGTTAGCCGAGCTACTGCTGGACTGCGGGTACCAGTATACCGAGCTATCAGTACGCCGTGGCTACCGGTAAACCCAGCTAACGGTAGGATGCGACTACCGGTAGACCGAGCTACCGGTAAGCAGCAGCTACCGGTAGACCGAGCTACCGGTGATCAGCAGCTACCAGTAGACCGAGCTACACGTAATCAGCAGCTACCGGTAGACCGAGCTACCGGTAATCAGCAGCTACCGGTAGACCGAGCTACCGGTAGGCAGAAACTACCGGTGGACCGAGCTACAGGTAATCAGCAGCTACCGGTAGACCGAGCTACCGGTAATCAGCAGCTACCGGTAGACCGAGCTACCGGTAGGCAGCAGCTACCGGTAGACCGAGCTACCGGTAATCAGCAGCTACCGGTAGACTGAGCTACCGGTAATCAGCAGCTACCGGTAGACCGAGCTACTGATAGGCAGCAGCTGGGGGATAAGTCAACTTGACCTCCCGGAACATCTCCAACACCACATTTTCAAAAAGTAATGGACCAGGGAGGTCCGTGCCATTACAATATATCTTCCAAGTTCACCCACGGTGTGAAAAATTTTAATTTAGTTTTGCATTCCCAAAAATATGGGAAATTATACTTATTTTAAGATCCCTCTCTCAATATATATTATCCAATTATTGTAAGAAAGTATAGAACCTGATTTATGTACATGATTTAAAATTGATCATTTTGGTAGCACCAAATGAATCTATCTCTCTTCAAATATTTTTTATTAGAAATATTATATGTGTTATGGAGATTAATATGAAAATAAAATGTGAGTTTCAAATACTTTTTTACAAAAAAAAATATTACCCAATCACTGGGTAACAAAATTACTACATTCATAAATGTGTGATCACAAAAATATCCCTCGTGAAATTCCCAATGAACTAAATTTTATGTGGTTGGTGAGGGATATAGATACTTTTGTGGTAACATATCAATTGTCCTAAATTATTCAATTTATTTTAATTTCAATTTCAACTAATTAATATAATGTTTTTTAAAACTATTCAAAACCATGTGGAATTACATTCCAATATTAAGGGTAGGTATATTTAACTATCTTGTGACATTTACATTAGTCCATAATATAGTTTGTCATATTTTTAATTATGATTGTACCTTTTAAAATGATTTTTCATAATTATATTTTTAGTATTTTCAAAAAAAAAGTATGTTAAAATTATATTTATGTTTCAAAATAGTTCTTTTAAATTTTGATACCTTTTTATTAAAAAATTATAGCGAAATTTATATAATGGACTTTCAACAGAGTATTTGATTTACATATCTAGTGATATTTTTCATTATATTAGTAGATTGATACATTTGTATAATTTTTTTGTAATATTTGATCTATGATTGGGTATATTTATATAAAATTATTTTTTTTAATTATTACATGATTATTAATCCTGTTTGAGATGACTATGAAGCCCCAAAAAACCTAGATCATCCACATACGGCAGTTTTTGTGATATCCACAACTATGTTTCAATTTTTTTATCCAATATTGAACTAGTATAGATAATCCAATATCTAGTATTATAATTCCAATCCCTTTTGGATTCTCATAATGCGAAGGATTATGTTGTGATTTACACCATTATATTATTCTCTCACACTCTTGTTTGAATGTAAATATTACTTTAACATGATAAATTAATTATCAAATGCATCATAAATGATAGAATGAGAACCACGGTTTTATTTAAAAATGTATTTTTTCAATTATTTTCATTGAAAACAATTTCGAATAATTGGTTCTATTTTTTATATATTATAATACATTAATTAGTATTTACATATTTTGTTTTAGAAATCATTTCAAATTTTTTAAATCATAAAATCGTGAAATCCAATATATTTCATCTATCAATTTTTGAAATTATATTTAATATTTACATGGGAATAAAGTTATTTATCTATTATTTAAGATTATTATTATTTAAAAAACCCATTCATTAATATGTTTTTATTTTTTCATACATGTTAATTAATTATTTTACTTCATGCATTTTTTTAAATCAACTTTTTGTGATATTTACTTTATTTTTAATTATTATCAAAGTGAAAGTGTCAAGTATAATGAGTTATTTGTTTCTCTAAATTTCGACAAGAATCATTATTTAAATTAATGTTATGATTTTATATAATCTAAATAATGAAATTTATTAGATTATTAAAATTTTATTATTTCAAATAAAAACCATTTTTATATGTCATGACTTTCACTATGAAAAATTCAAATTCAATTGATTTTCAAAATATATTATTGTTTTCTCGTGGCTCTACGTGTTTATAATTCCTTATTTCTGGGGTAGGTAACCATATTTTTCCTAATTATGCAATTTTATAGTAGAAAATTTATTTTTTTATCAATCATGTTTAGTCATTGATATATGTTAAATTATATTTGTAGATTAATTAATTTTTACCTATCGAGTTTTTAAAATTTATGTACATAATTTTTTAAAATATTAATTTAAATGATAAATTTATTCTTCCATTGTTTCATTATTTTTGACATTAAAAGTAATGTCCTCAATAATTTTTTTATGGTTTTTATAATTTTATGTTTTTTTAGAAAAATATATTTTTTATGGACCATTCTTCTCTTTGGAAGTTTCCATAAATAATCATTATTGAAGTGTGTTTAACCATCACCTTGATATTAATTCCGTTATGGATCCCATTTTAATTCTTTTAATCACTAATATATGATTTAAATCAAAAATTATATTGATAAAAATTCTCTTTTTGAAATTTTTAGAACATTAGTTCATTTATCATTATTTATTTAAATATTTAATTGATTTCATGATTTTTTTCACACTCCTATATGTGTTTTTTTGTTTTTATCTTTTATTATTTTCACTCTCTATTAACTTTTCATGTAACTCTCCAATATTTAAATTTATTCATATATTGTGGGGGACGCTATAATGTTTTACAATGAAATGTTTTTATGGAGAAAAAATAGTTTTTTGAGTGATATCTAACGTGATAAAATCAGTTTTATTATTTATTAGCCTTCCAAAATTAACGTCAAAGAAATATATGGTGTATTTTCCTTTATTAAATAATTTTTTGAATGTTTTTATCATTTTCATATGAGCAATTTTATTTTAAATTCAATTTTTTTGAATCAACCATTTATTTATTTAAAATTATTTCTCTTCTCTTATGCTTCATTTGATAGAGTTAATAGACTATTATTGTTTTTAATATCTAACTTATTTGGAAAAAAATTCAATTTAAATTTAAATAGATCTGTATAGAGATACACTTTTTAATCATGATATGATTTCAATGCTTTCTTTTTTTATAAAAAACCTTGTTGTGATTATTTTTTCTCAAAATTTAAGGAATTATTTTGATCATTTGAACACATTGAATATTATGTTTTTATTTTTATAAATTTTTATTACTAATATTAAATTATTAATTAAATAAAATTTATTTTCATATTTCATATTTTTTGACGAAATTATAGGTTATGAAATTTAATTTTCTTCTCTTTTATGCTTGGGCTAAATCATAGTATAAAGTAATTGAACTTATTTCTCAAGAAATTGTTACTAATATTTATGGTAATTGGAATGGGGGAAAATGTGATGAAACTAAAGGAATAATTTCTCTAATAAATTTTTTAAAATTATTTTTTAGAATAATTTTGAAATCAAATGTAGGGTAACATCGTACTTAATAAAAAATTGTTTGAAATTTTTTATAATTTTTTTAAATTGTTTTAAAATGAATAATTTTAATGGATCAGACCTCTCTAGTCCATTACGTTGTTGAAATATAGTGTTTGAGGTGTCTTGGGAGGTCTATGGGACATATCGCTAACACTTTTCCAAATTTCCAATTATGTGAGAAGTTCCATTTGCAAGGTCGAAGTGAACAATTCCATCAGTGAGGTCGATGTTAACGGTTCCATCGATGAGGTTGACGTGAATAGTTCCATCATTGAGGTGGATGTGAACAGTTCCATCGGTGAGGTTGATGTGAACAGTTTTATCAGTGACGTCAATGTGAAAAGTTCCATCAATGAGGATGAGGTGAAAAGATCCATCGGTGAGGTCGATGTGAATAGTTCCATCGGTGAGGTCTAAGTGAAAAATTCCATCACTGAGGTGAATGTGAAATGTTCCATTGATGAGGATGAAGTGAAAAGTTCCATAGGTGAGGTTGATGTGAATAGTTTCATCGGTGAGGTCGATGTGAATAGTTCAATTACTGTGGTTGAGGTGAACAGTTCCATCAGTGGGGTCGATGTGGACAGTTCCATTAGTGAGGTTGAGGTGAACAATTCCATCAGCGAGGTCTATGTAAACAATTCCATTGGTGAGGTCCATGTGAAGTGTTCCATCGGTGAAGTTGACATGAATAGTTCCATTAGTGAGGTCGAGGTGAACAGTTCCATCGGTGAAGTCTATGTAAAAAAGTTCCATCGGTGTGGTTAATTTCCATTGGTGATGTCGTTGTGAATAGTTCCATCAGTGTGGTCGATGTGAACATTCCATCGGTGAGGTCGAGGTGAATAGTTCCATTAGTATGGTCAATGTGAATAGTTCCATTGGTGAGGTTGACTTGAATAGTTCCTTCTGTGAGGTCGATGTAAACAGTTCATCGATGAGGTCGATGTCAACTATTCTATTGGTGTGGTTCCAACTGTAGCCTCTTTGGTTTTCCAATTATCAAGTTCATGAATAGTGTTTCTAGCATCCTATAGTTTCTCCCCTTTGGCATTTCCTTTGATGTAAAATGCATTTAAAGGATCATTTTATGGACTCCAAGGCTCATTCAAAGGCCATAACACCTATATTAATTTTTCCTAAGGCTCTAGATTTTTTTACTTGTACAAACCATGTGGTTTAATGCGATCCTCCTTTAATGAAAAAACTAGTGTATCTTAAACCATTGCTCCAATAAATCTTTTAAAGGGATCAGATATCATTCTCCCTAGTTCATCCTCTTTGTTATCAGGTGTAATACGATTGAACCTTTCATTCCTTCTCGTAGGAGTTACATAATAAAATTTTCATCCTTTGATTGGTTCCACTAATTTTTTGATGCAACCAAACAGTATCGATCAATCATCGATATATGGTATGATCTACCATCATTATTTTGGGTTCATACCCTCATATTTATCCATGATATTTTACGGAATGATATATACATGTTCATAATTAGTTTTTCTTGTGTGTTGATAGGTGTTGTAGTGTCTTTTCATCCTCAGTGGATATAGTTGTCACGTGGGGAGGAGATCATAACCAGTTGTGTTGCTCATTCTCATATAAAGAACATCAAGAACCATTTGAGGTAGGGTATTCATTTCTTCTATTTAATATTTTGTGCAACTGTATAGTTAACATTTTTATCCCATTGGATCTCAATGGAATTAAGATAATAAATATTTGAACCAGACAAATAAATTGATATCGATCTTATTTTATTGCATCATGTTTTTATAGATAGTGTGATATCTATGGTTGTGTTGTTTATTTTTTTTCATGATGGAAGATGGTAATGAACTTAAATCTGTAATTCATTGATAATTGTTTTAATAAATATAAAAAGTCATGTAGATGAATTTGGTTCTTCTTGTAGTAATTTTATGTTAATAAAATTTGTGTAGTAAGCATGTTTAATTTTTTTAGATAGCTTTATGTTTACGTTTCTTGAATTTGAATCATACGAATAATAAATTAGTTAATCCAAGGTGGATTAAAGAATTGGTTGTTGGATAAAATATAATTCTTTGCAGGATTCCGAGTTAACCTCTTGCTTGTTTAAGGGACAAGACCAAAATGGGTATAATGTTTGTGTTCCTGCTGCTTGTGTTGTGATGTGAGCCTGGATGGATGTTGAAATATGTGGGGGAGGATAGGACTACTGGTTGTGGAAATAGTTGACGCTTAGAATAGCGTGATGCATCAGTTTATGCATGTTGTTGTCGAGGAGGAATCAAGGGATGATGAAATGGGTTGGATGTGAATGTTTGGATACATGCTGATTCTTATTGTTTATTTATTTGCATTCCATTCCCCACTGCTCAAAGCATCTGGTCTTTCTAACCCTTCATCCAAAAGGAGAGAATATGTGTAGGTTATACTATGTTCTTTCCGTGTTTATCTTTTCAAGGGTGGATGGGTATACACTCTTGCTATAGGTGATAAAGTCTCGATGTGTGGTTCATCAACTCACCGTGTTGAGCCCCCTTCTGTATAGTAGCATAGAATGTTTTCTAAAATTTCTAGGAATATTGAAAAGTAATTATGTAAATAAATAATTGAATAAATGATGTTAACGCATGGGGTTGGATTTTGTTGGGGCATAATGTTGAGGGCTATAATATAAAAGAACAGTGAACTTTTGGTGTGATGATAATGAAATGAAATGTGGAAATTTTTAATTGTTAGTTAATTTTTAAAGAATTAATTAACGTAAATGACAACTTATAAAAAGGGAAAAAATTAATGTAAAAAACATATAATATTTTTGTGTGATTATAGGATACCTGGTCTTAGAAGTTGCAGCCAAAAATCTGAGAAACATTAGATGCAGTTATGTTTAAGATCAGGTTATGCACATAGTGTGGTTATGAGATATAGTATATTATGTACTTTTTATGTTTCAATATGATACTCCACCCTGTCAGTTAGGGATACTAACACCCCCAGGGATTTTGATCCCTGGTGGAGTTTTCCCCAACATTATAGTGGGTAGATGGATGGCTGAAAACCCCATTTGGCCCTACTCTTTTCTCCTAAAATTTACTTGTGATGGTAGAAACAATGTTTAGTTTACCCCATGTATGTGTGCGGAGGGATGCACTAACATGGGGTTATTAACACACACATATTCTTGAAATAGTTTCTTCTGGACTACTTTATGTGTAACGTGTATAGGCTATGATGGCATGAGGATCCCTACTCGGTGTATGGGTTATAAAGGCTTGATGTTTAATATCGGATGTATTAACACATTATGCGAGCAATAGAGGCTACAAGAAAATACCGAGTTACTTTTCTTACGTGGACATGGTGGTTTTGTTGCATGAGGTGTATATTCTGGTTCTTCACCCAAGTGTATGTGGGCAAACCCTTATGGAGAGAGATTATTAGGACGTCTAACATTTTGTAAAACTGGAAAACTGGTGGGGACGTAGTAGTGGGATGCCCTTGATATTCTTTATTATATTATATAATATTGTATGCGATACTAGGTGAGAGTATCAATAGTGATTTTGGGAACTTAGTATATCTGTTTAGGTGATGATATATATTAGCTTTTTGTTCACTATTCTTTATCATGATTTCTTTAATTTTCCATGAGAGGAGCATGGGAGGATTCTACGGAGTATAATTTTATACTCAACCAATGTCTATATGAACTATTTTCAGGTCACTTGGAGCAGGTTAGAGATTAAGCTGGTTTATACTAGCTGGGATTTGTAGGAGTTGTTCGGGCTTGTGGTGGTTGTTGTTCTTACTTTCCATGGTACATGCAGTTTTTCCCCTTTCAGTTGTAGTAGTTTTTCATGACATTACATATGTGTACAAGGGAATTATTTCTATTTTTCTCTGATTTAGAGTAGTTTGTTGCCTATATTATCTCTCTCTCTCTCTTTAACATGTGTTCTCTTAGAAGGTAATTCCTTTTATTGGGGTGTTTATTATACCCAAGCTGCTAATTGCCATCCCAGTGCATATTGGAGGTGAGACATGGGGTTCATTATCTCCCTTCCCACATTACCGTCATAAGAGGGGTACACCATGTGGGGAGGGGGTCCTGACAGTGTGTTATCAGGGGGAGGATGAGGGATAGGATAGAATTTGTTGTTAGTCATAGGTGAGGTTGGATGGGATGGTAGGGAAACAATGTCATTCATGTATAGAAAGTAATGTACACACTAGAGACTGGTTGAGACATAGACATTTATGGACCCCTATGATCTGATGTACAACCCTTTATGTTTACAATGGCTACTAAATGAGGTGATACTAGTTGCAGGGTAGAGACCTAGGAAATGATCCCGCACCATTCTTCCTTGTGCCTATGTTTTAATGGGTAGACCTTGGTATATATTAACATAAAATGAAGAAAACAAATAATTAAATAATTAAGGATGAGTCTTCCTTATTCCAGGATTAGGAAAACTAACTGTTAGTTATTTTATATGTATGGATTTGGGTCTAATTCTTTGTTAGGATCACATAGAATATGTCCAATAGGCTATGCCAGCAGAGGACCAGAGGGTATATGTGGAAGACTCCGACACTTGGAGGATGACACTCTAAGAGTTTCAGTGCCCAAGTCTATAGAAGTACGAGGGTTTTATTTTAGATGTAGTCGCCAAAGACTAGTTTTTGGAGGTTGAGATAGTTTTCTGTTTGATCTGTGCTTGGAAAGAGTACTGGGGTTCTGTAGTTGTGAAGATGCGGCATGGAGTAGCGAGGTAGTGGTGGTTCATATTCTTCGGGGATCACGAGGAGTCCGCGATATCATTAGAGGAGTTCTGAGAAACGTTTAGAGTCGAGTTTCTTTCTTTAACCATGAAGGTTTCTAGTCTCCATGAGATTATCAATCTTTGAGAAATGATATATAGTGTTCGAGAGTTTGGAATGTTTTTTAGTAACCTTATACGATAATCTTAGGACCTCTTTCCGGATAAGGAGTCTAGGGCGAGGCATTTTGAGGTGACTTTGCATCCAAGTATCCATTTCCTGGTCACCCAATTTTTACTGAAGACATATCATGAGATGCTGGAAAGGGGAGAGGATGTCGAGACGAATTTGGCCCAATCCTAATCACCACAATAGGGTAGTCGTCATGATTCCTCACGAAGTAGATCTGTGGTCCGGGGTTCCTGGTTTTCAGGGCAGAAGAGTTTTCATTGAACTGGGGGTAGGTCCCAGCCCTCCAAATCACGTTTCTCTAGAGGTAGTGGCTCTTAGGCCTATGTTATGAGATAAGGTGCGTCTTTTCTTGTGGTGGCTGAGGTCATCAATAAGGAGAGTTCCCAATCATTCAGAGTAGTCATCATGCACTAGGTGCTCTGCTCTAGGTTCTTCCATTGAGGTAGTTCCAGCCGAGGCAAAAGTAGTAGGTTGCACTAGCTTTGGAATAGTAGAGGGTAGATGGGGTTGGAAATGGACAGCCCCATGATGCTACCCATCCATAGAGAGTAGTGTGTGATTGTGGTGGTGTTCATCATCAGGGTTAGAGAGTCCATGTAATAGTTCATCGTTAGCATCTTTCTTTAGCGTTGCTAGCTCCATGAGAGCCAGATGTCATTCGAGGTACCCTTTGATTTTTTTTCTACCTTGGTGTATGCCTTGTTTTATTCAAGAGAGACACAATCCTTTATATAACCTACCATTTTCTATGCTTTGGGACATGAAGTAGTGAGGCTTCTAGTGCCCTAGGTGTGAATACGCAAGTTGGAGGCTGAGCTGACTTGATTGAAGTATGTAGAGACTGTGAGCTATAGTAGGGGTAGTACCGCTCTTGGGGAGAATTATGATGATTACTAATAATACCATATGATTTCATCCTTAACATAGATTTATTGTATTCGGTGTAGGCTATTGCGGATTGCTTCAAGAGGTATGTTGTCTTCTTCATTGCGGATAGAGAGGAAGTCATGTTCGTTGGAGAGCAAGACCCACAGATGGATCAAAGGCTTGTTTCATCCATATCATCCATGATGGATGATTTTATGTTGAGTCCTTCAGAGGATAAATAGGTGGCATTTCCTAGGGTCATAGATGAGTACCCTAATGTATTTCCTAAGAGGTTGTAGCATTACCCCCTCGATAAGAGATCATGTTTGGGACTGAGCTACAACTAGGAGAATATTTTATCTCGATGTCTCCATATAAGATGGCCCCTTTTGAATTACAAGAGATATGTAGTCATCTTTATGGTCTATTATAGTAAATTTTTGTCCCGCTGAGTGTGTCATCGTGGCGTGAACCCTTTTTTTTGATGAAGGATGATGATAATTTTACGTTTTGTGTCGATTATCATCGCTTAAAAAAAGTGACAGTAAATAATCACTATCCTCTTCTGTGTATTGACGGTTTATTCAATAAAATGAAGGGTTCACGTTTGTTCTCAATGATTCACTTACAGCCAGGATATCATCAGATGTGTGTGAAGTATGAGGATATCCCTAATACTACTTTTCATTGTCTACATGGGAATTATAAGTTCATTGTAATTCCGTTCGGTGTGACAAATTCTTCAGATATGTTCAAGGGATTGATGAACATAGTGTTCCATTAGATTCTGGACAAGTTTGTGGTGGTTTTCATCAATGAAATCCTTGATTACTCCATATCTATGGAGGAGTAGGTAGAGAATATACACACCATTTAAGGAGATCTTTGTCAACATCATCTATTTGGGAAGTTTTTTAGGTGTTAGTTTTGGGATAGAGAATTCCGTTTTTTATGGAATGTTGTGTCCCGGTAGGGAGTATGTGTGGATCCATCGAAGATAGAAGCATCAGTGTCTTGGGAAGCCTTGAAGATAATTGGACAGGTGTGGCATTTCTTTCATCTTGTAGGCTACTCCATGAGGTTAGTTACCAATCTCTATCGATTTGTGACTCCTCTGACAACTTTGATTAGAAAGGATCATGCATTTATATGTACTGATCAGTTTTAGGAAGATTTCGATAATATAAATTAGATGTTAGTAAGTCTTCTAGTTCATTGTCTTCCAGTAGAGGGAGTTTAGTTTGAAGTATTCTGTGATGCTTTGCATCTAGGGACATGATGTGTTTTGATCCAGAAGACATCAGTTGTCTTTTATGGGTCTTCGTAGTTGTGTCCCCATGAGCATAAATATGTGACCCATGATCATGGGTTGTCATCTGTGGTGTGTTCAATAACGTTGTGGAGACATTACCTTATTGGAGAGCGCTTCGTTGTTTCCACCGACCATAAGCGTTTGAGGTATGTTTTCTCCTAGTGTGACTTGAACATACAACAACTTTGGTGGATGGTGTACTTATATGAATAAAACTTCTAAATATCATATATACCAGGAAAATGAAATATAGTAGCAGATTTGTTGTGTTGGACGTCATGTAGTGATGTAGTGTTTGAATCTGGTGACTCATGGATTGTAATAGAGGGACTTTCATCATTACATCTTTATTTGGGAGAAGTTGGGGGTAGATGATATCATTTTTAGATGACTATGCAGTCATCTATGGTGCAGAAAGTGGAGGAGTCCCAGTTTGTGGATCTAGAGGTGGAGGTATGGAGAGACCGAGTTCATTGTGTGGAGGCCCTTGAGGGTTGGTCTGATGATAAAAATGATTTTTGTATTATAGAATGATATTTGTTATTTTAATGAAGTGTGAGATGGTTCTCAGAGTGTTCCATAGTTCTCCTTTAGAGGTGCATCCTGGCGTGACAATGATGCACTGATCCTTGAGGAGCTAGTTTTGGTGTCCTAGGATGAATCCTACAATTACAGAGTTTGTGTCTCGATGCTTGGTCATCCAGAAGGTGATGGCTAAACACTGTATTCCAAGTGGTCTTCTACAGTCGTTAGATGTTCCCCAGTTGAAGTGGGAGGACATCTCAATGGGAATTGTTACCAGTTTACCTCGATCTCAGGGGGGACATGATGCTATTTGGGTGGTAGTGGATCATTTAATAAAATCATCCCTCTTCATAGCAATCATGGTTTCTATCATAGAGAATGTTTTGTCAAGGAAGTATCTGGAGGAGGTGGTGAGACTTTATGGAGTTCCAAGGGAGATTATTTATAAACAAGATCCATGATTTACCTATTTGTTATGGAGAGGTGTCTATCATGATTTTGGTTTTAAGATCTTCCTTAGCACTACTTTTCATCTTTATACAGACGGTCAGACAGAGTGGACCATCTAGACACATTATTATGGTGGATTTTAGAGGTTCATGGATGAGGCACGTACCCATGGTGGAGTTATCTAAAAATTATAGCTTTCACTCCACCATTATTATGGTGCTATTTGAAACCTTGTATGGCCAGCTTTTCGGTTCTCCATTATGCTAGACTAGGGTTGTAGAGTCAGCAATTCATAGACTAGAACTAGTGAAAAATAAAATAGTGACGGTTTAGGTGATTAATGAGAAGGTGAAGATAGCACAGGATCATCAGAAATCATATTCAAATCAATGGAATAGACCATTAGAGTTTTTTTTGTTAGGGATCATGTGTTTCTGAAGGTGAATCCCCATCGTGGGTAGTGATGTTCTAGTCATAGGAGTAATATTTCTCCCATTTTTTTAGTCACTTTCGAAGGGTTAGATCTTGTTAGAGTTATGGCATATTGAGTAGCACTACCCCACAGATGAACTGGATAATCGATGTTTTTCATGTCTCAATACGTTGTTGTTATCTTCATGATGACTCTCAAATCATCGATTGGGGAGAAATCAATGTTTATGATGATGCGACCTTTGAGGAGTGACCTGTGGATATCCAATAATGAAAAAATATGATGTTTTACATGCGTTATATCCCCTTTATACGTGTACTATGGTGATAGAGTGGCATGGAGGAGAGTACCTAGGAACAAGAGTCATAGATACGTTCTCAGTACATAGATTTATTTGATGTTTAACTCCTTTCAATTAATGATTTACCATTTGTGGTTATAGACCTTTCATGTTTATGAGATGGATTTCTTTGGTTGCATATTATGGATTTCTCTCTTTAAAGAGGTATCTTGATGAGTGTCTGTTTCAAACTTCTTTTCTATTGACTTTTATGTTGGTTTTGAACTCTCTAGGATCAGAATGTTTTGAGAGGTATCTGATGTAATGCTCTGGACCACTCTAGTTTATTCCATTACTGAAATATGTTGTTTGAGGTGTTTCAGGAGGTAAAGGTGACATACCCCCAACACTTTTCCAAATTTTATGTTTTGTGAATAGTTCCATTAGTGAGGTCGATGTGAACAGTTCCATCGGTGATGCTGAGGTAAACAGTTCTATCAGTGAGGTTGATGTGAACAGTTCCATCGGTGAGGTCGATGTGAATAGTTCCATCAGTGAGGTTGATTGAACGACACCATTAGTGATGTTGAGGTAAATAGTACCATCGGTGAGGACGATGTGAACACTTCCATCAGTGATGTCAATATGAATAGTTCCATCCGTGAGATCGATGTGAAACGTTCCATCAGTGAGGTTGATATGAAGAGTTACATTCGCGAGGTTGATGTGAACAATTCCATCTATGAGGTCAAGTTGAATAGTTCCATCAGTAAGGTCGATTTGAAGAGTTATATAGGTGAGGTCGATGTGAATAGTTCCATGGGTGAGGTCGAGGTGAATACTTCCATTAGTGATGTAGATTTGAACAGTTCCATTGGTGAGGTCGATGTGAATAGTTCCATCAATGATGTCGATGTGAACAGTTCCATCGGTGAGGTCAAGGTGAATAGTTCCATCAGTGTGGCCGATGTGAACAGTTCCATCGTTGAGAACACTGTGAAAAGATTCATCGGTGAGGTTGATGTGAACAGTTCTATTGGTGAAGTTGATGTGAACAGTTCCATCGGTGAGGTCGAGCTGAATAGTTCCACTTGTAAGGTTGATGTGAACAGTTCCATCATGAAGGTTAATGTGAACAGTTCAATGATGAGGACGATGGGAACATTTTCATCGGTAAGGTTCCAACAGTAGCCTCTTTCATTTTCCAAATTTTGAGTTCGTGACCATTGTTTCTAACTTCCTACAGTTTCGCCGCTTTTACATTTCCTTTGACATAAAATGCATTTAAATCATCATTTTAATGAATCTAAGGCCAATTCAACTTCTATATATCCTATATTAATTTTTCCAAGTGTTTAGGATGTTTTTATTTGTTCAAACTATGTGATTTTCTGCAATCATAATTTAATGGAAAATTTTGTGTATCTTAATCTGTTACTCGAATAAATCTTCATAAGGGAAGAGATATCTTCTTCTCTAGTTTTTATCCTTGTTCTTGGGTGTGATACAATCGAACAATTAATTCCTTCCAATAATAGTTTAACAATCATCCTTTCTTTCGTGGATTGGTTCCCTTCAATTTTTGATGCAACCATGCATTATCGATCAATCATCAATATAAGGTATGTCCTATCATCATTATTGTGTGTTTATCTCTTTTTGTTTGTCCTTTCCCTTTTTATCGAATGATATCTCAATGTTCCTAATGGATTTTTCTTGGGTGTTGACCTATGTGTTGGTCCCTCTACATCCTTGGGAGGATATAGTTGTCACAATGCAAGGAGATTGTAACCCGCTATGTGGCTCATTATTGTATAGAGAACATAAAAAACCATTTCAGGTAGGGGATCTATTTCTTCCTTTTCTTTTATCTACTAATGTATAGTTCTCATGTTTTATCCCACTGGATCTCAATGGAATTGACATAATAAATATTTTTCCAAGACAAATAAATTGATATCGATCATATATTATTGCCACTTATTTTTCTACATAGTGTGATATCTATGCTTGATTTGTTTAGATTTCCATTCTTGAAGGAAATTGGTAAAGAAAGTAATACTAGAATTAATTGATAATTATTTGGGTAAAGATAAAGACGCATGTAAATGAATCGGGTTATTCTTGTTGTAATTTTATATTAATCATATAATTGTAGTAAGCATGTTTAATTATTTGTGATAGCTTAGTTTTTCAGTTTCCCAAAGTTGGAACATGTGAATAATAAAACTAGTAATCAACGATTGATTAAAGAACTAGTTGTTTGATTGAGATAATTCTTTTCATGGTACTAATTTACCTTCTTCCTTGCTTAAGGGCCAAGAGCCCAATTGGTATGATGTTTCTTTTCCTGCTTCTTGTGTTGTGATATAATACTAGATGGAAGTTGTGATATGTGGGTGCAAGGAGGCCTACTGGTTGTGGAAACTGTTGACGCCTAGGGTGGTGAGATGCATATGTTTATACATGTGGATATCATGGAGGACACCAGTGATGATGAAATGGGTTGGATGTGAATGTTTGGATGCTTGCTGATTATTATTGGTTATTTATCTGCTTTTCCTTCCCCAATCCTCAAGGAAACTGGTTTTGATTACCCTTCTTCAAAAAGGGGTGAAGATGCATGCGATATGACACGTTCTTTCCATGTTTAGCTCCTCAAGGGAGGATAGGTCTACGCTCTTGCTATAGGCTGCAATGATTCAATGGGTGGTTCATCTAATCACTGTGTTGATCCCCCTTGTGTTTAGTAGTGTAGAATTTTTTCCTAGAATGCCTGGGAATATGGGAAAGTAATATTGTAAATAATTAATTGAATAAATTATGTTAACCCATGGTGTTGGACGTTGCTGGGATGCAATGCAGAGGATGTAATTTAATGGAACAGTAAACGTTGGGTGTGATGCTAATGAAATATAATGAGAAAATTTTTAATGGTTAATTTATGTTCAAATAATTAATTAACATAAATTACAAATGATAAAAAGGGAATGATGTAATCTAATAATTCTCTTTATATTGTTGTGTGCTTATAGAATACCTTGTCATAGATGTGGAAACCGAGAATCTGAGATATGTTATATGTAGTTGAGTCTGATACTAAGTAATTCCCATAGTGTGGTTGTGATATATAGTATATTTTTTACATTTTGTGATTCTATACACTACTTAACCCCGTCAGGTATGGAAAATGACACCTTGGGGATTCTGAGCCCTGGGGGTGTTTCCCCAACATTCTATCAGGAAGATGGATTGCAGACTACCCCATTTTTTCCCGCTCTCATCTCATGGTAGATACATGTCCTGGTTGGAAAAATGGTTATTTTTCCCCATATATGTTTGTAGAGGGATGTATTGTCTTATGGTTATTCACACACACATATTTTGGATATAGTTTCCTATGGGATACAATAGGTGTAATGTGTATTTTTTGTAATGCCTTGAGGATCCTTACTCAGTGTATTCGCTATAATTGATTGAGGTTTAATACCTAACATATGATACACATTATTCGAGGTGTGTTAGATCCCGAAAACTATAGGGTTACTTTTCATACGTGGATGTGGTGTTTTTGTAGCACGTGGTTTATATTGTGGTGCTTCACCCAAGTGTCTGTGGGAATGACTTTTTGGAGAGAGATGCTTAGGACGTGCGATGTTGGGGAAAAGTGGTACACTAGTGGGGAAGTAATAGTGGGGTACCATGAATATTATTTATTATATTTTATACTATTATATGTGATACTAGGTGAGACTAGCAATGGTGAGACTGGGAACTTAGTATATATGGTTAGGTGACAAGTTAGTTTCACTTATTGTTCACTGTGCTTTAGCATGCTTTCGTAACTTTTTTACGAGAGGCACTGGGGAGGATCCTACTTAGTATATTGTTATACTCAACCTATGTCTATATAATCTATTTTTAGGTCACATAGAAAAGGTATAACATCAAGTTGGTTTCAACTAGCTTGGGGTTGTAGGAGCTATTTGGGCTTGTGGTTGTTGTTGTTCTATATTTCCTTTGGTACATGATGTTTTCCCCCCTTCTGTTGTAGTATTTTTCCATGACATTACATATGTGTACTTTTGATTTTCTTATTATTATTTTATGAGTTAGAGATAGTTATAGTCTACCTTATCTCTCTCTTGCACATGTGTTCTCTTAAAAGTTAATGCCTCTCATTGGTGTGTTCACTATACCCTCAGTGCATGTTAGCAACCTGATGCCTACTAGAAGCGGGAATCGAGGGTCATTATCTCCATTATCACATTTTCAGACCAGGTGGGGTACACATTGTGGGGAGTGGGTCGTGACAATAATTTTTATTTATTGGTTCTTTATCATTAAAGGGGAAGATATTGTTGACATTAAAGAGTAATATATATTTGTTTTATGAGTAAAAATATTATAGTTTCACCGGTATAATGAAATATTTAAATTATTCATAAAATGTAATGAATTTAAATGTTAAATAATTTATGAATTATAAATATTTTTTTTCACTTTTTCAAAGTCAAAAAGGAGGAGATGTTTTCAAATTGAATTATTTTTATGAATATTTTTAACTCGATTCTTATGACCATATAAATCTATTGAAATATATGTGATTATTTATTTTATCTTAAATCAATTAAATGAATAAATATTGTATAATTCATGAAATAGGATCACTAATTTAATTTTGTGCCACCTACACCATGTTATAGAGATGTGGTTGTAGAATTAAACTACTTATCATTTTGTATCTCAAGGGTTCAATATATTGTTTATGTTTCCTGAAGGAGGTTCTAAAAAAATTAAATCACTAGAGGAGACCAATTAAATTTTAGATAAGAAGATAAGTAATATTTTTAATTGAAATTTGAAGTAGGATAGAGAAGTATAGCTCACATTATCCACAATAACGAATAATTGATTTTAAAAATTTAGTCATTGAATAAGAACATTGATGAAATTATGGCCATGCATCAACCAAAATGTTTTTATATGGAGGATTATAATTATTTTAATTATGAAAATTAAAACTATTCTCATGGGTGGATGTCAAAAAAAATCCTAGTCAATATTAACAACTAAAACTATTAGGGTTTTAATAATAACAACATAGACCACATAGTAAATTATATCCTATACACTAGAGTAATCCATATTAGTATTAATTTTAACCAATGGGTATCTTTAAAAAAAATCCAATATAGGGGGATACCATCGAAGAGTTTCTCGTCGATCAAGGGTCTTCCTTGTGAAATATGGATATTCATGTGGGAAAAATTATAAATCAACTAATGGAGAGGCCAATAGGGGTACTACTAAGAGACAAATATCCATCTGCTTGATATTTTGAAAAAAATGATACTCTATAAAATACATAAATTCTGAATAATTGAAAGAATAAATAGAGTGGTATTCCATTAAAATGAAGAATGAAAAAGAGAAATATGTTTATAAATTTTCTCAATAAGAATTCCAATGACCATGTTGCACATCACAATATTATGTGTTTTAGTGAAAACAAACACACAATTATGTTTATAAAGTTTTAATTTAATTTATATTAGTATTTTATTTTGATAATCACTCAAAGATATTTTTTCGACTGAACAGAGTGATCAAGTGGTGTGTGGGGGCCTTGTTTGAATTCATAAGATGGTTATATCTAGTAGCTATCTAATAGGTTAAAAAAATTTGCTAGTTTGTTGTAGACATAAAAAAAGGTATTTATAAAAAAGGTCATCTAGAAATTACACTGCCCAAGTGATATTACTATATGAGGATAGAACAAATCTCTTATTTTCATTCCACTGATTGGTCGGTGCCACACAATAATTATATAACGACATTATAGAAGAAAAAAACAACCCATTAATGATGGACACTAATGACTTTATTAGGATCCCAGTGGATATATTTATCCTCAAAGCCCTCTTGAATGATCTTAAAGCTATTGTAGGATATATGTACACCCCAAGGGTTCATGAATAAATGTGGATACCTTGAAAATAATTTTATATCTCTCTTGTTATAAATTATTTTAATAATCAATATATATTCACTATTGTCTCACTCTCTCCGACTATTATATTGTTTTATTTTATTAGTGAAAAAATAAGTGTTCCTTCTAGTTCTTACATAAATAAATTCACTTTTTGGGTTACCACTACCATTTAGTGTGATTTTTGGGGTTCTCACTAACATTGAGTGTGAGGGGTGCACACTACCATTAAAAGTTTGGCAGATCTGGGTTTCTAGCCACCATTCTAGAAATATATCCCTACAAACATGTTTCTTACGTTAACCACAAAACATAAAGAGTATTAATTATTTTAATGAGTTTCTTGGCTATCTATAATACCACGTGATTAAACAAAACCCATAAAAAAACATGAGTTGTTGAGATGTAGGAATTTGTTTTTTGTATTATTACAGAACACTTTTTTCAAATTAGGCTATTTAATTTATATATATATATATTCTATGTATAAACATTTATTTATTTTATTCCCCATGTAGTTTTTTACCATCGGTATAACACTTAATTTATTTACTTTAGTTTCATTAATATCATCTGTAATGTTTAAATTTTTTATAATTTTTTAAAATAAAATTCAGTCTCATGCTTCTTAGTTTTACTTGGACTAAGAATTTATCTCATTTCCAACCATGATATCAAAAAAATAACTTGTTCATCGAATAGATAACTTAAATATATTATCTACATCTACTGCTCAAGGTTCTTTAAAAAGACAATCAATGTTTAGGTATACATACCTTGATTGATTATACTATGGTTACTAGAAAAATATAATGTCAATTTCCCTATGAATCATAAGATTTACTATTTATAGAATAATTATTTATGGTAATACCACCATTATTGAAAAAATAAAAATCAATCCCCAAAAATATTGTGGCTTTTGTGACTGATTGAAAATAGAAGAATGCTCTACAATTTTGGTTCGTTAAGAATTAATATAATAAAATGTAGGCATATAAAACCAATCATGAGGTTTTTAAATTATTACTAGATACATATGACTGTTGAAATAAATTAGAGGATACTAGGCTACATGTATACAAACAAATATTTTTAATTATTTATTAGTTATTCTAAAAATTAAATAATGTAATTTTTTCAAATTTCATTATTATTTATAATAAAAGGAAGTATTTAGGTACATGAAATCCCAGGTATATTATTTTGATGAGGATCCACAAGATTGTACCTAATTTTTGGGAAACTAACATAAAGAAAATAGAAGAAGTTAATGACATAAAGAATATTATGGTTTAAGAGCTCATCAGATTATTAATGACCTATTATATTATAATAACATTGAAATACAAGTAGGATATTTAATGTGTAAATTAAAATAAATAATTTTTCTTCCAATCCATTAAGTATAAATTAGTTATAAGGAATAGAATATTTATTGTTTTTTCTAGAAGAAGAAAATGTTTATTATGAAGACGAAGACATACCATTATGTTAGGAAGGGGAGAAAACAATCTAAAATGGAGGTAAGATTCTATGAGGGGAAGAAAAAGGGTCACATAATGATAAGGTAACTCACTCCCAAAAGTAAAAAAAAATTAGATGAAAAAATCAAACAAATCTTTTAAATTGATAACCAGAAGTGAAAATGATGACTAGCTCTCTTCATATGACTTATGAAAATAAATCCCCATGTATTTCATGGATGGAATTAGTGTGAGTCAATTAGTAATTACTACAACATTAACTCACTCATATATCCATTTAAATAAATAAAATCTATGATTTTTTAGTAACAAATTACATGAAGTACATTTTCATTGATCCTTGATATTCAATGATCATAAAAATAAATACAATTTTTTTTATAAAATATCAAATTATGAAAACAAAATTATAACTAAAGGTGGAAATTAACAAATAAAAATATTTAATCCTAGAATATGCTGCATGTTGATAAATAACATTCAATTTTTTTACAAAGACATTAATTCTTGAAAATGGAATTATTTGTCAGTGTAAAAGTGTTTTTTCATATACCAGACTAATGTTAAAAATCATGATAATAAATTTTAATAAAATAAGTAATATATATATTCTATGTTCACCCATCATGAGAACAATTTTAATATAATTTTATATTCACAAATACATGGTAAAGGATACTTTTTTAGATATATCTTTCAATATAAACATATAACATGTTATAAAGAAAAAGTAATTTATTTTTGTGTGTGATTGTAAAAAAATCATTCTAGTATTCCCAAATATTTTAATCTATTTTAAGACCTTTTGTCTAAAAAATCATATTTATCTTATTGAAATTACCAGGATAAAACTATTGAGTTCAGAAGTTATTATTATCTAAAATTGGTCAACCCAAACATTTGACACCAAAATCTACAGAATCATAATAGTGTTGTAGGAAAGATATCTATAGAAAATTTTCTAATTAAATACATTTTACATGGTTTGAGAGGGCTTGAGACCTTTGTGTGGGAACATTTCATTTTCCTTAAATCATTCAAATTAATTTTAAATTAAATTTCTTATAATTGATTAAATGTTTTTTGAAACTATTCAAACAACTATTCGACGAATGTTTTAATATTAAGGGGATCATTGTGAAACTATCTTGTGAAATTTACTTTTTTACAACATATAATTTATCAATTTCTTGATTATAAAAATATTTTTAAATTTAATATTGAGAATTAAATTTGGATTATTTTTATTACATTATTTTAGAAAATATTATTCAATTTTCAAAATATATATTTTAATATTTTATTCATTCATTACCTATAAAGGATGTATAAATTCATTTAATTAATTTTAAACTAAGTATTTGATTTGTATATCAAGTGAGAATGTTTTATGTTTATGTTTATTGATATTTGAATATTTAATTATTGTTATATATTTAACTCTGTTTCATTAATTTTTAAATAAAATTTTTGTTTTATTTATTTCATTATTAGAATTCTTGTTTGGGCTGCCTTTGAAGAAACTGGCTACCCAGTACCACCACATTAGGTAGTTGTGGGTCATTTTAAGAAATAATTTATTTTATTTATCCACTAGAAAACTAGAATACATCATCATCTATCTGGTGGTCTATTTCTAGGACCTCTTGGCCTCTCATAATGGGATTTCTTATATTATGATGTACGACTCTCTATTTATCTATAACTCTTCTCTCTATACATCAATATTCATATAATATGATATATAAATTTTTAAAATCACAATAAATAACTAAATTAAAACCATTGTTCAGACCTCAAATATATATTTTACAATGACTTATTTTAATTTCCTTTTAATACTTTTGTATTGGGTGTTTCTCAAAAAAAATAAAATTATACAATTAAGATATCCAATCTTATTTATTTTTAAGAAAAATTAATTTGTTTTTTAAAATTATGTATTAATAAAGTGTTGTATCTCTTATTCAATCTTTTTCTTGCATAAAATGAATTTTATATGAAATATTGGGAGATTTATACAGCATAGTACTCCGATATGTTCTATACAGCCTTTTTATTTGAGACATTATCGAATTTATAGCCTTAAAGTATTATTCTGTATGCATTGGTCATTTCACCTTATTATGAAATTTTCCTTATTTCAAATGGTATATAATTGTAAAAATAATGTGAAATGAATCATTTATTCCTCAAATAGTTATCCATGGAATATTAGTGAAATTTATACTATGATAAAATTTATTTTATAAAATTTCTTTGATGAAATTCATTTCATTTTGAAATTTTTATAATTTCACCTAAGACCCATTTTGGGTTTTTGAATTTCATTAGGAAGTATTTAAATTTCATTGATTTTATTGATTTAGTTTCATTGATTCATTGATTTGTATATTCTTAATGACCTATTTTTGAGAAAGGTAAACCATTTTTTCTTAAATATAAAATTTTCTTCAAGAAGAAACAATTTATTAATCTCTTTAAGGCATTGATCTGTCATATATTTATCCCACGATTTATTCAATGTTTTCTCTTGAATTTGTTAATTTATTTATAATTATTATGTTAATGTTGAAGTCAATGACTATTTATTCCACCTTTTATAAAATCTTATTGAAATATATATCTATATATAATCATTTTTATATTATTTTCAATTTTAAATTATTATTTATAAAAATAAAATATGTAAGGATATTTACTCTCTTAAAAAATATACAAAAATTATCTTTATGGAAGTATGTTTTCCTTTTAAATTTATATTAATTAAATTAAATCCATTATTTTAAATACATAAATAAATTGTCTTTTCAAATTGTAGAGATTATAGATTCATTTAATTTTTTTCATTTTAATAATGAATTGATTTATTAATTTTTGACACTCTCCTAAGATATTTTTTATTGTATTATGTTTTATGGTTTAAAATCATTATTAATGTGTCATGTGGATTCATGATACATTCTATGTATATATCAATTGAGGGGGATCCTATCATTTTTAATAAAAAATATCTTAAAGGGAAAATATTGATTTCATTTTAGTAAAGACTCGTATGATAATTTATTTTCTTTATTTATCATTAAAATTTTAATTTAAACCATATGGTTGTATCATTTGATGTTATTTGAGTCTATTTTTAATGTTGGTTTCTTTTTAATTTATCTAATTTTATTTGAAACTCATATTTTGATTGAATAATGGATTTATTTTTAATGTAATTTTATCTCTATTGAGCATAAATTTGAATAGTTTATTGTGTAATATTGTTTTTGTTATATAATTTAGGTGGATACTAATTCATTTTATATTTAAATAGATTCCTATAGGGACAATAATTTTATTTATATTATGATTTAAATTTTGTTTATTTTCTAAAACAAGCCCGCGTGTTATTTTTTCCAAATTTCAAGGAAATATTTGGATTGTTCTAACCCAAGGAAGTTAAACTTTTTAGTTTTATAAATGTGTTTTAGAAATATTATATTTATAAATACATAAATTTTTTAACATTATTGATGGAACATTTTATGTTATGATATTTTAATTTTGTCTCTCTTATGCTTGAAACAAATCTTATTACAAATGAATTAACATTATTTCTATAAAAGTTGTTTAAGAACTTTTTGATAATTAAAATGGGGGATAAAGTGATGAAATTTTTGGTATGATTTTTATAAAAAATTATTTAATGTTTTCTTGTGAATAATATTATGAAATAAATTTTATGGTTACATTCTATTCTCTCAAGACATATTTCTATATTGTTTCAAATAATATTCCAATTGAATAACCGTTAAGAATTTTCATTGTTTGGGTTTTTTATCTTCAATGGGGAAGATGGTATAAAGATAGAATCATAATTTATATTGGTTTTATTGGTAAAATTTCATAATTTCATTAGTATCTCTAACTGTTTAAATTTATCAGAAAAAATTATGGATTTTGAAATTTAATTATTCTTGAATTGTGAATGTTTTGTGATTTTGAATTTTTCATAATCAAAAAGGGGAAATGAATTTCAAACTGAATTATTGATGAAATAATTTTTTACATCATTCT
The DNA here is from genome assembly GCA_963277665.1 of Viscum album. Lineage (NCBI taxonomy): Eukaryota > Viridiplantae > Streptophyta > Magnoliopsida > Santalales > Viscaceae > Viscum > Viscum album. The sequence continues at coordinate 1,809,014,520 of OY728123.1, read as the reverse complement.
AAAAAAATTAACTATATTTAATTTTTACATTATAGAAAATGATTGGTTGAATTTCATATTGAAATATTGAAATTTGTTTTAAATATATTTCCATTAATTTCATCAGTTGTGTCTTTATATTGGTTAATAAACTATGTGTTTGTGACCATAAAAAGTGGTAGAATATTGTTCCTCACACTAATAGGTATTTTAAATGATCATATCCACCCAATTGTGTATCTAATAATTTTATTTCATAATTTTAGTATTATATATTGATAATAAGTCCATAAAGATTCATGATAGAATGAAAGGGATATAGAGGCATGTGATAGCCTCACTTGGTATCCCAATAAGAATTTTACTATTGTCTAGCCATTTTATTGAAACTAGTTATCTAGTATGTGATTTAATGAATTGATGGTGTATAAAAATATCATTTGTAAGATGATATCACCCACCAGATCAATGGTGGAATCCTAAATGACCAAAACAATTATGGTGGAAACTAATTCCTTGATTACCCTAATACTAGATATATTCAACACCCAAAACCACTAGAATGATCATAATACTATTAGATACCATAAATACACACCCATATTTTCTTAAAGGGTTATAGATACCTTGGAGATCATTTTAGTTGTCATTTTTTCTTCTTTATATCATTCTAAAGGTCTATTCACTTTTTTCTCGCTCTCTCCCACTCTTCCCTTGTAGTATCATTCAGGGAGGATTGTGAGTTTTCATTATTGGCCTGGAACAATGCATGCATCTTGTTTTTTATTATTTCCATAGGTTCTCAATACAATTTAGTGATATAGTTTGGGTGCTCACTACCATTGGGTACGGCAGGATAGTTAACATTACCATTAAAAGTGGGGGGGGGGGGGTTGGTTTCTATACAAAGACACTAAAATTCTACACATGTTTTTCATTTTCATTTTACAATAACTAAAAATGTTTTACTTATTATAATTGGTTTCTTGTATATCTCTAAAGAAAATGGATTAATCCAAAATTCCTAAATTATTAATGGGTGGTGACATAGAGAACCCATTAGGAATTTTTTTTGAACTCCTTTATCAAATTGGGCTATGTATTTTATTTATATTTCCATGGTGTTTATTAATTTATTGAATTTAATTTTCTTATAATTATTTATAATATTTTTAATACAATATTTATATGTATTATTTCTTAAATAAAACTTATTTTTGTTTTCATACATAAAAAATTAAAAGTAAACTCACCCTCCAAATTTTAATATTTACTCATTCCAAAGTAGTCTTTAGGAAACTACTACCTTTTATTGGTTGAATGTCGTTTTGGAAAATAGATGAAAAGAGAGTACATTTCTAGAGGTTTTTACATATATAAATTTTCAAATTAACTTTTTTAAGTATATAGAAAACATTCCAACCAATTATATTTTGAATAAATTTCATATATAAAAAAATATAACACTAGATAAATAGGGTATAAAACCAATTACAGGAGAATGATCATCTATGTTATTGAAGAATCTGCCAAATAAATAACAATACTGTAATATCATTTCAATTCATATATATAGTGGGTCTTGTAATTTTTAAAATTATTTTTATGTCTAAGGAGTTAGTTTGAACACTATTTCAAACTCTGTATTCATGATCAATGAATTTGTGGAGATGATTCCCCAAAAAGTTTTCACATAACTTGTAGACACAGCAGTGCAGAAACTATGAGGTTTTCATGAAGATTTTGTAGTCAAAGTGGATCACTTTTACTCCCTTGTAGTCTCTATTATATCATAAATGAATTGGTCTAAGTTCCATAAATGTTTTTGACATTCATTATTGGGTAAAAGGATTGAGAATAATGAATTTTAAAGAAGATTTTGGAGTTTAAGAGAAGGTGGTGTGAAATTTATCAGTCACATGCACTGAGAACTGAAAAATATGGATTAAAATATGGTCAATATAGAGGAGGATAGTAAGATATAATTGGAGGATTCTTATATCATTTAAAAAATATAGTATGTTATTTATTCTAATAAAAATTGAATTTATTAAAAAATAGGAAATATTCAGAGTAAAATATATTGGAAACATTGAGAAAAAATAGAGGTACTATTGAACCACAAGATTGTGTGGAAGTATAATAGGTTTGGTATGTCAATAAGCTTGCCTTTTTCCCATAATTTCAAAATAAAAAAAATATCAAGCCCATGGTGGTGGATTAGGTGTCACATTGAGGATGAGAAAATATAATTTTATAAAAGCAAATTGAAAACATATATATAGATGAATCATAGATTAGACCACACATATACCCAAATATTGCAATATCTTTACTAGTATCTATCACATTATTTAAAATAGGTTTGTCCAATAATAATGACCTAAATATAAGATCCTCTAGGAGGGAACGAATATTTTTTATAGGATTTGGACAATTAATTTCCATTATATTTAAGAAGTGTCACAATCCCTAAATAGTTTTTAGGAAACATAAGAATAGATCTTAATATTTCACTACTTTTTTGTTATTAGGCCTACTATGATCAAAGGGATAAGGAATAAAGGAACAATAAAAATAAAATAATGATCTTTAAATTCAAATGTGAGTATGAATTTAATAATTCAATTGTTATTCACCTTTATTTTTTGTACTATTAATTGAATATTTAGAACCCATAATTAGATATTTTTAAATTTTATTTGAGTATAAAAGGAATAATTTGCATCCCCATGATGTCATGTTTTGTATTTAAATATTAATTATATTAAAATTGTAATATTTGGGGATGAATTATTAGAGATAATCATCAGGGTATTATTTTGACGAATCCTGATTTCAGAGGACTTATTAATTTGTGTATATAAAGTTAAATTAAAATTTTCAAACATTGAATTTTTGAAGGTCATGTGGATTCGTTAATTTATAATATTCTATTAAATGAGATATTAAATTTTATCATATGTTCTTATTCCTACAGGTTTCTAAAATAATTATTTATATTATCTCTAATACCATATTTTTAAACATCTTGAGACATGTAAACCTATTAGAACAAGAATTGGAATATTTTCAAGGTAATTATTTTACAATTTCAATTTTAATATGATTGGGGAATTTTTTGTTAGGAACTTATTATTGAGTCATACCTTAATATTGAATCTTTTTTTATCTTATAGAATACATGGATTATCTATTTACATAAGAGAGGTACTAGAATCCTCTTTCAACCATTCTGAAAATACCCATTGTATTTTTTGTTTTATTAAATAGTTTAAGTGTAGGAGAGATGTTTTCCATGTTGAAAGGGTGTTTTTTATTGAGGAGAATATTTTTGGGGTGTTTTAATGGGTTATAGTGATGTTTTATGTTTATATATCATTATAGTTCATTTTTTCCTTTTGAAAAATAATTGAAAAAATTAGTTCAAAAAATATAAAATCTAAATGACAAGGAAAATATGGGTAGTGTCTTTGGATTGTCAAAAATAAATATTACATGACCAGTGATATTGATCATTTGGGGTTGGGTAAAGGATATGAAATGTTTCGTAAGATTAACATCTAAAAAAACAAAAAAACTAGAGGGGTTTCATTCGTTATGATTTTATGTATTCATGACATTTCATTGTAATTCATGGAAGTGGGGTGTTGTGACTTTTTAATGATGAAAATATCATTGTAATTTAAATTTTATTATCAAAAAAATTACAATTAATCCTCCTTTTGAGTTTAATTTATTTCTCATCATTTACTTACCTTATAAAATCTATAGGGTCATATAATATTTAATTTAAGGTCTTGTGATTAATTTTAATCTTTATCTTTTTTAGGATGATCTATGAGATCAATTTTAAGGTTTTTGGTTGAGAAAATATATTCAAGATATAAGAAATAATTATTTGAACTATTTCCTTGATTGATTAGGATTATAAAATTAAGGCATGTTTTATCACAAAGTGTAATTATTATTAATAATAAATCAAAAATACAAAATGAATTTTTGGAGAATATTTTCAAATTTTAATAAGGAAATGTAAAATTTAGGATCGATTAGTCTAATTAAAGAGGGAGGAGTTGAATAAATATTCATGTGTGATGAATGAAAATTTAATCTACCAATAGATATTTACATGGTTTTATAAAATGTTTCATTTTAATATTGATTGAATGGGTTTACATTGAAATTTGATTTGAGATATATATTTGTGTAAATAATTTGAATAGGTGTGGGGGATTTGATAGGTGTAATTTATTCATAATTTTTTTTGATTTTTAAATACATCAAATTAATTAAAATTTTATATAATTTCAAGATATCTTAATTTTTACATTCATTTATGTGTAATTTACCTTTTAAATTTGTTCTTATAGAAATTGAAATATAAATAATTATTTCCTTTTGAGTTTTAGAGGTATTATTAATATAGTTAAAGAATTGTTATTTTAATTTTTAGGTTGAAAAAACACTTAAAACTATACATGATAAGAACACTAATAAGAGAATAGGTGAGGGATTCTAGGGAAACATGAGAATTACTTATTAGTAGTTCACATATGAAGTCCACATAGAAGGGTCGGATGGTGTATAGCCTCATGTGCGGGGCTCCGACATAGGTGGCTATAAGAAACCATTAGATACCACTGGGCTCCAATTTAGATAGAATGGAATAGGCTGTAATATTAATTTTGGTACATCACATCTAAACTCTCATATAGATCATTTATTTAGGTCGTTAATATAGAATTTAATGAAAATAGTAACAATACATTTCAGGATGAGGTGATCCAACTATTTTACTTAAAATTCACTGTATTTATCATTGTTTCATTGTAGAACAACCATTGTTTACAAGAGATATCATGATCCAAACATACCTATAGGAAATTATCATGAAAAAAGTATGAGTATATATCATAGTTTTCCAAGGATGATGTGATGATTAATTTTCTCTTCGCAATGGTGGCTATTATAAACCAATATATATGTTGACTTCAAAGATGAATTCAAAAGGTTTTGTCCATGGCGATCTTCTATATTATCATTTCATGGAAAATAAAAATTAAAAAAGATATGCTATAGAGAGGTTTTAGGTTGTAGAGAGGTATATTTTTATAGAGACACCATATGAATGAGAGTTTGATCATGTTGTATGATTATTTATTCGGATATTTAGGTGATTATTAATGTATTTTCCATCAAATCATGATATAGTATTGGAATGTTACATCATAATGAATGGAAGAATGATTAGATATTGTTTTTAATTTATCCAATATGTTTTCGGTTAAGGATGCATCAATTATATATAGTTAAATGATAATTAATGAGAATAGTATCTATCGGAATGATTTGGCCTATGGTGTGGGGGTGTTCTTTTTTGTAGAGAATTATATTTTTTATGGATTGGGAAAATTTTTCCATATACTATTTACACACTATACATAATGTTGGTCATATGATGGTTTGTCACAGTGAGCATGTGATGCTATAGATTATTTCTCTACTACAATTTAGAAGTCATGATGCTTTGAATCCATTAATATGATAAACAACTACGTTTTTAGGATGCAAAAAATTTCAAAAGTATACTTTTAAACCAATACATACCTTTATTAATGTGTACCTAAAAACCTATTTACAAATGAATTTAAGAATTATGTCTCCCTAAAAACTCATATATTAATTTCATTTAAATAATGAAACATGAAAATGAATAATATATATCTATAAAATAACAATGCTAGTGGTGTTATGAAATGTTGAAACCTATAACCAAAGAAAATTATGGTTCTAATATGGGTCAATTGAATTAGGAGATACAAAAACAAAAAATCCCCAATATAACATTATCTAGTATCATTGGAAAGAAATTTTACATGACCATGAATATTTATGGACTTTGAATTATCAAAAACACTCTAAAATGGGGCCCCTCAGGAAATTGGGAGAGTCTCTATCTCAAACCCTCATGAGGTTCACAGGTTAAAACATACAACCCTTGGTGGGCACAACCCTACTTGGGAACTAATGGGAGAGAACACAACATTATATTGTATTAAATATCTAGAACATCCTTGAAGCTACCTAGGGTCCCAGAATAATACTCCCTATATGCGAGAAAACCAATCTAAACAAAAAATCATCCATTTATATTAAAAAAAACCATGAGTCTTATCTCACCCACAACATATTATCAAAAAACATCGACTTATCATCAATGTTATAAAATGAAATATATATCAATCCCCTTGAAATGAAATCCTTATGATACAGACCACAACAATTTAGGGTCTCTAAAGTGGTTCATAAACATGAAATAAAAAAAGCTCCAAAGAGGCCTTACCAAAAACTAGAATCTATATTCCAATCATTTTTACTACCTTTTAATTGTCATTTCTATTCATACATGATATAAAATTAACTAAATCCACTTGAGACCACAAAATAAAATTTTAAAATCATAAAACTACCTTGAAATCTATATTAAACAACATTACACTATGTGGGAACCCATTTGAAACACTATTTAATCTCGATTTAATTTTTACATATATATTGAATATAAAAATTAAATCATGAATAATCCTCAAAAACCCAATTCCATTGCATGTAAATAAAAGGCACAAAAATAACTACTTAAGGCATGGAGTAATAATATTATGTCAAGCCAAAACATGTCACATTTAATGAATAATGCTTATATAAGGAAGAACATTCCCTTTGTAACCCATAAAAAACCTCATATTAGAACTAAACCTAAACCCTTTTATCAACCGAAAAAACACATTATGGTTCACTAGAGAAACCCAACAAAAGATATATATATATATATATATATATATATATGTGGAATGGGTATATAAAGGGAGATTGCGATAAAAATAGGTTTTACCAGAGAGAACCCACATAAAATCAACCTTAAGGATAATAAAAATTTCATTATAGGGAAGGGGGGAATCTTAGATTATGTGATTAGGTCAGATAATCTATAAGATAGGAAATTTTTTAGGTACTAAGTGAGGTGATAAAGGTAACTTTTACTTTTAATACAATAATAGATAATTAGATGTATTGAAAATATAGTTTCATAAATTGTGTGCCAAATGTATGAAATATTATATACATAAAAACATATAAGAATGCTATGGATGCATGGTTTCTACTAATAGTAGGAAAAATCACTTTCATCACACTTACACTCAAAAGTATTATGTTTTTCCCCTAAAAAATCCCAGTTTTGTAAAAATCATGCACTGCCTACGTAGGAGAATCCATGCATAATCAAAATTAACTGAAAATAATCCCTATGTAAGCGTAACAGAAAATATTTCAAAAAAATTATGCATAAAGTAATAACAATTAAAAATGTCCAAAACTTTATAAAAAATACAACTAATTTTAAATGACACCAAAAAAATTTATAATAATATAATTGAACCAAAAAAAGGGACATGTGTTTTCCACAATTCTCTATACTATACAACTATATTACCCAAGAAAATCAATTGTAAGAGTAAAACCAAGGAATCATAAAAGACACAACATCTGGACAAGAGGTGGGAGGGTTTGGAAAAACCATAAATACATTAATCACTATAAGAAACATCACACACATTTGATTTCAAAAAATATAAATAGATAATCCTTGACATCTTTGAAAATCTCCAAGAACAAACTAACATGTATCTATCAAAAATAATATATTATAAGAAACAACCCATTATAGGTCTCCCAACCATATATGATTATTCTAAAGTGGTGGAAATAATTTACCCCTCTCACAATAACAAAAAAAATTGACCATCGGAAATATTAAAAATATTCTTCAAATCATATCTGAAGTAATAACAAATAAACATCAAATAAAACTCGACTCACATTCACAGAAGATCTTAAACATAAGAAAAAAAATAAAACATTTAACAAACCAAATCACCCAAAATGTTCAAATCCCATATCACCAAAATGTTTAAGGTCCCTCGAAAAAAACAAACCATATCTAGAAAATAAAATTGTGTTGGATACTATTGAGAATTAATGTTTCCGTATGTTTTATGTTATATTATTTTTCAACATTATTAATGTAAACCTTATTGAGTTGGTGTGTTGGATATGGTATTTTCATTGAAATTTTGTGGTGCAACACGTAAGATTTTTTTTCACCATGTTAACAGATACATGATACAATGATGTTACTCATAGAGGGAAAAAATGATTGTTTCATTGAAAGGTGGTGTTAAAATTAAAGGGAAAGTGTTGGATTTCATGAAGTAATCTATAAATTAGTAATGTTATATTGAAGCTCTAAAAGTAATTAAAAAAGTAATTTTTGAAATTCTTTCAACACCATGTCTTATAATGATATGTGATTGATTTCAATACATAAAAATGAATAGTGGATTATTGTAATGATGTATCAATAAAATCAGTGTTTTTCATCATTTGGACTATGTAAAATGTTTTCTGAACTAAAATGTAACATTAAATTGAAACATGGATTTTCAATTATTCTGGATATATCATGTGTCATGTTGACATATGATTAATTTTAATACATAAATATTTATTTATTAATAATTATAAAAAATTTAATGAAAATATGAATATGTTTTCTTAGTTTTGAATGTGTGGAACACATATTCAGCTAAAAACATTTTTTAAATGAAAACATGAAGATTGGATTATACTCGCCACCCTTTGTTTCAAATTTCGATGTCATTGATTCCTATATATCAAAATTGAATAATTAAAATTTATCATAAAATATATATAAAATCCATGTGTGGCTTATCATTTTAGTGTGTGTGATTTATTATATGAGCTAAACTGTAATTTTTTAATGAAAACATTCACTTTTTGTTATATTACCCATATTGTGTGTTATATTGAAATGTAATTTATTCATAACACTCAAAAAATGAATCACAAATATTTTTCCTATTATATAAACATGATATGAGTCTGTTTTCTCAGGTTTCTATATGTGTTTCATGTTTTCAACAAAAATGATACATTTCAGGTAATTTATAACCACAAATATCTTTGTGAAATATAGAAGGGAGTAGACATGTAATGACCAAAAATATTATAATTGAAAGTTCTTCTTGATCTAAGTAAATTTATTATTATTTAAGACGGTTATATAAAACCTATCCACTTATTTGGTTTTATGATTTTGGATTTTAAAATACCGTTAAATTTTTTCATCATTGATAATATATTTTTTGAACAATGATCCCACGATTAGTATAAATATTGGGCTTTAAAAAATACAATATAATCATACAAATGAAGCATTGGTCTCATCAAATTGAATTTTTCCATACGAAGCCCATTTTTTTATCTTAGAATGGAGTTAGTCTCTTTGGGATTTAATCTTGACCATGCCCAAGCCGAGCTTGAACATGTTAACATTGAACATAACCACCTATGAGAGAATTGGATGTTGATAGAGATTACCACCCAAGGGATTTTAACCAATCCACCCCAAGAGTCTGTCACTATTTAACACCTTACCCTTAGGTCTTATGCAGGTGATATAAGGGGTTATATAACAATACCTTAACACTATGTTTATGTTCATTATTTTTTTATATAACAATGAATAAAAAATCATTTTGTTATTCATACTTGGTAAATAAATATTAATGAAAATGTTTTATTTTTAATAAATATCAAATTAAGAAAACTATTTTGAATAATTAATGGATTTTTTAATTACTTAAAATATTAATAAAAATTATTACCAAATTAAATTTTAATAAATTTTAATGATCTTATATTCTATAAGAATACAATTGAAATATTTATTTAGGTTTGCAAGAAATTTTTTGTCCTAACCCATGCAGTTTTTATAAATGTCGGTTTTTATTTTAAAAAATATGAAATGTATAAAAAGTTATTTAGATAAAATGAATATTATTTTGGGAATCATGAAATTGAAATTATCCAATGGTGAATTTTTCATAATTTTCCGAGACAATTGAATTTTTGGGTAAAAATTAAATGCTATTTCAATATGTAATTTGTTTTATGACATCATAATTACCCAATAGTGATGTAATAAAAGAATATAATTTGGTTGTTCGTCCAATATATATTTTATTATTAATATAATGTGATTTTATATTTTTTTCTTAATTTTATGGTACCATATGTGACCCTACAATACATATACAACATTTTAACTTTTAAAATGATTTCTTTGAGAGTGTGACTCACCTACACATAATCAAACCTAATATTTTATAAGGATCATTCATTTACCTTATAAAATTATGTTTTTCACTCTCATTTTGAAAAAACCCATGGTAAAAATCCATGGTTTGGCTTCTGGTTTTGATTAGTTTAATGTGTTGGGTCCAAAAAATAAATAATAATGAATTATTTCTCTTTTCCAATATAATCCCACACAAGATCCCACTTCTCTTCCCTAAAAGAACCTTTTATCACGTACCTTCCCAACCCTTCTCTCTCTAAAATCCTCCCAAGGAACCCCAATCTCCCATGAAGCCTCTCTCAGGCCTCTCCCAAGCCTTTGGGATCACACAACCAAGTATGGGATTTCTTCCATTCTCATTTTTCCATGTTTTCTTATGTTTTTATGAAATAATAATTTCAATTAAAAATTTCAGGGTATGATTTTAAACATCCCCTATAATTCCATAATTATTTTTGAATGAGGATATACTGCTTTCCCTCTCATTAATTCCTCCCATATACACCTGTTACCATACTGAAAATATATAAAGGATTTCTTCTTTTCTCTTTTTTTCCTTGTTTTTTTTTGTTGTTATACATTTTTAATTTCAATTACATATTTTGGGGTATTATTTCAAACCATCCTTATACAACCCTCTTTATGTTTTAATGATGAGATACTCCTTTCCCTTTCATTAATTCCTCCCATGTACACCAGTTACTATGCCTAAATTCTGTAACAGATTACTTCCTCTCTCATTTTTTGTACAAGTTTATCTATGTTGTTATATGCTTTTATGTTAAGTACAAAATGTTGGGGAATGATTTCTCCCCCCCCCCATACTTCCCTTATGATTTTTTAATGATGGGATACCCCTTTCTCTCTCATTTATTTCTCTCATGTACACTCGTTACCATGTCAGAATTCCATAAGGGATTTATCTCTCATCATTTACATTCATGAAATTCTATTGTTTTTTGAATCTAAATTACATTTCATATGTTGAAACATATATCTATATGACCCTTAAAATTATATTTCATGAAAATTATATGAGACACCCCTTTCCCTATCATCCACCATTTTTATGATTTCTTGTGTCACGTAATTATACTGCCAAAATTGCACAGCGATTTTCCAATCCAAAGTCGTTGTGTATTGAATATCACACACATTTTTCTATAAAGGGTATTCAAATTTATGCACATTTACTTAATGATTATATAGTTTCATGTATTTATTACTCATTCCTTTACCATATTATAAATGAAGATTTTGAATGATTCCATTTTGTATGATCCATGTGGGTCACTTATGCGTGAAATGAAATGATTAAGAATGGTGTGCCTGGATAACACTATAATGCATTGGGTAAAAATTAGTATCACGATACGTCAAGTGCAATGATGGGTTACTCTGGCTTCATGTGTAATGATCCTTAAATCATAATAATATCATGATCAATGTTGATGCCACATTTCCATGTTATGATAATCATGTTATATCATGACTTTATGATCATGTTTCTATAATGATCTATTGATATACCTATTTCATAACATTTAATATATTCTTCATTTTATAATTTTTTTACACCATTAATTATATTTATATATCATCCTTTTCTTATGAATATCCTCTTGTTATCTCTTGTAATGCTATGTACGAAGGAATGTTGTGGTCATGTAAAAGAAGATCTCAACAAAGATGTGTATTTCATGTTTTAACTTGTCATGTAATATTATTAAGACCCAAACACACTAGACCTGTAAATACTCCATGTTTTATCAACTAAAGGTTTTATGTAATAAATCATGTTTATGTGTGTAATAATTAATTGGTATTTTATAGTTTTTATCAGAGGATAGGTTTATAAATTTTTGGGATTAGGATTATAAAACACTAGTGAAATCCTAAGGGATAAGACTAAGTATAATAATAACATCCCTTAATATTGGTGATTATTGAGTAAGTGGTTTATCAAGAAATTAAATCCATGCCAAGATATGATCATGTTGTGGCGACTCTGGCATAGATGTATCTAGGGGAAAAACCTACCAACACGACTTTGAGCTAAACTCGAATAGGAACTGGAGCATGACTATAGGACTTGATACAATCTTTGTTATGACACTCTTGGGGGATTTGAATTGGTAAATTCATATGTTTAGTATGATCTATTATTATTGGAATTAAAAAAATCCCCTAATAATTTATTTTGGGATGTACATCATGGATAATATATATTGAGTCCTATAAATTCATATGTTAATGTAATAAAGGTAATATGTACGGAATAAACTTTTTTCCCTAGATTACCCATTTTTTGGTACCCCTAACATTCCTATTATTCCGGATAATGTCTGGTAACAAGAGTAATCTCTCAAACAATCGATGCAATGATCAATGTGATGGCTCTTGAAATGATATTCCCAATCTAATGGGTGTAGGAATCATGAACATTTTCATGATACTCTCTCAGTTAACTCAAGTTTCGAATAAAAACATGGGTCAAGAGGAACATTCAACATCCCCTAGGAATGAGCAAGTCCCAATCGAGAGCTTCATTAGACTAAGGCCTCCTACTTTTAATAGATCATCTGATCACTCAATTACCGAACAATGGATCAGTTCCATTGACAACATCTTATCCATCTATCAATGTTCTGAACAAGGTATGGTTCTTCTGGATTCTTATAATATGGAGGTTGAATCTAATCAATGGTGGACATTGTTTAAAAATATGAAGCTTGATAATGAGATCGAGGTGTTGAAATGGAAGGACTTCTTGGAAATGTTTTTCGAAAAATAATTTCCTCGCACCCACATACTTAAGATGGAAAGGGACTTCCTTTCCCTCACGAAAGCATGCAATGAATCCATTAGATTGTGAAAGAAAAACATCAACAGTCTATCACGATATGCCTTTGGCTTTGTCATTTCCCATGAATTCAATGTTAACCACTTCTTTGGTGGGATAAAACCAAGCCTACAAAAACCCCTAGTGATCTGTGACATTGATGTCTAGGAGGAAATTGTCTGAAGTTCCATCGAAGTCAAAATGGAGATCGGAGAATCTAAGGGATACCATTGGGATAAGAAGCATAATTTGGACTTATATTCGGGAGGTCCAATGGTCAAATTCAATGGTGCTAATAAAATCTGCCAGCCCACTTGCCAAAGGTGCAGAAAAAGCACCCAAAGAATTTCCTAAAGGGGAAGAAGAAATGATTTAGGTGTGGAAGGAAAGGGGACCCAACCATTAAGTGCTGAAAAAAACCCCACAACTGCAATAGAGGAGAGGAATGATCCATTTAACCCTTAATGTGTTTTTCAATTCTTCAACATTAAATAATCGGGGTACTTTGAAAACTAGTTCCCTAATCCAATAATTTTTAGAGGTAACCATCAACCTCAAAAATAGCAAGGGATAGATTCTTCCATCACTATTACTGAATTAAACCCTGACAATGAAGTGGTGATAGGTACAGTAGTTACTTATTCAATAATAGTGAACGTATTTTTTGATTCTGGTTCTACACATTTTTTTCCAAACGTTTAGTATAACAATCCCAACACCACCACAAATTATGAAAGTAATAATGTTTGTGAGAATGAAAAATGGGTAAATCATTATATCCCATTAATATAACTCCTCCTCCATCATAATTTGTGGATTGAACTTCCGAGAGAACATTTTCATACTCCATTTGGTGTAATTTTATGCTATTATTGGCATAGGGTGGATTTCCTTTTATACGGCCGATATAAATTCCCATGAGAGGGAAATAACCCTCTATAAATTAAATTGACCCCTGATTTTATTCAATTGTAAGGAGGTGGATGAGTCTTCTTTAGCACCATCATATTGAGTGTGGATATTACTTCCTTAAAAGCACACATATCTTGCTCAAATTATTCGGTCTACGGAAGCAACCATCCTTGAGGACAAGGTTATTGTGAGGGAATTCATTGAAGTTTTTCTTGGGTTATTTCCTAGTTTCCTGCCTATAAGAGATGTTGAATTCTCAGCTAATCTTATACCTAGGGTGTTGCCAATATCTATGACTCCCTATAGAATAGCTATTATGGAGCTTGTGGAGCTGAAAACAACTACATGGGAATCTAGATGAAGGGTTTATACGCCAAAGTGCTTCACCATGGGGTTCAAAAATCCTCTTCGTCTATAAGAAGGATGGGTCAATGAGCCTTTGAATTGATTATCATGAGCTTAAAAAAATAAATATAAAGAAAAAGTATCCTCTGACATGAACTAATGAATTTTTTGATCAGCTATCTGAAGTGCAATACTTCTCTATGGTGGATTTTCAGTCAGGATATTACCAAGTAAGGGTGAAGAAGAAGGATATTACCAAGACTATTTTTCGTACAAGATACGGGCACTTTGATTTATTCTTAATGCCTTTCAGACTCACTAATTCTCTAGAAATATTCATGCACATGATGAATGGAGTCTTTAAATATTACCTTAATAAATTTTTGGTAGTATTTATAGACTATATTATAATATGTTTCAAAACCAAGGAGATTGAGAATCATCTAAGATGTATAATAGATACCTTGATAAAGGATGTTCTATATGAAAAGTGCATCAACGATATGTTCTGGTTGAAGGAGGTTTCATTCATGGGTTATATAATCACAAGCAATGGGATATATGTGGATCCCTCCAAGACTACTACAATTAAAGTATGGTTGAGGCCATAATTGGTTAAGGATATTTGTAGCTTCATGGGTTAGCTTGATATTATCATCGATTGGGGAGAACAATTTCACGATTGTCAAACCCTGTTACCATTCTAACTGAGAAGGGAGTAAGTTTTTCTAGGAGTAATGAATGTATAGAAGGCTTCAAGGAGTTTAAAAAGAGACTTATCACTATTAATTATCTCATACTACCCACAACTAGAGATAGTTTTTTGGTATTTAGTAATGCAACGAATAATAGAATGGATTGTGTGATAATGAAAAATGACAATTTAATTCTTTATAATTCATGGAAATTGAATTTTCATGAGAAAAACAATCAAACACATGATCTAGAGTTGGTATTTTAAATCTTCAAAATGAAAATTTTGTGACATTACCTCTTTGTGGAGAAGTGTGGAATATATAAAGGCCAAAAAATCAATATGTATATATTCACAGATAAATAGTTGAACATGTTCCAATGAAGAAAGTTAGAGCTGATCAATGACTATTACTGCTCAATCCATTACCACCCTAGGAATGAGAAAATGGTGGAAGATTCTCTATCTATAAAGGACCCAATGATTCTATCATTGATAAGAATTGAAAAGGATCCAATCTTCTTAGATTTTATGAAAATGGGCATAAGAATAATAATGAATGGAAAATAATCAATCCATTCACAAATGATATCTCAACCATCTCTTTTAGAAAGGTTAAACAATGCTCAAAAAGATGATTTGGGAATTCCTAAGAAAGTGTAAATACAAAAAAAGTGTAATCCTCATATTTCAATGTTAATGATCATGAAATTGGGATATTTGGGTCAATACTATGTGATCCATCAAATACATATTTAAAGGAAGGAATTTTGGATGATGCACATAGTTCAAATTTCACTAATCACACAGGAAACACCAAGATGTATCATGATCTCTGAGAGCATTATTGGTGGGGTAAAATGAATAGAGAGATCACTGAGTATACCTCAATGTGTCTTGTATTTCAGCAAGTGTTGTCTGAGAGGCAGATGTCTAAGGGTATGATGCAACCATTACCCATACCAATTTGGAAATGGGAGAACATCATTGTGGAATTTGTCACTAGAAATCTGAAATCCTCTAAAGGAAACAATTCTGTCTTGGTTTTTGTGGTTCATATTACAAAGATAACACACTTTATTGTAATTCAAGTGGATTTTTAATAGGATCAACTTGTACGGAAATATATCAGAGAAGTGGTAAGGCTGTATGGAGTACTAGTATCTGTTATATCTGATCGATATCTAATATTCACCTCTTTGTTTTTGAGGAGTCTTAAACATTCTCTGGATACTGAGATGAACATCAGTAGGTCATATCATCCTCAAAATAATGTCCAATATCATCAGACTATCCAAAAATTTGAGGACATATTGAGGGAATTCTCAATGAACATAAAATGTGGGTGGGATCAGCATCTTCTTTTATTTGAGTTCTCCTAAAACAATAGATTCCACTCATGCATCCAAATGGTTCCTTATGAATCACTTTAGGGGAAGAAGTTCAGAACACCGTCATGTTGGGATGAAGATGGAAGTGAAAACTCCAAGGTCATGAATTGGCCGAATAAATGGTTGATAAGGATACGACCATCCAGCAACAGATTAAATCTTCTCAATGTCAAAAAACACCAGTACTGATAATTGTCCAAGAGACCAAGAGTTTGATGTTAGATACATGGTATTCTTCTTCATATCATCGTGGAAGAGAGTTATGGGACTTGGTAAGAAGTGAATTATTAGTCTAAGGTTAATCTACACTTTTGTGATCCTTGATCTCATTGAAGCAATTCTTTATTGACTAGAACTCCCACCGAACATTTCCCATGTACATGATGTATTCCTTGTATCACTCTTGAGGAAGTACATACCTGACCCATCATATTTACTCAAACTTGAGGTGGTACAATTGGATTATGAACTCCCCTATGAAGGGAATCCAGTGAAGATCAAAGATCATAGGGAAAATTATCTATGAAATAAGGAAATTCCCCTCATGAAAGTGTTGTGGAGAAACCACAAGTTTGAATAAGAAATTTGGGAATCAGAGGAAGTGATGAAGCAGAGTTACCCACATATTTTTTAGTGTGGGAATAGGAAATTTTGAGGGAGAAATTTCTTAATGGGGAAGAATTTAATGAACCATGCATTTATTAATGAAAATTCCTCCTTATCTAATTAAATATATTATTATGTAATAGGTTTATATAAAACATTGAGACTTTATTAGGTTTTTGTAATTATAAAATAACATTAATGATTATTATCATTCCTAATATATCCGTTGAATAATTATCACATGATTAGTATAAATATTGGGCATTAACAAATCCTATTTACATAGACAAAGGAAGTATTGGCCTCATCAAGTATAATTTCTCAATACGAAGCCCATTTTTCAGATATTGGAAATGAGGTTGGATATTTCGGCTTCACTCTTGACCAAGACCAATCCTAGATTAAACATGTTAAGAAGGAACAAAACCACATACAGGAGAAGTTGAAGTTGGTTGAGATTACCACCCGAGCAATATTATCTTAGCTGCCCAAAGGGTCTGTCATTATCGCACCCCTTAACCTTATGACTTATGCAGGTGTTACAAGGGGTTAGGAAACAAGACCTTATAACTAGGATTTTGTGCATTATTTTTCTATATAATAAATAATATGATTTTTTTTACTATTGTTACTCTGTATATAGTTTTTAAAGCACATATAGAATTTTTATTTAATATTCAATTATGAAATATATTTTCATGATTTAATAGATTTTTTAATTAAGTAATATTTTAAAAAAATATTATTACCAAATTACTTTTTTTTTAATTTAAAAGATCATATAATTTTTATGAATACAATTGTAATTTTTATTAACTTTTAGAAGTCATGTTTTTTTAAAAACACACGAATTCTTGATATATTTTAGTTTTTATTTTAAAATAAACAATTCAAATATTTATAAATTTTTTTAGATAAAATGAATATTATTTTTTGAATTATAAATTTTAAATTTTACCATGGTAAATTTTCAATAATTTTTCGAGACAGTCGAATTTTTGTGTAAAAATTCAATACTGTTTAAATATATAATGTATTTTATGACATCATAATGACCCAATAGTGATGTAATAGAATAATATAAATGGGACTTTAGAACAATATGTATTTTACCATTAAAATAATTTCATTTTAGATTTGTTTTTTTAATTTTATGGTTCCTTAGTGGACCCTTCAAGACACATAAAACATTTTCACTTTTAAGTAGATTTCTATAAAAGTATGAATCACCTCCACATAAGAAAGCCAAATATTTTAAGAATTTAGGATATGTGAATTATAAAAATAATTTCCAGTCCCCTTTTTCAAAAACCATGGTAAAAAACCATGGGTTTGTTTATGGTTTTGATTAGGTTAATGTGTAGTGTCCAAAACCTAAATAATAATGAATTACCTCTTTTTTCCTATATTAACTCACCCAAGATCCCACATGTATTCCCTAAAAACCATTTTATCATGTTTCTACCATGACTTATATCATTAAAGGCTTTTAAGTCCTCCCCAATCCCCCAATAAGCCTCTCCCAATCCTCATCCAAGCCTTCAGGATAATAATTCCAAGTAATTGATTTCTTCCTTTATCATTTTATTCCATGATTCTTTATCTAGTTGTGCACTTTTAATTTCAATTAAAATTTTTGGGGTATGATTTATTACATCCTCTATTCTACCCTAATTATATTTTAATGACGAGAGTCCCGTTTATCTCTAATTAATTCCTCCTTTGTACACCTATTACCTTGTCAGAATGCCCTAAGGGATTTCATGCAATCTCTTTTTGTACATGTCTCTTTATGTTGTTATACAATTTTAATTTAAATTAATAATATTGGGGTATGATTTTAAAACTCTCATATACTTCCCTCCTTATTTTTTAATTATTATTTACCCTTTTCCCTCTCATTAATTCCTACCATGTACACCTGTCACTTTGCTGAAATTTCGTATGGTATTTCTTCCGCTCTCCCTTTTTAGAAGTTTAATTATGTTTCTATATCCTTTTATTTTCAATTAAAAATTTTGGGATATGATTTATCACCTCTATAATACATACCTCATTAAGTTTTAATGATGATAGACGCATTTATCTCTCATTAGTGCTTCCCATACACACCTGTTACCATGCAAAAATTTCATAACGGATTTCTCTCTGCTCATTTACATTCAAGAAATTATTTTGTTTAATGAATATAAATTCCATTAAATATGTTGGGACATGTATCTATGTGAACCAATTTATTTAAATTTAATGAACAGATTATGAGACACCTATCTCTCTAATAAATGATTTTTATGACTTATTTTGTCACATTGTTATACTGCTGAAATTGCATCGCGATTTTCTAAGTCAAATTCATTGTGTAGTGAATTCCACACACATTTATCTATCAAGGGTATTCCCCTTTATACACATTTACATATTTATTATAGAGTTAAATATATATTCTCCAAATTAATTTACCATGGAATAAATGGTGATGTTTAATGATTTCTGGTTGTGTGATCCATGTGGCACACTTATGCACCAAAGGAAACGATTAAGATGGATGTTCCCTAATAGAACTCTAATGCATTGGGTAAAGATTATTATCATAATACACCAAGTGAAATGAGGGTTTACTCATTCTAATTCTTGTTTAATAAAGGTTTACTCTTTATCAATGTTCACTGAGCCTTGGATCATGCTAATATCTGTTAAATTTTGATGCCACATTTCCATGTTATGACAACCATGCTATATCATGCTTTTATGTTCATGCTTATCATATGCTCCATTGAAATGAATATTTCCTAAAATGTAATATATTATTCATGTTTTTCCTTTTTAATCCTTTATTGGTATTTATAGCTCACCCTCTTTATGCATGTCCTCAGGTAATCCCATGCAATGCTAAGTATGAATGAATGTTGTGGTCATGTAAAATATGTTTTCAATAATGATGAGGGTTTCATGTTTTATGTTGTTATATAATGTTACTAATCCCCAAATAAACTAAACCTATCTAAATTATATGTTGAATAAAGTGATGGTTTTATGTAATAAATCATTTTCATGTGTGTAATAATTAGCGTGGTTTGTTAAAAGACAAAAATATATAGCATTACCATCATGTGGTTAAGAAACAATGTGTCCAACAGTGCTTACATTTCCATATAACCTATAATTGGAATATTAAATATTAATTGAGTTTATAATATATACGAATTCCTTCATCATGTTATGTATCTTATATATGAATTTTGTTCCTATAAATAGAAAAGAGGCATATATATATATATATATATTTTAGGTTCCATCCTAAGGATAAAATAATTTACACTTTATTATTACAAACCGTGTTTTTATAAGAAGTATCAGTATATAGGGGGAATTAATTACTCGTGAAAGAATATAAAAAATATATGGAGGCCTTCAAGACTCTTAATAGTCAAAACAACTAAATATTTCGGATTTTAAAGGGGAATTAATTATATTCTTCATACTAGAATTATTATTAATGTGCATCCTTTTCCTATATTTCAAAAATTACACAACATTTTATAGTCCAAAATAATAAAAAGAAAAGAAAACTCTTTATGATCTTAATGAAGTAAACATATTATAAACCTGGTAGAAAAAAACCTCTTAATGATGTCTTAAAATATTTTGAAACTGTGTAATCATCCAATAATCTGAGTTTGTTTTCTCTTTATTGAGTGTGTGAATCATGTCTTAAACTAAAAAATGTTTCTAATGAAATCCATTACATTCAGTCATACAATCCACATCATTTTTTGAATTACTCTATAAATAATTCCTTTACATAACAACTAAATTATATAACATTATCCTAAAATTTCAATAAAATTAGAGTATATGTTTTCATTTCTGAACTATGTGAACCACTTTTTATACTAAAATGAAAGATAAAATTTAAAAAATAGACTTTACATTATTCCAGGTTCATTATGTTTCAAATTGAAATAAAAATAATTGTTACATGTAATAATTTATTTATTATTAGTTTCCAATTATATAAATAAAATTTGAATGATAATATTGGTTTTTATTGCATGGAAGACATTTTAAACAATAATAACTCATTTAAATTAAAATACACACATTCTGCCATTCCATCCACAGAAAATTATGATTTAAATGTGAAAATATTTTATACATATGAATTGATAAGTTCACCTAAATCCTTAAAAACAATGACAATACATGTTTGTTTTTTAGGTTTGATTTTATCATTGATATTTGAATTAAAATGTAATTTTTTAAATGAAATCATTCTCATTTGATCAAATCCAACACACCATCTATCATATTGACAAGATATATATTCATAAATACGGAAATTGAATCATGTATAATTTTATTAAAATCTCATTCCAATCTTGGTGTGTTTTCACTCTATTGTGTATGATGGATGTTTTGACTTAAAATGTTACATTGAATTTAATTTCTAACCCCAAATAAATTTGGGAAATATAGAATTGTGGAGGAATAAATGTATAAAATTAACCAATATTTAGATGGTAAATGTGTATAAAATTGATAATTATATTCCCAAATAACTTATAAATAGAATATTAAATAGTAATTTTTTTACATCATCCTCATTGAATCCTTTATTTAGAATCATTTTTTATCCATGTATTCTGGGCCTTTATAGAGCACAAAATGGCTCGATATAGTGTTCAGAGTCCTTCTTGAATGATAAAATTATTTACCATTCATACATAGACATCATTATATCCCATGAAATAGAATAATGGAGGTAAAATTATTTCATCAATAAAGAACATGAAAAATATAAAAAGGCATTTCATCTCATTATTGTCAAAAAATAACTCATGAAGTGGGATTCTAAATGTGAAATGATTTTATTAAAAAAACATAATTCAATGTGATGTGGAGTGTGTTCGCAAATTATAGGAATCAATGAAAGGTTATTGTCCTAAATAAGTAATAGATAACCTAATTGGTTATAACCTATTACAAATAAAAAACATTAAAAACATGATATAAAAAACATCTTCATAATGTCCCTAAATATTTGGGCAAAAAGTAATTTTATAACCCTTTTCTAAACAAACATAATTCATATTTTGAATAAATAGACTATAAACAACCAAGGGATTAAAATAAAAATATAAATAAATAATTAAACAAAATATTTTAATTTAAATGGAAATTTTCATCAGAAGTAAATATTTATAGATATTATATTGTTGATGGAATAAAATTTCATTTATAATTTTACAAACATAATATCCACAATTGTTTTCATAACATAGTATTATACACTAAAAACATTGAAAAAATGAATTTTTTTAAAATATGTTTTTATAATGAAATTATATTATATATTTATATATTTTAGTACATATCCATTCATAGAAATATAGAGCCTTCTTGTGATCACAGGATATCATCACGTAATGATTTTAATGATTTTTTAACTCCTTCTAATAAAAAGAAAATTATCATAAGAACATATTTTAAAACAAATAATTTATTTTTAAATATTAATTATGGTATAATATAATTTGATAAAATACATCATGTGTGGTTTCTTTCATGAATATATATTCTCTGGACTATAAAAATAAATCATTATAGTATCCAAATTGATAGAAATATTTATCAAATACTTAAAATAAATAAATAATGAAAAAATTGAAAAATATTTTATATGAAAATATTGAAATTCTTTACATATGCATTTTAGATATTAATAAGATTATTTAATCTTTTATATCCCATGAAAACGTTTTGGATGCTTATTGATTTTTAATGAAATTTAAATTTCATCCAGTATGATTTTTTTATAGATAACTAACATGAGGAATTATCAGTAAACAAATTTCTTCTCAATGGATTCACATTATATTATATTGATATAAAAACCTAAGGAAATTATGAATATTTTCTTACTTTAATTAACATAATAGATCATCTATTGAACAAAAATGATTATGAAAATGTATCACATGTATACATTTACCACTGAAGTTCCTAGACATTCATGCTTGATAATTTTGTTGAATAAGTTATAAGTGATCTTAATTCATTATGTATGGGAAAGACCTTGACTTCTATGTATTAAATCATTAGTTAGTTAATAATGTATTCTAACAAATAAATTCTTAGACCAATTTGTTTGTGTAACTAATAAAGCCCATTAGGTCGGTTATATTTTAAATAATGTTTCCAAGGAGTTATTTTCTAGTATGGGTAGTATTTTTTTGAATTTTTATATCTATTTTGGATATTTTTTCATTGATAGGTATTGTCATGTTGTATTTTTAGCACTAACACTTTTGTATTACTAAACAACCCAGGATAATGTAAATGAAGAATTTGATTGTGAACCTATGATAGAAAACCCTATTTGAAGGAATGAGAATCTAGAATAATAAGATGTTGATTTACTTCAATAAAAACATGGTTCAAACCATGGAGTATAATTTTATGATCCAAAGTTAGAAACACTAATAATGTATGATTGATCATTATGTGTGGCTGTCCAACAAGACATACTAGTGCCATTTGTTGTTGCAACACCCTTTGAGATCAAGAATGCATTGATTCAAATGATATAAAATTATAAATAAATTTCAAGATTACCAAATGAGGTTCCAAACCCACACCTTGTTAGTTTTATTTAATTTTTCCATACAATCTTGTTAAATATTGTGAACATTATTTTTTAATATTGATAATTTATAATCCTGTTAAAATAGTTATCATGATTGTAGATCAATACTCTACACATGGACTCTATATCCACATTGGAGGATTTGGAATGAATTTTCTTAACTAGATTCATTCATCCCTATAAATATATAGCAAACCATGTGAATATTCAAAATTTCAAAAAATAAATAAATGTGGAACCATTTTATAATGAATGGGATATGTTCAAATATTTAATTAATAAGCTCCCCCACTATATAATTGAGATGTGGTGTAGATTTAAACATTATTTATGGGAATATATCAAGGAAATCAATGAATTAATGATGTTTCTAAAAAATGATCTAAGATAAGGAAATCACCATAGGATAACTATGATATTCTAAATGAGGGTTCAAGAAAAAAATTTCTATGTAACATAGAGGATGGAAAAAAATATATTTTCACCAAATATTTAATAAAAAATAAATGATATAAAAAATATAGTCTTAGAAAAATAACATGGATACCGTGATGGCCATGTAATATCAATAATATATGCATTGTGAAGATGTAAATTATATGTATTATAACCCTTAAAACTTTTCTTATTGTTGTAGGTTAAAATAGTATCCTAGTTCAGGAAATAGACCAAGACCATAAATCAATCAATGACAACAAAAAATTCCACCTAGAAAACGTTGAGTCTCTACTCTAGAGGAAAACATGGTTTCATTTATGAAAAACAATGGTTTTCAGTGAAACATGAAGTATAATCAAGGGTATTCCACTACATAGATAACTTTTGTTTAGTAGAATTCCATATATAATCCATGGAATCATGTGGGCCAAATTTTAAATCAAATCATGGCTATTTCCTTGATAAGTTGTAAAACTACCAAGGATAGTGCTAAAAATTCAAGAAATATTTGTAATGGTAAGAATAAACATAGTTGAATTTTAACAAATATTTGATATAAAATTAAAAATAAATTTAGAAATTACTTTAACAATAATCCCATTCACTATATTGTAGCATACTCTATCAAGATATTTTAGTGATCACAATCACCTAACTACATTTTGAATCCTTTCATTTCATTAATAGTTGTATTTTATATTGAGAAATTATTAAAATAAGATTATGCACTAAACAAATGGATAAATAGGGATGTAAAGGCCTCACATGATGTCCTAATTAGGCTAGAACTAGTAGGTTATCAGTAGGTCAGCCCCAACTACAAGGTTGAAGCCAGAAATAATTATAGTTCTATCTAGATACAAATGGATTTTTGAAAAATCACATCAAAAATATAATAAGATATGGATAGAACACATTCTCTATCATGAATCCATTGGCTATTCAATGGCAATCAGTGACTATCTTTTGGTATTATTATATATAAAAATTACTTATTTTTGGTCTACAACAACACCTTCATTACCTTCCCAACATCACTATTTGAACCCCAACACAACTAAAAATATAAAAAAATATTGGATTCTATAAATAAACACACAAGGTTACATATATGTATGGGGATACCTTTTATATTATTTTAGATCTCATATTTTCTACTTTTTATCATTATCACTCTTTCTTCACTCTTGTCCCACTTTCTACAACTCTTCTCTTATTATACCTTAATGGGAGGATCATTAGTGTGATTTATTGATAGATCATAACTATTGAGTGTGAGGGTTTGGGTTATCACTAAAATTAAGTGTGAGGGGTCAAAGCACGCTACTATTATAATTGCAAGGGATTTGGGATTCAATATAGAACCACTAAAATCCTAATTGTATAATCATGTTTCATACTATACCGGCTAATAAAAAATGGTCTTACATCTTTTATGTTGTTTATTGGGAACTACTAAATACAACATTTTTAACAAAAAAAGATCAAGGATTATAATGTGGGGGGATGAATGGTTCCCTTTGTGGATTATTTCAAAACTCCATTATAAAATTTTATCCATTTATATTATTAATTATTCCGTAATACTAAATCGTTAATTTAATATCATTCACTTATAATTTTTATATAGTGCATAAATATTTCAATTTTTTAATTACATTAATTTATTTTCTATCATAGTATTTTTTTGGAAAATTTATAAAAGTTTTTTAAAATTAAATTCACCCAACTCCCTCCCTTCTATCCTAATATGGTCCAATATTTGGTATTATTTCATCGTTGATTTTAAAACATTATCCAATTCAATAAATCTATCACTTAAATAAGGGCTCTTACTAAAAAATTGTAGGAGAAATGAATGGAGTCTCAATGAGTAGATATACGTACATTGGTGGATCAAAATTTAAATATTAGAAAATTAGAATAAATAATGTTCTTATAATAATAGATTATTTAGATTGGATAATATATATCTATGGATATTAATTCAATAGTGAATAAGAATAAAAATGCTCCCCTTGTGATAAAGACGCTATTTATCATAATGAAAAATCCACGAATACTATGAATTTTATTTCAGATATGAATTAATTACATTGATATTTTATTTTTAAAATCACTTCTAATATTTTGAAATTATTACAAGTTACACATGAGGATACTAATAATGAAAAGAATAATTATATAAATATGTATCATAAATATTTTGAACGATATAGTACGAGTAATAATGAATCTATAATTGAAATTCCCACTTGTTCACAGAAATTTTTAATGGATTGAAGTATTTTGTTTGATGTAATTACCTCATTGAATCTTTTCATTAATATCGTTAGTTGCTTTCCATTTACTTAAAAACCCAAAGTGATGATAATATACGAAGTGAAGGATAAAAAATATTTCCCAATTGAATAGTTAATTGGGTCTCTCAAGATATTTGAGAGTACAATGAATA
Organism: Viscum album; assembly: GCA_963277665.1. Taxonomy (NCBI): domain Eukaryota; kingdom Viridiplantae; phylum Streptophyta; class Magnoliopsida; order Santalales; family Viscaceae; genus Viscum; species Viscum album. Next base: position 1,808,987,990 of record OY728123.1, on the reverse strand, counting down.
ATGTAACACCCCAGGTAAATAAAGAATATGACATTTTTATATTTATCCATATTTTTGAATAAAATATTAATATTATTTTAAAGGGGATTCTATGCTCGATGGCGTACCCAATACGCAACAACGAGTTTCTTAGGAATCTTACGTTGTACTCTAATAGTAAAATAATATTATTTTAAATGGTAGTTAATGCCTAGCTGTTGTAATGGTAGGAATGAACAGAACTAACTAAAAAATGATTATATATGTTTTTAAAATATTTTTACTTTTTACAATAAATGTTAGAGGCATAAAATTCAAATGAATCCAATTTTAAGCATGAATCTTCATTAAACGGTCGATTAAAAGCCTTTTGATGGAGAACCTCTTTTAAATCCACTTTTTGAAAATTTAATGTGTTATATTTGACAAAATAAAATTCTTCTTTAGAATCGGGACATCAAAATTTACTTTGTGTAAATTTTTGGTATTTTTTCCGAAAAAGTTCAATTTTTAATGAATAGTGAAAATGTTTTATTTTAATTCAAAACCTATTTTTAATCTAATTTATTTATAAGATTAGATTATCTTTTGAATTGGTTTTAAAGTTAAACTAGAATATATTTTTAACATTTAATCCAATAGTGTTCGTTGTAATTAATTTCACTTTGAAATCGGACTTAAACTAGTGTCAATCTTTTGATACTTTTTGTTTCATAAAAACACGCTATTTCTTTTGACTACGGGAATTAATTATTAAATTAATTAATGCAACTTATATTTTTTGAATTTTGTAAAATGGACATCATTTTTGAATTCGTAATATCAAATATATCTTAGGTTGAATTTTTGGTAATTTTTAGAAAAACTTCATTTTTTGATGAATAGTGAAACCAGTGAGTGGTACTTATAAAAACTGATATTCCGTTTAAATGAAATTTTGCCACCTTTGTGTTTTTAATTTCAAAAATCTGATATACATGGTTTTCATTAAGAAGAAAAATGTGGTTCAATGGGATTAAAATAATTTTTTTGGTGAATAGTAACTTATTAAGTTTTTAATCGCGATTAGAGGTAATCAGTGTAGTTTAAGGTAAGAATAATGTTTTAATAAGATGAAATGACCTAGACACATGTCCTACCCTCATTGGATGTGTCATGGACGACCAATAAAATCCATGGGTCGACTTGGGGACCCCATGTAGCCACTTTGGTTGGAAAATGACATAAATACCTTTTTATTTAATGATAAAGTAAAAATGACACAAACATGAGATGTTTTACTACAACAATTTTCACATGCGGTTATACAAGTCTTATTTTTCACTCTAAATAGTCATTGGAAAGATAAAACGATTTCCTACATCATAGTATTTTTTTAATATTTTTAGAAATTAAATAAATTAAATTATTTATGACATCATGTTGATGTAGTGATGATCTCATTATTTAACGATTTAAATAAAATGGAAAGATAATGTAATATCTAAGACCTACACAAGTCCAAAACCTATTGGATGGGTGGATTTAGAACTATTATCACCTTATACACGAATTATATCAATGTGGGACCTTTTAAATCCGAAACTCATTTTCAAATAAAGTAACATTTGCTTACTTTCCAAGAGTGCCCCTCCTCTCCTCTTATAAAAGGCCCCCACCTCTACCTCCTTACCCACACCTCTCAAGCCTTTGGCTTGGCCAAACTCTGCCTATTTCATCTCTCCACATCCCTCTATAACTCCTTGAAGTCTCACTTTGGGCAGAATCCTTTCCAAGGAAGCCTTTGAGCCCAAATCAAAGGAAGGTACCTGATTTAAAGGTAATGACTTCACTTTTGTCCTTTTGTTTTATTTTGCTTCTCCAACCCCCTAAACTCTATTTATTCATTTATTTTGTAACAAATACAGTATATTAAATATATTAGGATGTATTAATAATAAGGATTTGAGCTAAAATTACACACACCTACTTCTAATGGTTAAAGAACATACTGTTTTCGTGGATGACGAATTTCTGCTTCTAGAAACGATGATTGTTCAACTTTCGTCTAACACCTTCAAAGGTGGCAATTTAGATCACACTATATTTTTATATGATATCTAATATGTTTATGTTTTACTTAAGATTCTGTATTTTTCATTTATGGCATACCTTTATGGTTTCCATTATGGGTAAATGTGATATCTTCATTAAAGGAAGTGCGGACTACCGCACCCTCAAAGTGATTTGATTCGTTAATACCATATGTGGTACGCATAAAGGATATATATATAATGATATTATATATGATAACATACTGGAATTAAAATACTATTATGAATCATTATGTTTTAATTCCATTAAATATGAAATAGAAATGGAAGTAGCGTTCATGCGTACGTACGGCTTACCGTCTCCATGAACGGTGCATTTCATTTCATAACTCCAAATGTTATGTAATATTATAAATGCATGAATATACTGTATATATATGATATATAGGATATCTAAATCATGAAAACAACTCTGTATATAATGAACCTTTGACCACAGGAACAACATGTAATTGTAAGAAGTCCACTTTCTACTTAAGAACCTAATATCGACAAAACAAACATTATTAACTTAAATGATTACATTAGGTTTTTGACATGGTATTATGTTAAATAAAAGGAATAATGAACTTTAAAAAGGTTATTAAGGAAGTAGGAATTAACTCAAGTTTATTATTCAGGAGATTAAAGAACGATCGTGTCAAGTCGGACCCGAGGTAAGGGATCCTACTCCTCTCTTTTTTTAAGTACACTCCTTTATGTCATTACTTTTAAAGCCCATCATTATTGTTATTGGGACGTTCTTTAATATTAATCATACTATAATTTTTATGTTCATGTGATGAGAGACCCAATTCTCTCTCATCAATCCATTTTGGATGTTTTGAGTGGTTTCATTTGGCTGCCGGGTTTTCGTAAGAGATTTTTCATCTCACTTTTATTCCCGTGAGATTTATGCTACATTTTCCACAATTTCCTTTGAGTGGTGTATGTACTGCCCATTATTCTACTCTTTGTGTAATATAATTTCATTTATGAGTATTTATATCAATGATGAATTTTCTTTCTTTCATGGGGTGTATGTTTTGAAAGATACCCAAGTCAGTAAGGGAACCTTTCACGCTCCTCTTTTTAAAAGACTTCTTTTGATGGGTCTTTTAATTTTCATATTGTTATGTAGGGATATGTTCTCATATATCCTTATTGATGTAAATTTTATTTGCAAGTGATGAGATACACATTTAATCTCCCATCAACTCATTTTGATGTGACGCCGTTAGGCTGTCAAGGGAACTTCTTAACCCAATTTCAATTTCTTTGGGTTCAACATGTAGTTATTGAATATGTCATCCTTTGAATATGTGTGAATCAACTTTGATTATTTTACACTTAACATCCACTGATATTTGGTTTATTCGTCTGTCGCACATAATTATGTAATTGATTTATCCCTAAACCAAGGATATCGTCTTTGTATGGGACTTCGTCTCAATCTCCTTTCATTGCGGCATATTTTGTATTATACTCAACCTTCTTTTATAGGGTGTATAAACCCATTTTAATTTTATGTTTATCCAAAAGGAATCTTTTTTATATGAAGCGTTTTACTAAAAGACAAAAGGGAATGTTTTGTCGTACGTATGCGTCGACAACGACTTCTCTGCCGCCGTGACCATTATTTCAGTTTCGGCTTTCTCAACAAGCCATACCTTTTTTAAAAAAATACCTTGTTTTACTTTTTTTTTATTTTGGTATTGAAAATGGTTTTCATAATGTTTTTATATCAATGTGTTGTATTGATATCTTGTGATTGAAAGGTGGAAATGTTATGTTTCCTTTTTGCATGTTTTATGTGATACGATTATATTGAGGTTCATGGGCATTATTATGAAGATGGGTGGTTCCTTGATAAAATAAGGGCGGGTGAGCCCGATATAGCTCTCCAATGAATTGGGTAATGCGAAGATGTGAAACCTTAAGGTTTCTCCGAAGAGATTTAGGGAATATACTGTGATGGGTATTCCAAACTTAACCAACAGGGTTACTCCCTACGTAAGAAAGTTATGAATGCCTCATGTTACATTTTATGTCTTATGATTTCTATGATTTATTCATGATTTGATGATGTACGTTAAAGTGACTATGTTTTATGGCTAAAGTATGATTTCATTCTTATTTATATATGAACTCATGTTTCCTTTCCATATTTTTATAACCCTTACTAAGATTTTTATGCTCATCCCAAGTTTTTGAAATGTTTTTCACATGTCAAGGGAAAGGTACATGATGTGATGATAGTGTCAAGGATGTGTCAAGAAAGAATCTGTGTTTTATTTTAAATATGTTTCTGTTGATGGGAAGAGTGAATACTGTCTTTCATGTAACAACTTTGTTTAAATGTGGAATGTAATGCAAGTTTCATGATCTAATTCTCTAAAACTCTAGACATTAAAAAGATCCTCAATGTGTAATCCTGTAATAACTCAAGATTAAGTATGTTTTAAGGCTGGGGCCTTATAGTTGGTATCAAAGTTCAGTTTAGATAACATTAGAGGTTAGGGTATTCTTTTAGCATAAGTGACATTACTATATTGGCTAGGATTTTAGAAAGTGTCATAGTTTTTAGATAAAGTGAATGAGTAAGTATATCTTAGTGTTTATCTCACTCATTAGTACATGATGGTTATATTGATATACTCACACTGACCTTTCTGTTTTTAGTGAATGGATGGATCTAGCAAGTACCAAAGCGACAACAGGTTTGAAGGAAACTGTGGTGGTTCTCTGTTTAAGATACTAGATAAAATGGGGGATTCAATGAGGAAACTCATGGTTGTTCTAAACCAACTATCAAGGAGTCATGATCAAACACATGAACATTGGTATGTTCTATAATTCATCATTTACAACAATCGATGTGGAAGTTCAGGTAATAATTATAAAGGTAACCATTAGGGTTTATATGATCCTTACTTTTGAGGTAATTATGGGTAATTATATGTTATGATAGAAAATGAAAGGCATGAGATAAACATGAGTTTAAAATATGTTATGTTTATTTTTGATGATTTTATCTCTTTTTGGGAATGATTTGAGAATTATATAGTTTTGGAAAAAGGACAACATGCAGACCGTGTGACAACCCGTCGCGTCGGACAAAGCTATGGGAATCGAACCCATAACCAAAGTGCGACTTCTATTTATCTCCTACCACCTGACTACGTGATGTCCCTGGTTAGTTTGACTGATTCTTTTTAGTTAGATGATTTTATGAATTAAGAGTAAGTTGATTTTGGGTTATCTATGGAAATTTATTAACCTATCATGGAAGATATGTGATTAGGTTAATTACTTTTCAATACAAGACATTAAGAACAACTGATGTTTTTTGGAGATAAATGTTACGATTTAGCTTGGAAGACTATGTGACTAAATCCTTCAAATATTTGGGTTTCAATCTTAGTTTGGTTTACTTTGAAGTATTTTTATGGAAAAATTGATTATCGAATGGTCCTCGTTGAACTTTGGGTTTTTTTGGATAAATTTTGGAGATTAAAAATAGATTTTATTTTTATAAAGGGTTATCTTTTTCTGGATTATCTGATCTTGTACTAACCTTTTTGGTTTTGGTTTTTGTTAGAGTCTAATGACATGGGAAGTATATATTTCTCTATTGTGGATTAGGTTATTCTCTAGAAATTGATTATAGTACTCTTAATGCGAACAAGTCTTCGTAAATACTCGTCTTTTGGAGAAAATATGAGTTTGATTAAGGAATATAGTAAAAGTTGAAAGTCAATATGATAAGTGATTATGTTTCCTTATGAATAAATTCCTCAATAAAAAGTAACTTAAAACAAAAATGTTGTCTATTAACTTTTCCTACTGCTGAATCGAATATCGTTTAACCCATCACAAGTTTGTGATTTTCTTGTGGTTAACTTTCTCCTAAACATGTTTTCTATCACTCTCCATTAGAACATGACCCTATGTTTTCTCCTCCATGTCCATATTTTCATACTTCTAATCCTAGTATGGGATAACTCGGGTGACCTTTGTACTTATCTTTGTTTATTTTTAAGTGATTGTTTTACCGACTCATGTCCTGATGTGGGACTTTCAAGGATGTTTCCAAGCCCAATTTTAAAATTGTGAGGACGCAATTCCGAAAAGGGGGGAAGGATGTAACACCCCAAGTAAATAAAGAATATGACATTTTTATATTTATCCATATTTATGAATAAAATATTAATATTACTTTAAAGGGGATGCTATGATCGATGGCGTACCCAATACGCAACAATGAGTTTCTTAAGAATCTTACATTGCACTCTAATAGTAAAATAATATTATTTTAAATGGTAGTTAACACCTAGCCGTTGTAATGGTGGGAATGAACTGAACATACTACAAAATGATAATATATGTTTTTCAAATATGTTTACTTTTTAAAATAAATGTTAGAGGCTTAAAATGCAAATAATCCAATTTTAAGCAGAAATCTCCATTAAACGGTCGATTAACCGCCTTTTGATGGAGAACCTATTTTAAATCCATTTTTTGACAATATAATGTGTTATATTTGACAAAATAAAATTCTTCTTTAGAATCAGGACATCATAATTTACTGTGTGTAATTTTTTGGTATTTTTCTGAAAAAGGTCAATTTTTAATGAATAGTGAAAAATGTTGTATTTTAATACAAAACCTCTTTTAAATATAATTTATTTAAATGGTTAGATTATCTTTTGAATTGGTTTTAAAGTGAAACTATAATATATTTTTACCATTTAATCCAATACTGGTCATTGGAATTAATTTCACTTTGAAATCGGACTTAAACTAGTGTCAATCTTTTGATACTTTTTGTTTCATAAAAACACGCTATTTGTTTTGACAGCGAGAATTAATTATTAGATTAATTAATGAAACTTATATGTTTTGAATTTTGAAAAAAGGACATCATTTTTTAATTCGGAATATCAAATATAGATTAGGGTTAATTATTGGTAATTTTCTGAAAAACATCAATTTTTGATGAATAGTGAAACCACTAAGTGGTACTTATAAAAACTGATATTCCGATTAAATGAAATTTTGCCACCTTTGTGTTTTGAATTCCAAAAATCTGACATAAATGGTTTTCATTAGGAATTAAAATGTGGTTCAATGGGATTAAAATAATTTTTTGGGGAATAGTCACTTATTATGTTTTTAATCGCGATTAGAGATAATTAGTGTAGTTTAAGGTAAGAATAATGTTTTAATAAAATGAAATGACCTAGACACATGTGCTACCCTCATTGGATGTGTCATGGCCGATGAAGAAAATCCATGGGTTAACTTGGGGACCCCATGGAGCCACTTGGGTTGGAAAATGACATAAATACCTTTTTATTTAATGATAAAGTAAAAATGACAAAAACATGAGATATTTTACTAAAATAATTTTTACATGGGGTTATACAAGTTAAGGTTTTGACTGTAAATATGAATTGGAAAGATAAAAATATTTCCTACATCATAGTATTTTTTATAATTTTTATACTTTTAATTAAATTAAATTATTTATGACATCATGATGATGTAGCGATGACCTCATTATTTAATGATTTAAATAAAATGTAAAGATAATGTAATATCTAAGACCTACACATGTCCAAAACCTATTGGATGGGTGGATTTCGAACCCTTATCACCTTATCCAATAATTATATCAATATGGGACCTTTTAAATCCGAAACACATTTTAAAATAAAGTAACATTTGCTTACTTTCCAAGAGTGCCCCTCCTTTCCTCTTATAAAAGGCCCCCACCTCTACCTCCTTACCCACACCTCTCAAGCCTTTGGATCGGCCAAAATCTTCCCATTTCATCTCTAAACTTCCCTCTATAACTCCTTGAAGCCTAACTTTGGGCATAATCCTTTCCATGGAAGCCTTTGAGCTCAAATCAAAGGAAGTTACTCGATTTAAAGGTAATGTCTTCACTTGTGTCCTTTTGTTTTATTTTGCTCCTCCAACCCCCTAAACTTTTTTGATTCATTTATTTTGTAACAAATCCATTATCCTCAATATACTAGGATGTTTTTATAATAATTATTATAGCTACACTTACACACACCTACATCTAATGGTTAATGAACATACTGTTTCCGTGGATGGAGAATTTCTGCCTCCGGAAACGATGATTGTTCAACTTTCTTCTAACACCTTAAAAGGTAGCCATTAAGATGACACTATATTTATATATGATATCTAATATGTTTATGTTTTAATTAATCTTCTGTATTTTTCATTTATGGCATACCTTTATGGTTTCCATTATGGGTAAACGTGATATCTTCATTTAAGGAAGTGCGGACTACCGCCCCCTCAAAGTGATTTGATTCGTTAATACCATATGTGGTACGTATAGAGGATATATTTAATGATATTATATATGATAATATACTGGAATTAAAATAATATTATGAATCATTATGTTTTAATTCCATTAAATATGAAATAGAAATAGATGTAGCGTTCATGCGTACGTACCGCTTACCGTCTCCATGAACGGTGCATTTCATTTCTTAACTCTAAATGTTATATAATATTATAAATGCATTAATATACTGGATATATATGATATCTATGATATCTAAATCATGAATACAACTCTGGATATAATGAACCTTTGACCACATGAACAACATGTAATTGTAAGAAGTCCACTTTCGACTTAAGAACCAAATATCGACAAAACAAACATTATTAACTTAAATGATTACATAATGTTTATGACATGGTAATAAGTTATTTAAAAGGAATAATTAACTTTAATAAAGTTCGTAAGTATGTATAAATTAACTCAAGTTTATTATTCAGGAGATTAATGAACGATCGAGTGATGTCGGACCCGAGGTAAGGGATCCTACTCCTCTTTTTTTTAAGTACACTCTTTTTTGTCATTCCTTTTAAAGATCATCTTTCTTGTTATTGGGATGTTATTTCATATTAATAATACTGTAATTTTTATGTTCATGTGATGAGAGACCCTATTCTCTCTCATCAATCCATTTTGGATGTTTTGAGTGGCGTCGTTAGGCTGCCGGGTTTTCGTAAGGGATATTTCATATCACTTTTATTCCCGTGAGATTTATGCTACATTTGACACAATTTCCTTTGAGTGGTGTATGTACTACCCATTATTCTACTCTTTGTGTAATATAATTTCGTTTATGAGTATTTACATCAATGATGTATTTTCCTTCTTTCATGGGGTGTATGTTTTGAAAGATACCCAAGTCGGTAAGGGAACCTTTCACCCTCCTCTTTTTAAAAGACTTATTTTGATGGGCCTTTTAATTTACATATTGTTATGTTGGGATATGTTCTGATATATCCTTATTGATGTAAATTTTATTTCCAAGTGATGAGATACACTTTTTATCTCTCATCAACTCATTTTGATGTGACACCGTTAGACTGTCAAAGGAACTTCTTAACCCAATTTCAATTTCATTGGGTTAAACATGTAGTTATTGAATATGTCATCCTTTGAATATGTGTGAATGACCTTTGATTATTTTACACTTAATATCCACTGATATTTGGTCTATTCGTTTGTCGCACATAATTATGTAATTGATTTATCCCTAAACCAAGGATACCATCTTTATATGGGACTTCGTCTCAATCTCCTTTCATTGGGACATATTTTGTTTTATACGAAACCTTCATTTATAAGGTGTATAAACCCCTTTGACATTTATGTTTATCCAAAAGGAATATTTTTTATATGAATCGTTTTACTAAACGACAATAGGGAATGTATTTTCGTACGTATGCGGTGACAACGACTTCTCCGCCGCCGTGACCATTATTTGAGTTTCGACTTCCTCTACAAGCCATACCTTTTATAAAAAAAATTAAATACCATGTTTTACATTTCTTTTATTTTGGTATTGAAAATGTTTTCATAATGTTTTTATATCAACGTGTTGTATTGATATCTTGTGATTGAAAGGTGTAAATGGTATGTTTCCCTTATGCATGTTTTATGTGATAAGATTATGTTGAGGTTCTTGGGCATTATTATGGAGACGGGTGGTTCCGTGATAAACTAAGGGCGGGTGAGCCCGATATAGCTCTCCAATGCATTGGGTAACGCAAAGGAGTGAAACGTTAAGGTTTATCCGAAGAGATTTAGGGAATATACTATTATGGGTATTCCAAACGTAAACAAGAGGGTTGCACCCTATGTAAGAAAGTTATGAATGCCTCAAGTTACCTTTTAGGTCTTATGATTTCTACGATTTATTCATGATTTGATGAGGTACGTTAAAGTGACTGTATTTTATGGGTAATTTATTATTTCATTCTTATGTATATATGAACTCATGTTTCCTTTCCATATTTTTATAAACCTTACTGATCTTTTTATGCTCATCCCATGTTTTTGAAATGTTTTTCACCGGTCAAGGGAATGGTACATGATGTGATGATAGTGTTAAGGATGTGTCAAGAATGAATCTGTGTTTTATTTTAAATATGTTTCCATTGTTGTGAAGAGTGAATACTCTCTTTTATGTAACAAATTTGCCTAACTGTGGAATATAATACAAGTTTCATGATCTAATTCTCTAAACCTCTAAACCTGAAAAGATCCTCAATGTGTAATCTTGTAATAACTAAAGATTAAGTTAGGTTTAAGGATGGGGCCTTATAAATATGAATGATGATAAAGAATCCATATCATTCTAGGATTAAAATACCCTTACCTTCAAAGAAATAAATGATGAATACCGAAACATGTGAATAGTAGATACCTAACCATTCCAGAATGAAGAAGAAATTATTCATGAAAAATATGGGATATCCTTACTAAAGGGCGTAGAATCATAAATCTATACTGTAGGAATGATTCTATTAGTGTGAAAAGTTAACATAAATTCAGAGTACCCCTACTCTAAAAAAAGTAAAAATTGGAGATGAAGTAATGAAATAAGGCATTAAAATATTAAATATGGCGTGAAAGTAATAACCCACTATCCTAATAAGAATTTTGTGTTGGAATCCGTTTTCTTCTTGTAACTGATATTCCGGTGATCCTAAAGGTAAATTATTCCACTTCATAATTTAATTCATTATATTTAAATTATGAATATATTAAATATGATAGAGATCAATTATAACATATATGTTTGGAATATAACATTAAAATAAAATATCATATTAATAAACAAATGCATGTATTATTTAAAGAGATCAAAATATAAATGGGAACGAGACACTAAATAGGGTAAAGAAAAATAAAACTATTTTCTCATCAAAAATCATGGAATTTATTAATTAAGATTGAATATTTTATTGGAGTAAAATAAATTATTGAAAAAATCATAATATTATAATAATTGAAATGGTTTTTAAAAAATTAACAACCCAATATTAGAAAATTAGAGAATAAAATTAAAGAGAATAATGAATTTCATCCGATGTTTTCCCAAGGTGATAATATTTTTTATTTAATTATTAGTTCTCACTAGCATTAGGAACACTGATTATGGGCTATATTACTCTAATACTGAAATCTCCCCTAGAAATATTAAATATGATAACTTTTTAAGGTGTGTGAAGAAATATAAATTTTTCAATTAGTATAAGAAAGGTGGTCACTTGGTTTATGAGTGTGATTGAAAAAACGTACATTATGGTAATCCAAAATATATTCATCTCTATATATATATTTTTTCAAGAAAAATGTATCTATATTATATAAAAAATGTTTTCTGATAAATGTGGTTTTTTAAGTCATTATTAGAAAACAATTGTAGAACCATACATTGGTTACCAAAATATCCTGATTCCTTATTTTTAAATGTAAAAATGTCACAAAGTAAATTTTTGATGTACTATATTGTACATGGATAATGGGTTCTTTAGGCAGTTGTGTCATAACATTTCAAAATAACCGAAATTATTTAAATTCATTTTAAATTAAATTAAAATAACTTTTAATAACCTTGTTTTAAAACTACTCAAATATATTCAGGAAGAATGATTTAAATTTATGAGAATATTGGTGAAACTATCTTATGACATTTTCAATAGACAATATAATGGTTTATATATTTTTTTATGAAAATTCATTTTAATTTCAATATTGATGATTCTGTTTCAAATATTTTCAGTCCTATCATATTGAAAATCCAAATTCTATTTGAAAATAGATAAATTCATGTAAATATGTTTTATATTTAAAAATGATATCAAAATTTATTTGATTAATTTTTAATTGATAATTTTAATTACATATCATTTGATGTTTTGGGATGTTTTTGTGGATTGATATTAGTATATAAAATTTCATGAGATATTTATATATGTGCTTGAGTACAATATATATAAAAAAATTTGGTTTTATTATTCAAAATTATAATTCTTATTTAGGCTTCAAAAGAGGTAATCAACTAAACATTTCATCCTTGTTAGGAATTTGGATTTGAATTCTTGAATAATGTTTCAATTTTTTATTCACAAAATAGATTGTATAGTTCATCAAATAAATAGTATTATATTTCCAAGATATATTCCCTCTTGTAATGGGAATTTTTATGTTATTTTTTACACTAATATCTCCTTATTTCACTCACATATCTAAAGATCAATATTTCAATAACATAAGAACAGAACTTTTAAATACATGATGATGGAGATAATGACAACTAGTTTTTTCCGCAAAAGATTTATTCAAATTTTTTATCATTTTCCATAAATTTTCCATTAAAATATGGTTTTTTTGATTTATATACTATAATGTTTCAACAATCTATTATGACATTGATATTGTTAATCATTTAAAATTTCTTAAATAATGAGATATTGAAATCCATTCTTATATCATATTTGAATTTTTAAATAAAAATCCAATTTATCTATGAATAAGTATTTTCTCTTTTATTAAATAGTTTTATAATATAAGACCCCGCCATTTTTAAAATATCTTATTTCCACATATTAATCATTTTCATTATGCATTATCATTGGTTTATATCACCTTTTGATAATATTTTCCTTGTTTATAGTAATTATAAATGGGTAATAATGAAGTGAAAGAATAATTTTTTTTCACAAATGGTTATCCTTGACACATTATTACAATTTTACTTAAGATAAAATAATTTAAGATTATTTCAATGATATAATTAATTTAATTAAAAAAATTGATAATATTTTTCTAAAACCCATTTTTTTATTCACTTGGAAATTTCATTATGAAATATTTAAATTTCTATGATTCTTTATTTTGAGTGTCTTTGTTTAATTGATCGATGTATTGTTAATTATCTATTTAAAGAGTAGATAACCCTTAATCCATAATTCTTAAATGTTCTTGTGAATACATCCTTTTTTAAAAAACTATAGATGTCAATGATCTAACTTATATTTACCATTTCATTTATTCATTTAGATCTCTTTAATTTCATAATCTATCTAATTTATTAGATTTAAGTCTTAATTTCAATGGGTTACGTATTCAACACTTATTTAAATCTTATTAAACATAAAATGTATATCATTAATTATTTTATTTTTTATTTAATGTATTAATAAATCTTTAGAAAGTTATTTTTAATGAAATTTGCTCCCTTTGAATTTTTTCTACCATGATCCTTGCTAAGGAATTCTTTACTTTCACCTTGAGATTAATTCAATAATTTTCCTAATTTTAAATTTAGAAATCATTGATTTGTAATTGAAAAATTGAATTAAATAAAAAAATCATATTTTAAAATCATTAAATATTGGATTCATTATCATTTTTCATTTAAATATTTAAATAATTTATTGGTTTTATTTATGCTCTTATGTGAGTTTTGAATGTTTTATCATTAATCCATTTAACTCTTGGTTAAAATTCCATATGGATTCAGAATATTACTAATGTTGGAATTAATTGAGGGGTAGGATAGCCTTTTTAATTATGAAAATTATCTAAATATAAAATACTCATTTTTTTATTGGAATATGTCATGAAAAAATCTATTTTATAGTCTAATAGTTTAAAAATTGATTTTCAAAATACATGCTTTCTTTTTTTTGGTTCAAAAAAACTATTTTAAATGTTCTAATAATTTTTATATTTTAAAATTTTCATTAATGGGAGCCTTGTATTCACTTGTTTAATTTAATTTATCTATCAGGATCTCCTATTGACATTATTTATGGTTTCTTTTGGTTGTACCACTCGGATTGAGGGGGAGTCCATATCTTTTTATATTTGAATTTATTCAAAATGAGAGACTCCATTTATGAATACAAAGATTTAAATGACATAAATTTTTTAAAACATACATAGTGGTTTACATGTAATCAAGTTTAATGGATGGATTTTGAATTTTATTCACACAATAAATGTTCATTTTTTAGTTCTACAAATTCTGTTTTTGAATTTCCAAATTTTTCAAGATGTTGAATTCCATTTCATCCAATGTTTGGCTTGTAGGTTTAATATTTATAATAGGTAGGTACTAGATATAATATTAGTTATTTTATGATACGAATGGATATAGGAAAACACCAATAAGTTATCCAATGTAATTCAGTAACATAAAAAACTATTTTTTGGACCATGGTGCCTTTATTATCCTCCCAATTGATCTATTTCACCCACAATACCTAAACAATGATCCCATATATTTAGAGTAAATAAATATAGTACTAAGGGACCTTTCATTCTTTTAAACACATTGACGATCATTATAGAACTCTATTTTTCAACTTTAATTCATTATCAAGGTCTCTCTAGTCTTGTCTCACTCTCTCCCACCCATATCTTGTTTTTTTCTTACTTAGAGGATCTTGACTGTTCTTTATAAGGCTTCTATAATGTATATTTCATATTTTTATTTTTTATGGGTTCTCACTACCATCGAGATTGAGTTTTTGGGTGACCATCTCCATTCAATTTGAGATGATGGAGAACAATACCATTAACTGTTTGGGGGTTTATTTTATATCCATAATAACTAAAATAAAAGCAGTCTCATCTGGTTTACTTCTATAATCATAAATATTAAATTTCCTTATGTAATGAAACTTCTTTCATGGATACCAATTAACCCAAGGGTTTAAACAAAAATATTTTAAGGATATTTATTGGAGGAGACATAGTGATCCCTTCTAAGATTAGAACTCATATATAATATCAGGCCTTGTATTTTATTTATATTTATGTCGAACTAATTCATTTTTTTAATATTTTTTCATTATAATTCTTTATATTATAATTAAATGTTATTGTTTTCATAACATTAATTTCATTTATATAATTTATTCTAGATTTAATTAAAAAAAAGAAATTCACCCCAACATGTTCAATCATTACTTAGACCAACCCACCCCATTGTCCCCCAATAAATTTTCCAAGTGGGAATGAGTAAGGGAAATTATGTTAAAATAGTGTTATATTTTTAGATCTATTTAAAAAAATACATATTAAAACTCCATTTATATAAGATATTGAGAATATGACCTATTAAGATAGTTCAGGAATGATATAAAATCAAATAAGATAATAGTATAATAATTTCGAACAATAAAACTTATAGGATACATCTCAACCATGTTATTGAGGTTTCTTCTAAAGGAAGAAGAATACACTAGAATCTTTTTCACACTTATTTATAGTAATCATAATTCTTTTAAATATTATTTTTCTAAATTGGGAGTGATTTTAAAAATTATATCACAATTCACATTCTATTGACTCAGATTGTAGGAGACGATTCCCGTAATTTATTTTTCATACAACTAGTTGAATAAAAAATGAGATATCCATGCATATTTTTGAAATTTTAAGTAGTTTAAATAGATCCAATTTTCATCCTCACATACATTCTTATACCACACATTAATGATGATAAAACCCCCTAAAGTTTTGGAATTCTATTTTTTCTATAGTGAGATCCATGATAGACATCTGTAACATCTTGTCCCGAATCACCCCTAAGTCGGTGGTATGAATAGGGGGTTACATGGACACAAGCATGCCACGTCGTATGCTGGGGGCTACCAACTAGTAGTTATGGTTTATTGATGGTACATTGGTGATGAAATACCCACTAGATTAGAATCTCGTAGTGTAATAATAATATTAAAACAAAAAAACAATAGAGGAAGAAGTAATAATATTGAAAAGCTGTGGAAGAATAATATAATATCTAAAAAATCGCCAATGCTGATTATATATAATTCTTCGGATAATTTCAGGTGTTACTAAAAAGTTCAAATATAAAAAATGACAAAAGAAATTAAGAAACCCATTGGTCAACTCCTCGATCATCCTGAGCAATATCCCAGTACTATTCTCCCTAGCTCCCATGTACACAACACATCCAAAGCAATGAATCCAAAAACTTTTTATCATGAATTTATATTTGAGTTCCAACTGGAGCACAAGTAGGGTGTGATATATAAATTTCTGTAAGATGGAACCCAGTTAGTTTATCCCAATATTTTTTGTGCAATTAATAATAAATTGCAATTTTTTATAGATAATAAATTCAAAGTGATAACAAATTAATACACTGAAATATGGTACATGTTCCAATATAGAAACATGTCCCAGACCACCTACTTCTACTTAATCCAGATATACATGTATGTTGGTAGATCCTCCTATATTAGTAAGGATCACCCAAATTGGTTAAATATTATTTTTTGAAGAATGAATCTCTCAGAATATACCATAAACAAATGGAATATTCCCTTAGGCTAACCAAAACATCACCCTCAGGTATAACTATAATGAATCCTTCATGCTATCCAAAATCAATCCATCATGAAGGACTAGAATCTAACCCTTAGACATCATGTGAGTATTTTTATATCCCTCATGTATCGGACGTAATCATTTACACTTCCATTAGTCTTTTTGTACTAGTGATTCTAGACCTCATGTAGTAAAAAAGCATGAACCAAGCCCTCGTGTATCAACAATAATCATGATTCTTTATAAATCTCATATATTACACTACCCTCAGGCATCAAGTACCTATTAAATTCCATTATTTGGTATGAAAGAACATACACCAAGACCTTTGGAAATCAAATTATAAATTAATCATATCCATTCAAACTCAACACGCCATAATTATCAAACCCTTAGGTATCAATCATGTCGATTTCACATAATCTCAAAAATAAGTAAGAGAAAAACACAAGACTATTGAAAACCATACTATATTTATCATCATTAGACATAATAATCAATTTTTAAAAAATACCATCGTCCACCCAATTCATTTCATTAATCTGGGATCTTAATTATCTTCACAAATAAACAAATATTCTTAAATTAAATTAATTATTACATAGAATTTTTGATATATTAATTGGCATGTTTGGCCAATTTTATTCTATCATAATAAATCAAAAAATTTATTTTTATGCAAATCCTAAAGTCTAAGAAATAAATAAAAATATTTTACCAATTTTTATAAGGATCTAAAGAAGGATAGAAGAAGTCCTAATAAGTTCTACCACAGCACGCTCATCTGGTGGCTTAAGGAGTGAGTCTCCACACCTATAGACCCAAATGGATCGCGGGGGCAGTTTAAAATGAAATATTTTCATTTAATAGGGATTATTAAACTTATTAGGTCACATGTGTGACGTATTGACATGATAAAATATATTGATTATACTATAAATAATCAAATCATGAAAAAGTGTTTTGGTATATATTACTCACATCAATTCATTTCATGTCTTGAAACCACTGTGAAGCATGTTGACATATATATTCATGTCATATAATTGAAACATTTTATATAAAGAAATTTCTTATTTAATTATAATAATAAGCATGGTCATACCACTCTAATAAGTTCAATTTATATTAATTCATTTAAGACATTGAGTTGAGGAATAAAAATCCTTGAAAATGTTAATTAAGTCATGGAATAACATTTGAACATTTAAATAATTCATGACATCATTTCAATCCAGTTAGTTATATAGGTCATGGAGAAATGGAATAAATAATCACCAATGCAATTAGGCTAAGAATGAGTAACTACACTAAAATATGGCTAAGAAAGATAAAAATCATAAATCTTCACTGTGTTTATATAATATGTCGCACCAATATTAAAAGGGTTTTCTTATAAAACCATGACATTTTTTATCAATTAAAGCATTTATCAAAACTAAGAATTTCATTTAAGGATAATAAATCAATTAAATTATAATATATTCAAGAAACTGCATAGTACTAATTAAATTGTATGAAATGAACGAAGGAAATAAACTAATGTATTGTTAAATACATGGGGTAAGGGAATGGGTTCGTACCTCAATGAATAACTAAGTCGAAAACTCATAACTTTACTCTTTGACGAATATCACTCTACACTTTCGTAAACATACATTTCTAAATATATATCCATTAATCCAATATAAATATTCCATTTTCTAAAATGGAATATGTATAAGGAATATATATATATATATTTATATATATGTATATGAGTTCCAATATACATGAGTTCAAGCCTTCAAGGAGCCACCAATCGTTCTTGAAAAGTTGAAGACAAGCCAAAACCATCGCGAGAAGATCATTTCACTTACAGAAATAATAATATGAAATCAGAAACTATGAAGCCCAAAAAAATAAATGATTTGAAAATGATAAATGGTGGAAAACCATACCCTAAATTGATAGCACTAAACCAAATCAAACATATCTACCTCGCCTTTAGTATTAGATGCCGAAATACAGATAAAAATGTTTTGAGAGGCAATTCGAAAACCTATCAATAAAGGAAAAAAATGAAATTCCCTATAAAACTATTAATATGGTTCTTCTAAACATTAGGGATGTATGAATAAAAAAACTCCCCATAGAAGAAGGAGGAACGAGGGGATAGCCTTACCTCAAGACATCAACCAATAATATCTCAGAGATTCAGTTGCAAACACTGAGGAAGGAGGGAGCTGATAAATGGGGTTTCATGTTCCTGGAGAAGAGAAGTGGGTGTCTCGTGCTGGGAAAGTATAAACCCCTTTGGTTTCACTCTTTTTTCATTCAAACTAATACTCAATGATAATAATAATAATAATCAATATTATCATCATCATCATCAACATCATAAATAATAATAATAATAATAATATAAGTATTATTGTTTTATTATTTAATTTATTATTTATTATTTCCCTATTAATATTTATTTTATTTATTTTCCATTTAAATTTTAAATTAATTAATTAATTTCACAAATATAAACACACCTAGTGGTTTTTTATTGAGGTATGCATTGTTTAAAACTAACTATGATCCCCTTCCAACACCTCCTGACACGAGGTTTCATATCCCAACACTCTGAAAACTTGACAGAACACCCCAAGAACCCCCACCCACAGTGCCTTGATGCATATAAAAAAAACACATTGATGTTTTGAATATCTCAAAATTATGTTTTTAAAACATGATTTTAAAAAACACTCATCTAGTAAATGAAAAAATTCCAATTTCTTTGGATTTTTATCTAGTTCAAAAAACAAGTTATTATAGCCTCTCAACTATTGATCTTCTTGTCCTCTAGATGCATTTAGGAACAAAAAAAGCATACCAGACAAACAGAGGTCATGAAGCTTCATTCATATGGTATTGTTCTATTTGAAACTCCCAACACACATTTATGTATTGATTTGGAAATCAGCACTTAAGCTATTAATATTTAATTCAACATCCATTTTTTCAACAGAAAAATTAAAATAGCGCTTATCTGAGACAGATTAGTTATATAAATGACCATTTCATCGTTTCATGTAACAACTAACTACTAGTCCTCCCCACCATAGGACTCAATCATTAATCAGGGATTAAATTGTGAGCCATGACACCTCCACTATAATAATGTCTTTTAAAGAACTCCTCATGATTTCAAGCAATGATCTGGCATGATTTTGAAACTATGTTATGGTCAATTCCCTACTAACTATAATTAAATAGTTGAGCTAGCTCCTCATGAATATCTCTGGCTGATATAAACATCACTCATCTCAACTGATGACATGCCAGAAATGGTACTCCATTGACATATACATTGAACAAGAGTTGAAACTAGTCAATTCAATCCTTCTAACCATTTAAGAAGATCCTTTACTTTTAATGACAACATTTTATAAGATGATTTGTGATTCCTTCTTCCATGGTATCTCACATTCACAATGAGCATGTCCATAAAAGTTCATACCTAGCATCTGGTGAAATACCATGATTTAAGAATCACCAATAGTGACAAATTTTCTAAGAAAAACATAGATTAAAATTAATGTATTGAATGGAAATAACCCAAGATTTTCCATACTCCCTGACTATGAGAGATACATTGGTACAAAGGTAATACATCCACATCAGAACATTGAATGTGCTGAGAGCCTCATCGGCCTAGTAGTCAAGTCAAAATAAGTACATGGGGTACAAGAGTTTTTCTAAATAATTCCTACTCAAGAATCCAATGGTCACGCATGACTAACAAATTCTTGGAAAGAACCATTCATTCAACATACTACACTAAAAAACCACTTAAACATCCCAAATTTTAAACTATAGTGTGGCGTAAGGAAAATAATCTCTTATTGTATCTTGGAGGACATCAAGATTGGGTACGTGATTTTCTCTAGGGGAAAGGTAAATTAGGAGGATTTTAATGATTTCCATTAGGAAAATGGATGAACCACAATTCCCTGATTTCTTATAAGATACTCAGTTTCACCTACTGATACACCATCATTAACTGATCACTGAGACTTTACTAGCTGAGGAATCCCAAGATCATTCATCATTAACAACTGAATTCCACCCATTTACAAAGAATTTTATCAATGGTTTCATACACCACCAACCTCACCAATGGTTTTTTTCCCAATAAAGCACAAAAAATATTTAAATTTCACAATCCTCAAGAGAATGTAAGAAGGCATGACCATTCTACAATGGTTCTATTTGGTTGTGTTCCTTATACTTTAAAGGAAGCGTATTTAATAAAACAAGTATGATAATCCCCACCATAAGAGCTTCTTAATAAAATATAAGGGAGACAGACCAGCCACTCATAAGAATTCTAGATCCGATTCTACTTAAACTCAATATTGATACTTACTTGATTCACGCCCACAAACATAAAATAATATTGAATGAAAAAAACAAACCAACTATAATGTTAAAACACAAATGTCTATGGAAGTCATTTTAAGAGTTTGGATGATCCTGATTAATTTAATCCCTAGTCACTCTTCTCAGGAGATGACTTGAGATAGGACTCAACAACACAAGACTCACTGATTCCTTCAAATTTAACCAGTTCATTGCATCATTAAATACTTTATAGTCACTGAATATGTCGATTCATACTACCCTAAGGTTTTAGTAGAAAATGGAACATCCTGAATATTATTCATAGTCTTTTCATTTCTATTCATTCATGTATATGATGGCCCATATAACAGATTTATCCTAATGTCATACTTCCCAAATGATAGTGAAATAACTGGGGACCTCTCGTTCCTCCCAATGAATAAGGAAAGGGTTAAGAAACATGAAAAATGTCCAATCATACCCAAGGAATGTATTACTATATGGAAAATTGAATTTCTAGAGGCCCATTCCCATAACAAAGGATAAGGGAAACATGATGACCCCTTTGAAGAGGGGTTTCATTTAGAGTCCAATCATTATCCAATGGACAATAACAAAAAACAACACCAAACGTCCTAAATATCACTATATTTATCATGAAGGATAACATTAAAGGTTTTACCTACCATGGGATATCACCTTATGAAATCATAATTATTCAACCCATAATGGGGTAATTCCAAATAGAAACTTTATTGGGATCAAAATTCTACCCCTAAATAATTGTCTAAATGAGTTGAATTCAACAAAAATTCACGCATGTTCTTGTTCCAAAAAAAACATAAATGAAATGATACAACACCCTTACACAAGGATTCAAACAATGGGAACCTATATAGGTTACATTTTATTTTATTTTCTTTAATTCACATTTTAAACATTAAACATTTTATTTTTTAACTAACACATAAATGAAAAAAAGTCAAGATTCAAAAAAAAATTTATAACATTTTAATCTTCTTAAAATTAAGTCATGATTAGGAAATTTATTAAAATAATTTTTTAAATAGATAAAGAAACCTTTGAGTGTCCCAAAATTCTATCCTGGTCTCATCAAAAATCAACCCAATAATAGTTTTTTACCCATTCAAATTGAAAATACCCATTAAGGGTTTTTTCATAAGAACCATGCCACAACTAACCTAATTGGGTCAAATTGAGCATTTAGATGGTTAACCATTTCGTTTAAATTTAAACATTAATATAATTCACATTTAAAACCATTTCTTAATACAAAATAGTTATATAAAATATTTTTATTATATGCGTTATCATTCCCCAGCCTATAAAGCACCAATACAATTAAATAACCAAAATCAAAATCCCCTTTATTCACAAACCATAAATAACTAGCCCATGAAGCTAATTACACAATAAAAAAAAACTATCTTGTTATCACAAGTATTAAAGAGTGAGAAACATTCTATAAACAAAGAATAATGGAATCTAAAAAGAAAATTCATGCTAAAAAGTCTATAAACATGGAATATAAATAGATGATATTGTTATACAATCATGAATGGAATAACACACAAGGAACCAAAATAAAATCATTAATTAGCCGACCTATAAAATGGCATGGCATGGAATATGAATCTCATGTGAATTGTTTATGTTTCTAAAATGATGCACGTAATGTTTCATCATTTCAATACTAGGCCAATGAAAAAAATCATAAAAATCAATAAATTCATTATCACTTGAAATTACACTAGTCACTCAATTTGAAATCATAACTAATGTAATAGAAATCAACATGAACATCAATCCCAAAATAGGTAACTAGGTAATTTCCCCACACATTTGGTCATTATCCCCATAAATGACTATTTACCAAGAGCCAACACATTCCTAGTCTCCTATATACTTTCCCAAAATTGTAAGCCTAAGGAAAATTTTCTAGGATACCAAACTGTAAGGTCTCTGCACGACTCACCACAAAGATGGTGGCTAGATAGATGGGTCACATGACCTTAAGTGTGCCTCTCCATACACCAGAGGCTGATGAAAAGCATTTAGGGTATGTTGATTGTATGTTGGGGAGACTATCCCTTCTAGATCAGTGTCTCAAAAATATTTAAAATAATTAAAACAAGAAAAAAATAGTATCGCATGAAGTATTTACAATGACAAGAAGCAGAAGAATAATATAAAATCTGAATAAAAATAGAATGGCCTACACCAATTACATATAATTATGCATGTAATGTCAAGTGTTACTATAAGGTATTAGTAGTAAAAAAATTCTGTAATTTTCAACTGCTCGAGCCTCCTATAGAAAATCCTAGTCTTGTGCTCCCTAGTATCAATGTATGTAGTATTGAACTAGTAATGAATCCAAAGAAATTTGAGTAAGAAGATATACATTAGTTCTAAATAGTGCTCTAGCATGGTGTGAGATATAAATCTCAATAAGCTGGAATCCATAGAGTCTAGGAAAATACATTTCATCTAATTAATAATACATGATAGTTTACCACATAGCATAAATGTAATGTGATAATAAATTAGATAATATCCACATGGATCGGGTTAATAAATAGTCACTTTTCCCATACCACCTTTATTGGCCTAATCCAAATATATATGTAGGTGGGTAGATCCTAATAGATCATGAAGGACCTAAATTGGTCGTTAATTAATCAGGTGAGGATAAATCATACAAAATATATCATAAACATACATCCTCTACCCTCTCGATAAACAAAACCTCTCTTTGAGGCATAATTAGAATCTCTCTCTTGAGCTATCCAAAATCTCACCCTTAGGCATAAATAGTGTCTATCACATTGGCATCATGTGATTGTACATCTAAGCCTCGGGTATGTGACATAATCATATAATCGTCCCTGGGGAATTTAGAACTAGCACACCAATCTCTCATGTGATATGAAAATAGGCACCAATACATCAGGCATCAGCACTAATCATGAGTCCTTGGACATCCCATATAATCATATAAATTTTCATCAGGCATCAAGTACATATTCCATTCCATAAGTTGGTACTAGAAAACATTCCCAAATCCCTCAATAATCCATATTAAACATGAGTTGTATCTAGACATACTAGACCTTCCAAATAGTATCAAATCCACATGTATCAATCAATTTGATTTCACATAAACTCTAAATATAACCAATCAAAATTCACCAGTGTAATATCAAACATGATATATTTTTAATCTTAATAAAATTGATAAATTTATATAAATTTCTATCTTTCAACCATATCATTTCCTTAATACAAGTTAGATATATTCATCCTAATTACAAAAAACAAGTTTATTTAAATTAATTTGGTCATATGGTTATTAATATATAAATTAACCAGTTTAGACAATGTTATTTAAACATAAGAAATCACACATTTTTTTGTAATCCAATTCAAAATTCAAATCCATAAATAAAATAATTTATCTAATTTATTATAAGGCATTAAATAGAAATAGACTGAGTCTTAATAATATTGATGATGGAACGCTGATCGGGTTGTCGAAGGTCTGAGTCTCCACGCATATAGTTCCAATGGGATCCAAGGGACAGTTTAAAATGAATTATTATCATTTAATAGATACTATAAAACTTATTTGGACAAGTATGTGGTGTAAATTCATGATCAAATATATATAATATACTATAAATAATCAAATCAGGAAAAAAATGGTTTTGGTTTAGACCCCCCACATCATTTTCTTTCAAGGCATAAAACTTCAATGAGGCATGTCCTTGAATATATTCAAGTCATATCATTGAAACATTTTACATAAAAATGATTATTTAATTATAACAAGTGTCATGGTCATGACACCCTAATAATTTCCATTTAAATAAATTCATTTAAGACTTCATGTTGAGGCATAACTGTCCAAATAAACATGATAATCAAGACAATAAATAAAATTTAAACATATAAATAACTCCATACATCATGTAAAGACTTATAAATAAACAAGTCAGGTCAAATAATTATACAAGTCAAGTAAAAAACATAAATAAGTACCAAATCCATAATCCCAAGCAGGAAAGACTACCAACAAATATGGATAATCAAAATAGAAATCATAAATCATCATTGAGAGTTTTTTATGATAGAACACCTCTATTGAAGGGGTTTTATTATATAATAATGACTTTGTTTATAAAAAAAAATATTTTTCATAACTAAACATTTCATTCAAGGATCATAATTCAATTAATGAATCATTTAATCTAAAAACTAAATAGAACTAATTAATGTCTAAGAATGGTGTAATGTTAATAATTTAAGGAATTATTAAATTTAAGGTGAAAGGGAATGGGATCCTACCTCAAAGAGGAACCAAGTCAAACACCTGGGTTTTTACACTTTGTTGAATATCACTCCACACATCCACTCACAATAGTCTTATATATATATATATACTTCATTAATTAAATGTACATATTCCCGTCACCATGAGGTAATATGTACATGGAATATATATTTAAATATACGTACTTTTTCACATGATTGAAAGACATCAAGGAGTCACAAAATTCTCTTGAAGTGATAATGAAAACCTAAACCCATTTGGGTGAGGAAAACACACTTATAGAAAAACACTAGGAAATTATAATATATGAATTCAACAAAGAAATAAATAGTACGATATTGAGGAATGAAGGAAAAACATACCTCAATTAGATGGTGGTGAATCAAATTTAACCAATATTATTTTCCTTTGGAAGAGAATGATGGAATAGAAATAAGGGAGTCCTGAGGTACCCTTCACACAAACTTACATCAGCGTAATAACAGAAAATCCATATTAATCAATACTTAGTGTTCGACAAAACATCTAGGGTGATGGAAGAGGTGAAAAAAATCCCATTTAATAATGAAGAAAAAGGACTTAATATTACTTCAATAAATCTAACATGAATCTCTATGAGATCTATGTGAAATCATTGCAGAAAGAGGGAGCCACAAGGGGTGGTGCATCATTTTCCTGGAGAGGGGAAGGGGGCGTCATGCACTGGGTAATGGGAACCACCATTGGATTCATATTTTTTTTAAATCATATACCAAATAATAATAATAACCATCATCATCATCATCATAAATAATAATAATAATAATATTATTATTATAATTAAAACATTTCATAATTTTTATTTCCAAATTTATTGTAATTTAATTTATTTTACTTTTACATTTTAATTTAATATATTTATTTCTCAAAAAGAAACACACTAGACATATTACTATTGAGGGCCGAATGGTTTCAAATGAACCGTGTTCCCATTCCATCACATCTGAACTTGAAGTTTTAGATTCTGAATCTACCAATATATAATAGAACACCATGGTCACCCCCTGATCCTTCAACCACATCAAAAAACAAATGATTTCTGTGATCAGAATCTCATAATTAAGTTCAGAAACACAGTTTCGAAAACATCTAATCCAGTAAATGAAAAAAATATCTGGATATTTAAAAAAAAAATTTGTTGTTACACCACCCATAATGCAGAGTTAATATTAAGAGATTGTGGTGAGAAGGTTATTTTTATCATCTACTTATCTATGAAAATTTTTTATGGGAACTGGGTAACCTATGTAAGCATTGTAAGGTATAATTTTTGTATTCTTATTTTATTACTAAAATAAATAATAGATTAATTGATGAGAAAAATGGTTCGAAAGTAGAATAGAAGGAGGAAAAGTATCTGGAAAATAGTGATGATAGTAGAGATACATCTAAACAAGAATAATTCATGGATGGATAGAAAGTGTGGGTAGTCTATGAAAATTCCTTAAATTTTTAAAAATTGGAAAAATAACAATCCATTATGACTATAGAGGTGGATATGTTGTATCCTTAATGAAGGGTGAGGGTAATTTTAGAAAAAGAATGATTTCACATCTATATGGAGGAATAAATACTATTATCATGCATATATATATATCCGGTAATATATTTCTTTAACACTATCAATTGAATTCAATGAGGGAAGTTATATCATAACCACCATAATAAATGTACTTCAATGAGAAAACCCACATTTTTCACCTAGGATTATAGTAGTTAATTTTTAATGTTTTTAAGAAGTAGTTTATTACATTTAATGACACCAATATATTTTTTAGATTACCTAGAAATGGATCTAGATCTTTCACTCTTTATTGTTTATTTTTTGGTCCATAATTTTCAATGGAATAATAAATATAATGCCTCAAACCAGATTTCTATATGAATAGTAGCTAGACCGGTTCACTACAAGTCATCAGGTGTTCCTCCCCATAAGCTAGAGGCTTCTAACAAGAATTTTAGTCAAGATAAATAAACGGAGGATACTATTCCACATATATCAATGTGCTTAATAATAATAAAAATTTAAAACTCTCATACATCATAATTAATTGAAAGGGGAGCGATAAATATAAATAAGATACATAATAAATGAAATGTAGTACTAGCTGAAATATCCTTACCCAAAATACATCGACCTACCATTATGAGGGATATGAATAAAAACTGGTACAAAAGACGTAAATTACAGTTGATCCATAATTTTTCTGAGACATACAACATTTAAATCTCATTATATCACATAAGACGTCCTTCTCGGTCATGCCAAAACTGAACCCCAATATTCACTCTAACTATGGCTATAATACCCATGTGAGAGCTATCTGAATTCCCATGTCTGTCATCATTGTCCCATCCCCTATTGAACATAACATGATTTGGGATTTCTATAGCGACACCTGTAATCTTAAAAAAAAATACATAAACACTTACCCCATATTAGTTAGTAATTGGGGTACTAACTGGGGTTCCATAAGTGTCTGAATAGAAAAATAATCCACACATGGCTTCTCGATATCAACTATTTTTTTAGGTCAAAAGTGGATTCCCAAAATATATTGCATCCTTATGATTCAATTTCATAATCAAATTCCCTATCCAGTAATATGTGGTACTTCACAAGGTCAGCCATAAAGGATATGTTCCACGACCCATCTCATTCATCAAGGTCTAACTAGGTTGGTCCACTCACCCAATTCGTCACATAGAAACTATGGTATATAAAAACATTCTAACACAATATTAAATGTTATTAAAAAGCCTAGTGGAGTCATTGGTATCAAGTCATGATATAAATTAATAGGGACTTAACCATAAGATCCTACTCAAGGGACACTAGTTCATAATAATTTAATTCATCAAAATAACACCCATCATTGGTGACCAAAGTGCCTCCGGTAAAGGATTTTCCCATCAATTGTTTAGGTTTTATATTTCCATTCAAGGACCATAATATAATATAATCTTATTCACTTATCTCAATGAATCCCCTTTATAAATCATTCATGTTTAAATATTTAATTCAATTAAAATATTTTAAATTTATTGGATGGAACCACATAAATTGGTGGTTCACACACCACATTATATATATCAAAAACATTACAACCGTAGGGCTAGTAAACAACTCCACCTACCTCAAACTAAAGGTAACCCTCATTAAAATTTAACTTATAAACATTATTGAGGCTCCCCAAGTTCCATCAAGATCAATCTAACCCATGGAAAACACCTAGTCTAAAATCTCAAAACAAATGAACCATGAAAATTAATTACAATGAAATTATAACCATTTAAAAAATATAAAAAATAAATGTACTATGGAATAACCATTATATCCTCAATGTGTCATCATTCCACACTATAACCACTCCACATATCTCATGGGAGGTCTATTGTGGACATCTAATAAAAACATTTCCAAATCCTTAAGCATCAGACCCAAATCCAAAAAAATATTTAATTTATATGTAAACCTTGAATTATTTTTTGGATGTACATACATTTTGTGATTCGATGAGCACCCATACCTTCACACAATCATGGCACCAAATATTTATATGATTAATAGAATCCCAATAAGAGTAATTAAATTAAGAAATTGTCTGGTTGAATTTCCAATGAGAACCTAATCTAGAGAAGTGAAAAATTACAATAGTTAAGGAAAAGATTGATGGATGAATAAAAAGGCCAACACAAACCATAGATCACCAAAAGACACTCATTAGCACGCCCCTCTAAATAGGTTAAAAGGATAGGATGATATGGTATGGATGTCTGGCTTTCATGGGGCCATGAGATGTTAGAATGGAGTTTTATCATTAAGAAAATCAAAAGGGGTAAATAACGTTTTTTTCTTTTATTTACTATTATACATGGTTTTTTCTAAATAGTTTACCAATATATTCTTAAATAATGAAATTCACTCAATAAAAGAACACAACATTTGCACAGTCGGTCCACACAATTTTTCATACCATGAACCAATAGTTAAAATTTCTATTCTCCCTGACTACAACATTTCACATGGGTTTCCTAAAATTGTGTGAAAACTATGCACCATGCCTCCATCCCTAAACCAGATGCACTCTATACTCTATGATATTATAGTTTTCATATAATAAATCTTCTAACAGTGTGAGTACAACATTAAATATAGAAATTTATACTAAATCATTCTCATTATTGGGTTGTCACATGGTTTCTCCTAAAATATGCACACCACATTTTGATTCCTTCTAAGAAACATCCACAAATTATCCAGCACAACTACTAAATCCTAAGACTCTCCCTAACACCATGAGAAAATCATATAACTCATAATTTTTTTAATAATAAAATTAAAATATTAAAAATCCCATAATTCCATTTTCAATATCTGATCAAAATTCAACTAGCCCACAATTTCTAACCCAAATTCCTCCTAAATTCCAAAAAATACTATACAAAAGGGATATTATATGCACCCTACCATAACACTTATTACTCAGATATATTAATTTTTTCCAATTCTAGATCCAAACTGATGTTATTCATCAATTCACATTAAAACAATTATTCATTACTCTTGAAAACCAAATGAGCATCCAACACACAACTCTAATAACATAGAACCAAACTAGTTAAATATTGATCTATCATTTTTCACTATCATGAAACTAAAATTTTTTTGCAAAAAATATTATTATATCTTGACACATCTAATGTGTTCTCATTTTATAGATCACATAGCTTATAGTCCTCCCCTTAATAGTAATTTTTTATCGATGTGCCAATGATGAATCCCAACAATGTGCATTGTGAAATATCAAACTCACCACAATTGAACATAAATTGTATCATTGATCACATTTTTATATTGAAATCAAATAATCATTTCTAATAAAAAATGGATGTGCCTCCACTATTCAACTATAACATGTTGATTTAGGATTTTCTCCAAACACATCACATTCAAAACATAAAATTTAAATTCCATATCCAAAATGATGCACCAGATACAATTTGCATCCCACCACATCTGATTATACACTGAATTATTGGTCAGACCCCCTATAGCTAACTTGTCTCATTGATACTCAATTACTCCCTCCAAAGTAAAATAAAAACACTTGACCACATTTAGATCACTAAATACCTTCACAAGACAGATGATTACACTCATACCCAATCCACTAAGTAATATAAATATATATTTGTCACTCTCTTCGTCATTGGAATCCCATTTCAATCAAACCCATCCACTTTTTGTCTCTAAATATCATGAATCACCCTAATAATGATATATACTTTATGTTTTATTGGAAACTCCCATTTATAATAGTTCCCTTAACATTGATTCACATTTTCATAACCCAATCACCATGGCTCATCCTTGTACAACCCCAAACATGATGAATATACTTGACCAAACCCTCTCTCTTGATCTATATCAAAATATCAATCAGCACCCATTTTATGATTCTAGGAAATTCCCCAATGACATTACTAAAGATCAAATATGTTTTTAATGTTTCCCCTTCCATGGAGGTAAATTTACAAATCATCACATAATCTCATGTCAATTATTATCACAATTAAATCTTCAAGACTCTTCATCCCTTACATTGCACATTAAATATCACTGATTTATTATCTAAACATGTATAATGCACAAATTGTGAGTACCATTACCTATGTTGTCTACACCATGGGTGTATAATCTAATATCACTCAACCCAACCCATGATCCCAAGATTCATATCATTTATTAACTAGGATCCTTCTCCTAAAACCAGTAATCATTCCATCCAGCATTTCAGAATCATTCAAACAAAATCACCCCTACAATCTTTTTAAACAACCGACATCCCTCAAATGTTTAGGAGAAAACACACAATCATCCACCAACAAGTTTTTTCCAAAAAACAAAACACATTCATATATTCTCTAAAGTTTATCCAATTATAAATGAATCAATAATACAAAATTAAATTAATAATACTAATCCTTCCATAAAAAATAATCCATGAAACCCACATTAATATAAGAAATTGTGTTATCCCCACATTTTTTTCCCAATTCATCTTTATTCTTATACAACATCCTAATATCACCTTCTGTGCATTGATCTCAAATGCATGAATATACCCATGATTATTCGCTCAAGGTAACCTATATACCTACTCTAAACCCTTAACAAAGTTCCCCTTGGTCTACTTAGGGATCTATCTCAGTAAAAAAAATTGTATTTCAAGGGTTTCAAGGTTATAATACCTACATCATGAACTATTTTGGTATGAAAAGGTCATAAATCATTGGAATCCTATCACAATTCCCTTGTAAAAAATCTTCTGACATCACATGTTTAAAATTATTGATTTTCATTGAGCGTCTTTATACAATGTCGCTTCATCAAAAATTGATAAATCCAACTAGTTTACATGACATAATATTGGATGATATGTGTCAAGGAACCATAGACTGGTGGTCTGGTTAGAAATAATTACATCCCAAAAATCATGTTAAATTTATATATATGTTGTTATATGAACATTAAATAAATTAACATAGGGAACTCACCGCTTTGGATCATCTACATAGCAGACTACACCCATTAGAATCTAACCACACCAATATCACACATGATGATATCATCGTGGATGATCCATACCAAGATAAAACCATATCTACACGCCTATTTGAGTACAATACTATTACATGATATATGTACAACACCATATACGTTTTTAATAGTTCTCTATGCCAGAAAACGGACACATTACTCACCCCTAGGAGTTCCTATATAAAGCATAAATTCCCTTACCAACCACTCATGTTCACTACTCATCCCCTACTTAATAGAATTTACCCCCATTATCATCATCCATCCTCTTAACATAATATCCACAAGACATACAAAAAAAATAAACCATATATATATAATTTGACCAAAATGATGAAAATTCCACCTAGTACATATATGGAAAAAATTATATGATAATGTTATAACACATTTTAATGTGTAGCCTCAGTTATTAGAAATTATGGTTACACTAGAATTCATATATCATGTCAATCCAATGTAACTAATACTATTCATGAGATGCCTCTTGCCTCCATTATCTGTGTTCCAAAATCCACAACTACTAAAAAATAATGTACTAAATGAAAATAAATCCTATTACTCATAAATAAAAAATATCATTCCTAATATGAATCACCTTATGTGAAAATCACAAAAAAATGGAACTCAATCCAAAAACACTGATCCCATTCCCATTGTGACTAGGACTCCCACACAAAAAGGTGTTAGTGACACACTATAAGCTATACCAAATTCTTATGTATCATGCCTACAAAATCCAGATATGGTAATACAAAAATTAAAACAATATATACAACCACATTGTAACATGAGGGACTGGCACACTCTATGAATAGTAGCCTAACTGGTTCTCCATTTTCCCTAAATCATGCCTCCCCATCTGCTAGAGGCTAGCAAATCATAGCCAGGGTTAAGGGTAACAACATTGAGAGACTTTACCCCTTTATCATAGTGTAAAATAACAATAAAAATAACCTTATATCAAATATCACAAAAATCTAAAAATGGAATACATAAATGTAAACAAGACTAATAATAAATGAAATATAGTAAAGGCATGTAGAACCATACCAAAAAAATATTGACTACCCACTTTTATGATAACATATACAATCCAATAAAAATAATTAAAATATGTTTTATTCATTGAAGATCCAAAACATAACAAATCCTAGTTTCTTAATGTCATATGATTCACCTTTCTCAACTATGGAAAACCTAAACATAGTCCCCATCCAGACCTATGATTACAGAAGTTATGTGAGAGAAGCTTGGGAACTCATGTGAAATGAAAACCAAAGTAGTGTGTGAGTAAAAAACATATTACTTTGCTAAAAACATTTTATCCTTGTAGCGTATAAATGTTTTGATATGTTCATGTGATATTATTAGTTAAATTAAATAAATAAACTATATAGAAAAAATTTAAATATACAACAATCCCATCACCTTATTTTCCCAATACATAAGACTATATAAGCATTCCACAATGATCATACCTCAATATAATCACCACAACCCATTGAGAATTCACATATAACCCAACCAATTCCATACAACTATCATTGATCCCCAGGTCCATGATCCTAATTAAAAATATCTACATCGACTAGTGATAGAATCTTTAAATATGAGAATCTCATTTGGGTAATTTTTTCACGTAGTGGGGATCTCATGATCACACCTCCATTGTGATGAGTTTCGGGACATTTTTTATCACCATGCTTCCCCTTTCATTAATACATTAGGATAAACCCCACAATGGTACCGAGGTGTTATCGATATTGTTTGAATGATTAATTCTAATGAGGGGAGGACCTTAGAAATATTATACATCCTGCTTTGACTAATTCATGGAAAAACTAGGAAATGGAATTGAATATCTAGCCTAGGTATCAGGTTCCACGTATTGGGCATCAAATTACTCACAGATCCTCATGAAAACCATCAGGGGTGTATCCACCTGGTCCTAGGTGTATCAAATGAGTTAATTGAGGAATATAATAAAGAACCTCAAGATGTCAAATATACTTGACTATAGATATTCTCCCACCTATAATCTCAATCATCCATTAAAATCCTAAAAATAATGGGCATTTGTAATGGAATGCTAGTATTTTTATTCAAATAAAGACAACTGTCCATCTAGAATGGAATAAATTCATTTAAAGAAACCTTATAATCTAGATAATTCCCATATAGGTGTATCCATAAACATATGATGTTGTATACAAGGTACCACCTCTATGAATCAACTAATACATCAATGATATCATTGGATTCTAATCAATCATGGGATCCTCCAAAACATATACCACAATACTGGACAACTAATATATCTGAAATCCCATGGCATCATCCTTAAGAATAAGAGATTTTTGGTAATACTGGCCAATCACATTAATGATAGGCCCAATGGCACTTACCATGTGTCATTGGAAATAACCTATCATCATGTATAATTATAAATAAAAATAAACATACTAAAAGTATTATTGAAATTCAAAATTTACATAATCATTATCCCATATACCATCAAGAATACATAAAAGCTCAAGATCTCTAGTGACACCTACAATAGAACTATCCATTTCCAAAAAAACCCTCTCTACTTTGGTTAGTCATCAAAGAACCCACCGAGGTTCCCATGGTCAAATCATAGTAGAGGAATCCTCACACGGGTCCTTAATCTAACATTTGTAACTTGGTCAACACCTGATGACTGAGGGTACTAATCTTTTCAATGTCATCATCAAGGTTGAATAGCCTCGATGGCTACACGAGGTATGTCACATTGCAAATATTTAAATATATATCACATAAACAGTCTCTTTTTTCATGGTCACACTCAGTCTGTATATTCACCCCAACATATCACCCATAGACTATGGTCAATCCACCCAGGATAATAATGTATCAATGGTTCATGTATGGACTACTATGGCCATCCCTCTCAATTTATGACACACCTCCATAGGGAGTTGATTAGAAGAACCTCCTAAATGGTTACTTGTTCGTAGAAATTTAATATTCAGATGGAAACCCCTAATTGGGGTCCATGTTTCTCATGTCAATTCCCCAACCATCAACAATGGAGGTCTCATGTTATCTCCCTTAGACCAACATGGCCTAGATTCTTATTTACGTTATGTAGATTCTCCCATTAATTAACTATTACTAATTAAATAATTCATTCAATTAAGATATTTTTATTTAAGTGGAGGTAATTTACTATTATGGAATCCCAAAAATTAATTTCTATATATCAAAAAATAACAACCATATAGGTATTATATGAAACAATTAACTTAAAACAAAATAAATTT
Organism: Viscum album; assembly: GCA_963277665.1. Classification (NCBI taxonomy): domain Eukaryota; kingdom Viridiplantae; phylum Streptophyta; class Magnoliopsida; order Santalales; family Viscaceae; genus Viscum; species Viscum album. The sequence continues at coordinate 1,808,952,541 of OY728123.1, read as the reverse complement.
CTCTTTTAAGAGTATATTTGATGCTTTGTTAAGGCTCTCCATGGTCTATCCAGGCTCAATAGAACCCACAACAACCACCTAGAATCTTCAATCAAACCCAGAAAACAAAAAAAAATAACTAAAATAAAATTATAACAGATCGTCTAGTTTAAAAAATTTATATGTGGTATGGTATAACAACTTAATCCTCACCACATCATTGCACCACACTGGAACTGAAGCCACCATATCATTAGAGGTATAAATTGGACACACATCACCATTCCAATGAAACACTTATGAATCAGAGAAAATTCCAAAATTAATATAATTTTAATGAAAATCATGAAAAAATATATATGGAAATACATATCATTAATGATATGAACAATGACCATGAAAAATCACCATCTATGGAATCCCTCATTCTAGGATGAAAAAAATCTTCCTGAGAATCAGGTGATTCCACCATTTTCAACTCCAACCACCAATGTAAACCTAATATTTGGAAGTAGAAAATTAGAAATGGAGAGGTTTATGTGAATAGAGGATGATAAGGTCAAATAAATACCTTACATCTCTAAGAAACACCAATTCAACCACCCCTATTTCAGGGTTTTGAGGATGAGATAAAGGCGATATGACATCTACTCAACTGAGACAATGAGAGGGGAGAAACGGGGATACCCTCTATGAAAATCAGGGGTAACTGTAATTTTCTAATTTTAATAGGGAAAATGGTTTGCAAGAATATTGTTCCAAATTATACGCAAACACTAAAATGTGACCTGTCAAAGCACATCTGTATCATGTGGTTGTTCCTGATGACTTTCCAACCCATGTGCTAACCGGTAAAATTGTTTTATCCTAGTCTAAAACAATTATCAATGTTTTTCTAAATCTATTCAACTAACCTCCATTCCAAATGGTGCAACATGGTTCACTCTGAGAACTATACGGTTTTCTCTAAGCCATGAATTAATCATGCTGAAAAAAATTACCTATATAAATTGAACTTAAAATCTCTCCATGGTTCATGTTTGATATTGTTTATCCAAAATTGGGCACACTAAACTGTGCACTTTGACCGAAAACATCCAAAACACACGAAACTCATACTAATTCACCTTAGAGTTAGTAAAACACATAAAAAACTACCATTACCTTAAATATGTCTATATATCACATTAATATGTTCCAAAATTTATAATTTTATTTTGAATCTCCAACAAATATTAGAAAATAAACAAATTTAAAATTTAAAATTCATTCTAAAATCCAATACTCATTTGTAGACATGGGATGTAGCAATGTACAAGGAAATGGAAAAAATAATAAAAAGATAATCATAGTGAATTTTGAGTGTAAATTTATGGTATTAATTGTTATCACCCAAAATATTAAAAAAATTAGTATTAATAGAAATTTTCATACCCACACTTATATATATAGTAATTTTGATCTAGGAGTCAAATTCACAAATGATCCCTAGGATTCCATCTTTTATATTTCATTTTTAATGAGAGTTATAGATTAATATTTGGTGTCGACTGATTTTATCTAAAAAAGGGGTATTAATTTGGTGAATCGTGATTTTGGGGGGAATTAATTAATTTCTATAAATTAAATTACCTTATATTTTTCATAGATTTTATTTCAAAAATTCATGTTCATTAGTATATTAATTGTATTCCATTGCCAGAGTTTTTTATTTTAATATATGTTCCCACTCTCAAAATGATTCCAAACTAAATTTTCATTTTCTTTATTATCCCATATATTATGAGAGATATTTATACATGTAATCTTACTGGAACATTCATTAGTATCTTTTCAATCATATGGGTATACAAAGTTACATTTAATATTAATAAATATTTTTTTTATTAAGACCTTATCCTTGAGATATATTTTTACATTAAATATTATTTTCTCCCATAAAACCTGTTAATGATCCTTTTATAGGAGATACAGATTATACAACTGCTATTTCTTATCTTTCATACTCATTTTGTTTTTAATATTAAAATATGGTTCATGTATGCGAAATTGTTTTTCTCAGAATCAAGGGATATTTTTCTATTTATGAGATGACATTTGGGATGCTTCCATGGGTTTGGGGAAGGTTATTATTTATCTATCAATGTACTTTATTTTTTACCAACATTAAAAAAATGGGAAAATATTGTTCAGAAAAATAAAAACAAATCTAGGAAAAATATGGGTTTTTACTTTGGAGGGTAAAAAATCAATATTACATTAAAAATAATATTGAAAATTTTGTGTTGGATTGTGGATTTAATTTTTTTTTATATTTTAGAGTTAAAAAATATATTCAAAAAACGAAGAGGTTATTTTTTAATTGTGAATTTATGTATTAATGACCATACATTAAATTCTAGGGAAGTAGGGTGTTATGAATTTTTAATGAGGAAAACGTCATTAGACATTGCTTTCGATTATATTATAACATTCATAATATTTAAGCCTCAATTTGATCTAAGTTTATATTTTCATAATTTTACTATGACTTCAAAAAATAATCATAAGGAGTTTTTGTGTTGTGTTATTTTATCAATGATTTTGAAAGATTATTTTCACAAAGTCAAATGAAGTAGGTCCCCTTCTGATGAGTAGAGATGAAAATTGCCTATGAATAAACCCTAGTGTTTATTTTTCCATTTTTAGTATCTATATATGTAAAATTGGGATCCCCAAAATGGTTTTTGGGATTCTATTAATATCCAAGGTGAATAGTTGGACCTACATTACCAATGGATTCATGTTGGTGGCCGTGACAATTTTGATGGGTGTGTAGAAAAAAATGGATAAATGGATTTTAATAGGCCAGGGAAAATAATATATAGTTTTTCTTTTGTCCTGATTCAAAGGCCTATAGTTTTAGGATGCTAATACGGGTGAGACCATATGATTTCACTTGGATTGAGGGAGTTTGGTTTATTATGTGATTCACATGGGGAACACAATATCCATTTTATAGGTTTTTTATAATTGGAAGGCTATCTTTGTGAAACAACATTAGTTAGTGGAAAACCATTTATATGGGTATATTTAAGAAAAAAAATGACTTGATTATGGGGAACTAAGTAATGTTACATTCTATTTTGAAATTCAAATTTATAGATTTGAAAAAATGAATGGAATTGAATTTTGGATTTGATTGAAGACGTAACTACCATATTTTGGATGCTTTCAATTCCATTTTTTATGGAATATAATACATGAATTTAATATATAAAGGATATATAAGTGAATAGAGGTACTTCTATAAAAGGGAAATAATTTCGGGGAGACATATATATATGGTGGAAATTTTTCAATAAAAATAGGGGAAAATAATATCAGTAATTCCAGATCTCATATGGATGGTTTGAGGCCAATAAAACTTGTATTCCCAGAGTTCCACACTCTTGATAAAAGGGGAAATTGTATATAGTGAATAGAAACACCATGGTTGGGGTTTTTTGGAATTATCTTCTTATGTAGAAGAAAAATAAAAATAAGTAGAGAGAGGAGTTCTTTGTTGAAGTAGGTAATTGAGTTCATTAATTTTTAATCATAGTAAACATAAAGGTTCAATAATTGAACACTAAATCAAACTTTTAAATCAGTGTGATTTTAGATATTTCTGAGCCTAAACACATTATTATGTATTCTCCATGGATCTAGCATATTGTGGGTGAACCATGTAAAATATATCATGTCATTTACTAATTTCATTTAACATTGAGAGAGAACATTTTGAGAAATTAATGTGTTACTCAATGTGAAACAATAACATCCTCATTTTTTAAATTATGTACCCTGATTATCCCCCCACCATCTGGGAGTCAACCTCTATAAATAACTAATAACTATACCAATGAAGGATTATAATTTCTCCCTCTTAAAATAATGGGGATAATTATCAATTATAAAATTGCTCCTATCTATTAAGGAATTAATTTATTGTTTTAGAAAATCAAAATATTTCACTATTTAAATTATTTGTGCATAAACATTGATACATAATTCTTTTATGGAATCACCACTAATATAGAGAGTAGATCATTATCGAATAGATATCATCATTAATTGGATATAGATGACAAATACATAAATTTATTAGGAAGTTATTTTTAAAATACTATTTTTAAAATTGAAATATTCTGAAAAATAACTTGTGTTAAGTGGGATATGATTCCTAATATTTATTAGGGAGATTTTAAGGATCATTCAGCAATGTTTTAGGTTCATTGGGAAAAATGTGATTGTTTGCGAAATAATTCTAATGAGATGGTTGATGCATTTTTTAATCATCTAAATGTTCTTTCAGAAGATATATGTGGACATGCAGAAGATATCAAGGATAAGAATATTGAGAATAATATTATGAGAAAAATCTAACCAAAATTTATTGAAAACAATTATTCAAGATGATAATTATAATAAATAAATTTCATTTGATAATTTGCATAATATTATTCTATCTTATGAGATTAGAAACAAATAAATTTTTTTTGAATTATGTAAATTACCCACAAAGTGTCCTTTAATTCCATGAATAATATCTTAATCAAGTAGAATCTATAATTTAATTATGTTAATGATTTTATTCAATTCTTATCCACTAATATTAATAGATGAAGATAAAAATTTAAGGGTAAAATCCCTTTTTATTACTTAAAATTTGGTAAGGTGGGAAATCATGTGAATAAATGCCCCAAAAATATTCAAGAATTTATTAATGAAGAAAAATTTCCCCAAAATAATAAAGAAGAAGGTATCAATAATTTTCAATGGAATTACTTTAAAAGAAAAGTATTTCCTTCTAAAGAAATATATTATTCTTTATAAAGTAATGTTGAGGACGTTTATGATTGAAATGATGAAGGTGCGTTGATGTCTATATAAAATAATTAAGTAGATGATAGTAGTGATTATGGGAAGGGTGTATTTTGAATGGTTTATTAATATGAAAAACATGATGAATCCGTAAAATAATAATATATTTTCAGATAATATAATAGGAATATCGATGCAATGGTGCATGATTCTAAGATCAAAAAGATACAACATGGACAAAAAATATTAACAAAGAATCCTGATATTGAAAATATAAAATATCAAAGTTTATAAAATTAAATAAAGTAAGTTTACTAAAACATAATGCAAAAGAATAAATATGAATCATTAATGGATTGGATAAAAGAATTAATGATAATGTTATTATAATTGAAGATTTTGGATAAGAAGTTGTAAATTAGTATTGAAATGTGAATATCAACAATTATTACTAACACCTAATATGATAAATATGAATAATAAATCATCATCAAATAAATATAATATAATTTCATAGGAATGATATATAATTATTCCCTTCATTCCCCAATTTGAAGATAAAAAAAATCATTAGTGAATCACAGAGAAATGCCAATATTAACATAAAATCATAATTTCTAATCATTTTTTTCTTTCAATGGATAAATTTTTTATTTGGAATTATTCATGAATCATGAAATCAATTATGCATCCCAGATGTAACAAATTTTATTGAAAACATTTCCACAAGGAAGAAACAGAAATGTGGAACCTTTATATAAAACCCTTAAAACACAAAATATATTTTTGGTTTTCAATGGAAAAATAGAGTTCATGTACATAACTATTGAGGAGGAACATTCATATCTACTATGTGTGATTAAATAGAGTGCATAGAGGGATAATATTTATGAAATTTATTTGATGGATGAACTAGTCAAAGTCATGGGTATTGAATAGCACTTTCAAAACACACATGACTTGGAATAAATACCTCTACATGAATGTCAAGGAAATAAATGATTATTTATTTCTTTTAAAGAATGATGAATCCCACATAAAAACATTTATAGAGGCCAAGATTTAAGGTAATGAACTTTGGAGGAATCATGTTATCTTGGTTGATGGGTTGAGTAATAATCTTCGTAGTTTCATTTAATTATGTGACTATGGACATGTGGTGGAGTAAAATGAAAAGGTATGTATTATAAAATATAATTATTGTTAACTTACTCTACCAAGATTAATATAAAAGGTAATATTATAACCGTTTACTGAGGAAAATTTATATATATTGTCCAATTATAAGGATAATAGGTTTTAGCATAGGCATCTTTTGCATTTGAGATAAACATCTCTAGAGAGGTTTGATAATAGTAATGGATCACATGATATTCCCAATATCACATATGATTACACTCATAAACTTGATTCATGAAAACAAATTATGATTAGACACATATATTACAATCCAATGGAGATATTGATATCAAGGTATCTTGATAGTGAACATGTGGACATTTATGTGGACATAATTCATAAATAAATGGATTGATAAAGTTATAATGTGTCTATTATTTATTATTTCATCAATATGGAATGGATTATGACTATCACAAACAAGACCTAGGTGTATATATGCATCACTCTATATTAGAGGAGAGATAAAAATATTCTTTCTATAAAGACATAGAAATTAAAAATGATAACGGGTCCTGATTTTAAATTCTTAAAGTTGAGGATTATTTATAAAAACATGGAATTAAACCTAAACATTTACTTGTTAAAAACCCTTGGAAGATGTGTTAATAGAAATAAAAAACACAAAATATACAACAGGGCTAATAAAATATTTTAATATAAGGGTCTTGTAGAATGTTATTGGAAATAATATTTTTTATGTTTTGGTATACATCTCAAATAGAGCGTTTCTATGGACAAATAAAGGGAGAACCCCATATGAGATGTTTTTTGAAAGAAACCTGCACACAAGTAAATCTTCATATTTATAAGTAAAAAATGTTTCTCTATAAGGAAAATAGTTAAAAAATTGAAAATTGAGGTGATGAAGGTATATTTTAGGGGTACTCTTCAAAGATTAATTATTACATGATTTATCTCATGATACAATAAAATATGGTTGAGAAAACTAACAATGTGGTTTTTTAAAGTGGTAAAAGACAGTAGCACGTGATCATATTTCACATTGAAACAAAAAATTATTTGAATCTAAAATTATAAGGAAAGAACAATGTTTATGGGGATTTACTATTAACGAGGATAGATATGATGATGTTTCAAATTGAAAAGTAATTATAGAATTTCCATAAGGTTTATGTAGAAAAATCTTAAGAGATTAAATAACTAAATGAATAAATGTTTTAGATCAAACATACAGAGTTCAAATATTGAGAAATAAGTCCCAGTAATAGTTATCTTCATTATCAATGTCATAAAAATTCATTCAAATAAGCTTCCAATATATGGATCTAGAATAAGAATTTGAGTAACAATATTTAATTAATAGATAAAATCAATAGAATAGATGTTGTTCCAACTCCAAGAGATATGAATGATATAGAAACCAATTAGGGGTTCATGAATAAAGAATATGAATAAGTCCAAGTGAGTCTGAATGAACAGTGAATTATGTGCAATGGGTATTCCAAAATTGAAGGAATGTTTATTGATGTCATGTCTATTTATATTGGATTAAATCCAACAATTTTTTCATTCATATCAATGTATATTCAAAAGGGTTTAAATGTATATCACATATGCCTCAAAATTTTCCACAATAATGTCATCCTTGAAGAGGAAGTGAATATTGAGGAATAGAATGGGGTTCTCATTGATAATGATAAAATAAATGTTCATCTACAAGAGAAGGATTTTGATAAAATAAAAAAAGAACCTAAGAAATTTTTTTATATTTTGAATTTTTCTAATGAATATCAGTTATTATAGAGTATGATTTGATCACAATATCTATATATTGAAGTTGAATGATAAATGTTTTATTTTTCTTATCTATTTTGAAGTCATATTTTACATATGATGGATGATAATCAATGAATGTAGTTTCTAAATATCATGAACATGAATTCAAGATTCTTGTTACTATTTTTAATATCATTTGATCATTGTTTGAATATTATTTAGAGATTTGATGGAATATTTTCCTAAAAAACATAATATGAAAAGGTTGTTTTGAAAATATTTTATATGCGGGATTCATGGATTATGGAAACATTGACATAAAAAATAATTAAATTTTCAAAAGATAAGTAGGGATAAAAGGTTTATGTGACTACTTATCTACATATCTATGGGAGTATACTATATTTAACTACCACTCTACCATATTTTTTATTCCCTAAATTTCAATCCACTCATTGTGACATTTAAACTAGGTAAAGGAAAAATAATTATTTGAAATGAATAATTTGAGATATCTATGAAATTACAAACTCTGGGTTATTCTATTATAATGATTTTCCATATAATTTATTGGGATGCCTTAATGTAGATTGGTCTTGTTCAGTAAATGATCTAAAATCTACTTCATTGTGCACATTTAATATTGTAATCTCATTCATTTTATGAAAATTTAATATTTAATATTTAATATATTTTGTCACCGTATAGGCTATGTCGTCCCCCACATTTATTAAATTTGTGTCATTATCTTCATCAATGCAATTTAGAATGAAAATTTTCATCATAATTCAGCTTGATCATCACTACTATATAAGAAATTAGCAAACCAAATGTTTGATTCTATATTATAGATAACCTTGGAAGATGTGATGATGAAATGTGTTATATAATGGTGGCCATCATTGTCTCGTAGAGATAATGATTTCAAAAATATAATTAGAGGATAACGAAAATGGTGATCTTTTACAATGTGATTTAAATGTGAATTAAATTTAAAAAAGCTATAGTGTAGAGAAGTGTTGTGCCGTGGATATTTTTATTCTGGAAGAGAATATATATTATTTAGTGTTCTGTCCAATTACCCAATTTTTTTACATCCTTTTTAGATGTATAATGGTAAACTACATCTAATATGTATTTTGTGTTTTAATTTTATTTCACTATTGAGTGAAAGATAACGAGATTTAGATTTTTTGATGTATATTGGATGCTATGCCATTGTCTATTCCTTGTTTATATAGATTTAAATGAAGATAAATGTGTACGGTGTCTATAGGGAATGAATTTTTTTATGCAATAAATATTTTATGGTATAAAAATTTTGTGCCATAGATGTTTTCCATACCGTAGTTGGAGTAGACATGATAAAATTGTTCTATAATGAACATACTATAATCCATATTTTTTATATTTTTTAATTTTCAATTCTTGATATTTTTTATCCATGGATGTGGTAATCAATTGTGTTTTGAGGAAAAAACAACTTCGAAAAATCTATATTAAAAAAATTACTTCACTTTAGAAACATGCACTTTTAAAACAATTTTAAAAGGAATATTAGAAATAGACCTTCATAGAAATATTTCACTAAAATTTCCATCATATAAGAAAAAACTAACATGAATAAAAAAATAACCAGGAAATAATCATGAAAATGATGATAAAATTCCAAAAAATGAAAAAACAATGAAAATCAGGGAGAAAAAATGATTCAGCTAAACTACGGGTATTAATAAAAAAATCTACAAACTCATATCATCTACAATCATGGGAAACATAACAATATTTGTTGGATTTTTTATTATCAAAAACATTTTACCCGGGGGACCGAGTTAAATTAAGAAAAAATTCATCTATCACCCTCTTATGGGTCACCACTTATAATGTAAACCCCTTTGAGGGTGTAACTCTCCTAGGGAACCAGTGGGTGAGGACACACAATGAAAGTGTAAAATGCATATAGACCATCCACTAGTCTAAATAAGATCAAATTATAAGACTCAATATATGAGGTAAAATCAATCATACCAATCCCTCATCCATGTATACCAAAATACATAATAACCTTGAATCTTATCTCAACTCTTACACTCTCACAATAAATAACCCCTTATCATCAATATTATCAAATTAAATATAAAGTTATAACTTCACCTTAAAATATATATCATACAAATCCGCATGAATTAAGGTAATTAAAATAGTGTCACACTCATTAAATCCAACAAAAAATAAAACTTCCAAACATACCATACAAAAACTGCATCTCACGATACCAAGCTATTTTACCAACATTTTCAATTCATTTCAAAATAAATCCTTTATTTAAAAACATATTAATTTACATGGAAATCATGAACAAACATTAAAAACATTAAAACCCCCCTGATATATAATTTTAAAACCACTTTTTTTAGGTGAACTCCCATTTAACACACTTTGGATACATAACAAAATTATCACATAGATATTGAATATAGAAATTAAAAAATTTATAACATTAAACCACAAAATTACTTTTCAATTAATGAAATGGCTCAAAAATACTGACATCAATCATGGTATAATTATGAAAATTAAGGAGGTAGCATTTCACCTTTAATGATGAAAGATAATAAAAATGACACAACCTTCGTAAGGACTAACAATCAAAACATTATATTATAACCCACCATAAACACCAAACAAAATCGAACAGAACCTTTTGTGTATGCAGGAGACAACAAAGCCATGATAAATGGGAGAGATACTAAATAGAAAGGAATATTAAGATATAAGTAGTACATAACAAATTGAAACCACAAGAAAGAAACATAGATTATGCACAAACCATAAAGAATTGGAATAATGATGGAAAACTACAATTTTGTGCCTTGGTCAGAAGTCAAAGGAGATATGAATAGAAGGAAAAAAACATAAAAATTGAGTGATAGTAGATATGAAAAATGTCCATTTAAATAAATATGATCAAATGACAAGGTTTGGAAGTATTGTTTTGTAAACTATACCCCAAACTTATGGAGTACAATGGATAAACAAAAACCATTGTATAGTATTCCACAGGGTCTCTACTACCCATTAGAAAACTAGGTTTCATCTCCCTTACACAAAAAAGGCTCACATGATTTCACCTAGGACATGAATAGGTTTTTCCAAAATGTGAAATAAATATTTAATTAATATCATTCATGAACAAATTGAATATATGAACTCGTTTTGCAAGGGTAATTGTATGGTTTCAACAAAATTGTTCACATAGTAAAAAATTTCTAGGATTTTGTAAATTTCAAATGAGTCTCTCAAATAATTTAAATTTCACCCAAACAAGAAATAAAAATATAAAGTAATAAAAAACAATTACATGTGGGTCCCAAAATTATCTCTTTCAATCAACTTTATTCCACTAGAAATTCATTGATATGAGCATAATAAATAAAACAGAAAAGTCTCAATACTTAAACAAGAAGTGGGAGGGTAAAAAACATAGAATTTAATTCTATAAAGAGAAACCTCCAACACATCAAATTCCTCAAAATAATAGAACATAATGTTGGTATCAAGTACACAACAGATGTCTAAAAATCCAAAATTTAATTTTTTTCCTGATTAGTTATTTATCATTATCAAAAGGATAAATGTTTCTTAGTTTCCACTTAAAGATCAAACATTAATTAATTTATGGATGAAAATGAAATCAAATTCATACATCATATATTTTAAATTAGAATCATGATACACTCATCAAAAAAGATCATCGCCTGAATATATTGTTATTAAAACCCACTAGACAATCAACTTGTATTCCAAAATCTTTCATAATTACCAGTATTTGATTTCTAGGTGATGAAATAGAAATTCGAAGTCCCTCTCTATGTTAAAACAATCATGAATTCGTTTTTTATTAAATAAAGTATTAAAAACAATGATTAGGGTACCCTAAACCAACATTAATATTTATAGAAATAGATATAGAGGAGATGGAACATCTCAAATTTATGAGAAATAAAATTCCCAGAAAGTGTTTCTTTTTTTTAAATTTATTATTAGGCTTAAACGTGTTAATATTTATCTTAATCCCTATAATAAGTTCACCCTTAATATAATGCCAAAATTATTACATATTATCACAGAAATGTATTATAAGTATCTCATGTAAATTATCACATACTTTTAAAAATAATGTAATTTTATTTGATAAATATGATTCATCGAATCGACTCATTTCTAGTACATAAATATTTAACAATCCTAAAATGTTAAATATTTAATTTTTATTAATAAAATATTTTTTTTGTATTCACTAAAAAAAATTATATTTTATGTAAAAAAATTCAAGGGTAATTATTATGAACTTGAGTAATAATAAAATTCTTTCTTTCTTTTTTTATTATATAAACATGGACATTACATAATAACCGCTATGAGCCCCACCACGTCATAATCTCAAATTCAATATAATTATTTAATATTTTAAAAAGAATCTACTTATGTCAAACCCTATTCCCTTATCTTTATTAAAGTGATTGATACTCACAAAATAAAATTAGAGCCTAGAAACCCAATAAAACCTCTAAGGTGTTATGGTTTAGTCATGGAAATGATAACTTCATGTGAAAACACATCATGTAGTATAATATATTTTCACATGATATTTCATAAATTATAATGCAAACTTCATATATTCACTTATTCATAGCTTATAGTGAATTGAACATATATGATGGATATACCTTCTAATACCATACACTTGGATTTAATAAAGTAACTATCATCCTCATAAACTGGGTCTGAGACATTTCTTTCCTCCATAAGTGATAAATTTTATCTTGATCATTTAATAAATGTAATGACTCCATTGACACACAAAATGAAATCTATCATTCCACTACACAAATTCAATGGTTTTTGTCTTACATCAATGTATCAAATCAAATGATAAATGTTGACAATAATCTCAAGTTAAGAGATGAATGCAAGTGTTCATAGATAAGAACTACCAATGACAATTAAAACATGTGGTGATCCTATAGAAAGGTTAATCCTCGTGATCTCTTATACATTAGATCAATATGTGTGAAAATAAAGATAAGAAGATTCAATGATTATAATCCTCAAAAATATGATAGTAATATATCATCTCGGACCAGTTGACATGATGTATCTAGACTATGTGGCTTATGATTGACATTTATTTCATTGCTTCTCGAGGTTCTAAATATTGATGATTAAATCTATAAAAACATTATATGGAAAATAATATATGGATATTACCATGTAAATAGTGGACACATATATATAAACACTATTATCATAAGAATACATCATTTATACTAGACTGTATACATTATATAATAATTTAAAATCACTTGTAATATCATGCTAGTGTACCCACATTTTTAACACTCCCACGTAAAAAAGATCAAAATTACTAATGATCTACTTGTATGATATCACTTGATAAGATCATTCATCTATGGAGTTGGGGATTTATACATTGGCCCTCTCATATTTTCCTAAATAGTTACTCTATTATCTTGGACATCACCTCCATGATTATATCTTCCCAATATGTGATATCACCATATATAACCTTTTTTACCTCTATCATAATCTTTATGTCCTTTCTAGTATAATTATTGTATTTTTATAATAATTTATGTTATCATAATTCTTTTGTTAATAATTTTTATTCCATGAACTGGAAAAAATATTTTCAAATTTTTAAACTACATCTTCTACTACATAAATAGTCACAATGTAATCAATATTGATATATATATATATACTAATTGCTTGAATGATCGTCTATTTTTAATTAATTTATCCAAACTAAGATATTATATAATATTGATGAAATGGATGACATGTTTATGTCCTCTTATATCTAGTTTCATTTTACCTCCATGTGCCTTGTATATATCCATTCTACCTTCTCAAGTGATATTGGATAGATTGGATGGATTCCTTATTAGTTATCATTAATTTAATATATATTGATGTTTACAATCATGAAAAATTATAATGGATTATAATGATGTAAGTGAATTTGGATGAAACTTTATGAGGCCCTTAATGATTGTTTTATTGAAAAATATCTTTTTTAAAATAATTTTTTTTATATATTATGAGAAAGAAATCACTCTATAATATTAAACCATGTTTTTAAGATGTTATTGAAAATAATAAATAATAATGTTTTTTTGAATGGTTAAAGATCAAATGATACATGTGATCTTTTCCATTTTTTAATTTTTTTTTGAAAAGAATTATGTTTTTGAAAAGAATTATGTTTGAAAGATATTTATGGGATGTTGTAGAAGATTCCAAAAAAAATAAGATAATATGTTTCTAATATTGATGTTCACAACATCCTAAAAAATATAAAGACATAATCTATTGATAAATGGGAAAAGTTGGATTCTATAGTAACAATTTTTTTCAAATGTAGATCATCAAACCAAGAAGAATTAGATATAAATGTTTTAAAAAGATAAGATGTATGGATGTACCGGTTTTAGAATAACTGCAATTTTTTTTATCAAACACATTTCATCATATTTAGTTCATCAAACACCCCTACATGGAGGGAAATTCCATTTTTGTGTTCTGATTAATTCTGGGGTGGGAAATATCAAAAAAATTGAATATTTATCTAATATATATCTTTATATGAAGTTGTTTTCAAAAAGATAAAATTGTTATGGGAGTTGACATTATAGAGTTAAAATTTTATGAAAAAAGTTATAAGTTCTTTCCATACCAATTTTTTTCATATGGATAAGTTTTTCGTGTTCTCTATCTGATAGATCTGATTGAATAAGAGTCAGTTGTTGAGTTTTAATAAAGGGGTGTGTTGATCATGTTCATGAGATATAGATACTAATCATTAAAAAAACATGTAGACACTAATCCATCGGGTGAGGAGTGTTTATAAATACATGTGAAGATTGAAATAGAATTGGTTAAGGGATCCATGGTAAGAAAATGATTGATATGATGAATCTTCTACCGAACAAAAATTTCCAGAAACTAATTTATTCTGAAGTTGCAGTAATATTTTTAATTTTTTTGTTTTTCTTAGATAACCAAAGTGATCTATGAGTTATTTAAAATTGGTAAAGAACATTAGAAAAAATATTTGATTTCTTTTATTTCAATTGGTTCATGATAACTATAATTATTAATTGATTTATAAATTGATATGTTTCATAACATCAATTTTTGGATAGAGCATTTAAAAAATGTAATTTGATGGTTGTGTGTATTTTCAAGTGGGTCAAGAGGATGATAATGTATTGATTTTTCTAAATCATTATTCTTGGATCGATATTTTTAAATTCATGAAATATTTTTATGATTTAATACGGTTCAATCAGAAACCGTATAAAATGTGATGGATTGAGGTAGTAAAAATAATGTTCAATTTTGTGTGAATTTCAACGAGTTCTAATATGGGTAAGTTTAAGATATTTAAGTTTCCTGACATTACTATTCTGAGAAAACTTATAAATAGAGTATTTTATAGTGGCACTTGACATTGTTCACGTAATTAAAATAGCTATTTCTATGAATAATTTCTATCAAATGGTTTTTTTTCAACCAACGGTTTTTTGAGTCGAATAACAGTTTTTGGATAATGTATTGTGATCAAGAGACTAGAATAAAGAATTTTCCTTTTACTAGATAGAGGGAATCATACTGAGGTAATTAGTCTAAACATGGAGAAGATATTAGGGAAGAACATATTTGATAAATATGAAGTTTTTTAACTATCATATGTTTAGAGAATTTGAATCGGACTAAGTTCTTTAGATTAAGATCAAGTACTAAGGCAATAAGGTCCAGGCATATTATTACATAGTTTCTAGATAAATATTTTTGGAGAATAATTTTCAAAATGTTCATTATATTATTTATCTTGAATTGTTTTATGAAACATTTTGTAAATAGATGGAATTATATATAATAATTTTTATTAGGAGATAGATTATTCCAAATTAGAGTTAAAAATTATTTCATTCACTAATTCATAATATTTAATTTCTATAAACCCATACTAGTGGATATGGAAAGGATGTAGGTTCTTGAACTATGTTCGGAACTTCTAAATATTGTGTTCCTTTTTTACTTTCATATAATTTCATGAATTTTAATTTTAAAAAATTTGATATGGAATAACTCTATAAAATTACAGGGGTTCTATTTCATAAAGATGAAATTTTAAATGTGAAACAACTAATTCAAACCCACTACCTCAGTTTCTTTTTATTATATAGATATTCATATGGTATCGGATCTAGGATCCCTTTTTAATCCTTATCTTTAAACATTTAAATACATACAATAGTATATGAATTCTTACATTTGATGGGAAAATTATTATGGCTGGAAAAAATTAGATGACTCTATATATTCTTTAACAAATCTATGATGGTTTTGGTGCCACTATGTTTGGGTTTCCATATCTTAATAATAATTCCCCATTGATTTTTTCTAAGAATATAAATATTGAGGATTCTGTAAAAGATAAAAATTCAATTATATATTCTCTATCAAAAAACATTATATGAAGGTTATGGGTATCGAATCATTAATGAGTCTATGGGACAAGCATGAAATTTATTTAATAGATACTAATATGAAGGATGAAAAGATATAAATATAGTGTTTCATGTTTCAAGACATAATAAAGAAATATGAAAAAACTATTGATGAGTACTCCACTATAGTAAAAGATGTTTTTGGAAACATCAAAGACTTTAAAGATGTCATAGAAGGTTATAATATTTTTAAGAAACTCATGTTATACATTTTGGATATGTTTGATTCAAAAATTTATACTTTATAAATAAATTTCATTTATCTTTTTAAGAACAAAATCAATTTCTTATTGATTATCAAATAATAGAATCCTCGTTCTTAAAAATGAATATCAAATTTGAAATTGATATTAAAGATCTGATAAATATGAAAATTCTAGATGATAAAGATGTTGATTTGAAGGTAAAGAGTATGATGAGTTGAATGAAAAAATTATGTCTTTTTTCTCCAAAAAATCTTAGAGATAAAGAGGAAATTATGGTGGTAAATTCCTATCAAATGTTTAGAGCATTGTGCTATTAGATATTTTTTCATGATTTTACCAAAAAAAAGTTATTGAATAATGAGAATATTATAATGAATAGTTGTGATGGATGAAGTGAAAAAAGGTTATAATTAATGATATTCATCCAAAAAATAAAAGAATATGTTCATTGGGAATAAAATATGTCTGTTGTTTTTGAAATTTGAATTGGAGTCAACTGACAAGAATTCATTTGAAGGTGGATGTTAATAAAAGGATTAAACATTCATTAAAAAGGTTGAGAAAACAAAATGTCCTCATATATAGAAGAATATGATTTATTTGAAGAAAATTATAGAGATTATTGGTTTAGATGAAAACATGTTTCTTTATTTGAGAAAAACCAAACTCTAATTGAATAAATGGTAATGATAAAGAAAGATGGTGGAAATGTTATTTAATGTGGAAAAGAGGTTTTCATGTAGGAGTAAGAATATATAAATGAGATCTTAATTTACAATAAATGAATTATCAAATATGTAATATTGAATGAAGATTCCATTAAGATGTTGGATGCTAAGGAATAAAAAGTTAAATAGTCTTGATTGATACTTATTGGGGACCAAAGTAAATTATCAAAGTTCATTAAAAAATTCAACAATGCATATAAATTAAAATATGAATAATTTGAAGCTGTAGAAAATTCTCCCTCCAAGAATTAAGTGAAATATAGCCCCACATAACCAAAAAGTTCATCTAATTATTCTAACAGTTTAGGTGTGATGAAAAGTGTTGGGAAATCATGGGTTGATTAGGGCAGTGGAAAAGTTATCAAATTTATAAAATTGTAATACATGATATATTTTGTCCATCACACATTACATGTTACATTAAAAATTTAAAATATGTTTAAAATCATGAAGGAGGATTTTTTCCCATTGCGAATGATATTTTTTAAAAAATCATAGGAATAGGGACAACTAATATAAAAACTCAAAAACAAAATGATAAGGATGTTCTATTTGATGATGGTCTCAAACATAACATACCTTGTGTGTTATAACATTTTAATGATGAAAAATAAGAGAAATTAAAAAAATTTATTCTTGTATCATTAAAATTATGGATGAGGAAAAAATCACAACCAAAGGTGAAAGAAATATTGGAAATACCTTTCTAATAGGGGAACCATAAAACTCATATTACTTGAGTGATGAATATGAGAATTTTTCATGGAATCCTAGACTTGTACACCATGGGTAGAAAATTATGAAAAAATATTCTCATATTGACACTTTGTAAATTTTTCATGAATTCAAATGAAGAGAATAAAATTTTTTCATAACTTTTCAAAATTTTAAAATGAATAATAAAAGTTATAATAGAGTTTATATAATGTCTAAAATACCTCTTAAACCTATTAATTAAAATTTATTTTGGCTAATGAGACATAAATGAAAAAAAATTACTTTATTACATTCATTGATGATTTCACTCAAATGACAGACATCATGTTTATTTAGAACAAGACATATGATATTGAAATATTAATATTTTATAAAAGTTATGTTGAAAGAGAAATTGAGGAGTATATAAAGCTTTTTAGAACAGATAGTGTAAAATAATTCACTTGTAACAATTTTTAATCTTATCAACGAAAACATTGAATAAAAAATAAGTATAGTGAACTATACAATGCTCAAAAAATGGATTAATAGAAATTAATGATGTAATTTTTGTAGAAATGGGAAAATGTAAGATATCAAAATATAAATTTCTAATTTTCTACTGGGGAGAAGTTGTTAGATCTATTTTATATGTACAAAATTAATTTTTATTAAGGCTATAACCTGAAATGACTTATTACGAAATGTGATATCACCAAAAAAACATAATTGAAATACATTATGTTTTTTGGATGACCTTATTTATTGAAAATAAAAAATATGGATCTATGAACATTGCATGAGAAAGATGAATGAATTTTCATTAGATATTCGCCCAATGGGATAAAAACACATGTTGGAACAAAAAATTTCCAAACATAGTGAACTCCTATAATGTGAAATTTAATGAAAATATGAACTCATTAACAAATATTGTTTATGATTTTTTGGAATAAATACTGAAGAATTATAATGAAATTGAAAATGAGTTAAAATAGAGTTTTCATGAATCTGAAAGAATGTGTAATGATTAAAGTTTAGTTGGAAGAGAAAAAATTAAATTTTCTTATTTTAAAAAACATATAAATTTAAAAAAGTATTCTTGGGAATCAGAAGCATCCTTTTCTGATAATAATAATGTTGAGATTAGAAAATCATACATGAATAACTCTTAAATTTTAACCATACATAGTTGTAGAAATAGTTGAACCGAAAGAATGGTTTTTTGTTATAAAAAATAACATGACAATATTGAGAAAAACAAAACTTTCTAACATGTTCAATGACCATAAAAGAAAATGTTTATGGAAAAATATTTGTGTATAGAAACATGTTGAATAAACATTGAAAATTTTTAGGAAATAATTAAATACTTGTTTGGAACGTATTTTCACAAATATATGGTTTCGCTTTTTAAGAAACCATTTCCCCATTTAAATGAATATAAACTATTATAATGTTTCTTCTAGTGGATGAACATATGAATTATAATGTTGTTTAGATGTATATAAAGATATATTTTACAAATACTGAAAATGAAGAAGTTGTTCCAATTAATCAACCAAATGAGTTTATACGTGATAAAAAATGAGGTAATGTTAAATATATGCAGAAATACTTGTATCTAATAAAATAAGATGCATGCGACATGTATTCAAAACATAAAATTTATTTGAGAATGAAATATTTTTTGATTTAAATGTTTATAATAACTTATATGAGCATGTTTTTAACTTCATAACCCTTTTTTTAATTGGTTATCTGGATGATATAATTATTACTATGGACAAACAAAATGTTTATAAATTATTTTTTATGTAAATGAAAGAGTTTTTTTAGATTTAAATGTTTAGAGAATAATAATTCTTCATGAGTCTACATGTTCAAAAAAAGTAAAAAAAACATTTTCTTATATAAATAAATTTATGTTAGGGAACTGTTACAAATGTTTGGTATGAAATAATCAAAATTATTTTCAAATAATTTTTCAATGAGAACAAAGTTGATTAAATAAGAAAACCAAAAATGTGTGAATTAGAAATATTTTGGGAAGATTCTGGGAAGTATACATTATCTCAAATCCTCAATACCTAAAATTGATTGTGTTTATAATTTGTGTGCTAGATATTATAGCAATTCAAAACAATATAATATTATGGTAGAAATGAAAATTTTGAGATATATTAAAGAAACAACGTCACATACAATATTACAAAAAGTATGTTCTATAATGAACATTCATGGTTATACTAATACTGATTGGGATTGAGATTAATATGATAGAAAATCAACTTTCTGGGGTACATTTTTCATGGGAGAATGTAGTCTAAGTTTGAATATAAAGAAACAATGTTTACTAAAATTGATCATATCCAATTAGAGTATGTTTATATTACATAGGATTGTACTCAAATATTGCAATTAAATGTTTACATAAAATATTTGATAATATAATTTTGAAAATAATTGAAGATACATTGTGATAATCTATGTTGAATTGATATTTTTAAAAATCCTATCCAATATTCAAGATCAATACACATTAATATTAAGTTCCATTTCACAAAATATTTTTTTTAGTTGAGATTATTTGTAGGAATATATTTCAACAAAGTATCAAATTATTGATATCTTCAAAAAATCAATGTTGAAAGGTTTATTTTTTTGAATTAAGAATTTATCTTTATATCATCCTCAACCAATTTTTTCTTAAAAATCTTAAAGAAGACACCCACCAAGAATTAGATTATATTGAAAAAAATAGAGAATTAATATAGCTTTATCCTTAAATGGATATAGAATTACTTTTATTACAAAACTGTTTCTGAAGAAATGGTTATAAAACAATTAGGGGTGAGATAGAAAGGTGTGATGAAAATATAAAGTTAAGGGGAGTTTGTCAAAATAGGGCCACAAATTTTCTGATCACCGAGTGACAAAATTCATTCTAAAATATTACTTAATCCTTTCATTTGGTTTTAAGAAACTCTAAATTAAAAAAGTATATGTTTTGTTAAAAGTTAAAATAAGGAGTTGGTCACAAATATGAGTTCTAAAAAACAATAATTATTTAA
This sequence comes from Viscum album, assembly GCA_963277665.1. Lineage (NCBI taxonomy): Eukaryota > Viridiplantae > Streptophyta > Magnoliopsida > Santalales > Viscaceae > Viscum > Viscum album. The sequence continues at coordinate 1,808,931,494 of OY728123.1, read as the reverse complement.
AACTATTTACATAAAAAATTTATTAACAAGAGTTCTCAAAAAATACAAATGGGGATATTGGAGATCCATTATGATGTTTTCAATGCTTTTTATTTATCAAAACATTTATAAATTAATATTTTTGTAAATTACGTGAATAAAATGTTTTTGTATGTTTATACCTTTTTTTGGAGAAGTTTCTAGAAATCTGGTAGATGAAAGTTCTTTTTCAAAAGATGAAAATCATACAATCCATCATACCCAATCAATCAGAATGAATATATATTCTAAATTAAAATATTTTTGGAAAGATGTTTTTTATAGTTGTTTATGGGATGTAGAAGAAATATCCAAATAAATCTAGATGACGATTTGGTTGTCCTGATGTTCTCAAAATCATAAAAAATCTCATGACATAAGCGATTAATTAAAGGTAGAAGCTGTAATTATTTTGTAACATGTTTGTTGGACATAGATAATTGGATCGAGAAGAATTATAAGTATAAGTAATCAGTATATAGGAAGTACAGATTTTCTGATGATTAAATAAATACAACATTCATGATCAAATGAATTTCATCAAATTTTGACCATCAAAAGTACCTAAATAAGAATGAATGTGATTTCGGTGAAATGATTCTTTTGTTGTCTATAAAATTTCAATTAAATTTGATGAGGAATACATACGCATGTTAGAGGATGAAGATATTTTTATATATCTATTAGTTTTTTTAATTCTATTATTATTAATTTCTTCAAATATGATTATGTTAAAAGTTTTTTCACCACTGATGTTGGTTGGATGGAGAAGTAGATTGGCTTTACTATCAGATTGATATAATCAATCAGGAGGTATTTTATAAGTTTCAACAAAGGGATTTTTTTTATTCTAGTAATGATATGCAGATACTAATCCTTCAGAAATTAAAAAATATAAAAATCCATTAGATGATGGGAGATTCTAAATACTTGTGAATAGTGACATAGTGGATTTCAAAGGCTTTGGAAAAAGAAAATGTAAGGAAAGATTAAGTTATTATTAGTTATTCATTTCTTAAAACTAATTTATTTTGAAGATTACACGATATTGTCAATTTTTTAGTTTCTCAGAGAGCATTGAAGTGATCATTGAGATAATTCATTTCGGTCAAGAACATCAATATATGTATTTGAGTACGTTTTGTTTCAATTGGTTTAATTGAACCAGGTTGATGAGTAGATTTCAAAACATACATTTTTTAGACATAAAATATTCATGAAGAGTATTTACAAATCTTAAAATCATTGTTGATCATGTTTTTCATTTTTTTATGATGTATATAAATTTTATGACGTTTTCATATCACAATTCCTAGGTTAATTTTTCAAAATTTTAGAAGAGCTGTGAAGATTAAAGAATTTTTCAAAAGACACTAGAAAATACGTGATTGTTTAAAATTTTCAAAATGAAGAAAAATGTGAGTGAATTTTATAGATTTTGATTTTCGATGAATGGGAAAATATTTTAATTTCGTATCATTACTTTTCTGATAGAACCTATAAATATAGGTGGAATTTATAGTGGTACATAACATTGTTCACACATGCATAAAATCAATAACTCTATATAATTTCTGCCATATGTTTTTTTTAATTGAAGTTGTTTTTAGTGGAAGTTGATTTTCAGGACTAATTATTTTGATTAGAATATCAGATTTAGGTGAGTTTAAATTAAGTTTCATAGGGAATTGTACTAATAGAATTGCTTTGTGTTTTAGATAAATCGGTTAGAGAAGCACATATTTAAAAAAGATGTTTTGTAACCAGTGAATTTTGTTAAAAGGTGAATCAGACTATGCTTATTGGACTATGTTCTATGGACTGAGGAAATCTAATCCAAGAATATTGGGAAAATGTTCTACATGGATATTTATGGAGAAATTTTTTTTAATGTTCTTTTTGTTTTATAGATCAAATTTTTTCATGATCAAATTTATAACCAGATGGGAGTCAGTATAATCAAACCTATCAGGATATAAAAGGTCTCTAAGGGGACATTACACTAGTTGTATCCAATTAATCATAATATTTAATTTCTATAGACCCACATGTTTTATTATAAATAGTATATAGGTTCCCATACATAGGATGAACCTTTTAAGTAATGTGTTCCATTTTTACTTTCTTATAAATTTAGTTTTTTTATTTCTCTAAAATTTGATACGTAATAACTCTAACATGTTGTAGGGGTTATGTTTATAAATTTATGAATTTGTAAAAAGGCAACAACTGATTCACCCCCCCTCCCAGTTGTTCTTTGATCCTTTGGAACATTAAATTTTCATCTAGAATCTCCTCGGAATAGTTTATTCCCCTAGCTATAATAATTTTGAATACTTTGTGGAATACCTTTATTTCTAAGGGTTTTTTCACAAAGAAATAATAAATAGTTGATAATGCCTATGGTTTTTAACTCTAAATAGTGTAAATATGATATTAGGTATATCATTGACAAATTATTTCCGTTTTAATATATAATTAAGTATCTTTCCTAAGATTGGAATTATATTATAAGATTATTTTATTCATTATATATTTTATATGATTCAATCATTACTGTACCATTGGTTTTTTATGAAATATCATAAAAAAATTATTCATAAATGTTTTTATTAGATCCAGAACATAGTTATAGATTTAAAAGAACCAAATAAAAATGTGTGTCTATCTCCAATGATGTGGGTATCATCCTTCCTCGTCTTCCTAGTGACCACACCTAGACTAATAGTAGTATTTTTATTTCATCCTTGGTTCATGTATTATGAAACAATATGTAATTGTCATATTTTATATAATACACAAGAATCTAATAAATATTACATTTAATGATGAATTTATCTAAATTATAAGATTGTTCTTTCTTCTTATTAAATTTATTAAATTTTATCTTCTTGTGATCAATATTTCTTCTAGAAAAGAAAATAAAATCCTAGTAAATTCTCTCTCATATATCATTGGTCTCTTAGAAAGATTTCACAAAACATACATTCTCGTTTTACCAACAGATGACCTTTTCACCTTGTCTTTCTTATAATTCACCATAAGAAATAAATATTTAACATTCTTTAAATTCTCATATTCTTGGTGATAATTATTTAAAATATATTTATGTGGATTCTAAAAACAATTAATTTGATAAAATTTAATGAAATTGGATAAACTATATGATAAGAATGAGAGAATGAGAAGAACTAAAAGTCCTTGATTTGACATGAATCCTAATTAATCTTTTTCTTTGATGTTATCTATACTACTAAGCACATGAGTAAAAAATTTTCTTCCATTTCGAAATCTACACATGTTTGAAATTATTATAATCTACTTAATTTCTCACTTCACTTTCTCCTCACAGACATCTAGAGGGTGATGCAACCTAGTATAGATATCCATTTCAATGCATGGAATTTCAAATTCAGTGGATATTGATGATAGAATTTTGATATAAACATAAAATTAATCATTTATGAGTCTTCTATAAATATCATTCTCATACTCTCCATCTTAATAAAAAGACTATTTAGCAAATGGGGACTCAAGCACATAAAATTTCATTTAATATTGTAGTGTTATATTCAACCATCTATTCTAATCTTTAAAATTTGTTTTGGTTTTGGAATATTCAATATAAAATATTTTTCACAATGTATATATGTAATTACATACCATTTTATACACAAAAAAATCATAAGTTGATTAGTATATTTATCTTCAGCACTATTTGATAAACATTATATAATTTAGTATCATTAATGTATCCTGCTGTTTTATTAAATCATAGTATCCCTCCACTACTAGATTTAGAATACTTATTATCTTGGATATTTTATTTGGAAGTATCCTTTAAACCACTCATCACCATCCAAGATATGAATACACCACTACTCATATATTTTCAAGGTATGCTTATTTATTTCCAACTGCATCAACTCATGGATCATCAATCTGTTTAGCACAATCTAGTCTCATACAAAGGATTACATTGTATTTATCATTTATTTCCTATAAATATTCACTTAAAAACGAAATTATTATTACATTACTTCATATATTAGTTTAGTCAACCCATCACTTTTATAAGAACATGTTTTTTGTATGAGGAACCCTAAACTAGGGCTGATAGGATTCTTGTACACCTAGTTTTTACATATTTAAATGATGAGAGGCTTTATGAATAAATATTTATTTCTTTTGTTTTATTTTTTCACATAAAATTTAATCGATTTATATTTTCCCTTGAGTGTTTTTTGGGACAACACTCACATATTTACAATGAAATAAATTAGAAAAAAATAAACCAATATGTTTATTTTATAAATATATGATTTTTTAACTCTTTTATGTAATCATATAGATATGAAAATTTTAAAAATAATCACACACGATAAAAAAATAAATTAAAGAAACAACTAGATAAGAGCATTAATTATTTTATGATACATTAAGAATAAATGGATCAACTATTACCCTAGGGGTAATTACCTAAGTCGAATCTAACACATGCACTACAATAAACCCATGTTAAATATTTTTACATCTTGTCTATATCCTTTACTATCATTGATGTGATCTATGTCTTTGATAGTCTTTTTCATAATGCATAAATACTCACTCAATGTTGATTGAATCATTTAAATGTGTAATATATTTATATATATATATTATTTTGGAAACAAGGTCCATTGTACATATAATGATGAAGGAATCCATTGTGTAGATAAATTATATAAATTATTAATGAATAAAAACATTCAAGACATTCACTAATTAAAATATTAGTTAAAATATAGAGATACACTAGCTGGCCACCACTAATGCCCAGCTGACACATAAATTAAATTGGTAATACAAAAAAATTCCAAAAATATTTGTTGAGGATAATTAAGATGAATTTAAATAATTTATTTTCATTTGTGAAAAATTTGTATCCTATATTATTTGAAAGCCATTAGATTCCATCAAAACATAACATAAAGAAGATTTAGTAGGGTTCCAAAACAGACCATCCTTAGGTGATGGGCATAACATGAAGCCTTATTCATTAGGTGGTTATAATTAGATTATAAATCATTCTATAGGATGAACCATCCTTCGTTACGTAATTATCATCAAATGAACAAGAATTATTTATCTGAAAATGGAAGATTTTTATGGGGAAAATGAACTTTTTAAAAGTTTAAACCCCTAATTTATTTGAAAATTAGAGAGGTAAAATTAATTTTAGAATTTAAAAATCATTGAAATACCAACATGGAAGACTTAAGATGTATATGAATATTCTGAAATATTCATCTTTTTTCTCCTCATACCTATCGTAACTAATTTGTCTTCAATATTTCAATATATTTCTCACCAAAAATATCATTTCTTATGTGATGTTGGTGGTTTGATATTTTTTTCACCAAAATCATCCAAAACAACAATGCCCAACCACATCTCATGATGTGTGAATTTGAGATGTCTCTGATAAGCTAAATAACAATTTTACTACTATTTTAGGTTAATAAAATATTTAATTGTTCATTTATATCATAAAATAAATATTCTAGGGTTTTTTAAGAGGATTTTAGATGGAGTGTTAGAGGCCCATGTAAACTTTAAAGGATAAATAAATAATTTTTTTAAAATATGAGTAGTTAAACAAGGTAAATGTGACTAATTATCAACAAATCTAGGGAAGTTTACTCTATTTTATATACACTATTCAAGATAATTAAGTTTATAAAAGTCAATTATCTTATTTTTAAGTCACATAATGGAAAACCATCAAAAATATGTCAAAATAATATTTCTATATGTACATAAAATGAGAGACTATCCGTTATTCGTTTATAATGATTCCTAATGGAATTTTTGGGACTTCAATGATGCAATTTGGGATGGTTTAGTTGATTCCCAAAATTATATACCATGAGTTTTATTTTATCTTGGGCATCCATGCATTTAATGGAAAATTAATAATAAGTAATTTGTACCATTGATCACCACTATGGCTGCATTATCCCCATTTTTTATTTCACTAGCATCATCATCGTCATTGTTTCAAGATTGAAAAAATATTTGGACATGATGTGAGATCTAGATACACTAATAAATGGGAAATGGTCATTCTATACATCCAATTCTACATTTTATATGTCTTTGAGGGATGGGATAATTTTTTGTGTGGTGCCATAGTTTCCATTATTTCCCAATAGAGATGCAGAATTCAAAAATGAATTTATATGGTTGTGATGTCGGTGGTATTCTAAAATATTGTTTAAAGTGGAATAAAAATGACAAAATAAGTGGGGTAGATAATTTTGTTATCATGGAGAGTTCAATTTGAGAATATAAATGGGTTAATCAAGACTTTGAGCCTCTAACATGAGGATTTCACATTCTTCGTAGCTGAGTATGAAGTTGTTTTGAAAAAAATTCCTTTAGTGCATTATTTTTATGTAATCCTACATATAAAGAGAATTATATTTATTATTTCAATTATTTATGAAAATATGTCATTGGTTATTACTAGGTGATGTGTATTTAAATGAATATGACAGTGTGTGGTGGCTATAGGGAGAAGGTTTGATATACAATTGATTTATTATGGTATGAGAAATATTTGTAATATATTTTTTAAATGTTTTAGATTGAGTTCATAATATGGTGTTTCCCCACATTAAACATACTATGTTCCATATTTTTTATTAGTTATAATTTTTAAACCCTAAGGGATTTGATCCTTACAACTGAAAATCCACATGGTTTTAAGGAAAACCCACTCTCAAAATGCTACATTAAAACTACAACTTTCCTTTTGATACATAATCATAAAAATGTATTTTCAGAGGAATTTTTTAAATTAACCTTCTAAAAATATTGATAATCATTTATTTAATATAATTGTTAACATAAATTAATAACATATTATATTCAAATATCCATACAAATGATGAATAAAACAACGAACCTGACAACAAAAGAAAATAATGGTACTAATGTTATTCAATAAAATTATGTGATACAAATAAATGTAAATACACTATCTAATGTCATCTTGTATCATGGAAATAATAATAATACCTATAGGACATTGTATTATTAAAAAATGGTCTACATAATTCCCCTACTGAAGCTATTATAATTATTATTTATCAACCTCTTGAGGGTCATTAAGTACAATATAACCCCACAGGTGGGTGAAAATCTACTAGAGAACTAGAGGGTAAAAACACACTATGCTTTAGTTAAAAGCATCAATTCCTTACACTTACCAATCTAGGGTCCCCTTAAAAAACTCAAATGATACATGAAAACCAATCATACCAAACAATCATTCACATATATATAAAAACATAATAATCATGAATTTTATCTCAACTCTTCACTCTAACAAGAAAATAGTTACTTATCATCAATCTTATTAGATATAATATGAAGAAATTCCATTACACTAAATTCCATATCATACAAACCCACAAGAATGAATGGAATCATAATATTGGAAAAATCATGTTATGAAATTAAATATAAGAGTGAAAAAAAAGACTAACCAAAATCTCATCATGATATTCCATGACTTTTTAACACCTTTTGAAATTCATTTAAAAACACCCTTTATAGAAAAACATTTTTAGCCACAGTGAAACCACATATAATCATTTGAAACTAGAAAGCCTTATTGAAATACTCTGTTAACGCTATTATTTTATGTGAACACCCATTTAACATAGTTGGGAAACATAATATAATTTTAACATATTCATTTAATATAGAAATTAAAGCATTTGAAATCATTAATCACAAAATTACATTCCATTTAATTGAATATCACCAAAACACCAACCACATTTATGGTGGAATCAAGCTATAGTAAGCCAGAACATGTCACATTTGATGATGAGTGATCAAACAAGAAATTCAAAACCCTTTTGAATAACTTAAAAAATGTTAGATAATTACCTAATATAAACTCTAGAATATGGTGAATTTAACTATTACAGTTTGTGAGAGAAAGCCAAGCCAAGAGAAATGGGAGAGAGATGGAAGAGAACAGATTATTAAGACAAAATTATAGCTTACTAGAGAGAAACAATATTGAATCAACATAGGGTATGCTTATAATTATAAGAATAATAATAATAATGGAGGGTAATTACCATAATTATCCCTTGTCAAATGGACTAGAGGATTTTAAAATAGAGGAGAAAACATTACAAATGGGGAAGAGTAGAATGGTAACATGGAATTTTAATGAAATCTATGTATATCTCATGATTTGTTCATATGGTTTGGTGAACCAGGCTATAAATATATGGAGGCCAATGGATAAATAAACACTATTGTATGTTTTGTCTATATAGTTTCTAATATCCATTTAAAAATCAATTTTCATCACCCTTAAAATCAAAACCATTACATGGTTTCACCTAGTACATGCATAATTTTCTCAAAATTGTGTTCTTACTATGTAAGAAAAAAATAATGCTTGAACTTAATTAATGGAAATACAACTTATGAAAGGGTAAGTAAACAATTTCAAAAAAAATAGTAACATAGGACGAAACATCAGAACATCTATAATTTCAAATGAAACTCTCCAAAAACATATACAACACCAGAAACAGATATTTTAATATAAAATTATAAGTCTTGCTATCATTTGGGTGCCACAATTCTATTCAACATGACACTTTATAAACCCATTTATTCAATTATTATTTTAAAATCAAGGAAATCCAAAACATTAAACTCGTAAACAAGTGATGGGAGGGTCAATAAAAAATCATAATGTCCTTGTCTCTAGAAAATTCTCACACACAATCAATTCATTAACAAGGGAGATAATGTTCATATGAGGAATGTAGTGGAAGCCATAAAATAATGAATTTAATTTTGTATGATATGATCGACATCATGACATCTTTTCTAGTGTAATTTTCTCCAAGTTACAACCCATGGATATCATATAATTTAATTTCACCACAAAAATGTAAAATGAAATCTTACATATTTCTTTTTCTATTGGATACAACTTACACTCGTCATCATATATCATCACTCTAAAGAACCAATTTTAGAACCCTCTAGATCATCCTTATGTGCGCCATAATCTTTCTTGATCATAGATGTTCAATCTTTGGGTGCTCACATATATTATGAACATCACTTTCATTGTAAAATTGATCATTAAATGATTGTTCCTTTGATCCAGGAAGTATAATTGAGATTTTTATTCCTTGAACCTCCATAACACTCTCTACAATCGAATAAGTAAAATAGAAAAACTCTCAAATTACTGGGAAGGAATATTCCCACGAATGTTTGCAAATTTTGGAATTTATAATTTGGTTTATACTTATTAAAATCATGTGTAATTCCTTTAATAAGTCAAATGATTATTTAACACTAAAAATAATACATAGAACTGTGAGAAGTTTTTTATAAACATGATATATAAAAATTTTACAAAATTTTATCACAAAAATAATGTTATGTGGTAAATTTAAATCATTATCTAAGGTAGATTCTCAGATATAAATATTTCTCAAACCTCGGCTGTTAAATATTTTATGTTGGTTCAAAAAATATATTGCTAAATATTCACCAAATAAATTAGGGATATAAAAAGTAATTGAATTAAATGGATATTGTTCTAAACATTAAAAGTATTGAAATTGTTTATTTATTTTCTGATTATTTAAACATGAACATTACTCATCAATCACTGAGAGTCCCACCAATCAAAATATCCAATTCACTAGTAAGGTTCAAAATTTTGAATAATTTTTTTGTGTCACCCTCTTGGTCCTTATCTAAATAATATAGGGTGATACTCACCTGATGGAAGTGGAATCAATAAACTTATAAAATCCTCTAATTAGTTAAGGTTTACTCATTTCAATGAAAACCTTTGATGAATACATATCATGTAGTGGAATATATTTATCACATGATATCACATAATATAAGATGCACACTTTATATCATCTTCATTTTTTAATTTGTTGTTTTTTTACCATAGTGGATAGAATTACATTCTATTAGAATTTATCTAGATTTACTATAGGTAAACCCATCCTCATCAACTAGAACTTTGACATTTCTTCCTTTTGGAAGAAAAAAAAATATATTTATCATTTAATAAATTTAATTCCCAAAATGGTGCACCCAATAAAAAATATCTCACCCTGAAATATATTACATTATTTTTTTATCGATCAATGTGAATAATAAAATGAGATACACTGATAAAAATTACATATTTTGAGACAAATACATGTGCATATATATAGGAACTACCAATGAAACCCAAAAATGTGGTTATACTATTTGAGGGTTAATTCCCATGATCTCCAATAATCAATATCATAAAGTGTGAAATTTATGAGAATAATATTCAATGATTATGATCCCCCGCCACCTAAATTTAATAAATAATAAATTACCAGTTAGTATTATGTATCTAGACCATGTGTCATGTGTTTAATATTAATGTCATGATGAATAGAGGTAATCATTATAAGTAAGAACTATTGTGTCATGTTGATAGGATAATAATATATGGGAAATGACACATAAATATTGGAAATATAAATTTAAACACTACAAATTTAAGAAAACAAGATGAATAAATGAATATATAAATGATATGATAATAAAAAATTTATTTTCAAGTTGTTTTAGGGAACCCACTTTTACAACACACCCTCTTAAAAAATATCAAACTTGATAATTAAAATTTATTTATCTATCAAATGATATGATCATAATTAGGATGATTTATGGCTTTTGTCATTAGATATGCCATAATTTCCCACATAGTTACTATGTTATCTATGATTTCACCTCCATGAGTGTATCTTTCCAAAAGGTGATATCTCTATGTATATAATTATTTTTTACTATATTATAATATTGAAATATTTTCAAATAATTTTATAGTAGTCTTACCATTATTTATAATATAATGATACATTTCTAAATAGGTTTCATGCAAGTAAATGGAAGAAACAATTTTGAATTATTACACTTCTTATTCATTAGATGCCACAAAATACTCGGTTATTGTATATAATGGAACCACTATATAGAATGATATTCTCTTGGTCATTACATTACACTAACTATGTTATTAGATTATATTGATCCAAATAATGATAGTTTTTGTACAATTAAAACTATTTTACTATCCTCCTCATGTGCCAGGTATATATTGCATGTACTTTCGTAAGTATAATTGAATAGTTTTGACTTATACATGTGTATTTCAACATTATTTAATAGGTATTTTAGAAAAATGATCGATATGTATCTACTATATATACTAAAATATGTCATAGATCCATCATATATGAATATGTAATTATACTCACCATTTTTATATCCTCATATCTAACATATATATCTTCATGGAGAAAATTATTCCAAATGAGATTGGATACAATTCTCAATAAAATTATTCCAATACATTTTCAATATATGTACATTGAAATGGCATAATAAAACATTGGATCTATGTTGGTATATTTTTTGCAAAGAAAATGGGACTCTACATTCATCTAATATTTTGAGAGATGTTTTCATTATATTTTTCTGTAAATTTAAGACTAAAAAATTATTTTTTATATGTTATCAACATATTTTTACTTGGAAAGAATTGTCACTACCAAAAAAACAATTATATACACCTGGAATGTTTTTCCCAAACAAATATTCTATGATCACAATTATTGCAATAATCCATAAATGTAACCATACAAATTACAGTTCTAATTGGAATTATTTGGTGTCATTATTCTTTTTTGGTTGTCAAATTATAAAAAACCCACATCTATGGTGATCATCACATCTAATTCCTAATATAATTATCATACAAGGTTTCTATATTAATGGAATTCAAATGGATTTAAGCAGGATATTAAGTGATTGTTTTTGTCTTAGACTATATCTAGACATTAATACATAAACTTTTTACCTCTCAGTCATACTTTATTCATATAAAATTTACAATAAATATATTTTTTATCTTGAATATACCCAATAGTATCAACATGTAAACATTAAAAAATAACAAGAACCTAATAATTGGTACACAAAATTCATTATTAAATTCATAAAAACATGTTATTCAAATATGATTTCAATTTATTACTTCTGTGTATATATTTTTATTCTCAAGGAATAATGTATTAGTATCCAATATGAAAATAAAAACACCAATATGTTTATAATATTCATATTTTGTATCTGTCACAGTAACATTTCATCTTCCAAAAGTACTTGGGGGACTTTTTACTATGTCAACAACTTGTTCATCATTGGCTCTAACTTGAGCCAAGCCAATCTTTTATCCCACTATCAAAAAAAGAGATGTTATACTAATTATATAAACATAGCCTATCTCTATACTATCATTTTTCTATAATAGGTATTTAATTAATATTCTATATGAACATTAGGATACTAAAAGATATGTACTTTGTGTTTTAATGGGTTCAATTGTTTTTATTGACATAACAAACTCTTTGTATCTAAATACATGTTACTATTGCATTATGGATTTTTTTAAACTAAAAGCCAAATTATATCCATTTTTTATTATAATTTAAATACGGTTATGGTTCAATGCTTGTATTTGTGATTCATCTCTCCAAAAGATAATATAATATTTTATAATGATAATTAATCATGTCATTGATGATTCTTTTACCAAAATCATGAATTTGGTGTGTATAAAGAATTTTATATTTAGTAATTTCTTTATGGTATATTTTAAAGAGTTATTTTTTTTATGTAACAATCATAATCAATCCTCTTACTTATATCATAGTTTTGATTTTTATAAGTAAATGTGAGTTTTGGAATAATTTTAATATACATATATAATGATCGATGGATGCATAGTTGAGATATTATTCAACACACATGCCTAAAGAAACTCATATATTTTAACCATTAAGGTTTATTAGTTCAAGTTTAGACTCCTTAAAACTAATTAATTAATCTCATGATGTATAATAATTTACCTTTAGTTTCCCATTGAAAAATTACATTCTCTCAAACTGAACTTATTTTTAATGCTTTGTGGTATACCTTTATTTTTAAAGGTTTATTCAACCAAAAATAAACAAATAAAGGTTTTGATAATAACTATTGTTTTTACTTCTAAACTTTCTGAATATCATATTGGTTATATCATCGAAAAATAATTTTAGTTTTACTATAAAATTAATTATCTTGCTAAACTAGGAATTGGAGTCTAAAATTTTATTATTTATCAAATATTTCTTATTATTTCAACAATAATGAACTATTGGCCGTTTATTAAATACCATAGTCAATAGTTATTCCTAAATTTTTGGTTTTTATTCAAAAAATGGTTGTAGTTTTACTATAACCAAATAAAAATTTGTGCTTCTCTCAACTAAGGAATGTATCATCCTTCCTCAGTCTCCTAGTGAATGCACCTGGAATTATAGTATTATTTCATGACATTCTTAATTTATGTAATAAAAAATATGTATGCACCATATTTTATATAATACCCAAGTAGTGTCTATAAAATATTTTATTAAATTAGGAATGTACTGAATGTAGAAGCTCATTATTGGTTATTATTCAATTCATTGAAGCTTCTCTTCTAATAGACTATCTTGAAACTAGAAACTAAAATATGTTCATATTCAATTGTCTCCCTTTTTATCAGTGGTTTCTTTGAAAAAAATTTAAATGATTAGTTTTTTGTGTACTTGTAGTGGTACTTATCACTTAGTAATTGTTTTTGTTTACACTAATAATTATATTTTTAACTTTCATTAAAACGTCATCTTCTTAGTTATTCAGTTATAAAAGATATTGAAGTGGTTTATCAAAATTATTCAATTCCTATAATTTAATAAAATTGAAGAAACTCGATAGTAAGGATGAGGAAATGAGTTCAACTGAAAGATCTTGAGTTAACTTGAATCCCAATTAATTTATCTGTTCGATCTTCTCTGTTATCCATAGTACACGAGGACCGGTTTGAATTCTATTTTTTAATCTATACATGTTTAACGTGATTATAATATCCTTAATTTATCAAATCACTTTATCCTCATCGACTTATCTGAGATGAGAAAACATTGTATATTCATCCATTTCTATATGTTTCATTTTCAATTCATTTGAAATTGATGTTAGAATTATCATATATATATAAAATTATTCATTTATGAATATTTTATAAGAATATTTCTCATATTTACATTCTTAATGGGGAGGAAAACTTTGTAGTGGGGACTCTAGATCATATAATTCCCTTTAATACTATAGTAATATTCACAATCGCCTACACAAATCTTATAAATTTATTTCAGTTAGGACATGCAATTTTTAAAATATTGATCACATTGTATATGTGGCATTGATATCCACTGTTATAAAAAAATAATCTTAATTTTAATAGTGATTTTATCGTCAATACCATTTATTAGACATTATATGTTAATAATATTAAGTATCTTAAACAATTTTATTGAATCCAATTATACCTAAATTAATAGATTCGAAGTACTCTTTTATTTGAGTATTTTAGTGGAAATGATCCTTAAAACTTGTCATCATGGTCTAATCTGTTGATACAACACTACTAAAAGAGTTTCAAATTGGGATTCTCTCCGAAAAACTGCATCAACTCACAGATCCTTGATCTGTTGTGTGGATTTTCATCTCCTTAAAAGTATATACTTTCACTCCTTGATGATTGAATCTAAATTTTTAAAAAGAAAGGAATGATTATTACATTGCTGAAAAATTTAGTTAATTAAAACCATCACTTTTATATTAACTCCTTTTTGGTTGGAGGCACCATCAAATAGGGATGAGAGGTTCCTCGTACTCTTGGTTCTGTCCAAATATAATGACATAAGGCTTTGTGAATTAATATTTTTTAGTGGGGTTTTTTTTTTCTCATCAGATTTTGTCCATTTCTTTTTCCACGTTATTTTTTTATGTGACCACGCTCACATATTTACAATGATGTAATTAGAACCAAATTCACCTCACATGTTGATTTTATCTATAAACTCTTGGTAATTATTATTTGTGTTCACGTACATATATATATTCACAAAATAATAACAAACCATTCAAAAATAAATTAATTAAATATCTTTTTCATATTGTTTATTACTACAGTATTAATCTATCAGAAATGGATAAATTGTGACTATGTGGGGAAATTACCTTAATCATATCTAGTTCATGTTATAGTGAACACCCTCATTAATAGTGTTTACATCTTGGTAATAACATTAACCTAAAATGGAATGATCTATGTCATTTTTATTATTTTTCATAACACATAAACACTTTCTCATATGAGATAGAATATTTTGGATGCGTAATACACATAAGACAATTTATTGTGGACCCATGGGTCATTATATATAAATAATAGGGAAGGAATAAAATTCACAGACCACCTATTTATATAATTAATTACTACAATCATCAATGAAAAGAAATAATTAAAAAATTTTATCAAATCCATGGATACATTAGCCATCCGTCACAAATGTTATGTAAGAATATAGATTAAATTCATAATAAAAAAATATTTCCCTAAAATTTATGTCAAGTACAATTAAAATAAATTAAAATAATTAATTATAATTTGTGATAAATATTAATCATAACTTATTTGATGAGTGTTAGATTCCATCACACCATAAGATGAGGATGATATAGTAGTATCCCCAAACTATCAATTCCTTATGTGATGTTCATAACATGAATCCTAATTCCTTATGTGGTGAGAATAAGATTATCCACCTATAGAACGAACTATTCTTCCTTATGTGTCAAACATAAAATGACTCATCCATTTTTATGTGTTTAGAGAGGTGTACGGATAGTGGAAAAACCTACTATTTGAAATTTACAACTCTTGGTTTTTTTGGGAAAATGGGGAATGTAAAAGTAATGTAATAATTAAAAATTTATGGAAATACAAACTTGGAAGACATAAGATCGGTATGAATAGTCTTAACTATTTTAATTATTCCTCCCTATGTCAGCTACACTTGGTCTTCCTTCACTATTTCTATAGATCACCCACCAAAAATCACATTGAAACCCTCTAATACCTCTAAAGGTGGATTTTTGGAATGAAAACAGATAATCAGGTCACTGGAGGTGAACTCAGGAACAAAAAATTCAATGGAAGAGAATATTTCATTTTATTAACTTGAAATTATCTTACAACACATAAAACAAACCCTGTTTAAATAGATATGAAAATATTTAAAAACAAACTATGTAAAACATAAATAAATACATGTGGTTGAATTTGGAGTAGTGGGTGTCACCCAATCCTGTTGTGTGAAACACATAAAGCTCCCAACATTTCACAATTCCATGCCACCATCAAAGTAGTAATATTTCTTTCCCGTAATAAATAAATGTTTATTATTAAAAAATTATCAATTATTTGTGGGAGGACATTGATTTTTCATTGGGAGGATCTTTTTTGGGTGGCATGTAGTGGACTTGGGTGAAGTCCAAGAGCACTATGTACCCATAAGACGGGTTTCCCTCCCTAACAAAATTATGGATTAAAAAATGTAAATCCTACCCTTATTAGGAAAATTAAAACCTAATATCTATTCAAAGACTTTTACTATAGATGATGTTATATAAAAATGATAAAACATACAATGACTATAGATGAGTAAAACATGAGATGTTATAGCAGAACAATGGTAGTCCATAAAGTGTATTAATGTTTCCTTTAGGCCATTGAATCATTGTTTCCCCTTCATGGAACAACATGAATGAGTTAAAAAGTTGCAACATAAATATACACATGCCTATGTTAAATTTAGATACATGGAATACCTTGAGACACTATTTATAGAAGAAGAAGTGGAACATTCTAATATGGCCTCATCTCAAATATCATCACGGATGTTTGAAATAGAAAAGACTCAATATTAACATGGAATAAATCACTATATAGTGGAAGAAATAGTCATATGATCACCAATCATCTTAAACATTTTATAAATATATTGTTTGATGATTTTTTTAAATTCATTTATGGATGAATTTGTTTTCTTATAATCAGGTTTCTTATAAATATATTTATCTATTTATATGACTTTTTCCATTTATGGATATGATGGGGGGAAACATACTTATTTTAAAGTATATTTAATTGTTTTGGTTTGATCCTTACATAAGTTGGGTTTTACCCTTACACAATACATTGAATGATGTTTTTAACTTTATTTACGAGTTTTAACACCCTTACACTAGTTATAGGGTACCCTTACATATTCATGGTAATATCTAGGATACCCTTATATAAGTATGAGCTTTCAATTACATGGTAGTGGAGCGATGGCGGTTACCTTTATGTGGGATCATGCTTCCATTACGCTATCATGGGATTACCCTTGCACAAAAATATATTTTCATTGATTACATTTATGCAAGATTACTGGAATTCTTACATGACACATTTGATGGATAAATTATCAGTCAAGGTACCTTTACATAGCGGGGTTTTTACCTTATATAGTCGTCAATTAAACCATACACATCGTCGATGTACCCTGATGAAACAGAGGAAGACCCTTACATCATATGTAAGGAGACCATTATGTAGAACAAAAAACCCTAATAGAGAGTTGAAGTGACCCTTCAGTAGAATTCCTCTGTGAAATTAACATAGAAAATTTCATTAAAGAGCATTATATAATGTTGGTTGTTTGGGATTTGTTATAATAGATTCATTGAAAACCTCCATAGCTGAGCACATTTCATGAGTTCTGAATTAGTGATGCCTCTAATTAGTGATATATAATTTTTCCTAGGCTTTTAGAATATCCAAATAATTAATGGGATATTTATCTCATAATCTAAATATATCAAGGTGGTTTTAAAAAGATTTTTGATGGAAGATTTGAGGACCATGGAAACTCCATTAGTTACAAGACTAAAATTATCAAATGATGGGGGGGGGGAAATAAGTTCGATTAGATTAATTATCAATAAATAAGTGGGTACTTACTCTATTTGACAAGAACCCAACTGAATAATTTATTTTCAACATGTAAATGTGCTCATTTTTTAGAGTTACCAAATAGAGAAAAATATATTAAAATAATACTTTATATATCCATTATAGGACATACTATGGTTTTTCCTTTCACAATTATTCAGAATTGAATTTATTGGGATTCATTGATGAGGATCGGGATGGTTCGGTCAATAAAAAAATCTACATTATGAGGTGTTTTTTATCTTAGGATTTCATGCATATAATAGAAAATTATGAATAAGTATTTCATATCATTAATTACCATGGAGTTTGCATCATCTCTCTTGTTTATTTTACTTTCATCTTCATATTTGTAACACCACAAGTTTCCATAGTACATTTTTTCTTCAATGTAATTTAATAACTTGCACTACAAGCAACACCAAGTTCATGCGCACCACGACTTAACAAACAAGATATTCAAAAGAATTTATGAATAATATTAACTGAGTTTTGAATTTTATATATTCCATATAATATTTACATCTATATTATGTATTTCTTAGACATTAAATATAAAAAAATTGATTTTTTCTGATAAAGGAAGTATTTTTCCGAAAATGCTATATTACATCCTTTTAATGGTGAACCATTTTTAAATCCAATATTTGACACTTAAATATATTCAATATAATGAAATTAAATTATTCTTTAGAATAAGGATATAAAAATTTAGTTTGGATAAATTTTTTGTACTTTTCAGATAAATTTCATTTTTTGACGAATAGTAGAAAATACTATGTTTTAATTGAAAACAACTTTTTTAATCAAAATAAATTATAGTGTTAAATTATTAATTTCCATGGTTTCAAAGTATAATTAGATTTTATTTTTATCATTTAATACAATTTAGGTCATTATAAGTAATTTCACATTTAAATTTGACATAAACACGTGTCAATCTTTTGATAGTTTTTCTTTTCAAAAAAATGCATATTGGTTTTGACAATGGGAATTAATTTTTAATTAATAAATTAAACTATAATGTTTTAAATTTGGTAAAATATACTTCATTTGGAATTTAGAATATCAAAATTATCTTTGGATTAATTTTTGGTATTTTTCTGAAAACATTCTATTTTTGTTGAATAGTGAAAAACACTACGTTATTGGATAAAACCAATTTTTTATTTAAATAATAATTTATTTTTATTTTAGGTCAAAATATATACATAATACCGAGAAAAGTTAAATTTAATTAATTGGGGTGATTTTATAGTATGTTTGTATATATATATATATTTTATCATACATTTTACCCTCTTTTACCCACCTTCTAGGAGCATTTACAAATTGGTATAAAACATAATTTTACTACATTTTTGAGTTGAATTCCAAAAACATCGAGAGAAATGGTTGACATTAGTATATTAAATGAGTTTCAATAAGTTGAAAATAATTTATGTTGAATTGAAACTTCTGACTTTAATTTTCCATAGTTAAAAGTAAATAGGGTAATTATGGTAAAAATGATATTATAATTATCCTAAAACATGTCATAATTCTATTGGATAAGTATAATTCGACTAAAAACAACCATAGTAATAATATATGAGCCATTTTGGTCCACTTGGATAAGATTATGACATTTATTATTAATTTATTTAAAGAAGTGTTAAAAGAGTTAAATTCAATGTTTAATAACAAAACAATTTTTCATATAGGGTGATAAATAAGATAAATTCGACTATAAATATTCATTATAAAGATAAAAAAATTCATAAATAATAGTATTTTATTTATAATTTTTAGAAATTAAATAATTTAATATATTTATGACACATTGATGATGCAATAATTACCTTATTAATGAAAGGTTAAAATAATTTCTACTAAAAATGTCAAAATAAAAGTAATTAGAGACTTTTGATGAATTCCACTAATTTTATAGGTTAATATGACATGTTAGAGTTTATTAAATAAATAATTTTTTAAGTAATCATGCTGTTATGATTTTCAAAAAAACAAAATATTAAATAGTTTCAAAATTGACATAATTGAGTTTTTAAAACAAATATTATATTATTTATTGATATAATATTCATTAAAATATGAGGTTCATCAAAAGGACATAGATAAAGTTATATATATATTAATAATCTACCACTTGTTGTTCTCTTTAATTTTTATAGTATGTTTATTTACCATATAATATAAAATTACAAAGAGACATGTCAAATGTCAAACTTTTTATCTAAGAGTTAAATCAAAACGATGTGGTTTATATGGTGAGATAAACCTATCTAAAAAAAATTTGTTTAGAGGTTTCTGACCCAAACCCACCTTATCGTAGAAAAAAATCATTTTTATGCCATTAAATATGAAAAATATTTTATTAGAATATAATATTTCAGACTTTTCCTAAAGTGACCATCACCTCTCTTATAAAAGAGGACTTCCCCTTCACTTAATTTCACACCTCCAAAGACATCTTTTGCATTCAAACTATACATAAATATCCTCTAAAATTTCCTCCCTTAATCTTAGTGGCCTTTATTTGTTCATAAAACAAACCTACAGAGCGATTTTGATCAAATCAAAATGAAGAACTCGAAGAATAGATAAATATTTCATCACATATTTCAAGTTATTTTCTTCTTCCGCATCCTCTTTCTTTATTGTTTCAATTCTTAAATAATAACTCTAGTATCTTATATATAATTTGATGATATTATAAAAAAATAATACAACCATATTCATTATTCAATCCATCCTATGAATGAAAAATTCACCATATGTGCATACGTAAGGCTTACCGTCTTCACGTCGTGGTGTAGATTGTTATTCAAAAACAATGTCATTTGGATTGGAATAATGATTATTATAGTTAATGAAAATAATAAATATATCATTTTAATGATTCTGTATATATTATATACCATCCAATTACATACGATTTCACCATCAATATAATGATATTGTCGCTCGTACGTAAGTACGGATCACTATCTCTACGACACGATGAGATTCATTTCCTCATTCACCAATCAATGTTGATTATTAAAATATATATTAATAATAAGTATAAAATATATTATATATTAATGCTACTAGATATATATATATGTCTCTACATTTGGCTTATTCACTTACTTCTGTTCAATAAGATATGAAAAGGGAAACAATGTTTATGCGTACGTACCCCCTAACGTCTCCATTAATGGTGCATTCCATTTCATATATCTATCTATTATAAATATTTATATTTTAAATATATATGATATATAAATAAAGGAATATATTTTGGAATTAATTAAATCATGATCTAAATTATTTGATCAAGAATACAAGTTAAAACACGTATGATAAAGAAAGCGATTATTACCCGAAATGTTAATTTAACAAAGAAATCATTGTTAAATAGGTAATATAAATTCATAAATGAGTCATGAATGATATAACAAATATGAACATGGTTCTTGTTCTGGTATAATTTAATAACATTTTATGGTCATTATATAGGAGGTCAAACTTACCCTCGACCAACAGAAAGTGAAAGGTAACGATTAATTTCACAATATTTTTATTATCCGATGTTATTTTTACATAAGTATCTAATGGGACATATTTATTATTCATGTACATGTTTCATTAAATGATTTTCAAAGGAAATTTTTTTTACTAAAACATCAATTTAAATGTTTTAATGATTTATTCTTTTAAACCTTTCTTATTAATGTCCATGTTTTAAAAATGATATTAATGATTTATTTATATGGACCTGCATGTTCTAAAATGGTAATTCCATTAAAAAGCTTGAAATGGGTATTAGAAACATTGATTCAAAACTATATTTTAAATGACTTACTTTATAAATTATATTAATTTAAAATGATTTCATGTTAAGGGGATATTTCTCTCAATGATTTTTACTGTTCATTATCAACTATGTCAGCATCTTTTATATGATATTATTCATGATCGAGGTTGATTTATTATTATATAAATATTATATATTGTATTGAAGATTGTGTGATATGTTTGACTATGGTTGTGTTATTTTTAAACCATTCATGGTTAATGGGTAATGTGTTGTCATTTCTTATGCATGTTTTAAAACGAATGTTTATGTTATGATTAACCCTTTCCATATGAGAAATCCATTGGACTTAGTAAGTGTTGGGTGGAGCTCTCTATAGCTCCATGATGCATCGGTAGGTCTCATGAGACAAACTAGTGTCTTGGCATAGAGCCATGACAAAATCTTAATTGTATTCATGGCACAAGGCCTTGACTATGTGGTTATGAAGTCTGGTATTATGCATTATCTCATTATGAATTTGGCTATTGATATTACCTGTGATTATTTGACTAGTAGAATATCCATGTGAATAAGTAAATGGAATTATTTGATTTATCATTTCCATATTATGATGATGTTTGTGTTTAAAAGGCTTGTGTTTTAGTCTTATAAATTAACTTAAATGTTTATTCTTATTTGTGAAAGTTTTCACTATATTGTTATACATACTGAGCATTTGAGCTCACCCCTTTCTTATGTTTTATTTTCCCTGGATTTCAGTAAGTGTATTATGATTGATAATAAGGGTTAATCTAGGGGATTAATGGTGTTCTCAAATGATAATTTATGTTGTGTTTTATTTTTCTAATGTCTAATGTAATGTTAATGTATGTAATATTTTCCAAGACTATTACACTGATCTGTCTTCCATGACTTGATTCCTTGTAATCATACCAATGTATTAAAATAATGCATCGACTCTGGGATTCTTGGGATAGGGTGTTATAGTTGGTATCAGAGGAATATTATCAATAACCTTGGAAACTATATTTATAAAAACTTTGATAAGATAAAATTACCCTAATAAAGACTTTGAGGAGTAGTATTGAAGAACTTCCTAGAATTTTGGTTATATAGTTAATTTGTGAATTTTTCAAGCAATACATCCGTATCTGGATATGAGAAGGTAGAGGAGGATCTATCATAGATGTAACTAGGAGTGAAAACACTGACCAAGAGTTTCGGGCGTAACCCGGGGTATCCAAGTACATGATAACGGGCCTTACTGCATGCTTGGTTATGCCACTCCCAGGGGGTATGCTTTAGATAATTCACATTTTCATTACAATCCATTATGAAGTATTTAGGGGTAAATACTTCATCAAAAAAAAAATTTGATTATAGATTATATGCATAATATTTTCAACTTATGTTAGGTATTTTAAATGTTTATAATTATGAATTGTTATTTATAATCTAAACTAGTGTATGCCATTGTTTAGAAATGGTTCCTTTTAGAAGGAATGAGAATTCCAATAATACTCATGATAAAGAGATTAAGTAGGATCATATATTTTGAGGTATTAACCCAACATTTTAAAGGGAAATAGTCTCCGATGTATTCTCAGAATATTAAGAAATAATATCATGTCTTCATAAGATAAGTAAAGAATTCATTTATTCTTATGGCTTTGAAGGGAAGCAAGAGAATAAAAGGATATAAGATAGAAATGTGGTTATAGGGAAGTAGGGAAAAAAATATTTTCCCATATGTGATAACTGTGGAATGAATCACCTTAGTAAATGCCTGAAGATAATGGGAGTTTGTTATCAGTGCAGAGAAAAACGACACTGAGTATGTGATTGCAATGGTAATAAAAGGTTTCAAATGTACAATTCTTCATCTAAATGGAGTTAGTACACTACGTGAATCAATTTCAAAATCCTCAGAGTATACCCCAAATGTTGTTATATGGTTAATAATCAAGTTACAATACTACCAAATATGAAGAGGATTGATTATATTTTTTTATGTTGTTAAAGTATTGTGTCATTTGGGTGTTGTATTAATGATGTACATGTTATAATAATTATAAAGTATATAAGGATTGTATTTTAGTACTACTTCATTAAGGACATGAGATAGTGTAGAACAAATAATGGTGACTCAATAGCGAGTTAATTTTTTTGAAAAATAGATGATTGAGAGAAAGAAAAACAATAATATGGTTCTGATACTGAGGTAGTCATTTTGGAATAAGATATGACTGATTTTGATAAATTATTTTGAATATTCTTGACTACCTTGAAACTGATTAATGATTTGTATATTCCATCATTGATTGAGTTTAAAACAATTTTAGATATATAGAGTATATCCAGTATTCCATAATGAATAAGGTAACATGAATGTAATAAATAAGGTTTTATGGAAATTTTGGGTGTTACCGGGTTTTAAAGGAATACATCATGAAGGTATTCACATGTTTATTATGTGGAAAAAAGGATATTAATTGTGTTTACCATCCTTATAAATTTTTGACTTTGAGAATGGACAGAAGTATTTTGGATAAGTCTAATGGTTGGAATGAATTATGTTAAACATTGGATATTATTATTTTAGGTTAAAAAACTACTTAATATTATTTTTTTGGATTGTTATAAAAAGGGAAACTTGGAGGTCGGGTGACAAACTGTCGTGTCCGGCAAGGCCGTGAGACATGCACCCGCAACCGAAGGGCGACAATGGTAGATCACCTACCACTGGCATACATGATGTACTTGTTTTTATAATTTAGTTTTTTTAATAGTATGAAAAATGATTTATAAATTCATTATTTTTGGAACCCAATACTACTAGCATAAATAGAATATTTTGGAATTCTATTATCTTTTGTAGTGAAAGATGAGTTTGTGGTAGGAAATAGTTGAAGGATGAAACTCAACTTTTCTAGTATATAAATATATATATATATATATATATTATTTACTCTTATTCGATGAATTAATTGACTCTTAATCTTTATGGAAGGGATCTTAAAACCAAAAATAAGTTATCCTAATACCTTATGTTTTGTTAAACTGATGAAATTTTAAATCGTCATAGATTGATGGCTTTGAGGACCTCAATTTTACACGTGTTTGTGATTGGTGACCTAAATAAATCCCTATAAATATTTACATTTTTCCTCAAATTATGTCTCTGTAATTTCCACTAATGATCTCTTATTCGAAACCCTATGTTGTTGGTTACTTTTTCATTTCCCTTTCCCACTTATTAAGACTAAATTTTATTAAACCAATTTCTAATGTGGGTTTTCCAGAAAGGTATTTTTCAATTTTTAACCGTTTATTTTTGATGAAAAATTTCAAATTGCGAGGATGAAATTTATTGAATGAGGGTAGAATGTAACACCCCAAGATTTCATAGCACGTTATTTCTTTAATATAATTCAATAACTTGGGCTACACACAACACTGAGTTCAAGCGCACCACGAATTACCAAACTAGCCGTTCAAAAGTGGTTATGAATAGTATTAACAGAATTTTGAATTTTATATATTCCATATAATTTTAACATCCATATTATAGGATTCTAATACATAATACAAGAACAAATTTACTTATTTCAGAAAAAGGAAGTATTTTTCAAAAAATGCAATTTTACCGCCTTTTAATGGAGAAATTTTTTTAAAAACAATATTTAACACTTTTATATATTCAATTTAATGAAATTAATTTATTATTTATAATAAGGAAACAAAACTTTAATTTGCATAAAATTTTAATATTTTTCTGATAAATTTCATATTTTGACGAATAGTGGAAAATGTTATGTTTTGATTGAAAACAACTTTTTTAATAAAAAAAATTGATAGTGTAAAATTATTCATTTGAAAGGTTTTATGTATAATTATATTGTATTTTTATCATTTAAAAAAAATTAGTTCATTATATATATTTTCATTTTTAAATTTCATATAAACACATGCAAATCTTTTGATAGTTTTTACTTTTTAAAAAACCAGCTTTTTGGTTTTGACAACGGGATTTAATTCTATATTAATAAATGGAACTTCTTTGTTTTGAATTTGGTAATATAGACTTCATTTTTTAATTCGGAATATCAAAATTAGCTTTGGGTTAATTTTGGGTATTTTTCTGAAAACGTTTAATTTTTGACGAATAGTGAAAAACACTGCGTTATTGGCTAAAACCAAATTTTTATTTAAATAATTATTTAGTTTCATTTTAAGTAAAAATAAATATTTAATACCTATATAAGTTTAATTTAATTAATTTTAGTCATTTTATAATATGTTTATATATATAAAAAATTTATCCAACATTTTACTGTCTTTTACTCACCTTCAAGAAGCATTTACAAATTTGCATAAAACATAATTTTACAGCGTCTATGAGTTGAATTTCAAAAATCGAAGAGACACGGTTGACATCAGTATGTAAAATTTGGTTCAATAAGATGGAAATAATTTTCGGTGAATAATAACTTTTGATTTTTATTTACCACAGTTAAAAGTAAATAGGGCAATTAAGGGTAAAAATTATATTATAATTACTCTAACACATGTATTAAATCTATTTGATAATTATAATTCGACCAAAAACAAAATTAGGAATAAAATATTACCCCCTTTGGTCCACCTGGATAAGATTAGGACATTTATTATTAATTTACTTTAAAAAGTGTTAAAAGTGTTAAATTCGATGTTTAAAAACAAAACCACTTTTCATATAGGGTTATACATAAAATAAATTCTACTATAATTATCCATTAGAAATATAACACAATTTATTACAAATTTTATTTTATTTATAACTTTTAGACTTTGAATAAGATAATTTATTTATGACGCAATGATTAGACGTTAATTAACTTATTAATGAATTATTAAAATAATTGATATTATAAATATCCAAAAATATTTAATTTGAGACTTTTGATGAATTACACTAATTTTATTGGTTAACATGACATGTTTTCGTGGATTGAGTAAATTTTTTCAAAGTGATCATGCTCTTATGATTTTCACAAAATCCAAATACTATGTAGTGTCACAATTGACATAATGGTGTTTTTAAAAGCAAATACTATATTATTAATTGATATAATATTCCTAAAAATCTAAGGATCAGACAAATGACTTAGATAAGGTTATATATATTAATAATTAACCACTTTGGGTTCTATTTTCTTGGTATATTATGTTTATTAACCATATAATATAAATATACAAACAGACGTGGTAAACGTCAAATTTTTTAACTAATAGTTAAATCTAAAAGATAGGGTTTATATGGTGATCTAAACCTATCTAAAACCAACTTATTGAGAGTTTACGACCCATCCCCACCTTAAACTCAAAATAAATCATTTCAGATCCATTAGAAATCGAATATTATTTTATTATAAAATAATATTCCAAGCTTTTCCTCAGGTGACTGTCACCTCTCTTTTAAAATGCTACTTCCCCCTCCCTTAATTATACACCTCCAAATCCATTTGGATTGGCCATACCCTGCCCAAATATCCTCCAAAAATTCCACCCATAATCCTAGAATCCTTCTGTTGGTCAGAAGGTATACCTTTTGATCAACTCAAAAGGAAGAACCCGAAGAAGAGGTAAATATTTCATCACCTCTTTCAAGTTCTTTTCTTCTTCCACTTCCTCTTTATTTTTTGTTTCAATTCTAAAATAATAAATCCAGTATCTTGTATATATTGTGTTGTTATTATAAAAAATTGTACAACTATATTCATAATTATATCCATCCTATAAATTACAATGTCACCATACGTGCATACGTACGACTTACCGTCTCCACGTCGTGGTGTAGTTTGTTATTCAAACATATAATTATTTTGATGGGTATAATAATTAGTATAATTAATAAACAAAATAAATATAAAATGTTAATGATTATGTATATATTATATACCATTCAATTACATATTATTTCACCCTCTGTATAATGATATTTTATCTCTTCTGTATGTACGGATTACCATCTCAACGACGCGATGAGATTCATTTCCACATTCACCATTAAACAATGATTATAAAAATAAATATTATTAATAAGGATGAAATATATGACATAATAATTCTAATGTAAATATATATATGTACGTATGTACTTACATATATCTTATTCACATACTTTCATTCAATACGATATGAAAACGGAAACAACGTTTATGCGTACATACGGCCTACCATCTCCATAAACGGTGCCTTCAAATTCATATATCTATCTATTATAAATATTTATATTATAAATATATATGAAATATAAATCAATGATTATATTCTAGAAGAATTTAATTCATGATATAAATGATATGATCAAGAATAACAAATTAAAACATGTTCGATAAAAAAGCAATTATTACCCGAAATCATAATTTAACATAGAAATCATTATTAAATACGTATTATAAAGTCATAAATGAATTGAGTATGATATAATAAATATTAATATGGTTCTGGTATAATTTAATAACATACTATGGTCATTATAGAGGAGGTTAAATGTACCCTCGACCAAAGGAAAGTGCAAGGTAAGGGTTAATTTCACAATCACATTATTATTCGAGATAGTTTTTACATAAGTATCTACTAGGAAATATTTATTATCCATGACCATGTTTCATAAAAGAGTATACAAAGGAATTTTTTAAGGGAATTGTTTTACTAAAACAACAATTTAAATGTTTTAATGATTTATTCTTCTAAACCTTTCTCGTTAATGACCATGTTTTCAAAATGGTTTTAAGGATTTATTTATATGGACATGAATGTTTTAAAATGTTAATTCCATTAAAATGATTAAAAGAGGTATGGAAAACGTTTTTTAAAAACTATCTTTTAAATGAATTCCTTTATAAATTATGTGGCTTTAAAATGATTTCATGAAAAAGGGATATTTCTCTCAAAGATTTTTAGTGATCATTTTTAACTATGTCAACATCCTTTACATTATAATATTCTTTATCGGGGTTGATTTATTATGATACTAATATTATATATAGTATTTAAGGATTTGTGATATGTTTGACTGTGGATGTGTTATTTTTATACCATTCATGGTTTTTGGATAATGTATTGTCCTTTTGTATGCATGTTTTAAAATGAATGTTTATGTTATTTTTAAACCATTTCATATGAAGAATACTTTAGACAAAGTAAGTGATGGTTGGAGCCCGCTATAGCTCCCCGATGCATCGGTAGGTCTCATGAGTCAAACTAGTGTCTTCGTACAGGGCCTTGAAAAATCTAATTTTTAGTCTTGGCACAAGTCTGTGACTATGTGGTTATGAAGTCTGGAATTATGCATTATATCATTATGTAATTGTATATTGTTATTACATGTGATTATTAGACTTGTAGAATATCCATGTGAATAATTAAATGGAATTATTTGATTTATCTTTGAAATATTATGATGAAGTTTATATTTAAAAGGCTTTTGTTTTGTTCTTATACATAGCCTTAAATGTTTATTCTTATTTGTAAATGTTTCTACTATATTTTTATCCACACTGAGGGTCTGAGCTCACCCCTTTCTTAGATTCATTTTCCCCAGATTATAAGAAGTGTATTATGATTGATAAGATGAGTTACTCTAGGGGATTAATGGTGTTTTCAAATGGTAATTTATGTTGTGTTTTATTTTATAATGTGTAATGTAATATTCATGTATGTAATCTATTTTCCAGGATTTTTTAACTAATCAGTCATTCGAGACATGATTCTTTTTAGTCATACCAATGTATTAAAATAATGCACCGACTCTAGGCTTCTAGGGCCAGGGTTTTTCTATCTTCATCATTGCATAGTAGAGAAAATATTTTCTCCATAAATGATCATGATTTATACTAATATATGGAAAATAGACATGGCATAAGTCTGATTCTATGTCATCAACAACCCTGGGGGTGAGATGATGATATGTATAGCACAATACTGTTAAATATTGTTCCCCATATATAAATATTTAAAAAATTAAGTTTATAGGTCTACGACATGGGTGATACATTACACTATGGTTTAAAGGTTATGAAAAATGAAATAATATTTTTTTGAGAAGTATTGTGTCATATTATGTTCAATTTAGTAAGTGATGTTTGATGAGTGAGGGTTAGAAGAAATGAAATTATGATTTCAAGTGAATCCAAGCTGATTATGATAGTAATTTGAAAAAAAATATCTTTTTAGTGACAAATTTTATTTTACCCCGGATGGAAAGGGAAGGATTTATGTTTTTTCTTTTATACATGAGGGTTTTCTATTTTAGATTCCTCTATTATATGTATATCAATAAATATGACTGTGTATGGTAGCAATGGGGTAAGAGGATTGTTACACAACATATTTTTCTAGGTATGAGAATCATGTGTCATATATGTTTTCCATGTTGTAGTTGGATTTGAAAAGATTCTATATACCCACAATGAAATATTATGATGCAGGATTTTTATTAGTTGTACTTTTGAAACCCTAATGATATAGATCATTGCATGTGAAAGTCAACTATGTTTCAAGGAAATCCCTCTTTGGAAATGATACATTAAAATTATTATTTACCTTTAGAAACATTTACCTAAAACAATATTTTCAAATGAATTTTAAAAATCCACCGTCATAAAAAACATTCATTATTGCTTCTTTTATATAAGATAAAATAAAAATTATTAATTAAATAATAATAAAATAACCATTCAAACATTGATAAAAAATAATGAAACTAATAACCAAATATAATAATGGTGCTAATATATGTCAATGAAACTAGGGGATACATAAAAGGTAAATCTATATTCTAATATCATCTTGTGTAATGGGTAACATAATGATATATATAGGAATTGGTTTTAACAAAAACACTCTTCACAGGGGCCCACTAGTGAAACTAGGAAAATTAACATCCACAACCCTCTCAGGTGTTAATAGGTAAAATATAAACCCCAAGGAGGGCAAAACTCTCCTAGGAAACTAGTGGGTGTTAGAACAGCATATCAGTGTAACATGTATCTAGTCCTCCCCACTGTCCTACCTAGGGTCCCATGATAAAACATAAAAGATACAAAAAAACCAAACATACCCTGAAATCATCGATGTATATCATATAATACTATAGCCCTAACTCTTACCATACATATTCACTCTAACTACAAATAGTTCCTTGTCCACAATATTATCAAATGAAATATTAAAAAAATCCCTTCAGGAAACTATATATATCATACAAATCAGTAAGAGTGAAGGGGGTCTAAAAAAGGTCACATTCATGCAAAGAAATAAATTAAAAAATTGATAAAAAAACTAACCAAAAACATAGATCGAGATGGAATTACATTTATCTCCCTTTAAAATTAATTTCAAAACATCCTTTACAAAAAATACATTTAAATTCACTTTGAAACCACACAAACAGTTTTAAAACCAGAAACACCCTATTAAATCCATTGTTAACACTATTATTCCATGTAAAAACCCCATTAACACACTTTCAAAACTCAATATAATTTTAACATATAAATTTTATCTATAAATTAAATAATTTTAAATCATCAATCACACAATTACATTACATTTAACAAAATATCACAAAACCACCTACCTCAATAATGGTGGAATCATGCGGTGGTAAGCCAGAATGCATCACCTTCAGTAATGAATTCCCAAAAAATGAAACACCCTTTTTAACCCTTAAGAGGAAATGATTCATATTTTAACCCATGATAAACCCTATACTTGGCTGATATGATCTATTACAAATTTCAGGAGACCAGAAATAAAAGATAAACATGAGAGAGTTGGAAGACAAAATAATATTAAGAAAAAAGAGGGATTAATATAGAGAAACCAAAAGGAATCATCATGAACAAAATTTAAAATTTTAGGAAGAATAAGAAGGGAGTGAAAATAACATTGTTCTCCTAGGTCAAAAGATATATAGGATTGGAAAATTGGGGGGAATATATATATATATATATATGAATAAGGGTACAACGATAACATTTAATTTTAATGAAGTTTATATAGATAGCATGGTCTGGTTATATGGTTTGTTAAAAATTGCACTTATCATATGGAGTCCAATTGATAAACAAGCACCATTATATGGTTTGGAAAAATATTTTCTACAAATCAAAAAAAAAATGTGTTACATAATCCTTATAGAAAAAAGGCTCACACAGTTTCACTTGGGACATGCATAGTTTTTTCCAAACAGTTCTCTTCTTATGTAGGAAAAAACATTAATGAAAAATTTAATTGAAAAACTATTTTTTTAATGTTAACTATATTGTTTCCCAAAAAATATTCCTAAACAAAAAAATCTAGAATTTATAAAATTTTAAATGATATTATTCACTAATATAAACTAAAGAAAAATAATATATGATTATATAAAATAATATGCCACAATGACTTATAGCTTCAAAAATTTCTATCTATCATTCTATTTTCTATACCCATAAATTCTGTAATAAGTTTAAAAGTAAGGAGACCCAAAACATTCATATAACAACCCTACTCTTTATTACACACTCAAACATGATTTGTTACAAAAACTATTCACTTGATACAATATATAAGATAGATAGGTCAATTTATTTGTGGCTTAGGAACATTACATAACAACTTATAATAGGAAAGATTACATTTTTATTGAAAACTTCTTTTACATGACCTCTACAATCCCTCACGCTTAGCATTGCATGGGATAACCTTATGACATGCATAAGAAAAGGGTGATCTATAAATCTCAGTAAGAGAGTAAATAAGGCTTTCCATGAATAATACAATACATGTTATGAAATAGGAATATCAATTGAGCATAAGTGAATCATGAATATAAAGGCCTAGTATAGCATTATTATCATAACATGGAAATGTGGCAACAACTTTTAACATGGTATTAGCATTAGCCAAGGCTCATTGACCATGAAGAATGATTAAACCCTCATTTCACTTGAATTTTCATGGTTAAGACCTCATTTCACATGATATATCATGATACTAATCTTTACACAATGCATTAGAGAGCTATTAGGGCACACCCTTCTTAAACATTTCATTTCATGCATAAGAGTTCCATATGGATCATACTACATGGAATAATTCAACATCATCATTTATTCCGAGAGAAATGAATGTGGAATACATACATTAATCTATATAATAAATAAGTAAATGTGTGTAAATATGAATACCCTTTATAGAAAAATTGGCATGGCATTCACTACACAATTACTTTGGCCTGGAAAATCGCGGTATAATTTTAGTAGCATAACAATGTGACATAATAATTTATAAAAACGGTTTATGAGAGATAAAAGTATGAATCATCATATGAACCTCCAATGATTAGTAATGGGTTATATAGAAACATTTCCCAACATATTTAATGGATTTTAGATTCACAATACAAAAGAATTTCTTTAATGTAAATGAGAAGAGAGAGATTCCTCACAGAATTTTAGCATGGTAATGGGTGTACATGGGAGAAACTAATGAGAGATAAAGGGGTCTCTCATCAGTCAATAATAATGAGTGAAGTACAGTGGATGTTTGAAACCATACTCAAACATTTACATTTGAAAATAAAAGGGCATACAATTATAAAGAATCATGTATAAAATATGAACTGAAGGAACCCCTTACTTGGAAGTTTGAACCCAAGGGTAGGGTGGGGCTTGAGAGAGGCTTCTAGGGATCTTGGGGAAACATGGGAGGATTATAGAAGGAGGAGGGATGAGTTTGGGAGAACCAAAAATTCTTAAGGGAATATGAAGTGGGATGTTGGGGGTTTATACAGGAAATGTGAAGGAATTATTCATTATATATGGTTGGGACCCCACAAATTAAACTAATCAAAACCATAAGCAAACAAGTGTTTTCTGCCCATGATTTTTTCCAAAGGTTGGTGAAAAACATTATTTTTTAATTCCAATTTCCTAAAAAATTGAAATAATTGGTTTTCATAGTTTGAGGTGAGTCACACTTTCAAGAAAATCAATTTAAAATTTTAAAATTTATTATATGTCGTGAAGGGTCCACTAAAGCATTGTAAAATAAATCAAGAAAAACCTAAAATCACATTATTTTAACGGTAAAACATATATTTCCCAAACATAATTTGTAATTTATTTTATTACATCACTATGGGGTCATTATGATATCATAGAACACATTATATATTTAAACGATATTTAATTTTTACCCAAAACATCGACTATCTCAGAAAATTATGAGAAATATCCCATTGGATAATTTCGTCATACTAATTAAAAAAATAATATTCATTATGTCTAATTAGTCTTCTATGTAGTTGAATTTTTATATTAAATATAAAAACCGATATTTACTCAAAATTCAGGGTTTTTGACAAAAATAGCTTTCAAACCTTATTAAAAAAATCAATCGTATTGTAACGCCCCGACCCTAATTACCTAGAGTCGGTGCATTACTTCATAATATTGGCATGATCACAAGAAAGATCAAATCTCGAAAGACCGATTGGTTTAGTAGCCTTGGAAACACTAGATATATTCATAAGTTTTACATTACATCATAAAATCAAAAACTACTACTACAACATAATGTTTCCACAGTCCACACTACAATCCCCTCATAATATCCCTGCAGGTCATTCATAACTTACATATTCACTTCCTGGGAAAAATAAAACATAGAAAAGGGGTGAGCTCAAATGCCCAGTAAGGATAACAATATAGCGGAAACTTTCATCAATAAGAATAAACATTTAAGGCAATGTATAACTAAAACAAAAGCCTTTTAAACATGAACTTTCAACATGGTATGGCATAAATAAAATGAAATAATGCCATTTACTTATTCACATGGATATTCCACTAATCGAATAATCACATGAAAAAATAAATAACCACTTTCATAATGTTGGAATGCATAATGGTAAACGTTAATTTCTTTGTCTAGGCCTCATCCCAAGACCTAGGGGTTACTTCTAACCGGAACCCAACCCGGAGTGCCTCTAATAACCGGACACCAACCCGGAGTGCCTCTAATAACCGGACACCAACCCGGAGTGCCTCTAATAACCGGACACCAACCCGGAGTGCCTCTAATAACCGGACACCAACCCGGAGGGCATACTTTTACCAGTCCCTAACCTGGAGGGCTTACTTTAACCAGTCACCAACCTGGAGGGCTTACTTTTACCGGTCCCCAACCCGGAACATACTTGTTTAGCACATTCATCTGAAGAAAAGTTTGAAATATAACATAAACATTCGGGTTAAAACTAGCATACGAAATGTCAATAGTTTCACCATAAACTATGAATGGTATAAAATAGCACATCCACATTCAAACATATCACAAAACCTTCAATACAATATAGAAGTTTTGTATTATAATAAATCAACTTCAAATAATCTTAAAATCCATCAAAGGATGTTGACATAGATGAAATCAAAATTCTTTTAAAAGAAGTATCTCCTTTTATTTTGAAATCATTTAAGATCCATATAAAATAAAACATTTTCTTTGAAAATATTCTTATAAGCTTGTAAGGAAAGCTTCGACGATTTTATAACGGCGGAAAATAACCGCACCCGCCGTATAAGTTAAAAAAAACATTCTTACCTCAATTCTGTCGAAAAGGTTAAAAAGAACATTGTTTTGAAAACGACGGAAAGATTCCTTTATAAACCTCTTATAAAAAGTCAAACAAGGGTATAAATGACTTTAACCCATATTCTTGTAAATAGTAAAAATGTTTTGAAATACATTTCGAAGAAACATGGATGTGGATGATAACGAGATCCCAGTAGATTATTACGTATAAACAACCTCGGATAATGAAGAGATTGTGAAATAACCCTTACCTTGTACTTTTCCTTGGTTGTGGTAGGTTAACCTCCTGTATAATGGTGAAATAATTGTTATTAAATTATACAAGAATCATATATATTAATATGATATCATATATGATCTTTTAACATTTATTTGTTAATAATATCTTAGAATTATCGTCGTTTCGGGAGTTAACTTACTCATTTTCTTTTATATGTTTTGTTACATAAGCCATGGTTGTTGTATCTTATTCATATCCAGAATGATATACAGTCCTTAAACATCATTTTTAAATCATCAAATGATAATTATACTTGAATGGATACGATGGAGAATTAATCTCATCGCGTTCGTGGAGACGGTAGTCCGTACGTACGCACGAGCGACAATATCATTCTTTTGATATTAAAATAATATATAAATGGATGGTATATCATATATACAGAATCATTAACATGTTATATTTATTATTTACATGAGTTACACATCATTATTATACCCATCCAAATAATATTATATTGAATAACAATTACACCACGACGTGGAGACGGTAAGCCGTAGGTACGCACGTATGGTGACATGTTATTCAAAGGGTGGATAGAATACTGAATATGATTGTACCATATTTATAATAACATCACAGTATATGTGAGATACTGGAGTTATTATTTCAGAATGGTAAGAACAAAGGAAGAAGAAGTGGAAGAAGAAATGAACTTAGAAAAGGGTGGTGAAATCATTACCTCTTCTTCGGGTTCTTCCTTTTGATTTGATCAAAAGGGCTCCTTAGGTTGGCTTTATGATCAAACTAAGGCCTCTAGGTTGTATTGAGGGATGTTGGGAGAGTATTTGGGCAGAGTTTGGCCGAACCAAAAGGCTTTGAAGGTGTGAAGAAATGAGAAGGAGGAGTGCCCTTTTATAAGAGGGGTGAGGGGCACCTTTGGAAAAGTTAGAAATATTAATTTATAATAAATTCATATTCGGTTTAAAAAGGCTCCAAAGTTGACTATTAAAAGGATGAGGTGTGGATAGGTCGAAAACAACTCATCCAATAGAATTTAGACAGGTTTGGGTACTTATATTAACCTTATCTTTAAGTATTAACTCTAAGTTAATTAGTTTCACTTTTACAATGTCTCTTTGTATTTTTATATAATATGATTAATAAACTTACTATATACATCCAAGCGACCCCCAAGTTGTCCATTAATGAGGAACCTATCATAATATAAGTCTCTTGGCCGAACCTTAGATTTTTAGGAATTTAATATCAATTAATAATATAATATTTGTTTTAAGAACTCTTTTATGTCAATTTTGAAACTATTCAATAGTTGATTTTTGTGAAACTCATAACAGATTGATTACTTCGAACAAAGTCAATTAAATCAATCCTAATATATCATATTATCCTATAAAATTAGTTTAATTCATTAAAAGTTTCATATTATATTTATTTGGGTATTTATAATATCAATTATTTTAATTTTTCACTATTATAGTAATTACTGCATCATCATTGTGTCATAAATTAAATAAATTATTTAATGTCTAAAAATTATAAATAAAATATCATTATGGAGGAAATCTTTTTATCTTTCTAATTAATATTTATAATCGAAAATCAAACATGTATAACCCTATGTAAAAATTGTTCTTCTAAAAGATATATGCTTGTGTCATTTTTGTATTCATTTTGACTTAATTAAAATAAAGTGTCATTATCACTTACAAGTGGATCCATGGGGTCCCAAAATTGACACAAAGATGCCCATGGTCGACCATGTATCAACCAATAGGGTTAAGACACGTTTTAGGGTAATTTAGTATTATTATAATATTATTTTTTTAACCCTTATTTACCGGATTTACCCTTAACCATGGTAAATAAAATATTTACCGCAGTAATTATTCAAAATGTCTAAAAATAAAAGTTACCTATTTACACAATTTGAACATCCTGATTCCAAATATGGAATCCATTTTCCTAAATTCTAAACACAGAAGTGGCAGAAATTAATTTAAAATTAATTCCCGCTGTCAAAACAAAAAGCGTGTTTTTAAGAGATAATAACTATCAAAAGATTGACACTTGTTTATGTTCGGTTTAATTGTAAAATTATGTCCAATGACCAACATTATATTAAATGGTAAAAATATATTCTAAATATTCTTTAAAACCACTAAAATTCATAATTTATCACTATTAATTATTTTGATTAAAAAAGTTGTTTTTAATTAAAATTTAGTAATTTTCACTATTCATCAAAATATAAAAGTTATCCGAAAAGTACCAAAATTTCACCTTAGGCTAAATTCGATATTCCGAATCCAAAAATGAAGTCCATTTTCAAATATAAAATATATGTAATTTCAAAAAGTAGGTATTACTATTCATAACGGCTAGTTTGATCGGTTGTGGTGTGTGTTAAAACTCGACGTTGCGTACAACACACGCTACTGTTTTATTCAAAGGAAAGCGTACCGTGGAAGCTTGGGATGTTTCATTTTAAATTTGTTTGATGTCTCCATTTAGTCAAAAAGTTTAAAATATTGTATTTAAAAAGGTTTCACTATCAAAAGTTGATAAAAGTGCAATACTGAAAATGAATCTGTTCTTGCATTATGACTAAGAAACTCATAATATGGATTCTAAAATTATAAGGATTATATAAAGTTAAAAATGTAGTTAATGCTATTCATGACCTCTTTTAATGGCTTTTTTTTTGTAAGTCATGGTGCAATTGAACTCGGTGTTGCTTGTAGTGCAAGTTATTGAATTATTTTGAAGAAATAACACACTATGAAATCTTGGGGTGTTACATTCTCCCCTCCTTCAATAAATTGCGTCCTCGCAATTTGAAATTGTTCTTCGAAAATAAAAGGTTGAAAATAGATAATATATTTGTGGTAAAATCCACATCAGAAATTGGGTTACTAAAATTTAGTCTTAATATGAGGAAAAGAGAAATGAAAGGGTCACCACCAAATTATGATATCGATTAGGAGAACATTGGTGGCAATTAGAGATATATAATTGGAGGAAAAACGTAAATATTTATAGGTAGCGATTGAGGTCATCAATCACAAACAAGTGTATAATTGAGGTCCTTAAACTCATCAATCTATGATGATTTGAAGTACCATCGGTTCAACAAAATATAGGGTATTGGGATAACACATTTTTGACGTTTCAAAATATCTAAGTTGAAATCCCACATCGAAAAAAATGAATTAACGAGGCCTCTATTTAAAATAAAGAGTCGAAAGTATGAAGATTACCGAAAATAACACATACTAGGGTTCCATGTAGGAAAATATGGATATGGAAGAAAAATCTAACCATCAATTACCTGATGGAGAGTGGTAGAGAACATGGCTATGAAAAGGCCAACAATCCCAAAGCCATAAATTAGTGATGATTTAACGTACCATCTAGGAAAACATTTTTGTTCTAATTTGCTTTTCTTAATATTGAGGAATTTTTTATGAGATTGGCTAAGATCATATAGAGATATACTTACTTTATAATTAGAGTTTTATCCATTAATAAATTTCTATCACAAACTCATCTTTCACTCTAAAAGATAATTGAATGTAAAAAAATTCTATTTACACTATTCGTATAGGGTTCCAAAATAAACGAATTTATAATTCATCTACATGATCTTTTAATAAAAACTAAATTATTTAATCCCGGACATCTTATAGTCCAGTGGTAGGTGATACACCCTTGTCGCCCTTCGGTTGCGGGTTCAAGTCTCGCAGCCTTGCCGGACGCGACGGGTTGTCGCCCGACCTCCGGGTTGTCCTTTTATGGCAATCCAAAATAATCCAAACTAGAACTATCCAAAATACTTCTGTCCAAACTCATAGTCTAACATTTATAAGGAAGGTAAACATAATGTAGATCCTTTTTACCCCGTAATAGCATATGAATACCTTCATAATGTATTCTTTTAATACACTGAAACATCCTGATTTACCATAATCTTTATTGATTACATTCATGCTCCCTTATTCCATATAGAATTCTGGATATACTTCATCAATCCAAAAATGTTTTAAACCCCAACAATGATGGAATATACAAATCATTAATCAGTTCCAGGGTAGTCAAGAATATCCAATATAATTTATCCAAAACAATCACATATTATTCCAAAATCACTTCCTCAGTATCAGAACTATATTCTCTTAACCATATATTTTCCAAAAATTTATCCTGCTATTGAGTCACTTTTATTTGTTCCACACAATCTCAAGTCCTTAATGAAATAGTACTGCAGTACAATCCTTATATACTCCATGATTATTGTAACAAGTACATTGTTGATACAACACTCAATTGACATAATCAACATAAGAACTCTAATCATTCCTCTTCATCTGTGGTAGTATCATAACTTGATTATTATCCAATAGCATCATTTGCGTCATAGTCTGATGACTGGGACATAGGTTCGCGTAGTGTCCAAACTCCTTGCAAATGAAGCATTGTACATTTAAAACCATTTTCTTACCCTTGCAGTCACGTACCTTGTGCCCTTTTCCTCCACACTTATAACAAACTCCCATTCCTTTCAGGCAAGTTCCAGGGTGTTTCTTTCCACAGTTACCACATATGGGAAAATTCTTCTTTTCCCTTTTCCCTTTATCCATCTTTCTCTCTTCCATCCTTTTCTTCTCTTGATTCCCTTCAAAGCCATAGGACTCAGTAAACTCTTTACTTATCTTATCAACACATGATATTATTTCTTCATATGATGATAATACATGGGAGACTATTTCTCTTATAAATTCGAGCTTAAGACCATGAAAGATATGATCCTTCCTTCTCTTTGAATCATGTGTATTTCTGGAGTTCTCATTCCTTCTACTGGGCGCCATTTCTAAACAATGGCATAAACTAGATCAGTTTATGAATCAAAATACATAATTTCATACTTATAAAACACTTAACATAAATTGAACTATTTATGGATATAATCCATAATCATAAAAATGTTTTCTTTGAGGAAGTATATACTCATAAACCCTTCATAATGATTTGTAAAGAAAATGAGAGTTATCCTAAGCATATCCCCCGGGAGTGTCGTAACCAAGAGTGCAGCAAGGCCCGTTGTCGTGCACCAGTTCCCGTTCGAGTCTAGCTCAAAGCGGTGTTTTCGGGTTTTACCCCTAGGTACATCTGTGCCAGAGCCGCCTCTACCTGCTCGTATCCAGACAGGGATGTATTGCTCGGAAAACTCACAAAATCTCTACAATACCAAAATTCTAGGAAGTTCTTCTATACTAATCCTCAACGTTCATCTTAGGTCTACGTGCTCTAATCAGAGTTTATCTAAATCTCGCTTCCAAGGTTTGTACTAAACTTCCTCTGATACCAACTGTAACGCCTCGACCCTAATTACCTAGAGTCGGTGCATTACTTCATAACATTGGCATGATCACAAGAAAGATCAAATCTCGAAAGACCGATTGGTTTAGTAGCCTTGGAAACACTAGATATATTCATAAGTTTTACATTACATCATAAAATCAAAAACTACTACAACAACATAATGTTTCCACAGTCCACACTACAATCCCCTCATAATATCCCTGCAGGTCATTCATAACTTACATCTTCACTTCCTGGGAAAAATAAAACATAGAAAAGGGGTGAGCTCAAATGCCCAGTAAGGATAACAATATAGCGGAAACTTTCATCAATAAGAATAAACATTTAAGGCAATGTATAACTAAAACAAAAGCCTTTTAAACATGAACTTTCAACATGGTATGGCATAAATAAAATGAAATAATGCCATTTACTTATTCACATGGATATTCCACTAATCGAATAATCACATGCAAAAATAAATAACCACTTTCATAATGTTGGAATGCATAATGCTAAACGTTAATTTCTTT
The DNA here is from genome assembly GCA_963277665.1 of Viscum album. NCBI lineage: Eukaryota > Viridiplantae > Streptophyta > Magnoliopsida > Santalales > Viscaceae > Viscum > Viscum album. The sequence goes on along the minus strand of OY728123.1, from coordinate 1,808,889,882 downwards.
GTCTAGGCCTCATCCCAAGACCTAGGGGTTACTTCTAACCGGAACCCAACCCGGAGTGCCTCTAATAACCGGACACCAACCCGGAGTGCCTCTAATAACCGGACACCAACCCGGAGTGCCTCTAATAACCGGACACCAACCCGGAGTGCCTCTAATAACCGGACACCAACCCGGAGGGCATACTTTTACCAGTCCCTAACCTGGAGGGCTTACTTTAACCAGTCCCCAACCTGGAGGGCTTACTTTTACCGGTCCCCAACCCGGAACATACTTGTTTAGCACATTCATCTGAAGAAAAGTTTGAAATATAACATAAACATTCGGGTTAAAACTAGCATACGAAATGTCAATAGTTTCACCATAAACTATGAATGGTATAAAATAGCACATCCACATTCAAACATTTCACAAAACCTTCAATACAATATAGAAGTTTTGTATTATAATAAATCAACTTCAAATAATCTTAAAATCCATCAAAGGATGTTGACATAGATGAAATCAAAATTCTTTTAAAAGAAGTATCTCCTTTTATTTTGAAATCATTTAAGATCCATATAAAATAAAACATTTTCTTTGAAAATATTCTTATAAGCTTGTAAGGAAAGCTTCGACGATTTTATAACGGCGGAAAATAACCGCACCCGCCGTATAAGTTAAAAAAACATTCTTACCTCAATTCTGTCGAAAAGGTTAAAAAAAACATTGTTTTGAAAACGACGGAAAAATTCCTTTATAAACCTCTTATAAAAAGTCAAACAAGGGTATAAATGACTTTAACCCATATTCTTGTAAATAGTAAAAATGTTTTGAAATACATTTCGAAGAAACATGGATGTGGATGATAACGAGATCCCAGTAGATTATTACGTATAAACAACCTCGGATAATGAAGAGATTGTGAAATAACCCTTACCTTGTACTTTTCCTTGGTTGTGGTAGGTTAACCTCCTGTATAATGGTGAAATAATTGTTATTAAATTATATAAGAATCATATATATTAATATGATATCATATATGATCTTTTAACATTGATTTGTTAATAATATCTTAGAATTATCGTCGTTTCGGGAGTTAACTTACTCATTTTCTTTTATATGTTTTGTTACATAAGCCATGGTTGTTGTATCTTATTCATATCCAGAATGATATACAGTCCTTAAACATCATTTTTAAATCATCAAATGATAATTATACTTGAATGGATACGATGGAGAATGAATCTCATCGCGTTCGTGGAGACGGTAGTCCGTACGTACGCACGAGCGACAATATCATTCTTTTGATATTAAAATAATATATAAATGGATGGTATATCATATATACAGAATCATTAACATGTTATATTTATTATTTACATGAGTTACACATCATTATTATACCCATCCAAATAATATTATATTGAATAACAATTACACCACGACGTGGAGACGGTAAGCCGTACGTACGCACGTATGGTGACATGTTATTCAAAGGGTGGATAGAATACTGAATATGATTGTACCATATTTATAATAACATCACAGTATATGTGAGATACTGGAGTTATTATTTCAGAATGGTATGAACAAAGGAAGAAGAAGTGGAAGAAGAAATGAACTTAGAAAAGGGTGGTGAAATCATTACCTCTTCTTCGGGTTCTTCCTTTTGATTTGATCAAAAGGGCTCCTTAGGTTGGCTTTCTGATCAAACTAAGGCCTCTAGGTTGTATTGAGGGATGTTGGGAGAGTATTTGGGCAGAGTTTGGCTGAACCAAAAGGCTTTGAAGCTGTGAAGAAATGAGAAGGAGGAGTGCCCTTTTATAAGAGGGGTGAGGGGCACCTTTGGAAAAGTTAGAAATATTAATTTATAATAAATTCATATTCGGTTTACAAAGGCTCCAAAGTTGAATATTCAAAGGATGAGGTGTGGATAGGTAGAAAACAACTCATCCAATAGAATTTAGACAGGTTTGGGTACTTATATTAACCTTATCTTTAAGTATTAACTCTAAGTTAATTAGTTTCACTTTTACAATGTCTCTTTGTATTTTTATATAATATGATTAATAAACTTACTATATACATCCAATCGACCCCCAAGTGGTCCATTAATGAGGAACCTATCATAATATAAGTCTCTTGGCCGAACCTTAGATTTTTAGGAATTTAATATCAATTAATAATATAATATTTGTTTTAAGAACTCTTTTATGTCAATTTTGACACTATTCAATAGTTGATTTTTGTGAAACTCATAACAGATTGATTACTTCGAAAAAAGTCAATTAAATCAATCCTAATATATCATATTATCCTATAAAATTAGTTTAATTCATTAAAAGTTTCATATTATATTTATTTGGGTATTTATAATATCAATTATTTTAATTTTTCACTATTATAGTAATTACTGCATCATCATTGTGTCATAAATTAAATAAATTATTTAATGTCTAAAAATTATAAATAAAATATCATTATGTAGGAAATCTTTTTATCTTTCTAATGAATATTTATAATCGAAAATAAAACATGTATAACCCTATGTAAAAATTGTTCTTCTAAAAGATATATGCTTGTGTCATTTTTGTATTCATTTTGACTTAATTAAAATAAAGTGTCATTATCACTTACAAGTGGATCCATGGGGTCCCCAAATTGACAAAAAGATGCCCATGGTCGACCATGTATCAACCAATAGGGTTAAGACACGTTTTAGGGTAATTTAGTATTATTATAATATTATTTTTTTAACCCTTATTTACCGGATTTACCCATAACCATGGTAAATAAAATATTTACCGCAGTAATTATTCAAAATGTCTAAAAATAAAAGTTACCTATTTACACAATTTGAACATCCTGATTCCAAATATGGAATCCATTTTCCTAAATTCTAAACACAGAAGTGGCAGAAATTAATTTAAAATTAATTCCCGCTGTCAAAACAAAAAACGTGTTTTTAAGAGATAATAACTATCAAAAGATTGACACTTGTTTATGTTCGGTTTAATTGTAAAATTATGTCCAATGACCAACATTATATTAAATGGTAAAAATATATTCTAAATATTCTTTAAAACCACTAAAATTCATAATTTATCACTATTAATTATTTTGATTAAAAAAGTTGTTTTTAATTAAAATTTAGTAATTTTCACTATTCATCAAAATATAAAAGTTATCCGAAAAGTACCAAAATTTCACCTTAGGCTAAATTCGATATTCCGAATCCAAAAATGAAGTCCATTTTCAAATATAAAATATATATAATTTCAAAAAGTAGGTATTACTATTCATAACGGCTAGTTTGATCGGTTGTGGTGTGTGTTAAAACTCGACGTTGCGTACAACACACGCTACTGTTTTATTCAAAGGAAAGCGTACCGTGGAAGCTTGGGATGTTTCATTTTAAATTTGTTTGATGTCTCCATTTAGTCAAAAAGTTTAAAATATTGTATTTAAAAAGGTTTCACTATCAAAAGTTGATAAAAGTGCAATACTGAAAATGAATCTGTTCTTGCATTATGACTAAGAAACTCATAATATGGATTCTAAAATTATAAGGATTATATAAAGTTAAAAATGTAGTTAATGCTATTCATGACCTCTTTTAATGGATTTTTTTTTTGTAAGTCATGGTGCAATTGAACTCGGTGTTGCTTGTAGTGCAAGTTATTGAATTATTTTGAAGAAATAACACACTATGAAATCTTGGGGTGTTACATGTATTCTAAATATTATACTATCATTTATATTTAATAAAAAGTAATTTAGTAATAATATTTTATTAAAATATTTTTAATTTAAAAAATCCATTAATTCATCAAAAAAGATTTCTTAATGGAATATTAACTAAAGGTACAATTTGTTCTTTAAAAAATATTAAAATGTAACAATAATAAAATGAATGTATGTTCGTTATTATATACCAAAATAATGCACATAATCATATTGTTAAGGTCTTGTAATATAACCACTTATTACACCTACATAGGACTGAAGGGTAAGGTGTACAATGGTGACCGACTCTTGGGGTGGCCCAGATAAAATCGGTCAAGTGGTAATCTCTATCAACATCCACTTCTCCCGTGGGAGGTTTCATTCGAGTTTAAAGCATTGATTCTCGGTTCGGGATTGGTCAAGAGTGAAGCTCAATGACTTCACCTCATTTCCTATCACTAAAAAATGGGCTTCATATGGAGTAATTCTACAAGATTAGGCCATCGATTTCTTTTTTATAAGTAAATTCGACTTGTTACAACCCAATATTTATACTAATCTTGTGATCACAATTTAATTTCTATATTTGTAATGGTGACAATTCATAATGGTATTTTAAAATCCAAATATGTAAATCCAAATATGATCTTGTGTTATATAACCCCTTTACATAATAAGATATTTAGTTAGATCAAGAGGAATTACCATTAATAAATGTTTGGGTCATTATAATCTTCCCCTTATGAACCAACTCCCTCGAAATTTCATTTTACATTCTATTCCGCAAACAAGTGTGGGTACTTTTCCTTCATTTCCTCCTCCAGTACCCATGTTTCCTTTTCGTACTTATGGTTTCTCCCTAGTACCTTGACCATGTGGGTAGTCTTGTTACATAGAACATTATATCAATGATCCAAGATCATCACTAGATGCTCCTTGTAAGAAATATCATCCTCTAACTAAACCACCACTAAATATATTACAAGTAAAAGGTCTAGTATGTACTTCCTTAAGAGGGATTCATGATATAAATCATATACCTGTGCTATGGTAGGTGGAAGTTCTAGTCGATAGGTCGTAGCCCCAACATGATCTAGAATCTAATAGTGGCCGATATATCTAGAACGTAAATTACCTTTATTTACAAACCTTATTACCTTATTCTATGAAGATATGCATAGAAATACCATGTCTCCAACATTGAACTCAAGGTCTTTTCGATAGTTTTCTGCATAAATCTCCTATTGACTTTGGGCTGCCTTGATATGATGCGGAATGGTTTTCACCTACTCTACTGATTCATTGACCATTTTAGTTCCTAGTAGCTTACGCTCACCAACATCATCCCAACATGGCTGTGTTCGGCACCTTTTCCCATAAATAGCATCATATAGAACCATTCAGATGCTTGAGTGGAAACTGTTATTGTAGGAGAATTCAACCAGAAGAAGATGTTGGTCCCAAACTCTTTTAAATTTCATAGAATATAAACATAACATATCATCTACTGTATTAATAGTTCTATAAAATTGTACATCATTTATAAGATGATAAGCCATATTGAAGTTTAGTCCCATGTGTAGATCATGCTGGAGACTATTACAAAAAATTGATGTGCATCTCATATCACGATCAAATACAATAGATTGTGGTACTCAATTTAGCCTTACCACTTTTTTGTTGTCAATCTGTTCAAGTTGATCCAATTATAAGTCCTCTCAAATCACAATAAAGTGATTTGTCTTCATAAGACGATACACAATGAACCATATAGTATTGTTTCCTCGAGATGTCCTTGGAAGTCTTGTAACAAAGGACATGGTAATGTTCTTCCATTTCCATGTTGGTACGGGTAGTGGTTTCATCATCTCCTTATACTTTTGCCTCTCATACTTCACTTGTTGACATACCTGGAACTTTGTTGTATATTCAGCAATGTCCCCTTTCATATTTTCCCAGAAAATGTTTTCTCAATGATCCTAAATCATTTTGGTGCTCCCTTGATTAGTATAGAAGTTTGATCTATGTGTGCCATTTAGAATATCCTTTTTTATCTCCGGATCAGGAGACACATATAATCATGACCCAAATCTCACTATTCCATCCTTCTCAACCATGAACTATAACGATTTCCCATTTGTGATAGCTTCCACCCTTTTCATAATTTCCACATCCTTTCTTTGACCATCCTTTATTTTCTCCATAAGGGATGGTTGAGAAATCATTTTTCAAAAAGATTGATGATATTCCTCCCTTAATGATTCTCTTGTACTTCCTCTAAAATTCTAAGCAGATTTGATAGTTTTCAATTCTAATCATGGATTAAGATGCATGATCCCTTCTACATAGAGCATCTGCCTCCATGTTTACCTTACCAGGATGGTAGTGTATTGATTAGTCACAATCCTTCATGAGATCTGTCCATCTTCATTGGCGCATATTATGCTCTTTTTGTGTGATTATATAATTGAGGCTCTTGTGATCAGTATATATCTCTCACTTATCTCCATATAGATAATGCTACCTGATTTTCAAGGCAAGGATCATATCCTCCAATTCCATATCATGTGTGGGATAGTTTTTCTCAGAGATTATCTGCTACCTTAAGGTGTATGCTATCACTTTAACATTTTTATTAGAACACACCCTAATCCCTTCTTTGAAGTGTCATTGTACACCACAAATAGTTCTCCACTTATTGGCAATGTGAGTAATGGTGCAGGGAAAATCCTCCTTTTTAAATCCTTGAATCTCTCTTTGCATTCATCACTCTAAGAGAACAATACTCCCTTACATGTTATCTTGGTATGAGGGTTGGACCCTCGTGAAAAATTCCTCACAAATCGACAATAATATCAAGCTAACCCCTGGAAGCTATGTATATTTGTTACTGATGTTGGCCTCAACTATCCTTCAATTATAGCTATCATGGAGGGCTCCATAGATATCCCATTTCTTGTGATGATATGGCCAACTAATGAGACCACCTTCAACAAGAATTCACACATTCTATACATCGTATTGAGTTTATCCTTTCTCAAGGGCTCTAGTATAGTGCTTAGATACTCCTCATGATCTTCTATGTTTTTAGAGTATATAAGAATATCACATATAAAGACTACCACAAATAGATCAAGTTAAAATTTAAAGACCCTATTAATCATGTCCATGATAATTTCTGAAGCATTGGTGAGTTCTAAAGTCATTACTAGGAATTCATAGTTCTCGTAACATGTACGAAAATTAGTCTTGGGGATATCCTCCTTCTTCACCCCTACTTAGTAATATCCCGACTGTAGGTCCACGTGGAGAAGTATTGTACACCACATAGCTAATCAAAACATTCATCAATTTGAGGCAGAATATACGTCATATTTTTCATGATTTAATGGAGATTTGGATAATCAATGAAAAGGTTCATTGAAACATCCTTCTTCTTGGATAAGTGGACTGGGGCTCCCCATGGTGATGTACTTAGGTGTAATAACCATTTTTCTAGATTTTCCTGTTGTGGTTTCATCAACTCCACAACAGCCATTCTATATGGAGTCTTGGATATTGGCAAGGCCCCATGTATAAGGTAAATTGGGAATTCAAAATAATTTCTAGAATGATGACCAGAATACTCATCGGGAAACCCTTCAACAAATTCCCACATAATAACCATGTAATCAAGGATGGTTGCATCATTAGACTCAATCATCGGATCCAGATACATGTGCTCATAGAGTATTAATATCCACTCTTGAGATGATGGTGCTAAAGAAGAGTCATCTTCCTCCTTGCACTAGTATAGAATCGGGGGGTCAATTCTCAATATAGATATTGATTTCCCTTTCACAGATATTTATATTGGCTTTATATAAGGAAAGCAAATCCATGCCAAGAAATTCATCCAATTTTATCAAAGAGAGAATGACGAGGTTCACTAGGAATCTCAATACACAAATTATGACAAGGGAGGAGTTATATTCATGGGATGAAATGATTTCCCCATTTTCCGTAATCACTAACATAATTACTTCCATATCTTATGGTGGTGTTGGGATTGTTCTACTAAGCATTAATGATATAAAATAATGCATAGAACCAGAATCAAAAAGTGCATTCACTATTCTTGAATGAATAACTAGCATACCTTTCACCACATCATTGTCTGGGTTCACTATGGTGGTAGTGATGGACAAAATATCACCCTTTCTACCTTGGAGATTTTTGGTTTCCTCCAAAAACCCTTGGTATAGGGCACTAATTTTCAAAGTTCCATGTTTATTTGTAGTTGAAGCAATGAAGAATGCATTGAGGGTCGAACGAAGGATTCCTTTCCTCTATTGCTTTCATGGGTTTCCCTTTTTGGTAGTTAATGGCAATGTAACATTATCTTCCACACCTAAATCATTTCCTCTTATCCTTCAGGAAATTTATGGGGTGCTTCTTTTCACACCATTTGCAAGTGGGGTGCTAGATCTTCTTATCGCCATTGGATTTATCCATCAGACTGATAGTATTTAAGTCCACCTTATGCTTATTATCCAAATGATACCACTGCTATTCGCTGATATACATTTCAACATTGAGGGCACATCGAAAAATTCTCTCATACCTATAAATTTCAAGGATCGCTAGTAATTTTTGTAGGCTATGTTTTAGCCCACTAAAGAAGTGGTAAACCTTGAATTTTGGGGTAACTACAATGTTAGAGGCATATCATTCAGGGCTTGTGATGTATTCCTTATACGCTCTGATGGATTCGTCATCTTTTAACTTGAGGGAAAGGATGTCCATTTCTATATTATGTCAGTGGGTGTCAAGAAAATATTTATTGAAAAAACATTTCCAGAAATTTATCAATTCCAACACCACGATCTCCTACTCAGGCTTTGTATTTTTTTATTAATTTCAACCATTTATCTTCTTTACCCTATGTATGATAAACAACCAAAAGAACATTATCTTGTTCCGAACATTGAAGTATGGGGAAGATCATTTCAATGGAGTTGATCCATTTTTCAAAAAAATAGCGGATCATATGATCCATTAAAAGTAAAAGGACTTTGTCTCATGAAGCTCTTAGTTGTGACTTATTGTTTTTTGGGGGAGGGATGAAAGTATTTTTTAACCATGTTTATATTCAAATCATGGGTTAACTAAGAGTGTATCAGGAAAAGGTTTACAGTTTCTACTCCCATCGGATTGAGGATCTCATTAGAATAGTCATCAAATTGATCATCACATTGGCTGTTAGCCGGAGTCATCTTATTAGCATTCATTGGCAGAAATAAAAGGAAATTTAAGGGTAACACCTAAAGGTTATTCCAATTACACAAATGGATGACATATAAATAACTTTTATTTCCTCAAATTATAAATCTATAAGCTTCAATATATGTAAACCATGATCTAATTTCTATCATATATTCTTAGGGGAATTTTTTTATTCCCTTAAAAATGGTTCACACTAAGCTTGTGAATTTACCAAATAATATCCTCCAGGAGTGTCATAACCAAGAGTGCAGCAAGTCCTGATGTCGTGTACTAGGATAACCCAAGTCAAACTTGAAACTCCATGTCATAGTTTTCACTCCTAGGTACATATGTGCGAGAGCCTCCTCTACTTTCTCATATATAGAAAAATTGTATTTTCTTGATAAACCACTTACTCAATACTCAAAAAAATTTAGGGATATTATTATTATACAAAGTATTGTCGTTAAGTATCTCACTAGGGTTTCTTAATCCTAATTCAAAAAATAACAAACATATCCTCTAATACCTACTATAACAACCCAGGTCATTATTACACACATAAACGTGATTTATTACATAAACACTTTACATTATAAAACGTTGAAGATCAATAGTTCAAGTTTCTTTGGGGCTTAGAACATTACATAACCACTTAAAACATGAAACCCAACATCTTTATTGAAAACATCACTTATATGAATATTACATTCCCCCGTACATAGCATTTAATGGGATAACATGAGTATATTCATAAAAAAATGGTGAGCTATAAAGCCCAGTAAGGGAGTAAAAAAGGATTAAAATGAAAAATACATTACATGTTACTCAATACAAATATCAATAGATCATATGAGAAACATGAACATAAATTCATTATATAGAATGATTATCATAACATGGAAATGTAGAAACAATACTTAACATGGTATTTGCATGAGCCAAGGTTAATTCCACATGGATCATTATTAAACACTTATTTTAATTTAATTAGAATAATTAAAACATTATTTCACTTGACGTATTATGATGATAATCTCTACATAATGCATTAGAGACCTATCAGGGTGCACCCTTCTTAAACTTTTCATTTCATGCATAAGTGTGCCACGTGGATCCTACAACATGGAATCATTAAACATCATAATTTATTTTAAGATAAAGAAATGTGGAATAAATACCTAAAACTCTATAATCAATTTGTAAATATTCATAAGGGTGATTACCCTTGATAGAGAAATGGCCATGGTATTCACTACACAAAAGCTATGGCTTGGAAAATCACGGTGCAATTTCGACACCATAACGACATGACATAAGAAATAATAAAAAAGTTTTATGATATTGAAAGGGGTTTCTAATCATATTTACATGAAATTAACTTTAAAAGGGTGACATAGATACATATACCAACATATTTAATGGATTATAGATATAGAATACAAATGAATGTTTTAAATGTAAATGATAAGAGGGAGATTCCTTACGGAATTTCGCATGGTAATGGGTGTGAATAGAAGAAACTAATGAGAGAGAAAGGGGTATATAATAATTAAAACATATGTATGGATGTATGGTGGAGGTGAGAAACCATACCCCAACATTTACAGTTGAAAATAAAAGGTCATAAAAATATTAATAAACTTGGATAAAATGAGAAAGGAAGGAATCCCTTACATGGATGTGTGATCGCAAAGGCTTGGGAGGGGATTTAGATAGGCTTCTTGGAAACGTGGGTAACCTTGGGAGGATTAAATAGAGATGAGTGAAGAGGTTGTATAAACTTAAAAGGCTTTTATTTAAGAGTAAGTAGTAGATTGGGTGGGTTTATATAGGAAAGAAGAGGGAATTCTTTATTATTTATGTTTGGGACACCACACATTAAACAAATCAAAACCATAAACTAACACATGGTTTTTTCCAAATGGGGTGGAAAAAATTATTTTATAAGGTCAATGGCCTATATTCTTAAAATAATAGGGTTGATTATATGGCGGTCAGTCACACTCCTAAGGAAATCAATTTTAAAAGTTATAATGTTTTATAAGTCTTGAAGGGTCCACTAAGGAATTTTAAAATAAATAAAACAAACCTAAAATCATATTATACTAATGGTAAAACAAATATTGGCCTAAAAGAATTTTAATATTATTTTTTTACATCACTATTGAGTCATTATGATGTTATAAAATACATTATATATTAAAATGGTATTTAATTTTTACCCAAAAATTCGACTGCAATAGAAAATTATGAAAAAATTACATTTGGAAAATTTTGACATCCTGATTACAATAATAATATTCATTTTATCTAAATAATTATATATATATATATATATGAATATTTACATAAAAACCCTACATTTATCCAAAATTCATGGGTTTTGAAAAAAACAGCTTTTAAACCCTAATAAAAATTTCAATTGTATTCCTAAAAATTATATGATATTATTATTTAATAAAAAGTAATTTTGTAATAAAATTCTATTAAAATATTATTTAATTCAAAAATACATTAATTCATTAAAATAGATTTCATAATTGAATATTAACTAAAAATACTATTTGGGATTTAAAAACTATTTACAACATAATAAAAATAATAAAATAAATTTATATTTTTTATTATATTCAAAAATAACGAACATAATCATAAAGCTAAGGTCTTGTTGCAAAACCCCTTATAACACCCACATAGGACCAAATGGTAAGGTGTGTGATGGTTATAGACTCATGGGGTGTCTCGGATGACATCCCTCGAGTGGTAATCACTATCAACTTCCACTTCTCCCGTAGGCAGTTCCGTTCTAGCAAAACGTGTTGAAGCTTTGCTTGGGCTTGGTCAAAAGCGAACCCCAATGATGCCACCTCATTTCTGAGCTCTAATAAATGGGTTTCGTATGGATAAATTCTACTAGATGAGGCCATCTAATCATTTATCTAGGGAAATTGGATTTGTTAAAGCCCTATATTTATACTGATCATGTGATCGATGTTTAATGGCTATATTATCAACAGTCACAATTCATAACGGTATTTTAAAATCCAAAAACATAAATCTAGGGAAGTGAATATGTTATATAATCATTTTACTTAATTAGACAATTAATAAGATCAAGAGATTTTTCTATTTCTAAAGGTGTGGGTTGTTACAATTCATCTATTAAAATGGTAGTGGTAGGGTTGGGAAAAACATAGAATATCCACATGTTAAGAAAAATCTCCCACATTATAAATTTCTGAAAAAAAGGATCAAAATTTTTGTATGAGGCATGTAGTAGAAGAAAAAAATTCATAAATTTAATATATTAATGATACGATCAACATCATAAAATCTTATCCAGTATAATTTTATTTTAGTTACAACCCAGAGAACTCGTATAAATTAATTTTATCAAAAAAATGTAAATTGAAATCATACCTCTTTAGATTTATATTAGAAATTAGTTACACTCATCATTATAGATAAAAGCTCAAAGTAATCGATCTTAGAACCATTTAAATCATCCATATGAAATCTATAATATTTTCTAATCATCAATCTATGATCTGTGAGTGCTTGTGTGAAGAATTGAAGGCTCTTTCCGTGTTGAAATTAGCGCAAAATTATTTTCCTTCGATCCACATGGGATAACATGGATTATAATACCCCAAACCTGTGTCACTCTATCTAGTACTTTTGAAGGATGATACGAAGCCTCTCAAATTATTTGGAATGAATAGTCCCATTAATTTGGTCATAATTTGGAATTAATAGTTAGGTTCATCTTATTAAAATTATTTTTACAACCTATATTAATTTAACCCTTCATTTGACACCCAAAATAAAAATTATGTAAATGGAAATGTTTTGAAAACAACATATGAAAATTATCACTTACTTGTGATAATTAAATAATGTTATGTGATAAATATGATTAACTAAATCAAGTCATTTCCCCTATATAAATATTTTATGAACCTCAAATATTAAATATTTAATTTTTTTTCATAAAATATAATTATTAATATTAAGTAAATTACATGTGAATATAATAAGTTAATAAATTCAGTGGTTATTATTCTTAAATTTAATAATATTGAGTTAATTAATTTCCTTTGTGGTCATATAAACATGGAAATTACCTTGACATCAATACAGGGATCACCAAATCCTAACATCATGTTCACTAGCATTGGTCATTCTACTGAATACATTTTATTTGTGACCCTATAGGCCTTTATCTAGAGATTATTGAGTGATACTCACAAAACAAAAGTGTATTCTAGGAACACATAAAATGCTCTAAGGAGTAACGGTTTAATCAGTGAAATGAAAACCTTTGATTTATATACATCATGAAATGTAATATATTCATCATGTGATATCACATAAATAAGGATACACACATCATGTCATCATTTTCTATTAGATTATAGTTTCTTTATATTACTGGATAGAATTACATTCTTCTACCATTTCCCATGATTTTATAATGGTTATACCATTATTATAAACTGGGTTCATGACATCTCTTACATTCAGAAGCGACAAATTCAATCTTGACTATTCAATCAAAATCATGCCACTAATGATTCCCCTAAGAAAAACAACCACACCATGACCTAAATTCAATAGTTTTTTTCATCCATCATATTACATAGTAAAATGAGACACAATTATAATGATTTCATTTAAGGAGAAAAATATACATTTTCATAGATATTAAGAACCAATAAAACAAAAAACATGTGTTCTCCCAATAGGAGGTCCAATCCTCATGATCTCCAATACTCAGGATCACAAAGTGTAATGTTTTTGTGAATATGTTTCAATGATTGTGATCCCCCACCACCGGAAAGTCAAACCTCATACGTGACTAGTTATTTTGATCTATCTAGACCATGTGATATATGTTTAACATTAATTTCATCATTCATTATGGTTCATATTATAACTGAGAACTTTATAACCTTTTTACATGAAAAAAATATATATGAAAATTACTAAGTAAAAAAGGGTACACATAAATATAAACACCACTATAGTAATAATAGTTCAATAATAACTAATTATATACATGATATTATAATCGAAAAGTAATTTTCATGTTGTTATAGGGAACCCACCTTTACAACACTCCCTATTTAACTGGATCTAACTTTTTAGCAATCAATCGATTATCTTTCACATTATATTATCATTATTGTTCTTATTTATGAATTTATACATTGGATCTACCATATTGTCTTACATAGTTAATATGTTATCTATAAATTCACCTCCTTATGTGTATATTCACATGATATGATATCACAAAGTAGAAAATTTTTATCCTCCTCGAAAATATTAAAATCAATACTTTTACATTTATAGTATGTTTATAAAAAAATATTATAATAATACTTTTCTTAAGGGGTGGAAGCAAAGAAATGGAAAAAATCATTATGTGTTCTTATAATGCTTCTTTAACAACATTTTAATCCTCAACATTATCAGTATTTATAGATATGGGATCAAATATAATTAATGCTATTCGTTTGGCCATTTAAAAATCTAAATATATTTTTATAGGTTATTTACCCAAATGAATGTATATATTCCCAATAAAATTTGTTTTAATTCCACTCTATGTTCCATGTACATACCACTTGTACTATCATATGAATAATTTGATAGATATGAATGGATCCTAGGTATTTATCCATGATATAACATTTATCTTACAACCAAAATGTATATATTGAAAATATCTAATACATATTTGACATATGTCTTAAATCCATCATATGTGGATATGAAATTATACTCAACATTTTAATCTCCTTATATATGTCATATATGTCTTCTTGGAGATATTTATGACATTTTTCATTATTAAAAATTATCTATAAAATTATTTCAATAAATTTTATGTATATTTACAGTAAATTGGACTAAGAAACCATTAGATCTACACCAATAGACCTTGTCCCTGGGAACGTGGGTCTTTACATTCAGTAAATACTTAGAGATATATTATTATTATAGTCTTAAATATCTATAATACTAACTAAATATTTTTCATATTTTATAAATATATTTTTAATTTAAATATTGTTGTTCTACTACTAACCAATTATAGACACCTAGAATATTTTGTTTCAAATGAATATTCCATGATTACAAATCCCGCAATAATACTTAAATTGAACTCTACAACACAATTATCTTATCTACATTTTTTGGTGTCAAAATTCATTTTTTTCATTTGAAAACCATATAAGAAAGTGATATTGTAATCAAATGACTAATATAATTATCATATATTGTTTTTATGATATGATTAATTTAAATTGATTTAAGCATGACGTTCAGTCCAATGTTTTTTTCTTTGACTATGTCTAGATATTACTACTTAAGCCTTTTAGCTATCAACCATAACTTATTCAAATAAACATCACCATCCATATATTTTTTCTCTTTAATACCCACCATTGTCTCTAGATATGAAACATTAAAAAATACTATGCACATGATCTTTGGTACTAGGAATCAAATATTGAATTCATATAGACATCTCAGTCATTGCTGATTTCAATTTATTTCTTTTATATAGAAATAATTATTCTCAATGAATAATGTATCAGTCTCCATGGTGAATATAAAACAACAAATATTGTAATAATATTCATATATTTTATGTGTCACTAGAAAAATTCCTTTTTAAAAGATCTTATGGAACATGAAACTATACCAACTAATTTTTCATCATCACTACCAAATTCACCCAACTAAATATTTTCTTCTACTATCTCAAATAGATATGTTCTCCCCATTAATGAAATATAGTATATCACTAGACTATCACTTTTCTATCTTATTGATTTAAATAATATTCTATAATAACTTTTGGAAAATAATAGAGATTCACTTTGTGTTCTACCTGATTCATGTATTTTTATTTACATAACAAACGTTTTTCATATAAGCACTTGATAGTATGAAATAATTTATTATTTTAATTATATAAATAATATGATATCCATTTTTCAATATAATTGGAAAATGGTTCTGGGTTATTTATTCTGTTTTCATGGGATTTCTTCATAAGATATTGGATGATTTTACAATTCATATGAGTCTCATCATTATAGATTCTTTTAACAATAACATGACTTTCATGTGTATAATAAATTTATCATTTATTAATTTTCCTATGCTATGTTTCAATTACTAATGTTTTCATGTAACACAGTCCATTTATCCTCTTACAAGAATCATAGTTTTAATGTGTATAAGTAAATATGATTTTAGGAATAAATACAGTCTACATATGTAATGGTTGATGAATGTATAGTTGATATATTATTCAACACATGATACTAAATAATCGTGTATCATTTAAACATTCATGTTTATTAATTCATGTTTTCATTCACTAAAAATCATAAAAAAACTAAAGATGTTTAAGAATTTACTCTTATCTTCTCCCTAGAATATTTCATTCTCTCTTTCTAAACTATCTATCAAACAACTGTGGTAGAAATCTATTCATAATTGTTTATTTTTTAAAAACTAAATAATTAAATGTGTCAATAATACCTATATTTTGAAGATCCCACATTGTATATGGATCGTATTTATTTCCAATTTATATTCATTTTTTTCAATGGAGATTAATTAGAAAATAATATCTCATTGTGGTCAATATGATTATGTGGTTCCAAATTTATTTGAGGTTGATCAATGACCTCGATTCATGATAATTTGAGAAATACATGTTGAAGAGTTTGAGTTTCATGGTGGATTATGGAGAATCATTATGGATTCAATAGTTCAAAATTGATGACATGGTTGTATATTTATCCTTGTAAAAATTGAATATACTTTACTGATTTATATTTAAAAAATATCATACTTTGTTTAGAGAATATGTGATGCAAGCCTTATAAAGGAATGGAGGAGTAATGGTGTTTCTAGTCATATGTAGTTTTTATTGGAATGAAAGATGTTGCTGAAATATAGTGAAGTTTCAATACATTCCTTGGGAAATATGAATATGTTTATGTTAGTCAATCAAAGACTATCTTTCATGATATATAAGGTTCATCATGAATTCAATAGATTATTAAATAAGATAGATGATAGAGAAGCAACAAGAGTGTTCTTACCGAAGAATATTTTTAAGGTTGTGTCATTTCCCAGTGTTTTAAAACTTTTAGGGACTCAAAATTGGGAGTATAGTTTGTGGAAAAGGAAGAAGTTTCTGAAAATGAGTTCTAGAAACATTGTTCAAGGACAACAAAGGACAGTTCGAAAACAACATAAATGGTACGTGGAGTGGTGAATGATAATAGCCAAAGGAAGGATCTCACATAGAAGAGCTATGTGGATTGTGGAGCATAGTATGTGGACCATGTAAGGGAAAAAAATTTCAGGAGTAATATAGTTCATTGGATGAATCATCCATTGTGGTGGAAGAAAGGTAGTATGTGGACCATGAAGGGAAAATGGTTCATGGGATATATGAAGTATACAGTGACGGATGAGCCACATAATATCATTAGGAAAATCATATTAGAAATGTTTTTTTTCTATTAGACTATATAAAGACCGATAATCATATCCTTAAAAGAGATATATTTTTATAATAAAATGTCATCCCTGGTGGAATAATTCTTCTATGTTCATAATAGTTCTCAGGGAATAAATTTCAAACATATAAGGAGTTATTGTGGGGAACTGTAACTCAAAAAAATTAAGGGATCCATAAAGGAGAGTCAGTCCATAGATCAAGGGGATTTCATAGAACAAAAGAAGTTCATGGAGAAAAGAGTATGTCCAGGAATCGAAAGTAGTCCGTAGAAGTGAAGATAGTCCGTGGAAGGAGAAACAATCCATATAAGAAGAAACAATCTGTAGAAGAAGAGGTGGTCAACAGAAGTAGGGATGACCCTCAAAAGATGAAGCTGTCTACAGAAGTAAGGATTGTATATGGTGCATTGATGGTACATGTGGCATTAGTTGTTTGTGAAGTTGAGGCAACTTGTTAAAGAGAATCATGTTCATGAAGCACTCATGCCACATAGTGGAAAAAAGTTTGATGTGACAGTTCAAGTCAATCATTCATGATAATAATTACCTAGAACAATTAAAAAGGATAGTTCATGAAGGATAAATATTAAATAAACATGATAGGTTTTTACACCATCATCATGATTTTTGATGAATAAAGGGAGATCAAGAAAATGATACACTATTATATATTATTATATGTAAAAGTAGATGAAAGAGAGTGGCCAATTTATAACAATTTATATAGGCCATGCTAATTTTTTTGATGCTATGTTGATCTTATTTTCATTGATTTATTAATCAAAAAGGCATTTTGTGATTCTATCCAGAAGAATAATAATAGATCTTAGTGAAGTTGGTTTAAAAAAGTAAAGTGATAATTACAGAAGAAGGCTTGGTTAAAAAATTGTAATCAATTGATTATAATTTGGGTTATATATAATTCATTTCACTAGCCTATATCACATTCATATTATTGTGGCTTACAAAATAAGATGATCATGAAGCTTTTAGGTTGATGATGATAAAAAATAAGAGGAGATTCTTGTATGTTGTTGTGTAGGTAAAAAACTAATGAAGAAGGTTTTGTATGAACAAATATGAACTGTGTCATTAGTTAGGAATCAATTGTTCAAGGATATTCTTGGTGTTACATACCATTATCAATAACAATAATACTATCTGGGGAGGCAGTATAAAGATCTATCCAAGAAATGTAAAACAAACACTATTGGATTGTTTCCAAAGTTATTCATGAGTATAAGGGTATATCCTACTTGTTGTAACCAGCCGAAAGGATTATTTTCTAGTGATTATGTAGTTAGGAATATTTCTGACCATCCTAATGATGTAGCTACCCTTTTTGGGTAGTATAACTTGTGAAAATATAATGTTCTACCTTTTATTCTATTATATACTTCCATGGGATAGGGAAATTATAATAATATAATCATGATTCTAATAGTTCTAAGAGACACATTGTTAAAAATTTTAAATTGGATTAAAAAGTCCCCCATATGGATTCACCCCCCCCCCCCCCCTCAATGTTAGGTATATTCCAAACCAATCCTCTCAATTAGTATCAGAGGCAAGGTTTACCTATGTTGTATTTTCAATAGTGAAGCTATTCTCATTTGTAGACTTTATTTCCATTCCTAAGACAACAATAACGTGCATTTTTTGTGAATATTTAGTTATCTATGGGAAATATTTTATATCTACCAATTCCATGATGAACAAGAGAATGAAAGAGAAAAGGAAGTTGAAAAAAATACCACATTATCTAAAGAAGAAAAAATCTAAATTTCTCCATTGCTTTCTGGAAATGAAATCATATCATACTTGGATGGTAATGAGCACGTGGCTAATGTTACCATAATGAATATAGATAACCATCGAACCTCTTATAATAACGGGTTTTTATTTAGTGCATTTACAATAATTCCTAAATATGAAAATACGAGCACAAGTGGTGATGATGATCAATCGAGAACTTCTCAAGTATTTTCTGTTGATAGATTAAGAGTTACTTTTCATGATATTATAGAATAAATCACATCCCGTATTTATGTAGTATTTAAATTTATATAGGTAGATATCAGCCAACTGGAAGAAGAAAGTGATGTTTTGAGGAGGTATTGAAATAAAAAATGAATTTTTAAAGCTCCCCAGAAATGTTGGGACCTTTTAAGCAATAAAGAGGGCACATGAAATAAGTTCTAGAAAATATCTCAAATAAGACGAAGAGAATAATGAATTCAGAAGGAATCTAGAAGAAAATATCCATGTACATGAAATGATATTTAAAAACAAAAATTATTTTAATGGTTTTCAAATATAAGAAATATCCCATAAGATCAAGTAACATGACTCTTGGATTTATAAGGAATTTATTCTTCATGAAAACGAAGTTGAAAGAATGGAGAAGGATTGTGAAGAGAATATAATTATGATTAAATATCAAAAAAACATCCTAAATATGAATTGAAAAGAATTGGAAGCTCAATTGGACAATATTGAAAATACACATATTGACACTTCAAAAAAGAATGAAATAGTTTATACTGGTAAACAATTGTCATTGGAGGATTCTAAGGTTGAAGACATCCCACATGTGATATGAAGATCATGACATCACTCAATAATCTATCACAATAAGAAAAAAAGATGCAGTTACCATATATACCATCTAGAAATACTATTTCCATAATGATTGTCATGAATAATATAGGTTGTAAATCAAAATATGAACATGTATGGATGAACAATGGAGAGAATTATTTGGCCACCATGACTTGTGTGGATAGGAAAAAAATGTGGTTGTTTATTACCCACATAAATCACAAAAAAATAATGAATGAGACCAAACAATATGATATAGAAAATATCAAAAAATAATGATTTCTGGGTCAATATTTGTGCTCCAACATATTTGGTGACTATTCATTAAATTATTGATATAATCCTAAAAATTTAAATGCACAAAGGAAGCCAATTTTACGTGTGAAGAATCTAGAGCAGAAGAATCAACATCCACTACTCCCGAAGCATATTTATACTACATATAGATTTAAAATGCTTTCTAAAATCTATAATGTATGCAACGTAAGTGGTCATAGGGTTAATTCATGCTTATCTCAACATTTATTTAAAGTTGATAAGAAAAGAAGATCACAAAATATGGAAAAGAAAGAAGAAGCATCCTTAGGAACTAATTAGAAGAATGGTGAAAAAAAATTCCACCACGAATATTTGAAGAATCAAATGTTAGGAGGACATGGATTCTAAATCCAGTAAAAGATAGGGCATTCAAAATAGATACTATGTGGGATGACACTCAGAATAATCCATATTTGAAATCGAAATTTGTGCCATGGTTCCTAGTAATATGTACGTTATCTAGCTCGAAGGCACGAAAATAATAAGGATACTTAAAGACGAACAAGATAAGGCTAGTGAAAAATGAAATTAAAATTAATCAAATTATGAATAAAATGGGAATGAGACTATGAAATCAAAACGAAACTCTTGTGTTAAATAATTCATGTGTTAGATATTCAAGAAATATAGTCAAATTGAAAAGGTTATTTAACCTTTCTTCCAAAACAAGAGTAATTCTAAAAAGTTCTAATGATGTATCATCCATGAAGGATGATATGTGTAATGAACCAATGTTTTATCAATGGAAATTTCTATTTTATAATTATTTCATCTAATAAAATGAAATCACAACAAAATAAAGTACTAAGAACTATGTGACCTTTGAACAAAATATTTTCAATTATGTGATTTGAATTTCTAAAATATGACATTCACTGTAACGATCAGTAAGCTATTTGGTGTCTGATAGAACAAACATAATTTTTGGTGAATAATAACCTACCCTTAAATAATAAACAACACTTATTAATAATAATATGACCCTTATGAATAATAAATAATCCAAAATAATAGTTACCTTACCCTTGAATGTAAAAAAAATTAGGCCACTTATAAGTGATAATATGACAATAGTAAAAGTATTATTATTTTTTAAATTCATAATTAATTAAATATAGTTAAATAATTAATTTAAAATAAAAATAGATTTCCCTAAAAAGTGTTCATAAATTAACCACTTTATGTCTTCTTGTTTTAAGATAATTTTATAAGAATTTATTAAAATTTTGAAGGCATTATAAAATCAATTATAATTTTCAAATCTATATTTTTCATGTAAATAAAAATTTTAATTAAAAATTAACTTATTAATATTTCGAAAATTATTTTTGGAAATGGAGCTCATTTTTTGATTCTAAATGTCGAAAAATGGTTGGTATGAATTTTTGGGAATTTTCTAGAATACATTAATTTTTGAGGAATAGTGAAATATGATAATTTAAAAAATAAGATAAATACATTATTTAATGAGTCATGGATGATTTTATATTAATGTAAGAATATTTGTTTCGAAATAATAAGAACTTATTAGTATTTTTTGTCATTAAAGAGACACTATTTATTTTATTATGGAGAAATAATAAACTAATGATTAAAATATTTAGAAAACCCTCCTTCCCTCCAATATAAAAACAACCCACACACCCCTATTTTATTCAAGACTTTCATACCTTATTCCTTCCAGTAATTCTACACAAATATTTCACCAATATCATCCCCCACGTACAAACTCCCTTGGTCTCCTCAAAATAAAAAATTCTCTTCCATTAAAAAGATCTCAATTAAGATTAACTCAAGTGATAAATTCTTCTTTTATTTTCATTCATTTTCTTTTCACCTTTGGTTGTTATTTTTTTATTTCGTAACCTCCCATCATCCAAATGGTATAATAAATTCAGTACCCTACATTTAATTTAATTTTTTATGATAATGACATAATTCATTATCATCTCTTATTTCCCCTTATTTTATATTAAATAAAGTAAAACACCATCGGAGATGTGTTAATTTATCACATTAAAGGACTAAGGGTTATCAATACCTATTACCATCAATAATTATGGTCATGAAACTACTGTTATGGTTGAAAGAGACTATTAAATATGTATTTTTATCTTATGTGATGATCTGAAATGACATAACACGTCCCCTATGGTCCATGTCGTGACCGCCCTAAGCCTGCCTTCCATAGGATAGGGGTTGGTGACAAGCACAAAGAAGTAATATCTTGAAAAGGGAAGGAATTTCCTTTAATCCTATACATAGAAAAATATCCCATGTTGTTGAAATTGAAGCTAAAACTGGGATACCAACAACATTTATTCCACACAAGTAAAGGTGCAACAAAAAGGAAAAAGGGGGATAGATTACAATCCCAAATAAAAAGGAATGTACAATATAAGGAATTACAAGCTCCTAAGGTTGTCCACCATGGACCCTACCTAAATGGTTAGTTTATCTCACTGTCAGATTTCGCTGAAGCATAATGCGTCTATAGATCCGCCTCCAAGCACCACTTGTCCCTACCTCTCTAAGATCCCAGTTAATGCAGTATGTCATCTCCACAAGACACAACTGTAGCGAGTAAAGCCTGTGCAAGGGTGATCATAACATTACTCAGTAGGGACCCAGAAATCAACTCAGGTCTCTCTGAAATCTACAATGGAAATCATAGAAGAATGCACAATGATTAGAGTCCCTAGAGTCATCTCGATATAGTTATAATAAAATGTGTTGATTTAAAAACCAACTGTTACAAACACTGAACATCAATCACAGCAAAGGCTCTCATCCCCAATCAGTCCTTTAGGCTAACATGGTCACCTATACCTATTCAGTAGCTGGGTCATAAAGCCTCACTGGGTAGCTGAGTCATGAAGCCTCCCTGATAGCTGAGTCGTGAAGCCTCTCTCAATATATGAGTCATGAAGACTTGTTGGGTAGCCGATTCACAAAGCCTTATTGGGTAGATTAGTCACAAAGCCTTGTGGATAACTGATTCACGGAGCCTTGTTGGGTAGCTGATTCAGGGAGCGTTGCTGATAGCTGAGTAATAGAGTATCGTTGGGTAACTGGGTCACAAATTCTCACTGATACTTGAGTCATGCAGAATCTCTAGTTCAACATCCATGAAATAATACATAGATTATTTCCTAATGAATTCCCTGTCATGTGGGTCCCAATGTTATAGACGACACGTCTATCGGACGAACGGTATGAGAGATATCTTCCTTTTTCTAAACAGGTGATGATCGCATCCAGGCCAAGTTCCACTTGTTCGGACCAACCCGACCCATCGAGACCAGGGTTCCACATGACCTGATATTGTCTGTATTACCCATTGGCATGGTCCATTAGGCATTACTGGACCCATGCGAGGTTGTTCGTGGATCTAGTCTGCCCTGACACCCTGTGATCTGAATTTATATGACCCAGCAAACACTAGCGGGTTGGTCTATTTTCCCCATCCCGGAATGCCCCACGACCCGGAATTATCTCGTTGGATCAGTAACCTAAAAGTTCCCAAATCAGAAAATTTTCTAGGATGCTTTAGTGGACCATTCCACTAGCATAGCCTAACTTTATCCTGTTGTCCATGTACGCTAAATGGGACCTTCTTGAAAAATTATCTAGGCTGCGCGGGTTGCCCGATCCACTAGCCCGGCCCAGACCATTGGGTTTGCTAGTCCGGTTAGTGCGCATGCATTCGGTCATCCAACTACCCCCTTGGTCAAAACACGACCCATATGGAGATGGACTCTCTAACTATGTGGTGATATACTTGCATCGAATCCCGCATTCCACTGCATACCTCAAGTTTTCGGGGCACCACCAATCACTAGGCCGAGCAGCAACAGTTCCAATTAATCTGCTACAGCGTGCCTGGTGTCATGCCAATTCCCACATCGAAGTCGGCGAGGGCCAGCTGCTATGTCCCGTTGCGATGCCCTAGCGCATCACCTTCATGGTCCACTAGGTCTTCTCTGGTGGTCCGATCTAAAATTCGTCTATTCCCACGGGCCTCTTGGGTCGCTACCATCACCACCATAGTCATGGGGACACTGGTTTATCAATTCTTCTATTCGGTAATGAAGAACACATACACCCACTGTGGAGGGATCTAATCCTTGTTCATGTCGACCTTGTCACTCCACACTAGAATTTACAAAGAGATATCAATTGATTTTTCAGAATTCTAACACAGATTTCAAATCCTGTAACACCCTACAAAGTCATTTCTCAACCTTCAAGAACAACCAAACCACAGGTCATCCTATTCTTTGGTTTATCTATGTTAAATGTTTTAAAATAATAAATTGAAGAAGTAATCACAAAGAAATAACCTAACCCATTACTAGATTTAGGATCTTTCACTAATGTGGAATGAAGCTATGAGTCCTCGTCGATCCTTGATTTGGTGGAATTCATCATCATTCATCATCTCTCGAATCCATCCCACCAGCATTTTTGGATCATTGATTTTATGGTGTTCTTCCATGGTGTTCGTCATCAAAGAGAGGGAAACAGATATATATATATATATATATATATATATATATATATATTCCTCATTCATCAGAGGATCTCCCATTGTTGTTTATTCAACTCTGAAACCCTGTTTAATTAAAGGTGGGAGACACATTTTGTGTCACCACGCAGATTCATTAATGAGGTTCATTAATGATTCAGCATCGCCTCGTTGATGCACCGTAGTGCTGGATATTCATTGTGTTGCATTTGATGTAGTTTAAATAAAATCCTCTTTAAATTTAATTTATGTTTATTTTATTTTTTCACTTCATGTCCAGAATTTATCTTTTTGGTCAACCCCCGAATGTTGAGGTTAGACCCTTCATAGGTAAATCATGGTGTTTTGATGTCAATGGTATCCTTGGATTTTTTATCAGGGAAATTGTTAAAAATTTAGAAAACCTTGCTCACGTGATTATATAACGCAATTTAGAAAAAGTTATAGAATATGTTTTGGAATCTATTGGCCTCAGAATAACATTCCAACTCAGAGCCTGGTCTTGAAATAATTCCATTCAAATGTGAAAATTTTACATTGTTTTTTATGGTTATTACATTATTTAAACCCAAGGGCTTTTTTCTCTAAAATACAAAAAATGGAAAAACAAAAATAATGGGGTATTGAGAATGCATCAGATTATCTTTCACCCATGTTCTCTTCTAGATATTCGCATTCTAATAGTGAACACACACCATAGGAATCGATCATCCATAAAGGATCCTCTCTAATCGATCCCCTATCGGCACCGAGTAATGAAAAAAAGTTACCCTATCATCAATCTCCATCTCTCCGTGGTCGATGACGTGAGAAGGTTCATGCATGAATATCCTTCTTTGGGAAACATGTAATACATCGTACAACTTCTCAAACCATGGTTGTAGAGATAATTGGTATGCCACCTCTCATACTCTACTTAAAATCAATAAATATCCGATGAATCATAAGGATAACATACTGCCTTATCCAAATCTTTATATCCTTCATTGAGGAGAGACCCATAAGGACATGTTATCCCCATCCTAGAACTATAAGGGTCTTTGTCACCTATCATCAAAGGACTTCTATCAACTCTTCCATTATTCATCCATTTATGGATTACCTACACCTTCTAAATTGTAGTCTATACCATCTATGGTCCCATGACTGCTGACTCTCCTGGGTCTATCTAATAACAGTTATTGGCATGGTCATCTGTAAAGTGCCCCAAACAGAGGAATACTAATGGTGGAGTGTTAGTGGTTTTTGTACACAAATTCCAATAGTGGTAAGTGGTCCTCCCAATTGCGACCAAAATCTAGGACACTAGCACAAAGAATCCCCTCCAAGGACTGAATGGTCCACTCTATCTGACCATATTTCAGGGGTGAAAGGATCTGCTCAAGCGTAGTTAAGTCCCAAAAGCCTCTTTCAATACCTTGTATAACAAGAATTTAAAGCATGCACCACAATTTGAAACTATTTTATATAGTAATCCCTCGAGTTGAACTATATCCTGAATGGAGATGCGTCTCAAGATCTCTACTAAACCCTTCTCTTGAATGGGTATGAAGTGGGATGAATTGATGAGTCAGTCGAAGATCACCCAGATTGTATCATGCCTAGTGGATATACGTGGTAAGACAGTTACTAATTCCATTGATATCCCATTTCACCTCCACTAGGGTAACATGAGGGGTTGTACCGACAAGAAAGAACCTATTGCCTAAACTTCACTTCCTGACAAGTGAGGCATCTCGAGGAAAACATTGACACCGCATTATTAATTCCTAGTCACCAGTGCAGACGTCATAGGCCCTAGAACATCTTTTCCAAGCCTAGATACACCACCAAAGGGGAAGTATGGAACACCATTGAAACCCCCTCTCTCAACATCACTGTTACTAATGTATGTCATCCAAAAAGGAAGAAATGCTCCCCACATTTTGAATATCCATCAGGATCACACCCTATGGATATCTCAGCATGTGTAGTCCCGTAGCTAGTATCTCTGATTTGTGACACCCTAAATCACTGTAGGAGTGGAGGGGAAACTACCATCGTCTGATGAAAATCAACCTCCTCCCAATCCATAAAGAATATCTAATGTGAGGCCAATAATTCTTAGGCCTCATTTAGTAACTATGAACTTGATCTTCTACTAAGATCATCTTCCACTATGTTCCTCATTTCAAATTTATAGAATATCTTGAATACATTGTCTTTGTAACACCCCGACCTCAGTTACCTAGAGTCGGTGCGTTATTTTAAAACATTGGCATTATTAAAATGAATCATGTCCCAAAGGACCACTCAATTTAGCAGTCTTGGAAAATATATTACATACATGAACATTACATTACATTATAAAGTGAAAAATAACAACAACATTGTATCTATTGACCACATTCACATCCCTCTAACTATCCATGTAGGTCATTCATAATATACTTCTTCACATCTTAGTAAAAATAGAACATATTATAGGGTAATCTCAGATGCTCGGTAAGGATAAAAATATAGCGAAAACTTTCATATATAATAATAAAAATTTAATGCAATTTATAAAACTAAAAAATCATTTTAAATATAAACATCAGCATAATAAATCATGAATGGTATTAAAATAACACATCCATAGTCAAACATATGACAAAAAATTCAATAAAATATAGAATATTTGTATCATAATAAATTAACCTTGATAAATAATAATATCCCGTAAAGGATGTAGACATATTTGAAAATGAACAGTAAAAATAATTGAGAGAAATATCATTTTCCATGAAATCATTTAAAAGTAATATAAAGGAATTCATTTAAAAGATATTTTTATAATCAAATTATCTCATACCACTTTGAATCATTTTAAAATAATTAACATCTTAAAACATTAATGTCCATATAAATAAATCCTTAAAAATATTTTGAAAACATGGACATTAATGAGAATGGTTTAGAAGAATAAATCCTTGAAAATTTTAAAATGAAGTTTTAGTAAAAAGTAAATTAAAAATAATCCCTTTGAATAAACTTTTATGAAATATGGACATGGATAATCAATATGTCCCAATAGATACTTACATAAAAACAACCTCGGATAATAAATAGATTGTCAAATTAACCCTTACCTTGCTCTTTCCTTTGGTTGAGGGTATATTTAACCTCTTGTATAATGAGCATAGTATGCTACTAAATTATAGCAGAACCATAATAATATTTATTATATCATTAATGATTCATTTATGTTTTTCTAATACCCATTTAATAATGATTTCCATGTTAAATTAACATTTTGGGTAATAATCTCTTTCTTTATCATATGTGTTTTACCTCGTTATTATCCATCGTATCAGTTAGATCATGATTTATGTACTTCCAAAATATTATCCTTCATTATTATGTCATGTATATTTAGAATATAAATATTTATAAAAGATAGATAAATTAAATGTAAGGTACCGTTTATGGATATGGTGGTCGTACATACAAATTAACATTGTTTTTGTTTTCATATCATATTGAACGGAAGTAAGGGAATAAGATATAAATAAGGAAATACAGATATAAATATATAAATATATATATATATATATATATATTTCTTCAATAGAATTATTATTTCATATATTTCATACTTATTAATAATATATATTTTTATAATCATCATTGAATGGTGAACGTGGGAATGAATCTCATCGCGTCATGGAGACGATAATCCGTACGTAAGAATGAGCGACAATATCATTATATTGATAGTGAAATAGTTTTAATTGGATGTTATATAATATGTAAAGAATCATTAACATGTTAAATTTATTATTTACCTCAGTTATACTCAATATTATTCCCATCCAAATAATTAAGTGTTTGAATAACAAACTACAACACGACGTGGAGATGGTAAGCCGTACGTACGAACATATGCTGACATTGTAATTTAGATGATGGATATAATTAAGAATAAGGTTGTGCCATATTTATAATAACATCACAATATTTATTAGGTACTGGAGTTATTAGTTTGGAATGAAAACAACAAATAAAGAGGATGTGTAAGAAGAAAAGAACTTGAAATAAGTTTGTGAAATTATTACCTCTTCATCGGGTTTTTCCATTTGAGTTGATCTAAATGCCTCCTTAAGTTGGATTTGAGATACAATTAAGGCCTCTAGGTCGAATGGAGAAATTTTTGGAGGAGATTTTGGTATTTTTGGATGATACAAATGGATTTGGGGTGTAATATTGAGATAAGGGTAAGTACCCTTTTATAAGAGAGGTGAGGGTCACTTTAGGAAAATCTTGAAATATTATTTTATAATTAAATAATTTTCGATTTATAATGGCTCAAAAATGATTTATTTCTATTTTAAGGTTGTTATGGGTCGTAAAATCTCAACCAATAGGTTTTGGACAAGTTTAGGTTACCATTTTAACCCTATCTTATAGATTTAACTCTTAGTTAAATAGTTTAATTTTTACTGTCTCTTCTTGTATTATTACACTATATGGTTAATAAACATACTATAAAATTTTAAGAGATCCTAAAATTGTTCATTAATGAAATATAAAATATTATTTATGCCCTTTTTTCAAACCATAGATTTTTAGAAGTATTATATGAACAAATTTTATAGTATTTATTTTAAAAATTAATTTATGTCAATTTGGACACTATTTGGTATTTTGTTTTCTTAAAGTCATAACAACCATATCACATCGAAGATATTTTATATAATATACTCTAACATGTTATATTAACGCATGAAATTAGTTTAATTCATAAAAATTCTCAATTTACATTTAT
This sequence comes from Viscum album, assembly GCA_963277665.1. Taxonomy (NCBI): domain Eukaryota; kingdom Viridiplantae; phylum Streptophyta; class Magnoliopsida; order Santalales; family Viscaceae; genus Viscum; species Viscum album. The sequence continues at coordinate 1,808,860,141 of OY728123.1, read as the reverse complement.
TTTGATATTTGTAATATCAATTATTTTAATATTTCATAAAAAACGTAATTAATGCATCATCATTTTATCATATATAGATAAACATATTTAATGTATATAAATTATAAATAAAATACCATTAGGTAGGAAATATTTTTATCTTTCTAATGAATATTTATAGTCTAATTTATATTGTGCTTAACCTTATATTGAAAGTGGTTCAGTTATTAAAATTTGAAATTAACACTTTTAACTCTTCTTTAAATAAAATAATAATAAATATCCTAATCTAATCTAAGTAGAAAAAATAGAATCATATTTTATTCCTAAGGTTTTTTAATCAAAATACATTTATCCAATAGAATTAGGTCATTTGTTATGGTAAGTATAAGATAATTTTTACCATTAATTACCCTATTTACTTTTAAGGGTGGTAAATAAAAGTCAAAGGTTACTATTCACCAAAAAAAATTATCTTATTGAACCACATTTTACTTACTGATATAAACCATCTCTCATGTTTTTTAAATTCAACTCACATAATGGGTAACATTAAGTTTTATGTAAATTTGCAAATGCTCCTAGAAGATGGGTAAAAGAGGTTAAAAAGTTCTAAAAAATTTTATACAACTAATTTTATTATAAAATGGCTCCAAGGAATTACATTGAACATATATAGGTATTATATATATTTTTTTACTTAAAATAAATTTTAATAAATTAAATAATTATTCAAATAAAATGTTGGTTTTAACTAATGACGCATTGTTTTTCCCTATTCATCAAAAATTAAATGTTTTGAAAAAAATACCAAAAATTCTCCCAAATATGATTTTGAAATTATGAATTCAGAAATAAAGATTATTTTACAATATTAAAAACATATTAGTTTCATATATTAATTTAAAAGTTATTCCTGTTGTCAAAACCAAAAAGAAGGTTTTCAAAAAGTAAAAACTATCGAAAGATTGACATGTGTTTATGTCAAATTTAAACGTGAAATTATTTATAATGACCTAAATTGTATTAACTGATAAAAATATAATCTTATTATACTTCAAAACGTTTCAAATTCATAAATTAACACTATAAATTATTTTGAATAAAAAATTTTCAATTAAAACATAATATTTTCCACTGTTCGTTAAAATATGAATGTTATCAAAAAAGTACCAAAAAATTATCCAAACTAAATTGGTATGTCCCTCTTATAAAGAAGAATTTAACATCATTAAATTTAATATATAAATGTGTCAAATATTGGTTTTATAAAGGATTTTCCAATAAAAGGTGGTAAAATTGCATCTTGTTAAAATTACATCTTTTATCTGAAAAAAATTAATTTATTTTATATTATATATATGAAACACATAATATTGATGTTAAAATTATATAGAATATATAAGATTCAAAAATATGTTCATACAATTCGTAGCCGCTTTTTGAGGGGCTAGTTTGAAAGTTGTGGTGTGCTCGAACTCGGTGTTGTGTGTAGTGCAAGCTATTGGATTACTTTAATGAGAAAACGTACTATGAAATCATAGGGTGTTACATTCTCCCCTCCATTAATAAATTTAATCCTTGCAATTTGAATTTATTCTCCAAAAATAAAAGGTTTTGAATAGAAAAATACCATTGTGGAAAACCAACATCAGAAATTTGGTAAATAAAATTTATTCTTAATAAAAGGGAAACTAAATGAAAAAGTTTCCACCAAATTATGATCTCGATTAGGAGAAAATTAGTGGAAATTTGAGAAAAATAATTAGATGAAAACATAAATATATATTGGAAGTGATTGAGGTCATCAATCAAAAATAAGTGTAAAATTGAGGACCTCAAATCCATCAATCTATGATGATGTAAAATATCCTTAGTTCATAAAACCTATGGTATTAGGATAACACATAATTGGTTTTAAGATCCCTTCCATATATTTTAAGAATTAATTTATTCATAGAATAAGAGAAAAAAATATCATTGACAAGTAGATTTTCATCCTTCAACTAATTCCTTCCACAAACTCATCATTCACTCCAAAAGATAATAGAATTCAAAAATATTCTATTTATCCCAATCGTATAGGTTTCAAAAAATAATGATTCTATAATTTACCTTTAAAACTAATTAAAAACTGAATTATACAAACTAGGACATCACATATGCCAGTGGTAGGTGATTAACCCTTTTCGCCATTCAGTTGCAGGTTCATGTCTCTTGGCCTTGCGAGATGCGACCGGTTGTCACCCAACCTACAAGTTGTCCATTTTATGAAAATCCAAAAACAATCTCAAGAAAACAATTAACCTTATCAAATGTATCAAATTTCAAACTTAATTGATTCCAACTTTTAGACTTATCCAAAATACAACTTTCCAATCTCAGAGACCAAAATTTATAAGGTAAACACAATGAAGATCATTTGTGCATCATAATAACATGTGAATACCTTCATAATTTATTCTTTTGAAACACGATAACACAATTTATGACCATAAAACCTTATTGATTACATTCATACTCCGTTATTACTTATAGAATACTTGATATAATTCTTCTATTAAAAAATTTTGTAAACTACAAAAATGATGGAATATACAAATTGTTAATCAGTTTCAAGGTAGTCATAAATATCCAATATAATTTATCCAAATCAATCATATATTATTCCAAATTCACAACCTTGCTATTAGAACAATATTATGGTTTATCTTTCTCTTAACCATATATTTTCCAAAAAATTAACCTATTATTGAGTCACTTTTCTTGGTTCCACACAATCATAAGTCCTTAATGAAATAGTACTGTAATAAAACCATTTCATACTCTATAATTATTATATCATGTACATAATTAATAAAATACTCAAATGACCAAATAGTTTAATAACAACATATGAAATCTAATCATTCCCCTTTATATCTGGTAGTTTCATAACTTGATTATTATCCAATATCAGCTTTTGGGGTATGCTCTAATGATTTGTACAATGCTTCACGTAGTCTCACAACTCCTTATAGAGGAAGAATTGTACATTTGAAAACATTTTCTTACCCTTTCAATCACGTACTTGGTGTCTTTTTTCTCCACACTTAAAACAAACACCCATTCCCTTCAATCATTTACCATGGTGATTCTTTCTACCTTTATCACATGATGGATAATCCATCTTTCCCCTATTCCCTTTATCCATCATTCTCTCCTACATTCTTTTCTTCTCTTGCATCCCTTCAGAGCCATAGTACTCTGAAAATTCTTTACTTATATTATTAACACATGATAAAATTTTTTCATAGGATGAGAATACATGTAATAATATTTCCCATTCAAATGTCATCTTAATAACATGAACTATACGATCCTTCTTAATCTTTTGATCATGCGTATTGCTGGAATTCTCATTCCTTCTACTAGGTGCCATTTCTAAAAAATGGCATACACTGGGTTAGTTTCTGAATATCAATGAATAATTTCAAACATGTAAAATACCTAACATAAATTGAAATGATTATGTATATAATTAATACTCATAAAAAGTTTTCTTTCAGGAAGTATTTACTCCTAAATAATTCATAATGTATTGTAATGAAAATGTAAATTATCCTATGTATATCCCATGGTAGTGTCATAACCAAGAGTTCATCAAGGTCCTTTGTTGTGTACGGGGATACCTTGGGTTATGCCTAAAACTCTTGGTTAGAGTTTTCACTCATAGGTACATTTGTTCTAGAGCTTCCCTAACTTGATAGTATCCATAAAGGGATGTATTTCTTTTAAAAATACACAAAATATCTATATTACCAAAGTTTTAGGATGTTCATCTATACTAATCCTCAAATTCTATATTAGGGTAATGTTCTCTAATGAGAGTTTTTCTGAATCTAGTTTCCATGTTTGGTACTAATCGTACCTCTGATACCAACTGTAACACCCTGACCCTAGTTACCCAGAGTCGGTGCATTACATTAATACATTAGCATGATTACAAGAAATCATGACGTGAAGGACCGATCAGTTTAGCGGTCTTGAAAAAAAAATTACATACATGAAGATTACATTACAATTTAAAATGAGAAACAATAACAAAATTATCTCTATTGAACACATTAATATCCCTTAGACTATCCCCATAATTCAGTCATAATATACTTCTTCACATCCTAGGAATAATAAATCATAGAAAGGGGTGATCTCAGATGCTTAGAAAGGATAACAATATAGCGAAAACATTCCTAAATAAGAATAGTTATTTAATACAGGGTATAAAACTAAATCAAAGGCCATTTAAACTTAAACATCAGCATAATATGGCTTATATAAATCAAAAAAAATCTATTTACTTATTCACATGGATATTCTACTAGTTGAATAATCACATGTAATATTAATATCTAATTTCATAATGATGGAATTCATAATTCCAGACATCATAAAAACATTTCCATGGCCCTGGGCCAAGACTACAAATAAAATTATTTCAAGCCATTATGAAAAGACACTAGTTTGTCTCATGATACCTAATAATGCATCAAGGAGTTATAGCAGGATCCACCCATCACATACTAAGTCCAATTCATTCCTTATATGAAAAGGTTTAAACATAACATAAACATTAGTATTAAAACTAGCATACAAAATTTCAATACTTTATCTATAAATAATGAATGGTATAAAAATAATACATCCGCAGTCAAAAATATCACAAAACCTTCAATACAATATAGATGATGTGTATCATAATAATTAAACCTCGATCGAGAATAATATATCTTAAAGTATGTTGACATAGTTGAGAATGATCAGTAAAAATCTTTGAGAGAAATATCCCTTTTTCATGGAATCATTAAAAAGTCATATAAAGGAAATAACTTAAATGAAACTTTTGAATCAAAGGGTCCCATACCACATTGAAACTTTTTAATGGAAATAAAATTTTAGAACATTCAATTACATATAAAAAATCCTTAAAACCATTTTGAAAACATAGACATTAATGATAAAGGTTTAGAAGAATTAATCTTTAAAACATTTAAAATGATGTTTTAGTAAAAAATTCCTTAAAAAGAATCCACATAATTTTTTTATTAAACATGGACATGGATAGTAAATATATCCTATTGGATAATTACATAAAAACAACCATGGATAATAAATAGATAGTGAAATTTACCCTTACCTTGCACTTTCCTTTGGTCGAGGGTACATTTAACATTCTATATAATGGCCATAGTATGTTATTAAATTATACTTGAACCATATTTATTTTTATTATATCATACATTATTCATTTATGATGTTATACTACCCATTTAATAATTTTATTTAGAAGGGTGATATGGATTGGTTTCCCAATCCCTTCCAAAAGAAGATTAATTAAAAAACGGATTACATATCCAAGTTAATTAAATATTTTCGGTAATAATCGCTTTCTTTATCGTACATGTTTCAATTTTTTATTCTTCATCTTATCAATTATATCATGATTTAAATACATCTAGAATATAAACATTGATTTTTATATCATATATATTTATAATATAAATATTTATAATAGATATATATATGAAATATATGGCACTGTTTATGGAGACGGTATGCCGTATGTACGCATAAATGATGTATATGTTTTCATATCGTATTGAACAGATGTAAGTGAATAAGATATATGTAAGTAAATATATATATATCTCCATTATCATTATTTTGTCATATATTACATGCTTATTAATAATATATATTTTTATAATCGTTGTTGAATGGTGAAAGTGGGAATAAATCTCATCGTGTCGTGGAGACGGTAATCCGTACGTACACATGAGCAAAAATATCATTATATTGATGGAGAAATAATATTTAATTGGATGGTACATCATATGTAAATAATAATTAACAAGTAATATTTATTATTTACATTAGATATACTCCTTATTATTCCCATAAAAATAATGAATTGTTTGAATAACAAAGTACACCAGGACGTGCAGACGGTAAGCAGTACGCACACACGTATAGTTATATTGTCATTTAGAAGAAGGATAGAATATAGAATATGATTGTACCATATTTATAATTACATAATTTTATGTAGGAGGTACTGGAGTTATAATTTTGGAATGTAAACAACAATTAAAGAGGAAGTGTAAGAAGAAATGAACTTAAGAGAGGGTGGTAAAATTATTTCTTATTTTTCAGGTGTTTCCATTAGAGTTGATCAAAAGGGATCCGTAGGTTGGATTTCTGATCAAATTATTCCCTGTAGGTAGAAGGGAAAAAATTTGGGAAGATATTTGGGTAGGGGTTGGCCGAGCCAAATTTCTTTGTTAGTGTGATTTTGAGAGACGGGGAAGTACCCTTTTATTAGAGAGGTGAGTGTCACTTTATGAAAATCTTGAAATATTATTTTATAATAATATAATTTTTGGATTCTAATGGACCCAAAATGATTTATTTCCAGGTTAAATCAGGGATGTGTTGAATTCCTCTCAACCAATAAGTTTTAGATAAGTTTAGGTTTCCATTTTATCCTTATCTTTTATATTTTACTCTTAGTTAAATAGTTTAACTATTACCATGTCTTCTTGAATTCTTACACTATATGGTTAATAAAATAAATCATAACTTCCAAAAGATCCAAAATTGGCTCATTAATGACATATATATTATTATTTAAATATTGTGTCAAAACAGTAGATTTCTAAAAATATTATATCAACCAATAATGTAGTATTTGTTTTCAAAATTAATTTATGTCAATTTTGACACTATTCGGTATATTGTTTTTACGAAATTCATAAAAACTGTATCACTTCCAAATAAATTTACCAAATCAACACTAAAATGTCCTATTAACATAAACAAATTTGTGTAATTCATCAGAAGTCTCGACTTATATTTATTTGGATATTTATAATATCAATTATTTTAATATTTTTTCAATAAGGTAATTACCGCATCATCATTGTATCATAAATAAATTAAATTATGTAATGTCTATAAATAATTAAAGAAATACCATTATGTATGAAATATGTTTATATTTATAATGAATATTTTTATCCTAAATTATATTGTGTGTATCCTTATATTAAAAATGGTTTAGTTTATAATCTCTTAATATAACACTTTTAACTCTTCTAAAAATAAAATAATAATAAATGTCCAAATCTAATCCAAATAAACATAATAGGATCATTTTTAATTCATACAGTTTTTTTGGTTGAAATACACTTATACAATATAATTATTACATGTGTTAGGTTAATTATAATATCATTTTTACTTTTAATTACCCTATTTACTTTTAACTGTGGTAAATAAAAGTCAAAAGATACTATTAACGAAAAATTATTTTTATCTTATTGAACAAAATTTTACTTACAAATATCAACTGTTTCTCTTGGTGTTTTTAAATTCAACTCATAGAAGTGGTAAAATTATGTTTTATGGAAATTTGCAAATGCTCCAAGTAGGTGGGTAAAAGATGTTAAAAAGTTCCATAAAATTTTATATATCTAATTTTATTATAAAATTAATCCAATGAATTAAATTGAACCTATATAAGTATTATATATATTTTTTGATTAAAATAAATTTAAATTATATAAATTGTTATTTCAATAAAAAGTCGGTTTTAAATAATTATGTAGTGTTTCTAACAATTCATCAAAAATTGAATTTTTTCTGAAAAATACCTAAAATTCACCCAAAGATTATTATGATATTCCAAATTCAAAAATTAATTCTATTTTACCAAATTCAAAACATAGATGTTTTATATATTAATTTAAAATTATTTCTCATTGTCAAAACCAAAAATCATGTTTTTAAAAAGTAAAAACTATCAAAAAATTGACATGTGTTTGTGTCAAATTTAACTATGAAATTAATTATAACATACTAAATTGTATTAAATTTTAAAAATATAATCTAATTATACTTCAAAACCATTCAAATTCATAATTTAAACCTATAAATTATATCGATTAAAATATTTGTTTTCAATTAAAATATAGTATTTTTCACTATTCCTCAAAATATGATGGTTATCCGTAAATTACCAAAAATTTATCCAGACTAAATTTTTATGTCCCTATTAAGAAGAATAATTTAATTTAATTAAAGTGAATATAATATAGTTTCAAATAATGGTTTTAAAAAGGGTTCACCATTAAAAGGTGGTAAAATTTCATTTTTTGAAAAATACTTATTTTATCTGAATAAAATGAATTTGTTCTTATATTATGTCTAATAAATACATAATATTGATGTTAAAAATATATAGAGTATATAAGATTACAAATTCAATTTATACTATTCATAACTGCTTTTTGAATGGCTAGTTTGTATGTTGTGGTGTGCTCGAACTCGGTGTTGTGTGTAGTGCAAGCTATTGAATTACTTTAATGAGATAATGTACAATGAAATATTGGGATGTTAAATTCTCCCCTCCTTCAATAAACGGATTACTCACAATTTAAAATTGTTCTTCAAAAATAAAAGGTTAATAATAGAAAATTGCCTTTGTGGAAACCCCACATTGGAAATTGGGTCAATAAAATTTAGTCTTAATAAGAGGTAATGTGAATGAAAAAGTTATGACCAAATTATAATCTTAATTAGGAGAACATTGGTGGAAATTTTAGACACATAATTGGTGGAAATACATAAATATTTTTAGGGAGTGATTGATGTAACACCCGGAGATTTTATGACAAATATTATTAATTTCTTTGATGACTTTGTTGTACGCTACACCAAGATTATCTTGTGTTATAGGAAACAATGCATTAGCTTGTAGGATATGCAAAACTATTCTTGTCTTGTGTTACTTGCAAGAGAAACCTTCCTCGATATGTTACGTTGTATGCAATATCATTTTTCACTAAATAATTACATGTTATTAAAATATTATATAAACTATCTATTATGAATAGTAATACCCACTATTTAAAATTTTATAAATTTTATCTTTCAAAATGGACTTCATTTTTGTATTCGGAATATCGAATTAATCCTAGGATGAGTTTTTGGTATTTTTCTGAAAAGTTTCAATTTTTTATGAATAGTGAAAACACTGAGTTATTGGTTAAAACCGCCTTTTTATTTAAATAATCAATTATTTTATTTAAATTTATTTTAGGAAAAAATAGATACATAATACCTATATATGTTCAATTTAATTCATTGGAGATGTTTTATAATAATTTTAGATGTATAAAAATTTTATTTAACTATTTACTGCCTTTTACCCACCTCCTAAGAGCATTTGAAAATTTAAATAAAACATAATTTTATAGCTTCTGTGAGTTGAATTTCAAAAATCCGAGAGACTCGGTTGATATCAGTATGTAAAATGTGGTTTAATGAGATGAAAATAATTTTTGGGGAATAATAACTTTTAACTTTTATTTACCACGGTAAAAAATAAACATGGTAATTAAAGAGAAAAGTTATATTATTATTACCCTAACACATGTCTTAATTTTATTGGATAAATGTAATTAGACCAAAAACAACCTTAGGAATAAAATATTACACTTTAGTTCCACTTGGATTTGATTAGAACATTTATTATTATTTTATTCAAAGAAGAGTTAAAATTGTTAAAATCAATGTTTAATAACTAAATAATTTTTAATATAAGGTTATACTAATGATAAATTCAACTATAAATAATCATTATAAAGATAAAAGAATTTCCTAGATAATGGAATTTTATTTATATTTTTTATACATTATATAATTTAGTTTATTTTTGACACAATAACGATGCAGTAATTACATTATTAATGAAATACTAATATAATTGATATTATAAATACCCAAATAAATGTAATTTGAGACATTTTATGAATTAAAATAATTTTCTAGGATAATATAACATATTATGGTTGGTTTTAGGAATTTGATTTGAAGTAATAATGCTGTTATGCATTTAGAAAAATACCAAATAGTGTAAAAATTGACATAAAAGAGTTTTTAAAAAAAATATTATATTATTAATTGATATGATGGTCCTAAAACTATAAGGTTCTGCCAAAAGACATATATAATAATATATATGAAATTAATGAACCAATTGTGGTTTGATTGGTAGTTTATAGTATGTTTATTAACCATATAGAGTAAGAATACAAGAAGACATGGTAAAAGTTAAATTCTTTATCTCAGAGTTAAATCTAAATTATGGGGTTAAAATGGTTACCTAGAAATGTCTAAAACCAATTGGTTGAGAGTATTTTGACCCATCCCCACCCTATCCAGTAAATAATTCAATTTGGAGCCATTATAAACTGAATATACATTTATTATAAAATAATATTTTATGTTTTTCCTAAGATGCCCCCCACCCCTCTTATAAAAGGGCACCCCCCCCTTATATCTAATTTACACCTACAAAGAAATTTGGATCAGGAAAAACCAGCCCAAATACCCTCTAAACTATCCTAACTTCATCATAGAGGCATTTCTTTCGTCAGAATGCCATCCTATGGAGCCCTTTTGATCAAATCAAAAGGATGAACCCGAATAACCGGTAAATATCTCACCACTTATTTCAAGTTCCATTCTTCTTCCACTTCATTATTATTTATTTTTTCCATTCTAAAATAATAACTCTAGTATATTCTATATACTATGATGTTATTATAATAATTTTACAACCATATTTGTTATTTTATCCATCCTAGTAATGAAAAAGTCACCACACGTGCGTACGCACGACTTACCATCTCCACATCGTGGTGTAGTTTGTTATTCAAACATTTCAACATTTGGATGAGTATAATAATGAGTATAAATGATATAAATAATAAATATAACATTATTATGATTCTTTATAGGTTATATAAAATCCAATTATATATGAATTTAATATCAAAATAATGATATCGTCTCTCGTGCGTACGTACGGACTATCGTCTCCACGAACGCGATGTGATTCATGTTCCATAATTAACCATTCAAGTATTATTATAAAGTATATATAATAAATATTCCTGAAATATATTAAATAATAATGATACTAGATTTATGTACATATATGTTTCATTTACTTAATTTCATTCAATTCAATAAGGAAACGAAAATAGTGTTCGTGCGTACGTACAGCCTACCGTCTCCATGAACGGTGTATTCAATTCCATATAACGATTTATCATATATATTTATGTGATAAATACATATTATATATAAATCATGTTTTACAATCTGGAATTATGTAAATATGGATATATGTTATAATATCATGAACAACAATTCGAAACACGTACGACAAATGAAACAATTTTACACAAAACACTGCTTTAACATGTAATTTACAAAAGAATGGGTAATGTAAAGTCATAATTGAATCATATATGATATAATAAATATTATTATGGTTATGTTACAAGTTAATAATATGTTTAGACCAATGTTATAGGAGTCTCTGACACATACCAATGAAATTGGACATAAGGTAAGGGATAATTTTTCAAATATCATTTTTATCCGAGATTGCTTATACGTAAGTGTTTACTGGGGTTATATTTTCCATCCATGCCTAAAAAAATGTTTTTTATAAAATTTTTTATATTTTTCAAAGTATATTTAAAGTCATGCTTACCCCAATTTGACATTTACATTGTGTAATTGAAGGAATATTTCTTTTGTTTACCATACGGGGAACTTTTTGACTTTTCCGGCAAAATTACGAGGAGAATGTTTTTTTAACTTTTACGCCGTGAATGGATTTTTTACGATTTCATAATTCCTTATTTTCATGAAGCTTCCCCTAAAATATTTCATGATTATTTTAAAAATAACCTTTTCTTTTAAAATTGAATGGAATTTTGTGAAAAGAAAATGATTTTGAAAAAGAAAGGATATTTACCTCAAGAATTCATTTCAAGTGTTTTGTCGAAACAATTTTCCATATAAGATGAAATTATTTAGTATGATTATGTTTGAAGTATAATGTCTCTATTATTTCCATAGTTTTATTTTTCTTATGATAAAATGATATCCATTAGTTTTATATGGATTATGTTATGATGGGATGATGTTTATGAAACCCATTTTATTCTTTTGGTTATGATGAATGATTTATGTTTATTTGCAGCACATGTAAAAATTATTTCATTAGGAGATGGGTGGGACCTATATCTATAAGGCCGCGGCCTTAAACCTCACTTAATATTGAATTAAATGAATAATTCACATAGAGGATATTTTCAAGTTTTGATTTTTAGAGAATTAGGACATAACTATTACATCTCAAATGACTACAATGTAGACACATCTAATATGTTTCCATAAAATAAAAACAATTAAGGCCTATAAGACAGGTAATTCTTATGCCTATAAGCCTTGTAAGGGTTCCACCTCACCCCTTGAAATGTGGATTATCAAAAATCAATAAAAAAATGAAGGCCTTCGGGCCATTGGAGGAGATAGCATGTCATTCCTTGATCCCATCCTTGACCCTATTCATCTTTAAGTCTTGTGGAGAACATTTCCAAAACATAGGATGAGCATAAAAAGCCCAGTAAAGGATACACGAAGAAGGAAAACTATTAGTTTTTCAAAACAACATGTAAACCATGAATACTTTATCAAAGAAATACTTTTCACCTTAAGAAGTAGTAAATACTCTTCATTGAATAAAATATTATTACTTACCCTTTTGTAACCAAAAGATTACCATAAAATCCATATAAGGAAAACATAATATATAATGGTAACTTTGGAAATAAACATACATAAATGGAATCACCATACGGTCGACTTCCACACATACCACTAAATGGAATAGCCATATGACCGACATCCATACCCAATGCATTGGAGGTTATAACATAACCACCCGTACTGTTATTCACAGCGCCACCCATCATATGGTTTATCACGTAACCACCCATCAAATGTCCAAGTACCATTACAAAATAATAATAAAAAAATCAAATATAATTGAAAGAAAAAATTTCCACATTTCAATCAAAATATATAACATAAATATATTGACACAACAAATCCATTTTCAAAACCATTTTCAAAACCATTAAAAACATTTTATAAAGATATTATTGAATCAAAGTGTCCAATACCACTCTGAAGATTTTAAAATTTTAAATCCTTACCATCAATATAAATAAATCCTTAAAACCATTTTTAAAACGTGGATATTATTGAGAAATATTTATATGAATAAATCATTAAAACATTTAAAATGATATTTTAGTTAAAGAGTTTTTAACAAAATAAGAGACACTTGAATACAAATAATTGAGGAATAACATTTAATCAAAATGTTATAATATCATGAGAATAAATGGATACATGATATAAAATGCCAATGGATATTATATTCAACATATAAGAGTGAATCAGTTCATAACAACAATGAAGTCTCAATAGAAATGTAAAATGAGATGTAATACCTTATAAAGAAGGTATCCTTAAATTAAGGATAAGTCAATCTCATAATTATGTGTGAAAAATATAAATACACCCAATATAAGTGTTTATTAAGTGTAAAACAATAATAGTTCATTCACACATATTCATAGGATGACATATTCAATAACTACAAGTTGAACACAAAGAAAAACATTGGGTTAAGAAGTTCTCTTGTAAAAATTCGACAGCCAAACAACGTCACATTAAAATTCCGAAAATGATTTGATGAGAAAAAAAGGTTATCTCGTCACATGGAAATAAATTTTAAATAAATAATGTAACACCCCAAGCATTCACGATATGCTTCTCTTTCAATAATACAATAGCTTGCATTATACGCAAGTTCGAGATTCTAACACACCGTAACCAATCAAAGTAGCCATTATGAATAGTAATACCCACTTTTTTAAATTATATATATATATTATATTTCAAAATGGACTTCATTTTTAGATTCGGAATATCAAAATTAGCCTATGTTGAATTTTTTGTATTTTTCTGAGAACTTCGAATTTTTTGTGAATAGTGAGAAATACTTAAAAACAACTTTTTTAATAAAAATAATTTATAGTGATAAAATATACTATGGAGTGGTTTTAAATTATAATTAGAATATATTTATACCATTTTATCCAATGGTTTTCATTAGAATTAATTTCACATTGAAATTGGACATAAACAATTGTCAATCTTTTGATATATATTGTTTCTTATAAACATGTTATTTGTTGTGACAACAGGAAATAATTATAAAATTAATTAATTTAACTTATTTGTTTGGAATTTTGTAAAATAGACATCATTTTTGAATTCAGAATATCAATTATAGCTTAGGGTGAAATTTTGGTGTTGTTCTGAAAAACTTCAATTTTTGATGAATAGTAAAACCACTAAGTGGTAGTTAAAAACTGATTTTTCATTTAAATGAAACATTACCACTTCTGTGATATGATTTTCAAAAATATGACATACATAGTTGTCATTAGTAAGTTAAATTTGGTTCAATGGGTTTAAAATAATTTTTTTGGTGAATAGTAGCTTTTATGTTTAATTAATCGCGATTAAAGGTAATTAGTGAAATTTAAGGTAAAAATAATATTATAAAAATATGAAAAATACCTTTACACTTGTCCTACCCCTATTGGATGAGTCATTTCCGACCAATAAAATCCATGGGTCAACTTGGGGACCCCATGGAGCAACTTTTGTAGGAAAATGACATTAAAAACTTTTTATTTAATGTTAAAATAAAAATGTCACAAACATGAGTTGCTTTACTAAAATAATTTGTAAATGGGGTTATACAAGTCATATTTTTTTACTATAAATATTAATTAGAAAGCTAAAAATATTTCCTACATCATGATATATTTTTTAAAATTTTTAGACGTTAAATAAATTATATTATTTATGACACCATGATAATGCAGCGATAACCTCATTAATTAACGATTTAAATAAAATGAAAAGATAATGTAAAATATAAGACATAAACTTGTCAAAAACCTATTGGATGAGTATATTTTGAACCCTTATCACCTTATCCTTGAAATATATAAGTTTGGGTGCTTCATAATCCGAAAAATCATTTCATAATAAAGTAACATTTCAATCTTTCCAAGAGTGGCCCTTCTCTCCTCTTATAAAAGGCCCCCACCACTACAACCTTACTCACACCATCAAAGCATTTTTGCTCGGCCAAACTCTGCCCAAATACTCTCTCAACGTCCCTCCCTTACTCTTAGAATCCTCACATTTGGCAGAAGTCTTCCCAAGGAAGCCTTTGGCTCAAATCAAAAAGAGTTACTCGATTTTAAGGTAATGTCTTCTCTAATGTTGTTTTGTTTTATTTTGCTTCTTAAACCCCTTAAACTCTTTTTATTCGTTTATTTTGTAACAACAACAGTATCTACAATATAATATGATGTTTGTATGATAAGTATTTGGTTTACACTTACACACACCTTCATCTAATGGTTAAAGAACATACTGTTTCTGTGGGTGGCAAAATACTGACTCACGAAACGATGATTGTTCAATATTCAATTAACACCCCTAATGGTGGCCATTTTGATGACACTATTTTTATACATGATATATATATTATGTTTATGTTTTCCTTATTCTTCTGTATTTCTCATTTATGTCATACTTTATGATTTCCATTATGGGTAAACGCGATAATTTTATTTTAGGAAGTGCGGACTACTGCCCCCTCAAAGTGATTTGAATCATTAATGCCATATATGGGATGTATAAAGGATAAATTAAATGGTATTATACATTATATTACACTGTAATTATATTATACCTTTATATAATTATAACATCATTCCATTAAATACGAAATACAAATGATATTAGCGTTCATGCGTACGTACGGCTTACAGTCTCTATGAACAATGCATTTCATTTCTTACCTCTAAATGTTATATAATATTATAAATGAATGTATATACTGGATATATATGATTTATATTATATATACATCATGAATATAATTATGGATATAATGGATATTTTTCCACATGAACAAAGTGTAATTATAAGAAGATTATTTTTGACTCAGGTACCTAAGATTGACAAAATGACCGTTATAAACTTAAATAATTACATAATGTTCATGGCATGATAATAAGTGATATAAAATGAATAATGAACTTGAAAAAGGTTCTTAAGAAGGTAGATATTAACTCTAGTTTATTATTCAGGAGGTTAAATACTGGTCAAGTCAAGTCGGACACGTGGTAAGGGAACTTCTTAACCCAATTTTCATTCTTTGAGTTAATCTCCTACTTTCAAATTATGTCATTATATTATTATGTCCTATCTTGTATTTGTACTTTCTTACTATGTAACTATAGTGAATACACATAATAGAACTATTTTATTTAAAAAATTACCTTTGTAAGGGACTTCGTCTCAATCTCCTTTCATTGAGGCATATTTGGGTTTATACACAACTTTCCTTTATACGGTGTATAAACCCCTTTGAATTTTACTTTTATTCAAAAGGAATATATTTATAAGAAGTGGTTTTACTAAACGTCAAAAGGAATTTTTTTTGTACGTATACGGCGACAAAGATTTCTCCGCTTTTGTGACCATTATTTGAGTTTCGGTTACCTCTATAAGCCATAATATTTTTTAAATGAAGAATAAAAACAAAGTTTTAATTTTATTTTATTTTGGTATTGAAAATGGTTTGGAAAGTGTTCTTATTATATAAAGGTTTTTTATTGATATATTGTGATTGAAATGTGGAAATGTTATGTATCCTTTGTCCATTTTTTATGTGATACAATTATGTTATGGTTTATGATATGTTTAAACCTGTTCATATGAGGAATGCATTTGACATAATAAGTGATGGGTGGAGCCCGCTATAGCTCCTCGATGCATCGGTAGGTCTCATGAGACAAACTAGTGTCTTGGCATGAGGCCTTGAAAAAATCTTATTTGTGGTCTTGGCATAAGGCCTTGGCTACGTGTTTATGATAGTATGGCATTATGCATTACATCATTATAAAAGTTGTTATTGATATTTCATGTGATTATTGGACCAGTATAATATCCATGTGAATAAGTAAATGGAATTATCTCATTTTACTTTTTCCATATTATGTTGAAGTTCAAGTTTAAAAGGCTTTTTTAGTTATACATTGCCTTAAATGTTTATGTTTATTTATGAAAGCTTCAGTTATGTTGTTATCCTTACTGAGCATCGAGCTCACCCCTTCCAATGTTTTAATTTTTTCAGAATGCAAAAAGGTATATTATGAATGATCTGTAGGGATAGTATGAGGGGATATGAAGACAATATGTTGTTGTAGTTTTGTTTTACTTTATGATGTAATGTAAAACTTATGAATGTATCTAGTGTTTCAAGGCTACTAAACTAATCGGTCTTTCGAGACATGATCTTTGTGATCATGCCAATGTTACACAATAATGCACCGACTCTGGGTAACTGGGGTTGGGGCATTACAGTTGGTATCAGAGGCAGTTTAGTAGTAGCCTTGGAAGCTAGATTTAGATATACTCTGATTAGAGAACATAGCCCTAAGATAGACTTTGAGGATTATTATAGAAGAACATCCTAGAATTTTGTTATTATAGAGATTTTGTGAGTTTTCTAAGAAATACATCCATGTCAGGATATAAGCAGGTAGAGGTGGCTCTGGCACAGATGTAACTAGGGGTAAAACCCAAAAACACCACTTTGAGCTAGACTCGAATGAGAACTGGTGCATGACAACGGGCCTTGATTCACTCTTGGTTTCGAAACTCCTGGGGGATATGCTTAGGATAATTATCATTTTCATTACAAACCACTATGAATGTTTATGATTATATAATTCCTCAAAGAAATTTTTTTATGATTATGGATTATATCCATAAATAGTTAAATTTTTGTTAAGTATTTTACAAGTATGGAATTATGTATTTTGATTCATAAACAAATCTATTTTATGCCATTGATTAGAAATGGATCCTAGTGGAAGGAATGGATAGCATATCAATGCACGCACTCCGTGTAGGGATAGCCCTCCTGCTCAAGATAATTATTGTGGATCTGGAGATATGACTGGTGCTGATCAACTTATTACCATACTGGGACAACTCACTCACGTTATGAATAATAACCTTACTCGTATGGAGCACCCTGATCCGCAACGTGGAGGATCAATGATAGACTGCTTCATGAGACAACAACCGCAAACATTTAATGGGGGTACAAATCCATTAGTATCTGAGAAATGGATAAAATCCTTAGAGAAAATATTCCATGCCTTGGGGAGTACCGAAAGGGAGAAGGTTGTCATGGCAGTCTACCGCCTCACTGGAGATGCCGATCAATGGTGGTCGCTGATTCAAATCACAAAGGAAGATGATGAAGTATCAAATATGGAATGGAGAGAGTTCAGAGATCTTTTCTTAGAAAAATACTTTCCACATGACCATCGAGCAGATATGGAAAGGAAATTTCTGTTTCTGAGGCAGAAGGAGGATGAGAATGTCGCAAAGTATGAGGCTAGCTTTACAAGGTTAGCGAGGCATGCTCCAGATTATATACGTAACCCAATAAGTAATATTAATCGTTTATTTTATGGGTTAAAACCGTTTCTCCATTGAGCTTTAGTATCACAATCCTTCTCATCGTATGAACATATTGTCTCATGTGCTATCAACACAGAAAAGAAATTATCTAAGTCTTATGACAACAAAGTAAAGAAAGAGAAGAACTGAACGGTGGAACAAGAGAAAGATAAAGGGAAAAAGGGAATGAATGATTTTCCATTATGTGATAATTGTTGTAAGAATCACCCTGGTACATGCCTAAAAGGAATGGGAGTTTGTTATAAATGTGGAGAAAATGGTCACCAGGCTCATGATTGCAAGGGAAAGAAAGAGGCTATCAATGTTGAATGCTAAAATTTTAGGGAAATTGGGCATTATGAAAATGAATGTCCTAAGAGACTGGAAAACTTACCTCAGAAAAGGCCAAGGGATCGAGGACAATCTTATGCTGTTACTACAGTTGAAGTGGAATAATTAATGTATTGGTGCTTTTGGACTCAATGATTATATTCTGGTTAATCAGATAATGTGATACACATATATATAAGGATTGTACTGCAGTACTTGTTGTTTTCATTAAGGATTTAATAAGATGAAGTTAATCATATATTTATTATTTGACAAAAATAGAAACATTACTTTGTTTGGGGAATATAATGTTACAATTTATTTTAGAATTTAGAGACCTTTTATAGAATGTCTAGATAGAGGTATTTTGGATAACTATAAAGGTTGGAATGGATTAAGTTGAACCTTGGATAGTATTGTTTATGGTTAAAAAATTTCAGAAGATTATTTTTGGAATATTATAATACTATACTTTTAGGAAAAGGAAAACCTACAGGTTGGGGGATAACTCGTCACGTCGGACAAAGTTGCAGGAATCGAACACACAACCATAGTGCAACATGCCTTTATTACCTACCACTAGCCTACAGGAAGTCCCTGGTTATTATAAAATAGTTTTCCAAATTTAAATGGTATGTGGTAATATTTGGAACCTTATACAATTAGGATAAATAGAATATTTTTGAGTCATGTTACCATTTGGAGTGAAAGATGGGTTCGTGGTAAAAATTTATTAACGAATGAATGTCTACATGACAAGTAAGTATATTTCCTTACATTCTTAGTAAATCTCTTAAATAAATTCATCAACTTTATGAAAGGTTACTTAAAACAAAAATGTTGTCGGTTAACTTTTCCAAATAGGGATTCAATGACCGTTTAACCAATCACAAGTTTGTTCTTTTCTTGTGGTTAACTTTCTCCTAATCCTATTTTCTACAACTCTCCATCATACCTTGATGGTTTGTTTCTCCACTATATCCATATTTTCATAGAATCCTAGTATGGGCTATCTCGGGTGACCTTTGTACTTCTCTTTCTTTCTTTTAATGGTATATTCTTATTAACCCTATTTTTGATGTGGGTTTTCCACAAAGGCATTTTCTATTTTCAACATTTTATTTTCGTAGAACAATTTCAAATTCCGAGGACGCAATTTATTGAAGGAGGGGAGAATGTAACACCCCAAGCTTTCACTATACACTTCTCTTTCAATAATGCAATATCTTGGATTGTACGGAAGTTCGAGATTCTAACACACTGCGACCAATCAAAGTAGCCATTATGAATAGTAATACATACTTTTTGAAATTATATATATTTTTTATTTCAAAATGGACTTAATTTTTGGATTTGGAATATCGAAATTATCCTATGTTGAATTTTGGGTATTTTTCTGAGAACATCAAATTTTTTGTGAATAGTGAGAAATACTTAAAAACAACTTTTTTAATAAAAAAATTTATAGTGATAAATTATACTATTTTGTGGTTATAAAGTATAATTAGAATATATTATTACCATTTTATCCAATGGTGTTCATTATAATTAATTTCACTTTGAAATTGGACATAAACAATTGTCAATCTTTTGATATATATTGTTTTTTAAAAACACGATAGTTATTGTGACAGCAAGAATTAATTATAAAATTAATTAATGCAACTTATTTTTTTGGAATTTTTTAAAATAGAAAACATTTTTTATTTCGGAATATCAATTCTATCTTAGGGTGAAATTTTGGCGCTATTCTGAAAAACATCAATTTTTGATGAATAGTGAAACCACTAAGTGGTAGTTAAAAATCTGATTTTTTGTTTAAATGAAACATTACCAATTATGTGATTTGATTATCAAAAATCTGACATACATGGTTTTCATTAGGAATTAAAATGTGTTTCAATGGGATTAAAATAATTTTGTGGTGAATAGTAACTTTTAAGTTTAATTATTCGCGATTAAAGGTAATTAGTAAAATTTAAGCTAAAAATTATATTCTAAAAATATGAAAAATACCATTAAACTTGTCCTTCCCCTATTGGATGAGTCATTTCCGACCATGAAAATCCATGGGTCAACTTGGGGACCCCATGGAGCCACTTTGGTAGGAAAATGACATTAAAAACTTTTTATTTAATGTTAAAATAAAAATGTCACAAACATGAGTTGTTTTACTAAAACAATTTTTAAATTTAGTTATACAAGTCCTATTTTTTGCTATAAATATTAATTATAAAGATAAAACTATTTCCTACATCATGATATTTTTTTATAATTTTTAGACATTAAATAAATTAAATTATTTATGACACCATGATGATGCAGCGATTACCTCATTAATTAACAATTTAAATAAAATTAAAAGATAATGTAACCTCTAAGACATAAACTTCTAAAAAACCTATTGGATGAGTATATGTCGAACCCTTATAACCTTATCCTAGAAATATATAATTATGGGACCTTTAGAATCTGAAAAAGCATTTCATAATAAAGTAACATTTCAATCTTTCCTAGAGTGCACCTTCTCTCCTCTTATAAAAGGCCCCCACCACTACCACCTTACTGACACCATCAAAGCCATTTGTCTCTGACAAAATCTGCCCAAATACTCTCTCAACTTCCCTCCCTTACTCTTATAAGCCTCATTTTTGGCAGAAGTCTTCCCAAGGTATCTTTTTTCTCAAATCAAAAAGAGTTACCCGATTCTAAGGTAATATCTTCTCTAATGTTGTTTTTTTTATTTTCCTTCTACATCCCCTTAAACTCTTTTTATTCATTTATTTTGTAACAAAACCAGTATCTAAAATATAATTTTATGTTGGTATGATTAGGATTTGGTTTTCACTTACACACACATTCGTCTAATGGTTAAAAAACATACAGTTTCTGTGGGTGGCGAAATACTGCCTCACAAAACGATGATTGTTCAATATTCCTTTTACACCTCTAATGGTGGCCATTTTGATGACACTATTATCGTATATGATATATATATTATGTTTATTTTTTCCTTATGCTTTAGTATTTTTCATTTATGTCATACTTTATGATTCCATTATGGGTAAACACGATAATTTCATTTTAGGAAGTGCGGACTACCGCCCCCTCAAAGTGATTTGAATCGTTAATGCCATATGTGGGATGTATAAAGGATGGAGTAAATGGTATTATACATTATATTATACAGGAATTATATTATTCCTTTATATAATTATAACTTCATTACATTAAATATGAAATAGAAATGAAAGTAGCGTTCATGCGTATGTACGGCTTACCGTCTCCATAAACGGTGCATTTCATTTCATACCTCTAAATGTTATGTAATATTATAAATTAATGTATATAATAGATATATATGATTTATATGATATATACATCATGAATATAATTATGGATATAATAGATATTTTACCACATGAACAAAGTGTAATTAAAAGAAGTTTATTTTTGACTCAAGTACCTAGGATCGACAAAACGACTGTTATAAACATAAATAATTACATAATGTTCATGACATGGTAATAAGTGATATAAAAGGAATAATGAACATGAATAAGGTTCTTAATAAGGTAGAGATTAACTCTAGTTTATTATTCAAGAGGTTAAATAGCGGTCGAGTCAAATCGGACATGAGTTAAGGGAACTTCATAACCCAATTTCCTTTCATTGGGTTAATCTCCTACATTCAAATTATGTCATTATATTATCATGTCCTATCTTGTATTTGTACTTTCTTTATGTGTACCTATAGTGAATACACATAATAGAACTATTTTATTTAAAAAATTATCTTTGTAAGGGACTTCGTCTCAATCTCCTTTCATTGTGGCATATTTGGTTTTATACACAACTTTCCTTTATATGGTGTGTAAACCCCTTTGACTTTTACTTTTATTCAAGAAGAATCTTTTTATAAGAATAATTTTTACTAAGCGTCAAAATGAATGTTTTTTTTAAGTATGTGGCGACAACGACTTCTCCACCGCCGTGGCCATTATTTGAGTTTCAGATTCCACTATAAGCCATAACATTTTCTAAATGAAAAATAAATACAATGTTTTAATTTTATTTTATTTTGGTATTGAAAATGGTTTTGAAAGTGTTTTTATTATATCAATGTTTTGTATTGATATCTTGTTATTTAAATGTGTAAATGTTATGTTTCCTTTGTGCATGTTTTATGTGATACGATTATGTTATGGTTTATGATATGTTTAAACCTATTCATATGAGGAATGCATTGGACTTAATAAGTGACGGGTGGAGCCCGCTGTAGCTCCTCAATGCATCAGTAGGTCTCAAGAGACAAACTAGTCTCCTGGCATGAGGCCTTGACAAAATCTTATTTCTGGTCTTAGCATGAGGCCTTTGCTACGTGGTTATGATAGTCTGGAATTATGCATTCCATCATTATGTAAGTGGTTATAGATATTGCATGTGATTATTCGACCAGTAGAATATCCATGTGAATAAGTAAATGGAATTATCTCATTTTACTTTTTCCATATTATGTTGAAGTTCATGTTTAAAAGGATTTTGTTTTAGTTATACATTTCCTTAAATGTTTATGTTTATTTATGAAAGCTTCTGCTATGTTGTTATCCTTACTGAGCATCTGAGCTCACCCCTTCCAATGTTTTAATTTTTCCTGGATGTGAAGAAGTATATTATGAATGATCTGCAGGGATAGTATGAGAGGATATGAAGACAATATTTTGTTTTAGTTTTGTGTTACTTTATAATGTAATGTAAAACTTATGAATGTATCTAGTGTTTCAAGGCTACAAAACTTATCGGTCTTTCGAGACTTGATCTTTGTGATCATTCCAATGTTATGCAATAATGCACCGACTCTGGTTAACTGGGTTTGGGGAGTTAAAAATAATAATATATAATTAAATATCGCAACATAATAAGATTTAAATTAAAATACATAACAAAAGAAGTCTTTTAAAAAGAGGAGGGTGAAAGGTTCCCTTACCGACTTGGGTAATTTTTGAAACGTACAACCCATGAAAGAAGGACTATAAAAAATTGATGTAAATACTCAAAAATTAAAGTATATAACACAAATAGTAGAATAATGGGAAGTAGATACACCACTCAACAGAAATGGTTGCAATTGTAGCATAAATCTCACGGGAATACAAGTGAGATGAAAAATCCCTTACGAAAACTTGGCAGCCAAAGGGCTCCACTTCAAACTTCTAAAAATAGATTGACAAGATCAAATAGGGTATCTATTCATGTGAACATAAACTTTACAGTAATAGGAATATAAAATAACATCCCACAACATAATAAATAGGATCATAAAATAAATTACATAAAAGAGAGTTCTTAAAAAGAAAGAGAGATGTATGATCCCTTACCTCAAGTCCGACTTGTCTTGTTCGTTTCTTTATATTCCTAAATAATAAACTTTGGTCAATTTATAATTACATAAGGACCTCATTTATAGATTATTATTCAGTTCATATCACATATTATAATGTTATAATAATTGGTTAATAATGTTTGTTCATATCAGACGTTTTTGTCGATGTTTGGTACATGAGTCAAAATTGAACATGTTGGAAAAGAATTTTCCATTAGTTATAGGTACATCATCTATATAATAGTATTAATTATTTAAATATCATATATATCCAGTATATATTCATATTATACTATTCCATAACATTTGGAGATAAAAATAAATGATATGCACTGTTCATGGAGATGGTAGGTCGTACGTACGCATGAACGCTACATTCATTTCTTTGGCACATTAATTGAATTAAAACTAGATGAGATATATATATATATATATATATTATAATTAGATTATAATATATATGTTATATAGGTCACATAAGTTCATCAATTTCATTCGTTATACATTCCATGTATTGCATGAACGAGTCCATCACTTGAGGTGGTGGTAGTCCACACTTCCCCAAATGAAATTATCGCATTTGCGAAACATGCAAAGCATTAAGGTATGTATTAAATATAAAATACAGAATCATATAGAGTAAAACAATATAATATATATCATAAATAAATATAGTTCCATTATAATGGACACCATGAGAGGTGGTAGGAGAAGATAGAACAATCATTGTTTCATGAAGTAGTAATTTGTCATCCACAGAAACAGTATGTTTGTTAACCATTAGAAGGAGTTGTGTGTAATTGTGACTCAAAAAATTATCATAATAGCATCATATTATTTTTAGTATACTTTTTTTGTTATAAAAGAATGTAATAAAAAGAGTTTAGGGGGTTGGAGAAGTAAAATAAAACAAAAAAAATATTAGGGAAGACTTTACCTTTAAGTCGGGTAACAACCCTTAGTTTGAACCAAAAGGGTTTCTTGAAAAGCTTTCTGCCTAAGGGAAGGCTTCTAGAATGAATAGATGGATGTGGAGAGATAACATGATCAGATTTTGGCCGAGCCAATGGCTTTAGAGGCGTGGGTAAGGAGGTAGAGGTGGCGGCATTTTATAAGAGGGAGGAGGGGCACTCTTGGAATGTCATGAAATATAACCTTATTTTAAAATGATTTTCAGATTTTAAAGGTCCCAAAAAGACACATTTCGAGGATAAGGTAATAAGGGTTCGAAATCCATCCATGAAATTGTATTTTGACAAGGTAGGTCTTTTATTTTACATTATCGTTTAATTTTATGTAAATCGTTAAATAATGATGTAATCGATGAATCATCATGGTGTCATAAATAATTTAATTTATTTAATGTCTAAAAATTATATAAAAAATATCATGAAGTATTAAATCCTTTTATATTTATAATTAATATTTATAGTCAATAATATGACTTGAATAACGCCATGTAAATATTTTTTAATAAAACAATTCCTGTTTGTGACATTTTTTATTTTAACTTTAAATAAAAAGTTATTAATATCATTTTCTTACCCAAGTGGATCCATGGAGTACCCAAGATGAACAATGGATTATCTCGGTCGTACATGACATATCCAATAAGGTTAGGACATGTGTAAAGGTCATTTCACATTATTAAAACATTATTTTTACGTTAAATTACACTAATTACCTCTAATCGCGATTAATAAACCTTAAAAGGTACTATTCACCAGAAAATTATTTTAATCCCACTGAACCAAATTTTAAATCATAATGAAAACCATTTATGTCAGATTTTTTAAATTATATTCACAAAAGTGGTAATGTTTCATTTAAATGAAAAATCTGTTTTTTAACTACCACTTAGTGGTATCACTATTCCTAAAAAAATTGAAGTTTTTCAGAAAAATACCAAAAATTCACCATAAGATATATTTGATATTTTGAATTCAAATATTATTTTTATTTTAAAAAATTCAAAACATATAATTTTGATTAATAAATTTAATTATTAATTCACATTGTCAAAACAAATAGCGTGTTTTTAAGAAACAAAATATATCAAAATATTGACACAAGTTTAAGTTCAATTTCAACGTGAAATTAATTCAAATGACCACCAATATATTAAATGGTAAAAATATATTCTAATTTCACATTAAAACCAATTCAAAATATAATCTAATCATATAAATAAATTATATTAAAATGAGGTTTTGAATTAAATTATAGAATTTTACCCTTTTCATTAAAACAGCTTTATTGGAAAAATTAAAAAAAAATTATACAAAGTAAATTTTGATGTCCCGATTCTAAAAAGAATTTTATTTTTTCAAATATAACATATAAAATTGTCAAAAAGTGGATTTAAACGGGGTTCTCCATCAAAAGGTGGTTGGTCGACCATTTAAATATATTATAATATTTACGCTTAAAATTGGATTCATTCGCATTTTACGCATCTAAAATTTATTGAATAAATGTAAAAATATTTGAAAAGCATATATAATCACTTTTTAGTTAGTTATGTTCATTATCACTATTACATTGGCTAGGATTTTACTTCCATTTACAATAATATTATTATATTATTAGTGTGCATCGTAAGATTTCAAAGAAACTCGTTGTTGCGTATTGGGTACGCCATCGAACATAGCATCCCCTTTTGAAGTAAAAAATTAATATTTAATTCAAAAATATTAAAAAAATATGAAAAAATGATATTATTTATTTACCTTGGGTTTTACATCCTTCCCCCTTTTGGTAATTACGTTCTCAAAAGTTTAAAATTGGGCTTAGAAACGTCACTGAAAGCCCCACACCGGAAAAGGAGTAAATTAAACTATCACTTTAAAAGAAAGAAAGAGAAGTACAATGGTCACATGCGTTATCCCATACTAGGATTACATGTAAGAAAACGTGGATATGGAAGAAAAAAATGGTCATGTTCTGCTGGGGAGTCATAGAAAACATGTTTAGGAGAAAGTTAACCACCAGAAAATCAAAAACTTGTGATGTGTTAAATGGTATTTGATTCCCCAGTATGAAAGGTTAACAGACAACATTTTAGTTTTAATTAAATTTTCATTGAGGAATTTATTTATGAGCTTAACTAAATAAAAAGGAAACATACTTTCTTTTCATTTAGACTTTCATATCTTAGTATATTTCTTACACAAACTCATTTTTTCCCATCCAAAAGATGATTATTAAGGATGACTTGTTCACATTAAGAGCGCTATAATCAACTTCTAGAGAATCACCTAACCCACAAAAGATAAATATATATTTCCCAGGTCTTTAGACCTTAACCAAACCAAAAAATGTCAGAAAAAGATTAGATAATCCACAAAAGGATAATCCGTTTTAAAAATAAAACCTATTATTATTCTCCAAAATTTGTCCAACAAAACCCAAAGTTCAATGAAGACCATTAAATAAAAAATTTGTCCATAAAATTTGTCAACGTAAACCAAACTATGATTAAAACCCAAATATTTTAAGTATTTAATCATATAGTCTTCCAAGTTACAAATTACAATTTATCTCCAAATAACATCAATTGCTCTTAAAGTCTCATATTGAAAAGTAATTATCCTAATCAGATATCCTCTGTGATAGGTTAATCATTTCCATAGATAACCAAAAATCAACTTACTCTTGATTCATAAAATCGTCTAACTAAAAAGAATTTGTCAAACTCACCAGGGACTTCTTGTAGTCCAGTGGTAGGTGATAAATACCAGTCGCACATTAATTGTGTGTTTGATTCCCAGATCTTTGTCCGACGCAATGGGTTGTCACATGGTCTTGATGTTGTCCTTTTTCCAAAACTATATAATTCTAAAAACATTCCCTAAAGAAGAGATAAAATCATAAAAAATAACCATAATATAATTTAACCTCAATTTTATCCCATACCTTTAATTTTCTTTCATAAAATAGAATAAACCATAATTACCTCAAAAGTACGGATTATATAAACCCTAATGGTTACCTTTATTATTATTACCTGAACATCCACATCGAGTTGGTCATCTCGTATATGATTCATCAGAGACCCCACTAACGTTCAAGTGGATAATCATGCCTCCTGATAGTTGGTTTATAATCACCAAGATATTTATCATTGAATCCTGCATTTCATCCAGTATCTTAATCAGAGAACCACCATGATTTCCTTCAAACCTGTTGACACTTTGGTTCCTGCTAGATCGATCCATTTACTAAACCAAAAAAGAAAAGTGTGATTATATCATTATAATCATCATATAATACTAAGATATAATTATTCATGTTATCTTAAACCCAATAACATTATTTAAAACTATGAACCTTTCTGAAATCCTAACCATTATGGTAATGTCACTTGTGCTTATTGGATACCCTAACCTCTAAAGTTATCTAAACCGACCTTTGATACCAACTATAAGGCCCCAGCGTTAAACCTCACTTAATATTTAATTAAATAAATTATTCACATAGAGGATCTTTTAAGGTTTAGAGTTTTAGAGAATTACGACATAACTATTACATATCAAAAGATTAGAATGTAGACACTTATATATGTTTCCATAAAAAAAAGTCTTAAAAAGAAACATGTCTAGTTCCATGTTTTAGATAGCATGTATTTCCTTGATCCCATCATTGACCATATTCATCTTTATGTCATGTGGAGAACATATCAAAAAGTTAGGATTAGCATAAAAATCCCAGTAAAGGATACACGATGATGAAAAATTGTTAGTTTTTCAAAACAAGAAGTAAACCATGAATACTTTATCAAAGTAATACTTTTCACCTTAAGAAGTTGTAAATACTCTTCATTGAATAAAATATCATTACATACCCTTTTGTAACCAAAATATTAGCATAAAACCCCATATAAAGAACACATAACAAATAAAGGTAACTTGGGACTTAAACATACATAATTGAAATAACCATACGGTCGACTTCCACACATATCACTCAATGGAATAGCCATACAGCCGACATCCATACCCAATTCATTGGAGGTTATAACGTAACACCCATCCTAGTATTCATGGCACCACCCGTAATATGGTTTATCACATAACCACTCGTCAAATTTCCAAGTACCATTACAAAATCAAAATATATAAAACAAATATAATCGAAAGAAAAAATTTCCACATTTCAATGAAAATATATAACTTAAATATATTGAAATAACAAATCCATTTTCAAAACCATTTTCGAAACCATTAAAAACCTTTCATAAAGTGATTTTTGAATCAATGTGTCCCATACCACATTGAAGATTTTAACATTTTAAACGATTAACATCCATATAAATAAATCCTTAATCCCATTTTGAAAACATGGATATTAATGAGAAATATTTATAAGGGTAAATAATTAAAACATTTAAAACGATATTTCAGTTAAAGAGTTTTTAACAAAATGAGAGACACTTGAATATAAATAATTGAGGAATAAAATTTAATCAGAACTTTATAATATCAAGAGAATAAATGGATTCATGATATAATATTCCAAAGGACAGTATATACACCACCTAAGAGTGAATTAGTGAATAACAACAATGATGTCCCAATGGAAATGTAAAATGAGATGAAATCCCTTATAAAGAAGGTTTCCTTAAATTAAGGATATGTCAATCTCATAAATATGTGTGGGAAATATAAATATACCCAACATAAGTGGATATTATGTGTAAAAAAATCATATGTCATTCAAATATATTCATAGGATGACATATTCAATAACTAAAAGTTGAACCCAAATAAAACAAAATTGGGTTAAGAAGTTCCCTTGTAAAAATTTGACAGCCAAACGACGTCACTTTAAAATTAAGAAAAGGATTTGATGAGAAAAAAAGGGTATCTCATCACTTGGAAATAAATTTTATATCAATAATGATATAGAATAAAATATCCCAACATAATAAGATTTAAATTAAAAGACATAACAAAATAATTCTTTTAAAGAGAAGGGTGAAAGGTTCCCTTACAGACTTGGGTAATTTTTGAAACGGACACCCCATGAAAGAAGGCAATAAAAAATTGATGTAAATACTCAAAAAAGAAAGTATATTACACAATGATTAGAATAATGGACAGTACATACAACACTGAAAGGAAATGGTGGAAAATGTAGCATAAATCTCACGGGAATAAAATTGAGATGAAAAATCCCGTATGAAAACTCGGCAGCCTAACGACGCCACTTAAAACATCCAAAAAATGGATTGATGAGAACAAATAGGGTCTCTCTTCATGTGAACATAAAATTTAAAGTAAGAGGAATATAAAATAAAATCCCACAACATAAAAACTAGGATCTTAAAAGAAATGACATAAAAGAGAGTTCTCAAAAAGAAAGAGAGAGGTAGGATCCCTTACCTTAAGTTCGACTTGTCTTGTTAATTTCATTAAATTCATGAATAATAAACTTTGGTCAATTTATAATTTATTAATTACCTCCTTTAAAGATTATTATTCAGTTAATATCACATATTATAATGTTATAATAATTGGTTAATAATGTGAGTTCATATCAGACATTTTTGTCGATGTTTGGTAAATGAGTCAAAAATTGAACTTGTTAGAAAAGAATTTTCCATGTAGTTATAGGTACATCATCTCCAGAATAGTATTTATGATTTAAATATCATATATATCCTGTATATATTCATTTTATACTATTACATAACATTTGGATATAAAAATAAATGAAATACACCGTTCAAAGAGACGGTAGGCCGTACGTACGCATGAACGCTTCTTTCATTACTTTGGCACATTAATGGAATTAAAACTAGATGAGAGATATATATATATATTATAATTACAGTATAATATATATGTTATATAGGTCACCTAAGTTCATCAATTTCATTCATTATGCATTCCATGTATTACAAGAACGATTCACATAACTTGAGGGGGTGGTAGTCCACATTTCCTCAAATGAAATTATCACATTTGCACAACATGCAAAGAATAAAGGTTTGTATTAAATATGAAACACAGAAGAATATATAGTAAATAAATATAATATATATCATAAATAAATATATTCCCATTTTAATGTCCACCATGCGAGGTGGTAGGAGAAGATAGAACAATCATCGTTTCGTGAGGCAATAATTTTCCATCCACAGAAACAGTATGTTCTTTGACTATTAGACGGAGGTGTGTGTAAGTTTTGCTCGAATAGATATCATAATAACAACCTATTATTTTTAATTTATTGGTGTTTTTACAAATTAAAGGAATAAAAAGTTTTTATGGGGTTGGAGAATCAAAATAAAACAAAAGAACATTAGGGAAGATTTTACCTTTAAATCGGGTAACTCCCCTTAGTTTGAACCAAAAGGGTTTCTTGAACAGCTTTCTGCCTAAGGGATGGCATCTAGGTTTTATATAGGGATGTGGAGAAATAAAAGAATCATAGTATGTCCGAGCCAATGGCTTGATAGGTGTGGGTAAGGAGGGAGAGGTGGGGCCTTTTATAAGAGGGAGGAGGGACACTCTTGGAAAGTCAGGAAATATCACATAATTTTAAAATGCTTTTCGGAATTTAATGGTCCCACATTGACATATTTCGAGGATAAGGTGATAAGGGTTATAAATCCATCCATCCAATTGTTTTTTGAAAATTTTAGGACTTAGATCATACATCATATTTTCATTTTATTTAAATCGTTAAATAATGGGGAAATCGATGCATCATCAAGTGGTCATAAATAATTTTATTAATTTAATGACTAAAATTATATAAAAAATATCATGATGTAGGAAATATTTTTATATTTCTAATTAATATTTATATTAAAAAATATTACTTTTATAACCCCATTTAAAAATTGTTTTTTGTAAAACAATCCATGATTGTGACTTTTTTATTTTAATGTTAAATAAAATGTTATTAATATCATTTTCTTACCCAGGTGGATCCATGGAGTCCCCAAGTTGACCCATGGATTGTCTCGGTCGGCCATGACACATCCAATTAGGGTAGGACATGTGTCAAGGTCATTTCATATTATTAAAACATTATTTTTACCTTAAATAACACTAATTACCTCTAATCGCGATTAATAAAACATAAAACTTACTATTCCCCAAAAAATTATTTTAATCCCATTGAACCACATTATACATCCTAATGACAACCATGTATGTCGGATTTTTGAAATTCAATTCACAAAAGTGGTAAAGTTTCATTTAAATGAAAAATCATTTTTTTAACTACCACTTAGTGGTTTCACTATTCATCAAAAAATGAAGTTTTTTAGAAAAATTCCAAAAATTCACCCTAAGCTATTTTGATATTATGAATTCAAAAGTGATGTATATTTTATAAAATTCAAAACATATAAGTTGAATAAATCAATTTAATAATTAATTCATGTTGTCAAAACAAATAGCGTGTTTTTAAGAAACAAAATATATCAAAAAATTGACACTAGTTTATGTTCAATTTCAAAGTGAAATTAATTCCAATGACAACCATTGGATTAAATGGTAAAAATATATTATAAATGAACATTAAAACAAATTCAAAATATAATCTAATCATATAAATAAATTAGATTAAAATGAGGTTTTGAATTAAAATATAGCATTTTACACTCTTCAATAAAAAAAAATTATCAGAAAAATAACAAAAAATTATAGAAAGTAAATTTTCATGTCCTGATTCTAAAAAAATTATTTTGTCAAATATAACATAAAAAATTGTCAAAAAGTTAATTTAAAATGGGTTCCCCATCAAAAGGCGGTTAATCAACCTTTTAAAGAATATTAGAATATTTACGCTTAAAATTGGATTCATTCGCATTTTAAGCATCTAACATTTATTGAATAAATGTAAATATATTTGACAAGCATATATAATAACTTTTTAGTTAGCTCTATTCATTCCTGTTATTACATCGGCTAGGATTTTACTACCATTTACAATAATATTTTTATATTATTAATATGCATCGTAAGATTTCAAAGAAACTCATTGTTGCGTATTGGGTAACCCATCGAACATAGCATCCCATTTTGAAGTAAAAATTAATATTTAATTCACAAATATTAAAAAATGTAAAAAGGTGGTATTCTTTATTTAACTGGGGTGTTACAATATCTCCCTCTTATACATTGGGTAAAGATTTATATATCATGATATAGACATGGATGGAACGACAAGTAAATCTTGTTCAGTAATACAGGGCTGGAACGGCAAGTAAACCCCGTTTAGTAATGGAATTTGTCCACTATGATGGCCTTGGAAAAAATACCTAGGATACTATGGAAATCATAACTTGTGCTTAATGGTTTTCCATAATTACATGTTTTATTCGCATGCTATTTTATCATGATTGATGTTACATTATGATCTATTCCTTACGTAATGCCATATGTTATGTATTGACATTTCAAGGGTGATTTCTTATAATACAAACCTTTTATATTTTATTGAAGGTTTTGTGATATGTTTGGCTGTGGATGTGTTATTTTTATAGGAAATGTCAATACATTATCCATAAACCATGAATGGTATAAAAATAACACATCCATAGTCAAAAATATAACAAAACCTTCAATAAAATATTGGAGATTTGTATCATAATAAATCAACCACAATCAATAATAACATCCTGTAAAGGATGTAGACATAGTTGGAAACGATCAGTAAAAATCATTCAGATAAATATCTTTTTCCATGATACCATTTAAAATTAATATAATTGAATTCATTTAGAAGATATTTTTGAATAAAAGTATCTCATTCCACTTTGAAGCTTTTTAAAGGAATTAACATTTAAAAACATTCATGCCCATATAAATAAACCCTTAAAACCTTTTGAAAACATGGACATTAATGAGAAAGGTTTAGAAGAATAAATCGTTAAAAAATTTAAAATTATGTTTTAGTAAAAAGTAAATTAAAAATAATCACTTTAAAAACACTATAATGAAATTTGGACATGGATAATAAATATTTCCCAGTATATACATACTTAAAAACAACTTCGGATAATAAAGAGATTGTGAAATTAACCCTTACCTTGCACTTTCTTTTGGTTGAGGGTACGTTTAACCTCTTGTATAATTACCATAGTGTATTATTAAATTATAACAGAACAATAAAAATATTTATTATATCATGAATTATTCATTTATGATTTTATACTATACATTTAATAATTATTTCCATGCTAAATTAACATTTTGTGTAATAATCGCTTTCTTTATCGTATGTGTTTTAACTTGTTTTTATCGATCGTATCATTTAGATCATGATTTAAATACTTCCAATATATATACCTTGATTTATATATCATGTATATTTAGAATATAAATATTTATATTAGATAGATATATGAAATGTAAGGCACTTTTTATGGATACGGTAGGACGTACGTACACATTAGTGTTCTTTCTGTTTTCATATCATATTAATCGGAAGTAAGTGAATAATATATATGTAACTACATAAATATATATATATATATATATTCAATAGAATTATTATGTCATATATTACGTAATTATTAATAATATATATTTTTATAATCATCGTTGAATGGTGAATGTGGGAATGAATCTCATTACGTCGTGGAGACGGTAATCCGTACGTAAGAACGAGCGACAATATTGTTATATTGATGGTGAAATCATATGTAATTCGATGTTATATGTTATATAAAGAATCATTAATATGTTATATTTATTATTTATCTCAGTTATAGTCAATATTATACCCATACAAATAATTAAGTGTTTGAATAACAAACTACACAATGACGTGGAGTCGGTAAGCCGTACGTACGCACGTATGGTGACATTAACATTTAGATAATGGATAGAATAATGAATATGGTTGTACCATATTTATAATAACATCAAAATATTTATTAGGTACTGGAGTTATTATTTTGGATTGGAAACAACAAATAAAGAGGAAGTGTAAGAAGAAAAGAACATGGATGAAAGTTGTCAAATTATTACCTCTTCTTCGGGTTTTTCCATTTGAGTTGATCAAAAGGGATCCTTAAGAGGGATTTATGATACAAGTAATGCCTCTAGGTAGATGAGATAAATGTTTGTAGGAGATTTGGGAAGGCTTTGGCCGATCAAAATGGATATGGAGGTGTAATATTTTGAGAAGGGGAAGTACCCTTTTATAAGAGAGGTGAGGGCCACCTTAGGAAATGCTTGAAATATTATTTTATAATAAAACCATTTTAGATTTATAATGGCTCCAAATTGATTTATTTCTATGTTAAGGTTGTTATTGGTCATAAAACTCTCAACCAATAGGTTTTGAAAAAGTTTAGGTTACCATTTTAACAATATCTTTTAGATTTAACTCTTAGTTAAATAGTTTAACTTTTTCCACGTCTTCTTGTATTCTTACACAATATGGTTAACAAACAAACTCTAATATTTTAAAAGAACCTCAATTTTTTCATTAATAAAATAGATAATATTATTTAAGTCCTTTTGACGAACAAAATATTTTTAAGCGGACTATATCAACTAATAATATAGTATGTGTTTTAAAAATTAATTTATGTCAATTTTCACACTATTTGGTATTTTTTTAAGTCATAACAAACTTATCACATCGAAATAAATTTATATAATATACTATAACATGTCATATTAAACTATAAAATTAGTATAATTCATAAGAAGTCTTAATTTACATTTATTTGGATATTTGTAAGATCAATTTTTTTAATATCTCATAAAAAGGTAATTAATGCCTCATCAATTTATCATAAATAAATAAAATTATTTAATGCCTATAAATTATTAAAAGAATTACCATTATTTAAGAAATATTTTTATCTTTCTAATGAATATTTATTGTCTAATTTATATTTTGTGAAACCTTATATTAAAAATGGTTTATTTATTAAACTTTGAATTTAACACTTTTAACTCTTCTTTAAATAAAATAATAATAAATGTCCTAATCTAATAAATGTTGAAAAAATATGATCATATTATTCTTCTATGGTTTTTTTAATCGAAATACACTTATCTAATAGAATTAGGACATGTGGTTGGGTAATAATAATCTCATTTTTACCTTTAATTACCCTATTTACTTTTAACCATGGTAAATAAAAGTCAAAGGGTATTATTCAACAAAAATTAATTTTATCTTATTGAAAAACATATTACATAATGATATAATCCATCTCCAAAGTTATAGAAATTAAACTCACAGAAGGGCTAAAATTATGTTTTATGAAAATTTGCAAATGCTCCTAGAAGATGGGT
Source organism: Viscum album (assembly GCA_963277665.1). NCBI lineage: Eukaryota > Viridiplantae > Streptophyta > Magnoliopsida > Santalales > Viscaceae > Viscum > Viscum album. The sequence continues at coordinate 1,808,823,637 of OY728123.1, read as the reverse complement.
AAAAGATGGTTAAAAGTTCAATAAACTTTTATACATCTAATTTTATTATAAAATGACTCCACTGAATTACATTGAACATATATATGTATTATGTATCTATTTTGACTTAAATTTAATTTAAATAAAATATATAATTATTTAAATAAGAAGTCGGTTTTAAATAATAACAAAGTGTTTTTCGTTATTCATCAAAAATTATATGTTTTCATAAAAATACCAAAAATTCACCCAAATCTGATTTTGATATTCCAAATTCAGAAATAAAGTTTTTTTTACAAAATTAAAAACATATATGTTTCATTTATTAATTTAAAATTAATTCATGTTGTCAAAACCATAAAGCAGGTTTTTAAAAAGTAAAAACTATCAAAAGACTGACATGTGTTTATATCAAAGTTAAATGTAAAATTACTTAAAATGACTTAAATTGTAATAAATGATAAAAATAAAGTCTTATTATAATTAAAAACAATTCAAATTCATAATTTAACAATATAAATTATTTCTATTAAAAAAGTAGTTTTTAATTAAAACATAATAATTTTCACTATTCGTTAAAATATGAAAGTTATCAAAAAATTACCAAAGATTTATCCAAACTAAATTTTTATGTCCAGATTCTAAATAATAATTTAATTTCATGAAATTTAATATATAAAAGTATCAAATATTATTTTTAAAAGGGGTTTTCAAGAAAAGGTGGTAAAATTTCATTTTTTTAAAAAATTACATCTTTTATCTGAAAAAATTAATTTTTTTCTATAATATGTCTATGAAACACATAATATGGATGTTAAAATTATATAGAGTATATAAGTTTCAAAATGAAGATCATACTATTCATAGCCTCTTTTTGAAGGGCTAGTTTTAAAATTGTGGTGCGCGCGAACTCGGTGTTGTGTGTAGTGAAAGCTATTGGATTACTTTAATTAGATAATGTACTATGAAATATTGGGGTGTTACATTATCCCCACCTTCAATAAATTTAATCCTTTCAATTTGAATTTGTTCCTATAAAATAAAAGGTTAAAAATAGAAAAATACCATTGTAGAAAACCCAAATAGAAAATTCAGTAAATAAACATTATTCTTAATAAAATGGAATGGGAATGAAAAAGATACCACCAAATTATGATCTCAATTAGGAGAAATTTTTTTGAAATTTGAGACACATAATTGGAGAAAAACATATATATATATATATATATTGGCAGTGATTGAGCACATCAATCACAAACAAGTGTGAAATTGAGGGCCTCAAAGCCACCAATCTATGATGATTTAAAATATCGTTATTTCAACAAAACATAAGGTATTAGGATAACATATTTTTGGTTTTAAGATCACTTCCATAATGTTTAAGAATTAATTTATTAATAGAATAAGAGGAAAAATATACTTTACAAGTAGAGTTTTATAGGTCAACTTATTCCTTCAACAAACTCTTCTTTGACTCCAAAAGATAATAGAATTCAGAAATAATCTATTTATCCCAATCATATAGGGTTAAAAAATAATGAATTTATAAATGAAATTTAAAAATAATTAAAAAATGGAATTATACAAACCCGAACATCCCATATGCATATGGTAGGTGATCTACCCTTTTCTCCCTTCAGTTGCTGGTTCATGTCTCATGGCATTAAAAGACGCGACAGGTTGTAACCTGACCTCCAGGTTGTCCTTTTTATGTCAATCCAAAAATAATCACAAGAAATCAATTAACCGTAAAAATATTATCAAATGTCAAACTTAATCGATTCCAAACATTACACTTATCCAAAATACTTCTGTCCAAACTCATAGACCAAAATTTATAAGGAAGGTAAACACAATGAAGATCATTTGTTCCTTTTTATAAAATGTGAATAACTTCATCATGTATTCTTTTAAATCACTATAACACCATGAAATTCCATAAAACCTTATTGATTTCATCCATACTCCGTTACTCCTTATAGAATACTGGATATACTCCTTCTATCAAAAAATGTTGTAAACTACAACAATTATTGAATATACAAATCATTAATCGGTTTCAAGGTTTTCAAAAATATCAAATATAATTTATCCAAATCGATCATATATTATTCCAAAATCAAAACCTCAGTATTAGAACCATATTATGGTTTTTCTTTCTCTCAACCATATATTTTTCAAAATAGTAACTTGTTATTGAGTCACATTTCATGGTTCCACACAATCTCAATTCCTTGATGAAATACTACTGTAGTAAAATCCTTGTATACTCTATAATTATTCTAACATGTACATAATTAATACAATACTCAAATGACACAATAATTTAATAACAACATAACAAATCTAATCATTAACCTGTATCTTCAATAGTATTAGAACTTGATTATTATCTAATAGCAGCATTTGGGGTATACTCTGATGATTTGTTCAATGCTTCACGTGGTCTCCCATTACCTTGCAGATGAAGCATTGTGCATTTGAAAATGTTTTCTTACCCTTGAAATCAAGTACTTTCTTTATTTTTTCTCCACACTTATATCAAACTCCCATTCTATTAAAGCATTTACCATGGTGATTATTTCTATATTTATCACATAATAGAAAATCCATCATTCCTATCTTCCCTTTATTCATAATTCTCTCTTCCATCCCTTTCTTCTCTTGCATCCCTTCAAATACATAGAACTCAAAATATTCCTTACTTATCTTATTAAAACAAGATAAATTTCTTTCATATGATGAGAGTACATGGGAGAATATTCCCCTTTTAAATGTGGTCTTAATACTATAATATATATGATGCTTCTTAATCTTTCGATCATTCATATAGCTGGAATTCTCATTCCTTCTACTTGGTGCCATTTCTAAAAAATGTCATACACTAGTTTAGTTTATAAATCTCTATGCATAATTCCAAACATTTAAAATACCTAATGTAAATTGAAAACATTATGCATATAATTAATAATCATAAAATGTTTTCTTTGAGAAATTATTTACTCATAAATCCTTCATAATGGATTGAAATGAAAATGTGAATTATCCTAAGCATATCCCATGGGATTGTCATATCCAAGATTGAATCAAGGCCCTTTGTCATGTACCAGGATACCTAGGGTCATGCCTGAAACTCCTGGTCGTATTATGCACTCATATGTACATTTCTTCCAGAGCTTCCTCTACCAGATAGTATCTAGAAAGAAATATATTGCTTTTAAAAAACACAAAATATCTACATTATTGAAATTTTAGGATGTTCTTCTATACTAATCCTCAAATTCTATCTCAGGGTAACGTTCTCTAATTAGAGTTTTTCTGAATCTAATTTTCATGATTGGTAATAATCATCCCTCTGATACCAACTATAACACCCTTAACATAGTTACCCAGAGTCAGTGCATTACATTAATACATTAGAATGAATACAAGAAATCAAGACTTGAAGGACCAATCAGTTTAGCAGTCCTGCAAAAAAGATTACATACATGAACATTAAATTAAAATATAAATTGAAAAACAACAACAACATTGACTCCATTTACCACATTAATCTCCCTTAGTCTATCCCCACAAGTCAGTCATAATATACTTCTTAACATTCTGGAAAAAATAAAACATAGAATGGGGTGAGATCAGATGCTCAGTAAGGATACCAAATGTAGCAAAAACATTCATAAATAAGAATAAATATTTAAGGCAATGTATAAAACTTAATGAAAGTCCTTTTAAATTAATCATCAGCATAATATGGAAATGATAAATCAAATAATTCTATTTAATTATTCACATGTATATTAAATTAGTTTAATAATCACATGTAATATCAATATCTAATTTCATAATGATGGAATGCATAATGCCAGACATCATAAACACATAGTCAAGGACTTGTGCCAAGAATAAAAATAAAATTATTTTAAGGCCTTGTGCAAAGACACTAGTTTGTCTTATGAGACCTACTGATGCATCGAGGAACTATAACTGGCACCACCCATGACATACTATGTCCAATTCATTCCTCTTATAAAAAGGTTTAAACATAACATAAAAATTATTATTAAAACTAGCATAAAAAATTTAGTTACTTTATCCATAAACCATGAATGGTATAAAAATAATACATCCACAGTCAAACATATCACAAATCCTTCAATACAATATTGAATATGTGTATAATAACAAATCAACCTCATTCGATAATAATATCTCTTAAAGGATGTTGACATAGTTGAAAATGATCAGTAAAAATCATTGTGAGAAATATCCCTTTTTCATGAAATCATTTAAAAATCATATAAATGAAATACTTTAAATGAAACTATTGAATCAGAGGGTCCCATACCACTTTGAAACATTTTAATGTAATTTACATTTTCAAACATTCAATGCCATATAAATAAATCCTTAAAACCATTTTGAAAACATTGACATTAATAAGAAAGGTTTAGAAGAATAAATCATAAAAAAATTTAAAAGGATGTTTTAATAAAAATTCCCATTAAAATAATCCCTTTGATTTTTTTTGTTAAACATGGACATGGATAATAAATATTTCCCAGTAGATACTTACATAAAAACAACCTTGGATAATAAAGACATTATGAAATTAACCATTACCTTGCACATTCCTTTTGTCAATGGTACGTTTAACCTTCTATATAATGACGATAGTATGTTATTAAATTATACCAAAACAATATTCATTTTTATAATATCATACATGATTCATTTATGACATTATACTACCCATTTAATAATGATTTACATTTTAATTTAACATTTTTTTAATAATCAATTTCTTTATCGTACGTGTTTTAACTTGTTATTCTTGATCGTATCATTTAGATATTGATTTAAATACTTACAGAATATAAACATTGATTTATATATCATATGTATTTATAATATAAATATTTATAATAGATAGATATATGAAATGTATGTCACAGTTTTTGGAGATGGTAGGTTGTACGTACGCATAAATGATGATTATGTTTTCATATCGTATTCAACGGATGTAAGTGAATAAGATATAAGTAAGTATATATATATATATATATATCCATTAGAATTATTTTTTCATATATTACATACTTATTAATAATATATATATTTATTATAATCTTTGAACAATGATCATAGGAATAAATCTCATCGTGTCGTGGACACAGTAATCCGTACGCACACACGAGTGAAAATATCATTATATTGATGGTGAGATAATATGTAATTGGATGGTATATCATATTTAAATAATAATTAACAAGTTATATTTATTATTTACTTTAGTTATCCCAATTATTATACCCATCCAAATAATGTATTGTTTGAATAACAAACTACACCATGATCTGAAGACGGTAAGTAGTACATACACATGTATAGTGAATCTGTCATTTAGAGGATGGATAGAATAACGAATATGGTTGTACCATATTTATAATAACATTAAATTATGTATGAGGTACTGGATTTATTATTTTTTAATGTAATCAATAATTAAATAGGAAGTGTAACAAGAAAAGAACATAAAACAGGGTGGTGAAATTATTACTTATTCTTCGAGTGTTTCCTTTTGAGTTGATCAAAAGGGATCCTTAGGATGGATTTATGATCTAATTAAGGCCTACAGGTATAGGGGATGAATGTTGGGAGGATTTTTGGGTAGGGTTTGGCTGAGCCAAATGGCATTGGTGGTGTGATTTTGAGAGAAGGGGGTGTACCCTTTTATGAGGGAGGTGAGGGTCACTTTAGGAAAAGATTGAAATATTATTTTATAATAAATTAATTTTCAGTTTCTAATGGATAATAAATAATGTATTTCTAGGATAAGGAATGAATGAGTCGAAATCCAGTAACCAATAGGTTTTAGACAAGTTTATGTTACCATTTTATCCTTATCTTTTATATTTCATTCTTAGTTAAATAGTTTAACTATTACCGTGTCTTCTTGTATTATTACTCTATATGGTTAATAAAATTAATCATAACATCCAAAAGAACCTCAAGTGGTTCATTAATGACATATATATTATTAATTAGTTATTTTGGACAAACTTTTATATTTTTAGGAATATTATATCAACAAATAATACTGTATTTGATTTAAAAATAAATTTATGTTAATTTTGACGCTATTTGGTATTTTGTTTTTAACAAATTCATAAAAAACAAATAAATTAGAAATAAATTTACCTTATCTACCCTAAAATGTCATATTAACATAGAAAATTTGTGTAATTAATTAGAAGACTCAATTTACATTTATTTGGATATTTATAATATCAATTATTTTAATATTTTGTCAATAAGGTAATTACTACATCATCAATGTATCATAAATAAATTAAATTATGTAATGTATATAAATTATAATAAAAATACCCTTATGTAATAAATATTTTTATATTTCTAAGGAATATTTTAAGTCGATTTTATAGTGTGCTTATCATTATATTAAAAATGTTTTTATTTTTAAACATTGAATTTAACACTTTTAACTCTTCTTTAAAAAAAATAATAAATGTCCAAATCTAATCCAAGTGGACCAAAGAGGATCATATTTAAGTCCTAAATTTTTTTTGGTCGAAATAAACTTATACAATATAATTATAACATGTGTTGGGATAATTATAATATCATTATTACTTTTAATTACACTATTTTTCTTTTAACTATGCTAAATAAAAGTCAAAAGTTACTATTCACCAAAAATTATTTTTATCTTATTGAACCACATTTTACTTATTAATATCAACCGCGTGCCTTGGTGTTTTTAAATTCAACATATAGAAGGTGTAAAATTATTTTTTATGGAAATTTGCAAATGCTCTATGATGGTGGATAAAAGTGGTTAAGAAGTTCCATAAAATATTATATGTCTAATTTTATTATAAAATGACTCCAATAAATTACATTGAACCTATATATGTATTATATATCTATTTTTACTGAAAATAAATTTTAATAAAATAAATAATTATTTAAATAAAAATTTGGTTTTAAATAATAACGCAGTGTTTTTCATTATTCATCAAAAATTGAATGTTTTCTGAAAAATAACAAAAATTAACCCAAAGTTTATGTAGATATTCCAAATTAAAAAAATTAATTCTATTTTACCTAATTAAAAACATATAAGTTTCATTTATTATTTTAAAATTAATTCTCATTGTCAAAACCAAAAAGCAGGTTTTTAAAAAGTAAAAACTATCAAAAATTTGACATGTGCTTATGTCAAATTTAAATTTGAAATTATTTATAATAAACTAGTTTCTATTAAATAATAAAAATATAATCTAATTCTACATCAAATCCTTTCAAATTCATAATTTAACACTACAATTTATATCAATTAAAAAATTTAATTTTCAATTAAAACATAGTATTTTTCACTATTCCTCAAAATATGAAAGTTATCCAAAAATTTAAAATAATTCATCCAAACTAAATTTTAAAGTCCCCCTTTAAAATAATAATTTAAATTATTTTAATTTAATCTAAAAAAGTTTTAAATATTGGTTTTAAAAATGGTTCTCTATTAAAAGGTGGTAAAATTGCATTTTTTTTAGAAACACTTATTTTACCTAAAAAAATGATTTTGTTCTTATATTATGTCTAAGAAATACATAATATTTCTGTTAAAATTATATAGTGTATATATGATTCAAAATGTTGTTAATACTATTCATAACTGCTTTTTGAATGGCTAGTTTGTAAGTTGTGGTGTGCTCAAACTCGGTGTTGTGAGTAGTTCAAGCAATTGAATTACTTTAATGAGATGATGTACAATGAAATATGGGGATGTTAAATTCTCCCCTCCTTTAATAAACTGATTCCTCACAATTTAAATTGATCTTCAAAAATAAAATTTTAATAATAGAAATGTACCTTTCTGGAAAACCCACATTGGAAACTGGGTCAAATAAATTTATTCTTAATAAGAGGGAAAGCGAATGAAAAAGTTACCACCAAATTATGATATCGATTAGGATATCATTGGTGGAAATTTGAGACACATAATTGGAAAAAATGTAAATATTTTTAGGGAGTGATTGATATAAAACCCCGAGATTTTATGAGAAATATTATTTATTTCTTTGATGTATTTTGTTTTAGGCTACACCAAGATTATCATGCGTTTAGGAAACACCATATTAGTGAGTAGTATATGCAACACTATTCTTGGTTTATGTTACACGCAAGAGAAACCTTCCTCGATAGATTACATTGTACATAATACCGAGTTTCACTAAATAATGATATGTTATTAAAATTTTATATAAACTAGCCACTATAAAAAGTAATACCCACTTTTTAAAATTTTGTAAATTTTATCATTCAAAATGGACTTCATTTTTGAATTCGGAATATCAAACATAACCTAGGGTGAATTTTTGGTATTTTTCTGAAAACAGTCATGTTTTGATGAATATATAAAACACTAAGTTATTGATTATAACCAAATTTTTATTTAAGTAATAATTTATTTTATTTAAATTTATTTTATGTCAAAATAGATACATAATACCTATATAAGTTCAATTTAGTTCATTAGAGACATTTTCCAATAATTTTAAATGTATAAAACTTTTACTAGCCTTCATACCATCTTTTACCCACCTCCTAAGAGAATTTGTAAATTTAAATGAAACTTTATTTAACCGCTTTTGTTAGTTGTAATAGTTAAAATCAATGTTTTTTACCCTTTAGGTCCACTTAGATTAGATTAGGACATTTATTATTATTTTATTTAATGAAGAGTAAAAAATAGTTAAAATAATTGTTTAATAAATAAAACATTTTTAATATAGGTTTTTACAGAAGATAAATTAGACTATAAATATTCATTATAAAGATAAAATTATTTTATAAATAATGGTATTTTATTTTTATTTTTTAGACATTATATAATTTAATTTACTTATGACACAATAATGAGGCGGTAATTACCTTATTAATGAAATATTAACATAATTGATATTATAAACACCCAAATAAATGTAATTTGAGACATTTTATGAATTAAAATAATATTATAGGTTAATATAACATATTATAGTTGGTTATAGTAATTTATTTCGAAGTAATAATGCTATCATGAATTAGAAAAATACCAAATATTGTCAAAATTGACATAAAAGAGTTTTTAAAACAAATATTATATTATTAATTGATATAATGGTCCTAAAACTCTAAGGTTCGGCCGAAAGACTTATATAAAACTATATATGACATTAATAAACAAATTGGAATTATATTGGTAGTTTATAATAAGTTTTTTAACCATATAGTGTAAGAATACAAAAAGAAATGGTAAAAGTTAAATTATTTAACTTAGAGTTAAATCTAAATTATAATGTTAAAATGGTAAACTTAACATGTCTAAAACCTATTAGTTGAGAGTATTTGGACCCATATCCACCCTATCCTCTTAATAAGTCACTTTGGAGCCATTATAAGCCGAATATAAATTTATAATAAAATAATATTTTATGTTTTTCCTATGGTGCCCCCACCCCGCTTATAAAAGGGAACTCCCCCTTCTATCTAATTCAAATCTAAAAAGCCATTTTGGCTTGGACTACACCTACCCAAATAACCTCTCAACTATCCTCCCTTCATCATAGAGTCCTTTCATTATTCATAAAGCCAACCTAAGGAGCCCTTTTGATCAAATCAAAAGAAAGAACCCGAAAAAGTGGTAAATATCTCACCACCTATTTCAAGTTCCTTTCTTCTTCCACTTACTCCTTCTTTTTTTGTTTCCATTATAAAATAATTACTCTAATATATTCTATATATTGTGATGTTATTTTAAAAATTGTACAACCATATTAGTTATTTTATCTATCCTATGAATGAAAAGGTCACCACAAGTGTGTACGTACGGCTTACCGTCGCCACGTCGTGGTGTAGTTTGTTATTCAAAGATTTCATCATTTGGATGGGAATAATAATGAGTATAAATGATATAAATAATAAATATAACATTATTATGATTCTTTAAATCTGATATACCATCCAATTATATACTATTTTAATATCAAAAGAATAATATTGTTGCTCGTGCTTACGTACAGACTACCGTCTCCGCGAACATGATGATATTAATTTTCCATAATTAACCATTCCAGTATGATTATAAAATATATATAATAAATAATCATGAAAAATATTACATAATAATGATTCTGGATTTATTTACATATATGTTTCATTTATTTAATTTCATTCAATTCAATAAGGAAATGAAAACAGCATTCATGCGTATGTACGTCCTATCGTCTCTATGAACGGGGTATTCCATTCCATTTATAAATCAATCATATATATATATATGATGAATATATATTATATATAAATAATTTTTTACATTCTATAATTATTTAAATCAGGATATATGTCATAAAATCCAGAACAACATGTCGAAACACGAACGATAAATGAAACGATTTTACACAAAATACTGTTTTAACATGGAATTTACAAAAGAACGGGTCATATAAAGTCATTAGTGAATCATATATGTTATCATAAATATTATTATGGTTATGTTACAAGTTAATAATATGTTTAAACCCACTATAAAAAAGTCTCAGACACATACGAATGAAATTTGAGAAAATGTAAGGGATAATTTTGCAAATCTCATTTTTATCAAAGAATGCTTACACCTCAGTATTTACTCAGGTTATATTTTTCATACATGTCTCTAAAAATGTTTTCCATAAATTGTTTAATATTATTCCATGTATGTTTAAATTCATGTTTACCCCTCTTTGACTTTTACATTGTGTTATTGAAGGATTCTTTCTTTTATTTACCATACGTGGACCTTTTTGACTTTTCCAGCAAAAGTACGAGGAGAATGTTTTGTTTAAATTATACGCTGTGAATGGAAATTTTTTGTTTTAATAATGCCTTATTATCATGAAACTTCCCCTAAAATATTTCATTATCATTTTCAACAAAATAATTTACTTTTAAAATTCAATAGCATTGTGTGAAAAGAAAATGATTTTGAAGAAGAAAGGATATTTTTTTCACGTATTCATTTCAAGTGTTTTGTCAAAACTATTTTCCATCATAGATGATGTTATTTAGTATGATTATTTTTCATGTAAAATGTCTCTATTATTTCCATGGTTTTATTATTATTATGATAAATGATATCAATTTTTTTATATGGAATATGTTATGATATGATGATGTTTATGAAACCCATTTTATTCTTTGGGTTATGATAAATGATTTATGTTTATTTTGTGGCACAAGTAAGATTTATTTCATTATGAGATGGGTGGGACATATATCTCCCTCCAATTCATTGGGTAATGATTTATATATCATGAGATAAAAAAGGTTGTAATGACAAGTGAATCTGGTTCAATAATACTGGGATGGAATGGCAAGTAAACCCGGTTCAGTAATGGACTATGTCCACTATGATGGTCTTGGAAACAATGCACTGGATACTATGGAAATAATAACATGTGATTAATGGTTTTCCACAATTACATGTTTTATTCCCTTTCTATTTTATCATGATTGTTCTTCCATTATGATCTATGACTTACTTACTACCATGTGTTATGCCATTGTTCAAGATTGTGAGGTTTAAACATTATGTTCAGGTTTTTATGTTCAAATATATATAGTTTGTTTTATATTCTCCATGATTACCCTTACTAATAATTTTATCTCACCCTTTAAATGTTTTCTTTTCCCCATGAAATAAAGAAATTTCATAGTTAAGAAAACAAAAGTGAAAGATCTTTATGGGAGATGTTGAAGATCGTTCACCGTGATTAGAAGATTATATTCCGTGTTTCCAAAGACATTAAACTATTATGATCGTTGGGTATCTATTTTTTTATATTAATTATTCTGAAAAAGTAATGTAGTTTCCAAATATGTAAAGATTTTGTCTCTACAGTTGGTATCAGAGTAAAGGTTTAGTTATCCTTTGGAAACTAGGATGTGTAAACTTTAGTGAAAAACATAGAGATATTTCTAAGGTATTTCTATGGATGTCTCTAAGGTTATGTATAATTATAGGTTATAGTCCTAGAATTATGGTAACGATCTAAGAATTAAACCTATGATGTTAGATATTGAACATTATCCCCTTGATTATATTGTTTTCCTAGTATGGTTTTTCTGCTTCTCGCGCTATTATTTTTGGGTTTTAGACGATGGCTAGAAACCGAAGGAACCGTGTTGATCAATGTAATGTAAAATTAAATGATTTTCCTCCTTAACAAACCAATGTTATGGGAGATGGAGTTAAAAATATTATTGCTATACTTACAAAAGCTATAAATCATTCTGGACATCCAGATTAGCAGATAAGGGAACAATATTCTGTTGAGTCCTTCCTGAGGCAACGTCCCCCTTCATTCAGTGGGTCTTGTGATCCAATTGTTTCTGAAAAATGGATCATTATCGTTGAAAATATATTTTCTATACTTTTCTATTTAGTGCATGAAAATTTAATTTAGTTGTTTACCGTTTAAAAGGTGAAACAAACTAGCGGTGGACTATAATTAATAATACAAGGCCCCAATATTCCATGTAATGGGATAAGTTCAAGAACTTGTATTTTAATAAGTATTTCCCTCTTATTCTTTGAACAAAAAGGGAAAACAATTTCCTTGAGCTCAAGAAAAATGATGATGAATCTGTTGGTATATACCTGGTAAATTTTACAAGTCTTTCATGGTATTCATCTGGATTTATCATCCAACCTGAAACTAAAGTTGATCGATTTTTCAGTGGATTAAAAACATGTCTTCTAAGGTAATTAACTATCAGAGACTTCAGTAGATATGAAGAAATTTTGTGTTGTGCTATCAATGTAGAAATGGAAGTTGGTGTAACATATCCATCTCATGGTTTTGAGAAGAAACGAAAGATGGAGTTCAACGAAAAATATCAAAAGAGTGGTGGAAAAAAAAGAAGAATGTTTCGTTGTTCTCAAAGTGTGGAAAGAATCATGGTGGAGATTATCTTAAAGGTACTAGAAAATGTTTTAAGTGTGGAAAAGAAGTTCACCTAGTAGCTGAGTGCTGAAGTAATGGTAAAAATGTAGCTAATGATGTGAATAGAGAAAAGACTACCGAGAACGCACCACCAACACCTCAATGTTTCAAGTGCAAGGAAATGGGGAATTATGCTAACCAATTCCCTAATCCAAGGTTTAATGATGATAAACATCCAAAACCTCTCAAGGAAAATGGAAAAGGGAAGTCACATGCGATCATTATTGGCAATGTTCAATTTGTAAACAAAGTAGTGGAATGATTATGTGATTATGTAACGAGATTCCAAAATAGTGTTTTGGAATCTCATTTTTAGAATCGTGAAATATTGGAATATCTATGTATTGGTTTATTGTGGTTTTCAATAATTATATGGTACTGGTAACCATGGATTGTGATTGAAATATTTTTTGAAAATAGATGATATTCACATAGTGAAGGGATAAAAAGATAATGAAATGTATGATAGTATTAATGAGATCATGACTGATATATGGACAAAGTGATATCGTGGTTCGAGTCTATAGAAATTTTGGTAATTTGGTATGTGGAAAGATTTACATTTTGACAGCATTCATGTTTTCACTAATGCTCAATGGGTATTCATTTTTCAAGAGAATATATGATTAAGGTATTCACAAGTTTGGAATGTGACCAAAAATTTATATCTTATGATATACGGGGGTAAATGATGGTATTCATATGATCGGTAGATAACCTTTCTAGTAATCATTTTCTTTAAACTATGAGCTTGGACAAAAGGTTTTTGGATAAGCCTAATGATGGGAATGTATTAGGTTAGACATAATATTGTATTATTTAAGGATCGAACTATTTCAATACTATTGATGTAATGTTATAAGAGTATAGTTTTAGAAAAAGGACAACCCGTAGGACGGGCAACACCCGTCAAGTAAGACCAGGATACAGGAATCGAACCCACAACCGAAGTGCGGCAGGCTTTTATCGCTGATCACTGGCCTACAGGAAGTCCATGGTTAGTATAAATTAGTTTTATTTTATTTAGTAGTGTGATAGATGAAGTATAAGTCCATTTTAGGAACCATATATGATTAATATCACCATAAATGGAATTATGTATATTTAATAACTTTTTCTAACCGTTTGGTTTGAGACAGATTGAATGACCTAGCATTCAATCGCATGATCTGCTAACACATCACAAATGAAAAATTCAACTTCTTTTCATTAAGAGATGAAGTGAAAATTGTTCAAGGAATTACCAACGGTGAGATTGTACCAAAATCAATTAGTTATTTCTTCTAATTCCAATTTTTTCAACATTAGGGAAATTATCTTGATAACCAAAAACGTTTTCCTAGATTGTACCTTATATCATCACAAATTTATGGATTTTTGATTGTTGGATTTTTCATAGCCATGTTCTCTACCACTCTCCATCAAAACATGATGGTTATATTTCTCTTCCATATCTATATTTTCACCTATGTTCTTCTATGTTGAAACCCAGTGATAAGTTAATTTGGGTAACCGTTACGTTTCATAAATTAGTTTTTAAAATTAAGTTTTAGTATTCCATTTTATGATGTGGGTTTCTATGAATGAAACCTTCAAGTAGTAAACAATTTATAACCCCTATGAATTTCAAGGGCGAAATTCATTTTAAGGGGAGTAGAATATAACACCCTGAAATTTTACGAGAAATATTATCAATTTTTTTGATGTCTTGTGTTGTATGCTACAACAAGATTATCTTTCACTATACACAACATTTTATTAGTTTTTAGTATACACAACACTATTCTTGGCTTGTGTTACACACAAGAGCTACCTTCCTCAATAGCTTGCATTTTACGCAATACCGAGTTTCACTAAACAACAATATGTTATTAAAATATAATATAAACTAGCCGTTATGAATAATAATACCCACTTTTTGAAATTTTATCTTTTTTATCTTTCAAAATGGACATCAGTTTCTTATTCAGAATATCGAAATTAGCATAGGGTGAATTTTTTGGAATTTGTCTGAAAACATTCTATTTTTATGAATAGTGAAAACACTGAGTTATTGGTTAAAACTGAATATTTATTTAAATAATAATTAATTGTGTTTTATATTGAATTTATCTTTGGTCAAAATAGATACATAATAACTATATAAGTTCAACATAAATCATGGGAGAATTTTTATAGTAATTTTAGATATATAATAATTTTATTGATCTTTTTACAGTCTTTTACCCACCTCCTAGGAGCATTTGAAAATTTACATAAAACATAATTTTACTACTTTAGGGAGTGTAATTTCAAAAATTTGAGACACACAGTTGATATCATTAAGTAAAATGTGGTTCAATGAGATGAAAATAATTTTTGGTGAATAGTAACTTTTAACTTTTATTTACCACTGTTATAAGTAAATAGTGTAATTAAGGGTATAAATGATATTATTATTACCCTAAAACATGTCCTAATTCTATTGGATAAGTTTAATTCGCCCACAAACAACCTTAGGAATAAAATATTACCCTTTATGGCCACTTGGATTAGATTAGGACATTTATTATTATTTTATTTAAATAAGAGTTTAAATAGTTAAAATCAATGTTTAATAAGTAAAACATTTTTAATATAGGGATATACATAAGATAAATTCGACTATAAATATTCATTATAAAGATAAAATTATTTCCTATATAATGGTAGTCTATTTATATTTTTTATACATTAGATAATTTAATTTATTTATAACACAATAATGATACAATAATTACCTTATTAGTGAAATATTAACATAATTGATATTTTAAATTCCCAAATAAATGTAATTTGAAAATTTTTATGAATTAATTTAATTCTCTAGGTTAATATAACATATTAGGGTTGGTTATAGGTATTTATTTCGAAGTAATAATGCTATTATAAATTTATAAAAAAATACCAAGTTGTGTCAAAATTGACATAAGAGTTTTTAAAACAAATATTATATTATTAATTTATATAATGGTCCTAAAACACTACAGTTTGGCCAAAAGACTTAAATAATAATATATATGACATTAATGAGACAATTGGGGTTCGATTGGTAGTTTATGGTATGTTTATTAACCATATAGTGTAAGAATACAAGAAGACATGGTAGAAGTTAAATTATTTTACTTAGAGTTAAATCTAAATGATAAGGTAACAATGGTAACACAAACATTTCTAAAACATTCTAGTTAAGATGATGTTGAACCATACCCACTCTATCCTCAAATTAATTCACTTTTGAGCAATTATAAACTGAATATAAATTTATTACAAAATAATATTTTATGTTTTTATGGTTCCCCTCACCCCTCTTAATAAAGGGAACCCCCCCTTCTCTCAACTTCTCACCTCCAAAGCCATTTGGCTTGGCCAACCCCTTCCCAAATACCCTCCAAACTATCCTCCATACATTATAGAGGTATTATTTTAGTTATAAAGCCAACTTATGCTCCCTTTTTATAAAATCAATAGGAAGAACAAGAAGAAGAGGTAAATATCTCACCACCTATTTCAAGATCCTTTCTTCTTCCATGTCCTCTTTCTTTATTGTTTCTATTCTAAAATAAAAACTCCAGTATATTCTATATTCTGTGATGTTATTATAAAAAATTTACAACCATATTATTTATTTTATCCATCCTATGAATGAAAAAGTCACCACATGTGTGTACGTAAGGCTTACTGTCTCCACGTCGTCGTGTAGTTTGTTATTCAAACATTTCATCATTTAGATGGGTATAATAAAGATTATAAATGATATAAATAATAAATATAACATTATTATGATTCTCTATATATGATATACCATCCAATTATATAGGATTTTAATTTCAAAAGATTGATATTGTTGCTCGTGCGTACGTACGGACTACCATCTCCACGAACACGATGGGATTCATTTTCCATAATTAACAACTCAAGTATGATTATAAAGTATATCAATAAAAAATAATGAATTATATTACATAATAATGAAACTAGATTTATGTACATATATGTTTCATTTACCTAATTCCATTCAATTCAATAAGTAAATGAAAACAGCGTTCATGCGTACGCACGACCTACGTCTCCATGAACGGTGTATTACATTCCATTTATCGATCTATCATATATATTTATATGATGAATATATATTATATATAAATCATATTTTACATTCTGGAATTATATAAATCAATATATAAGTAATAATATAAAAAAACAAGTCTAAACACGTATGATAAATGAAATGATTTTACCCAAAACGCTGCTTTAACATGAAATTTACAAAAGAACGGGTAATATAAATCATAAGTGAATAATATATGATATAATAAATATTATTTCGGTTTTGTTACAAGTTAATAATATGTATAAACCCACTATATAGGAGTCTCGGACACATACTGAAAAAATTGGACATATGGTAAGGGATAATTTTGTAAATCCCATTTTTATCCGAGATTGCTTATACGTAAGTATTTACTGGGGTTATATTTTTCATCCATGTCCATAAAAATGTTTTTCATAAATTCTTTAATATACTTCCATTATTTTTAAAGTCTTGTTTACCCCTCTTTTACTTTTACATTTTCTTATAGAAGGAATCATTCTTTTGTTTACCAAACGCGGACCTTTTTAACTTTTCCGGCACAAGTACGAGGAGAATGTTTATTAAACTTATACGGTGTGAACAGATTTTTTTATGGGTTCATAATGGCTTATTTTCATGAATCATACCATACATTATTTCATGATTATTTTCAACAAAATACTTTTCTTTTAAAATTTAATGGAATTTTTGGAAAAGAAAATGATTATGAACAAGAATGGATATTTTCCCCAAAAATTCATTTGAAGTGTTTTGTCAAAACTATTTTCCATCTAAGATGAAATTATTTTGTATGATTATGTTTCAAGTATAATGTCTCTATTATTTCTAAGTTTTTATTCTTATTATGATGAAATGATATTCATTGGTTTTATATGTATTATGTTTTGATGAGATGATGTTTATGAAAACAACTTTATTCTTTAGGTTGTGATGAATGATTTATGTTTATTTTGTGGAACAATTAAGAATGATTTCATTATGAGATGGTTGGGACCTATATCTCACTCCAATGCATTAGGTAAATATTTATATCTCATGAGATAGACATGGATGGAATGGAAACTGAATCTGGTTCAGTAATATAGGGCTGGAACGGCTAGTAAACCTGGTTCAGTAATGGACTTTGTCCAATATGATGGTCCTGTAAACAATTCCTTGGCTACTATGGAAATCATAACAAGTTCTTAATAGTTTTACACAATTACATGTTTTATTCCCATGCTATTATATTATGATTTGTGTTACATTATGATATATGCCTTATGTACTGCCATGTGTTATGTCATTGCTCAATATTTTGAGGTTTAATCATTATGATCATGTTTTTAAGTTCAAAGGTATATAGTTTCTTTTATTTTCTCAATGATTAACCTTACAAACAATTTGAGCTAACCCTTTATATGTTTTATTTTACCTAGGATATAAATAAATGTTTTAGGTAAGAAAACAAAAGTGTAAGATCTTTTTGAGAGATATTGAAGATCATTCACCATGATTAGAAGATTATTTTCCGAGTTTCCAAAGACACTAAACGATTTCTATCCATTGGTGTCTGTTTTTGTTATGTATTAAGTATTCCTAAAAAGTAGTGTAATGTCCACTTACATAAATCTTGAGTCTCTAAAATTTATTTCATAAATCACAAACAAGATTGAATACCTTTAGTGTTATGCAAAATACGTCTGTCAAAACTCACAATCCAAAATTTATAATGAAGGTAAACACATTGAAGATCCTTTTTTCCATTTATTAACATGTGAATTCCTTCATAATTTATTCTTTTAAAACACTCTAAGGCCCTAAATTACCATAAAACCTTATTGATTACATTCAATCTCCCTTATGGCTTATAGAATACTTGATATACTCATTCTATCCAAAAATGATGTAATATCCAACAATGATGGAATATAAAAATCATTAATCAGTTTCAAGGAAGTCAATAATATCCAATATAATTTATCCAAATAAATCATATATTATTAAAAAATCACTACCTCAGTATCTGAACCATATTATTATTTATCTTTCTCTCAACCATGTATTTTCCAAATACATTAACATGTTATTGAGTCACTTTTCTTAGTTCCACACAATCTCAAATCCTTAATGAAATTGTACTATAGCACAATCCTTTTATAATATATAATTATTATAACATGTACATCATTAATACAATACTCAAATGACATCATAATTTAATAAAAACATAAAAAATCAAATCATTTTCTTTCATCTTTTATAGTACCATATGTTGATTATTATCCAATAGCAGCATTTGGGGTATACTCTGATGATTTGGACAATGCTTCGCATAGTGTCCCAAATCCTTGCAGATGAAGCATAATACATTTTAAACCATTTTCTTACCCTTGAATTCATGTACATGGTATCCTTTTTCTCCACAGTTATATCAAACTCACTTTACCTTCAAGCATTTACCATGGTGATTCTCTCCATAGTTATCACATATAGGAAAATCTATCTTTCCCCTCTTGCCTTTATCTATTTTTCTCTCTTCCATCCTTTTCATATCTTACATCCCATCAAATCCATAGGACTCATAGAATTATTTACTTATCTTATTAACACATGATACTACTTCTTCATATTAGGTGAATACTTGGGAGACTATTTCCTTTTTAAATGCGAGCTTAAAAACAAGAAATATATGATCCTTCTTAATCATTAGGTTATGCATATTACTGGAATTTTCATTCCTTCTACTAGGCACCATTCCTAATCAATGGAAAAAACTATGTTAATTTATGAATTTCAATTCATAATTCCAAACATGTAAAATACCTAATGTAAATTGGGAGGCTTTTGCATATAATTTATAATCATTAAACAGTTTCTTTGAGGAAGTATTTACTCCCAATTCATTCATAAGGGATTGTAATGAAAATTTGAATTATCCTAAGCATATCCCCCTAGAGTTTCATAACCAAAAGTGCAGCAAGGCTCGTTGTTGTGTACCAAGATACCTCAAGTCAAGCCCAAAACTCATTTTTGGAGTTTTCACTCAATGGTATATCTAGCCAGAGATGCCTCTACCATCTCATATCCAGATAAAGAGGTATTGCTAAGAAAATACACAAAATCTCTACATTTCAAATATTCTATGAATTTATTATATATTTATCCTCAAATACTATCTTAGGGTAATGTTTTATAGTTAGATTTTTCAAAATCTAGTTTCCAATGTTAAATCTAATCCACCCTTAGATACCAACTGTAATTCCCCGGCCCCGGTTAACCAGAGTTAGTGCATTATTTTAATACATTGGCATGATTACAAGGAATCACGTCCTGAAAGACTGATCCATTAAATAGAATTGTAAAATAGATTACATACATGAATGTTACTTTACATTATAAAATGAAAAAACAACTATAATATTGTCTTCATTTAACACATTCATATCCCTTAGACTATCCCAGTAGGTCAGTCATAATATACTTCTTCGAATACTTGGAAAAATAAAACATAGAAAGGGGTGAGCTCAGATGCTCAGTAATGATAATAATGTAGAGAAAAATTTCATAAATAAGCATAAATATTTACGGAAATGTATAAAACTAAAACAAAATCCTTTTTAACATAAAATTCTCTATAATATGGCAATGATAAAAAAATTATTGTAAATACTTATTAACATGGATATTCTACTAGTCGAATAATCACATATAATATCAATAGATAATTTCATAATGATGGAATGCATAATGCCAGACATCAAAACCAAATATTCAAGGCATTGTGCCAAGACTACAAATAGATTTTATTCAAGGACTTGTTTCAAGACACTATTTTGTCTCATGAAACCTACTAATGCATCGAGGAGCTATATCGGGCTCCACCCGTCACATACTAAGTCCAATGCATTCCTCATATGAAATGGTTTAAAAATAACATAAACATTTATTTTAAAACTAACATATGAAATGTCAATATTTTATCCAAAAAACATGAATGGTTGAAAAATAACACATCCATAGTCAAACATATCACATAAAATTCAATAAAATATAGAATATTTATATCATAATAAATCAACCTCGATCAAGAATAATACCCCGTAAAGGATGGTGACGTAGTTGAAAATGATCGGTAAAAATATTTGAGAGAGATATCAATTTTTCAGGAAATAATTTAAAAATCATATAATGGAATTAATTTTAAATAGAGTTTTGAATAAAAGTTTTCCATACCACCTTGAAGCTTTTTAAAGGAATTAACATTCTAAAACATTCATGTCCATATAAATAAATCCTTAAACCCATTTTGAAAACATAGACATTAATGTGAAAGGTTTAAAAGAATAAATATTTAAAACATTTAAAATGATGTTTTAGTAAAAATTCCTTTAAAAATAATCCCTTTGAAAACAGTTTTATGAAATGTTATCATGTATAATAAATATGTCCTAGTATATACATACATAAAAACAACCTCAGGTAATAAAGAGATTGTGAAATTAACCAATACCTTGCACTTTCTTTTGGTCGAGGGTAAGCTTATCCTCCTGTATAATGACTATAGTATGTTATTAAATTATAAAAGAAACATATTAATATTTATTATATCATACATGATTCATTTATGACTTTATACTTCCCATTTAACAAATATTTCCTTGATAAATTAACATTTTGGTTAATAATTGCTTTCATTATCTTATATGTTTTAACTTGTTATTCTTGGTTTTATCATTTAGATCATGATTTAAATAATTATAGAATATAAACCATGATTTATATATCATATATATTTAAAATATAAATATTTATAATAGTTATATATATGAAATGGAAGGCACCATTTATGGAGACAGTAGGTCATACATACGCATAAATGATGTTTCTGTTTTCATATTGTATTGAATGGAAGTAAGTAAGATATATGTAAGTACATATATATATATATACAGTAGAGTTATTATCAAATATATTACGAACTTATTAACATTATAGATTTTTATAATCATCATTTAACGGTGAACGTGGGAATGAATCTCATCGCGTCGTGGAGACAGTAATCTGTACATACACACGAGTGCCAATATAATTATATTGATTGTGAAATAATATGTAATTGGATGGTATATCATATGTACAGAATCATTAACATTTTTTTTATTATTTATGTCACGAAAAGACCCCAGGCCCCGCATTGTGACTACCCCAAGCCCGCCTTCCATAGGCCATAGGCTGTCGACTAGCACCAAAGACGTAATCCCCTAAAACTGGTAAGGCATTGCCCTTAAAAAACATAAACTCACACAAATAGAATAAAATAAGAAGAAAACAATAAGTAAAAATTGTAAAACAAGTGTACTGAAAGTAAAAGGGGGCCAGAATAAAATCCCAATATGAAAGTACCACTGAATAACTAGTACAACTAAAAAGAAAGGGACAAACATCTGACATGTAGAAGCAGATCTAGGATCGTCGTCAGGGATTCCTACCTGAAGGTAAGGAAGAGATGCCCACCTCGGCACTCCACATCTATCAGTATTCTCCGTGTACTATCTCGCTATGTATTCCACCTCTGAGTACCGTCCAATCCTGGCTCGCCCTCAGCCTCCGTCAACGCTGTCTGTCGTCTGCATCCAACACAACGTGGTGTGGGCATAACCGGTGTAGGGGTGAGTATAACGATACTCAGTAGGGACCCTGAGACCCTCAAGGTCTCACAAAATCCACAAAGGATAATCAAAAAATCATAAATTTAACAGATAACCATTACTTAGGTATATGTACATACATATACCAAAGTAATCAAGTAACCCATCTCAATTATGAGGAAAACACAAAGGTAATTGACTCAGCTCCAACAATGATTTTTCATTAATGAAACTACAGCTACTGGAGAACTCCTCCTATGTTGATTACAGTGGTCCTGTCGTGACTCTGAGGTGCTACTCACTAACCATTGATGGATGAGGTACTCCTCATGTTGAGTACCACAGGTTTGTCTCCTCACATAGTAGCGCTCCACAAAATGGGTCTACTGCCTCACACAGTAGAACTCCCCCTAATAACCTACAGAGGCTCTCCTCCAGTCTAGTACCACGGTTCTCCCGCCCACATAGTAGCACTCCTCCTCCATGGGTCTGTCTCCTCACTTAGTAGCGCTCCCCACTGTGCTAGTCAAGTCACTCCGAAACGAATCAGACAAGCAGTTATCATGTCTCAGCCAGCTTCTAGATCACCGTACTCTGTTGGCTCATCTCCAGGAGGTTCCACTCCATGAGATATAGGATGATACTCCAAGTTTCAATAATTCCCATAAAGAAGTATCTCAAAGGTCCGCCAGGTCAAAGGGGTCTCAACTTAATAGAATACATGTCAATCTGATGCCCGGTATGTGAGTTATTAGCCTATTATCCCGAGGGCCCGGTTGGTTTCGTGTACAAACCAACCTGACTGTATTTGAACTATACCCAAAACTCCCATGGGGTATTTTTGAAGGGACCATTTCTCAAAGAGAATACCTGCTCCATAGACGGTTCGTCAAATGGACGTCTGATGCCAAAAAAATATGGTCAATGTAAGTAATGGGTCATTAGTGGGCCCGGGTCCTGTCCGACATGGTTGGGCCAACTAAGCCCAAGCTAGTCAAGTTCAACCTGGTCAGACTTGTTGAGTCTGACTCGGACCGTTGGGCGGTCATCAAGCTAAATTTTGCTCAGTCTGCTGGGCCC
Source organism: Viscum album (assembly GCA_963277665.1). Lineage (NCBI taxonomy): Eukaryota > Viridiplantae > Streptophyta > Magnoliopsida > Santalales > Viscaceae > Viscum > Viscum album. The sequence goes on along the minus strand of OY728123.1, from coordinate 1,808,799,788 downwards.
GGGAAAGCGGACTGTGTGGATAATTCAGGCCGAAGTCGCCACCAGGGTAACATGTCCAAAAGGTCAGTGGAAGGTTCGTCTTGCGCCGTGAGGGGAACGACTTGGGCGGCTTGGCCTGTGAGGCCAATGACATGCTGCGCAGGGCACGGGCAGGCCACAGATCTGTTGGGAAGGGTGATGGACAACCGACCGGGGCACTGGACAGGCTTTAGGAGGGTTCCGGGCAGGTGGCCTGGGCACTGGGGGGCGCCGGCCAGGCGCCGGGAGGTAGGCCTCGGCACCGGGCATACACCGGGTGTGCGTCAGGATAGCGCAGGGTGCGCTGCAGTGCGCGAGGTGTGCAGGCAGGGTGTCGGCAGCCGGGCGGGCTGCGGTTTTGGCCACGGCGTGCGCCGAGCAGTGCGCAGGTGGGATGGTTAGGTGTCGATTGGCCGACAGCGTTGCTCACGGTGGCCGCAGGTACCGCGACCTCTATTCCTCATCTTCGTCATCGTCACCACGTTGTGATGCCGCTGCTACTTCTATGTCGATCCAAGGTTCTGAAACCATAATGGTTGCGGAGGGGTCGGGCCATGTTCATTTAGCCCGAACCCTCCACGTTAGAATGATATAAAGCAGCTCATGAAGTTGATTAAACAGTAGATTATTAAGCATCAAACAACATAAAATACACCCCTACATTTTTCATTGACGGGCGTTCGTTCGTTGTAGGGGAAGATAATGTTGACATCGTTCATCGTACGCTTCCACTTTCAATTTCGTGCGTCGATCCGTTGGTGATGAAGAGAAAGGATGAAGGGTTGTCTAAGAGATCCCACGCTGGAAGGGGGTCCCGAGGAAGAAGGCGTGGAAGAATTTGTCATCGTTGGCATCTTCGCGTTCTTTATTGTAGAATTCTATTCTCCCAAGCTCTCCACTAACGAGATAACAAACGTTCCAAAATAATATATTTTAATCTATTATGTCTGATAGCGTGTATTAATTAAGTGGGCCCCGCATAATAAATTTCACATTGACACAATATTCATAATTCAATAATGGAGAGGCTCCACCAAATTAATTGCAAAATATTGGCATAATTAAATTGGGGTGTTTTGAGGAGGTTAGAAGCCCAGGTGGTCCACACCTAATTAACAGTAAGAGGGTCAAGGGGTTTCCTTCCATTAATTGGGGGGTTTTTTGGATGTTTTATCCTCCTCTATTAATGGAGGAGTTATAGACCATGAGGATCTCCCTCATTAATGAGGGAGAGTTGAGTGGTTTCTTCCCCACCCATTAAATGGGGGGTTAAGCCCCATCTGGACACCACTTCATAACCTCTTGCGGGAGGTTATGCTGCTCGGGTGGTCCTCACCCCAATTAATCTCCCATGGGAGGTTAGGGTGTAGTAGTCCCACCACCAAACCCCATGTGGAGCTTTCAACTAACAATACCACATGTTCTGGGCTCACCCAAAAATAAAATAATTTGTTACTTATTTTATTTTATTAATCCACGTGAAACCCAAAAACCAACTCTCATACCCGATCAACTGTCGTCAAGGTGAATGTCTTCTTAAGAAAGAACTGGTGTTTCACGTTCAACGGTGCCCTAATATTTCAATTCTGAGCACCCATTCAAAATATAGAAAAACCTGCATGTACGTTTACTAAACGTACCTGAAAATAATCAGAAATTGATTTCGAGCACACCGGGCCTCGTAATGAGGTGCCGTTAGAAACTACAGACTCGTAAAGTTCCCATGTATTTAAAAAAACATCCATAGGAATTCTGGGTCTTTACATTCTCCCCACCTCAAGGCTTTACATCCCAGTAAGATACAAATCACACTAAGGGAACAAAAGGGGGTACTGAGCACGCATATGAACCTCTGTCTCGCATGTTCTCTCCTAGAGGTTCGTGTGCTACCAATGAAATCCCACCAGAGGAATTGACCATCCATGCAGGACCCTCTCTTATCGATCCTCAATCTCTACTGGAACCTCCATGAATGTTTCCCCATCAGTGATGTCTAGCTCCATGTGGTCGATGATATGGGAAATGTCATGCACATATCTCCTCAGCTAGGATATGTGGAAGACGTCGTGTACCCGGTGAAATTTAGGTGGAAGAGCTAGGCGGTAAGCCACCTCGCCTACTCTACTGAGAACCTGGAATGGTCTGATGAAACGTGGTTGTAGCCTGCCTCCTCAACCAAATCTACGTAGACCTCGTCTTGGTGTGATCCATAGGAAGACATGGTCGCCATCCTCGAACTCTAGTGGCCCCCATCTTCTATCAGCATCGGACTTCGGCCTGATCTATGCAGTATTCTTTTGTTCCTGCAAGATCTTCACCTCCTCCATGGTAGCTCGTACCATCTCAGGTCCCACTAGTACTATGTCACCTAGGTTTTTCCAGCATAGTGGTGATCTGCAAGGTCGGTCGTAAAATGCCTCATAAGGGGCCATCTCGATGGTGGAGTGGTATCTATTGTTGTACGTAAACTCCACCAACGTTAAGTGATCCTCCCAACTCTGACCAATGTCTAGGACACATGAATAGAGCATATCCTCGAGGTTCTGGATGGTCCTCTAGTTCTGACCATCAGTCTGAGGATGGTAGGCGGTGCTCAAGCAAAGCTGCTTCACAAAAGCCACATGTAACCCCTTCCATATCCAAGAAGTGAAATGAGAATCACGATCAAAGATGATAGAAGAAGTTACTCTATGCAAACGTACGATCTCCTGCACATAGAGGCGTCCCAAGCTATCAACCAATCCCTAATATCTGATCGGTAGAAAGTTGGTCGACATGGTGAGTCAGTCTACGATCACCCAGATAGATTCGTGTCCTCTAGACGTATAGGGAATTCTCGTCATGAAATCCATGGATATCCCATCCCACATCTACTCTGGGACCTTTGAGGTCTGATCCAAGCCCGCTGGTACCTGGTGCTCTACCATCACATGCTGAAAGGTGAGGCACTGTGAGACAAACTCTTCTACCGCCTTCATCATACATGGCCAGCAGTGCTATCGTCAAAGGTCCTGGAACATCTTCACCACTCCTGGATGTACTGCTAGTGGGGATGTGTGGAAATCCCTCAAAACCTCCTCTTAAAGTGAAACTGGTACCATGGTACATCCTTTGAAGAGGATGACGTGCTCCCCACCTTCAGAAAATCAATCAGGTGCCGACCCTATGGATATCTGAGCACGTCACATCCCGCAATCAACATCCCCAAGTTGGGCCTCCCTGACTCACTGAAGATGTGGGGGGGTGACGGTATGAGACTGTAGATAGGTTGCTCCATCCTTATCCACAAAAGGATATCTGCAATGTGGCCATCTGCTCTGTCGCTTCTCCTAGCAGCTGAATGTCAGATCTCTTACTGAGCACATCTGCTACCATGTTCCCCTTCCCCGGAGTATAGACTATCTCGAAGTCATAGTCTTGGTGGAACTCAAGCCACAACAGCTATCTCTAGTTCTGGTCTTTCTGAGAGAAGATATACCTGAGACTCTTGTGAACAGAGTATATGGTAAAACGTTCTCCCATAAGATAGAGCCACCACATCTTCCTAGAAAAGACCACTGCTACTAACTCCAGGTCATGGGTAGTGTAGTTCTACTCATGTTATCTCAAAATCCAAGAACCATACGTGATCACTGCTCACTCCTGCATCAGGACACACACATGTATGGTCCCTGATGGATCGTAGTAAACTATGTACCCACTCCTTCCTCTGGAAGCCTTAAGATGGGGGCACCAGTCAGCCTCAACCTAATCTCCTAGAAACTCTGCTTACATCACTTCGACCATGTGAAGGTTTTACCCTTCTTCGTCAAAGCTGAAAGCGGGGCTACAACTCTGGAGAAGACTGGAAAAAATCTCTGATAGTACCCATCCAGTCCAAGGAAACTCTGCACCTCTGAAACAGTCCTGGGTGACTCCCAAGCAATTACTACCTTGATCTTCTCTGAACCCACTACAACTCCATCCTCTGAGATGACTTGTCCCATGAAGTGATCCTCTCAAATCCAGAACTATCACTTCAAGAGTTTACCATAATGTTGGGGATCTCGAAGTGTATCTATTACAACCCGTAAATGGTAGGCATGATCCTCCTCAATAGTCAAGTAAATCAGTATGTCATCGATGAAGAATATGACAAAGATATCGAGGTATGGCTATAAAATCTTGTTCATAATGCTCATGAACACTGTTGTAGCATTGGTTATGCCGAAGGGCATAACCAAGAACTCCATGTGGTCATAAAGACACCTGAATGTCGTCTTATGCACATCCTCATCTCGAACTCTGAGCTCATGATAGCCTGATCAAAGGTCTATCTTTGGGAACCATTGTTCTACCATGAGCCAATCAAAGAGGTCGTCAATACTCGGTAGTGGTTACTTGTTCTTCACAGTCACCTGATTCAGGCGACGGTAGTAAACATAGACCCCCATACTCCCATACGCCTTCTTGGCGAACAGAATCGGGGCTACCTTGGGAGAAACACTATGTTGGATGAATCCCATCTCCTACAAGTCCTCTAACTATACCCGCAGCTCCCAAAGATTAGAGGGATCCATCTGATATGCTGGAGTAGATATTGGTCTCGTCTTGGGATACATTTTAATGTAGAAGTACACCTCTCTGCGAGGAGGCAGTCCTCGAACATCTTTAGGGAAAACATCTGAGTACTGGTCCACCACTGCAGGATAAGTCAGACTCTCTATATCAACTCCTTCGACGGTAAGGAAAGCCAACTAGTGAGTGATCGGCTTCATCCTCCTCCGAGTGAGTCCATCCTGCAATGTAAAGGATCCCTTCCCATCGGTGAAGTTAAACTTATTCCATCCGGGTGGGCACACCGCACTTTTCGCCTAATACAGTCGATCTGAGCATGGATTGTATATAACTAGTTCAGACCTATGTTGACATCGTAAGACCGAGACGCCGCTACTAGGAGATCCAACCAGAAGATATCTCTTCCTAGAGTATGCTCGCACTACCGGTACTGGTGCGTGATCATCGAATCAGCTCTTGTAAGAGTTTCTAGCCATAAGTATTGAACTAACAGCTCCTTTAGAATCTCCGAGCTCTGAATGAGTGAAGTGGCTATGAAAGAGTGACTAGAACCCGTGTCTATAAAAACTGCAGCTAAGGTGGAGTAGACACATATCGTACCTCGAATCATATCTGGAGCGCCGTGATCGTAGGACTCAGTTGCCTGAAGTTGTGCTCTTCCCTATCCACATGCTCCCTGTGGTCGGGGTGGACATTTGGGTGGTGGTGGGAAAAATAGCTCGAAACTTCGTCCATAGCCTGCTGCATAGCCTAATCCTCTTCCACATCCACCTCCGCCATACGGACTACCTCGATCGAACCTCTACTTTTAATTGGGAGGTCCCTCAACTGACTGTTGATCGTCTGTGCCATTGGTTAGATAGTCACGAGCCATTAGACCCTGGCTGCCGCATGAGGAATACTTCCTAACAGGTCTGGCTCTATCTCCACTATGGGTCCCCCGCACTACAAATCCTAAGTCATGTTGTCGACCACCTATAGGTTTGGTCCTCTTGGACCTCTGCGTCATCTTTCTACTACCAGCTGTAGAAGACTTTGATGCATGTCGACTAGTGGTGGGTCTCGCTGCTGGAGATTGTGCCGCAAGGAATCTCTCCACTAAGAGGGCTCACTTCAACACCCCCTTCTGTGTCAGGATGCTGTGAGAGATAACTAAAGCTATGATCTCTTGCTTGAGCCCCTGCTCAAAGTTCTGGGCCCTGAAGAACCAGTCGTGTACCATATCTGTGGAGTAGAGCGATGGTTCAGTGAACCTCAGTGAGTAATTCGCCATTGTCATGCTACCCTACTGTAAAAGTAGTAGATCATGTTTCCACACCATTTGAAGAGTGGATGGAACAAAATCCACCTGGAACAGGATCTCGATGACTGCCAAAATAAGTGTCGCCTCGTCATGGACCTGTAACATCTGGCTCTACCATTTGCCTGCTGCTTCCTGAAGGAGGCTGGCGGTAAGGATCACCATAAAGTCTGTTGGTGTCCCTAGAAGCCTATAGACTCTCACCATGACCTCCATCCAATAGTTATCCACCTGTGGGTCTGTCTCTCCCCAGAACCTGGGTGGCCTCTGGAGCTAGAACTCATGCAACGTGCTCAAGAGGCGTGCGTCCTCTGCTGATGGGGCTGGAGGCATCAGTGGCCCAATTGGAAGCAGTACCGTTGGTGCCCCCACCGGTGCCTCAAATGGGAGAGGACCCTTTACTGAGGCCTCATCGCTCAGTGGGAATTCAGAACATAAAACTCTCGGGGCTCCATCTGGATGTTCACGGGGATTCATCCTGAAAGAAAACAGATGTGACATGATCAAAAGACGATACCTGGTGAGTTGAACTGGTTTGATATGACTTAAAGAAACTTTTGAAAACACACATGCAATTAGTTCTTTCATTCACTGAGTCGAAAATCATAAGTCAGGGTCCTGGTGTATGGATACATGGCCGCCCGCACCAACATTGGACTCCCTGAACTGAAAACCATACTTACTACCATTAACACTGTTGCTTCACAGAAAAAAAAATATCAGAGTCCCATGTTCTACGGTAGAACCGTCATCCTCTGATACCAAGTTCTCAAAACCCATCCCCTGGGCCCCACACCATGACTACCCCATTCCAGCCTTGCATAGTCCAGGGGCTGGAGACTAGCACCAAAGGCGTAATCCCCTAAAAGTAGGAAGGATTGCCTTTAAAAAAATCGAAACTCACACAACCAGAGTACAGGCAGAAGGAAACACTAGTAAAAATTGAATAACAAGTGTACTGAAAGTAAAAGGGGGCCAAAATACATGCCCAATAGGATATTAAAACTTAAAAACATGTACAATTGAAAAGAAAGGGACAAACATCTGAAATATAGAAGTAGCTCCAGGATCCTCCCCCTGGATTCCTACAAAAATGGTAGGTACAGATTTATACCTTAGCACTCCACGTCTATCTGTCCACTCTGTGTACCATCTCACCATGTAGTCCACCCCCGGGTATAGTCTAGTCTTGGCTCTCCCTCGGCCTCCGTCAACACTGTCTGTCGTCTGCATCCAACACAATGTGGTGCGGGCATAGCCCATGCAGGAGTGAGTATAACGATACTCAGTAGGGACCCCGAGACCATCAAGGTCTCACAAAATCCAACTAGGATAAACCACAGAGAATAAATTCAATGGATAACCATTACATAGTTATATGCCCATACATATACTGAAGTTATCATGTAACCCATCTCAATCATGAAGAAAACCCAAAGGTCATTGACTCAGCTATCATAAGGATTTATCATTAAAAAAACCATTGATGCTGGAGAACTACTCCTCTGTTGAGTATAGTGGTCCAATCGTGACTCTGTGGTGCTAATAACTAACCTTATACTGCTGAGGTACTCCTCCTTTCGAGTATCGCGGCTCTCTCTCCTCACACAGTAGTGCTCCCCGCAATGTGTCTGCCTCCTCACATAGTTGTACTCCCCCTAATAGCCTATAGAGGTACTCCTCCTGGTGAGTACCACGGGTTTTCCACCTCACAAAATAGTGGTCCTCCACCATGGTTCTTCTGCCTCATATAGTAGTACTCCCCACTGGGCTAGTCAAGTCACTCCGAAACGAATCGGACACACAGTCATCAGGTCTCAGCCAGCTTCTAGGTCTCCGTACTCTACTTGCTCATCTCTGGGAGGGTCTGATCCACAAGTTACAAGCTGCTACTCTAAGTCTCACAAAGTACCATGAATGATGTATATCAAAGGTCTGCCACGTCAAAAGCGGTCTCAACGTAACAGACGACGGGTCAATCAGATGACAGATATGTGAGTTATTAGCCTTTTTTTCCTAGGGGCCTAGTTATTTTCGTGTATGAGACAACCCGACCGTATCACATCTATACCCCAAACTCCCATGGTTTATTTTTGAAGGTACTGTTTCTCAAAGAGATTACCAGCACCGCTGACGGTTAGTCAAATGGATGTCTGGTGCAAAATGAAAATATGGCCAAAGTAAGCGATGGGCCATTAGTGGGCCTGGGTCTAGTCTGACCATGTCGGGCCGACTCGGCCCAACCCCGTCTGGGTCAACCCAGCCAAACGTGCTGGTTATGAATCGGAATGTTGGGCGGGTCAGCCCAATAAATTTGGCCATGTCTACTAGGCCCGGCCAAGCGGATTGCGTGGAAAATTCGGGCCAAAGTCGCCACGTGGGTGACGTGGCCCGAAGGCCAGTAGCAGGTTCAGACGATGCTGCGAGTGGCGCAGCTCGGGCGGCATGGCCCGAGAGGCCAACGGCGGGCCTCACGGTGTGAGGGCATGCTGTAGATGTGCTGTGAAGGGCGCTGGGTGAGCTGGGCAGCCGACCTAGGCGATAGGAAAGCGTCGAGGGGGGGGGGGGGGGGCTGGGAAGGTGCGATACGCACTGGCAGTGCGCGGGGCGCACAGGCAAGGTGTCGGGGGCTAGGCAAGATGTGGTTTCGGCCGAGGTTCATGGCGGGCAGTGCGCGTGTGTGCCGGTCGGACGTCGCTCGGACGGCGGTGCGGTTTGCGGTGGATGCGAGTAGCGCAACCTCTATTCACCATCTTTTTCGGCGTCGCCACGTTGCCATGCCACTTCTACTTCGCCGTCGATCCAAGGATCTGAAACCATAAAGGTTGCGGAGGGGTCATGCCATGATCGTTCGGCCCGAACTCTATACATTAGAATGATAGCAAGTGGCTCATGATGTTGATTAAATGATAGATTATTAAGCAATAAAGAACTTAAAACACTCCCTTGCCTTTTTAATTAACAGGAATTCATTCGTCATGGGGGAAGATGATGTTGACGTTGTTCACCGTACGATTCCACTTCCGAGTTCGTGCATCGGCCCGTTGATGACGAAGAGGAAGGATGAAGGTTCATCAAAGATATCCCATGTCACAAGGGGTCCCCGAGGAAGAAGACGAGGATGATTTTGTTTTCACAGGTGTCTTCAAGTTCTTCGTTGGACAATTCTATTTACCCATGATCTCCACTAAAGAGAGAACAAACGTGCCAAATAATAGATTTTAATCTATTATGTCTGAGGGTGTAAATTAATTAAGTGGGCCCCACTTAATTAAGTTCACATTGACACAATATTCGAAATTCAAAAGTGGAGAGGCTCCACCATATTAATTGCACAGGATCGGCATAATTAAATTGGGGAGTTTTGAGGAGGTTAGAGGCCTGGGTGGTCCCCACCTAATTAACAAGAAGAGGGTCAAGGGGTTTCCTTCCATTAATTAGGCGGATTTTTGGAGGTTTTATCCTCCTCCATTAAGATAGGTGTTAGAGACCAAGAGGATCTTCCTCATTAATGAGGGAGAGTTGAGTGGTTTCCTCCCCTCCCATTAAATGGGGGGTTAAGCCCTGGGTGGACCCCACATCATAACCTCTCATTTGAGGTTATGCTACTCGGGTGGTCCCCAAACCAATTATCCTCCCATGGGAGGTTAGGGTGTGGCAGTCCCACCACCAACCCACATTTGGAGCTTTTAACTAACCATACCACATGGTGTGGGTTCAACGAAAAAGTAAAATAAGTTGTCACTTATTTAATTTTATTAATCCATGGGAAACCCAAAAACCAACTCTCATACCCGATCAACCGCCATCGAGGTGAAAGTATTATTAAGCAAAGCCAGTGCTACGAGTTCAATAGTGCCCTCAGATTTCAATTACAAGAACCCATTGAAAATATATAAAAACTCGCACGTACATTTACTAAACATACGTGATCAAAACTTCAGAAATTGATTCTGGGCACACCGGGCCTCGGAATTAGGCGCCGTCAGAAATTGTGGACTCATAAAATTCCCATGTATTAAAAATATCCACAGTAATTCTGGGTCTTTATAATTTACTTCAATTATACTCATTTTTATACCCATCCAAATAATGAAGTGTTTGAATTACAAACTACACCACGATGTGGAGACGGTAATCCATATGTACGCACGTATGGTGACTTTGTCATTTAGAGGATGAAAAGAGTAATGAATATAGTTGTACCATATTTATAATTACCCCAAAATATGTATGAGGTAATATTTTTATTATTTTGTAATGTAAACAACAAAGAAATAAGAAGTGTAAGAAAAAAAGAACTTGAAAGACGGTGATTAAATTATTACCTCTTCTTCGGGTGATCCCTTTTGAGTTGATCAAAAGGGCTCCTTAGGTTGGCTTTCTGATCAATTTAAGGCCTATAGTTCGATGGGAGGAAATTTGGGTGGATATTAGGGTAGGGTGTGGATGAGCCAAATGGATTTGGAGGTGTGATTTTAAGAGAAGGGGAAGTTCCCTTTTATAAGAGAGTTGAGGGTCACATTGGGAAAAGCTTGAAATATTATTTTATAATAAAATTATATTTGGTTTCTAATGGCTCAAAAATGATTTCATTCTAGGATAAGGTGTTTATGGGTCTAACACCTCTCAACCAATAGGTTTTAGACAAGTTTATATTACTATTTTAACCTTATATTTTAGATTTAACTCTTAGTTAAATAGTTTAACTTTTACTGTGTCTTCTTGTATTCCTACACTATATGGCAGATAATCATACTTTAAACTTCCAAGATACCCTCAAGTGGTTCAATAATGACATATATGATATTATTTATGCCCTTTGGAAAATGAATGATTATTTGGAATATTATATAAACAAATAATATTGTATTTTTATCATAAATTAATTTATGTCAGCTGTTACACTATTTGGTATTTTGTTTTTGTGAGAGTCGTAACAACCCTTTAAAATCGAAAAAAAATTATCTAATCAACCCTAACATGTCATATTAACCATGAAAATTTGTGGAATTCATCAGAAGACTCAATTTACATTTATTTGGATATTTATAATATAAATTATTTTAATATTTAATTAATAAGGTAATTACTATATCATCATTGTATCATAAATAAATTTAATTTATTTAATGTATATAAATTATAAATAAAATACTATTATGTAGGAAATCATTTTAGATTTCTAATTAATATTTATAGTATTATTTATAATTTCTGTAACCTTATATTAAAAAGGGATTAGTTATTAAACATTGAATTTTAACTCTTTTAAGTCTTCTTTAAATAAAATAAAAATAAATGTCCTAATCTAATCCAAGTGGACCAAAGAGGATCATATTTTAATCCTAATGATTTTTTTGGTCAAAATACACTTATCCAATATAATTAGGACATGTGTTAGGGAAATTATAATATCATTTCTACCTATAAGTACCCTTTTTAGTTTTAAACATGGTAAATAAAAGTCAAAAGTTACTATTCACCAAAAATTATTTTTATCATATTGAACAACATTTTACTTACTAAAATCAACAGTGTCTTTTCACTTGTTGAAATTCAACACACATAAGTTGTAAAATAATGTTTTATGAAATTTTTCTAATGCTCCTAGAAGGTGGGTAAAAGAGGTTAAAAAGTTCAATAAAGTTTTATACATCTAATTTTATTATAAAATGACTCCAATTAATTACATTGAACTTATATAGGTATTATATATATCTTATGACATAATATATTTTTAAATAAAATAAACAAATATATAAATAAAAAGTCAGTTTTAAATAATTACGTAATGTTTTTCACTATTCATCTAAAATTGAATGTTTTCTAAAAAATACCAAAAATTACACCAAAGATAATTTTGATATTCTGAATTCAAAATTGAAGTCTATTTTACCAAATTCAAATCATAGATGTTTCATTTATAAATTTAAAATTAATTTCCATTGTCAAAACCAAAAAGCGGGATTTTAAAAAATAAACATATCAAAATATTGACATTTAAATGTGAAATTACTTATAATGACCTAAATTGTATTCAAAGATAATAATATATTCTAATTATACTTTAAAAAAATTCCAATGCATAAATTAACATTATAAATTATTTTGATTAAAAATTTTGTTTTCTATTAAAACATAGTATTTTCCACTATTCGTCAAAATATAAATGTTATCAAAGAAGTACCAAAAATTTATCCAAACTAAATTTTTATATCCCGTATCTAAAATAGAATTTAATTTCATTAAATTGATTATATAAAAGTATCATATATCGGTTTTAAAAAGGGTTCCCCATTTAAAGGCGGTAAAATTGTATTTTTTGAAAAATACTTCTTTTATCTGAAAAAATGAATTTGTTCATATATTTTTCTAAGGAACACATGATATGGATGTTAAAATTATATATAGTACATATGATTCGTAATTCAGTTAATACTATTCATTACGACTTTTTGATCGTCTAGTTTGTAAGTTGTGGTGCACTCGAACTCGATGTTGCATGTAGTAAAAGCTATTGAATTGCATTAATGAGATAACATACTATGAAATCTTAGGGAGTTACAGTCTTGGAGAAACAAAAGCCATCACCACAATCTCATATTCAAATCCATCTAAGAAAGGATATACATTAGACTTTTCTGGTATCAGTAGATGATAAAATGCTCACCCACTAGGTAGTGTCACCACATCAGCAGTGTGAAGACTACCGATGACAACTCAAGGTCCGGAGTCACATATTTCCTTTCATGCGGTCTCAATTGTCAAGATCTATAAGCAAAAATTACTGGTCCCCGGATCAGGACACACTGTAGTCCAGTTCTTGATGCGTCACAATATACAACGTAGTCGATGACCTCCTTTCGAAGCCTCCGGATAGAATCACTCAAAAAGCCCGGTCTCCGCTATTGAAAACACTACTATAATAATTCTATCTAAAAGAAGGGTTTTATCTTTTTTTCAATGCTTTCATGGGTGCTGCTACTCGGGAGTGTCAGGTACAATCCTCCAATAGTACCCAGCTAACCTAAAAAAACTCTGCACCTCATTAACACTCTTGGGTGGATACCACGAAAACATCACCTCGATCTTCTCTGGATCTACTGCAACTATAGCCTAAGAGATGACATTTCGATGGAAATGGAACTTCTGTATCCAAAACTCACACTTTGATAGCTTTCTGTAATGTCGTTTATCTACGAGTGTGTCCATAACCATCCATAGGTGTATCATGTGCTGCTCCTTGGATGCTAAATACATAGAGATATCATCAATTAAGACCACAAAATGTTGGTATAGATATGGATGTAAGATCATATTCATGAGTATCATGAATATTGTGCGTTCTTCATGCCAAACGACATCACTAATTACTCATAGTTTCCATATAGAAATCTAAAATCTATCTTTGAGATATCCCAATCTCGTACTCAAAGTTGGTGATAGACTAATTTGAGGTCTATCATATGGAATCACTTCATTCCATTTAGCAAATAAAATAGGTCTTCAATCCATAATAGAAGATAATTTTTATTAATGGTCAACTAGTTTAGCTGCCAAATATACACACACAATATCAAGATTCCATCTTCCCTCTTGTAAAATTACATAGGGGATGCCCAATGTGAAAAACAGGCCCCACAAACCCCTTCCTCTATAAGTCCTCTAATTTCATCCTCATCTCTCAAAGCTGAGCAAGAGATATCTGATATGCAAGAGTAGATGTCAGTTTTATCATGGAGTAATCATCAATACGGAAGTCTACCTCTATGTGATAAAGAATTATTAGAACATCTGATGGGAAGACATCCACCTACACGTCCACGATGGTAGGAAAGAGATGACTTGCCTCATCCACTATGCCTAAGGTCCTACTACCCCAATGGTGAGTTATCAGGTGCACCCTCCTATGTTTGAGTCCATCTAATACTATTCCATTTTCCTTCACACCAAAAATGGAAAATGGTTCCCATCTCCACGGATACACTACACGGTGTGGTCAAAATAGTCAATCTGAGCATGGACTGCAGATAGCCAGTCCATACACACAATGATGTCGTAGGGCCTAAATACCGCTACCAGGAAGTCCCAGTCGAAGAAATCACCTCCTAGAGTAAGAGAACACTATCCAAACCAGTGTGTGACTGTTGAAACCCATCTCATAGGACTCTCTAGTCATAAGGGTAAAGCTAATGCCTTGGTCAGAATATATGAGCTCCGAACAAGGTCATTGGCCAATAATGAGTGATTTGAACTAGTGTCTATAATAACTGAAACTAAAGTTGAGTATATACATATTGTATCTGAAATCATCTCTGGAGTGCCATGGTTATTGGACTCCATCAGCTAAAGATGGCCCCGCCCTGGTCCACGAACTCCCGGAGCTCCTAGTGGACTGCCTGGGGGTGGTGGTACTGGTGCGTTGTATCTCCTCCCACCGCCTATCACTCGGCCTTCTCCCCTTCCATGTCCACCTCTCTGTGGACCACCATATTTGAATCCCTTCTTATGCCTCGGCGCCCCATAAATAATTTTTAGGTTACCAGTACAATGGGTTGGTTTGTCTCGTGCAATGTGCCCCTATCCACTGCACATAAAGAACAACCTACCCCTCTCCTGGTGTCCACTACCCGTGGAGCCTCGCACTACCAATCTGGTATCATGGGGTCGTCCCCTAGTGATTTTGTTCCTCTTGGACCACTATGTAAGTTGTAGTATCCCCACTACTGAGGATTCCACTACTTACCACCCAATGTTAGCTCTCATAGTCAGTGCAGGTTCTTCCATGAAGTTCTCCACTATAAGATCTCGCTCCAACAACCCAACCTACAAAGGGATGCTGAGAGAGATCATTGATGCGCTGATATCATAATGGATCCAATACTCAAAGGTTTGGGACCAAAATAACCAGTCTTGCACCATATAAAAAGAGTATCTGGTGAGGTCTTCGAACCACACAGAGTACATATCCATAGTTAGGATGCCCTGTTGTAAGTGGATCATATCATGTATGCATACTGTGTTGAAGGTCATGAGGATAAATCCTCCCTGAAAAGGTGATCGATGACTTCCCAGGTGAGGGTCGACTCCTCGTGCGTCAGTAGTGTTAAGATCCACCATATCATTGCCATGACCCATAAAACATTAGTTGCTAGAACCACCATTTGTCTGTAGGTGTCCTCACTAGGTAGAAAATAAGCATCACCACCTCCATCGCATCCTTAACTTCTTGAGGATCTTCCTTGCCTCAAAACCACATAGGCCTCTACTGCTAAAACTCATGCAACACTCTCATTCAGCAAGCATCCTCTGTTGGTAAAGCAAGTGTCAACTACTACTCTTTGGGTGGCAGTGCCTCTTTTACACCACTTGGAAGTGTTATCTCTAGAATTGGCCCCTACATTGACACCTCATCGCTCAGTGGACCATCTTCTTGATCCTATACCGAGATCCTGGATAGATGTCTATGTGGAGGCATCCTAAGAGAAATCAATATGAACCACAGTTATTTAATTATACCTTGTGATCTAACTCTGACTCAAAGTGATCATTAAAAACATTTTTAAGATTCCATTAACTAGTTTTTTCTGCACCGAGTCAGAAAGTAAAATTTAGTGTCCTGGTGAATTGATATATTGTCTGTCATACCAATAATGGACTCCATGTCCTGAAATACAATATCAAAATACATAACATCATCACACCATCAATGTTTTTATAGATTCTATGTTCCTATGGTTTAACAAAACCTCCCAATGATACCACTCGATCCTTACCTACCTCCCGGGGCCCGTGCTATGACTACCCAAATACCACA
Source organism: Viscum album (assembly GCA_963277665.1). Taxonomy (NCBI): domain Eukaryota; kingdom Viridiplantae; phylum Streptophyta; class Magnoliopsida; order Santalales; family Viscaceae; genus Viscum; species Viscum album. The sequence goes on along the minus strand of OY728123.1, from coordinate 1,808,784,093 downwards.
TTCCATTGGCCACGGGCAGGTTACTAGAACCAAGAATGCATATCCTAAAAATGGAAGGCATTTCCATTAAACATGTACACACAGAGATCACATACCACGAAAATTGAACCTTAAATTGCGATACCAATAACAAGTATTCTACACAATGGGGAAACCACACAATTAAAGGTGCAACTTAAAGGAAAAAGATTTCCAAAATACAAACCCAACTAAAAGGAAAATTATAGTAAAAGGAAGTACAATCTTCGGAGGTATTAAACCATGTATTGTACTTGAAGGGTAAGTGTAGCTCACTATCAGATATTGTTGAAGAATATTGGGTCTGCAAATCCCACTCCGACCACCATCGGTCCTTGGATCTCCAAGATCCCACTCAATGATAGTCATCGTCTTCACATGATAATTCAGGTACGGGTGAAGCCCGTGCAGTGGTGAACATAAAAATGCTAAATAGGGACCCTAAAACCAACTTGGGACTCACATAATTCATCAATCTAATTCTAAAATAATGCATGATAATTTGAGTCACTAGAGTATCCTTGACCCAAGGTATAACTTAATGTTTTTATAGAAAAAATTATGGTTTCAAACAATGATCATAAATCAATGAAGAGGAACTCATCCTTGATTAGTAATTTTTGGATATTGGGATCACATATACCAATTCATTATTTGAGTCATGAATCCTTTCTTGCTAGATGAGTCCCAAAGCCTCACTGATAGTTGAGTTATGAAGCCTCGTTGTGTAGCTGAGTCATGAAGCCTCATTGGGTAGTAGATTATTGAAGACTCATTGGAAACCATGTCATAACCCCTTATTGATAGTTGAGTCACAGATCCTCACTAGTTAGTTGAGTCACAGAGACTTGTTGATAGCTGAGTCACGCAACCTCACTGGGTAGAAGAGTCACAGAACCTCGCTGATAGATAAGTCTTAGATCCTTACTAGGTAAGATTCCATTAATTCTTACATATAGGATTTCAAAAATTACACCCCTGTCATAGGGTCCCAACATCGCAGACGGTGTGTCAATTGGACGCACAGTCTAAGAGATATGTACCTTTTTTTAAACAGGGGTCAGTTGTATCTGGGCCTGGTCTAACTAGTTCCGACCAACCCGAACCGTGGTCCCACATGACCCAATCCTATTCATCTGACCCATTAGCCGTACCTATTGGGGCTAGGAAATTGGGCCTTACTGGACCCATATAAGGTTTTTCATGGGTCTAGTATACCCTATCACCTAGTGACCAAAATTTATCCAGGCCGACCCACACTGGCGGACTGGTCTCTTTTCCCCATCCTAGGATACCCCATGGTAAAGCTTTATCACATATTAATGGTGCAATAAAATAGACTGGATCAAAAAAAAATTAGGCGGTCTACTCTAGCATCATGTACCGTCATGGTTAGTCTGATTTATCTAGGACCGGCTAGGCCAGTCCGATTCTGCCCGGATCGGCTCAGCCAGTCTGATTCACCCTGGACCGGCTTAGCCAATCCAGTTGGGGTGTGCAAGGCCGATCAACCGGCTACCCCCATGGTCCACACATAGCCAATGTGGAGTGGGCCATTCCACCTACATGGCACCCTGCTCGTATATCATCCAGCAGGTCGCCATGGCTGAAAGGTCATGGATGATGGGTCATTGATGTCGGGTCATGGCCGAAGGCTCATGGACGATTGGATGTGGCCCTCCTCCACAACGGTGTGCGCCGCCTCTACGAGCAGTTGGCACAAGCATCAGTGGCTCCTACAGCTCTGTTGTGATGTGGCCGGTGGTGTGTTGCCTCCCCCAATGAGGGTTGGATTCCATCTCCAACACACGGCACCCGAGTGGTGCCTCCTCCTTCCTCTAACCGTCGTTGATCACCAGTGAGGCCGCACCAGTGTGTCACATCGATGACACCTTCTGCAGGAAACTCAGTCTATTCTTGTTGTCTGGTCTCAGATATTTCTATTCCCTCATGAATCTGGGGTCCCCACCATTACTTCCATGGCCTTGAGGCCACTATTTTGTTGATTCCATTGTTCATCACGATGAACAAAAATTCCTGTTGTGGAGGGATCTGGTCCTTGATCTTGTTGTCCTAATCCCTCAATGTTAGATTTTAGAAACATATATAAATGGGGTTTTAAGAATTCTAACACGTAGTTAAAATCCCATAACACGCCATAGTATCATTTCACAACTAAGAAGAATGACTGAACTGTAGGTCAACCTATTTTTGGGTTGATCTGCATCCGTTGTTTGATAAGAATAATGGGAAGAATCAATCACAGATAAAGCACATAACCCATACCTAGATTGGGGATATTTCACTGATGAGGGGAGATGCTTCGATCCATCATTGATCCTCAATATGGTATTGTTCATCTTTGTTTTTCATCTATTGAATATGTCCCATTGATGTTCATTGATCCTTGAGTTGATAGTGTTTGTCAATGTAATTCATCGTCATTGGAGAAAGAGAGAGAGAGAGAGATTCCTCATTCATCAGAGGATTTCACATTGTTTTTCCAACTCTAGATCCCTATTTAATTAAAGGAGGGAGAGGCATTGTGCATCACCACGCTATTTCAATAATGAGGATCATTAATGATTCAATGCCACCTCATAACATCCCCATAGCACTTGCAGGTCACTTCATCATTGTGGGAATAGTTTGAATAAAATAAACATTGAATTTATTTTATGTTTATTTTATTTTTTCTCTAAATGTCGAAAATTTATCTTTTCGGTTGAACCACTCCAACCAATTTTAGACCCTTATTAAAAAAATCCATGCATTTTAAATTCAATTTTTCCCTTATATATTCAATCTGGGCACCAGTCTAAAATATAGTAAGAAACGCTCACACAATTACTTAAAATACATTAAAAATAGTTCTTAAATATCTTCTGGCCTCTCTAGGCCTTAGAATCATGTTCCATCATAGATCCTGATCTTAAAATAATTTGATTAAAATGAGAATAAAAATTACTTGGAATTTTTTAGTGTATTAAATAAAATCCTTCTTCACACATTATGTAAGATAATAATACAAAACAAGTTAATTAGGAGAAAAATATCTAATGTAACAATGTTTTTATCATTAATGTTTTATATAATTATTCACCTTCACTATAAATAAATAAAGGAATTTTATGACCATGTAATTATCTGTATATTCACTAATGTCATATAACTTGAATTATGGATAGCCATGATCATCATACATGTTTATGCGAACTTGAATATAAGTGAACCGATCATTAAAAACAAGGAATAAGAGGCTCCCAAATAATTAAAATTAGCCTCTTAACTAATACAAAGGGTATTGGATGAAATTAATAAGGTTTTTATATATCAATAACATGTTATTGATTATGTATAATAAAACATGCATATATTTTGGTAATTATAGAGGATTTGGAGAGTATATAGTACATTTGGTACTATGCTGATATTCCGTAAGGGAATTCTCCCTGAACTTCCAATATTCCATCAGGTTTTTCTTACTATCATATTACCAAAATAAAATCATATATTATATTTATATACATATTCTAATTACATTTTATATGTATAGACTCATGTATCATGATCCATTATTCATTCTCTTTTGGGGATATACATGCTTTTTTACGTGTTCCCTCCTCAATACTTCCATATAAGCAAACCCATTTTAAGGGAACTTCATGTATTTGAACACAATTTCAAGTGCACTATAACATATGTTTTAGTTCATAATTTTTTTAAAAAACAGAATTTTTTATTATGGAAACCATCTTGGATAAATTTTGGTTTTATATTAAAGATTAATCGCTTTTTTATTCTAAATGCTTGTTAGTATTTTCCTCAAAACATCACTAAAATGTTTTAATGATAAAACATCATAAATACTCTTCGTTCATGTTGTAAATTTTGTTTCAAATCAATTTATGTGATATATATTTATTTAACCCAATTAATTTCCATGTATGTTTTAATTTATTTCTTTCATGGACACTTGTATGACACACCCATTCATTATGCTTTATGACTTGATTATGATACCCATTTCATTCCATGGGTACCCTTATGTTTATGTATGATTTGTTGTGTATGATTCTTAATGTGGAAAAAATATTCCTAAACATGTTAAGATATGTGTTTTAGATAGTCCTCCAATGCATTTGTTAAATTTTAGTTGCATGAGATGTTATGTGAAACGGTCTTCGTAGTTAGCCTTAACTCATGATACCTTGTTCAATAGTCTTACTGGTTAACCATGGTTTTTTCTCCCCTATGTGAAACTAGCCTTAACTCCTGCTAAATTATTAATTTCTATTAATATCACATTACTATGAATTCATGTTTTTTATGATTACATGTTTATATGTTATGATTCTATATGTAACATGGATTTTTATATCATTGTGTTTTTCCGTCAGACCCTTATTCTAATGCTTTGTACATATGTTTATTACATTACAAGGAATTTTAGATCATCCCTTTATCCATGTAATCCCCATGTTATCCTATGAAGATGTATGAGAAAAATGAATGTTTGGGTCTCTTTATGAAGACTAAATAAATAAATGTTATATTTAGTTCAATGTTTTATGTTTTATGTACCTAGTATTCAAAAACACAAAACTTCATGATCCATGGAATTTATTCTAATGTATAATTATTCATAAAAAATTTAATATTTTGTGTAAAATCCGCAGGTCTCTATAGTTGGTATCATAAGATATTCTAGATTTTTTGTAGATTCAAAATATAACACTTTTTTAAGAACCTCAAGGATGTGACTACGTATAATAAAAAAACCTATATTTTTGTAAGTATAGAGTAAGTGGATTATCAGTGAAATAAATCCATTTCTAGATACAAAGAGGTAGGGGTGGATTTGTAACAGATGTATCTAGTGGTAAAACCCAAAAACACATCATTGAGCTAAACATGAATGAGAATTGGTGCACGACAATGGACCCTCCTATACTCTTGGTTTGAGACTCCATTGTAATATTCTTTGGTAAATTCTTGATCATAGTACAAACCATTATTTTGGGAATTAATGAAAATCCCATAATAATATATGTTATGAAATATATCAAGGATATCCTTGATTGAAACATAGGTAATCACAAGTTAAGATAAATTTATCCTTTACAAGTTTATCATCTTATGTTCAACTATTCATTTTTATGCTCAATAGTTAAGTGTCCATGCCCTCTAATTGTATGTTATTTTTCATAGTTAGTGACGGGAAATAGAATAACATGTGACAGCAATAAATGTGATAGGTAATGTAAATATTTACCTAATGATATTCCAAATATGATGGGAATGGGTGCTCAAAACATTATGACAGTACATTTTCAGCTGGTTCAAGTTATGAATAATAACATCTATCATGTAGAAAACCCTCCTCTTCTAATGAATGATAATTCTGTTATATAATACTTCTTGAAGAAAAGGACTCCCATGATTAGTGGGGACTATGATCCCCTCATCAAGAAAAAGTGGTTTGACTCCATTGAAACGATATTTGATGTCCAATAGTGCTCAGAAGAAGAAAAAGTTGTGATGGTGGTCTGTCATTTTTATGGGGAAGCTAATTAGTGGTGGAATCTGATCAAAAAAACGGAGCCCCAAGAGGAAAATGATTACATGTACTTTGATTAATTTAATATAATTTTTTTTCAATAAATACTTTCTCTGATCTCTCCATCTCAAGAAGGAAAGAGAGTTACCCAGACTTAAGAAGAAGGAAGCTGAGTCAATCAGGGAGAATGAAGAAAACTTTACAAGGTTGGAATGGTATGACTTTGGATTTTTCATGATCATCAAAAGCAATATGGATTGATTCTTTATCATATTGAATCCTATTTTATGAAAATAGTTGAAGATTTGAGAATTTGACAACTATGATGAGTTTTTCCATTGTTACCTTAATGTTCAAATGGATATTTGAGAATCTAAGTGGTATTGAGGGCCCAACAATAAAAAATGTAAAAAGGAATCTAATGTAGGTGGTTAAGAAAATAAATTACCTGATGGAAAGAAGCCCAATCATCCCATGTGTAAAAATTTTGTGAAAGGCATCTTGGGATATGTTTAAAGGGATCCCAAAATTGTCTAAATATGGAAAGTTTGGACATCTGGCTAAAAACTGCCAAAATGGTATGAAAAATCCCACTAATGTGGATGAATAATATAATGTTTAGATAAACAATCTAACTATAGTGTAGCACTACTACTGCAAGGAGCATGGGCGTAATGATAAAAATATCCCTATGTTAAGGGTTTTCATAGGAAATCAATAAAAACCTACATGTCAAAATGTAAGGGCTTATGCAATCACTACTGCTGAGATGGATTCAGAAAACTATGTGGTGATGGTTATTCTAGTAGTTAATTCAACAATGGAAAACATACTATTTTATTCTTGTTCTACGCATTCATTTATATCTTTCAAGTTTAGTATAACTACTCAACACCACTGCAAAATTTGGAGGATATGTTATCCGTGAGAATAGAAAATGGGAAAATATTGAATCTATGGTTTATAACTCCTCCCCGGATTACATTTTTGAAATGAAACTCCCAGAAAATATCTTATCACTTCATTTAGTGAAGTTAGACACAGTCTTGGGAATAGATTGGCTATCTTTATACAAATCCAATATCAACTACCAGTAAAGAGATATCAATCTTCACATCCTGAAGCATCCTCCAATTCTTTAAAAGTGTAAGGAGGAAGATTATATTCATTAGAATAATTGAATCAAGTGTGAATATTAATTTCTTATAAGAAACCATTTCAATATCAAATAATTTAGGCAATGGATTGAATCATGTTTGTAGAAATGTCATTCATGAGGTATTACACTGAAGTATTCCCTAATGAGTTCATGTTCATCTTCCTAATTAAGAGGTTGAGTTCTCAATTGAAATTATTCTTAGATCTCAACCTATATCAAAATAATCTTATTGAATGGCCAGCGTAGAGCTAGAATAGATGAAGAAGCAGTTATAAGAGAATATGGAGAAGGGTTTTATATGCCTGAGTGCTTCGCCATGGGGTCCCCATTCCACTTCATCAAGAAGAAGGATGGATCGATGTGCCTCTGTATTGATTATCATGATCTCAATAAAATCACGATAAGGAAAAAGTTTCCACTACCATGGATAGATGACTTGTTTGATCATCTTCATGGGGATATTTAATTCTCTAAGGGAAACCTTCAATCAGGATATCACCAATTAAAGATGAGGAATGATGATATTCTCATAACATCCTTTCAAATGAGGTATAGACACTATTAGTTCATAGTGACACCCTTCGAACTCAGTAATTCTCCAACAATTTTCTTTGATATAATGAATAAAGTGATTAGATGTTACCTAAATAAGTATTTGGTAGTCTTTATTGATGATATTTTGATGTACTCCAAGAGAAATGAGTAACATGAGGAGAATTTAATTATTGATCTAAAGGAATTGTGAAGGGAGAAATTGTATTCAATATATTGTTAATGTTAGTTCTGGATTAAAGAAGTATCATTCTTGGGGAATGTTATCACCAAAAATGGTTATCTATGGATACATCCAAGATTAACACGGTTAAAGAATGTGCTAGTACAACATCTATAATAGAGATCTGCAACATTCTGGGTTTATCTGGGTATTATCGATGATTTGTGAAGAACTCCACATGATTATTAAACCCAATGACAACACAGACACATAATTGAGTGTTGTTTGTCTCAAGTCAAGAATGTGAAGACTAATTTAAAGAGCTAAAAAGGAGTCTTATCACAGCACCAATACTCACACTCCCAACATGTAGAGAACTATTTGTGGTGTATAATTATTCTTCATATAAATTATTATCTTGTAGGATGATGAAAAATGATAGAGTTATAGCATATTCAAAAAGTTACTAAAAATAAATAATAAAAACTATTCTATGCATGATCTAGAGTTTGCGGTTGTGATCATTGCATTAAAAATCTGGAAACATTATCTCAATATAGAGAAGTGTGAGATATATTCTGATTACAAGAGTCTCAACAATATATTCATAAAAAAGAGATTAATATATGCCATCGAAGATGGATAGATCTCATCAAGGATTACGATTTCTCAATCCACTACAATCCATGTAATGAGAACAAGGTGGAAAATTCTCTTTGTAGAAAGGATTATGAATCTTTATCAATGATGAGATTGAAAAGGATACAATCATCTAATATTTTCAGAAGATAAACATTGGAATCCTTAAGGTGGAACATCATAAATCCTTTATCATATGATTACTAAACATCCATCAAGGATAAAATAAAGGATGCTCAAAGAAAAAATGTAGAAATTTAGAAAAGGCTCGATGCCAGTAGAAATGGGAAATCCTATGAGTTTATGATTGATGAGGAAGGAGTTGTAAGAGTTGGGTTAGGATTATGTGTACCATTTGATACATGGATAATGTGGGATCTTTTTAATGATGCACATAGCTCAACCTTTTCTGTTAACCAAGGGTGCACAAAGATGTATCAAGATCTCTGAGAGATCATTTGGTGGGAAAATATAAAGAAGTATATTTCTTAGTATACATCAATGTTCCTGATATGTCAAGAAGTGAAGGCTGAATGAACAAGTATAAGGGGATGATGCAACCACTACCCATACCAACATGGATGTGGGAGAACATCACCATGGAAATTGTCACAGGACATCCAAGAACATCTAGAGAAAACAATACTCTATGGGTCATTGTGGATCACCTTACAAAGATAGCTCACATTATCAGAATTTGAGATGGCTTTTCATTAGATCAACTTGAATGGATATTTATTGAATAATTGGTTAGGATTCTTGGATTACTGCTATATATTGCATCTGATAGAGATCTGATAATCACCTCAAAGTTCTAGAAAAGTCTCCAATATGCTCTAAGCAATGAATTGAACATCAATATGGGATATATTACTCAAATTAATGACCAATCTAACATAACTATTCAAGAATTAGGAAATATGTTGAGATAAGTTTCTATGGATATCAAAGGAGTTTGGGACTAATATCTTCTACTGGTTGAATTCTCTTACAACAACAGTTTCAACTCGAGAATCCAGAATGGCACCATACGTAGCCCTTTATGGGAAAAGGTGTATAATAGTGGCATGTTTGGATGATGACAGTGAGCCTAAGATGGTAGGAACTGAAATGGTCGAGGAAATAGTGGAAAAGGTGAAAACCATTTAGTAATACATCAAGGTATTTCAAAGTCAACAAAATTGTTATGCAGAACATTGTCGACGAGGCCATGAGTTCAAAGGTGGGTATGTGGTATTTCTACGCATATCTCAATGGAATAAGGTCATGTGGTTTTAGAATAAAGGAAAGGTAAGGAACAGGTACATCGGCCCCTTCCAGCTTCTTGATCAGGTTGGAGTTATGGGCTATCATGTAGCACTTCAACCTACCATATCGAAATCACAAGATGTCTTCTATGTATCCCTCTTAAATAAGTACATACCTGGCCCATCACATGTATTCTCTTCAGCATGACACATTTGGAGAATTATCTTTCGTAAGAGTAGCATCCAGTGATGATCTTGGAATGCAGATATAAATTTCTACATAACAAGACTACTCACATGGTAAAAATATTGTGGGGAAACCATCAGTAAAATGAGGTAACAGTGGAACTAAAGGAAACAATAAAAGAAAATTATTTAACCCTAATTATATCTTGTAATGTAAAATAAAATTTTGATGGTGAAATTTCATAAGTGGAAATAATGTAACAACCCAATATTTTATAAATTAAAATTACATTTTTATAATTATGTTATAAAATCTTATAAAATCAGAACACAATGAACAACTAAAAAATATGTGACCTTTAAACATAATATTTTCACAATCTATGATTTGAATTTTGAAAATCAACATCCATGATTGCGATCAGTAAGCTGTTTGGAATATGATAGAAAAAAAATATTTTTTTTGTGAAAATTATCCTACACTTATGAATAGTAATCTACCCTTATTAATAGTAATACGACCCTTATGAATATTAAATCAACAAAAATAACAGTAACCTAACCCTTTAATGTATAAATAAAATTTACAGATCCTATATGTGATAATATGACAATAGTAAAAGTGTAGGAATTTTTGTAAGTACTAAATAATTAATTATAATCAATTAATTAATATAAAATAAATTTATTTTCCATAAAATTATACACAAATTAACGAAATCATTTCATTTAGTTTTTAGATAATTTTATAATACCTTGTGTAATTTTTTAAAGCATTATAGAATCAGTTATGAATATAAAATCTATATTTTTCATATAAATTATCATTTTAATTATACATTAAATTAATCATATTTATAAAATTATTTTTTAAAATGGAGTTAATTTTCTGAATCAACACCTCACAAATGGTTAGTGTGAATTTTTTAAATTTTTGTGAAATACAGGAATTTTTTATGAATAGTAACATATCATAATTTACAAAATAAACTAAATACATTAATTACTGAGTCTTAGGTGATGTTCTGCTGATGCATGCAACTTTGGTTAGAACTCACATGCACTTATAACTATTTTTTCATGTAATATTTACTGTTTATTTTCTTATGGAGAAATAATAAACTAATTATTAAAATTATAAGAAGACCATCTTCCCATTCACAATAAAAACAACCCACACTCCCCTCTTCACTTCACTCCTCTAAAGACCTGTTCCTTCCCTACATTCTATGCAAATCCATCACCTAGATTCTCCCCCATGACCAACAACACTTTTTTCCCTCAAAATACCAAATCCCCTTCCAATAGGAATCTCTAAAGGAATATTAAATCAATAGGTAAATTTATATTTTCTTTTCTTTCATTTTCTTTTCATATTCCTTTGTTCGCTTCTCTTCTCTTACATCTCATCATCAAAATGCTGCGAAAACTCATGTAACATACATGTAATGGAATTTTGTTATTCTAATGGAATAATTCATTATCATATCTTATTTTACTTTCATTTATATGAAATAAATGAACACATAGTCTGATATGTGTTAATTTATCACATTCAGGGACGACAGGTTATCAATTTCTATTACCATATTCAAATAATGTCATGACTCCATATTTTTGGTTGAACCAGAATATTAAATTTGTATTTTTATCTTGTGTGATTTTCTGTAATCCATTTATATATGTTATGTTTAATAATAAATCAAAACAAGCTAATTATGAAAATGATTTCAAAATTTATCCAAGCATTTGTCATTGATGGTTTGTATAATGATTCACCTTCAATCCAAATAAAAAAAATGAATTTTATAATCATTTTATTTTATAGTTGTTCACTAATATCATTCATATTCATTTTTTTACAACCATGCTCACCATACATATTTATCCTAACATGAATATATGTGAACTGATCTCTTAAACCAACAAAGCAAATACTCCCAAACAATGAAATTGAACCTCTTAACTAATCAAAAAGGGACATGTATGAACATAATAAGGTTTTAATAAATAAATAAAACGTATTATAGGTTCATTAATTATTAATTAATGAACATAATTTTATTATTCATTTCATTATGATCAATTGAAGAACAAATTTGGGCTTAAGGTATTTGATCTTCTCTTTCCCATATGTATTCAAGAATCTCCTCTATGTTATGTCCTTTCTTCTATAGTTCTTAATGATGGAATATAATTTATTACTTCTAAAATACTACTATCATGATTTATAAAATAATATAAACAAATGTCTCAGTCATTAATCTTTTTTTCAGTATACTCGGTGCCATGCCGTTATTCAGTAAGGAAATTCAACCCGAACATCTAATATTCCTTCAGGTTTTTCATTCACTCATTTTACCCAAGTAAATTCTTATATATTATTTATGTAAAACTAATAATAATTATTTATGAGTCCAAAATCAGGTATCAAGATACATTATCCATTATATTTTTGGTATATACAAGCTTTTATCTTATTCCCTCCTCAATACTTCTCGATAAGAAAATCTGTTTTAAGGGAACTTCTCGAATTCATACCCAATTTCCAGTGCACTCTACCATATGATTTAACTAACCATTTTTTCAAAAAAAATAATTTTATTTTATTATTAAAATTTTTTGGATCACTTTTTAGTATAAAATAAATAATTATTCTATTTTATATTAAAAATTCTCATTAGTATTTTCCATAAAAGTGCATTAAAATGTTCTAATGCTATAATTTCATAAATAATCTACTTTTAATGTTTTTGATTTTGTTTGACATCACTCATAATGATATATGATTATTTTACCTTATTAATTTCCATTATTTTTTTATCCCATTCTTTCATTGAAACTTTTATAATACACCCATTCATTATACATTATGACATGATTATGAGACACATTTCATTCCATGTGTACGATTATGATTATGTATGATTGATTATGTATGATTATTAAGATGGAAGACATATTCGTTAACATTTTAAGATGGTTTCACCCAAATAGAGCTATAATGCATTGAATAATTTTTACTCTCAAGAGAAGTTATGTGCAACGGTCTTGGCAGCCAACACTAACTCATGCTACCATGTGTAGTGGTCTTCATGGTTAACCTTGACCTGTGATACTCTATGTGAAAGAAGCCTTGACTGATGATAAATTCATGATTTATGTTTCTGAATCATTACTAAGAATTCCTATGTCTAGTGATCTTGTGTTTATGCCTTATGATTTCATATGTTCCATTCCTTTTTATATCATTAAGTTATACCTTCTAGCCTATGTGGTAAATCTCTATTCTTTAATCTATTCCCTTACTAGGATTTTTAGCTTATCCCTTTTTACATTTTATCCCCAAGGTAACCTATGAACAAGTATGAGAAAAATGGAATTTAGTGACTCTTTATAAAAAATAAATAATGAAATTTTATATTTATTTCCATATTTTATGTTTTATATACCTAGTCTTCAAATAAAAAAGACTTCACGATCCTTGGCATGTATTTTGATGTATAATTATGATTAAAATCCTGTAATGTTATGTGTAAAAGGATCAGGATTCTATATTAATATGAATATTTCTCCCCAAAAAGTGAATATAAATTTGAAGATATCCATGTTTCCTCAATATAAATAAGAACAAATGTTTAGATATGGAATCATAAAGACTGGGGAAAGTGTTGCAACTTAGTTGATAAGATCCTATCAACCAATATATTCATATTAATGAATCAAGTATGATCCACCACATTCCATTAATCTAATTTATTTTAATTATTCTTAGAAAAAATGGAATTTAATGTGAAGAAAGTTTTTAAAGGGGGACTTGATAAGTAGTGAGTGCTATCAATTATTGATAGAAACGATGAAGAACATACCAAACATGAATGATTCCTCAATTGATATTCAAATACTAATGTGATGAAGGATTATATCTGATTAATTTGATGCTAATACCACTAGTATAAATAATTTTATATCTTGGTTGGAACTTATTTCATGGTATTCCGAATTGCAATTGTTCTAGAATATCATACTTGATGAAGTTTGGAAAGATGAAAAATCAGGATTGTCACAATTTGAAGACCTATTATGGTATATTCTCTATATTTTAATTTCATGAAATTAATTTTTCATGAGATTCTAAATTATAAAGATGATGATATGTTTTTCCATTAAGGGAGATAGATGAATAATTTCATAGTGTTATTATTTCAATTTGTATCAAACCTAATTATTCTGGAAATTTCATCAAAACAGTTCCATTATCAAATGTATATCTTTTAATCTTGCATCCTTTGTTATTAAAAATAAAAATCGTTTTATAAAGGGGTATAAATTGAATTATATATTGAAATATAATGAATGAAAGATACTTAAGGTGACCAATATTTTCTATTTCACATGAATGTTTTTCGATCCATTTTTTAAAGTGAGTTGAAGAGTTTTAGGTAGAATATTATTGAATAGATTCCAAAAACATTTTTTATACCATCCTAGAATGAATGAAAACAATACTTATGGGAATGTATACGTGTTCTAATTTATGAAGGTATCCTGATTAATTAGTAATGGAATTATTTGTTTTGAAAATAAAATCCTCTTATTTTCTACACCGACCACATATCAAGTAGACTTAGAGTAAAATTATGGATATCAAAATTCTTAGTTTTGGACTGATACCATTTTCTCCATGAATATTTAAATACTAGTCAGTAAGGGGAGAGAAAATGAAATCAATGATTAAAAATGTAATTGGGGAGAGAATAAATGAAAAGTGGTTATATAAGATAACATGTCAACATATTGACACATTCATTTCGAATGAACATTAAAGGTATTTCGAACATGATACAAAGGGGGAAGTAAAGATCCCACATTGTGTATGGATTGTATTTATTGTCAATTGATTGTTTCTTTTCAATAGTGATTAATGAGATATGATTATCTTATTGTGGTAAAAATAATAATGTGGTTACAATGTTAATGAAGGTTGAATAATGTCCTCTTGTATTGATGAATATTGAAATAAGTCTTCACAACTTTGTGTTTCAGGGTGATTTTAGGATAATTTTATTGGATTTGTTAGATAAAAATGGATTCCATGGTTGAATAATTCTCCGCGGAAAATATTATAATGGTTTGTTGATTTTTATTTCAAAATTTGCATAAGTTGTTTGGAGAACATTTTATGAAATCCTTATGATGGAAAGGGGGAGTAAATTTGTTTCTAGTTATATTTAATTTTGATTAGAAATAAATATGTTGCTGGAAGATAGGGAAGTTTCAGTAATTTCCTTAGAAAATATGATGATAGAAAAGGTAATCGATCAAATAATATATATCATGAAATTTAAGGTTCATGAATATTGTATTAGATTTTTTAATACTCCAGAAGATATAGAAGAAACATGATTGTTCTTTCTAAAGCATAGTTTTAATGGTGCATCATTTCTCTGTGTTTTCCATATTTTTGGGCCCCAAATTCAAGAGTTTGGTTTATGGAAAAGGAAAGAGTATTTTCAAAGTAGTTTGATAGGAAAAGTTAATGGACCATGAAAGATAGTTTTTGGAACACATAAGAGGTATGTAAATCAGTGAAGTAATATCATCAATGGAAGGATCTCGCATAGTAGCACTACGCGGACCGCAATGCGTGGTACCTAGATTGTATAAGAGAAACGGGTCGTATGAGGATTGTAGTTCATGGAAGGATTGAAGTTCACAGTGAAGTTTATTTTTCAAATAATGGATTTAATTATCCATTTATGGATGGAATTATCTGAAACCTAGTAAGAAAAAAGATATAGAGACTGTGAAGAGAAAAAACTTTTGTGGGAGAAACATAGTACATGGTGATGGGTCCGCATCGAATATTTGGGAAAATTAGAATAGTGAAATTTGGGGATTTATTTTCCAATATAAGGACCTGAAATCCCATATTTAATTGAGATGTAATTTTATAAGAAAATATAATCATTGGTTGAATAATTCATCTATGTCCAGAAGACTTCTTAGAGACGCAATTCTATGAAAGACAAAGAGTTCTTCAGAGGCATTGTGGCTCACAAAAGTAAATGATATATGGTGGAGAGTCATCCCACAAAGCTAGGGAGTACTTGATATGAATGAGGTTTATGGATCAAAGAATTTTTCTATGAATTTAAAGTAGTCTTATAAAGAGAAAACAGGTTGTGACAGAGGAAATAATCTGTAGAAGAATAAAAAAATCCACAAAAGGTTAGGCAATCTATAGAATCAAGGATAATCTGTGGAGGAAGAAGCTATCCACAGAAGCAGGGACAATATGTGGAGAATTGTGGTATATGGTGAATCAGTTTTCCACATAGCAGAGTATGTTCATGAATGATAAGTATATTCAGAAAACATTTATGTCATATGGTGCAAGTCAGTTAGTTAGGACAATTCATAGCAATAGTTCGTGATAAAATCTCGTAGAAATAGTTTGTAAGGATAGTTCAAGAAGGAGAAATGGTGCATACATGTGATAGGTTTTTACAAACTTGTTGTGCTTTTAGAGAATAAAGTTAGATCAATACATTGTTTTATTATTCCAAATTTTTTTTATTATAGAAGAATAAACACAATGAATAATTCATATTCAGTTATCCAAGCCATACTAATTTTGATGATGCTATGTTGAGGTGATATTAATTGATTTCATTATCACAAATTTTTTTTCCCATCATGAAGAAGAATAAGGGTTATCAGTGAAGTTGGTTTTTCACAAAAAAAAAAGCGAGGAGGAGAGAAGAATATTTAGTCAACAAATTGATATCAATTCAATATAATTTGGGTCAATGATATTTCAGTTCATTAGTCCATAACATGTTCATATTAATTTGATTGATAAGAAGAAAATGATTTTTTGGCTTTCATTTTTTTAATAGGAATTAATAATATGAGTTTCTTGTATGTTTTTGTGAAATTAAAAAATTAAAGGAGAAGGTTAAGGATGAACAAAGAGAAACTGTGACATCAGACAAGAATCGACTAGTAGAGGGATTTCTTAGTGTTACAAACCCTTATCAACAATGTGAATACTGTCTTGGGAGGAAGTATAAAGATACAACCAGGATCTGTAAAAAATGAACTATTGGATTGTTTTAAAAGGGAATTATGAGTGTAAGGGTATATCATACTCATTATAACCACACAAAAGTATTGCATTATAGTGATTTTGTGATCCGGATTATTTCTGACCACACCAATGATGCACCTACTCTATTTGAGGAGTGATCATTGTAAAAATATGATCTTCTATCTTTACTAAATTTATATAATTTCTTGTGGAATGATAAATAGAATAAAATAATCAATATTCTAATAAGTCTAATAGGTATGAGATAAAAAGTTGAAATTGTATTAAAAAGTTCCCAAAACTAATTCACCCCCCTCGTTTTATGCATATCCCAACCATTTCCTCTCACAGTTAATATATCTAAATGTTTTCAATATCATAATTGGTATATCATTGAAATCTATATTTAGTTTTAATATATAGTGAAATATTATACCATAACTGGGTATTGGATTTTTCCATTTATTTTATCTATTAAATATTGTATTTTATATAAAAATTACTAACGTATTAGTTGTGTATGAAATACCATAAAAACTATGATTCCTAAATGTTAAACTTCAATTCAACACAAATTTATAATTATATAAGAACAATTTACTTAGCAATAATAATTATGTGTCTCTCTCTACTAGGGTCGGTATCATCATTTCTCAACTACATGGTAATCGCAAATTGACTTCTAATTAAGTGTATCTTGATATCATAAGTTCTTGTATTTTGATTAAAATATGTAATTGACATATTTTATATAATACCCAAGGATAATCTACGAAATAATAAAAATATTGATGAATGTACCTAATGTAAAAGCATAAGCATTTCTATTCTTCAATTCATTAGAGTTTCAATATCAGAAACATATCATTCCATTAAGGATGTAAATATCCTCACATTAAATAATATTTATTTTTATCATTGATATCTTATAATGATGCTGATAATTTTCCTTTTGTGGTGTAAACTCATTTAGCATTTTTTTATCCTTCATATATTTCCCCTTAAGAATTTAATATTGTACATTCTTTAAATTCTCATATTGTTGTTGATCCTTTTCCAAATGATATCAATGTGTTTTCTATAAATTAATCATTTTATAAAATTTAATTAATTTGGAGAAACTAAAATATAAGGATGATAAAATGGAAGGAATTGAAAGTTATTTATTTTACTTGAACCCAATTTATTTTATTTGTTTGATGATCTCTATCATCCTGAGTATATAAGGACCAACTTTAGTTATATTTTTTAAAACTATACATGATTAATGTGATTATAATCTCATTAATTTATCACTTCACATTCTCTTTATAGAATCATCAATGATGAGACATCAAGGTATATCGATCCATGTATGCAAGATTCATTTTGAATTCATTAGACCTAGATTTTTTAATTAGGATATAAACATGACATTTTTTATTCATGAGTCCCCTATAATAATCTTTCTCATCCCCATTATCTTAATTAAGAGGATAAACTAGTATTGGGGACTCAGGAACATATAGTTTCCATTCAAATTGTATTATTATTCCTGTGTTCTGGAAACCCTCTTGGAAGTTTGTGTTGGTTAGGACATGTTATTTGTAAAATATTAATCACAATATATATGTTTTATTAAATTTCATTTTATATGAATATAATCATAAAATGATTAGGTAATTTATCTTGAATACCATTTATTAAACATTGTATATTTATTATTTTAAATGTGTCCTATATTTTTATTGTATCCCAGTACCCCTCAACTAGTATATTCAGAATACCCATTCGATTAATTATTCTAGTTGTAATGATCCCTAAAACCTCTCTCATAGTCTAAAATATATATACACAACTTCTCATAGAGTTTCATGGTAGTTTTATATCTGGACAACTGAAATTAACTCATGGATCCTTAGTCAACTGAGTGGATTCTCATATATTTGAATGGACAACCTTGCATTTCTATATTCATGTCTCAAATGATTCAACAAGAAAGCTATAATTATTACTTTATTACCACCATTAGTTAATTTGACACATCACATATATAAGAACACCATGGTGGTAGGATGAACCCGCAACTATAGTTGAAAAGCACCTCATACAGTCATTTTTTTTCAAATTTAGGTGGAATATGTCTTTGTGACATAATAATTATTTTAGGGGGGTTATTTATTCCTCTGTGAATTTAATCTTGTTATCTTTAAACTTGATTGTTCTATGTTTCCATGCTCTCATATTTAAACAGTGATAAATTGAAAAAAAATCAGATCAAATGTTGATTTAATTAATCTATTCTTGGTTGTTATTCTGTGTGATCATGTAAAAGTACACATTCACAAAATAATAACTACCCATGAAAAAATAAATAAAACAAATGATTTTCTGTATAATTTATTACATGTTGATCTATCACATGTAAATTGATCATCCATGACCCTAGGGGTAATCATCATTGATGTATTTGACTCTTGTTGTAGTAGACACCCCATTTAAATGTATTTACATCTTTTGTTGATCATCAAAAGTCATTTGTAAGTCCATAACGTTGATAGTATTTATCATAATAAATAAATACTAAAAAATGGATGATAAAATCTCTGGGATTTGTAGTGAAGATAAACAACTTGTATTGTAGACACACATGCCCATGTAGATATAATGAGGAAGATATATGATTCACATTCAACATATTTAAATAATTGATTACTAAAAAATCAATGATATTAACCAATTAAATAAATAAATAAAATCTAGAGATACAATGTCCACCCACCGCTGATAATCATTCGACACACATATTAAATTCTAAATAATAATTTAATTTGTGATAAATTTATCTGGAGAACAATTAATATAAATTAAAATAATTCCTTCTAATTTATGGAAAATTTATATCTTACATTAGATAAAGAAAATTATATTCCCTTACACCATAATAAAGTGATTATATAGTCCTTTTCCAAAACCAACAATTCATTATATAATTATCACAACATAAAGCATTATTCCTTATGTAAAGAGCATAAGATTAGCCCTCAATGTATAGGATGAACCATCATTCATTATGTGATGAAAAAATAATGACCCATCCTTATTTATGTGATGATGGAGGGGTGGTGAAGGGGAAAATAAACATATGAAAAGTTTACACCAATGGTTTATTGAGAAATTGGGAAATTAAAAGTCATTAGTGAATAAATAAATATATAAATTTGAGCTTGGAAGTCTTATGATAAATAAAATTACTCATAACTATTAATCTTATTCAACCACTCATCTCCCACAGTGGATCTAACTTTATTCTTTCCATAGAATGAACACTAAAAATCACCTTTAAACCCTTTTATACCACTAAAAGTGTGTATATATAAATATGAAATCATAGATGCAGATCACCAAATCTGATCATAAGAACCAAAAATACAATTGAAAATCATATTTTATTTCATCATCTTGAAATAATCTTACAACCCATACAAAATACATTATTTATAATCATAAAAACATATAAATAAATGAAGAACAACATACATAAATAAAATTTCATAAATTTGGGATTGTAAGTGCCTTCTAAGCCTCTATTGTGAAACACGTAAAGCACCCTAACCTCTGTCGGGCTATACGGCGGGTTGGCCTCCCAAAGGAAAGTAGATGGTAAATGATGAAAATCCTAGATTTTTTTTTTGGAAAACTATGACCTATAATATATAACCACCTAGTAATTTTAGATGATGTTATATATAAAAGTAAAAATATATAATAGATACACATGAGATTTTGTACTGGAAAAATGGCCATTGATGTAGTCTCTTGAAGCATCTTCATTTCCATGAATCTATGGTTCCCTTTCAGAGAAAAAAACAAATGAGATCATCCATAAACTCACACCTATCTTAAATTCATTGACATAATATACCTTTATCCCCTGATAAAGGAAGAGGGAGAAGAAGTATAAAATGGCAATATGGCCTTATCTCAAATATTTGTAGGGATATTGGGAATTAAAAACCTCACGATTTATATGTTGAACATTTCTATTCTATTGGGGAGATGACCATATCATCACTGATCATTGATCATTGAAATTTCCTTACTACTTTGTTCACAGATTTTGTGGACTATGTAGATGAATGAAAAAATAATTTTCTATTAATCATATTAATTCATATATATATATATTCTTATTTTTTCTAGATAATGTGGGAAAAAAATACTTTTCCTTGAGAATATCTCATTATTATTTTTGAATATTTATGAATATTGAAATATTTGATTTTATTTTTTTACAAATAAATTTTATATTGTTCTTAAATGTTTTTTACCATAAATTGTGTCATTTTTATATAATTATTCAATTAGTTTTTGTTTTATTTCTCATAGAATATATTTTTTCCAGATTATAGATTAATTTTGGTTACCATTACATGAGGGAAGGTTAGCCATAGGTGTGGAATTATTTAACGTTACATGTCTATATTTGTTTTTATAGTTGATCCTTATGTAAGTGTAATTTTACCCTTATCCAAGCCTTTTAATGAGGTATTTATCTTTAATTATGGGTTTCAGTACTCATACACAAGTATTTGGGTACCCTTACTTAGATAGGGTCATATTTAAACTACCCTTACATATGTTTGAGCTTAACATTTTGTGGAAGTGGAGTAGTGTTGGTTACCTTCACATGGGATCGTTCTAACTATACGTGGGATTGGTATAAAACATACGAGGGAATAGTGCTTCACAGGTTAATTTTGTGTATGTTCATTGACCCCCTTATGTGGCCGACATATCTTTCAAGGTTTTTCATCATGGGTGCCAACCCATACATAACAATCAACTAAGGTTAAGAATCATTGGTTTACCCCAACCGAATCCCCTTGTATAGCATTATAGGGTACCCGTAATCGATGATGAAAACCCTTAAGTATTGAGGAAGGGATACTTATTCTGATTTCCTCAATGAACTCTATGTGGAGAATTATGTTGAAGACCCTAATGCGGTTCTTGTAATTCAGGGTTTTGTTGAAACATTTTCTTCCAAAATCTATGTGTCTAACCTTGTCTCCTGAGGTTGTTAATTATTTGATTGAGGGTTCTATCACTTCATGTTTTAAATGTATGAGATCCTTGCTTCTACTAATTTAATAATGACACAGATCAAAAATCTCATAGGGTGAACCTGGGATAAATTCAAAGAAGGAAATGATACGATCATAAGAGAGAGAGAGAGAGAGTTGGTGTTTATTATGGAAAATGCCAAATGTGATCTACTACAAAAGTCAGGATAAACAGTGATCACTACTACAAAACCAGAATTTAACAGCACCGGTATTTATCAGTGATAGAAAAAAAGTTCTAATAAATGGCATCTTTATCAACACTGTATAAAGCACTGATAAATTTAACCCTTTATCAGTGCTTTTTTGGGCTCATAAAGGGTACCCATTATGAGTGCTTTATTTTTTTCACTCATAAAGGGTATCCTTTATCCTCACTATATTTTTATCACTCATAAAATATTCCTTTCTTAGTTTTTTTTAACCGCTTAATAAGGGATTGAACAAATAACAAATATTAATTAATTAAAAAATACAAATGAGTTTATAAAAATTATGAAAATATTTATTAATTAAATATTTATTTAAAAACATTAAAAAATTAATTATAAAATATATAAATTATAAATACTAAAAGATAGTATGTATTAAATATATAGATATACAAAATTAAAATTATGGAAATTAAAACTAAAAAATGAAAATGGAGAAAAATATTAAACATTTTATTAATTCGGTGATTATAGATAATGTTAATAAATAATATATATCAAATATATAGATATATATTAATTTTTCTAAATATTTTTGATATATTAAAAAATATTTATGTTCTTCACATTAAATATTCATATATTTATTGAATAGTGGTTTATAATTAAAAATTAATATGAATTGAAAATACTGACTAATTGCATAGAGTAATGGACATATAATTGAATGTTATTTGATTTTTCAAATTAACATAGATCACATATGTGTTATATTAATTTCATATATAATTAAATAATTTATTTTTATTTACAATTCACATGCACAAAACTTATCCATTTTTAAATATTATTAAAGTGTAATTATTTTTAATTTATTAAATTTCACTCATAATTAATATTCATTCACTTGAAATTAGATATACATTAATAATGTAAAAAAATATTTGTAAAAAAATATTTTTAAATAAAAATATTTAAAATTTGAAGTACTATATTTATATAATTATATATTTATTGTAATATATAAATAAATATTTTTTAAATGTTTTATATAATTATATATATTTAAATAAATATTAATGTTAAAATAAAATCACATTAATAATTAATAAATTCACTATATTTATATATATTTATATATGTGTTTATTAAATAAATATATATAATTAAAAATATATATATATATAATGATATAAATATATAATGATATAAATAGTATTTTAAAAAATATTTAAATAATTATAAATAAATAATTATATATTTAAATAATTATAAATATATAATTATATATTTAAATAATTATAAAATTATAATAAATATATTTAAATAAAGAATATATTTAATATATTTATATTTATATATATTTCTTAAGTATATTTATTCCCAAAATATTTTATTTATAATTATAATTATAAAACCTTTATCAGTGCTGATAAAAGAAATCCTTATGAGTATTTTTTAGCAGTGATAAATCTCTAAATTATTTAGTGCTTATAAAGACCTATCATTATCAGCACTAAAAAATCACTGATAAATTTGCATTTTTTGTCAATGCTTAAATAATATGCTCTAATAAAAAGACTCATTATCAAACCTTTTTAAAAAGAATTAATAAATTCATCTTGACCTAATTAAAAAACATAACCAGTTTAGAGACCTTCATGATATCAGATGATTTTCAAAGAAGCAAACCATTACCAGTGATCCTCCTCGATGAATCAAATCTCAAATCACACAAAACCACTCAAATCACACAAACCCACTCCATCAATTAGATTGTACATCGTTATGTAACCAGTTTTCAGTTTCTGTTAGGGTTTCTAAAGAAGACATTGAGATTTGGATCCAAGGGTCACATAGTTTCTTCTACCTAGTGAGGCAGACCTACATATTTCATTATAAGTTCTGTTTTTCATTCTATATTTTTTGTTTTGAGATCTGATCTTATGGGTTTTGGATTTTCCTTTGTAGGTTCCAACTTTATTTCTATATTTGTTTTATGGTTTTTGTATACAATTTTTATTTTGTTTATTATTAATTTTTTTCTTGACTACTGTTTTGGATATCATATTTTTCACTTTTTAAATTATTTTTTTGAATCAATTTTCTTCAATGTCTACATCTATACACAATATTTCTCTGCACAATTAATTTTGACCCTATTTTAAAATCTAAGTGAATCACCATCGGTCTCCAGATAATCCAATTAAATAAATATTTTTTTTGTATAAACAGTAGAGATTGTGTATATAAAAATCTTAAACAAATAATAAAATTTATTTAGAAAACCAATTCTCAGTCAAATGAAGGTCTGAAGTAGCAATAAAATCCAGATTTATGCAATTCATGTTGGGTAATTTATATATTTAAATTTTGATTTAATATTTTTTGGTAAGGGTTTATCATTAAAAATTTATTTTCTCAGAATTTTGTTGTTTTATTTTTGGTGAATCCTTAGTAACAGTGATAAAATATTAATTTATTTTCAATGGCTCTCTATTTTCAAAATAGTATGGGGTTTCATTTATTTTCCTGTGTTGTGATATTCCATTATAAAGGGTACATATATTACTCAAAATTATGTTGTTTTGTTTCTTTATTTCAACTTTTCTATGGACCTCCCTATGAAATAAATTATGGATCATTGGGTATTAGATGACCTCCCTAGAATCCTTAGGTTTCTACATCATTTATTCTAAAAAATAGTATGGTAGTTAAAAAATTCAATATATTAGAAATTATTGTTAGGTGTTTATCCTTTTATGTATATATAAATATATTAGTTACATATATGAATTTATTTAATAGTAATATAATTTATACTCAAATCAACAATAAAATATTGTAAACTCATGTTCCATTCAAAATAATAAAATTAGGTAACTATGTAATCTTTTTTTTGAAATAATTAATCTTTCCAAATTTTAAAAAATTATATTTCATAATAAATTACTAAGAATAATAATTATTTATAATTAATATAATATAGAAATTATTTTTAATGATATCTTTTAGTTTCTTTGGAATAAATAGTAATATATATATATATATATATATTGTGTATTTAAAAAAAATTAAATATGATAAATAATATGCACATATATATATATATATATTCCAACAAAGTTATTAATATAATAGTTAAATATATATAACATATATATATAATATTTAGGTAGATTCACTTAATTTATATAACACCCCAAGCTTCCACGGTACAGTTCTCTTTCAATAATGCAATAGGTTGCATTATACGCAAGTTCGAGATTCTAACACACCTCGACCAATCAAAGTATCCATTATGAATAGTAATACCCAATTTTTGAAATATTTAAATTTTAGATTTTGAAATGGAATTCATTTTTGGATTCAGAATATTGAAATTTGACTAAGATGAATTATTGGTAATTTTCTGAGAATATCGAATTTTCATTGAATAATGAAAAATACATAAATTTTTTTATAGAATAACTTTATAGTGATAAATTATACTATTGAGTGGTTTTAAAGTATAATTAAAATATAATTTTATAATTTTATCCAATGGTAGTTATTAGAATTAATTTCACTTTGAAATTAGACATAAACAATTGTCAATCTTTTGATTGATATTGTTTCTGAAAAACACGGTATTTGTTTTGACAATAGAAATTAAGTAGAAAATTAATTAATTCTACTTTTATGTTATGATTTTTTTAAAATAAACATCATTTTTTAATTTGTAATATCAATTATAGTTTAGGGTGAATTTTTGGTATTGTTCTGAAAAACATAAATTTTTGATGAATAGTGAAACCCCTAAGTGGTAGTTAAAATAACTGATTTTACATTTAAATGAAACATTACTACTTCAATGAATTGAATTTCAAAAATACTACATACATTTTTGTCATTAATAGGTAAAATTTGGTTCAATGGGATGAAAATAATTTTTGGTGAATAGTAGCTTTTGAGTTTTATTAACCACGGTTAGAGGTAATTAGGGTAATTTATTGTAAAAATGATATTATTAAAATATAAAAATATCTTGAAACATGTCCTACTCTTATTGTAATAGTCATGTATAACCAAGAAAAACCATGGGATTATTTTTGGGACCCCATGGAGACACTTGGTTAAGATAATGACATTAATACCTTTTATTTAACGTAAAAATAAAAATGTCAAAAACATGTATTGTTTTACTAAAAAAACATTTTATAAGGGGTTATACAAGTTATCGTTTCGACTATAAAAATTAATTGGAAGGATAGAAATATTTCCTACATCATGGTAATTTTTTATAATTTTTATACATTAAATCAATAAATGTATTTATGACACCATGATGATGCATCGATTGCCTCATTAATGAATGATTTATATAAAATGAAAAGATATTGTAAAATCTAAGACTTACACATGTCAAAAACCTATTGGATGGGTCTATTTAGAACCCTTATCACCTTATCTTAGAAATATATCATTGTGAGACTTTTATAATCCTAAAACCATTTTATAATAAAATAATATTTTCAATCTTTCCAAAAGAGCCCCTCCACTCCTCTTATAAAATGCCCCCACCACTACCATCTTATTCACACTATCAAAACCATTTGGATCGGCCAAACTCTGCCCAAATACCCTCTCAATTTTCCTCCATTCATCCTAGAAGCCTTACCTTAGGCAGAAGGCACTTCAAGAGTCCTTTTGGTTCAAACCAAAGGGAGTTACCACAAACTAAATGTAACGATTTCTCTTACTTTATTTTCTTTTATTTTACTTCTAAGACCCCTAAACTCTTTATTATATTTTATTTTGTAAAAACCCTAGTATCTTCAATATACCTAGATGATGTTATTAGAAGGATTCTAACTACACTTACACACACCTCCATCTAATGGTTAAAGAACGTACTGTTAATGTGGGTGGCGAATTACCGCCTCATGAAACGATGCATGTTCAATCTTATTTTATCACCACTCATGGCGGTCATTTAGATGTCCCTATATTTATATATGATATATATGTTGTTTATTTTTTCTGTATGCTTCTTTATTTTTTTAATTTTTGGAATACCTTTATAATTTCCATTTTGGGTAAAAGCGATAATTTCATTTTAGGATGTCCGGACTATCACCCCCACTAAGTGTTTTGAATCGTTAATGTCATATGTGGGATGTATAAAGGATGGAGTTAATAATATTATATATGATATTATACTGGAATTATAATAAACGTTTATATCATTATTATTTCATTCCATTAAATACGAAATAGAAATGAATGTAGTGTTCTTGCATTCGTACGACTTACCATCTCCAAGAATGGTGCATTTCATTTCTTACCTCTAAATGTTATGTAATATTATAAATGAATGTATATAAAAGAAATATATGAAATATATGATATCTAAATAATGAATATAATAATGGAGATAATGGATATTTTACCACATAAACAACTTGTAATTATAAGAGGTTTATTTTTGACTCAATTACCAAGGATCGACAAAACGACCGTTATTAAATTAAATGATTACATAATATTCATAACATAGTAATAAGTGATGTCAAAGAAATAATTAACTTTTAAAAGGTTCTTAAGAAAATATAAATTAACTATAGTTTATTATTCATGAGATTAATGAACGATCGAGTCAAGTCGGACATGAGGAAAGGGACTTCGTCTCATTCTCCTTTTATTGAGGCATATTTTGTTTTATACACAAATTACTTTTTTATGGTGGAAAATCCACTTTGACTATTACTTTTATTCAATATGAATTTATTTATATGAAGTGTTTTAATAAACAAAAAATGGAATGTTTTGTCTTACGTTTGCGGTGACAATGACTTCTCCGCCGCCGTGACCATTATTTGAGTTTCCGCTTCCTCTACAAGCCATAACTTTTTTTAAATGGAAAATAAATACCATGTATTACTTTTCTTTTATTTTTGTATTGAAAATGGTTTTGATAATTTTTTGATTATATCAATGTGTTTTATTAATATCTTGTGATTGAAATATGGAAATTTTATGTTTCCTTTATGCATGTTTTATATTATACGATTATGTAATGGTTCTTGGGAATTATTTATGATATGTTAAAACCATTTCATATAAGGAATGAATTCAACTTAGTAAGTGATGGGTGGAGCCCACTATATCTCCCCGATGCATCGATAGGTCTCATGAGACAAACTAGTGTCTTTGCACAAGGCCTTGAAAAAATCTTATTTATAGTTTGGGCACAAAGAATTGAATATATGGTTATGATTGTCTATCATTATGCATTCCATTATTGTAAAATTGGTTATTGATATTTCATATGAATATTGGACTAGTATAATATCCTTGTGATTTATTAAATGGCATTATTTCATTTTATTTTGGCCATGTTATTCTGATTTTCATTTTTAAAAGGATTTTGTTTTAGTTATAT
This sequence comes from Viscum album, assembly GCA_963277665.1. NCBI lineage: Eukaryota > Viridiplantae > Streptophyta > Magnoliopsida > Santalales > Viscaceae > Viscum > Viscum album. The sequence continues at coordinate 1,808,755,795 of OY728123.1, read as the reverse complement.
AATTTCATTAAATATTTATGCTTGTTTATAAAAGTTTCCTCTATATTGTTATCCTTACTAAGAATCTAAGATCACCCATTTCTATTTTTTATTTTTCCCAAAATGTGGAGAACTGTATTATGATTTACCAGCAGAGATAGTCTAAGGGATAAGTGTATTCAAAGGGGACAAGATGTTGTTGTTGTTTTTATTTCATGAAGAAATATAGAACTTATGAATTTATCTAGTGTTTCAATGATACTAAACTAATCGGTCTTTCAAGACATGATCTTTTGTGATCATATCAATGTTATGTAATAATGTACCAACTCTGTGTAACTAGGGTCGGGGTGTTACAATTGTTATCAGAGGTAGTTTAGAACTAAACTTGGAAACTAGATTTAGGTAAACTCTGATAAGATCACATTGCCATTAGATTTCCATTGAGGATTAGTATAGAAGAACATCCTAGAATTTTGGTAAAGTAGATATTTTGTGTCTTTTCCAAGAAATACATCCCTGTCTAGAAATGAACAGGTTGAGGCAGCTCTAGAATAGATGTACCTAGGAGTGAAAACTCTGACATGGAGTTTCGGGCTTGACCCAGGGTATCCTGATACATGACAACGGGCCTTACTGCACTCATGGTTATGACATTTCTAGGGGATATTCTTTGGATAATTCACGATTTCATTACAAACCATTATGAAGGGTTTATGAGTATATACATCCTCAAAGAAAACATTTTTATGATTATGGATTATATCTATAAACTGTTCAATTTATGTTAACTGTTTTTCATGTTTGTTAATATGTTTTTCGATTCATAAACTAATCTAGTTTATGATATTGTTTAGAAATGGATCCTATTGGAAGGAATGGAAACCATATCAATGCATGCACTCCATATAGGGATTTCCCTCTTGAAAATGATAATTATAGTGGATTTGGTTATACAACTGGTGTTGATCATCTTATCACCATACTAGGACAACTCACTCAGTTTATGAATAATAATCATACTCGTATGGAGCACCCTGATTCGCAACCTGGAGGATCAATGTTTGACCACTTAATGAGGCACAAACCACCAACATTTAATGGGGGTACAAATCCATCAGTAGGTGTGCAATGAATAAATTCCCTAGAGAAAATATTTCAGGATTTAGGGAGTAGTGAAAAGGGAAAAAGTTGTCTTGACAGTTTACTGCCTCATTGGAGATGCTGATCAATGGTGGTCATTGATTCCAAATACAAAGGAAGATGAAGAAGTATCAAGTATTCAATAGAGAATGTTTAAAGAGATTTTCTTAGAAAAATACTTTCCTCATGACCATCAAGCGTATATGGAAAGACAATTTCTGAGTCCGAGGCCAAAGGAGGACGATAATGTTGCAAAGTATGAGTCTAAATTTACAAGGATAAAAAGGCATGCTATAGATTATATACGTAACCCATGAATTAATAGTTATTGTTTCATTGATGAGTTAAAACCATTTCTATGTTTATCTTTAGTATCACAATCCATCTCATCGTACGAAGATATTTTATCGGGTGCTATCAAGATTGAAAAGGAATTATATAAGTCTTATGACAAAAAATTAAAGCAAGAGAAGAAGAAAATTGGGGAGCAAGAGACAGATAAATGGAAAAAGGGAAATAAGGATTTTCCATTATGTGATAATTTTGGTAAGAAACACCTTGGTACTTGCCTAAAAGGAATGGGAGTTTGTTTCAAATGTGGAGAAAAAGTTCACTAGAATCATGATTGCAAGGGAAAGAAAGAGTATGTCATTGTTGAATGCAACAACTGTAGAGAAATGGGGCATTATGAAAATGAATGCCCAAAGTTCCAAGGAAACATACATCAGAAAAGGCCAAGGGAGCAAGGCCAAGATTATGTTGTTACTACAGACGAAGGTGAATAATTGTTGTATTTTTGTTTTTGGACTCATGAACTATATTATGGTTATAAGAATAATGTGATATATATAAGGATTTTACATCAGTACTTTTTGTTTTCATTAAGGTTTTAATATGATGAAGGTAATCAGATTTTCAGTATGTTACAATAATAGAAACATTACTTTGTTTGGGGAATCTGATGATACAATTGATTTTGGAATTTAATGACCTTTTAGAGAAAGTCTGGACAGAGGTATTTTGGATAACTATAATGGTTGGAAAAGATTATATTGAAATTTTTATATTATTGTTTTAGTTAAAAAATTTCTGAAGATTATTTCTGGAATATTATAATACTATCGTTTTAGGAAAAGTACAACCTACAAGTTGGGGGATAACCCGTCACATCGGAAGAAGCTGCAGGAATCGAACCCACAACAATAGTGTGGCAGGCCTTTATTACCTAACACTAGTCTACAGGAAGTCCACTGTTATTACAAAATAGTTTTTCTAATCTAAATGTTATGTGTTAATATTTGGAACCTTGTACGATTAGGATAAATATAATATATTTTTGAGTTTTGTTATCTTTTTGTGTGAAAGATGAGTGTGTGGTAGAAATTAGTTTATGGTTGATACTCTACATTTCAAGTATATATAAATATACCTCTCTCTTATTATATGAATAAATTAATTATTAAACTTTATGAAACGGATATTACAAAAAATGTGTTATCCTAATACCTTTTGATTTGTTGAATTGATGATATCTTAAATCAGCATAGATTTAAGGCATTGAGGCCCTCAATTTTACACTTGTCGGTGATTGATGACCTCAATAACTCCCTAAAAATATTTAATTTTTTTTCTAATTATGTGTATCTAATTTCCACCAATGTTCTCTTAATCGAGATCATAATTTGGTGGTGACTTTTTCATTTCCCCTTCCCTCGTATTAAGACTAAATTTTATTAACCTTACATCCAATGTGGGTTTTACACAAATTAATTTTCTATTTTCGATGTTTTATTTCGAAGAACAATTTCAAATTGGAAGGGGGAAATTTATTGAAGGCGGGGAGAATGTAACACCCCAAGTTTCCACGGTATGCTTCACTTTCAATAATGCAATAGCTTGCATTGTACGCATGTTCGAGATTATAACACACCTCGACTAATCAATGTAGCAGTTATGAATAGAAATACCCACTTTTTGAATTATATAAAGTTTATATTTCAAAATGGACTTCATTTTTGGATGCAGAATATTTAAATTAGCCTAAGTTGAAATTTTGGTATTTTTCTGAGAACATCCAATAATCGATGAATAGTTAAAAATAAATAAAAAACATTTTTAATCAAAATAATTTATATTCATAAATTATAATATTGAGTGGTTTAAATGTATAATTAGAATATACTTTTACCATTTTATCTAATGGTGGTCATTATAATTAATATCACTTGGAAATTGGACATAAACAATTGTCAATCATTTGATTGATATTGTTTCTTAAAAACATGCTATTTGTTTTGAAAATGGAAATTAATTAAAAATTAATTAAATCAACTTATATGTTTTGAATTTTTTAAAATAGACATCATTTTTCAATTCAGAATATCAATTATAGATTAGGGTGATTTTTTGGTATTGTTCTGAAAAAACTTCATTTATTGATGAATAGTTAAACCACCAAGTGGTAGTTCAAAAAACTGATTTTACATATAAATGAAACTTTGCCACTTCTATGAATTGAATTTCAAAAATCAGACATACATGGTTGTCATTAGTAAGTCAAATTTGGTTCAATGGGATGAAAATAAGTTTTGGTGAATAGAAAATTTTGAGTTTTATTAACCGCGATATGAGGTAATTAGGGTAATTTAAGGTAAAAATGATATTATAATAATATAAAAATATCATGAAACATGTCCTAATCTTATTGTATGAGTCATGGATGACCAAGAAAAAACATGGGATGATTTTTGGGACCTCATGGAGACATATGGGAAAGATAATGACATTAATACCTTTTATTTAAAGTAAAAATAAAAATGTCACAAACATGTATTGTTTTACTAATACAATTTTTAAAAGGGGTTATACATGTTTTCAATTAATCTATAAATATTAATTGGAAAGATAATAATATTTCCTACATAATGTTAATTTTTATATAATTATTAGACATTAAATAAATAAATTTATTTATGGAACCATGATGATGTAACGATTACCTCATTAATGAACGATTTAAATATAATGAAAAGATAAGGTAAAATATAAGACTTACACATGTCAAAAATCTATTGGATGGGGGGATTTCAATCCCTTATCACGTTATCTTAGAAATATATCATTGTGGGTCCTTTATAATCTGAAAACCATTTTATAATAAAAAAATATTTTCAATCATTCAAAAAGATCCCCTCCTCTCCTCTTATAAAAGGCCCCCACCTCTACCACCTTATTCACACCTTCAAAGCCATTTGGCTCATCCAACCTCTAACTAAATACCCTCTTGCCTTTCCTCCCTTCATCCTATATGCCTTACCTTAGGCAGAAGGCACTTCAAGAGTCCTTTTGGATCAAACCAAAGGGAGTTTCCCAAACTAAAGGTAATGATTTATGTTAACTTCTTTTTCTTTTATTTTTCTTATACAACCGCTAAACCCTTTTTATTATTTTATTTTGAAACAAAAATAGTATCCTCAATATACTTGTATGTTTTTATGAGAATTATTTGAACTGTACTTACACACACCTCCATCAGATGGTTAAATAACATGCTGTTTCTGTGGGTGGTGAATTACTGCCTCATGAAACGATAATTGTTTTTTTTAACACCACTCATGGTGGAAATTAATAAGTCACTATATTTATATATGATATATATTATGTTTATGATTTAATTATGCTTATGTATTTTTCATTTATGGAATTCCTTTATGATTTCCATTATGGGTAAATGCGATAATTTCATTTTAGGAAGTGTGGACTACCGCCCCCTCAAAGTGATTTGAATAGTTAATTCCATATGTGGGATGTATAAAGGATGGAGTTAATGATATTACATATGATAATATACTGGAATTATAATATACCTTTATATCATTATGATTTCATTCCATTAAATATGAAATAAAAATGAAAGTAGCGTTCATGTCTACGTACGACATACTGTCTCCATGAACGGTGCATTTCATTTATTACCTCTCAATGTTATGTAATATTATAAATACATGTATATACTGTATATATATGGTATATGTGATATCTACATCATGACTAAAATTCTAGAGATAATGGATATTTACCACATAAAAAACATGTAATTATAAGAAGTTTATTTTTGACTCAAGTACCAAGGATCGACAAAACGACCATTATTAAATTAAATGATTACATAATTTTCATAACATGTTAAAAAGTGATGTAAAAGGAATAATTAACTTGAAAACGGTTCTTAAGAAAATAGAAATTAACTATTGTTTAATATTCAGGAGATTAAATATCGATCGAGTCAAGTCGGACACGATGTAAGGGACTTCGTCTCAATCTCCTTTCATTGACGCATATTTTGTCTTATACACAACTTTCATCAATATGGTGAATAAACACATTTTAATTTTACTTTTATTCAAAAGGAATATTTTCATATAAAGTGTTTTACTAAATGAAAAAAGGAATGTTTTGTCATATGTATACGGTGGCAATGACTCCTCCACCACCGTGACCATTATTTGAGTTTCGGCTTCCTTTACAAGCCATAACTTTTTGTAAATGAAAAATAAATACCATGTCTTACTTTTCTTTTATTGTTGTATTGAAAATGGTTTTAATAATGTTTTTATTATATCAATGTGTTTTATTGAAATCTTGTCACTAAAATGTGGAAATGTTATGTTTCCTTTATGCATGTTTTATGTGATACGATTATGTTATGGTTCTTGGGCATTGTTTATGATATGTTTAAATCTTTTCATATAAGTAATGAATTGGACTTAGTAATTGATGGGTGGATCCCACTATAGCTCCTTGATGAATCGGTAGGTTTCATGAGACAAACTAGTGTCTTGGCACAAGGCCTTGAAAAAATATTATTTGTAGTCTTGGCACAAGGCCTTGACTATGTGGTTATGATACTCTGGCATTATGCAATCCATAATTATGAAAGTGGTTATTGATATTGCATGTGAATATTCGACTAGTATAATATCCATGTGAATAAGTAAATGGCATTATTTCATTTTGTTTTTTCCATTTTATTCTGAAGTTCAAGTTTAAAATAATTTTTTTTAGTTATAAAATTTCCCTAAATGTTTATGCTTGTTTATGAATGATTCCTCTATATTATTATCCTTACCGAGAATCAGAGCTCACACCTTTCTATGTTTTATTTTTTCCAGGATGTGAGTAAGTGTATTATGATTGACCTGGAGGGATATTCTAAGGGATAAGTGTGGTCAAAGGTTACAAGATGTTGTTACTGTTTTTATTTCAATATGTAATGTAGAACTTATGAATGTATCTAGTGTTTCAAGTCTACAAAACTAATCGGTATTTTGAGACTTTATCTTTTGTGATCATTCCAATGGTAGGTAATAATGCACCGACTTTGGGTAACTAGGGTCAGGGCCTAACAATTTATATATGTATCAAATGAGGAGTGACCTCTATTTTTAGTTTCTGGCAGTGGATGGTGGGAACCACATTCATGTTTATTGCCTATCGTGGTAAGTGTGAATGATGTTCACGCCTCCATCGACTAATTTTTTCAATAATAAAAAAACCTATCATTTTTTAATAAAATTAAAACTATTAAAAAAATATGTTTTATCTGAAAAAAATTATAAAAAACACTCAACCAATTTTTTTGTTAAATATTTATTCAAATCCTTATAAATAAATTTGAAAATAAAAATATAATTAATTCATAATTAAATATTCCTACATGTAAAATAAATAAATTTATTTTAGTAATATACACTCATTAGCTAAAATTTCACTATAGTAACCCAAGACCTCCATGTTCCATAACACTACAGTTGCATATTCTGATTTTTCTATCTCCAACCTCTACATTTCATTATCATCCTTCACTCTATCATTTCACTGGTTATATAGAGATTTAATCTATAAGGAGTTGGTGGAAATAGAGGCATTAAGATAATAACGAGTTCAAATGGTGTAATTTAGGGGAATGGGATACATTTATCCTTTTAGAGAACACAATGAAGTATAATTGTCATATTCATCAGCTTCATCTCTTGAACAATTATTATTACATTTTGGTTTCATTAGACTCATCCCCCTTATCTTTTATGTTTCTTATACTTATCTAAGAAATATTCATCCCATGTTTTACAACATATTAGAGTATTTCAAGGAACCTAGGTTGATGTCCATAAGAGATAGAGGATGTGTGTCAAAAAAAATGTAATGATAAATGTTCGTTTTAAAATTAACTTTTTTTATTATCAAAACACTTTTGAGGAAAAACAGAGAGAAACCACAAAATCCAACATTACAACCAAAAAACAGAATTAAAGAGAAAACCCCAAATCAGGACTACATGATGTTCCCCTCCCAGCTACCGCATAGTGCTGACAAGCCTTCACCATCGCATACCCTCTCGGCCAGCTATCCCGTGCAGGGTTTCATGGGCACAGAAACGATGGAAAAGCAATACCCTCTCAAACTTCCAAATCTAAGTGGCATATGAATGCGAAACCTTCTTGCTATAAACCTCATCTGAAGCAAATCCAAGTAGTGATTTGGTTACAAACACACCAAAAATTCATAGCAGACTTGGAACTTCAACCAAAAACAGAGGCACATGCCAAGAAGATCAACAAAAACCAGCATCAGATTCCAAACCAACACCAAAAAAAATTCCTCAAAATATCAACCAAATACTAGTATAGAACCGAACATTAGAGAACCAAAGAAAAAAATCCACAAAGCCAAAGGATGCACACCAACATACAGATAAATCAAAACCACAAAAACCAAAATACCATCACTTACTACTCTGACAATTCGCAAACCAACTCCTCCTTCAGAAAACGTCATGAGAAACAAAAAACTCCACAGAAAAATTTGTAGCGAAATAGTAATATAAAAATTCCTCCACCAAGAATCCTTCACTCTTGGAATCACACCTCGGGTTTGCACCACATAAACTGGAAAATTCCATAACATGAATAATAGAAAACAACATAGAAACACCCAAATCCGCCAGATGAGCAGCAACAACCACCATCCAAAATCCAAAAATGAAAACGACATGAAAAGATCCAAAAAACATCACCAAATCGACAGCCACCCAAGCGCTAAAACTAGATCCAAGCCTCTTCGCTGCCATACAACATTCCCTCAAAGACCATGATATACCAAACCAATGCACACCATGGGGACGACCTGTAACCCCCAGTCGTGGGAACTGGGTCTCGACTGCTGGAGCATAATCGAACTACCATGAAAAGCCCTATCCAAAGATGATGGAATGAGGGGGGAGCAGGCCATAAATAATGAGAAATGTCGAGTCTTAAGAACCGACAAGGTGATGATGCCGCCATGAATGGGAACTACCACCACAGTCATGCCCAGCACATGTCAAAGGGGAGAACCACCGACCCGAGGCAGAAGGAGGGAGGTGGAGATAGAGAAAAACCCTAGCGGGAGTCGCCCCTTATGGGCCCAACCATATATTAGTATATATTAACACACTTTTTTTTTGAATTCATATATTTTTGTAAGATGAACTGATGAGGATGAATATTGTATATATATTTAACCCTTTAATGAATTTATAAGATAAAACCAACTATATAGGAAAATTATCATCAACCTCCCCACTTGTTGATTCTTAATTTGGTGAGATCAATTTTTTTTTATTTTCAACATTCTTTCTTTACCATCAGAATATATTTATGGTCAACAATGTTTTCATATTAATATCATAATATATTTAATTAATTTATTATTTAATATTTATGTTTAACATATTTATTTTCAGTATAATTCATATAATAATATTTTTCCTGTGTAAGTGGACTCTTTTTTTATCTTATAATTGAGATAATGACAAAACAATACGTCAAGAATGCATGAAACCATCAGAAAATGGTGAATTAATACTAATTAATTAATTAATTTTTCAATCATTTTATTTATTATTTATAAGTGAATTTCATTATTATTTTCATATAATACATATTTATTATTTTTTTCTTAGATCATTTGGGAATTCATATTTTTCTTTCAACTATCTATAACAATCTATAATAGATATAAAATGAGTCTTTATTACATTGTTTCCACACTATATATTTTCATCCCCTTTCATTGTCTAAATTCCATAAATGTAAATCGAATCAATATTATTATCTGAGAAAACTTTCTCATTATGGAAAGATATTGAGCTTCTAGCTATAAACAACTAGAAATGTTTTTTGTCTCAGAACATCATGTAAATATGTAGTGTCGGCAATTCAACATATAATGATAATGGAAACATTGTATAATTGTAATTTAGGATTGTTTTTAGACTTTAGAATGTATACCAAACATCTACACTTCAATCTGACACACTGTGTGACGTGTATTACTCGATGTGCTTCTTTTTATTTAAAATTGACATTAATTTTAGTAAAAATTACAACTGACATAATCAAATCAAATAAGAAATATTATTATTATTTTGATACTTAAGGGGAATGATATATAAGAATTTTGAGACATGTTAGAATTGAATTTACCTCTATTTGACACACGTTGTGACCGATATGATTCAATGCTCTAGTTATTACTTTAAAATTAACAATTTAGTTCAAAAAATATCCAATAATGAAAACAAAAAATCTATATGATTTTATTGATAATTTAGTACATCGATTAAAATAACCATCTAAACAAGTAGGAATTAGTCTCACATAATTTTGATATAAAATTTAATTATTATAGGTCAATGTTCTTGTTTCTAGTTTATAATTACATTTTAGTTAAAAAAAATATGTGATGTACTCAAAATGGAGCAAACTCATTCAAATCATTTTGATAATTTAGGAAAACAATTCATAATTTATTTAAGACCTTTAGGAATCAGATATACCCCAATATGATTCATGGTGTGACCAATATAACTTCTTTTGTGTCTTTTTATTTAAAAATGACATCAATTTCAATAAAAAGGACAACTGACCTTCTCAAAACTAATAAAATGCATTCAGATTGTTGTAATACTTTAGGGAAATGATCGATAACTCATTTTTGACATTTAAGAATCATCCATAGTTCAACCCAACCAATGGTGTGCCATGTAAGGCTCAATATTTCCATTATCACTTCAAAATCAATAGTCTAGATCAGAAAATGTCACTCAAAAAAATTGAGAAAACATGTTTTTATTATCTTGATAATTTAGAAAATTGATTCATAATTCAATTTTTAAATTTAGTAACGAGTCTCACATCAAACAGATAAATGATATATCTGTATGTGTCAGATTTCATGTATCTAGTTTAAAATGACATTAAAAAAAAACACAAGTGACGTACTAAAAATATAGATAATTCATTTGTATTGTTTTGATACTCTATTAAAACAATCCATATGTCATTTTTGATGTGCAGGAATCATCAAAAACTCAATCTGAAATATGATGTTTCTAATATGACTTAATGTGTATCTTATCATTTTGAAATCACATTTTTGTTCAAAAATAGTCACTCACTAAAACTCGAGAAAATGCACTCAGATTGTCATTATAATTTCAGAAAAGGTTTCATAAGTCATTTTTGATGTGTATGAATCGGTATCACTTCAAACCTACACATGATATAACTAGTATTATTTAAAGTGCAAGTTTGTAGTTTAAAATGACATTTAAGTAGAAAAGAGAAGTGACGTACTCAAAATAGAGTAAACACATTTGGATTGTTCTGATATATTAGAAAAATGATACATAAGTCATTTTAAACATGTAAAAATCAACTACACATAAATCCAATGCACGGTGTGACTAATATGACTCCATGGGCATTATTTTAGTATAGTATCATTTATGTTTAAAACAAGAACCAAATCACCCAAACCTTGAAAAATTACCAATATTGTTTCCTCTTCATTTAAACATTCAATTAATACATTATTATTCTAATTTTGTGGTGTTTTGGGGGCTGCGTTGTGATTTTACAAAACACTGCACTGGTGGGGAAGTATGTACCTTTTTCAGTGCTTTTAGATGCTCTGATAAAGAAGTCCTTTATCAGTGATTATAGAAGAACTGATAAATGGTCATTTTTCATCACTTATATAAGAGCTGATAAAGGGCCTCTTTATCAGTTTATTTAGCACTGATAAAACACTCAGTCTTTTAATCTCGCTCTTGTATTCAGCACTTTGGTAGGAGTGATAAATTCTATTTTAGCACTTTAAAAGGTCTATATTGTAATAGTGGCTACACTTTTTCAGTGCTGGATAAAAAACATTAATAAATGTACAATTTATCATTTCCAAATGAATATAACTGATAAGGGGGCCTTTTATCCATGATTTTTTAACGTTGATAAAGGAATGCCTTGGTTAGCGCCTTTATTTTTGCGAAAACAAACTCTTTCATTTTTCTATGCTTTTTTTAGTGTTGATAAACAGTGTCTCTTTTGAGAACTAAAAACTACTAATAAAATTTATAGTTATAAAGAATATTATTTCGTTAAAAAAATATATTAAAATATAGATATATATATATATAGTGATAAAACTAAAATATATTTTATAAAATATAATTTACAGGACTAAATATATATTTACACTCTATATAAAAGACATTTATTTATAAATGGAATATAAAATAAAAATTTTATGTTATTAAATTTTATTTCATTAATAAGTATATATATTGAGATATATATAAATATATATTCTTTTTATTTCTTTTTAATTGATATATATATATATTAAATGTATTCATTTTTAATTTTTATTTGTTTAAATTTTTTTAATTTTAGTAATTTTTAATGTTTATTGTTAATTTTTTGTTAACATTTGATATTTTTTTAATAAAATTATTATTTACATATTTCAAACTTGTGTTATTTTAATTTTTCACATACACATACATAAGTAATCTAGAAATACAATACATATATTTGATATGTATTATGATTTTGATCGGTAATTTTAATTATTGTTTTATATTTTTATTAAATAAACAATATTTATTACTTTTACATATTTTTTCATTATTAATTCTTTTTAATATCATATATTTATTAATAATATTAATTATTTGTTTTAATATTTTTTGTAATTATTTCATTTTGAATATTTATTTGTTCAATAATTTAATAATTTTATCCACTTTCAACATTTATTTATAAATGTTTATTCATTAACATTTCATGTTTTTAATATGGTTTTAATTTATATAATTAATATTTATTCATTATCCTTTAAACATAAATTCATTTTTTTATTTCTTTAATAATCTATATATTAATAACACATATTAATTTTTAAATTTATTATCATTTATTTAGTTAAAAATTTATTATTTTTCTAAATTATTCATTTTAAATTTTTGTTTGTTTAATTTTTATTTGATTCATCTTTAATATTAATTTATATATTTTTTATTTATATTTAAATTTTTGAAACATTTTTAATTTTCATAATTAATATATGTATTCATTTTCATTTGAACTATTCAAATTTATAATTTGAAAATTAAAAATAATTAATAAATCTAATTCATTTTGAACTATTTTTTTTATCCTATGAATTTTTTAACTAAATTTAACTATTTTTTTACATTTACTCTATTAATAATATGTATTAATTAATAATGTAAATTTCTTTTTACATTTCAATAAATTTTTCATTTTTAATATCTAATATATTAATATTTTTTAAAATTTATTAATTTTATAAAATTTTTATCAATAATTATTCATCAATATATTTAATATTATTAATATTGAAATTTATTCATATTGATATATATATATATAATGTTTCCTTAAATATTTTTTATTTATGCTTAATAAGTCATAAATCTATTGAATGATGGTTTTTAACTATAAATTGACATTAATTATAAATATTGATTAATTAGTATCATGTAATAGAGGTTACATATTATATAATATTATTGTTCAATTTATAATATATTGTAATTGTAGTATATATATATATTAATATTAATATTAAACACATTTACATAATTAATGAAATATTTTATAGAAACACACACACACATATTAAATTTTTATTATTCCTTTTTAATTTCAATTAGTAAAATAACATATCTAATATATTAAGTTTTTAATTGGTTAATATTATTTATACATATTTAATATTATTTCATTGAATACTATTTATTAATTTTTTATCATTATAATTTTTTGTATTATTGGAATTCATTAATTTTTTAATAATTATTAATTCATATTTATTTAATATATTATAATATTTCCAGTATGTATTCATCTTCATTTTAATATATATCAATTTTTATTTTTCTTAATATTTTGTATAATTAATAAAACAAAACAATTTGTTAACAGTTTTTAAGTCTATTCTTTTTTAATTATTCAAATTCACTAATTTTTAACATTCATGCTATTATGATTAATAGTGTTAATTATTTTTTTTTAATTTTTTATAAATTATTCATTTTTAATGTATATTCATTTATTAATCTTTTATTTTATTTTTAACTTTTTTTATCAGTGCTTTCAAAAAAGATCTATTAAATATAGGTTTTATTATTTATATAATATCATGTGGTGAAAAAACATATTTTTATCGATACTAAAAATGGTATGATAAAATTTGTTTTCTCAGTTATTATTAATTCAGCACCGATGAAACCCATCCTTATCAGTTCTTTTTTGGAAAGCACAGATAAAAGACTTCCTGATCTAATAAATTCAACCACATTAAAACCAACTTCTTTTCACCATTCAAGATCTTGAAGAATTATACCACTTTCATCACGCCCCCTAAACCTTCTCAAATTACTCCACCTTCTCAAAACCAATGGGTTTTCATTATTTCTACTCATCTTTAGTCGACAACTTCTATTCTCCTTTATCAGGGTCCTTATGCTTGTGATATCACCCTCCATGTTTTCACCTACCTTATGCATACCTAATATGGCCCCACCATCAAACACTACTTCATATACCCAAAAAATCATCCTCATTATGTGGGTTATCACTAGGTTAACACCAAATTCATGAATCTACAAGTCCTCTCCATTCTACTTATCCACACTTATTTTTCAATTTTATGTGACTAATACTTCTCTCTCTCTAAATTTCAAGTATGATTTCAATTTATTGTTTCTTATTATGGATCTGGTATGTCTATTTAATCATATGATATATCTTTGAATTAATCATATGGGAAATTAGACCATTGAATACTATCAGTCACCCTATCATTCCTACTCCTTATACATTCAGAGGTCATTTTGGTGTGAAGTCTTGGATCAAACTTCAAACATGTGGGAGGAGAAGACATGTTCCATATATCATTCCTACTCACATAGAATAAAATTAAACAATTATTCCCACTTTCATCCATTAACTAAAAGAATAACCCTAATAATTTTAGTATTTTCAATGTTCTACACTCGGTGTTGTCAAAATATTTGTAAGAGAAGGGTTTACAGCATAATATTTCTTTGAGAGGGTTTCTTTATTCTTAGTATATCTAATCAATTTCACTATAAACATGATTGTTCAATCTAGCCACTCTCACATAATTACAATGAAATAAATTTAAAAACATTCACATAACATATAGATTTTATCTATTCATTCTTGTTTTTTATTATATGTGATCACGTACATTTGAACATTCAAAAAATAATAAAAACAACAATAAATTAATAAAATCATCATTTAAAATAATTTTTTATTTGTAGATTCATTGAACATAAACAGATCAATTTTTACCCTAGAGATAATTACATATGTTATATCTAACTCAGGTCATTGTGTATACCTAGGTAAAATGTTTTTATGTCTTGTCTAGAACACACACCAAAATTTGTGTGATTCATATCTTTGTTCAAATTCATCATAATACATAAATACTCACACATCTAAAATATAATCTTAGGAATGTTTGATACATATAAAAAATTATTGTGGATGAACAATTATTTATCGAAAAATGAGGAAGGAAGATGATGTAAACACCACCTATTTAAATAAATACTTACTAAAATTATTGATGACATTAAATAATTTAACAAATGATTAAAATCAACATATTCACTAACTAACTACCACTGATGATCATTTAACCCATAGATTTAATGTTTCATAAAAATTAAATGTGTTATAAATTTTTGTCGAGGACAATTAAAATGAATTATAATAATTCATTCTAATTTATGATATATTTGCAACATACCTTATATGAAGAGAATTAGACTCCCTCATAACCTAAGATGAGGATGTTATAGAAGTGTCCCCAAAAAAACCATTATTTATTTGATGAGCATAACAAGAATCATTATTTCTTATTTTTTGGATTTTTTAACCACAATGAAAGAATATTGGATGAATAAAATGGGAAGAAAACTGGATTTATTTCATGTTGATAAAATCATACAAATACACCCTCTCTACACCTATCTCTCCATATAAATGGAGAACTCAAATATCTCACACTAAATAGAAGAGATATATTGTCATGGATATGAAGGATCACTCTTAGCTCTAGCGTTTTATTGTGGAATTCTCCCATGGGCCTCCATAAATAGGAAACATGGTAGGTGTCAGGTTTTATACAACTCCATCACTAAATTCCACTAATCCCCACCTAACATGTTGGGGGGAGTTTGTGCACCATCCACCCAAAAAATTAGCTAAAAATACATCAATTCTACCCCTCTAACTGTAATATACAAGAGAAAATGTAAACATCCATATTCTCCAAATTAGAAACATTTGTCAACATATTTACTATATTCACCTTCATGTGGTTCTTTTCAAGTCCTAAGATCAATTAGTCTAACACTTTGTTTATCAAAGGATATAAAATGATGACATGATTCTTGATATAATTCATCCTCCACATCATCTATATATTACAAGTACACTAATTATAAATACATTGTTGATGGAATCCTCTATCATAAATATCTTCAAACCCGTGAAATGTTAGGTTCAAGAGCCATGACATCATCTTTCTATTATGATGGTTTAGAAAATTATTGTAGAGTGGATTGAATCTCTTCTAATCAATGTCCTCTTCTACTACCTCATAATCTATTTCTTATGAGTCACATTACACATCATCCTTTTCAATGAGAGGTGGTACTATAATAACTTTATGATCATGAATTGATTACTTGACATATTTCCTTTGATACGTTCTTTGATTTTGAATGTACTTGATCATATGTTTCTCACTAAACACAATATCTCCCTTTATGATCGCCTTCTTTAACTTCAGGTCCCAAATTTGTATATTAATTCCCCACATCCATATTCGATGAAGATTCATGGAGAATACCACCCTTCTAGTTTCATCCTGACCTCCTTGGATACATGTTATATTTCCAAACATCCAAATACTCAGAAATAATAGTAAGATAAATGTTTACCAGACCATTTATTTAGTGAAATCATGAAAATTAGTAGGGTCGATGATGATCTTTTTTTGAGGTAGCATACAACTAGGACAACTTCTCTTTCAAATTTATTACAAATCATAACCAAAATTATCATTATTATGACCATTTCCATGAAGGTTATATTCATCATTTCAACAAATCCATTGTGTTTTGGGGTGTATGGGACTGTCCTCTCATATCGTTTGTGACTACCCTACTTTTTATTACACAATTAAACCTAATGTATTACATAAACTTCACATGATACAACATATAAGATCAAGAGGTTTAGTGTATTTGGGGGTTATGATAATTACATAAAAATTTAATACATGAAATAAAAAATATTTATTGAAATCTTTCTTTACATGACCACTACATTTCCCCATACTTAGCATTGCATGGGATAACCTGAGGACATGCATAAGAAAAGGGTGAGCTATAAAGCCCAGTAAGGGAACAATAATGGAATAACATGACAAATACAATACATGTTGGAAGATAGGAATATCAATAGAGAATAAAAGAAGCATAAAAATAAAGTCATGATAAATAATGACAATCATAACATGGAGATGTGGCACCAACACTTAACATGGAATTAGAATGCACCATGAGTAATTGCACATGAAGCATGAGTAAAACCTTATTGCACATGAAGCATGAGTAAAACCTTATTGCAAATGAAGCTTGAGTAAAACATCATTTCACTTGATTTATAATGATTGAACACCTATTTCACAGGATATATCATGATATTATACTTTACCCAATGCATTAGATCGCTATAATGGCGCACCCTTCTTCAACATTTCATTTCATGCATAAGTGTGCCACGTGGATCGTATAACATGGATTCATAAAACATCATCATTTATTCCACAATAAAATAATGTGGAATTAAAACATGAAACATTATAATAAATAATTAAATGTTCCTAAAGGTTAATAACCTCGATAGGGTAATGGGCATGGTATCACTACACAATGAGATTAGCTTGGAAAAATCGATGCAATTTCTGCAGCGTAACGGCGTGACGTAATAATTCATTAAAATGGTTGATGAGGGAGAAAGGGTTGTCTAATAATATGTACATTAAATTTATAGTAAGTGGGTCATATAAGTACATGTCCCAATGATTTCAATGGAATTTATATTCATGATACAAAATAATTTCTTGAATATAAGTGAGGAGATATAAATTCCTTTCGGAATTTCAGTATAGTAACCATTGTATATGGGAGGCATTTATTGAGAGAGAGAGGGGTATCCCATCAGTCATAGATAAATAGGGAAGTATTGGGGAGGTGAAAAACCATACCACAAAATTTATAATTTAAATTAAAAGGGCATAACAATTTAAATAATATTTGAGAAAAATGAGATTGGAAGAAAAACCCTTACTTGGAAGCGTTCTTCGAAAGGCTTGAGAGACGGTTGAGAGATGATTCATGGGAGATTTGGGCACATTGGGATGATTCTAGAGAGAATAGAGAAGAGGTTTGATTAACTCAAAATGCTTTTTGTGAGGAGGAAGTGGGATATTAGGTGGGATTATATAGCAAAGGTGAGGGAGTTCTTTATTATTTTTGTTTGGGACACCTCACATTAAACTAATCCAAACCAAAAACCAGACAATGATTTTTCCAATGGGTTTTGGAAAAGGGAAGTGGAAAACAATATTTTATAAGGTTAGAGTCTGATCTTCTTAAAATAATGGTGTTGCTTATGTGGAGGTGAGTCACACTCCCAAGGAAAACTATTTAAAAAGACCAAATGTTTAATAAGTCTTGATGGTTCCCCTAAAGCTTTGTTAAATAAATAAAAAAACTATAATCACATTATTTTAACGGTAAAACATATATTGGCAGAAAATAGTGTTTATAGTATTTTATTACATCACTATTGGGTCATTATGATGTCATAAAACACATTATATATTTAAATGGTATTTAATTTTTACCAATCATTTTGACTGTTTCAGAAAATTATGAAAAATTTAGCATTGGATATTTTTGACATCATAATTCCAGAAATAATATTCATTTTATCTAAATAATTTTCTAAATATGTTAATTTTTACTTTCAAAATAAAAACCGACATTTATTGAAAATTTATGGGTTTTGAATACAATGGATTTCAAACCTTAATAAAAATTACAATTTCATTCCTAAAATTATAAGATCATTTATATTTAATAAAAATTAATTTAATAACAAAAAAAAATATTTTACTAAAATATAATTTAATTCAAATATCCATTAATTCATCAAAATAGATTTCTTAGTTGAACATTAACTAAAAATATTAATGTGCATTAAAAACTATTTACAAGGTAACAATAATAAAACAAAAGTATAATAATTATTATGATTAAAAAATAATGTACATAACCATATTGTTAAGGTCTTGTTACCTAACCCCTTTGTTTCTGACGCTTTCGCTGGGGTGCGCGCATCCATCTGTGAAGGACGCGCTGCCTGTTGCCCCGCATTCCCGCTTTCCAAAGGCGGGCGGCATTCGTTCCTTATTCAGGGACGTCTGCTCCTTGATCGAAACGGGATGATGGGATGTCGGTTCTTCCTTCCGTGGATTCCTCCTCGGAACTTGTCACCTAGTCCGGGTATCCCTCATAGATTTAATACGTTGTTCGTTAATCTCATTCCCAGTTCCATATCTTCATGGACACCGGTTAATTACACTACTTCCGTCAAGACATTCCATGGGGTCTTAACATGGTAGAAACCTTCGGTCGGAGTAGATGGCTGCATGGACATTGGGGAACCTATATTCTTCTTTATAAGAGGGCATCTCAAGGGTGCAGAACCCGAGGCATGCATCTGAGGTTTTCCTCAGCTTCACGTGTTTTACACAGGGTATGTTTCAAGATTAACGTCTAGCAGAGACGGTTACACCAAAGGCGTTCCATCCGAGGTTTTCCTCGGGCATCTCATGTTTATCACAAGGTAGGCCGCGAGTTTAGCGTCTTGCAGAGATGAGATAAGGGTGATCAGAACGTCCCATAGAGACGGATCGATGGTGGTATGCCCCGTAGAGGGGATATGTCACACCATAATGGATGATCTGAACACCACTGAGGGCGGATCAGGGGAAGTGAAATGGGACCATCGCAGGGGCGTTGGTGAAGTTGGTATTGAGCCTTGAAGAGGCTTCCTACGTATCCCCATGGCAGGGAATCAAAGTCCGTGTAGTTCGGGGTGGTGCCGGTGAACCGACGTGAAGGTGGACCTTGGCCCGATGGTCATCGTCAGCGAACCGACGTGAAGGTGGACCTTGGTCTAATGTGTATCATCAGCGTACCGACGTGAAGGTGGACCTTGGTCTAATGCGTATCGTCAGCGTACCGACGCGAAGGTGGACCTTGGTTCGATGGGCATCGTCAGCGAACCGACGTGAAGGTGGACCTTGGTTTGATGGGCATCGTCAGCGTACCGATGTGAAGGTGGACCTTGATCCTATGAGATATGGGCTTGAACCTCTGGGAGGGTTCCTACATACCATGCCTTGACACGGATCAAAGTCCTCGTAGTTCGGGTGGTTTCATCGGTGAAACGAAGTGAAAGTAGACCCATGGGTCCACTAGTGGTGAGCTTGAACCTTGGGAAGGTTTCCTACGTACCATGCCTTGACATGGATCAAAGTCCTCATAGTTCAAAGAATTGATGGAATACAATTTAACGTCATGCAGGACGACAATGAACCCTTACATGAATGAACGACGAGCGGTGGATGTCGGTGAACCAACGTAAATGAGGGACCTTGGTCTCATGGGAGATGGGCTTGAACCTCTGGGAGGATTCCTACGTACCATGCCTTGACATGGATCAAAGTCCTCGTAGTTCAGATGGTCACAACGGCTTGCCGTCAGACTGAAATGCAGTTTAAAGTCATGCTGGACAAAGGTAGAACTCGACAAGAATTGGATGATGGGTGGGCTTGAACCTCGTAGAGGCTTCCTACGTACCACACCTTGACAAGGATCAAAGACCTCGTAGTTCGGATTGGAGAATACAGTTTAACGTCATGCGGGACGAGGGTGAGCTGACGTGAGTGAGGACGGAACGACCAGATGATGGGTTGACATGAACCTTATGAAGGCTTCCTACATACCACGCCTTGACATGGATCAAAGACCTCGTAGTTCAGGTGGGGCTTTGTCGGCGAACCGACGTGAAAGTGGACCTTGGTCCAATGAGTGGTGAGCGTGAATCTCTGGAAGGCTTCCTACGTACCATGCCTTGTCATGGATCAAAGACCTCGTAGTTTAGGTGGGAATGGGCATGCAGTTTAATGTAATGCTGGACAAAGGTAGGGGCATACAGTTTAACGTCATGCTGGACGAGGGCAAAATTCGACATGAATGAACGACCGAGCAATGTGGCTTGAACCTCATGGAGGCCTCCTACGTACCATGCCTTAACATGGATGAAAGTCCTCGTAGTTCAAATGGATGGGTCACAACAGCTTACCACTAGACTAGAATGCAGTTTAACGTCGTGCTGGACGGGAATGGGACCCGACGTGAATTGATGATGGGTGGGCTTGAACCTCAGGGAGGCTTCCTACGTAACATGCCTTGGCATGGATCAAAGTCCTCGTAGTTTGCTATGGGTGAGTCGCAATGGCTTACCATTGGACCGGAATGCAGTTTAACATCGTGTTGGACGGGAATGGGACCCGACGTGAATAGGTGACGGGTGGGCTTGAACCTCATGGAGGCTTCCTACGTACCATGCCTTGACATGGATCAAAGTCCTCGTAGTTTAGGTGGAGGTCAGGGTCAGTTCTCACTCTAAGCCCACGTGAGTCATGCTCGGTGTGAGAAACAAGAGGTTGCAAGGACCTGACGATCACGTCGCGAGGGATGCGTCCGTGAGAAGCGAAGAGGGGATTACGCGTTAGGCGGCCCATGGTGTTGGGACTTACTCCAGGATGAAGGCCCAAAGAAAAGGATGATGATGATTTCGGGCTTGAGCCTTAAAGAGGCTTCCTACGGACCATGCCTTGACATGGATCAAAGACCACATAGTTCTTCTGAGACGGCTTACTGCCAATTAGTCGGTTTCAACAGATTACCGCTAGATTGGGTGTGAACGGCTTACCGCTGGATAAGGATGTGAACGGCTTACCACTGAATGGGGTCACAATGGCTTACCGCTGGATTGGGATGTTAACGGCTTACCGCTGAGTGGGGTCACAACGGCTTACCGTTGGATTGGGATGTGAACGGCTTACCGCTGAGTGGGGTCACAACGGCTTACCGTTGGATTGGGATGTGAACGGCTTACCGCTGAGTGGGGTCACAACGGCTTACCGCTGGATTGGGATGTGAATGGCTTTCCGCTGAGTGGGGTCACAATGGCTTACCGTTGGAGTGGAATGTGAACGGCTTACCACTGAGTTGGGTCACAACGGCTTACCGTTGGATTGGGATGTGAATGGCTTACCGCTGGGTGGGGTCACAATGGCTTACCGTTGGATTGGGATGTGAATGGCTTACCACTGAGTGGGGTCACAACGGCTTATCGATGGATTGGGATGTCAACGGCTTACCACTGAAAAGGAGTGACAATAGTGGATGGGGCTTACGCTAGGAAGCTGCCCAAGTGCTACTAAGGAGCGGCAACGGTGAATGGGGCTTATGCAAGGAGCTGCCCGGGTCCCGCTATGGAGCGGAAATAGTGAATGGGGCTTATGCAAGGAGCTGCACGTAATGTCTTCCTCATGTCAGGCCATGAGAGCATCCCAACTCACTGGTGAGTTGAGGCCTTCACTTATGCACTGGTGCACAAGAGGGAGAATTCCGAGGGGCATTGGAATTATGCCACTGTAGTCATGGCATTGAGAATCTTACGCTTGGAGCATAAGGCATCTCTTGTCTGGGACAAGAGTCATCCAACGTTCGGGACATGGTCCGTACTACAGTTTAGAGTCATGTAGGTAGGACTATTAGCATCTCATGCTAGGAGCATAAGGCATATCTTATTTGGATCTAGAGGCATCCTATGTTTGGAACATAGGGAGAATACAATAGTTTATAGTCTTGTAGGTAGGATTGTTGGCATCTCATGCTGGAAGCATGGGGCATCTCTTGCATGGAGCAAGGGGCATCGCATGTGTGGATCATAGGGTGAATACTACAGTTTAGAGTCATGTAGGTAGGACTGTTGGCATCTCATGCTGGGAGCACAAGGCATCTCTCGTATAGGGCATGAGGAATCCTATGTTTGGCACATAATGGTTACTACAGTTTGAAGTCATGTGGAAAGGACTGTTAGGCAGAAGGTGCCTATAAATGGTTGGTGTTGGGACTTATGCAAGGGCGGCCCTTTCTGGTTCAACCTGGAATAGGATCCATGTGATTGGGTTTGGAGGAGTGGCATGAGGAATGGTTCGACTCAAGGTACTCGGGGAATTGATGATGAGAACCTAAACTCACATCATAAAAAAACCAACCAAGAGGAGTACATCAACTAAAGGTGTTTCATGGTGTGTGGAGGAGTGCCTCAAATCATGGTGTTCCATAGGTGGTAGGTGGGAGCGCGTAAGGGCGCAATGGAAAATCCCGGTATCCCGGCCCGAAAAGTTCACGGTGCGACTCTCCATTTTTCATGGGGATCTCTGACGGTAGCGAAGGGACCGGCCCGGAGGGCTGGGACCGCAGGCCGACACTGACCCCGAGCGGGGCTGCGGGGGCTACACCCCCGCGGTATGGACCGGTGGGTGCGAAGGTAGGATCCTCGCAAAGGATGGGTATTCGCGAAGCAGCTTCGCGGAGCATGGCCTCGGGGAGCAATAGTCTCTCGCGGAGCAAAGGGGTCTCACGGAGCTTGGTCTTGTGGAGCAGCATCGCGGAGCATAAGGCTCTCGCGGAGCAAAGGGGTCTGGCGGAGCTTGGTCTCGCGGAGCAGCAGCGCGGAGCATAAGGATTTCGCGGAGCAAAGTGGTCTCGCGGAGCAGCATCACGGAGCATAGGCTCGCGGAGCATGGTCTCGCGGAGCAGCATCGTGGAGCATAGGCTCGCGGAGCATGGTCTCGCGGAGCTGCATCGCGGAGCAAAGGCTCGCGGAGCAATGGTCTCTCACGGAGCTTGGTCTCGCTGAGCATGGACTCATGGAGTCTCATCTCGTGGAGCAACAATGCGAAGGAAGCTGCTCGCGGAGCATAGCCTCGCGGAGCCGCAATGCGGAGCTCCGCTCGGCCACCCAAGGGGAGAAGTGGTCGTGGCCGTCCATCCGGAGAATGGAGGTGAGCTGGGTATTTATAGTCAAGGGGCGCCGTGAAGCAGAACTCCCGCGCCGCCTCAGGTGCTTCGCGGTGCGCTCGCGAACGTCAAATTCGTTCGCGGAGAGTTACCGCCTCCGGAGCTTCGCGGGACCGCGCTGCTCGGGTGCTTCGCATCGGTGCTTCGCATCAGTGCTTCACGAGGGGTCCTCGCGGCCCATCGCAAACATCAAATAGGTTTGCGAAGCCTCTCTCCTCATTTCTTCGTGGCGGCTCTCCGCGACCACGGAGGGGGCTTCGCGAATGGGCTTCGCGAACCAGATTTCCAGCCCAACTTCAAACGTCCATAACTCCTAATCTGTAGCTCCGTTCGGGCCCCGTGACCTTCCAAATCGAAGCTTGCGAAATGGACTACGATATTGGATCATGTATGGAAGCATTTGGAAAATTTTGGGGACGAGTTTTCCGGGGTCTACACCCTTATATCACTCGCATAAGATTGAAGGGTAAGGTGTGCGATGGTGACAGACTCTTGGGGTGGCTTGGATAACATTTCTTGGGTGGTAATCTCAATCAACTTCCACTTCTCTCATAGGTGGTCCCTATCGAGCTTATCATATTCATGATCAACATGGGATTGGTCAAGAGCGAATCCCAAAGACAAAACCTTCTTACAGGTCTCTAACAAATGGGCTTTGTATGGGGCATGTCTACTGGAAGAGTCCATCACTTCCTTTGTCTATGTAAATTGGATTTGTTAAAGCCCTATATTTATACTAATCATGTGATCACTATTAAATGGCTATATTATCAACGGTTAAAAATACATAAAACCAATGATTTTGACATTTTATATAAACATTTTACATAAAGAGACATTTAATTAGATCAAGAGGGATTTCCATTAATGAATTTTTGGGTTGTTACAATCTTCCCCACTAAAAAAATTTCTCCCTCACATTTTTATTTTCCCGCACTAAACCAGATGAGGGTAACTCTGCTTCATGATTTCCTCAGATTCCTATGTCTCTTCTTTAAACTTGTGGTTTCGCCACAACACATTGACAAGGGGCATTGTTTTTTTATAGAACTTTTTCTCTATGATCTAGGATCTTCACTGGTTGCTCCTCATAAGAAAGATCATCCTCTAATTGTACCACCTCTAAAGAGAGTACATGTGAAGGGTCTGGTTTATACTCCCTTAAGATGGATACAAGAATGAAATCATGCACTCTGTCCATGGTAGGTGGAAGTGCTAGTCGATAGGCTACAACCCCGACATGATAAAGAATCTCAAAGGGGCCGATGAACCTTGGACTTAACTTCCCTTTATTAAAAAACCTCATGACTTTCTTCCATAGAGATATGCATAGAAATACCATATCTCCAACTTTAAACTCAAGGTCTCATCAACAGTTATCTTCATAACTCCTCTGTAGACTTTGGGCTTCATTGATATACTACTGAATGGTTTTCACCTTCTCCACTATTTCATCAACCATTTCTGGTCCAAGAAGCATACTCTCACTAACCTCGTCCTAACACGCTGGCATTCTGCACCTTTTCCCATAAAGGGCTCCATATGGAGCCATTTGGATGCTTGAGTGGAAATTTTTGTTATAGGATACCTAAACGAGAGGAATATGTTGATCCCATCCTCCTTTACAGTCCATTGAGCACGCTATCAACATTTCATCATGTGTTTGGATAGTCTTATTGGATTGACCATCTATTTTAGGATGATAGGTCGTACTGAAGATCAGATGAGTATTCAGAGCATGTTGAAGACTCTTACAAAACATAGAGGTGAATCTTGGATATCGATTGGACACAATAAATAGTGGTATTCCATGTAGCCTTACCACTTCCCTGATATATATATGTGCCAGTTGATCCAATGAGAGATCCTCCAGAATAGAAATTAACTGAGCAGCCTTTGTAAGATGAGCTGCAACAACCCATATTGCATTGTTGCCTTTGGATGTCTTTAGATGTCCGGTGACAAAGTCCATAGTGATATTCTCACATTTCCATTCTGGTATGGGAAATGGTTGCATAATCCCCTTAGACTTCTACCTCTCCGCCTTCACTTTCTGACACACCAGGAACATTCATGTATATTCAGTGATATCTTTATTTATATTATCCCACCAAATATTTTCTTAGAGATCTCGATACATATTTCTATTTTCTGAGTGAATAGAGAAATTTGATCTACGTGCATCATCCAAAAGTTACTTCTTCAGCTCTGGACTTTATGGAACACATTGTATTTTCCCAAATCTCACAATTCCTTCTTCATTAACATTATCCTCTGAGGATTTTTCTTTTTCGATAACTTCCACTTTTTTCTGAATTCCTATATCATCTTTTTGAGCATCCTTTAACCTTTCTAAAAGTGATGGTTGAGCAATCATTAGTGACAGGATTGATTATGTTACCTTCGTTATGATTCCCATTTCTATATTTATCAAATCTATGAGTATTGGATCCTTTTCAATTATCATCAATGATTGATTCAATGGGTCCTTTCTACTAAGGGCATCCGCCACCTTGTTTGCTTTCCCAAGGTGGTAAGTTAATAGGTAGTCATTTCCTTTGGTCAGCTCTAACCATCTTCATTGGTGCATGTTCAACTCTTTCTGTGTGAATTTATACTTTAGGATTTTGTGGTCCATATATATTTCACACATCTCCACAAAGAGAAAATGATTCCAAATTTTCAACACGAAGATCACTACAGCCAACTCAAGGTCATGTGTTGGATAGTTCTGTTCCTGAACATTCAATTTCCTTGAATCCTAGAAAATGACATTATAATTTTTCATCAACACACATCCCAGACCCTTCTTCGAAGCATCACTGAATACCACAAATAGTTATCCATTTGTGAATAAAGTGAGCATTGGTGCAGTGATAAGCCTTCTTTTAACTCCTAGAAGCATTATTTGCATTTATCACTCCAAGAAACCTTTACTACCTTCCGTGTTATCTTAGTAAGAGGGTTGGACAATTGTGAGATATTTTTTACAAATCGTCAATAATATACTGCTAACCCCAAGAAGTTATGGATATCTGTTACTGATGTTGGCCTCATCCATCCCTCAATTGCATCTTTATTGGAGGGATCCAAAAATATCCCATTTCTTGTGGTGACATGGCCCAATAATGAGACCTCATTCAACCATAAATCACACATTCTGTACTTTGAATAGAGATTATCCTTCCGCAAGGTCTCTAGTAAAGTTCTTAGATGCTCCTCATGATCCTCCCTGGTTTTGGAGTATATCAGAATTTCACTTATAAACACTACCACAAATTTTTCGAGGTAATATTTAAAGAGATTATTCATTAAGTACATAAAGATCTATAGATAATTAGTGAGTCCTAAAGGCATTGCTATGAATTTATAGTGACCGTATGTTGTACGAAAATTAGTCTTGATGATATCTTCCTTCTTTACCCTTACTTGATAATATCCCGACCCCAAATATACCTTGGAGAATTATTATGCTCCACATAGATGATCGAACAAGTCATCAATTTATTGGAGAGAGTACTTTTTATTTATCATGATTTTGTTAATCTCATGATAATCGATGTAAATACACGTTGACCCATCCTTATTTTTGAAGAAGAGGACTGGTGCACCCCATGGTGAAGCACTTGGGCATATAAACCCTTTATCCAGGTTCTCATGTAGTTGTTTCATCTACACCTCAATCTCTACAACATCCATTCTATATGGGGTCTTGGATATTGGAAATACCCCAGGTATATGATAAATTGAAAATTCAACATCTCTTATAGGAGGAAGACTATAAAATTCATCGAGAAACACATCAGCGAATTCCCTCACAATAGACATGTCTTCTAGGATGGTTGCCTCCTTAGACTCAATCATCTGATCTAGATATGTGTGCTCATAGGGCAATAATATCCAAAGTTGAGATGATGGATCTAAAGAAGATTCAACTTATTTATTTAACTTGTACAGAATGGGGAGTCAATTCTCTATATGGATAATGTTTTACCTCTCACATAAATTTATGTTGCCTCTATATAAGGAATGCCAATCCATACCAAGAATTTCTTCAAATTCCACCAGAGCGGGTATGAAGAGGTTCACTAGGATGTTTAATCCATATATTATGATAGGGGATGAGTTATATTCATTGGATGCAAGGATTTCCCCATTTTTCGTACTCACTAACATCTTCACTTCCATGAATTGTGGTGGTGATTGGATTGTTTTACTAAATTTTTGAGATATAAGAGAATGCATAGAACATGATTAAAAAAGTAAGGTTGCTATTCTTGAATGAATAACTAGCGTACCTATCACCACTTCATTTTTGGGGTTCACTTCCGCAGTAGTGATAGAAAACTTCTGCCCTTGATGCCTTGGAGGTTGTTGGTTTCCTCCTAAAACACATTGGCTTATGGAACTAAATTGGAATATTCCCTGGTTCTTTGTAGTTGTAGCAATGTACCACATGTTGAGGTTCGAACGGGGCATTCCCCTCCACTATCATAGTCGTGAGTCTTTCTGGCCGACATTTAATAGCCAGGTGCCCTTCTCTTCCACACCTAAAGCATTTCCTCTTCCCCTTTAGGCAATTTCTGGGGTGCTTCTTTCTTCACCTTTGGCGAGTGGGGTGATGGATCTTTTTATCACCGTTGGATTTAACCATTGGACCATAGAACTGAATTCCACCTTACGATTCTTATCCCCATGACACCCCTATGATTATTTGATCTCCATTTCGACCTAGAGGGCACATCATACAATTTCCTCATAGCTGTCGAAGTCACGCATCGCCTGCTCTTTTCGTAGGCTATGTTTTAGCACAATAAATAAGTGGTCATTCTTGAAATTGTGGGTAACAACAAAGTTGGAAGTGTATTGTGAAAGCCTTGTGAATTTATCCATATACTCTCCAACATATTTGATTCCTTTTTTTCTTGAGGTAAAAGAAGTACCATTCTATCTTAAGCCAAAGGGTGCACAGAAAAAATTTATCGAAAAACATATTCCAGAAATCCTTCCATTCCAACGCCTTGATCTCCTCATCAGGCTTCAAATTTTTTATCAACATCCACCATGGATCAGCTTCACCCTACATACTATAAGCATCCATGAGAACCTTCCCTTATTTAGAACATTGAAGGATGGAGAAGATATTTTCAATAGAGGTGATCCACTGTTCGATAATTGACGGATTAGATGATCCATTAAATGTATGAGGTCATTGTCTCATGAAGCTCTTGATAAAACTTGTTCTTTCTTAGGGGGCATAAACATTCTTCTTGACCCATGTTTCAATTTAAATCTTGAGTTAGCTAACAGAGAAGTGTGAAAAAGTTCTTGATTCCCGCTCCCATTGGATTGGGCATCTCTTTAGTAAAATCATAACATGGATTTCACATTGGTTGTTAGCTCGACTCCTCCTATTACCAGCCATTGGCTGGAATAAAAGGAAAGATAGGGGTAACACATAAAGGGTAATACAAGGACAAAACTGATGACTTATAAATAACTTTTAATTTTTCAACATATGAATCTATTTTCTTCAGTCTATGTTATCCATGATCTACTTTCCAATATATATTCTTAGGGAATTAATTTCTATCCCATATTAATGGTTCACAATAAGCTTGTGATTTTACCAAAGCATAACCCCCAAGAGTGTCATAGCCAAGAGTGCAACAAGGTCTGTTTTAATGCACCAGTTCCCATTCCAGTCTAGCTCAAAGTGGTGTTTTCAGGTTTTACCCCAAGGATACATCTGTGCCAAAGCCGCCTCTACCTCCTCATATCCAGACCGGGATGTATTTTCTTGATAAACCACTTACTCAATACTCACCTAATCATAGGTATGTTTTTATTATGCTCAGACTTGTCTCTTAGGCATTAAAACGGTTTTCTAATCCTAATAACAAAAATAACTAAACCTTCCTCTGATACCAACTGTGACAACCATGCTTTTTATTACACAATTAAGCCTAATTTATTACATAAAAATCACTTGAAACAGCATAGAAGATCAATAGGTCTAGTGTCATTGGGGATTAGGATCATTGCATAAAAATTTATAATGTGAAATACAACTTCTTTATTGAAAACTTCCTTTACATGACCACTACATTCCCTCATACATAGCATTGCATGGGATGACCTGAGGACATGCATAAGAAAAGGGTGAGTTATAAATCCCAGTAAGGGAATAATCATGGAATAAAAAGAATAATACAATACATGTTATAAAATATCCATATCAATAGAGAACAAGAGAAGCATAAACATAACTTCATGATAAAGCATGAGAATCATAACATGAAAATGTGGCAACAACACTTAAAATCGAATTAGCATGAGCCAAGGATCATTACACATATAGCATGAGTAAACCCTCATTGCACATGAAGCATGAGTAAAACCTAATTACACATGAATTAGTATGTGTAAACACCCATTTCACATGACGTATCACGACACTATACTTTACCCAATGCATTGGTGGGCTATAAAGGCTCACCCTTCTTAAACATTTCATTTCATGCATAAGTGTGCCACATGGATTCATAAAAAATCATAATTTATTCCACGATAAAGGACGGTGGAATACATACATGAAACTTTTTAATAATTAAGTAAATGTTCATAAAGGTGAATACCGTTGACAACGAAATAAGCATGGCATTCACTACACAATGACATTGTCTTGGAAAAATCGATGCAAATTCAGCAGCGTATTGGTGTGACGTAAGAATTCATAAAAATTGTTGATGACAGAAAAAGTGGTGTCTAATCATATTTACATGAACTGGGAAGTAAGGGGGTCATATAGATACATGTCCCAACATTTGTAGTGGAATTTAGATTAATGATACAAATGAATATCTTGAATGTAAGTGGGGAGAGATAAATTCATTTCGGAATTTCGGCAAAATAACAGGTGTAAATGGGAGGCATTTGTTAATAGAGAAAGGGGTATCCCATAAATAAAACATACATAGGGAAGTATGGGTAGGAGGTAAACCATACCCCAACATTTAAAATTTAAAATTAAAAGGGCATAATAATTTAATGAATATTGGACAAGAATGAGAAAAGAAGAAAAACCCTTACTTGGATGTGAGCTTCCAAAGGATTGAGAGAGACTTTAGAGAGGCTTCGTGGGAGCTTGGGGCACCTTGGTAGGATTCTAGAGAGAAAAGGTCAGATTATGGACAATCTCCAAATGCTTTGAGTGAGGAGGAAGTGGGATATTGGGTGGGTATATGTAGGAAAGGTGAGAGAATTATTTATTATTTTGGTTTTTGACACCCCACATTAAACTAATCCAAATACAAACCAGCCAATGGTTTTTGCCCCTGGTTTTTGGAAAAGGGAAGTGAAAAACAATATTTTGTTAGTAAAAAGTCTGAACTTCTCAAAATAATGGGTTTTATTATGTGGTGGTGAGTCACAATCCCAAGGAAAGAAATTTAAAAAGAAAAAATGTTTAATAAGAGTTGAAGGGTCCACTAATGTTTTGTAAAATAAATCAAAAAAACCCAAAATCACATTATTTTAATTTTAAAACATATATTGGCTGAAAAAAAATTATGGTATTTTATTACTTCACTATTGGGTCATTATGATGTTATAAAACACATTATATATTTAAACGGTATTTAATTTTTACCCAAAATATTGACTTTATCATAAAATTATGAAACATTCACCGTTGGATAATTTCGAGAACCTGATTCAAAAAATAATATTCATTTTATCTAAATAATTTTTTAAATATGTTAATTTTTACTTTTAAAATAAAAACAGCCATTTATTGAAAATTCATGGGTTTTGACAAAATGGCAATCAAACCATAATAAAAATTACAATTACATTCATAAAATTATACTATCATTTATATTTAATAAAAATTAATTTTAAAAAATAATATTATTTTAACAAAATATTATTTAATTCAAAAATCCATTAATTCATCAAAATAGATTTCTCAGTTGAACATTAATTAAAAATACTATTTGTGGTTTAAAAACTATTTACAAGGTAACAATAATAAAACAAAAGTATATTCATTATTATATACAAAAATAATGTACATAACCATAGTGCTATGGTCTTGTTAGATAACCCCTTATAACACCCTTATATGACCGATGGGTAAGGTGTGTGATGGTGACATTCTCTTGGTGTGGCTCGGATAACATTGCTCGGGTGGTAATCTCTATCAACTTCTACTTCTTTCGTAGGCTGCCCCGCTGGAGTTTAACATATTCAAGCTCATCATGGGATTGGTCAAGAGTGAATCCCAAAAACGCAACCTACTTTTTGAGCTCTAACAAATGGGCTTCGTATGGGGTACGTCTACTGGATGAGTTCATTGATTCCTTTGTCTGGGTAAATTGGATTTGTTAATGCCCTATATTTATACTAATCATGTCATCAATATTCAAGGGATATATTAGCGATTGTCAAAATTATTAATAGTATTTTAAAATACAAAAACATAAAATCAAAGAATTTGACATTTTATATTAAGATTTTACAAAATTAGACACTTAATTAGATCAAGAGAGATTTCCATCAATGAAAGTTTGGGTCGTTACATCATATTCCCCGACTCCTATAATAAGCATAAAATTCCCTATATTTATACTCTTCTCTATTGTTTGGTTGATAAAACTTCATCTTCCTTCCATTTTTACCTCCAACATAGTGTGGAACAACATGGTGTATTCTAGTACATGGTTCTTTATTAAGAGAAAGAAGACCAACACCATTTAAGACCCTCATTAATAAATGATAATAAATATTTGCTACCTCCCATTGAATCCACAGTGATGCGTCCACATACATCAATGTTCACCATATCCAGAAAATCTAATCTCCTTGATGAAGAATTATTGGATGAGACAATATATTGTTTCCCATATAGGTAATATTTTCATGGATCAAGAGATGCATCCTATTAATACTACTGTATTTCATCTTCATTAAGGTAGATACCCACCTTCAATTATGTGGAAGGTCTATTATGACACTATTTTGAGGATATATGCAGAAATCTTCAAATGATTCTTGTACAAAATTCTGAATCTGTTCCCTCAGGTGATAACAAGGCCTCCTTTTTCATATTCCATGCTCTATTGTTGAAGTTGTTTTCATAGCCTTGTCAGTCAAAGGAAAATTATTTTAACAGATTGAGAAGATGTATTGTAACATGTTGAACAACCTTCAGGTTAATTTTGTTTCAAATATTCGTCATAACATATATATCCCCATTTCAAATTATATTCACCAAACACATTTTACCTATATTTTTTTCACCAATGTCAAAAATTTGATAAGTCCATAAATACACATGATGTCGGGTGACATGGTATTATGTTTAAGTATTGACCACCCCTTTTATTTCATGGCCTGATGTATGAAATTATGTCTTCTTTTAACCTTTAGAGCAATGAATAACGTCTCTGGAAATGCTTAAATGTGAATATCCATTTCTTTATTGTCGATTCGTATATTTGACATTTTTTTATAAACATTCTATGGATCTTCTTCTTGTGTCACTCTAAACGAAAATAGTAGAATTTTTATCGGCCTCCTTCGGTCTATAGATCTTCCTATACTCTTTCTTTACCCACTAATTCATTCCCCTTGAACTCCTTCTTATTATCTCCCTCACTTATCTTGGATGATATCACGTGTCTGGTTGTAACTCACATCTTTACTTCATGCCTCCTCACTGAACAATGCATCACTTTCCATTTATATAGTAAGGTTTCCTCCAGACATTGTGTTTCTATGCTAGACCACAATAGTATACCAGTTATCTCAAGTGATCATGAAGGTGTTTTGCCTAATCATTAATAGTCAGAGTCTTACATGTAGTCACTAATTGATTGTGTAGACTTTGGAAATCTCTCGTTTGTTTAGATATAGAGATTTTACACTATATTCAATGATTCATCACCTTCGTCAAAAAGAGGATCTTGTTCAATGTTTTATTTGACTAGTACTTATTTTCCAACTTTATCCAAAGTTCAAACGCATGAGTCTCAAACATGGTCAATCCATTCAGATGGTTCTGGGGTAACACAGATTAAACCCGTATCGCTGAGCGGCTCGACATATTTCTGGGCTCAACAGATTGGAAAAATCTCTTCAGCATGTTTCACATCAGCCACCTGATGCTCAACTGCTCAGACCACTGCCCAATTATCATCAACTATGCTCAAAGAAATTCCAACAAGAAATCCATCAAACCCTTCAGACATGAAAGATTTAGGTCAAAAGACAACGAGTGTGAAGATGTTATCCGATCACGATGGAAGAGTAACCCTGCAGATGTTAGATCCAATATGCAACAAGTCTCATACAATCTGAGGTCCTGGAGGATGAATAAGTTCCAACATACCGACAGGAACATATATTCCCTTGAAAGGGAACTGAAAAACCTTCTCCAACACCCCCATCCAATTGCAATCATTCAAAAATCGGATCCACTCAATGGGACCTCGATGCAGGTCTGTGCATAAAGGAAAGCTTCTGGGCCATGCAGGGGCGGGACACCCATATTTCTGAAGGGGATGCAAAAACCCCATATTTTCACAAGAAAACTTCTAGTAGACGTCGGAAAAATTTAGTATATTGCATCTCACAACCAGATGGCAGCAAAGTTTTTAACACCAATGGATTCCAAGAGGCTTTTTCTAGCAACTTTCAGAACCTCTTTTCTACAAAAAATCTTGTCATCTCTCCTAAATTAGAGGAGTACATCAGAGCACAGATTACTGAAGAGATCAATAGGAATCTTTCCAAAGATGTCACAGATGACGAGATTCAGCTGGCTCTGAAACTGATCCACCCTACTAAGGCCCTGAGCCCGGATGACTTCCATGCATTCTTCTTTAAACAATACTATCACATATTTGGCCCTGACATATGAATCCTAATGAAGAACATTTGGGATGGGAAAACAAACAATTCTAAAATCAATGAAAATGTCCTTGTCCTTATTCCAAAAATCAAGAAGCCACTTCTGGTCCCTGATTTCAGACCAATCAACCTCTGTAATGTCTCTTACAAGATCTTGTCAAAGATCTTAGTTAATAGGCTGCACACATTGTAACCTGACATCATTTCAGAAAATCAGAGCACCTTCGTGGCTAAGATACTGATAGCTGATAATGAAATTGTCGCCCATGAAGTTTTCCTCTAGATGAAAACACGCTCCAACGTGAAAAAAGGAACCATGGTGTGGAAACTGGACATGAACAAATCTTACGATAAAGTGGAATGACATTTCCTCAGAGTCATGATGAAAAAAATCGGCTTCTGCACTAAATAGATAGATATGATCATGAATTGTTTCTATTCTATCTCCTTCGGAATCAATGTCAATGTGGCACTCACCGAAGGCTTTTCCCCATCCTGAGGCATGTCCTAGGGAGACCCTCTCTCTTTTTTTCTCTTAATCTTGGTGGCTAATGTTTTTTCTAACCTCATTTCAAGGGCCTTCTCCTCTCATAAAATCATTGGGGAAAAGGTTTACCATGCAAACCCACCGGTCTCTCATCTCTTCTTCATTGATGAATGCATCCTTTTCTCCAAAGTAACCAATAACGAGTGTTGTGCGATCGGCCATGCGATCCAACAGTATGAGAGGGCCTCTGGACAGTTTATCAATCATGGTAAGTCAGAAATTGCCTTCAGTGCTGGGGTTCCTCCATCCAAAAAAGAAGAACTCAGCACTATTGTAGGCATTCATATGGTTGAGAAACATCAAAAGTGCCACGGTCTTCCTACGGTGATTGGACACTCCATAAAATAAATATTTGCATCTATGTTGGACATGATTGAGAAACATATTCAAGGATAGACCCCTAAAATAATTTCCAAAGCTAGCAAGGAAACCATTATTAAAGCTTCTCTTAAATCCATCCTCAGCTACTTCATGTCTATCTTTAAACTTCTAGCCATTGTAGCCAATCAGATACATGCACGCACAACCAAATTCTTGTGGGTAACAAATAATGGGAGAAATTGAACCCACTGGATTGCGTAGAAGAACCACTTCTTGCCTAAATCTAAGGGTGGAATGGGATTTTGGGATCTTCTTCACTTCAATAATGCACTTCTAGCTATGCAAAGTTGGTGCCTCCTTAACCTCTATTCATCTCTCTTTCTGTGAATTCTCCATGCAAAATACATCCCCCACAAAGACTTCCATGAATCCTCTCTTGGCCCCCGTCCCAGATTCCTCGAGATAAGCATATGGGGTTCCCACAGTCTTTTGGGAAAATGGTTGGGCTCGATGATTGGGAATGGCTCAATAGTTAACATCATGATCGATCCATGGCTGATCGATAAGGAAGGTGTGCGGGAATCGTCCCCCACCCAACCAGGCTTTAAATATGCCACTGTGAGATACCATTTTGATGAACTGGTGCTTGGGTGGTTCATGGAAAGGATTCACGCATGGTTTAATGAAAGAGATAATAAAATTATCCTTAGTATTCCATGAGTTCATGACGTCTGCCCCGACCATCTCTTTTGGATTCATTTCCTCTTTGGAGTCTATACGGTGAAATCTGTTTATCGGCTCGCTATTGGTAATCAGGACAAGAGGGAAGGGGGGACATGGAAATCTCTTTGGAAACTCAATGTCAGCAAAAAAATGTGATACTTTTGGTGGAAGGTTTGCAAGGGTACCCTACCTACCATGAGACTTCTTGCCATCCGTTATATTTCTAATGATAGGTTTTTTCCTTTCTTCCTGAACATCCCACAATCCCCCTTGCACACTATCATCCATTTTCTGGGGGAAAAAGAGATTTGGAGGATATGGAGATCTTCTTCTAAGTCCTCAATAACCATGGGCTCTAACCTCCCCTCTCTTCTGATGCGATGGACCTCCTCCTTCTCATCAGCTGAATCAGGCTCTCTTTGCATCATGGAATGGATCATTTGGGTCCTCCACAATGATGTCGTGTTCAAACATTTTCACAAACCTCCT
Source organism: Viscum album (assembly GCA_963277665.1). Lineage (NCBI taxonomy): Eukaryota > Viridiplantae > Streptophyta > Magnoliopsida > Santalales > Viscaceae > Viscum > Viscum album. The sequence continues at coordinate 1,808,718,992 of OY728123.1, read as the reverse complement.
GAATTATGGATTGGTCGGGCCTCTTCTTGGTTTGAGGGCTGGCAGCACCACAATGGACAACACATTTCCTATGGAACCCCCTCTTTTTTCTCCCTTTGAAGCCCAACCCCAGAAAGAATTCTCATGATTAATGTGGATGCAGCTCTCCCCAAGGATGATCTTGTTTCCCTTGGCCTACTATATCGGAACCATCGTTGTCAAATCATTGCAGCCAAACACAAGTCACATCACATTTTTTCGGAACCGGTGGTTGCTGAGGCTGCTGCCATCCTTTCCAGAATTATGCTTGCTTGTGAATGTGGATGGGACAAAATCATCATTGAGTCAAAATACATCAACATTATCTATGCCATCAACCACAAAAATGATGGTCTTCAGTCCTTTGGTCCCCTCATAAGGAAAATATTTTCCATCTGTAACTGTTTTTCACTCTATACCTTCTCCTTTACCAAAATGGAAGGAAACAAGGTTGCCCAGCGTCTCGTCCCATTGATGTCAACCATCTCTGGTTATACAATTTTCCTGTATGGCTTTGAGATTGTACACCTACTGATTTCTATCATTAATGAATCTATCTTTTATCAAAAAAATATGTGCGTCTCTTGTACAACCTGGTGGTCGATGTTGGGGTTGACCTATTGGTGGGATTGATTAATAATATTCTTATTTAGGTTATTACACTCTTCTTCCATTATTAAATTGTGTATGAATCACTATTCAATAATATGGTAAAAATGATCCTTTGACTTAAGGAGATATTCTGTTCAATACTTGCAAAGGCATTAGTTCAAAAAAATAAACATGATTATCCCTCAATTAGACGGTACTTGTGTAACATCCCAGGTAAATAATGAAATAATGAATTTTAATTTCAATTAATATTATGTGAATTAGTTATTAATTTTACTTTAATGGGGTTTCTATATTTGATTGTGTACCTGATACGCAACAATGGGTTTCATTGAAATCATACGCTGCACAATAATAATATAATAAAATTAATTTAAATGGTAGTTAACGCCTAGCCATTATATTATCTAGAATGAATAGAACTAAATAAAATATGATTATACATGTTTTTTATATATTTTTACATTTACCCAATAAAATATAGAGGCTTAAAATGTGAATGAATCTAATTTTAAGCATATTTTACTTTAAAATGTTAATTTAGCCTTTTCACGGTGAACCCTGATTAAATATAGTTTTTGTCACTTTTATATATTCTATTTGAAAAAATTATATTTTTATTTATAATCAACACATCCATATTTTCTTTGGATGAAATTTTTGCATTTTTCTGATAAAGTTATTTTTTATGAATAGTGAAAAATACTGTATTTTAATTCAAAACAGCCTTTTAATCGAATTTATTCGTATGGATAGATTAACATTTAAATTACTTTCAAAGTATAATTATAATATGTTTTTACCATTTAATCCAATGTTGGTCATTTTATGTAATTTCACTTTGAAATTGGACAAAAATAAGTGTCAATTTTATGATAGTGATTATTTCTTAAAAAAATGCTTTCTGTTTTGACAGCGGGAATTAATTTTAAATTAATTTCTAAAAACTTCAATGTTTTTAATATGGAAAAATTGATTTAATATTTGGAATTAGGTGGAAAAAATTGTTTAAATATGCAAATTTTATTTTTAGGCATTATGAATATTTATTTTAGTAAATATTTTATTTACCATGGTTAAATGGTAAATCTGTTAATTAAATGTAAAACAATAATTTAATAATAGTAATAAAATACCCTAATGTGTGTCCTAATACTATTTCTTGATATATATTCGACCTTGGTCATCCTAGGGTCGATTTTGGGACCCCACGGGGCCACTTAATTGTTATAATGACACTTTATTTTAATTAACTTAATGTTAACACAGATATGAAATAAAAAAATATAATTTTTTAAATTAATTTTTTCATAAGGTTATATAAGTTATCTATTTTACTATAACTATTAATTAGAATTATAATACTATTTTCTACTTCACTGTAATTGTTTTATAATTTTTAATCATCAAATAATTTAAATTGTTTATGACACAGTAATGATGCAGTGTTTACCTCATTAATAGCTGATGTAAATTAATAAGATTATAAAGATTAAAAATATATCCAAAACTTCTCCAATTCATATTAGATTATTTTATTTCTACCATGGGTCATCTTATCTTCAACATAAATTAGTTTTAGATATTTAGAAACTTAAAATCATTATATAATTATATAATATTTTTACACTTTCATAAAGAGCCCCTCCTCCCCCTTAGAAAAACACCTCACCTATAACCCATTCCTAACACCTCTCAATCCCCTTGGATCATCCAACCTCTTACCAAATAATCTTCCAAGATCCCTATCTTCCTCGTAGAATCATTACCTTAGGCATAATGCACTTCAAGAAACCCTTTTGGTTCAAACCTAAGGGAGTTACCTGATTTAAAGGTAACATATTCTCTTAAGTTATATTATTTTATTTTACTTCTCCAACCCACTAAAAACTTTTTATTATATTCTTTTTTTAAAAAACAGTATCCTTAATATACTTAAAAAATTATGAGATTTATTCTAACTACACTTACACACACCTCTATCTAATGGGTAATGAACATACTATTTCTGTGGATGAAAAACGAACGCCTCACGAAATGATTATAGTTCAATTTCCTCTTACCACCACTCATGGTGTCCATTAAGATAGCATTATATTTATATATGATATATATTATGTTTATGTTTTCTTTATGGTACTATATTTTTCATTTATTTAATACCATTATGGACACCATTATGGGTAAACGTGATAATTTCATTTTAGGAAGTGCGAACTACCGCAACCTCAAAGTGATATGACTCATTAATGTCATATGTGGGAAGTATAAAGGATGGAGATAATGATATTATATATGATATTATAGAGGAATTATAATATTCTTATGTATCATTAGGTTTTAATTCCATTAAAATAAGAAATATAAATGAAAGTAGCGTTCATCTGTACATATGAATTACCGTCTCCATGAACGGTGCATTTCATTTCATACCTCCAAATATTATCTATTATTATAAATAAATCTATATATACATGATATCTAAATTATTAATATCATTCTGATGATAATGGACTTTTGACCACATAGACAACTTGTAAATATAAGAAGTTCATTTTTGACTCGAGTACCAAATATCGACAAAACAACTGTTATTAACTTAAATGACTACATAATGTTTATAATATATTTATATGCGATATAAAAGGAATAATAAACTTTTAAAAGGTTCTTAATCAAGTAGAAATTAATTTTAGTTTATTATTCATGAGATTAAAGAATGAACGAGTGAAGTCAGACACAAGGTAAGGGACTTCGCCTCAGTCTCCTTCCATTGAGGCGTATTTTGTTTTATACACGACTTTCTTTTTTTACTCTGTATAAAAAACATTGAATTTTACTTTTATTCAAATATAATTTTTTATCTACTAAGTGTTTACTAAATGTAAAAAAATGTTTCTTTTAAGGTATGCGGTGACAACGATCTTTTCCACCACCGCGAGTATTATTTGATCTTTTGGTTTCCTTAACAAGCTATAATGTTTTTTAAAGGAAAATAAATACCATATACTCATTTACATATTTTGTTATTGAAAATGGATTTGATAATGGATTTGTTATGTCAATATATTTAAATGATATATTGTGATTGAAAGGTGGAAATTTTATCTTTTATTTTTATTTGTTTTATGTGTTATGAATATTTTATTATTATTGTGAATTCAAACATATAGGGTGGTTCCATGATAAACCTTTGTTGAGTAGGCCCGAGATAGCTCTCCAATGCATTGGGTAACATGAAGGAGGTAAACATGAATGTTTCTACTAATAGATTTAGGGAATATAATGTGATGTGTATTCCAAATGTAACTCCCTATGTAGTTGTGATATCTAAAATGTATGTATGATAAGGATGTGACACGTTACCTTTATGATTTGTGTTTACTATGTAAATCATATGATTTCATGAGGTATGTTAATGATCTTATGTTATGTATGTATTGATGAAAAAATGTTTTCTTTCCTTGCTTTATAAACCCTACTAAGCTTTTTATGCTCATCCCAGGTTTTGAAATGTTTTTCACAGGACTTAAAGATTAATAGGGTCAAGGATGGGATTAAGGAAAAGTCATGTTTTCTAAAACATTGAACTAGACATGATTTTTATTAAGAGATTATATTGTGGAAAAATGGGAACTAAGTAGAAGTATCAACTTTGTAACTTTTGAGATGTAATGTAACATTTATGACCTAATTCACTAAAACTCTAAACCTGAAAAGATCATCAATGTGAATTATTCATTTAATTCAAGATTATGTAATGTTTAAGGCCAAGTCCTTATATTTGGTATTACAGATAAGTATAGATAACATTAGGAGTTAGGGTATTGTTAAATTAATATCCATAATTTATATTATGTTAATATTAAAATGATATAGCATTTACAGATTACCATGTTGCTTTGCCTAAGATATTTCTGTGTTGAGAATGGTCTTCCACAGAGGAAACAAAGTACCTATATTGGGACAACATCAAGAGGAATACAACCTTCTAAATAAACAACCTAAGATGGTTGTAATCAAAACTGAACAATTTTTTGAAGTGTTGGCACATTTGACTCAGGCTATAAATGGTTGTGGTATATATACATGAGATCATCCAGATCAACCACAGAGGAACATATCAGTAGTAGAGCACTTCATGAGGAAATATCCCCCATCATTCTGAATATCATCTAACATTGTGCTAGCATATGGGGGGATTAAAGCACTAGAGAATATTTTTGATGTCATTGGGTGTTCAAAACATCATAAGGATATCCTTGTTGTTTATTTTTTTGAAGATGAATTTGATCAGTGGTGTTTGATGGTGAAAAATATCATGGATAGTGAAGATATTGAAGCTCTTTAATTGTAAGAATTCGAACGTACTTTTCTCTATAATTATTTTCCTAAGGTGTTTGGTCTTAGTATGGAATATAAATTCCTAGAATCGAGGTAGGATGATGACTCATTGGATACATATGAAGAAAAATTCACTTGACTGGCCATGTATACTCTCAATTTCATACGAGATATTGAGAGTAAAATCAACTGTTTTTACCCAAGATTAAAGACAAACTATTGAAGGGATTTAGCTACTTGTGAGTTAAAAAGTTATGAAAAACTTGTTCAATGTGCAGAGAAGGTGGAAATGGAGTTTTCTGATGATAAGGTGTTCTTTGAAAATAACAGAATAAGAGGTTGAGGTGGCAGGAGAAAGGGACGAACTCTTAAAAAAATTATTATGGTAAGAATCATAAGATTACATTTTGTGAAAATTATTGTAAAATCATGATGGGTAATGTCTTTTGAATTCTTGTAAGTGTTACCAATGTGGTAAAATTGGACATAAACCTTGTAATTGCACTGAAAATGATCAGGGTAATGTTAAGACACAATCTGATTTATAGTAAGTAAAATATTTTAAGTGCAATGAAATGGGTCATTTTTCAAATGAGTGTCCAATGAAGAACTCAACTATGTGGAAGAAACCACACTACACACATAAAGGGGTGGTGAAATCCTTTTCAACTACATCAGAAGATTTTAGTCCATCAAATGAAGTATTATCAAGTACTCTGTTTGTTGGTTCAGATTATGCCAATGTGTTGTTTGATTCAGGGTCTACACATTCATTCATTTCTATGAAGTTCTCTAGTAAATTATGAATTTTATATCAAGATATGAATCCTGAACATATGGTAAAAACATGGGTGGGAAATGTTGAAACAAAAAAAAATATAAGAACATGCATGTCCTTGTGTGTGGAAATAATCTACCTGAAAACCTTATTGTTTTTCCTCAAATAGAGTTTGATGTTATTTTGGGTATGGATTGCCTTTTTGTTTATCCCAATATGATTGACTACCGAGTGAATGTTTTTTATTTTCAGAAAGATTTTAGGATTATGAACAAGAATGAACCCTTACTTTTTATAACATATCAGGAAGATAAGAAACTAGTAAAAGATATAAATGAATGTTACCTTGCACAAATTGTTGAAAACAATGGAACTATTCAGATTAATGATGTGCTAGTGGTAAATGAGTACCTTGATGCTTTTACTAATGAGTTTCATGGTATTATACCTGATCAGGAAGTTGAATTTACTGTTGACTTAGTTCCTGATGCTAAGCCAATTTTAAAACCCCCTTGTCGAATGGCTCAAATTGAAATTTTAGAGTTAAAGATGAAATTGAAAGAGTTATTAGATAAAGGTTTCCTTTGACCAAGCACATCACCATGGGGTGATCATGTATTGTTTTTAAAAAACTAAATATGGTTTAGTGAGACTTTTCAATGATTATAGAGCATTGAATAACATCCTTGTTAAGAACAAGTATCCGTTGCCTCATATCGATTATTTGTTTGATCAGCTCCAGGGAGATCTATTTTTTTCAAAGATTTACTTGAAGTTGGGGTACCATCAGTTGAAAGTAAATGGAGAAGACACTCCAATGACCATGTTTCATATTAGTTATGTCCATTAAGAATTTTTAGTTATGCCTTTTTGTTTAACTAATGCACCTATTGTATTCATGGATCTTTTGAATGTATTTTTCCATGAGTTTTTGGATAAGTTTGTTGTTTTGTTCATTGATGATATTTTGGTTTATTCTAAAAGAAAAAAGCAACATGAAATTAATTTTAGGGTTTACATGAAAAACATAAAAGAAAATAATCTATTTTGGAAATTCAAAATGTGTGTGTTTGGTTATAGAAAATTTCATTCCATGGTTACATTGTTTCAAAAAATGGAATAACTGTTGATCTTGCTAAAACAAAATTTGGTGAAGAATGGAAAATACCCACAAATATAACTGAGTTACATAGTTTTCTTGGTTTGGAAGGTTATTACCAGAGGTTTGTTGAAAATGTTTCACGTTTATCTAGTCCAATGACTAAGTTAAATTGAAAAGGTTTTAATTTCATTTGGACAAAAATAATCTGATCATTGTTTTCAGAAATTGAAAAGAACATTGGTAAATACTCTAGTTTTGACACTACCTTTCAGAAATGGTGTGTCTGTTATCTACATTGATGCTTAATTGAAAGGGCTTGGAAGTGTCCTTATGAATAATGATTAGGTAATTTCTTATACTCCACGTCTGTTGAAACCTCATGTGTTAAATTACCCTACACATGATTTGAAATTAGCTGTTGTTTTTTTTTTCTATAAAAATTTAGAGGAATCATTTGTATGGAGTAAAATGAGAAATATATACTGACCACAACATTTTGAATTATATATTCATTTAGAAATAATAGATCAAGAGAGAGAGGAGATGGTTGAAATTAACCATGGTTTATGATTTCACAATCTTTTACCATCCAGGAACAGAAAATAAAGTGACTGATTCTTTGAGTCGAAAAAAAATTATTCATTAACCATGATACATTTGGAATGAGATCCATAGGTTTTGAATTTCATGAACATTGGAATAGATGTTTTTGGTGTAGGAAATTACTCTGGTTTGTTTCAGGTGTTAGTGAGATCATCTCTATCAGACAGAATAAAGAAACCACAGTTTTAAGACATTTAGTTGCAAAAAAACGTATAGTTGGTTCAGAAGGATATGTTCCTGAATTTAACATTCATAATGGTTGTGTTTTGAGATTTGGAAAGAGGATATGTTTGACTTTTGATTCACATATGATGAATTAGTTGTTATGTGAAGTTCATAGTTCTCTGTTTTCAGTTCATCCAGGCAGTACTAAGATGTATAGAGATCATTGGGAGTATTATTGGTGGGATGGAATGAAAAGAGATATTGCTGATTTTACTATGATGTGTTTGACTTGTCAGCAGGATAAATCAGGGTAGTAATTACCAAAATGGATGCTTTTGCCTTCACTGGTTCCAGAGTGGAAATGGGAAAATATATCCATTCACTTCGTTGAGGAATTACCAAAGATATCTAGAGGTAATAATGAAATTGGGGTTATTGTTGATCGATTGACTAAATATGCTCATTTTATTCCTATTCTAGATACTTTGTCTCTAAATCAACATTATTGGTTCTATGTTAAATATATAGTCAGATTACATGGATTTACCCTCTTCATTATATCTGAATGTGAACCTAGGTTTACTTCTCCCTTTTGGAAAGGCATTCAAAAGTCATTGGGTACTAAATTAAATTCTAGTATAGGTTTTCATCTGCAACTAGATGTGCAGTCAGAATGATCACTTCGGACCATGGAGGATGTGTTGCATGCTTGGTCACAAGATTACTGGGGAAGTTGGGACCATGATATTTTTTTGGTTGATTTTTTTTATAATTACAGTTTTCATTCTATTATATAGATGACTCCATTTGAGGCATTATAGGGAAAGTGTTGTTCTACTCTGGATTTTTTAAGTTGAAATAGGTGAAAGGAGGCTGATGGGACCAGAATTGATAGAAGAGATGGTAGAAAAGGTTTAGTTGATTCTGAAGCACATGAGAACATCTTAGAGTAGGTAGAAAATTTATGTGGATGACCAGAGGAAGGATCTCTTAATAGAGGTAGGTGATAATTTCTTTCTCAAAGTTTCTCCATGAAAAAATGTGACGCATTTTGGTAAGAAATGAATGTTGAATATGAGGTTCATTGGACCTTATAAAATATTGTTCAAAGATATATCAGTTTCATACATCGTGGATTTAACTCCATGTTTGTCCCATGTATGAATTTTTTTTTTCATGATTCAATGTTGAGAAAGTATATGCCAGATCTATCTCATGTTTGGAGTCCAGGGGTATTTCAGTTGGAAGATAATATCTCTTATGAGTAACAACCAGTTCAGATTCATGACCTTAAAGAGCATGTGTTGTGGAAATAGGAAATTCACTAGGTAATGGTTTTGTAAAAAAACCATATGGTTTAAGATGCATCATGGGAATCCGAAAATTCTATGAGAGATAAATGCCCCCATTTATTTGATAAGTGAATAAAATTGTGAGGACGCAATTTCCAAAAGGGGGGAATGATGTAACATCCCAGGTTATTAAAATAATAATACATTTTTAGTTTAATTAATATTTTGTTAATTAAATATTAATTTTACTTTAAAAGGGTTGATATATTTGATGGCGTACCTGATACACAACAATGGGTTTCTTTGAAATCATATGTTGCACAATAATAATATAATATTATTATTTTAAATAGTAGTTATTTCCTAGTCTTTGTATAAGTAGGAATGAATATAACATACCACAATATGATTATGCATGTTTGTTAAATGTTTTACATTTATCCAATAAAATTTAGAGGCTTAAAAATTGAATGAATCTAATTTTAAGCATAAATAACTTTAAATGGTTGATTTACCGCCCTTTGATGGAGAACAATATTTAAATCTATTTTTTCACTTTTATATATTCTGTTTGAAAAAAAAATATTCTTCCCTAAAATCTGGACACCAAAATTTACTTTGGATGATATTTTGTTATTTTTCTGATAATGTTCATTTTTTAATGAATATTGAAAAATACTATAATTTAATTCAAAACTACCTTTTAATCTAATTTATTTATATGGTTATATTATATTATTAATTGTTCATAAAGTGAAATTATATTATGTTTTTACCATTTAATCCAATTTTGTTCATTGGATGTAATTTCACTTTGAAATTGGACCAAAAAATTGTCAATCTTTTGATAGTTATTATTTCTTAAAAAACACTTTTTGTTTTGACAGCAGGAATTAATTTTAAATTAATTTCTGCCACATCTTTGTTCTAAATTTGTAAAAATGGATTTAATATTTGGAATCAAGAGGTCAATTTTTTTTAAATATGTAACTTTTATTTTTAGACATTAAGAATATTTATTTCAGTAAATATTTTATTTACCATGGATAAAACCTAAGTCTGGTAATTAAGGGTAAAAAATAATATTATAATAATGTTAAATTAGCATATATCGTGTGTCCTAAAACTATTGGTTGATATATATTCTACCATGGGTATCCATGGGTCAATTTTGGGACCCCATGTGACCACTTTATAGTGATAATGACACTTTATTTTAATTAATATATTGTAAATGAAAAAATGACATAAATAAATATATTTTATTAATTTAATTTTTACATAGGGTAATATAATTTATCATTTTGACTATCAATATTCATTATAAATCTAAAACGATTTCCTATATCATGGTAATTGTTTTATAATTTTTAGACATTAAATAAATTAAATTATTTATGACACAATAATGATCAAGTGTTTACCTCTTTAATAAATGATTTAAATAAATTTGATTATAAATATTAAAACAATATTCAAAACATGTGAAATTCTTTTTGGATGATTTTATTTTGACAATTAGTCATATTATATTCTAGTTTAATTATTTTTGGAACTATAGAAACCTAAAATCATTACATAATTAAATAATATTTTTACACTTTCCTAAAGAGCCCCCCTATAAAAATCCCCCAACTCTAACCCATTCCTCACACCTCTCAATCCCCTTGTATAGTCAAAACTATAGCAAAATATTCACTCAAGATCCCTATATTCCTCATATAATCCTTACCTTAGGAATAAGGCACTTCAAGAAACCCTTTAGGTTCAATCCAAAGGGAGTTACCCGATTTAAAAGTAACGTCTTCTCTTCAGTTCTTTTGTATTATTTTACTTCCCCAACCCTCTAAACTCTTTTTATTAATTTTTTTATAAGAAAGGAAGTATCCTAAATATACTACTATTTTTGTATTATAATTATTGAAACTACACTTACACACACATCCATTTAATGGGTAATGAACATATTGTTTTTGTGGATGGAAAACTAACGCTTCACAAAACTATGATTGTTCATTTATCTCCTACCACATCTCATGGTGGTCATTAATATGGAACTATATTTATATATGATATATATTATGTTTATTTTTTATTTAGGCTTCTTTATTATTCATTTATAGAATACCATTATGGTTTCAAATACAGCTAATCACGATAATTCCATTTTAGGAAGTGTGAACTACCGCCCCCTCAAAGTTATATGACACTTTAATGCCATATGTGCGACGTATAAAGGATGTATTTAAGGATATTATATATTATATAATACTGAAATTATAATATTACTATGTATAATTATGTTTCAATTCAATTAAAATGATAAGTAGAAACAAAAGTAGCATTCATGTGTACATACACCTTACCGTCTCCATGAATGGTGAATTTCATTTCTTACCTCTAAATGTTATATATGGTTATATATATATATACCAGATATATAAGATATATATGATATATAAATTCTTAATATAATTCTATAGATAATTGTATTCTGACCACATAGTCAACTTGTAAATACATGATGTTCATTTTTTACTCATGTACAAATATCTACAAAATGACCATTATTAACTTAAATGATTACATAATGTTTATAACATAGTAATATGTGATATAAAAGGAATAATAAACGTGAAAAATATACTTATTCATGTAGAAATTAAATTTAGTATATTATTCAGGAGATTAAAGAACGAACGAGTCAAGTAAAAGATTAGGTAAGGGGCATCATCTCAATCTCTTTTCAATGAGGCATATTTTGTTTTATACGTGACATTATTTTATATTTTGTGTAGTCAACTTTGAATTTTACTTTTATTCAAAAGAAATATTTTCTCTACTAATCATTTTTCTAAATGACAAAAAATGATTCTTTTATAGAATGTGGTGACAATGAAATTTTCCATCGCCATGAGTATTATTTGATGTTTTGGTTTCCTTAACAAGTAGTAGTGTTTTTAAAAGGAAAATAAATACCATATACTCTTTTATGTATTTCGTTATGGAAAAAGGATTTTTTTTTGAAGAAGTTGACATGAATTGGTTTCCCAATTCATGCCCAATGGAATTTATTAAAATTAAAGTTTACAATGAAAACACGAGGTGTAATGTATTTACACCATCCCAAAAAAGAGAAAACAACAAAATACATATAAAACCTTAAAGTACCGAGTAACGAGTCTTCAAACAGCCTCAAATAAGATCCAGCGAGAGTCCAAGACCTCCACTGTAGAAAAGTGTGCAGTCCGGACATGCATTATCCTCCATTCAAAGACATTTCCTGCTTCAAAACTGTACTGGACAGCTGAAGTGCGCAGTCTATTCTGCAGAACAATCCAGATGCATACTTCCATGGAAAAACAGGAACCAGTCTTGTCAGCAATCAGCCCATGATCTCCATAAGGTTAAGTAGTGAGGATGTAGTCCAATACTAGCAGGCAACCAGCAGATTACGCTGCAACAGAAAAGATACTCAGCTACAGTAGACGACACCACAGTCTTGATTTTAATCAAGAAAGAAAGTACTGGATCTTCAAAACATCTTCAAGCAAAGCCGCACTTCATTGAAAATTCCAGAAAGTCCCTCAACACAATCCTCATAACAAGCATTACCAATCATCACCCAGCTTCCTAACATCAAAAACAGCAGCCATAAAATTGAGCTGCATCTATGTACAGAAACTGCAGCAAATGTTGGGATATCTTCAACACCATGCATCACCATTGACACTTCTCTTTTAATACAGCTCATGCGAGCAAAACAGTGAAAGAATATAGAGTCAAATCTGTTCAAAAAAAATCCCAACTGGAAACTGGATAGTAGGAAACAGAATCAAGGATGAGCAGAACCATCTCGAGTTAATCAAGACAAAAGCATCAAATAGGTCAGATTCAATTTGATTTGCTGTTCATCTTTGATTTTTCAATGAAGATGGATCTTTTAATATAAAGATATTGATCCTTTGAAATCTTACCTTCCTGAAGCTCCTGCTGAGCAATTTGCTGTTGCGTATCCATATGCTTGATCCATTCCTGAAGATCATGTTCATCAAAATGTGGCGAAAAGTAGTACAGAACAGTACTAGAGAGTGATTCTTGAGGCTTATCCTGAGGATCAGTAGCAGGTTCTGATTTGGGAGTCTCAATTTGAGTCTTCTCTTGGGAAGTTTCTACTTGCTCAGCTTTAGAGATTTCCACTGATCTAGTAACAATGGTACTTTCTATGTTTGAGTAGTCTTTGCGTCTTCTAGTTTTTCGTGGATGTGGAGTGATGAATCCATCCTCATCTACCAAAGGTTTTTTACCTTTTTTAGCCATATTATTTAAGAAAGATTCGTCCATCTGAATAGGTTGGTCAGCTTCCTCAACAATGGAGTCTAAAACATCATGATCCACTTCCCCTGAATTTTCATTAGGTACAGCGAAATCCTTTTGTTCTTGGAGGGGAAGGGGAACATCAAAATGCAAGTTATGATCTTCCATGGTATGTTGGACAGACACCTTGTCATTTACAGGTTCATGTTGTGTGACCCTATTTTCCATATTAGCTTGTTCTGTAGCATCGAGAACAGCCTTGACAAAATCTCCAATTTGATTCTCAGAATTTTGAGAATAAACAGTAGCAACGCTAACCTCCAGACTAGGTACACTAATCTGTTCCACCACCTGAATGGGGTCTTTAGAAGAGCATGGAATACTAGATGAGTAAAGAATTCTAGAAGGGGTTGAGATCTTGCCATCAACAGTTTGAAGGTTCTGAGAATTAACAGTTTCCTTTGGAATTTTTTCCACCCATAATGACTTTATCTGTTTTGTTGGGGGACCTTCCTGTTTTCCACATTTGCTGGAAACATGTCCAGTTTTGAAGCATAAATTACAGAATTCTGGTAGGTTTTCAAAAACCACGTTCTGCACAAATCCCTTATCACCATTTTGAATCCAGAAGCAGCTCGGAAGGACCTTGGACAGATCAATCTCGGTGCATACCCTTGCAACTGAGGGTCTTGTTAGGTTTTCCGTAGCATGGTCTAGCTTGATTGGGGTTCCAAAGAGATTAGCAATAGAAAATAGAGCTTTCTTTTTAAACAAATGGATCGGCAAATCAGGGAAAGCAATCCAAATTGGAGCGATGGGGGATTCAAAACCAGCAAGATAATCAGGTGACCATTTAAGCACTTTCATGTTGGATCTCCCAAAGTTCCAAAAACCACGTACCCAAAATCTATAATAATATGAACTTGATGAGAATCGAAAAAGCACATTCCAAGAATTTAAGAAACCGATTTTGAAATTAGAGAAACTGATCTTTTCAAGGGTTTTTCTTAGGAACAAGAGCGAAGGGCGTTGTTTTGAGAATTTACCTATCAAGGCGAAATGTAAATATGAGGCAAGATCGTTTACCTCCTCCTTCGATAATGATATGGCGCTTAATCCTCGGTGTCTGTAAGTTTTTGGAGCGAAAAGCCCTTCCTTCCTCAAGTCAGTGGATGAATCGGCACCCACGACAACTTCTGCAAAGGATCTTGCATCGCGGAACCCTCCCCGAGGGTTAGCTTCACCATCACCCGCACCAGGCAGTGCCCTAGCTCCCGCTCCCATCATAAGGAAATCTAGCTAGTGAAAAAGGATTTGATAATGTATTTTTTATGTCAATATATTTAAATGATATATTGTGATTGAAATGTGGAAATGAAATCTTTCCTTTATATTTGTTTTATGTGTTATGAGTATTTTATTATTATTTGGCATTATTACATATACGGGTGGTTGTGTGATAAACCTTGGGTGAGTGAGCCTAAGATAGCTCTCCTATTCATTGGGCAATCTGAAATAGGTAAACTTGAATGTTTCTCTTAATTGTTTTAGGGATTATACTATGATGGGTATTCCAAATGCATCTCCCTACGTAGCTGTGACAGCTACAATGTATGTATGGTATGGATTCCACAAGTTACCTTTATGATATTTGATTACTGTGTAAATATTATGATTTCATTAGGTATATTATAGAGCATATGTTATGAATGTAATGATGAAATAATTTTTTCTTTCTTTCTTTTATAACCCTTACTGAGCTTTTTATGCTCATCCCATGTTACGAAATGTTTTTCATAGGACGTAAAGTTGAATAGGGTCAAGTATGGGATCAAGGAAAAGTCATGCTATCTAAAACATGAAACTAGACATTACTCTTTTTTTAAGAGTTTTTATTTTGTGAAAAAATGGGAACTCAGTAGAAGTGTCTACTTTGTAACTTTTGAGATGTAATGTAATAGTTTTGACTGAATTCTATAAGACTCTAAACATGAAAAGATCCCCAATGTGAATTATTCATTTAATTCAAGATTATGTAATGTTTATGGTCAGGTTATTATACCCGGTAACACCCAATGATTCAGTACATAATTTTAATATTTAATGCATGAAACACCATGTATCTACAAATCACCACTTTGTTTTAACCTAGCCAACCCTAAATTTTCCAACTCTATGATTTGAATTTTGAAAAACATAAAAACATGATTGTGTTCTGTAAGATATTTAGATTATAATAAGAAAATATAATTTTCTAAATAGTAACATACCCTTATGAATAGTAATATAACCCTTATGAATAGTAAATATTATTATTATATTATTTTAATATGATTATATGATAATGAGGACCAGATGAATTTTACAAGGTGATATAAAATGAAATTTAGATTTAAAATTGTTACTTTTGAAAAAAATAATAATTTTGTTTAAAAATTAAATTAATTATATATACATAATTATTTTCATAAAATGGATTCCAATTTTTAATTCTGCATTTAAAAATGGTTAGGGAGAATTTTTGGAATTTTTCTCAAATACATAAATTTTTAGGAATAGTAAAATACGGTAATTTACCGTATGTATATATTATTGGTAAAATACACTATTACTTACATCATGGATGATGTCAGCACACTTGGGTCAAACTCACATTAACATATTACTGTTCATGTTCGTAATAATCAATTTTTTTGGTTGTTTTTGGTAAAATAATAAAATAATGAGTAAAATAATTTGAAAACCCTCCTCTCCTCCATTATAGAATCCTCTCATCACTCCATCTTCTCTTCACTCCCTTATGCCTTGAATCTCCTCAATGTTCTTCCCAATTAACCTTCCCTACTGACTCTCAACTTTTAGGAGTTCCTGTTCATTCCAAAATACCAAAACCCATTCCCTTAAAGAGATTCTCAATGTGGTGGATTCAACAGGTAAATCCACATTCTATTTCTTTCACTTTCATTTAAAGTTACTTTCAATTATTTTCCTCTCCTCACTTACTTAGTCAAAATTACCATGATAACTCTAGTATCATTTATATACTATAATTATATTATGTTAATTGTATAACCATCATTAATATCCCTACTCTCTCTCTATCTCTTTTAATTTATAAAAAATAACACCGTCTATGAGGTGATAATTTACAACCTTCATGGATGGCGAAGTTTTGTTCTTATATTTCCCCTTCAATACTAGTCATGAATAAATTTTTATAGTATAAACAGGTTATAATATATGTATTATTACCTATTAAATATTCACGTACCATTATAAGTACATAATATTAAATATTATGACCAAACTAGTTCTTAGTAATCAAAATACCACTAAAATAATCTATGTGAATATTGTTAATATTTCATCTAATGATTCATCCTCATTAAATGTAAAAAATAAAATAAATTAATATTAAAAATAATTTATGTCCATATATTATATTTAAAATAAAATCCATATATTTACATCCATTTCACATGAACTCTATTACTTAAAAACAAGTGAACCGATTATGACAATCGAGAAAATGAACACTATGAAATAACAAAATTCAATATTATAATTTATCAATAAGGACCTAAATGAACTATAAAATTATGATAAAATTAATACAGGTATAATAGGTTCATAATTATGTTATTAATGATTCTAATGTTATATTATACAACCATAATGTCTAGACCGGAACATTCAGACATAAGGTAAGGGATTTCTACCCGAAAATCCACTTTCATTCCGGTTACTCTTATTCACTACACACATCAATTAAATTATTATTTATTTATATGTACTCCTAATATATTTTGTGATAATTTTCTATATATGTTCACAAACTATATTCCCACTTTCATTTATGGGGATTTATATGTTTTACAAGGATATTTCTAAATTCGTCCCATATTACAAGCTCGGTTCAAGGGAATTTCTAAAATTATTACATATTCAAAAGAAAACTCTATAATCTATTTTTGGAAACAATTATATTTATAAAATGTATTATTTTATTATAAAAATACTATCATTCTTCAATTCTAGATTTATACAATGATTTTTCCAAAATAAGTCTTCTTTTCAATGTAAATGAGTATTTATCTTAAGAATTACTCGATGATTTTATGAGACTATATTCATCTATTTCAACACACTTATTGATTCTTATGAATTATTAGAATTATTATTTTATGATATCATCTCCCATATTAAATTGAATGGTTTATGATTATTTTTATTATGGATGTGCTATCTTAAAATAATTTACCAATTTACTCTGAATAGTTAGTGTTTATGCTTAATGTTCGGGGAAAGTTATTTACATTTCATATATTAGAATCAATATGAATGTATATGTAGTTTATTTTTTTCATGTCCATATGAGGAATTCATTGGACTTAGTATGTTCCGAGGGTGGCTCGATATAGCCCATCGGTGCATTAGTATGTCTCATGAGACAAACTATGGTCTTAGCACGAGGCCTTGACAAAGTGGATATTTATGGTCTTGGAATGAGGCCATGATGGTATGGTTATGATGTCCCGAATTATGAATCACTTCATTATGAAAATAATATTAATAGTTTATTTGGTAATTTGACTATTATAATACATGTGATTATGTTTTATTATTGTATTTTTCATTTAGCTCTATTCCTTCCGTAATGTGTTCCAGAATATTTTTAATAGTATGTGTATTTAGTTATTCACCATGCCAAATATTTATGTTTATGATATACTTTATTTTATTAGATAACCTTAATAAGTATTTGAGAACACCTCTTTCTTATTTTTTTTCATTTTATCATGACATAAATATGTTTATTATGACTGATCTGCATGGATAAACTTATAGTTGTGGATATTCCTAATAAAACATAAATGTTGAATTTCATTTCAAGTTGTAATGTTAATCTTATGTATATATCTGGTTTTTCAAAACTATTATTCGACTTATTCCTTTTAGATTTAATTCCTTGTAATCAGGCAAATGTATTAAAATAAGGCATCGAATTCGGGAAACTAGGGTCGGGTCCTTACAGTTGGTATCAAATAAATTGTAGTAAAAACAAGGAAACATGATTTAGAGAACATAGATTAGGGAAAACCCACCTAAGATTGTCTATTAGGATAAAACATAAAATAACATCCTAGAATTTTTGGTAATGAATAAATTATGTTGATTTTTATAGCAAATAAATACTTTTCTAAATACAATAAGTGGATGTGGTTATGGAACATATGTACCTTGGAGTGAAAACTCCACCACGGTGTTTCAGGCTTGACACGGGGTATCCTAGTACATGGAAACGAGCTTTACAACACCCCTGGTTTTACACTTCTATGGTATATGCTTACGATAACTCACATATTCTTTAAAATATATTACGAAGTATTTAATGGTAATGTGTTCCTTAGAAACCATCTTTATGATTATGATATTATCAATGTATAGAATTAATTTTATACTATGATTTTTCTACGATGAGGTTATACATTATGATTCATAACCTAATCTACTGTATTACATTATTTAGAAATGGCACATAGTGAATGGAATAGAAACTACATGAACATGTGTATCCCATGTAGGGATATCAATCTGATGGAAGATGATGATGTTGGCTCTGGAGAAATGAATGGTGCTGAGTAACTTATAACAATTCTTGGATAACTAACTCAGATTAGGAATAATAGCCATATTAGTATGTATCATCTTGAACCACAACATGGAGGTTCTATGTTGGATCTCTTTATGTGACAATAGCCTCCATCATTCAATGGGACTACAAACCCTTTTAGAGCTAAGTAGTAGATAAGTTCCCCAGAGAAGATATTTCTATATTTGGGACGTAATGAAATAGAGAAGGTTTGTATGGAAGTTTATCATCTATCAAGATATGTAGATAAATGGTTGTCATTAATATTTAACACAAATGAGGAGGAATGAATATAAGAGATGGAATGTAGGGATTTAAAGTAAATCTTCCAAGGAAAATATTTTCCCCACGAACAACGAGCAAATATGGAAATGAAATTTCTGAATCTAAGGTAGAAGGAGGGGGAAAATGTTTCTTAGTATGAATCTAACTTCACAAGGATAGAAACACAGGTCATAGACTATATACATAATCCAAGGAGAACTACTAATCGATTCATTGATGGTTTAAAACAATTCCTCCAAAAGTCACTAGTCTCCCAAATTTTCTCATCATATGATGATATCGTCTCAAGTGCTATCAAGACAAAAAAGGAATTATCGAAGTCTTCTGTCTTTAAAATAAAACAATATAATTAGAAGGATACCAAAATCTATGGAAAGGAAATAAAGGAAATAGGGAAGAAGGGAAGAGTTGACCTTCCATGCTCTAGTAATTGCTGGAAGAAACACCTTGGAACTTTCCTGAAGGGAATTGGAGTCTGTTACAAGTGTAGAGAAAAATGCTACCTATCTTTGGATTGTAAGGGGAATAAATAAACTACCAATGTTCAATGATACAATTTCAATGACATGGTATATTATGCACATAGATTTCATAATCATTTGGGAAAAATTCTCCAAACAAGTACAAGTGATAAATGTCAAGATTATTCAATCACAATGATTGAGGTTTATGTTCCTAACAATGTGGTGGTAGGTACATTAATCATTTTCTCAAAATTCGCAAGTAAATTATTTGATTCTAAATCATCACATATTATCATATATTCCCAGTTTTTCAGTAAAATTAGATATTTCCAATTTCATTTCATAAGGGAGTTGACATTCAAAACGTCTAAGGGAAGTAACATTGCAACAAAGTTGTGTCAAGTAGTCCCCATTATGGAATATATAAGTTTTTTATCGGATGATTTTTTGTAGTTCCCATGATTAAAATTGATATAATTCTTGGAATGGATTTCCTTTCAAACCATGATGTGAAAATTTCTTGAAAGAATAATGTGGTTACAATTTTTTTAGGATGATGTTGAATCCCTTAACTTTAAGGTAGAAACATCACCATCTGAATCTCATCTAGATCCACCACCAGTAGCTATAATGAATTAAATTATTCAGGAGGAAGGGAATACAATAATTATGGGTGACAAAAAGAATGTTAAAATAGGGTTTGTACCTATTATGATATAATGTGTTGATGTCTTTCCATTGGATTTACCTAGAAATGTCTCCAAATTAGGAAATTGAGTTTTACATTGACTTAATTCCTAATTTAAGGCCCTTATCAAAGACCCCTTATAGAATGGTCATTGTGTAATTAGTGGAACGGAAGTAAGAAATAGAGGAATTTAGTGATAAAGGATTTATTTTCCCTTGGGTTTCTCTATGGAAATACCCTATTCATTTTATAAAGAAGAAATATGGATCTATGTGGTTGTGCATTGACTATAGAGAGATCAATGTTATATCTATAAGGGAAATGTATTCCATAAATTGAATTGGTGATTTAATTGATCAAATTCATGGTGATAACTATTTTTCAAATATTGAATTTCATGATAGATTTCATCAGTTTCTTGTGAGTAAGGGAGACATTCCAGAAACAACATTTTGAACCACGTATGGGCATTTCGAATTTATAGTAATTCCTTTTGGACTGACTAATACACCCTCTATTTTCATGGATCTAATGAATAGAATTTTCATGTAATTTCTTGATGAAATTATGGTGGTATTTATTTATGATATCTTGGCATAATCTAAAATCAATGAAGATCATTAAAATCACTTATTCATTATTCTAATGTCTCTTGTATGAAATGAATTATATGGTAAGTTTATCAAGTGTGAATTTTGGATTCAAATTGTTTCTTTTCTTGGAAATACTATCTCTAAGGATGAAATATCTGTTGTTCCTATGAAGACAAATTTTATTCTATTATTCCCTACTCTAATGAACATAACTAAGGTACGCTGTTTTTTGGTTTAGCAGATTATTATCGGTGTTTTTTCAGAACTTCTCTTATTTATCCAACTCAATGACCAAGCATACATGTATATGGGCTATGACCTTATGGAAAAAATAATTTGAGAACTATTTTGAAGAGTTGAAGAGTTAATTAGTGAATGATCCGATCCTAACCCTACCATCAGGGAATGATGGTTTTGTGATCTATAGTGATGCATAAAATAAAGGACATGGTCGTATCCTTATGAAATATAATAGAGTTATTGAATATGAATCAAGGTAGTAAAAAATTAATGAACAAAACTATCCTACTCATTACCTTGAGATAGCTGTTGTGATTATTTATCTATAAAAATGAAGACAATATCTCTATGGTGAATGATTTGAGATATATACGGATCATAAGAGTCTGAAGTATATCTCCTTATAGAAAAAACTCAACATGGGAAAAATCCAATGGGTAAAACTACTAAAGGATTATGATTATACCACACACTACCACCCAGGAATGGCAAACATGGTAGCCGATTCATTAAGTAGAAAGTATCATGGATTTTACAACAAAAAATTGGTTAATAAGGATCCTTTGTAACTAAATATAGCGAGGATGGATATGGGAATTATCAAAAAAGGTGAAAAATCACTACATTTTCATTTGGTTTCTAGACCGCCTTCTTTATAAAGGATTAAAATCACTCAGCCTAATGATGAGAACCTACAAAAAAAATTAATACTGTGAATGAGATGAATTTAGTTGAATTCGTATGAAAAAGAAGGTTTTTAATGTTTGGTAAGAGGCTATGTGTTCCCTCTATACATGATCTAAAAAGGAAGTTATTGGACGATTCTCATAGCTCAAATATCTCTATAAACACTTGTAGCACTAAAATGTATAGGGATTTGAAGGAACATTTCTAGTGGAACAACATGAAGGTGGAAATTAGTAATTTTGTATCATGATGCTTAGTCTGTCAACAACTGAACGTCGAACGATAACATCTTAGTGGATCCAAACAACCTCTACCTATTCCTACATGGAAATCATATGACATAACCATGGATTTTTTCACTGTATTACTTAAAAATCCATGAATGAAAGATGTAATATGGGAAAATGTTGACTGACATACAAATTCTAAAAAATTCTTTGCTATAAGGGGGGATTTCCCACCGGAGAATCTTTGATGACTCTCTATAAATTAAGTTGTAAGAATTCATGGAGCACCACTTTCAATAGTGTGTGATCACGATCATCAATTTACATCGAAATTATTCTAAATTCATTAGAAATATTTGGATACAGATCTTCGTTTGAGTACTTATTATCATCCTCAAACTAATGGGAAATCAGAAAAGATGATCCAAAAATTAGAAGACATGTTCAGATCATGCTTGCTCTACATTCAAGGTATGTGGGATCTGTATTTACCCTTGGTGGAGTTTTCTTAAAATATCAATTTCCATTCTAGTAATCAATTGGCACCATGTGAAGAATTGTATAGAATGAGACTTTGTACTCCATCATGTTGGGATTAAGTTAGAGAAAAAAAGGTAGTGGGATAGATCATGTTGAGGAAACAATAGTGAAGGTAAAGACTATTTATGGTCATATCAAAGCAGATCAAATTAGAAAAAAAAATATGTTGTTAATCGAATGAATGATTTGGAGTTTCAAGTGGTACATCAAGTTTTCTTAATAGTACGTCCATGCATGGGTGTTGTACGATCTGGAACGAAATGGAATCTGATCCCTTGGTACATAGGCCCTTTTGAAATTATTGAGAGAATTGGAGTTGTTGCATATCATTTGGCTATGACACCTAGGCTTTCTAAAGTACACAATGTGTTCCATATCTCATTACTGAGAAAGTACATACCAGACCCAATGTGTGTCTTTAACATCTAAAGGTACATAATTGGAACCTAAATTATCTACCTGCGAAGATCCTATCCAGATTATGGACACTAAAGAAAAAGTATTGAGGAATCGGAGAACTTTAATGGTAAATATACATTATCAAAAACATAAAATTGAATAGGCAACATGAGAGAATGAGGATCTTATGATTAATAATAACCCAAATATTTTTTTGAAAATCATTCGAGTAATTTTGAGGATGAAATTTTTGTGAGGGGATAATGTTAGACCTCAAGATTCAGCACATAAATTTAATATTGAATTTATGAAACACCAAGTCTCCACAAAACACCACTTTTTTATAACCTATCCAAACCTTATTTTTCCATCTCTATGATTTGATGTTTGAAAAAATGACATACACTTATTCGTTCAGTAAGATATTTAATGTTTGATAAGAAAAATTTAATTTCTAGTGAATAGTAATATACCCATATGAATATGAATATTAACAGTAATATTTCATTTTGGAATATTAAATCATTTTATTACTTTATTGCCTTAAGGTTATAATATATTGGGATCTTTATTAATTTTTCAAGGTGATATAAAACAAAATGTTGATTTAAAATTGTTAATTTTTTGGATTAATTATGAATTTACATAAAAATTAAAATAAGAAAAATTAAAAATTAATTTTCAAAAAATGGAGTTCTTATTTGGATTCTACCTGTTGAAAAATGGTTAGGGTGATTTTTTCGAATTTTTCTAAAATACTCAAATTTTTTATGAACAATAAAATATAGTAATTTGTCATATATATACATTATCCATTAAATTCCCAATTCTTATCATCATTGATGATTTAATAAAACTTGGTTAGAACTAACATTATCCCATTATTATTATTGGTTACAATAATCAATACTGTTGTTTACCTTGGGGAAAATAATAAAATAATGATTAAAATAATGGGAAAACCCTCCTCTCTTCCACTATAACCTCCCACTCCCTCTTATCACCACTCTTCTAGCCTTGAAAATCATAAATGTTATACCAAAATACCCTTCCCTATTTACATCCAAGATATCTTGGTATCTCCAAAAGACCAAACCCCTTCCCTTAAAGATATTCTCAAGGATGTTTATTCAAGAGGTAAATTCACTTTTTATTTCATTCAATTTCATTTCATGTTCCTTTCTTTTGTTATTTTATCCTATCCTCCTCTATCCAAATGACCATGATAACTCCATTATCATATATATACTAGAATTATATCATTTTTAGGAGTGTACCATCATCAATATCTATACTCTCTCTTTTAGTTTATAAATGAAATCATCATCTGTGAGGTTCTAATTTACAAACTTTGTGGATAATGACGTTTCATTATTCAATTACCCCTACAATACTGGTCATGAAAAAATTTTATGGTTGAACCATTATGTAATATATGTATTATAACCTATTTAATATTCATGAACCCTTATATGTGCATAATATTAAATCATATGACCAAAATAGTTTCTAATAATCCAATTACCGCTAAAATAATATATGTGATTGCCATTAATATGTCATTTAATGATTCATCATCATTGCATGAAAAAAATTGATATAAATCATCATTAACTCCTATGTATGTTCACAAATAATATTTAAATTCAATTATATATATTTACATCCATTCCAAGTGAACTCCATTACTAAAAAACAAGTGAACTAATTATGAAAATCATGAAAATGAACACTTCAGAACAACAGAATTCAATATTATAATTTATTAATAAAGACATAGATGAACTAAAAAAGGAATGATAAAATATATAAATGTCTAATAATTTCTTAATTATATTTTTAATGATTCTAATTTTATATTCCATGACCATAAGTTCAAGAGTGGAACATTCAGACTTAATTTAAGGGTTTTCTACCCGAACTTACACTTTCATTCAGGTTACACTTATTCTCTACATACCTCAATTAAATTATTATTTAATAATATTTACTGCTAATATATTATATTATAATTTTCTAAATATGTGTACAAACCATAATCCTAGTTTAATGTAGGGGGATTTATATGTTTTTAGAGGATCTTTCAAAATATCTTCCCATAATACATGCCTAATTCAACAGAATTTCTCAATTTCTTACCTATTTTCAAGGGTAATATATAATATGTTTTCGAAAACCAATATCTTTATAAAATCTCACATTTTATTATGAAAATAATATCTTAATTCACTTCTGGTTTTATAAAAATATTTTTCCAAACGAACTCTTTTTTTACGTAAAAGATTAATTATCTCAAGAATTGCTTGATGAATTTATAAGACTATCTTCATCTGTTTCAACCCTCTTGTAAATTATTATGTATTATTGGGATTAGTATTTTATGATATCATCTAACACTTTTTAATTCAATGGTTTATGATTATTTATACCATGGATGTAATATATTAATACCATTCAAAAATTTACTCAGAATGGTTAGTGTTTATGTTAATGCTCAGAGAAAGTTTTATTCATTCCATATAATAGTTTCAATATGAATGTATTTGTTTTTATATTTATCCTCTTTAATACTAGTAATTTATTGTAATTATTATGTGTTTGGTGGAGCCTGCTATTACCCCTCAGTGCATCTGTAGGTCTCATGAGACAAACTATGATCTTGGCATGAAGCCTACAAAAAATTGATATTTATGTTCTTATCACAAGACCTTGGCGGTATGGTTATAATGTCCCACATTATGCATTCCCCCATTATGAAAATAATATTGATAGTTCATATTTTTGTTTGAATAGTAGAATACCAATGATTATTGTAAAAAACCGATATTTTATGATATATATTCTTTTTAATTTATTTGATGTCATGTGTTTTATGCTACAAAAAGATTATCTTGTGCTATGCGCCACACTGTATTATCTTGAAGTATACGCAACACTATTATTAGATTGTGTTACACAAAAATTCATCTTCATTTTTCAATAGTCATTCTATGCAACATTGAGTGTATATATATATATATATATATATTAAATGTATAAAAAAATATGGTTGGATTCTATTATATGAAACAAAGAAGGATTCTTGCACAACACGCAACCCTGACTTGACTTGCATTACACGCAATCGTGACCTTCCTTGATAGCGTGTGTTGTACACAAAACCGGATTTTACTAAACAATGATATATTAATATAATATTATTTTGAACTATTTGTTATGAATAGTATTAACTAAATTTTGAATTTTTATTCATCTTACACATTTTCTAGAACATGTTATAAGAACAAAATAAAATTTTCAGGTAAAATAAGTATTTTTCAAAAAAATGCAGTTTTGCCGCCATTTGATGGCGCACCAATGTTAAATATAGTTTTTCACATGTTTATAATTTCAATTTGACAAAATAAAATTCTTATTTGGAATTAGGAGATAAAAATTTACTTTGGATAATTTTTTCAGATTATTCTAATAACTTTCATATTTTAATGAATAGTAAAAACACGCTATATGTTAATTAAAAACAGCTTTTTTCATCGTAATAATTTATTTGGTTAAATTATAATATTGAATGGTTTTTAAGTATAAATATAATAAATTTTACCATTTAATATTATGTATGTGATTTACATTGATTTTACATTGAATTCGTAGATTAAATAAATTCAATCATTTACAATGTTTTAAACAAAAACACGTTTTCTTTCGACAATGGGATTAATTTTAATTTAATTTCTGCAACTTCTGTGTATTTGATTTGGGAAAATGGATTCAATATTTGTAATAAGTGGGTCCAAATTATATTAATAGACTACTTTTTATTTTTGGGCATTATGAATATTAACTACGGTAAATTTTATTTACCATAGTTAAAAGTAAATTAGGTAATCAAGGGTAAATATAAGATTATAAAATTACCCTAACACCTGCCAAAATCCTATTGGATGACTAAAACTCGACCCATATCACCTAAGAGCTTGATTAGATTCATTTAATGGACTTTGTTCGATGAAAATAATTTAATTATTATTAAAACCAAATAAAGTGACAACATGTCACTTTCTTAAATCTTATAATTATAATAATTTTAGTTTTGTGATAAACATCATGAAACTTCAGATATAAATAGTCTCCAAAAATATGATAAAATTATGTAAATAATATGAATTTATTTATAATTTTTAGGGATTAAATAATTATCATTAATGGTGACATAATAGTGATGTTGAAATTATTTTATTAAGAGAAATAGAAAATAAATGGATTTAAAAATATTAAAATAAATATTATATGACCTATTTAAAGTGATCCACTAATTTTCTAGATATATATGGCATGTTATGAATCTATTAAATCTTTTAGTTTGAACTAATATTCTGTATATTGTTTATCTAAATTCAAATTAATGAATAGTGTCAAAATTGAAACTATTGTTATTTTATAAAAATAATATATTATTAAATTGTTTAAAAATCATAAGAATATTTAAAAATTATAAATTAAAATTTAAATAGTCGAAAATGTCATAGAGTATCCGATTATGGAAAATTAACAACACATAAGTGATTATTTATAACCATTTAAAATTTATAATTTTATTACCACTAATAAAGATAAATCGATTAAATAAGGATAAATCAAACTGATAAGGTTTAAAATAAGATCAAAAAATATCTAAATTTGATTGGACGATGGGATTATAACCCTATATCATCTAATCTTTAAATTGATTCATTTTTGGCGGTTTTTATTTGGGGTTTGAATTTATATTAAACTAATATTTTTGAGGATTCAAAAGGTACCCCTCTCCTCCCTTATAAAAGGGCACCTCCTCCTTCTCCTCCTCACACCACATTGAGCCTTCAAGCTCGGACGACCCCTAACAATTTATCTTATCCACTTCACTAAAAACATCCTATAGGTCCTGGTCTACTTCAAAGACCAATTTTAGAGCCCTAAGAGGAGGTTTCAAAGAGGCATATCGAAGAAGAGGTAATATCCGTTACCGATTGTTTCAAATTTATTTCTTCTTATACCTCCTATTCTTTAGTTGTTTCATTATATTGTAATAACATAAGTATCCCTAATATACTGATATGTTATTATAAATTTTAATTAACCCCATTTCACCTTCTATCCATCCTACGGAAAACGAAATCACCGCGTGTGCGTACGTACGGAATATTGTCTCCACGCCGTGGTGTAATCTGTTTTTCAACCACCACCTTACTTGGATGGTTATAATAGTGTAAAGAATAAATACATATGATTATTATAACATCATACTAATTCAATGATATTAGATCATTCACTCCAATTCTATTCAATAAATATGGGAACGATATCATCGCTCGTGCGTACGTACGGACTACCGTCTCCACGATGCGATGAGATTCACTCTCCATGTTAAACATTCAAGAATGATTATAAAGCATATGTAATAAGTGATCATGAAATATTCGACAAAATAATTATAATTTATTTATGTATATATATATGTATTTTATCTACATAATTTCATTCAATTCAATAATGAAACGAAAACAACGTTCATGCGTACGTACGGCCTACCGTCTCCATGAACGGTGTATTTCATTCCATTTATTGATCTATTATATATATGTATATTATGAATATATATTATATATAAATAATGTTTTATATTCTGGAATTAATTAATCATGATCTATGTAATCATATTCAAAACACGGACGATAAATGAAATGATTTTACCCAAAACGATTCTTTAACAAGAAATTTACAAAAGAATAGGTAATATAAAGTTGTAAGTGAATCATATATGATATCATAAATATTAATATTGTTATGTTGCAAGTTAATAATATGTTTAAACCCACTATACAGGAGTCACAGACACATATGGATGAAATTGGACATAAGGTAAGGGATAATTTTTCAAATTTCATTTTTATCTAAGATTGCTTATTCGTAAGTATTTACTAGGGTTATTGTTATCATCCATGTCCATATTTTATAAGAGTGTTTTCATGTATGTTTAAACTCATTTTTACCCATTTTTTACTTTTAATACATTGTATGTAAGGAATTTTTTTTTTACCATACGAGGTACTTTTTGACTTTTCCGAAAAAAGTACGAGAAGAATGTTATTTTTAACTTATACGGCTTAAATAGATTTTTAAAATTTCATAATGTCTCGTTTTCATGAAGCTGACTATACAAGATTTTATGACTATTTTAAATAAAATACTTTTATTTTAAAATTTCATTGAATTTTGTGAAAAGAAAATGATTTTGAAGAAGAAATGATATTTTCCTCAAGAATTCATTTCAAATGTTTTATCAAATCCATTATCCATCTATGATGACATTATTTAATTCATGGATGTTTCAAGGTTAATGTCTCTATGATTTACATTGTCTAACTTTTCTTATGATGAAATGATATCCATTTTTTATATGGATTATGTTATGATGGGATGATGTTTATGAAACCAATTTTATTCTTTGGGTTATGATGAATGATTTATGTTTATGTTGTGGCACACATAAGAATGATTTCATTATGAGATCGGTGGGAATAATATCTCCCTCCAATTCATTGGGTAAATATTTATATCTCATGAGATAGACATGGCTGGAACGGTATGTTAATCTGGTTCAATGTTACAGGACTGAAACGAGGAGTGAACTTGATTCAGAAAGGGACTTGGTCCACTAAGAAGGACTTGGTATCAATGCATTGGCTACTATGGAAATCATAACAAGTGATGAATGGTTTCCACAATTACATGTTTTATTCACATTCTATTTTATCATGATTGATGTTCCATTATGATCTATGGCTTATGTACTTCCATGTTTTATCTCATTGCTCAGGATTTTCATGTTTAAACATTATGGTCATGTTTTTAAGTTCAAATCTATATGGTTTGTTTTATTTTATCCATGCTTACCCCTACTGAGCTTTTGAGCTCACCCTTTATTTGTTTTATTTTTCCTAGGATTTAAAGAATGGTTTTAGGTAAGAAAACCAAAAGGGGAGATCTTTGTGGGGGATGTTGAAGATCTTTCACCACGATTAGAAGATTACTTTCCGAGTTTCCGAAGACACTAAACTGTTACAGTCCTTGTGTGTCTATTTTTTTTATCGAATAAGTATTCCACAAAAGTAATGTAATGTCTGTGTACATCATGCTTCGGGTCTCTATAGTTGGTATCAAAAGAAAGGTTTAGTTAACCTTTGGAAACTAGGATGCGAAAACGTAATTGATATCCCTAGAGATATTTCTAAGGTATGTCTAGGGATGTCCCTAAGGTTAAGTATATGTATAGGATATAGTCCTAGAACTACAGTAACGATCATAGAATTTAACCTAAGATGATAGATATTGATGGTACTCCCCCTTTACTATGTTGTTTTCCCAAGCATGATTTTTTCCTCTCACGCTATTCTTTTTGGGTTTTAGAAAATGGCTGGAAACAGGAAGATTCACGATAATGGAGGATATGACGGACAATTGAATGACATTCTTCTTGAGAAACCAAATGAAACAGGATTTGGAAGTCCAAACATCATTATTATTCCAAATCAGCAATCTCTAATCTGATCAATCATCTCAACTTTGGTATGTTTCCTTACTCAAATAATAAGAGAAAGATGGAGTTTCATGATGATCATAGAGGAAATAGAGTTCAATTTCCTTCATGTAAATCATGTGGGAAGAGGCATCAGGGGGATTATTTCAAAGGAACTGGAAGATACTTTGGGTGTGGAAAAGAAGGACACAAAGCCAGTAAGTGAAAAGGAAAAGGTTCAGTTAACAACATGGACAAGGATAATGGTATTACTACGACATCAACAATGATTAGAAGTTTTAAATATGGAATGTATGAGAATTATGCAAACCAATGCCCTAAGGGAAAATCTCATGAAGAGAATCAGCGTGGTCATATGGGTAGTATTTATGTGGATGATGATGAAGAGACTACAAATGAAATATGCGATGAAAGAAATGATGAAGCTCAGCTAGTGGTTTAAGAAGTTAGTGGAATGATTGTATGTTTATCAAGAATAATGTATGTTACTATGGAATAATGAATCATCTAAGGATTGTTACACTATTGTTTTTCCTAAAGTATTTGAGAGTATATATTGAATGGTACTCGTAACCATGAATGTTTAATCAGATATTTTGGGAAAGAAGATGATATGCGCATAATGAATGGATAATGAAAAAAAGGATATGAGCTCATGATTGATATAAGGACTAAGTGATATCATGGTTTGATTATATATAATTTTTGGTATTTTGGTATGTGGATAGAATTAACTTTTGACAACATTCACTAAGGTTCAATGGGTATTAATTTTTCAAGATAATACATGATTAAGGTATTCACATGTTTGGAATGCGACCAACAAGATATATTGTTTAAATGATGTGACCTTTCATGTAATCGTTTTATTTATACTATGACATTGGACATATGTCTTTTGGATAAGTCTAATGATTGCAATGTATTATGTTGGTCACAAGTTAGTATTGTTTAAGGCTAGAACTTTTTCGATATTATTGATTGAATGTCATAATGATGTAATATTTGAAAAAGGACAACCTGCAGGACGGATGACAACCTGTCGCGTCGGACAAGGCTGTGCGAATTGAACCCACAACCGAAGTGGGACTGACCTTTATCGCCTACCACTGGCCTATAGGAAGTCCCTATTTAGTAGAAACCAGTTTTATTATATTAAGAAGTATGATATATGAAGTATAATTCCATTTTATGAACCATATATGATTAATATCACTATAGATGGACTTATGTATTTTTGATAACGTTTTATAACCTCTTGTTTGAGATATATGGAATGAACCATCATTCTGTCACATGATATGCTAACACTTCACGAATGACAAATTCAAATTCATTTCTTTAAGATATAAAGTGGAAATTGTCCAAGGAACAACCAACAGTGAGACTATACCGAAATCAAGAAAGTATTTCTTCTAATTCCAATTTCTTCAACTTTCGGGAAATAATCTTGAAAACAAAAAATGTTGTCCTAGTGCCCTTATAACGG
Source organism: Viscum album (assembly GCA_963277665.1). NCBI lineage: Eukaryota > Viridiplantae > Streptophyta > Magnoliopsida > Santalales > Viscaceae > Viscum > Viscum album. Next base: position 1,808,686,920 of record OY728123.1, on the reverse strand, counting down.
ATGAATCAGATGGTACCTTAAATCAGCACAAATTTATGACTTTGTGATTAATGTCTTTTTTATAGCCATGTTCTCCACCACTCCCCATAAGAATATGATGGTTAGATTTCCCTTCCATATCCATATTTTCACCTATGTTCTCCTATGTGGAAACCCAGTGATTAGTTAATTTGGGTAACCATTACGTTTCAAACATTAGTTTTTAAAGTTAATTTTTGGCATTTCATTTTACGATGTGGGTTTGAATTAAAGAAACATTCAAGTAGAAAACCATGTATAACTCCGATGAATTTCGAGGGAGAAATTCATTTTAAGGGTGGTAGAATGTAACAACCCGATATTTTATGATAAGTATTATTTTTCATTTATTTGATTTCATATGTTTTATGCTACAAAAATATTATCTTGTGCTATACGCCACACTGTATTAGCTTGAAGTATACACAACACTATTCTTATATTTTTTTACAAAAAATTTCATGTTCATTTTATAATAGTCACTCTATGCAACATTGAGTGTGTATATCTATATATATTAAATGTATAAATGAAATATGGTTGGATTCAGTTATATGAAACAACGAACGATTCATGCACAACACGTAACCCTGACTTGGCTTGCATTACACACAATCGCGACCTTCCTTGATAGCGTGTGTTGTACACAATACCGGGTTTTACTAAACAACGATATATTATTATAATATTATTATGAACTACCCTTTATGAATAGTATTAACTAAATTTTTAATCTTTATTCATGTTACACATTTTCTAGAACATGGTATAAGAACAAAATAAATTGTTCGGGTAAAATAAGTATTTTTCAAAAAAATGCAGTTTTGCTGCCTTTTCATGGCGCACCCACATTAAATATAGTTTTGTCATGTTTATAAGTTAAATTTTACAAAATAAAATTATTCTATGGAATTAGGAAATAAAAATTTATGTTGGATAAATTTTTCATATTATTCTAATAACTTTCATATTTTAATGAATAGTAAAAACACGCTATATGTTAATTAAAAACAACTTTTTTCATTGTAATAATTTATTTGGTAAAATTATAATATTTAATGGTTTTAAATTATATATATAATATGATTTTACCATTTAATATTATGTATGTCATTGACATTGATTTTACATTGAATTCGTAGGTTAAATCAATTCAATCTTTTGCAATGTTTTAAACAAAAACACGTTTTCTTTCGACAATGGGATTAATTTTAATTTAATTTATGCAACTTATGTGTATTGAATTTGGAAAAATGGATTCCATATTTGTAATAAGTGGGTCCAAATTATATTAATAGACTAATTTATATTTTTTGGCATTATGAATATTAACTACGGTAAATTTTATTTACCATAATTAAATGTAAATTGGGTAATTAAGGGTAAATATAAGATTATAAAATAACCATAAAACCTGCAAAAATCATATTGGATGAATAAAAGTCGACCCATATCACCTGAGGGTAAGATTAGATTCATTTAATGGACTTTTTTCCATCAAAATAATTTAATAATTATTAAAACTAAAGAAAGTGACAACATGTGACTTTCTTAAATCTGATAAGTATAATAATTTTAGTTTAGTGATAAACTTCATGAAACTTCCGATATAAGTAGTCTCCAGAAATATAATAAAATTATATACATCATATTAATTTATTTATAATTTTTAGGGATTAAATAATTATCATTAAAGGTGACATAATAGTGATGTTCAAATTATTTTATTAAGAGAAATATCAAATAAATGTTATTAAAAATACTAAACTAAATATTATATGACCTATTTATAGTGCTCCAATAATATTATAGATAAATATTACATGTTATAAATCTACTAAATCTTTTATTTTGAACATATATTCTGTATATTGTTTATTTAAATTCACATAAATGAATAGTGTCAAAATTGAAACTATTGTTATTTTATAAAAATAACATATTATTAAATTGTTTAAAAATCACAAAAATATTTAAAAATTATAAATTTAAATTTATATAGTCGAAAAGGTCATAAAGTATCAAATTATGGAAAATTAACAACACCTAAGTTATTATTTATAACCATTAAAAATTTATAATTTTATTACCATAAATAAACTTAAATAGATTAAATAAGGATAAATCAAAATAATAAGGTTTAAAATAAGCTCAAAACATGTCTAAATTTGATTGTTTTATGGGATTACAACACTATATCATCTAATATTTGAATTGAGTCATTTTTTGTGGTTTTTATGTGGGGTTTGAATTTATATTAAACTAATATTTTTGAGGATTACAAAGGTGCCCCTCTCCTCCCTTATAAAAGGGAACATCCTCCCTCCCCTCCTCACACCACTTTGAGCCTTCAAGCTTGGAAAACCCCACCCAATTATTTTATCCACTTCCCTAGAAACATCCTATAGGTCCTGGTATACTTTAAAGACCAATTTTACTACCCTAAGAGGAGGTTTCAAAGAGGCATATCGCAGAAGAGTTAATATCTGTTACCGATTCATTCTAATTTATTTCTTCTTCTAACTCCGATTCTTTAGTTGTTTAATTATATTATAATAACATCAGTATAACTAATATACTGATATGTTATTATAAATATTAATCAACCCCATTTCACCTTCTATCCATCCTACGGAAAACGAAATCACCGCACGTGCGAACGTACGGAATACCGTTTCCACGCCGTGGTGTAATCTGTTTTTCCTCCACCACCTTACTTGGATGGGTATAATGGTGTAAAGTATAAATACATATGATTATTATAAAATCATACTAATTCTATGATATTATATCATTCACTTCAATTCGATTCAATATATATGAAAATTATAACATCGCTCGAGCGTACGTACGGACTACCGTCTCCACGACGCGATGAGATTCATTCTCCATGTTAAACATTCAAGAATGATTATAAAGTATATATAATAAGTAATCATGAAATATATGACATAATAATTCTTCTAGATTTATGTATATATATATGTATTTCATCTACTTAATTTTATTCAATTCAATAAAGAAACGAAAACAGCGTTCATGCGTATGTATGGCCTACCGTCTCCATGAACGGTGTATTTATTTCCATTTATTATTCTATTATATATATGTATATTCTGAATATTTATTTTATATAAATAATGTTTTATATTATGGAATTAAGTAATCATGATCAACGTAATCATATTCAAAACACGGACGATAAATGAAATGATTTTACTCAAAACGCTGCTTTAACAAGAAATTTACAAAAGAATATGTAATATAAATTCTTAAGTGAATCATATATGATATCATAAATATTATTATGGTTCTATTTCAAGTTAATAATATGTTTAAACCCACTATACAGGAGTCACAGACACATAAGGAAGAAATTGGACATCAGGTAATGGCTAATTTTGCAAATCACATTTTTATCCGAGATTGCTTATTCGTAAGTATTTACTGGGGTTATTGCTATCATCCAGGTCCATGTTTTATAAAAGTTTTTTCATGTATGTTTAAACTCATTTTTACCCATTTTTGACTTTTACTGCATGGTATGTAAGGAATTATTTTTTTGTTTATCATATGAGGTACTTTTTGAATTTTCTGACAAAAGTATTAGAAGAATGTTATTTTTATCTTATACGACGTGAATGGATTTTTACGGTTTCATAACGCCTCATTTTCATGAAGCTTACTCTACATGATTTTATGACTATTTTCAACAAAATACTTTTATTTTAAATGTGCATGGAATATTGTGAAAAGAAAATGATTTTGAAGAAGAAAGGATATTTTCCTCAAGAATTCATATCAAATGTTTTATCAAAACCATTTTCCATCTAAAATGACATTATTTAATACATGGATGTTTCATTTTTAATGTATCTATGATTTACATGGTTTCACTTTTCTTTTGATGAAATGATATCCAATTTTTTATATGGATTATCTTATGTTGGGATGATGTTTATGAAACCCATTTTATTTTTTGGGTTATGATGAATGATTTAGGTTTATGTTGGGGAACACATAAGAATGATTTAATTATGAGATGGGTGGGACCTATATCTACCTAAAATGCATTGGGTAATGATTTATATCTCATGAGATAGACATGGCTAGAATGGTATGTTAATCCGGTTCAGTGTTACAGGACTGAAACGAGGAGTGAACTCGATTCAGAAAGGGACATTGTCCACTAAGATGGTCTTGGTAGCAATGCCTTGGCTTTAATGGAAATCATAACAAGTGATAAATAGTTTCCACAATTACTTGTTTTATTCCCATTCTATATTATCAGGTTTGATGTTCCATTATGATCTATGCCTTATGTACTTCCATGTTTTATCTCATTGCTCAAGATTTTCATGTTTAAACATTATGGACATGTTTTTATGTTCAAATGTATATGGTCTGTTTTATTTTATCCATGCTTAACCTTACTGAGAATTTGAGCTCACCCTTTATATGTTTTCTTTTCCCCAGGATTTAAAGAAAGGTTTTAGGTAAGAAAACCAAAAGGGAAAGATCTTTACGGGGGATGTTGAAGATCTGTCTCCACAATTAGAAGATTACATTCCAAGTTTCCAAAGACACTAAACTGTTACGGTCCTTGTGTGTCTGTTTTTGTTATATATTAAGAATTCTGCAAAACGTATTGTAATGTCCATGTAAGTCAAGCTTCGGGTCTCTACAATTATCTTTTATTTTGGCATCATTTTTTCATCACTTTTCCTTCCATAATTTGTTTAAGATTATTTTTAAAGTCTTGTGTTGTTAGATATTCACCTTGAAGAATGTTTATGTTTATTATATCATCCATTGTATTACATACCCTTAATGAGAATCTGAGATCACCCCTTTCTGATGATTAATTTTTTCAGGACATGAAAAGTTTTATTATGATTGACCTTGAAGGATAAACCTAGAGTTGTGGATGTTCTCAATAAATCTTATATGTCTTATTTCATTTCAAGTTGAAATATTAAAACTATGTATGTATCAGGTTTTCCAAAATACAAAACTACTCGTTCCTTCAAGATTTTTTATTTGTAATCATTCTAATGTATTAAAATAATGAACCAGCTCCATGAAACTAGGGTTAGGGCCTTACAGTCCCCTTAATAATCTTCAATTATAGAAAAACATGGTGTTTTATTTTAAAAAATTGTTCTCACAATTGAATTTGTAATAGTATAAAATGGTTTAATTTACTCTTAGATCATAAAAATCATACACCAGTTGATCAATATATTGTCAAATTATTTTTAGTGGTATTGATCATCAGATGATGTGGTAATGACATGGAACTAATATGACACATCAATCCAACATCCAGAATCTCACAAACAATTTCCCATATATCGGAAAAATATCACCTTCTCCAACAACAGGTACTATAGCTCCCAAGAATTGACCAAACATCAATCAATCCTACAAATCTTGTTTTATCATTGTTTTCAATGTTGTTTGTGCCATTGAAATCACCTCAACACGAATGTTCATAATGTTCCTTCAAAACCAGATTCTGGGTAACATGAATTTTCCATTCATCATAAAATCTAAATTTCTCCCCACCATTTTGTTTCAACCACATCAGATACCACTATTTTGATTCACTGGTCATAATGATAAAATAATGATGGAAGAAAATGGAAAGAGAAATTGTCTTTATTTCAACTTGGACAAAGATTAAAAAATCATCGATGCAGCTATCACACTATAAATAGATCTCTTAATTATATTCCATTAGATTTAATATATATCTTATCTTGAATTTGAAGGATATATATTTGATCTAGTAGGTTATTGTATAATTATCTCATGGAACCTCCTTATATAGGCATGATTTTAGGTGTCAAATTTGACACAACACCCCCACCAACCCCTAAAAATCAACAAATTCCATGGTGGGTGGAGTTTGTAAAAAACAACATAACATGGTGGATAGAAAAATCCATCATTTATGTGATGAGTATAACATGATTCCAAATTCAATATTATGAGACATATTTCATTGTGTCAGAAACATAAAATGACCCATCTTTCTTTGTGTGGTGTGGGAATAGTGGGGAGGGTGGAAAATAAACATTTTGAAATTTCCAACCACTTATTTGCTTAAAAATTGGAAAAGTAAATATTACGTGATAATTAAAAATGATTTAAATACCAACAAAGGACTTATGATATGTATTGATAGTCATAATTGTTCATCCGCTTCCTCCTCCTTCCTACATCACAAAAAAGATGGCATTAATTATAGTTCCTTTACTACTAGAGGAAGTTTAAACCGCAGGTAAATAGTTTAGATGCGGTTACCAAAACTGCTACATATTTCATGGTTGAAAGTCATTTCATGATATTTTTTCCTTTTAGTGGTATTTTCTATATGTGTTGTTTTTTGGAGGATTTTGTGGTGGTTTTAACTCTATTTTGCTGCATTTAAAAAAATAACCTGAAAATGAAATGGATACAATAAACATTACTACCATTAATATATGTAGTGTTGGTTGTGCTTAGTGGTGGTTAATAGAAATATCTAATAAATAGGATTGTCTATTATTTATTAAGTAGTGGTTTATAAAAACATCCACTAAATGTTTCTCTTAAAATATAATTTTCTAAAATATATTTAAAAAAATATATAATTAGAAACTATGATATGTAATAAACTAAAACATAAATACATATTACAGCTATAAAACACACATAAAAAATCCATAGTCATATATACTTCTATTCATTATCACTGTAATCTCAGTCACCATAAGCTCTATCAACTAATAACCTTAGTCAACCCATACCTCATTCATCAAAATATACATATATAATATGTGCAGCAAAACCCATGCCCAATATACACCCACCCCAAAATCTCTACTAAATCCATATTCCACTATATCACCTCATCAATAAGAACCTACCACGTGATATCAGGAACTAAAAAAAATATAAAAATTAATACCGAGCATAATAAAAAAGAATTACAATAGAATAATTGATAAAATATAAACATACCATGAAAACTATGAAATTTCTTGAATTTATTCAGAAGAATTTCAAGGATATGAATCGTCAACCACCTCAATAATACCGGAATTGACCACTAACAATAAAAACTAAAACATTTAAGAAAATAAATGTGAAAGAGAAAAGATACATAATATATTCAAAATTTTGCATATAAAGTTTAATATTTTTTAAACAAACATAATGTATTTTAATAGGAATATAATAATACATCATCAAAAACACTTTCAAAAAAATAAACCCAGCTATTTATGATACGATTCAACACTTGAAACTAAAAATTTATGAGTATATAACATTATAAATAATTTTTAATTTGATGTGTGGTGTGCGTGAAATTTAATGTATAAATTTTTTTTGTGTACATTAATATGATATCATGTTATATACTTCAAAAATAACTCAAGGGTTGTTTTCCTTTAATTTAAAATAAATATGAGGTCATTTGGTATAGTTTTGATAGTTAATTTTATATTTTAGTGTTCTAAATCAATATAAATGTGTTTATTGGAATGTTGGGAAAACTATAACTCATAATGTTGTTCTATTAGTTGCAACATTTTCAAAATAAATTTATGGTTATTTCCTTATAATTTAATAGAAATGTGTCATCATTTTTCATTTGTTGACCCCCCCCCCCCCAAATATGTTATTAAAGGCATTGGTACTATTAAAAACTATTTAAGGATTCATTCTAACTACACCACATAGAAGATTTCTATTTTTCTAATAAATTCAGGTAAAAACTAAATCTATAGTAGTTTTCCCAGGATTTCACATCAAACATTAGTCATTTTCTATAGTTTTGGAAATTACACACACATTTTTTTGTTTAAAAACTCTATAAATTTATTTATAGTAATCCCAAGAAAACCATAACTCAGAATGGAATTCCATCTATTCTAATATTTCAAAAATATATATAGAGTGTTTTTCCTTGGATTTTAGGGAAATTACACGTCGGTTTTTTTTGTTTTAGTCCCCCCGTCATATGTTTTTAAATACATTGGTACCCTTAAAAATAGTTTTCTAATTCATTCATTTCACACAACATGTAAGATAGATGTTTTTTTCAATTCATACACCTAAAAAATAAAACAACTGTGGTTTTCGAATTATTTTACATCAAATTAAGACACTGCATTTATGAATATGAAGATTTAAATGATATACATTTTTTAAAACACACACAGTGGTTTACATATAATCAAGTTTAAAGGATGGATTTTGAATTTCTGAACAAAATAAATGTTCATTTTTTAGTTTTAAAATTTTGATTTTGAATTTCCAAATATATCAAGATGTTGAATTCCATTTCGTCCAATGATTGTCTTATAGGTTCAAAATATCTAATAGGTAGGTACTAGATAGAATATATGTTATTTTATGATACTAATGGATATATGAAAACACCCATAAGCTATCCGATGTAATTCAGTAACATAAAAAATCTATTTTTCTAGACCTTGATGCCTTTATTATCCTCCAAATTGATCTATTTCACCCCCAATACATAAACAATGATCCCATATATTCAGAGTCTATAAATATAGTACTAAGGGAGTTTTCATGCATGTAGATACATTGATGATCATTCTAGAACTCTATTTTTCTACTTTAATTCATTATCAATGTCTCACTAGTCTTGTCTCACTCTTTCCCACCCATCTCTTGTTTTTTCTTACATAGAGGATCTTGACTGTACTTTATAAGGTTTGTATAATGTATATTTCTTATTTTTCTTTTTATGCGTTCTCACTACCATCGAGATTGATTTTTTGGGTGACCATTTCCATTTAGTTTGAGAGGATGGGGAAAAATACCATTAAAATTTTGGGGGTGGGGGTTGGGTTGTATCCATAATAACTATAATAAAAGATTTATCATTGGGCTTCCTTCTATAATCAAAAAAATTAACTGTCTTACTTGATGAAACTTCATTCATGGATACCGATAAACCCAAGGGTTTAACCAAAAATATTTTAAGGATATTTATTGGAGGAGACATAGTGATCCCTTTTAAGATTAGAACTCATATATAATATCAGGCCTTGTATTTTATTTATATTTATGTAGAACTAATTCATTTGTTTAATTTATTTTATTTGTAATTATTTATAATATAATTAAATGTTGTTGTTTTCTTAACATTAAATTCATTAATATCATCTATTCTAGATTTAATTAAAAAAAGGAAATTCACCGCTACATGTTGAATCATTACTCAGAACAACCCACCACATTGTTCCCCACTACATTTTCCAAGTAGGATTGAGTAAGGGAAATTATGTTAAAATAGTGTTAAATTTTTATATCTATTTAGAAATATACATATTAAAACTCCACAAACATAAGCTATTGATAATATAACTTATTAAGATAGTTCATGAATGATATAAAATCAAATAAGATGGTAGTAGAATAATTTCGAACAATACCACTTATAGGATACATCTTAACTATATTATTGAGGTGTCTACTAATGATATAAGAATACAACAGATGCTTTATCACACATATTTATAGTAATAATAATGATTTTTAAAATTATATTTGTAAATTGGGAGTGATTATAAAAATTATTTCATAATTCACATCCTTTAGATTCAGATTGTAGGAGATGATTCCCATAATATAGTTTTCATACAACTAGAGGAATCAACAATGATATATCCATGCATATTTTTGAAATATCAAGTAATTTAAATAGATCCAATTTACTTCCTCATAGACATTCTTATTCCACACATTAATGATGATAAAACCCCATAAATTTTTGTAATTCCATTTTTTCTATAGTGAGATCCATGATTGACATATGTAATGCCTTATCCTGAATCACTACTAAGACGGTGGTAGGACAAGGGGTCACATGGCCACAAGCATGCCCCGTTGTATGCTGGGGGATACCAACTAGTAGTTATGGTTTATTGATGGTACAGTTGTGATAAAATACCCTCTACATAAGAATCTCTTAGTGTAATAATAATATTAAAACAATAAACTAAAAAGGAAGAAGTAATAATAATGAAAATTTGTACAAGAATAATATAATATCTGATTAAAAAATCACCAATGTCGATTATATGTAATGTTTTGTGTAATTTAAGGTGTTACTTAAATTTTCATGTAGGAAAAAAATAACAAAATAAAATAAGCAACCCAATAGTCAACTCCTCGATCATCCTGAGCAATATCCCAGTACTATTCTCCCTACCTCCCATGTACACAACACATCCAAAGTAATGAATCCAAACACTTTTGATCTTGAATAAATATTTGAGTTCCAAATAGACCAATAGTAGGGTGTGATATATAAATTTCAGTAATATGGAACCCAGGTAGTTTATCCAAATCATTTTGTGCAGTTAATAATAAATTACATTTTTTTATAGATCATAATTTCAAAGTGATAACAAATTAAAATATTGAAACATGGTACATGTTCCAAAACGGAATCATGTACCATACTTCCTACTTCTGCTTAATCTAGATATACATGTATGTTGGTAGATCCTTTTACATTAGTAATGATCACCCAAATGGGTTAAATATTCATTTTCAAAGGATGAATCACTCAGAATATACCATAAACAAATGGCATATGCCCTTAGGCTAACCAAAACTTCACCCTCGAGTATATCTAGAATATATCCTACATGCTATCCAAAATATCTCCCCCAGGAATGACTAGAATCTCACCCTTATACATCATGTGTCTATTTATATACACCTCATGTATCTGACATAATCATTTACACTTCCCATAGGCTTTTAGTACTAGTGATTCTATCCCTCATGTAGTAAAAAAGCAAGAACCAAGCCCTTGTGCATCTACAATAATCATGATTCCTCATAAATCCCATATATTACACTGATCTCGGTCATTAAGTACCTATTACATTCTATTATGTGGTAGAAAAAAACATGCAACAAGACCTCAGGCATCCACATTATACATGAGTCATATCCATTCAAACTCTAATTTCCAAAATTATCAATCCCTTAGGTATCAATCACGTTGATATCACATAATCTCTAAAGATAAGTAAGAAAAACACACAAGACTAGTGAAAAACATACAATATTTATCATAATTATATATAATAATCAATTTTTAAAAAATACCATCTTCCAACCAAATACTTTCATTAATCTATGTTCTTAATTATCTTCATAATTATATTATTTTTTAAATTAAATCAATTATTCTATATGATTTTTGATATATTAATTGAAAAGGTTAGCCAATTTTTTTTCTATTATAAGAAATAAAAAAATTTGTTTTTATGCCAATCCTAAAGTATAAGCTAGAAATAAAAATATTTAACAAATTTATTATAAAAATTTAATGAAAGATAGAAGAAGTCTTAATAAGGTCTATGTTGGCGCACCCATCTGGTGGCTTAAGGACTGAGTCTCCACACCTATAGACCCAATGGGATCCCAAGGTAGTTTAAAATGAATGATTGACATTTAATAGGGATTATTTAACTTATTAGGTCGCATTAGAAATGTATTGACATGATAAAATATATTGAATATACTATAAATAATCAAATCATGAAAAAATGGTTTTGGTATATATTACTCGCATCAATTCCTTTCAAGTCTTGAAACCACTGTGAAGCATGTTTTCAAATATATTCAAGTCATATCATTGAAACATTTTATATAAAGAAAATACTTATTTAATTATAATAATAGGCTTGGTCATACCACTCTAATAAGTTCCATTTATTTTAATTCTTTTAAGACATTGAGTTGAGGCATAAAAATCCTTGAACATGTTAATGAAGTCAAGGAATAACATTTGAACATTTAAATATGTCATGACATCATTTCAAGCCATTTAGTTATATAGGTCATGGAGAAAAAGAATAAATAATCACTAATGCAATCAGGCCATGATTGAATAACTACACATAAATATGGTTAAGCAAGATAAAAACAATAAATCATCACTGGGATTATATAATGATGTTGCACCTATATTAAAAGGGTTTTCTAATAATACGATGACATTTTTTATCAATCAAATCATTTAAATAATTTCATTGAGGATCATAATTCAGTTAAATTATAATATATTCTAGAAAATAAATAGTACTAATTAAATTATATGAAATGACAATGGCAATAAATTAATGCATTATTAAATATAAGGGGTAAGGGAATGGTTTCATACCTCAATGAAGAAATAATCTGAAAACTCATCACTTTACTCTTTGATGAAGATCACTCTTTTCTTTCATGCACATAAATTTCTAAATATATATCCATTAATCCAATGTACATATTCCCTTCTCTATAATGGAATATGTATAAGGAATATATATTTATATATATATATATGAGTTCCAATGTACATGAGTGTAAGCCTTCAAGGAGTCACCAAACGTTCTTGAAAAGTTGAAGTCAAGCCAAAACCCTCACTACAAGACCATTTCACTTATAGAAATAATAATATGAATTAAGAAAATATGAAGCCCCAAAAAACAAGTAGTTTAACAATGATGAATGTTGGAAAACCTTACCCTAAATTGATGGCACTAAAACAAATCAAACAAATCTACTTCACCTTTTGCGTTAGATGCCGAAATACGAATAACAATGTTTTGAGAGACACTTCGCACAACCTATCAATGATGGAAAAAAATGAAATTCCCTATTAAACCATTAATAGGGTTCTTCTGAATATGAGGAGTGATGTATCAATTAAAAAAACTCCACATCGATAAAGGGGGAACAAGGGGATAGTCTTACCTAAAGACATCAACCATGAATATCCTTGAGATTCGGTTGATAACATTGTGGAAGGAGGGAGCCAATAAGGGGGGTGTCATGTTCCTAGAGTGGAGAAGTGGGTGTTGCGTTCAAGGTAAGGATAACCCCCTTTGGATTCACTCTTTTTTCTTTAAAATCAATACTCAATAATAATAATAATAATAATAATCATCATCATCATCATTATCATCATAAATATTAATAATATTATTATTATAAGTATTATTATTATTTAATTTATTATTTTTTATTTTTCATTTATATTCATTTAATTTACTTTCCATTAAAATTTTAATTAATTAATTAATTTTATAAAAATAAACACACCTAGTGGTTTTCTATTAAGGTATGCATGGTTTAAAACTAACTATGAGCCCCTTCCAGCACCTCCTGATAAGAGGTTTCTGATCCCAACACTCTGAAAACATGAAAGAATACCCCAAGAACCCCCACTAATAGTTCCTTGATGCACATCCAAAAAACCACATTGAAGTATTAAATCTCTCAAAATAATGTTATTAAAACACGATTTAAAAAATTCCCACCCCGTAAATTAAAAAATTAAAATTTCTTTGGATTTTTTTCTAGTTTAAAATATAGGTTATTATAGCCTCTCCACTTTTGAACTTATTTTCCTATAGAAGCCTTCAGGAACAAAAAAACCATACCATACAATCATAGGTCAGGAAAATTCATTCAAATGGAAGTGTTCTGTTTGAAAACTCCCAACGACCATTTAATTATTGATTTGGAATGCAGCACTTAAGCTATTAAGATTTTATTCAACCCTCATTTTTCAACTGAAAAATTGAAATAGAACTTATCTGATACAGATTAGTTATAAAAATGACCATGTCGTCGTTTCATGAAACAACTAACTATTGGTGCTCCCCACCATAGGAATCAATCATTAATCGGGATTCAATTGTGAGCTATGACACCTCCACTATCAAAATGTCTTATAATGAACTCCTCATGCTTTCAATAAATGATCATGTATGATTTTGAAACTATAATATGGTCAATTCCCTACTAACTATAATTAATAAGTCTGATCTAGCTCCTCATGAATATCTCTGGACGATATAAACATCACTCATCTCACCTGATGACATTCCAGAAATGGTACACCATTGACTTCTCCATTGAACAATAGTTGAATCTAGTCGATTCACTCCCTCTAACCATTAAATTAAATCCTTTACATAGATTGAAAACATTTTAAAAGATGAATTGTGATTCCTTCTTCCATGGTATATCACATTCACAATCAACATGTCCATCAAAGTTCATACCAAACATCTGGTGACATAGCATTATTTAAGAATCACTAATACTAAAAATATTTCTAAGAAAAAAATAGATTAAAATTAATTTATTGAATGGAAATTACCCATGATTTTCCATACTCCATGACTATGAGTGATACATTGGTAAAAAGGTAATACATCCACATCAGAACATTGAATGTGCTGAGAGCCTCATCGGTCTAGCAGTCAAGTCAAAATAAATACATGGGGTACAAGAGTTTGTATAAGGAATTCCTACACAATAATCCATTGGCCACTCTTGACTAACAAATTATTTGTAAGAACCATTCATTCAACATAAAACACAAAAAGACCACTTAAACATACCAAATTTTTAACTATAGTGTGGCGTAAGGCAAATACTCTCGTATTATATCAAGAATGAAATCAAGATAGGGGACATGATTTTCTCTAGAGGAAGGGTAAAATATGTGGAATTTAATGATTTACATACGGAAAATGGATGAACCACAATTCCTCGATACCTTAGAAGATACTCAGCTTCACCTACTGACACACCATCATTAACAGATCACTGAGACTTTACTATCTGAGGAATCACAAGATCATTATTCATTAACAACTGAATTCCACCCATGTACAAAGACTTTTATCAAAGGATTCATACACCACCAACCTCACCAATGGTTTTTTACCAACAAATCACTAAAAATATTTAAATTTCACAAGCCTCACGAGCATTTAAGAAAGCCTGACCATTCTTCAATAGTCCTATTTGGTTGTGTTCCTTATACATTAAAGGAAATGTATTTAATAAAACTTGGATAAAACTCCATGCCATAAGAGTTTCTTAATAATAAAATAAGGGAGACAGACCAGCCGCTTATAAGCATTGTAGATCTGATTCTACTTAAACACAATATTGATACTTACCTGAGTCACCCTCAAAAACATCAAAGCATTTGGAATGAAAAAAACAAATCGACTAGAATGTTAAAATAACAATGTCCATGAAAGTCATTCTATGAGTTGGGATGATCCTGATTAATTTAATCCCAGGTCACTCTTCTCAAGAGATTATGTGAGATATGACTCAACAATACAAGCCTCACTGATTCCTTCAAACTCAACCAGTTCATTTCATCATTTAACTCTTAACGGTCACTGAATATGTCAATTCAAACAACCCTAAGGTTTCAGAAGAAAATGGAATATCACAACTATTATTCATAGTATTTTTTTTCTATTCATTCATGTATATGACGCCCATATAATATATTTATCCTAATGTCATACTGCCCAAACGATTTTGAAATAACTAGTGACCTCTCGTGCCTCCCCATGAATAAGCAAAGGGTTAAAAAACATGAAAAATGGCCAACCATACCCAAGGAATGTCTTACTAGATGAAAAATTGATTTTCTAGAGGCCCATTCCCATAACAAAGGAAAAGGGAAACATTAAGACCCTTTTGAACAAGGGTTTTATTTAGAGTCTAAACATTCTACAAGGGATAAAGACACCAGAACAACACCAAACATCCTAAAGATCACAATATTTAGCATAGAAGTTAACATTAAGGGTGTTACCCACCATGGGCTACCACCTTATGAAATCATAAATATTCAACCCATAATGGGGTCATTCCAAATATAAAATTCATTAGGATCAAAATTCAACCCTTAAATACATGTCTAAATGTGTGGAATTCAAAAAAAACACATATTTTCTTATTCCCAAAAAAACTAAATGTAAATGATACAATACCCTTCCACAAGGGTTCAAACAAAGGGTTCCTATATAGGTTCCATTTTCTTTTCTTTTCATTAATTCACATTTTAATCTTTAAACATTTATATTTTTTAACTAACACATCAATGAAAAAAATTACAGATTCAAAAAAAATTAAAACATTTTAAACTTCTTGAAATTATGTCATGATTAGGAAATTTATCAAAATATATTTTTTAATAGATAAGGAAACCTATGAGGGTCCAATAATCTATCCTGGTCTAATAAAAAATTAACCCAATAATAGTTTTTTACCCATTGATATTTAAAACACCCATTAAGGGTTATCTCATAAGAACCATGCCCCCAACTGAACTAATTGGGTCCAATTGAGAATTTAGATGGTTATAAATTTCATTAAAATTTATACATTAATATACATTAAATTTAAAACCATTTCATAAAACAAAATAGTTATATAAAATATTTGGATTATATGGGTTATCATTCCCTATCCTATAAAGCACAAATACAATTCAATAATCGAAATCTAAATCCCATTTATTCACAACCCATAAATAACTATCCCATGAAGCCAATTATACATTAAAAACAAACTATCATGTTATCACAAGTATTAAACAATGAAAAACATTATATAAACATAGAATAATGGAATATAAAAAGAAAATTCATGCTAAAAAGTATAGAAACATGGAATATAAATAGATAATAATGTTATACAATCAAGAGTGGAATAACACTCAAGGAACCAAAATCAAATCAGTAAGTAGCCGACACATGCAATGGCATGACCTAGAATATTCATGGCATGTTAATTGTTTATGTTTCTAATATGATGCATGTAATGTTTCATCCATTCGGTACTGGGCCAATGGAAAAAATCCACAAAATTCCATAAATTCATAATAAGTTGAAATTACACCAGTCACTCAAGGTGAAATCATAACAACTGTAATAGGAGACAACATGAACATTAATCCCAACATAGGAAACATGGTAATTTCCCCATACATTGGGTCTTAATCCCCATGAATGACTATTTATTAAGATCAAACACATTACTAGTATCTTATATACTTTCCCAAAATTGTAAGCCTAAGGAAAAATTGCTAGGATACCACACTGTAAGGTATCGGACTGACTCACTACAAAGAAGGGGGATAGATAGATGGGTCAAATGTCCTTAAGTGTGCCTCTCCATACACTAGAGGCTATTAACAAGCATTTAGGGTCTGTTGATTGTATGGTGGGAAGACTATACCCTCTAGACCAGTGTCTCAAAAATATAAAAAAATATTAAAATAAGAAAAAGTAGTATCCAAAGAAGTATATATAGGGACTACAAGAAGAAGAATAATATAAAATCTGAATAAAAATAGAATGTCCAACACCAATTCCATATAATTATACATGTAATGTCATGTGTCACTATAAGGTATTATTAGTAAAAATTACCCCAATTGTCAACTCCTCAAGCCTCCTAAGGAAATTCCTAGTCATGTGCTCCCTAGTTTCAATGTACCTAGTATAGCACTAGTAATGAATCCAATGAAATGTGGGTAAGAATATATACATTAGTTTCAAATAGTGCACTAGCATGGTGTGAGATATAAATCACAATAAGCTGGAACCCATAGAGTCTAGGAAAATACATTTCAACCAATTAATAATACATGATAGTGTACCACATAGAGTAAATGCAATGTGATAACAAATTAGATAATATCCACATGGATCAGGTTACTAAACAGACACTTTTAAAATACCACCTTCATTGGCCTAATCCAAATATATATTTCGATGGGTAGATCCTCCTAGATCATGAAGGACCTAAATTGGTGGCTAAATATTCAGCTGTGGATGAATCACTCAGAATATACCATAAACATACATCCTCTTCCCTCTCGATAACCAAAACCTCTTTCTGAGGCATAATTAGAATCTCTCTCTCAGGCTATCCAAAATCTCACCCTCAGGCATAAATATAGTCTATCCCATTGGAATCATGTTATTGTGAATCTAATCCTCGAGTATGTGACGTAATCATATAATATTTCCTTTAGAATTTAGAACTACTTCACCAAACCCTCAGGTGATATGAAAACATGCACCAATACCTCAGGCATCAGCAATAATCATGAGTCCTTGGACATCCCATATAATCAAAAAAAATTCATCTGGCATCAAGTACATATTCCATTCCATCATGTGGTACTAAAAAACATGCACAAATCCATCAATAATCTACATTAAACATGAGTTTTATCTAAACAAACTGGACCTTCCAAATAGTATCAAACCCACGTGTATCAATCATGTCGATTTCACATAAGCTCAAAAAAATAACCTATCAAAACTCACAAGTGTAATATCAAACATGCTATATTTTTAATCGTAATAAAAAATGATAAATTTAAAAAAATTACCATCTTTCAACCATATCAATTCATTAATAAAATTTAGATATTTTCATCCTAATTACAAAAATCATGTTTATTTAAATTAATTTGGTCTTATGGTTTTTAATATATAATTTAACCAGTTTAGACAATGTTATTTAATCATAAGAAATCGCACAATTTGTTGTATTCCAATCCATCAATCAAATAATTTATCCATTTTATTATAAGGCTTTAAATAGAAATAGATCGAGTCTTAATAAAGTTGAAGATGGAACATTGATTGGGTAGTTGAAGGTCGGAGTCTCCACGCAAATAGACCCAATGGGATCCAAGGGACAGTTTAAAATGAATGATTATCATTTAATAGATACTAGAAAACTTATTTGGACTAGTGTGTGGTGTGCCTTCATGATCAAATATATATAATATCTCATAAATAATAAAATCATGGAAAAAAGGGTTTAGGTTTAGGCCACCCACATCATTTCCTTTCGAGGAATGAAACATCAATGAGGCATTTCCTTGAATTTTTCAAGTCGTATCATTGAAACGTTTTACATATAAATGATTATTTATTTATAACAAGAGTCATGGTCATGCCACCCTAATAATTTCAATTTAAATAAATTCATTTATGACTTCATGTTGATGCATAACAACCCAACTAAAACTGTTAATCAAGACAATATATAACATTTAAACATTTAAATAACAACTTCCATCATGTAAAGCCATGTAAGTATACAAGTCAAGTCAAATAATTATACAAGTCAAGTAAGAAAACATAAATAAGTACCAAATCCATAATCCCAAGCATTAATAACTACCAACAAATATGGATTATCAAAATAGAAATCATAAATCATCACAAAGAGTTTTTGATGATAGAACCCCTCCATTGAAGGTGTTTTTTTATAGAATAATGAATTTGTTTATCAATCAAATTATTTTTCAGAACTAGACATTTCATTAAAAGATCATCATTCAATTAATGAATCATTTACTCTAAAAAATAAATAACACTAATTAATGTCTAATAAAGGTGTAAAGTCAATAATTTAAGGAATTATTAAATTTATGGGGAAGCGGAATGGGATCCTACCTCAAAGAGGAACCATGTCAAACACTTGGCATTTCACACTTTTTTGAATATCACTCCACACATGCACTCACAATAGTCTTATATATATGTACTTCATTAATAAAATTTACATATTCCCCTCACCATCAGGTAATATGTACATGGAATATATTTATATACCTACATTTTTACATGAGTGAAAGCCTTCAAGGAGTCACAAAAGGATCTTGAAGTGATAAAGAAAACCTAAACTCATTGTGGTGAGGAAAACACACTTACAGAAAAATACTAGAAAATTATAATCTACGAATTCCACAAAAAAATAAATAGTGTGATATTGAAGAATGAAGGAAAAACATACCTCAATTCGATGGTGGTGAAACAAATTGAACCAATATTCTTCTCCTTTGGAAGAGGATGCTGAAATACAAATAAGGGAGTCCTGAGAGACCCTTCTGTAGAACCCCGGGACACCCTGAGAGGGGAGTGGTGAATCAGGGTGTCATATTTTTATTCTTAAAGTTGTGGATCTTGTTCCCAAGTTGGTAAGAACTACATAAACATGTACGATGGATATGATCAGCAATGAAACATTCACATGCAAATAGATAACACCGCAATTTTACTTGGTTCACCACTAAGGGCTACGTCCAAGGAGCATATGCCGAAAAGTTTCCGGTCGTACCAAATTCCACTAATATTCACTAGTTTTGGATTACAATGGTTCAGGAACAGTCACTTTGTCCCAGGCTCACTGCCTTTACAAAAGGTTCAGGGATAGCTCATTGCGTCCCTCGGGACACTACCGTTGACTCCCCCTGGCTCACTACTGTTGGTGAAGTTCCTCTCAGTTTATTGATGTGAAGGTATCTTCAACAGATTTGCATTGAAGTATTTGTCTCCTATTCCGCATGAGACCTTGCTTGCATCAGAGTTTTGAGTTGATGCTCTTTTGTATTCAACCTTCTACATTAGTGCAATTACTGAAGGCACTATATCTTCTTCTTCTCTTCCATTGATTCTCAATACTAAGACTTCACTGTATTGATATATTCCCCTATTTCTGTGCAAATCAGAGTTTAGTTGCATGAACCGTTCTTCTTCTCTTCACAAAGAATAATGAGGATGTTAAACATCAGTCATGTGTGTACGGTACTACTTCTCTTCATAAAACCAAACTGCTCACTGTTCTTCCGTCTTTGTAAATGAATACATCATTTGTTGCACCGAAGGTATCGGGCAATCTTACGACTTTCGTGCAGCTCCACGAAGATTGGAAAGCTCTAACAACACCTGGTGCTCTTCTCCAAGCCTAGTGTGCAAGTCCAATATGGCGCGCAAGTCTACCTTGGGGTGCAAGCATCGGCGTGCAAGTCACAACTGGTGCTCAAGTCTACCTCAGACACTTGTGCGACATGACCTTTTTCTACCCAAAACATGCTCGACTCACTTATTTTTACACCCAAACTAATATTGGCGTGCAACTAAAACCTGGCGCACAACTTCCACTTGCACGACACATCACCACTTGCGCAACCACCACACATGTGCGACGGGAGCTCTAAATCTTAAAAGTGTTGAACTCTGTGGGAAATGAGGAGGGGTGGTCCAATATTTATTGGCAACTTGACCAACCTACATGATGGCGCACAATTCAACCATTGGTGCGCAAGTCTCGGCACGTAGGTCTCTTCCCCTACTATTCACTTGCATGACCAACTTCCAAACATTCGCGAACAACATTCTTTTGCCAAATTTTGATCTTCTGATCTCGAAAAACCGTAGGCGTGCAAGTTATAAAGCATCCAAGGCATCGGTACGCAATTCTCTTCTCGACGCGTAAGTCACCTACGCGACCTCACCAAAACATGCGCGAAATTTATCCCTTTTCCATATTTTGATGATCTGATCTTCATAAAAATATTGTGCACAAGTTTCCTGTCCTCCAAGACCTCGGTGCTCAAGTCCCTTTGCCAAAAACACTTTTCTTTATTTGTCGATTTTCAGGCCCAAAAATTTGGCAAACATTGGGAAACAGCGCCACCTTATATATTCTCTTTTTTTCCACCTCTAGATCATCTATTCCTTTGTTAGTGTTCCTTGAATAAAACATAGATCATTATCCACAGTCCATGAACTCGACATGCCACCGTGGAATCTCCTTTTTCAACAAATTTGTATGTCGTTTTTTGCTTTGTCAACAAGCACGATCACCTCAACAACACTTCTTCTTGGTGATCTGTATCCTTCAGCAACTCTTATGCATTTATCACAAACTCCAATATGGTGATATGTAATCTTTGAATACATAGCTTTAGCATCATCATCTTCTATGACAATGTGATGTGCATGGAGATCTCAGAATTCAAATCATTTACACATTTTCTTCTTCATCAACCGTCATGATCTACTTCATACAAACCATATGATTAAATTCGTCAAGAAGTCTCTTGCTGGTTCTCATGAAATCATGAGTAATTGCATGGTCTTCATCAAAACTCATGGTTCTAATTCAATAAGGAGGAATTTCATGGACTTCATCCAAAAACCCCATTCTTCTTTAATCATCCTCAGATGGATTACACATCACATTCTTCATTGTTGTAAACAATGTATCACCTTTGACACATGTTCTTTGAACTTATGATCAGTACAACAATCGTCTGAATTATCATTCCTCCACTTCATTGGAGTACTTCTTGATCTCCTTCATTTTGATCTTCCATTCCTCCATTTCATTGGAGTACTTCATGATCTCCTTCAGTTTGATCTTCCATTCCTTAATTTCATTAGAGTACTTCTTGATCTCCTTCATTTTGATATTCATTGACATCTATTGACAACAAATACAACCTTATACACAAAGTGGTTCCAACACCTTCGCACAAACTAACATCAGCGTAATAACATAAATTCAATATTAAATTATACCTAGTGTTCGACCAAACACCAAGGGTGATGGAAGAGGTGAAAAAACCCCATCTAGGAACAAAGAAAGAGGAGATAGGATTACTTCAATACATCAACCATGAATCTCTATGAGATCTAGGTGAAATCATTGCAGAAAGAGGGAGCTATAAGGGGTGGTGCATCATGTTCCTTGAGAGGGGAAGGGGTCATCATGCACTGGGTAATGGGAACCACCATTGGTTTCCTATTTTTTTTAAATCATATATCTAATAATAATAATAATCATCTTCATCATCATCATAATCATCATAAATGATAATAATAATATTAATATTATTATTATAATTTAATCATTTCATTATTTTTATATCCAAATATATCTTCATTTAATTTATTTTACTTTTACATTTTAATTTAATATATTTATTTCTCAAAAAGAAACACACTGCACATTTTACTATTGAAAGCCGCATGGTTTCAAATGAACTGTGTTCCCTTTCTAGCAAATCCTAACTTGAGGTTTTAGATTCTGAAACTTCCAAAATATGATATAACACCATGGTCACCCCATGATGTTTTAACCACATCCAAAAATGACAGATTTATGTGATCCAACTCTCATAATTAAGTTCAAAAACACAGTTTGAAAAAAATCTACTCCTGTGAATAAAAAAAAATATTTTGATTTTTTTGGTTAAAAACATGTGTTGTTACACCACCCATAATGTAGAGTTAATTTTAAGAGTTGGTGGTGAGAAAGTTAAGTTTATCATCCACTGATCAATGAAAAATTTGGTTGAGAACTGGGTGACCAATGTAAGGATAGTAAGGTATAATTTTTGTATTCTAATTTTATTTGGAAAAGAAATGATAGATTAATTGATGAGGAAAAAAGGTTGGAAAGTGGAAAAGAAGGAGGAAAAGTATCTGGAAAATAGTGAGGATAGTATAGATACATCTGAACAAGAAAAATTCTGGAAGGATCAAAAGTGTGGGTAGTCAATGAACATCCCTTAAATTTTTAAAAATATGAAAAAGAACAATGGATTATGACTATAAAGGTGGATATGTTGTTAACTTAATGAAGGGTGAGGGTAATTTTAGAAAAAGGAAGATTTCACATCTATATGGAGGAATACATACTTCTATTGTGCATAGATATATATCCGGTAATGTATTTCTTGAACACTGTCACTTGAATTAAATGAGGTAAGTTATATCATAACAACCATAATAAATTTAATTCAATGAGCCAACCCACATTTTTCTATTAGGATTGCAGTAGTTAATTATTAATGTTTTTATGATGTAGTTTATGACATTTCATGGCCCCAAAATATTTTTTAGATTATCTATAAATGGATTTGGATCTTTCACTCATAATTGTTTATTTTTAGGACCATTATTATCAAAGGAACAATAAATATAATGCCTCAAACCAGATTTCTATATGAATAGTAGCTAGACCAGTTCACTACAAGTCATCAGGTGTGCCTCACCATAAGTTAGAGGCTACTAACAATAAGTTCAGTCAAGTTAAATAAAACGAGGACACTATTCCCCCTGTATCAAAGTGATTAATAATAATAAAAAATTAAAACTCTCATAAATCATAATAAATTGAATGAGGAAGTGATAAATTTAAACAAGATACATAATAAATGAAATGTAGTACTATCTCCAATATCCATACCCAAAATACATCGACCTACCATTATGATGGTTACAAATGGAAACTAGTAAAAAAGAAGTAAAATACATTTGATCCATAGTTTTTCTGAGACATACAACATTTGAGTATCATTATATCATTTAAGACATCCTTCTCAGCCATTCCAAACTTGAACCCCAATAATAACTCTATCTATACCTTTAATACCCATGTGAGAGCTATCTGAATTCAAATGTCTGTCATCATTGTGCCATACCCTATTGAACATAAATAGTAGTTGGATTTCTATAGTGACACCTGTAATCATCAAAAAATATTACATAAACTCTCACCCCATATTAGGTAGTAATTGGGGTACTCACTGGGGTTCCATAAGTCTCTGAATAGAAAATGAATCCACACATGGGTTCTCGATCTCAACTAATTTTTTGGGTCAACAATGGATTCCCAAAATATATTGCATCCTTCTACTTCATTTTCATAGTCGAATTTCCTAGACTGTAATATGTGGTATGTCACATGGTCAATCATAAAGGATATGTTCTATGACCCATCTCATTCATCAAGGTCTAACTAGGTTGGTCTACTCACCAAAATCATCACCAAGAAACAATGATATATAATCCCATTATAACCTATCTTAAGGGTTCTTAAAAAGACTATTGGGGCCGTTGGTATCATGTCACAACATAAATTCCAAGGTATTTGACCAGAAGATCGTACTCAAGGGATACTAGTTCATAATAATTTAATTCAACAAAATAACACCCATCATGGGTGATCAATGTTCCTCAAGTCAAGGATATTCCCATCTATTGTTAAAGTTTTCTATTTCCATTCAGGGACTGACATATAATATAAGCTTATTCACTTAGCTCAATGAATCCACTTTCTAAATCATTCATGTTTACATATTTAATTCAATTAGAATATTTTAAATTTATTGTATGGAAACATATAAATTGGTGGTTCACCCACCACATTACATATATCAAAAACATTACAACCATAGGGCTAGTGAACAACTCCACCTACCTCAAAATAAAGTTAATCCTCTTTCAAATTTAACTTATAATCTTTATTGAGGATCCCCAAGGTCCATCGAGATAAATCAAACCCATGGAACCCACCTAGTCTAATATCTCAAACCAAAGGAACCATAAAAATTAATTATAATTAAATTATAAATATTTAAAAAATATAAAATATCAATTTACTAGGGAATAACCATTGTATCCTCACTGTGTCATCATTCCACACTCTAACCAATCCCTATATCTCATGGGAGGTCTACTATGGACATCTAATAAAAACATGTCCAAATCCTTATGCATTGGACCCAATTCCAAAAAAAGATTTAATTTACATGTAAACCTTGAATAATTTTTTTTGATGTACATACATATTGTGATTTGATGAGAACCCATGCCTTAACACCATCATGGGACCAAATATTTCTATGATTAATGTAATCCCCATAAGAATAATTAAATTAAGACAAATTCTTTTGGAATTTCCAATGAGAACATAATCCAGAGAAGTGAAAAATTAGAATAGTTTAAGATGAGATTTATGGATTAACAAAATGGCCAACACATACCATAAATCACCTAAAAACACTCACTCAGACACCCCTCTTAGGTTTAATGTAGAGGAGGAGATGGTATGGATGTCTGGCTTGTATAGGGCCATGGGACATTATAATAGAGTATTATCCTTTATACAATCAATTGGGGTAAATAATAGTTTTTTCTTTTAATTACTTGTATTCATGGTTTTTCTACATAGTTTAACAAACTATTATTAAAAAATGAAAAACACTCTATCCAAGAACATCACTTTTGCACAGTCGGGCCGCACAATTTATCATACTATGAACCAATAGTTCAATTTTTTTTTTCTCCCAGACTGCAACGTTTCACATGGTTTTCCTAAAACTGTGTGAAAATAATGCACCGTGCCTCCATCCCAATCCTAGATGAACTCTCTACTCTATGCTATTCCAGTTTTCATATAATCAATGTTCAAACCATGTGAGGAAAACATTAACTATATAAATTTATCATAAATCATTCCCATTATCAGGGTGTCACATTCTTTCTCTTAAAATAGGCACATCACATTTTGATTCCTTCTAAGAAACATCCACAAATTCTCGAACACAAATACAACATCCTATGACTCTCCCTAACACCATGAGAAAATCATAAAAATCATCATTTTTTTAATAATAAAATTAAAATATTCAAACTCCCATAATTCCATTTTCAATATCTAATCAAAATTCAACTCTCCCACAAATTCATTATTCAAATTCCTCCAAAATTCCCAAACAATCCTATACACAAGGGATATTATATGCATCCTACCATAACACTTCTTACTCATATATATTCATTTTTTCCCAATTCTTGATCCTAACCGATGATATTCACTAATTCACATCCAAACCATTATGCATTACTCTTGAAAACCAAATGAGCATCCAATACACAGTTCCAATAACATAGAACCAAACTTATTAAATGTTGATCTATCGTATTTCACCATCATGAAACTAATTTCTTTCACAAAAATATTATTATATCTTGATACACCTAATTTTTTCTCATTTTATAGACCACATTGATTATTGTCCTCCCCTTAATAGGAATTTTTTATCGAAGTGAAACTCATGAATCCCAAAAATGTGCATTGTGAAATATCAAACTCCCCAAAATTGACAATAAATTTTATCATTGATTAGATGTTTATATTGACATAAAATTATCATTTCTAATCCAAAATGGATGTACCTCCACTATTCAAGTATAACATGATGATTTAGGATTTCTCTAAACACATCACATTAAACACATAAAATTGAAATTCCATATCCAAAATGATGCACCTGATATAATTTCCAGCCCACCACATCTGATTATACACTGAATTATTGGTCAGACCCCCTCATGCTAACTTTTTTCAATGATACTCAATTACTCCCTCCAAAGTAAAATAAAAACACATGACCACATTTAGATCAATAAATACCTTCACAAGACAGATGTTTACACTCATACTCAATCCACTGTGTAAGATAAATATATATTTGTCACTCGCTTGGTCCTAGGAATCCCATTTCCATCAAACCCATCCACTATTTGTCTCTAAATATCATGAATCAACCTTATAATGTTTTATCCCTTATAGGTGATAGGACACTCCGCTTTATAATAGTTCCCTTATCATTGATTCACATTTTCATAACCCAATCACCATGGCTCATCCTTGTACAGTCCCAAAACATGATGAATATACTTGACCAAACCCTCTCTCATGATATATATCACGAGATCAATCATCTCCCATTCTAGGATTCTTGGAAATGCCCCAATGACATTTTGAATGATAAAATATGTTTACAATGTTTCCCCTTACTTGGAGGTAAATTCACAAATCATCACTTAATCCTATATCCATTATTATCACAAATAAATCTTCAAGACTCTTTATCCCTTAGATTTCACATTACTTCTCACTGATTTATTATTTAAACATGAATAATGTAAAAATTCTGAGTACCATTACTAATATTTTTTACATCATGGGTGTATAATCTCATATCACTCAACCCAAACTATGATCCCAAGATTCATATCTTTCATCAACTAGGATCATGCTCCTAAAAACAATAAGCATTCCCTCCAACATTTCAGAATCATGAAAAATAATCACCCCTATACTATTTTTTAACAACCAACATCCCTCAAATAGTGAGGAACAATCACAAAATCATCCACCAACCAGTTTTTTCCCAGAAAAAGCATTCTTCTATTATCTAATGTTTACCCAATTATAAATTCATCAACAATACAAAATTAAATTAATAATACTAATCCTTCCATATAAAATAATAATTGATACCAATATTAATATAAACCATTACGTTATCCACAAAATTTTTTTCCCAATTCATCTATATGCTTATACAACATCCCAATATCACCTTTTGTGCATTGATCCCAAATTCAAGGATCTACCCATGATTATTCACTCAAGGTAACCTATAAACATAGTCCAAACCCTTAAAAAAATTTCCCTCGGTTGACTTAGGGATCTAAATCACTAGAAATATTGTATTTAAAGGGTGTCAAGGTCATCATACCTAAATCATGAACTATTTTGT
Source organism: Viscum album (assembly GCA_963277665.1). Taxonomy (NCBI): domain Eukaryota; kingdom Viridiplantae; phylum Streptophyta; class Magnoliopsida; order Santalales; family Viscaceae; genus Viscum; species Viscum album. The sequence continues at coordinate 1,808,658,836 of OY728123.1, read as the reverse complement.
TATCAAAAGGCAATAAATCATTGGAATCCTATCACAATACCCCTGTAAAACATCTTCTGACACCACATGTTTAAAATTATTGATTTTCATTGAGCTTATTTAAACAATGCTGCTTCAACAAAAATCAATAACTCCAACTAGTTTACATGACATAAAATTGGATGATCAATGCCAAGGAACTATAGTCTGGAGGTCTGCTTAGAAAAATTTACATCCCAATAATTATGTTAAAATTATATATATTTTTTTATATGAACATTAAAAAAATTAACTTAGGGAACTCACCGCTTCAGATCTTCTAAAGAGCAGACTACTCCCATTATAATCTAAACACACCAATATCACACCTGATGATATCATTGTGGATGATCCATACCAAGATAACACCATATCCACAAGCCCATTTGAGTAGAATACTATTCCATGATATATGTACAACACCATATATGTTTTTACTAGTTCTCTGTGCTATAAAACAGACACATTACTCACCCCTAGGGGATCTTATATAAAGCATAAATTCCCTTCCCAACCCCTCAAGTTCAGTACTCATCCCCTACTTAATGGAATTTACCCCCATCATCATCAATCATCTCAACATAATATCCATAAGACATGCCACCAAAATAAACCACATATATATATAAGTTCACGAATCTGACTAGAATTTCACCTAGTAAATATATGGAAATAATTTATATGATAATGTTATAACACATTTGAAAGTGTACAATCAGTTATTAGAAATGATGGTTACATTATAATGGATATATCATGTAAATCCAATGTGACTAATATTATTCCTGAGATAGCTTTTGTCTCTATTATCCGCGTTCCAAAATCCATAACTACTAAAATAAAAATGTGATAAATGAAAATAAATCCAATTACTCAAATATAACAAATACCATTCCTCATATGAATCACCTTATGTAAAAATCACAAAAACAATTGGAAATCAATCCAAAAAAACTGATCCCATTCCCATTGTGACTAGGACTTCGACCCAAAAAGGTGATAGTGACACACTATAAGCTATACCAAATTCTTATGTATCATGCCTACCAAATATAGATATGGTAATAAAAAAATTAAAACAATATATAAAACCACATTGTAACATGAGGGACTGGAACACTATATGAATAGTATCCTAACAGGTTCTCCATTTTCCCTAAAGCATGCCTCCCCATCTACTAGAGGCTACCTAATCTTAGCCGAGGTTAAGGGTAACAACATTGAGAGACTTTACCCAATATATCATAGTGTAAAATAACACTAAAAGAACCATATATCATATATCACAATAAACTAAAAATGGAATCCATAAATGTAAACATGACTAATAATAAATGAAATATAGTAAAGGCATGCACAACCATACCGAAAAAATATCAACTACCCACTTTTTTGATAAAATATACAAACCAATAAAAATAATAAAAATATATTGTATTCATAGAAGATCCAAACCAAACCAAATTTTAGTCTCTTAATGTCATATGATTTATCTTTCCCTACCACGGAAAACCTAAACATATGCCCCATACCTACCTATGCTTATAGTAGCAATGTGAGTGAATCTTTGTCACTAATGTCAAATGAAAACCTATGTAGTGTGTGAGTAAAAAACATATTACATCCCTACAAACATTGTATCATTGTAGCAGATAAATGTTGTGATATGTTCATGTGATATTATTAGCTAAAAATAAATAATTAAACAATATAGAAAAAAAATTAAATATACAATAATCCCATCACCTTCCTTTCCCAATACCGATGACTATCTAAGAATTCAACAATGATCATACCTCCATATATTCACAAACACCAACTGAGAATTCACATATAACCCAACCAATTAAAAACAAATATCATTTATCCACAGTTCCATGAACCTAATTGGACATATCTGCATCTACTAGTGATAGAGTCTCTAAATATGAGAATCTCATTTGGGTAATTTTTTTCACTCACTAGGGATCTCATGATCACACCTCCATTGTGATGAGTTGTGGGACCTTTTTTATCACCATGGATCCCCCTTTATTTAATACATTTGGATAAACCCCACAATGGTACCAAGGTGTTTTCGATATCATTTTTATGATTAATACTAATGAGGGGAGGACTATGGAAATACTATACATCCTCGTGTGAATAATTCATAGAAAAACTAAGAACTCAAATTGAATATCTAGCCTAGATATCAGGTTCCATGTATTGGGCATCCAATTACTCACAGATCCTCATGCAAACCATTAGTGGTACATCCACATAGTCCTAGGGGTATCAAACAAATTAATTGAGGAATATAATAATGAACCTCAAGATGTCCAATATCCTTGACTAGAGATATTCTCCCACCTATCATCTCATTCATCAATTAAAATCTTAAAAATAATGGGCATTTGTAATGGAATGATAGTATTTATATTCAAATAAATCCAACCTTCCATCTATAATGGAATAAATTCCTTTAAGGAAAACTTTTAATACTGATAATTCCCATATATGTGAATCTATATATATCTGATGTTGTATCCAAGATACCACCTCTAAGAATCAACTAATGCATCAATTATATCTTTGGATTATATTCAATTAGGGGGTCCTCCCAAACATATACCATGATACTGGACCACTAATATATCTGAAATACTATGGCATCATCCTTATCAATAAGTGATTCTTGGTAATATTGGACAATCACATCAATGATAGGCCCAATGGTACCTTCTATTGTTTCATGGGAAATCACCTATCATCATATATAATTATAAATAAAAATAAACATACGAAAATGATTATTCAAACTCATATTCACATCATCATTATCCCATATCCCAACAAGAATACATGCAAGTTCAAGGTATAGGGTGACACATACAATAAAACTATCCATTTCCAAAAAATCATACTCTACTTCGGTTAGTCGTCAAAGAACCCACTAAGGTGACCAAGGTCAAATCATAGTAGAGGCATCCTCACATGGGCCCTTGATATAACATATATTTCTTAGTCAACACCTGATGACTGAAGGGTACTAATCTTTTCAATGTCATCATCAAGTTAGAACAGCCTCGATGGATACATGATGTATGTCACATGGTAAATATTTAAATATATATCACATAAACAGTCTCTCTTTTCATGGTCATGCTTAGTCGGTATATTCACCCCAACATATCATCCATAGACTATGGTCAAACCATAAAGGCTAGGCATGTCTCCATGGTTCATACATGGACTACTAGGGTCATACCTCTCTATTTATGACACACCCCCATAGGGAGTTTACTAGAAGAACCTCCTCAAGGGTTACTTGGTCGTAAAAAATTAATTATTCAGAAGGAAACCCATAATTGGGGTCCATGTTTCTCATGTCAATTCCCCAACCATCAACAGCGGAGGTCTCATGTTCGATCCCTTAGACCAACATGGCGTAGATTCTTATTTACGTTACTCAGATTCTCCCATTAATTAACTATTCCTATTTGAATACTTCATTCAATTAAGATATTGTTATTTAACTGGAGGGAATTTACAATTTTGGAATCCCACAAATTAATTTCTATATATCAAAAAAATAACAACCATATAGGTAATATATGAAATAATCGACTTAAAAAAATAAATTCCTCTTTTAAAAGTATATTTTATGCTTTTTTAAGGCTGTCCATGATCTATCCAGGCTCAATAGATCCAACACCAACCACCTATAATTTTTAATCAAACCCAAAAAACAAAAATAATTAACTAAAATAAAATTATAACAGAATATCTAGTTTAAAAAATTTATATGTAGCATGGTATAACCTCTTAATCCTCACCACATCATTTCACCACACCATAACTGAAGCCACCATATCATTATAGGTATACATTGGACACACAACACCATTCCAGTGAAACACTTACTAATCCAGGAAAATTCCACAATTAATTTTATTATAAATGAAAATCATGAAAAAATATTTACGGAACTACATACCATTAATGATACGACCACTAACTATGAAAAATCACTATCTCTGGAATCCCTCAAACTAGGATGAAGAAAATCATCTTCAGAATTAGGTGATTCCACCATTTTAAACTCCAACCACCAATGTAAACCTAATATTTGGAACAAGAAATTTAGAAATGGATAATTTTATATCAATAGAGGATGATAAGGTTAAATACATGCCTTACATCACTAAGAAACACCCATTCAACCACCCCTATTTTAGGGTTTTGAGGATGAGATAAAGGGGATAAAACATCTACTCAAATGAGAGAAAGAGAGGGGATAAAGGGGGATACCCTCTATGAAAATCAGGGGTATCCATAATTTTATAATTTTAATAGGGAAAATGGTTTGGAAACATATTGTTCCAAAATATACCCTAACATGAAAATGTGATCTGTCAAAGCACATCTCTGTCATGTGGATGTACCTGATGATTTTCCAAACCATGTGCTAACCGGTAAAATTGGTTTATCCTAGTCCAAAACAATTACCACAGTTTTTCTAAATCTAATAATCTGACCTCCATTCGAAATTGTGCATTGTAGTTCACTCTTAGATCGATATGTTTTTCTCTAAACCTTGAATTAATCAGGCCGAAAAACCTTTCCCTATAAAAATTGAACATAAAATCTCCCCATGGTCCATCCTTTGTAGAGTTTCTCCGAAATATGTCCACACTTAACTGTGCACTTTGACCGAGAACATCCAAAACCCACAAAACTCATACTAATTCACCTAAGAGTTAGTCAAACACATAAAGAAACTACCATTCCCTTAAATATGTGTAAAAATCACTTTAATATGTTCCAACATTTATAATTTTTTTGAATCTCCAACTAAAATTAGACACATCAACATAATTAAAATTTGAAATTCATTCTAAATTCCTAAACCCAACCTTAGAAATGAAAAGTAGCAATGTAAAAGAAAATGGGAAAAATAATAAAAAGATCATCATAGTGAATTTTGAGTATAAATTTATGGTATTAATTGTTATCACCCAAAATAATTAAAAAAATTATTATTAATAGAAATTTCCATACCCACAGATATATAAGGTAATTTTGATCTAGGAGGCAAAATAACATTTGTTCCCCATGATTCCATGTTTTATATTTCATTTTTAATGGGAGTTATAGATTAATATTTTGTGTCGACTGATTTTATCCAAACATGGGGTATTAATTTGGTGAATCGTGATTTTGGTGAGAATTAATTAATTTCTATAAATTAAATTACCTTATATTTTTCATAGATTGAATTTAACAAACTCATGATCATTAGTATTTTAATTGTATTCCATTTCAAGAGTTTTTTTATTTTAATATATGTTCTCACTCTCAAAATGATTCCAAACTAAATTTTAATTTTCTTTATTATCCCATATATTTTGAGAGATCTTTATACTTGTAGTCTTACTAGAACATTCATTAGTATCATGTTAGTCATATGGGTATACAATGTTACATTTAATATGATTAATTAATTTTTTTATTAAGATCTTATCCTTGATATATCATATTATATTAAATATTATTTTCTCCCATAGAACCTCTTAATAAAACTTTTATGGGAGATCCACATTAGATAACTATTATTTCTTATCTTTTCTTACTCATTTTGTTTCTTAATATTAAAATATGGTTCACGTGTGTGAAATTGTTTTTCGTGGAATCATGGGATGTTTTTCTATTTTTTAGATGACATTTGGGATGCTTCCATGGGTTTTGGGGATGGTTATTGTTTTTCTATCATTGTACTTCATTTTTTACCAACTTTAAAAAAATGGGAAAATGTTGTTCAAAAAAAGAAAAAAATAGAAAAGGCTTGGAAAAATATGGTTTTTTACTTTGGAGGGTAAAAAGTCAATATTATGTTACAAATAATCCTGAAAATTTTGTGTTGGATTGTGGATGTGAATTTTTTTTATATTTTAGAGTTCAAAAATATATTGAAAACATAAAGAGGGTATTTACTAATTGTGAATCTATTTATTCATGACCATACATTAAATTATATAGATGAGGGGTGTTATGAATTTTTAACGAGGGAAATTTCATTAGATATTACTTTTTATTATCTTGAAATTTTCATAATATTTAGGCCTAAATTTGAGCTAAATTTATTTTTTCATCATTTTCTTGTGTCTTCAAAAACCAATCATAAGGAATTTATGTGTTGTGTTATTTTATAAAGGTTGTTGAAGGGTTATTTTCACAAAGTCAAATGTTGTAGTTCCCCTTCATAATGAGTAGATATGAAAAATGCCTATGAATGAAGCCTAGTGTTTATTTTTCCCTTTTTAGTGTCTATATATATAAAATTTGGATCCCCAAAATGGTTTTTGTGATGCTACTAATATCCAAGGTCATTATTTAGACCTACATTACGAAACATATTCTAGTTGGTGGCCACGACAATTTTGATGGGTGTATTGAAGGAAATGGATAAAAGGATTTTAATAGGCCATTGAGAATAATATATAATTTTTCATTTGTTATGATTCAAAGGAAAATTGTTTCAGGAGGCCAATATGGGTGAGACCACATGATTTCACTTGGATTGAGGGAGTTTAGTTTATTATGTGATTCACAGGGGGCACACTATATCCATTTTAAAGGGTTTGTATAATGGGAAGGCTACCTTTGTGAAAAAACATTAGTTAGTGGAAAACCATTTATATGGGTATATTTAAGAAAAAACGAATTGATTAAGGGGCACTAAGTAATGTTACAATCCATTTTGAAATTCAAATATATAGATTTGAAAAAATAAATGGAATTGTATCATGGATTTGATGGAAGATGTAACTACTATATTTTGGATGATTTCAATTCCATTTCAAGATGGAATATAATACATGAATATAATAGATAAAGGATATACATGTGAATATATGGACTTCAATAAAACGGAAATAATTTTGGGGAGACATATATATGTGAAGGACATTTTTGAATAAAAATAGGGGAAAGTAACCGGGGTAATTCCAGATCTCATATGGATAGTTTGAGGTCAATAAAAAATGAATTCCCAAAGTTTCATACACTCAATAAAAGGGGAAATTGTATATAGTGAATAGAAACACCATTGTTGGGGTTTGTTGGCATTATATTCTTATGTAGAAGAAAAATGAAAATAAGTAGAGAGGGGAGTTCCTTGTCGAAGGAGGTAATTGAGTTCACTAATTTTTATTCATAGTGAACCTAAAGGTTCAATAATTGAACCCAAATCATACTTTTAAATCCGTGATATTTTGGATATTTCCGAGCCTAAACACATTATTATGAATTCTCCATGGATCTATCCTATTGTGGGTGAACCATGTGAAATCCATCTTGTCATTTACTACTTACATTTAACATTGAGAGAAAAAATTGTGAGAAATTAATGTGTTACTCAATGTGATACAATAACTTCCTCATTTTTAAAATTCTATACCCTGATTCCCCCCCCCCATCTGGGAGTCAGCCTCTATAAATATCTAATAAGTGTACCATGGGATGATTATTATTTCTCCCTCTTGAATTAATGGGGACAATTATCAGTCGTAAAAGTTCTCCAATCTATTAAGGAATTAATATCTAGTTTTGGAAAATCCAAATATAGAACTATTTCAATTATTTGTGAATGAACATGATACATAATCCATTTATGGAATCACCACTAATATACAGAGTGGATCATTATCAAAAATATATCATCGACAATTGGATATAGATTAAAAATACATAAATTTCTTAGGATGTTATTTTTTAAATACTATTTTTAAAATGGAAATATACTGAAAAATAACTCGTGTTAAGTGGGATATGATTCCTAATATATATTAGGGAGATTTTAAGGATCAAGAAGCAATGTTTTATATTAATTGAGACAAATGAGATTGTTTGAGAAATAATTCCAACGATATGGTTGATGCATTTTTTGATCATCTTAATGTTCTTTCTGAAGATATATGTGGACATGCAGAAGATATCACGGGTAAGAATATTGAGAATAGTATTATGAGAAAAATCCCTCCAAATATTATTGAAAACAATTCTTCGAGAAGGTCATTATAAGTAATAAATTTCATTTTATAATTTGCATAATATTATTATATCTTATGAGATTAGAAACAAATAATTTTTTTTAAGAATTATGTAAAGTACCCACAAAGTATCCTTTAATTCCATGAATAATAACTAAATCAATTAGAATATATAATTTAATTATGTTAGTTATGTTATTAAATTACTATCCACAAATATTAATAGATGAAGATTAAAATTTAAGGTTAAAATCCCTTTTTATTACTTAAAATTTGGAAAGGTTGGAAATCATGTGGATAAATGCCCCAAAAATAATCAGGAATTTGTTGATGAAGAAAAATATCCCAAAATTAATAAAAAAATAAGGTATCAATAATTTTCAATGGAATTCCTTCAAAAGAACAAAAATTCCCTCTAAAGAAATATATTATTCTTTATAAACTAATGTTGAAGACGTTTATGATTGAAATGATGAAGGTGTGTTATTATCAATAAAAAAATATTAAGGAGATGATAATAGTGATTATAAGAAGGGTGTCTTGGGAAGGGATTATCAATAGGAAAAACATGATGAATCCCAAAAATAACAAGATATTTTCATATAAAATAATTTTAATGTTGATGCATTGGTGCATGATTCTAAGATCAACAAGATACAACATGGAGAATAAATATAAAAAAAGAATCCGTTTATTGAATATATAAAATACTAAAGTTCATAAAAATAAATATATTAAGTTTTACTAAAATTAATTCTAAGGAATAAATATGAATCACTGAATTTTTGGATAAAATAATTAATGATAAAGTTAATATAATTAGGGGTTTTGGATACAAAGTTGTAAATTGGTATTGAAATGTGAATATCAAGAATGATTAATAACACCTAATATGATGAATATGAATACAAATACATCATTATCAAATAAATAAAATATAATTTCACAGGAATGATATATAATTAATTCCATCATTCCACAATTTGAAGATAAATAAAAATCATTAGTGAATCATGGAGCAACAGCAACCTAAACATAAAATCATAATTTCAAATAAATTTTTTTTCAATTGATAAGTTTTTTATTTGGAATTATTCATTAATAATGAAATCAATTATGCATCACAGATGTAAGAAATTTTATTGAAAAAATTTCCACATAGAAGAAAGAGAAAACTGGAACCTTTATCTAAAACCCTTAAAACACAAAATAGATTTTAAGTTTTGAATGAAAAATAAGAGTTCATGTAAATAACTATTGAGGAGGAACATTCATATCTAGTATGGATGATGAAATGGAGTTCATAGAGGGAAAATATTTCTGAAATTTATTTGATTGAAATGAACAAGTCAAGGTCATGTGTATTGGATAGTAGTTTCAAAACACACATGACATGGAATAAATACCTCTACGTGAATTTAATGGAAATACATGATGGTGTATTTCATTTAAAGAATGATGAATCCCTCAAAAATATATTTTTTGAAAGGCCAAGATTTGTGGTAAAGAACTTTGGAGGAGTCATATTATCTTGGTTGATGGGTTAAGTAATAATCTTCTTAGTTTCAATTAATTATGTGACTATGGACATGTGGTGGAGTTAAATGAAATGTTATGTATTATCAAATATAATTGTGGTTAACTTATTTTACCAGGATTAATATACAAGGTAATCCTATAACCTGTTACTGAGAAAAAATATTAAATATTGTCCAATTATGAGGATAATAGGTTTTGGCATAGGCATCTTTTCCATTTGAGCTAAACATCTCTAGAGAGGTTGGAAAATAGTAATGGAGCACATGATATTCCCAATATCACATATGGTTACACTCACAAATTGGATTCATGACAAAAAATTATGATTAGACACATGTATTACAATCCAATGGAGATAATGATATCTAGGTATCTTGATAGTGAACATATAGACATTTATGTGACAATAATTCATAAATAAATTGATTGATAAAGTTATAATGTGTCTATTATTGATGATTTCATCAATATGGAATGTATTATGCCTATCACAAACAAGATCTAGGTGTAAATATGCATCACTTTATATTAGAGTAGTGTTGAAAAGATGATTTCTATAAAGACATAGAAATTAAAAATGATAACAGGTCCTGATTTTAAATTATTAAATTTGAGTATTATTTATAAATACATGGAATTAAACCTAAATATTCAGTTATTAGAAAACCCTTGGAAAATGGGGTAACAGAAAGAAAAAATCACATAATATAAAACAGGAATAATAAAATATTTTAATAGAAGACTGTAACACCCCGAAATTTTATGAAAAATATTCTTTTTAATTTCACTAATGTCTTTTGTTGTACGCTACACCAAAAGGAGCTTGCACAACATGCATCCTTGACTAGCCTTGTATTAGACGCAATCGTGACATTCCACGATAGCGTGTGTAGTACGCAATACCGAGTTTCACTAAACAACGATATGATATTAAAATATTATTAAAACTAGCCGTTATGAATAGTAATAATCACCTTTTAAAATTTAGAAATTTTATCTCTCAAAATGGACTTCATTTTTGGATTCGGAGTATCGAATTTAGCCTAAGTTGAAATTTTGGTACTTTTCGGATAACTTTCATATTCAGATGAATAGTGAAAATTACTAAATTTTATTTAAAAACAAATTTTTTTTAATCGAAATAATTAATAGTGATAAATTATTAATTTGACTGGTTTTAAAGTATATTTAGAATATATTTTTACAATTCAATACAATGATGGTCATTGGATGTAATTTCACATTTACACCAGACATAAACAAGTGTTAATCTTTTGATAGTTATTATCTCTTAAAAACACGCTATATGTTGTGAGAGCGGAAATTAATTATAAAATTAATTAATGCAACTTATATGTTGGAAATTTTGTAAAATAGAAATCATTTTTGAATTCGGAATATCAATTATAGCTTAGGGTGAAATTTTGGCATTTTTCTGAAAAACATGAATTTTTTATGAATAGTGAAACTACTATGTGGTAGTTAAAAAAATTATTTTATTTCATAAATCTTAATTTTACCACTTCTGTGAATGGAATTTCAAAAATCCGAGAGACACGGTTAATGTCAGTAAGTAAAATTTGGTTTAATGAGATGAAAATAATTTTTGGTGAATAGTAACTTTTTACTTTTAATTACCACGGTTAAAAGTAAATAGGGTAATTAAGGGTAAAAATGATATTAATATTACCCTAACACATGTCCTAATCCTATTGGACAAGTGTATCTCGACCAAAAACAACCTTAAGTGTAAAATATTATCATTTAGGCCCACTTGGATTAGATTATGAGATTAATTATTATTTAATTCAAAGGAGAGTTAAAAGAGTTAAAATCAAAGATTATTTTCTAAAACATTTTTAATATAGGGTTATACATAATATAATTTCGACTATAAATATTCATTAGGAAGATAAAACGATTTCCTACATAATGGTATTTTATTTGTAATTTTTATACTTTAAATAATTTAATTTATTTATGAAACAACGATGATGCAGTAATTACCTTTTTAAGAAAATATTAACATAATTGATGTTATAAATGCCCAAATAAATGTAATTTGAGACTTTTTATGACTTACACTAATTTTCGAGGTTAATATGACATGTTATTGTTGATGTAAGTAACTTGGTTCGAACGTATCATTCTGTTAGAAATTTCATAAAAATCATCTACCAAATATTGTTAAAATAGACATAAATTAGTTTTTAAAACAAATATAATATTATTAATTGTTATTTAATTCCTAAAAAACTAAGGTTAGGACAAATGACTTAGATAAGGATATATATATTAATAATAAACAACTTGGGGTTCTTTTGGCTTCATATAGTAAGTTTATTAACCATATAGTGTAAGAAAACAAAAAGACATGGTAAAAGTTAAATTATTTAACTTAGAGTAAAATCTAATTGATAAGGTTAAAATAATAACCTAAACTTGTCTAAATCCTATTGTATGAGAGGATTTCTACCCATACCCACTTTAGCTTCTAAATAAGACCATTTTGAACCATTATAAATCGAATTTTACCTTAATATAAAATAATATTTTGAGGTTTTCCTAAGATGCCCCTCTCCCCCCTTAAAAAAGGGCACCTCCTCCCTCTCCTCCTCACACCAATTTGATCATTCAAGCTCGACCAAACCCTGCCAAAATATCTTCTCCAGTTCCCTAGTATCATCCTAGAGGTCCTGGTCTTCTTCAAAGACCATCCATAGTTTTTTATGTGGAGGTTAAGTGAAGGCGCGTCAAAAAGAGGTAATATCCATTACCGATCTTTTTCAATTTCTTTCTTCTTCAAATTCTTCTTCTTTGGTTTTTTCATGATAAAGTAATAACATCAGTATTTATTATATACTGATATGTTATTATAAATATTAAACAACTCTAATTAACCTTTTATCCATCCTACGGAAAAAGGAAATCACCGCGCGTGCGTACGTACGGAATACCGTCTCCACGCCGTGGTGTAATCTATTTTCCGCCACCACCTTAATTGGATGGGTATAATGGTGTAATGAGTAACTATATATGATTATTATAAAGTGATATTGATACTGAAATAGTATACATACACTTCAACACAATTCCACGACCATGGGAACGATATCATCGCTCGTGCGTACGTACGGACTACCGTCTCCACGACGCGATAGGTTCATTCTCAATGATTAACCATTCATGAATGATTATAAAGTATATATAATAAGTACTAATGAAATATATTACATAATAATGATACTGGATTTATGTATATTTATATGTATTTCATCTACTTAATTCCATTCAATTCAATAAGGAAACGAAAACAGCGTTCATGCGTACGTACGGACTACCGTCTCCATGAACGGTGTATTTCATTCCATTTATCGATATATATTATATATATATATATATATATATATTCTGAATATATATTATCTATAAATCATTTTTTTTCATTATGGATATAATTAATCATGATCCAAGTAATCATATTAATAATTACAAATTCAAAACATGAACAACAAATGAGACGATTTTACCCAAAACGCTACTTTAACATGAATTTACAAAAGAACGGGTAATATAAAGTCATAAGTGGACCATATATGATATAATAACAATGAATATGATTCTGTAATAAGTCAATAACATGATTTAAATCATTATAAAGGAGGTTCTGACACTTACAAAGCAAATCGGACCTAAGGTAAGGGAAAATATCACAATCTCATTTTTATCCGAAATTGTTTTTACATTGGCATTTACTGGGGTATATTTTATCATCCACATACATGTTCCCTAAATATGTAATACTGTTTCCGTCCACTTACAATAGTTTAAATCCCATTTTACCCTTCGGTGAGTTTTTAGTAAAGGATATGAAAGGAATCTTTTGTCGTTTTTCGTACGAGGTACTTTTTGACTTTTCCGACAAAAGTACAAAGAATGTTTTTTTAACTTATACGGCATGAATGGATTTTTAAAACATTATTTCCAAGAAGCTTCCTTTACAAGTTTTCAATTTATTTTTAATCAACTTATTTTATTTTAAAATTGTATTACATGTTAAGAAAGGAAAAGTGTTTTTGAAGTAGAAAGGATATTTTCCTCAAGAATGGAGTTCAAGTGTTTTATCAAAATTATTTTCCATCTAAGATAATAAAAGGGTTCTGTTTATATCCCTATTATTACATTGATTGGACTATGTTGTGATGGAATTATTTTTATGGATTCCTTTATCTTATATGAATGTTTTTATGATGTAATGTTGTTTAAGAATCCCATTTTTATTACATGGGTTATGCAATGATGTATGATTTATGATTTTGTGGAACACATAAGAATGGTATCATTATGAGATGGGTGGGACCTATATCTCCCTCAAATGCATTGGGTAAAGATTTTTTATCTCATGAGATAGACATGGCTAGAATGGTAGGTTATAACGGTTCAGTGAAACAGGACTGAAACGAGGGTGACTCGGTTCAGAATGGGACTTTGTCCACTAAGATAGTCTTGGAAGTGAGTCTTGAATAACAAGAAATGATTCTCTATGATTATGTGTGTATGCCACAAATTTTAATGTTTTAAGTTATGATTATTGGGATTTCATTTCACTACTATGATTTATCCCATGTTATAAAATTATGCTCTCTTTTGCAGGTTAAGAATTCCAAAATTTAGGTTCTTATGAATATGATATGATTGATTTTTCTTTTGTTTACCCTTGCTGAGAATTTGAGCTCACCCTTTTATGTTTTCTTTTCCCCAGGATATAAAGAAAGGTTTTAGGTATAAAAAAGGGAAGATCTTTATGGAAGATATTGAAGATCTTTCACCACGATTAGAATATTGCGTTCCGAGTTTCCAAAGACACTAAACTATTACGATCCTTGTGTGTGTGTTTTTTTGTTATGTACTATGTATTACACAAATGTAATGTAATGTCCATGTACGTCAGGCTTCGGGTCTCTACAGTTGGTATCAGAGGAATGGTTTAGTCAACCTTTGGAAACTAGGATGCAAAAGCGTTAGTGAGATCCCTAGAGATATTTCTAAGGTATGTCTAGGGATGTCCCTAAGGATAAGTATAAGTATAAGATACAGTCCTAGAACTACGGTAACGATCTTAGAATATAACCTAAGATGTTAGATATTAAGGGTACTCCACCTTTACTATGTTGTTTTCCCTAGCATGATTTTTGCCTCTCACAAGATTCTTTTTGTGTTTTAGTTAATGAAGGGAACCAGACGGAATTTGGTTAACATTGAATCCAATGGAAAAATTGGTGACTATGAGAAAAAAAGCTGTGTAATTACTAGAGAGAAAGATCTTGTGATTATTCCAAATCAGTCATCGCGATATATGATTAACAAGGTGAAATTTAGTGGTATGCATAATTCATCAAAGAAGAGGGAGATAAACTATTATGCATGTTCGCATGTTGAGGAGCATAAAGAAAGGAAGGTTGAGATTTCTAAAGAAGGGAAGAAGAACCTTGAGGAATACCTCAAATGGAGGGACCGATGTTATCTGTGTGGAGAAAAGGGTCATAGAATGACAGACTGTTATGGAGTTCAATGTCTTATTTGTGGAGAACATGGGCATTACCCAACTCAATGCCCTGACCTAAAAAGTTACTTCTAAATCAAGGAAGGACTTCTTCCAGGACAATCATTGATGTGGATGGACTGAAGTGTTTATGTATTGGTATTCAGGAATAATGTTGTTGAGGTACTTTTATGGTGTATTGAAATATTTATGTATTGGTCTATTGTGGTCTTCAATAATTTTAAGGTACCGGTAACCATGAAAAGTGATTAAAATATTTTGGAATGTAGATAATATGCCCATAATGAAGGGATAAAGAGAAAATGAAATGTTTGACAGTATTCATGAGCTCATGATTGATATAAGGACTAAGTGATATCATGGTTTGAGTATATAGAATTTTGAGGATTTTGGTATGTGGAAGGTGTTATGTTTTAACTGCATGAATTTTTTCACTAAGGTATTCAAGAGAATACATGATTAAGGACTTTGAATGTTTGGAATGTGACCAACAAAACATATTTTATGATATATGGGGATCGACGATGGTGTTAAATCTATGGTAATCGTTTTCACTGTGTTATGAGAGTGGACTGCAGTATTATGCATAAGCCTAAAGATTAGAATGGATTATGTTGGACATAAGTTAGTATTGTTTAAGGATAGAAGATTTTCGTTATTATTAATGGGATGTTATAGTAATGTAGTTTTAGAAAAAGGACAACCTGCAGGACGGGCGACAGCCCATCGCGTCGGCCAAGGCTGTGGAAATCGAACCCACAATCGAAGTGCGACTGGCCTTTATCGCCTACCACGGGCCTACAGGAAGTCCATATTTAGTAGAAACTAGTTTTATTATATTAAGCAGTATGATATATGAAGTATAAGTCCATTTTAGGAACCATATATGATTAATCTCACTATAGATCGAATTATGTATATAATTTTTGCTACCCTTTTGTTTGAGACAGATGGAATGACCCGTCATTCTATCACATGATCTGCTAACACTTCACGAATAAAAAATTCAACTTCATTTATTTAAGAGATGAAGTGGAAATTGTTCAAGGAACGAACAACAATGAGATTGTACAAAAATGTAGTAAGTATTTATTCTAATTCAAATTTTCAACTTTAGGGAAATGATCTTGAAAACCAAAAATGTTGTCCTAGTGATCTTATACCTGATGAATCATATGGTACCTTATATCATCACAAATCTATGGATTTGTGATTACTGGATTTTCCATAGCCATGTTCTCTATCACTCTCCATCAGAACATGATGGTTAGATTTCTCTTCCATATCCATATTTTCACCTATGTGGAAACCCAGTGATTAGTTTATTTGGGTAACTGTTATGTTTCATACCTTTGTTTTTAAAGATTGGTTTTGGTATTCCTTTTTACGATGTGGGTTTCTATTAAAGAAACTTTCGAATAGTAAACCATTTATAACCCCGACGAATTTCGAGGGCGAAATTCATTTTAAGGGGGGTAGAATGTAACACCCCGAAATTTTATGAAAAATATTCTTTTTAATTTCACTAATGTATTGTTTTGTACACTACACCAAAAGGAGATTTCAAAACACGCATCCTTGACTTGCCTTGAATTACACGCAATCATGACCTTCCTCGATAGCGTGTGTAGTACGCAATACCGAGTTTCACTAAACAACGATATGCTATTAAAATATTATTAAAACTAGCCGTTATGAATAGTAATAACCACCTTTTAAAATTTTAGAAATTTTATCTCTCAAAATGGACTTCATTTTTGGATTCGGAGTATCGAATTTAGCCTAAGGTTAAATTTTGGTACTTTTCAGATAACTTTCATATTCTAATGAATAGTGAAAATTACTAAATTTTAATTAAAAACAACTTTTTTTAATCGAAATAATTAATAGTGATAAATTATTAATTTGAGTGGTTTTAAAGTATATTTAGAATATATTTTTACAATTCAATAAAATGTTGGTCATTGGATGTAATTTCACATTTACACCAGACATACACAAGTGTTATTCTTTTGATAGTTATTATCTCTTAAAAACACGCTATTTGTTGTGACAGCGGAAATTAATTATAAAATTAATTAATGCAACATATGTTGGGAATTTTGTAAAATATAAATCAATTTTGAATTCAGAATATCAATTATATCTTAGGGTGAAATTTTGGAATTTTTCTAAAAAAACTTCAATTTTTGATGAATAGTGAAACTACTAAGTGGTAGTTAAATTTTTTTTTTCATAAATCTTAATTTTACCGCTTTTGTGAATGGAAGTTCAAAAATCTGAGAGACACGGTTGATGTCTGTAAGTAAAATGTGGTTCAATGAGATGAAAATAATTTTTGGTGAATAGAAACTTTTTACTTTTATTTACCACAGTTAAAAGTAAATAGGGTAATTAAGGGTAAAAATGATATTAATATTACCCTAACACATGTCCTAATCCTATTGGACAAGTGTATCTCGACCAAAAACAACATTAAGTGTAAAATATTATCATTTACGCCCACTTGGATTAGATTAGGACATTTATTATTATTTAATTCAAAGGAGAGTTAAAAGAGTTAAAATCAATGTTTATTTACTAAAACATTTTTAATATAGAGTTATACATAATATAATTTCGACTATAAATATTCATTAGAAAGCTAAAAAGATTTCTACATAATGGTCGTTTATTTGTAATTTTTATACTTTAAATAATTCAATTTATTTATGACACAACGATGATGCAGTAATTACCATTTTAAGAAAATATTAACATAATTGATGTTATAAATGCCCAAATAAATGTAATTTGAGACTTTTTATGACTTACACTAATTTTCTAGGTTAATATGCCATGTTATTGTTGATTTATGTAACTTGGTTCGAACTTATCATTCTTTTAAAAATTTCCTAAAAATCATGTACCAAATAGTGTCAAAATTGACATAAATTAGTTTTTAAAACAAATATTATATTATTAATTGTTATTTAATTCCTAAAAATCTATGGTTCGTCCAAATGACTTAGATAAGGATAGATATATTAATAATAAACAACTTGGGGTTCGTTTGGCTTCATATAGTACGTTTATTAACCATATAGTGTAAGAAAACAAAAAGACACGGTAAAAGTTAAATTATTTAACTTATAGTTAAATCTAATTGATAAGGTTAAAATAATAACCTAAACTTGCCTAAATCCTATTGGATGAGAGTCTTTAGACCCATCCCCACTTTATCTTCGAAATAAGACCATTTGGAACAATTATAAACCGAATTTGACCTTAATATAAAATAATATTTTGAGATTTTCCTAAGATGCCCCTCTCCTCCCTTATAAAAGGGCATCTCCTCCCTCTCCTCCTCACACCAATTTGAGCATTAATTCTCGGAAACACCCTGCCAAAATCTCTTCTCCACTTCCCTAGTATCATCCTAGAGGTCCTGGTCTTCTTCAAAGACCATCCATAGTTCTTTATGTGGAGGTTAAGTGAAGGCGCGTCAAAAAGAGGTAATATCAATTACCGATCTTTTTCAATTTCTTTCTTTTTCAACTTCTTATTCATTGGTTGTTTCATGATAAATTAATAACATCAGTATTTCTTATATACTGATATTTTATTATAAATATGAAACAACTCTAATTAACCTTCTATCCATCCTACGGAAAAAGGAAATCACCGCGCGTGCGTACGTACGGAATACCGTCTCCACGCCGTGGTGTAATCTATTTTCCGCCACCACCTTAATTGGATGAGTATAATGGTGTAATTAGTATCTATATATGATTATAATAAAGTGATATTGATACTTAAATAGTATACATACACTTCAACAAAATTCCACGACCATGGGAACGATATCATCGCTCGTGCGTACGTACGGACTACCGTCTCCACGATGCGATGAGATTCATTCTCAATGATTAACCATTAATGAATGATTATAAAGTATATATAATAAGTACTAATGAAATATATGACATAATAATGTTACTGGATTTATGTATATTTATATGTTTGTTATCTACTTAATTCCATTCAATTCAATAAGGAAACGAAAATAGCGTTCATGCGTACGTACGGACTACCGTCTCCATGAACGGTGTATTTCATTCCATTTATCGATATATTATATATATATATATATATTCTGAATATATATTATATATAAATCATTTTTTACGTTCTGGATATAAGTAATCATGATCCAAGTAATCATATTAATAATTAAAAATTAAAAACACGAACGACAAATGAGAAGATTTTACCCAAAACGATACTTTAACATGAATTTAGAAAGGAACGGGTAATATAAAGTCATAAGTGGACCATATATGATATAATAACATTGAATATGAATCTTGAATAAGTCAATAACATGATTTAAATCATTATACAGGAGGTTCAGACACATATGAAGCAAATCAGACCTAAGGTAAGGAAAAATATCACAATCTCATTTTTATCCGAGATTGTTTTTACATTGGCATTTACTGGGGTATATTTTATCATCCACATCCATGTTCCCTAAATATGTAATATTGTTTCCATCCACTTACAATAGTTTAAATCCAATTTTACCCTTCGGTGAGTTTTTATTAAAGGATATGAAAGGAATCTTTTGTCGTTTTTCGTACGAGGTACTTTTTGACTTTTCCGACAAAAGTACAAAGAATGTTTTTTTAACTTATAAGGCATGAATGGATTTTTAAAAAATTATTTCCAAGAAGCTTCCTTTACAAGTTTTCAAGATTATTTTTAATCAACTTCTTTTATTTTAAAATTGTATTACATGTTAAGAAAGGAAAAGTGTTTTTGAAGTAGAAAGGATATTTTCCTCATGAATGGAGTTCAAGTGTTTTATCAAAATTATTTTCCATATAAGATAATAAAGGGTTATGTTTATATCCCTATTATTACATTTATTGGAATATGTTGTGATGGAATTATTTTTATGGATTCCTTTATCTTATATGAATGGTTTTATGATGTCATGTTGTTTAAGAATCCCATTTTTATTACATGGGTTATGCAATGATGTATGATTTATGATTTTGTGGCACACATAAGAATGGTATCGTTATGAGATGGGTGGGACCTATATCTCCCTCCAATGCATTGGGTAAAGATTTTATATCTCATGAGATAGTCATGGCTGGAATGGTAGGTTATACCGGTTCAGTGAAATGGGACTGAAACGAGGGTGACTCGGTTCAGAATGGGACTTTGTCCACTAAGATAGTCTTGGCAATGAGTCTTGACTAACAAGAAATGATTCTCTATGATTATGTGTGTATGCCACAATGTATCATGTTTTAAGTTATGATTATTTATATTTCATTTCACTACTATGATTTATCCCATGATATGAAATTATTCTCTCTTTTGCAGGTTAAGATTTCCAAAAGTTATGTTCTTATGAATATGATGTGACTGATTTTTCTTTTGTTTACCCTTACTGAAAATTTCAGCTCACCCTTTTATGTTTTATTTTCCCTAAGATATAAATAAAGGTTTTAGGTATAAAAAGGGATGATCGTTGTGGGAGATATTGAAGATCTTTCACCATGAATAGAAGATTATGTTCCGAGTTTCCAAAGACACTAAACTATTACGATCCTTGTGTGTGTTTTTTTTGTTTTGTACTAAGTATTACGCAAATGTAATGTAATGTCCATGTACGTCAGGCTTCGGGTCTCTACAAAGACTCTTCTATAATGTTAATGGAAATAATATTTTTTATGTTTTAGTATACATCTCAAATAGATATTTTCTTTGGAAAAATAAAGGGAGAACCCCATATGATATTTTTTTGTATGAAACCCGCACATAAGTAAATCTAGATATTTATAATTAAAATATTTTTCTCTATAAGGAAAATAGTAAAAAAAATTGATCATTGAGGTGATGAAAGTATATTTCTTGGGTACTCTTCTAAGATTAATTATTACATGATTTATCTCATGATACATGAAAATATGGTTGAGAAAAATAACAATGTGGTGTTTTAAAGTGGGAATAGATTGTGACACATGATCATATTTTACATTGAAACAAAAAATTATTTGAATCTAAAATTATAAATAAAGAACAATTTTTACGAGGATTTACTATTAACTAGGATTGATATGATGATGTTTCAAATTTTGATTTAATTATAGAAATTCCATCAGTTTCATGGAGAAAAATATGAAGGGTTGAAATAACTAAATGAAACAATGTTTTAGATCAGACATCCCCAGTTCAAATATAGAGAAAGAAGTCCCAAAAATAGTTATCTTTATTATATTTATCAATGAAATTGATTCAAATAAGCTTCAAATATTGGGATCTAGAACAAGACTTTGAGTAACGATATTTAATAAAATGCGAAGAACAATATAATTGATGTTGTTCCAACTCCAAGAGATATGAATGATATAGAAACCAATTGGGGGTTATAGAATAAACAAGATAAAGCAGTCAAGGTGATTCTGAATGAACAATGAATTTTGTGAAAGGGGTATTCCAAAATTGAAGGAATATTTATTGATGTTAGATTTATTCATATTGGATTAAATCAAAAAATCATTTCATTCATATCAACGTAAATTCAAAAGGGTTTAAATGTATATCACATAGACCTCAATATTTTCCACAATAATTTCATCCTTGAAGAGGAAGTGAATATTGAGGAATAGAATGGGGTTGTCATTGATAATGATAAAATAAAAGTTCATCTACTAGAGAAGGATTTTGATAAAATTAAAAAATAACCCATGAAATTTTATTTAAATGTTGATTTTTTCTAATTAATATTAGTTATTATAGAGTAATATTCGATCACAACATATATATACTAATGTTGAATGATAAACGATTGATTTTTCTTATCTATGTTGCAGAAATATATTACATATGACGGATTATAATCAATGAATGTAGTTTCAAAATATCATGAGGTGTGAATTCAAGATTCCTTTAACTATTTTTAATATCATTTTACCATTTGTTGAATATTATTTAGATATTTGATAGAATATATTTATAATAGAAAAAATATGACAAGGAGGTTTTGAAAATATTTTAGATAGAGGATTCATGGATTATGGAAAATCTGACAGAGAAAATAATTAAATTTTCAAATTATGAGTATGGAAAAAAGGATTATGTGACTACTTATCAACATATAAATGGGAGTATACTATATTTAACTACCACTTTACCGTATTTTTTATTCCCAAGATTTCAATCCACTCATTGTGACATTTAAACTCGGGAAAAGGAATAATAATTATTTGAAATGAATAATTTGAGATATCCATGAAATTAAAAACTATGGGTTATTCTATTACAATGATTTTCCATATAACATATTGGGATTCCTTATTGTAGATTGGTATTATTTAGTCAATAATCCAAAATATAGATTCTTTGTGCACATTTAATATTATAATCTCATGAATTTTATGATAATTTATGATTAAATATTTAATATCTTTTATCACCGCATAAGTTATGTCTTCCCCACATTTATTTAATTTTTTGTCTTTATCTTCATCATTACAATGTAGAATGAAAACATTCATCATAATTCAACATGATCATCACTACTTCATAGGAAATTTGAATGCCACATGTTTGATTCTACATCATTGATAACCCTGGAAGATGTGATGATGAAATGTGCTACATAATGGTGGCCATCGTTGTCTCATAGAGATAATAATTTCAAAAATTGAATTGGAGGATAATGAAAAAGGTGATCGTTTACACTGTGATTTAAATGTGAAGAAAATCTAAATAAGCTATAGTGTAGAGAAGTGTTGTGCCGTGGTGATTTGTATTCCAGAAGAGAATATATATTATTTAGTGTTCTGTTCTATTACATGATTATTTCACATACTTTTTTATGTATAAAGGTGAACTACATCTAATATTTATTTATTGTTTGAATGTTATTTCACTATCGAGTGAATGGTAAGGAGATTTAGTTTTTTAATGTATATTGGAGGCTATGTAATTGTATATTCCTTGTTTATATATATATTTAAATGAAGATTAATGTGCACGGTGTCTATTGGGAATGAAATTTTTTATACTATGGATTTTTTATGGTATAAAAATTTTGTGCCATAGATGTTATCCATACCATAGTTGGAGTAGACATGATGAAGTTATTCCATAATGAACATAATACAATGCATATTATTTATATTTTAGAATTTTCAGTTATGGATATATTTTATCCATGAATGTTATAATCAATTTTGTTTTTAGGAAAAAACAACTTCGAAAAATATATATTAAAAAATTTACCTCACTTTAGAAACATGCACTTTTAGAAAAAATTTAAAAAGAATTTTAGAAATAGACCTTCATAGAAATATTTCATAACAATTTCCTTAATATAAGAAAAAACTAACATGAATAATAAAATAAAAAGTAAATAATAACGAAAATGATGATAAAATTCAACAAAATGAAAAACCAAGGAAAATCAGGGAGATAAAATGATTCATCCAAACTACGTGTATTAATAAAAAAGATCTATAGACTAATATCATCTACAATCAGGGGAAACAAACAATATTTGTTGGATTTCGTATTATCAAAAACATTTTACCAGGGTTATGGAGTTAAATTAGTAAATTTTTCATCTATCACCCTATAATGGGTCACTAGGTATAATTTAAATCCCTTTAGAGGGTGTAACTCTCCTTGGGAACCAGCGGGTGAGAACACACCATGAAATTGTAAACTGCATCTTGACCATCCACTACAGTAACTAGGATCCAATGATAAGACTCAATAGTTTAGGGTAAACCAAACATACCAATCCCTCATCCTTGTATACCAAAAAACATACTAACCTTGAATCACATCTCACCTCCTACACTCTCATAATAAATAACCCCTTATCGCCAATATTATAATATAAAATATGAAGTTATCCCATCACCTTACAATCTATATCATACCAATTCACATGAATTAAGGGAATAAAAATAGTGTCATACTCATTAAATCCAATAAAATATAAAACTTCCAAACATACAATACAAAAACTGCAGCTCACGATACCAAGCAATTTTACCACCATTTTAAATTCATTTCAAAATAAATAATTTATTTAAAAACATGTTAATTCACATGAAAACCATGAACACACATTAAAAACTTTAAAACCCCCGTGATATATAAATTTAAAACCACTATTTTGGGTGAACGCCCTTTTAACACACTTTTGATACATAACAAAATTATCACATATATATTGAATATAGAAATTAAATAATTTATAACCATAAACCACAAAATTACTTGTTATTTAATGAAATGTATCCAAAATAATGACATCAATAGTGGTGTAATAATGAAAATTAATGATGTACCTTGTCGCCTTTAATGATGACTGATCAAAAAAGAAATGACACAACCTTCATAAGGACTAACAATCAAAACATCATATTATAACCCACCCTAAACCCAAAACATAATCGAACAGACACATATGCGTATGCCGGAGACAATAAAGCCAAGATAAATGGGATAGATACTAAAGATATAGTAATATTAAGAAAACGGAGTACATACCAAAGTGAAACCACATGAAAGAAACATAGATTATGCTCAAACCTTAAAAAAAATTGGAATAATGATGGAAAACTACAATTTTGTGCTTTGGTCAGAAGTGAAAGGAGATATGAATAGAGGGAAGAAAACAAAATAATCTAGTGATAGTAGAAATGTAACATTTCCATTTAAATAAATATGATCAAATGACATGGTTCAGATGTATGGTTTTGTAAACTATACCCCAAATTTTGGAGTACAATGGATAAACAAAAACCATTGTATGGTTGTCTACATGGTCTCTACTACCCATTATAAAACTATGTTTCATCTCCCTTACACACAAAAGGATCACATGATTTCACCGAGGACGTGAATAGATTTTTCCAAACTGTGTAATGAATATTTCATAAATATCATTCATGATCAAATTGAATTTATGAACTCATTTTGAAAGGGTAATTTTATTGTATCACCAAAATTGTTCACATAGGTAAAACTTTCTAGGATTTCGTAAATTTCGAATGAGTCTCTCTAATAATTTAAATTTCACCCAAATAAGAAATAAAAATATAAAGTAATAAAAATAGTGACATGTGGGTCCTGAAATTATCTCTTCCAATCCATTTTATTCCACTAGAAATTATTTGGTATGATCATAATAAAGAAAATAGAAAAGTCTCAATAATTAAACAAGAAGTGGGAGTGTAAGAAAACATAGAATTTGATTCTGTCAAGAGAAACTACAAACACACCCAATTCCTCAAAATAATAGAACATAATGTTGGTATCAAGTACACAGTAGATGTCTAAAATTAAAAAATATAGTTTTTTTTCTGATTAATGTTTTAACATTATCAAAAGAATAAATGTATCTTAGTTACAACTTAAGGATATAACATAAATTAATTTATGAATGAAAATGAAATCAAATTCATATCTCATCTAATTTAAATTTGAATCATGATGCACTCATCATCAAAGATCATGTCCTGAATATATTGTTCTTGAAACCCACTAGACAATCAACTCATATTCCAAAATATCTCATAATTACCAGTATTTGATTTCCAAGTGATGAAATGGAAATTCAAATTACGTTTCTATGTTGAAACAATCATGAATTCATTTTTTATTAAATAAACCTGTAAAAACAATTATTCGGCGCCCTAAACCAACATTAATATCTCTAGAAATAGATAGAGAGTAAATGGAACATCTCAAATTCATGGGAAATAAAATTCCCTTGAAGTGTTTCTTTTTTTAAAATTTATTATTAGGCTTAAACTTATTAATATTTATATTAATAACATTAATATGTTAAACCTTACTATAATGCCCAAAATAATACATATTGTCACAAAAATGTATTATAAAAAACACATGTAAATTATCACACACTTTAAAAAATAATGTAATGTTATTTGATAAATATGATTCATCGAATCGACTCATTTCTCATACATAAATATTTAACAATCAAAAATTGTTAAATACTTAATGTTTATTAAACAAAATATTTTTCTTAGTGTTCACTAAAAAATAATTTATATTTTAAGTAAATAAATTCAATGGTTATTATTATGAACATGAGTAATAAGAAATTTATTTATTTATTTTTTTATTATATAAATAAGGACATTACATAATAACTGCTATGAGCCCTCCCATGTCATAATCTCAAATTCAATATAATTGATACATATTATAAAAAAAAATTATGTCAAACCCTATTACATTATCATTATTATTGTTATTGATACTCACAAAATAGAATTAGAGCCTAGAAACCCAATAAAACCTCTATGGATTTATGGTTTAGTCATGGAAATGATATTTTCATGTGAACACACATCGTGTAATATAATCTATTTTCACATGATATTTCATAATGTATAATGAAAAAACCATATATTCTCTTATTCTTATTTTAGTTTACATTGAACTGATATTATAGATATACCTTCTAATACCATGAACATAGATTTAATAAAGTTACTACCATCCTCATAAACTAGGTATGAGACATCTCTTTCTTCCAGAAGTGATAACTTCTATCTTGATCATCTAATAAATGTAATGATGCCAATGATACACCCAATTCAATCTATCATTCCACTATACAAATTCTATGGATTTTGTTTTATGTCAAAGTATAAAATCAAATGATAAATGTTGGAAATGATCTCAAGTTAAGAGATGAATGCAAGTGTTCATATATATGAACTACAAATGACAATAAAAACATGTGGTGTTCCTACATAAAGGTTAATCCTTGTGATATCTTATACTTTAGATCAATATATGTTAACATAAAGAGAATAAGATTCAATGATTATAATCCTCAAACACTTGATAGTAAAATATCATCTCAGACTAGTCGACATAATGTATCTAGACTATGTGGCTTCTGATTAATATTTATTTATTTATTTTCACGAGGTTCTCCTTATTTATGATAAAACCAATAAAAACATTATATGAAAAATAGTCTATGTATGTTACCATGTTAATAGTGGACACATATATATAAACACTAATATGGTAAGAATATGTCATGTATACAAGACTGTATACATGATATAATAATTGAAAATCACTTTTTATATCATGTTATGTACCCACTTTTTCAACACTCCCACGTAAACAACATCAAAATTACTAATGATATACTTGTATGATATCACTTGATAAGATCATTCTTCTAATGAGTTGGGGATTTATACATTTTCCCTCTCATATTTTCCTAAATAGTTACTCTATTATCTTGGACTTCACCTCCTTGATTATATCTTCATAATATGTGATGTCACAATATATAACCTTTTTCCATTCAATCATAATCTTTATGTCCTTTTTGGTATAATTATTGTATTTTTATTATTATTTATATTATGATAATTATTTTGTTAATATTTTTTATTCCATGAACTGGAAAAAATATTTTCAAATTTTTACACTGCATCTTCTGCTAAATAAATAGTCACAATGTACTCAATATTGATATATATAGAAACCAATATCATGAATTATCTTCTATTATTAATTAATTAATACAAACTGAGATGTTATATAATATTGATGAAATAGAAGACAGGTTTATGTCCCCTTACATCTAGGATCATTTTACCTCCATGTTCCTTGTATATATCCCTTCTACCTTCTCAAGTGAAATTTGATAGATTGGATGGATTCCTTTTTAGTTATATTTAATTTAATAGATATTCTTGTTTAGAATCATGAAAAATCATAATGGATTATAATGATTTAAGTGAATTTTGATGATACTTTTTGATGCTCTAAATGTTTTTTATTGAAAAATACCTTTTTTAAAAGAATTTTATTGTATATTATGAGAAATAAAATTCTATCTAATTTTAAAACAAGTTTTTAAGAAGTTATTGCAAATAATAAAGAATAAATTTTTTTTGAAAGGTTAAAAATTGAATGATACATTTGATCTTTTCCATTTTTAAATTTTTGATGAAAAGAATTATGTTTTTGAAATGAATTATATTTGAATGATGTTTATGGGATGTTGTAGAACACTCCAAAAAAATAAGATAATATGATTCTAATATTGATTATCTCAACATCCTAAAAAATATAATGATATAATCTATTGATAAATGGGAAATGTTTGATTTCTAAAGTAACAGTTTTTTTCAAACGTAGATCAAAAAACCAAGAAGCATTAGCTATAAATGTTTTAAAATGATATTAATTATGAATGTACCGAAGTTATAATAATTGCAATGTTTTTTTATCAAACATAGTTCATCATATGTAGTTCATTAGACACACCTTAATGGATGAAAATTCAATTTTTGTGTTCTGATTAATTGTGGGGTGGGAAATGTCAAAAAAAATTGGAGAGATATCTAACACAGATCATCAGATGAAGTTGTTTTCAAAAATATATAAGTGTTATGGGAGTTGACATTATATAGTTAAAATTTAATGACTAAGTTATACGTTCTTTCCCATCCAATATTCTTCAGATGTATAAGTTGTTCAAGTTCTCTATCTGATAGATATGATGGAATAAGAGTCTGTTGTTGAGTTTTTATAAAGGGGTGTGTTGATCTTATTCATGAGATGTGAATACTGATCTTTAAAAAAAGATGTAGACACTATTACATCAGGTGAGGAGTGTTTATAAATACTTGTGAATATTGAAATATAATTGGTTAAAGGATCCATGATAAGAAAATGTTTGAAAGGATGATTCTATTATGGACCAAAAATTCCCAGAAACTAATTCAACCCCTCCCCCTCAATTGCTTTTGATTATATTTATATTCATGTGGTATCAGATCTAGTATCCCCTGTTGGATCGTTATCTTTAAACATTTCAATACATACAATAGTTTATGAATTATTACATTTGATGGGAAAATTATTATGGCTGGAAAAAATCATATGATTCTATATATTCTTTAACATGTCTAATATGGTTTTGGTGCCACTATGTTTGGGTTTCCATATCTTAAGAATAATTCCCCATTGAATTTTTCTAAGAATATAAATATTGAGGTTTCTGTAAAAGATAAAAATTCAATTCAAATTTATCTTTAAAAACATTATATGAAGGTTATGGGAATCAAAACATTAAAGAGTCTGTGGGACAAGCATGAAATTTATTTTATAGATACTAATGTGAATGATGAAAAGATATAAATATGGAGTTTCATGTTTCAAGACATAATAAATAAATAAGAAAAAACTATTGATTAGTACTCCACTATAGTAAAAGATGTTTTTTGAAACATCAAAGGTTATAAAGATTTCATAAAAGGTTATAATATTTTGAAGAAACTCATTTTAAACATTTTGGATATGTTTGATTCAAAAATTTATACATTATAAGATAAATATCATTTATCTCTTTAATAACAAAATCAATTTCTTATTGATTATTGAATAATAGAATCCTCTTTCTTCAAAATGAATATTAAATTTGAAATGGATATTAAAGATATTAGAAATATGAAAATTCTAGATTATGAAGATATTGATTTTAAGGTAAATATTATGATGAGTTGAATGAAAACATTATGTCTCTTGTCTCCAAAAACTCTTGGAGATGAAGAGGAAATTATGGTGGTAAATTCCTATCAAATGTTTAGAGCATTATGCTATCAGCTATTTTCTCATGATTTTACCAAAAAAAATGATAATGAATAATGAGAATATTCTGGTGAATAGTTGCGATGGATGAAGTGTAAAAAAGTTTATAATGAATGATATTCATCCAAAAAATAAAAGAATATGTTCATTGGAATTAAAATATGTTTGTTGTTTTTGAAATTTGAATTGGATTCAACTAACCAGAATTTATTAGAAGGTGGATGTTAATAAAAGGATAAAACATTCATAGAAAAGGTCAAGAAAACAAAATATCCCTTATATATAGATGAATATGAATTATTTGATGAAAATTATAGAGACTATTGGTTTAGATGAAAACATGTTTCTTGTTTTGAGAAAAACCAAACTCTAAAAGAATAAATCATTACGATAAAGAAATATGATGGAAATGTTCTTAAATGTGGAAAAGAGGTTTTCATGTAGGATTAAGAATACATAAATGAGATCTTAAGATACAATATATGAATTATAAAATATGGAATATTGATTGAAGATCCCAGTATGATGTTGGATGCTAAGGAATACAAAGTTATATAGTCTCAATTGATACTTCTTGGGGACCAAAGTACATTATCAAAGTTGATTAAGAAATTCAAAAAGGCTTCTAAAGAAAATTATGAATAATCTAAAGATGTAAAAAATTCTCCCTCCTTGAATTAGGTGAAATATACACCCACATAACCAAAAAGTTATTCTAATTTTTCTAACATTTCAGGTGTGATGAAAAGTATTGGGAAATCATTGGTTGAATAGGGATGTGGAAAAGTTATCAAATATATAAAATTGTAATACCTGATAGAGGTTGTCCATCAAACATTACATGTTACATTAAAATATTATAAGTTGTTTAAAATCTTGATCGAGGATTTCTTCCCATTGCGAATGATTGTTTTCTAAAAATCATAGGAATAGGGACATCTAAGATAAAAACTCAAAAAAAAACTCTGAGGATGTTCTATTTGATGACGGGCTCAAACAAAGCATACATTGTGTGTTTCAACATTTTAATGATGGAATATAATTTAAATTAAAAAATTATTCTTGTATCATTAAAATTATGGATGAGGAAAAAATCACAACCAAAGTTGAAAGAAATAGTGGAAATACCATTCCAATAGGGGAACCTTAAAACTCCTATTACTTGAGTGATGAATATGAGAATAAGTTATGTAATCCCATACTTTTACTCCATGGGTAGTAAAGTGTAAAAATATATTCTAATATTGACACTTTCTGAATTTTTCATGAATTCAAAAGAAGAGAAAACAAAATTCATAACTTTTCAAAATTTGAAAATGAATAATAAGAGTTATAATAGAGATTATATTTAGTCTACCATGCCTCTTGAACCTATTCATTAAAATTTATGTTGGCCGATGAGACATAAATCAAAAAAATAAAATTTTTTCATTATTACTTTTATCGATGATTTCAATCAAATGACAAACATCATGTTTATTAAGAACCAGTCCTAGGGTGTTAAAATATTCATATTTTATAAACGTTATGTTGAGAGATAAATTGAGGATTATATGAAGAAGTTTAGAACAGATGGTATAAAATAATTCACATGTAACAATTTTAAATCTTATAAGAGAAATCATCGAATACAAAATAAGTATAGTGCTCTATACAATGCACAAAAAATGAATAAATAGAAATTAGTGATGTAATTTTTGTAGAAATAGGATGATGCAAGATATCAAAATAGAAATTTTTAATTTTCTTCTGGGGAGAAGTTGTTAGAACTTTTGAACAAGTATAAATTGATTTTTATTGAGGCTAGAACCTGACATGACTTCTTATAAAATGTAATATAATGAAAAAACCATTATTCAAATACATCATGTTTTTTGGAAGTCCTTATTTATTGAAAATAAAAAATATGGATCTATGAATATTGAATGAGAAAGATGAAAGAATTTTCATTAGATATTCAACCAATAGGATAAAAACACATTTTGGAACAAAATTTTTCAAAAATTAGTGCACTCCATTAATGTGAAATTTAATGAGAATCCAAACTCATTAAAAAAATATTGTTTATGATTTTTTGGAATAAATACCGAATATTTATAATGAAATTTAAATTGAGCTAAAATAGAGTTTTCATGAATCTGAAAGAATGTGTAATGAGGAAAGTGTAGTTGGAAGAAAAAAAATCAAATATTATTACTTAAAAAACAAATTAATTTAAAAAAGTATTCTTGGGAATCAAAAGCATCCTTTTCTGATAAGAATAAAGTTGAGATTAGAAACTCATACTTCAATAATTCTTAAATTTTAACCATTCTTAGTTTTAGAAATAGTTGAACCTAAAGAATGGTTTTATGTGATAAAAAAAGAACATTACAATATTGAAAAAAACACTTGGTAACATATTCAATAACTATAAAAGAAAAATGCTTATGGAACAAAATTTGTGTATAGAAACATGTTGAATAAATATTGAAACTTTTCATGAAATAATGAAATACTTGTTTGGAAAGGATTTTTCAAAATATATGTTATAGATTTTTAAGAAACCATTTCCCCAGTTGAAAGAATAGAAACTATTAGAATTTTTCTTCTAGTGGATGCACATAGGAATTATAATGTTTTTTAGAAGTATATAATGTTATATTTTATAAATAGTGAAAATGAAGAAGTTTTTCCAATAAATCTACCATTTTAGTTTATACTAGATAATAAATGAAGATATGTTAAAAATATGCATAAATCCTTTTGTGGACTAAAATAATATACATGCAACTTGTATTCAAAACATAAAAATTATTTGAGAATGATCAATTTTTTAAAGTAAATGTTTATAATAACTTTTATAAGCATGTTTTTAACTTCATATCCCTAATTAGAATTTGTTATCTGGATGATATAATTTTTACTAGGTACAAATAAAATGTTTATAAATAATGTTTTATGTAAATGAAATAGTTTGATTAGATTTAAATGTTGGGAGAATAATATTTCTTCTGGAGTCTACATGTTCAAAAAAATTTAAAAAAACATTTTCTTATATCAATAAATTTATGTTAGGAAATTTTTACAAATGTTTGGTATGAAATAATCAAAATAATTTTCAAATATTATTTCAATGAGAAAAATGTTGAGTAAATATGAAACTGAAAAATGTGTGAATCCAAAAAATTCTTGGAGGATTTTGGGAAGTAGACTTTATCCCAAATCCTCTATACCTAAAATTGATTATGTTGGGAATTTGTGTGCTAGATATTATAGGAATTCAAAATAATCTAATATGATGCTAGAGAAGAAAATTTTGAGATATTTTAAAGTAACAACATCACATAGGATATTACAAAAAGTATGTTCTATAATGAACATTCATGTTTATACTAACACTGATTGGGATAATGATTAAAATGATAGAAAATCAACATTCTGGGGAACATTTTTCTTGGGAGAATGTTGTCTGAGTTTGAATATAAAGAAACAATGTTTACTAACATTGATCGTAGCTAATTATAGTATGTTTACACTACATAGGATTGTACTCAAATATTGTAGTGAAAAGTTCACTTAGAATATTTGATAATATAATTTTGAAAACAATTGAAGATACATTGTGTTAATAGATGTTGAATTGATATTTCTAAAAATCCTATCAAATTTTCAATATCAATACACATTATTATTAAGTTCCATTTCATAAAATAAAATTTTTCTAGTTGAGATTCATTGTAGGAAAATATTTCAAAAAAGTATCAAATTATTGATATGTTCAAAAAATCAATGTTGAAAGGTTGTTTTTTTTGAATTTAGGATATAGCTTTTTGTCATCCTCAACCAATTTCTTATTAAAAATCATATACAAGACCCCCACCAAGAAATAGATTATATTGAAAAAATGGAGAATTAATATAGCTTGATCCTTCAAGGGAAATAGAATTACATTTATTACAAAATAGATTCTGATGTTTTGGTTATAAAACAATTGGGGCTGAGATAAAAAAGTGAGTGGAAAATATAAATGTAAGGGGAGTTTGTCAAAATAGGGCCACAAATTTTCTTATCACCAAGGGACATAATTCCACCAAAAAAATTACATAATCCGGTCATGTGGTTTTAAGAAACTATCAATTAAGAAAGGATATGTTTTGGTAAAAGTTAAAATAAGGAGTTGGTCACAAATATGAGTTCTCAAAACAATAATTATTTAAAAACAGTGACTATAAAAACTTATTAATAAGAGTTCTCAACAAATACAAATGGGGAGATTGGAGATCCTTTGTGACGTTTTCAATGTTTTTTATTTACCAAAAACATTTTTGAATGAATATTTTTGTAAATTAGGTGAATAAAATGTTTTTGTAAGTTTATAACTTGTTTTTGGAGAAGTTTCTAGAAATATGGATGATGAAAGTGCTTTTTCAAAGACGAAAGTCAGACAGTCCATCATACCCAATCAATTAAAATGAAAATATATTCCAAATTTAAATGTTTCTTTAAAGATGTTTTTCATAATGGTTTTTGGGATGTTGAATAAATTTATAAATAAATCTAGATAAGTATTTGGGGATCCTAATGTTCTAAAAATAAAAAAAAAAATCTCATGACACAAGCTGTTAATGAAATGGAGATGTTGTAATTCATTTGTAACATGTTTCTTAGACATAGATAATTGGATAAAGAAGAAGAAGTAGTATAAGTAATCAATATATAGGAAGTATGAATTTTCTGATGATTAAATAAATACAATGTTCATGATCAAATGAATTTCATCAAATATTGACCATCAGAAGTAGCTAAATTGGAACGAATGAGATTTCGGTGAAATGATTTTTTTTTGGTGAATAGAATTTCGAATAAATTTGATTAGTAATACTTAAACATATTATAGGATGAAGAAATTTTTAGATATCTATTAGTTTTTTTGTTTCTATGATTGTTTAGTTCTTCAAATATGATGAAGCTAAATGTTTTTTCACCGCTGAAGTTTGTAGGAAGAATAAGTAGATTGACATTGCTATCAGACAGATATAATCAATCAGGAGGTATTTTATAATTTTCAACAAAGGAAGTTTTTTATTCTAGTCATGATATGAGGATACCAATCCTTATTAAAATAAAAGATATAACAATCCATCCGATGATGGGAGATTATAAATACTTGTGAATAGCGACATAGAAGATTTCAAAGCCCTTGGAAAAAGATAATGTATGGAAGGATAAATTTATTATTAGTTTTTCATTTCTAAAAACTAATTTATTTTGAAGATTCAATAATGTTTCCACTTTTTAATGTTCTCTGAGATCATTGAAGAGATCTTTGACTTAATTCAATTCAATCAAGAACATCAACATATGTATTTGAGTTAGTTTTATTTAAATTGGTTCAATTGAACCAGGAGGATGAGTAGATTTATAAACTTACATTTTTTAGACATAAAATATTCATACAGAGTATTTATAAATCATAAAATCATAATTGATCAGGTTTTAAAACTGTTCATGATGTTTATAAATTTGATGATTTTTTCATATCACAATTACTAGGGTAATTTTTTGAAATTTTAGAAGAGTTTTTAAGGTTAAATAATTTTTTAGAAGACACTAGAAGAGATACGATGGTATGAAATATTCAAAATGATGTTAAAATGTGAGTGAATTTTACAGATTTTTATTTTCAATGAATGGGAAAATATTTCAATTTCCTATCATTACTATTATGATAGATCCTATAAATATAAGTGGAATTTATAGTGGCACATAACATTTTTCAGACAAGCATAAAATAAATTACTCTATATAATTTGAGCCATAAGTTTCCTTTTAATTTATGTTGTTTGGAGTTGAAGTTTATTTTTTGGACTGAGTATTTTGATCAGAATAGTAGTTTGAGGTGAGTTAAAATTAATTTTCATTAGTAGTTAGACTAATATAATTGGTCTGTGTTTTAGAGAAATTAGTTTGAGAAGCACATATTTAAAAAATATGTTCTGCAACTACTGAATATTGAAAAAATGTGAATCGGACTATGCCAATTGGACTATGTTCTATGGAGTGAGGCAATCTCACCCAAGAATATTGGATTAATTTTCTACATGCGTATTTATGGATAAAATTTTTCTAATGTTAATTTTTATTTAAAGATCAAATTTTTTCATGATCAAATTTATAATAAGATGGGAGTTAGTATAATCAAACCTATCATGATGTAGAAGGTGTCTAATGGGATATTACACTAGTTGTATCCAATTAATCATAATATATAATTTCAATAGACCCACAGGTGTAATCAGGGTAAGGATGTAGGTTCCCACACTGAGGACGAACCTTTTAAGTCATGTGTTCCATTTTTAATTTCTTATACATTCATTCATTTTATTTTCCTAATATTTGATAAGTAATAACTCTAACATGTTTTAGGGGTTATGTTTATAAACATTTTAATTTGTAAAAAGGAAACAACTTATTCACCCACCCCAGTTGTTCTTTGAACCTTTGTAACATTAAATTTTCATCTAGAATCTCCTAGGAATAGTTTATTCCCTTAGCTATAATAATGATGAATACTTTGTGGCATTCCTTTATTTATAAGGGTTTCTTTCTTCATAAAGAAATAATAAATAGACGATAATGCCTATGGTTTTTGACTCCAAATAGCGTAAATATGATATTGGGTATATCATTGACAAATAATTTCAGTTTTAATATATAATGAAATATCATTCCAAAGATGGGAATTATATTATAACATTATTTTACTCATTAGATATTTTATATGATTCAAGCATTACTAAACCATTGGTTTTTTATGAAATATCATAAACAAAAATGATTCATAAATGTTTTTACTAAATTCAAAATAGAGTTATAGTTTTATAAGAACCAAATAAAAATATGTGTTTATCTCCAATGAGGTGGGTATCATCCTTCCTCATCTACCTAGTGACCCCACCGAGAATAATAGTAATTTTTTTTATTTCATCCATGTTCATGTATTATGAAACAATATGTAATTGACATATTGTATATAATACCCAAGAATCTAAGAAATATTACATTTAATGACGAATTTATCTAAAGTAGAAGATTGTTCTTCCTTCATATTAAATTCATTAAATTTTAACTTCTTGTGAACAATATTTCTTATAGAAATGAAAATATAATCCTAGTAAAGTCTATCTCATATATCATTGGTCTCTTAGAAATATTTCACATAACATACTTTCTCATTTTACCAGCAGTTGGACTTTTCACCTTGTCTTTCTTATAATTCACCTTAATAAATAAATATTTACCATTCTTTAAATTCTCGTATTCATGGTGATAATTATTCAAAATATATAAAAGTTGATTCTAAAAACAATTAATTTGATAAAATTTAATTAAATTGGATAAACTATATGATAAGGATGAGAGAATGAGATGAACTAAACGTTCTTGATTTGACATGAATCCTAATTCTTCTCGTTCTTTAAAGTTATCTATATTCATAAGTAGTTGAGTAAAAAATTGTCTTCTATTCAAAAATATATACATGTTAAACATTATTATAATCTTCTTAATTTCTCACTTCAGTTTCTCCTCATTGTCTTCTAGAGGGTGATGCAACATAGTATAGTTATCCATTTCCACACATGGAATTTTCAATTCAATGTATATTGATGTTAGAATAATGATATAAACATAAAATTAATCATTCATGAGTCTCCTATAAATATCTTTCTCATCCTCTCTATCTTAATAAAAAGTCTAATCAAGAAATGGGGACTCAAGCACATAAAATTTCTTTTAATATTGTACTGTTATATTCAACCATCTATACTACTCTTTAAAATTTGTATTGGTTTTGGTATGTTCATTATAAATTATTTTTCACAATTTATATATGTAATTACATACCATTTTCTATAAAAAAATCATAAGATGATTAGTATATTTATCTTGAGAACTATTTGATAAACATTATATAATTTATTATCTTTAATGTATCCTGCTATTTTATTAAATCCTAGTATCCCACCAATACTAGATTTAAAATAATTATTATCATGGTTATTTTAGTTGAATTTATCCTTAAAACCTCTCATAATAGTCCAAGATATGATTACACCACTACTCGTATATTTTCATTGAATGCTTCTTTATTTCCAACTGCATCAACTCACAGATCATCAATCTGTTTAGCACAATCTAGTCTCATACAAAGGATTACATTGTATTCCTCAATTTTTTACATTAAATTTTCAATTAAAAACCAAATGATTATTACATTACATCCAATATTAGTTTAGTCAACGCATCACATTTTTCAGAACATGTTTTTTGTATGAGTCACCCTAAACTAGGACTGATAATAATCTTTTACACCTAGGTTTTTACAAATTTAAATGATGAGAGGATTTATGAATAAATATTTATTTCATGGCTTTTATTTTTTCTCATAAAATATTATCCATTTATATTTACCCTTGAGTTTTGTTTTGGACAATAATCACATATTTACAATGAAATAAATTAGAAAACAATAAACCAATATGTTTATTTTATCAATTCATCATTTTTTAACTATTTTATGTAATCATGTAGATATGCACATTTTAAAACTAATAACACATGATGAAAAAATAAATTAAATAAATAACTAATTAAGGGCATTAATTATTGTATGATCCATTAATCATAAATAAATCAACTATGACACTAGGGGTAATTACCTAAGTCGAATCTAACACATGCAGTACCATAAACCCATCTTAAATAATTTTACATCTTTTCTATAACCTTTACTGAAATTGGTGGGATTCGTGTCTTTGTTAGTATTTTTCGTAATGAATAAATACCCACTCTATGGTGATAGAATCATTTGAATGTGTAATATATATTTATATATAAAATTTATTTTGGATACATGGGTCCTTGTACATATAACGATGAAGGAATCCAATGTGCAGATATATTATTTAAATATTTAATTAATAAAAACATTCAAGACATTCACTAATTAAAATATTAGTTAAAATAAAGAGATACACTAGTTGTCCACCACTAATGCCTAGTTAACACATAAATAAAATTCGTAATAAAAATAAAATTATCCAAAAATATTTGTTGAGGATAATTAAAATGAATTTAAAAAATTTATTTTAATTTGTGATAAATCTATATCATATCTTATAAGAAGGCCATTAGATTCCATAAAAACCTAAAATAAAGAGTATTTAGTAGGGTTCCAAAACAATCCATTCCTTAGGTGATGGGCATAACATTAAGCCTTATTCATTAGGTGATAATAATTAGATTATAAATCATTCTATAAGATGGACCATCCTTCATTATGAAATTAACATAAAATGACCAAGAATTATTGATCTAATGATGGAGTATTTTATGGGAAAAATGGAGTTTTTTAAATTTTTAACCCCTACTTTATTTGAAAATTGGTGAGGTTAAAGTAATTTTGGAATTTAAAAATCATGGAAATACCAACATGGGAGACTTATGTTGTATATGAATATTCTGAAATATTCACCTTCTTTCTCCACATACATACTGTAACTAATCTGTCTCCACTATTTCCACATATTTCTCTCCAAAAATCTCATTCCTTATGTGATTCTGGTCATTTGATATTTGTTTCACCAACATCATTCATAACCACTATGCCCAACCACATCTCACAAGGTGTGAATTTGAGATGCCTGTAATAATTTAAATATCAATTTTTCTACTATTTTTGGATATTAAAAGATTTAATTGTATATTCATATCTTAAACTAAATATTATATGGTTTTTTAAGAGGATTTTAGATGGAGTGTTTGAGGCCCATGAAATCTTTACAGGGTAAATAATTAAAATTATTAAAATATGAGTAGTTAAACACGGTCAATGTGACTAATTATCAACAAATCTATGGAATTGTAGTATATTTTATATACACTAGACAAGATAATTATGTTTCTACAAGTCAATATTCTTATTGTTAAGTATAAAAATGGAAAACCACCAAAAATATGTCAAAATAATATTTCAATATGTACATAAAATGAGAGACTATCGGTTATTCGGTTATAATGATTCCCAATGGAAATGTTTGGAATTCATTGATGTAATTTGGGATGGTTTAGTCGATTCCCAAAAATATAGACCATGAGTTTTATTTTATCATGGGCGTCCATGTATATCATGGAAAATTAATAATAAGGAATTTTTACCATTGAGCACCACTATGGCCACATCATCCCCATTTTTTAATTCTATTGCACCATCATCATCATTGTTTCACTATAGTAAAAATATTTTCACATGATGTGAGATCTAGATACACTAATATATGGGAATGATAATTCTATACATCTAATTCTACATTTCTTATGACTTTTAGGGATTGGATAATTTTATGTGTTGTGCCCTGGTTTCCATTATTTCCCAATAGAGATGGATATTTCAAAAATGAATTTCTATGGTTATGAAGTCAGTGGTATTCTAAAATGTGGTTTAAATTAGATTAAAAATGAAATGTTAAGTGGTGTAGAGAATTTTTCTTATCATGGAGAGTTCAATTTGAGAAGATAAATTGGATAATCAAGAGTTTGAACCTCTAACATGAGGATTTCACGTACGTCGTAGCTGAGTTTGAAGGTGTTTTGAAATAAAATGCCTTTAGTGTATTAATTTTATGTAATCCTACATATAAAGAGAATTATATTTATTATTTCAATTATTAATGAAAATTTGTCATTGGTGATTACTATGTGATGTGTATTTAAATGAATATTAATGTGTGTGGTGGCTATAGGGAAGAAGGTTTGATATACTATATATTTATTATGGTGTGAGAAACTTGTTTAATATAATTTTTCAATGTTTTAGTTGGAGTTCATAATATGGTTTTTCACCACATTGAACATAATATGTTTCAAATGTTTTATTAGTTATAGTTATGAAACCCTAATGAATTTGATACTTACAACTGAAAGTACACAAGGTTTTAAGGAAAACCCACATTAAAAATGCTACATTAAAACTAGTACTTCCCATTTGATACATAAACATTAAAATATATTTTCAAAGGAATTTTTTAAAATCACCTTGAAATAATATTTATAATAATTTCTTTAATATAATTGGTAAAAAAAATTAATAACATATAATATTCAAATAACAATACAAACGATGAAAAAACAAAGAACCTGAAAACTAAAGAAAATAAGGGTACAAATGTGATTCAATAAAATTATGTGACACAAATAAATGTAAATCCACTATCTAATGTCATCTTGTATCATGGAATTAATAATAATACCTATAAGAAATTTTATTATTAAAAAATGGTATACATAATGCCCATACTAAAACTAAGATAATTATTATTTATCAACCTCTCGAGGGTAATTAAGTACAATATAACCTCACAGGTGGTTGAAAATCTACTAGAGAACTAGAGGGTAAAAACACACTATGATATTGTTAAAAAAAATCCATTCCATACACTTACCCATCTAGGGTCCCCTTAAAAACTCAATTGATACATGAAAACCAAATATACCAAAAAATCGTCATTATATATATAGAAACACAATAA
This sequence comes from Viscum album, assembly GCA_963277665.1. Lineage (NCBI taxonomy): Eukaryota > Viridiplantae > Streptophyta > Magnoliopsida > Santalales > Viscaceae > Viscum > Viscum album. Next base: position 1,808,617,443 of record OY728123.1, on the reverse strand, counting down.
TGATGAATTTTATCTCACCTCTTCACACTGAAAAGAAAATAGTAACTTATCATCAATATTATTAGATATAATATAAAGAAATTCCCTTACACTACTTTCCATATAATGAAAACCCACATGAATGAGTGGAATCAGAATATTGGAAAAATCATGCTATGAAATAAAATAAAACAGTGACAAACAAGACTAACTAAAAACTCATCTCGATATTCCATGACTTTTTACCAACTTTTGAAATTCATTAAAAATCATTCATATAAAAAAACATTTTTACCCACATTGAAACCATGTACAATCTTTTTAAACTAGAAATCATTGTTAAAATACTCTTTTAACGATATTATTTTATGTGAACACCCATTTAACAATGTTGGGAAACATAATATAATTTTAAAATATTCATATAATATAGAAATTAAAGCATTTAAAATCATTAATCACCCAATTCCATTCCATTTAATGGAATATCACTAAAACACCAACCACGTGTATGGTGTAATCAAGCTATAGTAACCCACAACATGTCACATTCGATGATGAGTGATCAAACAAGAAATGAAACACCCTTTGGAAGAACTAAAACAAATGTAGATAATTACCTAATACAAACTCTAGCATACGGTGAACTGAACTATTATGGTTTGTGAGAGAGAACCAATCCAACAGAAATGGGAGATATATGGAAGAGAATGGATTATTAAGACAATATTATTGCTTACTAGAGAGAAACCATGTGGAATCAACATAGGGGATACTTATAATTATAAGAAGAATAATAATAATGGAGGGTTACGACCATCATTTTCCGTTGTCAAATGAACTAGAGGATTTGAAAATAGGGCAGAAAATATTACAAATGTGTGATAGTAAAAAAGGTTACTTGGACTTTTAATGAAATCTATGTATATCTCATGATTTGTTCATATGGTTTGGTGAACCAGGCAAAAAATATATAGAGGCCAATGGAAAAATAAACACCATTGTATGGTTTATCTGTATAGTTTCTACTATCCATTTAAAAATCATTTTTCATCACCCTTACAAACAAAACCCTTATATGGTTTAACCTAGTACATGCATAATTTTCTCAAAATTGTGTTCTTACTATGTAAGAAAAAAATAATGCTTTAACAAAATTAATGGAAAAACTACTTATGCAAGGGTAAGTAAACAATTTAAAAAAATAGTAACATAGGATAAAACCTCATAACATGCATAATTTCAAATGAAACTCTCCTAAAATTTATATTACACCAAAAAAAGATATTATAGTATATAAATATAAGTCAGGGTGTCATTTGTGTGCCACAATTTTCTTCAACATGACACATTATACACCAAGAAATACAATTATAAGTGTAAAATCAAGGAAATATGAAACATTAAACTCCTAAACAAGTGATCGGAGGGTCAATAAAAAATTATAATGTCATTGTCTCTAGAAAAATCTCACAAAAAATCAATTCCTTTAAAAAGGAATATAATTTTCATATGAGGATTATAGTGGAAGACATAAAATAATAAATTTAATTTTTGTATGATAAAATCGACATCATGACATCTTTTACAGTTTAATTTTTCGTGGTTACAACCCATGGATGTCATATAATTTAATTTCACCACCAAAATGTAAAATGAAATCTAACCGATTTCTATTTTTATTGGATACAAGTTACAATATTCATCATATATCATCACTCTAAATAAATAATTTTAGAACCCCTTAGATCATCCTTATGTGCGCCATAATCATTCTTGATCATATAAGTTCAATCTTTGGGTGCTCACATAGACAATCAACATCGCTTTTAATGTTAAATTATAACGCCCCGACCCCAGTTACCCAGAGTCGGTGCATTATTACATAACATTGGCATGATCACAAGAAAGATCAAATCTCGAAAGACCGATTGGTTTAGTAGACTTGGAAACACTAGATATATTCATAGGTTTTACATTACATCATAAAATGAAAAACTACTACAACAACATAATGTCTCCATAGTCCACACTCATATCCCCACATAATATCCCTGCAGGTCATTCATAATTTACTTCTTCACTTCCTGGGAAAAATAAAACATATAAAAGGGGTGAGCTCAAATGCCCAGTAAGGATAACAAAATAGCGGAAACTTTCATAAATAAGAATAAACTTTTAAGTCAATGTATAACTAAAAGAAAAGCCTTTCAAACATGAACTTTAGACATGGTATGACATAAATAAAATGAAATAATGCCATTTACTTATTCACATGGATATTCTACTAAACGAATAATCACATGCAAAAATCAATAACCACTTTCATAATGTTGGAATGCATAATGCCAGACTATCATAACCACATAGTCAAGGCCTCGTGCCAAGACTACAAATAAGATTTTGTCAAGGCCTTATGCCAAGACACTAGTTTGTCTCATGAGACCTACCGATGCATCGAGGAGCTATAGCGGGCTCCACCCGTCACATATTAAGTCCAATGCATTCCCATATGAAAAGGTTTAAACATAACATAAACATTCGTATTAAAACTAGCATACGAAATGTCAATAATTTCACCATAAACTATAAATGGTATAAAAATAGCACATCCATAGTCAAACATATCACAAAACCTTCAATACAATATAGAAGTTTTGTTTCATAATAAATCAACTTCAAATAATCTTAAAATCCATCAAAGGATGTTGACATAGATGAAATCAAAATTCTTTTTAATGAAATATCTCCTTTTATTTTGAAATCATTTAAGATCCATATAAAATAAAACATTTTCTTTGAAAATATTCTTATAAGCTTGTAAGGAAAGCTTTGAAGATTTTATAACGGCGTAAAATAACCGCACCCGCCGTATAAGTTAAAAAAAACATTCTTACCTCAATTCTGTCGAAAAGGTTAAAAAGGACCTTGTTTTGAAAACGACGGAAAGATTCCTTTATAAACCTCTTATAAAAAGTCAAACAAGGGTATAAATGACTTTAACCCATATTCTTGTAAATAGTAAAAATGTTTTGAAATACATTTTTAAGAAACATGGATGTGGATGATAAAGATATCCCAGTAGATTATTACGTATAAACAACCTCAGATAATGAAGAGATTGTGAAATAAACCCTTACCTTGTACTTTTCCTTGGTTGGGGTAGGTTAACCTCCTGTATAATGGTTAAATAGTTGTTATTAAATTATACAAGAATCATATATAATAATATGATATCATATATGATCTTTTAACATTGATTTGTTAATAATATCTTAGAATTGTCGTCGTTTCGGGAGTTAACTTACTCATTTTCTTTTATATGTTTTGTTACATAAGCCATGGTTGTTGTATCTTATTCATATCCAGAATGATATCTAGTCCTTAAACATCATTTTTAAATCATCAAATGATAATTATACTTGAATGGATACGATGGAGAATGAATCTCATCGCGTTCGTGGAGACGGTAGTCCGTACGTACGCACGAGCGACGATATCATTCTTTTGATATTAAAATAATATATAAATGGATGGTATATCATATATACAGAATCATAAACATGTTATATTTATTATTTACATGAGTTACACATCATTATTATACCCATCCAAATAATATTATATTGAATAACAATTACACCACGACGTGGAGACGGTAGTCCGTACGTACGCACGTATGGTGACATGTTATTCAAAGGTGGATAGAATACTGAATATGGTTGTACCATATTTATAATAAAATCACAGTATATGTGAGATACTGGAGTTATTATTTTAGAATGGTAAGAACAAAGGAAGAAGAAGTGGAAGAAGAAATGAACTTGGAGAAGGGTGGTGAAATCATTACCTCTTCTTCGGGTTCTTCCTTTTGATTTGATCAAAAGGGCTCCTTAGGTTGGATTTCTGATCAAACTAAGGCCTCTAGGTTGTAGTGAGGGATGTTGGGAGAGTATCTGGGAAGAGTTTGGCCGAACCAAAAGGCTTTGAAGGTGTGAAGAAATGAGAAGGAGGAGTGCCCTTTTATAAGAGGGGTGAGGGGCACCTTTGGAAAAGCTAGAAATATTAATTTATAATAAATTCATATTCGGTTTATAATGGCTCAAAAGCTTATTATTCAAAGGTTAAGGTGGGGATAGGTTGAAAACCACTCATCCAATAGAATTTATACAGGTTTGGGTACTTATATTAACCTTATCTTTAAGTATTAACTCTAAGTTAATTAGTTTCACTTTTACAATGTCTCTTTGTATTTTTATATTATATGGTTAATAAACTTACTATATACTTCCAAGCGACCCCCAAGTGGTACATTAATGATGAACCTATCATGATATAAGTCTCTTGGCCGAACCTTAGATTTTTAGGAATTTAATATCAATTAATAATATAATATTTGTTTTAAGAACTCTTTTATGTCAATTTTGACACTATTCAATAGTTGATTTTTGTGAAACTCATAACAGATTGATTACTTCGAACAAAGTAAATTAAAGCAATACTAATATATCATATTATCCTAGAAAATTATTTTAATTCATTAAAAGTTTCATATTATATTTATTTGGGTATTTATAATATCAATTATTTTAATTTTTCACTATTATAGTAATTACCGCATCATCATTGTGTCATAAATAACATAAATTATTTAATGTCTAAAAATTATAAATAAAATATCATTATGTAGGAAATATTTTTATATTTCTAATGAATATTTATAACTTAAAATCCAACATATATAACCCTATGTAACAATTGTGTTTCTAAAAGATATATGCTTGTGTCATTTTTGTATTCATTTTAACTTAATTAAAATAAAGTGTCATTATCACTTACAAGTGGATCCATGGGGTCCCAAAATCGACCCAAAGATGACCATGGTAGACCATGTATCAACCAATAGGGTTAAGACACATTTTAGGGTAATTTAGTATTATTATAATATTATTTTTTAGCCCTTATTTACCGGATTTACCCTTAACCATGGTAAATAAAATATTTACCGCAGTAATTATTCAAAATGTCTAAAAATAAAAGTTACCCATTTACACAATTTGAACATCCTGATTCCAAATATGGAATCCATTTTCCTAAATTCAAAACACAGAAGTGGCAGAAATTAATTTAAAATTAATTCCCGCTGTCGAAACAAAAAGCGTGTTTTTAAGAGGTAATAACTATCAAAAGATTGACACTTGTTTATGTTCGGTTTAATTGTAAAATTATGTCCAATGACCAACATTATATTAAATGGTAAAAATATATTCTAAATATACTTTAAAACCACTAAAATTCACAATTTATCACTATTAATTATTTTGATTAAAAAAGTTGTTTTTAATTAAAATTTAGTAATTTTCACTATTAATCAAAATATGAAAGTTATCCAAAAAGTGCCAAAATTTCACCTTAGGCTAAATTAGATATTCCGAATCCAACAATGAAGTCTATTTTGAAATATAAAATATATATGATTTCAAAAAGTAGGTATTACTATTCACAACGGCTAGTTTAATTAGTTGTGGTGTGTGTTAAAACTCGAGGTTGCGTACAACACACGCTATCGCATTATTCGAAGGGAAACGTACCATGGAAGCTTGGGGTGTTACATTCTCCCCTCCTTCAAATAATTGCGTCCTCGCAATTTCTAGGGTATTACTGCATAAAAAGACTCAGGTGGTTCTTCATCATAAGTTCCTTGGGTTCCCACGTTGCCTCTTCCATCTTATGATTTCTCCACAAAACTTTTACCAGACGTGTCGTCCGGTTTCTCAGCACTTGTTCTCTCGTATCAAGAATCTTGAAGGGCTCTTCGCAATAAGACAGATCGGGTTCCAATTCTAATTCCTCATAGGTGAGTACATGCGTCAAATCAGGCATGTATTTCCTCAATAGAGATACGTGGAACACATCGTGAACTTTTGAGAGACTTGGCGGCATTGCCAATCGGTAAGCTACAACCCCAATTCGTTCTAGAATTTCGAAAGGTCCGATGTACCTGGGACTCAATTTACCTTTCTTACCAAAACGTATGACTCCCTTCCACGGAGATACCTTCAGAAAAACATGATCACCGACTTGAAATTCCAAATCCTTCCTTTGATTATCGGCATAGCTCTTTTGCCTACTTTGAGCTGCTTTGATGTGATTTTGGATTACCTTCACCTTTTCCATCGTTTCCTCCACCAGTTCTGGGCCTATAAGTTTTCTTTCACCAACGTCATCCCAACAGGTTGGTGTACGACATCTCTTTCCATATAACGCTTCATATGGTGCCATCTGAATACTCGAATGGAAGCTATTGTTATAGGAAAATTCTACCAGTGGTAAATATTGATCCCACATACCCTGAAAGTCAAGTGAGCAAGATCTCAACATGTCTTCTAGGGTTTGAATAGTCCGTTCTGATTGTCCATCTGTCTGAGGGTGGTAAGAAGTGCTCAAATGAAGTTCAGTATCCAGGGATTTCTGAAGACTTTTCCAAAATCTTGAAGTAAAACGGGGATCACGATCAGAAACAATCGATAGGGGTACTCCATGAAGTCTCACAACTTCATTAATATATAGTCTTGCTAGACGTTCCGGGGGTAGATCTTCTCTTATAGAAAGAAAATGTGTTGTCTTGGTAAGACGATCAACAATAACCCATATTGCATCGTTCCTTCTAGGAGTCTTTGGTAGCCCCATGACAAAGTCCATCGTAACATTGTCCCATTTCCACTCCGGTATGGGAAGAGGTTGCATGACTCCTCCAGGATGTTGCCTTCCAGCTTTCACTTGTTGACAAACCATACATCATGACACAAAATCAGCAATCTCCCTCTTCATGTTGTCCCACCAAAAATGTTCCTTCAAATCTCTATACATTTTGGTGCTCCCAGGGTGTATAGAGAAATTGGAACTATGAGCATCATCCAGCAATTCCCTTTTTAGATCAGGTATATTGGGAACACAAAGTCTCTTCCCGAATTTCAAAATTCCATCTTCATACACAAAGTCTCTCAATCTCCCATCATTCACAGCTTTAATCTTCTTTTGGAATTCTTCATCATCGGTCTGAGAACTCTTAATCCTTTCTAGTAAAGATGGATTGGCAACCATTTGAAAAAGCACTGATGTTTCACCTTCCCTGGTTATTCCCATGTCCATATTCACTAGATCCATGAAAATTGGATCCCTTTCAATTCTCATATTGTTCAAAACTCCATGGTCTTTTCTGCTCAAAGCATCTGCTACTTTGTTTGCTTTCCACGGGTGGTAGTGTATCGTACAATCATAATCCTTGAGTAATTCAAGCCATCTCCTTTGCCTCATGTTGAATTCTTTTTGTGAGAAAATATACTTCAAACTCTTGTGATCAGTATAAATCTCACATTTTTCACCATAGAGGTAGTGCCTCCATATCTTCAAAGCAAAGATCACTGCTGCTAACTCGAGATCATGAGTAGGATAGTTTTGTTCATGAATTTTCAACTGTCGTGATGCATAGGCAATAACTCTATCATTCTGCATAAGGACACAACCAAGTCCTTTCATTGATGCATCACTATAAATAACGAACCCATCATTCCCCGATGGTAGAGTCAATATAGGAGCATTGACTAATCTTCTCTTCAGTTCTTCGAAACATTCTTCACACTCTTTTGTCCAAACAAATTTAACCCCTTTACGTGTGAGCTTCGTTAATGGGTTACCCAATCGGGCAAAATTCTGGACGAAACGTCGATAATAACCTGCCAAGCCAATAAAACTACGTACCTCAGTTATACTCGTAGGTGCTGGCCATTCTTGGATTGCCTTGGTCTTAGAAGGATCAACAGAGATTCCATCTTTAGAGACAATATGGCCAAGAAAAGAAATCTCCTGAAGCCAGAATTCACACTTGCTAAACTTCCCATATAATTCATGCCTCCTTAGAGTCTTCAAGATAATGCGCAAGTGATTTTCATGATCTGCGTAGGTTTTGGAGTATACTAAGATATCATCAATAAATACCACCACAAATTCATCGAGATACTCCTTGAAAACTCTATTCATTAGATCCATGAATACAGAGGGTGCATTAGTCAATCCAAACGGCATTATAGTAAACTCGTAATGCCCGTACCTGGTTCGAAATGCTGTTTTCGGAATGTCTTCCTTCTTCACACACAACTGATGGTATCCAGATCGAAGGTCAATCTTTGAAAAGTATTGAGCTCCATGCAGTTGGTCAAATAAATCATCAATACGAGGTAAGGGATACTTGTTCTTTATCATTATAGCATTGATCTCCCTATAGTCGATACATAACCTCATAGATCCATCTTTCTTTTTAACAAAAAGAACAGGGGCTCCCCATGGAGAAACACTAGGGCGAAGAAATCCCTTATTACTCAATTCCTCTAGTTGTTTCTTTAGTTCGACTAACTCTACAGTGGCCATTCTATAAGGGGTCTTCGATATAGGCCTTGATCCAGGAATCAAATCAATGGAAAACTCAACTTCTCGTTCTGGAGGATGTCCAGGTAAATCTTCCGGAAATACATCTACAAATTCTTTCACAATAGGTACATCCTCTATTTGAACATTCCTTTCCTCACCGACAGTTATTTCATTCTCTTCTTCCCCAATAATCGAATTATGTTGAGCTACTAGGGGTGGATCTAAATAAGAATTAGGTGGTGATGATTCTGCTCTAAAAATAAGGTGCTCCTTATCATTATCATCAAGAATCGTATCCACTTTCTTCTTACAATAAATCTTCGCATCATAGTCCGAAATCCAGTCCTACCGAGGATTATATCAAACTCAATAATAGGTATGACGATGAAATCAGCAGATAAAGAAAATTTATGTGCTCTAATGGGGACTGATTCACAAAACTTTGTTGCAACGATACTTCCCTTAGGAGTTTTAACTGACAACTCCCTTATTAAATCAAATTGGAAATATCTAATTTTCTTAGAAAACTGGGAAGATATGAAATAATGCGATGATACAGAATCAAATAATGCATTTGCTAAACTTGAGGAAACCATTAAATTACCTGCCACCATGTCTTTCGGAGCTTCTATCTCAGCAGTAGTGATAGCATAAGCCTGGCCTTGATCCCTTGGCCTTTTCTGAGGTATGTTCTCCTGACGCTTAGGGCATGCATTTGCATAATGCCCCATCTCTCTGCAATTGTAGCACTGAACGTTGGTAGCTTCCTTCTTCCCCTTGAAATCATGAGCTTGGTGGCCTTTTTCACCACACTTGTAACAGACTCCCATTCCCTTCAAGCAAGTACCGGGGTGTTTCTTCCCACATTTACCACATGATGGATATTCAACCTTTCCTTTCTTCCCCTTATTTCCATTCCCAGATTGATCAGCAGGTCTCTTCTTCTCTTGCTTTGCTTTAAAGTCATAAGACTTAGAGAATTCCTTTTCGGTCTTGATAGCACATGAGACAATGTCTTCGTACGATGAAAAGGATTGTGAGACTAATGCTCGACGGAGAAATGGTTTTAACCCATCAAAGAAACGATCAATCTTACTTCTTGGGTTGCGAATATAATCACCAGCATACCTCGCTAACCTTGTAAAGTTAGCCTCATACTTTGTGACATTCTCATCCTCCTTTTGTCTCAGACTCAGAAATTGTCTTTCCATATCTGCTCGATGGTCGCGAGGAAAGTATTTTTCTAAAAACAGATCTTTGAACTCCCTCCATTCCATATTTGATACTTCATCATCTTTCATCATGTTCTGAATCAATGACCACCATTGATCAGCATCTCCAGTGAGGCGGTAAACTGCCATGATAACTTTTTCCCTTTCACTGCTCCCCAAAGCCTGAAATATTTTCTCTAGGGAAAATATCCATTGATCAGCTACTAAGGGATTTTTATTCCCATTGAACGTTGGTGGTTGTTGCCTCATGAATCGATCTAACATTGATCATCCACGCTGCGGATCAGGGTGCTCTATACGGGTAAGGTTATTGTTCATAACCTGAGTAAGTTGTCCCAGTATGGTGATTAGCTGATCAGCACCAGTTGCATCACCAGCCCCACTATAATTATCTTGTGCAGGAGGGAAATCCTTACATGGAGTGCGTGCATTGATACGGTTTCCATTTCTTCCACTAGGAGCCATTTCTAAACAATGGCATAAACTAGATCAGTTTATGAATCAAAATACATAATCCCATACTTATAAAACACTTAACATAAATTGAACTATTTATGGATATAATCCATAATCATAAGAATGTTTTCTTTGAGGATGTATATACTCATAATCCCTTCAAAATGATTTGTAAATAAAATGAGAGTTATCCTAAGCATATCCCCCGGGAGTGTCGTAACCAAGAGTGCAGCAAGGCCCGTTGTCGTGCACCAGTTCCCGTTCGAGTCTAGCTCAAAGTGGTGTTTTCGGGTTTTACCCCTAGGTACATCTGTGCCAGAGCCGCCTCTACCTGCTCGTATCCAGACAGTGATGTATTGCTCGGAAAACTCACAAAATCTCTACAATACCAAAATTCTAGGAAGTTCTTCTATACTAATCCTCAAAGTTCATCTTAGGTCTACGTGCTCTAATCAGAGTTTATCTAAATCTAGTTTCCAAGGTTTGTACTAAACTTCCTCTGATACCAACTGTAACGCCCCGACCCCAGTTACCCAGAGTCGGTGCATTATTACATAACATTGGCATGATCACAAGAAAGATCAAATCTCGAAAGACCGATTGGTTTAGTAGCCTTGGAAACACTAGATATATTCATAGGTTTTACATTACATCATAAAATGAAAAACTACTACAACAACATAATGTCTCCATAATCCACACTCATATCCCCATATAATATCCCTGCAGGTCATTCATAATTTTCTTCTTCACTTCCTGGGAAAAATAAAACATATAAAAGGGGTGAGCTCAAATGCCCAGTAAGGATAACAAAATAGCGGAAACTTTCATAAATAAGAATAAACTTTTAAGGCAATGTATAACTAAAACAAAAGCCTTTCAAACCTGAACTTTCAACATGGTATGGCATAAATAAAATGAAATAATGCCATTTACATATTCACATAGATATTCTACTAAACGAATAATCACATGCAAAAATCAATAACCACTTTCATAATGTTGGAATGCATAATGCCAGACTATCATAACCACATAGTCAAGGCCTCGTGCCAAGACTACAAATAAGATTTTGTCAAGGCCTTGTGCCAAGACACTAGTTTGTCTCATGAGACCTACCGATGCATCGAGGAGCTATAGCGGGCTCCACCCGTCACATATTAAGTCCAATGCATTCCCATATGAAAAGGTTTAAACATAACATAAACATTCGTATTAAAACTAGCATACGAAATGTCACTAATTTCACCATAAACTATGAATGGTATAAAAATAGCACATCCATAGTCAAACATATCACAAAACCTTCAATACAATATAGAAGTTTTGTATCATAATAAATCAACTTCAAATAATCTTAAAATCCATGAAAGGATGTTGACATAGATGAAATCAAAATTCTTTTTAAAGAAATATCTCCTTTTTTTGAAATAATTTAAGATCCATATAAAATAAAACATTTTCTTTGAAAATATTCTTATAAGCTTGTAAGGAAAGCTTTGAAGATTTTATAACGGCGTAAAATAACCGCACCCGCCGTATAAGTTAAAAAACATTCTTACCTCAATTCTGTCGAAAAGGTTAAAAAGGACCTTGTTTTGAAAACGACGGAAAGATTCCTTTATAAACCTCTTATAAAAAGTCAAACAAGGGAATAAATGACTTTAACCCATATTCTTGTAAATAGTGAAAATGTTTTGAAATACATTTTTAAGAAACATGGATGTGGATGATAAAGATATCCCAGTAGATTATTACGTATAAACAAGCTTAGATAATGAAGAGATTGTGAAATAAACCCTTACCGTGTACTTTTACTTGGTTGGAGTAGGTTAACCTCCTGTATAATGGTGAAATAGTTGTTATTAAATTATACAAGAATCATATATAATAATATGATATCATATATGATCTTTTAACATTGATTTGTTAATAATATCTTAGAATTATCGTCGTTTCGGGAGTTAACTTACTCATTTTCTTTTATATGTTTTGTTACATAAGCCATGTTTGTTGTATCTTATTCATATACAGAATGATATCTAGTCCTTAAACATCATTTTTAAATCATCAAATGATAATTATACTTGAATGGATACGATGGAGAACGAATCTCATCGCGTTCGTGGAGACGGTAGTCCGTACGTACGCACGAGCGACAATATCATTCTTTTGATATTAAAATAATATATAAATGGATGGTATATCATATATACAGAATCGTTAACATGTTATATTTATTATTTACATGAGTTACACATCATTATTATACCCATCCGAATAATATTATATTGAATAACAATTACACCACGACGTGGAGACGGTAGTCCGTACGTACGCACGTATGGTGACATGTTATTAAAAGGGTGGATAGAATACTGAATATGGTTGTACCATATTTATAATAACATCACAGTATATGTGAGATACTGGAGTTATTATTTTAGAATGGTAAGAACAAAGGAAGAAGAAGTGGAAGAAGAAGTGAACTTGGAGAAGGGTGGTGAAATCATTACCTCTTCTTCGGGTTCTTCCTTTTGATTTGATCAAAAGGGCTCCTTAGGTTGGATTTATGATCAAACTAAGGCCTCTAGGTTGTAGTGAGGGATGTTGGGAGAGTATTTGGGCAGATTTTGGCCGAACCAAAAGGCTTTGAAGGTGTGAAGAAATGAGAAGGAGGAGTGCCCTTTTATAAGAGGGGTGAGGGGCACCTTTGGAAAAGCTAGAAATATTAATTTATAATAAATTCATATTCGGTTTCTAATGGCTCCAAAGCTTATTCTTCAAAGGTTAAGGTGGGGATAGGTCGCAAACCACTCAACCAATAGAATTTAGACAGGTTTTGGTACTTATATTAACCTTATCTTTAAGTATTAACTCTAAGTTAATTAGTTTCACTTTTACAATGTCTGTTTGTATTTTTATATAATATGGTTAATAAACTTACTATATACATCCAAGCGACCCCCAAGTGGTACATTAATGATGAACCTATCATGATATAAGTCTCATGGCCGAACCTTAGATTTTTAGGAATTTAATATCAATTAATAATATAATATTTGTTTTAAGAACTCTTTTATGTCAATTTTGACACTATTCAATAGTTGATTTTTGTGAAACTCATAACAGATTGATTACTTCCAACAAAGTCACTTAAATCAATCCTAATATATCATGTTATCCTATAAAATTAGTTTAATTCATTAAAAGTGTCATATTATATTTATTTGGGTATTTATAATATCAATTATTTTAATTTTTCACTATTATAGTAATTACTGCATCATCATTGTTTCATAAATAAGATAAATTATTTAATGTCTAAAAATTATAAATAAAATTTCATTATGTGTGAAATATTGTTAGATTTCTAATTAATATTTATAATCTAAAATCCAACATATATAACCCTATGTAACAATTGTTTTTCTAAAAGATATATGCTTGTGTCATTTTTGTATTCATTTTAACTTAATTAAAATAAAGTGTCATTATCACTTACAAGTGGATCCATGGGGTCCCAAAATCGACCCAAAGATGCCCATGGTCGACCATGTATCAACCAATAGGGTTAAGACACGTTTTAGGATAATCTAGTATTATTATAATATTATTTTGTAACCCTTATTTACCGGATTTACCCTTAACCATGGTAAATAAAATATTTACCGCAGTAATTATTCAAAATGTCTAAAAATAAAAGTTACCCATTTACACAATTTGAACATCCTGATTCCAAATATGGAATCCATTTTCCTAAATTCAAAACACAGAAGTGGCAGAAATTAATTTAAAATTAATTCCCGCTGTCGAAACAAAAAAGCGTGTTTTTAAGAGGTAATAACTATCAAAAGATTGACACTTGTTTATGTTCGGTTTAATTGTAAAATTATGTCCAATGACCAACATTATATTAAATGGTAAAAATATATTCTAAATATACTTTAAAACCACTCAAATTCACAATTTATCACTATTAATTATTTTGATTAAAAAAGTTGTTTTTAATTAAAATTTAGTAATTTTCACTATTCATCAAAATATGAAAGTTATCCGAAAAGTACCAAAATTTCACCTTAGGCTAAATTAGATATTCTGAATCCAAAAATGAAGACTATTTTGAAATATAAAATATATATGATTTCAAAAAGTAGGTATTACTATTCACAACGGCTAGTTTAATTAGTTGTGGTGTGTGTTAGAACTCGAGGTTGCGTACAACACACGCTATCGCATTATTCGAAGGGAAACGTACCATGGAAGCTTGGGGTGTTACATAAATCGATAATAAAATTTTCGTTCCTTTGATCCAGGAAGGATAACCGAGATTTTTATTCCTTGAACCACTATAACTCACTCTAGAATCAGATAAGTAATATATGGAACCACTCAAATTATTAGGAAGGATTATTACCATTAATTTTGGAAAATTTTCTAATTTATATTTTGGTTTATACTTATTAAAAACATGTGTAATTACTTTAATAAGTTAAACTGTTATTTAACACTAAAAATATTACATAGAACTTTGAGAGTTATTTAAAAATGTGATATATAAATGTTTTATATACTTTTATCACAGAAATAATTTTATGTGATAAATTTATGTCATTATCTAAGGTAGTTTCTCTAATATAAATATTTATCAAACCTCAGCTATTAAATTTTTTATGTCGGTTCAAAAAATATATTTCTAAATGTTCACCAAATAAATCAGGTATATAATAAGTAAATTAATTAAATCGATATTATTCTAAACATTAAAAATATTTAAATTTTTTATTTCTTTTCTGATCATTTAAACATGAACATTACTCAACAATCGCTGAGAGTCCACCCAATCCTAATATCAAATTAACTAGTAATGGCCATAATTTTGAATAATTTTTTTGTGACCCTCTAGGTCCTTATCTCAATAGTAGAGAGTGATACTCATATAATGGAAGTGGATTCTATAAACTCATAAAAGCCTTTAATGAGTTAAGGTTTACTCATATCAATTAAAACCTTTGATGAATACACATCATGTTGTGGAATCTATTTATCACATGATATCACACAATGTAGGATTCACACTTTATGTCCTCATAATTTTTTAATTTGTTGTTTTTTACCATAGCGGATGGAATTACATTTTATTGGAATTTATCTAGATTTACTAAAGGTACAACCTTCCTCATCAACTAGACCTTTGACATTTCTTCCTTTTGCAGGAAAAAAAATCTCTATTGATCATTTAATAAATTTCATTCCAAAAATGGTAAACCCAATGAATACTATCTCACCATAAAATATAAAATTCTTTTTTTCATCCATAAATGTGAATAATAAAATGAGATACACTGAAAATGATTACCTATTATGTGACAAATACATGTGTTTATAGATAAGAACCACAAATGAAACCCAAAAATGTGGTTATACTATTAGAGGGTTAATCCTCCTGATCTCCAATAATCAAGATCAGAAAGTGTGAAATTTATCAGAATAATATTCAATGATTATGATCCCCCACCACCTAATTTTAAGAAATCATCTATGACCAGTTAGTTTGATGTATCTATACCATGGGACATATGTTTAAGATTAATGTCATGATGAATCGAGGTAATCATTTTAGGTGAGACTATTTTATCCTATTGTTATAAAAAATAATATATGGGCATTAAAACATAAATATTGGAAATATAAATTTAAACACTACTATATTAAGAAAACAATCATGAATTAATGAATATATACATGAGATGATAATAAAAAATTAATTTCAAGTTATTTTAGGGAACCCACTTTTACAACACACCCTCTTAAAAAATATCAAACTTGATAATTAAAAAATTGTTATCTATCACATGATAAGATCATAATTAAGATGATTTATGGCTTTTCTCATTGGATATTCCATACTTTCTGACATAGTTACTATGTTATCTATGACTTTACCTCCTTGAGTGTATCTTTACAAAAGGTGATATCTCTATGTATATAATTACATTTTACTATACTATAATATGGAGATATTTTTCAGTACTGTTATAGTAATCTTATCATTATATTTAATATAATTATACTTTTCTTAATAGGTGTCATACAAGTAAATTGAACAAATAATTTTGAATTATTACACTTCTTCTTCATTAAATTCCTCAACATACTCTGTATTTGTATATAATGGAACCACTAAATAGAATGATATTCCCTTGGTCATTATATTACACTAACTATGATATTAGATTATATTGATCCAGATAATGATAGTTTGTGTCCAATTAAAACTATTTTACTTTCCTCCACATGTGCTAGGTATATATTTCATGTACTTTCTTAAGTATAATTGGATTGTTTCAATTCTACCAATGTATTTCAATATTATTTAATATGTATTTTATAAAAATGTTTTATACGTATCTAGTATATATACAAAAATTTGTCATAGATCTATCTTATATGAATATGAAATTATACTCACAATTTTATAACCTCATATCTATCATATATATCTTCACGGAGAGAATTATTCCAACTGACATTGGAAAAAATTCTCTCTAAAATTATTCCAATACATTTTCTATATATATACATTGAAATGGTATAATAAACTATTGGATCTACATCGGTATATTTTTCACAAGAACATGGGACTCTACATTCATCTAATATTTTGAGAGATGTTTTCATTCTATTTTTAAGTAAATATAAGACTAAAAATTTATTTTTTATATGTGATCAACATATTTTTGCTTGGAAAGAATTGTCACTTCCAAAAATACAATTATAGATACCTGTAATTTTTTCCCCAAAAAAAATATTCAATGATCACGATGCTTGAAATAATCCATAAATGTAACCATACAACTTACAGTTCCAATTGGAATTCTTTGCGGTAATAATTCTTTTTTGCTTGTCACATTTCAAAAAACCCACATGTGTGGTGATCATCACATCTAATTCCTAATATAATTATCATACAAGGTCTCTATGTTAATGGAATTCAAATGGATTTAAGCATGATTTTCAGTGATTTGTTTTGTCTTAGACTATATGTATACATCAATAAAAAACAATTTTAGCTCTCAATCATACCTTATTATTATAAAATTTACCATAAATATATTTTTTATCTTGAATATCCCCAATAGTATCAAGATATAAACATTAAAAAATAACAAGAACCTAAACATTGGTAAATAAAATTCATTATTAAATTCATATAAACTTTTTAGTCAAATATGATTTCAATTTATTACTTATATGTATAAATTTTTATTCTCAATGAATAATGAATCAGTATCGAAGTTGAATATAAAAACACCAATATGTTTATAATATTCCTATGTTGTATGTGTCACGGTAACATTTCATCTTCCACAAGTTCTTTTGGAAATTTATACTGCGTCAACAACTTGTTATTCATTGGCTCCAACTTGAGCCAAGCCAGTCTTTTAATCCCACTATCACAAATAAAGATGTTATTCTAATTATAGAAACATATAATATCTCTATACTATCACTTTTCTAAAATAGTTATTTAAATAATATTCTTTATGAACATTAGGATACAAATAGATATGTACTTTTTGTTTTAATGGATTCAATTGTTTTTATTGACATAACAAACTCTTTGTATCTAAACACATGTTACTGTGACATAATGGATTTTTTTCAAACAATAAGTAAAATTATATCCATTTTTTACATTATAATATATATATGTTCATGGTTCAATTCTAGTATTTGTTAATCACTTCTTTAATAGATAATCTAATATTTAACAATGAAAATAAAACATGTCATTGATGCTTATTTTACCCAAATATTGAATCTGGTGTATATAAAGAATTGTGTATTTAGTAATTTCTTTATTGTATATTTTAATGAGTTATTTTTTCATGTATCAATCATAATCAATCCTCTTACACACATCATAGTTTTTATTTTTATATGTTAATGTGAGTTTTTGAATAATTATAATATACAATATAATGATCGATGAATGCATAGATGAGATATTATTCACCACACAAGCCTAAAGAAACTCATATCTTTTAACCATTAAGGTTTATTATTTCATTTTTAGACACCATAAAACTGATAAATTAATCTCATGATGTATAATAGTTTACCTTCAGTTTCCCCTTGAAAAATTACATTCTCTAAAACTGAACTAATTTTTAATGCTTTGTGGTATACCTTTATTTATAAAGGTTTATTCACCCAAAACTAAATAATTAAATGTTTTGATAATACCTATTGTTTTTACCTCCAAATAGTCTGAATATAATATTGGTTAAATCCTTGAAAAATACATTTTGTTTTACTATTATGTAAATTATCCTGCCACAACTGGGCATTAGAGTCTAAATTTTTTTTATTCATCAAATATTTCATATGATTTGAACATTAATAAACTACTGGCTGTTTATTAAATACCATAATCAATATTTATTCCTAAATTTTCATTTTTTATTGAACAAATAGTTATAGTTTTACTATAAACAAATCAACATGTGTTCTTCTCTCCACTAAGGAAGGTATCATCCTTCCTCAGCCACTTGGTGACTGCACCTGGAATTCCAGTAATATTTCATGGAATCATTAATTTCAGTAATAAAAATATATGAATGCACCATATTTTATATAATACCCAAGGAGTGTCTATGAAATATTATATTTAATTATGAATATACAGAAATTATAAGCCCATTATTGGTTATTGTTCAATTCCATGTAGCTTATATTCTAATAGACTATCTTTACACTAGAAACTAAAATATGTTCATATTCAATTGTCTCCCTTTTTATCAGTGGTTTCTTAGAAAAAAATTTAAATGTTTCATTTTCAGTGTACTTGTAGAGGGACTTCTCACCTAGTAATTCTTTTTGTTCACATTAATTACTAAATATTTAACTTCCATTAAATCATCAACTTCATAGTTATCCTATTATAAAAGATATTGAAGTGGTTTATCTAAATTATTCAATTCATAAAATTTAATAAAATTGAAGAAACTAGATAGTAAGGATGAGGAAATGAGTTGAACATAAAGGTATTCAGTTAAATTGAATCTCAAATCATTTATGTGTTCGATATTCTCTATTATCCTGAGATCACTTGGACCATCTTGAATTCCATTTTGTAATATATACATGTTCAATGTGATTATAATATCCATAATTTATAACATAACTTTCTCCTCATAGACTTATCCGAGATTAGAAAATGTTTTATATTCATCCATTTCCATATGTTTCAATTTCCAATCATTTGAAATTGATGTTAGAATTATGATATATACATAAAATTAATCATTCGAGAATATATTATAAGAATATTTCTCATATTTACTTTCTTAATGAGGAGGAAAACTGTGTAGTGGGAACTCTTGCTCATATAATTCCCTTTAATATTATATTAATATTCATAATCACCTATACAAATCTTACAAATTTGTATCAGTTAGGACTTGTTCTTTTTACAATATTGATCACAATATATATGTGGTATTTCTATCCATTGTTATAAACAAATAATCATTATTTTAATAGTGATTTTATCTTCAATAACATTTAATAGAAATTATATATTAATAATATTAAATATCTCCTACTATTTTATTGATTCCAATTATACCTTAATTAATAGATTCCAAATACTCTTTAATTTGAGTATTTTAGGGTAAATGATCCTTAAAAATTGTCATCATAGTCTAATCTATTGATACAACACTACTAAAAGAGTTTCCAGTTGGGATTCTCTCTGAAAAAATGCATCAACTCACAGATCCTTGATATCTTGTATGGTGTTTCATCTCTTGCAAAGTATAAACATTCACTCCTAGATGATTGAATCTCAATTTCTAAAAAGAAATGAATGATTATAACATTACTGACAAATTTAGTTAATTTGGCCCATCACTTTTATATGAACTCGTTTATGGTTGGAGGCACACTCAAATAGGGATTAATGGCACCTTGTACTCCTGGTTTTGTCCAAATATAATTACAGAAGGCTTTGTGACTTAATATTTTTTGTGGGGTTTTTTCTTTTCTCAGTAGATTTGGTCTATTTCTCTTTACACATGAATTTTTGTATGTGACCACGCTCACATATTTACAATGAAGTAATTAGAAACAAATTCAACTCACATGTTTATTTTATCAATAAAGTCTTGGTAATTATATATTATGTTCACGTACATATGGATATTAAAAAAATAATAACAAACTAGGAAAAAATAAATAAATGAAATAACTATTTCAGAGTGTTTATTCCTATAAGATCTATTAATCAGAAATGGATAAATTGTGACACTAGGGTAAATTACCTTAATCATATCTGGTTCATGTCATAGTGCACAACCCCATTAATATTTTTTACAGTTTGTTAATAACTTTGACCTAAATTGTAATTATCTATACCATTTCAGTATTTTTCATAATACTTTAATACTTTCTCATATGAGATAGAATATTTTGGATGTGTAATACACATAAAAACATTTATTGTGGGCACATGGGTCTTTATATATATATTGGAGAAGTAATAAAATTCAGAGACCACCTATTTAAATAATTAACTACTACAATCATCAATGATAAGAAATAATTTAAAAAAATTTTAAAATCCAAGGATACACTGGCCATCCATCACGGATGTTAAGTCAAAACACAGATTAACTTCAAAATAAAAAATATATTTCCATATAATTTATGTCGAGTAAAATTAAAATAAGTTAAAATAATTATTCATAATTTGTGATAAATATTAATCATTACTTATTTAAATAGAGTTATATTTCATCACACTATAAGATTATGATGATTTAGTAGTATCCCCAAACTATAAATTCCTTGTGTGATGTGCATAACATGAATCCTAATTGAGAATAATATTTTCCATCATTATATAAAATGAACTATCCTTCCTTATGTGACAAACATAAAATGACTCATCCATTTTTATGTGTTTAGAGAGGTATAGGGATAGTGGAAAAAACAAACTATTTTAAATTTACAACTATAGGTTTTTAAAAAAACGGGGAAAGTAAAAGTAATGTAATAAATAAATTTTTTTTAAATACCAACCTGGAAGACTTAGGATCATTATGAATAGACTTAATTATTTTAATTATTCATCCTAGTGTCAAATACACTTGGTCTGTCTTCACTATTTCTACAAATCACACAACAAAAATCACTTTGAACCCCTCTAATACCCCTAATGGTGGATTTTAGGAATGAAAACACATATTCAGGTCACTGGAGGTGATCTTAGGATCAAACAATTCAATGGAAAAGAATATTTCATTTTATAAACTTGAAATTATATTACAACCCATACAACAAACCCTATTTATATAGATATAAAAATATATAAAAAAAATATTTAAAACATAAATAAATACAAGTTGTTGAATTTGGTGTAGTGGGTGTCACCCAATCATCTAGTGTGAAACACATCAAGCTCCCAACATTTCAAGATTCCAAGCCACCATCACATCAGAACTATTTCTTTCATGTAATAAATAAATGTTTATTATAAAAAAATTCTCATCTATGAGTGGGAGGACATTGGTGGTTCATTAGGAGGAACTTTTGTGGGTTTCATGTATTAGACTTGGGTGAAGTCTAGTACCACAATGTCTCCCTAAGACGAGTTTTCCTACCTAACAAAATTATGGATTAAAAGAAGTAAATCCTGCCCTTATTAGGAAAATTATAACCTAATATGTATGAAAAGACTTTTACTATATACGATGTTATATAAAAATGAAAAAACATAAAACCACTATAGATGATTAAAACATGAGATGTTGTACCAGAACAATTGTTATCCCTAAAGTCCATTGCAGTTTCCTTTCGGCCATTGAATCAGTGGTTCCCCTTCATCAAACAACATGAATGATATCAAAAGTTTCAACATCAATATACTCATGCCTATGTTAAATTTAGAGGCATGGTATGCCTTGAGCTATTATTTATAGAAGAAGAAGTGGAACATTCCAATATGTTCTCATCGCAAATATCATCAGGGAAGTTTGAAATAGAAAGGACTCAATATTTACATGGAATAAATCACTATATAGAGGAGGAAATAGTTATATGATCACCAATTTTCTTTAACATTCTCAAAATATGTTGATTGGTGATCTTTTTAACTTCATTTATGAAAGAAAATATTTTTTCTTACAATCAGGTTTCTTAAAAATATATTTATCTATTTATATAACTCTTTCCATTTATGGATACAGTGGGGAAAGATACTTTTTTTAAAGTATATCTAATTATTCTGGGTTGATCCTTACATAAGTGGGGTTTTACCCTTACACAAGCCACGGAATGAAGTTTTTAACTTTATGTATGGGTTGTAACACCCCTACACTAGTTTTAGTGTACCCTTACATATCCTTAGTAATATCTAGGATACCCTTATATAAGAATGATCCTTCCATTAGTTGGTAGTGGAGAAATGACGGTTACCTTTACGTGGGATCATGATACCAATACACTATCTTGTGATTACCCTTACACAAAAATATTATTTACTTTATTACATTTTTCAATGATTATTGGCATGATTACATGACCCCTTAGAAGGATAAATTATTAGTAAAGGTATCCTTACATTTCGGGTTTTTAACCTTATATAGTGGTCAACTAAACCATACACATCATCGATGTACCCTGATGAAATAGAGGAAGACCCTTACATCATATATAAGGAGACCATTATGAAGAACTAAAAACCATAATGGAGATGGGAAGTGACCCTTATGTAGAATTCCACAGTGAAGTTCACATAGAAAACTTCATTGAAGACTTTTCTATGTTGTTGGTTGTTTGGGATTTATTGGAATAGATTCTTTGAAAACCTCCATAGCCAAGCTAATTTGATGAGGTGTTAATTAGTGATGCCTCTAATTAGTGAAATATAATTTTCCACAGGCTTCTAGTATATCCAAATAATTGATCGTATATTTATCTCATAAACTAAATATTTCAAGGTGGTTTTAAGAAGATTTTTGATGGATGGTTTGAGGCCCATGGAAACTCCGTTAGTTACAAGACTAAAATTTTCAAATGATGAGTAGGGAAATAAGTTTGATTAGATTAATTATCAACAAATAAGTGGTAACTTACTATATTTGAAAAAAACCAAACAGAATAATTTATTTTCAACATGTAAAAGTTCTCATTTTTTAGAGGGACCAAATTGAAGACAAAAAAATATTAAAATAATAATTTATATATCCATTATAGGACATACTGTGGTTTTTTCATTCATAATGATTCAGAATTGAATTTATTGGGATTCATTGAGATGTATTGGGATGGTTCGTTAAATAAAATAATATACATCATGAGGTGTATTTTATCTTGGGAGTTCATGCATGTTATGGAAAATTATGAATATGTATTTCATATCATTAATTACCATGGAAGATTCATCAACTATCTTGTTTATTTTAATTTCATCGTCATATTTGTAACACCTCAAGTATTCATAGTACATTATTTTTTCAATTTAATTTAATAACTTGCGATACTAGCAACACCAAGTTCATGCACACCACGACTTACCAAACTAGTAGTTCAAAACAATTTATGAATAGTATTAACTGACTGTTGAATTTTATATATTTAATATAATTTTAACATCCATATTATGTATTTATTAGACACTATATAAAAACGAATTCATTTTTTCAGATAAAGGAATTATTTTTTCGAAAATGTAATTTTACAACCTTTTAATGGTGAACCCTTTTTAAATCCAATATTTGACACTTCAATATATTCAATATAATGAAATTAAATTATTCTTTAGAATAAGGACATAAAAATTTAGTTTGGATAAATTTTTGGTACTTTTCAATAACTTTCATATTTTTAAGAATAGCAGAAAATACTATGTTTTAATTGAAAACATCATTTTTAATCAAAATAATTTATAGTGTTAATTATTAATTTTAATGGTTTTAAAGTGTAATTAGATTTTATTTTTATCATTTAATATAATTTAGGTCATTATAAGTAATTTCACATTTATATTTGATATAAACACATGTTAATATTTTGATAGTTTTTACTTTTCAAAAAAACCGCTTTTTGGTTTTGACAATGGGAATTAATTTTAAATTAATAAATGAAACTTCTGGGTTTTAAATTTGGTAAAATAGACTTCCTTTTTCAATTAAGAATATCAAAATTAACTATGGATTAATTTTTGTTATTTTTCTGAAAACTTTCGATTTTTGTTGAAGAGTGAAAAATGCTACGTTATTCGTTAAAACCAACTTTTTATTTAAATAATTATTTATTTCTTTAGGTCAAAATAGATAAATAATACCTATATAAGTTCAATTAAATTAATTTGGGTGATTTTATAATATTTATATATATATATATATTTTATCGAAATTTTACCCTTTTTTACCCACCTTCTGGGAGCATTTACAAATTGTTATTAAACATACTTTTACTATATTTGTGAGTTGAATTCCAAATACATTGAAAAAAATGGTTAAAATTTATAAGTAAATCTTTGTTCAATAATATGAAAATAATTTTTGGTGTATAGAATCTTCTGACATTTATTTTCCATGGTTAAAAGTAAATTAGGTAATTAAGGCAAAAAATGATATTATAATTATCCTAAAACATGTCCTAATTCTATTGGATAAGTATAATTCGACCAAAGACAACCTTAAGAATAAAATATGAGCTGTTTTTGTCCACATGGATAAGATTAGGACATTTATTATTATTTTATTTAAAGACGGGTTAAAAGAGTAAAATTCAATGTTTAATAACATAACAATTTTTCATATAGGGTTATTAATAAGATAAATTAAACTATAAATATTCATTAGAAATATACAAAATGTCATACATAATGATATTTTATTTATAAGTTTTAGAAATTAAATGATTTAATATATTTATGACACAATGATGATGCAATAATTACCTTATTAATGAAAGATTAAAATAATTTCTCCAATAAATGTCCAAATAAATGAAATTTGAGACTTTTGATGAATTCCACAAATTTTATAGGTTAATATGACATGTTTGAGTTTATTAAATTATTATTTTTTATGTAATCATGCTATTATGATTTTCACAAATACCAAATACTAAATAGTGTCAAAATTGATATAATTTAGTTTTTAAAAAAATACTCTATTATTAATTGATATAATATTCATAAAAATCTGAGGTTTGGCCAAAGGACATAGATAAAGTTATATATATTAATAAGTAACCACTTGGGGTTCTCTTGGATTGTTATAGTAAGTTTATTTACCATATAATATAAAAATACAAAGAGACATGGTAAATGTCAAACTTTTTAACTAAGAGTTAAATCTAAAAGTTAAGGATTATATGGTGACATAAACCTGTCTAAAACAAATTGGTTGAGAGGTTTTTGACCCAACACCACTTTAACCAAGAAATAAATCATTTTTAAGCCATTAGAAACAAGAAATTATTTTATTATAAAATAATATTTCATACTTTTCCTAAAGTGACCCACACATATCCTAAAAAAGAGTACTTCCCCATCACTTAAGTTCACACCTCCAAAGCCATTTTGTTCAGAAAAACACTATATAAATATCCTCCCAACTTTCCTCCCATATGCTGAGAGGTCTTTATTGGTTCATTAATCAAACCTATAGTGAATTTTTGATCAAATCAAAATGAATAACACGAAGAATAGGTAAATATTTCATCACCTCTTTCAAGTTATTTTCTTCTTCAACTTCCACTTTCTTTATTGTTTCCACTCATAACTAATAACTCCATTATCTTATATATACTGTGATGTTATTATAAAAAAATTTTAAAACCATATTCATTATTTAATCCATCCTATAAATGACAAAGTCACCATACGTGCGTACGTACGACTTACCGTCTCCACGTCGTGGTTTAGTTTTTTATTCAGACACTTCATTATTTGGATGGGAATAATAATGAGTATAATTAATGAAAATAATAAATATATCATTTTAATTATTCTTTATATATTATATACCATCCAATTACATATTATTTCCGCATCAATATAATGATATTTTCACTCATGCGTTCGTACAGATAGTTGTATCCACGACATAATGAGATTCATTTCCACATTCACCATTTAATGTTGATTATGAAAATATATATTAAAAATAACTATAAAATATATGACATAATAATGATACAACATGTATATATATATATATGTATCTACATATGTCTTATTCACTTACTTATGTTTAATACGATATGAAAACTGAAATAGTGTGTATGTGTAAGTATGGCCTACCGTCTCCATAAATAGTGCCTTCCATTTCATATATATATATTATAATTATTTATATTAAAAATATATATGATATATAAATCATGGATTATATTTTATATTTAATTAAATCATGATCTAAATGATATGATCAAGAATACAAGTTATAAGTCGTATGATAAAGGAAGTGATTACTACCCAAAATGTTAATTTAACATAGAAATAATCATTAAACAGGTAGTATAGAGTCATAAATGAGTCATGTATGATATAATAAATATTAATATGGTTCTGGTATAATTTAATAACATCATATGGTCATTATATAGGATGTCAAATATACCATCGACCAAAGAAAAATGCAAGGTAATGGTTAATTTCACAATATTGTTATTATCTGAGGTTGTTTTTACATATGTATTTATAGGGACATATTTATTATCTAAGTACATGTGTCATAAAAGAATTTTCAAATGGGCTTGTTTTCACTAAAGCATTAATTTAAGTGTTTTAATATTTTATTCTTCTAAACATTTCTTATTAATGTCCATTATTTAAAAATGATTTTAAGGATTTATTTATATGGACATGAATGTTATAAAATGTTAATTCCTTTCAAAAGTTTGAAAGAGGTATGGGAAAATTTGATTCAAAACGATCTTTAAAATGACTTCCTTTATAAATTATGTGACATCAAAATGATTTCATGTAAAGGGGATATTTCTCTCAAATATTTTTAATGAAAATTTTCTACTATGTCAACATCCTTTACAGGATATTATTCTGGATCGAGGTTGATTTATTATGATACAAATATTCTATATTGTATTGAAGATTTTGGGATATGTCGGACTATAGTTGTGTTTTTTTATACCATTCATGGTTTATGGATAATGTATTTCCATTTCTTATGGAATATTGAATACTAATTTTTATGTTATGATTAAACATTTCCATATGAGGAATGCATTGGACATAGTATGTGACGGGTGGAGCCCGCTCTAGCTCCCTGATGCATCGGTAGGTCTCATGAGGAAAAATAGTTTCTTGATATAAGGCCTTGACAAAATCTTATTTTTATTCTTGGAACAAGGCATTGACTATATGGTTTTGATGTCTAGAATTATGCATTATATTATCATAAAGTTGGTTATTGATATTACATGAGATTATTCGACACGTAGAATACCCTTCTGAATAAGTAAATGAAATTTTTTGATTTATCAATTCCATATTATGATGATGTTTGTGTTTAAAAGGCTTGTGTTTTAGTCTTATACATTTCCTTAATTTTTTTTTCTTATTTGTGAAATTTTTCACTATTTTGTTATACATACTGAGCGTTTTAGCTCTCCCTATTGATATGTTTTATTTTCCCCGGATTTTAGGATGTATATTATGATTGATAAGAAGAGTTAAGCTAGGGGATTAATAGTGTTATCAAATGATAATTTATGTTGTGTTCTATTTTCTAATGTATAATGTAATGTTCATGTATGTAATCTATTTTCCAAGACTGTTAAACTGATCAGTCTTTCAAGACATGATTCCCTGTAATCATGCCAATGTATTAAAATAAAGCATCGACTCTGGGCTTCTTGGGTTAGGGTATTACAGTTGGTATCAGAAGATGATTATCAATAACCTTGGAAACTAGATTTATAAAAACCATTATTAGATAAAATTACCCTAATATAGACATTGAGAGGTAGTATTGAAGAACATCCAATAATTTTGGTAATATAGAGATTTTGTGAATTTTTCAAGAAATACATCCATGTATGGATATAAACAGGTAGAGGAGGATCTAGCACAGATGTACATAGGAGTAAAAAAACTACCATGGAGTTTCGAGCTTAACCCAAGGTATGATGGTAAATGATAATAGTCCTTGCTGCAAACTTGGTTATGACACTCCCAAGGGATATTCTATGGATAATTAACATTTTAATTAAAATCCATTATGAAGTATTCAGGGGTAAATACTTCCTCCAAAAAACATTTTATGATTATAGATTATATGCATAATATTTTCAACTTATGTTAGGTATTTTACAAGTTTTTAATTATGAATTGCAATTTATAAACTAACCAAGTGTATTCCATTTTTTAAAAATTGTTCCTAGTAGAAGGAATGAGAATTCCAACAATACTCATGATCAATATATTAAGAAGAATCATATCATTCGTGGTATTAACCCAACATTTAAAAGGGAAATAGTCTTCCACGTATTCTTATCATATTAAGAAATAGTATCTTGTGTTAATAATATAAGAAAATAATTCTCTGATTCATGTGGGTTTGAAGGGAAGAAAGATAATAAAAGGATAGAAGACAGAAATGTGGATACATGGAAGAGGAGAAAAAAATTCCTATATTTCATTACTGTGGAATGAATCCCCTTGGTAAATGCCTAAAGAGAATGGGAGTTTGTTATCAGTGTGGAGAAAAAGGACACCGAGTACGTGATTGAAAGGGTAATAAAAAATTTTCAAATGTATAATGCTTCATCTACAAGGAGTTGGTACACTACGTTAATCAATGTCCAAATAATCAGAGTATACCCCAAATATTTCTATATGGTTAATAGTCATGTTATAATACTACCGAATATGAAGAGGAATGATTATATTTATTTATGTTGTTAAATTATTGTGTCATTTGAGTATTGTATTAATTATGTACATGTTATAATAATTATAAAGTATATAAGGATTGTATTGTAGTAATACTTCGTCAAGGTCTTGAGATAGTGTAGAACCAAGAAAAGTGACTCAATAGCGAGTTAAATTTTTTGGAAAATATATGATTTAGAGAAATAAAACAATAATATGGTTCTGATAATGAGATAGTGATTTTGGAAAAAGATATAATTGATTTGGATAAATTATTTTGGATATTCTTGACTACCTTGAAATAGATTATTGACTTGTATATTCCATCATTGTTGGAGTTTACAAAAATTTTGGATATAAGGAGTATATCCAGTATTCCATACAAAATAAGGGAGCATGAATATAATAAATAAGGTTTTATGGTAATTTAGGGTGTTACCGTGTTTTAAAAGAATACATCATGAGGGTATTCACATGTTATTATGTGGAAAAAGGATCTTTATTGTGTTTACCATCCTTATAAATTTATGACTGTGAGATTAGACATAAGTATTTTGGATAAGTCTAAAGGTTCGAATGAATTAAGTTAAACATTGGATACTATTGTTTAAGGTTCGAAAAATATCTTAATATTTTTTTTGGATTGTTATAAAAAGTAAAACATGGAGTTCGGGTGACAACCTGTCATATCTGGCAAGGTCGGGAGACTTTAACCCGCATCTGAAGGGTGACAAGGGTGGATCACCTGCCACTGGAATACATAATGTACTTGTTTGTATAATGTAGTTTTTTAATAGTATGCAAAATGAATTATAAATTCATTATTTTTGGAACCCAATATGATTAATATAAATATAATATTTTGGAATTCTATTATCTTCCGGAGTGAAAGATGAGTTTGTGGTAGGAATTAGTTGAAGGATTAAACTCTATTTGTCTAGAATATAAATAAATAAATATACATATATTTATATTCTATCCTATTATTATATGAATAAATTAATTCTAAATCATTATGGAAGCTATCTTAAAACCAATTTTTTTTATCCTAATACCTTATGTTTTGTTGAACCAACGATATTTTAAATCATCATATATTGATGGCCTTGAGGCCCTCAATTTTACACTTGTTTGTGATTGATGACCTCAATAAATTCCTATAAATATTTACATTTTCCCTCTAATTATGTGTCTGTAATTTCCACCAATGTTCATTTATTTGAAACCGTAAGTTGGTGGCGACATTTTCATTTCCATTTCCCTCTTATTAAGACTAAATTTTATTAAACCAATTTCTGATGTGGGTTTTACACAAAGGTATTTTTCTATTTTTAAACATTTATTTTTGAAGAATTATTTCAAATTTCAGGGATTCATTTTATTTAATGAGGGCATAATGTAACACCCCAAGATTTCATAGTAAGTTATTTCTTTATATTAATTAAATAACTTGCGCTAGTCAAAACACTGAGTTCAAGCACACCACGACTTTACAATTTAGTCGTTCAAAAGCAGTTATGAATAGTATAAACTAAAATTTTAATTTTATATATTCCATATAATTTTAACATCCATATTATGTGATTCTTATACATAATTAAAGAACAAATTTATTTTTTTCAGATAAAGGAATTATTTTTTAGAAAATGCAATTTTATCACCTTTTAATGGTGAACACTTTTTAAAACAAATATTTAACAATTTTATATATTCAATTTAATGAAATTAAATTCTTCGGTATAATAATGAAATAAAAATTTAGTTTGGATAAATTTTTGCTACTTCTCTGATAACTTTCATATTTTAATGAATAGTGGAAAATATTATGTTTTGATTGAAAACAAATTTTTTAATCAAAATAATTTATAGTGTAAAATTGTTCATTTGTATGTTTTTATGTATAATTAGATTGTATTTTTATCATTTATTATAATTTAGGTAATTATATGTTATTTCACTTTTATATTTGACATAAACACATTTCAATATTTTGATAGTTTTTTCTTTTTAAAAACCCCGCTTTTTGGTTTTGACAATGGGAATTATTTTTAAATTATTAAAGGAAACTTCTATGTTTTGAATTTGGTAAAATATATTTCATTATTTAATTCGGAATATCAAAATTATATTTGTGTTAATTTTTGGTAATTTTCAGAAAACCTATAATTTTTTATGAATAGTGAAAAACACTATGTTATTGGTTAAAATCGACGTTTAATTTAAATAAATATTTATTTTGATTTTAGGTAAAAATAGATATATTATACCTGTATAAGTTTAATTTAATACATTGGATTCATTTTATAATATGTTTAGATATATAAAAATTTTATCGAACGTTTTACTGTCTTTTACCCACCTTCAATGAGCATTTACAAATTTGCATAAAACATAATTTTACCGCATATGTGAGCGGAATTTCAAAAATCAAAGTGACACAGTTGACATCAGTATGTAAAATGTTTTTCAATAAGATGGAAATAATTTTTGGTGAATAGTAACTTTTGATTTTTATTTACCATGGTTAAAAGTAAATAGGGTAATTAAGGGTAAAAATGATATTATAATTACTCTAACACGTGTCTTAATTCTATTGGATAAGTATAATTCAACCAAAAATATTATTATGAATAAAATATTACCCCCTTTGGTCCACTGGGATAAGATTAAGACATTTATTATTATTTTATTTAAAAAAGTGTTAAAAGAGTTCAATTCGATGTTTAATAACAAAACCATTTTTAATATATTGTTATACATAAAACAAATTCTACTATAAATATTCATTATAAATCGAACCAAATTTTCTACATAATTTTATTTTCATTATAAT
This sequence comes from Viscum album, assembly GCA_963277665.1. Taxonomy (NCBI): domain Eukaryota; kingdom Viridiplantae; phylum Streptophyta; class Magnoliopsida; order Santalales; family Viscaceae; genus Viscum; species Viscum album. Next base: position 1,808,585,600 of record OY728123.1, on the reverse strand, counting down.
TTTTAGACATTAAATAAGTTAATTTATTTATGACACAATGATTAGGAGATAATTACCTTATTAATGAATGATTAAAATAATTGATATTATAAATATACAAATAAATTTATTTTCAGACATTTGATGAATTCCACTAATTTTATAGGTTAATATGACATGTTAGGGTTGATTAAATAAATGTTTTTTACGTAATCATACGGTTATGATTTTCAAAAAAACCAAATACTTTATAGTGTCAAAATTGAGATAATTGTGTTTTTAAAACAAATACTATATTATTAATTGATATAATATTTCTAAAAATATAAGGATCGGCCAAATGACTTAGATAAGGTTATATATATTAATAATGAACCACTTGGGGTTCGATTGTCTTGTTATAGTATGTTCATTAACCATATAAGGTTAATATGGTGACCTAACCCAGTCTAAAACCAACTGGTTGATAGTTTTTAGACCCATCACCACCATAACATCAAAATAAATCATTTTGGAGCAATTAGAAACCGAAAATTGTTTTATTATAAAATAATATTTTATGCTTTTTCTAAAGTGACCCTCACCTCTCTTATAAAAGGGTACTTCCCCTTCCCTTAATTTCACACCTCAAAATCCATTTGGCTTGGCCATACCCTACCCAAATATCCTCCCAACATTCCTCCCATAATCCTAGAAGCCTTCTGTCGATCAGAAAGGAAACCTTAGGATCCCATTTGATCAAATCAAACAGAAGAACCCGAAGAATAGGTAAATATTTCATTACCTCTTTCAAAGTTCTTTTCTTCTTCCACTTCCTCTTTATTTGTTGTTTCCATTCTAAAATAATAAATCTAGTGTCTTTTATATATTGTGATGTTATTATAAAAAATGGCACAACCATATTCATAATTCAATCCATCCTATAAATGACAATGTCACCATACGTTCATATGTACGGCTTACCGTCTCCACGTCGTGGTGTAGTTTGTTATTCAAACACTTCATTATTTGGATGTGTATAATAATTAATATAATAAATAAAAAAATAAATATAATATGTTACTGATTATTTATATATTATATACCATTCAATTAAATATGAATTCACCCTCAGTATAATGATATTTTTGCTCCTGTGTACGTATAGATTACCATCTCCACGTTGCGATGAGATTGATTTCCACATTCACCATTCAACAATGATTATAAAAATATATAATATTAATAAGTATGAATTATATTACATAATAATTATAATTTAGATATATATATGTATGTATGTACTTACATATAACTTATTCACTTACTTTCGTTCAATACGATTTGGAAACGGAAACAACGTTTATTCCTACATACGGCCTACCATCTCCATAAACAGTGCATTCAATTTCATATTTCTATATATTATAAATATTTATATTATAAATATATAAGATATATAAATCAAGGTTTATATTCTAGAATTATTTAAATCATGATCTAAATGATACGATCAAGAATAACTAGTTAAACCCCATTTGATAAAAAAGCGATTATTACCCAAAATGTTAATTTAACATAGTAATCGTTATTAAATAGGTATTATAAGGTCATAAATGAATCATGTATGATATAATAAATATGAATTTGGTTCTATTATAATTTAATAACATACTATGGTCATTATACAAGAGGTTAAACGTACCCTCGACCAAAGGAAAGTGCAAGGTAAGGGTTAATTTCACAATCTCTTTATTATTCGAGGTTGTTTTTATGTAAGAATCTACTAAGAAATATTTATTATCCATGTCTATGTTTCATAAAAGAGTTTTCAAAGTAATTTTTTAAGGGAATTTTTTTACTAAAACAACAATTTAAATGTTTTAAAGATTTATTTTTCTAAACCATTCTCGTTAATGTCCATGTTTTCAAAATGGTTTTAAGGATTTATTTATATTGACATGAATGTTTTAAAATGTTAATTTCTTTTAAAAGTTTCAAAGAGGTATGGAAAACATTTTTTCAAAACTATATTTTAAATGAATTCCATTATAAATTATGTGGATTTAAAATGATTTCGTGAAAAAGTTATATTTCTCACAAAGATGTTTTTTGATCCTTTTCAACTATGTCAACATCCTTTACATGATGTTATTCTTGATCGAGGTTGATTTCTTATGATAAAAATCTTCTATATTGTATTTAAGGATCTGTGATATGTTTGACTGTGGATGTGTTATTTTTATACCATTCATGGTTTATGGATAATGTATTTTCATTTTGTATGGATGTTTTAAAATAAATATTTATGTTATGTTTAAACCATTTCATATGAGGAATGCATTGGGATTAGTAAGTGATGGGTGGAGCCTGCTATAGCTTCCTGATGCATCGGTAGGTCTAATGAGACTAACTAGTGTCTTGGTACAAGGATTTGAAAAATCTAATTTTTAGTCTTGGGACAAGTCCTTGACTAGATGGTTATGAAGTCTAGAATTCTGTATTCTATCATTATGTAATTGGATATTGATATTACATGTGATTATTTGACTTGTAGAATATCCATGTGAATAAGTAAATGTAATTATTTGATTTATCTTTGTAATATTATGATGAATTTTATATTTAAAAGAATTGTGTTTTATTCATAGACATAGCCTTACATGTTTATTCTTATTTGTGAAACATTCTCTTATATTGTTATCCATACTGAGCGTTTGAGCTCACCCCTTTATTATGTTTTATTTTCCCCGGATTCCAAAAAGTGTACTATGATTGATTAGAAGGGTTAAGCTAGGGGATTAATGGTGTTCTCAAATGATTATTTATGTTGTGTTTTATTTTATAATGTGTAATATGATGTTCATGTATGTAATCTATTTTACAAGATTTTTAAACTGATCCATCTTTCGGGACTTGATTATTTTTAGTCATGCTAATTTATTAAAATAATGCACTGACTCTAGGCTTCTAGGGTCGCGGTGTTGCAATCATCGTCATTTATAGTAGAGAAAATATTTTCTCCAAAAATGATCTTGATATATACTACTATATGGAAAATAGACATGGCATAAGTCAGATTCTATATCATCAACAACCCTAGGGGTAAGATGATGATATGTGTAGCACCATGCTGTCAAATATTGTTCCACATAGATAAAGATTTATCAAATTAGGTTATAGGTCTATGACATGGGTGATACTTTACACTATGGATTAAAGGATATGAAAAATGAAATAATATTTTTTTTTGAGAAGTATTGTGTCATATTGTGTTAAATTTAGTAAGTGATGTTGGATGAGTGAGGGTAGGAAGAAATGAAATTATGATTTCAAGTGCACCAAAGATGATTATGATATTAATTTGAAAATAAAACCTATTTAGTGGAAAATTTTATTTTTCCCTGGATGGGAAGGGAAGGATTTATGTTTTTTCATTTATACATGAGGGTTTTCTATTTTAGATTCCTCTATTATATGTATATAAATAAATTTGACTATGTATGGTAGCTATGGGGAAGGAGATTTGTTACACACAAAAATTTTCTAGGTATGAAAATCATGTGACATATACGTTTTCCATGTTGTAGTTGGATTTGAGAAGATTATATAGACCCATAATAAAATATTATAATGCAGGATTTTTTTACTTGTACTTTTGAAACCCTAATGATTTTGATCATTGCATGTGAATGTAAACTATGTTTCAAGGAAATCCCTCTTTGGAAATGCTACATTAAAATTATTATTTACGTTTAGATAAATTTACCTAAAATTATATTTTCAAATGAATTTAAAAAATCCACCTTCGTAAAAAACATTTATAATTTCTTCTTTTATAAAAGAGAGAATAAAAATTATTAGTTAAATAACAAGAAAAGAACCATGCAAACAATGATAAAAAATAATGAAACAAACAACCAAATACAATAATGGTGTTAATATAAGTAAATAAAACTAGGGGATACAAAAAAGATAAATCTATAATCTAATATCATCTTGTATCATGGGAAACACAATGATATATATAGGAATTGGTATTATCAAAAACACTCTACATAGGGGTCCACTAGTGAAACCAGGAAAATTACTATACACAACCCTCTCAAGTGTCACTAGGTAAAATATAAACCCCTAGGAGGGTAAAACTATCCTAGTAAAATAGTGGGTGTCCGCACACCATATCAGTGTAACATGCATCTAGTCCTCCCCACTGTCTTACCTAGGGTCCCATGATAAAACATAACGGATTCAAAAAAAAACCAAGCATACCATGAAATCATTGATGTATATCATATAACACTATACCCTTTAATCTTATCATACCTCTTCACTCTCACTACAAATAGTTCCTTGTTGAAAATATTATAAAATGAAATATAAAAAAACCCCTTTATGAAACAATATATATCATACAGACCAGTAAGTGTGTATGGGGTCTAAAAATGGACACATTCATACTAAGAAATAAAATAAAAAAGTGTTAAAAAACCTAATGAAAAACATAGATCGAGATAGAATTACTTTTTACCTCCCTTTGAAATTAATTTCAAAACATATTTAAAAAAAACATATAAATTCACTTTGAAACCACACAAATAGTTTTAAAACAAGAAACACCCCTTGAAATCCACTATTGACACTATTATTCCAAGTAAACACCCCTTTAACACACATTCTAAAGTCAATTTAGTTTTAACATTACATTTAATCTATAAATTAAATAATTATAAATCATCAATCCAAAAATTACATAAAATTTAACTAAAGATCACAAAACCACCTACCTCCATAATGTTGGAATCATGATGTGGTAAGCCATAATGCATCACCGTCAACGATGAACTCTCAAACAAAAAAAGAAACAACCTTTTTAACCCTTAACAACCAATAATTCCTATTATAACCCATGATAACCCCTAGAATTGGATGATATGATCTATTACAATTTTCAAGAGACATGAATGAAAAGATAAACATAAGAGAGATAGAAGAGAAAAAAATATTAAGAAAAAAAGAGGGATTAGTATAGAGAAACCAAAAGGAATCATCATGAACAAAATTTAAAATTTTATGAAGAAAAAGAAGGCAGTGAAAATAAAATTGTTCTCCTTGGTCAAAAGAGAGAGAGTATTGGAAAATAGGGGAGAATATATATATATATATATATATGAATAATGGTACAATGATAACTTTGAATTTTAATGAATTTTTGCAGATTGCATGGTTTGGTCATATGGTTTGTTAAAAATTGCACATATCATATAGAGTCCAATGGATAAAAAACCACCATTATATAGATTGGGAAAATATTTTCTACAAACCACAAAAAAACTATGTTCCATCATCCTTATAGAAAAAATGATCACATGGTTTCACTTGGGACATGCATCGTTTTTTCCAATCAGTTCTCTTCTTATGTAGAAAAAAACATTGAAGAAAAATTGAATTGAAAAACTATTTTTCTAAGGTTTAATATATTGCATCACAATAAATATGCATAAAGAAAAAAATCTAAAATTTATAAAATTTCAAATAAAACACTTCACTAATTCAAATTAAACCAAAACAATATGTGATTATATAAAATAAAAAGGCACAGTGACAAGTAGCTTCAACAATTTCTATCTGTCATTCCATTTTCTATACCCATAAATTCATTAATAACTGTAAAAGTATGGAGACCCAAAACATTCATATAACAACCCTACTATTTATTACACACTGAAATATGATTTTTTACATAAACTATTCACTTGATACAACATGGAAGATATATAGGTCTATTTTCTTTGGGGCTTAAGAACATTACGTAACAAATTATAATAGGAAATACAACATTATTATTGAATACTTCCTTTACGTGGCCACTACATTCCCTCGTGCTTTTAATTGCATGAGATAACCTGAGGACATTCATAAGAAAAGGATGAGCAATAAATCTCAGTAAGAGAATAAACAAGTATTTTTCATGAAGAATATAATACATGTTATGAAATATGATTATAAATGGAGCATAAGTGAAACATGAACATAAAGGCATGGTATAACATTATTATCATAACTTGGAAGTGTGGAAACAACATTTAACATGGAATTAGCATGATGCAGGGCTCATTGAACATGGAGAATAATTAAACCCTCATTGCACTTGAATTTTCATGGGTAAACTCTCATTTCACTTGATGTATCATGACACTAATATTTACCCAATGCATTGGAGCGCTATTAGGGCACACCCTTCTTAAACATTTCATTTAATTCCTAAGAGTTCCATATGGATCATATTACATGGAATCATTCAACATCATCATTTATTCCACGATAAATGAATGTGGAATACATAAATTAAACTCTATAATCAATAAGTAAATTTCTGTAAATCTGAATACCCATAATAGTAAAATTGGCATGGCATTCACTATACAATGACTTTGGCTTCGAAAATCGCGGTGTCATTTCAGCATCATAATAGCGCGACATAAGAATTTATAAAAAATTTCAATGACAGATAAATGGATAAATCATCATATGTACCTCAAATGAATATTAATAGGTTATATAGATACATTTCCTAACATATATAATGGATTTTAGATTCACAATACAAAAAATTTCTTTAATGTATATGAGAAGAAAGAGATTCCTTACATAATTTTAGTATGGTAACAGGTGTACTTGGAAGAAACTGATGAGAGATAAAGGGGTCTCTTATTAGTAAATAATAATTAGGGAATTATGGTGGGTGTGTAAAACCATACCCCAACATTTACATTTGAAAATAAAAGGGTATACCAATATTAAGAAACATGGATAAAATGAGAACTCAATGAATCCCTTTCTTGGAAGTTTGAGCCCAAGGGTTGGGAGGGGCTTGAGAGAGGCTTCTGGGGATCTTGGGGAGACATGGGACGATTTTAGAAGGAGGAGGGCCGATTTTGGAAGAACATAAAAGTCTTGATGGAATATGAAGTGGGCTATTGGGGGTTTATATAGGAAAAGAGAATGAAATCTATGTTATTTATGTTTGGGACCACACAAATTAAACTAATCAAAACCAAAATCCAACCCATGGTTTTTGCCCATATTTTTTTCCAAATAGTAGTGAAAAACATTATTTTTTATGTCCAATTTCATAACAAATAAAAATAATAGGTTTTCTTAGGTTGAGGTGAGTCAGACTTTCAAGGAAATCAATTTAAAATGTTAAAATGTTTTATAAGTCTTGAAGGGTCCACTAAATCATTGTAAAATAAATCAAAAAAACCTTAAATCGCATTATTTTAATTGTAAAATATATATTTTCCGAACATAATTTTTAAATTATTTTATTAAATCACTATTGGGTCATTATGATATTATAAAACACATTATATGTTTAAATGATATTTAATTTTTACCCAAAACATCGACTGTCTTAGAAAATTTGAAGAAATTCACCATTTTATAATTTCGACATCCTAATTCAAAAAATAATATTCATTTTGTCTAATTAATTTTCTATATATTTGAATTTTATATATAATATAAAAACCAATATTTATTCAAAATTCTTGGTTTTTGAGAAAAACAGCTTTCAAACCTTAACAAATATTTCAATTGTATTCCAAAATATTATACTATCATTTATATTTAATAAAAAATAATTTAGTAATAATATTTTTTTAAAATATTATATATTTCAAAAATCCATTAATTCATCAAAATAGTTTTCATAATTGAATATTATCTAAATGTACAATATGTGTTTTAAAAACAATTTAAAACGTAACAATAATAAAATGAATGTATATTCTTTATTATATACCAAAATAATCACATAATAATAGTGTTAAGGTCTTGTTATATAACCACTTATAACACCTACATAGGACTTTAGGGTAAGCTGTGCGATTAGGACAGACTCTTGGGGTGGCCCATATAACATCAGTCTGGTGGTAATCTCTATCAACGTCCACTTCTCTCGTAGGAGGTTTCATTCGAGCTTAACACATTCATGCTCGGTTTAAGATTGTTCAAGAGTAAAGCCCAATGACATCACCTCATTTCGTACCAATAACAAATATGATTCATATGAAGTAGTTCTACAAGATTATGCAATCGATTCCTTTGTATAAGTAAATTGGATTTGTTAAAGCCCAATATTTATACTAATCATGTGATCAATATTTAATTTCTGTATTAGTAATGGTCACAATTCATAATAGAATTTCACAATCTAAATACATAAATCCAAATATGTTTTTATGTTATATAACCATTTTACATAATAAGAAATTTAATTAGATCAAGAGGAAGATCCATTAATAAATGTTTGGGTCATTACAATCTTCCCCTTATGAAACTTCTCCCTCAAAATTTAATTTCACATTCTATGCCACAAACAAGTGTGTGTGATTTTCCTTTATTTCCTCCTCCATTTCCCATGTTTCTTCTTAGTACTTATGGTTTCTCCATAGTACCATGACCAGGTGGGTAGTCTTTTTATATAGAACATTATCTCTATAATCAAAGATCGTCACTAGATACTCCTTGTAAGAAATATCATCCTCTAACTAAACAACCTCTAAATATATTACATGTAAAGGGTCTGGTATGTACATCCTTAAGAGGGATTCCTGAAAGAAGCCATGTACTTGGGCCATAGTAGGTGGAAGTGCTAGTCGATATGCCACAACCCCTACATGATCTAGTATCTAGAAGAGGGTGATGTATCTAGAACATAAATTCCCTTTATTTCTAAACCTCATAACCTTATTCCATGAAGATATGCATAGAAATACCATGTCTCCATCATTGAACTCAAGGTCTTGTCGACGGTTATCTACATAAATCTCATGTCGACTTTGGGCTGCCTTCATATGATGTGGAATGGTTTTCACTTTCACCACCAATTATTTGACCATTTCAGGTCCTAGTAGCTTATGCTTACCAACTTCATCCAAACACGCATGTATTCTGCACCTTTTCCCATAAATAACTTCATATAGAACCATTCATATACTCGAGTGGAAACTATTATTGTATGAGAATTCAAGCAGAAGAAGATGTTGGTCCCAAACTCTTTTAAATTTCATAGACCATGATATTAACATATCTTCTAGTGTATGAATAGTTCTCTAAAATTGGACATCTGTTTTAGGATGATAAGCCACATTGAAGTTTAGTCCAGTTTGTAGAGCATGCTGGAGACTTTTTCAAAAAATGAGGTGCACCTCAGATCATGATCGAATACAATATATAGTGGTACTCAATATAGCCTTACCACTTTTCTGATGTCAATCTGTTCAAGTTGATCCAATGATAAGTCCTCTCAAATCGCAATAAAGTTATTTGTCTTCATAAGACGATCCACAATGACGCATATATTATTGATTCCTCTGGATGTACTGTGATTTCTAGTAACAAATCCCATGGTAATTTTCTCCCATTTCCATGTTGGTATGGGTAGTGGTTGCATCATCTTCATATACTTTTGCCTCTCATAATTCACTTATTGACATACTGGGCTCTTTGATGTATATTCAGCAATCTCCCTTTTCATATTTTCCCTGCAAAGGTTTTCTCGATGATCATGAAACATTTTGCTGATCCCTTGATGATTTGGGAAGGTTGATCTATGTGCATAATTTAGAAGATACTTTTTTATCTCTGGATCAGACGACACATATAATCGTGACCCAAATCTCACAATTCCATCCTTTTCAACCATGAACTGTAACGATTTCCCATTTATGATATCTTCCACCATTTTTATAATTTCCACATCTTTATTTGAGCATCCTTTATCTTCTCCATGAGGGATGGTTGAGAAATTATTTGAGAAAAGATTGATGATATTCTTCCCTTAATGATTCTCTTTTACATCCTCTAAAATTCTTTGAAGATTGGATCTTTTTCAATTCTCATCATGGATTTAGTTGCATGATCCTTTCTACTTAGATAATCTCCCACCTTGTTTGCCTTATGGGGCTAGTAGTGGATTGAGTAGTCATAATCCTTGATGAGATCTATTCATCCTCATTGGAAAATATTATTTCATTTTTGTGTGAATATATAATTGGGGCTCTTGTGATCAGTATATATCTCACACTTCTCCCCATATAGATAATGCTGACAGATTTTCAACACAACGATCATAACTGCTAATTCCATATCATGTGTTGGATAGTTTTTCTCATTGATTTTCAGCTACCTTAAAGTGTATGCTATTACTTTATCATTTTTATTAGAACACACCACAAACCCTTCTTTGAAGCGCCATTGTATAACAAAAAGAGTTCTCCACTTATTGGGAGTGTGACTAATGGTGTAGTGACAAGCCTCCTTTTCAAATCCTTGAATCTCTCTTCGCATTCATCACTCTGAGCAAACATTACTCCACTACATTTTATCGTGGTAATAGGGTTGGAAACTCGTGATAAATTCTTCACAAATCGGTGATAATATCCAGCAAACCCTAGGAAGCTACGGATATACATTACTGATGTTGGCCTCAACCATCCCTGAATTGCATCTATCATGGAGGGATCCATAGATATCTCATTTCTTATGATGATATGGCCCAAGAATGAGACCTCCTACAAACATAATTCAAACTTACTATACATCGTATTGAGTTTATCCTTTCTCAAGGTCTCTAGTACAGTGCTTAGATGCTCCTCATGCTCTTCCATTTTTTAGTGTATATAAGAATATCGTATATAAAGACTACCACAAATTGGTCAAGTTAATATTTAAAGACACTATTCATCATGTCCATGAATATTTCTAAAGAATTGGTGAGTCCAAAAGGCATTACTATGAATTCATAGTGATCATAACATGAACGAAAATTAGTCTTGGAGATATCCTCCTTCTTCACCCCTACTTAGTTATATCGCGACTGTAGGTCCACTTGGAGAAGTATTGTACTCCACGTAGCTAATCAAAAAAGTAATCAATTTGAGGAAGAGGATATCTGTTATTTTTCATGATTTAATTGAGGTCATGATAATCAATGCAAAGGTGCATTGACCCATCCTTATTCCTGGTGAAGTGGACTGGGGCACCCCATGGTGAAGTACTTGGGTGTATAAACACTTTGTCCATATTTTCCTGTTGTTTTTTCTTTAGCTCCACAACAACCATTCTATATGGTGTTTTGGATATTGGAAATGCCCCATGTATAAGGTCAATTTATAATTCAAAATCTATTCTGGAAGGAAGACCAGAAAACTCATCGGGAAACCCTTACGTAAATTCCCTCACAAAAATAATTTCTTCAAGGATGGTTGCTTCATTAGACTCAATCATCAGATCCAGATACGTGTTCTCATAGAGTATTAATATCCACTCTTGAGATGATGGTTCAAAAGAAGAGTCATCTTCCTCCTTGAACATGTATAGAATTTGGGGGGTCAATTCTCAATATATAGAGTGATTTCCCTTTGACAGAAATTTATGTTGGCTCTATATAAGGGAAGACAATCCATGCCAATAATTGCATCAAATTTTATCAAAGAGAGAATGACGAGGTTCTCTAGGAAGTTAAATCCAAAAATTATGATAGGGGAGGAGTTATATTCATGGGATGAAATGATTTACACATTTTCTATAATCATTGACATATTTACTTCCATGTCTTATGGAGGTGTTGGTATTGTTCTACTAATCATTCAGGATATAAAATAATGCATAGAACCCAAATCAAAAAGTGCATTCACTATTCCTGAATGAATTACTAGAATACATTTCCCCACTTCATTGTCGGGGTTCACTTTAGCAGTAGTGATGGAAAAAATATCACCCTTTCTCCCTTGAAGATTTTTGGTTTCCTCCAAAAACCCTTGGCATAGGGCACTTATTTTCAAGGTTCCATATTTATTTGTAGTTGAAGCCGTGAACAATGCATTGAGGGTCGAACAAAGGATTCCTCTACTCTGTCGTAGTCATGGGTTTCTATTTTTGGTATTTAATGGATACATTACCTTCTCTTTCACACCTAAAGAATTTCCTCATCCCCTTCATCAATTTATGGGGTGCTTCTTTCTGCACCATTGGCAAGTGAGGTGCTAGATCTTCTAATCACCATTCGATTTATCCATCTGATTGATATAATTGAAGTCCACCTTATTCTTCCTATCCCCATGATACCCATGGTATTCTCCGATATACAGTTCAACATTGAGGGAACATCGAACAATTTTCTCATACATATTGAAGTCAAGGATTGACAGTGCTTTCTACAGGCTATTTTTCAGCCCACTAATGAAGTGGTAAACCACAGATTCGGGGGTAAATACAAAGTTAAAGGCATATCGTGCAAGGAATGGGATGTTTTCCTTGTACACTATGATGGATTCGTCATCTTTTAATTTGGGGGAAAGGAAGTCCCTTTCCATATTATGTAGGTGGGTGTGCAGAAAATATTCATTGAAAAACCTTTTCCAGAAATCCATCCATTCCAACCCCAGGATCTCCTCCTCATGTTTCGTATTTTTTATCAATGTCCATCATTTATCTTCTTTACCCTCTATACCATAAACATCCAAAATAACATTATCTTGTTCTGAACATTGAAGGATGGAGAATATCTTTTCAAATGAGTTGATCAATTTTTCAAAAAATAAGAGATCAGATGATCTATTAAAAGTAAAAGGCCTTTGTCTCATGAAGCTCTCAATTGTGAATTATTCTTTCTTGGGGGAGGGATGAGAGTTTTTTTTTTGAACCATTTTTCTATTAAAATCATGAGTTACCTGAGAGATTATCATGAAAAAGTTTGCAATTCCTACTCCCATCAGATTGGGAATCTCATTAGAACAGTCATCAAATTGATCTTCACATCAGCTATTAGCCAGAGTCCTCTTACAAGCATTCATTAGAAGAATCAAAAGGAAATTAAGGGGTAACACCTAAACAGTTATCCAATTACAAAAATGGATGACTTATAAATAACTTTTATTTCCTTAACTTATAAGTAAATATGCTTCAATATATGTAACCCATGATCTACATTCTATCATATATTCTTAGGGGCATTTTTTTATTCCCTTAAAAATGGATCACACTAAGATTGTGAATTTACCAAATAATATCTTATCGGAGTGTCATAACCAATATTGCTGAAAGGCCTGTTGTCGTGTACCAGGATAACTCGGGTCAAGATTGAAACTCCATGTCGTATTTTTCACTCCTAGGTACATCTGTGCAAGAGCTGCCTCTACATGCTCGTATCTAGACAAAAATGTATTTTCTTCATAAACCACTTACTCAATACTCAACAAAATTTAGACATATTATTATTATACATAGTCTTATCCTTAAGTCTTTCACAAGCGTTTCCTATTCCAAATCCCAAAAATAACTAAACTTATCCTTCAATACCAACTATAACAACCCAACTCTTTACTAAACACATAAAAATGATTTATTACACAAACACTTTACTTTATAAAACATGGATGACCAATAGTTATAGTGTCTTTGGGGCTTAGAACATTATATAACCCCTTAATGCATGAAACCCAACATCTTTATTGAAAACATCACTTATATGAATAATATATTCCATCGTAATTATCATTTAATGGGATAAACTGAGTACATTCATAAAAAAGGGTGAGTTATAATGACCAGTAAGGGAGTAAAAAATGAATAAATTGAAGAATACAATACCTGTTACTCAATCGGAATATCAATATATCATATGAGAAACATGAACATAAAGTCATGATATATCAAGATTATCATCACATGGAAATGTGGAAACAACACTTAACATGGTATTAGCATGAGCCAAAGTTCATTGCACATGGATCATTATTAAACCATTATTTTACTTTAATTAGAATAATTTAACCATCATTTCACTTGACGTATTATGATGCTAATCATTACCCAATGCATTAGAGCACTATCTGGGCGCACCCATCTTAAACGTTTCATTTCATGCATAATTGTTCCACATGGATCCTACAACAGGGAATCATTAAACATCGTAATTTATTTAAAGATAAAGTAATGTAGAATACATACATAAAACTCTATAATCAATATGTAAATGTTCATAAAGTTTATTACCCAAGATAGATAAATGGCCACGGTATTCACTACATAATGGCTATGGATTGGAAAATCAAGGTGCAATTTCGGAACCATAATGGCATGACATAAGAAATAATAAAAAATGTTTATGATAGAGAATGGGGTTTCTAAAAATATTTACATGAAATTAACATTAAGGGGATGATATAGATACATATGCCAATATATTTAATGGATTTTAGTTATAGAATACAAATGAATTTCTTGAATGTAAATGATAAGAGGGAGATTCCTTATGGAATTTTGCATGGTAATGGGTGTACTTAAAAGACAATAATGAGAGATAAAAGTGTATATAATCAATAAAACATATGGAGGGAATTATAGTGGAGGTGAGAAACCATACCCCATCATTTATAGTTGAAAATAAAAGGGCATAAGAATATTAATAAAGTTGGATAAAATGAGAAATAAAAGAATCCCATACATGGAAGTGTGATCCCAAAGGCTTGGGAGGGGCTTGAGACAGGCTCTTGGGAATGTGCGGAACCTTGGGAGGATTCAATAGAGAGGAGTGACGAGGTTGGATGAACATAAAAGTCATTTAGTTAAGATTAAGTGGAAGATTGGGTGGGTTTATATAAGAAAGAAGAGGGAATTATTTAATATTTAGGTTTGGGACACCACACATTAAACAAATCAAAAATATAAACCAACCCATGGTTTTTTCAAAAGGGGGTGGAAAAAATTATTTTATAAGGCCAATGGACTATATTCTTAAAATAATAGGGTTGATTATATAGAGGTGATTCACACTCTCAAGGAAATCAATTTTAAAATTTATAATGTTTTATAAGTCTTGAAGGGTCCACTAAAGAATTGTAAAATAAATAAAACAGACATAAAATCATATTATTCAAATGGTAAAAAATATATTGGCCGAAAATAATTTTTATATTATTTTATTACATCACTATTGGGTCATTATGTTGTTTTAAAACACATTATATATTAAAATGGTATTTAATTTTTTCCCAAAAATTCGACTACCTTAGAAAATTATGAAAAATGTACCATTGGATAATTTTGACATCCTAATTAAAATAATAATATTCATTTTATCAAAATAATTTTATATATATGTGAATTTTTACTTTAAAAAACATACATTTATTGAAAATTAATGGGTTTTTGAAAAAAAAACAGCTTTCAAACCCTAATAAAAATTTCAATTGTATTCCTAAAAATTATATGATAATTTTTATTTAATAAAAATTAATTTAGTAATAAAATTTTATTAAACTATTATTTAATTCAAAAATACATTAATTCGCTAAAATATATTTTATAATTGAATATTAACTAAAAATACTATTTGTTCTTTAAAAACTATTTACAACGTAATAATAATAATAAAATAAATTTATATTTTTTATTATATACTAAAATAATGAACATAATCATAGAGCTAAGGTCTTGTTAACTAACCCCTTATAACACCTGCATAGGACAAAATGGTAAGGTGTGCAATGGTGATAGACTCGTGGGGTGTCCCGGATGACATCCCTCGGGTGGTAATCACTACCAACTTCCACTTCTCCCATAGGCGGTTCCATTCGAGAAAAATCTGTTGAAGATTTGTATGGGCTTGGTCAAGAGCGAAGCCCAATGATGCCACCACCTTTCTGAGCTCTGATAAATGGGCATCGTATGGAAGAATTCTACTAGATGAGTTCATCTCTTTATTAATCTAAGTAAATTTGATTTTTTAAATCCCTACATTTATACAGATAATGTGATCCCTGTTTAATGGCTATATTAGCAATGGTCGCAATTCATAATGGTATTTTAAAATCCAAAAACATAAATCTAGGGAAGTGAATATGTAATATAATAATTTTAGATAATAATAAATTTAAAAAGATCAAGAGGAATTTCTATTTCTCAAGGTGTGGGTTGTTACAATTCACCTATTAAAAAGGTAGTGGTAGGGTTGGGAAAAACATAAAATGTCCTCATGTCAAGAAAAAAATCCCACATTACAAATTTCTGAAAAAAAGGAAGATAATTTTTGTACGAGGCATGTAGTAGAAGCCAAAAATTCATAAATTTAATATATTAATGATATGATCAACATCATGAAATCTTCTCCAGTATAATATTATTTTAGTTACAACCCAATGAACTCGTGTAAATTAATTTTATAAAAAAATTTAAATTGAAATCATACCTCTTTATATTTATATTAGAAATTAGTTACACTCATAATAATAGATCAATGATCAAAGGAACCGACATTAGATCCATTTAGATCATCCATATTCAATCTATAATCTTTTATAATCATCAATCTATGATCTATGAGTGCTTGTGTGATGAATTGAAGGCACTTTCCATGTCGAAATTAGCGCAAAATTATTTTCCTTCGATCCACATGGGATAACATGGATTATGATACCCCAAACCTATGTCACTCTATCTAGTACTTGTGCATGATGAGATGAAAACTCTCAAATTATTTGGAATGAATAGTCCTATGAATTTGGGCATAATTTGGAATTAATAGTTAGGTTCATGTTATTAAAATTATAGTGATGACCATTATTAATTTAACCCTTCATTCGACACCCAAAATAATAATTATGTAAATGGAAATGTGATGCGAACATCATATTTAATTTATCACTTACTTGTGATGTCACATACATGACTTATTTTGAAGTTAAATTTCATTTATTTTTCTTTCATTCTTTGTTTTGGATGGTTTCCAAAGGTTTTATGGAGAAATAGGTGAGTTTCAATGAATTGGGTCAAACCGTGAGCCCAATTCCAGATTTAAAAATAAATTTTGTTTCCTTTATAACTTTTTAATTTTTTAATATTGTTCCTTCATTCCAATTCATAAATGGTATCCTTTAACCTATTAACACCAAAATATAAATTTGGAGCCTTTATAAATCCATAATCATGGTGGATATGGGTTTTTATTTAAGCTATTGGGCCTGCCTGAAGGCCAATTTCCTGCATTAAAAATACTTTTTGTGGTTTTTATATCTCTTTCCCTATTTGCGGTTTTTTGGTGATTCCACCTCCCCCTCGACCCTAAGAAAACCAGGCGCGCTCCCATTGCCTTTCCCCCATCCTTGGAGCTCTTTGGAATCGCGAATTAGGGCTGATCTTCATAGGGTGTCTCAAATCGGCTAGAATTGAAGAGGTAACTTCATCCCTTCTTAAATCTACCATTTCTTACTCTTTTCCTCCATTCTAGTTCCTTAATTACCTCATATATCTTGTTAGAATAATCCCTGAATGTTGGATGTTTTCAATTTCAGAAACTATTGTTTTTGGAGTGATTAATTCAGGATACTTCAAGTAGGTGAGTCTATTTCTTTCCTCTTTCAAATTGCTTAGGGTTTCTTCCCTAATTCTTGAATAATAAAAATTCTAGAAGTTAGGGTTTCTTCCTAGGTTCTAAATTACTGTAAATTGGGTGAAATATTTAGGTTTTAGGTTTCTTTTAACTTCCTTGATGTGTGGCGGTCATCCGGTTGATATTTCACCCCAATAATTGAGGGTTTTGACACATTCAGTAGGTGATTCCGTTGATAACCATTTAATAATGAGTTAGTTTGCTTGATTAAAATATTTTACATGTTACTTATGTGTTGTGTATTATGAGAAAACCATTTTTGGTAGCAATAGTAAAGCATTTATTTTTAAAGATACATTTTTCCTTGAATTGTGTATTTTTCAAATGTATTTCATGTGTTATCTCTTGTGGTAGTTTTGTAAAATGTGGAAGTGATTTATTAGTTGTTTAAAGGGGCTGCCAATTATGGTTGGGTAATGATATAGTTCAATGTGGGCCTAAAAAGGGGGTGTATTTGAATGGTTTTATTTGTATAACCTTGTTATACTCCTTGAATGTGTTTTATGGATTTTTGTGTTCTCATGTGTATCTTTTGTGATATTATTCAAGGTGATTATATAACATTTGAAAGTGGATTATTACATGTTGATTGGACTGCCAATTCTAATTTGGTAGGGTCTTGGTGTGCTTTTGTCTTAAAAAGAGGTTTTTGAAATGGATTTTATGTGCAAAGTTTGGGTATACTCTTTATAATTGTTTTATGAAAGTTTTGAATGGTTTATTGGGTTGTGTAATAGGTGAAACAATATCAGAAAACAGTTTTGGTGGGAGTATATTTTTAAAAGGTCCATTTAATTTTTGAAAAGTCTGTTATGTGATTTGTATCATCTTCAAAATATTTTATTAAAATTTTTGAAGGAGATATTGAGGAGTGAAAGTGATGTGAAAGTGATGTGGAGTGTTTTGTGTGAGTGTGATGTGAAATATTGAATTTTTTATTATGAAAGAAGTGTTATTTTACATGTTTGTGGGATATTATATGAGTTTAAATATCTTATAATTGTTTTAAAAAATTGTTTAATGGTTTTGTGGAAGTGTTGAAGAAATGTGAAATGTGTTGTGGGCTATTTTGGTGTGAATCTGATTTCAAAATCATTTTGAATGAAAAATGGATTTTGGGACTTGTGTTGTATACATATGGGCTGTTTGGTGAATTTGTGATGTGGAAATGATATTTTCATGGTCAATGTATATTTATTGACTTGTTGAACTTGTTTGAGCACAAGGGGAAAACCTGGGTATCTAGGTGGGTGGACGTGTACTAGTATGCTAGTGAATCCGTGGGGTTTGGCCTCAATTTCACTAAGCAAGATTGACGCTTACAACTCTAACTAAACTATTATGATGATGATTGGGGACCACTAGGTTATGGGTATGTTTCCTACTAGTGGCTCGTGCATGAGAATGGATATTTGTGATGGTTACTCTCACTGAGATACGAGGTACCTGGGACCCACAGCTAGCTGGTGCCTAGGGGTTATTTCCTATTTCTTATTCTCATTATTTACTTTGTACTTACCGTCGGCATACGGTATAGTTGGCTAGAAAATTCACTAGTGTTGAAATTATTTTTAAATGTGTTTATTCTTAATGATATCCCACTTAAAAACTGTTTTTATTCAAAGTTGCATCTTTTAGAAATTGTAACTAGCTCTTCATGTTTTTGAAAACATACATGCTTTTCGTATTTAAATGTTTATCACATGGAATCTATTAGTGGTGGTATCCTACTTGGAATTGGATCACACCCAACATACACCCTTGGGTATAAGTAGACTTGGTTATTTTTTTTGTCGCAGGTTGGGTATAGTTTTTTTTGTTCCAGTGGTTCGGGTTTCTAGCAGGTCATTTGTGGTGACGTCTTGTGGAGGTGGCTTGAGGGCGGTTCCCCTTGCCATGAGGGTTCTTGGGATGTCCTTATTTGGTTTTTTACCTTTGGTATAGACCTTTTGAGTTGTTTTATGCTATGTAATTCAGTTATTAATTTTTGTAAACGATTGTTTGGTTTGAAAAATCCATATTTGTTTCGTTGGATACTTTTGATGTTTTATGTTTATAAACTCGGGTAAATCGTTCCCAATTTTCATTTTACGATACCTGGGCACTTGTGACAGCCCGTGGGGAATGGGAACCCCATTCGGGCCTTGTCACGGTCTGGGTTTTGTGCCATTTTTGGTGGCGATCGATTCAGTTTGTCACAAAATGGTATCAGAGGAGGTTCAGGTTAACTGTTTGGGTCATGTTATTTGGGGAAGAGTCAGGATAGTCTGGAGTTAGGATTGTTGGGACATGGAATTCTAGTTATGGGTAGTGTTCCTAATCACCACACCTCATAATGGGATTCAATTTTCCAAGAGAAGTCGGTATTTATCTAAGTCCTTCGGTTTTCTTGGTTCGATGATGATTAAGAGAAATGAAAAGAGAGTTGGGTTAATGGTCTTAGTCAGATTGCAAGGCCTAGAAAGCCATGTGGAGCCAATGATATTCCCTAGAACACTCTCTGTGATAGTGAAGTGATTGGAATATGGCTGCCAACCATATTTCCAAGTCACCCACTGAAAATAGTTTCCTCTTGCACTGTTTTGTGCTTAGGTTTTGAAACCTTATCACTTTGGTTTTAAGAAGTGTAAAGTTTTTGTGAAATGATTTTCAAATAAAGAGGGAATGGTTTGGTTTATGAAATGGCGGAACTTAATTTTCAGAATTGTTTTGAAATGTAAAATGGTGCGCTTACACCTCTTTGAAAGTAGAAACTATATTGAAGTTGGTTTTGAAAAGTGTTTCCAATAGAGTTTTCTAAACAATCAGAGTGTGTTTTAATGGGATGAGATGTTTTGAAATTGATGTGAATGTCTTGAAAGTGAGTTATTTTTTAAATGGTTGTGACTTTATGAAAATTTTTTTAAGATGTGAGTTGGTATTTTGATCTCGTGGTTAGCGGTTATGAGAAAAAAGGATGTGTTGGTTGACCGTTTTGGTATTGAAAAGTGGAAAGAATTTTTGTTTTACCATTTGGTATTTCCATTAGCGACCACATGCATGGGGTTATATGTGATGATGTATGGTTGATGGCATGACTGGATGATTCCTGGGTTGGATATGAGGAGGGTGTATGGTGTGGCACAAAAACCTGTATGTGTGAGGTGCATGGGGTACCATTGGTGGATACGCTTACTGCTAAACTGTTTATTCTCAAAGAATTACTTTTAAAGAAACACATGATGTCTTGATGAATATTTTTGTATGGTTTGTATTATGGTTTTTTGAAAATTTTGATGCAGTGGGATGTTTTGATTCCAGGAACCCCTTCTGTTTGAACTGTGTTTTGGGTTTGTGTTTGGTCAGTAAGCTGTGTTGTAGGGATAGTTAGTGGTCTCTTTTGAAAAATGTTTTGGGATGCCTTTATGGTGGTTCCCTTCTTGTGTTTGGAGCTGGTTTATGGTTTGTTTTGACAAATGGACCAGATTGGTTGCGTCCTTGGGTTCTCTCATTGGATAAGGTATGCCCCCATTAAAGGTTAATTCATAACTGAAGCGCAACCCAGATTGTTTCCCCATTAGAAAATCCTCCAGTTGATCAATATAAGGAATCTATTTCTTGAGCTTTTTATATTGAGTATACACCCTTTCCTTTATTGGTTTTGTGTATCCTCTTTTATTGGGAGATTGATTATGGATGGTTGAAAGTGACATTATCCTCTTAAGTTTCCTAATTTTTTGAAGGTGGAAGTTTTCTGGGGTTGTTAGCATGGATGAGTATTTGGATAGTGTCTAAGAGGAACTCTAGGTCCTTCATAGTCTCTTCGAAGAAAGAGTTCATGTTAAACTACTAGTGTGGGAAATATGGTCATGAGAGGATATTATGACCACTTTCTTGAATTGTGTGTTGTTTGGGTATGTTGTACATGTTACCTTTCTATTCATTGTTTATATCAGTCGCAATGGTCATGTTCGGTGATTCCTTGTGATACCATGTTCTCGATTGACAGTAAAGGTGAAAGTTGGGTAATCATCTGAGAGTCTCTATTATGTTGGGAGAATGTCTCCCTTGAAAAAAACATAAAAAAATTTCCATTTTAGAGGAAGGTGAGTATAAGTGTTCTTTAATTCTATTGTTTCCCACCCGAACAAACAAGTTCTGATGTGTGTACATCTTCTAATCCCTTGTTTCAGTGAAATATCGAGTTAGGGTAAACTGAGTTTGGAATGTGTTATGTCTTGTAAAAAATTATCGGGGATTGTAGTGTAGTTGTTTTTTGTAGCGAAAGAAGAATTCTCATTCAGGTGGTTTCCAAAGCCTAACTGCGAGGCCGAAGATGCTTCAATATCTTGAGCTCCAGCCATAGGTCCCGGAGGGAAGCTGGCGCGTAGTCAGGGGAAAGCCCAGTGTCATTTAAACCCTTGTGCAAAGTCATATCCTCAATATGAAAGATAAGAAGAGTTTAAACCTATGGTGTCATCATATTTCTTCTACTGTTCATGTTTGGTGGAAATAGGTGGAGGGCCTTGTACCCATTTCATTGCCCAATGTTATTCCCTCCCCCTTTGGTTTCCATTGAGTCTTTAGATAAAGGTATGATGTTTGGCTAGACAGATTGACCACATGGTTTGCACTTAGATATTAGTGACCATGCCCCAAAAAAACCATGTAGATAGATGAATCTACACTGTTAGTTCATGGTTTCCCAAACCGTGCAGACTAACTATGTGGTCGTCCGAACACTTTATATTTTGGGGTCTTTCTGTACTAGCCCATGTTGGTCGATTAAGATTGTTGGTTCTTATGGTGGGGAGCCTATTTTTTCCCCCGTACCAATAACATAGACTTATACATGGTCAAGTATTGGTGGTAGGTACTCACATTATTATCTATCAAGCTACCTAAATATTCCTTGGGTAACCATTGAGATTGGAGAGTGCCCAATGGTTTAGTTATAGCAAGGTATGTGTAACCTTGTTCGATGTTGTGGTTCTTTTGAGTGAATTGCTTGAGTCTTGTTCGAATAGTGTTTGAGGAGTTTAACTGTGGGATAAGGCCTGAATGTGATTTATTGTTTTAGGAAAGTAGTGTATGATTTCTTTGTGAAGTATTCCTTCCTTAATTGATCAATGGAGGTGTTTTTTCCTTTGGGGGCGAAACCTGGAAAGGGAGTACATCATGGTTTATCAGTTCGGTTTGGCTTTCGTATCTGGCCTTTCTGTAGCTTTCCGGGGACGGAAAGTTTTCATGATGGGGATAATTGTCACATAAATGAAATATTTTGAAGTTAAATTTCATTTATTTTCCTTTCATTCTTTGTTTTTGATGGTTTCCAAAGGTTTTATGGAGAAATAGATGAGTTTTAATGTATTGGGCCAAACCGTGAGCCCAATTCCAGATTTAAAAATAATGTTTGTTTCCTTTATAACTATTTAATTTTTTAATATTTTTCCTTCATTATATTTCCTAAATGGTATCCTATAACCTATTAACACCAGAATATAAATTTGGAGCCTTTATAAATCCATAATCATGGTGGATATGAGTTTTTATTTAAGATATTGGGCCTGCCCGAAGACCCATCTCATGCATTAAAAATAATATTTATGTTTTTTAAATCTCCTACAATATTTTCGTTTTTCGGTGATTCCACCTCCCCCTAGACCCTAAGAAACCCAGGCGCGCTCCCATTGCCTTTCCCCCCTCCTTGGAGCTCTTTGGAATCGAGAATTATGGCCGATCTTCATAGGGTGTCTCAAATCGGCCCGAATTGAAGAGGTAACTTCATCCCTTCTTAACTCTCTCATTTCTTACTCTTTTCCCTCCATTACAGTTCCTCAATTACCTCCTATATCTTTTTCGAAGAATCCCTAAATTTAGGCTGTTTTCAATTTCAGAAACTATTGGTTTTGGAGTGATTAATTCAGGATACTTCAAGTAGGTGAGTCTATTTATTTCCTCTTTCAAATTGCTTAGGCTTTCTTCCCTAATTCTTGAATTATAAAAATTACAGATGTTAGGGTTCATGCCTAGGTTCTAAATAACTATATTTGGGGGTGAAATATTGAGGTTTTAGGTTTCTTTTAACTTCCTTGAGGTGTGGCGGTCATGCGATTGATGTTTCGCCCCAATATTTGAGGGTTTCGACACATTTGGTAAGTGATTCCATGGATAACCATTTAATGATGAGTTAGTTTGCTTTATTAATAAATTTTACATGTTCCTTATGTGCTGTGTATTATGAGAAAACCATTTTTGGTAGAAATAGTAAACATTTGTTTTTAAAGTTAAATTTTTGCTTCAAGTGTGTATTTTTCAACTGTATTTCATGTTCTATCTCTTGTGGTAGTTTTGTAAAATGTGGAAGTGATTTATTAGTTATTGAAAGGGGCTTCCAATTATGGTTGGGTAATGATATAGTTCAATGTGGGCCTAAAAAGGGGGTGTATTGGAATTGTATTATTTGTATAACCTTGATATACTCCTTGAATGTGTTTTATAGATTTGTGTGTTCTCATGTGTATCTTTTGAGATATTATTAAAGGTGATTATATAACATTTGAAAGTGGATTATTACATGTTTATTGGTCTGAAAATTCTGATTTGGTAAGTTCTTGGGGTGCTTTTGTCATAAAAAGAGGTTTTTGAAATGGATTTTATGTGCAAAGTTTGGGTATACTCTTTATAATTGTTTTATGAAAGTTTTGAATGGTTTATTGTGTTGTGTAATAGGTGAAACTATATCAGCAAACTGTTTTGGTAGGAGTATATTTTTAAAAGGTACATATAATTTGTTTAAAGGATGTTATGTGATATGTTTCATCTTGGAAATATTTTATTAAATTGTTTGAAGGAGTTATTGAAAAGTGAAAGTGATGTGAAAGTGAAGTGGAGTGTTTTGTGTGAGTGTGATGTGAAAAATTGAATTTTTGATTTTGAAAGAAGTGTTATTTTCCATGTGTGTGGTCCGTTATATGATTTTAAATATCTTATAATTGTTTTATAAAATTGTTTAATGGTTTTGTGGAAGTATTGAAGAAATGTGAAATGTGTTGTGGGCTATTTTGTTGTGAATCAGATTTCAAAATCATTTTGAATGAAAAATGGATTTTTGTGACTTGTGTGGTACACATCTGGGATGTTTGGTGAATTTGTGATGTGGAAATGATATTTTCATGTTCAATTTATATTTCTTGACTTGTTGAACTTGTTTGAGCACAAGGGGAAAACCTGGGTATCTAGGTGGGTGGACGTGTACTAGTATCCTAGTGAATCCGTGGGGTTTGGCCTCAGTTTCACTTAGCAAGATTGATGCTTACAACTCTAAATAAACTATGATGATGATTATTGGGGACCACTAGGTTATGGGTATGTTCCCTACTAGTGGCTCGTGCACGAGAATGGATATTTGTGATGGTTACTCTCACCGAGATACGAGGTACCTGGGACCCACAGCTAGCTAGTGCCTAGGGGTTATTTCCCATTTCTTGTGCTCATTATTTACTTTTTACTTACCATCGGCATACGTTATAGTTGGCTGGAAAATTAACTAGTGTTGACATTATTTTTGAAAGTGTTTATTCTTAATGATAGCCCACTTGAAAACTGTTTTTATTCAAAGTTGCATCTTTTAGAAATTGTAACAAGCTTTTCATGTTTTTGAAAACATGAATGCTTTTCGTCTTTAAATTTTTATCAGATGGAATATCTTAGTGGTGGTATCCTACTGGGCATTGGCTCACACCCTAATTACACCCTTTGGTGTAAGTAGACTTGGTTATTTTTGTTGTTGCGGGTTGGGTATAGTTTTTTTTGTTCCAGTGGTTCGGGTTTCTAGCAGGTCCTTGGTGGTAAAGTCTTGTGGAGGTGGCTTGAGGGCGGTGCCCCTTGCCATGAGGGTTCTTGGGCTGTCCTTAATTGGTTTTGTACCTTTGCTATAGACCTTTTGAGTTGTTTTATGCTATGTAATTCAGTTCTGAATTTTTGTAACTGATTGTTTGGTCTGAAAAATCCATATTTGTTTCATTGGATTCTTTTGTTGTTTTATGTTTATAAACTTGGGTAAATAGTTCCCAATTTTTATTTTATGAATCCCGGTCACTTGTGCTAGCCCGTGGGGATCGGTGACGCCCTTCGGGCCTTGTCACGGGCTGGGTTTGGTGCCATTTTTGGTGGCAATCGATTCGGTTCGTGACATGTGATAATTAAATAATGTCATGTGATAAATATGATTAATTAAATCAAATCATTTTGTTCCATTGAAGGTTATTATTCTAAAATTGAATAATACTGAGTTAATTAATTAACTTTGTGGTCATATAAACTTGTACATTACCTTGACATCAATACATGGGTCACCAAATCCTAATATCCAATTCACTAGTATTGGTCATTCTTCTGAATACATTTTATCTGTGACCCTCTAGGCCTTTATCTAGAGATTATTAAGTGATACTCACAAAACAAAAGTGCATTATAGAAACACATAAAATCCTTTAATGAGTCATGGTTTAATCATAGGAATGAGAATCTTCACTTTATATGCATCATGAAATTTAATATATTCATCATGTGATATCACATAAATAAGGATGCACACATCATGTCATCATTCTTTATTAGATTAGAGTTTGTTTATATTACTGGATGGAATTAATTTCTTCTACCATTTCCCATGATTTTATAATAGATATACCATCATCATCAACTAGGTTCATGAAATATATTACATTCAGAAGTGACAAATTCCATCTTGACTATTTAAGAAACATCATGGCACCAATGATTCACCTAATAAAAACAACCACACCATGACCTAAATTCCATGGTTTTTTTCTTCCATAAAATTCCATAATCAAATGGGACACAATTATAAGGATTTCATTTCATGAGAAAAATATAAATGTTCATAGATAGTATGAACCAATAAACCAAAAAATATGTGTTCTCTATAGAGGAGGTCCAAGCCTCATGATCTCTAATACCCAAGATCCCAAAGTGTAAAATTTATGTGAATATGTTTCAATGATTGTGATCCCCCACCACCGGAAAGTAAAACCTCATATGTGACTAGTTATTTTGATGTATCTAGACCATGTGATATTTGTTTAAGATTAATATCATCATGAATTAAGGTTCACATTATAAGTGAGAACTTATATAACATTTTTATATGACAAAAATATATAAGCAGATTACTATGTAAAAAAAGGGTACACGTAAATATAAACACTACTATAGTAATAATAGATCAAGAATAACTAATTTTATACATGAGATGATAATTGAATAGTAATCATCAAGTTGTTATAAGGAACCCACATTTACAAAACTCTTTATTTAACTTGATCTAACATTCTAACAATCAATCGATTATCTTTCACATTATATGATCATTCTTCTTCTTATTTATGGATTTATACATTGGATCTATCATATTGTCTTTCATAGTTACTATGTTATATAAAAATTAACCTTATTATGTGTATATTCACATGATATGATATCACAAATTAGAGAATTTTTATCCTCCTCCAAAATATTATGATCAATACTAGTACTTTTATAGTATGGTTATAAAAAATATATTATAATAATAATTTTCTTAAGGGGTGGACACAAATAAATTGAAAAAATCATTATGTGTTCTTGTACTGATTCTTTAATAACATTATAATCCTCATCATTTTCGATATTTATAGATTTGGGAACCACTAGAACTAATGATATTCTTTTGTCCATTTAAAATACTAAATATATTTTTATAAGTTATTCATCCAATGGAATATATTTATTCCCCATAAAATTAGTTTTCTTTCCTCTATGTGTTCCATGTACATATCCCTTGTACTTTTATAAGTATAATTGGATAGTTATGAATGGATCCTATGTATTTCTCCATGAAATAACATTTATCTTCCAACCATAATGTATATGGTGAAAATATCTAATACATATACTGACATATGTCTTAAATCCATCATATGGGCATTTGTAATTCTACTCAAAGTTTTAATCTCCTTATATATATCATATATGTCTTCTTGGAGAAATTTATGACATGTGTCATTATTAAAAATTATCTATAAATTAATTCAATAAATTTTAATTATATTTACACTAAATTAGGCTAAGCAAACATTAGATCTAAACCAGTAGACCTTCTTCCTAGGAACATGGGTCCTTAAATTCTGTCAATATTTAGAGATATATTTTTATTATAGTCATAAATATCTATAATACTAACTAAATATTTTGAATATTTTAAAAATATTTTTTTAATTTCAATATAGTGGTTCTACTACTAACTTATTATAGATACATAGCATATTTTGTTTCAAGTAAATATTCCATGATCACAAATCCTGCAATAATCCTTAAATTGAACTCAACAACACACTTTTCTTATCTACATTTTTTTGTGTCATAATTCATTTTTTTGTCATTTAAACACCCTATAAGAAAATTATATTGACATTAAATGAATAATATAATTATCATATAATGTTTTTATGATATGTTTAATTTAAATGGATTTAATCATGACGTTCAGTCCAATTATTTTTCTTTGAATATGTCTAGATATTGCTACTTAATCCTTTTAGCTATCAACCATACCTTATTCAAATAAACATCACTATCCATATATGTTTCCCCTTTAATACCCACCAGTGTATCTAGATGTGAAAAATTAAAAAATACCAGGCACATTAACTTTGGTACAAGGAATCTAGTATTGAATTCATATAAACATCTCAGTCATTGCTGATTTCAATTTATATCTTTTTTGTAAAAAAGAATTATACTCAATAAATAATGTATCAGTCTCTGGGGTGAATATAAAACCACAAATATGGTTTTAATATTCATATATTTTATGTGTCACTGGAAAAATTCCTTTTTACAATCTCTTACGGAACTTCTTACCATACAAACTTATTTTTTATCTTCACTGCCGAATTCACCCAAATAAATATTTTCTTCTACTATATCAAATAGATATGTTATCCCCTTTAATGAAACATAGTATATCACTAGAGTATCACTTTTCTATCTTATGGATTTAAATAATATCCTATCATAACTTTAGGAAAATAATAGCAGTTCACTTTGTGTTTGACTTGATTCATGTTTTTTTATTTACATAACAAACTCTTTACATATAAACACATGATAAAATGAAATAATTAATTATTTTAATTATATAAATTATATGATATCCAATTTTCAATATAATTGGAATATGGTTCTGGGTTTATTATTCTATTTTCATGGTATTTCTTGATAAGATATTGGATGAGTTTACAATGCATATGAGTTTCATCATTGTGGCTTCTTTTAACAATAACATGACTACCATGGGGATAATAAATATACCATTTATGAATTTATCTATGATATGTTTCAATTACTAATGTTTTAATGTAACACTCACAATTTATCCTCTTACTAGAATCATAGTTTTGACATGTATAAGGAAATATGATTTTAGGAATGACTCCAGTCTACATATGTAACAATTGATGAATGTATAGTTGATGAACTATTCAAAACATGGTACTAAATAATTTTGTATCATTTAAACATTATTGATTATTAATTCATGTTTGAATTCATTAAAATTCAGAAAAAATCTCAAGATGTTGAAGAATTTACTCTTATTTTCTCCCTAGAATATTTCATTCTTGCTTTCTAAGCTATCTATAAAACAACTGTGGTAGAAAATTATTCATAATGTTTTTTTTCAAAACTAAATAAGTAAATGTGTCAATAATACCTATAGTTTGGTGATCTCACACTGTGTATGTATTGTATTTATTTCCATTTTATTTTCTTTTTTTTCAATGGTGATAAATTAGAAAATAATATCTCATTGTGGTCAATATGATTAAGGGGTTCCAAATTTAATGGAGGATGAACAATGACCTCGATTCTTGATAATTTGATAAATACATGTTGAAGACATTGAATTTCATGGTGGATTATGGAGATTCATTATGGATTCAATAGTTTAAAATTGATATAATGGTTTTATATTTCTCCATGGAAAAAATTAAGATGCTTTACTAATTTATATATCACAAATATCATATGTTGTTTGGAGAAAATGTGATGCAAGCCTTATGAAGGAAAGGGGGAGTAATGGTGTTTCCAGTCAAATTTAGTTTTGATAGGAATGAAAGATGTTGCTAGAAGATAGTGAAGTGTCAATACATTCCTTGGTAAATATGAATATGTTAAATGTAATCAAACAAAGACTATAAGACATGATAGATATGTTTCATGATGAATGTAGTAGATTATTGAATAAGACAGATGATAGCGAAGCGGCAAGAGTGTTCTTACTGAAGAATAATTTTAAGGTTGCATCCTTTTCCATTGTTTTCCAATTTTTTGGGAATCAAAATTTGGAGTTTGGTTTATGGAAAAAGAAGGTGTTTCTAAAAATGAGTTCTAGAAACATTGTTCATGGACAACAAAAGATAGTTCGCAATCTACAAAAAAGGTACGTGGAGTGGTGAATGATAATAGCCAAAGGAAAAATCACATGTAGAAGAGCTATGTTGATTGTGGAGCATAGTATGGGACCATGTAAGGGAAAATTTTTGTTGGAGAAATATAGTTCATTGGAGGAATCATCCATTGTGGTGGAAGAAAGGCAGTATATGAACTGTGAAGGGAAAAATGGTTCATTGGATATGTGAAGTACACAGTGACAGATGAGACACATCATATCATTAGGAAAATCATATTAGAAATGATTGTTTGTCTATTAGCCTATATAAAGACCTCTATTCATTTATTTAAAATAGATAAATTTTTTATAATAAAATATCATCCCTGGTGGAATAATTCATCAAAGTTCATAAGAGTTCTAAGGAAATAAATTTCAAAAATATAAGGTGTTCTTGTTGGGAACTGTAACACCAAACAATTAAGGGATCCATGGAGGAGAGTCTGTCCATAGAGTAATGGGATTTTATACAACAAAGGATGTTCAGGGTGAAAAGAGTATGTCCATGAATCAGAAGTAGTTCGTAGAAGTGAAGATACTCTATGGAAGGTGAAATGATCCATATAAGAAGAAACAATCTATGTAAGAAGAGGTGGTCAAGTAGGGATGACCCACAGAAGAGGAAGTTGTCTACAGATTTAAGGATTGTCTATGGTACATTGATGGTACATGTAGAATTAGTTTTTAATGAAGTAGAGGAAACTCATTAAAGAAAATATTGTTCATGGAGCACTCATGCCATGTAGTAGAAAAACGTTTGATGTGACGGTTCATGACCATCATTCACGATAATAGTTCCCTAGAACAATTCACAAGGATAGTTCATGAAGGATAAATATTAAATACACATGATAGGTATTAACACCATCATCATGATTTTTAAAGAATAAGGGGAGATTAGGACAATGCTACACTATTATATATTATTCTATGTAAAAGAAGATGAAAATTAGTGGCCAATTTATATCCATTTACCCAGGCCATACTAATTGTGATGATGTTAATTTGATCTTATATTCATTGATTTAATAAGCACAATGGCATTTTTTGATTTTATCAAGAAGAATAATAATATATCTTAGTGCAGTTGGATTTAAAATAAAAAGTAAAGTGATAAATATAGAAGAAGAATTGGTTAATAAATTGATATTAATTGATTCAAATTTGTGTTAAATATAATTCATTTCATTATCCTATAGCACTTTCAAATTATTGTGACTTACATAAGAAGATGATCGTGTAGCCTTTAGGTTGATGCTCAGAAAAAATAAGGGGAGATTTTTGTATATTTTTGTGTAGGTAACAAACTGAAGAAGAAGGTTTTGTACAAAAAAATATGAACTGTGTCATTAGTTAGGAATCAATGGTTATAGGACATTCTTGGTGTTACAAACCATTATCAATAACAATAAGACTATCATGGGAGGTATTATAAATATTCATCCAAGAGCTGTAAAACAAACACGATTGGATTGTTTCCAGAGTGATTCAAGAGTATAAGGGTATATCATACTTGTTGTAACCGCACAGAAGGATTATTTCCTAGTGATTCTGTATTTAGGAATATATCTGACCATTCCAATGATGTAGCTACCCTTTTTGGGTAATAGACCTTGTGATAATATAATGGTCTACCGTTTCTTCTTTTATATACTTGCATGGGATAGGGAAATTATAATAATAGAATCATGAATCTAATAGTTCTAAAAGGAACATTGTAAAAATTTTGAAATTGGATTAAAAATTCCCCCATAGGGATTCACCCCCCCCCCCTCAATGTTAGGTATATTCCTAACCTATCCTATCAATTAGTATCAGTGGAAATGATCACCTATGATGGATTTTCTAAGTGATTATATTCTCTTTTTTAGAATTTAGTTTCATTCCTAAGTCAAATATAAATTACATTTTTGTGAATATTTAGTTTTCTATGAGAAAAATTATATATCTATAAATTCTATGATGAACAAGAGAATAAACGAGAAAAGGAAGCAAAAAAGGAATCCCCCATTATCTAAAGAAGAGAAATTATAAATTTCTCCATTCTTTTCTGGCAATGAAGTCATATCATACTTGGAGAGTAATGATCAGGTGGATAATTTTTCCACCAAGAATATAGATAACCATCCTACCTCTAATATTTAAGAGGTGTGATTTAGAGCATTTACAATAATTCATAAATAAGAAAATACTAGCACAAGTGGTGATGATGGTCAATCGACAACTTCTCAAGGATTTTCTGTTGATAGATTAAGAGTTTCATTTCATGATATTATAGAATAAATCACATCCCTTATTTTTGGAGAATTTAAATGTATATTGGTATATATCAGCGAGATAGAAGAAGAAAGTGATGTTTTTGAGAAGGTATTGAAATAAAAAATAAATTTTTAAATCTCCCGAGAAAAGTTACAACCTTTTAATCAATAAAGAAGGAATATGAAATAAGTTCCTGAAAATAGCTCAATGATGTTGAAGATAATAATTCATTCAAAAGGAATATAGAATAAAAGATCCATGTACTTTAAAAGAAATTAAAAAAATGATGTTAAGGGTTTGAAAATATAAAAAATATCCCATAATATCAAGTAGCATGACTCTTGGATTCATAAAAAATTTAATCATCATGAAGACGAAGTTGAAAGTATGAAGAAGGGTTGTGAAGAGAATATGATTATGATTGAATATCAAAAAAACATCCTAAATATGAAATGAATAGAATTTGAATCTCAATTGGACAATTTTGAGAATACACACATTGACACTTTAAAAAAGAATGCAATAGTTTCTAATGGTAAAAAATAGTCATTGGAGGATTCTAAGGTTTAAAGACATCCCACATGTGATAAGAAGATCATGAATTCACTCAATGATTTATAACAAGAAGCAAAAAAGACTCAGTTACCATCTATACCGTCTTGAACTACTATTTCCATAATGATTTTCATGAACAATATAGGTTGTAAAACTAAATATGAACAAGTATGGATGAAGAATGGTGAGAATAATTTGGCCACCATGACTAGGGTGGATAGAAAAAAAATTGTGGTTGTTTATTACCCACATAAATTACAAAAAAAAATAATGAATGAGACCAAATAATATGATATAGAAAATATCAAAAAATCATGATTTATAGGTCAATATTGGTGTTGTAACATATATGGACACTATTTATTAAATTATTCATACAATACTAAAAATATAAATGCACAAAGGAAGCCTATTTTAAGGCTGAAGAATCCAGAGCTGAAGAATCAACATCCACTACTCCAGAAGCATATGTATACTACAAAGAGATTTAAAATTCTTTGTAACATCAACAATTTATGCAACGGAAGTGGTCATAGGGTTAATGCATGATTATCTCAACGTTTATTTATAGTTTATAAGAAAAGAAGATAAAAAAATATTGAAAAGAAAGAATAAGCATCCTTAGGAACTAGTCAGAAGAATGGTGTCAAAAAAATCAACCAAGAATATTTGAAGAAGAAAATGTGTGGAGGCCTTGGATTATAAATCCAATAAAAGATAGGGCATACAAAAGAGATAATAAGTGGGATGACACTTTGAATAATCCATGAGTGAAATCGAAATTTGTTCTATGGTTCGTAGTAATATGTATGTTATCTAGCTTAAAGGCAAGGAAATAATGAGGATACATGAAGATGAACAAGATAAGGCTAGTGAAAAATGAAATTAAAATATACCAAATATAGAATAAAATGAGAATGAGACTATGAAATCAAAACAAAACTCTTGTGTTAAAGAATTCATGTGTTAGATATTCATGAAATCTAGTCCAATTGAAAAAGTTTATTTATCCTTTCTTCCAAAAAAAGTAATTATAAAATGTTCTAATGATGTATCATCCATGAAGG
The DNA here is from genome assembly GCA_963277665.1 of Viscum album. Lineage (NCBI taxonomy): Eukaryota > Viridiplantae > Streptophyta > Magnoliopsida > Santalales > Viscaceae > Viscum > Viscum album. The sequence goes on along the minus strand of OY728123.1, from coordinate 1,808,551,810 downwards.
ATGATATCTGTAACGAACCAATGTTTATTTTATAAAAATTGCCATTTTATAATTAATTCATCTAATTAATCGAAATCACAACAAAATAAAGTACTAAGAACTTTGTGACCTTTAAACAAAATATTTTCACATATGTGATTTGAATTTTGAAAATATGACATTAACTATAACGTTCAGTAAGCTATTTGGAGTCTGATAGAACAAAAATAATTTTTTGTGAATAGTAACCTACCCTTATTAATAATAAACAACACTTGTTAATAATAATATGACCCTTATGAATAATAAATATTCCAAAATAATAGTAACCATGCCCTTTAATGTATAAATAAAATTTAAGCAACTAATAAGTGATAATATGACCATAGTAAATGTATTATTATTTTTTAATGTAATAAATAATTAATTAAGAATAATTAATTAATTTAAAATAAATATTTTTTTCCTTAAAAAGTGTTCATATGTTATCAAATTTATGTCTTCTAGTTTTAAGATAATTTTATAAGACTTTATTAATATTTTGAAGGCAATATAAAATCAGTTATAGTTTTCAAATCTATATTTTTCAATTAAATTATGATTTTAATTAAAAATTAACTAATTATTATTTCTAAAATTATTTTTGAAAATGGAGTTCATTTTTTTATTCTACATGTCGAAAAATGGTTGGTATTATTTTTTGGGAATATTCTAGAATAAGTGAATTTTTTTATGAATAGTGAAATACTATAATTTACAGAATAAGTTAAATACATTATTTACTGACTCATGGATGATGTTATGCTAATGTAAGCACATATGGTTCGAAATAAGAATCACTTATTAGTATTTTTTGTCATTAAGGAGCCACTTTTTATTTTCTTATGGAGAAATAATAAACCAATGATTAAAATATGAAGAAAACCATCCTTCCCTCCAATATAAAAACAACCCACACTCCCCTCTCCTATTAAACACTTTCATGCCTTCTTTCATCCAAAAATTCTACAAAAAGCTTTCCCTAATTTTATCCCCCACGTCGAAAGTCCCTTGGTGTCCTAAAAATACCAAATTCTCTTCCCTTAAATTGTTCTCAAGTAAGATTAAATCATTTGATAAATTCCTCGTTTCTTTTCTTTCATTTTCTTTTCAACTTCTATTGTTCTTTTTTTTTCATAACCTCTCATCATCCCAATGGTATAACAAATCCAGTACCCTACATGTACTGTAATGTTTTTTATGATAATGAGATAATTCATTATCATCTCTTCCTTCCCCTTCTTTTATACGAAATAAAGGAAAACCCAATCTGAGATGTGTTAATTTATCATATTAAAGGATGAAGGGTTATCAATATCTATTACCATCAACAATTATGGTCATCAAACTACTTTTATGGTTGAAAGAGAGTATTAAATATGTATTTTTATCTTCTGTGATGTTCTGAAATGACACAACACGTCCCTTAGGGCCCATATCATGACATCCCCAAGCCTTCCTTCCATAGGATAGGGGATGGCGATAAGAATCAAGAAGGAATAACTAAAAATGGGAAGGCATTTACATTAAACCTATAAATAGAAAAATATCCCATGATGTAGAAATTAAAGCTAAAACTGGGATACCAAAAACAATTATTCCACAAAAGGAAGAAACCACAAAACTATAGGTGTAACAGAAAGGAAAAAGGGGGACATATTACAAACCCAACTGAAAAGGAATGTACAATATAAGGAATTACAGGCTCCTGAGGTCATCCACCATGGAACCTGTTGAAAATGTTAGTTTATCTCACAGTCGGATGTCGTTGAAGCATAATGTGTCTATAGGTCCACCTCCGAGCACCACTTGGCCCTACCTCTGCATGATCCCAGTCAAAGAAGCCTATCATCTCCACAAGAAACAATAGGTGCAGGTGAAGCCTGTGTCGGGTGATCATAAAAATACTCAGTAGGGACCCCGAAACCAACTCAGGTCTCTTCAAAATATACAGTGGAAATCATAGAAGAATGCACAATTGTTAGAGTCACTAGAGTCATCTCGACATAGTTATAATATAAAGTGTTGATATAAAAACCAACTATTATAAACACTGAACATCCATCACAGCAATGTCACTCATCCCCAATCAGTACTTTAGGCTAACTTTGTCTCCTAGACCTATTCAGTAGCTGAGACACGAAGCCTCGTTGGGTAGATGAGTCATGAATCCTCACTGATAGCTGAGTCATGAAGCCTCTCTTAGTATATGAGTCATGATGCCTTGTTGGGTAGCTGATTCAAAAATCCTTATTGGGTAGATGAGTCAAAAATCCTCATGGATACTAGAGTCACGGAGCCTTGCTGGGTATCTGATTCAGGGATCCTTGTTCATAGCTGAGTAATGGAGCATCATTGGGTAACTAAGTCACAAATATTCCATGATACATGAGTCATGGATCATCTCTAGTTCAACATCCATGAAATCATACATAGATTATTTAATAAGGAATTACCCATCATGTGGGTCCCAATGCTACAGACGACAAGTCAATTGGAGGTAGGTTCTGCGAGATATGTCCCTTTTTTGTAAATAGTTGACGATTGAATCTGGGCCTAGTCCGACTTGTTCGGACCGACCCGACCAACGCATACCAGGCTCCCACATGACCTGATATTGTCTGTATTACACATTGGGCTGGCAAATTAGGCTTTACTGGACCCATGTGAGGTTATTTGTGGTTTTTAGTCTGCCTGGTCACCCAGTGATCCGAATTTATATGACCCATCAAACACTAGCAGGTTGGTTTGTTTTCCCCATCTTGGGATTCCCCAAGACCCAGATTTATCTCATTGGCTCAGTAACCTAAAAGTTCCTAGCTCAGAAAATTATCTAGGATGCTTTTGTGGCCCAGTCCACTAGCCCGACCCGACTTTATCCCGTTGTCCATGTACTCTAAAAGGGATCGGCTTGAAAAATTAGCTAGTATGATTAGGTTTCCCGATCCACTACCCCAACCCAGACCATTGGTTTTTCTAGTCCGGTCAAGGCGCGTGCATCCAGTCAACCAAATACCCCCTTGGTAAAAACATGACCCATATGGAGACGAACTCTCGACCTATGTGGCGTTGCGCTTGCATCGCATCATGCATGCCACCGCAGACCGCAAGTTGTTGAGGCTCCACAAACCACTAGCCCAAGCACCAACAGTTCCTATTGATCCGTTGTAGTGTTCCTGGTGGCATGCCGCTTCCCACATCACAGTCGGTGAGGTCCAGCCGCTATGTCCCATTGTGGTGCCCTAGCGCATCACCTTCCACAGGCCACCAGGTGTGCTCTGGTGGTCCGATCTAAAATTTGTCTATGTCCTAGGGCCTCTCAGGTCGCCTCCATTACTACCATAGTCATGAGGCCACTGTTTTTCAATTCTTATATTCGGTAATGAAGAACACAAACACCCACTATGAAGGGATATGATCCTTGTTCATGTCGACCCGATCACTCCACACTGGAATTTACAAAGAGATATCAATGGATTTTTCATAATTATAACATAGATTTCAAATCCTATAACACCCTACAATATCATTTCTCAACCTGTGAGAATAACTAAACCATGGGTCATCCTGTTTGTGGGTTGACCTATGTTCATCTTTTGAAAATAATAAATGGAATAAGTAATCATAGAGAACGCACCTAACCCATTCGTAGATTGATGAGCTATCACTAATGTGGAATGAAGCTCTGAGTCCTCATAGATCCTTTATTTGGTGTCGTTCATCATCATTCATCATCTCTTGAATCTGTCCCACCAGCATTTTTCAAACCTTGATATTATGGTGTTTTTCCATGGTGTTCATTGTCGGAGAGAGAGAAGGAGATATATATATATATATAATCCTCAATCATCTCAGGGTTTCCCATGGTTGCTTTTTCTTCTGTGAAACCATGTTAAATTAAAGGTTGGAGACACATTGTGCTTCACCACATGGTTTCATTGATGAGGTTCATTAATGATTCATTGTCGCCTCATCGCTGCACCGTAGTGCTGGCTAGTCGTTGTGTCTTAGTGGAAATAGTTTAAATAAAATAATATTTGAAATTATGTTATGTTTATTTTATTTTTTAACTACAAGTCCAAAATTTATAATTTTGGTCAACCCTCACAAGTTGAGGTTAGGCCCTTCATAGGTGAATCCTAATGTTTTGAAGTCAACGGTAACCTTGGATTTTTTATGAGGGAAATAGTTCAAAATTTAGAAAACCTTGCTCACATGATTAGTTAACGTAGTTTAAAAAACGTTCTAGAATATGTTTTGGAATCTCTGGGCCTCAGAATCAAATTCCATCTCAAATCCTAGTCTTGAAATAATTCCATTCAAATGTGAAAATTTTACATTGTTTTTTCAGCGTATTACATTCTCCCGAACCAAGGGCATTTTTCCCTGAAATCCAAATAAGGGGAAAACAAAAATGAAGGGCTATTGAGAATGAATTTGATTCTCTTGATCCCATTTTCTCTCCAAGATATTCCTATAATACTACTGAACACACACCATATGAATCAACAATCCACAAAGGATACTTTCCAATCAATCCTCTATCTCTACTGTGTAGTCCACAAAAGTCGCCATATCGTCAATATCCAGCTCTCTGTTGTCGATGGTGTGAGAAGGTTCGTGCACACATCTCCTCTTTTGGGATACATGTAATATATCATACACCTTATCAAACCATGGTAGTAGAGATAATTTGTATGCCACCTCTCCTACTCTACATAGAATCAGTAAATGTCAGATGAATCATAATGATAACTTACTACCTCAACCAAATCTTCATATCCCTCATTGAGGAGAGACCCATAAGAACATGTTATCCCCCTCCTCGAACTATAAGGTTCTCTGTCACCTATCATCATAGGACATCTATCAACTCTATCCAGTCTTCATCCATTTATGGATTACCTACACCTTCTCAATTGTAGTCTATAACATCTATGGTCCCATTAGTTCTGACTCTCCTGGATTTATCCAACATAACGGTGATTGGAATGGTTTTTTGTACAGTGCCTCAAACGGTGCCATACTAATGGTGTAGTGGTAGTGGTTTTTGTATGCAAACTCCAACAGTGGTAAGTGATCCTCCCAACTTCGACCAAAATCTAGGACACTAGCACAAAGCATCCCCTCCAAGGACTGAATGGTCCACTCTATCGGACCATCTGTCGGGGGTGAAAGGTTTTTCTCAAGCGTAGATAAGTCCCAAAATCCTCTTTCAATACCTTATATAACAAGAATTTAAATCATGCAACAAAATTTGAAACTATCTTATATAGTAATCCCTAGAGTTGGAGTATATCTTGAATGAAGAGGAATTTCAAGCTCTCTACTGAACCCTGATCTTGAATGGGTAGGAAGTGGGATGAATTGGTGAGTCAGTCGAAGATCATCCAGATTTTATCGTGCCTCCCAGATGTACGTGGTAAGACTATTCCTAATTCCATCGATATATCATTCCACTTCCACTAGGGTACCTTTAGGGGTTGTACCAAACATGGTGGATCCTAGTGACTAAACTTCACTTTCTGACAAGTGAGGCATCTCGAGGAAAACTTTTCCACCGCCTTATTAATTCCAAGACATAAGTAAAGACATCGTAGGCCCTAATACATCTTTTCCATGCCCAGATGCACAACCAAAGGGGATATATGGAACTCCCACGACACCCCCTCCCTCAACATCACTAGTACTAATGTGTGTCCTCTAAAAATGATGAGATGCTCCCCACCTTTTCAATATCCATCAGGAGCACACCCTATGGATATCTTTGTAGGTGTAGTCTCATAGATAGTATCTCCGAGTTGTGACTCCCTAACTCACTATAGGAGTGGAGGGGAAAGTACCATCGACTGGAGATAATATACCTCCTCCATATCCATAATGAATATCTAAAGTGAGACCAACAATTCTAAGGCCTCATTTAGAAACTGTGAACTCGATATTCTACTAAGATCTTCTTTCACCATGTTCCTCATTTCAAATGTATAGACTATCTCAAAGACATAGTCTTTGTAACACCCTAAGCTCAGTTACCCAGATTTAGTGCATTATTTTAATACATTGTCAATGATTACAAGGAATCAAGTCCCAAAGGATCAATCAGTTTAGCAGTCTTGGAAAATAGATTACCTACATGAAAATTACATTACATTATAAAATTAAAATTAATAATAACATTGTCTCCATTGACCACATTCATATCCTTTAGAATATCCATGCAGGTCAGTCATCATATACTTCTTTACATCCTAGTAAAAATAATACATATAATGGGGTGATCTCAGATGCTCAATAAGGATAACAATATAGAAAAAACTTTCATAAATAATAATAAAGATTTAATGCAAAGTATAAAACTAAAAAAAATTATTTTAAACATAAACATAAGCATAATAAATCATGAATGGTCTAAAAATAACACATCTATAGTCAAAAATATAACAAACCCTTCAATAAAATATAAGAGATTTGTACCATAATAAATAAACCTCAATTAATAATAATATCCTGTAAAGGATGTAGACATATTTGAAAATGATCAGTAAAAATAATTGAGAGAAATATCATTTTCCATGAAATCATTTAAAATTCATATAAAGGAATTAATTTTAAATATATTTTTTAATCAAATTATATCATACCACTTTGAAGATTTTTAAAGGAATTAACATCTTAAAAAATTCATGTCCATATAAATAAAACCTTAAATACATTTTTAAAACATGGACATTAAGGAGAATGGTTTAGAAGAATAAATCGGCAAAAATATTTTAAATGATGTTTTAGTAAAAAGTACCTTAAAAATAATCTCTTTGAAAACACATTTATGAAACATGGACTTGGATAATAAATATCTCCCAATATATACTTATATAAAAACAACCTCATATAATAAAGAGATTGTAAAATTAACCCTTACCTAGCACTTTCCTTTGGTCAAGGGTACGTTTAACCTCTTGTATAATTACCATAGTATGTTATAAAATTATAACAAATCCATAATAATATTTATTATATCATTAATGATTCATTTATGATTTTATACTACCCATTTAATAATGATTTCCATGAAAAATTAACATTTTGGGTGATAATCACTTTCTTTATCATACGTGTTTGAACTTGTTATTATCGATCGTATCATTTAGATCATGATGTAAGTACTTCAAAAATATTATCCTTGATTTTAATAACATGTATATTTAGAATATAAATATATATAATAGATAGATATATGAAATTTAAGGCACCGTTTATGGATACGGTAGGCCGTACTTACGCATAAACGATGTTTCTATTTTCGTATCATATTGAACAGAAGTAAGTGAATAAGATATATGTAAGTACATACATATATATATATATATATATATATATCTCTCTTCAGTAGAATTATTATGCCATATATTACATACTTATTAATAAATTATATTTTTATAATCATCGTTGAATGGCGAACGTGGGAATGAATCTCATTGCATCGTGGAGATGGTAATCCGTACGTAAGCACGAGAGACAATATCATAATATTGATTGTGAAATCATATGTAAAGAATAATTAACATGTTATATTTATTATTTACCTTATTTATACTCAATATTATACCAATCCAAATAATTAAGTGTTTGAATAACAAACAACACCACAGCGTGGAGATGGTAAGCCGTACATACGCATGTATGGTCACTTTGTCGTTTAGAATATGGATAGAGTAAAGAATATGGTAGTACCATCATTATAATAACATCAAAATATGTATTAGGTACTGGAGTTATTATTTTGGAATGGAAAAAAAAATAAAGAGGAAGTGTAAGAAGAAATGAACTTCAAAGAAGGTGGTGAAATTTTTACCTCTTCTTCAGGTTCTTCCGTTTGAGTTGATCAAAAGGGCACTGTAAGTAGGATTTAGGATACAAGTAAGGCCTATAGGTCTAAGGGAGAAATATTTGGAGGATATTTGGGTAGTTTTTGGCCGATCCAAATGGATTTGTAGGTGTAATATTGAGATAAGGGTAAGTACCCTTTTATAAGAGAGGTGAGGGTCACTTTAATAAAATCTTGAAATATTATTTTATAATAAAATGATATTAGATTTATAATGGATAAAAAATTATTTATTTCTATGTTAAGGAGTTTATGGGTCTTAAAAAACTCAAACAATAGGTTTTGGACAAGTTTAGGTTACCATTTTAACATTATCTTTTAGATTTAACTCTTAGTTAAATAGTTTAACTTTTACCGCATCTTCTTGTATTATTACACTATATGGTTAATAAACATACTCTAAACTTTTAAGAGAACCTAAAGTTGTTCATTAATGAAATATATAATATTATTTATGTTCTTTTTCAAAACCATATATTTTTAGGAGTATTATATCAACCAATAATATAGTATTTATTTTAAACATTAATTTATGTCAATTTTGACACAATTTGGTATTTTGTTATTTTTTAAAAGTTATGAGAACCTTATCACATCAAAAAAAATTATATAACATAATATAACATGTCATATTAACATATAAAATTAGTCTAATTCATAATAAGTCTCAATTTACAATTATTTGGGTATTTGTAATATCAATTATTTAAATATTTCATAAAAAAGGTAATTAATGCATCACCAATTTATCATAAAAAAATAAACATATGTAATGTAATTAATTTATATATAAAATACCATTATGTAGAAAATATTTTTATCTTTATAATGAATATTTATAGTCTAATTTATATTGTTTTTATTCTTATATTAAAAGTGGTTTAGTTATTAAAATCCGAATTTATCACTTTTAACTCTTCTTTAAATAAAATAATAATAAATGTCCTAATCTAATCTAAGTAGACCAAATAGGATCATATTTTATTCGTAATGTATTTTTTAATTGAAATACACTTATCCAATAGAATTAGTACATGTGTTAAGGTAATTATAATATCATTTTTACCTTTAATTACCATATTTACTTTTAAGCGTGGTAAATAAAAGTCAAAGGTTACTATTCACCAAAAATGATTTTTATCTAATTGAACAACTTTTTACATACTGATATAAACCATCTCTCAATTTCTTTAAATTCAACTCATAAATGGGGTAAAATTAAATTGTATGCCAATTTTCAAATGCTCTTAGAAGATGGGTAAAAGAGGTTAAAAAGTTCAATAAAATTTTGTACAACTAATTTCTTTATAAAATGAATTCAATGAATTAAATTGAACATATATAGTTATTATATATCTATTTTTACTTAAAATTAACTTAAATAAACTAAATAATTATTTAAATAAAAAATCGGTTTTGAATAATAACGCAATATTTTCCCTATTTATCAAAAAATAAATGTTTTGAAAAAAATACCAAAAACTCACCCAAATCTTATTTTTGATATTCCAAATTCTGAAATAAATTTAATTTTATAAAATTCGAAACATAGAAGTTTCATTTATTAATTTAAAAATAATTCCAGTTTCAAAACCAAAATGCAGGTTTTTAAAAAGTAAAAACTATCAAAATATTGACATGTGTTTATGTAAAATTTTAATGTAAGATTACTTATAATTACCTAAATTGTATTAAATTATAAAAATATAATCTTGTTATACTTCAAAACCTTACAAATTTATAATTTAATACTATAAATTATTTCGATTAAAAAAGTTGTTTTCAATTAAATCATAATATTTTGCACAATTTGTTAAAATATGAAAGTAATCAGAAAAGTACCAAAAATTTATCCAAACAAAATTTTGATGTTCTTATTTTAAAAGATAATTTAATTTCATTAAATTTAATATATAAAAGTGTCAAATATTGGGTTTAAAAAGCGTTTTACAATAAAATATAATAAATTTGAATTTTTTAAAATTACATATTTTATTTGAGAAAAATTAATTTTTAATTATATTATGTCTAAAAAACACATAATATTGATGTTAAAATTATATAGAGTATATAAGATTCAAAACAAAGTTCATACTATTCACAGATGCTTTTTGAGGGGCTAGTTTGTAAGTTGTGGAGCACTTGAACTTGGGGTTGTGTTTAGTGCAATCTATTGGATCACTTTAATGAGAAAGTGTACTATGAAATGATGGAGTGTTACATTCTCCCCTCCTTCAATAAATTTAATCCTCGCTATTGGAATTTTTTCCTCAAAAATAAAAGGTTTAAAATAGAAAAATACCATTGTGGAAAACCCACATTGGAAATTTGGTAAATAAAATTTATTCTTAATAAAAGGGAAAGAGAATGTAAAAGTTACGACAAAATTATGATCTCTATTAGGAGAAAATTGGTGGAAATTTGAGACACATAATTAAGGGAAAAATATAAATATATACTGGGGGTGATTGAGGTCATCAATCAAAAACAAGTGTGAAATTGAGGGCCCAAAGCCATCAATCTATGATGATTTAAAATATCATTAGTTCAAAAAAAACATAAGGTATTAGGATAACACATTTTTGGTTTTAAGATCCCTTCCATAAAGTTTTATAATTATTTTATTCATAGAATAAGAGAAAAAAAATATACTTTTCAAGTAGAGTTTTATCCTTCAACTAATTCCTTCCACAAACACATCTTTCACTCCAAAAGATAATAGAATTCAAAAATATTATATTTATCCCAATCGTATAGGGTTCCAAAAATAATGAATTTATAATTCACATTTCACACTAATTAAAAATTGCATTATACAGACTAGGACATCACATATTCCAGTGCTTGGTGATCCACCCTTATCTCCCTTCAGTTGCGGGTTCATGTCTCAAGTCCTTGTGAGATGCCATGGGTTGTCACCCGACCTACAGGTTGTCCTTTTTATGAAAATTGAAAAACAATCTAATGAAATCAATTAACCTTAAAAGTAGTATCAAATATCAATCTTAATAGATTTCAACCTTTAGACTTATCCAAAATACATCTGTCCAGACTCACAGACCATAATTTATAAGGAAGGTAAACACAATGAAGATCATTTGTGCCTTGTAATAACATGTGAATACCTTCATCATTTATTCTTTTGAAACACTATAACACCATGAATGACCATATAACCTTATTGATTAGATTCATACTCCATTAATCCTTATATAATTTTGGATATACTCTTTCAATCAAAAAATGTTGTAAACTCCAATAATGATGGAATATAAAAATAATTAATTTGTTTCAAGGTAGTCATAAATATCAAATATAATTTATCCAAATAAATCATATATTATTCCAAAATCACAACCTCGGTATCAGAACCATATTATGGTTTATCTTTCACTCAACTATATATTTTCCAAAAAATTAACCTGTTATTGAGTCACTTTTATTGGTTCCACACAATCTCAAGTCCTTAGTGAAATAGTACTGTAATACAATCCTTTTATACTCTATAATTATTATAACATGTGTATAATTAATACAATACTCAAATGAAAAAATTGTTTAATAAAAACATAATAAATATAATCATTCCCCTATATCTTTGTAGTATCATAACTTGATTATTATCCAATAGCAGCATTTGGGGTATACTCTGATGATTTGGACAATGCTTCACATAGTCCACCAACTCCTTATAGATGAATTATTGTCAATTTGAAAACCTTTTCTTACCCTTGAAATCTCGTACATGGTGTCTTTTTTCTAAAAACTTATAACAAACCCCCATTCCCTTTAAGAATTTACCATGGTGATTCTTTCTAAATTTATCACATAATGTAAAATCCATCTTTCCCCTCTTACCGTTATCCATCATTCTCTCTTCCATCCTTTTCTTCTCTTACTTCCCTTCAAAGCCATAGAACTTAGAAAATTCTTTACTTATCTTTTTAACACATGATACAATTTTTTCATATGATGATAATTCATGGGAGAATATTTTCCTTTTAAATGTGGTCTTAATACCATGAAATATATGTTCATTCATAATCTTTCGATCATGCGTATTACTGGAATTCTCATACCTTCTACTAGGCACCATTTCTAAAAAACGGCACACACTAGGTTAGTTTATGAATATCAATGCATTATTTCAAACTTCAAAAATACCTAACGTAAATTTAAAATATTATGCATATAATTAATAATTTTAAATTGTTTTCTTTGAGGAAGTATTTACTCTTCAATCCTTCATAATGGATTTTAATGAAAACGTGAATTATCCTAAGCATATCCCCAGGGAGTGTCATAAACAACAGTTCATCAAGGCCCTTTTTCGTGTACCAGGATACCTTAGGTCATGCATAAAACTCTCGGTTGGAGTTTTCACTCATAGGTACATTTGTGCTAGAGCTGCCTCTACCTGATAGTATCCAGAAATGGATGTATTTCTTGTACAAATACACAAATTCTTTATATTACAAAAATTTTAGGATGTTCTTCTATACTAATCATCAAATTCTCTCTTAGGGTAACATTCTCTAATTAGAGTTTTTCTAAATCTAGTTTCCATGGTTTGTACTAATTGTACCTCTGATACCAACTGTAACAACCTGAACCTAGTTACCCTGAGTCGGTGAATTAAATTAATAAATTGGCATGATAAAAAGAAATAAAGACCTGAAGGACCGATCAGTTTAGTAGTCTTGGAAAAAATATTACATACATGAACATTAAATTACAATATAAAAACAAAAACAACAACAACATTGTCTCCATTGAACACATTAATATCCCATAGAATATCCCCACAAGTTAGTCATAATATACTTCTTCACATCTTAGAAAAAATAAAACATAGAAAGGGGTGAACTCAGATGCTCAGTAAGGATAACAATATAGTGAAAACTTTCATAAATAAGATTAAATATTTAAGTCAATGTATAAAACAAAATCATAGGCCATTTAAACTTAAACGTCAGCATAATATGGAAATGATATATCAAATTATTCTATTTACTTATTCACATGTATATTCTACTAGTCGAATAATCCAATGTAATATTAATATCTAATTTCATAACGATTGAATACATAATGCCAGACTTCATAAACACATAGTCATGGCCTTGTGTGAAGACTACAAATAAAATTATTTCAAGGCCTTGTTCCAAGACACTAGTTTGTCTCAATAGACCTACTAATGCATCAAGAGCTATAACAGGCTCCACCCATCACATACTAATTCCAATTATTTCCTCATATGAAAAGGCTTAAACATAACATAAACATTAGTATTAAAACTAGCATATAAAATTTCAATACTTTATCCATAAACCATGAATGGTATAAAAATAATGCATTCACAATCAAACATATAAAAAAACCTTCAATTCAATTTCTTAGATGTGTATCATAATAAATTAACCTCGGTCGAGAATAAAATCTATTGAAGGATGTTGACATAGTTGAAAATGATCAGCAAAAATATTTTAGAGAAATATCCCTTTTTCATGAAATCATTTAAAAGTCATATAAAGGAAATAATTTAAATGAAACTTTTGAATCAAACGGTCTCATACCACATTGAAACTTTTGAATGTAATTAACATTTTAAATCATTCAATTTCATGTAAAGAACTCCTTAAAACCATTTTGAAAATATGGACATTAATGAGAAATTTTTAGAAGAAAAAATCATCAAAAAAATTTAAATGATGTTTTGGTAAAAATTAAATTAAATATAATCCCTTTTAAAAAAAAATTATAAATCATGGACATATATAATAAAAATGTCCCAGTATATACTTACATAAAAACAACCTTGGATAATAAAGAGATTATGAAATTAACACTTACCTTACACTTTCTTTTGGCCGAGGGTACGTTTAACCTCCTATATAATGACCATAGTATGTTATTTAATTATACTAGAACCATATTAATTTTTATTATATCATACATGATTCATTTATGATGTTATACTACCCATTTAATAATGATTTCCATGTTAATTAAATATTTTCAGTAATAATCGCTTTCTTTATCGTACGTGTTTTAATTTGTTATTATTTATTGTATCATTTAGATCATGATTTAAATACTTACATAATATAAACATTTATTTATATATCATATATATATATATAATATAAATATTTATAATAGATAGATATATGAAATGTATGACACTGTTTATGGAGACGGCAGTCCGTACGTACGTATAAATGATGTTTATGTTTTCATATTGTATTGAATGGATGTAAGTGAATAAGATATATGGAAGTACATATATATATATACCTATCCATTAGAATTATTTTTTAATATATTACATACTTAATAATAATATATATTTTTATAATCATTGTTGAATGGTGAACGTGGGAATAAATCTCTTCGTTTCGTGGAGACGGTAATCCATACGTACACACGAGTGAAAATATCATTATATTGATGGTGAAATAATATTTAATTGGATTGTAAATAATATGTAATTAATAATTAACATTTTATATTTATTATTAACATTAGTTATACTCATTATTATACCCATCCAAATAATTAATTGTTTGAATAACAAACTACACAATGATGTGGAGATGGTAAGCCCTACGTACGCACGTATAGTGACTTTGTCATTTAGAGGATGGATAGAATAATGAATATGGTTGTACCATATTTATAATAACATAATATTATGTAGGAGGCACTGGATTTGTTATTTTTTAATGTAAACAACAAATAAAGAGGAAGCGTAAGAAGAAATGAACTTAAAAAAGTGTGGTTAAATTATTACTTATTCTTCTGGTGTTTCCTTTTGAGTTGATCAAAAGGGCTCCGTATGTTAGATTTCTGATCAAATTGAGGAATATAGGTAGAAGGGAGAAACTTTTCTAGGATATTTGGGTAGGGTTTGGCTGAGCCAAATGGCTTTGGTGGTGTGATTTTGAGAGAAGGGGAAGTTCCCTTTTATTAGAGAGGTGAGGGTTACTTTAGGAAAAGCTTAAAATATTATTTTATAATAATAACATTTTCGGTTACTAATGGCTCCAAAACGATTTATTTCTTGGATAATGTATTTATGGGTATAAATAATCTAATCCAATGGGTTTTAGACAAGTTTAGGTTACCAATTTATTCTTATCATTTAGATTTTACTCTTAGTTAAATAGATTAACCATTACCGTGTCTTCTTGTATTCTTACACAATATGGTTAATAAAAATAATCATAACTTCCAAAATAACCACAAGTGGTTCATTATTGACATATATATTATTATTTAATTTTTTTGGCCAAAAATTATATTTTTATGAATATTATATCATCCAATAATATAGTATTTGTTTTAAAAACTAATTTATGTCAATTTTGAAACTATTTGGTATTTTGTTTGTACGAAAGTCATAAAAACCTTATCAATTAGAAATAAATTTACCTAATCATCCCTAAAATGGCCTATTAACATAAAAAATTTGTTTAATTCATCATAAGTCTAATTTTAAATTTATTTGGATATTTATAATATCAATTATTTTAATATTTCGTCAAAAAGGTAATTACTGCATCATCATTGTATCATAAATAAATTAAATTATGTATGTTATATAAATTATAAATAAAATACCATTATGTAAGAAATATTTATAGATTTATAATGAATATTTTTAGTCGAATTTATATTGTGTGTAACCTTATATTAAAAATGGTTTAGTTTTTAAACTCTAGATTTAACACTTTTAACTCTTCTTTAAATAAAATAATAAAAAATGTACAAATCTAATCCATGTGGATCAAATAGGATCATATTTAATTCCTAATGTTGTTCTTGGTCGAAATACACTTATGAAATAGAATTATAACATGTGTTAGGGTAATTATAATATCATTTTTACTTTTAATTAACCTATTTACTTTTATCTATGGTAAATAATAGTCAAAAGTTACGATTCACAAAAAAAAAATTTGTTTTGTTCAACCACATTTTACTTAATAATATCAACCGTGTCTCTTGGTGTTTTTAAATTCAACTCATAGTAGTGGTAAAATTATGTTTTATGCAAATTTGCAAATGCTCCAAGTAGGTGGGTAAAAGAGGTTAAAATGTTCCATAATATTTTATATATCTTATTTTATAATAAAATGACTTCAATTAATTACATTTAACCTATATAGGTATTATATATCTATTTTGAATAAAAATAAGTTGAATTAAAATAACTAGTTATTTAAATAAAATGTCGCTTTCAAATAATAACGTAGTGTTTTTCACTATTCATCAAAAATTGAATGTTTTCCGAGAAATATCAAAAATTCACACAAAGATTATTTTGATTTTATGAATTCAAAAATGAATTCTATTTTAAAAAATTCAAAACATAGAAGTTTCATATATTAACTAAAAATTAATTGTCATTGTCAAAACTAAAAAGAAGGGTTTTAAAAAGTAAAAACTATCAAAAAATTGACATGTGTTGTGTCAAATTTAAATGTGATATTATTTATAATAAACTAAATTGTTTTAAATTATAAAAATATAATCTATTTATATATAAAAAACATTCATATTCATAATTTAACACTATAAATTATATCAATTAAGAAATTTGTTTTCAATTAAAACATAGTATATTTCACTATTCCTCAAAATATGGAAGTTATCTGAAAATTACCCAAAATTTACCCAAACTAAATTTTGATGTATCGCTTCAAAAGAATAATTTAAAATCATTAAATTGTATATAAAAAAGTTTCAAATAATGGTTTTAAAAAGGGTTCACCATTAAAAGGTGGTAAAATTACATTTTTTGAAAAAAAAAACTTATTTTATATAAAAAAATGAATTTTTTCTTATATTATGTCTAATAAATACATAATATTGATGTTAAAATTATATATAGTATATAACATTAAAAATTCAATTAATACTATTCATAACTGGTTTTTGAACGGCTAGTTTGTAAGTTGTGGTGTGCTCGAATGTGGTGTTGTGTGTAGTGCAAGCAATTGAATTACTTTAATCAGATAATGTATAATGACATATTGGGATGTGAAATTCTCCCCTCCTTCAATAAACTAATTCCTCGCTATTCAAAATTTTTCATCAAAAAAAGGTTAATAAAAGAAAATTACCTTTGTGGAAGACCCACATTGGTAATTGGGTCAATAAAATTTAGTCTTAATAAGAGGGAAAGGGAATGAAAATTTTACCACCAAATTATGGTCTCAATTAAGAGAACATTGGTGGAAATTTGAGGCACATAATTAGAGGAAAGATGTAAATATTTTTAGGGAGTGATTGATGTAACTCCCCGAGATTTTATGAGAAATATTATTAGTTCATTGATGTCTTGTCTTGTATGCTACACCAAGATTATCTTCCGCTATAGGCAACACCGTATTAGCTTGTAGTATACGGAACACTATTCTTGGCTTGTGTTACACGCAAGAGCAACCTTCCTCAATATCTTATGTTGTACCCACCTCCTATGAGCATTTGAAAATTTAAATAAAACTTAATTTTACCACTTCTGTGAGTTTAATTTCAAAAATTCGAGAGACACGGTTGATATCAGTACGTAAAATGAGGTTCAATGAGATGAAAATAATTTTTTGTGAATTTTAAATTTTAAATTTTATTTACCATGGTTAAAAATAAAAAGGGTAATTAAGGGTATAATTGATTTTATTATTACCCTAAAATGATTCCTAATTCTATTGGATAAGTTTAATTAGACCAAAAACAACCTTAGAAATAAAATATTACCCTTTAGGTACACTTGGATTCGATTAGCACATTTATTATTATTTTATTTAAAGAAGAGTTAAAATAGTTAAAATCAATGTTTAATAACTAAAAAAAATTTAACATAGGGTTATACAGAAGATAAATTCAACTATAAATATTCATTAGAATTTTAAAATTATTTCTTAAATAATGTTATTTTATTTATATTTTTTAGACAATATATTTTCTAATTTATTTATGACACAATAATGATGCAGTAATTACCTTTTCAATGAAATATCATCATAATTGATATTATAAATACCCAAATAAATGTATTTTGAAAATTTTTATGAATTAAACTAATTTTATAGGTTAATATAACATATTAGGGTTGGTTTGAGGAATATTTTTCGAAGTAATAATGCTGCTATGAATTTATAAAAATACCAAATAGTGTCAAAATTTACATAAATGAGTTTTAAAACAAACATTATATTATTAATTGATATAATCATCTAAAAACTCTATGGTTCAGGCAAAAAACTTATATAATAATATATATGACATTAATGAACTGATTGGGGTTTAATTGGCAGTTTATAGTATGTTTATTAACCATATAGTGTAAGAATACAAGAAAACATGGTAAAATTTAATTATTTAACTCAGAGTTAAATCTAAATGATGAGGTTAAAATGGTATCCTAAACGTGTCTAAAACCTATTTTTTGGGAGGATTTTGACCCACCCCTACCCTATCCTCGAAATAAGTCACTTTAGATCCATTATAATTCGAATATAAATTTATTATAAATAATATTTTAAGTTTTTCCTAAGGTTCCTCTCACCCCTCATATAAAAGGGAACTCCCCCTTATCTCTAATTCACACCTACATAGCCATTTGGCTCATCCAAAACCTGCCTAAATACCCTCTGAACTATCATCCCTTCATCATAGAGGACTTCCTTTAGTCATAAAGCGAACCTATGGAGCCCTTTTGAACAAATCAAAAGGAAGAACCCGAAAAAGAGGTAAATATCTCACCAGCTATTTCAAGTTCCTTTCTTCTTCCACTTCTTCCTTCTTTGTTGTTTCCATTATAAAATAATAAATATATTATCGAATATATAATATGATGTTATTATAAAAATTTTACAGACATATTAGTTATTTCATCCATCCTATGAATGAAAAAGTCACCACACGTGCATACGTACGGCTTACCGTCTGCACGTTGTGGTGTAGTTTGTTATTCAAACATTTCATCATTTTGATCGATATAATAATGAGTATAAATGATATAAATAATAATTGTAACATTATTATTATTCATTATATATGATATACCATCCAATTATATACAAATTTAATATAAAAATAATGATATTGTCACTCGTGTGTATGTACGGACTACCATCTCCACATACGTGATGAGATTCATTTTCCATAATTAACCATTCATGTATGATTATAAATTGTATATAATAAATAATCATGAATGATATTACATAATAATGATACTGGATTTATGTACATATATGTTTCATTTACTTAATTTAATTCAATTCAATAGGGAAAGGAAGACAGCGTTCATCTGTACGTACAGCCTACCGTCTCCATGAACGGTGTATTCCATTCCATTTAACAATCTATCATATATATTTATGTGCTGAATGAATATTATAAATAAATAATGTTTTAAATTCTGTAATTAATCAAATCATGATATATATTATAATATCAACAACAAAAAGTCTAAGCACGTACGATAAATGAAATGATTTAACCCAAAACGCTGCTTTAAAATGGAATTTAAAAAAGAACGGGTTATATAAAGTCATAAGTGAATCATATATGATATCATAAATATTATTATGGTTATGTTAAAAGTTAATAATATTTTTAAAAAAACATTACAGTAGTATTGGACACATATGAATGAAATTGGACATAAGGTAAGGGATAATTTTTCAAATCTCACTTTTATCCGAGATTTCTTATACGTAAGTATTTACTGGGGTTATATTTTTCATCCATGTCCATAAAAATGTTTTTCATAAATTTTTTAATATTATATCATGTATTTTTAAAGTCTTGTTTACCCCACTTTGCCTTTTACATTTTGTTATGGAAGGAATCTTTCTTTTGTTTACCATACGAGGATCTTTTTACATTTCGGGCAAAAGTATGAGGAGAATGTTTTTTTATTTTATATGGTGTGAATGGATTTTTTATGGTTTCATAACACCTTATTTTCATGAATATTCCCATAAAATATTTCATGATTTTTTTTTAAAAAAATCCTTTTCTATTAAAATTGAATTGCATTTTGTGAAAATAAAATGATTTTGAAAAAGAAAGGATATTTTCCAAAAGAATTCATTTCAAGTGTTTTGTCGAAACTATTTTCCATCTAAGATGACATTTTTTAGTATGATTATGTTTCAAGTATAATGTCTCTTTTATTTCCATGGTTTTATCCTTCTTATGATAGAATGATATCCATTGGTTTTATATAGATTATGATATAATGGGATGATGTTTATGAAACCAATTTCATTCTTTGAGTTATGATGAATGATTTATGTTTATTTTGTGGCACAAGTAAAAAATATTTCATTATGAGATGGGTGGGACCTATATCTCCCTCCAATGAATTGGGTAAATATTTATATATCATTATATATACATGGTTGGAATGGAATGTGAATCTGGTTCAGTAATACAAGGCTGGAGCAATAAGTAAACCTGGTTCAGTAATGGACATTGTCCACTATGATGGTCTTGGAAAAAATGCTTTGGATACTACGGAATTCATAACATGTGCTTAATGGTTTGACACAATTACATGTTTATTCCCATGCTATCTTATCATGATTGATGTTCCATTATGATCAATGCCTTATGTTCTGCCATGTGTTATGTATTGACATTTCGAGGTTGATTTATTATGATACAAATCTTCTATATTTTTTGAAGGTTTTGTGATATGTTTGATTGTGGATGTATTATTTTTATATGAAATGTCAATAAAATATCCATAAACCATGAATGGTATAAAAATAACATATCCATAGTCAAACATATCACAAAACCTTCAATAAAATATAGAATATTGTTATCATAATAAATCATCCTCAATAAATAATAATATCTCCTAAAGGATGTAGATATAGTTGAAAATGATCTGTAAAAATCATTGAGATAAATATCCTTTTCGATGATATCATTTAAAAGACATATAATGGTAATACTTTAAAATATATTTTCAAATTAACATATCTCATACCACTTTGATTCTTTTTAAAGGAATTAACATTTAAAAACATTCAGGTCCACATAAATAAATCCTTAAATTTTTTTGAAAACATAGGCATTAATGAAAAAGGATTAGAAGAATAAATCGTTATAACATTTAAAATGATGATTTAGTAAAAATTAAATTAAAAATAATCCCTTTGAGAACAATTTTATGAAATGTGGACATTGGTAATAAATATGTCACAGTAGATACTTACATAAATCAACTTCAGATAATAAATAGATTGTGAAATTAACCCTTACCTTGCACATTCCTTTGGTCGAGGGTAAATTTATCCTCTTGTATAATTACCATAGTATGTTATAAAATTATACCAGAACCATAATAATATTTTTTATATCATTAATGATTCATTTATGATTTTATACAACCCATTTAATAATTATTTCAATGTTAAATTAAAAGTTTTTGTAATAATCACTTTCTTTTTCATACATGTTTTAACTTGTTATTATCGATCGTGTCATTTATATCATGATTTAAATTCTTCCAAAATATATTCCTTGATTTAAATATCATGTAAATTTAGAATATAAATATTTTTAATAGATAGATATATGAAATGTAAGGCACCGTTTATGGATACGATAGGCCGTACGTACGCATAAATGTTGTTTCTGTTTTCATATCATATTAAACGTAAGTAAGTTAATAAGATATATGTAAGTAAATACAGATATATATATATATATATCATCAGTAAAATTATTATTTCATATATTACATACTTATTAATAATATATATTTTTATAATCATTGTTGAATGGTGAACGTGGGAATAAATCTCATCTTGTCGTGGAGAAAGTAATCTGCACGTAAGTAGGAGCGACAATATCATTATATTGATGGTGAAATGTTATGTAATTGGTGTTTATATAAAATTTAAAGAATAATTAAAATGTTATATTTATTATTTACCTCAGTTATACTCAATATTATACCCATCCAAATAATTAAGTGATTGAATAACAAACTACACCATGACGTGGAGTCGGTAAGCCGTACGTACGCAAGTATGGTGACTTTGTCATTTAGATGATTTATAGAATAATAAATATGTTTGTACCATATTTATAATATCATCAAAATCTGTAGCAGGAACTGGAGTTATTATTTTTTAGTGGAAACAACAAATAAAGAGGATGTTTAAGAAGAAAAGAACTTGAAAGAAGGTGGTGAAATTATTACCTCTTCTTCGGGTCTTTCCATTTGAGTTAATAAAAAGGGCTCCTTAAGATGGATTTATGATACAATTAAGGCCTAAAGGTAGAAGGGAGAAATGTTTTGAGGTTATTTGGGTAGGATTTCGCTGATCCAATTGGATTTGGAGGTGTAATATTGAGAGAAGGGAAAGTACCCTTTTATAAGAGAGCTGAGGGACACTTTAGGAAAAGCTTGAAATATTATTTTATAATAAGATCATATTCGATTTCTAATGGATCATAAATGATTTATTTCTATGGTAAGGTTGTTATGGGTCGTAAAACCCTCAACCAATAGGTTTTGGGCATGTTTAGGTTACCATTTTAACTTTATCTTTTAGATTTAACTCTTACTTAAATAGTTTAACTTTTACCTCTTCTTCTTGTATTCTTACACTATATGGTTAATAAACATACTATAAACTTTTAAGAGAACCAAAATTTGTTCATTAATGAAATATATAATATTATTTATGAATTTTGGCCGAACCATAGATTTTTAAGTGTATTTTATCAACAAATAATATAGTATTCGTTTTAAAAATAAATTTGTGTCAATTATAACACTATTTAGTATTTTTTTAAGTCATAACAACCTTATAACATAGAAAGAAATTTATCTAATATACTCAAACTTTTCTTATTAACCTATAAATTTTTTTAATTCATAAGATGTCTCAAGTTACATTTATTTGGATATATGTAGTATAAATTATTTTAATATTTCATAAAAAGGTAATTAATGCATCACCATTTTATCATAAATAAATAAACATATTTATTTTCTATAAAATATAAATAAAATACCATTATGTTGGAAATATGTTTTTATTTATAATGAATATTTATAGTCTAATTTATATTTTGAGTAACCTTATATTAAAAATGGTTTAGTAATTAAACTTTGAATTTAACAATTTTAATACTTCTTTAAATAAAATAATAATAAATGTCCTAATCTAATCCAAGTAGACCAAATATGATCATATTTTATTCCTAATGATTTTTTAATAGAAATACACTAATCCAATAGAATTAGGACATGTGTTAGGTTAATTATAATTACATTTTTACCTTTAATTAACCTATTTACTTTTAACCGTGGTAAATAAAAGTCAAAGGTTACTATTCATCAAATATTATTTTTTTCTTATTGAACAAAATTTTACTTACTGATATAAACCATATTTAATGTTTTTTAAATTCATCTCACAGAAGGGGTAAAATTATGTTTTGTGCAAATTTGCAAATGCTCCTAGAAGATGGGTAAAAGAGGTTAAAAAGTTCAACAAAATTTTATACATCTAATTTTATAATAAAATGACTCCAATGAATTACATTGACATATATAGGTATTTTATATATATTTTAACTTAAAATTAATTTAAATAAAATTAATAATTATTTAAATAAATAGTTGGTTTTCAATAATAACATAGTGTTTTTCCCTATTCATCAAATATTAAATGTTTTCAAAAAATACAAAAATTCACCCAAATCTGATATTGATATTCTGAATTCAAAAATAAAGATTATTTTACAAAATTAAAAACATAGGAGTTTCATTTATTATTTTATAATTTATTCCCGTTGTCAAATCCAAAACGCAGGTTTTTAAAAAGTTAAAACTACCAAAATATTGACATGTGTTTATGTTAACATTAAATGTGAAATTACTTATAATGAATTAAATTGTATTAAATGATAAAAATATAATCTAATTATACTTAAAAATATTTCAAATTCATAATTTAACACTATAAATTATTTCGATTAAAAAAGTTGTTTTCAATAAAACCATAATATTTTTCACTATTCGTTAAAATATGAATGTTATCGGAAAAGTAACAAAAACTTATCCAAACTAAATTTTTATGTCCCGCTTCTAAATAAAAATTTAATTTCCTTAAATTTAATATATAAAAATGTAAAATATTAGTTTTAAAAATGGTTTTCCAATAAAAGGTGGCAAAATTTTATTTTTTTTAAATTACATCTTTTATCTGAAAAAAAACTAATTTTTTCTTATATTATGTCAAAGAAACACATAATTTGGATGCTAAAATTATATAGAGTATATAAGATTCAAAATGAATTTCATACTATTCATAGCCTCTTTTTGAAGAGCTAGTTTGTAAGTTGTGGTGCGCACGAACTCGGTGTTGTGTGTAGTGAAATCTATTAGATTACATTAATGAGAAAATGCACTATGAAATCATGGGGTGTTGCATTCTCCCCTCCTTTAAAAAATTTAGTCCTCACAATTTGAATTTTTTCTTTGAAATTAAAAGGTTAAAAATAGAAACATACCAATGTAGAAAACCCACATCAGAAATTAGGTAAATAAAATTTATTCTTAATAAAAGGAAAAGGGAATGAAAATGCTTCCAGAAAATTATGATATCTATTAAGAAAAATTTCTATACTTTTGAGACACTTAATTGGAGGGAAAAAATATATATATATTAGGAGTGATTTTACTCATCAATCACAAACAAGTGTGAAATTGAGGGCCTCAAAGCCATCAATATATGATGTGTTTAAATATCGTTAATTCAACAAAACATAAGGTATTAAGATAAAACATTTTTGGTTTTAATATCCCTTCCATAATGTTTAAGAATTAATTTATTCATAGAATAAGAGGAAAAAATATACATGACAAGTAGAGTTTCATCCTTCCACTAATTCCTTCCACAAACTCATCTTTTACTCCAAAAGATAATAGAATTCAAAAATATTCTATCTATCCCAATAATATAGTGTTCAAAAAATAATGAATTTATAATTCACCTTTCAGACTAATTAAAAAATTGCCTTATACAAACCCTGAAATCACATATGCCCGTGGTAGGTGATCCACACTTTTCACGTTTCAGTTGTGGGTTCATGTCTCGTGGCCTTGTGAGATGCGATGGGTTGTCACCCGACCTCCAGGTTGTCCTTTTTATAAAAATCCAAAAATAATCTCATGAGATCAATTAACCTTAACAATAGTATCAAATGTCTAACTTAATCGATTCCAACCTTTAGACTTATCAAAAATACATCTGTCCAAATATACCGACCAAAATTTATAAGGAAGGTAGACACAATGAAGATCATTTGTTCCTTGTAATAATATGTGAATACCTTCATCATGTATTCATGTAAAACATTATAAAACCATGAATTACCATAAATCCTTATTGATTACATTCATACTCCATTATTCCTTATATAACACTTGATATACTCCATCTATCAAAAAATGTTGTAAACTCCAAAAATGATTGAATATAAAAATCATTAATCAGTTTCAAGGTAGTCAAAAATATCCATTATAATTTATCCAAATCAATCATATATTATTCGAAAATCACAACCTCAGTATCATAACCATATTATGGGTTATCTTTCTCTAAACTGTATATTTTCCAAAAAAATTAACCTGTTATTGAGTCACATTTCTTGGTTTCACACAATCTCAATCCCTTGATTAAATAGTACTGTAATACAATACTTTTATACTCTATAATTATTATAACATATAAATAATTAATACAATACTAAAATGACACAATAGTTTAATAACAACATATAAAATCTAATCATTCCCCTTTATCTTTGGTAGTATCATAACTTGATTATTATCTAATAGCATCATTTGAGGTATACTCTGATGATTTGGACAATGCTTCATGTAGTCTCACAACTCCTTGCAGATAAAGTATTGTACATTTGAAAACATTTTCTTACCCTTGCAATCACGTACATGGTGTCTTTCTTCTCCACACTTATAATAAACTCCCATTCCCTTCAAGCATTTTCCATGGTGATTCTTTCTACATTTATCACATAATGTAAAATCCATCTTCCCCCTCTTCCCATTATCCATTATGCTCTCTTTCATCCTTTTCTTCTCTTGCTTCCCTTCAAATCCATAGAATTCAGAAAATTCTTTAGTTATCTTATTAACACATGATACAATTTTTTCATATGATGAGAATACATGGGAGAATATTTCCCATTTAAATGTGGTCTTAATACCATGAAATATATGATCCTTCTTAATCTTTCGATCATGCGTATTTCTGAAATTCTCAATCCTTCTAACAGGTGCCATTCCTAAACAATGGAATGCACTAAGTTAGTTTATGAATCTCAATTCATAATTCCAAACTTGTAAAATATCTAATGTAAATTGAAAATATTATGCATATAATTAAAAATAATAAAATGTTTTCTTTGAGAAAATATTTACTCATAAATCCTGCATAATAGATTTTAATGAAAATGTTAATTATCCTAAGAATATCCCATGGGAGTGTCATAACCAAGAGTGAATGAAGGCCCTTTGTCATGTACCAGGATACCTTGGGTCACGTTTGAAACTCCTAGTCGTATTTTTCACTCATAGGTAAATTTGTGCCAGAGCAGCCTCTACCTGATAGTATCTACAAAGAGATGTATTGCTTGTAAAAATACAAAAAATCTCCACATTACCAAAATATTAGGATGTTCTTCTATATTAATCCTCAAATTATATCTTTGGGTAACGTTCTCTAATAAGAGTTTTTCTAAATCTAGTTTACAAGGATGGTACTAATCATCCCTCTGACACCAACTGTAACACCCTGCCCTAGTTACCCAGAGTCGGTGCATTACATTAATACATTGGCATGATTACAAGAAATCATGACTTGAAGGATCGATCAGACTAGCAGTCTTAGAAAAAAGATTACATACATGAACATTACATTAAAATATAAAATTAAAAACAACAAAATTGTCTCCATTGACCACATTAATATCCCTTAGACTATCCCCACAAGTCAGTCATAATATACTTCATCGCATCTAGGGAAAAATAAAACATAGAAAGGGGTGAGCTCAGATGATCAGTAAGGATAGCAATATAGCGAAAACATTCACAAATAAGCATAAATATTTATGGAAATGTATAAAAGTAAATCAAAGACCTTTTAAACATAAACGTTATCATAATATGGAAAGGATAAATCAAATAATTCTATTTACTAATTCACATGGATATTCTACTAGTCGAATAATCACATGTAATATCAATATCTAATTTCATAATGATGGAATGCATAATGCCAGACTTCATGAACACAGAGTCAAGGCCTTGTGAAAAGACTAAAAATAAAATTATATCAAGGCGTTGTGCCAAGACACTAGTTTGTATCATGAGACCTGTTGATGCATCTTGGAGCTATAGCGGGCTCCACCCATCAATTACTATGTCCAATTCATTCCTCCTATGAAAATGTTTAAAAATAATATAAACATTAATATTAAAACTAGCATAAAAAATTTCATTACATTATCCATAAAGCATGAATCATTTAAAAATAATACATCCATAGTAAAAAATATCACAAAACCTTCAATACAATATGGAAGATGTGTATTATAATAAATCAACCTCGGTCGAGAATAATATCTCTTAAAGGATGTTGATAGATTTGAAAATGATCAGTAAAAATCTTTGTGAAAATATACCATTTTCATGAAATCATTTAAAATTCATATAAAGAAAATAATTTAAATGAAACTTCTAATTCAAAGGGTCTCATACCACTTTGAATCTTTTGAATGGAATTAACTTTTTAAAACATTAAATTCCATAAAAATAAATCCTTAAATCCATTTTGAGTACATTGACAATAATGAGAAAGGTTTAGAAGAATAAATCTATAAAACATTTAAAATGATGTTCTAGTAAAAATTACCTTAAAAAGAATTCCTTTGAATTTTTTTTATTAAACATGGACATGGATAATAAATATGTCCCAGTACAGACTTACATAAAAACAACCTTTGATAATAAAGAGATTATGAAATTAACCCTTACCTTGCACTTTCCTTAGGTCGATGGTACGTTTAACCTCTTATATAATGACAATAACATGTTATTAAATTATACCAGATCCATATTCATTTTTATTAAATCATACATGATTAATTTATGACATTATACTACCCATTTCATAATGATTTCCATGTTAATTTAACATTTTCGGTAACAATCGCTTTCTTTAACGTACGTGTTTTAACTTGTTATTCTTGATCGTATCATTTGGATCATGATTTAAATACTTCCAGAATATAAACATTGATTTATATATCATATATATTTATAATATAAATATTTATAATAGATATATATATGAAATGTATGGCACCGTTTATGGAGATGGTAGGCCGTGCGCACGCATAAATGATGTTTATGTTCACATATCTTATTGAATGGATGTAAGTGAATAATATATATGTAATTAAATTTATATATCTCCATTAGAATTATTTTTGATATATTAAATACTTATTAATATTATATATTTTTATAATCAACTTTGAATGGTAAACATGGGAATAAATCTCATTGCATCGTGGACACGGTAATCTGTATGCACACATGAGTGAAAATATCATTATATTAATGGTGAGATAATATGTAATTGGATGGTATATCATATGTAAATAATAATTAACAAGCTATATTTATTATTTAAATTAGTTATACTCATTATTATAGCCATACATATAATTAATTGTTTCAATTACAAACTACCCCATGACCTGGAGATGGTAAGCCGTACATATGCACGTATAGTGACTTTGTCATTTAGAGGATGGATAGAATAACGAATATGTTTGTACCATATTTATAATAACATCAACTTATGTAGGATGTAATGGATTATTATTTTGGAATGTAAACAACAAATAAAGAGGAAGTGTATGAAGAAAAGAACATAAAAGAGGGTGGTGAAATTATTACTTATTCTTTGGGTGTTTCCTTTTGAGTTAATCAAAATGGCTCTGTTGGTTGGATTTCAGATCAAATTAATGCCTATAGGTAGAACTGAGGAATGTTGGGAGGATATTTCGGTAGGGTTTGACCGATCCAAATAACTTTGGTGGTGTGATTTTGAGAGAAGGGGATGTACCCTTTTATAAGAGAGGTGAGGGTCACTTTAGGAAAAGCTTGAAATATTATTTTATAATAAAATAATTTCCGGTTTCTAATGGATCAAATATGATTTATATCTATGATAATGTAGGTATGCATCTAAATCATCTCAACCAATAGGTGTTAGACACGTTTATGTTACAATTTTATCCTTATCTTTTAGATTTTACTCTTAGTAAAATAGTTTAACTATTACCGTGTTTTCTTGTATTCTTAAACTATATGGTTAATAAAATTAATCATAACGTCCAAAAGAACCTAATGTGGTTCCTTAATGCCATATATATTATTATTTAATTTTTTTGGCCAAACATTACATTTTTAAGAATACTATATCATCCAATAATATAATATTAGTTTTAATAATTAATTTCTGTCAATTTTGACACTATTTGGTATTTTGTTTTTACAAATGTCATAAAAACCATATCACATAGAAATAAATTTACCTAATCAACCCTAAAATATCATATTAACATAGAAAATTAGTTTAATTCATCATAAATCTCAATTTACATTTATTTGGATATTTATAATATCAATTATTTTAATATTTCGTCAATAAGGTAATTACTGCATCATCATTGTATCATAAATAAATTAAATTATGTAATG
The DNA here is from genome assembly GCA_963277665.1 of Viscum album. NCBI lineage: Eukaryota > Viridiplantae > Streptophyta > Magnoliopsida > Santalales > Viscaceae > Viscum > Viscum album. The sequence continues at coordinate 1,808,522,063 of OY728123.1, read as the reverse complement.
TCTATAAGTTATAAATAAAATACCTTTATTTAAGAAATTTTTTAATATTTCTAATAAATATTTTTATTCTAATTTATATTGTGTGTAAACTTATATTAAATATGGATTAGTTTTTAAACTTTGAATTTAACACTTTTAACTCTTCTTTAAATAAAATAATAATATATGTCCAAATCTAATTCAAGTGGACCAAATTGGACCATATTTAATTAAAAATGATTTTTTGGTCGAAATACACTTATAAAATAGAATTATAACATGTTTTAGGCAAATTATAATAACATTTTTACTTTTAATTACCCTATTTTTTTAACTGTGGTAAATTAAAGTCAAAAGTTACTATTCACCAAAAATTATTTTTATCATATTGAACCATATTTTACATACTAATATCAACCATGTCTTTTTTTGTTTCCAAATTCAACTTATAGAAGCGGTAAAATTATGTTTTATTCAAATTTTAAAATGCTCTAAGAAGGTGGGTAAAAGAGGATAAAAAGATCCATAAAATTTTATATATCTAATTTTATTATAAAATGACTCAAATGAATTACCATTAACCTATATAAGTATTATATATCTATTTTTACTTAAAATAAATTTAAATAAATTAAATAATTGTTTAAATAAAAATTCGGTTTTAAATAATAACGATGTGTTTTTCACTATTCATCAAAAATTGAATGTTTTCCAAAAATTACCAAAAATTCACCCAAAGGTTATTTATATATTCAAAATTCAAAAATTAATTCTATTTTACCAAATTCAAAAAATAAAAGTTTTATTTATTAATTTAAAATTAATTCCCGTTGTCAAAACCAAAAAACAGGTTCTTAAAATGTAAAAACTATCAAAAAATTAACATGTGCTTAAGTCAAATTTAAATGTGAAATTATTTATAATAAACTAAATTGTATTAAATTATAAAAATATAATATAATTATACTTCAAAACCGTTAAAATTCATAATTTAACAATATAAATTATATCTAATAAAAAAAATTCAATTAAAACATAGTATTTTTCACTATTCCTCAAAATATGAAAGTTATCTGAAAATTACCAAAAAATTATCCAAACTAAATTTTAATGTATCTCTTCAAATGAATAAATTAAATTCATTAAATTGAATATAATTTTTTTTTCAAATATTGGTTTTAAAAAGGGTTCTCCATTAAAAGGCAGTAAAATTGTATTTTTTTAAATTCTTATTTTATCTAAAAAAGTGAATTTCTTCTTTTATTATGTCTAAGAAATACATAATATTGATGTCAAAATTTATTTAGAGTATATAAGATTCAAAACTCAGTTAATACTATTCATAACCACTTTTTGAATGGCTATATTGTAAGTTGTGGTGTGCTCGAACTCGGTGTTGTGTGTAGTGCAAGCTATTGAATTAATTTAATGATATAATGTACAATGAAATATTGGGATGTAAAATTATCCCCTCCTTCAATAAACTTCTTCCTCACACTTTAATTTTTTTTCCAAAAATAAAAGGTTAATAATTGAACAGTACCTTTGTGGAAAACCCACATTAGAAATTGGGTCAATACAATTTAGTCTTAATAAGAGGGAAAGTGAATGAAAAAGTTACAATGAAATTATGATCTCGATTAGGAGAACATTTGTGGAAATTTGAGACACATAATTGGTGGAAAACATCGACATTTTTAGGGAGTGATTGATGTTACACCCCGAGATTTTATGAGAAATATTATTAATTTCTTTGATGTCTTGGGTTGTACGCTACACCAAGATTATCATGCGCTATAGTCAACATTGTGTTAGCTTGTAATATACGCAACACTATTCTTGGATTGTGTGAAACACAAGATAAACCTTCCTCAATAGCTTACATTGTATGCAATACCGAGTTTCACTAAATAACGATATGTTATTAAAATATTATATAAACTAGTCGTTATGAATAGTAATGCCCACTGTTAAAAATTTTAAAAATTTTAACTTTCAAAATGGACTTCATTTTTTGTATTCAGAATATCAAAATTAGACTCCAGTGAATTTTTTGTATTTTTATGAAAATATTCAATTTTTTATGAATAGTGAAAATCTGAGTTATTGGTTAAAACCAACTTTTTATTTAAATAATCATTTATTTTATTTTAATTTATTTTAGGTCAAAATAGATACATAATACCTATATAAGTTCAATGTAATTCATTGGAGACATTTTATAATAATTTTAGATGTATAAAAAATTTTGAACATTTTTTCTTCTTTTACCCACCTCCTAAGAGCATTTGTAAATTTAAAAAAAACATAATTTTACAACTTATGTGAGTTGAATTTCAAATATACAAGAGACATGGTTGATATCCGTATGTAAAATATGGTTTAATGAGATCAAATTTTTTTTGGGTGAATAGTAATTTTTAACTTTTATTTACCGCGTTTAGAAATAAATAGGGTTATTAATGGTAAAAATGATTTTATTATTACCCTAACACATGTCCTAATTCTATTGGATAAGTGTAATTCGACCAAAAACAAACTTATGAATAAAATATTACCCTTTAGGTCCACATGGATTATATTAGGACATTTATTATTATTTTATTTAAAGAAGAGTTAAAAACGTTAAAATCGAAGTTTCATAACTAGATCATTTTTAATATAGGGTTATACAGAAGATAAATTCAACTAAAAATATTCATTAGAAAGATAATATGATTTCATACATAAGGGTCTTTTATTTATATTTTTTACACATTATATAATATAATTTATTTGTGACATAATAATGATGCAGCAATTACCTTATTAATGAAATATTAACATAATTGATATTATAAATACCCAAATAAATGTAATTTGAGACTTTATATGAATTGAACTAATTTTATAGGTTAATATTACATATTAGGGTTGGTTAGAGTAATTCTTTTCGAAGTAATAAGGCTGTTATGAATTAATAAAAATATCAAATAGTGTCAAAATTGATAAAAAAGAGTTTTTAAAACATATATTATATTATCAATTGATATATTGGTCCTAAAACTCTAAAGATCTGCAAAAAGACTTATATAATATTATATATGACATTAATGAACCAATTTAAGTTCTATTGGTAGTTTATAGTTAGTTTATTAACCATATAATGTAAGAATACAAGAGGAAAAGGTAAAAGTTAAATTATTTAACTTAGTGTTAAATCTAAATGGTAAGGTTAAAATGGTAACCTAAACTTGTCTAAGACATTTTGGTTGAGATGATTTCAACCCATCCCCACCCTATCCTCGAATTAAGTCACTTTGGAGCCATTATAAACTGAATATAAATTTATTATAAAATAATAGTTAATGTTTTTCCTAAGGTGCCCCTCACCCCTCTTATAAAAGGGAACTCCCCCTTCTCTTTAATTCACACCTACGAATCCATTTGGATAAGAAAACCCCTGACCAAATACCCTTTCAATTGTCCTAAATTCATCATAGAGGCCTTCCATTAGTCAGAAAGTCAACCTAAGGAGCCCTTTTGATCAAATCAAAAGAAAGATCCCAAAGAAGAGGTAAATATATCACCACCTATTTCAAGATCCTTTCTTCTTCCAATTCCTCCATCTTAGTTGTTTCCATTCTAAAATAATTATTCTAGTATCTTCTATATAATTTTATGTCATTATAAAAATTTTACAACCATATTTGTTATTTTATCCATCGTATGAATGTAAAAGTCACCACACGTGCATACGTACGGCTTACCGTATCCACATCTTGGTGAAGTTTTTATTCAAACATTTCATCATTTGAATAGGTATAATTATGAGTATAAATGATATAAATAATAAATATATCATTTTAATTATTCTTTACATATGATATAACATTCAATTATATATGATTTTAATATCAAAAGAATGATACTGTCGCTCGTACGTACGTACGGACTACCGTCTCCACGAACGTGATGAGATTCGTTTTACATAATTAACCATTCCAGTATAAATATAAAGTATATATAATAAATAATCATGGACGATATTACATAATATTTATACTGTATTTATGTACATATATGTTTCATTTACTTAATTTCATTCAATTCAATAAGGAAACCAAAACAGCGTTCGTGCATACGTACGACCTATAGTCTCCATGAACGGTGTTTTCCATTCCATTTGTCAATCTATAATATATATTTATATTCTGAATATATATTATATATAAATATTTTTTTACAATCTAGAATTAATTAAATCATGATATAAGTTATAATATCCCGAACAACAAGTCGAAACACATACGATAAATGAAACGATTTTACCCAAAACGCTACTTTAACATAGAATTTACAAAAGAATGTGTAATATAAAGTCATAAGTGAATCATGTATGATATCATAAATATTATTATGGTTATGTTACAAGTTGATAATATTTTTAAACCCACTATAAATGAGTCTCAAACACATACAAAAGAAATTGGACATAAGGTAAGGGATAATTTTTCAAAACTCATTTTTATCCGAGATTACTTATATGTAAGTATTTACTGGGGTTATATTTTTCATCCATGTCCATAAAAAAATTTTACTGAAATTTTTAATATTCTTCCATTTATGTTTAAAGTCATGTTTACCCCTCTTTGTCTTTTACATTGTGTTATGGAAGGAATCATTCTTTTATTTACCATACGAGGACCTTTTTGACTTTTCCGACAAAAGTATGAGGAGAATGTTATTTTTAAATTATACGGTGTGAATGGATTTTTTACAGTTTCATAATGCCTTATTTTTATGAAGTTTCCCCTAAAATATATCATTATTCTTTAAAACAAAATCCTTTTCTTTTAAAATTGAATGACATTTTGGGAAATGAAAATGATTTTGAAGAAGAAATGATATTTTTTTCAAGAATTAATTTCACGTGTTTTGTCAAAACTATTTTCCATCTAAGATGAAATTATTTAGTATGATTATGTTTCAAGTATAATGTCTCTATTATATCAATTTTTTGATTCTTCTTATGATAAAATTATATTCATTGGTTTTATATGGATTATGTTATGATGGGATGATGTTTATGAAACCCATTTTATTCATTCAGTTATGATAAATGATTTATGTTTATTTTGTGGCAAAAGTAAGAATGATTTAATATAGAGATGGGTGGGACCTATATATCCATCCAATTCATTGGGTAAAGATTAATATATCATGAGATAGACATGGCTAGAACGGTAATTGAATAATATTGAGTAATATAGGGATGGAATGGCAAGTAAACCCAGTTCAGTAATGGACTTTTTCCACTATGATGGTCTTGGAAACAATGTCTTGGATACTATGGAAATCATATCATGTGCTTAATGGTTTTCCACAATTACATGTTTTTTTCCAATGCTATTTTATCATGATTGATGTTCCATTATGATCTATGCCTTACGTACTGGAATGTGTTATGTCATTGTTCAAGATTTTGAGGATTAAACATTATGTTCATGTTTTTATGTTCAAATGTATATGGTTTGTTTTATTTTCTCCATGATTACCCTTACTGAGCATTTGATCTCACCCTTTAATTTTTTTCTTTTCCCTAGTATATAAATAAAGGTTTTGGTACGAAAAAAAAGTGAAAGCTCTTTATGGGAGATGTTGAAGATCGTTCACCATGATTAGAAGATTATGTTTCGAGTTTCCAAAGACACTAAACTTTTAGGATCCTTGGGTGTTTGTTTTTGTTATGTATTAATTATTCTACAAAAGTAATGTAATGTCCATATATGTCAATATTGGCTCTCTACAGTTGGTATCAGAGAAAAGGTTTAGTAATCCTTTGGAAACTAGGATTCGAAAACTTTAGTGAAATACCATAAGATATTTCTAAGGTATGTCTAGGGAGATCTCTAAGGTTATGTATAATTATATGTTATAGTACTAGAATTAACATAAAAATCATATAATTTAACCTAAGATGTTAGATATTGAACTTACTCCCCTTGATTATGTTGTTTTCCTAGTATGATATTTTTTACCTCTCATGCTATTATTTTTGGGTTTCAGACGATGGCTAGAACCCGAAGGAACCGTCCTGATCAATGTAATGGGCAATGCAATGATTTTCCTATTGAACAAACCAATGTTATGGGAGATGGAGTGAAAAATATTATTGCTATACTTACAAAAGCTATGAATCATTCTGGACTTCTGAATGAGCAGAGAAGGGAACAATATTCTGTTGAGCCTTTCATGAGGAAACGTTCCCCTTCTTTCAATGGGTCTTTTGATCCACTTGTTGTTGAACAATGGATCAATACCGTTGAAAATATATTTTCCTTACTTCATTGTTTAGAGCATGAAAAATTCATTTTAGTTTTTTACCATTTAACATTTGAAACAGACCAGTGGTGAACTCAAATTAAGAACACAAGGCCCTAAGAATCCATTTAATGGGATGAGTTCAAGAACTTGTTTTTCAATTAGTACTTCCCTAGTATTATTTGAACAATGATGGAAAGGATTTCCTTGAACTCAATCAAAAGTGTGATGAATCTATTGCTATATACAAGGAAAATTTTACAAGGCTTGCATGGTATGCATCTGGCTCTATCATCCAACGTGAAACTAAAGTTGATTGATTCTTCAGTGTTTAAAACCATGTCTTCAAATGGAATTAGCTATAAGAGACATCAGTAGCTATGAAGAAATTGTGCGTTGTTCAATCAAGGTAGAACTGGATTTTGGTGTAACATATCCATCTCATGGTTTTGAGAAGAAACGAAACATGGAGTTAAATGAAATGTTTCAAAACAGTGGTGAAACAAAGATGAATGTTTTGTTGTGCTCAAAGTGTGGAAAGAATCAAGGTGGAGATTGTCTTAAATGGGCAAAAAAATGCTTTAAGTGGGGAAAATAAGGTCATCGATTTGCTGAGTTCTGAATTAATGGTAAAAATGTAGATAATGATGTGAATAGAGAAAAGACCACAGAGAACGCACCTCCAACACTTCCATGTTTCACATGCAAGGAAATGGAGCATTATGCTAACCATTTCCCTAATCCAAGGGTTAATGATGATCGACATCAACAACCTCTCAAGGAAAATGACATAGGGAAGTAACATGTGATCACTATTGGCGATGTTGAATATGACAAAGAAGTAGTGGAATGATTAAGTGTTTATGTAACAGGATTCCAAAATAGTGTTTGGGAATCTCATTTTTAGTATCGTGGAATATTGGAATATCTATGTATTGGTTTGTTGTGGTTTTCAATAATTATATGGTACCAGTAACCATGGAAAGTGATTGAAATATTTTTGGAAAGCAGATGATATACGCATAACGAAGGGATAAATTGATAATGAAATGTATGATAGTATTAATGAAATCATGACTGATATAAGGTTAAAGTGATATCATGGTTTGAGTATATAGATATTTTGGGAATTGGGTATGTGGAAACATTTAACTTTTGACAACATTAATTTTTTCACAATGGTTCAATTGGTATTCATTTTTCAAGAGAATACATGATTAAGGTATTCACATGTTTTGGAATGTGACCAACAATTTATATCTTATGATATACGGAGGGTAAATAATGGAATTCATATGATCGATAGATGGCCTTTCTAGTAATCATTTTCTTTATACTCTGAGCTTGGACAGAAGTATTTTGGATAGGCCTAAAAATTGTAATGAATTATGTTAGACATCATATAGTATTGTTTAAGGCGATAACCTTTTTGAAATTATTGCTGGAATGTTATAATAGTCTAGTTTTAGAAAAAGGACAACCCGTAGGATGGGTGATAACCCGTCACGTCGGACAAGGATGTGGTAATCGTACCCACAACCAAAGTGTGACAGGCCTATATCACCTATTACTGGCCTATAGAAAGACCTTGGTTAGTAGAAATTATTTTTATTTTATTAATCAATGTGTTAGATGATGTATAAGTCCATTTTAGGAACCATATACGATTAATATAACCATAGATAGATTTATGTATATTTAAAAACCTTTGCTAACCTTTTGTTTGAGACAGATGGAATGACCGATCATTCTATCGCATGATCCAATAACACTTCACAAATGAAAAATTCAACTTTATTTATTTAAGTGATGACGTCGAAATTGTTCAAGGAATTAACAATGGTGATATTGTACCAAAATCAAATAAGTATTTCTTCTAATTCAAAATTTCTCAACTTTAGGGAAATGATCTTGAAATCCAAAAATGATGTCTTAGATCGTACCTTAGATCATCAAAAATTTATGGCTTTTTCATTGTTGGATTTTTCAGAGCCAAGTTCTCTACTACTCTCCTTCAAAACATGATGGTTATATTTCTCTTCCATATCCATATTTTCACCTATGTTCTTCTATGTGGAAACCAAGTGATGAGTTAATTTGGGTAAATATTACGTATCATACATTAGTTTTTAAAATTAAGTTTTATTATTCCATTTTATGATGTGGGTTTACATGAATGAAACTTTCAAGTAGTAAACAATTTAAAACCTAATGAATTTTGAGGGAAAATTCATTTTAAGGGGGGTAGAAGGTAACACCACGAGATTTTATGAGAAATATTATTAATTTTTTTGATGTCTTGTGTTGTACGCTACAACAAGATTTTCTTGTGCTAGACGCAACACTGTATTATCTTGTAGTATACACAACACTGTTCTTGGCTTGTGTTACATGCAAGAGCTACCTTCATCGATAGCTTGTAATGTATGCAATACCGAGTTTCACTAAACAATGATATGTTATTAAAATATTATATAAATTAGCAATTATGAATAGTAAGACCCACTTTTTGAAATTTTATAAATTTTATCTTCAAAATGGACTTCATTTTTGGATTCGGAATATAGAAATTATCCTAGGGTTAGTTTTTGGTATTTTTTGGAAAACATTCATTTTTTTGATGAATAGTGAAAACAATGAGTTATTGGTTCAAACCGACTTTTTATTTAAATAATAATTTATTTTATTTAAATTTATTTTAGGTAAAAATAGATATATAATACCTATATATGTTCAACATAATTCATTGGAGACATTTTATAATAATTTTAGATATATAAAATTTTTATTGAACTTTTTACTGTCTTTTACCCACCTCCTAGGAGCATTTCCAAATTTACATAAAACATAATTTTACCGCTTCTGTTAGTTGAATTTACAAAATTTGAGACATCCGATATATATCATTAAATAAAATTTGGTTTAATGAGATGAAAATAATTTTTGGTGAATAGTAACTTTTTACTTTTATTTAACACGGTTAAAAGTAAACAGAGTAATTAAGGGTAAAAATGATATTATTATTACCCTAAAACATGTCCTAATTCTATTTGATAAGTTTAATTAGACCAAAAAAAACTTTGTAATAAAATATTACCCTTTAGGTCCACTTGGATTTGATTAGGACATTTATTATTATTTAATTTAAAGAAGAGTAAAAATAATTAAAATCAATGTTTAATAACTAAAACATTTTTAATATAGGGTTCTACATAAGATAAATTCTACTATAAATATTAATTAGAATGAAAAATCAATTTTATATATAATAGTATTTTATTTATATTTTTTAGACGTTAAATAATATAATTTATTTATAACACAATAATGATGCAGTAATTACTTTATTAATGAAATACTAACTTAATTGATATTATAGAAACCCAAATAAATGTAATTTAGACTTTTTAAGAATTAAACTAATTTTATAGGTTAATATAACATATTAGGGGTTGTTATAGGAATTTGTGTCAGAGTAATAATGCTGTTATGAATTTATAAAAAACAAAATACCAAATAGATTCAAAATTGACATAAAAGGGTTTTTAAAACAAATCTAATATTATTAATTGATATAATGGTCCTAAACCACTAAAGTTCGTCCAAAAGTCTTATATAATAATATATATGACATTAATGAACCAATTGGGGTTCGATTCGCAGTTTATGGTATGTTTATTAACCATATAGTGTAAGAATACAAGAAGACACGGTAAAAGTTAAATTATATAACTTAGAGTTAAATCTAAATGATAAGGTTAAAATGGTAACCTAAACTTGTTTAAAACCTATTGGTTGGGATTCTTTAGACCCATACCCACCTTATACTCGAAATAATTTACTTTGGAGCCATTATAAACAGAATATAAATCTATTATAAAATAATATTTAATGTTTTTCCTAAGGTGCCCATCACCCCTCTTATAAAACTGAACTCCCCCTTCTCTCTAATTCACACATAAATACCCATTAGGCTCATCCAAACCCTTCCCAAATACCCTATCAACTATACTCCATTCATCATAGAGGCCTTCCATTAGTCATAAATCCAATCTATGGATCCCTTTTGATCAAATCAAAAGAAAGAACCCAAAGAAGAGGTAAATATATCACCAACTATTTCAACTTCCTTTCTTCTTCCACTTACTCCTTCTTTATTGCTTCCATTATAAAATAATTAATCTAGTATATTATATATATTGTGATATTATTATAAAAATTTTACAACCCTATTATTTATGTTATCCATCCTATGAATGAAAAAGTCACCACACGTGTGTAAGTACGGCCTACGTCTCCACATCGTGGTGTAGTTTGTTATTCAAACATTTCATCATTTGGATGGGTATAATAATGATTATAAATGATATTAATAATAAATATAACATTATTATTATTCTTTAAATATGATATTCCATCTAATTATATAATATTTTAATATCAAAAGAATGATATTTTTGCTTGTGCGTACATACAAACTACCGTCTCCAAGAACGTGATGAGATTCGTTGTCCATAATTATCCATTCCAGTATGATTATAAAGTATATATAATTAATATTCATGAATTATATTACATAATAATGATAATTTATTTATGTACATATATGTTTCATTTACTTAGTTTCATTGAATTCAATAAGGAATCGAAAACAGTGTTCGTGAGTACGTATGACCTATCGTCTCCATAAACGGTGTATTCCATTCCATTTATCGATCTATCTTATATATTTATATTCTTAATATATATTATATATAAATAATTTTTTACATTATGTAATTATGTAAATCAGTATATAAGTTATAATATCCAGAACAACAAGTTGAAACACGTACAATAAATGAAACGATTTTACCCAAAACGCTGCTTTAACATGGAATTTACAAAAGAACGGGTAATATAAAGTAATAAGTTAATCATATATGATATCATAAATAATATTATATTTATTTTACAAGTTAATAATATGTTTAAACCCAATATATAGGATTCTTGGAAACATTCGAAAGAAATTGGACATAAGGTAAGGGATAATTTTTCAAATCTCATTTTTATTTGAGATTTCTTATACGTATGTATTTACTGGGGTTATATTTTTCATCAATGTCCATAAAAATGTTTTTCATAAATTGTATATTATTATTACTTGTAGGTTTAAAGTCATTTTTACCCCTTTTTAATTTTACATTGTGTTATGGAATTAATATTTCTTTTATTTACCATAAGAGGACCTTTTTGACTTTTCCGGCAAAAGTATGAGTAGAATGTTTTCTTTAAAATTATATAGTGTGAATGTATTTTTTACAGTTTCATAATACCTTATTTTTATGAAGCTTACCCTATAATATTTCATTATTATTTTCAACAAAATGCTTTTCTTTTAAAATTAAATGGCATTTTCTGAAAAGAAAATGATTTTGAAGAAGAAAGGATATTTTTTTCAAGAATTCACTTCAAGTGTTTTGTCAAAACTATTTTCCATATAAGATGACATTATTTAGTATAATTATGTTTCAAGTATAATGTATCTATTATTTCCATGGTTTTATTCTTCTTATGATAAAATTATATCCATTGGGTTTATATGTATTATGTTATAATGGGATGATGTTTAGGAAACCCATTTTATTCTTTGGGTTATGATAAATGAATTGTGTGTATTTTTTGGAACAAGTAAGAATGATTTTATTATGAGATGGGTGGGACCTATATCTCCCTCCAATTCATTGGGTAATGATTTATAAATCATGAGATATACATGGCTGGAACGTCAAGTGAATCCGATTCAGTAATATAGCGATGGAACGACAAGTAAACCCGGTTCAGTGAAGGACATTGTCCACTATGATGGTTTTGGAAACAATGCCTTGGCTACAATGGAAATAATAACAAGTGATTAATTGTTTTCCCTAATTACATGTTTTATTCCCATGCTATTTTATCATGATTGGTGTTCCATTATGATCTATGCCTTACATATTGCCATGTGTTATGTCATTGGTCAAGATTTTGAGGTTTAAACATTATTTTCATGTTTTTAAGTTCAAGTTTATATGGTTTGTTTTATTTTCTCCATGATTACCCTTAATGAGAATTTGATCTCACCCTTTATATGTTTTCTTTTCCCCATGATATAAAGAACGTTTTGCGGTAAGAAAACAAAAGTGTAAGATCTTTATGGGAGATATTGATGATCGTTCACCGTGATTAAAGATTATGTTCCGAGTTTCCAAAGACACTAAACTATTACAATCCTTTGGTGTCTAATTTTGTTATGTATAAATTATTCCGCAAAAGTAATGTAATGTCTATATTTTTCAATATTGGGTCTCTACAGTTGGTATTAGAGGAAAGGATTAGTTATCCTTTGGAAACTAGGATGCGAAAACATTAGTGAAATACCTGGAGATATTTTTAAGGTATATCTAGGGATGTCTCTAAGGTTATTTATAAGTATAGTTTATAGTCCTATAATTATGGTAAAGATATTAGAATTAAACCTATGATGTTACAGATTGAACATAATCCCCTTGATTATGTTGTTTTCCTTGTATGATTTTTTACCTCTTATGCTAATCTTTTTCGGTTTTAGACGATGGCTAGAACCCGAAGAAACCGAGTTGATCAATGTAATGGAATATGAAATTATTATCCTCTTGAACAAAATAATGTTATGGTATATGGAGTGACAAATATTATTTCTATACTTACACAAGCTATGAATCATTCTGGACTTCCAAATGAGCAGAGAAGGGAACAATATTCTCTTGACTCCTTCACGAGGCAACATCCCCCTTCTTTCAGTTGGTCTTCTGATCCACTTTTTGCTGAACAGTGGATCAGTACCGTTGAAAAGATATTTTCCATACTTCTCTATTCAGATCATGAAAAAGTAATTTTAGCTTTTTTCAATTAAAAAGGTTAAACCGACCAGTAGTGGACTCTAATTAAGAATACGAGGCCCCAAGAATCCATGTAATGGGATGAGTTCAAGAACTTGTTTTTCAATAAGTACTTCCCTAGTATTATTAGATCAAATATGGAAAAGTATTTCCTTGATCTCAAGCAAAAGGATGATGAATCTTTTGGTATATATGAGGTGAATTTTACAAGGCATTCATGGTATTCATTTGGATTTATCATCCAACCTGAAACTAATGTTGATCGATTATTCAGTGGATTAAAACCGTGTCTTCTAAGGGAAATAGCTATAAGAGACTTCAGTATCTATGACGAAGTTGTGCATTGTGTTATCAAGGTATAACTTGATATTGGTGTAACATATTCATCTCTTGTTTTTGAGATGAAACGAAAGATTGATTTCAAGGAAAAATCTCAAAACAATGGTGAAAAAAAGATGAATGTTTCATTGTTCTCAATGTGTGGAAAGAAGCATGGTGGAGATTGTCTTAAAGGGAATAGAAAATGTTTTAAATGTGGAAAAGATGGTCATCGAGCAGATGAGTGCCGGTGTTGTGGGAAAAATGTAACTAATGATGTGAATAGAGAAAGGACAATAGAGAATGCACCACTGACACTTCAATGTTTCAAGTGCAAGGAAATGGGGCATTATGCTAACCAATTCCCTAATCCAAGGGTTAATGATGAACGACATCAACAACCACTCAAGGGAAAGGACAAAGGGAATTCATATGTGTTCACTATTTGAGATGTTTAATATGAAAATGAAGTAGTGGAATGATTAAGTGTTTATGTAATAGGATTCTAAAATAGTGTTGTGGAATCTGATTTTTAGTATCGTGGAATATTGGAATATCTATGTATTGGTTTGTTGTTGTTTTCAATAATTATATGGTACCGCTAACAGTGGAAAGTGATTGAAATATTTTTGGAATGAAGATGATATGTGAATAATGAATGGATAAAAAGATAATGAAATGTATGATAGTATTAATGAGATCATGACTGATATGAGGACAAAGTGTTATCATGGTCTGAGGATATAGAAATTTTGGGAATTTGGTATGTGGAAAGATTTAACTTTTAATAGCATTCATGTTTTCACTAAGGTTTAATGGGTATTCATTTTTCAAGTGAATAAATTATTAAGGTATTCACATGTTTTTAATGTGACCAAAAATTTATATCTTATGATATACGGAGGGTAAATAATGGTATTCATATGATCGATAGATGCCCTTTCTAGTAATCGTTTTCTTTATACTATGAGCTTGGACAGAAGTATTTTGGATAGGCCTAAAGATTGGAATGAATTAGGTTGGACATCATATAGTATTGTTTAAGGCTATAACTTTTTCGATATTATAGCTGGAATGTTATAATAGTCTAGTTTTAGAAAAAGGACAACCCGTAGGACGAGTGACAACCCGTCGTGTCGGACAAGGATGCGGGAATCGAACCCACAACTGAAGTGCGACAGGCCTTTATTGCGTATCATTGGCATACAAGAAGTCCTTGGTCAGTATAAATTAGTTTTATTTTATTAAGCAGTGTGATAGATAAACTATAAGTCCATTTTAGGAACCATATATGATTAATATCACCATATATGGACTTATGTATATTTAATAACTTTTGCTAACCTTTTTTTTGAGATAGATTGTATGACATATCATTTTATCGCACGATCTGCTAACACTTCAAAAATAACCAATTCAAATTCATTTCTTTAAGAGATGAAGTGGAAATTTTTCAATGAATGACCAATAGTGAGATTGTACCAAAATCAATTAAGTATTTCTTCTAATTCCATTTTTTTCAACAATAGGGAAATGATCTTGAAAACCAAAAATGTTGTCATAGATAGTACCTTAGATCATGAAAAATTTATGGATTTGTGATTGTTGGATTTTTCATAGCCATGTTCTCTACCACTCTCCATCAAAACATGATGGTTATATTTCTCTTCCATATCCATATTTTCACCTATGTTCTTCTATGTGGAAACCCAGTTATGAGTTAATTTGGGTAACTGTTACGTTTCATACATTAGTTTTTAAAATTATGTATTAGTATTCCATGTTATGATATGGGTTTCTATGAATGAAACATTCAAGTAGTAATCAATTTATAACCCCGATGAATTTCGAGGGAGAAATTCATTTTAAGGGGGTAGAATGTAACACCCCAAGATTTTATGAGAAATATTATTAATTTTTTTGATGTCTTGTGTTGTGTGATACAACAATATTATCTTCCACTATACGCTACACTTTATTAGCTTATAGTATACGCAACACTATTCTTAGCTTGTGTTACACACAAGAGCTACCTTCCTCGATAGCTTGCGTTGTACGCAATACCAAGTTTCACTAAACAACGATATGTTATTAAAATATTATATAAACTAGTCGTTATGAATAGTAATACCATATTTTTGAAATTTTATAAATTTTATCATTAAAAATGGACTTCAGTTTTGGATTCAGAATATCGAAATTAGCCTAGGGTGAATTTTGGGTATTTTTCTGAAAACATTCAATTTTTTATGAATAGTGAAAACACCAAGTTATTGGTTAAAACTGACTTTTTATATAAATAATCATTTATTTTATTTAAATTTATTTTCTATCAAAATAGATACATAATACCTATATATGTTCAATGTAATTCATTCCAGACATTTTATAATAAGTTTAGATATATAAAAATTTTATTGAACATTTTGCCGTCTTTTACCCACCTAGTAGGAGCATTTGAAAATTTACATAAAACATAATTTTACTGCTTCTATGAGTTTAATTTCAAAAATTAGAGACACAAGGTTGATAAAATTAAGTAAAATGTTGTTCAATGAGATGAAGATAATTTTTGGTCAATAGTAACTTTTAACTTTTAATTACCACGGTTAAAAGTAAACAGGATGATTAAGGGTAAAAATGATATTATTATTAACCTAACACTTGTCCTAATTCTATTGGATAAGTGTAATTTGACAAAAAACAACTTTTGGAATAAAATATTGCCCTTTAGGTCCACATGGATTATATGATGACATTTATTATTATTTTATTTAAAGAAGAGTTAAAATAGTCAAAATAAATGTTTAATAACTAAAACATTATTAATATAGGGTTATACATAAGATAAATTTGACTATAAATATTCATTAGAGAGATAAAAATATTTCATATATAATGGTATTTTATTTATATTTTTTAGATAGTAAATAATTTAATTTAATTATAAAACAATAATGATTTAGTAATTACCTTATTAATGAAATATTAACATAATTGATATTATAAATACCCAAATAAATGTAATATGAGAGTTTTTAGGAATTAAAATAATTTTTTAGGTTAATATAACATATTATAGTTGTTAATAGGAATTGTATTTGAAGTAATAATGCTGTTATGAATTTATAAAAAACAAAATACCAAATAGTGTCAAAATGGACCTAAAAGAGTTTTAAAAAAAATTATATTATTAATTGATATAATGGTCCTAAAACTCGACGGCCAGGCCAAAAGACTTATATAATAATATATATGATATTAATTAAAATATTGGTGTTCTAGTTGTAGTTTATGGTATGTTTATTAACCATATAGTGTAAGAATACAAGAAGACACAGTAAAAGTTAAATTAATTAACTTAGAGTTAAATCTAAATGATAAGGTTAAAATGGTAACTTACACTTGTCTAAAACCTATAGGTTGAGAGGGTTTCGACCCATCCCCACCCTATATTTTAAATAAGTCAATTTGGATCCATTATAAACCGAATATAAATTTATAATAAAATAATATTTTAAGTTTTTCCTAAGGTTCCCCTCACCCCTCTTAAAAAAAGGCACTCCCCCTTCTCTCTAATTCACACCTCCAAATCCATTTGCCTCGTCTAACCCATTCCAAAATACCCTATAAAATGTCCTCCATTAATCCTAGAGGCATTTTTTTTAGTCAGAAATCTAACATAAGGATCCCTTTCGATCAAATCAAAAGGAAGAACCTCATGAAGAGGTAAATATCTCACCACCTATTTCAAGTTCCTTTCTTCTTCCATGTACTCCTTATTTATTGTTTCTATTATAAAATAATTACTCCAGTATCTTCTATATATTGTGATGTTATTATAAAAATTTAACAAAAATATTATTTATTTTCTCCATCCTATGAATGAAAAAGTCACCACACGTGTGTACGTACGGCTTACCATCTCCACGTCATGGTGTAGTTTGTTATTCAAACATTTCTTCATTTGGATGGGTATAATAATGATTATAAATGATATAAATAATAAATATAAAATTTGGATGATTTTTTATATATGATATAACATCCAATTATATACTAAATTAATATCAAATGAATGATATTGTCGCTTGTGTGTACGTACTGACTACCATCTCCACAAATGCGATGGGATTCATTTTCCATAATTAACCATTGAAGTATGATTATAAAGTATATATAATAAATAATAATGAACGATATTACTTAATAATGATACTGGATTTATGTACATATATGTTTCATTTACTTAATTCCATTCAATTCAATAAGGAAACGAAAACATCGTTCTTGTGTATGCATGACCTACCCTCTCCATGAACAGTGTATTCCATTCCATTTATCGATCTATCATATATATTTATATGATGAATATATATTAAATATATATCATATTTTAAATTTGGGAATTAAATAAATCAATCTATAAGTAATAATATCAAGAAAAACAAGTCGAAACACGTTTAATAAATGAAACGATTTTACCAAAAACACCGTTTTAACATGAAATTTACAAAAGAACAGGTAATATAAATCATAAGTGTATAATATATGATATAATAAATATTATTATGGTTTCGTTACAATTTAATAAAATGTTTACGCCTACTATACAGAAGTATCAGACACATATTGATGAAATCAGACATAAGGTAAGGGATAATTTTGCAAATCTCGTTTTTATCAGATATTTCTTATACGTAATTATTTACTGGGGTTATATTTTTCATCCATGTCCATAAAAAAGTTTTTCATAAATTTTTTAATATCCTTCCATGTATGTTTAAAGTAAGGTTTACCCCTCTTTGACTTTTACATTGTGTTATGGAAGGAATCATTTATTTGTTTACCATATGAGGACCTTTTTGACTTTTCCAACAAAAGTACGAGGAGAATGGTTTTTAAACTTATACGGCATGAATGAATTTTTTTACAGTTTCATAAATTGTTATTTTCATGAAGCTTACCCTACAAGATTTCATGATTATTTTCAACAAAATCCTTCTCTTTTAAAATTGAATGGAATTTTGTGAAAATAAAATGATTTTGAAGAAGAAAGGATATTTCCCTCAAGAATTCATTTCAAGTGTTTTGTCAAAACTATTTTCCATATAAGATGAAATTATTTAGAATGATTATGTTTCAAGTATAATGTCTCTCTTATTTCCATGTTTTGATTCTTTTTATGATGAAATTATATTCATTTGTTTTATATGGATTATGTTTTAATGGTATGATGTTTAAGGAAACCCATTTTATTCTTTGGGTTATGATGAATGATTTATGTTTATTTTGGGGAACATGTAAGAATGATTTCATTATAAGATGGTTGGGACCTATATCTACATCCCATTAGTTGGGTAAATATTTATATCTCATGAGATATACATGGATAGAATGGAAATTGAATCTGGTTCAATAATACGGGGATGGAACGACAAGTAAACCCAGTTCAGTAATGGACTTTGTCCACTATGATGGTCCTGGCAACAATTCCTTGGCTACTTATGGAAATAATAACATGTGCTTAATGGTTTGCCACAATTACATGTTTTATTCGCATGTTATTTTATCACGATTGATGTCACATTATGATCTATGCCTTACATACTGCCATGGATTATGTCATAGCTCATGATTTTTAGGTTTAAACATTATGTTCTTGTTTTTAAGTTCAAATGTATATGGTTTGTTTTATTTTCTCCATGATTACCCTTACTATGAATTTGATCTCACCTTTTATAGGTTTTCTTCTCACTAGGATATAAATAATGGTTTTAGTTAAGAAAACAAAAGTGGAAGATATTTATGGTAGATTTTTAAGATCTTTCACCATGATTAGAATATTATGTTCCGAGTTTCCAAAGACACTAAACTATTACGATCCTTGGGTGTCCATTTTTGTTATGTATTATGTATTCCTCAAAAGTAATTTAATGTCCATATATTTCAAGCTTGGGTCTCTACAATTGAGGTCATAAATCACAAACAAGTATGAAATTGAGGGCCTCAAAACTGTCAATCTATGATGATTTAAAATATCGTTATTTCAACAAAACATAAGGTATTACGATAACACATTTTTGGTTTTTAGATCACTTACATAATGTTTAAGAATTAATTTATTCATAGAATAAGATGAAAAAATATACTTGACAAGAAGAGTTTCATCCTTCTACTAATTCCTACCACAAACTCATCTTTCGCACCAAAAGGTAATAGAATTCAAAAATATTCTATTTATCCTAATCGTATTGTGTTCAAAAAATAATGAATTTATAATTCAATTTTCATAATATTTAAAAAAATACATTATAAAAACAAGGACATCACAAATTCTAGAGATAGGTGATCCACCCTTGTCGCCCTTCGGTTGCGTGTTCAAGTCTCATGGCCTTTACAAACGTGATGGGCTGTCACTCGACCTCTAGTTTGTCCTTTTTATGACAAACCAAAAATAATCTCAAGAACTCATTTCACCTTATCAATAGTATCTAATGCCAAACATAATCTATTCTAACCTTTATACTTCTGAAAAATACTTCTATCTGAACTCACAATCCAAAATTTATAAGGAAGATAAACACAAGGAAGATCCTTTTTACCATGTAAAAACATGTGAATACCTTCATAACGTATTCTATTAAAACGCTATAACGCCATAAATTACCATAAAACCTTATTGATTTAATTCATGCTCCCTTATTAATTATAGAATACTGGATATACTCCTTCTATCCAAGAATGTTGTAAACTCCAACAATGATGGAATATAAAAAATCATTAATCAATTTTGAGTCAGTAAATAATATCAAATATAACTTATCCAAATCAATCATATATTATTCCAAAATCACTAACTTAGTATCTGAAACGTAGGATTATTTATCTTTCTCTCAACCATGTATTTTCCAAAAACATTAACCTGTTATTGAGTCACTTTTCTTAGTTTCATGCAATCTCAAATCCTCAATGAAATAGTACTGCAGTACAATCCTTTTATAATCTATAACTATTATAACATGTACATCATTAGTACAATACTCAAATGAAATCATAATTTAATAACAAAATAAGAAATCTAATCATTTCGCTTTATCTTTTATTATATCATAAGTTGATTATTATCCAATAGAAACATTTGGCGTATACTCTGATGATTTGGATAATGCTTTACGTAGTGTCCCAAGTCCTTACAGATGAATAATTATACATTTGAAACCATTTCCTTACCCTTGTAATCATGTAAATGGTGTCCTTTATCTCCACACATATATCAAACTCACATTACCTTCAACCATTTACCAAGGTGATTCTTTCCACAGTTATCCCATATGGGAAAATCTATCCTTCCCCTCTTCCCTTTATCTATTTTTCTCTCTTCCATTCTTTTCATCTCTTACATCCCTTCAAATCGATAGGACTCAAAGAAATATTTACTTATCTTATTAACACATGAAACTACTTCCTCATATGATGATAATACATGGGAGACGATGTCCATTTTAAAATGTTGTCTTAATAACATGAAAGATATGATCCTTCTTAATATTTCGGTTATGCATATTGCTGGAGTTATCATTCCTTCTACTAGATGCCATTTCTAATCAATGGAATACACAATGTTAGTTCATGAATTGCAATGCATAATTCCAAACTTGTTAAATACCTAATGTAAATTGGAAGGATTATACATATAATTTATAATCTTTAAATGTTTTATTTGAGGAAATATTTACTCCTAAATCATTCATAATGGATTGTAATGAAAATGTGAATTATCCTAACCATATCCCCCAGGAGTTTCGTAACCAAGAGTGCATAAAGGTTCGTTTCTGTGTACCATAGTACCTCGAGTCAAGCCCAAAACTCACTTTCAATGTTTTCACTCCTTGGTACATTTGGTGGTAGATGCCTCTACCTTATCGTATCTAGATAAAGATGTATTTCTTGGAAAATGCACAAAATCTCTACATTTCCAATATTCTATGATGTTCTTATATATTTATCCACAAATTATATCATAGGGTAATGTTTTATAATAAGATTTTTTCTAAATCCAGATTCCACGGTTTAAACGAAACCACCCTCAGATACCAACTATAATTCGCCGAAACCAGTTAACCAGAGTTGGTGCATTATTTTAATACATTGGCATGACTATAAGGAATCATGTCCTGAAGGACCTGTCTATTCAACAATCACTGAAAATAGATTACATGCATGAATGTTACATTACATTATAAAATGAAAATAAACAACAACATTGTCTCCATTTAACACTTTCATATCGCTTAGACTATCCTGGAAGGTCTTTCAAAATATATTTTTTCACATCCTAGAAAAAATAAAACATAGAAAGGGAAGAGCTTAGATGCTCTGTAAGGATCACAATATAGAGAAAAATTTCATAAATAAGAATAAATATTTAAGGAAATGTATAAAACTAAAACAAAATACTTTTTAAATTAAACATCAGCATAATATGGAAAAGATAAATCAAATAATTCCATTTACTTATTCACATAGATATTCTACTAATCGAATAATCACATTTAATATCAATAGCTAATTTCATAATGATGGAATGCATAATGACAGACATCAAAACCAAATAGTCAAGGCCTTGTGCCAAGAATACTAATAAATTTTTTTCAAGGCCTTGTTTCAAGACACTAGTTCGTCTCATGATAGCTACAGATGCATCGAGGAGCTATAGCAGGCTCCACCCATCACATACTAAATCCAATGCATTCCTCATATAAAAAGATTTAAAAATAACATAAACATTTGTATTAAAACTAGCATATGAAATGTCAATATTTTATCCAAAAAGCATGAATGGTTGAAAAATAACACATCCATAGTCAAACGTATCACAGAACATTCAATAAAATATGGATGATTTGTATCATAATAAATCAACCTCGATCAAGAATAATATCTCGTAAAAGATATTGACATAGTTAAAAATGATAAGTAAAAATAATTGAGAGAGATATCCATTTTTCATGGAATCATTTAAAAGTCATATAATGGAAGTAATTTAAAACAGAGTTTTGAATCAAGGTTTCCCATACCACTTTGAAGCTTTTGATAGGAATTAATGTTCTAAAACATTCATGTCAATATAAATAAATCCTTAAAAACATTTTGAAAACATTGACATTAATGTGAAAGGTTTGGAAGAATAAATAATTAAAACAATTAAAAATGATGTTTTAGTATAAATTACTTTATAAATAATCCCTTTGAAAACACTTTTTTGAAATTTTGACAAGGATAATAAATATGTCCCAGTAGATACATACATAAAAACAACCTCTGATAATAAAGAGATTGTGAAATTAACCCTTACCATGCACTTTCCTTTGGTCGAGGGTATGTTTATCCTCCTGTATATTGACCATAGAATGTTATTAAATTATAAAAGAAACATATTCATATTTATTATATCATACCTGATTCATTTATGAATTTATACTTCCCATTTAATAATTATTTCCAAGTTAAATTAACATTTTTGGGTAATAATCGCTTTCTTTATCGAAAGTGTTTTAACATGTTATTCTTGATCGTATCATTTTGATCATGATTTAAATATTTCTAGAGTATAAACCTTGTTTTATATATCATATATATTAAAAATTTAAATATTTATAATATATATATATATATGAAATGGAAGGAACCGTTTATGGAGACAGTAGGTTGTACATATGCATAAACGATGTTTCTGTTTTCATATCGCATTGAATGGAAGTAAGTGAATAAGATATATATTAGTACATATATATATATATCCACAAGCATTATTATGTCATATATTACAAAAATATTGATAATATATATTTTTATAATCATCGTTGAATGGTGAACGTGGGAATGAATCTCATCGCGTTGTGGAGACAGTAATCCATACGTACGCACGAGTGACAGTATCATTATATTGATTGTGAAATAATATGTAATTGGATGGTATATCATATGTAAAGAATCATTATCATTTTAAATTTGTTATTTATATCGCGACCCATCCCCCAGGGCGTGCATCGTGACAACCCCAAGCCATCCTTCCATAGGACAGGTGCCGGTGACTAGCACCAAAGGCATAATCCCCTAAAACTGGGAAGGCATTGAATTTAAAAAATGTAAACTCACACAACCAGAGTACAAGTGGAAAAAAACGCTAATTAAAAACTCTAAAACAATTGTACTGTAAGTAAAATGGTTCCAGAATACCAGCCCAATAGGAAAGTACAACTGGAAAACAAGTACAACTGAAAAGAAAGGCACGAGCAACTGAAATGTAGAAGCAGTTACAAGATTGTCGTATGGGATTCCTACCTCAAGGGTAGCTATA
The DNA here is from genome assembly GCA_963277665.1 of Viscum album. Classification (NCBI taxonomy): domain Eukaryota; kingdom Viridiplantae; phylum Streptophyta; class Magnoliopsida; order Santalales; family Viscaceae; genus Viscum; species Viscum album. The sequence continues at coordinate 1,808,498,198 of OY728123.1, read as the reverse complement.
GATGTCCACCTCTGCACTCCACGCATATCAGTCTACTCCATGTACTATCTTTCCAAGTAGTCCACTTCGGGGTACCGCCCAGTCCTAGCTCGCCCTCGGCCACCGTAGAGGATGTCTATCGTCTACATCCAACACAATGTGGTGCGGGCATAGCCTGTGTAGGATTGACTATAACAATACTCAGTACAGACCCGAGACCCTCAAGGACTCACAAAATCCAACAATGTTAAACCACAAATAATAAATTCAATGGATAACCATTACTTAGATATATGCCCATACATATACCTAAGTAATCAAGTAACCCATCTCAATCATGCAGAAAACACAAAGGCCATTGACTCAGCTCCAACCATGAATATTCATTAACAAAACCATGGCTGCTGGAGAGCTCATCCTCTGTCGAGTATAGTGGTCCTGTTGTGACTCTGAGTTGCTACTCACTAACCAGAGACTGCTGAGGTACTCCTCCTGTTGAGTACCGCGGGTCTTTCTCCTCACAGAGTAGCACTCCGCGTAATGGGTATGTCGCCTCATATAGTATCTATCCCTTAATATACTACAGAGGTACTCCTCCTGTCGAGTACCATGGGTCTGCCACCTCACACAATATCGCTCCTCCGCCATGGGTCTCCTTCCTCACACAGTAGCGCTCCCAACTGGGCTAGTCAAGTCACTCCGAAATGAATCAGACAAGCAGTCACCAGGTCTCAGCCAGCTTCTAGGTCTTCGTACTCTGCTGGCTCATCTCCAGGAGGGTCTTCTCTATGAGCTACAATCTGATACTCCTTGTGTCACAAATTTCCATGAAGAACTATCTCAAAGGCCTTCCAGGTCAAAGGGGTCTCAACCCAACAAAAGGCGCGTCAATCGGATGCTTGGTCTGTGTGTTATTAGCCTTTTTGTCCTGAGGGCCCGGTTGGTTTTGTGTACGAACCAACCCCACCATATCTTAACATTACCCCGAACTCCTAGGGGGTATTTTTGAAGGGACTGTTTCTTAAAGTGATTACCAACGCCACTAACGGTTCGTCAAACGATTGTCCGGTTCCCACACAAATATAGCCAAAGTAAGCGATGGGTCATCAGTGGGCCCGGGTCCGGTCCGACTTGGTCGGGCTGACTCGGCCCAACCCTATCTGGGTCAACTCGGTCAGACTTGATGGCTCTAACTCGGCCCGTTGGGTGGTTCAGCCTGCTAAATTTGGCCTAGTCCACTGGGCCAAACCCAGCGGACTGCAAGGACAATTCGGGCCGAAGTCACCACCTGGGCGACATGGCCCGAAGGCCAGTGGCAGGTTCGACTGGCGCCGCGAGGGGCGCAGCTCGAGTAGCTTGTCCCGAGAGGCCAACGGTGGGCTTTGCGGGGCGCGGGCAGGCCGCAGTTGTGCCGATAAGGGCGCGGCGCGCGCTGGGAAACTGGCCAGGGAACTGGGCACGCACTAGGAGGACGTCAGGTAGGCGGCCTGGGCACCAGGGGGTGTTGGTAAGGTGGCGTGGTCGCCGGACATGTGCTGGGAGGGAGGCTTGGGAACCAAGAAGGCATCAGGAGGGCACCGGGTAGGCGGCTGGGGCGCCGGGGGTGCCGGGAAGGCGTGGGATGCAGTTGCAGCACGCGGGGCGTTCGGGCATGGTGTCGACGGCTGGGCTGGCCGCGGGTTCGTCCATGGTGGGCGCTGAGTAGCGCGCAGGTGGGATGGTTGGGCGCCGCTTGGACGGCAGCGTGGTTCGTGGAGGCTGTGGGAATCATGACCTCTATTCATCATCTTTGTCATCATCACCATGTTGTCATGCTGCTGCTACTTCATTATCGATCCAAGGTTCTGAAACCATAAAGGTTGTGGAGGGGTCGTGCCATGTTCGTTCGGCCCGAACCCTCCACGTTAGAATGATAGCAAGCGTCTCATGAAGTTGATTAAATGAGAGGTGATTAAGCATTAAACAACTTAAAACACACCCCTACATTTTTAATCGATGGGCATTCATTCGTCACGGGGAAGATGATTTTGATGTAGTTATCCATACGCTTTCACTTCTGAGTTCTTGCGTCGATCCATTGACGATGAAGAGGAAGGATAAAGGGTCGTCGAAGAGATCCCACGTCGGAAGGGGGTCCTGAGGAAGAAGCAGAGGAATAATTTTTCATCACCGGAATCTTCTCGTTCTTCATTGGATAATTCTATTCTCTCATGCTCTCTACTAAAAAGATAACAAACATGCCAAAATAATAGATTTTAATCTATTATGTCCGATGTCATGAATTAATTAAGTGGGCACCACTTAATTAATTTCACCTTGGCACAAAATTCGATATTTAAAAGTGGAGAGGCTCCGCCAAATTAATTTCAGATGATTGGCATAATTAAATTGTGGTGTTTTGAGGAGGTTAGAGGCCCGGGTGGTCCCCACCTAATTAACAAGAAGAGGTTCAATGGGTTTCCTTCTATTAATTGGGGGGTTTTGAGGAGGCTTTATCCTCCTCTATTAAGGGATGAGTTAGAGACCAAGAGGGTCTCCCTCATTAATGAGGGATAGTTGAGAGGTTTCCTCCCCTCCCATTAAATGGGGGGTTATGCCCCATGTAGACCCCATGTCATAACCTCTCCTAAGAGGTTATGATGCTTGGGTGGTCCCCACCCCAATTATCCTCCCACAGGAGGTTAGGGTGTGGTGGTCCCACTACCAACCCCCATGTGGATCTTTTAACTAACCCTACCGCATGGTGTGGGTTCAACCTAATATAAAATATGTTGTTACTTATTTTATGTTATTAATCCATGTGAAACCCAAAAACCAACTCTCATACCCTATCAACCGTCGTCGAGGTGAAATTATAGCTAAAAAAACTGGCACTACGAGTTCAATGGTGCCCTCATATTTCAATTCTAAGCACCTTTTTAAAATATAGAAAACCCCACAAGTACGTTTATTGAACGTACTAGAAAAAAACATCAAAAATTGATTTCAGGCACATCAGGCCTTGAAATCAGGTCTCGTCAGAAACTGCAGAACGTAAAATTCTCATGGATTTAAAAAAAACACGGGAATTCTGGGTCTTTACATTCTCCCCACCTCAGGGCTTTATGCCCTCTTATGATAAAACTCACACTATGGGAAGAAAAGGAGGTACTGAGCACACATCTGATCCTCCCATTCACATGTTCTCTCCTAGAGGTTCTCGTGCTGCCAGTGTATGCGCATTGGTGGAATTGACCATCCACACAAGACCTGCTCTTGTCGATCCTCAATATCTACTGGAACCTCCAGGAAAGTCTCCCTGTCATCGATGTCCAGCTCCCTGTGGTCGATGATGTGGGATGGGTCATGCACGTATCTCCTTAGCTGGGATATGTGGAAGACGTCGTGCACCCGGTCCAAATGAGTTGGAAGAGCTAGGCGGTAAGCCACCTCACCTACTTTGATGAGAACCTGGAATGGTCTTATTAAACATGGAGATAGCTTGCCGCCTTGGGCAAATATCTGTAGATGTCATCGTGGTGAGATCCATAGGAAGATGTGGTCGCCATCCTCAAACTCCAGTGGCCCCCGTCTTCTATCATCATAGGACTTCTGCCTGCTCGTTGTACTCTTTATCTGTTCTTGGATTATCTGCACCTTCTCTGTGGTAGCTCGTACCATCTCCAGTCCCACTAGTGCTGAGTCCCCTGGGTCTATCCAACACTGTGGTGATCTGCAAGGTCGGTCATTCAGGGCCTCGTAAGGGGCCATCCTGATGGGGGAGTGGTAGCTGTTCTTGTATGAAACTTCCACTAAGGGTAAGTGATCCTCCCAACTATGACCAAAGTCAATGACATATGCACTGAGCATATCTAAGAGGGTCTGAATGGTCCTCTAGGTCTGAAAATCAGTCTGAGGATGGAAGGCGGTGCTCAAACAAAGATGCATCCCAAAAGCCTCTTGTAAACCCTTATATAGACAAGAAGTGAAACGAGCATCGTGATCAGAGATGATAGAAGAAGTTAATCCTTGCAAACGCACTATCTCCTGCACATAGAGGCATCTGAAGCTCTCAACTGAGCCCTTCTCTCTGATCGGTAGGATGTGGGCCGACTTGGTGAGTCAGTCTACAATCACCCAGATAGAGTCATGTACTCTAAACATACGTGGATGTCCCACCATGAAATCCATGTATATCCCATCCCACTTCCACTCTGGGACCTCTGAGGGCTGAACCAAGCCTCCTGGTACCTGGTTCTCTGCCTTCAGTTGCTGAAAAGTGAGACACCGTGAGACAAACTCTGCTACCGCCTTCTTCACACCTGGCCACTGATGATGTCGTCAAAGGTCCTGGTACATCATTTCCACTCTTGGATGTAACACTAGGGAGGAAGTGTGGAAATACCATAACACATCCTCTTAAAGTGCAATGGGTACCAAGGTACATACTTTGAAGAGGATGATGTGCTCCCCACCTTCAGAAAATCTATCAGGTGCCAGCCCTGTGGATATCTGAGCACGTCACATCTCGCAGTCAGTATCCCCAAGCTGCACCTCCCGGACTCGCTGAAGATGTGGGGGAGTGACTGTAAGAGACTATAGATAGCATGCTCCATCCCTATCCACAAAGGATATCTGCAACGCGGCCAGCTGCTATGTCGCTTCTCCTAGAAACTGACTATCAGATCTCTTGATGAGGACATCTGCTACTACATTCCCCTTCCCAGCTATATAAACTATCTATAATTCATAGTCCTGGTAGAACTCAAGCCATCTCTATTGTCTCAAGTTCAGGTCCTCTTGAGAGAAGATATACCTGAGACTCTTGGGATTATAGTACACGGTAAAACATTCTCCCATAATATAGTGTCGCACCATCTTCAAGACAAATTCCACTGCTGGAAACTCCAGGTCATGGGTAGCGTAGTTCTTCTCATTCTGTCTCAACTGCCAAGAACCATATGCGATCACTGCTCACTGCTACATCGTGATACACATGAGTATGGTCCCTGATGTGTCGCAATAAACTACAAACCCCAAGCCTTCCACTGGAAGCCTCAAGATGGAGGAACTAGTCAGCCTCTGCCTCTGCTCTTGGAAACTCTGCTAGCATATATCTAACCACACAAAGGGTTTCCCCTTCTTTGTCAAAGCTGAATGTGGTGCTGCAACTCTGGAGAAGTATGGAAAAAATCTCTGATAGTAACCAGCCAGACCCAGGAAACTATGCACGTCCGAAACAGTCCTGGGTGGCTCCTGAGCAAGTACTGCCTCGAACCTCGCTGGATCCACTGCAACTCTAGCCTCTGAGATGACGTGTCCCAAGAAGTGAACCTATAAAATCCATAATAGGATCTTCAAGAGTTTACCATAAAGCTGGGCATCTATAATTGTATCCATTACCACCCAAAAATGGTAGGTGTGATCCTCCTTAGTAGTCGAGTAAATCAGTATGTCATCGATGAAGACTACAACAAAGCGATCGAGGTATGGCTGGAAGATCCTATTCATAAGGCTCGTGAACACTACTGGATCATTGGTTACGTCGAAAGGCAGAACCAAGAATTCATAGTGGTTGTACCAACACCTAAAGGCCATCATTTACTCATCCTTATCTCGAACTCTGAGCTGGTGATAGTCTGATCTGAGGTCTATCTTCAGGAACCATTGTGATCCCTTCAGCTGATCAAATAGGTTTTCAATAATCGGGAGTGGTTACTTGTTCTTCACAGTCACCTAATTCAGGCGATGTTAGTTGAAACAAAGCCCCAAGATCTAATTCTTCTTCTTAGTTAATAGAATCATGGATTCCCAGGGAGAAACATTGGGTAGAATGAATCCCTTCTCCTGAAAGTCCTCCAATTGTACCCGCAGCTCACAAAGCTCAACGAGAGCCATCCGATATACTGGAGTAGATATCAGTGTTGTCTCAGGTTAAAGGTCAATGTAGAAGTCCACCTCTCTGTGGGGAGTCAGTCCTGGAACATCGTCAGGGAAAACATCCAAGTACTGGTCCACCACTGCAGGATAAGTCAGACTCTCCGCATCAACTCCTCCGAGGGTAGATCAAGCAAACTGGTGAGTGATCGGTTGCATCCTCCACTGAGTGAGTCTGTCATATGCTGTAAAGGTTCCCTTCTTTCCAGTGAAGTTAAACCTAGTCTCATCCGGGTGGACACACCGCACTTTTTTCCTAATACAGTCGATCTGAGCATTTACTTTAGATAACCAATCCATGCCCAAGATGACGTCGTAATACCTTGATGCCGCTACTAGGATATCCCACCAGATTCTCTCACCTCCTAGATTAAGCTTTTACTACCGGCACCAGTGCGTGATCGTCAAATCAGCTCTCATAAGAGTCTCTAGCAATAAGGATCGAACTAGCGGCTCCTTCAGAATATCCGAGCTCCAAATGAGGGAAATGTATATGAAAGAGTGACTAGAACCTGTGTCTATAAGAACTGTAGCTAAGGTGGAGTAGACATAGATCGTACCTCGAATAATCTTCGAAGAGTTGTGATCGTAGGCCTCAGCTTCCTGAAGCGGTGTTCTTCCATGTCCACCCGCTCCCTGTGGTCGGGGTGGACCTTCGGGTGGTGGTGGCGGCAACACCTCGTAACGTCGTCCCGCACCCGCTGCATAGACATCTCTTCTACCACATCCACATTTTCCCTACAAACCACCTTGATCGGACCTATGTCTCTGCCTGGGAGTTCCCTCAACTGGATGCTGATCATCTATGCCATGGGACGGATAGTCACGAGCCATGTCACCCTGGCCGCCACATGAGAAACACTTCCTGACAGGTCTGGATCTGTCTCCACTCTGGGTTCCCCAGACTACCGATCATGAGTCGTGCGGTTGACCACTTGTAGGTCTGGTCCTCTTGGACCTCTGCATCATCTTTCTACTTCCAGCAGCTCAAGACACCACTGCATGTCGACTAGAGGTGGGTCTCACGGCTGGAGACTGCTCATCAAGGGAACCCTCCACTAGGAGGGCTCACTTCAACACCACCATCTGAGTCAGGATAATGTGAGAGATAACTAAAGCTTTGATCTGTCGCTTGAGCCCCTGTTCAAAGGTATGGGCCCTGAAGAACGGGTCACATACCATATCTATGGTGTAGCGCAAGAGGTCAGTGAACCTCACTAAGTATTGCGCCACCATCATGCTACCCTCATATAGATGTAGTTGCTCCTATATCCGCACAACTCTAAGAGTGGCTGGAACAAACACCACCCGGAATAGGATCTTGATGTTTTCCCAAAGAAGTGTCTCCTCGTCGTGGAACTGTAGCATCAGGCTCCACCATCTGCCTGCTGCTGCTTGATGGAGGCTGGTAGAAAGGATCACCATAAAGTCTGGTGGTGTCCCTACTAGCATGAAGACTCTCACCACAGCCTTCATCCAATCTTCAGCTACCTGTCGGTCCATCTATCCCCGAAAACTGGGTAGCCTATGGTTCTAGAACTCATGCAACATGCTCAAGAGGCATGCATCCTCTACAGATGGGGCTGGTGCCATCGGTGGCACAACGGGGTGTAGTACCGCTGGTGCCTCTACTGGCGCCTCAAATGGGAGAGGAACTTGTACTGAGGCCACATCGCTAGTGGGATGTTAGTATGTACGACTCTCAGGGCTCTAGATAGTCATTCATGCGGAGGAATCTGGAAAGAAAACAGATGCAACATGGTCAAAAGACTATACCTGGTGAGCTGACCTGGTTTGATCTCACTTAAAGAAAACTTTTGAAAACACACACGCAATTAGTGTTTCCGGGCACTGAGTTGGAAATCAGAAGTTAGGGTCATGGTGTATGGATACGTCTTCCACCGTCACCAACACTGGACTCCCTGAACTTAAAATCATACTTAGTACCCTTAACAATATTGCTTCACACAAAAGAAATATCAGAGTCCTAAGTTCTACGGTGGAACTGTCATCCTCTGATACAAATTTGTTAGGAACCATCCCCCGGGGCTCGTATCGTGACTACCCCAAGACTGCCTTCCATAGGCCAGGGGCTATCAACTAGCACCAAAGGTGTAATCCCCTAAAACTAGGAAGGAATTGCCTTTATAAAATGTATACTCACGCATCCAGAGTACAATCAGAAGAAAACACTTAGTAAAAACTGTATAACAAGTGTATTCAAAGTAAAAGAGGGCCAGAATACAAGACCAATAGGAAAGTACAACTGAAAAACAACTACAACAGAAAATAAAGGGACAAACAGCTGAAATGTAGAAGCAGCTCTAGGATCGTCATCCAGGATTCCTACATGATGGGTAAGTAAAGATGTCCACCTCAACACTCCACATCTATCGGTCCACTCTGTGTACCGTCTCGCCATGTAATCCACCTCCGGTTATAGTCCAGTCCCGGCTCGCCCTCGGCCTCTGTCAACGTTGTCAGTAATCTGCATCCAACACAACGTGGTGCAGGCATAAGCCGTGTAGGGGTGAGTGTAATGATAATCAGTAGGGACCCCGAGACCCTCAATGTCTCACAAAATCCAACAAGGATAAACCAGAAAGTATAAATTCAATGGATTACCATTACTTAGGTATATGCTCATACATATACCTAAGTTATCAAGTAACCCATCTCAATCATGATGATAACACAAAGGTCATTGAATCAGCTCCAACAAGGATTTTTCATTAACAAAACCATGACTGCTGGAGAACTCCTCCTCTGTCGAGTATAGTGGTCCTGTCGCGACTCTACGGTGCTACTCACTAACCTTAGACTACTGATGTAGTCCTCCTATCAAGTACTGCGGGCTTGTCGCCTCACACAGTCGCAATCCCCGCAATGGGTCTTCCACCTCACATAGTAGCACTACCCTTAATAACCTACAGAGGTACTTATTCTATCATGTACCGTGGGTTTCCCACCTCACACAGTAGCGGTCCTCCATCATGGTTATGCCACCTCACATAGTAGTGCTCCCCACTGGGCTAGTCAAGTCACATCGAAACGAATCGGACAAGCAGTCATCAGGTCTCAGCCAGCTTCTATGTCTCTGTACTCTACTGGCTCATCTCCGAGAGGGTCCGATCCATGATCTACAAGCCGATACTCCATGTGTAATGAAGTCCCACAAAGAAGTATCTTAAAGGTCTTCCATGCCAAAGGGGTCTCAACATAACAGATGACGCGTCAATCGGGCACCCGGTCTGTGAGTTATTAGCCTTTTTGTCCCGGGGGTACGGTTGGTTTCGTGTACAAAACAACCCAACCATATCTCAACTATACCCCGAACTACCATGGGGTATTTTCAAAGGGACCGTTTCTCAAAGATATTACCAGTGCCGTTGACAGTTCATCAAATGGATGTCCGGTGCCAAAAACAAATATGGTCAATTTAAGCGATGAATCATTAGTGGGCCCAGGTCTGGTCCGACCCGGTCGGCCCAACTCAGCCCAACCTAGTCTGGGTAAACCCGGTCTAACATTTTGGGTATGACTCGGCCCATTGGGTGGGCCAGCCTGCTAAATTTGACCAATTCCACTGGGCTCGACAAAGCGGACTCTGTGGACAATTCGGGCCGAAGTCACCACGTCGGTGACACGGCTCAAATCCTAGTGGATGGTTCGGACGGTTCCATGAGGGGCATGGCTCAGGTAGCTCAGCTCAAGAGGCCATTGGAGGTCCGCGCAGGGTGCGGGCATGCCACAGATGTGCCGGGAAGGGGGCAAGGCACACTAGGAAGCAGGCCTGGGTGCAGGGCAAGCACTAGGAGGGCGCCTGGGTGGTGCCGGGCAGGCACTGGGGGGCACCGGGCAGGCGCCGAAAGGGCATCGGGCAGGCGTGGGGCACACTGGAAGCTTGCGAGGCACGCTTTGAAGATGTTGGCAGCCAGGCGGGATGCGGTTTCGGCCATGGCACGCAACGGGCAGCGCGCGGGTGGGCTGGTCGGGCACCGCTTGGCCGGCGATGCTGTTCGCAGAGGCCGCGGGTAGCACGACCTCTATTCACCATCTTCATCGTCATCGTCATGTTGCCATGCCTCTTCTACTTCTCCATTGATCTATGGTTCTAAAACCATAAATTTTGCGAAGGGGTCTGGTCGTGTTTGTTCGGCCTGAACCCTCCACATTAGAATGATTGCAAGTGGCTCATGAAGTTGATTAAATGAGTGATGATTAAGCGTTAAACAACTTAAAACATGCCCCGACCTTTTTAATCAATGGGAGATCTTTCATCATGGGGGAAGACTATTTTGACATCATTCTCCATAAGATTCCACATCTAAGTTTGTGTGTCAGTCTTTTGACGATGAAGAGGAAGGATGAAGGGTCATCGAAGAGATCCCACGTCGAAAGGGGATCCCGAGGAAGAAGCCGAGGAAGAATTTTTCATCCTTAGAATCATCATGTTCTTAATTGGAGAATTCTATTCTCCCAAGATCTCCAATAAAGAGTTAACAAACATGCAAAAATAATATATTTTAATCTATTATGTCTAATGGAATGGATTAATTAAGTGGGACCCACATAATTAAGTTCACATTGGCACTATTTTCGAAATTCAAAAGTGGAGAGGCTCCACCAAATTAATTCACAAGATTGGCATAATTAAATTGGGGAGTATTGAGGTGGTTAGAGGCCCGATTGGTCCCCACCTAATTAATAAGTAGAGGGTCAATGGGTTTCCTTCCATTAATTGGGGGGTTTATGGAGGTTTTATCCTCTCTATTAATGGAGGAGTTAGATACCAAGAGGCTCTCCGTAATTAATGAGGGAGAGTTGAGAAGTGATTAGTCACTGAAAGAGGTTAATATTCATTTTTAATATCTTTGTATTAGTATGTTTCAAAGTCCATAAACATCAATTGTTTTCCAATTCAGAAATTGAACTTCATTTTCCATCATTGTGCAATTCATGCTTAAAGTGTCAATTTGGGACTAATCAATACATTTCTTGTGAAAAATACATTGTTCATCATTTTAATTTTATATTTTGGTATATGATTCATCACTTTATTTTTAACATTTTATCTTTTTGGTCCGATGGATGAATCCAAATGGAAGATGGATATTTTGGAGGATGAATGCAGCGTTTTTCTAGACAAATCATAATGGGCCCAGGGCCCATCAAACAAATGTGGGGCCTACAAACCAAGCCCAATCAAGCTCAATGTTTTACATTAGAAAGATAAAATTATGAGGATAATTTAATTCATCTGTGGGTACAGCTAATTCAAAAGTTTTCATGATGATAAAGGGATCTGAAGTTGAGATTTAAATGGAGGGCCCGACATAAATGCAGCGAAAGTCGTCCCACAATTTCGGCCATAACATTTAAACGGTTGTGCCAGTTTTCCTAAAATGTTTACAGGTCATATAGGACACTTGTAAGAGAATAGTTTTCTTTTACAACCCCTCATGATTTGGCCTCCATCAATTAATGATTCGAACGTCAAAATGGTGGAAAAATATGGACAGTTTTCCGGGTCAACTTCGAAACATCAATTTCCTTTTGATTATTCACCCTTGTTTGGACTCTATTAATTTTTAGGGGGTGAATTGATTGTGAGGGGTGGACCAAAGGCTCTTAATATGACTATATAAGTAGATGGTGATGAAGGGAATATGCATCATATATTTTCCTTTCAATTGTAATTTTCTGCTTTCATTTTGTAATCGTATCGTCAATTTTTCCCATGTAAGTTTTTCTTTCAGGTTTAACACCTTAATAAAAGTTCTTCTTCTTCTAAAATTTTTATTATCCTATTTTTTCACACATTGATACCGTTGAATCTAAGTGTGATTTTATTCACACCCGCACTTGTGAATTCATCACACAATGGTGGAGTGTTCATTTTTCAATATTTTTTCTTCATCAATCTAACTTCTTTAAGTCAACTACCCGCTTCCATTGATAGAATAACATCAATGTAGTGAAAAACAATTATGTGTTAATCCTAGGGTGTTGCATGGGCTGTATTGAATGTTATTTTATGTTCTTAAACTTTTAAATTAGTTCTCTATTTTAATAGTTCCTTTCATTGATTTATCTTCTTCATTATCTTCACTAAGTTTAATGACCACACATTTTGAGTGCTAGTATGATCTAATTAATTGGAGTGCTCATTAAAGTGATCCTCTAAGTGAATTGGTGATTATCCTCGAAATTGTGTATGAATTAAATCGGAGAATGATATTGTGGAATTATTTCATTTAATGGATACCACTTGAACCGATGAACATAAAATTCAAAGAAAAACAAATACATCCAATCAAGCCCTATAGAAAACCTAGGATCGACTCATCTTAATTAATTGTTTTAATTCATGTAATTTTTTTTGGTTTTTTTCTTTAAATAAAATCACCATTTATCCATTAAATTCAAACCCAAGTGGGCTACTTCAAAGCCCAACCTCCATAAAACGTATGATTATAAAGGTTACTTCTTCGGTCCTTGTGTATTTGACCCCTATATGTACATCAATGACCGATTATAACTGTATGGTAAATTTGGGTGCAACAAAATTTTAGTGCCATTGTCGGGGACCTTAGTAAGTTAAATTATACACAAACATATTTTTCTCACCCCCAATATCATTCTCATGGACGACTATTTTGAACAAACCCAAACATGGGGCACCTCTCCATATATTGAATACCCCAAACCAATTGTGATGTCCAATGACCATTCTAGTTTATATTGGTTGGAAAATAAACAATAAATTGAGGCACAATGCTTTAAATTTTATGCTCCACAAAACATTCAAACCTATAATGAGTTTCAAACCCAACAAGTCCAATCTTAATATCCTCTTGTGGAATTCCAACAACTAAATTATCCTCCTAGATTAGACCATCTTCCCGAACCCCTTTTCCAACTTGATCAACAACTTCTTGAACAATTGTGTCAGAAAATGGAGATAATGACTTCTAATGTTTCATCACTAAGTGTAGAACTAGAAAGCGTTGAATCATTTTTGGAACCCACTCCAACTTAGGTTGTCCCTTCCACAACACTTATAGAAGAATCTTGTTACCCACATAACTCATTTGAATTTAGTGAAGAACCCACTTTAGAATCATGGAAAACAGAGTTGGATAATGAAGAGAATTGGTCAGGTAATGTTGAAATTCAAGCTAAAGAACATGTGGGATTTGTTAATGAGTGTTTAAATCAGGATGAAATTTATTTTATGATTTCACAAGAGGGAATGTTTTCTTCATGGATTGAATTTCCAAAATATTTCTCCAATGATGATATTTTAGAAACACCAATAACTGAACCATTATGAAAAATAACAAACATCAAATTCATACCCACTCCTAAAACTCATCTAGAAAATTTTGGGGATGAATCTTCAACTCAAAGGGAACCAATTGTGTTCTGCAATTTTGAAAATGAAATTGATTTTGATTCCAATTCCTTATTTTTTTTTTTTGAATGTCCTATCCAACCTAAACTCAAAATCAATATCCTTACTTCCCCACTCAGGCATCCCATCATAGGTGATAAACATGACCTTGCATTAGTCATTCATTAATCTCTTGAATCCCACAAAGGGGGGTTAACATTTGAAATATTAGGAAAGACTATAGAAGAAACTGGATCAACCATTACTGATATTCCATGGATTTTTACATTCCTTATTGAACATGGGTTTTTAAATAACAAAAAATCAAAGAAAAAAATTAATCTCAATCTTTTGTAAGTGGAGAAAAATGTGGTCCTAAAAATTTTTAAGGTTGGAATTGGATAAGTTGGGGGGTCTAAGTCAAGCTAAAAACTTTAAATTAAGCGCTTTCCAGGAGGCAACCCGGCTTCTACTTTTTTTTATTTAATTTTGTGTATTTTTGTATTTTTTTCACGCTTCCAATCCTTATAAATCATCTTTATTTTTCAAATAGGATTAATAAATCATTTTGATATATAAAAAATAAAAAAAATTACAAATATGAATATGATAATACCTTAGAATGTTGACCTGTTCTTCTATTATGAGTATGGATGGGTATGAATGTGGAGAACCATATTCATCTGTGTCATGTGGTGTTATCCCTGAGTAATTCCTTACCCATAAAATATAAAGAAGACAATGTATCATCAGTTTCTTTTATATTATTTTATGTTTTTGCAAGTATTTAAAAAAATAGATTGTTGACATGTTCTTGTTTTATGAGTAAGGATGGGTAATAAATGGAAGCACCATATTCATCCATGTCATGCGATGTGATCCCTGAGTAATACCTTACCTATAAAATATAAATAAGATAATGTATCATCAGTTTGATTTTTTAAAAATAAATATAGACAAATCCATAAAAATGTTGTACTGGGTTTTAAATAAATTGTTGTGTTGTTTGTTTTGTCTAGTTTGTTCTTCTTTGTATGGTTCAAGGATTATTTTGGGTGATACATGTTCAATCAAGGAGGTTCCTACATCCCCCAAGAGATAAAAGGAGTAATCTGGAGCATCATGAACTTCATCATCAAAAAACCAAGTGAATTTGTTCCATGTTTATCATTTTCAAATTCTTCTTTGAACCCCTCTCCTACCCCCTTCAAACTTTTCTTTTCATTAAGCACTGGGGACAAGGTTATTATATGTTGTGTGGAGATGAAATAAAGAATGATTTTTTTAATAAGAACATGCATGGAAAGAGAAATTTCCTTAACCTTGAACATGATAACACACATTCCAAACTATGAAATTGGATAACGAAAATTTGGATGCCTTGATTCTGATTTTAATGCAATTTTAAGTTCATGAGCATAGTTGTTGGAAAGTGCGTTTGTCTGATGTGATTTTTCAAAGTTTACTTTTTCATCCTCTTAATAAAAATTACATAATGCACGTCTTCTAGATCGTGGGTGTAAATTTGAGTTCTTGGGTCCCTTTCATTATATCATAGGGTTCTGGGGTCACTTTTAGTTTAATTTGAGTATCCAAAAAAACAAAAAAAAATTATTACCACCTAGAGCAATGTTTTTTCCAAAGGTGTTGCGTCAAGAACATGGGGATTGTGACTCCATAGTTGTCTTGCCCAGAGTTAGGCTTTATATCTCTATTGTATTGAATGAAATTGACAATATGTGTGGCGTCCGACACGTGGGGATCGTGACTCCATAGTTGTCTTTCCCAGAGTTAGTCTTTTCATATCTATTGTGGTTAAAAAATTAATCAGAAAAAATAAAAATAAAGGATACTCATGTTAAAGTTTAATTTGATTCCCACCTAGTGCTCCCATTTTTACCTTGAACAATAAATTGGGCCCCATGTCATTTTTGATGCACAACACTTTATCATGCTTAATGGGAATTGGATGAAATGTGGAGATATATTTGAACAAATAATTGGGCATGGGCTTGGGATATGCTTATGGACATATCTTGTTTTGAATGATTTTGATGGGTTTCATATTTTTTTGGTATGAGATATTTGGGTGAGTAATGTGTATTAAAATATTTTTGGAAAAGGGGATTCAAATTTCATATTTGTAATATATTTTTCTCAGGACTAGCAAAACTCAATTTGGGGGGTGTGGTTAGTCACTGAAAGTGGATAATATTTATTGTTAAAATATTAATATTAGTGTGTTTCAATGTTCATAAACATCAATTTTAGTTCAATTTATAAATTGAACTTCATTTCCCATTATTGTGCAATTCATGCTTAAAGTATAAATTTGGGACCAATCAATATATTTCTTGTGAAACATACATTGTTCATTATTTTAATTTTATATTTTGGTATATGATTCATCACTTTATTTTGAACATTTTATCTTCTAGGTCTGATGGATGAATCCAAATGGAAGATGGATATTTTTGGGTATGAATACGGTGTTTTCTAGAGAAAGCATAATGGGCCGAAGGCCCATCAAACAAATGTGGGGCCCATAAACCAAGCCCCATGAAGCTCAAAGTTTTACAGTAGAAAGAGACAAATATGAGGATCATTTTATTTATCTATTTCTAGAGGTAATTTTAAATTTTCCATGATGATAGTGGGATCTGAAGTTGAGATTTAAATGGCGGGCCGGACATAAATGCACATAAAGTTGTCCTACAATTTCGGCCATAACATTCAAACGGATGTGCCAAATTTCTTGAAATTTTTACAGGTCATAGAGGACGCCTGTAGGAGAATATTTTGCTTCGACTACCCCACAATATTCGGCCTCCATAAATTAAATATTCGAACATAAAAATGGTGGAAAAATATGGACAGTTTTTCGGGACAACTTCGAAAGGTCAATTTCATTTTGATTATTCACCCTCGTTTTGACTCTATTAATTTTTGGGGTTGAATTTATTGTGGGGGTGGACCTAAGGCTCATAATATGCCTATATAAGTAGATGGTGAGGAAGGGAATATGCATCATATATTTTCATTTCAATTGTAATTTTCTGCTTTCATTTTGTAATCGTATCATCAATTTTTCCCATGTAAGATTTTCTTTCACATTTAGCACCTTAATAAAGGATCTTCTTCTTCTCCACCTTTTATTTTCCTTTTTTCCACATGTTGATACCGTTGAATATAAGTGTGAATTTATTCACACCCGCACTTGTGAATTTATCACTAAATGGTGGAGTGTTCATTTTTCAATATTTTTTCTTCATCAATCTCGCTTCTTTAAGTCAACAACCCACTTCCATTGATAGAATATCATCAATGGAGGGATAAACTTTTATGGGTTGAGCCTAGGTAGTTGCATGGGCTGGATTGAATTTTATTTCATGTTCTTAAATTCTTAAATTTTTTCTTCATTTTAAGAGTTTCATTCATTGATTTATCTTCTTCTTTGTCTTCACTGACTATAATAACATCACATTTTTAGTGCTAGTACGATCTAATAACATGGAGTTCTTATTTAAGTATCCTCAAAGTGAATTAGTGATTAGCCTTGAAATTGTGTATGAATAAAATTGTAGAATGATATTGAAGAATTATTTCATTTAATGGATACCACTTGAACCGATGAACATAAAATTCAAAGAAAAACAAATACATCCAATCAAGCCCTAGAAAAAACCTAGGATCTGCTCATCTTAATTACTTGTTTTAATTCAAGACATTTTGTTTGATTTGTTATTTAAATCAAATCACCATTTATCCAATCAATTCAAACCCATGTTGGCTACTTCACAGCCCAACCTCCATAAAACATGTGTTTCTAAAGGTCACTTATTCTGTCCCTATGGATTTGACTGCTATATGTACTTCAACGACAGCTTATACCTGTAGGGTAAATTTGGGTGCAACCATGATGTTTCATTCCCACCCATTAAATGGGGGGTTAAGCCCTGTGTGGACCCCACATCATAACCTCTCACGAGAGGTTATGCTGCCTGGGTGGTCCCCACCACAATTATCCTCCCATGGGAGGTCAGGGTGTAGTGGTCGCACCACCAACCCCCGTGTGGAACTTTTAATTAACCCTACCACATGGTGTGGGTTCAACCAAAAATAAAATAAGTTGTTACTCATTTTATTTTATTAATCCACGTGAAACCCAAAAACCAACTCTCATACCTGATCAAACGCCATCGAGGTGAAAATATTATTAAGCAAAAACCAGTGTTGCGAGTTCAACAGTGCCCTCGGATTTCAATTACATGCACCCGTTCAATAGATAGAAAAACCTGCACGTATGTTTATTTAACGTACCCAAACAAAACTTCAGAAATTGATTACGTGCACACTGGGCCTTGAAATTAGGCGATGTCAGAAACTACGGACTCGTAAAATTCCCATGGATTTAAAAACAAAATTCCATGGGAATTCTGGGCCATTAAAATTTATTTCACTTATACACATTTTTATACCCATCCAAATAATGAAGTGTTTGAATAACAAACTACACCGCGATATTGAGACGGTAAGTCGTATGTACGCACGTATGGTAACTTTGTCATTTAGAGGATGAATAGAGTAATGAATATAGTTGTACTATATTTATAATTACACCACAGTATGTAGGAGGTACTATAGTTATTATTTTGTAATGTAAACAACAATAAAAGAGGGATTTGAAGAAAAAAGAACTTGAAAGAGGGTGCTGAAATTATTACCTCTTCTTCGGGTGTTTCCTTTTGAGTTGATCAAAAGGGATCCATCAGTTGGCTTTATGATCAATTTAAGGCCTATATTTTGAAGGGAGGAAACTTTGGAGGATATTATGGTAGGGTTTGGATGATCCAAATGGATTTGGAGGTGTGATTTTGAGAGAAGTAATGTATCCTTTTATAAGAGAGTTGAGGGTCACTTTAGGAAAAGCTTGAAATATTATTTTATAATAAAAATATTTTCGGTTTTTAATGGCTCAAAAATGAATTATTTCTAGGATAAGGTGGTTATGGGTCTAAAACCTCTCAACCAATAGGTTTTAGATAGGTTTATATTACCATTTTACCATTATATTTTAGATTTAACTCTTAGTCAAACAGTTTAACTTTTACTGTCTCTTCTTGTATTCCTACACTATATGGTTAATAATCTTACTTTAAACATCCGAGATAACCTCAAGTGGTTCATTAATGACATATATAATATTATTTTAGCCCTTTGGCTAAACCATTGATATTTTGGAATAGTATATAAGCCAATAATATATTATTTGTTTCATAAATTAATTTATGTCAATTTTTACAATATTTGATATATTGTTTTTGCGAAAGTCATAACAACCTTATAAAATTAAAAAAAAATATCTAATCAGCCCTAAAATGTCATATAAACCACGAAAATTAGTATAATTCAACAAAAGTCTCAATTTACATTTATTTGGATATTTATAATATCATTTATTTTAATATTTAATTAATAAGGTAATTACTACATCATCATTGTTTTATAAATAAATTAAATTATTTAATGTCTATAAATTATAAATAAAATACTATTATATAGGAAATAATTTTATATTTCTAATGAATATTTATAGGCAAATTTATATTTTGTGTAACCTTATATTAAGAATGGTTTATTTATTAAACATTGAATTTAACTCTTTTAAGTCAACTTTAAATAAAATAAAAATAAATGCCCTAATCTAATCCAAGTGGACCCAAGAGGATCATATTTTAATCCTGAGGTTTTTTTTGGTCTAAATACACTTAACCAATAGAATTAGGACATATTTTAGGGTAATTATAATATCATTTTTACCTTTAATTACCCTATTTACTTTTAACCGTGGTAAATAAAAGCAAAAAGTTACTATTCACCAAAAATTATTTTTATCTTATTGAACCAAATTTTTCATACCGAAATCAACCATGTCTCTCAGATTTTTGAAATTCAATTAACATAAGTGGTATAATTATGTTTTATGAAAATTTGTAAATGCTCCTAGAAGGTGGGTAAAAGAGGTTAAAAAGATCAATAAAATTTAATACATCTAATTTTATAATAAAATGACTCCAATAAATTACATTAAACTTATAAAGGTATTATATATCTATTATGACTTAATATAATTTTAAATTAAATAAAAAAATATATAAATAAAATGTCAGTTTTAAATAATAACGTAGTTTTTTTCACTATTCATCAAGAAATGAATGTTTTCAGAAAAATACCAAAAATTAAACCAAAGATAATTTTGATATTTCGAATTCAAAAATGAAGTCTATTTTACCAAATTAAAAACATAGATGTTTTATTTATTAATTTAAAAGTAATTCCCATTGTTAAAACCAAAAAGTGGGTTTTTAAAAAGTAAAAACTATCAAAAGATTGACATGTGTTTATGTCATATTTAAATGTGAAATTAATTATAATGACTTACATTGTATTTTATGATAAAGATATAATATAATTATACATTAAAAACTTTCAAATGCATAATTTAACACTATAAATTATTTCAATTTAAAAAGTTGTTTTCAATTAAAACATAGTATTTTCCACTATTCATCAAAAAATGAAAGTTATTCAAAAAGTACAAAAAATTTATCCAAACTAAATTTTTATATCCCGCCTCTAAAAGAAAATTTAATTTCATTAAATTGAATATAAAAGTATCAAATATTGGTTTAAAAAAAGTTTCTCTATTAAAAGGAGGTAAAATTGTATTTTTTGAAAAATACTTCTTTTACTTGATAAAAATGAATTTGTTCATATAATAAGTCTAAGGAACACATGATATGGATGTTAAAAATAAATACAGTACAAAAGATTCATAATTCAGTTAATACTATTCATAACCTCATTTTGAATGGTTGGTTTGTAAGTTTTGGTGCCCTCGAACTCAATGTTGCATGTAGTGCAATCTATTGAATTACATTAATGAGATGACATAATATGAAATCATGGGGTGTTACAGTACTGGAGAAACTAAATCCATCACCAAAATCTCATATTCAAACCCATATAAGAAAGGATATACATTTGACTATTTTGGTATTAGTATATGATAAAATGCTCACCGACAAGGAAGAGTCACCACATCAACAGTGTGAAGACTATTGATGCCAACTCAAGGTCCGGAGTCGTTTATTTCTGTTCATGTAGTCTCAATTTTCATGATCTATAAGCAAACATTATTGGTCCCCACATCAGGAAACATTGTAGTCCAATTCCTAATGCATCACAGTATAAAACATAGTCGATTCCCTCCTTTCTAAGCCTCCGGATAGGATCACTCAATAAGATCTGTCTTCGCTACTGGAAACTCTACTAGCATAATTTTATCCAAACGAAGGGTGTTACCTTTTTTTAAATGCTGTCATGGGTGCTGCTACTCGGGAGTGTTAGGTAAAAACAACCAATAGTAACCAGCCAACATAAAAAACACCATGCCTCATTAACACTCTTGGGTGGATACCAAGAAAGAATCCCCACGATCTTCTCTGGATCTACTACAACTATAGCCTATGAGATGAGGTTTCTATGGAAATGGACATTACGTATCCAAAAATCACACTTTTATAGCTTTTCGTAAAGTGGGTTATCTTCGAGTGTGTCCATAACCATCCTTAGGTGTATTGTGTGCTCCTCCTCGGATGCTAAATACATAGAGATGTCTTCAATTAAGACCATAAAATGTTTTTATAGGTATGGATGTAAGATTATATTCACGAGTCCCATGAATACTGTTTGGGTGTACTTCATGCCAAACAACATCAGTAATTACTCGTAGTTTCCGTATAGATATCTGAAATCAATCTTTGAGATGTCCTTATCTCGTACTCAAAGTTGATGATAGCCTGATTTGAGGTCTATCGTTGAGAATCACTTCACTCCCTTTAGCAGATCAAATAAGTCTTCAATCCATAGTAAAATATAATGTTTATTCATGGTCACCTAGTTTAGCTACCAGATGTACACACACAATATCAAGATTCCATCTTCCTTCTTGGAAAAGAACATAGGGGCTGTCCAATGTGAAACACTAGGCCTCACAAACCCCTTCCTCTATAAGTCATCTCATTTCATCCTCATCTCTCAAAGCTCAGCGGGAGATATCTGATATGCAAGAGTCAATGTCGGTTTTATCACGGGGTACATATCAATATAGAAGTCTACCCTTATGTGATAAGGAATTCCTAGAACATCCTATGGGAATACATCCGCGTACACGTCCACCACTGTAGGAAAAAGTGGACTCCCCTCATCCACTACGCCTAGGGTCCTACTATCCAAATGGTGAGTTATAAGCAGTACCCTCCTTTGTGTGAGTCCATCTCATAATACCCCATTTTCCTTCTCACCAACAAAGGAAAACTGGTTCCCATATCTGCGGATACACTACACGGTGTGTTCGAAACAGTCAATCTGAGCATGGACTGCTGATAGCTAGTCCGTACACACAATGATGTCGTCGGGCCTCAATAACACTACCAGGAGGTCCCAGTCGATGAAATCACCACCAAGAGTAAGATAAAACTATCAGAACATGTTTGTGGTTGTCGAAACGCATCTCATTGGACTCTCTAATCATAAGGGTCAAGCAAATGGCTCGGTTGGAATCTCTGAGCTCTAATCAAGGTTAGTGGACAAGAAGGATTGATTTGAACCTGTGTCTATAATAACTGAAACTAAAGTCGAGTAGATTCATATTGGACTTGAAATCATCTCTGGAGATCGATGGTTATTGGCCTCCATTGCCTAAAGATGACCCCGCCCCTTTCCACCAACTCTTGGAGCTCGTGGTGCACTGCCTGGGGGTGGTGGTGGTCGTACGTGGTATCTTCTCCCACTGCCTATCACTCTGCCTTCTCCCCTTCCACATCCACCTCTCTGTGGACCACTGTATTCGATTAAATTCATATACCTTGGTTCCCCATAAAAAATTGTTAGGTCACCAGTACAGTGGGTTGGGTGGTCTCGTGCTATGTGCCCCTACCCACCGCATGTGAATCACAACCTACCACTCTCCTGGTGTCCACTGCCAGTGGAGCCTCGCACTACCAATCTGGTATCATGGGGTCATCCCCTTGAGGTTTTGGTCCTCTTGGACCCCTGTGTTAGTTGTATGTTTCCCACTGCTAAGGACTCCGCTACCTACCACCCAGTAGTATCTCTCATAGTCAGAGCAGGTTCTTCCATGGAGTTATCCACTATAAGATCTCGCTCCAGCACCCCATCCTACATAGGGATGCTGAGAGAGATCATTGATTCTTTGATATCATACTAGATCCCATACTCAAAGGTTTGGGACCTAAATAATTTTTATTGCACTATATTAAAAGAGTATCAGGAGAGGTCTGTGAACCTCCCAGTGTACATATCCACATTTAGGATGCCCTGCGATTAGAGGAGCATATCATGTATGCATTCTGAGTTCAAGGTCATGAGGATAAATCCTCTCTAAAAAGGAGGTCGATGTCTTCTCAGGTGAGGGTCACCTCCTCATGTGTCTGTAGTGTTAAGCTCCACCATATCTTTGCAATTCCCCGTAAAACATTGGTGGCTAGAACCGCCATTTGTCTAAAGGTGTCCTCACTAGGTAGAAAATAGGCATCCCCACCTCCATCCAATCCTTAACTTCTTGAGGATCTATCTTTCCTCAAAACCATATAGGACTCTACCTCTAAAACTCATGCAACACTCTCTGTCGGTGATAATCCTCTGCTGGTAAAACAAGTATCAACTACTGCTCTCTGGGTGGTGGTGCCTCTTGTACACCACTTGGAAGTGTTTTCTCTAGAATTTTCCCCTGCACTGATACCTCATCGCTCGGTAGACCATCATCTTGATCTTATACCGGGATCCTGGATAGATGTCTATGTGGAGGCATCCTGAGAGAAATAAATATGAACCACTGTTAGTAAATTATACCTCGTGAGCTAACTCTAACTCAAAGTGATCATTTAAAACATTTTTAAGATGCCGGCAACTAGTTTTTTTCTACACTGAGTCTGAAAGTGAAATTTAGGGTCCTGGTGAATGGATATGTTCTCTGTCTTACCAATAATGGAATCCATGTCCTGAAATCCAATCTCAAAATACTTAACATCATTACCCCATCAATGATTTTATAGATTCTCAGTTCTTCTGGTAGAACAAAACCTCCCAATGATACAACTCTATCATGACCTATCTCCCAGGGCCTCTTCTATGACTACCCAAATACCACATTCCACAGGCCACAGGAAGGTGACTAGAACCATGAATGCATATCTTGAAAAAGGAAGTCATTTCCATTAAACATGTACACACACACATCTCATAACACATAAATTAAATCTTAAACTGCGATACCAATAACAAGTATTCCACACAAGGAAGAAACCACATAAGTAATAGTGTAACTAAAAGGAAAAAAATGGCCAAAATACAAACCCAACTAAAAAGAAAAGTATAGTAAAAGGAAGTAAAATATTTGGAGGTATTCCTCCATGTATTCTACCTGAAGGGTAAGTGTAGATCACTATCAGATATTGTTGAAGCATATTGTGTATGCAAATCCCGCTCCTACCACCACCGGGCCTTGGATCTACAAGATCCCATTCAATGATTTTCATCATCTACACATGATACGACAGGTACTGGTGAAGCCCGTGCAGCGGTGAACATTAAAATACTAAATAGGGACTCTGAAACCAACTTGGGTTTTACATAATTCTGTAATGTAAATAATAAATTAATGCACGAATATTTGATTCAATATAGTAATCTTGACACAGTTATAACTTAATTTTTTGATAGAAAAACATATGGTTGAAAGCACTAAACATAAATCAATGAAAAGGAAATCATTCCTGATTAGTCAATTTGGATATTTGGATCACATAGACCAATTCATTAGTTGAGTCATGAATATTTGGTTGGTAGATGAGTCACAAGGCCTTGCTGATAGCTGAGTTATGAATCCTCACTGGGTAGTTGAGTCATGAAGCCTCACTAGGTAGTAGATTCCCGAAGACTCATTGGGTGGCCTAGTTATAAACCCTTATTGATAGTTTATTCAAAGAGCCTCACTAGTTAGTTGAGTTATGGAGCCTTGTTGACAGCTGAGTTATGGAGCCTCACTGGGTAGCAGAGTCACAGAACCTCACTGATAGCTACGTCATGGAGCCTTACTGGGTAAGCTTCCCTGAAATCATACATAAAGGATTCCAAAAAATCCACCCTATTATAGGTTCCCATCATCATAGATGGCATATCAGTTGGACGCACAGTCTAAGTGATTTGTACCTTTTTATAAACAGGGGTCAGTTGTATTTGGGCCTGGTCCAACTAGTTCCGAACAACCCGACCCATGGTCCCACATGACCCAATCCTATCCATCTGGCCCATTGACTTGACCCATTGAGGTTGGCCAATTGGGCATTAATCGAACCGTCTAAGGTTATTCATGGGTCCAGTACACCTTATCACCTAGTGACCCAAATTTATCCTAGCCGACCCACACTAGTGGGATGGTCTCTTTTCCCCAGCCTAGGCTACCCTGTGGTCAAGCTTTATCACGTCTTAACAGTGCACTAAAATAGACGAGCTCAAAAAAATTAGTCAATGTCCACCAGCATCCTGGACCGACATGGTTAGTCTGATTTATCATGGACAGGCTCGGCCAGTCCGATTCAGCCCGGATCGGCGCAGCCAGTCCGATTCAGCCTAGACCATCTTAGCCAGTCTGGTTGTGCTGTGCAAGGCTGGTTAACCGGCTACCCCCTTGGTCCACACGTAGCCAATGTGGAGAAGGCCATTCCACCTACGTGGAACCCTACTCATGCAGTATCCAGTAGGCCGCCATGGCTGACATGTTGTGGTCGATGGGTCATTGACGATAGGTCATGCCCGATGGGCCAGGGCTGATTGGTTGTGGCCCTCCTCCACCGCGGTGCGCGCCACCTCTACGAGCTATTGGCCCAAACATCGGAACATCCTATAGCTCCGTTGTGATTTGGATGGTGGCATGCCACCTACCCCAACAAGGGTTGGATGCCATCTCCAACACATGACACCCGAGTGGTGCCTCCTCTTTCCTCCACCTGTCGTTGGTCACCAATGCGGCCGCACCAGTAGTGTCACTCCGGTGGAACCTTCTGTGGGAAACTGGGTCTACTCTAGTGGTCTGGTCTCAGATATTTCTATGCCCTCAAGACTCTGGTGTCCCTACCTTTACTACCACAACCTTGAGGGATCTAGTTTGTTGATTCCATTATTCATCAGGAAGAACAAAAATTCCCATAGTGGAGGGATCTGGGCCTTGATCGTGTTGGCCTAATTCATCTATGTTGTAATTTAGAAACATATATCAATGGGGATTTCATAATTCTAACATGGAGTTCAAATCCCATAAAACACTACTGTATCATTTCACAACTCACAAGAACAACTAAACTACAGGTCCACATGTTTGTGGGTTGATCAGCATCCATCGTTTTATAATAATAATGGGAAGAATCAATCACAGAGAAATCACATAACCCAAACCTAGTTTGGTGATATTTTTTTAATGAGGGTCGAATCTTCGAGTCATCATCTATCCTCAATATGGTAGTGTTCATCTTTGTTTTTCATCTCTTGAATATGTCGCACTGATGTTCATCGATCCTTGAATTGATAGTGTTCATCAATGGAAGTCATCGTCATTGGATAAATAGAGAGAGATATATATATATTCATCATTCATCATAGGATTTGCCATTGTTTTTTTCAACTCTAGATACCTATTTAATTAAAGGAGGGAGAGGCATTGTGCATTGCCATGCTGTTTCCTTAGTGGGGATCATTAATGATTCAGTGTCACCTCAAAACTGCACCATAGCACTAGTTGGTCACTTCATCATAGTGGGAATTGTTTGAATAAAATAAAAATTGAATTTATTTTTAGTTTATTTTATTTTTTTCACTAAAAGTCCAAAATTTATCTTTTAGGTCGACGCTCTCCACCAAATTTTAGGCCTTTTATAGACAAATCCTTGATTTTTAAATTCAATTTTTCCCTTAGATATTCAATTCATGTACTAATTTAAAATATATAAAACATTTCTCCCACCATTACTTAACATACATTATTAATAATTCTAAAATATGATCTGGCGTCCCTAGGCCTCGAAATCATGTTCCATCATAGATCCTGGTCTTGAAATAATTCCATTAAAATGAAAAAAAATTACTTGGAATTTTATAGGGTATTAAATAAAATCCTTCTTCACACATGATGCAAAATAATAATACAAAACAAGTTAATTATGAGAAAAATTTCTAATGTAACAATGTGTTTATCATTAATGTTTTGTATAATAATTCACCTTCACTATAAATAAATAAAGGAATTTTATAACCATTTAATTAGTTGTATGTTAACTAATGTCATATAACTTAAATTATGGATATCCATGCTCATCATACCTGTTTATCCGAACATGAATATAAGTGAACCGATCATTAAAAACAAGGAAGAAAAGGATCCCAAATAATGAAATTGATCCTCTTAACTAATAAAAAAAGACATGGATGAAATTAATAAGGTTTTAATATATAAATAACATGTTATTTATTATGTATAATAAAAAATACATATATTTTGGTAATTATAGAGGTAGTGGTATGTATAGAGTACATTTGGTATCATGCTGACATTCCGTATGGAAACTCTACCCGAACCTCCAATATTCCATCAGGTTTTTCTTACTCTCATATTACCAAAATAAAATCCTATATTCTATTTATATACATATTCTAATTACATTTTATATGTATAAACACATGTATCATGATCCATTATTCATTCTCTTTTGGGGATATACATGCTTTTTTAAGTGTTCCCTCCTCAATACTTCCATATAAGCAAGCATGTTTTAAGGGAACATCATGAATTTGAACACAATATCAAGTGCACTATAACATATGTTTTAGTTAAAAAAAATTTAAAAAAAAAATTATGATGAAAACCTTCTTGGATAACATTTGGTTTTATATAAAAGATTAATCCCTTTTCTATTTTAAATGCTTGTGAGTATTTTCCTTAAAACCGCACTAAAATGTTTTAATGCTAAAATTTCATAAATAATCTTCTTCATGTTGTAATTTTTTTCAAATCTCTTTACATGATATATATTTTTTTAACCCTATTAATTTCCATGTATGTTTTAATTTTTTTCTTTCATGGACACTTGTATGATACACCCATTCATTATGCTTTATGACATGATTATGATACCCATTTCCTTCCATGGGTACCCTTATGTTTATGTATGATTGATTATGCATGATTCTTAATGTAGAATACATATTCCTGAACATTTTAAGATAGTTGTTTTAGATATACCACCAATGCATTGGGTATATTTTAGTCTCATGAGATGTTATGTGAAACGTTCTTCGTAGTTAGCCTTAACTTGTGCTACCATGTGCAATAGTCTTGCTGGTTAACCGTAACTTTTTCTCCTCTATGTGAAACGAGCCTTAACACCTACTAAATTTATAATTTCTATTACAATCACATTACTATGAATTCATGTTTCTTATGATAAAATGTTTATATGTTATGATTCTATATGTTCCATGGCTTTTTATATCATTATGTTTTTCCTTAAGACCCATATTTTAAAGATTTATACATATGTTTATTCCTTTACTGGGAATTTTAGCTCATCCCATTATCTAGGTCATCCCCATGTTATCTTATGAATATGTATAAGAAAAATGAAATTCTAGGTCTCTTTATGAAGACTAAATAAATAAATGTTATATTTAGTTCCGTGTTTAATGTTTTAAGTACTTAGTCTCAAAGACACTAAACTTCATGATCCTTGGATTTCATTCTGATGTATAATAACACTTAAAAATGTAATATTTTCTATAAAATCCTCGGGTCTCTATAGTTGGTATCAGAAGATGCTCTAGATTTTTATAGATTCAGAATATAACACTTTAGTACGAACCTTAAGGATGTGACTACATATAATAAAAAATACCTATATTTTGGTATGTATAGATTAAGTGGATTATCAGTTAAATACATCCATTTGTAAATAAAAATAGGTATGGGTAGATCTGGAACATATGTATCTAGGGGTAAAACCCAAAAACAAATCATTGATCTAAACTAAAATGAGAACTAGTGCATGAAAATGGGCCTTGGTATACTCTTGTTTTGTCACTCCTTGGGAATATTCTATGGTAAATTCACGATCTTAGTAAAAACCATTATTATGGGAATTAATTAAAATCACATAAGAATATATGTTATGAAAAATATCAAGGAGAACCTTGATTGAAACCTAGGGAATCACAAGTTTAGATATATTTATCCTTTACAAGTTTATCCTCTTATGTTCAAATATTTCTTTTTATGTTCAATAGTTAAGTATCCATGCCCTCTAATTGTATGTTATTTTTCATTTTTAATGATAGGAAATAGAATAAAATGTGTCAACAATAAATTTTATAGGTAATGTAAACATTTCTCTAATGATATTTCAAATATGATGGAAATGGGTTCTCAAAACATCATGATTGTATATTCTCATCTGGATCAAGTTATGGATAATAACATGAATCATGTAGAAATCCCTCCTCTAATGAACGAGCAAGTTGTTTTAGAATCCATCAAGAGGAAAAGTCCTCCCATGATTATTGGGGACTATGATCCCCTCCCCAAGAAAAAGTGTATTAACTCCATTGAAAAGATATTCGATGTCTAATAGTGGTCAAAAGAAGAAAAAGTTGTGATGGTTGTCTATCATTTTTATGGGGAAGAAAATCAATGGTGGACTCTGATCAAGAAAATGATGCCCCAAGAGTAAACTGATTCCATGGACATGGATGAATTTAATAGAATTTTTTTCAATGAATATTTTCCCTAATATCTCCATCTCAAGATGGAATGAGATTTCCTTAGACTTAAGAAGGTGGAAGATGAGTCAATCAGGGTGAATGAAGCAAACATTAAAAGGCTAGAAAGGTACGCCTTTATAATTTTCATGAACATTAGAAGCAAACTGGATTGATTATTTAGAATATTGATGCCGATTCTACAAAAAGAGTTGGTGATTTGAGAATTCGACAACTATGAGTATATTTTCCATTGTTCCATTAAGGTTGAAATGGAGATTGGAGAATCAATGCTGTATTGTGGGCCCAAATATAAAAAGTGTAAAATGGAATCTAATGTAGGTGGTTCTATAAATAAATTACATGATGGAAATAAGCCCTGTCATCCCATGTGTAATAATTTTTTGAAAAGCATCTTGGGATCTGTTTAAAGGGATCCTGGAATTGTTTAAATGTGGAAAGTTGGGACATCTGGCAAAAAACTTCTCAAATGATATGAAAAATCCCACTAATGCGGATGAAGAATATATTGTTTAGATCAACACTCTTCCTGATGTGCAGTACTACTACTGCAAGGAGCATGGGCGTAATGATTACAATTTCACTAATTCGAGGGTTGTCATAGAAAATCAATAAAAAAATCCAATTAAAAAAAGAAAGGGCTTATGAAATCACTACAGCTGAGATGGAGCCAGAAAACAATTTGGTGATAGGTATTCTAGTCATTCATTCAATAATAGAGAAAATACTATTTTATTCTTGTTTTATGCATTCATTCATATCTTGCAGGTTTAGTATAACTACTCATCACCACCTCATAATTTGGAGGGTATGTTATCCGTAAGAATTGAAAATGGGATCATATTTATTCCATGGTTTATAACTCCTCCCCAGATAACATTTGTGAACTGAAACTCCCAAAAAATATCTTATTAATTCATTTAGTGAAGTTAGACATAATATGGGGAATGGATTGGCTATCTTTATACAAATCCAATATCAACTACCAGGAAAGAGAGATTAATCTTCACATCCCAAAGCATCCTCCATTTCTTTACAAGTTTAAGGAGGATGATTATATTCATTAGAATAATTGTATCAAGTGTGAATATTAATTTCTTATGAGAAAGCATTTTAATATCAAATAATTTATACAAAGGAGAGAATGATATTTGATTAAATTTCGATAATGAGTTATGACAGTGATGTATTCCCTAATGAGTTAATTTTCTTCTTCCAAATCAAGAGGTTGAGTTCTCAATTGAAATTATTATTGGATCCCTACCTATATCAAAATAATCATATTGAATGGACACCTTAGAGCTGGAATAGATGAAGAAGTAGTTATAAGAGAATCTAGATAAGGGTTTTATATGCCTGAGTGCTACGCCATGGGGTGTCTCATTCCTCTTCATCAAGAATAAGGATGGATCAATGTGCCTCTGTATCGATTATCATGATCTCAATAAAATAACAATAAGGAAAAAGTATCCACTACCATGGATAGATGACCTGTTAGATCATATTCATAGAGATATTTAATTCTATATGGCTGGCCATCAATCAGTATATCACAATTTACAGATGAGGAATGAAGATCTTCTCATAACATCCTTTAAAATGTGGTATAGACACTATTAGTTCATAGTGAGGCCCTTCGAACTCAGTAATGATCCATCAATTTTCTTTGATTAAATGAATAGAGTCATTAGAGATTACCTCAATAAATATTTGGTAGTCTTTATTGATGATATTTTGGTGTAATCTAAGAGAAATGAGTAACATTAGGAGAATTTGAATATTGAGCTAAAGACATTGTGATGGGAGAAAGTTTATGCAAAGTATTGTTAATTTTAGTTCAGGATCAGGGAAGTATCATTCTTGGGGAATTTTATCACCAAAAAAGGGATATATGTGGAAACATCCAAGATGAACGCAGTCAAAGAGTGTGCTAGTAAAATAACTATAATAGAGATCCGCAACATTCTGGGTCTAGCTGGGTATTATCGGTGATTTGTGAAGAACTTCTCATAACTATCAAACCTAATGAAAATACTGACACATAAGTGAGTGAGGTTTGTCTCAACTCAAAAATGTGAAGACTACTCTAATGATGTGAAAAAGGAGGCTTATCATTGCACCAATACTCACACTCCCAAAAGTTAGAGAACTATTTGTGGTGTATAGTCGTGCTTCAAATAATGTATTAGCCTATGTGATGATGAAAATGATAGATTTATAGCATTTCCCTAAAGGTAGCCGAAAATCCATAATAAAAACTATCCTATGCAAGATCTGGAGTTTGCGGTTGTTATCTTTTCCTTAAAAATCTGGCAACATAATCTCTATATGGAGAAGTGTGAGATATATTCTAATTACAAGAGTCTCAAATATATATTCATAGAAAATGAGATTAATATATTCCATTGAAGATGGATAGAGCTCATCAAGGATTACAATTGCTCAATACACTACGATTCCTGTAATGAAAACATGTTGGAAAATCCTCTAAGTAGAAAGGATTATGCATCTTTATCAATGATGTGATTGAAAAGGATCCAATATTCAATGATTTTCATAATATAAACATTGGAATCCTTAAGGTGGAACATCATAAATCATTTATCAAGTGATTTCTCAACATCGGTCAACGATAAAATAAAGCATGCTAAAAACATGTGGAAATTTAGAAAAGGGTCGAAGCCAGTAGAAATGGGAAATCCTATGTGTTTATGATTGATGAGGAAAGAGTTGTAAGAGTTGGGTTAAGATTATGTGTACCATTTGATACAAGGATAATGTAGGGTCTTTTTAATGATTCACATAGCTCAACCTTTTCTATTCACCTAGGGTGCACAAAGATGTATCGAGATCTATGAGATAACATTTGGTGGGACAATATAAAGAATGATATTCCTTAGTATACATCAAAGTTGTCAATATGTCAACAAGTGAAGGCTGAATGACAGAAGTATAAGGGGATGATGCAACCACTACCCAAACCAACATGGATGTTGGAGAACATCACCATGGAAATTGTCACTAGACATCTACGGGTATCTAGAGAAAACAATACTATATGGGTCATTTTGGATCACCTTACAAAGACAGCTCAAATTATCACAATTTGAGATGACTTTTAATTGGATCAACTTTCATGGATATATATTGAATAATTAGTTAGGATTCTTGGATTACTGTTATATATTATATCTGATAGAGATCTGAGATTCACCTCAATGTTCTATAAAAGTCTCCAACATGCTCTAACCACTGAACTGAACATCAATATGGCCTATATTACTCAAATTAATGGCCAATATAAGATAAAAATTCATGCATTAGAAAATATGATGATAGAATGTTCTATGGACATCAAAGGCGGTTGGGACCAATATCATCCACTAGTTGAATTCTATTACAACAACAGTTTCCACTCGAGAATCAGAATGGCACCATACGAAACCCTTTATGGGAAAAGGTGTAGAAAAGTGGCATGTTGGGATGAAGATAGTGAGCCTAAGATGCTAGGACCTGAAATGGAGGTGGAAATGGTGGAGAAGATGAAAACCATTTAGTAGTACATCAAGGTATTTCAAAGTCAACATAATTTTTATGAAGAACATCATCGATGAGGCCTTGAGTTCAAAGTTGTATATTTGGTATTTCTACACATATCTCAATAGAATAAGTTCATGAGGATTTAGAAGAAAGGAAAGGTAAGGAACAGGTACCTCGGCCCCTTCGAGATTCTTGATCGTGTTAGAGTTGTGTCCTATCGCATAGCACTTCCACCAACCATGTAGAAAGTACAATATGTCTTCCATGTATCCCTCTTAAATAAGTACATACCCGACCCTTCACATGTATTCTCTTCAGGTATGATACCGACGGAGAATTATCTTTCTTAGGACTATCAGCCAGTGAAGATCTTGGAATGTGATGATAATGTTCTACATAACAACACTACTGACCTGGTCAAAATATTGTGGGGAAATCATAAGTACGAAGATGTAATAAGTGATCTAAAGGAGGCAATAAAGGAAAAGTATTTTCACTTACTTACATATTATAATATAAAATGAAATTTTGAGGGTGTAATTTCATAAGGGGAAAGAATGTAACAACCCAATATTTTATAAATTGAAAATACATTTTTATAATTATGTCATGAAATCTTATAAAATCACAACACAATGAACTACTAAAAACTCTGTGACCTTTAAACATAATATTGTAACTTCTGTGGTTTGAATTTTGAAAATCGGCATCCACGATTGTGATCAGTAAGCTGTTTGGAGTATGATGGAACAAAAATATTTTTTTTGTGAAAAGTATCCTATCCTTATGAATTGTATTATACCCTTAATAATAGTAATATGACCCTTATGAATATTAAATCATAAAAAATAACAGTAACCTAAGCCTTGAATGTATAAATAAAATTTAGGGATCATATATGTGATAATATGACAATAGTAAATGTGTTGGTATTTTTGTAAGTACTAAATAATTAATTATAATCAATTAATTAATTTGAAATAATTTTTTTCCCCTAAAAATGTATTCATAAATTAACAAAATTATTTCATTTAATTTTTATATAATTTTATAATACCTTGTTTAATTTTTGAAGGCATTATAAAATCAATTATGATTTTAAAATCTGTATTTTTCAAGTAAATTATCATTTTAATTATAAATTAAATTAATCATATTTACAATTTTATTTAAAAATGGAGTTAATTTTCTGATTGAACACCTAAAAAATGGTTAGGGTGATTTTTTGTGATTTTTAGGAAATACATGAATTTTTTATGAATAGTGACATACCATAATTTACAAAATAAACTTAATATATTAATTACTAAGTTTTGGGTGATGTTCTACTGATGTAACCACCTATGGTTGGAACTCACATGCACTTATTACATTTTTATCGTGTAATCATCACAATTTATTTTCCTATGGAGAAATAATAAACTAATGATTAAAATAATAAGAAAACTATCCTCCCGTCCACAATAAAAATCACCCATACTCCCCTCTTCGCTTCACTCCTCTAAATTCTTGTTCCTTCCGTAAATTCTATGAAAATTTGTCCCCTAGATTCTTCCCCATGTCTAATAGCCCTTGTTCTCCACAAAATACCAAATCCAATTCCATTAAGAATGTTTCAAGGAATATTAAATCAATAGGTAAATTTATATTTATATTTTCTTTCATTTTCTTTTCATATTCTTTTGTTCTCTTTTCATCTCTAACCTCTCCTCATCAAAATGGTGTGAAAACTTCAGTACAAAAAATATAATGGAATGTTATTCTTCTAATGGAATAATTCATTGTCATATCTTATTTTTCCTTTATTTATATGAAATAAATGAACACACAGTCTGATATGTTTTAATTTATCACATTCAGGGACGACGGGTTATCAATTTCTATTACCATATTAAAATAATGTCATGACTCCATATTTAGGGTTGAACCAGAATATTAAATTTCTATTTTTATCTTATGTGATTTTTTTATCCTTTTACATAGGTTATGTAAAATAATAAATCAAAACATTTTAATTATGAGAAATATTTAAAAATTTATCCAAGCATTTTTCATTAATGGTTTATATAATGATTCACCTTCAATCTAAACAAAAAAAATTATAATCGTTTAATTTTATAGATGTTCACTAATATCATTCTTCTTTGATTTTATACAACCTTTCTCACCATACATATTTATCCGAACATAAATATAAGTGAACTAATCCTTAAAACCAAGGAAGCAAATGCTCCTAAACAATGAAATTGAACCACGTAACTCATCAAAAAGGGAAATGTATGAACTTAATAAGGTTATAATAAATAAATATTATGTATTGTAGGTTCATTAATTATTAATTAATGAACCTAATTTTATTATTAATTTCACTAAGATCAAGTGAAGAACACCATTGTGCTTATGGTATGGGATCCTCTCTTTCCCACATGTATTCAAGAATCTCCTCTATGTTATGCCATTTTTTCTGTAGTTCTTAATGATGAAGTATGAGTTCTTAACTCTAACATAATACTATCATGATTTATAAAATAATATAAACCAATTTCTCCCTCATTAACCCTTTTTAAGTATACTCGGTGCCATGCTGTTATTCAGTAAGGGAAATCTACCTGAACATCCAATATTCCTTCTAGTTTTTCTTTCACTCATTTTACCCAATTGAAATATTATATAATATATATGTAAAACTATTAATTTTTATTTATATTTCCAAACTCATGTATCAAGATCCATTATCTATTGTATTTTGTGTATATATATTCTTTTATATGATTCCCTTCCCAATACTTCTCTATAAGAAAATCTATTTTAATGGAACTTCCGAAAATCATAACCAATTTTCAGTGCACTCTACCATATGATTTAACGGGCAATTGGTTTTCAAAAAAATAAGTATTTTTATTATTCAAATTTTTTTGGATCACATATAGTTTTAAATAAATAATTATTCTCTTTTATATTAAAAATTATCATTAGTATTTTGCTTAAAACCGCACTAAAATGTTTTAATGCTATAATTTCATAAATAATATACTTTTCATGTTGTCAAATTTTTTTGACATTATTCATCATGATATATGATTATTTTACATTATTAATGTCCATTATTTTTTAATTCCATTCTTTCATTGACACTTTTATAATACACCCATTCATTATACTTTATGACATGATTATGAGACCCATTTCATTCCATGTGTACCCTTATGATTATGTATGATTTATTATGTATGATTATTAATATGGAATAAATCTTCATGAAAATTTTATGATTGGTGCACCCAAATATATCTCTAATGCATTGGATAATATTTAGTCTCAATAGATGTTATTTGCAATGGTCTTGGTGGCCAACCCTGACTCGTGCTACCATGTGCAATGGTCTTCATGGTTAACCTTGACCTGTGATCCTCTATGTGCTAAAAGACTTGAATGATGATAAATTCATGATTTATGTTTCTGAATCATTGCTAATAATTCATGTTTTTATGATCTCTTGTTTAGACCTTGTTATTACATATATTCCATTCTTTTTTATATCATTATGATATACCTTCTAGCCCATGTGGTATATCCCTATTCTTTTGTCTATTCCCTTATTGGGCTTTTTAGCTCATCCCTTTTTCCATGTTATCCCCAAGGTAACCTATGAATATTTATAAGAAAAATTGAATTTTGTGACTCTTTATAAATAATAAATAATGAAATTTTTTATTTAGTTCCATGTTTTATGTTTTATATACCTAGTCTTCAAATACACTAGACTTCACGATCCTTGGTATGTATTCTGATGTATAATTATGATTCAAATCATATAATGTTATGTGTAAAATGATAAGGTTTCTATATTAATAAGAAAATTTATCCCCGAAAACAGAATCTAAATGTAAAGATATCCATGTTTCCTCAATATAAATCAGAAAAAATGTTCAGATATGGAACCATAAAGACTGGAGAAAGTGATGCAACTTAGTTCAGAATATCCTATCAACCATTATATTCCGATTAATGAATCAAGTATGATCCACCACATTCACTTAATCTACATTATTTTATTTATTCATATAAAACATGGAATTTAATGTCAATCAAGTTCTCTTTGGGGGACCTGAGAAGTAGTGAGTGCTATCAATTATTGATAGAAATGATGAAGAAGTTACCATACTTGAATGATTCCTCAATTGATATTCAAATACTAATGTGATGAAGGATTATATCTGATGAATTTGATGCCAATATCTCTAGAATATAGAATATTATATCTTGGTTGAAAAAAAATTCATGGTATTCCGAAGTGGAATTATTCTAGAATGTCATACTTGATAAAGTTTTGAAAGTTTCCCAATCTAGATTGTAACAATTTGAAGAACTATTATGGTGTATTCTCCATACTATAATTACATGAAATTAATTTTTCATGAGATTCTCCATTATAAAGATGATTATAATTTTTACCTTGAGGGAGATAGATGAATAATCACTTAGAGTTATTATTTAAATTTGTATCAAACATGATTATTCTGGAAGTTGCATCAAAACCATGTCATTGTCAAATGTTTATCTTTTAATCTTGCTTCCTTGGATATTAAAAATAAAAAACGTTTTAAAAAGGGGTATAAATTGAATTATATAGTGAAATATTATGAATGAAATATCCTTAAGGTCACCAATCCTGTTTATTGCACTTTATGTTTTTTATCCAGATTTTAAAGTGAGTGGAAGAGTTTCTGGTAGATTACTATTGAATAGATTCTACTAACATTTTTTATACCATACTTGAATGAAAGCAAACAATACTTGTGGGAAAGTATATGTGTTCTCATATATGAAGGTATCCTGATCAATTCGTAATGGAAATATTTTTTTAAATCAAATCCTCTTATTTTCTACACTGACCACTTATCAAGTAGACTTAGAGTAAAATTATGGATATCACAATTCTTAAGTATGGACTGATACCATTCTCTCCATAAAAATTATATTACTTGTCAATAAGGGGAGAGAAAGTGAAATCAATGATTTAATCTTAATGGGGGAGAGAATAAATGAAAATGGGTTACATAAGATAACATGTCAACATATTGACACATTCATTTGGAAAGAACATTAAAGGTATTTCAAACCTGATACAAAGGGGGGGATTAAAGATCCCACATTGTGTATGGATTGTATTTATTGTCAACTGACTATTTTTTTCAATAGTCATTAATGAGATATGATTGTCTTATTGTGGTAAATATGATGATGTGGTTACAAAGTTAATGGAGGTTGAATAATGTCCTCATGTCTTGATAAATAATGAAATAAATTTTCATGACTTTGTTTTTTAGGGTGATTTAAGGATAATTTTAATGGATTTGTTAGATACAATTGGATGACATGGTTGAATAATTCTCCTTGGAAAATATTATGATGATTTGTTGATTTTTATTTCACAATTTTCATAAGTTGTTTAGAGTTATTTTGATGAAATACTTATGATGGAAAGGGGGAGTAAAGTTGTTGCTATCCATATTTAGTTTTGATTAGAAAGAAATATGTTGCTGGAAGATAGGGAAGATTCAATAGTTTCATTAGAAAATATGATTGTACAAAAGGTAATAGATCAAATAATATATATCATGAAAGATGAGTTTCATGATTAATGTTTTCGATTTTTTAATACTCCAGATGATATAGTAGCAACATGATTGTTCTTGCTGAAGCACAATTTTAATGATGCATCATTTCTCTATGTTTTCCATATTTTTGGGCCTCAAATTCAAGAGTTTGGTTAATGGAAAAAAGAAGGAGTATTTTCAAAGGAGTATGAGAAGAACAGTTCTTGGACCCTGAAAGATATTTTGTTGACCACATAAGAGGTATGAAAAGCAGTGAAGTAAAATCTTCAACGGAAGGATCTCAGATAGTATCACTATGCAGACTACAATGCGTGGTACCCAGATTGTGTATGAGAGATGGTTTGTTTGAGGACTCCAGTTTGTGGAGGGATTGAAGTTCACAGTTATTTTTTTTGTTTAAATAATGGACGTAGTTATCTATTCATGGATTGAATTATCTGACACGTAGTAAGAATGGGGGTATACAAACCGTGAAGGGAAAATCATTATGTGGGAGAAGCCTAGTACATGGTAATGGATCCGCATCGAATATTTGGGAAAAAAATAATAGTGAAATTTGGGGATCTATTTTCCTAAATAACAACCAAAAATTACATATTTAAGATAGATATAATTTTATAAGAAAATATAATCATTTGTGGAATAATTCGGCTATGCCTAGAAGAATTCTTAGGGAAGAAATTATATGAAAGATAAAGCGTTCTTCAGAGGAGTCGTGGCTCAAAAAAGTAAAGGATCTGTGGTGGAGAGTCATCCCACAAAGCTAGGGAGTACATGAAACGAATGAGGTTTATGGATCAATGATTTTTTCTATGATGTGAAAGTAGTCTTCGAAAGAGAAAACATTCTGTCAAAGAGGAAATAGTCTATAGAACAATAAAAAATCCACAAAAGGATAGGTAGTCTATAGAATCAAGGATAATCTGTGGAGGAAGAATCTATCCACCAAAGTAGGGAGTGTCTGTGGAGCATTGTGGTATATGGGGAATCAATTTTCCCTATAGCAGAGTAAGTTCATAAATGAGAAGGATATTCAGAAAAAAATCATGTCATATGGTGCAAGTTAGTTTGTTGGGACAGTTCATAGTGATAGTTCAGGATAAAAGCTCACAAGAATAGTTTGTAAGGATAGTTCAAGATGGAGAAATGTTGCATACATGTGATAGGTATTTACACACTTGTTGAGTTTTTTAGAGAATAAAGGTAGGAAAATACATTGTTTTACTATTCCATATAATTTTTTTTGAATAAGAAGAAAGAAAATGAATAATTAATATTTAGTTATCCAAGGAATACTTATTGGATGATGCTATGTTGATTTGATCTTCATTGAATTCGTAATAACAATGAAATTTTTTGATTCCATGATGAAGAAGAATAAGGCTTATTAGTGAATTTGGTTTTTCACAAAAAAAGTGAGGAGGAGAGAAGAATATTTTGTCAACAAATTGATATCAATTCAATATAATTTGGGTCAGAAATAATTCTGTATATTATTCCATAACATGTTCATATTACCTTGATTGATTAGAAGAAAATGATAGTGTGGATTTAATATTTTTAATGGGAATAAATAATTTGAGTTTCTTGTATGTTTTTGTGCAATTAACAAAGTAAAGAAGAAGGTTGAGGAAGAACAAAGAGAAACTATGACATGAGACAAGACTCAACTAGTGGAGGTATTTCTTGGGGTCACAAACCCTTATCAACAATGAGAATACAGTCTTGGGAGGAAGTATAAAGATACAACCAGGATCTGTAAAAAATGAACTATTAGATTGTTTTCAAATTGATTTATTAGTGTAAGTGTATATCATATTCATTATTACCACACAAAAGGATTGAATTATAGTGATTTTGTGGTCAGGATTATTTTTTACCATACTAATGATGCACCTACTCTTTTTGAGTAGTGATAATTGTAAAAATACCAAGTTTTATCTTTACAACTTTAATATAATTTCTTGTTGCAGGGGAAATAGAATAAAAGAATCAATATACTAATAAGTCTAATAGGTACAAGATAAAAAGTTGAAGTGGTATTTAAATGTTCTCTACACTAATTCACCCCCTTGTTTTAGGCATATCCAAAACTATTCCTCTCATTGTTTTTAAATCCAAATGTTTCAATATCATAATTGGTATATCCTTGAAAACTACATTTAGTTTTACTCTATAGTGAATTATTATTCCATTACTGGGTATTGTATTTATCCATTTATTTTATTCATGAATTATTGTATTTTATATAAAAATTACTAAACTATTAGTTGTGAATAAAATACCCTAAAAACTATGATTAAAAAATGTTAAACTTTAATTAAACACAAATTTATAATTATATAAGGACCATTTACTTAGAAATAAAAATTATGTGTCTCTCCCCACTTGGGTCAGTATCATCCTTTCTCAACTACATAGTGATCAAAAATTGACTTCTAGTTAAGTGTATCTTGATATCATAAGTTTTGTTATTTGGATTAGAATATGTAATTGACATATTTTACATAATACCCAAGGATTATCTATGAAATAATACATATATTGGTGAATGTACCTAATGTAGAAGCATGAGCATTTCTATTCTTCAATTCATTACAGTTTCACTATTAGTAACATATCATTCCATTAGGGAAGAAAATAGCCTCACATTAAATAATATTTATTTTTATCATTGGTATCTTAGAATAATGTTGAAAATTTTCCTTTGGCGGTGTAAAATCATTTAGCTTTTTTTGTTTATCCTTTATATAGTTCCTCTTAAGAATTTAATATTGTACGTTCTTTAAATTCTTATCTTATTGTTGATCCTATTCCAAATGATATCAATGTTTTTTCTATAAATTATTCATTTGATAAAATTTAATTTATTTTGAGAAACTAAAATATAAGGATAATATAATGGTAGTAATTGAATGTTCTTTATTTGACATAAACCCAGTTTCTTCAATTTGTTTGATGTTCTCTATCATCATGAGTATATGAGTACCAACTTAAGTTATATTTTTTAAAACTATAAATGATTAATGTGATTATAATCTCATTAATTTCTCACTTCAAATTCTCTTTATATATTTCTTAATGATGAGACATCAAGGAATTTCGATGCATGTACGCAAGATTCATTTTGAATTCATTACACCTAGATTTTTTAATTATGATATAAACATGAAATTTCTTATTCGTGAGTCCCCTATAATAATATTTATCATCCTCATTATCTTAATGAAGAGGATGAACTAGTAGTGGGGACTCAGGAACATATAATTTACTTTAAAATTGTATTATTATGCATGTCTTCTTGTAACTCTCTTAGAAATTTGTATTAGTTAGGACATGTTCATTGTAAAATATTAATCACAATATATATTTTTTATTAAATTTCAATTTAATATGAATATAACCATAAGATGATTAAGGAATTTATCTTGAATACTATTTATTAAAAATTATATATTTATTATTTTAAATGTTTCCTAAAATTTTATTGTATCCTAGTACCCCTCAACTACTATATTCAAGATACCCATTCGATTTACTATTCTAGTGGTAATGATCCCTCAAACCTCTCATCAATGTCTATGATATATACACACAACTTCTCATAGAGTTTCATGGTAGTATTATATCTGGAAAACTGAAATTAACTCATGGATCCTTAGTCTACTGAGTGGATTCTCATATATTTCAATGGACAACATTGCACTGCTCAATTCATGTCTCAAATGATTCAACAAGAAAGATATGGTTATTATTTTACTACCACCATTAGTTAATTTGACACCTCACATTTATAACAATACCTTGGTGGTAGGATGAAACCTCAACTAATGTTGAAAAGTACCTCATAGAATCATTTTTGTTCAAATTTAGGTGAAATATGTCTTTGTGACATAATAATTATTTCAGGGGTTTTATTTATTACTCTTAGAATTTAATCCATTTCTCTTAACACTTGATTTGTTCTATGTTTCCATGCTCTCATATTTACAATGTGATAAATTGAAAAAAAAATTAAACTCAAATGTTGATTTAATCAATCCATTTTTGGTTACTATTATATG
Source organism: Viscum album (assembly GCA_963277665.1). NCBI lineage: Eukaryota > Viridiplantae > Streptophyta > Magnoliopsida > Santalales > Viscaceae > Viscum > Viscum album. The sequence continues at coordinate 1,808,455,776 of OY728123.1, read as the reverse complement.
TGATCATGTAAAAATACACATTAAAAAAATAATAACCACCCATGAAAAAAAATAAAACAAATGATTTTTCAGTATAATTTATTACAAGATGATCTGTCACATGTAAATTGATCAACCATGACCCTAGGGGTAATCCTCATAGATTTATTTGACTCATGTTGTAGTAGACACACCATTTAAATGCATTTACATCTTGTATAGATCTTCGAAAGTCATTTTTTATGTCCATAACATTGATAGTATTTATCATAATAAATAAATACTAAAAAATGGGTGATAGAATCTCTTTTATTTGTAATGAACATAAACAACTTGTATTGTAGACACACAAGACCTTGTAGATATAATGAATAAGGTATATGATTCACATTCCACCTATATAAAAAATTAATTACTAGAAAAATAAATGATATTAACTAATTAAATATTAAAATTCTAGAGATACATTGTCCACCCACCACTGATAATCATTCGACACACATATTAAATTCGTCATAGTAATTTAATTTGTGATTAATTTTTGTGGATAACTATTAAAATAAATTAAAATAATTCTTTATAATTTAAGGAAAATTAATATCTTACATTAGATGAAGATAATCAGATTCCCTTGCACCATAATAAAATGATTATATAGTTGTTTCCCCAAACCAACAATTGATTATGTAATTATAATAACATAAATCATTATTCCTTATGTGAAGAGCATAATATTAGCCCTCAATATATAGGATGAACCATCATTCATTATGTGATGAACAAATAATGACCCATCCTTAATTATGTGATAATATAGGGGTGGTGAAGGGGAAAATAAAGAAATGAAACTTTTCAACCAATGATTTATTGAGAAATTGGTAAATTAAAAGACATTGGAGAATAATAAAATATAGAAATATGATTTTGGAAGACTTATGATAAATAAAATTAGTCATAACTATTCATCTTATTCAACCTATCATCTCCTGTAATGGATCTATATTCATTGTTTCCATAGAAAGAACACTAAAAATCACCATTAAACCCTCTAATACCACTAAATGTGTGTAAATATATAAATGAAAACATAGATGCAGATCACCAGAGCTAATCATAACAACCAAAAATACAATAGAAAATCATATCTTATTTCATAATATTGAAATAATATAACAACCATTCAAACACTTTATTTATAATTATAAAACATATAAAGAATTGAAGACGAACATAAATAAATAAAATTTCATAAATTTGGGATAGTAAGTGCCTTCTAAGCCTCTATTGTGAAACATGTAAATCACTCTAACCTCTATGTGGCTATGCGGCGTGTTGGCCTTTCTTAAGAAAGTGTAGAGTAAATGATGAAAATCCTAGATTTGTTTGGAAAACTATAACCTATAATATATACCCATATAGTAATTGTAGATGAAATTATATATATTAGTAAAAATATATTACAGCTACAGATGACATTTTGTAATGGAAAAATGGCCATTGATGTAGTCTCTTGAAGCATCTTCATTTCCATGAATCTATTGTTCCCATTCAGAGAACAAAATAAATGAGATCATCAATAAACTCAAACATATCTTAAATTCACTGACTTAGAGTACCTTTAGCCACTGATAAAGGAAGAGGGAGAATTATTGGAACATGCCAATATGGCCTCGTCTCAAATATTTGTAGGGATATTGGGAATTGAAAAGGCTCAAAATTTATATGTCGTAAATTCCCATTCTGTTGAGGAGATGATCATATGATCATGGATCATTGATCTTTGGCATTTCCTTAATATTTTGTTCATAGATTTTGTGGACTATATAGATGAAAGAAAAAATAATTTTCTTTTAATAATATTTATTCTTATATATATATGTGTGTGTGTGTGTGTGTGTTCTTGTTTTTTCATAGATAATGCTGGGAAAAACATACTTTTTATTAAGCATATCTCATTATTATTTTTGAATATTTATGAATATTGAATGATATGATTTTTTTATTTTTAAAAATAAATATTATATTTTTCTTAATATTTTTATGCAATAAATTGTTTCATGTTTATATCATTATTAAATTAATTTTTGTTTTATTTTTCATAGAATATATTTTTGCATATTATGGATTAATTTTGGTTACCATTACATGAGGGAAGGTTAGCCTTAGGTGGGGAATGATTTAACTTTACATGTCTATATTTTTCTATAGTTGATCCTTACGTAAGTGTAATTTTACCCTTATGCAAGCCTTTGAATATAAGAGTTACCTTTACATATGGGTTTCAGTACTCTTACAAAAGTATTGGGGTACGCTTACTTGGATAGGGTCATATTTTAACTACCCTTACATATGTTCGAGCTTACCATTTTGTGGAAGTGGAGTAGTGCTAGTTAAAATCACATGGGATCGATCTATCTATATGTGATATTGGTATTATCCTTATGAGGTAAGAGTGCTTCACGGGTTAATTTTGTGTAAGTTCATTGGTACCCTTACGTGGCCAACATATCTGTCAAGGTTTTTCGTCTTGGGTGCCAACCCATACATAATGATCAACTAAGGTTAAGCATCATCGGTTTACCCCAACTGAATCCCCTTGTCTAGAATTCTAGGTTACCCTTAATCCATGATGAAAAACCATAAGTATTGAGGAAGGGACACTTATTCAGCATTCTTCGGTGACCTCTATGTGGAGAACTGTGTTGAAGACCCTAACACAGTTCTTGTAATTCATGGTTTTGTTGAAACATTTTCTTCCAAAATATATGTGGATAACCTCGTCACCTGAGGTTGATAATGATTTGTTTGAGGGTTTTACCACTTTATGTTTTAAATGTATGAGATCCATGCTTCTGCTTATTTAGTAATGACACATATCAAAAATCTCATAAGGTAAACCTGGGAGAAATTCATAGAAGCAAATGAGATGATCTTAAGAGAGAGAGAGTTGGTGTTTGTGAGGGAAAATGCCAAATGTGATCTACTACAAATGTCAAGATAAACAATGATCACTATTACAAAACCAGCATTTAACAGCACTAGTATTTATTATCACTAGAAAAAATGTTTTTATAAATGGCATCTTTATCAATGTTGTATAAATCACTGATAAATTTAACACTTTATCAGCGCTTTTTTGGGCTCATAAAGGGGACCCTTTATGAGTGCTTTATTTTTAGCGCTCATAAAGGGGACCCTTTATGAGTGCTTTATTTTTAGCGATCATAAAGGGTATCCTTTATGCTCAATATATTTTAATCCCTCATAAAATAGTCCTTTATTAGTGATTTTTTAGTGCTTTTAAAAGTTTGAATAAATAAATAAATAATAATTAATTATAAAATAAAAATGAGTTTATAAAAAATATGAAAATATTTATTAATTAAATAATTATTTATAAAAATGAAAAAATTCATTATGCGATATATAAATTATAAATACTAATAGATAGTATGTATTAAATATATAGATATGCAAAATTAAAATTACAAAAATTAAAACTAAAAAAAGTAAATTGAGAAAAATATTACACTTTTTATTAATTAGGTGATTATTGATGATGTTAATAAATAGTATATATCAAATATATAGATATATATTAATTTTTATAAATATTATTTTTATATTCAAAAATATATATTTTCTTTAAATTAAATATTCATATATTTATTGAATAACGGTTTATGATTAAAAATTATTTTTAATTGAAAATAATGACTAATTGTATAGAGTAATGGACATATCATTGAATGTAATTTGATTTTTCCAATTAATATAGATCAAATATGTGTTATATTAATTTCATATATACTTAAATAATTTATTTTTATTTACAATTCACACACACAAAACTTATCCAGTTTTTCAATAATATTAAAGTGTACTTATTTTTAATTTATTCAATTTCACTCATTGTTATCATTCATTCACTTGAAATTATATATACATTAATTATATAAAAAAATATTTGTAAAAAAATATTTATAAATAAATATATTTAAAATTATATGTACTATATTTTTATAATTATATATTTATAGTTATATATAAATAAATATTTTTTAAATGTTTTATATAATTATATATATTTCAATAATTATTAATTTTAAAATAAATTTACATAAATAGTGAATAAATTTACTATATTTTTATTTATATATGATTATTATATAAATATATATAATTATACAAATATATATAATTATATAAATAATATAATGATACAAATAGTATTTTTAAAAAATATTTCAAAAATTACAAATAAATAATTGTATATTTAAATAATTATAAAATTATAAAAAATATATTTAAATAAAAAATATATTTAATATATTTATATTTATATATATTGCTAAAGTATATTTATTCCAAAAATATTTTCTTTATAATTATAATTATAAATCCTTTATCAGTGCGGATAAAAGAAATCCTTATGAGTATTTTTTTAGCATTGATAAATCTCCATATTTTTTACTGCTGATAAAAACCTATCATTATCACCAATAAAAAAGTACTGATAAATTTTCCTTTTTTATCAGCGCTTAAATAATATACACTAATAAAAAGACTCTTTGTCATACCATTTTTAAAAGAATTAATAAATGTGTCATGATATAATTACAAAACCAAACCAGTTTAGAGCCCTTCATGATATCAGATGATTTTCAAAGAAGAACCCCATTACTAGTGATCCTCCTCGATGAATCAAAGCTCTAATAACACAAAACCACTCAAATCACACAAACCCAGTCCCTCAATTTGCTTTTACATCATCATGTATCCAGTGTTAGGTTTCTATTAGGGTTTCTGAAGAAAACATTGGGATTTGTATCCAACGGTCACAGATTTTCTTCTACCTAGTGAGGTAGACCTACCTATTTCTTTAGAAGATTGGTTTTTCATGTTATATTTTATGTTTCGAGATCAGATCCTAAGGTTTTTGGTTTTCTTTTGTAGGTTCCAATTTTATTTATGTATTTGTGTTATGGTTTTTTATACTATTTTTCTTTTGTTTAAGATTCATTTTTTTCTTGATTACTGTTTTGGATATCATATTTGGTCTTTTTAAATTTTTATTTTGAATCTATTGTATTCAATGTCTACATCTATACACAATCTTTCTCTACAAGATTAATTTTTTCACTATTTTAAAATCTTAGTGAATCACCATCAGTCTAAAGATAATCCAATTAAATAAATATTTATGTTGTTGTATAAACAGTGGAGATTATGAGTATAAAAATCTTAAATGAATAAGAAATTTTATTTAGAAAACAAATTCTCAGTCTAATGAAGATCCGATGTAGCAATAAAAGCGAGACTTATGCAATTCATGTTGGGTAATTTATATATTTAAATTTTGATTTTATATTTTTTTGTAAGTGTTTTTCATTAAAAATTTATTTTCTCATAATTTTGTTGTTTTATTTTAAGAAAAACCTTAGTAACAGTGACAAAATATTATTTTATTTTCAATGGCTCTCTATTTTCAAAATTATTGTGGGGTTTTATTTATTTTTCTATGTTGTGATATTCTATTATAATGGATACATATATTACTCAGAATTTTTTTGTTTTATTTCTTTATGTCAACGTCCCTATGGACCTCCCTAAGAAATCAAGGATGGATCAATGGGTATTAGATGGCCTCCCTAGAATCCTTAGGATTCTACATCATTGTTCTAAAAAATTGTATGGTAGTTCAAAATTTCAATATATTAGAAATTATTTTTATGTGTTCATTATTTTAAGTATATATATATATATATATTAGGTACATATATTCATTTCTTTAATAGTAATATAATTTACACACAAATCATCAATAATATATTGTAAACTCATGTTACTTTCAAATTAATAAAATTTGGAAACTATGTAATCATTTTTTTGAAATAATTAATCATTCCAAATTTTAAATAATTATATTTCATAAAAAATTACCAAGAATAATAATTATTTATAATTAATATAATTTATAAATTTTTATTAACGCTATGATTTAGTTTCATTGGAATAAATAGTAATATAAATATATATATATTGTGTATTTAAAAAAATTTAAATATGATAAATAATATGCACATATATATAATTATATTCAAATAAAGTCACTAATATAATAATTATATATATAAAAATATATATATAATATTTAGTTAGATTCACTTAATTTATGTAACACCCCAAGCTTCTATAGTACACTTCTCTTTCAATAATACAATAGCGTGCATTGTACGCAAGTTTGAGATTCTAACACACCTCGACCAATCAAAGTAGCCGTTATAAATAGTAATACCTAATTTTTCAATTATATAAATTTTGTATTTCAAAATGGACTTCATTTTTGGATTCATAATATCGAAATTAGCCTAATTTAAATTTTTGGTATTTTTCTAAGAACATCAAATTTTGATGAATAGTGAAAAATACTTAAAACAATTTAATTAAAATAATTTATAGTAACAAATTATACAATTTAGTGGTTTTAGTGCATAATTAGAATATAATTTTACCATTTTATCCAATGGGGGTCATTAGAATTAATTTCACTTTGAAATTGGACCTAAACAGTTGTCAATCTTTTGATTGATATTGTTTCTTAAAAACACGCTACTTGTTTTGACAACGAAAATTAATTATAAAACTAATTAATGAAACTTATATGTTTTTAATTTTTTAAAATAGACATCATTTTTTATTTTTGAATATCAATTATAGCTTAGGTTGAATTTTTGGTATTTTTCTAAAAACATCAATTTTTGATGAATAGTGAAGCCACTAAGTGGTAGTTAAAAAACGAATTTTACATTTAAATGAAACATGACCGCTTATATGAATTGAATTTCAAAAGTATGACATACATGGTTGTCATTAGTAAATAAAATTTGGTTCAATGGGATGAAAATAATTTTTTGTGAATAGTAACTTTTGAGTTTTATTAACCGCGATTAGAGGTAATTAGGGTAATTTAAGATAAAAACAATATTATAAAATTATAAAAAGATCATGACACATGTCCTAATCATATTGGATGAGTCATGGATGGTCAAGACAAACCGTGGGATGATTTTTGGGACCCCATGGAGCCACTTGGGTAAGATAATGACATTAATACCTTTTATTTAATGTTAAAATATAAATGTCACAAACATGTATTATTTTACTAAAACAAATTAGAAGGGGTTATACAAGTTATCTTTTCGACTATAAATATTCATTGGAAAGATAAAAATATTTCCTACATCAAGTTAATTTTTTTAAAAAATTTAGAGATTAAATAAATAAATTTATTTATGACACCATGATGATGCAGCGATTACCTCATTAATGAACGATTTAAATAAAATGAAACGATAAGGTATAATCTAAGACTTACACATGTCAAAAACCTATGGGATGGGTATATTTCGAAGCCTTATCACCTTATATTACAAATATATCATTGTGGGAACTTTATAATCCAAAAAACATTTTATAATAAATCAATATTTTCAATCTTTCCAAAAGAGCCCCTCCTCTCCTCTTATAAATGGCCCCCACCTCGACCACTTTATCCACACCATCAAAGCCATTTTTCTCGGAAAACCTTTGCCCAAATACCCTCTCAACTTTCCTCCCTTCATCCTAGAAGCCTTACCATAGGCATAAGTTACTTCAAGAGTCTTTTTGGGTCAAACCAAAGAGAGTTACCCAAACTAAAGGTAAGGAATTATCTTAACTTCTTTTATTTTATTTTACTTATACAACCCCTAAAATCTTTTTAATCTTTTATTTTGTAAAAACACTAGTATCCTAAATATACTTGTATTTTGTTATGAGAAGGATTTGAACTACACTTACACACACCACCATCAAATGGTTGAAGAACACACAGTTTCTGTGGATGGCGAATTATCGCCTCATGAAACGATGATTGATCAATTTTATTTTAACACCTCTCATGGTGGACATTAAGATGTCACTATATTAATATATGATATATATAATGTTTATGTTTTCCTTATGCTTCTATATTTTTCATTTATGGAATACCTTTATGATTTCCATTATGGGTAAACGTGATAATTTCATTTTAGGATGTGCGGACTACCGCCCCCTCTAAGTTATTTGAATCGTTAATGCCATATATGGGATGTATAAAGGATGGTGTTAATGATATTATATATGATATTATACAATAATTATAATATACCTTTATATCATTATGATTCCATTCCATTAAATACAAAATAGAAATGAAAGTAGCGTTTTTGCGTACGTACAACGTACAGTCTTCATGAACGGAGCATTTCATTTCGTACCTCTAAATTTTATGTAATATTATAAATGCATGTATATAATGGATATATATGATATATATGATATCTACATCATGAATATAATTATATAGATATTGGATATTTTACAACATAAACAACTTGTAATTATAAGTAGTTTATTTTTGATTCAAGTACCAAGGATCGACAAAATGACCGTTATTAAATTAAATGATTACATAATGTTAATAACATGGTAATATGTGATTTAAATGGAATAATTAACATGAAAAAGGTTCTTAAGAAAATATAAATGGACTATAGTTTATTATTCAGAAGATTAAAGAACGATCATGTCATTTCAGACACGAGGTAGGGGACTTCGTCTCAATCTCCTTTCATTGAGGAATATTTTGTTTTATACACAACTTTCTCTTATATGGTGTATAAATCCCTTCTACTTTTACTTTTATTAAAAAGGAATCTTTTTGTATGAAGTGTTTTACTAAACGACTAAATGAATGTTTTGTTTTACGTTTGCGGCGGCAACGACTTCTCAGCCGCCGTAACCATTATTTGAGTTTCGGCTTCCTCTACAAGCCATAACTTCTTTTAAATGAAAATAAATACCATTTCTTACTTTTATTTTATTTTTGTATTGAAAATGGTTTTGATAAAGTTTTGATTATATCAATGTCTTTTATTGATATCTTGTGATTTAAATGTGGAAATGTTATGTTTCCTTTATGCATGTTTAATGTGATACGATTATGTTATAGTTCTTGGGAATTGTTTATGATATGTTTAAACCTTTTTATATAAGAAATGAATTGGACATATTATGTGAAAGGTGGAGCCTTCTATAGCTCCTCGATGCATCAGTAGGTCTCATGATACAAACTAGTGTATTGGAACAAGGCCTTGACACAATATTATTTGTAGTCTTGGCACAAGGCCTTGACTATGTGGTTATGATAGTCTTGGAATTTTGAATTCCATCATTATAAAAGTGGTTATTGATATTTCATGTGAATATTCGACTAGTAAAATATCCATGTGAATAATTAAATGGAATTATATCCTTTTATTTCTTCCATGTTATTCGGAAGTTCAAGTTTAAAAGAATTTTTTTAGTTATATAATTTCCTTAAATGTTTATGTTTGTTTAAGAAAGTTTATGAAATATTATTATCCTTACTAAGCATCAGAGCTCACCCCTTTCTATGTTTTATTTTTGCAAGGATGTGAAGAACTGTATTATGATTGACCTGCAGGGATAGTCTAAGGGATAAGTGTGTTCAAAGGGGACAATATTTTGTTGTTTTTTTTATTTCATGATGCAATGTAGAACATATAAATTTATCTAGTGTTTCAAGGATACTAAACTAATCGGTCATTCGAGACTTGATCTTTTGTGATCATGAAAATTTTATGTAATAATGCACTGACTCTGGGTAACTTGGTTCGAGGCGTTACAGTTGGTATCAGAGGTAGTTTAGTACTAACCTTAGAAACTATATTTAGGTCAACTCTGATTATAGCACATAGCCCTAAGATTGTCTTTCAGGATTAGAATAGAGGAACATCCTATAATTTTAGTAAAGTATTGATTTTTTGTATTTTCCGAGAAATACATCCCTGTATGGTTACGAGTAGGTAGAGGTGGCTCTAGAACAGAAGTACCTAGGAGTGAAAACACCTACAAGGAGTTTCAGGCTTGGCATGGGGTATCCTGGTACATAACAATGGGCCTAGCTGCACTCTTGGTTACGACACTTCCAGGGGATATGCTTAGGATAATTTAAGATTTATTTACAAACCATTATGAAGGGTTTATGAGTATATACTTCCTCAAAGAAGTCATTTTTATAATTATGGATTATATCTATAACCTGTTCAATTTATGTTATGTGTTTTTCAAGTTTGTTATTATGTATTTCAATTCATAAATTAATCTAGTTTTTGATACTATTTAGAAATGGCTCTTAGTGGAAGGTATGGAAACCGTATCAATGCACGCACTCCATTTAGGGATTTCCCTCCTGCTCAAGAAAATTATTGTGGATCTGGTGATAAAACTTGTGCTAATTAGCTTATCACCATACTAGGACAACTCACTTAGTTTATGAATAATAAACTAACTCATGTGGAGCACCCTGATCCGCAACATGGAGGATCAATGTTAGACCGCTTCATGAGGAAGAATCCCCCAACATTTAAGGGGGGTACAAATCCATAAGTAGCTGAGCAATGGATAAATTCCCTAGAGAAAATATTTTAGGCTTTAGAGAGTAGTGAAAGGGAAAATTTTGTCTTGACAGTTTACCGCCTCACTTGATATGCTGAACAATGGTGGTCATTGATTCAAAATAAAAAGGAAGATGAAGAAGTATCAAGTATGAAATAGAGAGAGTTTAAAGATATTTTCTTAGAAAAATACTTTCCTCATGACCATCGACCGGATATGGAAAGAAAATTATTGAGTCTGAGGAAAAAGGAGGACGAGAATGTTGCAAAGTAGGAGTCTAACTTTACATGGTTAGCAAGGCATGATAAAGATTATATACGAAACCCAGGAAGTAATATTGATCATTTATTTGATGGGTTAAAACCATTTCTCTATCGATCTTTAGTATCATAATCCTTCTCATCGTATGAAGATATTATTTTGTGTGCTATCAATACAGAAACGGAATTAACTAAGTCTTATGACAACAAAGTAAAGCAAGAGAAGAAGAGAATAGTGGAGCAAGAGACAGATAAAGTGAAATGGGAAAGAAGTATTTTCCATTATGTGATAAATGTGGTAAGAAACACCCTGGTACTTGCCTAAAAAAAATGGGAGTTTGTTACAAATGTGGAGAAAAAGGTCACCAGACTCGTGATTGTAAGGGAAAGAAAGAGGATGTCAATGTTGAATGCTACAATTGTAGAGAAATTGGGCATTATGAAAATTAATGCCCTAAGCGCCAGGGAAAGTTACCTCAAAAAAGGCCAAGAGAGCAAGGCCAAGCTTATGCTATTACTATAGAATCAGTTGAATAATTATTTTATTTGTGTTTTTGGACTCATGAACTATATTATGGTTATATGAATAATGTGATATATATAAGAATTGTACTGGAGTAATTTTTTTAATTAAGGTTTTAATATGATGAACGTAATCATATTTTTAGTATGTGACAATATGAGAAACTTTACTATGTTTGGGGAATCTGATGTTATAATTGATTTTGGAATTTAGAGACCTTTTAGAGAAATTCTGTACAGAGGTATTTTGGCTAATTATAAAGGATAGAATGGATAATGTTGAACTTTGGATAGTATTCTTTAAGGTTAAAACATTTCTGAAGATTATTTTTGGAATATTATAATACTATAGTTTTAGGTAAATGACAACCTCCAGGTCGGGGGATAACTCGTCGCGTCGGACAAAGATGGAGGAATCGAACCCACAACCATAGTGTGATAGGCCTTTAATACCTACCACTAGCCTACATGATGTCCTTGGTTATTACAAATTATTTTTTCTAATCTAAATTGTATTTGTTAATATTTGGAAACTTGTACGATTAAGATAAATATAATATTTTTTGGGGTTCTATTATCTTTTTGAGTGAAAGATGGGTTTGTGGTAGAAATTAGTTGAAGGTTGAAACTCTACTTTTCAAGTATATATATATATATCACTCTCTTATTCTATGAATAAATTAATTATTAAACTTTAGGAAAGGGATATTAAAACAAAAAAAAATATGTTATCCTAATAACTTATGTTTTGTTGAACTGATGATATTTTAAATCACCGTAGATTAAAGGCTTTGAGGCCATCAATTTTACACTTTTTTTTATTGATGACCTCAATCACTCCCTAAAAATATTTATGTTTTTCCTCTAATTATGTGTCTCTAATTTCAACCAATGTTATCTTAATCGTGATCTTAATTTGGTGGTGACTTTTTCATTTCCCTTTCCCTCTTATTAAGACTACATTTTATTAACCTTATTTCCGATGTAGATTTTCCACAAAGGCATTTCCTATTTTCATCCTTTTATTTTCAAAGAACAACTTCAAATTGCAAGACAACAATTTATTGATGTAGGGCAGAATGTAACACCCCAAGCTTCCACGGTACACTTCTCTTTCAACAAAGCAATAGCTTTCATTGTACGCAAGTTCGAGATTTTAACACACAATCACCAATAAAAGTAGCCGGTATGAATATTAATACCCACATTTTGAATTATATAAATTTTATATTTCAAAATTTACTTCATTTTTGTATTCGGAATATCGAAATTAGTCTAAGTTGAATTTATTGTATTTTTCTAAGAACATCCAATTTTCGATGAATAATGAAAAAAACATAAAAAACATTTTTAATCAAAATAATTTATAGTGATAAATTATAATATTTAGTGGTTTTAAATTATAATTAGAATATAATTTTACCATTTTATCCAATGGTGGTCATTATAATTAATTTCACTTTGAAATTGGACATAAACAATTTTCAATATTTTGATTGATATTGCTTCTTAAAAACACGCAATTTGTTATGAAAAAAAAAATTAATTATAAAATTAATTAATTCAACTTGTATGTCTTGAATTTTTTAAAATAGACATCATTTTTTAATTTGGAAGATCAATTATGGATTAGGGTGAATTTTTGGTATTATACTGAAAAACTTCAGATTTTGATGAATAGTGAAACCACTAAGTGGTAGTTAAAAAACTGATTTTACGTTTAAATGAAACTTTACCACTTCTATGAATTGAAATTAAAAAATATGACATACATGGTTGTCATTATTAAGTAAAATTTGGTTCAATGGGAGGAAAATTATCTTTGGTGAATAGTAACTTTTGAGTTTTATTAACCCTGATTAAAGGTAATTAGGGTAATTTAAGGTAAAAATTGTATTATAAAAATATAAAAATATCTTGACACATGTCCTAATCTTATTGTATGTGTCATGGACGATCAATAAAAATCATGGGACGATTTTTGGGACCCCATGGAGCCACATGGGTAACATAATGATATTAATACCTTTTATTTAAAGTAAAAATAAAAATTTCACACACATGTATTGTTTTACTAAAAAACTTTTTACAAGGGGTTATACAAGTTATATTTTTGAGTATAAATATTAATTGGAATTATAAGACTATTTCCTACATCATGTTAATTTTTTTATAATTTTAGTAAATTAAATAAATAAATTTATTTATGATACCATGATGATGTAGTGATTACATCATTAATGAACGATTTAAATAAAATGAAAAGATAAGGTAAAATATAAGACATACACATTTCAAAAACCTATTGTATAGGTTTATTTATAACCCTTATCACCTTATCATAGAAATATATCATTTTGGGACCTTTATAATCAGAAAACCATTTTATAATAACATAATATTTTCAATCTTTCCAAAAGAGCCCCTCCTCCCCTCTTATAAAAGGACCCCACCTCTACCACCTTATTCACACCGTCAAAGCCATTTGGATCAGGCAAAATCTGCCCAAATTCCCTCTCAACTTTCCTCCCTTCATCCTAGAAGCCTTAACTTTGGAATAAGGCACTTCAAGAGTCCTTTTGGATCAATCCAAAGGGAGTTACCCAAACTAAAGGTAACGATTTATCTTATCTTATTTTATTTTATTTTACTTCTACAACCCTTAAACTCTTTTTATTATTCTATTTTGTAACAACACCAGTATCCTCAATATACTTGGATGTTGTTATGAGAAGTATTTGAACTACAATTACACACACCTTCATCTTATGGATAAAGAACATACTATTTCTGTGGGTGGCGAATTACTGCCTCATGAAACGATGATTGTTAAATCTTATTTTAACTCCTCTCATGGTGGGAATTAAGATGTCACTATATTTATGTATGATATATATTATGTTTATGTTTTAATTATGCTTCTGTATTTTTCATTTATGTCATACCTTTATGATTTCTATGTTGGGTAAATGTGATAATTTCATTTTAGGAAGTGCGGACTACCGCCCCCTCAAAGTGATTTGAATCGTTAATGCATTATGTGGGACTTATAAAAGATGGAGTTAGTGTTATTATACATGATATTATAATGGAATTATAATATAACTTTATATCATTATGATTTCATTCCATTAAATACGAAATAAAAATGAAAGTAGCATTCACATGTACATACGGCTTACTGTCACCACGAACGATCCATTTATTTTCTTACCACTAAATGTTATTTAATATTATAAATACATGTACATACTGGATATATATTATATAAATTATATCTACATCATGAATATAATTCTGAAGATAATGGATATTTTACCTCAAAAACAACTTGTAATTATAAGATGTTTATTTTTGACTCCAGTACCAAGGATCGACAAAACGACCGTTATTAAATTAAATGATTACATAATGTTTATAACATGGTAATAAGTAATGTAAAATGAATAATGAAATTTAAAAAGGTTCTTATGAAAATAGAAATTAAATATATTTTAATATTCAGGAGATTAAAAAAAGATCAAGTCAAGTCGGACATGAGGTAGGGGACTTTTCCTCAATCTCCTTTCATTGAGGCATATTTTGTTTTATAGACAACTTTCTTTTATACGGTGTATAAACCCCTTTGACTGTTACTTTTATTCAAAAGGAATATTTTTATACGAATTGTTTTACTAAATGACAAAAGGAATGTTTTGTCTTTCGTATGCGGCGACAACGACTTCTCCACCACTATGACCATTATATGAGTTTCAGCTTCCTCTACAATCCATAACTTTTTTTAAATGAAAAATAATTACCATGTATTACTTTTCTTTTATTTTTGTATTGAAAATGGTTTTGATAATGTTTTGATTATATCAATGTGTTTTATTTATATCTTGTGATTGAAATGTGACAATTTTATGTTTCCTTTATGCATGTTTTATGTGATACGATAATGTTATACTCCTTGGGCATTGTTTATGATATGTTTAAACCTTTTCATATAAAGAATGCATTGGAATTATTAAGTGATGGGTGGAGCCCGATATAGCTCCTCGATGCATCGGTAGGTCTCATGAGACAAACTAGTGTCTTTCCACAAGGCCTTGTGAAAATCTTATTTGTAGTCTTGGCACAAGGCCTTGACTTTGTGGTTATGATAGTTTGGAATTATGCATTCCAACATTATGAAACTGGTTATTGATATGTCATGTGAATATTGGACTATTAGAATATCCATGTTAATATCTAAATGGCATTATATAATTTCATTTTTTCCATGTTATTCTGAAGTTAATGTTTAAAAGGATTTTGGTTTTGTTATACAATTTCCTTAAATGTTTATGCTTGTTTATGAAAGTTTCCTCTATATTGTTATCCTTACTGAGAATCTGAGCTCACCCCTTTTTATGTTTTATTTTTTCCAGGATGTGAAGAAGTTTATTATGATTTACCTACAGGGATATTCTAAGCGATAAGTGTGTTCAAAGGGGACAAGATGTTGTTGTTATTTTTACTTCATGATGTAATGTATAAATTATGAATGTATCTAGTGTTTCGAGGCTACTATACTAATGAGCATTTAGAGACTTGATCTTTTGGGATCATGCCAATGTTATGTAATAATGCACCGACTCTGGGCAAATAGGGTCAGGGTGTTATAATTTATATATGTATCAAATGAAGAGTGACCTCTATTTTTAGTTTCTGACGGTGGATGGTGTGAACCACGTTCCTGTTTATTTCCTATCGAGGTAAGTGTGAATGAAGTTCACGCCTCCATTGACCAATTTTTTCAATAATAAAAAATCTTATTATTTTTTAATAAAATAAAACCTATTAAAAAATATGTTTTATCAGAAAAAAATAAAAAAAAAATTCTCAACCAATTATTTTATTAAAGTTTTATTCAAATCCTTATAAATAAATTTGAGTATAAAAATATAATTAATTCATAATTAAATATTCGTCCATGTAAAATAAATAAATTTATTTTAGTAATATACACTCATTATCTGAAATTTCACTATAGTAACCCAAGACCCCCATGTTTCATAACACTAAGGTTTCATATTCTGATTTTTCAATCTCCACCCTCTATATTCCATTACCTTCATTAACTCTATAATTTCACTGGTTATATATAGATTTTATCTATAAGGAGTTGGTGGAAATAGAGGAATCAAGATAATAACTAGTTCCACTGGTGTAATTCAGGTTAATGGGATGCATTTCCCCTTTTAGAGAGCACAATGAGGTACAATGGTCATCTTCATCAGCTTCATCTCTTGAACAATTTTTATTTCATTTTGGTTTCATTAGACTCATACTCCATCTCTTTTATGTTTCTTGAACTACACTAAGAATTATTCATCCAATGATTGACTACATATTATAGTATTTCAATAAACATGGGTTCATTTCAATAAGATATAGAGGATGTGTGTCAAAAAACAAAATGTAATGATAATTGTTCATTTGAAAATTAAATTTTTTTATTATCAAAACACTTTTGAGGAAAAAAATGAGAAACCACAAAATCCAACATTACAACTAAAAAACACCATTAAAGAGAAAACCCCAAATCAAGACTACAATATTTTCTCCTCCCAGCTACTGCATCGTGTTGACAAGACTTCACCATCGCATACCCTCTCGGCTAGCTATCCCGTGCAGGGTTGCACGGGCACCGAACCAAAGGCAAAGCCATACCCTCTAAATCTTCCAAATTTGAGTGGCATCCAAAGGAAAAAAACTTCTTTCTCTAAACCTCATCTGAAGAAGATCCATGTAGTGAGTTGGTTGCAAACACACCAAAAAATTTATAGAGGACTTGGAACATCAACCAAAAACATAGGCACATCCAAAGAAGATCAACAAAAACTAGCAGCAGATTTCAAACCAACACCAACACAAATTCCTCAAAAGCTCAACCTAATTAAATTCTAGAACCAAACAGTGGAGAACTAAAGAAAAAAAAGCCAAAAATCCAAAGGATTCATACCATAATACGGATAAATCAAAACATCAAAAACCAATACACCATCACAGACTCCTCTGAAAATTCGCAAACCAACTCCTCCTTCACCAAAAGTCAAGAGAAAAAAAAATATCACAGAGAAATATGCAGTGAAACTGTAATAAGAAAATTCCTCCACCATGAATACTTCACTCTTCCAATCACACCTTAGGTTCGCACCGTATAAACTGAAAATACCATAACATGAACAACAGAAAACAACAAAGAAACCCCAAAATCCACCACATGAGCAGCAGCAACCCCAATCCAAAATCCAAAAATGAAGACGACAAGAAAAGATCCAGAAAACATCACCAAATCGATAGCCACCCAAGCGCTAAAACTAGATCCAGGTCCTATCACTGCCATATAACATGCCCTCGGAGACCACGATATACCAACCCAATGCACACCACGAGGATGATTTGTAACCCCCAGTCGTGGGAGTTGGGTCTCGACCACTGTAGCATCATCGCGCTGCCCGGAGAATCCCTATCCAGATATGATGGAATGAGGCGGGAGTAGGCCAAAAAAAATGATAAATGTCAAGCCGGAAGAACCCACGAGGTGATGATGCTGTTGTGAAATAGAACCTCCACCACAGTCACGCCGAGCACATGTCGAAGTGGAGAACTGCTGACCCAAGGAAGAAGGAGGGAGGTGGCGACAGAGAGAAACCCTAGTGGGAGTCGCCCCTAACGGGCACATCCATCTAGTATTATATGTTAGCACACTTTTTATTTGAATTCATAAATGTTCGTATGATGAACTGATGAGGATGAATGTTATATATCTCTTTCACCCTTTAATGAATTTGTAGGATAACAGTAACTATATTGGAGAAATTCTTGTCAACCTCCCCTCTTGTTGATTCTTTATTTGGTGAGATATATTTTTGTTTCTTATCATCATTCTTTCTTTACCATCATCATATCTCTATGGTCAATAATGTTTGTATATTAATATCATAATCTATAGAGTTAATTAATTGTTTAATATTTATGTTTAACTTATTTATTTTCATTATTATTCATATAATAATATTTTTCTTGTATAAGTGGATTATTTTTTTCAATCCTGTAACCGAGATAATGACAAAAAAATATGTCAAGAATGCATGAAACCTTCAGAAAAAGGTGAATTTCTATTAATTATTTAATTAATTTTGCAATTATTTTATCAATTATTTGTAATTGAATTTCATTATCATTTTTATATAATACTTATTTATTATTATTTTTCTTAGATAATTTGTGAATTCGTATTTTTCTTTCAACTATCTGTAACAAGCCATAAAAGAGGTAAAATGATTCTTTCTACCTTTGTTCCCACACTATATATTTTCATCCCCTTTTATTGTCGAAATTCCATAACTACAAATTGAATCAATATTATTATCTGAGAAACCAATCTCATTTTGGAACGTCTTGGATCTTCTACCATTAAACAACAAGAAATTTGTTTTTCTATGATCATCATGTCAATATGTAGTGTCGGAAATTCAACATAGAATGATAATGTAAGCCTTTTATAATTCTAATTTAGGATTGTTTTTAGACTTTAGAATGCATATTAATCATCCACACTTCAATCTGACACACAGTGTGACCTATATTACTCTATGTGCTACTTTTTATTTAAAATTGACATTAATTTTAGTAAATATTACAACTGACATACTCAAAAAAAATAAAAAATATTCGAATTGTTTTGATACTTTAGGGAAGTGATATATATGTCTTTTGAGACATATTAGAATTAAATTCACCTCTATTTGACACATTTTGTGACCAATATGATACAATGTGCTAGTTATTAGTTTAAAATCGACAATTTAGTTCAAAAATGACCAATAATGAAAACAAAAAATCTATATGACTTTCTTGATAATTTAGTACATCGATTCAAATATCCATTTTAAAAAGTAGGTATTATTCTCACATTCATATGATACAAAATTTAATTGTTATAGGTCAATGTTCTTGTTTCCAGTTTATAATTACATTTTAGTTAAAAAAATATGTGATGTACTCAAAATGGAGAAAACTCATTCAGATCATTTTGATACTTTAGGAAAACAATTCATAATTAATTTTAGACATTTAGGAATTAACTATACCTCAAAATGATTCATGGTGTGGCCAATATAACTTCTTGTGTGTCTTTTTATTTAAAAATGACATCAATTTTAACAAAAAGGACAACAGACCTACTCCAAACTAATAAAATGCATTCATATTGTTTTAATTCTTTAGGGAAATGATCTATAAGTATTTTTTGACATTTAAGAATCATCCATAGTTCAACATGACTAATGGTGTGCCAGGTATGGCTCAATATTTCCATTATCACTTAAAAATCAAAAGTATAGATTAGAAAATGTCACTCAGAAAAATTGAGAACACGTGTTTGTATTTTGTTGATAATTTAGAAAATTGATTCATAATTCATTTTTTATGTTTAGTAATTAGTCTCACATAAAACTAATAAACGATGTGTCTGTATGTGTTAGAGTGCATGTATCCAGTTTAAAATGAAATTTCAAAAAAGACAAGTGACATACTCAAAATAAAGAAAATGCATTTGTATTATTTTGACACATTAGGAAAACAATCCATAAGTCATTTTTGATGTGTATGAATCATCCACAACTCAATATAAAACATGATGTATCTAATATGAATTAATTTGTATGTTATCATTTTGAAATAAACGTTTTAGTTCAAAAATAATAACTCACTAAAACATGAGAAAATGCTCTCAGATTGTCATTATAATTTCGTACAATGTTCCATAAGTCATTTGCGATGTGTAGTAATTGGTATAACATCAAACCAACGCATGATATAACTAGTATGATTAAAATTGCACATCTGTAGTTTAAAATGACATTTATGAAGAAAAGACAAGTGACGTACTAAAAACATTGTAAACACATTTGGATTGTTTTGATATATTAAGAAAACGATCCATAAGTCATTTGAAACATGTAAAAATCAACTGCACATCAATCCAATGCATGATTTAAATAATATGACTACATGCACATTTTTTCAGTATAATATCATTTATGATTAGACAAGCACCACATCACCAAAACCGAGAAAATGAACCAAGATTGTTTCCTCTTCATTTAAACATACAATTAATACATTATTTTTCTAATTTTGTTGTGTTTTTGGGGCTATGGTGTTCTTTTACAAAACACTGCACTAGTGGGGCAGTATGCCCCTTTTTAAGTTCTTTTAAATGCTCTAATAAAGGATACCTTTATCAGTGCTTATAGAAGCTCTAATAAATGGTCCTTTATCATCTCTTATAAAAGAGTTGATAAAGGGCCTCTTTATCAGTTCTTTTTCAGAACTGATAAAACCCTCAGTCTTTTAATCTCACTCTTGTATTTATCTCTTCTCTAGAACTAATAAATTCCATTTTTAGTACTTGAAATGGTATATTTTATAATAGTTGTTACACTTTATCAGTGCTGGCTAAAAAACACTGATAAGTTTACCATTTATCAGTTCCAAATGAATATAATTTATAAGGGTGCCCTTTATCCATGATTTTTTATCGTTGATAAAGGAATACCTTTGTTACTGCCTTTATTTTTGTGATAACAAAAACATTCATTCTTTCGTGCTTTTTTTATTGTTGATAAAGGGTGTCTCTTATAAGCACTAAAAAGTGCTAATAAAATTTATAGTTTAAAGAATATTATTTCATTAAAAAATATATATTAAAATATAAATTTATTTATAATGATAAAACTAAAATATATTTTATAAAATATGATTTACATGACTAAATATACATTTACACACCATATAAAAGACATTTAATTAAAGATGGAATATAAAATAAAATTTATACTATTAAAATTTTATTTCATTATTAAATATATATTGAGATATATATAAATATGTATTCTTTTTATTTCTTTTTAATTAATATATATATATATTAAATGTATTCATTTTTAATTTTTATTTGTTTAAATTTTTTTAATTTTAGAAATTATTAATGTATGTTTTTTATTATTTGTTAACATTTAATATGTTTTTTATAAAATTATTATTTACATATATCAAAATTGTGTTATATTAATTTTGCACATGCATATACGTAATTAATCTAGAAATACAAACACATGCATAAGGTTTATTTAATTTATTCAATTTTTAATAATAATTTTTGAATTTTTTTTAGTAATACAATATATATATATAATATGTATTATGATTATGATTGGTAATTTTAATTTTTGTTTTATATTTTTCCAAATAATTCATATTTATTACTTTTAAATATTTTTTCAATGTTAATACTTTTTAATATCATTTATTCACTAATAATATTAATTATTTGTTTTTATATTTTTTGTAATTAATTCATTTTTAATTTTTCTTTTTTCAGTATTTTTATAATTTTATCCATTTCCAAAATTTATTTATACATATTTATTCATTAAAATTTAATGTTTTTAATATTGTTTTAATTTATATAATTAATATGTATTCATTCTCCTTTAAACATATATTAATTTTTTTTATTTTTTTAATAAAGTATATATTAATAAGAGATATTAATTTTTAACTTTATTCAATTTTATTAACATTTATTTCATAAATAAATTATTATTTTTGTAATTTATTCATTTTAAATTTTTGTTTGTTTACTTTTTTAATTTATTCTAATTTAATATTTATTTATATATATATTATTAATATGTAATGTTTTTCAAACATTTTTAATTCAAATAATTAAAATAGGTGTTTATTTTCATTTGAATTATTCAATTTTATATTTTGAGAATTTAATATAACTAATAAATCAAATTCATTTTGGTAATATTTTTTTAGTCTATGAATTTTTTAACTAAATTTAACTAATTTTTTTCATTTACTCTTTTAATAATATGTATTCATTAATAATGTAAATTTCATTTTACATTTCTATAAATTATTCATTTTTAATATATAATATAATAAATTTTTTTAAAATTTTTTCATTTTATAAAATTTTTATAAATAATTATTCATCAATATATTTAATATTATTAATATTTAAATTTATTGATATTGATATATATATATATATCAATATATAATGTTTCCTTAAATATTATTTATTTGTGCTTAATAAGTCATAAATCTATTGAAATATGGTTTTCAACTATAAATTGAAATTATTTATAAATATTGATTAATTAGTATTAAGTAATATAGGTTATATATTATATAATTTCATTGTTCAATTTAAAATATATCTTAATTATAGTATATATATATATGTTTATATTAATATCAAACACATTTACATAATTAATGCAATCTTTTACAGAAACACACACACATATTCCATTTTTATTATTCCTTTTTTAATTTCATTTTGTAAAATAATATATTTAATATATTATGTTTTTAATAGGTAAATATTATTTATAATTATTTAATATTATTTAATTTGATACTATTTATTCATTATTATCATTATTAATTTTTATAATATTGGAATTTATTAATTTTCTAATAATTATTAATGTATATTTATTTAATATATTATAATATTTCCAATATGTATTCATCTTCATTTTAATATATATCAATTTTTATTTTTCGTAATATTTTGTATAATTAATAAAACATAACAATTTTATAATATTTTTGAAGTCTATTCTTTTTTAATTATTCAAATTCACTCATTTTTTACATTCATGCTATTATGATTAATAATGCTAATTATTTTTTTCTTTTTTATAAATTATTCATTTTTAATGTATATTCATTTATTAATCTTTTATTTTATTTTTAACTTTTTTTATCAGTGCTTTAAAAAAAGCGCTATTAAATATAGGTGTTATTATTTATATAATATCAAGAGGTGATAAAACATATTTTTATCAGTACTAAAAAAGATTGGATAAAAATAGGTTTTCTCAGTGATTATTAATTCAGCACCAATTAAACCCATCCTTATCAGTTCCTTTTGGAAAGCAAAGATAAAAAACTTCTTGATCTTATAAATTCAACCACATTAAAACCAACTTCTTTTCACCATTCAAGATTTGGCGGAATTATACCTCTTCCATCACTCCCCCTCAACCTTCTCAAATTACTCCACCTTCTCAAAACCAATGTTTTTTGTTTATTTCTACTATTCTTTAGTCGACATCATCTATTATCCTTTATCAGGGTCTTTATGCTTGTTATTTCACCCTCTAAGTATGTCACCTACCTTATGCATACTTGATATATCCCCACCATCAAACACTACTTCATATACCCCAAAAATCATCCTCATTATGTGGGCAATCACTATGTTAACACCAAATTCATGCTTTTACAAGTCCTCTCTATTCTAGTTACCCACATTTTTTAAATTTTATGTGACTGATACTTCTCACTCTCTAAATTTAAAGTATGATTTCAATTGATTGTTTCTTATTATGGATCTGGTATGTCTATTTAATCGTATGACATATCTTCGAATTAATCATCTGGGACATTAGACCATTGAATATTATCAGTCACCCTAGAATTCCTACTCTTTATACATCCAGAGGTAATTTTGGTGTGATGTCTTGGATTAAACTTCAGACATGTGGGAGGAGAATCCATGTTCCATATATCCTCCCTACTCGCATAGTATAAAATTAAACAATTATTCCCATTTTCATCCATTAACTAAAATAAGAACCCTAATACTTTTTATATTTTCAATGTTGTATACTCGGTGTTGTCAAAATATTTGTATGAGAAGGCTTTATGACTTAATATTACTTTGAGGGGGTTTCTTTATTCTTATAAAATATAATCCACTTCACTATAAACCTAATTGTTCAATCTAGCCACTCTCACATCATTACAATGCAATAAATTGAAAAACATTCACCTAACATATTGATTTTATCTATTCATTCTTGTTTTTTATTATTTGTGATCATGTACATATGAACATTCAAAAAATAATAAAAACCACATAAAAATAAATAAAATGAACTATTAAAATAATTTTTACTGGTAGATCCGTTGAACGTAATCAGATCAATTCTGACCCTAGGGATAATTACCAAAGTTATATCTAACTTAGGTCATTGTGCATACCCAGGTTAAATGTTTTTATGTCTTGTCTAGAACATTCACAAAAATTTGTGTGATTAATATATATTTTCAAATTCATTATAATACATAAATACTCACACATCTACAATATAATCTTAAGAATGTTTAATACAAATAAAAAATTATTGTGGATCAATAATTATTTATAAAAAATGAGGAAGGAAGATGATGTGCACACCACCTATTTCAACAAATAATTACTAAAACCATTGATGACATTAAATAATTTAACAAATGAATAAAATAAATGGATTCAATAATAGACAACCACTGATGGTCATTTAACACATAGATTTCATGTTTCATAAAAATTAAATTTGTTATAAATTTATATCGAGGACAATTAAAATGAATTATAATATTTCATTTTAATTTGTGGTATAATACAAACATACCATATATGGAGAGAATTATACTCCCTCATACCCTAAGATGATGAAGATATAGTAGTTTCCCCAAACAAGCCATTATTTATTTGATGAGCATAACATGAATCATTATTCCATAATTTTTTAATTTTTTAATCAAAATGAAAGAATATTGGATGAATATAATGGGAAGAAAATTGGATTTATTTAATGTTGATAAAATCACACCATTACACCCTCTCTATAGCTCTCTCTCTCTCTCTGTATAAATGGAGCTCTCAAATCTCTCTCGCTAAATAGAAGAGATCTATTTTCATTGATATGAAGGATAACTATTAGCTCAAGCGTTTTCTTGTGGAATTCTATCATGGGCCTCCTTAAAAAGGCAACATGGTAGGTGTCAGGTTTTATACAACTCCCTCACTAAATTCCAATAATCCCCACCTACCATGGTGGGTGAGTTGGTGCACCTTCCACCAAAACATTTAGCTACAAATTCATCAATTCTACCCCTCTTGCTGTAATCTATAAGATAATATATAAAGGTCCTTATTCTTAAAATTAACAAAATTTTCTACATATTTTCTGTATTCACCCTCATGTGGTTCTTTTCAAGTCCTAGCGTCCATTAACCTAACACATTGTTTATCAAAGGATATCAAATGATGATATGCTTCTTGATATACTATGTCCTCCACCTGATCTACCTATAACAAGTACTCTAATTCTAAATACATTATTGATAGAATAATCTATCATAAATATCTTCAAACTTGTGAAATGTTAGGTTCAAGACCCATGACATCATCTTGATCCTATGATGGTTCAGAAAATTCATGTAGAGTGGATTGAATCACCGCCAATCAATGTCCTCTTCTATTACCTCATGATCCATTTCTTATGAGTCATATTACATGTCATCCTTTTCATTGAGAGGTGGTACTGGAATAACATTAGGATCATGAATTTATAATTTGACATATTTCCTTTCATACTTTCTATTATTTTCAATGTACTTGATTGTATGATTCTCACTAAACACAATATCTCTTCTTATGATCACCTTATTTTACTTCAGGTCCCAAATTTGTATATTAATTCCCCATATCCATATTTGAGGAAGTTTCATGGAGTATATTAACCATATAGTTTCTTCTTGACCTCCTTTGATACATGTTCCAATTCCAAATATCCAAATACTCATAAATAATAGTAAGATAATTGTTTACCAGACCATCTATTTAGTGAAATCATGAAATTTAGTAGGGTCGATGATGATCTGTTGTTGCGGTAGCATACAATGTCGACAACTTCGCCTCATAATGTCTTAAGAATGATTACCAAAATCAGCATTATTATGAACTTTTCCATGATGGTTCTATTCATACTTTCAACAACTCTATTGTGTTTTGGGGTGTATGAGACTATCCTCTCATATCGTATGTCACAACCCTGCTTTTTATTACACAATTAAGCCTAATTAATTACATAAAATTCACATGATACAATATAGATGATCGAGAGGTCTATTTTCTTTTGGGCTTATGATCATTACATAAAAATTTAAAACAAGAAATACAACATCTTTATTGAAAACATCCTTTACATTACCACTACATTCCCTCGTACTTAGCATTGCATGGGATAACCTAAGGACATGCATAAGAAAAGGGTGATCTATAAAGCCCAGTAAAGGAACAATCATGAAATAACATGAAGAATACAATACATGTTAGGAAATATGCATATCAATAGTGTATAAGAGAAGAATAAACAAAAAGTAATGATAAAGAATGATAATCATAACAAGGAAATGTGGAAACACCACTTAACATGGAATTAGCATGATCCAAGAGTCATTGTACATGAAGCATGAGTAAACCCTAATTTCACATGAAGCATGAGTAAAACCTCATTACACATGAATTATCAAGATTAAACACCTATTTCACATGACGTATCATGATACTATACTTTACCCAATGCATTATATTCCTATAAGGGTGCACCCTTCTTAAACATTTCATTTCATGAATAAGTGTGCCACAAGGATCATATAACATGGATTCATAAAACATCATCATTTATTAAATGATAAAAATGTGGAATGAAAACCTGAAACGTTATAATCAATAATTAAATGTGCATAATGGTGAATAACCATGATATAGAAATGGGCATCGTATTTAGTACACAATGACATTAGCTTGGAAAAATCCGTGCAATTTTAGCAGCGTAACGGCGTGACGTATGAATTCATAAAAATGGTTGATGAGGGAGAAAGGGGTGTCTCATAATATGTACATTAAATATACAGTAAGGGGGTCATATAAGTACATGTCCAAACAATTGCAATGGAATTTAGATTAATGACACAAAATAATTGCTTGAATGTAAGTGAGGAGAGAAAAATTCCATTCGGAATTTCAGCATAGTAATGGGTGTACATGGGAGGCATTTATTGAGAGAGAAAGGGGTATCACATCATTCATAGATGAAGAGGAAAGTATTGGGGATGTTCAAAAACATAACCCAACATTTATAATTGAAATTAAAAGGGCATAACAATTTAAATAATATTGGAGAAAAATGAGATTTGAAGAAAAACCCTTACTTGGAAGTGTGCTTCCAAAGGCTTGAGAGAGGCTTGAGAGATGCTTCATGGGATATTGGTGCACATTGGGATGATTCTAGAGATAAGAGGGAAGAGTATGGATGATCTAAAAATTCTTTTTGTGAGAAGGAAGTGGGATATTTGGTGGGTTTATATAGAAAGTTGAGTGAATTCTTTATTTTTTTAGTTTGGGACACCTCACATTAAACTAATCCAAACCACAAACTAGACCATGGTATTTTCCCATGGATTTTGGAAAAGAGAAGTGGAAAAAAATATTTTATAAGGACAAATTCTGATCTTCCTAAAATAATGGGGTTTCTTATGTGGAGGTGAGTCACACTCCCAAGGAAACTATTTAAAAAGACAAAATGATTAATAAGTCTTGAAGGGTCCACTAAAGCATTATAAAATAAATAAAAAATCTAAAATCACATTTTTTTTAATGGTAAAACATATAGTGGACGAAAATAATGTTTATAGTATTTTATTACATCACTATTGGGTCATTATGATATCATAAAACACATTATGTATTTAAACGGTATTTAATGTTTACCAAACAATTTGACTATCTCAGAAAATTATGAAAAATTCAGCATTGGATAATTTTGATAGCCTAATTCCAGAAATAATATTCATTTTATCTACATAATTTTCTAAATATGTTAATTTTTACTTTTAAAATAAAAACCAACATTTATTAAAAATTCATGGGTTTTGACTAAAATGGATTTCAAAACTTAATAAAAATTACAATTTCATTCATAAAATTATAAGATCATTTATATTTAATAAAAATTATTTTAATAAGAAAAATAATATTGTATTAAAATATAATTTAATTAAAGAATCCATTAATTCATCAAAGTATATTTCTTAGTTTAACATTAATTAAAAATACTATTATGATTTAAAAACTATTTACAATGTAACAATAGTAAAACGATTGTATAATCATTATTATGTAAAAAAATAATGTACATAACCACAGTGCTAAGGTCTTGTTACATAACCCTTTATAACACCTACATAAGACCAAAGGGTAAGGTGTGCGATGGTGACAGAATCTTGGGGTGGCTCGGATAACATTTCTTGGGTGGTAATCTCAATCAACATTCACTTCTTTCATAGGCGGTCCCGCTCGAGCTTAACTTATTCAAGCTTGACATGAGCTTGGTCAAGTGTGAATCCCAAAGAGGAAACCTTCTTACCAATCACTGACAAATGTGCTTTGTATGGGGAATGTCTACTAGATGAGGCCATCACTTCCTTTGTCTGAGTAACTTGGATTTGTTAAATCCATATATTTATACTAATCATGTGATCACTATTCAACGACTATATTAGAAACAGTCAAAATTCATAATAGTATTTTAAAATCAAAAAACATATAATCAAATATTTTGACATTTTATATAAACATTTTACGCAAAGAGACACTTAATTATATCAAGAGGGATTTCCATTAATGAAAGTTTGGGTCGTTACAATCTTCCCCCCTTAAGAAATTTCTCCCTCAAAATTATCATTTCCCACACTAAAAAAGATGTTGGTAACTCCGCTTCATCATTTCCTTTGATTCCCATGTCTCTTCTTCAAACTTGTGGTTTCTCCACAACACCTTGACAAGTGGAATTGTCTTATTTCATAGATAATTTTCCTTATGATATAGAATATTCACTGGTCGCTCCTCGTAAGAATGATTATCTCCTAACTGTACCACCTCTAAACAGAGTACATGTGAAGGGTCTGGTATGTACTCCCTTAAGAGGGATACATGAAAGACATCATGCACTTTGGTCATGGTAGGTGGAATTGCTAGTCAATAGGCTACAGCCCTGGCACGATCAAGAATCTCAAAGGGGATGATGTCCCTTGGACTTAACTTCCCTTTCGTTCCAAACCTCATGACCTTCTTTCATGGAGATATGCAAAGAAATACTATATCTCCAGCTTTAAACTCAAGGTCTCATCAATGGTTATCTGCATAAATCTTCTATCAACTTTGGGCTACAATGATATGTTGTTGAATGGTTTTCACCTTCCCTACCATTTCATCAACCATTTCTGGTCTAAGCAGATTACGCTCACCGACCTCGTCCCAACACGCTGGTGTTCTGCACCTTTTCCCCTAAAGGGCTTCATATGGTTACATTTGGATGCTTAAGTGGAAATTGTTGTTATAAGATAACTCAACCAGAGGAAGATGTTGATCTCATCCTCCTTTAAAATCCATTGATAATGCTCTCAACATTTCCTCAAGTGTTTGGATAGTCCTCATGGATTGGCCCTCTGTTTTAGGATGATAGGTCGTACTTATGTTTAGTTCAGTATTCAGAGCATGTTGAAGACTCTTCCAAAACATAGAGGTGAATCTTGGGTCTCAATTGGGAAGAATAGATCTTGGTACTCAATGCAGCCTTACCACTTCCCTGATATATATATGTGCCAGTTGATCCAATGAGAGATCCTCCCAAATAGCAATTAAGTGTTCAGCCTTTGTAAGATGATCCGCAACAACCCAGATTGCATTATTTCCTTTGGATGTCTTCGGAAGTCCGGTGACAAAGTCAATGGTGATGTTCTCCCATTTCCATTATGCAATGGGAAATGGTTGCATCATCCCCTTAGACTTCTGCCTCTTTGACTTCACTTGCTGACACACCAGGAACATTGACGTATATTTAGTGATATCCTTCTTTATATTATCCCACCAGAAATTCTCTTAGATATCTCGATACATCTTTGTGTTTCCTGAGTCAATGAAGTAATTTAAACTATGTGCATCATCCAAAAGTTCCTTCTTCAGCTCCGGACTTGATGGAACACACAGTCTTTTCCAAAATATCACAATTCCTTCTTCATTAACATTAATATCCAGGGATTTTTCTTATTATATAGGTTCCACTTTTTCCTAAATTCATACACCATCCTTTTGAGAATCCCTTAACATTTCTAAAAGTGACGTTCGACTAATCATTTTTGAAAGGAATGATGATGTTACCTTAATTATGATTCCCATTTCCATCTTAGTCAAATCTAATAGGATTGGATCCTATTCAATTCTCATCAATGATAGAATCATTTGGTCCATTCTACTTAGGGCATCCACCTATTTTTCTGCTTCCCCTAGGTGGTAATGTATTAGGATTTCATAGTCTTCGATCAGATCTAACCATCTTCATTGGTGCATGTTCGACTCTTTCTGTGTGAATATATTCTTGAGGATTTTGTGGTCTGTATATATTTCATACCTCTCCCAAAAGAGATATTGCTTCCAAATTTTCAACACGATGATCACTGCAGCCAACTCAAGGTCATGTGTTGGATAGTTCTGTTCATGAACATTTAATTTCCTTGAAACATAGGCAATGAGTTTGTCATTTTTCATCAACAAACATCCAAGGCCCTTCTTAGAAG
Source organism: Viscum album (assembly GCA_963277665.1). Classification (NCBI taxonomy): domain Eukaryota; kingdom Viridiplantae; phylum Streptophyta; class Magnoliopsida; order Santalales; family Viscaceae; genus Viscum; species Viscum album. Next base: position 1,808,424,979 of record OY728123.1, on the reverse strand, counting down.
CATCATTGAATACCACAAAAAGTTTTCCACTTGTGAGAAAAGTGAGCATGGGTATAGTGATAAGACTACTTTTTAACTCCTTGAAGAATTATTTGAATTCATCACTCCAATAAATCATTAATACCTTCCGAATTATCTTGGTAAGAGGGTTAGACAATCATGGGAAATTTCTAAAAAATCATCGATAATATCTTGCTAACCCCAAGAAGCTACGGATATCTGTTCCTGATGTTGGCCTCAGCCATCTCTCAATTGCATCTATTTTGGAGGGATCCACAAATATCCAATTTCATGTGGTGATATGGCTCAAGAATGAGACCTACTTCAACCATAACTCACACTTGTTGTACATTGAATAGAGATTCTCCTTACGAAAGGTCTTTAGTACAGTTTATAGATGCTCCTCATGATCCTGATTGGTTTTGGAGTATATCAAAATTTCATCTATAAAGACTACCACAAATTTGTCGAGGTAATATTTAAATACATTATTCATCAAGTACATGGAGATCGCTAAAGAATTAGTGAGTCCAAAATGCATTACTATGAATTCATAGTGCCCGTATCTTGTACGAAAATTAGTCTTGATGATATCTTCCTTCTTCACCCTTACTTGATAATATCCCAAACAAAAATCTACCTTGGAGAAGAATTGTGCTCCACAGAGCTAATTGAACAAGTCATCAATTCATGGGAGATAATACTTGTTATTTATCATGATTTTTTTAAGCTCACGATAATCAATGCAAAGACACATAGAACCATACTTCTTTTTGAAGAAGAGGACTGGTGCACCCTATGGTGAAGCACTTGGGTGTATAAACCCTTTATCCAGATTATCCTGTAGTTGTTTCTTCTTCTCATCAAGCTCCACAACATCTATTCTATATGGGGTCTTGGATATTGGAAATTCCCCAGGTATAAGATCAATTGATAATTCAACATCTCTTCTAGGAGGAAGACCAGGAAATTCCTCGAGAAACACTTCCGCAAAATTCCCTCAAAATAGGCATGTCTTCTAGGATTTTTTCCTCCTTAGACTCAATTATCTGATCTAGATACACGTTCTCATAGAGCAATAATATCCTAACATGAGATGATGGAGCTAAAGAAGATTTATCTTCTTCTTTGAACTTGTAAATAATCGAGGGTCGATTCTCCATATGGATAGTGATTTACCTCTCATGGAAATTTATGTTGCCTCTATATAAGGAAATCCAATCCATACCAAGAATTTTATGAAATTCTAAAAGAGGGAGTATGAAGAGGTTCATCGGGAATTTTAATCTACAGATTATGACCGGGGAGTAGTTATATTCATGGGATGAAATTATTTCCCCATTTATTGTACTCACCAACATCTTCACTTCCATGATTTGCGGTGGTGATGGGATTTTTCTACTAAACATTAGAGATATAAAATAATGCATAGAACCTGAATCAAAAATTATGTTTTCTATTATTGAATTAATTACTAGCGTACCTATCACTACTTCTTTTTAAGGGTTCACTTCCGTAGTAGTGATGGAAAACTCTCACCCTTGCGGCCTTGGAGGTTGTTGGTTGCCTCCTAAAACCCATTGACTTATGGAACTGATTTTGAAGATGCCCCGGTTCTTTGTAGTTGTAGAAATGAGCCATGTATTGAGTTTCGAAAGGGGCATTCCCCTCTTCTGTCATAGCCGTAGGTCTTTCCTTCCAACAGTTAATAGCTAGGGGACCTTCTCTTCCACACCTAAAGCATTTCCACATCCCCTTCAGGCAATTTCTCAGGTGATTCTTTCTGCACCTTTGGCAAGTGGGGTGCTGGATCTTTTTATCACCATTGGATTTAACCATAGGACCGCCATAATTGAAATCCACCTTACACTTCTTATCCCCATGATAACCCTAAGATTCTACGATCTCCATTTCATCCTAGAGGGCACATCAGACAATTTCCTCATAGCTGTCGAAGTCAAGTATTGCCAGCGCTTTTCGTAGTTTATGTTTTAGACCACCAAAGAAGTGGTCATCCTAGCATTAGGGGGTAACAAAAAAGTCGGAAGTGTATCATGCAAGCCTTGTGAAGTTCTCCTCATACACTCCAACAGATTCTCTTTCTTTTTTGGTTGAGGTAAGAGAAGTCCCTTTCTATCTTAAGCCAGAGGGTGCGCGGAAAATATTTATCAAAAAACATATTCCGGAAATCCTTCCATTCCAACGCCTTGATCTCCTCCTCAGGCATCATATTTTTTATCAATTTCCACTGTGGATCATCTTCACCCTGCATACTATAAGCATCCATGAGAACCTTCTCTTGTTTAGAACATTCAAGGATGGAGAAGATATTTTCAATGCAGTTGATCCATTGTTCGGAAATTGAGGGATCAGATGATCCATTAAAATTAGGAGGTCATTGTCTCATGAAGCTCTCGATAGCGACTTGTTCTTTCTTAGGGGGGCTTCAACATTATTCATGACCCATGTATCTATTTAAATCTTGAGTTAGCTGAGAGAGAAGCGTGAAAATGTTCGTGATTCCCACTCCCATTGGATTTGGCATCTCTTTAGTACAGTCATCACATTGATCTTCACATTGGTTGTTAGCCCGACTCCTCCTATTACTGGCCATTGGATGGAATAAAAGGAAAGATATAGGTACCACATAAAGTGTAATACAGGGAAAAAACTGATTACTTATAAATAACTTTTATTTCCGTAACATATGATTCTATTGTCTTCAGTATATGTTATCCATGATCTACTTTCTAACATATATTCTTAGGGAATTAATTTTAGTCCCTTATTAATGGTTCATAATAAGCTTGTGAATTTACCAAATCATAACCCCCAGGAGTGTTGTAACCAAGAATGAAGCAAGGCCCGTTTAATGCACTAGTTCCCATTCGAGTCTAGCTCAAAGAGGTGTTTTCTGGTTTTACCCCAAGGATACATTTGTGCCAAAGATACCTCTACCTGCTCGTATCCAGAGAGGGATGCATTTTCTTGATAAACCACTTACTCAATACTCACCAAAACATAGGGATTTTTTTATTATTCTTAGTCTTGTCTATAAATAATTACAAGGGTTTTCTGATCCTAATCCCAAAAATAGCTAAACCTTCCTCTGATACAAACTGTGACAACCATGAATTTTATTACACAATTAAACATTATTTATTACATAAAAATCACTTGATACAACATAGAAGATTGAGAGGTCTTGTGTATTTGGGTCTTAGGATCATTGCGTAACATTTTAAAATTTGAAATACAAATTCTTTATTGAAAACTTCTTTTACATGACCACTACATTACCTCATACTTAGCATTTCATGGGTTAACCTGAGGACATGCATAAGAAAAGAGTGTATTATAAAGCCCAGTAAGTGAATAATCATGGAATAATATGAATAATACAATACATGTTAGACAATTTCCATATCAATATAGCATAAGAGAAGCATAAACATAAATTCATGATAAAGCATGAGAATCATAACATGGGGATGTGTCAACAACACTTAAAATGGAATTTGCATGAGCCAAGGCTCGTTACAGATAGAGCGTGAGTAAACCCTAATTTCCCATGAAGCATGAGTAAAACCACATTGCACATGAATTATTATGATTCAACAACTATTTCTCAGGATGTGTTAGGATACATTACACTACCCAATGCATTTTAGTGCAATGATGGTGCACCCTTCTTAAACATTTCATTTCATGCATAAGTGTGCCACATGGATTCAAAAAACATCATAGTTTATTTCATGATAAAAGAATGTGGAATTAATAAATGAAAATTTATAATAATTAAATAAATTTTAATAAAGTTTAATACCCTTGACAATGAAATGAACATGGCATTCACTACACAATGACATTGGCTTGGAAAAATCGGTGCAATTTCGGCAGTGTAATGGGGTGACGTAAGAATTCCTACAAATGGTGGATGAGAGAGAAATGGGTGTCTCATCATACTAACATTAAATGGACAGTAAGGGGGTCATATAGATACATGTCCCAACAATTTTAATGGAATTTATATTCATGATACAAAATAATTTCTTAAATGTATGTGATGAGAGATAAATTCCTTTCGGAATTTCGGCAAAGTAACATGTGTAAATGGGAGGCATTTATTGAGAGAGAAAGGGGTATCACATAAAAAACATGTAGAGGGAAGTATGGGGGAGGTGAGAAACCATACCCCAACATTTATAATTGAAATTAAAAGGGAATAATAATTTAAAGAATATTGATAAAAATGAGAAAGGTAGAAAAACCCTTACTTGGATGTGTACTTAGAAAGGACTGAGAGAGGATTGAGAGAGGCTTAATGGGTGATTGGGGCACCTTGGGAGGATTCTAGAGAGAATAGTTTAGATTTTTGACAAACTCCAAATCCGTTGAGTGAGGAGGAAGAGGGAGATTGTGTGGGTTTATATTGGAAAGGTGGGGAAATTCTTTATTATTTAGGTTTTGGACACCTCACATTAAACTAATCCAAAAACCAACCAGCCCATGGTTTTTGCCCATGGTTTTTGGAAAAGGGAAGTGAAAAAAAATATTTAATAATTAAAAATTCTGAACATCTTAAAATAATGGGGTTTCTTATATGGAGGTGAGTCACACTCCCAAGGAAAACAATTTAAAAAGACCAAATGTTTAATAAGTCTTGAAGGGTCCACTAATGCTTTGTAAAATTTATCAAACATAACCAAAATCACAATATTTAAATTCTAAAAGATATATTGGCCGAAAAAATGTTTATATTATTTTATTACTTCACTATTGGGTCATTATGATGTCATAAAACACATTATATATTTAAACGGTATTTAATTTTTACCCAAAAATTTGACTATCTTAGAAAGTTATAAAATATTCATCGTTGGATAATTTCGACGTCCTGATTCCAGAAATAATATTCATTTTATCTAAATTAATTTCTAAATATGTTAATTTTCTCTTTTAAAATAAAAACTGCAATTTATCAATAATTCGTGGGTTTTGACAAAAATGGCTTTCAATCCTTAATAAAAATTAAAATTACATTCATAAAATTATACGACCATTTATATTTAATAAAAATTAATTTAATAAAAATAATAATATTTTATTAAAATATTATTTAATTAAAAAATCCATTAATTCATCAAAATAGATTTTTGGTTGAACATTAACTAAAAATACTATTTGTGCTTTAGAAAATATTTACAAGGTAACAATAATAAAACAAAATTATATTCCTTATTATGTACAAAAATAATGTACATAACCATAGTGATATGGTCTTGTTAAATAACCCCTTATAACACCCCCATAAGACTGAAGGGTAAGGTGTGTGATGGTGACAAACTCTTGGGGTGGCTCGGATAACATTGCTCGGGTGGTAATCTCTATCAACTTCCACTTATCTCATAGGCGGTCCTACTCGAGTTTAACATATTCAATCTTGGATTGGGATTGGTCAAGAGTGAATCCAAAAGACGCAACCTCCTTTTCGAGCTCTGACAAATGGGCTTCATATGGGGCACGTCTACTGGATGAGTTCATCGCTTCCTTTGTCTGAGTAAATTGGATTTGTTAAAGCCCTATATTTATACTAATCATGTGATCACTATTCAACAAATATATTAACAATGGTCACAATTAGTAATAGTATTTTAAAATCCAAAAACATAAAATCATAGAATTTGACATTTTATATTAACATTTTACATAATTATACATTTAATTAGATCAAGAGTTATTTCCATTAATAAATGTTTGGGTCGTTACATAGTATTTCATGACTCCTATAATATGCATAAAATTCCTAATATTTATACTCTTCTCTGTTTTTTTGTTGATAAAACTTCATCTTTCTTCCATTTTTACACTCCACCATAGTGTGAAACATCATGGTTTATTCTATTACTTGGTTCATCATTAAGAGGAAGAAGACCCACACCATTTAAGACCCTCATTAATAAATGATAATAAATATTTGTAACCTCACATTGGATCCACAGTGATGGGTCCACATACATCAATGTTCACCATATCCAGAAAATCTAATCTCCTTGATAAAGAATTATTGGATGAGACTATATATTGTTTCCCATACAGGTAGCATTTTCTCAGATCAAGAGATGCATCCTATTAATACTAATGTATTTCTTCTTAATCAGGGTAGATACCCACCTTTAATTATGTGGAGGAGTCTATTATTACACTATTTTGAGGATATATGCACATATATTCACATGGTTCTTGTACAAAAGACCGCATAGGTTCCCTCAGGTGATAACAAGGCCTCCTTTTTCATCTTCCATGCTCCATTGCTGAAGTTGTTGTCATAGACTTATCAGTCAAAGGAAAATTATATTAACAGGTTGAGAAGATGTCTTGTAACATGTTGAACAACCATAAGGCTAATTTTGTTTCAAATATTCATCATAACATAGATATCACCCTTTATAACTATATTCACCAAAAAAGTATTCCCTATATTGTTTTCACCAAATTCAAAAGTTTGATAAGTCAATAAATACACATGATATTTAGTGACATGGTATTATGTTTTATTATTATTCACCCCTTTTATGTCATGGCCTGAAGTATGGAATTATGTCTCCTTTTAACCTTTCGAGAAAATCATAACTTCTCTGAAAATGCTTACATTTGAATATCCATTTCTTCTTTGTTGATTCATACATTTTACCTTTTTTAGAAACAATCTATGGATCTTCATCGTGTGTCACTCTATACCAAAATGGTATCATTTTCTATCGGCCTCCTTCTGTCTATGGATCTACCTATACTCTTTCTTTATCAACTAATTCACCCCCCTTGACCTCCTTCTTATTTTCTCCAACACTTATCTATGATGATATCATGTTTCTGGTTGTAACTCAAATCCTTCCTTCATGCCTCCTCATTGAATAATGCATCACATTACATTTCTATAGTAAGTATTCCTCCAGACATTGTGTTTATATGCTAGACCACACGAGTATCCCAGCTATCTCAAGTGATCGTAAAGGTTTTTTCCTAATCATTAATAGTCAGAGTCTTACTTGTTGTCACCAATTCATTCCCCAGACTTTGGAACTCTCTGGTTTGTTTATATATTAAGATTTTACTCCATATTCAATGATTCATCACCTTCTTCAACAAGAGGATCTTGTTCAATGTTTTGTTTGATTGGTACTTATTTTTCATCTTTATCCAAAGTTCAAACGTGTGAGCCTCTTACACGGTCAATCAATTCACATGGTTTCGGGGTAACATGGATGAAACCCGCATCGTTGAGCGGCTCGACAGATTTATGGGCTCAACGTATTGGAAAAATCTCTTCAGCATGTTTCACATTAGCCACCTGATGCTCAACTGATCGGACCACTGCCCAATTTTCATCGACTGTGGTCAAAGAAATCACAACATGAAATCCAGCAGCCCCTTCAGACATGAAATCTTATGGTCAGAAGACAACGAGTGCGAAGACGTTATCCGATCAAGCTGGAAGAGTAACACTGCAGATGTTAGATCCAATCTGCAACAGTTCGCATCCGATCTGAGGTCCTAGACCATAAAGAAGTTACATCATCCCAACAGGCATTGCGATTTCCTTGAAAGGAAACTGAACAACCTCCTCAAACACCCCCCCCCCCATCCAATTGCAATCTTTCAAAAATCAGAGCCACTCAAAGGGATCACGATGCAGCTCTATGCAGAAAGGAATGCTTCTGGGTCATCCGGACGTGGGACACCCACATTGCTGAAGGGGATACCAACACCGAATATTTTTACCAGAAAGCTTCTGGTAGATGCCAGAAAAATTTAATATCTTTCATCTTGCAAACAGATGGCAGCAAAGTTTTTAACACTGATGTAATCCTAGAGGATTTTTCAAGCTACTTTCAGAACCTCTTCTTTGCATGAAATCGTGTCATCTCTCCTGAAGTAGAAAAGTGCATCAGACCGGTGATTACTGAAAAGATCAATAGGCAGCTTTCCAAAGATGTGACGAATGACGAGATTTTGCTGGCTATGAAAGAGATCCACCCTACCAAGGCCTCAGGCCCGGACGGCTTCCACACACTCTTCGTTAAACAATACTGGTATATTATTGGCCCCAACAAATGCAACCTAAAGAAGAACATTTGGGATGGGAAAAAACATTTCTGACATCAATGAAACTATCTTCATCCTTATTCCCAAAATCAAGAAACCCCTTGTGGTCCCTGAATTCATACCAATAAGCCTCTACAATGTCTCTTACAATATCTTCTCAAAGATCATAGTTAATAGGCTGTGCACCCAGTTACCTAACATCATTTCAGAAAACCAAAGCACCTTAATGGCTAAGAGACAAATCACCAATAATGCAATTGTCTCCCATGAAGTATTCTACTCGATGAAAACACACTCCACCACGAAAAAAATAACCATGGCGTGGAAAGAGGAAATGACCAAAGCTTACGATAAAGTGGAATGAAATTTCCTCAAGGTCGGGATGAAAAAATGGGCTTCTACTCTAAATTGATAGATATGATCATGCACTATGTTTGTACTGTCTCCTTCTGAATCAATTTCAACAGGGCACTCACCCGAGGCTTTGCCCCATCCTGAGGCCGGCGCTAGGGAGACCCTCTCTCCCTTTCTCTTTATCTTGGTGGCTGATGTTTTTACTAACCTCATTTCACGGGCTTCTTCCTCTCAAAAAATCCATGGGGTAATGGTTTTCCATGAAAGCCCACTGGTCTCTCGTCTCTTCTTCGCTGACGACTACCTCCTTTTTTCCAGAGCAACCAATGACGAGTGTCGTGTGATCATCCATGCAATCCAACAATATGATAGGGCCTCTGTACAGTCTATAAATCATGGAAAGTCCAAAATTTCCTTCAGTGCTAGGGTTCCTCAATCCAAAAAGAAGAACTTTTCACCATTGCAAGCATTCATATGGTAAAGAAACATCAAAAGTGCCTCAGGCTTCCAATAGTGATTGGACGCTCCAAAAATTAAGTCTTCGCATCTATGTTGGATAGGATTGAGAAAAAAATTCATCGCGAGACCTCTATAATAATTTACAAAGCTGTCAAGGAAACCCTTATTAAAGCTTCTCTTTAATCCATCCCCAGCTACTTCATGTCTCTCTTTAATCTCCCAGCCGCTGTAGTCAATCAGAAACATGCACGCACAGAGACCTTCTGGTGGGGAACAAATAAATGGAGGAATCGAACCCACTGGATTGCCTGGATGAACCTCTTCTTACCTAAATCTGAGGGTGGAATGGGATTCCAGGATCTTCTTCACAAAAATAATGCACTTCTGGCTAAGCAAGGTTGGCACCTCCTTAACCACCCTTCCACTCTCTTTGCGCGAATTATCCGGGAAAAATACTTCCCCCAAAAATAATTCCATGAATCCTATCTTGGCCCTCATCCCACCTTCCTTTGGAGAAGCATTTGGGGTGCCCGCAGTCTTCTGGGAAAATGGTTGGGCAGGATGATTGGGAATGGCTCAACAGTTAACATCTGGACTGATCCTTGGTTGATCGACAAGGAAGGTGTGCGGGCATCGTCCCCCACCCAACCAGGCTTTGAAGATGCCATTGTCAGATACCTTTTTGATGACTAGGGGCTTGGTTGGTGCATTGAAAGGATTTATGCATGGTATAATGATAGAGATAAGAAAAATATTTTTAGTATCCCCTACATTCCTGATGTCGGCCCTAACCATCTCTTTCGGATTCATGACATCTCCAGAGCCTACACAGTGAAATCTGGTTATCAGATTTCTATTGGCACTCAAGATGAGAGGGAAGGGGGGCATGGAAATATTTTTGGAAACTCAATATCCCCCTAAAAATATGACACTTTTGGTGGCAGTTCTGCAAGGGTACCCTCCCTACCATGACCCTTCATTCCTTCCCTCATATTTCTAGTGAAAAGTTTTTCCCTTTCTTCTCATACATCCCAGAATCTCCCTTTCACACTATCATCCAATATCCGGGGGGAAAAGAGATCTGGAGGAAATGGAGCATTTCTTCTGAGTCCTCACCGACCATGGGATCTGACCTCCCCTCTCTTCGGATGCGATGGTTCTACTCATTCTCATTGGCTGAAGCACACTCTCTTTGCATCATGGCATGGATCATTTGGGTCTGCGACAATGATGTCGTGTTCAACCATTTTCACAAACCTCTCGAATTATGGATTGATTTGGCCTCATCCTGGTTTGAGGGCTAGAAGCACCACAATGGATAGCACATTTCCTACAGAACCCCCTCTTTTTTCTCCCTTTGGAGCCCACCATAGAAGGAATACTCTTGATTAACATATATGCGGCTCTCCCCAAGTATAGTCTCGTTTCCCTTGGCCTACTGGCTTGGAACCATCTTGGTCAAATCATTGTAGCCAAACATGAGTCACATCACATTTTTTGGGAATCAGTGGTTGTCGTGGGTGCCACCATCCTTGCTGGTATGATGCTTGCTTGTGAACGTGGATGGGAAAAAATCATCATTGAGTCGGACTACCTCACCATTATCAATTCCATCAACCTCAACCACGGTGGACTTCAGTCCTTTGGTCCCATCATTTTGAAAATCCTCTCCATTCGTCACTTCTTTTCTCTCTATACCTTCTCCTTTACCAAAAGGGAAGAAAATAAGGCTGCACATCAACTTGAAGCATCTGGCCCCATCAATGTCAACCAGCTCTGGCTGGACCATTTTCATTCATGTCTTCGTGCCTATACTTCTGCTGATTTCCATCATTAATGAATCTGTCTTTTATATAAAAAAAATGTGTGAGTCTCTTGTACGACATGGTGGTCGTTGTTGGGCTTGACCCATTGGTGGGTTTGATCAATCATCTTCTTATTTAGGATATTACACTCTTATTTTTTATGGGATTCTGGATGAATCAACTTTCAATAATATGGTAAAAATGATCCTTTGACTTAAAGAGATATTCTTTTTGATACTTACAAAAGAATTAGTTCAAAGAAATCAACATGATCAACCATCAATTAGATGATCCCTATGTAACATCCCAGGTAAATAAAGAAATAATAAATATTCATTTTATTAATATTATTTTAATTAAATATTAATTTTACTTTAATGGGGTTTCTATATTTAATGGCGTACCTGATACGCAACAACAGGTTTCATTGAAATCTTACATTGCACAATAATAATATTATATAATTATTTAAAATGGTAGTTAACACCTTGAAATTGTATTATCATGAATGAACATAACTAAATAATATATGATTATACATGTTTGTTATATGTTTTTACATTTACCCAATAAAAGTTAGAGGCTTAAATGTGAATTAATCTAATTTTAAGAAAAATTTACTTTAAAAGGTTGATTTACCACCTTTGGATGGAGAACCCTTTTTAAATCTAGTTTTTGTAAATTTTATATATTCTATTTGAAAAAATATTATTTTTCTTTATAATCAAGACATCCAAATTTACTTTGGATGAAATTTTGGCATTTTTCTAATACTGTATTTTAATTCAAAACTTCTGTTTAATTGAATTTATTCTTATGGATATATATCCTTTTTAAATTATTTTAAAGTGTAATTATATTATGTTTTTACCATTTAATCCAATTTTTTTCATTGTATGTAAGTTAACATTGATATTGGACATAAAGAAGTGTCAATTATTTGATAGTTATTATTTCTTAAAAAACATTCTTTTTTTTGACAGCAGGAATTAATTTTAAATTCATTTATGACACTTCAATGTTTTGATTTTGGACAAATGGATTTCTTATTTGGAATTAAGAGGAAAAAATTGTGTAAATAGCCAACTTTTATTTTTTGGAATTATGAATATTTACTTTAGTAAATATTTTATTTACCATGGTTAAAAGGTAAATATGGAAATTAAGGGTAAAACAATAATATAATAATATTATTAAATTACCCTAACATGTGTCGTAATACTATTTTTTGATATATATTCGACCATGGGCATCCTTGAGTCGATTTTGGGACCCCATGGGGCCACTTAAGTTTGATATTGACACTTTTTTTTAATTAACATAAAGTAAACGCAAAAATTACAAAAACAAATATATTTTATTAAATTAATTTTTACATAAGGTTTTATAAGTTATCTGGTTAACTATAAATATTCATTAGAAATATAAAACTATTTACTACTTCATGGAAATTTTTTTATAATTTCTAAACATCAAATAATTTAAATTATTTATGAAACAATAATTATGCAGTGTTTACCTCATAAATAGCTGATTTAAATTAATAAGATTTTAATTATTAAAAAGATATCCAAAACATCTCCAATTATTATTGGATGATTTTATTTCGACCATGGGACATCTTATCTTGAACATAAATTAGATTTATAGAATTAGAAACCCAAAATCATTATATAATTATATAATATTTTTACACTTTCTTGAAGAGCCCCTCCTCTGCCTTATAAAAATCCCTCAGCTCTATCCCATTCCTCACACCTCTCAATCCCATGGGTTCATCCAACCCCTGACCAAATAATTTTCAAGTTCCCTATCTTCCTCATATATTCCTTACCTTAGGCATAAGTCACTTCAAGAAACCCTTTTGGTTCAAACCCAAGGGAGTTACCAAATTTAAAGGTAACATATTCTCTTAAGTTTTTTTATTTTATTTTACTTATCCAACCCCTAAACTTTTTTTATTATTTTATTTTATAAAAACAACATTATGTAAATTATACTAATTTTTTTTATGAGATTTATTCTAACTACACTTACACAGACCTCTATCTAATGGGTAATGTACATATTGTTTCTATGGATGAATAACTAACGCCTCACGAAATAAAAATTGATCAATTGTATCCTACCACCTCTCATGGTGGACATTAAGGTGGAACTATATTTATATATGATATATATAGTGTTTATTTTTTCATTATGATTTTTTATTTTTCATTTTTATAATACTTTTATGGAATCCATTATGGGTAAACGTGAAAAGTTAATTTTAGGAAGTGTGGACTACCGCACCCACAAAGTGATATGACTCATTAATGCCATATGTGGTAAGTATAAAGGATGGAGATAATGAAATTATATATGATATTATACTAGAATTATAATATTCCTATGTATAATTATGTTTTAATTCCATAAAAATAATAAATAGAAATGAAATTAGCATTCATCCGTACGTATGACTTACCATATCCATTAATGGTACATTTCATTTCATACCTCCAAATGTTATATATTAATATAAATAAATATATATAATGGATATATAATATATATATATGATATCTAAATTATTAATATAATTATGAAGATAATGGACTTTTTACCACATAGACAACTTGTAAATATAAGAAGCTCATTTTTGACTCAAGTACCAAATATCGAAAAAACAACCGTTATTAACTTAAATGATTGAATAATGTCTATAATATGGTTATATGTGATATAAAAGAAATAATAATCTTTAAAAAGGTTCTTAAGCAAGTAGAAATTAATTTAGTATATTATTCATGAGATTATTGAACTAATGAGTCAAGTTAGACATGAGGTAAGCGACTTTGTCTTAGTCTCCTTCCATTAAGGCATATTTTGTTTTATACATGACTTTCATTTATACTCTATATAAATAACTTTGAATTTTACTTTTATTTAGATGGAATTTTTTCTCTACTTTGTTTTTTACTGAATGACAAAAAAATGTTTCTTTTAAGGTAAGCGGTCACAACGATATTTTTCACCGCCGTGAGTATTATTTGATCTTTTGGTTTCCTTAACAATCCGCAATGTTTTTTAAAGGAAAATAAATACCATATACTCGTTTACATATTTTGGTATTGAAAATGGTTTTGATAATGTATTTTTTATGTCAACATATTTAAGTTATATATTGTGATTGAAATGTGGAAATTTTATCTTTCATTTATATTGGTTTTATATGTTATGAATATTTTTTGGTTATTGGGAATTATTACATATAAAGGTGGTTTCGTGATAAACCTTGGGCAAGTAATCCCGAGATAGCTCTCCAATGCATTAGGTAACATGATGGAGGTAAAAATGAATGTTTCTCCAAATATATTTAGGGAATATACTATGATGTCTATTCTAAATGTAACTCCCTATGTAGTTGTGATAGCTAAAATGTAAGTATGATATGGATGCCACAATTTACCTTTATGATTTGTGTTTACTATGTAAATATTATGATTTTATGAGGTATGTTAAAGAGCTTATGTTATGTATGTATTGATGAACTAATGTTTTCTTTCATTGTTTTATAACCCCTACTGAGATTTTTATGCTCATCCCAGGTTTTGAAATGTTATTCACAGGACTGAAAGATTAATAGGGTCAAGGATGGGATCAAGGCAAAGTCGTGTTGTCTAATATATGGAACTAGACATGACTTTTTTTAAGAGATTATTTTTTGAAAATAATTGGAACTAAGTAGAAGTTTCTAATTTGTAACTTTTGAGATGTAATGTAATAGTTATGACCTAATTCTCTAAAACTCTAAACCTGAAAAGATCATCAATGTGAATTATTCATTTAATTCAAGATTATGTAATGTTTAAGGTCATGTCTATATAGTTGGTATTAGAGGCCAGTTTAGATAACTTTAGGAGTTATGTTATTGTTAAATTAATATCCATAAATTACACTATGTTAATATTAAAATGATGTAGAATTTAAAGATTACGATGTTGCTTTGCCTAAGATATTTCATTGATTGGAATGGATTTCCATAGATGAAACGTAGTAGCTATATTGGGAAAACATCAGGAGGCTGACAACCTTCCAAATTAGCAACCTGAAATGGTTGTAATTAGAGCTGAACAATTTTTTGAAGTGATCAAAAATTTGACTCAGGCTCTAAATGGTGGTGGTGTCCATACATGAGATCATCCAGATCAACCATAGAGGAACATGTCAGTAGTAGAGCACTTCATGAGGCAACATCCCCCATAATTGTAAAGATCATCTAACTTTGTGCTACCAGAAGGGTGGATTAATGCATTGGAGAATATTTTGGATGTCATTGGGTGTTCATAACATCAAAAGGTTAGTCTTGTTGTTTGTCGTTTTGAAGGTGAATTTGATCAGTGGTGTTTGATGGTGAAAAATATCAGGGATAGTGAAGAGATTGATTCTCTTTATTGGGATGGATTCAAAGGTATTTTTAACGAATATTATTTTCCTAAGGTGGTTCTTCTTAGGATGGAAAACAAGTTCTTGTTATTGAGGCTGGAGAATGACTCATTGGTTTCTTATGAAGAAAAATTCACTCAACTGGCCAGGTATACTCTCAATTTCATATGAGATTTTGATAGTAACATCAACCATTTCTACTCAGGATTAGAGACAAAGTATTGAAGGGATTTATCTTCTTATGAGTTAAAAAGTTATGAAAAACATGTTTGATGTGTGGAGAAGGTGGAAATAGAGTTTGCTGATGATTAGGTATTCTTTGACAAACAATAGAATAAGAGGTCGAGGTGGCAGGTGAAAGGGATGATCTCTTCAAAAAAGTATGATGGTAATATTCTTAAGATTACATTTTTTGAAAATTGTGGTAAAAATCATGTTGTGTATTCCCTTTTGAATTCTATTAATTGTTACTGATGTGGTAAAATGGGACATAAAACTCGTAATTGCACTGAAAAAGATCAGGATAATGTTTAGACAAAATCTGATTTACATTAAGTAAAATGTTTTAAGTGCATTTAAATGGGTCATTATGCAAATGAGTGTCTAATGAAGAACTCAACTAAGGGGAAGAAACCATACTAAAATCAAAAAAGTGTGGTGAAATCCTTTTCAACTACATCATCAGATGTTGGGCCATCAAATGAAGTAGTATCAAGTACAATTTTTGTTGGTTCAGATTATACCAATGTGTTGTTTGATTCAAGGTCTACACATTCATTCATTTCGGTGAAGTTTTCCATTAAATTAAGAATTATTTATCATGATATTAATCCTAAACTTTTGGAAATAAAACTATTGGGAAAAGATGAAATAAAAATAAATTATAAGAACCTTCATTTCCATTTGTGCAGAAAAAATCTACCGGAAAACCTTATTGTTTTGACTCTTGTAGAGTTTGATGTTATTTTGGGTATGGATTGGATTTCAGTTTATCATGCTAAGAATTAATATAGATCTAAATTTGATTATTTTCAGAAATATTTTAGGTTTATGTAAAATAATGAACCATTACATTTGATAACATATCTGGAAGCTGAGAAACCAGTAAAAGACATAAATGATTGTTGCCTTGCACATATTGTTGGTAACAAAGGAACTATTCAGATTAATGATGTGCCAGTGGTAAATGAGTACCTTAATGTTTTTCCTGATGACTTTTCTGGTATTATACCGGATTAGGAAGTTGAATTTACTATTTACTTAGTTCCTGATGCAAATCCAATTTCAAAACCACCTTATTGAATGGATCAAATTGAACTTTTAGAGTTAAAGAAGTAATTGAAAGAGTTATTTGATAAAGGTTTCATTTGACCTAGCACATCACCCTGGGGTGATCCAATATTAGTTTTTAAAAATAAAGTTGGTTAAGTGAGACTTTTCATTGATTATAGATCTTTGAATTACATCACTGTTAAGAACGAGTATCATTTGCCTCAAATCGATGATTTATTGGATCAGCTTCAGGGAGCTATGTATTTTTCAAAGATTGACATGAGGTCGGGGTACCATTAGTTGAAAGTAATAGAAGACGACACTCCATTGACCATTTATCGTACTAGATATGTCAATCATTAATTTTTAGTTATGACTTTTGGTTTAACCAATGCACCTATTATATTCATGGATCTTATGAATATAATTTTCCATGAGTTGTTGGATAAGTTTTTGGTTGTGTTCATTGATGATATTTTGGTTTATTCTAAAATTAAAGAGGAACATGAAATTAATTTAAGGGCTGCCTTGAAAAACATAAAAGAAAATAAATTATTTTGGAAATTCAGAAAGTGTGAGTTTGGTTACATAAAATTTCATTCCATGGTCACATTGTTTCAAAAAATGGCATAAATATTGATCTTTCTAAAACAAAAGTTGGTGAAGAATGGAAAAGACCCCAAAATATAACTGAGTTCCATAGTTTTCTTTGTTTGGAAGGTTATTACAAGAGGTTATTGAAACGTTTTCATGGTTATCTAGTACAATGTCAAAGTTAACTTGAAAAGGTGTTAAGTTCGTCTGGACAAGAATAATGTGATGATTGTTTTCAGAAATTTAAAAGAAGATTGGTAAATACTCTGGTTTTGGCAGTACCTTTCAGAAATGATGTGTTTCTTTTCTACATTGATGCTTCATTTAAAGTACTTGGCAGTGTCCTTATGAAGAATGATCAGGTAAATAATAACACTCCACGTCAGTTGAAACCTCATGAGTAAAATTACCCGACAAATGATTTGAAATTAGCTATTGTTGTTTTTGCTTTAAAAATTTGGAGGAATCATTTGTATGGAGTAAAATGAGAAATATATATTGACCACAAAAGTTTGAATTATATATTCATTCAAAAATAATAGAAAAATAGAATGAGGATGTGGTTTAAATTAATCATGGATTATGATTTCACAATCCATTACCATCCGAGAAAAGAAAATAAAGTGGTTGATTATTTGTGTCGAAAAAGTAATTCTTTATTACCCATGATACATTTGGAACGAGATCAGTTGGTTTTATATTTGATGAACATTGGCATAGAAGTTGTTGGTCTAGAAAATTACTCTGTTTTGTTTCAGGTGTCAGTGAGATCATCTCTATCAGACAGAATAAAGCAAGCACAGAAGGAAGACAGAGAGTTGCAGAAAAGGTATAGTTGGTTCAGAAGGGTATGTTGCCTGAATTTAACATTCATAATGATTGTGTTTTTAGATTTGGAAAGAGGATATGTGTGACTTGTGATTCACCTAAGAAGAATGAGTTGTTATGTTAAGTTCATAGTTCTTCGTTTTCAGTTCGTCCTGGCAGTATTAAGATGTACCAAGATCATTGGGAGTATTACTAGTGGGATGGAATGAAAAGTGGTATTGTATATTTTACTGTGATGTGTTTGATTTTTCAGCAGGTTAAAGCAGAGCAGTAATTGCCAAAATGGATTCTTTAGTCTTTACCAATTCTAGAGTGGAAATGGGAAAATGTATCCATGAACTTCATTTTGGAATTACAAAAGATATCTCAAGGTAATAATGCAATCTGGGTTATATTTGATCGATTGACGAAATCTGCTCATTTCTTTCCTATTCAAGATACTTTGTCTCTAAATCAACTTTCTCGGTTGTATGTTAAAGAGATAGTCAGGTTACATGGAGTTACCCTCTTCATTGTATCTGATCGTGATACCAGGTTTACTTCTATCATTTGGAAAGGCCTTCAAAAGTCGTTGGGTACTAAATTCAATTTTAGTGCAGGTTTTTATCCACAATCAGATGGGTTATCTGAATGATCAATTTAGACCTTAGAAGATGTTCTATATGCTTGTTCACTGGATTACCGGGGGAAGTTGGGACCAATATTTTTTTTGGTTGAATTGTTTTATAATAACAGTTTTCATTCTAGTATATAGATGACTCAATTTGAGTCATTATATGGAAAATGTTGTTGAAGTCTATATTTTTTAGAATGATGTAGGTGAAATGATGGTGATGGGACCAGAATTTATAGAAGAGATGGCAGAAAAGGTTTAGTTGATTCAGAAGCACATGTGAACAGCTTAGAGTAGGAAGAAAAGTTATGTGGATAACCGGAGGAAGGATCTCTCTTTAGAGGTATGTGATCATTTCATTCTCAAAGCTTCTCCATGGAAAAGTGTGATGCATTTTGGTAAGAAAGGAAAGTTGAGTCTAAGGTTTATTGGACCTCATAAAATCTTGGTGAATGTTAGATCAGTTGCATACATAGTGGCTTTACATACATGTTTGTCCCAGGTATGCAACATTTTTCATGTTTCAATGTTGAGAAAGTATATGGCAGATCCATCTCATGTTTTGAGTCCAGAGGTAGTTCAGTTGGAAGATAAACTCTCTTATGAGGAACAACCAGTCCAGATTCATGAACTTAGAGAGAACGTTTTGTGGAATAAGGTAATTCACTAGGTAAAGGTTTTGTGAAAAAAACAATATGGTTGAAGATGAATCATGAGAATATGAAAATTCTACGATGGATAAATGCCCCCATTTATTTGATAAGTGAATAAAACTGTGAGGACACAATTTCCAAAAGGGGGAATGAGGTAACTTCCCTGGTGAATAAATAAATTATAAATTTTATGTTTAATTAATATTTTGTGAATTAAATATTAAATTTACTTTAAAAGGGTTGATATATTTGATGGCGTACCTGATACGCAACAATGGGGTTCTTTGAAATCTTACGTTGCACAATAATAATATAACATTATTATTTTAAATGGTTGTTAATGCCTAGTAATTGTATAAGTGGTAATGAACATTACTAATTACAATCTTATTATACATGTTTGTTAAATGTTTTTACATTTCTCCAATAAAATTTAGAGGCTTAAAATGTGAATGAATCAAATTTTAAGCAAAATTAACTTTAAAAGGTTGATTTACTGCCTTTTGATGGGGAACCCTCTTTAAATATATTTTTTCCACTTTTATATATTCTATTTGAAAAAATAATATTCATCTTTATAATATGGACTCCCAAGTTTTCTTTGCATGATATTTTGGTATTTTTCTAATAATGTTCATTTTTTAATGAATAGTGAAAAATAGTGAATTTAAATTCAAAATTGCCTTTTAATCTAATTTATTTATATGGTAAGATTACACTTTTAATTGTTTTTAATGTGTAATTATATTATTTTTTTACCATTTAATACAATTTTTTTCATTGGATGTAATTTCACTTTGATATTGGACCTAAATAATTGTCAATCTTTTGATAGTTATTATTTCATAAACAATGCTTTTTGTTTTGATAGCGGGAATTAATTTTAAATTAATTTATACCACTTATTTGTTCTAAATTTGTAAAAATGGATTTAATATTTAGAATCAGGAGGTCAAGACTTTGTAAATATGTAACTTTTATTTTTAGGCAATATGAATATTTATTTCAGTATATATTTTATTTACCCTAGTTAAAAGGTAATTTTGGTAATTAAGGGTAAAATATAATATTATAATAATGTTAAATTACCCTAACATGTGTCCTAATACTATTAGTTGATATATATTCTACCATGGGAATCCTTGGGTCGATTTTGGGTACCCATGGGACTACTTAATAGTGATAATGACAATTTATTTTAATTAACTTAAAGTAAATGAAAAAATGACATAATGAAATATATTTTATTGAATTAATTTTTACATAGGGTTATATAAGTTATCATTTTTACTATAAATATTCATTGTAAATATAAAACGATTTCCTACAGCATGGTAATTTTTTTATAATATTTAGACATTAAATAAATTAAATTATTTATGACACAATAATGATCTAGTGTTTACCTCTTTAATAAACGATTTAAATAAATTTGATAATAAATACTAAAAAATTATTTAAAACTTGTCCAATTCTTATTGGATGATTTTATTTCATCCATTAGTCAGATTATATTCTAATTTAATTCTTTTTGGAACTTTAGAATCCGAAAATCATTACATAATTAAATGATATTTTCACACTTTCCTAAAGAGCCCCCACCCTTATAAAAAGCCCTACACTCTAACCCATTCCTCACACCTCTCAAGCCCCTTGTATCATCCAAATTATAGTCAAATTATCTCTCAAGATTCCTATATTCCCCATATAATCCTTACTTCAGGAATAAGTCACTTCAAGAAAACCTTTAGGTTCAAGCCAAAGGGAGTTACCCGATTTAAAGGTAACATCTTCTCTTAAGTTCTTTTATATTATTTTACTTCTCCAACTCCCTAAACTCTATTTATTAATTTTTTTATAAGAAAAAAAGTATCCTAAATATACTATGATGTTTTCATTATATGTATTCTAACTACACTTACACACACCTCCATTTAATGCGTAATGAACATATTGTTTCTGTGGATGGAAAAATATCGCTCCATGAAACTATGATTGTTCAATTATCTCCTACCGCATCTCAAGGTGGTCATTAATATGGAGATATTTTAATATATGATATATATTATGTTTATTTTTTCTTTAATCTTCTATTTTATTCATTTATATAATACCTTTGTGGTTTCAAATATAGCTAAATGCGATAATTTCATTTTAGGAAGTGCGAACTACAGCCCCCTCAAAGTGATATGACTAGTTAATGCCATATGTGGGATGTATAATGGATGGATTTAATGATATTAAATATTATATAATACTTAAATTATAATATTACTAGGTATCATTATGTTTTAATTCCATTAAAATAATAAATATAAATGAAAGTAGCATTAATGCGTACGTACGACTTACCGTCTCCGTGAATGGTGCATTTCATTTATTACCTCCAAATCTTATGTACAGGTATATATATATATATATACTAGATATGTAAGATATATATGATATATAAATTCTTAATATCATTCTATAGATAATGGTCTTTTGACAACATAGACAACTGGTAAATACAAGACGTTCATTTTTGACTCATGTACTAATATCTACAAAATGACCATTATTAACTTAAATGATTACATAATTTTTATAACATGGTAATATGTTATATAAAAGGAATAATAAACATGAAAAAGTATCTTATGCAAGTAAAAATTAAATTTAGTTTATTATTCAGGAGATTAAAGAACGAACGAGTCAAGTCAAACATGATGTAAGGGACATCGTCTCAATCTCTTTTCAATGAGGCATATTTTGTTTTATACATGACATTATTTTATATGTTGTATAGACAACTTTGACATTTACTTTTATTCAAAGAAATATTTTCTCTACTAATTACTTTACATAATGATAAAGAATATTTCTTTTAAAGTATGCGGTGAAAATGACCTTTTCTACCTCCACGAGTATGATTTTATGTTTGTGTTTCCTTAACAAGTCGTATTGTTCTTCAAAGGAAAATAAATACCATAGACTCTTTTACGTATTTCGGTTTTGAAAATTGATTTGATAATAGATTTTTTATGTCAATATATTTAAATGATATATTTTTTTTTGAAATGTGGAAATGACATCTTTCCGTTATATTTGTTTTATGTGTTATGAATATTTTATTATTATTTGGAATTATTACATATATTGTTGGTTACGTGATAAACCTTGGGCAAGTGAGCCTGAGATAGCTCTCAAATGCATTGGGTAACCTGACAGAGGTAAACATGAATGTTTCTCTTAATAGTTTTATGGAATATATTATGATGGGTATTCCAAATGAAACTCCCTACGTAGCTGTGAGAAATAAAATGTAAGTATGATATAGATGCCACAAATTAGCTTTATGATTTGTAATTAATATGTAAATATTATTATTTAATTAGGTATGTTATAAAGCATTTGTTATGTATGTATTGATGAACTAATTTTTTCTTTCTTTGTTTTATAACCCTTATTGAACTTTTTATGCTCATCCCAAGTTTGGAAATGTTTTTCACAGGACATATAGTTGAATAGGGTCAATTATGGGATCATGGAAAAGTCATGTTGTCAAAAACATGGGACTAGACAAGACACTTTTATAACAGATTTTATTTTGGGAAAAAATGGGAATTGATTAGAAGTGTCTACTTTGTAGCTTTTGAGATGTAATGTAATAGTTTTTACCGAATTCTATAAGACTCTAAACCTAAAAAGATCCTCAATGTGAATTATTCATTTAATTCAAGATTATGTAATGTTTAAGGACGGGTCATTATACCCTGTAACACCCAATGATTCAACACATAAATTTCATATTAAATGCATGAAACACCATGTATCTACAAATAAAGAGTTTTTTTAACCTATACAACCCTAAATTGTCCACCTCTGTGATTTGAATTTTGAAAAACTAACAAACACGGTTGTGTTCAGTAAGATATTTAGAGTCTAATAAGAAAAAAATATTTTTTAAATAGTAAAATACCCTTATGAATAGTAATATAAACCTTATGAATAGTAAATAATATTATTATTTTATTTTCCTATGATTATATGATAATGACGTCTTGATTAATTATTCAAGGTGATATAAAATGAAATGTAGATTTAAAATTGATACTTTTCAAAAAAAAATTATAATTTTATTTATATACTAAATTAATAATATATACATAATTATTTTCATAAAATGGATTCCATTTTTTAATTCTAAACATTGAAAAATGGTTAGGATGAATTTTTGGAATTTTTCTTAAATACATAAATTTTTATGAATAATAAAATACGGTAATTTACAGTATATATACATTATTAGTAAAATTCACTATTCCTAGCATCATGGCTGATGTCATCACACTTGGATCGAACTCACATTCACATATTACTATTCTTGTTCTCAATAATCAATATTTTTTGTTATATTTGGTAAAATAATAAAATAATTAGTAAAATAATTTGAAAACCCTCCTCTCTTCCATTATAGAAAGCTCTCATCAATCCCTCTTCTCTTCACTCCATTAAGCCTTGAATATCCTCAATGTTCATCCCAAATACCCTTTCCTAGTCACTCTAGACATTCAAGAGTTCTTGGTCATTCCAAAATACCAGAACCCATTCCCTTATAGATATTCTCAAGGTGGTGGATTCATTAGGTAAATCCATATTCTGTTTCTTTCAATTTCATTTAAAGTTACTTACAACTATTATCCTCTAATCAAGTACTCAGTCAAAATTACCATGATAACTCTAGTATAATTTATATAATATAATAATATTATGTTAATTGGATAACCATCATTAATATCCTTACTCTCCCTCTCTATCTTTTATTTTATAAACAAAATCATCGTCTACGAGATGCCAATTTACAACCTTCGTGGACGACGATGTATTGTTCTTATATATCCCCTTCAATACTGGTGATGAAGAAATTTTTATATTTTAACTATGTTATAATATATGTATTATTACCTATTTAATATTTATGAACCAGTATATGTACATAATATTAAATCTTATGACCAAACAAGTTCTTAATTATCAAAATACCACTAAAATAATCTCAGTGACTATCATTAATATTTCATCTAATGATTCATCCTCATTCCATGTAAAAAATGATATAAATTTGTATTAATAGAAATTTATGTTCATATATAATATTTAAAATAAAATCCATATATTTACATCCTTTCCACAAGAACTCTATTACTTAAAAACAGGTGAACTGATTATGAAAATCGAGAAAATGGACACTCTGAAACGACAGAATTCAATATTATAATTTATCAATAAGGACCTAAATGAACAAAAAAAGTATGATAAAATTAATACATGTATAATAGGTTCTTAATTATGTTATCAATGATTCTAATTTTGTATTATACAACCATAATGTCAAGTCCTGAACATTCAGACATAAGGTAAGGGATTTCTACCCGAACATCCACTTTCATTCGGGTTACTCTTATTCTCTACACATATCAATTAAATTATTATTTATTCATATTTACTCCTAATATATTGTCTGTTAATTTTCTATATAATTTCTCAAACTGGATTCCCACTTTCATTTAAGGGGATTTATTTGTTTTATAGGGATATTTCAAAAATTCTCCCCATTATACAAGCTCGGTTCAAGGGAATTTCTCAAATTATTACCTATTTTAAAGGGAACTCTATAATCTATTTTTGGAAACCATTTTATTTTTAAAATGTATTATTTTATTATAAAAATACTATAATTCTTCACTTCTGGATTTATACAATGATTTTTCCAAAATAAGTCTTCTTTTCAATGTAAAAGAGTATTTATCTTAAGAATTACTCGATGATTTTATGAGACTATATTCATCCATTTAAACACTCATATTGATTCCTATGAATTATTGGGATAATTATTTTATGGTATTATCTACAATATTTAATTGAATGGTTTATGATTATTTTGACTATAGATGTGCTATCTTAAAATAATTCACCAATATACTCTGAATATTTATTGTTTATGCTTAATGTTTGGGGAAGTTATTTACATTTCATATATTAGCTTCAATATGAATGTATATGTAGTTTTTTTTCTTGTCCATATGAGTATTTCATTTGAATTAGTAAGTGCCAAGTGGGGCCCGATATATCCCATTAGTGCTTTAGTATGTCTCATGAGACAAACTATGGTCTTAACATGAGGCCTTAACAAAATGGATATTTATGGTCTTGGAATGAGGCCTTGATGGTATGGTTATGATGTCCCGCATTATGAATTATCTCATTTTGAAAATAATATTAATAGTTTATTTGGTAATTTGACTACTATAATACCAATTATTAGGTTTTATTATGGTATTCTTCATTCAGCTCTATCCCTTCCATAATTTGTTCTAGATTATTTTTAATAGTATGTGTATTTAGTTATTCACTATGCCAAATGTTTTTGTTTATGATATATTTCATTGTATTAAATAACCTTAATAAGTATTCGAGAACTCTTCTTTCTTATTTTTTTCATTTCCACATGACATGAAGAACTTTATTATGACCGACCTACATGGATAAACATAGAGTTGTGGATGTTCCCAATAAAACGTAAATGTTGTATTTCATTTCAACTTGTAATGTTAATCTTATGTATGTATCTGGTTTTCCGAAACTACTATTCTACTTATTCCTTCCAGTATTAATTCCTTGTAATCATGCCAATGTATTAAAATAAGGCCCTGAATCTAGGAAACAAGGGTCAGGTCCTTACAGTTGTTATCAAAGAAATTTTAGTAAAAACAAGGAAAATTGATTTAGGGAAATTAGATTAGGGAAATCCCCCCTACGATTGTCTATGAGGATAAAACATAAAATAAAATCTTAGAATTTTTGGTAATTAATAAATTATGTTGATTTTTATAGCAAATAAATCCTTGTCTGGATACTATAAGTCGACTTTTTTGTGGCACAGATGTACCTTGGAGTGAAAACTCCAACACGGAGTTTCAGGCTTGACTCGGGGTATCCTAGTACATGACAATGGTCTTTACTACACCCCTGTTTTTACACATCTAGAGGATATGCTTAGGATAATTCACATTTTCTTTACAGTCCAGTATGAAGGATTTAATGGTAATGTTTTCCACAAAAAAACAATTTTTATGATTATGATATTATCAATGTATAGAATTTAATTTTGTACTAAGATTTTAATATGATGAGATTATACATTATGATTCATAACCTAATCTAGTGTATTCCATTATTTAGAAATGGCGCCTAGTGGAAGGAATAGAAACCGCATGAACATGTGTATCCCATGTAGGGATATCACTCTGATAGAAGATAATGATGTTGGCTATGTATATATGACTGGTGCTGAGTAACTTATAACTATACTAGAAAAACTAACTCAGGTTAGGAACAATAGCCTTAGTCATATGTAGAATCTTGAACTACAACATGGAGGTGCTATGTTGGATCGCTTTATGTGATAATAGCCTCCATCATTCAATGGGACTAAAAACCCATTTGTAGCTAAGTAGTGGATAAGTTCTCTAGAGAAGATATTTCTCACTTTAGGATGTAATGAAATAGAGAATGTTGTCATGGATGTTTTTCATCTATCGAGATATGTGGATAAATGGTTTTCATTAAACATTAACACAAAGGAGGAGAAATGAATATAATAGATGGAATAGAGGGATTTTAAGAAAATATTCCTAGGAAAATATTCTCCCCATGAACAAAGAGCAGATATAGAAAGGCAATTTCTGAATCTAAGGTAGAAGGAGGGTGAAAATGATTCAAAGTATGAAGCTAACTTCACAAGGATAGAAATACAGGTCCCATACTATATACATAATCCATGGAGCACTACCGATCGATTAATTGATGGTTTACAACCATTCCTCCAAAGGGCACTAGTCTCCTAAATTTTCTCATCATATGAAGATATCATCTCAAGTTCTATGAATATAGAAAAGGAATTATCTAAGTCTTATGTCTTTAAAATAAAACAAAAGAATAATAGGGCTACCAAAATCTATGGAAAATAAAATAAGGAAATGGGGAAGAAGGGAATAGTTGACCTTCCATCCGCTAGTAATTGGTGGAAGAAACACCTTGGAACTTTCCTGAAAGGAATTGGAGTCTGTTACAAGTGTGGAGAAAAATGCGACCTATCTTTGGATTGTAAGGGGAATAAATAAACTACCAATATTCAATGCTACAATTTCAATGACATGGTATATTATTCACATAGATTTCATAAGCTCTAGGGAAAAATTCCCCAAATAAGTCCAAGTGAGAAAGGTCAAGATTATTCGATCACAATGACTGAGGTTTAAGTTCCTAACGATGTGGTGGAAGGTAAATTAATCATTTTCTTGAACTCCAATGATGAATTATTTGATTCTGAATCATCAAATTCTATCATAACTTCCCAGTTTTTCAATAAAATTAGATATTTCCAATTTCATTTCATAAGGGAGTTGACAGTAAAAACATATAAGGGAAGTATCATTCCATCAAAGTTGTGTAAGGTAGTCCCCATTATGGCATATCTAGGTTTTTTATTGGATGATTTTTTTTGTAGTACCCATGATTAAAATTGAAATAACTCTTGGTATGGATTTCCTTTCATACCATGATGTGAAAATATATTGAAATAATAATGAAGTTACAATTTTTGAGGATGATGTGGAATCTTGTATCTTTAATATAGAAACATCACCATCTGAATCTCATCTAGATCCACCCCCCAATAGCTATACTAAATTAAATTATATGGGAGGAAGGGAATGCAACAATTATTGGTGACTAAAATAACGTTAAAATAGGATTTGTACCTATTATAATATAATGTGTTGACATTTCCATTGGATTTACCTAGACATCTCTCCAAAGAAGTAAATTGAGTTTTACATTGACTTCATTCCTGATTTAAGGCCATTATCAAAGACCCCTTATAGAATGGTCATTGTTTAATTAGTGGAACTGAAGTAACAACTAGAGGAATTGAGTGATAAAGGATTTATTTTCCCTTGGGTTTCTCTATGGGGAGCCCTTATACATTTCATTATGAATAAATATGGATCTATGTGGTTGTGCATTGACTTCAGAGAGATCAATGTTATATCTATAAAGAAAAATTATTCCATAAATTGAATTGATGATTTAATTGATCAAATTCATGGGGATAAATATTTTTCAAAGATTGAATTTCATGATATATGTCATCAGTTTCTTGTGAGTAAGGGAGACATTCCAGAAACAGCATTTCAAACATCATATGGGCATTGCGAGTTTATAGTAATGCCTTTTGGAATGACTAATACACCCTCTATTTTCATGGATCTAATGAATATAATTTCATGTAATTTCTTGATGAAATTGTCGTGGTATTTATTTATGATATCTTGGTATACAATAAAATCAATGAAGATCACAAATATCACTTAATCATTATTCGGATTTCACTTATATGAAATTATTTATATGGGAAGTTTAGAAAGTGTGAATTTTGGATTAAAATATTTTCTTTTCATAGAAATATTGTCTCTAAGGATGAAATATCTATTTATCTTATGAATACAATGTTTATTCAATAATTCCCTACTATAATGAACATAACTAAGGTACATGGTTTTTTGGTTTAGCAGGTTATTATCGGCGATTTTGCAGAACTTCTCTTATTTATCAAACCCAATGACCAAGCATACACGTATAAGGGTTAATATCATATGGAAAAAAATAATGCGAGGACTATTTTAAAGAGTTGAATAGTAGATTAGTGAATGATCTGATCCTAACCCTGCCATCAAGGAATGATGGGTTTGTGATCTATAGTGATGCATCAAATAAAGGACATGGTTGTATCCTTATAAAAAACAATAGAGTTATTCAATATGCATCAAGGTAGTAAAAAATTAATGAACAAAACTATCCTACTTAAGATCTTGAGATAGTTTTTGTGATTATTTCTCTAAAAACATGTAGACACTATCTCTATGGTGAATTATTTGAGAATTATATGGATCATAAGAGACTGAAGTATATCTTCTCATAGAAAGAACTCAACATGGGAAAACGTTGATGGATCAATCTACTCAAGGATTATTATTGTGCTATACACTACCACCTAGGAAAGGAAAGCATTGTAGCCGATTCATTGAGTTGAAAGTATCACGGAGTTTTTAAAAAAACAATTGTTAATATGGATCCTTTGTAACTAAATCTAGTTAGGATGGATATGGGAAGTATCAAAGAAGATGAAACATCACTAATTTTTCATTTTGTTTCCTAACCATCTTCTTTAGAAAGGATTAAAATATCTCAACCTAATGTTGATAACATACAAAAAAATTAATACTGTGAATGAGATGAATTTAGTTGAATTCATATGAAAAAGAATGTTTTTAATGTTTGGGAAGAGGCTATGTGTTCCCTTTATACATGAGCTAAAAAGGAAGTTGTTGGATGATTCCCATAGCTTGAATTTCTCTATATATAATAGTAGCACAAAAATGTATATGGATTTGAAGGAACATTTCTTGTGGGACAACATGAAGGTGGAAATTAAAAATTATGTATCATGATTCTTAGTCTGTCAACAAGTGAAGGTCTAACGATAACATCTTAGAGGATCCATGAAACCTCTACCTATTCCTAAATGGAAATCGGATGACATAACCATTGAGTTTGTCAATCTATTACTTAAAAATACCAGAAAAAATATGTAATATGGGTAAATGTTGACCGATATACAAATTCAAAAAAATTCCTTGCTATAAGGGGGGATTTTCCATCGGAGCTTCTTTCATGTCTCTCTATCAATGAAGTTGTAAGACTTCATGGATCACCACATTCAATAGTGTGTGATCAGGATCCTCAATTTACATCAAAATTCATAAAAATTCATTAGAAATATTTGGATACTGAGCTTCGTTTAAGTACTTATTATCATCCTTAATCTAATGGGAAATCAGAAGAGATGACCCAAACATTAGAAGACATTTTGAGATCATGCTCGCTTGACTTTCAAGGTATGTGGGATCTGTATTTACCCTTGGTGGAGTTTTCTTAAAATATCAATTTCCATTCCAGTATTCAATTGTCACCATATGAAGAATTGTAGGGAAAGAGATGTTGTACTCCATCATGTTGGGATGATGTTGGAGAAAATAAGGTAGTGGGCCAAATCTTGTGGAGGAAACAATAGTGAAGGTAAAGACTATTTAAGGTCATATCAAAGAAAATCAAATTAGAAAAAAATTCTATGATGATAATCGAATGAAGGATTTGGAGTTTCAAGTCGGACATCATGTTTTCTTAATAGTACCTCCATGGATGGGTATTGTAAGATTTGGAATGAAAGGGAAGTAGATCCCTTAGTACATAGGCCCTTTTGAAATTATTGAGAGAATTGGAGTTGATGCATATCATTTGTCTATGACACCTATGCTTTCTAAATTACACAATGTGTTCTATGTCTCATTATTGAGAAAGTACATACTGGACCCAATGTGTGTCCTTACATATGAAGGTATATAATTGGAACCTAACTTATCTTAGTGTGAAGAGATTATCCAGATTCTGGACACTAAAGAAATATTATTGAGGAATCGAATAACCTGAATGGTAAATATACATTATCAAAATCATAAAATCGAATAGCCAACATGAGAGACTGAGGATCGTATGATTAATAAAAACCCAAATATTTTTTTGAAAAACATTCTAGTAATTTTGAGGATAATTTGTTTTTGAGGGGATAATGTTAGACCTCAAAATTCATCACATAGATTTAATATTGAATTTATGAAACACCAAGTCTCTAAAAAACACCACTTTTTAATGACCTATCCAAACATTATTTTTCCATCTCTGTGATTTGAATTTTAAAAAACTAAAATACACTGTTGCGTTCAGTAAGATATTTAGAGTCTTATAAGACAAACATAATTTCTAGTGAATAGTAATATACCCTTATGAATATTAATATGAATAGTAATATGACCCTTATGAATATTAAATCATATTATTATTTTATTGTCTTAAGGTTATAATATAATGATATCTTGATTAATTTTTCAAGGTGATGTAAAACAAATGTTGATTTAAAATTGTTATTTTTTGGATAAATTATGAATTTATTTAAAAATTAAATTAATAATATTTAAATATTTAATTTCAAAAAATGGAGTTCATTTTTGGATTCTACATGTTGAAAAATGGTTAGGGTGATTTTTTCAAATTTTTCTAAAATACTCAAAAAATTTATTAATAATAAAATACGCTTATTTATCATATATATACATTATCCGTTAAATTCACTATTATTAGAATCATAGATGATTTAAGAAAACATGTTTAGAACTCAAATTCTTCTATAACAATTATTGGTCACAATAACCTATACTATTGTTTACCTTGGGAAAAATAATAAAATAATGAGTAAATTAATGGGGAAACCCTCCTCTCTTCCGCTATAACCCCCCCCCCCCCCCACTCCCTCTTATCACAACTCTTCTAGCCTTGAATCTTATAAAAGTTCTACCCAAATAACCTTCCCTATATACATCCATGATCTCTTGGTATCTCCAAAATTCCAAAACCCCTTCCCTTAAAGATATTCTCAAGGATGTTGATTCAAGAGGTAAATTCACATTTTATTTCATTCAATTTAATTTGAAGTTCCTTTCTTTTGGTCTTGTATCCTAGCCTACTCTATCCAAATGATCATGATAACTCCATTATAATATATATACTAGAATTACATCATGTTAATGGGTGAAACATCATCAATATCTTTACACTTTCTTTTATTTTATAAACGAAATCATCGTATGTGAAGTTCCAATTTACAACCTTTTTGGATGATGATGTTTCGTTCATCAATTACCCCTACAATACTGGTCATGAAACCATTGTTATGGTTGGACCATTATGTAATATATTTATTATAAACTATTTAATATTCAATAACCTTTATATGTTCATAATATTAAATCATATGACCAAACCAGTTTCTAATAATCCAAATACCGCTAAAATAATATAAGTTGTTCTCTTTAATATTTAATCTAATGATTCATCCTCATTAGATGTAAAAAATTGATATAAATAACCATTAACACCTATGTATGTTCATAAATAATATTTAAATTCAATTATATATATTTAAATCCATTCAAAGTGAACTCCATTACTAAAAAAAATTGACCTAATTATAAAAATCATGAAAACAAACACTCCTGAATGATGAAATTCAATATTGTAATTTATCAATAAAAACATAGATGAACTAAAAAAATTATGATAAACTATATAAATGTCTAATGGTTTCTTAATTATGGTTTTAATGATTCTAATTTTTTATTCCATGACAATAATTTCTAGAGCGGAACTTTCAGACTTAATGTAAGGGTTTTCTACCCAAACCTACACTTTCAATTATGTTACACTTATTCTCTACATACCTAAATTAAATAATTATTTATTAATATTTACTCCTCATATAATCAGTTTTAATTTTATAAATATGTGTACAAACCATAATCCTATTTTAATTTATGGGGATTTATATGTTTTTTGAGGATCTTTCAAAAAGTCTCCCCATAATACATGCCTAATTTAATGGAATTTCTCAAATTATTACCTATTTCCAAGGTAAATATATAATATGTTTTTGGAAAACCATTATATTTATAAAATCTCTCATTTTATTATGAAAATACTTTCTTAATTCACTTCTGGTTTTATACAAATATTATTCCAAAAGGACTCTTTTTTTCAAAGTAAAAGAGTATTTATCTCAAGAATTACTCGATGAATTCATAAGACTATCTTTATCTATTTCAACACTCTTGTTAATTATTTTGTACTATTAGGATTAATATTTTTTGATATCATCTACCATTTTTAATTCAATGGTTTATGATTATTTAGACCGTGGATGTGCTATATTAATACCATTCAAAAATTTACTCAGAATGGTTAGTGTTTATGCTTAATGTTCAGAGAAAGTTTATTCCATTCCATATAATAGTTTCAATATGAATGTATATGTTTTTTATGTTTATCCTCGTTAATATAAGAAATTTATTGCAATCGTTAGGTGTCGGGCGGAGCACGCTATAGCCCCTCGGTGCATCGGTAGGTCTCATGAGACAAACTATGATCTTGGTATGAAGCCTTCAAAAAAAGGATATTTATGTTCTTGGCACAAGGCCTTGGCGGTACGGTTATAATGTCCCACATTATGTATTCCCTCATTATGAAAATAATATTGATAGTTCATGTTTCTATTTGACTAATAGAATACCAATGATTATCTTTTATTTTGGCATTATTTATTCTTCTCCTTTCCTTCCACAATGTGTTCGAGATAATTTTTAAAGGCATGTGTTTTTAGATATTCACCCTGAATAATGTTTATGTTTATGATATAATCTATTGTATTACATACCCTTAATGAGAATTTGAGATCACCCCTTTATTATGATTCATTTTTTTAGGACATGAAAATTTTTATTGTGATTTACCTTGAAGGTTAAACCTAGATTTGTGGATGTTCCCAATAAAACATATATTTTTTATTTCATTTCAAGTTGAATTATTAAAACTATGTATGTATCTGGTTTTCCAAAACTACTAAACTACTTTTTCCTTCAAGATTTTTTATTTGTAATCATTATAATGTATTAAAATCATTAACTAGCTCGATGAAACTAGGGTTTGGGCCTAACAATCCCTACAATAAATTTCAATTATGTAAAAGCATGGTGCTTTATTTTTAAAAAATGATCTCACAATTGCATTTGTAATAGTCTGAAATGGTGGAATGGACACTTAGATCATCAAAATCATACGTCAATTGATCAATATATTGTCAAATTAGTTTTAGTGGTAGTGATCAGCTAAAGATGTGGTAATGACATGGCACGGATATGACACATCAATCAAACTTCCAGAATCTCACAAAAAAATTCCCCTATACTCAAAAAATATCACCTTCTCTAACAACAGGTACTACAGAACCCAAGCATTGGCCAAACATCGATCGAGCCTATGAATCTTGTTTTATCATTGTTTTCAATGTTGTTTGTTCCATTTAAATCACCTCAACACGAATATTCATAATGTTCCTTCAAAACTATATTCTGTGTAACATGATTTTTCATTCATCATAAAATCTAAATTTCTCACCAACATTTTGTTTTAACCACATCAGATACAACTATTTTTATTCACTGATCATAATGAGAAAATATTGATGGAAGAAAACAGAAAGATAAATTGCCTTTATTTCAACTTGGAAAAAGCTTAAAAAATCATTGATGCACCTATCACACTGTAAATAGTGCTCTCAAGTATCTTCCATTAGATTGAATATATATCTTATCTTGGATATAAGGGATATATCTTTGATCTAGTAGGTTATTGTGGAATTATCTCATGGAACCTCCTTAAATAGGCATGGTGTTAGGTGTCAAATTTGACACAAAACCCCCACTAACCCCAAAAATCAACACCTTCCATGGTAGGTGGAGTTTGTAAAAAAACAACATAACATGGTAGATCGAGAAATCCATCATTTATGTGATGATTATAAGATGATTCCAAATTCTATAGTATGAGACATCTTTCATTATGTCCGAAACATAAAATGACCCATCTTTCTTTGTGTGGTGAGGGAAGAGTGGGGAGGACGGAAAATGAACATTTTCAAATTTCCAACCACCTCTTTGTATTAAAATTAGAAAAGTAAATGTTACAGGATAATTAAAAAATGATTTAAATACCAACAAAAAGGACTTATGATATGTATTAATAGTCATAATTGTTAATCTACTTCCTCCTCCTTCGTACATCACAAAAAATTAGGCATTAATTATAGTTCCTTTTCTACTGGAGGCAGTTTAATCTGCCATTAAATAGTTTAGAAGTGGTTACCAAAACCGCTGCATATTTCATGGTTGAAAGTCATTTCGCGATGTTTTTTTCCTTTTTGTGGTAGTTTCAATATGTGTCGTTCTTTTGGAGTATTTTGTGGTGGTTTTAACTATATTTAGTGTCATTTAAAAAATAACCCGAAAATGAAATGGATAAAATAAACATAACTACAATTAATATATGTAGTGTTGGTTATGTTTAGTGGTGGTTAATAACAATCTCCAATAAATAGGATTGTCTATAATTTATTTAGTAGTGGTTTATAAAAACTCCCACTAAATGTTTCTCTTAAAATTTAATTTTCTAAAATATATTTAATAAAAATATATAAATAATAACTCTAATATGTAAGAAACTAAAACATAAATACATATTACACCTATAAAACACACATCATAAATCCATAGTCATATATACTTCTATTCACTATCACTATAATCTTAGTCACCATAAGCTCTTTCAACTGATAACCTTAGTCAACACATACCTCAGTCATCAATATATATATATATAATATGTCCAGTAAAGCCCATGCCCAATATACACCCACCCCACAATATTTACTACATATATATTGCACTATATCACCTCATTAACTAGAACCGACCACATCATATCATGAACTAAAACAAAAAAAGATAGAAATTAAAACCGAGCATAATAAAAAATAATTACAATAGAATAATTTATAAAATATAAACAAACCATGAAAACTAAGAACTATCACGACTGTATTCGGATGAATTTCAAGGATTTTAATGGTCAACCACCTCTATACTACCAAAATCGATCACAGACAATAAAAACTAAAACATTTAAGAAAATAAATGTGAATGTGAAAAGACACATAATATATTCCGAATGTTGCATATAAATTTTGATATTTTTTAAATAATCTAATATATTTAAATATAAAAATAATAATACATCATGAAAAACACTTTCAAAAAACAAAACCACCTACATAAGATACGATTCAACACTCGAAACTGAAAATTGATGAGAATATAACATTCTAATTAATTTTTAATTTGATGTGTGGTGTGGTTAAAATTTAAAGTATAAATTTTTTTGCATACATTGATATGATATGATGTAATATATTTCAAAACTAACCCAATGGTTTTTTTCCTTGATTTAAAATAAATATGATGTCATTTGGTATGGTTTTGATAGTTACATTTATATTTTAGTGTTTTAAAACACTAAAAATGTGTTTATTGGAATGTCGGGAAAACTGTAACTCATAATTTTGTTCTATCAGTTCCAATATTTTCAAAATCAATTTATAGTTATTTCCTTATAATTTTATAGAAATGTGCCATCATTTTCGATCTGTTGACCCCACCCCCCCAAACATATGTTATTAAAGGCTTCAGTACCTTTAAAAACAGTTTAAAGAGTATTTCTAACTACACCACACAAAAGATTGATGTTTTTCCAATAATTTCATTTCAGAACTAAATCTACAGTGGTTTTCACATGATTTCACATCAATCATGAGTCCTTTTCTATGGTTTTGTCCATTAAACAATCATTTTTTAAGAAACACTACAAATTCATTTATGGGAATACCAAAAAAAAACTATAACTCAGAATGGAATGCCATCTATTCCAATATTTCAAAAATAAATATACAGTGTTTTTCCACTGATTTTATGGAAATCACAAATCGGTTTTTTTGTTTTGATCCCCCGGACATATGTTTTTAATTACTTTGGTACCCTTAAAAATAGTTTTCTAATTCATTCAGTTCACATAACATCGAAGATATATGATTTTTCAATTCATACACATAAACAATTAAACAACGGTGGTTTTACAATGATTTTACATCAATATGAAGTCATTTTCATGGGTTTTTACCATTACATGCATGTTTTAGTGTTTTAAAACACTAAAAATATATTTTGTATATCCTTGGAAAACTGTAACTCATAATAAAATTCCATCAATTCCAATATATCAAAAACCAATATATAGTCATTTCTACCTAATTTCATAGCAAGCCAAAAACAATTATCAATATTGACCCCCTTGAAATACATTTTTAGTTGATTTGGTACCTTTAATAACTATTTACTGATTCATTACAATAATATTTCATGTTTGAAAGATGTTTTTTTTCACACACATAAAAAAAATTAAACAGTGTTTTACCGTGATTTCACATTAATATGAGATCATTTTCAGTGGTTTTGATCGTTACACACATGTTTTGGTGTTTTAAAAAACTAAAAATTCATATACCAAAATATAATGAAACCTAAAACTCATAAGGATGTTTTATTGGTTTCTACATTTCAAAAATCAATCTAAAAACATTTGTTCTATTTTTATGGTAATCCAACATTTTTTTTGAAGTTATGACCACCCCCCCCCCCCACACACACACACATTTTGAAATGTGTTGATACCTTTAAAAACTGTTTACTCAGTTATTCTGACAACCCCACACATTATATTGACATTTTTTATGAGTATACATGTCAAAAGTGACTCAATGGTAGTTTTCCCATGGTTTAACAACAATATATGGTCATTTTCTATGGTTTTTACTATTATATTCATTTTTTAGTGTTTCAAAACACAATAAACTAATTTACATGTATCTCGAGGAAACAATTACTCGAAATTAGGTTTCATCCATTATTAAATTTCAAAAATCAATCTATAATTTTTTTTCATTGAATCTAATATTTTTTTCTTTTTTTTGACCCTCCGATTCATGTTTTTAATGGCCTTAGTTCCTTTAAAAACTATTTACCAATTCATCCAGACCACATTGCACATCATATTAACATGTTTTCAACACATACAAATAAAAAATTACTCAACTACGGTTTTCACATTATTTTAATTCAATATAATTGCTTTTTCAATAATTTTGTTCATTACAAGCACATTTTAGTGTTTTTAAATCCTAAAAATGAATGTATAGGCTTCTCGAGAAAACTGTAACTCAGAATGAGGTTCTATCAGTTTTTATATTTCAAAAATAAACTTATGGTCGTTCAAATATGGTTTTAGGGAAATATGGAAGGGTTTTCCGGGTCTCGGTCCCTAGATACACGTTTTTAAAGGCTCTGGTTCCTTGAAAAACTATCTACCGTGTCTTGTTTACCACACTGCATATCAGATTGATGTTTTGTTTATAATTACATGTCAAATATATTAAAATGTGGTTGTACCATGATTTAATGTTAATATAATGTCATTTTGAATGTTTTTTTACCATTTCATGCAAATTTTAGTATTTCGAAACACTAAAAACATGCTTATAGGTATCCTGAGAAAATTTCATGTTGAAATTAAATTATATTACTTCATAAAATTATTTGATAAATTTTTGGTCATTTACCTTTTGATTTCATGATAATCCAACATCATTTTCCTAGTCTGACCACCAAATGAAATATTTTCAAAGGCTTTAGTACCTTTAAAAATGGGTTGGAAAGTCATTCTAACTACACTACAAGTCATATTACTAGGTTTTCTATTCATAAAAGTCAAAAATAACTCAAAAATTGTTGTCTCATTATTTAATTTCAATATTAGGTCATTTTATATAGTTTTAAACCATACACATGTGTTTTAGTGTTTTAAAACACTAAAAACAGGTTTACAGGCATCCTATGAAAAATATAACTCAAAATGACAAACTATTAGTTATTATATTTTAATAATAAATATAATATAATTTTACTCTAATTTCATTAAAATATTATGTTTTTCCCTAGTTTTGACTACCAAAAAAATGTTTTTAATGGATTTGGTACCTTTAAAAAAATTATTTAGTCATGCCAACAACACCACACATCAGATTAATGTTTTTTCTACTCATATAGTTGTAACATAACAAAACTGTTGTTCTAACATGATTTCATGTAAATAAGATGTCTTTTCTATAGTATTGGATATTAAACCCATGTTTTAGTTTTTTAAAACACTGTAAACACGT
The DNA here is from genome assembly GCA_963277665.1 of Viscum album. Taxonomy (NCBI): domain Eukaryota; kingdom Viridiplantae; phylum Streptophyta; class Magnoliopsida; order Santalales; family Viscaceae; genus Viscum; species Viscum album. Next base: position 1,808,385,994 of record OY728123.1, on the reverse strand, counting down.
TTTTGGGTATCTTAGAAAACTATAACTCAAAATAATATTTCATTAGTTAAAAAATTTAAAAAATAAATCTATAATCATTTTAATATGATTTTATGGAAATTTTACATTATTCCCTAGTTTTGACACCCCCCCCCCCAACACACACTTTTATAGGCATTGGTACCTTTAAAAACTATTTATAAAGTCATTTCAACCATACCACACATTTTATTAACATGTTGTCTATGTGTAAAAGTAATAAATAATTTAATGGTGGGTTTCCCATGATTTTTCTTCAATATGATGATGTTTTCTATGATATTGACTATTACATGCACTTTTTAGTGTTTTAAAACACTAAAAAATGTGTTTTTAGGAATTTTGGGAAAACTATAACTCATAATTATGTGTTATTAGTTCCTACATTTCATAAATCAGTCTGTAATCATTTTCCATCAATTTTATGGAAATCCAAAACAGTTTTCTTTGTTTTAACCCCCCAATACATGTTTCTAAAGGATCTTGTACCCTTAAAAACTTTTTATAGAGTCCTTATGACCACATGACATGTCAGATTGTTGTGATTTCTATTAGTACTCCTAACAATTAACTCAATGGTGGGTTTACAATTATTTTATATCAAAATGAGTTCATTTTCTTTGTTTTTGATGTCACACACACATTTTAAAACTCTGTAAACACCTTATAAGAATCCCAAGAAAACAATAACATGGAATAGTGTGTTATTAGTGACTATATTTTTTCAATTATTCTATGGTCATTTTCTGTTTATATAATGGAAATAAATCCTTGTTTTCCTATTTTGACCCCGCACCAAACGTTTTAAAGAATTTTGTAACTTTAAAAACTATTGTTTGATTCATCCTGGCTACGCCACACATTAAATTAATGTGTTTAATACATTTAAAAATTAAAAATAACTCAAAGGTTGTTTTCTCATTTTTTTTACTGTCAATCTAAGGTCATTTTCAATTCATTTGACCATTACACGCACATTTTAGAGTTTTAAAACACTGAAAAATATTTTATGAGCATTCGGGAAAAACAAAATATTTAATGAATATCATCCATTAAAAAAATTCGAAAATAAATCTACATTTTATTCACTCTGATTTCATAGAAATATAATATATTTTTTCTAATTTTGACCCCCAACCATCATTTTTAATGGACTTGGTGCCTTTAAAACTAATTACTGAGTTATTCTAACCACACCAAACATCATATTGATGTGTTTTCTATGTGTGAAAATAAAAAATAAATAAATGGTAGTTTTACCATTTTTTTCACATCATTTTTAGGATGTTTTATATGTTTTTGACCTTTTCATTCATGTTTTAGTGTTTTAAAACAATGCAATGGAGTTTATGCGTAGCCCGAGAAAACTATAACTCAGAATGATGTTATGTTAGTTTTTAAATTTCATCAAACAATTTATATTAATTATCCTTTTATTTTAAGAAAATAATATGTCTTTTTCCAATTTTAATAACCCAAACACGATTTTAAAGGCATGCATACATCTAAAAAAATTTATTAAGTTGAAACCAAGAAAAATAGTGCATATTTTTTGAACCATAAAGACATTGATATATAATTCATTTTTTTAATGTAGGAATTATAAAAACATTAATTCAGTAAAATATGTGGTTATAATGACACATAGTTCATGTTTTAAATATAAAATTTTCTTTTTCATTTAATCTATGGAAGTTTTATGTGTTCTTTGAAAATATTTTAATGATCTATAGAATTTAGAATTTTCCTTTGTTGGATGAGATACAAGAATTTAAATTTCCTCAGGGGTCATCATGGTTATCTACTAAAAATGGAAACCAAATAATTTTACATGGTCAAACCTAATTGATTTTTTGTTTTCCTATTAGGGTATTGTTCTTGTGTATTTTATTTCTCCCATGCTAGTTTTCTTAGAAATTAATGGTCAACAGAACTACTAGAAATCTCATTAGTTGTAGCAGAAACAAATGATGATTCCCTATTAAATATATAGGGTGGAGTAGTACTTAAACTCATCCCATATACGCATCTGGTATTCTTCTTCCCTAAAATGAATGAAACTATATCATTTTTGAAAACCAATGAAAAATTTTAAGGGTTTACATACCAGACTTCTTGATTTTAACCTATTAATAAAAAATTGTGAAATTTGATATTTCTAAATATTTGAACATTATAATATTATCTAATTAATAAATTTTCTAATAATATTTATTTATATTTCATTACTCTAAATATATAATAATGAAATATATATAATAACCACAAATAATTTATAAACCCAATTTGTTGGGGTCATCTAGATTTATCAAACGATTCCAACTTTCTATAATTTGATCTATAAAGCCAACCCCATTTAATTGGATTAACAGGTTGTTTTTTAAAATATATTTTTCATTATTATTTTTTATAGTAATGAAATAACATGAAATAGAAATAAAAAGTACTTACTCAAACTTATTTAGAATAGTCATTTATAAAATATCCAATTTATTTTATATGGACCTTAAATGACATCTTTGTACATCCAATAGAGTGGCCTATTTCATTAGCCTTTATAAATAAATATATAAGATTAAGAAAGAACTGTGACTCATAATAAAATTATATAAATAATAATTGATAAAATGAAAACTAAAATTGTTCCATTTCTCAATAAACTATGATATCCATCAATATGGGGAATGACTTATTTCTCATGGTTCACAATATTTTTTAGATAATTCATAAAAATTTATAAACATTAACCACAAATTTTAATTTTTTATTTTATGTTATTAAGATAAATTAAAACATAAAATTAATAAATAAGATGAATCTCTATTAATATAATCAATCATCTTTCATTCCTCACAAAAAAAATACCTTCAAGTACATTCTCATATATTGTTTATGAGATGAGAGATATGTCGTTAAACACATTCTATATGATATATTTAAAATCACCCCATTTATTTCCCAAATAATTTATAGTTCATGGCCATGAAATACAGATAGGGACATCAAAATTTAAAAAATCTAGATATAAAACACATAACACATTATAAGTATAATAAATAAATTACTGATATATTTTAAATTATTTATCAATGGATATTGAACTAATATTTCCACATAGTCATTTCCAAAGACCTAATTTGTTCATGTTGTGTGAATATGCCTCCAATAATTATAATTAATGGGAAATATCATTTTCTCACAAGAAAAATGCCCAACAATCTTACCATATATTTCAATAGTGTCACCATTAGGCACCCCAAACACATCAAATGTAATGATAATCTTGAATTTATTCTGCTCCCATATAGCTATCGTGTCTATATTTATATCCCTTATATTTTTATATTTATTTATTTGAAAAATTAATTAAACATTTAATAATTTGTATAGTTTTTTAAATTAAATACATATATGTAATTATAACTCTCAAAAATCCTCTAGATGGAGGGGTTAAAATCTGTTCCATTGCTGATGGTGAATCGAACAACAGGCCCCCATATAAATATTCAGAAACTGATAGCCTATTAGTAGTCCCTAGTACAAAAAAATCACTTTAATCTAATATTGTTTGTGTTAGTGGTGGTGTTCTTAGAGACGCTAAATAGTTATGACCATGAATTTTTTTTATTATTCACATTCCATTAATTCAAATTTTTTAGATATATTAATTTTAAAAAATATGTAAAACTAATATATTTTTACAAAAAATGAAACTGTATAAAAATATATAAATTTGAATTTTATTTATCAATTTATAAATTTTAATATATTTTTATTACCAATTTATATATTCAATTATCATATTTGTTCATTTTATTTATTTTTATCAACCTTCATTACGAAAAGTGCTTCATTTTCTCCCTATCTTAAAATTTCAACTATTTTGATATTAAACTTAAAAAAATAAATGTTTTATTGTTGATGTGGATCACTATCTCAATGTACAATTTGATCTTCATCTCCCTTATAATAAAGGATTTTTATTTAAGTGTACATCAACACTCCAACCTTAATGTATTCCATTATACACATAATAACCCAATTTCTCCTATAAACCTGAGATAACTTGATCATTCCCTTCACTCTCATCAGTATTGGTTAAGAAAGATATGTTGACAGAAGTAAAATGTAATTAATCTTTCGTTATACCTCTATCAATTTTGACCCACTTGAATTTTAATAAGACAACAAAAAACTAACCATGATAGATTAATTCAATTATAACATTCATTTTTACATAGTATCCCAACTCTAAAAGTGTAAATACACAACTATTATGAGTTTTCATGTCTTTTTAGGATAAATTTTACGAAACCAAAATCCATGAATATTTTAGGCATCAAATCACTTAGCCTAACATTGAGGACCTTATGCCTAAAAAATTAAATCATTTTTTATTTCAGCTCAATTCTCAACATTTATTATCTGGACATAAATATATAATGTGTTACTTTAAAAATAGATAAAATAAATACACTTCAATAAGATGAGTATGAGTATTTACATACATGAATGATGAACCATTTTAAAATCTCATTATCAACATCTTTTGTTAATTCCAATTAATTTCAAGTCCAACCCCTTATTTGCATCTTTTATTTCAATCACAATTCTTCAATAAATGGATATGTAATAATACTATTGAGTAGTGCATATATATGTGCTTCTAGAAACTATAATTAAACCACTGTAAAATTTGAACAAATCCCTATTGGTCTTCCAATAGTTGTAAATACTAATGAATGGTTTTCAGAATGATAATTAGTGGATATTTCACTAAGATGTCCAACATGATTGAATCTAGTCTCAGTCCCACACCCCAACATACATTGAATAGAATGTAAAACACTCTTTAACTATGTATCCTACATAAATAGTGCCTATTATTTAATCTTTATTCCTAACATATTATTTTAAATGATCTAAGTACCTGATAAGAAAATAATATTAAATTAAAAACTTTTACAAAATTATTTTATAAAATTGAATTCACCAATTAAAATGAAAATAATATCAATATACCCCTCAACATGATACATCCATTGATTTTTTATCAGATCACCAAGATTAGCTTCTTCAACAAAATGAACAGTCAAATGAATCACCCTGGTGAAGAATAAATGGGAAATTACAACTACAAATGAAAATCGTTCAACACAATTATTTGTTGAATTTTATCAAGTTCAATTTAATTTTTAGTTCTTCTACGAATCTGTCTAGGAAAAAGAAAAAAAATAAAAAATATCCTTATATATTTTTAAGGTAAAATATTAAGAAATTTTAATAGAAACGACTTCTAAATTAGAATATGTGACCCATGACTCTTTGATCTATGTAAATTTTTATTTTTTAAGTCAACAAATATTGATATGTTACTTGAATATCAATATGGTATTTTTATATTCATTAATGTTCAATAGAATATTAATTTCTCTTTATTTTTCATTATGAAAATATCCAAAGGACACTTTCCATTCTCATTTACCCACAAACAATTATTTTTATTCATTGACACTAAATCCTTAAGTGAATTAATGTGATCCTTTGATTTACCCTCCTATTTAAGGAATGTAAAAATTATATTTTCATAGACATTCTTCTCTATATGAATTATGTCAATATTATGTCATATCAAATTAAATTAAAAATAATGAAGTTTGATAAATATAATCTTATTCTTCCATTATTGTCTTCTAGAAATGTTGGATACTGTACCTCATTTTCCTTTCTCCTCCTTCTTTAAACTGATTATATATTATAAAATATTCAGTTACATTTAGTAATTATCCAAATATTTGGGAACTAGATAAAACCTTCAATGGATTTATCACTTCAATATCTGAATTGAATTGTGACTTGTTAAACCTGAATTTATGTGAAGCATCAAGAAATCGACGATTAAATATAAAACACTATTTTCTACTATGTGGTAATAATTTATGTTCAAAATTAAAATTACAACCTAGAAAATCCAAACTGGGGTGTGTATTCCGACTAGATAAATTTAATATTCTAGGAAAGTAAATAATTGTTTACATTAAAGGAACATGAATTTTGAATAGTTCTGTCATTAATGAATAAAATGTGTCCACTCCATCATCCCATAAATATCATAATTCTTTGAGTAGAGGTTGAAGGTATAAATTCATATTATTTTAAGGAATTTTATTTCCTAGATTAATCATTTAATTAATTAATGATGTCTTCTTCCAACACATCTATGGAGTTTGATTATAGGGGATCAAAATAACTGTCCATATGCTATAATTAGTACTTGAAGTACCAAAAGGTTTAAAACCACAAGAGGAAAATCCTTAATATATAGTCCTAGGTTCTGATGAATAGTATGGTTAAAATAAATCAATAATTTTCAATGTTTTTTAATATTTTATTTTTCATATCATTCCATCATTACTATCATCATAATGCCACTCATTTTGCATGTAGTCTTGTAATACATGAATATTTTTTGAAAGATTTGTTTTAGAGGAAGGTAACATAATATCATTTCTTGATTTTTCTTCTTTTTCTTCATAGGGTTTCAATGTCTTATAATATCATTATTGTTTAATGAATTCAAAATTCTTTGTATAAAAGACTATGAATTATTCTTCATCAAACTATTCACCCTAATAAATCAAGAAATCATCAGGGAATTCATGTATCTTTGCATAATCAAGTCCAATTCTATTGATAACCTTATTCATCTCATAGAATTATACAGGGATGTTGTCTCCAAGAAATGCATTATAAAGTAACTATAAAATCATGGACATTTCTCTATTAGTGATTCCAAAGAGTCACTTGATATAATATAACATAATTAGAAATGGAAACATCGAATTCTAGTCACACCCTTCATATAGTTCTTGTTTCATGTCTTCAATAAATTAATAAAACTTATTTTTTTCACTGATATTCTATGAAATATTAACCTTCTAATGATCAACTATTGGTTCTTATAATGTAGAAAAATTTTGGACATTGAATTCTACAAAGCTAAATGCGTAATTTATCAAATTTCAAACTAAAATATCCTCTAGGGATTCAGTTTGTGTTTCATTCAAAGGATTCTCATTGTATTTAATTTCCATAACATTTGATTCACCATAACAAATCCAAAATACATATCAAGCATTAAATTTATTCAATATCAAATGATCATATACTTAATTTATATTCAAATATTTATTGAATTTATAATGATGGAATTAACATTTTATTCTACCATCCACTAATTGTGTTTTAATTGTATAATCTAAAAATTATTCCAAACACTTGGCATATCGAGGATTATTTCAAGGTAAATTAATAAAAAAAATTATCCAAAAGAATTAGATTTTCATTCTTTTCCATGTAAATTAAATATAATGATATATGTGTTTAATCAAACAAATAAAATCAAAATAAAACATCACCCAACTTCATCATTGACTAGGTTAGGGTATTGATTCCACATAACACAAATTCAACATAAAAATGATTACATCCAAAATTAAATGATCTCTAACATTCCATATTTATATATTATAATTTTTTATTTTTTATTACAAAATCATGATTTTCTCTCTATCTTGCACTTTATTTGATAATTATGCAAATCAAGAATTGTTATTTCTCAAAATAAATCATGACACTATGATATCGGGTGTCATGGTATCTCTTAGTGTTGTGTGAAAATTCAAGCATTCATCAAATATAAATTATATTTATGTTAAATGTAAATTTATTTACAACCATTCTAAAAAATTAATTCAACCTTTAAAAAAATGAAATAAATGTATTTCTCATAAAAATATAACTAAAAATATATTGATAAATTACAAAAAAAATAAATTTTTTTGTTTTCTTGTTTAAAACAAAAACTGATATAAAGAATTTTAGTTGTATACTTATAACACATTAAAAAATAAAATATGAAAAAAGAAATATTTTAACAAAAAATGAAGGTAATTAGATATTGAATTATAAATAAAATATAAATAAAAATCATGTTTTGTTAATTTTCCACACTTGGTATTTAATGTATTGGAAAATGAAAATCAAAGGATTTATAAAAATTTACACTAGGATTTATATACATTTAAAAGATATAGTAACCTCATTTTTAAGCCTTGAATAAATTTCAAACATAAAATTTTGAAGTAGTAAGAGGCTGATAAATTTTTTATTTCATGGAATTCCAGAAATATTTTTTGAAAAAAAATGAAACTCATAAATAAAGACTCAAAATAAATTCTAATACACCAAAAAATTACTCTGTTAATCAATAAACTAGTGGGAAAACACGATTAATAATCAAATTTTAATGTAGGTCTACATTTCAGTGTATATTTCTTAAAAATTGATTATCGATGTAAAATGATACAGAGAAAAATAAAGCTTATAGTGATCCAAAAACATTTTTAAAATTCCCTGAATTGAAAAAACACTCAATCACCCAGCAATATATAATTAAATTTAATCTCTTATAAAATGAAACATGTATCATATACATTCAATGATATAAAACTAATAGGAGTCAGGAAAATTGGTAGGGGGATACCATTGTAGATCACTGTTGTTGCATAGTGGGTCACTAAAGTGTCAAAGATCAGAAGCATAGAGGGTTGGGTTATAGGGATCTGAGGTGAGGGTGGAGGGAGGGCTGTCCATCGTTGGGGAGAAGGGAATTGAGGATTGGTGGGATCAGTTTCAGTCACCATCCGAGATAAGGCCTTCATTGAGAGGATAGATTAGGGTAGTCATTATCAGGTAAGGATGTCAAGGAGAGGGGATTGGGGAAGACACCATCGGTCTAGAAAAATGTGGGAGGGGAAGTTACTTTCGGTCAGGGAGAGTGGAAGAGGGATCGAGGAGGGGTGGGGAGAGGGGGTGGTAAGGGTATCAGTTTAGGGGGAGGGTCGTAATATTTGGATATTTTAGGGTTTAGCAGTGGTTTAAACTAAAACACCCATAAATGTAAAAAATAAAAAATCAAATTGATTATTATGTTTTTTTTTCATATTCTTTCTTAATTTTTGTTACTCTTACATGAGGTAATGTTTTATTTATTGAGTAATTATTTAACTATATCTGTCAATGTTTTTATAGTTTGAGCCTTACTAAAGTGGGTTTTACCCTTACACAAGTGCCTTTGTACCACTCTTGGAAATTTATGTTAGTTATGACATGGTCTTGGTATAATATTTATTATAATTTTTATGTGGTATTATTTATCATAATCTAAAAAAATAATAAAAAATTAATTAATAATTTAATATTTAATAACATTTATTATACATTATAGACTTAATATCTTAATTTTATCCTACTATTTTATTTAATCATAGAATCCCCCAACTACTAGATTTGGAATACCTAGTTTCTTATGTATTGAAGTTGAATAGATCCTTAAAACTGATCATCATAGTCTGTGATATGGATAGGTCACTAACACTAGAAAAAATAAACATCTTAGAGTGTTTTTATATATGTGGTTATTTAAACCACCTCTAGTTTAGTGGTGATTAGTATAACTATAACGTATTTCATGGTCATCAATCATATAGTAGTGTTTCTTCCTATTCAGCAATAGTTTTTATATTTGTTTTATTTAGAGTATATATTGGTAGATCCCAATTAATTTATCAATTGTTTTATTTTTTTAAAAAATAATCTAAAAAATGATGAAATGAACATCGCAACAACTACAATATAGAGTTGCAGTTAAATTTAGTGGTAATTAATGAAAAACAATGATAAATAAGTTTTTAGAAATAAATTTACTGTTGGTCATTATAAACTTCCATAAATAATATATTTATAAAACAATATTATAAAATAAATATTTAATAAAACAATATATATATAAATACACTAAAATACAATAAAATAAATCATATATTCATAATTAACTCATTATACATACACCATTACACATCCATAGTCATATATATAAAAGCTTAGTCAACCCATTCCTTAGTCAACCCATACCTAGGTTAACCCATAGCTCTGTTATTAATATATAAATAAGAAATCCTTCCACCAACAACAAACCATGATGCATATTCATCCATCCCACTACCTTGGTAGAATCCATCTGCCTCCACATCATCTCATCAACTGGAACCGACCACATTATATCATCATTTGGAAAAAGAAGATAAAAATTAGAACTAAATATAATAAATAAGAATTATAGTAAATTCATTGATAATATTTACACATTACCTTGAAATTAGGAAGTATATTAACTACATTTTGATGAATTTCATGGATCAGAGCGATCAACCTCATTCCTAATATCAGCATCATTCACCAAAAATAATAACCAAAACATTTAAGAAAATAAATTTTAAATAAAATATAGATATAATATATTCATAACAATTCACATAAAATTGTTATTTTTTCAATCACATAGAATATACACTATTTGAAAATTTGTTTCATGTGCCTTTTGGAATGGGTGACCACCACTCGAGGTTGGTAATGGTGGTAATAAGAAACCACCAACGGTTGTCACTGACTTAAATTAAAAAAAGCATAAACTATTATCCCATCCCCATGAACTCTAACCCTCCCCAACCCTTCCCCTTCACAAATATAGTCATGGTCCCTTCCATTTCCCCAGACACCCTTACCTCACTCATCACCTCTACCACACCAAGAGCTACTGGCACCGCCCGTGGACCCTCACTCCCCCAACATCATGCCACTACCCTCCTCTTTACATGCCATAAACTTATAGTTCTTAGATCCTCCACCACTTCCCCTCCAAATCCATTATTTTTATATATTCCATCTTACCTTCCCCCACTCCCCTAACCCTCATTATACCCCTTATAAAGGATACCATTGTCACCCATACTCCCCCTACTCTCCCATACCCTTATTTCACCCCTTTTGAATCTTCCTCCACCATTGCGTCAGGTCCCAATCCCTACTATCTCTCCCTCTCTAGCACTACCCATGGTCCAACTGATTCCACTACCCCCCCCCCCCAATTCTCTCTATAGTCCCGAATTTATCATGAAGTTAGAGGTAAAACTTTTAATTCATTATTAATTTGAAAGAAAATCGATTTTGGGTTTTTTATTTTGATAATAATCAAATATCTTCTCTAATTGAGTAGAGAAAACAAATTTGGGGCGCTTAATTCAATAAGTTTAAGAATAATAAGATTACATTTTTATTATAATGAATATTTTATGAAAAATATTTTATTAAATTTAAATAATATCTTTATGTATTTATTATTGTGATAAAATAAAAATGTTTCAAGAATATTTTTATTATAATTAAAATGTATTATAGAATAAAATTGTTCACTCTACATTTTAACACACATGCATTAGTTATGGCACAACCATGTTTTTTCATGACAATACAATATTAAATAATTGAAAAGAGAAATTGATTCCAATCAAATAACGTTTTCCTAAAAACAATTAAGGATTATATTGTATAAATATGGTGATTCATAATTATGATTGTAAAAGTCCAAAAAAACATTCTTCATAACAAAGGGAATGAGTATATTTATATGTTAAATATGGCATCATAGAAATACGAATGATAAATTATATTTTCTAAATACCCATTGAAAATATGTTCTTTAAAATAAAAATTCATACAAAATAGTTTAGTTAAAAAAATATCAACTAAATTTAATTATACAAGTAGTGTAATATATCAATCTATCGTTATTTTTTAAAAACATATTATAATATATAACTTGATTAGTCCTATTAAACATAATTTATTTTCTATAAAAATATTTTAAATTTTTTTTTATTATATAGGGAGTTTGGGATCCAGATATCTATTTCATGTCAATTTCTCACTTCCAATCATGGTATTTTTCTTAAAATTTAAATTGGTTTATTTATCAATAATTTTTCTTCTTAAAATTGAAAAAAATAATTATTAAATATTTAAATACTTAATTATATCTGAAATGTAATTTATTTCATAGTTATATTTTTATAAATTGAATTTAAAAGGTATTATTAAATAATATTGATTTTATATAATCATTAATATACATATAAATATATTAAATTATGTGTTTCATTGATATTTGACACATAATTTCCTACTCATTAAAATAAAATATTTAGTAAATGTTTAACACTAATATATCAATTATAATTTAATAACATAATTTTATGTTATCTAGTATTTTGATAAATTAATTTAAAAAATAACCATTGGTCATATATTAATATATATTTATGTTTTTTTACATTTTAAATTTTCATATCATCCATTGATTTATAAGTGACTCTCTGCAAAATACTTATCCATTTACTAAAGAATAATTTACTAAATAAAAGGCTAAAATATTTTAATATAAAATAAAATGTTATGATCGTTGTGAATTTAATTATTGATTGGGATGAGTATGAAATAAATTCCCCATATAATTGGTTGGATTAATATTAAACATATTTTATGATCTTAAATTCTAAATATGCATGAAATATGAAGTCTTCTAAATATGTTATTTCTTATTGTAAAGATACAAATACAGATACATGTAATATTGATCTTCCAAATAGAATATGTGTATAGTATTTTGAGAGAATTATATAATTTTATGCTCTTACTAGAGGATTTAAAATTCACTATATTAGTTTTCTATGTATAAAATGTGAAAAAGGATATCAATTAACACCATATACAGTAATGGGGAGACTATTATTGAATGTGTTTATCAAAATATATAAGAGATTGAATCAATATGGGAAAGAATGTATTCATTATCATTATACAGAAATAATTTAGATAGACGGTATTATGAGGAAGAATGATCTAATGCATGAAATGATTTCTGAAATGGCACATGGGTTAGTTCCAAAAGTAATTATCATCTAGAATATTGATACTTGTGAGATAAATATTTTCTCTGGTGAAGATCAAGATTCATTGAGGTATTATGTAATACATAATTATGCATAATATGAATTATATTATGGGTGTATTTCGTGTAACAAATTGTAGTTTATTATGGAGATGTTTCACTTGAAGACTTTTAATTAGTGGTTGAAAACATCATTCGACATACCATTGGTGTTATTCGAAAAAGTACTTCATGTTTACTCTAAGATTCATGAGTCGTATTACCAATCTCATAAGTTGAAAGAGAACATAAGTTTCACATACGAGACCATAGAGTCATGTGAAAACATATATATGTAGTTTGGAAATTAAACAGCCCATTTGGATAATTATATGGTTTGTAACTATTCCAGGTGGAAAGATGATGGGAGAAATCATAAAAATCAAAGTCAGTCTCTGTAATATAATAAATTTATTATAATTTAGATAATGTTTTATTTTTATCTGATGTTGAGGTTGAAAATATTATTTATGTCATCAAAAATTTCTAAATTAATGTTATGGAATGTGTAAATAAATATTGAAATTGATGTGTTAACCCACCCAATAGACTCTCCGTCATGAAAGGATTTTAATTAGAGAGACCATAATGTTTATAAAGATAGTTTTGTTGTATGATGAGGGTTTGTATATTTTGATTCAATCCATTCATGTCAATGTTTAGTACAACTCATATCACATGCCTTGTGGTGTTGGTTACGTATAATATTCCACTGTGTATTTTTTTGAAAAAACATTTTCGATTATTTTTCAATCTTATTAATGGACCTAGAAGTATGGGTATATGATCTATGTTTACCATAATCCATTTATTGATGAGTTGAATGAATTTGGGGGTGATGGTGTGATAAATTATGACTGTGAAATGAATGAAAATTTCAAACTATAGGGTACATTATTAGGGACAATCAATGACTTACCGACTTATGAAAATTTATCAGGTTAGAGTACAAAGAGAGGGTTCTAAATCCCTTTATTCAATAAAATATGAAATTATAAATTCATTAAACAATATAAAAATCGTCATACATGGGTCATATATGTTTTATTCACCCTTAGTTTAGGTTCAGAAAGGTCATAGTGGAATTTGATGGCTCTATAGATTTCTACCCAACACCAAAGATCATGATAGGAGTAGAAATATTATCGCATATTATAGAGAAAAATATCCACATAATATCTAAATTTGATGATTTTTTGTCTCATCCATTGCCTAATATTCATGGTGTGTGTAGGCAGCATAGCCATGATTAGATGAAGAAATGTATTTTTTTAACCTCCATGTTTTGAAACTAAAATACTATGGTATAATAAGGATGTCATTCACATTGAAAAAATATTTTTGATAATATATTTTTGGCCCTTTTAGGTGTTGGTGGAAAATAAAAGGAACATGTCAATATATGACATGATTTAGCAGAAATCGGATTAAGGATACAATTTAATTTGTAGTTGGTCAAGGGGAAAAAACATACATGTATGTTGCATAGTACACAATGATTAAAATAGATAAAGATACATTTCATTCCATTTTGAAGATGCTCATGGTTCATGATGGTTACTCTTATAATATTACAATCTTTGTGAAAGTGATGAGTTGGACATTACAAGGGTTGAAAATTCATGAAAATCAAATATAACTTTCACAAATGAATCCAATAGCAATTCATGATTGTTTATTACACAATGTTGTTCAATAATTCATTGATATGAGAAATTGTTTTATAAATCTTCATTTAAGAAATAAATTAATGGGTGAATTAGAAAAAATCAATAAATAATTTTACATATGATTTTTATGGTGCAGAAACAATTTCCACCCTCATTTTTCTATGATATTGTTCACTTGATAGTGCACCTAATAGATGAATTAAAAGGATATTTTTCTAGTAAAATTCAGTTGGATGTATCCCATTGAGAAGTATCTGAATACATTGGAATGATTTATATGTAATAGAGCTCTTTCAGATGAATCAGTTTCCAATAGTTATTTTATGGATGAGTTTACTACTTTTTGCGCATAATAGAATATGGATTTTTGGCGAAAATATTAATACCTCTCATATACATGATGGTTCAGTTGGAGAAGGATCTACTTATGATATATATAACATTGATTTTGTAAAATCTCATCGATATATCTTATTAAATAATCAATTTATTTCACCATTAATGTAGTAAGTTTCTTTCCAGTTTTATTTTTAACTTTTACTATATTTGTTTTCATAGATAATTTGAACATTTAAAAATTCCATTATCATTTTCAAGAAACTAATTAATGAGCTAAAAGAATTTAAGTTTCATGTAAGTGATTATCAAAATTAAATAGTACCAATTTTCAGTATTTAATGATTCGTTCTAGGTTTTTTACTTATAAATGGATATCATTATGATTGAAGTAAAATAAAAATTTATTTCTAAATATATTTTTATTGAATTCTACGAAATATGTAAGTCCATAACTTATGGTAGTTAAGAGACCATACAATAACTGAATAATTTTTCTAACTAGATGAGGTTCCATAAATAACAAATCATCATTACAAAAATTTAGATGTTAATTTCATTCGATTTAACATTAAATATATTGATGAAAAATAAGTAACAGAAAACAGTGGCATTGGTTTTCCATCTGTATGTTCTTGTTACTACTATGATAAATATAAAAAAAATCATTGAAGCTCTATACATGCACTAGATGAAAGGTAATTGGTCTGATCCATTTCATATAAGTGATATTGATCAATATCAGTAAAAATTGGTTAACATTAATAGTGTGTTTTTTAAAGATGAATAAGTTTGTAAAGAAAATTTTATTTTAGAATCACAAGTTGCATAATTTTTATTCATTACCATTCCATCGAATGTAAATTAGAAATGTTTTTTGAAAATGTCTAGGCAGTAAGTGCTTTTAATTTAAAAATATGAACCTGATATTTTTTCCTTTTATCACAACAGTATTACTAGCACAACATAGTTCAATGTGAAGAAGATATTCATTAGGTTCAAGAGACCATTTTAGGAGAAATGGCCAATTTAAATGTTTTGTGAAAGGTATGATTGTTTTTCATCTCTTCTGTTCAAAACTATTTTAAGACTATTTAACTTTATATGAACTGATTAACTATTTTTTCTATTCATTGTCTCTATATTTTATAAATAAGTGTATAATATTTTACACAAATTAGAGTAAAAATAATTAAATGGATTTTTCATCTGAAAAATATAAAATCTAAAATTAAAACAATATTTATATAATAAAACATATAAAATTATAAAATGTACATAATATATGATATAAAAATAATGATAGAAATTTCATAATTATATCCCCACAATTTATATATTATTTCACCTCAAGTAATTTCTTGAAATAACAAGTTTTACTCAGCATTTATTTTATAAAATGTACAAGTCTTGGGTTTTTAAATGTTAATTTGAATGAATTATTTTAATCATAATTTCAATATAACAACACATTTTTAATTTATTTTCATTAAATCTTTTCACCCTAACACCCAATTTCTACTAATCGTTGATGCATCACTATAAAACTGACTGGATACAGTCATTTTAGTCTAACAAATTGGATTTCAGTATTCCCCAACAATAATATATCCTTAGATAACTTGGAACACTATCAACATGAAGATATGTATAGTCTTATCAAACCCATTTATTATACATAAAATTTAGTAATGTAATAATTATATTAAAATCTAGAACTATGTAATTCCAAACAAAAAACATCCTTTGACGATAATTGTGGTAACATGGGAATAAAATCATTACACATTAACCAGGTCTTATATTTCTCTTAACACATATTCATGTATTTGAATTTTCACACACACACACCTAATTTGGTATGATTTATAAATAAAAATATTTTTATATTCCAAAATTATCATTTTACTCTAATTAAAATGACTATCTAATTATCTTACTAAAATGAATGATTTATGTGGTTCTCAAGGAAAAAAACTAAGTAACTCAGGTTGAGTTTTTTAATAGAGTCCAACCAAGATAAATTATTATTCACGAAAATTATTTCTAACAAAATTTAATCTGTATGTGTTGAGAACAAGAAACTCACTAATTTCATGTGATATTTTCTCTTTGAAACATACATTCAAGATTCTATAAAATATTGTATTCGTAAATAACACACAAAACATGTGATCCACCTACACTTATTTTTTAAGATATATATTCAATATAAACACTACAAGTGCGAGGTTTATAATTATTTAAAAATGAATAAATCTCTTAGAAAGGTTAGATATAATGGTATGTATAATACACTAATTACTTTGTGATATTTCCATGGGATGTGTTCCTTTCTTCCAGGATTACTTGGTTTTATTTTTTAGTCATCTTCCTTTATAAAAAATGTCATACCCTCCATGGTATAAATGATTATTTTACCTAGAAAAATAATTAAAATAATAAAATAAAATTCATATTATTATTTTTCACCCATGGGTTCTTGGTTTAAATTTTTTATCCTAAATTCATCATTCTCATGTTCATACATAGTTCTTGGGTACTTAGAACATCAATAGTTGTAGCGGAAGTGGCTCTTCAAAATTGATTGTACTTGTACTACCATTGTATCCAAATCAATCAAAAAAATATAATATTTTTTCTTATAATATTCTCTCAAGTATGTATTTTTTCACTTATTTTTTATTCTTTCGATATCAATATCTTCTTTTGATAAAAAAAACTATTATAAATTTGGTATCTTATACGCATCTTATTTCCTAGATTATTATTTCATCCATGATGGGTTATTCTATTTTCCATTATTTTCTTACCATAAAGAAAAAACATATATCCTTTATATATTATCCTATATGAAATTTAAATTTCTAATTTAACATATAGAATATATCTTTTAATGTAGTAATGACATTCCCCCACTATTTTATTTTCATTCTCTCCTTTTTGAGTGGTAATGGATGCTTATATTTATCTAATCCCATCATTAATAATGTTTTCCAACTTAATTATTTTTTTCATTTAAATCATGACTAGTTAACATCCTAAACAACTCTCCCTATATAATGTTGTGTGTTTTCTTAAATTTTAATATATCTTCATTCTCATTCATTAACTTATTGTTTAATTTTTTTGGACATTATTCCTCTGTATCACAATTATTACATATAGTAATTTCCATAACATGCTACATTAGATTAAATTGAGCACTTATTTTCATTCTTCCATTATCCCTCACACTATTTTATTTAGTCATATTCTCTATTTGATGTTTCCTTTTAACCTCAAAGATGAGTAATGATAATCCCTCTAAACAAAATTATATACACTAAAAGATGGATAACTTCTCATAGGATGGTTATCAAAACTCAACAGTTATTTAATATATTTCACATAATAATATGATGGTGATAATATAATATTATTGTTTATGTAATGATTTATGCTTTGTACAAAGATCCCATAGTAACAACACCACTATTTCTTCCCTTATTTTATTAAAATATTTCTTTGTGATAGTTTTTTAAACCCTCATATCCCTGCACATAGTTCCTATTTTTTCTTTATATATTTATGTAATTTCAAAATACACTACTCTTATATGTTTATAAAGTATTAATATCACAATAACCAGTAAGGAACTTACCATAACCATGAGAATAATTTGTTTATTATATAATTGATTTTTTTTATGTACAAAGAATAAAAACAATGATTACATGGTTCTATTTTTGGGAACCCTGATAAGAATGTAATTTTATTTGTATTTTGTATTAATTGTGTGAGTTTGAAAATGAGTTAATATAAGGACTTAAAAATTTATTTTTGATTTCATAATAGGTTAGTATTGTATTCCTCGTAGTGGTTGAATTTATGATTAATATCAAATGAATTTCTAATAAAACAAAAATTATCTACATCATGATTTTATTATTGTTATATCTTATGATATCGAAGGATATACTCATAAGGTAATGAGTCCCTATAATTTTTTAATATTTCTTATGAGAAGAGGTTTATTAATTCATTATGATTATTTTCCCTCAATAGTCCCTAAAATTCCATTCAAAAAATGTATTGATCATAACACATTTATAATTTTTCATCTTTCACTCTCTCAATCACCCACACCTTAAAATCTATTAACTGTTTTTTTAATAAATTAAATTTTTAATTACAATATCATGAATAACAGATTAAAATATTTCAATTAAATTTAAATAATTGGTGAATTAAATTTTATTTAACCCCCTAAAAGCTTTTGTAATAATAATACTGTAAAAAATGTATAAATGTTGATTAAAAAATTGTTATATATCATGGAGCTTAACCCTTTATTATTTTATAGTATAAAAAATAATAAAAATTGATGGATGGATGATGTGTAAAGAATGTATAGTTAATAAAAATGAATTGGATGAATGATAAATAAATCTAAATGGGTTTGGTAAAATAAACCATCCTTTAGTCAATGGACATCAAACCTAAAGTATCTATTTTATATTTCTCAACCATCCAAAATGGATCCATGATTGTTTTATTCTTTCACTTGATTGATTTCACGTAACAGAATCCCCTTGTATTTCTATGTTATCCTTTGAGTTTTTCTAAATCCTAATTTTTTAGAGAGAACACGTACGAGGAAACATCCACATTTTATTTTTCTTATAATTCATATAATAAATTTAGATACCCCTTCTAATAACCATACATGAATTGGGGGAAAATATGTCTATAAATAGTTTTGGTATTATTATCCCACAAACAAGTAATTCAGATAAAATTGGTGGATGTTATTCAACTAGAGCAGTCCCCTTGGAATGAACCTAGTATATTTTTATATTTTCTTTTACCTAATTAATTGTTATTCCTCTCATTATGATATTTCGAATTCTATTTTATTTTCATCCATATAGATTCTATGAGTCTAGTATATGATAGTGATGATGTTTAATTGTTATTAGTGGCAAAATACATTCAAAGCCTTTTATTTCTACGTATTTAGAATCTCATCCTTTTTTAATTTCCCACTGTTAATGAATTAAATGAATGGGAATTGGATCTTTATATTTTTTATGGTATATCAATGTTATAAAAATTTTAAATAACATAGATTTTCCTAGAAATGTGTTTCAATCCATCCACTCCTTTGTATTTAATGAAATACTTATGCATTAAGTAAATATTACATGATTTAATTATATTTTACATTTTATGGAACTATAATAGTAAATGAGTTATTTATTTACTAATTCTTTTTACGAATGCAAATAATTTTGGGGAATAGGCACTAGATCTACATCATTTTGAAGAGATATCTTTTTTTCAGGTGGTGGTATATATCATTATAAATTTGTTAATATTTTTTTAATTAATAATTAAAAATATAAATGCAAATATTTTTAATTATACATAAAATTGTTTTAAATATGATCATACTTGACCACTTATTCATCTCATAGGAGAGGCCTTAGTTTTGGTATTTCATAATGGATTTTATATATGGCCCATGACGTATTATTTTATGAGATATACCATCTTGTGGGAGTGGTTTCTCCTATATTTATTCACTAGTTGGGTTAT
This sequence comes from Viscum album, assembly GCA_963277665.1. Classification (NCBI taxonomy): domain Eukaryota; kingdom Viridiplantae; phylum Streptophyta; class Magnoliopsida; order Santalales; family Viscaceae; genus Viscum; species Viscum album. The sequence goes on along the minus strand of OY728123.1, from coordinate 1,808,365,504 downwards.
ATCGTATGTGACCCACATGTATTTTCATTAACTACACATGAAAAGACTTCATTCCCCTAGGATACATTAGATTCTATGTGGGGGAAGAATATATAAGAGGATCATGTTTTTTCCTAGCTATGTTTAAAAAATTATTACATTTGTGATAATTATTTTTTCTTAAATAGAATAATCATTGAGTGTTCACCAATGTGTTTCGAGTAGTTTTAATGGAAAAATTTCATAAAATGTTGAAATATTATAGAGTTAGAGTCAATATGGGGAACTGGGTGCCAAATTTTAGTGCCCTATACATTCTAGATAGATTCCTCAGAGGCGTAATCCCATATTAGAGGTATGAGATAGCATCTTTTTGGTCTACTGAGGCTGTAATGGAAAGTTGACTTATTTTGGATTATATATTTTACATAATGTGTATCATTTTACATGTTTTAAATTTGAATTAATTTTATATGTTAGGTGGAAGTATTTCATTTCGATAATCATTTGTTATAGTGACCACCCCAAAGGATTAGGACTAATTAACATTCCTAAGTATGGAATGACGTATTTATTATTAACTATTTAAATATATTATTTAATATTGTTTTGTGTTCTATATTTATATCATTTAGGTGTACATTTATGGGATCATGGTGCACCAACTAACAAAAATTTGGTGTGGATAATGACGCATGATTGAAATGATCCAAAGGTTTCAACTCTTATAGGATGTTCTTATACTAATTATCTATACCAACATACATTTGTATGATTACATTTATTTGTATTTATATATTAGACATGTTCAATTTGATTTTTAATTAGCATATCTTCTAGAGGAATAGAGAAAAAATTCCCTATGATGGGATAATATATTTCATCACATTATTGTTCATGAAAAAATGGCTATAACATGACATACGACATGGGGATTCCATATTTAGTAGGTTCAAACACTATGGTTATGGATACTATTATTTTTTGGATGACATGTAATGTGAAATGGTTGGAGGTACCGATGAGTTATTATATGGAGGTAAATGCATAATTTTTCACTGTGTTTATATCTCTATGAGAGTATATACACAAGGGTGATAGTTCCTAGGATCCTACAATGTAGGATTGTTGTGAAATTATTTATTTATTTATTATTACATTCGTTATTATGATCTTCATATTTTTTATTTTTCCAGGCCCCTCAACACCTGACGTAGGTAGTAACCATTTTTTTGCATGATACGTCAGATTCATGATGTTATTTTATCTTCCTAGTTTCTTGTTGAAATTTTATATCTCATTTTTTTATCTTTAGTAAAGTAAAAAAATTAACATTAACATTTTCATTAAATTGAAATTCAACCCAATTGGGACTCAAAAACATCTAAATAAATTTATATTGATGAGAAAACATAAGAAAATAATCAATATGTGATTCATTATTTATAATTTCAACCACACCTCATGTGTAGAAAATTACAAAGTTTATCAGTTAGAGAAATTTCAATACAAAATGAACTCCACCCCACAATCAAGATACTAGTAATAATAATCAAGGAACCTATGTTCACTTGATTGGTGTTCTTCCCAAAATAAGATATCACTATACCCAATAACCCATATCATGTTATCAATGACTATGAGAAGATGTTCTACATGAATTTCTAGATGTAAAAGTCATATAAACTTAATCATTTCAGCTTATAACCGATTAAAACATTTCAAAATACAAGAATAGGTCAATTTGCAATATTTTTTTAGATTTTATAAAATAAACTACGGATAAGAATAAGGGTAAATATATATAAATAATCAACATGCTCTATTTTGTAAAAATAACCAAAAATTAGAAATTTATTCCTACTAGAAGGAAACTAGTTCCTTAAACATTTTAGAATATCATTAATAAACCATATTTCACAATTTCCCATCATTCCTGAAATAACATGTTGAAAAATCTATCTCGACTAGGAGAACTATTATAATGGGGAGATATTTCATCTGTCTAAACATCTTCCTTATATAGTATATTTGGAATTATACCATTACCATAAACATTATTCATGATAGGAATCATATCAATGATATTTATAATATAAATGGATGAATTTTTATTCAACTATATTGTATAAAATATATTAATATGATCCATGATATCATCTCTTTTTTATTATATCACTATAAATTTTTTAAAATAAGTTATGGGATTTTAAATTATATTAGTATTTTATATATTATTAAAAAAGGATTTCTTTATATCTCCTTTTTTCAAAATTATATTCTAATAGTATCTTAATTAATTCCCTCTTTGAAAAAGTGTTAAAAAATTAATCTTATTTGTCATGAAAACCTCTTATTAAAAATAGTAGTATCATAATTAGATCCATTCCTATTTTTTAGATGTTCAGGTTTCATTTCTAAATCAGTAATTTCTATAGTTTCTATGAATTAAAAATGGGATGATAAAATTTTGTTTATTCCCTCTCATTGGGGGAATATTAATTAGGTTCATAAATAACTCTTTGACCCATTTTATCATGTTTCGAAGGAATAAGGTTGTTATTGTTGTCACTGTGAATTTTAAAAAGTCACATGGATGCTTCATGATACAAAAAAGTTTTCAATCTATAATTGGGGATCCTTATCCTTTGTTTTATTTTTACATCATTCTTTTTTGACTACATGAGGATGTGTATCTCAAATTTTTAATTATAAAATCATTCTATTATTCAATTTATTGATAGATCCACTAAATTAAATTGGAAATAATATTTCTTATACATGAGTTCGTCTTATTGTCTTATTACTCTCATTTGAAAACACATTAGTCTAAGAGGATATCATAGTCTCCTTCAGAAATTTTCATTTTGCTGTTGACTTGAAACTATCTATGATATCAACTATTTTGGATAGAATTTAAATTAATATTGGAATGTCATCATATTTTTCTAACTATGGATTTTATTGGGTGAGTTATTCTATATCGTTTGGGAGGAAAAATGATTTCCTCATATCTATAACATTTTTTGCAATATCTCACAATTAGGGGATTGTGATCTCTAACATCAAGATGTCTACTTAGGAAATCCTCCATTTTACTTTGGTTTTATATTTAAATAATCATTATCCATCATTTGAAACATTATTGACCCTAATTTTATTTTTTAGGGATATTGTGTTATATTCCATGTTTAGGATGTTATATCTTATAGAGGGAATTGTCATTGGACAATTAATGATACATGGGTTAATGTAAAAAAGTGATATTTCTTTTGATATATCTCTATTGGTTCAACATACTCAAGAATATCTACCCTTTGAAGGAACTAAGGGATTATCATGTGAGTAAGTTTGATGAGTGTTATCGCACAAACTCTCAAAAATAATTATTTTTGATTTTACTAAGTGTAGCAGAGTGGCTAACCTATTTCATTCCTTCAAAGAGGAAGTTAATTAAACAACCCTTAAAAGGTTTTAAGAAAACCAAAAATGGAAGTAAGTGAAGATAAATGAAACACAAGATGTGGGGGTTTTGTTTTGTGACTTTCAGACAATTCAGTAAACAAGTGAATGAGATAGAACAATAAAAAAACAATTTCTTTAAAAATACTTATATGAGAGGACATAGTTTATATAATCTTCCCCCTTTATCATTAATTTTTCTTTATACCTTGTGATTTTAATTCATTCAACTATAATCCCATAATCATGTCAACCCCTAAACCGTATAGAAATAAACAAGACCACAAATTTGTGAAAATAAGCCCAAGGTTAACTTTGGGACCTCCAATCGCAGCATGCTTCTTTGATAGCGATCATGTTACAAATGCCAACTTGTGCTCAGTGGTCAATTTAGGCATTATCTCTTCCCTATAGTGGAAAATTAATTGAGTTTGGTATGATAATTGAACCCTACAATTCTATCTCGTGTTGATTGGAGTTTGTAGTTTAAGATTCACTCTCACTATTTACCCAAGCCTGACCACGTAGTCAAATGCAAGTCGTTCCAGTAACATAGAAATTTAAACTGAATTAATTGATAAAAATGTATGAATTACGGTATATTTATGGATTCAAAATGAATAAATTAAGGGATTATGTATTAGATCAACTATTAATGAAATCACACTTCCATGGGCAGAGTTGTCATCGTAGAGACATTTGGCATAAGCAATGGGTTTATTGGGGAACCCCCAATCAAGTCTCCACTATTATAATCTAGCCCCAGAAAAATAAGAAGAAGAAGAAGAAAAGGAATAAACATAGAAGATTAATTGATGAAAATTTCAATATACAAGCATGAAAGGAATGAAATACAAAGAGGAGGTGGGACAGGACAACCTTCTTGGGGGTGATGTTTTCACAAGTCCTTGTTTCTTCCAATAGTTGTCAAGGGATACCAAGAGACGCCCATTATTCCAGAACATACCGATGCCTCAAATAACCATCCCCAATAGTGAAAACACTAATTTATATAGTGGTGGGGAGGCTAGGATCATGTGGTTTCATGTTTGAATGGGGAATCTCGGAAAAATATTTTATGCCAACCTGAACCAAAAATTTTACCTTAAAAACGAATGAACCAGATGTTCTTTCTGAATGTTAATTTGTGGGAAATTGGGTTTTCGATCTTATCCCAAAATTGGAGCTCAATTTATGTGGGCATGTAGACGTTATGTGCCAATTACAGAACCCATGTCCTATTTGGTCAGTTCATCCCATCTTTGACTTCATGGACCATTTTCACCAACCAAATGTATGATTTAGATCCAATTTCCTAAATGAATATTTCATAACATCAATTCTGGAACACATTTACAAAATATTAACTTCAAATAATTCAAAAAATAAATTTCTGTTTGAAATGATACAGTGCACTGTAAAAGGAAAAACTTGAATTTCCATCAAATTTTCAAATGAATGAGCTAATCCCAAATATTATATAAATAAACATATTTAACTCAATGTGTGGAAATTTTTTCATTTAATATCAACAAAATATTCAATAAATATTTGTTTCATCAACTCCCCCATACTAACCATTTTCCACTCTTGGGAAAAACATCATATCACGTATTCCAATAAAATTGTGACAAGTAAACATCAATATCAAATCAAAAAAAATTAAAACACAAATCCTTGACATACAAAAAATCCAAAAAAGAAAAAAACTTATCATGCCACATAAAAATCTATTATTTCAGGTTTTCTATTTATATAATTCAATATATTTACACTTCATTTATCCCTCCATGCACAAAACACTTACCTCACTTGAGTTTTCTCTTATCATACAAATGACAATTTTTCAGGAATTTATTTCTCATCCAAACTCATAAAAGGGTCACCATAGGCTTGATGAATTTTTACATCACCACTCAATGTGATTCGAGGACATAGGTTAATCATGAAGACTTTCCAGGGTTGTTCTGTGAGTTTCAGTTGGTTGAATTTAGATATGAATAATTCTAAGGCTGAATGGGGGGACTTGACTCTTTTTGAAGAAAAATTGATTTAATCAAAATTTTACTTAAATATAGTCTCTTAATCAATCCCCATATAATCAATTCATGTCCATCATCGTGAAAAATAAATTAATTTTCACACCATTCAACATTTTAGGAGTAAAAATGTCAACCTTATCAAGCATTATTTTCTTGAAAGCTCCACATAGGAACAACTTTATTCCTATATTAGAATCTCTAAAAAGGCACAACTTCAATTATCAGGAATGATATAGACAATCACAGCTTTCAATATAATGAAATGTCTGGAAAAGGAACATCTTTCAATATAATAAAGCTCTAAAAATGGCATAGCTTTCAATAAAATGATTTTCTTCAGGAACAAAAAGATCACTTAATAATTTAATTTTCCACCAAAGTATCAAAAAATGTGTAATCACAACATAAGACATCTCCCACCACACTTAAGGTAAACAAGATTATGCAATTTCACTTCCAGAGTTGGTTGTATAGGGAAAAGTGTCTTATATTGCGGCTAACCTAACAGGATACTCGTGGCTTCTAAGGGATATAAGGATTAAATGTTCAAGGTAGTCCATCATAAAAATTATTCTTCAAAATATGGGATTTAATAAAAAACAAATTCTTTAATCATTTAAAACATAAGAACCTCTAACCCTTGTGTTTTGATAAGTATAATTAAAATTCTGGTTTAATCATGTTCGGTTTGGTTCTCTTAATAGGTGAGGTAAATGTAATAAATATGAAGAGAATGGTTCATAAGCCACACATGAAAGTGATTTCAAATATAAAGATAATGAGATGTGGTATGGGATTCCAAATTCAGTGTATGTTCCATAAAATTAATAAATATTTGAACAAGAAACAATGTTATTTTCAGTATTAATTTAACCTTGGTTTCGTGGGATAAATATTTTCACATATTGATATGAAATTTCAAAATGTTGATGAGAATCATTTCAGCCCAAAAGATTCAAAAACACACAAAAAATTGAAAAATAAACACACAAATTTTAAAAAACACACCAATTTTCTTTAAAATCATTGAAAAATAAGAAAACAATTGAAATTACAAAACTAAAAGGTTCCCTCCCACACACATAAAATATTTCATTGTCCTCAATGATAACCCATGATATGATATACGAACATGAAATGTATAACTTTAAATATGAAAAAAAATTTAAAAGGGATAGGAAAATCTTGATATGCTGAAGTGATAATGGGGTCATGTTGTGTGATGAAATCCACTACGTCAGTAGGAAGTCCCTCAATGTATTTTTTAATATGTTTCTTATTGACTGTAAAACTACATTATGTGTATTCTTGTCTGATCACCACTACTCTATAAAGTAAAAAAATTAGTCACAACATAAGGACCTAACTACCTAGAATGAAACTTACAAGCCATCAGCTTCAGTCGTGAACTATAGAGCAACACCTTCTCTACAACTTGAAATTCTATTTTCTGAATCATTTTGTCCTGAGTTTCTTTTGATATTTCCTTGTAGATCCTTGATTTCTCATTTCAAGATAATCAAATCTCCTCATCCTCTTGAACTTTCATCTTCATCTGGATTCCAGCTCATGGAAAATCCATGATTCATTTAATTATATACTAATATGCTCGATGCTCAACATCCACTGGGAGATGACATGATTTCCCAAAAATAATTCAAAATGGGGACATACTAATGGGTGTTTGTATGATGTCCTACCAGACCATAGCGCAACATCCAAGCACTTTCTCTAATCCTTCCTATTCTAATGCATAGTTTTCTCCCAAAATTAATTAAACTCACAGTTTGAAACATCAGCCTGACCATTTGTATGAGGGTGGTATGGTGTTGATGTTTTATGTGTCACCTCATACTTCTGAAAGAGGGAATCCAATTTATGATTAAAAAATTGTGTCCCTTGGTCATTAATGATGGCCATCAGTACTCTAAACATTCAAAAAATCAGTGCGAAAAATATAAATACACCAAATAAAAGTGGATATTAATTGTAAAACAATCATAGATCATTCACACATATTCATAGGATGACATATTCAATAACTACAAGTTGAACCCAAATAAATCGAAATTGGATTAAGAAGTTCCCTTGAAAAAATTCGACAGCCTAACGGCGTTACATTAAAATTCATAAAATGAGTTGATGAGAAAAAAAGGGTATCTCATCACCTGGAAATAAATTTTACATCAATAAGGATATATTAGAACATATCCCAACATAATAATATGTAAATTAAAAGACATAACAAAAGAATTCATTTAAAAATAGGAGGGTGAAAGGTTCCCTTACCGACTTGGGTATCTTTCGAAACGTACACCCCATGAAAGAAGGACAATAAAACATTGATGTAAATATTAATAAAAGAAATTATATTAAACAAAGATTATAATATTTGTCAGTACATATACCACTCAAATGAAATGGTGGAAAATGTAGCATAAATCTCACGGGAATAAAAGTGAGATGAAAAACCCCTTACGAAAACTCGACAGCCTAACAGCGCCACTTAAAACATTCAAAAATGGATTTATGAGATCAAATAGGGCCTCTCATCATATGAACATTATATTTACAGTAATAAGAATATAAAATAACACCCCCCCCCAACATAATAAAGAGGATCTTAAAAGAAGTGACATAAAAGAGAGTACTTAAAAAGAAAGAGAGAGGGCTGATCCCTTATCTCAAGTATGACTTATCTTGTTCATTTATTTATATTACTGAATAATAAACTTTGGTCAATTTATAGTTGCTTAATAAACTCATTTAAACTTTATTATTCAATTCATATAACATATTATAATGTTATAATAATTAGTTAATAATGTGAGTTCATGTTAGACGTTTTTCTCGATGGTTGGTACATTAGTCAAAAATGAACTTGTTTGAATGTGATTGTCCATGTTGTTATACGTAAATAATCTCCAGAATATTATTAATGATTTAAATATCATATATATCCAGTACATATTCATTTTATACTATTCCATAACATTTGGAGATAAAAATAAATGAAATTCACCATTCATGGAGACCGTAGGTCGTACGTACGCATGAACACTACTTTCATTTCATTTCCATATTAATGGAATTAAAAATAAATGAGAGATATATATATTGTAATTAAATTATTATATATATGTTCTATATGTCACATATGTTCATTAATTTCATTCTTTATACATTCCATGTATTGCATGAACGAGTCACATCACTTGAGGGGGCGGTAGTCCACACTTCCTCGTATGGAATTATCGCATTTTCACAACATGCAAAGCATAAAAAATGTTTTAAATATACAATACAGAAGAATATAGAAAACATAAATACCATATATATAATATATAAAATATTGTTACATCATAATGGCCACCATGAAAGGTGTTAAGAGAAGATTTAACAATCATCGTTTCGTAAGGCAGTAATTCACCATCCACTGAAATAATATGTCATTTAACCATTAGACAGAGGTATGTTTAAGTGTAGCTCGAATTCATATCATAACAACATCCTATTATATTGAATATGCTTGTGTTGTTAAAAAATAAATGAATAAAAAGAGGTTAGGGGCTTGGAGAAGAAAAATAAAACAAAAGAACATAAGAGAGGACATTACCTTTAAATCGGGTATCTCCCTTTGGATTGAACCAAAAGGGTTTGTTGAAGAAAATTCTTCCTACGGTAAGGCTTATAGGATGAACAAAGGGATGTGGTTAGATAAAATGAGAAGATTTTGGTTGATCCAAAGGCTTGAGAGGTGGGGGTAATGGTGTAGAGTTGGGGGCCTTTTATAAGAGGGAGGAGGGGAACTCTTGGAAAGTCTTGAAAATATACTTTATTATTAAATGATTTTCAGATATTAAAGGTCCCACGATTATATATTTCTAGGATATGGTGATAAGGTTTCTAAATCCACCTATACAATAGGTTTTTTACAACTGTAGGTCTTATATTTTAGATTATCTTTTCTTTTAATTTGAATCATTAAATAATGAGGTAATTGTTGCATCATCATGGTGTCATTAATAATTTAATTTATTTAATGTCTAAAAATTATAAAAAAAATATCATGATGTAGGAAATCTTTTTAGCTCTCAAATTATTATTTATAGTAAAAATTATGACTTGTATAACCCCATTTATATTTTTTTAGTAAAACAATACATGTTTGTGACATTTTTATTTTAACATTAAATAAAAAGTTATTAATGTCATTTTATTACCCAAGTGGCTCCATGGGGTCCCCAAGTTGACCCATGGATTTTATAGGTCATCCATGAAAAATCCAATAAGGGTAGGACATGTTTCAAGGTCATTTAATATTATTAAAACATTATTTTCACCTTAAAATACACTAATTACCTCTAATAGTGATTAATTAAACATTAAAGTTACTATTTACCAAAAAATTATTTTAATCCCATTGAACAACCTTTTAAATCCTAATGAGAACCATGTATGTCGTATTTTTTAAATTAAATTCACAAAAGTGGTAAAGTTTAATTTAAACGAAATAATCAGTTTTTAACTACCACTTAGTGGTTTCACTATTCATCAAAAATTGATGTTTTTCAAAAAAATACCAAAAAATCACCCTAAGATATAATTGATCTTTCGAATTCAAAAAATATGTCTATTTTAAAAAATTAAAAACATATAAGTTGCATTAATTAATTTAATAATTAATTCCCATTTTCAAAACAAATAGTGTGTTTTTATGAAACAATATATATCAAAAGATTGACACTAGTTTAAGTCCAATATCAAAGTTAAATTAATTACAATGACCACCATTGGATTAAATGGTAAAAATATATTATAATTTAACTTTAAAACCAATTCAAATGATAATATAATCATATAAATAAATTATACTAAAAAGAGGTTTTGGATTAAAATACAACATTTTTCACTATTCATTAAAAATGAACTTTATCGGAAAAATACCAAAAATTTACACAGAGTAAATTTTGATGTCCTGATTCTAAAGAAGAATTTTATTTGGTCCAAATAATGTATAAGAGTGACCAAAACTATATTTAAATATGGTTCTCCATCAAAAGGTTATAAGTCAGCCTTTTAGTGAATATTAGAGTATCTATGCCAAAAATTGAATTCTTTTCATATTTTAAGCCTTTATCATTTATTGGATAAAAGTAAAAATATTTGACAAAAATATATAATCATTTTGTAGTTAGTTCTATTCATTCCCCCCAATTCAACGACTAGTCATTAACTACCATTTAAAATAATATTATTTTATTATTAGAGTGCAATGTAAGATTTCAAAGGAACTCGTTGTTGCGTATTGGGTATGCCATCGAGCATAGAGTTCCCCTTAATGTAATATTAATATTTTATTCACAAATATTAATAAATATGAATATTTAATATTATTAATTTACCTTAGATGTTACATCCTTCCCCCCTTTTGGTAATTGTGTCCTCGCGATTTTAAAATTGGGATTGGAAATTTCATTGAAAGTCCCACATCGAAAAAAGAGTCAGTAAAAATATAACTTTAAAATAAATAAAGAGAAGTACAAAGGTCACCTGAGTTAACCCATACAAGGATTCCATGTAGGAAAAAATGGATATGGAAGAAAGAACAAAGGGTCATATTCTGATGGAGAGTGATAGATAACATGATTAGGAGAAAGTTGACCACCGGAAAAATCACAAACTTGTGATGGGTTAAATGGTATTTGATTCCCCAGTAGGAAAAGTTAACAAACAACATTTTTGTTTTAAGTTACTTTTCATTGAGGAATTAATTTATGAGCTTAACTAAATCGCCAGGAAAAATACTTTCTTGTCGTTTATACTTTCATCTCTTACTAGATTTCTTACACAAACTCTTTTTTCCCTCCAAAAGACGAGTATTTAGGATGACTTTTTCACATTAAGAGAGCTATAGTCAACATCTAGAGAATCACCTAATCCATAAAAGAGAACTATATATTTCTCATGTATTTAGAAAAAAACCAAAACCAAAGTTGTTAGTACAAGATCAGATAATACCCAAAAAGAATAATCCTTTATAAAAAGAAAATATATTCTTAATCTCCAAAATTTTTCCAACAAAAACCAAAGTTCTATAAAGACCATTAGAAAAACAATTGTCTATTAAATTATTCAAATTAAACCAAACTAATTTTGAAACCCAATTCTTTGAAAATTTAATCACGTAGTCTTCCAAGGTAAAACAATTTACATTTATCTCCAAATAACATCAGTTGCTCTTAAAGTCTCATATTGGAAAGTAATTAACCTTATCATATATCCTCCATGATAGGTCAATATTTTCCATGATAACTGAAAATAAAATTATTCTTGATTTATAAAATTATATAATTAAAAATGATTTTTCATACTAACCAGGGACTTCGCGTAGTCTAGTGGTAGGCAATAAATACCAGTCGCACCTTGGTTGTGGGTTCAATTCCCATAGCTTTGTCTGACACGATGGGTTTTCACAGGGTCTATGTGTTGTCCTTTTTCCAAAACTATATAATTCTCAAAACATTCCCCAAAAAGGGATAAAATCATGAAAAATAACCATAACATAATTTAACCTCAATTTTATCTCATGCCTTTCATTTTCCATCATAAGATATAGTAACCCATAATTACCTCAAAAGTAAGGATAATATAAACCCAAATGGGTCTTTATAACTATGTCCACAAAAGAACAAATAACTATTCCTTGAATAAAATTTTCATGTATCAAAAATCAGTGTTACACATACAATAAAAAGACTTCTAATGTAACCCCATCATCAAAAGAGACATAATACTTTTAAGAATTTCTCAATCCTAAAATCTACTATAACTCTTGAATCCCTTATATGTTGACTTCTTACTCATTCAACATTCTTCATGATCGATTAACCATTCCTTTCTAACTTATTCTGAAATACTTATTTCCTACAAACAAAATCAGGAATCATATCCTATGATTCTAAAATAGGAAAACATAAGTTAAGAAATAATCCATACCTTTGATTGGTCATTTTCAGTTTCTTCATCCTCAATTGGAATGGAATTAGTTATTGGTAAATGAATATTTGTACGATCTTGGTGATCCAATTCCCGAAACATCTTCGTGTGGCATGTGTTTGCATAATGACCATGCACACCACATTTAAAACATTCAATTGATCCCTTAAAAATAACTTCTTTCCCTTTCCTCGAGTCGACTGGATGCTTCATTTTTCCACGGTAGGTTCTCACATTATGCCCTTCATTTCCACATCTATAGAATATTTCTGTCCCTTTGAAACATTTTCCTAGTTGTTTCTTTCCACATCTTTGACACATAGGTTTATGAACACACTTACCTTTATGATTATTACCTGAACATCTGTAGGGAATTTTTTTGTCACATATATGATGCCTTATAAAAATCACCAAGGTTTAGGTGGTCAATCATGACTCCAGATAGTTGGTTGAGGATAAACACAAGAGTTCTCATTGCAGCTCCGGTATCATTCAGTTTCTCACTCAGAAAACTATCACAGTTTCCTTCTCATCCACTGTTACATTGGTGCCAGCTAGTTCCATCCATTTACTAAAACCAAAAAGGTTAGTGTGAGCATATCAGTAAAATCATCATATAAAAATGATGAAGATAAAAACTAAGATATAGTTATCCATGTAATCTCAAACTCATTCAAACTTTCAAAAAAATCAATGGATCCATCTAATGTACTACCCATTGTGGTCATACACAACTTTTCACATATGCTTAAACAATACTCTAACCTCTGAAGTTATCTAAACCAACCTTTGATACCAAATATAAGGACACAGACTGAAAACATTACATAATCATGAATTAAATGAATAATTCACTTAGAGGATCTTTTTAGGTTTAGAGTTTTAGAGAATTAGGATATAAGTATTACATCTCAAAAGATTACAAAGTAGACACTTCTACTATGTTTCCATAAAATAAAAACTCTTAAAAAGAAACATATTTACTTCCATGTTTTAGATAGCATGTCATTCCTTGATCCCATCCTTGACCTTATTCCACATTATTTCCTATGAAAAACATTTCAAAAAAAAATTGGTATGAGCATAAAAATCTCAGTAAGGGATACACAAAGAAGGAAAACTGTTAGTTTTTCAAAACAACAAGAAAACCATGAATACTTTATCAAAGTAATACATTTCAAATTTATGAATTAGTAAATACTCTTCACTAAATAAATATCATTACTTACCCTTTTGTAACAAAAATATTACCATAAAACCCATATAAATAACACATAACAAATAAAGGTAACTTGGGACATAAACATACTTATATGGAATAACCATACGGTCGACTTCCACACATATCACTAAATGGAGTATCCATACGGCCGACTTCCATTCCAAATGAATTGGAAGATATAACATAACCACCCATCCTGGTATTCACGGCACCACCCGTCATATGGTTTATCACGTAATCACCCGTCAAATGTCCATGTACCATTAAAAAATTATAATGAAAAAAACAATTATAAAGAAAAAACATTTCCACATTTCAATCACAAGAGATCACATCATGATATTATAATAAATAAAAACATCTAATAATAGCATTAAAACTCTATGAGAGAAAAACCCCTTTATACTTTGAAAATATTAAAAGAAGACATTTAAAAGAGATTTTATAATCAAAGTGTCCCATACCAATTTGAAGATTTTAACAGAATTTTAATTTTAAAACATTAATTTCCATATAATAAATACTTAAAAACTTTTTTAAAACATGGACATTAAATATAAATATTTATAATTATAAATCATCAAAACTTTTAAAAATGATATTTTTTTAAAGAGTTTTTAACAAAATGAGAGACTCTTGAATACAAAAAATTACGGAGTAAAATTTAATCATAACTTGTAATATCATGAGAATAAAGGGATTCATGATATAATATGTCAAAGGATAGTAAATATACCATTTAAGAGTGAATTGGTGAATAACAACAATGAAGTCTCAATGGAAATGTAAATTGAGATAAAATCCATTATAAAGATAGTATCCTTAAATTAAGGATAAATCAATCTCATAAATATGTGTGAAAAATATAAATACACCCAATATAAGTGGATATTAATTGTAAAATATTCAGAGTTCATTCACACATATTCATAGGATGACATATTCAATAACTACAAGTTGAACCCAAAGAAATCAAAATTGCGTTAAGAAGTTCCCTTGTAAATATTCGACAGCCTAACGGCGTCAATTTAAAATTTAGAAAATGAGTTGATGAGACAGAAAGGGTATATCATCACATAGAAATAAATTTTTAATCAATAATACTATATAAGAACATATCCCAACATAATAAGATGTAAATTAAAATACATAACAAAGAAGTCATTTAAAAAGAGGAGGGTGAAAGGTTCCCTTACCGACTAGGGTATCTTTCGAAACGTACACCCCATGAAAGAAGGAAAATACAACATTGATGTAAATACTCATAAATTAAATTTTATTACACAAATATTAGAATAATTGGTAGTACATATACCACTCAAAGGAAATGGTGGAAAATGTAGCAAAAATCTCACAGGAATAAAAGTGAGATGAAAAACCCATTATGAAATCTCGGCAGCCTAACGGCACCACTTAAAACATCCAAAAATGGATTTATGAGATAAAATAGGGTCTATAATCATATGAAAATAAAATTTACAGTAAGAATAATATAAAATAACAACCCCCAAAAATAAGAAATAAGATCTTAAAATAAGTGACATAAAAGGGAGTACATAAAAAGAAAGAGAGAGGTTGGATCCTTACCTCAAGTCCGACTTCTCTTGTTTGTTTCTTTATATTCCTGAATAATAAACTTTGGTCAATTTATTATTTCTTAAGGACCTAATTTAAATTTTATTATTCAGTTCATGTCTCATATTATAATTTAATAATAATTAGTTAATAATGTGAGTTCATATCAGACGTTTTTGTCGATGTTTGTAACATGAGTCAAAAATGAACTTGTTTGAAAACGATTGTACATGTAGTTATTAGTAAATAATCTCCAGAATAGTATTAATTATTTAAATATCATATATATCCAGTACATATTCATTTTATACTATTCCATAAAATTTTGGAGATAAAAAGAAATGAAATTCACCGTTCATGGAGACGGTAGGCCGTACATACGCATGAACGCTACTTTCATTTCTTTGTCATATTAATGGAATTAAAAATAAATGAGATATATATATATATATATTATAATTACATTATAATATATATGTTCTATAGGTCACATAATATCATTAATTTCATTCTTTATACATTCCATGTATTACATGAAAAAGTCACATAACTTGAGAGGGCGGTAGTCCACACATCCTCGTAAGAAATTATTGCATTTTCACAACATGAAAAGCATAAAGGAATGTTTTAAATATAAAATACAGAAGAATATAGAAAACATAAATACCATATATATAATATATAAAATACAGTGGCATCATAATGGCCACCATGAAAGGTGTTAAGATAATATTGAACAATCATCGTTTCATGAGGCAGTAATTCGCCATCCACAGAAACAGTATGTACTTTAACCATTAGACAGAGGTGTGTTTAAGTGTAGCTCAAATACATAACATAAAAAAAATAATAGTATATTGAATATACTATTTTTGTTACAAAATAAATGATTAAAAAGAGTTTAGGGGGTTGGCGAAGCAAAATAAAACAAAAGAACATAAGAGAGGACGTTACCTTTAAATCGGGTATCTCCCTTTGGTTTGAACCAAAAGGGGTTCTTCAAGAGATTTCTGCCTAAGGTAAGGATTCTAGGATTAATAGATGGATGTGGAGAGATAATATGAGCAGATTTTGGTTAATCCAATGGATTGATATGTGTGGGTAAGGGGGTAGAGGTGGGGGCCTCTTATTAGAGGGTGGAGGGGCAATCTTGGAATGTCTTGAAAAGTTACATTATTATTAAATGGTTTTCGGATTTTAAAGGTAAAAAAATTATATATTTCTAGGATAAGGTGATAAGGGTTAGAAATCCACACACAAAATAGGTTTTTTAAAAGTTTAGGTCTTATGGTTTACATTATCTTTTCATTTTATTTAAATCGTTAAAAAATTAGCTAATCGTTGCATCATCATGGTGTCATGAATAATTTAATTTATTTAAGGTCTAAAATTTATAAAAAAAATATAATGATGTAGGAAATTTGTTTATCTTTCCAATTAATATTATTACTCAAAATAATGACTTGTATAACCCCATGAAAAAATTGTTTTAGTAAAAATATACAAGTTTGTGACATTTTTATTTTAACATTATATAAAAATTTATTAATGTCATTTTATTACCCAATTGGCTCCATGGGGTCCCCAAGTTGACCCATGGATTTTATTTGTCTGCCATGACACATCCAATAAGGTTAGGACATGTTTCAAGGTCATTTTGTATTATTAAAACATTATTTTTACCTTAAATTACACTACTGGCCTCTAATCGTGATTAATAAAACTTTAAAGTTAATATTCACCAAAAAATTATTTTAATCCCATTGAACCACATTTTACATAATAATGACAATCATGTATGTTGTATTTTTGAAATTCAATTCCCAAAAGTGTTAAAGTTTAATTTAAACAAAAAACCAGTTTTTAACTACCACATAGTGGTTTCATTATTCATCAAAAATTGACGTTTTTCAAAAAAATACCAAAAAATCACCCTAAGCTATATTTGATATTATGAATTCAAAAATGATGTCTAATTTAAAAAATTAAAAAAATATAAGTTTCATTAGTTAATTTAATAATTAATTCTCATTTTCGAAACAAATAGCATGTTTTTATGAAACAATATATATCCAAAGATTGACACTAGTTTAAGTCCAATTTCAAAATGAAATTAATTCCAATGACCACTATTGGATTAAATGGTAAAAAGAATATTCTAATTGAACTTTAATAACAATTCAAATTATAATTTAATCATTTAAATAAATTATATTAAAAAGAGGTTTTGGATTCAAATACAACATTTTTCACTATTTATAAAAAAAATGAACTTTATCGGAAAAATACCAAAAAATTACACAAAGTAAATTTTGATGTCCAGATTCTAAAGAAAAATTTTATTTGGTCCAAAAAATGTATAAGAGTGACCAAAACTATGTTTAAAGAGGGTTCTCCATCAAAAGGTGATAAGTCGACCTTTTAGTGAATATTAGAGTATTTATGCCTAAAATTGAATTCTTTTCTTATTTTAGGCCTTTATCTTTTATTGGATAAAAGTAAAAATATTTGACAAACACAAATAATCATTTTGTAGTTATTTTTGTTCATTCCTGCCATTACAATAGTTAGGCGTTAACTACCATTTGAAATAATATTATTTTATTATTAGAGTGAAACGTAAGATTTCAAAGGAACTTGTTGTTGCGTATTGGGTACACCATCGAGCATAGTGTTCCCTTTAAAGTAATATTAATATTTTATTCAAAATATTAATAAATATGAAAAATTAATATTCTTTATTTACCTGGGATTTTACACTTTTCTTAGGTACAACTTGAATAGGACTTACCCTTTGAGAATCTGAAACGGGAATGAATATACTCACCTTGAGCAATTTCTCAACTTCTTTTTTTTATGACTTCCAGAAGAGTTGGATTTATTCTTCTTTGTGGCTGCCTAATAGTTTTATCCTCATCCTTTGAAATGACCCTATGCATGAAAAGGTAGGGGCCAATACCTGATATGTTACCCGAGGTTCACCTGATTTCCTTAATGTTCTCCATAAAAAAATTCAAAAAAAATCTTCATGTTCAAAAGAGAGATTGTTAGCAATGATAATAGGTAATTTCATACTACTTAACAAGTATGAGTATTTTAGATTTGGTGGAAATGGATTGTGTTTTAGTGTATTGGGGTGGTGTATGGTTGGAGAAATTGAAGGAACTAAAATATATGCACAATTAAAATTAGTATCAGAATATACATCATCAAAATCAGAGAATAAAGCATCAAATTTATCATCATAATCAATAGCCATGTCACAATCAGATATCACATGATCAAAATCATAATATGATTCCATTTGAAAATCAAATCTAACAGAGTTTTGTGCACTATTAATAGGTGTGGAAGTGATCTTAGACATCAATCTAGAACCAATGCTCAAAATCTCCCAAAGCATAGAGAAATAAAAATCCATGGGGTTTTTATTTGGTGGCTCAAAATAGAAGATACAAAAAAGAAGAATTTTCTTCGGAGGGGTACTTAATGGATTCGATGACATTAAATATCACAACATTATCTGCACACTCCATGTAAAATGTGACCTAATTGACATTTATGATAGTTTTTTCTTTTTTGGGGAAGGCTCTATCTAAGATAACGGGAGAAGGAGAACTTACCTGATCATCCTCCATGTTAAGCGTGTATAAATCTACTGGAATGACCATGTCTCTTACCCAAACATGTACATCCTCAAGAACTCCCACTAGATATGTCATAACACTATTCGCCAACTACACCACTACTCTCATAAGCTTCAACTCACCAAACTGTAAATAAGAGAATACAAAGTGAGGCGTCAAATTTAGGGAAGCTCCCAAATCACAAAGAGCATAATAAAAGTGAAACTCCCATATGGTGAATGGGATATTGAATGTCCTGATATCCTTTCACTTTGTTCTAATTTTTGGAGTCGGTGTAACGAGTGCTGACACATTCCTTACAATATTGATTCTTTCATTTCCCTTGAGCACTCATTGATTTGTACAAAGTTATTTTAATAATTTTTAATACCTCAGTATTTGTTTAATGGATTCAAGTAAATGGATGTTGATCTCTACATGCTTTAATGTATCAAAAACTCTTTTTTGTATCGCATCCTCAGCCATCTTCATGGTTTGTACGAACCTATTTGGTAAGGGAATGGGTTTAAGAGTAACATCATCAATCCTTTTCAAACCTTTATTTTTCTCCTTGGGTTTCTCAATACTTGGTGCGGATTGAAGATTTTTTGGAGTTGAGGGGAATCTTGATGGAATGATAGGTACAAATATATCATTTGTTTTCTCACCACTTCTCAATGTGATGGCATTGACATTACCCATGGTATTTAGAGTCGGTTGGGAAGGTATATTTCCATAATTCTAACATTCTAGTTCAGGGATGGTAGTGGAAATCAGGCTCATTGGAATCTTCAACTCTCTCAACTCCGAACCTTGACACTTCAGCTCATTCTAATGATTAAGAATAATATTTTTCAAAATATCATTAGTAGTATAATCTACCTTTGGTTGATAATTCTATTATTGTTTAATTTTTGATTCTTGGGATTCAAATCTCCATTGGGGTTGTTGGAAACCCCATTGGTAAGGTGGATGATGCTGGAAGTTTTATTTAAAGGGGGGCCTTTGTTGTTGTCCAGATGCATACCTCATATCTGATTGATCCTTATACTCTTAGTTTCATGCTGGTGAAAAAGAATAAAACTTCTTTTGTGGATGTGATGACTATTGCTGCTGATATAGTCTCCAAGGAAACACTGCTACACAATCTTCTATATCTTATAGTTGGGGGAAATAGTCAGTTGGGTGGCTTGTCTTAGTGAAAATTCCACAAGGCCATGAAGGAAGAGGTTGGGATGTCTTTTGTTCCAAAGATATTTTCCTCAAAATAGTGGTCAATTCTTCCTACTTAGTATCAATCATATGATTTTCAAGAGAGAAATGACTTACTTGTTGTACTCCCCTAACATGTGGTGTACCTTGATCACCAAATTGTTGGGAGTTTTGTGGCATCTTGTCAATCAACACATATGCAGGTACTGGAGTCTGGTCTACCAATTCCTCTCCAACAGCAACATTTGTCATGCTCCTCTCTATAGGTGTGATTCCTTCATAGATGTATAGGATGAGGAGTTGCTCACCAATTTGGAGATATGGGTAGCTTGTGCACAACCTTTTTAATTGCTCCCAATACACATACAATAACTCCCCTTGAGCCTTATTGATTTTTTATATATTCTTAAAAATGGATGAGGTCCTTGATTCAGGGAAAATATTTGAAATAAAATATGTTTTAAATCATACCAACAAGTTACATATTCATGTGTAAATAATACATCCATTCCATTGTAGCTTCATCAAGTGAAAATGGGAATGCCCTTAGTTTGATTTGATCTTCAGAACTTTTCTTGGTTTTAAGGTTGATCAAACCATATTAAATTCCTTAAATTTTTATTTGGATCCCCACCAGATAATCCATGAAATTTTGGAAGATGGTGAATTAATCCAGATCTCAGTTTAATGACTGATTTGAGATTTGGGTATGCCATAAATTTTTTTTGATAATTAATACCAGGTGTATCCAATTTTATAATGGTTCTATTAAGTTCATTTACATTATTTTCAGACATTGTTTCATGTTTTAAGTTGGACTTAGAAGTGTTTCCAATTTCAGTGTTCTTAGAGTTGTGGAATTCTCCAACTATTTGAATGTTGAAACATCTTGTAGACTAAGAATGTCTAATTAAAGCCCTAAGGCTGTGTTCAATATCAAGGTCAAGATATAAGAGATCCTAGGTGTTAGTTCTGGTCTTAAATCATATAAAAATAAAATGAAGGAATGTAGACCATAATAAAAATAAGAAGTTTGAGTTGGTGGTCAAAAAATAAGAAGAAGAAAATAAAGGAAGAAGAAAAAATTCTGAATATGTAAAGAATGAAAAAAGAAGATAATACATGAAAAAAATGTAAACTAAAATAAAAACCTCTAATTGGTTGAAATAATTACTTTCCTCCCCAGAAATGGTGCCAATTTTAAGAGCGTTATCACACATGCTCTCAAAAATAATTATTTGTGATTTTACTAAGTGCAGCAGAGTGGCTGACCTAGCACATTGTATCAAGGAGGTAGTGAACCAAACAACCCTTAATAGGTTGCATGAAAAAAAAATTGAAGGCAAATTAAACACAAGATGTGGAGGTTTGGATTATTGACTTTCAGACAATGCACTAAACAAGAGAATGAAATGGAACAATCCAAGATTCAATTCCATTAAAAATAATTATATGAGAAGACATAATTGATTTAATCTTCCCCCTTCATCATTTAATTATACTCATCCCATATTATTATATTTCATTCAATTGTAATCCCCTTACATTGTCAACCCCTAAAACCTAATGAATTTAACAAGACCGAATTTTTTTTAAAATGAGCCCTAGGATAACTTTGGGACCTCCAATCATAGCACCCTTCTTTGATAGCGATCGTGATCCAAATCCATTTTTTTTCTATGGTAAATTAGGGAAGCGTGTCCTTCTTGAAGTGTTGAATTAATTGAGTTTGGTATGAGATTTGAACCTTGCAATTCAATCCCAAGATGATTAGAGTCTGCAGTTTAAGTTTCACTCTCACGATTTACACAAGCCCGACCATGCTGTCAAATGAAAGTCGATCGAGCAACATCAAAATTAAAAAATAAATAATTAATCACAATTTATGAACTAAATTATGTTTATGAATTCAATATTAATAAATTAAATAGTATGTATTAGATCAAATACGAATGAAATCACACTTCCATGGGCGGAGTTGTCATCGTGGAAACATTTTGCATAAGAAATGGGTTGATTGGGGAACACCCAATCTTGTCTCCACTCTTATATTGCAGACCCAGAAAGAAAATAATCAGAATAAAAGAAAAAACATAGAAGATTAATTGAAGAATCTTTTAAAATTCAAGCATTAATGAAAAGAAATAGAAAGTGGATGTGGGAGAGGAGATCCTTTTTGGAAGAGATTTTTTCACAAGGCCTTAATTTTTCAAATAGTTGTGCGGGGTTCCCAAAATACACCCTTTCATCCAAACCTTCCCAATCCATCAACCAAACATCCCACAGAGTGCAAACACCAATTTATATAGTTGTGGGGATACTAGGTTCAATGTGGTTTCAAGTGTGAATGGGGAACCTCAACCAAATATTTTAAGCCAACGTGAACCACCCATTTGACCTTTCAAACCCATGTACCAAGTGTTCTTCCAGAAAGATAACTTGTGTGAAATTGGGTTTTATATCTTTTCTCAAAATTTGGACTCAATCCAATCTTTTATGTAGAAATTATTTCCAAAATTCATAACCTGTGTTCAATTTGAAAAGCCCATCCCAACATAGAATTTATGCCCCATTTTTAGTAAATAAATGCATGATTTAGCTCTAATTTCTTAAAATAAAGTTGTATAACCTTAATTCAGGAACACATTTACAAAATATTAACTTCTAATAATTCAAATAAAATTATCTATGTTCAAAATACTATAGTTCACTATAAAAGTTAAAACTAGAATTTCCATCCAATTTTCAAATTAATGATCTAATCCCAAATATTTTATAAATAAACATATTTAACACAATTTGGGGAATTTTTATCATTTAATATCATTATAATATTCAATAAATTTTTTATTAAAGTGACAGTTGTCATCCTCACATCCTCAGGGTGTAGGATCCAATCTTACATTCTATGAGATTTGAGCTAGCTGTTGAGGTTATATTAGTTGCAACTTCTTATAACATCCCCCAACCCTACCCCCATACTATAGGCCACCCCTCCCACCATATGGACCTCACTATATCAAGTAAGACATGTTATTCACACAGAATAGTAGAAAACATTGGAAACATTGTTAAGTGTTATTAAAATGACATATCTCTCACCATGGGGTCAAAATGAGAAAAAAAAGATTCTGATTTATTTGAAAAG
The DNA here is from genome assembly GCA_963277665.1 of Viscum album. Taxonomy (NCBI): domain Eukaryota; kingdom Viridiplantae; phylum Streptophyta; class Magnoliopsida; order Santalales; family Viscaceae; genus Viscum; species Viscum album. The sequence continues at coordinate 1,808,342,239 of OY728123.1, read as the reverse complement.
ATAAGAGAATTATTTTTAAAAAATATGTGATCTATTAGAATTAATGAAAAATTAATATAATGTGCAGATTTGATATTATAATTAAAATTTTATCTTCACATTTATTATAATTTTTGAAATAATGGGAAAACCATTTGTAAGTGACAAAACTGACCAAAGGATCTCCAATGAACATGAAATTTAGGACAATGATATTTTTGAAATTTAAAATCCATATGATTCATCATCACATGGATTAGATACCTGAAATTCTCGATATGATCAAAGTTGTGTTTGTCCTTCAAATTGGTATTTTAGTGTAAAATCATGTAAAAGGGTCCAATACCATGAAAAATATTCTAAATTGACATGAAATATTAGGATAATGAAAACCAATCCATTTTTTACTTATAAGAATCAATGTTTCATCCATAATATGCTTGTGTTGCCTGATATGATGGAAAATTATAGATAACATTGGCTAGTGTTATTAAAATCATATATCTCCCGTAAAGGGGTAAAAATGGAAAAATGAATTCTAGTCGATGTGAAAAGATATGAGCACATTTCTTGAATCATATCTAATCTATTGAAATCAATTGTGCTCAAATTTGATTACCTGATTGGTATGTAAAATTAAAATTTCATTTTTAAATTTTTATCATTTTTTTAATAATAGTATAATAATGTGTCTATGTGTTAAGACCAACCAAATGAGATTTTATTGAAATAAAATATTTTATAAATGTTCTTTAAATCATTTAAAATCATGATGAACCACCAGTTCATAGATCAAATACCTGAGTTGATTAGTATGATCAAAAGATACATCTTTCCCTGGAATTTAGAGCTTAAGTGAAAAATCTCATAAAAGGTTCCAATACCAATAAAATGAACTTATATTGACCTTAAATCATGGTAAAACAATAATAGTGACATTTTTTATCTATAAGAATAAATTATAAATCCATCAGATTCTTATGTCACCCAATATAATGAATGATGATGAATAATATTATTGTGTTATTAAAATTATATATCACCCATCAGGGGGTCAATAATGATCAAAAGAATTTTTATTTTCATGAAAATCAATGAGAACGCTCCTAAAATTATATAAGATATATTGGAATAAACCATGCATCAATCTGATTCCTATATTGGTTGTTAAAATTAAAAGTTCATTTTCACATTTGTTATCATTTTTGTAATCATGGGTAAATCATGTGTGTAGGTGTGGAAGCCAAAAAAATGGCCTCTAATTGAAATCAAATATAATGAAATGATATTTAATTCCTTTAAAATATATAGGAATCATCTAAACATGGATTAAATACATGAATTTATGGTATAATAAATAACGTCATGTTTGTCCCTCATATTTGGAGTTAGGTAAAAAATCATGTAAAAGAGGAAAATGCCAAGAAAACACACTTGGAAACACATGATAACTCATAAGAACAATCCCCAAACTATTTTTTATATGTAATAATCAACACCATATCCATAAAATTCACATTGGAATGATGGAAAATATGGTTATTGTCATCTAGTGTTATTAAAATGACATATCTCCCATCAAAGGAAAAAATGAGAAAAAATCATTTGAGTGACATTAAAATCTAAGAGAAAATTCCATAAATAATATGTGAAATATTAGAATCAACCACATGTAAATATGATTCCCTTGTTTATTGGTATGTGTTAAATTTAGTTTTCATCTTTTAATATTCATTTTTTAATAGATAGATAGTGAAATTTGATATTTAAAAATAGTTTTCCTCATTTCTATATTTATAATTATTTTTTTACATAAAATATTACAAAATTGATTGATTATTATAAATATATATTTACTGAATCATTTTGATTAATGTTAATTAAATAAACTTATATTTAATTTGTTTTATTTTTTTTTATATTATTTATATGTTAATAGAGGTAAAAGTTTGAAAGGATCTCTATCTATTTAGTTAGATAGTTTTTTCTATATCACTATTTTTGTTTTATTTTTGTGTTATTTATAGGTTTTATTATTTTAATTTTATAGTGGTAGTAAAAATTGTGATTTTAAAACAAATATTAGGACTAGTGACTGACTTTGGCAATCTTTAATGTTTATATTTGTTTGGAAGCATTAGTGATTTTCCTATAGCGGGTGATATATAGTTTTATGTTTCGGATGCCTATGGTAGCCTCTTAAAATATTCCCAAAACAACCAACCTAATCATCTAGGATACCCCAATTTAAACTAGAAATAACAGTCACTATTTTTCATCAGTGAAAAGAAAACTTCAACCGTCAAAAGTTGTCAGAAGGCTGTCACTGAAGGTTATATTTATAGTTAATATATTTTAACAAAAAAATAATAATATATCATTTATAACACTTTGAAAACATAAACATACCTATTTAAGATATGATTCAATAATTAAAACTAAAAAATTATAAGTATCTAATAATCGAATCAATTTTTAAATTGATGCGGGGTGTTCCTAATACTTACTTAATAAAAAATATTTAAATTCATTGATATGGGATCATTTTTTATATTTCAAAATAAATTCATTTCTTTTTGTCCCATGATTTCAAATTAATATGATATCTTTTACTTTGGTTTAGAGTGTTACACACACATTTTAGTATTATAAAACACTAATAATGTGTTTATGGGAATCCTAACCAAACCATAACTTTCAATGATGAGTCTTTAGTTCCTTCATTTCACTAATAAATATATGGTAGTTTTCCTCTGATTTCATAGTATTATGATAATATTTATGTAGTTTTAACAACATGAAACATATTTTTAATGAAATTGGTATCTTTTAAAATTTCTTATTCAGTCATTATAGTCACAATTCATGCTAGATAGATGTATTTTATTCATATACACAACAAAAAAAATTCAATAGTGGTTGTCCCATTATTTTACAACACCATGTTGTGGTTTTATATGGTTTTTTCTATTATATTTTCTTTTTATTGTTTTAAATCACTGAAAATGTATTTAAAGGCATCCTGGTAAAACAATATCTTAGAATGAACTTTATTCTATTCATTTGTATCATAAATAAATATATGGTCATTTTACTCAGATATCATGACCATATAATGGTGTTTCTGTAGTATTGACCCCTTGACACACGTTTTTAAAAAAAATATGGTATCTTTAAAAACTTTTTATTGAGTCATTAAAAGTATAAATTACATTATATAGATGTGTTATATGCACGTACATTTGAAAAATAATTCAATAATGTTTTTTCCATGAATTAACCTCAATATGAGGTTGTTTTATATGGTTTTGACTGTTACACACTTGTTTTAGTGTTTTAAGATAGTAAAAATATATTTACGATCATCAAGACAAAACCATAGCTCAAAATAATGGGTCATTGGTTCCTATAATTCAAAAATCAATCTACAGTCATTTTCCTCTTATTCCATAGTCCACTGACATTTTTATCATAGATTTAACACTATGTTACACATTTGTAAAGACTGTGATATCTTTAGAAACTTGCTATTAAATCATTTGGAGCTCTCCACAAGTTATATTGATGTGCTTTTTACATTTTCACATAAAAAAATATTTCAATGATGGTTTCCCCATGTTTTTATGCCAATTATAGGCCGTTTTCTTTTTTTTTTTACAATTATATACATGTTTCATGTTTTAAAACGCTAAAAACCTATTTAAAAGCATCTTTGAAAACCCATAACTCATAATGAAATATAATTGATTAATACATTTTAAAATCCAATCTATGGTCATATTCACCTAATTTCACAGTAATAAAAAAATTTTGTGTTGTTTTGACCTCTAGTCACATGTTTTTAAACACTTTGGTATCTCTAACAACATCTTTTTCAGTCATCATGAGAACACTACACGTCAAAAAGATGTTTAGATTGCATGTACATGTCAAAAATTATTAAACACTAGTTTTTTCAATGATTTTAAATTAATATAATTTCACTTCAATGATTTTTAATGTTACATACATGTTTTTTTGTTTTAAAGCACTAAAAACATGTTTAAAGGCATCCCAAAAAAACCGTAACTCAAAATGATCTGTCTTTAGTTCTGAAACATTAAATATCATTATAAAATCATTTTAGGAATAATTCTCAGCTGTCTTACATCATTTTCATCATTATATCCCCATGAAAACCATTTTTTTAGATCCTGGTATCATTTAAAAATACTTATTGAGTCATTGCAAGCACACCACACATTGTATGTATGTCTTGTCTATGTGTACAAATCAAAAATAATTAAATGGAGATTTTACCATGATTTAAATTAATATAAGGTCGTTTTCTATGGTTTTGACCATTTTATGGATGTTTTAGAGTTTTAAAATAGTTAAAATATGTTTAAAGTAATCTTGGGATGATTATAACTCAAAATGATGTGTCTTAGTTCCTAAATTTAAAAAATAAATCTATTTCCATAATCCTATGATTCTTTATCCATATAATGTTCTTTTCATAGTTTTTACCCCCTAACATGAATTTTTAATGACTTTGATATCTTTGAAAAATCCTTACTAAGTCTTTTGGAGAACCCCACACATCAAATGGATTGTTTTTCTATGATTAGACATCAAAAATAAATCAATGGTGTTTTCCCCATGATGTCATGTCAAACTAAGTTCATCTAATATGGTTTTCACTGTAAAATGCATGTTTTAGTGTTTTAAAATGCTTAAAATGAGTTTATAGTCATCCTAAGAAAATCATAACTTGAAATGAAATTTATTGATACCAATATTTCAAAAAAAAATCAACATCTATTTTCCTATGATTTTACAACAATTGGAAGTAATTTTTCTAGTTTTAACCCTAAGATACGTTTTTTTAAATACTTTTTTATTTTTAAAAACATTTTTTTGTCATTTAGAGCACACTAAAAATCTTAAAGATGTGTTGATTGTCCATACAAATCAAAATCTATTCGAAAACAGTTTTCCCATTATTTCACATCAATCTATGATTGTTTTCTATGATTATAAATGATGCATGGATGTTTATTATTTTAAATAACTAAAAACATATTGATGAGAATCAATAGAAAATTATAACTCATAGTTACATATCATTAGTTTCTATATTTCAAAAATCATTCCATGGTCATTTTCCACTGATTTCATGACCATCTTATGTTGTTTACAGAGTTTTGACCCCCTAATAAAAGTTTTTAAAGATCATAGTATCAATAAAATCATATTAATTAGTCATTCAAATTACACTGCTTGTTGAATGGATTTTTTCTCTATGTGTGAACACCAAAAATAATTCAAAGGTGATTTTGCCATTATTTTACATCAATCTAAGGATGTTTTCTATGGTTTTTTGTTTATACAAATCTATTACTATTATATGACACTGAAATTGTGTTTATGATCATCCTAGGTAAATTTTAACTTATAAGGGTGTTTCATCTATTAATAAATTTCATAAATCAATCTATGGTCATTATCATATGATATAACTTTGATTTTACTTTTTTACATAGTTTTGACCCACTAATGTGCATTTTTAAACACTTGGGTATCTTTAAAAACTTTTTATTGAGTCATTAAAAAGCACACCACAGCTCAATTTCATTTTTTGTCTACTAAAACATTCCTAAAATAATTAAATGGTTGTTTTCAGGTATTTTTCACTAATTTTAGGTTTTTTATATAGTATTTACTATTATATGCATGTTTTATTATTTTAAAACACTAAAAACATTTTTCCGACCGTCTTGGGAAACTGTAACATGGAATGATGTTTCAAATATTCGTACATTTAAAAAATAATAATTTATAGTTTTTTCCCATGATTTCACTTCATATGAAATTATTTGTGTAGTTATGACCCCTGAAAACACATTTTTAAATACTGGTATTTTATAAATTGTTTATTGAGTCTTTCTGAGAACCCTTCACATCATATAGATGTTTTGTCTTTATGTATATGATAAAAGTAAATCACTAGTGGTTTTCCCATGAATTAAGGTCTATTTGAGGGTTTTTTATATTTTTTTAACCATTATACACAAGTCTTATTGTTTTAAAACACTGAAAATGTGTTTACAGATATCCCAGGAAAACCGTAACTCTAAATGATTTGATGTCAGTTCCTACATTTCAAAAATAAATATATTATAAATTTTAACTAATTTCAAAATTATAATACATGTGAAGTTCTTAGTATAACTAAAATTTCATGTTATCAATATAAAATAGTCATTTATTAAATTATAACTCTTTTCACATAGCCATAATTGAGAAAAAGTGGTTATATTTTTTAAAACCATCAAAAAATGACATATAATTTATTTTTGAAATGTGGAAGATGACAATATGTCATCCCAACACAAGATGTTTTGGGTATGACTCTAAGTTCATGTTTTTAATATAATTTTTTAGTTCAAAACTTTTTTCACTTTTTTAAATATGAGAAAATAAGAAGTTTTTTTTCAAACATTAATGAAATGATCCATAATTCATTTGTGATGTTTAGGGGTTACCCACATATCAAATGAACACACAAAGTGGGTTGTATTAATCTAAGTGTTTGTTTTCAATATAAGTGCCATTTTACTTTACAATATCTTTTGCATAACCAAAACTAATAAAACTAACTTGAATAGTTTTCAAACATTAGTAAAAGGATCCATAATTAATTTTTTAATTTTAGGAATCAGCTACACATCAATCTGACATACAGTATGGTCAGTAAGACTTGAATTATGTGTTTACAATATAAAAGTGTAATTTTAGTTTTATTCATTTAATTTTTATGTTTTATTTGAAAATGTGTGAACAATTTATTAATTTTAGAATTTACCTCTCCAAAATGACCAATAAGTCTAGAAATTATCATGGGCATTGTTTATCTTATCCTTTAAAATACAAACACTAAATCATTTTCCATTTTTACCACCATTGATCCTTTGTTTTCGGATAAGTTTCATGTTCATGTAATTTTCTTTCATCATTTAAATTTCTCATTATGCTTCCTGGTTAATGGAATTACTCAAACCCACTTTGGGTGTAGTATTAAATGATAATGACACCAAACCAAACATAGCTAATGTTGTATGCTCAAAACCCATCCCTCTTATAGGACATAGATTCTCCATCCCTATAATCTTTGTAACTGCATCATTATGGGATTATGATGATTATTGTGAAGGGTTTTAATATATTTCATCTTGAATTTTAACCTCATAATATAATTATATTTACAACACTTTTTTAAATTTGATAAACTTTATAATATTATCTTATTTAAATTTTTTTCATTACTATTTACTATTTTTTTCATTACTAAAAAAACATAAAACTGTAAAATAAATTATAAAAACACTCACACGTTAATGAAAATTAAATGGGTCCAACTAGATGCATCAAATGATTCCAATAGAGAAAACTAGACATATTTGGTCAATGTATTTGGACCTATTTAATTGGGTTTAAGGAAATATTTTTTTTATAATTTATTTTTCATTAATATTTTATATAGTAATACCATAGAATTAAATAGTAATTAAATGTACTTACTCCAACGTATCTAGAAGTTTCATTTACAGAAATGTCATTTGGTTTCTAATAAAATTTAACTCACATCTCTATTAATACAATAGAGTGGCCTAATTAATTATCCTTTACAAAAAATATAATATTAAAAAAAATAATAAAAATAATAAAAATAATAGTAAAATAAATAAAAACAAAATTATCCTTTTTCATTAAAAATTATAAGATACACCGATATAAATATTGAATTTTTTTTTTCTCACAATTAAAATTATTGAATTATATAATTCCTACAAAAAATATAAACATTAAAAAAATAATTTTATTGTTTTTATGTTATTATGATTATAAAAAATATTCAATTACCTCATGTTATCCATCTCCGTTATTATCAAAACACATCTTCCACTACTCAAAAGAAATGTCATTAAGAATTTTGTCATAAATCTTTCAAAAGTTTAGAGATGTGTTATTAAATTAATTTCAAAATCTCCATTTAAGATCTCTTTATTTTATAACCAAAGTTTTCGAAGTCCTTGGGAATAAAATGGGGCCATGGGAAACAAATTGAAAAGACATCTAGAAATAAAAACATAACACTTTATAAGTACATTAAAAGAATCTTTTATTTTAAATTTTTTATCATCGGATATTAAATTAATATTTCTATTAATTGGTTATCAAATTCTTCATTTTATTCAAGATATGGGAATACGCCTCCAGTAATTTTAAATAATTCGAAAAATCACCATCTCATAGGAATTATTATTAAAAATATGTCCACAAATTATTGTATCAATATGTGCAGGAACCCCAAACTCATTAAATGTAATAATAATCTTGAAGCATTTTAGGTCCCATTAATTGTATATATCAATATATAAATAACTTCTATTATTATAATAATCTATTTAAAAAATGAATTAAACCATTAATAAAATATATTGTTTTTTGTATAGTAAAACACATACCTATAATGGTAACTCAACAATATCCCCTAGATGGAGGGGTAAGAAACTAATCCATCACCAAATGTTCAACAAGCAATGGGCTACCAAAAAATTTAGGGAAACTTCTGGCTCAATATAAGTCACTAGTATAGTTGAATCACTCGAATCCACTAAAAATGATGATAGTGGTTCTTATCTCTACAATGTTGATTAGGTAGGCTCTTAAAAAAATTCATTTCATCATTCCTATAATTAAAATGGTTTAAAATATATTAAGGATATACAAAATCTTAAGTCAAAGGTTTTTACAAAAAAATATAACAATATATATATGTATGAAAAATTTATAAATGAGATATTGAAATATATTTTCATTACAAATTTATTAATTAAATTATATTCATCTTCATTATCTTAATTGTAATCAAATTACATCATTAATATTAATACTCTTTCACCTTATCCTATAAGTTCTATTTTTTCAATATTGTTAGAAAGAATAATTAAATATTTTTTGGTTGATCAGTTACACTGTTAAGAATTACCAATTGATCTTTATCACCCATATCATACATGTATTTCTACTTTAATTGTACCAAATCACTAAAACCTTCATATATTTCATTATCCACATAAGAAAAAATATTGTCTTATAAATTCAAGATAAATGGATCATGATCTTAATAGTCATGGGTATGGGTCAAGTGATATAAGTTGATATATGTAAAGTGTGTAAAATCATTCATTATACCCTTATCAATGTTAACAGACTTACATTTGAATAAGACCACTAAAAATTGAAAGTGATAGTTTAAGACAATTTTATCAATCAAATTTGAATATTAACCCACTTATGAAACTGTAAATATACTAATATTGTGAGATTTCAAGTCTTTTTCATGATAAATTGTATAAAACATGATGTTAAGAATATTGTTGATATTGAAACTCTTTTTCTACCATAGATGAACTCAATACAAAAACATTAAATAGTATGATATTTTATCTTGATTTTTAACATTAATTTTCTCAAAAAGTATATATAAGGTTTTACTTTTAACATTGACAGAAAAACTAAATGTTAATAATATGAATATGAATATATATTTACATGATGTTCGAATCATTCGACAATAATTTTATTAATGTATTTTGTAAATCCCATCTTATTTCAATCTCTACAACTTATTCTACTCCTTTTTTTGAAAGAAAATTTCTTCAAGAAATGGACATATAGTAAGACTACTGAGTATAACATATCTATGTGCTTTTGGAAACTCTAATTCAATCAATTTAAAATTCAAACCCTTTCACATTGGTCATCCATCACTTAGAAATAAATATGACTTTTTTTCAAAATGATAATTTGTGGGGATTTCTTAAACACACCAAAAATAAAAAAAAATCTAGTATCAATCTGATAAAAATTCCTAGAACCAAGGGTTAGGAACTCTTCGCCTATGAAACCTTTAATAATAGTGACTTCTTATTGAGTTTTATTACTCACATAAAATTTTAAATTACCAAAGTACCTAATGAAAAAAATATGAAAAAAATTAAACATATATATGTAATAAATTGATAATTTTGAATTTACCAATGTAAATAAAAATAATATCAATGTACATCTCATTTGGATACATCCATCAATAGTGCCCAAGTCTACCAATTTTTTCTTCTTCAACCAAATTAACAACAAAATGAATCATGAGTGTAAATAATGAAGGGAGAAATCACAGATTAATATTTATATGTGTTAAAAGAACATTCTTTTGTTTTATCAAGAAAATTTAAATTTTGAGTTTTTCTAAAAAACACTCTCAAGAAGTTACAAAAATCAACTAAAAAATTTCATTATTTTTAAGGTAATAGGTTATGGAATGACCATGGATATAATTTCTCTATTAGAATATTTGATTCTGGACATTTCAATCCATGTTACTTTTGATGTTATAACTCTACACACCCAAAATCAATACTTGAATATGCATTCATAACATTTAAATTATATAATGGTTGTAGGAATATGTCTGGCACATGGTTTTTATTTAAAAATAGCCAAAATATACTTTCTATTCTTATTTTTTATGAGATCATTTTTTATATTCATTGATTAAAATTCCTTGTCAGCATTAAGGTGATCCTTTGATTTACCCTACTCATTAAGAATTATAAAATTTACATTTTTTTAAATGTTTTTATCAATATTCATTACATCAAGATTACGACATATAAAATTAAACTCCCAATAAATTAGTTTTAAAAATATACTCATTTTCTTATATTGTTGTCTTCCAACTTCTTCGGATACAATACCTCATACCATTTTTCCTCCATATTTAAATTTATTACATTTTCCAACTTCTACATTGAAATTCATTAATTGTCCTAAAATCTATGAAATACATAATAACATTAGTGACATTATCAATTAAATAACACTATTTAATTATACCATGTTAATTCGCAATTTATATTAATGATCAATAAATCAATGATGACACATAAAAATTTATTTTCTATAATGAGGTAATTTTTTAGGTTCAAAATCAAAATTAAAAACTAGACAATCCAAACTAGTATGAGTAATAAAAAGGAATAATTTTCTTTTTACTATAAAGTCACTAATTGTACACATTAAATCATCTTGAATTTTTAATATTTTTCTTTTTGAAGCATCGCAAATTTCAATTACATTATCCCATATTTCTCATATTTCAATGATTGGAGGTTGAAGATATATATCATTTTCATTTCATATAGTTTTCATTCAGAGAATAATCATAAAAATAATGAATTCCTTTTCATACACATCATTGGAGGTAGATTATAGGGTATCAAAAAAACTAACAAAACTCTATAAATTTTACTTAATGTTCCAAAAGGGTTACCATTAGAAGCCAATATAAAATGTGTATTCCTAGGATAAGAAAAAAAATAGATATAATGAATCAATAAATTTCCTAGATTCTGAATATTTTGTATGTATCATAAATATATCATTGTTATTATATTTAGAATGTAACTTCAGTTCATATGTAGTATCAGATGACTTGAATAATCTTTACAAGAGTGGTTTCAGAGGAATGTAACATAATAACTTTCAGGATTTTTATTCTTCTGTTTCTTATTAGGGATGTATTTATTTTTACTATCATTTTCACTTTGACTTATTTATGATTATATAACATATTATGTATTATTCTTTATCGTACTCTTCCTCCCTATAAATTATGCAATCATTAGGGAATGCATGGGTATTTCTATAATCAAGTACTAGTTTTTTATGATTTTTTTCATTATATAGAATGTTCTATGGATCTTATATTCAATAAATCATCACACAAAAAATATAAAATCATGTAAATATCAACATCATAAATTTTACAGAGACACTGGATATGATAAAACCTAACAACAAAACACAACTTTAAATACTTTGATCATCCTTCATATAGTTCTTTCTACCAATATTCAACAAATTCATAAAACCCATTTTTTCATTGTTGTTTTGAGCTATATTAACCTACTTAAGTTCATGTAAATATTCTGTTGATTAATTAATATCTTGTCTACTGTATCCTAAAAATCCAAATGCATTATTTATAAAATTTTGAACTGAATTGTCAACTAGTGGGTCACATTATGTTTCATTGGTAGGATTGTAATTGTTTTTACATTCCATAACATTTTATTCAATTTTCAAAATAAATCATTCGTATTGAGAAAAAAATTGTTTCACTATAAAATGATTGTGTAATTCATTCCTATTCAACCATCATGTGATTATACAATCAAGAAAAATATATTTTATTTTGCCGTCTACAAACTGATTTAAAATGGCATAATCTAAAAATTCATACAATCCCAGGGAATAATGATGTTTTTTTAGAGTTAAATTAATTAAAATTTTATACATTTGTTTTGGATTTCAAATATTCACCATGGACCTTCAAATATAAAGATATAAATTATTAATCAAATATGTACAATAAAAATAAAACATCACCCAACTGCATCATTGAATAGGGTAGGGTATCGATTCAATATAACAAAAATTCAACATAAAAATGATTCAATACACCATTAAAAAAAATAGAAAACATAAATTAATAAATATAAACCTTCACAATAATATGTTTATATGTCATTAAATAATTTCATTAATTTGAGTAGAGAGGCTATTGTGATGTCAACAGTACAGTTATCCACCCTCAATAATACATAAACATAATTCTTCTATAAAGATAAATCTAAATTTTCTACTTTTCATAATATCAATATTATTTTTTTAATGAAGTGACATGAATCTCTAAATATATAGCTATTTATTTGATAATTATGAAAAAAAAAAAATTTATCTCAAAAAAAGAACATGTAACTATAATATATGATGTATGTGTTTTCATATTCATCATATCATTGCATGAAATTATTGTTCTACAAATTTTTAAGAATTTGTTTGAGAAACAGTATTCAAAATGAAGGTGTAGAACATGCTGAAAGGTTCATGTAATTTGAATCCAAGTAGATTTAATAATTATTATGCATTTTACTCCTAATTAAGTGTATTTTTTATTTCATCTATTAATATCATGATATCATTTAAAAAATTACAAGACGGTGGAAAATTTCATGCGACTTGTGTTTTTAACCAAGAGCTAAAATCTCAGTTTTTTCGAATGAAAAACCATCTAAGAAACATACAAAACCACTCTTATCCCCATTAGAACCCAAAATTTATCTTATGGTGGACCTTAATAGGAATATTATAAACTTCTAAACATTTAAAAATTATTAAATAAATAATTAAAGAAAAACAGAATGTTTGGACTACCTCTTCAGGAAAATGTAAAAGATTCAAGTCTTACCACACAAACAAACAACACCTTTGGAACCTATATGATTCCACATTAAATAACTAATAAATTACAGAAATTTATAAATAATTATTCAAAATAAAAAAATTACTAATTTCCTAAAATAACTTTGTGGTGATTCCCTCTATAAAACCTTTACCAACTATCGATAGAAGGTCTGTAATGTTACCCCATCATCATCTAAAGAAAAACCTATAACGTAATATAGTTAATTAAAAGGAACCATATATAATTTTATTAAAAACCATAAAATAATCCTAGTGACAGCATACCTACAATTTTTGTTTCCTCCATTGGGGGTCTCACTCGTTATAAAAATGTGAAGGTGGGTTCCCTTTGGGGATAACTATCAAGGAGAAGGGGGGATAACTATGGGGTAATCATTAAGAAGAATATGGGTTAGGGTTATATTTATCGAAGGTGTGAGAGGGGTTAGGGGTGGTCATATTAGGGATAAGTGGAATCTGGGTCGTGGGGTGGTCACTATTTGGGAGAAGAGATATCAGGGTTGATAGTGGTCATTGTTGTGGAGAGGGTGAGAGTTGGGATCAAGGAAGGGGATTGGGGGATGGGACAAAGAGATCTAGTAGTGGGATTAAGTTTAAATTTTCAAATATTGTTAACATTTAGCTCTATTTTAAACAAAACAGCTTCTAAATTTTAAAATAAAAGATATATAGATTCAGTTATATTAAACCACAACTATATTATAAAATATATTTAATGTGATTTTCTTGGCCCTAATTATTATGACCATCGATAATAAACCACTACTCAGACCACTTTTTGCAGTGTACATTGATATTTTTAGGGTAGGCTTTTGTCTTACCAACCACAATAACTTGTGGATCATTGATCAGTTGAGTTGAGTTGAGTATCCTAAAAAGGATATGATTAAATTTATCAAATCTTACCAATATAGTTGAAAAATTAATCTTGTTGTTATTAATTTACTAATAAATTAAGTTAATTCAATCCAACACTTTTCTAATAACTCTTTCGTGGTAGGTTTCACACACAACGAGGGCTGACTAGCACCTAGTAAACTCAGGTTTTTCAAAATTTAATTGATTGAAGGATTTATGAGTAAATATTTCTTTGAGGATTTTTTCTGATAAAATTTTTCCCATTTCACATTACACATTATTTTAGTATGTGACCACTCTCACAAAATTACAATGCAATTAAAATAAAAAAATTAATTACTCGAACATTTATAAATAATATTCCCATTGAGATTGAATTAAATTCCCTATTGTGTATTAGGGTTATAAAAAATAATTGATCTTCTCTGGTTCTGTTTTATGTTATCAGGTTTAAAATTTCATTAAGTGTTCTAATAATTAATAATATAGATATTTAATAGTGATCATATGATTAGTATGAATATAAATATTGGAAAAATCCAATTGACAATGAAAAAGAAAGTGATAGCCTCGACTATTTGGATCATACCCTATGAAGCCCATTAATCAGATCTTCTGAGGGAGATAGAATCATATTAAATTTACTATGACCAATCCCAATCTAATTGCTAACAACTAAGGATCAAGAAAAACAATTTATGGTTTAAGTTCAAGCTCATCGAGAGTATGTCCCAAACCATTTATGATGAACAACCCCATGTAACTATTATCATCATGCACATTACCCTTAGAGTGTTTGCTAGTGTAATAATTAGATAAGTGTAAATAACCTAAAACGATGAATATTTATATTTTATTTTCAATATAATAATTGTAATATTTAATTCGTACTATTTTTATTTATAAATGATTTTTTATATGATAAACAGAAATTGTAATTTTAAGTAATATGCAATTTCAATTAAGACATTAATTTTGAGGAATTAATAGATTTTTGAAATAAATAATATTTTAATGAAATAATATTATGAAATATTTTTTATTAAATATATATATATATAGAAATTTTATGATATCAAATGTAATATTAATAACGGTTCAAAGACTATTATTGTCAAAAAAATACATCATTTCTTAGTAAATCTTGATTCTATATAAAAAGTAAAAAATTAACATATTTAACAAATGATTTTGATAAAATAAATACTTTTTTCTAATTATCACATTGAAATTATTCAATGGTGAGTTTTTTATAATTCTCTAAGACATTCAAATTTATTAATGAAAATTAAATATTTTGTAAATATATGTTGTATATTATGAAATCATAATGACAAAAAAGTGATGCAATAATGGATATAAAAATTAAACATGACCATTTATATTTTTTCCCATTAACATAATTATATTTTTAAGTTATTTTATGAATTTTATAAATCCTTTATGAATCCTCCAAAACCTATATTATATTTCAATATTTTAAAAACATTTCATTACTAACATGAATCACTTCTACATCACCAAGTATAATATTTTAAGAATCTAGGCCCTTGTCCATATAAAATAATTTAGGACAATTTTATTTGTTAAAAAAACATCCGGTAAAACCTTGGTAATGTTTTTTTTCATTATATAGATTCCAAAACATAAGTTTGAGAAATTATAAAGAATACCCCTTTGTTTTCCTATATAAACCTACCAAATATACTCTTACTATTCATTCAAAAACAAAAGATCAATTCCCTTTTACACCCTCATATCTCTAGAGTAATCCCAATGTTCCTTAAATATCTTAATAATCTCCTACCAATATATTTTAATCACACTATTAATTTAAGGAATCATTTCTTTATCCTCTTTATTCATGTGTCTCATTAATTTTATGACTATTATTTCCAATTTCTAATATTGGGATATGTTTTTCCACACCCCTATTACTTTCCATTTTATGTCAAAATTATGAGATACCACTTTATATCTCATTAAAAAATTTATGAATCATTAATTGTTATCGTTATGATGTTGCAATTTCACTAAAATGTTTCCATGCCAAACTATTATATTGTTAATACCGTCAATATTTCCACTCAAGGGTATTCACCTAGGCATAACTATAATTACTTTATTGGGTAAATACATGGATTTAATCTACATAACTTGATCATGGAGTTAAATGTGATGAAATATGAACCTATTGTAATGATATATGTGGAACACTTATGCATGTATATGTTATGAAAGTGACGGGTGCGTGAGGAATTATATAGAGCTCAAATGTATTCAGTAATGTTTTGATATCATGATTCCTTAATAAATGGATTAAGGAGTTAACATAGTCCATAATGGTAAAATTTAAACAATATTATGTTGTCTTGGTGTTAATCCTTGATCCCAGTTTATGATGTCATAGTTAATGATTTTTCACGTTTCCAATGTTACCTTTATGTTACCATGTTATACCATGCCTTATTTTTCATGTTTATGATCCCTACCCCTTTTATGTCCTATTAAAAAACCTATTTTCAAACATGTAAAATTTTATTCATTTTATTCTTCACTTATTCCATTACTGATATTTATATCTCACCCTTTTCAAATTTATGTCCCAAAGGTATCCCATGCAGTTTTAGAGGACTGATGGTTTCTAAGATCTTATTTTGGAAATTTTCAATAATGTTGTTGTATCCTATGATAAAGATTTTATTATATTTACCTAATATTTCAATGAAACTACAATTAATGATATTATTGGTTGTATTATTTGTATTCCTATATAAAAAATCATGATTTTATGTGTAATAAAAATAGGGTTTATCATAGTTGGTATCAGAGAAAAGGAAATAATCTGATCCTTGGGGAATCTCATGTATGACAATTGGATGAATCATGGCTCTCCACCCAAGGAATTCATGAAAAATGTTATTATAATAGTGATGGTGGTGTGTCTCGTGTAGGATATGTATCCACCCATGAAGTTCTCTAATAGTTATTAATTATAGTTTATTCGAAGTAAATTGAGACTCTTATAGTTGGAATTAGTGGAAAGTATATATTTGTGATTAGAATTAGAAAACTCTAGATAAATACTTTAGGATAAGACTAAACATTATAATACAACCCTAAATTTTTGTAGATTATAGAGAATTAATATTCAAATGAATCACATCTTTGTCTAGATACTACAAGTGGATGTGGCCTTTGCATAGATCTACCTAGGGGTAACACCCAAAAACTCACATTGAGCTAGAATCGACTGACAATTGGTTAAAAAAAAGTCTTTGATAGAAACCTTTTTCAACACTCTTAAGGGATATTTTTGTTAAATTAACAAGCTCATTACAACCCATTATTAAGGGAATAAAAATTATCATAAGATCCTATCTATGAAAATAGATCCTTAATCATATAAATTGAAGCCTATCTATTCATATATTATGGAAATACATATCATTTATAATTATCGTTATAATTTTATAGGATAATTTTTTGTGTTTTTAATTGTTTAAAAGTAATCATTGTTAGTTTTCCCATTATTCAAGAGAATGGCCATAAATATGATAAATCTATTAAGAAACCAATGTTAGGGGCAATGTGATGACTGCCCAAATGAGATTCCCAACTCGATGGGAGAAGGATTCCTAAACATTGTGATAATACTCTCCCAATTGACTCATGTTATGAATAGGAAACTAGATCATGATGAAAACCCAATCCCATCTTATAAAGAAGAATCTATTATTGAGACCTTTATGCGATAAATTCCTCTGACTTTAAATTGATCATCTCATCCATTAATCATGAAATAATGGATCAAATATGTTGAGAATATATTCTCTATAATTAAATGTTTTTTAAAAAAATGTTATAATGGTTGTTTATCAAATAGAGGGAGAAGCAGATCAGTGGTAGACATTGATCATCTTTACAAATTCCAAGGAAGAGATCTAAACAATTCGATGGAAGGAACTCTATAAAAATATTTTGAAAAATATTTTCCTCACACTCTCTGACAAAAAATAAAAGGGATTCCATTTTCCTCATTAGAAAAGATGATTAATCAATTTGTTTGTATGAGGAAAAATTTAATGAGGTCATCCAGCTATGTCATTACCCATAAATGAAATGTGGACCTCTTCTTTGGTTAGATATAACTATGTCTATAAAAAACCATAGTGATCCAGACTTTGATAACAATGAGGAATTTTCTGATGTTCCCCCAAATTTTAAATTGAGATAAGTGAATCTCAAATGGATTATGGAGATAAAAATCATAAATTAGAGTATAATTCTAGAGGTGTGATGGATAAATTTAATGGTGGTAACAAATTTCAACACTCTACATTTCATAAGTGATGAATGAAGTACCCTGAAAATTCTATAAAGTGGACAAGGAAATGATTTATTTTTGTGAAGGAATGGAAACTAGAAATATATTATTTATGGGAGAAACCCTCTGATTTAATGGAAGATTAAAATTGGTACAATCGAATCTCAATCTTTTATTCAATGTTTCAACTAAAAATAACAAAGTAGCTTTTCAAACAAATTCACTATGCCAAGGGCCTTCGAAGTTTATCAGTACCAATAACCTCTATGGTATCAAGGGCAATCTTATTTCATCACAATTTCTATGGTGGATCTGAACAATGAAGTGGTGATAAGTACACTGGTTAATCATTCAGGAATAGTGAATGTAATTTTGGAATCTTGAACTATGAATTCCTTTATATCATGAAGGTTTAGAAGAACTATTCAAACACCCCCACAAAGTATGGAAGTGCATTTTTTAGTGAAAATGGTAAATGGGGAAATTATTTCATGCCAATTATGTAACTCCTACAAAATTAAAATATTTTGGATGAACTTCCCAGTGATCCCTGTGATACTTGTTTTTTGGAATTTGATGCAATTGTGGTATTGGATTTACATTCCTTACAAATATCCCACATAAATTTCTATGATAAGTAAATCACTCTATGTATCATGAATTTTCCTTTGATTCTATACAATTGTAATGAGGAGAATAAAACTTCTTTATCCCCAACATCTCAAGAATATATATTATTTCCCTATAA
Source organism: Viscum album (assembly GCA_963277665.1). Taxonomy (NCBI): domain Eukaryota; kingdom Viridiplantae; phylum Streptophyta; class Magnoliopsida; order Santalales; family Viscaceae; genus Viscum; species Viscum album. Next base: position 1,808,322,950 of record OY728123.1, on the reverse strand, counting down.
GAAAGTGTATTTATCTCAAATTATTGAGTATAAATAAAATATCATCATTGAATACAATCTCATTGGGAGGAAATACTCTTAAGTGTTTCATGAAGAATTTTTTGGACTTCCTTATATCAGAGAGTTTGAATTTTCAATTGAACATATAACTAGGTATTTTCTAACATCAAAGACTCTATATAGAATACAAATTATGGAACTTGAGGTGAAAAATACAAAACTATTGGATAATATGGATAAAGGTTCCGTACATATAAGTTCTTCACCATGTGGTGCACCAAACCTCTTTGTTAATAAGAAGGATGGGTAGATGTTAATTTTCATTGATTACCTTGATCTCAACAAGATCACTATAAATAAGAAGTACCCTATTGCATGTATTGAAGAATTGTTTGATCAAATATGTGTATCCAAAAACTTCTCTAAGTTTGATCTTTGTTTGGGATATTATCAAGTAATGGTGAAGAATAAGGGTACCACCAAAGACTCATTCCTTAGATGGTATGGGAACTATGAGTTTATAGTAATTCTATTTGATCTCACTAATTCTAAAATAATCATCATGGAAATTATGAATAGTCTTTATATATTACAATGAAAAATATTGGGTAGTCGTTATTGACTATATAATAATATAATATAAATGAATTGAGGATAATGAAGAGATGTTGATAGCCATGTTAATGACATTATGAAAGGAGAATCCTTATGAAATGTACATAAAATGTTAGTTTTGGTGGAAGGATGTCTCATTATTCCATAAAATTATCATAATAAATGGGTTATATGTGAACCCTTCAAATATAGAATAAATTGAATAGTAGCAAAGACCAACCACTATTATGGAAATATATAGCTTCCATAGACTGGATGGGAATTATTGATGATTTGTAAGAATTGTTTCATGGTTCTAAAACCCTCTAAACTAGATTACTTAGAATAGAATCAAGTTTTTTTAAATAATTAATTTTAATATAGATATAAGGAGAATAAAATAGTCTTATCACTTTACATGTACATACTGTACCCACAAGTGGAGAAATTTTATTTTTATACAATGATGCTTTAAATATGTTCTTCGGTTGTGTACTAATGCATAATTACAGTGTGATATCATATGCCTTAAAGAAATTGAATGTTTGACAACTGATTTATCCAACACATGATTTATAGTTGGATATTGTAATATTTTCATTGAAAATATGGTGGTGTTATCTATTTTGGGGAGAAGATTAAAATATATATGAATCATTAAATCCTTAAGTATATATTCACACATGAATATCTAAGTATGTTCTAATAATGATAGTTAGAGATTATTAAGGACTATAACTACTCAATACACAACCATCCTATAAAAGAAAATAAAAATGAATATGCTCTTAATATAAAAGATCATTAAATTGTATCATTGATTAGAATTTAGAAGGATCCGATCTTCATTGATTTCAGAATTATGGGCATGAGAATCATAATGGAAGGAACATCACCAATCCTTTTGCAAATGATAACTTACCATCTATTCTGGAGAAAATAAAGGATGATAAAAGAGGCGATGTGGAAATTTAGAAGAAGGTGGAAGCTATAAGAAAGGGTAAATACTCATTTTTGAGTTATAATACCTGGGTTATGACATTGTGTACCATCAAATGCAGAGTTAATGGAGTTGTTAAATGACTCACATAGCTCATCCATCTCTATCCATCCAATGAGAAAAAATATGTATAGAGATCTCAAATAGCACTTTTGGTGAGGCATTATAAGGAAGGAGATTAGGGAATATACATCAAGGTGTCTTGTATGCCAGAAAGTGAAGGATGAAAGGAAAAATACAAGGGGGTGATTCATCTATTACCCATACCTATATGGAAATGGGAAAAAACAACAAGGGATTTTTTCACTAGTAATTATAATAAATTGAGAGAAAATATTTCTATATTTTTTTTGGTGGATTTCCTTACAAAGACTTCCCACCTTATTGAAATTTTAGAGGATATATCATTTGACCAAGATGCAATGATAAACATTAGATAAGTAGAGAGGCTTCATGGAAGACCAATATAGATTGTTTCTTATTGAGTCCCAATATAGGCTTTTAATTTATAGAAGATTATCCAAAATGACACAAATTATAGTTGAACTTCTACATGGATTATAACCCTCAAACTGATGTCTAACAAGAGAAGACTATTCATACAATTGAGGATATGTTTACAGAATGCTTAGTGGACTTCATATGAGGAAGGGATAAATATAATCCTCTAGTAGATTTATCATAAATACATAGTTTCCACTAAATAATCTAAATGGATCATAAAGGGCCCCAAAACACCCAGAGAGGAAATGGGTGAATTAGGGTTTCATCTTTTTCTTTTTAATGTTTTGTATCCTTTACCCACATTGGTAGGAACCTGTTAAATCATTCAATAAAATTAAACCAAGGAGGTGACACAACACTTTTAATTAGTTTACTTCAAAGGGATACATCTAAGGATCATATGGTGATAGTGTGTCGATTTTACTAAATCCACTAATCTTCACCAATTGTGGAGTAAACGAGTTTGGTCACAGTATCATTGTTCTAGGAACACTGCCATTACAGAAGTCCATGGATGGATCACCATGTCCCATGAAACACTTCCATAAAATCTCTCTAACTCATATTATCGACTTGAAGTTAGCTTCCAAATATTTGAATTGGAGTCTTTGTCTCTGTCCAACACGAGACACTTCTTCCATCAAATTCCTGAGTAGATGCTCACTAAAATCCCAGACTAATCAACACTAATACTCAATAAAACCCTTCAAAAATATCCTTCTCAATGCTCAACCCATAATAGAGAACACCACTTTGTAAAGAACATGTATTCCCAGAGCACAACCCTTTGCAGAGCTCACTGCCTCGGAGAGCACAACCCTTGACGGAGCTCGCTGCCTCACAGAGAAACCTACTTCATGAAGCTTTTTGAGCTAATGTGGGACCCCATATTTAATAATCTCATATATCTTAAAATAATTGGAAATATTCCAGACTTTAAACGTCACTTTGGGAATCCAATCTCCCATAGAACAACCTGCTTCACGGAGAACCCCCTACTTCATAATGGCAAAGTGATCCTGGATTTTCTCTCCCAAAATCATGTTAAATGAAGAGGGTGACCTTCTATTTATAGGCACAGTAAAACCTAGAACTCCACTTCGTCAGGTAAAAAATCATAATTGTCCCAAAATGTCTTCACGGTGCATCCCTCTATTCACAAATATCTTCGTAAAATCCCCCTTTGCAGTGCTCGTCAAAACTGTAGAGATCTCCATCAAAACCCTCTGCACTGCAACAAAGCACCACTGTAATGCACCACTCGCAATGCTTGTCTTGTAATTATAGAGAACACTATCACAATATTAATTTATTTGAAAAACAAACTTCATGAATCCCATCTCATCAAAACTAATTCCTTTTCCATATTTCTCTAAGACCTTCAAGAAAAATCACTTTTCACAATTCTTTCTGTTCCCCAAATTTTGGAACCCAAAAATTTGGAAAACACTGGGAAAAAATCACCTTAAAAACTACTTATGTTTGTAATTGTATGGTCCCTTTCATTTAAATACCCCTTATAATTTATGAGAGGATTGGAAAAAATCACAAATGATGGTCCTTTTTCAGAAAACAACACCCTTGGTTCCTAAAGATCCCAATGAATCCCTTATTGGGAAGAGATGTAAAACGCTCACATACCTAGATGAAGTTGGTGAACATAGACTATTGGGTCCTAAAATTGTTTAAGAATGGTGTAAAAGGTCAAGACCATTCAGTAGCACATCAAGGATGCTCAATTTCTATGGAAGAGTGGTACTGTCAATCATCGATGAGACCTATAGTTTTAGGTTTGAGATAAGGTATTCCTATAAATATCTCTATGGATAAAGGTCATGAGATTTGGGAAGAGGTTAAAACTTAGTCCAAGATACATTGGTCCCTATTAGATCATTGATCACATTAGAGTAATGTCCAATCGTCTAAAACGTCCACCTAACTAATCTCATGTACATGATGTGTTCCATCAATCCCTCTTTCTAAGTACATACCAAACCCCTCACATGTTCTAAATCCATAAGTGGTACCATTAGTGAATGATATTTAAAATCAAGAGAATCCAATGAATATATTATATCACATAAACAAAGTTCTATAAAATAACCAAATTCACTTGGTTAAAGTGGTATAGAGAAGCCACAAGTTATGAGAAGTGACATGGGAATGGGAAGAGGTGATGAAACCAAAGTTTCTTCATATTTTAGTGTGTGAAATGAAAATTGCAAGGTCTAAATTTATAAAATTGAATATTTTAACTATCCAAACATTTAAAAATAAATTTACCTTTGTGATTGAATTAAAGTTCATATTATGAATTATTTTTATAGAAGTCACATGATATTCATTGGTTTTTTTATTTCCTATCCGAGTTAAAATATTTTTTCGATTCATAACCATTAATAATATATCCTTTCAATAGTGATTGTATTATTAGTATAGATATTGTATTTTGATAAATTCAATTGACATAAATAAAGTAAGTTATGGTCACGGATAGTATGATCTTAAAATATAAATCCCAATTGTTGAATATTCCGAGGGAGATAGAATCATTGGTATTTTACCCTGACAAGGTCTAAGATGATATCCAACAACAAAATCATAAGAGAAACAGTTTATGCGAGATGTTTAAGCTCATCGATATCACAACACAAATTATGTATGTTGAGCCACCCCATGAAAATCTTACCACTGCACACCTTGCCCTTAAGGCATTTTCATGTGTAATAATGGGTTATATATCAATATCAATATAATATGAATATGCATATTTTATTTTCAATATAATAATGGTTATATTTTCTTCTTATTTTTTTAACTTTATAATTTATTTTTATATGGTAAATATCAAATAGTATTTTTGGGTAATATGAAATTTTAATTAAGACATTACTTTTGATGAATTAATGGATTTTGGAAAAAGAATTATTTTTATGAAATAATATTATTAAATAATTTTTGTTAAATATAAAATGTAATATATTTTTATGAAGTCAAATGTAGTTTTTTAAGGGTTCAAAAACATATATTGTCAAAAAAACCAATAATTCTCAGTAAATTCCTATTATGTTTCAAAAGTGAAAATTTAAATATTTAGAAAATAATTATGATAAATTAAATAATATTTTTTAATCATAATGTTTAAATTATTAAATGGTGATTTTTTCATAATTTTTTAAGATAATCAAATTTTTTACAGAAAATAGAATATGGAATAAATATACAGTGTGTATTATGACATTCTAATGATGGAAAAGTGATATAATAAATGATTTAAAATGTATCCACTAACCAAATATATGTTCTTTATTTTAAATAAATATATTTTATTAATTTTAATTAATTTTATAAATCCTTTATAAAACCATCACAACCAATATTATATTATAAGTTTTTAAACACATTTATTTTCGAACATGACTCACTTTCACATCTCCAAGGATGATATTTTAATTATTTCATCCCTTTTGCTTATAAAATCATGAAAACCACTCCTAATATTAATAAACCATGGTCAAAAACCATGGTAAGGGTTGTGGTTTTTATAACTTTTTTATATAGAGTCTAAAACCTATGTTTGAGAAATAATAAAGAACTCACCATGATTTTCTTATATAATCCCACTAAATCTCCCCTTAAACTTCACTTAAAATCCTTAGATAACATCCCTAATATTCACTACACTCTATAGATTCCTCGCAAGGTTCCCCAAATTTCTCAAGAAATCCTCCTAATATTTTGTAATCACACTCTCAAAGTAAGGGATCCTTTCCTTATTTTCTTTATTCGTGTATATTCTTTATTTAATGATTTATATTTCCAATTAATAATGTTATGATAAGTTTTTAAACGTCTCTACATTAATCCTTTTTATGAAAGAATTATGAAAGACCCATTTATCTCTCATTAATCTATTTTATGATTTGTCAAGTACTTTCATTATACTGCTGAAATTTCACTACATTATTGTCATGAAAAACCATTATATTGTGAATACCATTAATATTTCTACTTAAGGGAATTCACCTAGAAATAAATATACATTTTTTACTTGGGAATTCCATGTATTTATTCCACATTCATTGTTATTGGAATTATTTGTGAAGAAATATAATCATATGTTTAATGATTTATTTGTCACACTTATGCATGTACATGATATGAAAGAAATAGGTTTTCCTAAAATTTTATGGTGTTCCAATGTGTTAGGTAGTGTTTTAGTCACTTGAAACATCATAAAATGGGTAATGGAGTAAACCTAATCCATCATGTGATTTTTTTCAACCATGTTAGGATTTCATGGGGGTTAACATTGACCTATGTTTATGATTTCATTTTCAAAGTTGTTTCCAGATTTCCCATTTTCCTTTACGTTACCATAATATATCATGAAAAATTTCTAATGTTTAGGACTCTCACCCCTTTAATGTTCAATTGAAATTAATATTGTATAACTTGTAAAACATTCTCCATGTTTTTCATTATTTATTCTCATACTGGCCTTTATAGATCACCAGTTTCTTTTATACGCCCCCAATTTCTCCCATGTAGTTTTAGAGGACTGATGATTTCTAAGGGCAAGTAAAGAAATTTTATTTTTTTTATATCACTTATAAAAAAAATTTATGTGTACCTAATTTCATAATGACATGTCACTTTACTGCCTTTTGGATTGTATTTTTTTGTATTCTTATGCAATAAATCAAGAATTAATGTGTATCAAAAACAGGGTTTTTCAAAAAAACATTCAACTCATAAGTTAATTTTATCTATTCATTATTTTTTATTCTATATAATTAATTCATATGAACATTCAAAAAGTAATAAAATATCATTGTTAAATTAATAAAATTGTTGTTCAGTAGTGTTTATTACTGATTCATCCATTAAGTGTAAATGGATTAAATCCGAACCTAGGGATAATTACTTGAGTCGCAACTCACTTGTTTCATAGTCGAAACCCCCATTAAATGTATTTATGTATTTTCTAAAAAATCCAAAAAGATTGGTGTGATCCATATATTTATATTCTTTAATTATAATACACAAACACTTCAACACTGGTGATATAATCTTGGGAATGCTTAATACACATAAAGACCTTTTACTGTGGACACATATGGCTTTATATATATAATGTGGAAGGAATAAGATGCACATAACTCTTATTTAAATAATTAATTACTATAAACATCGATAACATGTAATAATTAAATAAATAAATAAAATCTTTAGATACAATGGCTGACCACCACTGATGATTAGTCTAAACCTAGATTAATAGTTCAATACAAATTATATTTGTTATACATTTGTAATAAGGACAATTTAAATTAATTAAAATAATTAATTCTAATTTATGATTAATTTTTATCCCACCTTATTTGAAAAAAATTATCTTCCCTCACAATCAAAGATTTGTGAGATATATTAGTTTCCCCAAAGCATCCATTCCTTTTGTATTGTTTATAACATGAAGTCTTATTCTTTATCTATTGATAAAAACATGATCCATCATTCTATAGGATGAACCATCCTTCTTTATCTGATCAACATAAAATGACCCATCATTATTTATCTGATGAGGTAGGCATTGTGAAGGGGGGACGCAATTTTTCAAATTTACAACACATTATATATTGAAAAATTTCAAAAGTAAAAGTAATGTGATAATTAAAAAATGATGGAAATACTAACATGGAATACTTTTAATTTGGATGAATAGTATTTATTATTAATCTTCATCATCATACCACTATCCAAAAATGATCAGTATTCATTATTTACTTGGAACACACAACAAAAAATCACATTCAAACCCTCTGATACCATTGAAGTTGGATATAAAGGAATGAAATGGTATATGAATATTATCGTAGGTGATTGCAGGAAGAAAAAATGCAACAGAAAATCAAATTTTATTTAATCAACATCAAATTATCTTACCACCCATACAACACACACTATTTATAGGGATAGAAAAAATAGAAAACCAAATGATGGAAAAAAGACATAAATACATTCACACCTATGTCAATTTCAAAAACATGGAAAACCTTGAGCCATCGATAAATGAAGAGGGTTAAGAAGTATGACCTACCAATATGTCCACATCTCAAATATTTTCATGGATTTTGGGAATGAAAAATGCTCAAGATTTTAATACCAAAAATATCTATTTAGTGTATAAGATGACTTAGAATCACCGGTCATCTTTAAATTTTGATAAATATGATGTTAGTTTAGTTTCTTTAATATGTCAATGAAAGAAAATAACAATAATATTTTTTAAAATATATATTTGTCTATTTAGATATCCTAATTTAATTTAAGGATATGGTTGGGGAAATGACATACTTTAATTAAAGTATATCTCATTATTATTTACAAATATTTATGAATATTGTTAAATTTCAAATATTGATTATTATAAATTAAAATGTAATTGTTCTTAGAATGTTTATAAAATAATTTATCTAAGATTTTTATATATTTTATAATTTATTTTGAATTTATTTTTCTTAAAATAAATTTATTCAGATTCTGGTTTAATTTATGTTACCATTTACTAAGTTTATGTTACCCTAATGTGAGGAATGCATTTACTATATGTGTCTCTGTTTTTATCATTTAACCCTTAACTAAGTGTGTTTTTACCATTATGTATTCATTTGAATGAAGTATTTAACTTGATGTATGGGTTGCAGTACCATTATAAAAATTTTGGGTCACCCTTATGTACAAGGGTAATATGTTCACTCACATTACATAAGTTCTAGCTTAGCATTATATTCTAGTGTAGTGGTGTTGGTTACCTTTACATGGGAGAATGCTATCAATACATTAGTACGGGATTACAGTTATGATGGAAGAGAATTTCACTGGTTACATGTATATAATTTTAGTGGAACCCTTATGTGGCTAAATTATCAGTCGTTGTACGCATGTCCAGTGTGTTTGGACTCTCACGTAGTAGTCAATAGAACCTTACGCATCGTCAGCTTACCCTGATGCAATAGATGAATTCCCTTACATAGCCCACTAGGGGACTATTATTCAACATTGGAAACCCTTACATGAAAGATATTTGACCCTTATATTGTGTGCATTAGTGTTCTTTAGAGGTAGGAGGACATCGAAGATCCTAACGCGATGCTTTTCATTTGGTATTTGTGTCAACTACTTCTTTCGAAAGCTCTATGGCCATCAACATCTCCTGAAGTTGTTAATGATTTTATAAAGGGTTTTATTCCTCTATTTTTTAAATGCCTGATATCCCTTCTTGTGAAAAGTCTAGAATGATACTGATTGGAAAGCTCATAGGTTGAATCTAAGATAAATCCAAAGACAGAAAGGAGACTATCTATAGAGGGAGAGCATGGGATAGCATACCAGTGTCTTTGATAGGAAATGTCATCCCAGGTCTACTAAAAAAGTCATGATAAATAGTGGTCCCCATTATTAGTGCTAGCTAAAAAACACAAATAAAGGTATGCGTTATCATCACAGAATAAGAATTGATTATAAGGTACACTTTAACCATTTTTTAATACTGATAAAGGAGTGACTTTATTAGCACCATTATCATAGCACTGATAAAATGTATACTTTATCAGTGCTAAAACATACTAAAAAGGGTATATTTTTTAAAAAAAATATCATTTAAAAATATGTATTAATATATAAATATATTTATATTGATAAAAATAACAAATATTTTATAAAATATGATTCATATAAGACTAAACATACATTTACCAATGATATATCAGGTGTTTAATGAAAAATACAATATAATGTAAAAATTATATATTATTAGAAATATTATTTCATATAGAAATATATATTGATATACTATATATTTTTTTAAATTTATATATATATATTATTTATTTTTAATTATATTTACTTAATATTTTTTAATCTTAGATGTTTTTTATATTAATATATATTTATTTGTTAAAATTTATTATTATTTTAATATAGTTGTAATTTACATATATCAAACTTCTGTTACATTAATTTCACACAAAGATATATGTAATTAATTTTTTAACACAGACGCATATAATTGTTCTAAAAGTTATTCAATTTTTTATAATCATTTTGTAATTTTATTTATTAACAATATATATATATATATATATATTAAATTTGTATAATGTTTTTAATAATTTATTTTTATGAACTTTTTATATATTTATTCAATATATATTGTTTCCTAATTTTAAATATTTTTAAAAGTTATTCAATATTTATATAATTAATTCATTAATAATCGTTATTATTTTTTTAATATTTTTGAAATTTATTCATTCACAATTTTTCTTTGTTTTATTTTTGTGATTTTATCAGTTTTTTATATTTATTTATATAATTTTATTCAATAACATTTAAAGTTTTTAAAATATTAATAATTTTATTAATTAATATGTATTCATTATCATTTTATTTTATATTCATTTTTTAATTTTAAAAAAAAAATTAATTAGTAACACATTTTCATTTTTTAAAATTATTTAAAAAAATCATTTATTTCACTATTAATTTTTCAATATTTTTTATTATTTTCTCCTTTTAAATTTTTATTTGTTCTACATTTTTATAATTTTATTAATTTTTAATTTTATTTAGTACATATTTATTCATTAAAATTTAATTTTTAAAATAAAATTATAATTATTATAATTAAAATATGTATTAATTTTCATTTTATGTATTCATATTTAATTTTTGAAAAATTAATATAATTAATAACTCTAATTCATTATTTTAATATTTTTTGGGTCTATTCATTTATTAATTAAATTTCAGTCCTTTTTAACATTCATAAATTTAAAAATATTTATTTATTTGAAATGATAATTTCTTTTTACAATTTTTATAATTTATTCTTTTTTAAGACCAATTCATCTATTTTTTAAAATTTATTCATTTTATACTTTTTATGCTTAATTACGAACCAATATATTTAATATTGTTAATATAGAAATAAATTCATAGTGATAAATATATTGATATCAATATATATTTATATAAATATATAATGTTTCCTTAGATATCATTTATAAACAAAATATGCCTTTACATTTAATAAATCGTATATTGAGTGAAAATGATTTATAATTAAAATTTTATATTAATTATAAATATTAAGTAACTAGTATCAAGTAATAAAAATTATATATTACATAATTTCATTATTTAATTTAACATATATCAATCTTTTTTAATTTATATATGCACACATTAATTTCACAAACACATATACGTAAATAATGCAATCTTATATAGAAAAACACAAACAATTAATATTTATGTCATTTAATAAATTTTTATTATTTATCATTGAATTTCATTTGGTACCATATTTTATTAAATTTATTATTTTTTTTAATCAGTAAACTTTATTTATTAATTTATAATATTATTTCATTTTATATTATTTAGTCATTTTTAAAATTTATTAATTTTTATATTATTTATATTTAATTTTTTTAAAAAAAATTATTTATATTTATTTACTTTGTATTAATATTTCAATATATATTCATATCGATTTTAATATATATCCATTTTTTATTTTTTTTAATAAATTTTATAATTAATTAAACATATCGATTTTTTAATATTTTTGAAGTCTAATCCTTTTTAATTATTAAATTTCACTCAATTTTTAACATTCATGTATTTATGATTATGTATTTATAATGTTAATTATTTTTTACTTTTATTTTAATTTATTCAATTTTAATATATACATTCATTTAATATATTTTTATTTTATTTCCAACATTTTTTATCATTGATTTAAAAAAAGTGTTGATAAAAATTTGTTTTATCAGTTCTATAATATAACGTGATGGAAAATACTATCCTTATGAATGCTAAAAATATAGTAAGCCTAATTGAAAATCAACTCAAGGGGAGACCTAGAGGAGTACTACCCAAGGACATATAGACCTCACGTTAAGATTTCCAAAAACAACCTAAGATATTGATAAAAATTCATAATGTTACAGGAAGATTAGGGAGAAAATATTGTAAATATAAGAAAAAAATGAATGAAATTGAAAATGATGTTGAGAAATTGGTTCGATATGTGTCCCCCCACCACCATGTCACACCTCCTTCTCTTAGGTTGTATTAATGATCACAACCCCCCCCCCCATTATGTTTGTGACTTTGTTTCATAGATTTCACAATTTTATGATGACACATCATTCCAAAATGTTTCTGTATTGAATAATGTGATATTGAGGTGTATAAAGTCCTCACAAGAAGTCCCAAGCAGGCTAGAACTAGCGGTTCGACGGTATGTTGGCATTGGATAGAAAGTATGTGTTGGAAAAAACAATAATTTTATCTAGATACCACCAACTAGATAGAAGACCACACTTGTGATTTGGTGGGATCATGAAAGAACAATTGTACTCCTTATGATCCACTCACAGGTTGATTCCACCCACCAGCTATCTGGTGGCATTCTAGAAAATAAAAAATAACCATTTATAGTGGACCCTAACAGCTTGATTAGAATCTCAATGGCTCTATTCAACCCCAAACACCTCCATATTGATCCTAAAATATTGTAATATATACAATCTCTTATAGGGGTTCTTATATGCATTTTGAGACCCTGGTGATCGTTTTAGAGCTATCTTGTGCTACTTTGTGTCATTCTTAAGCTCTCTCCAGTATTTCCCCACTCTATCCCACTCTTCCCCTATTTAATCTTTCTAGGAGGATTATGATCATGCTTGAAAGGACATGTGAAATTAAAGTCACATATTTTTTTTTCTTAGGTTCTCACTACTATTGAGTGTGATGGTTTGGTTTATCACTACTTTTGAGTGTAAAGGGTTGGTGTATACTACAATTAAAAGAGTGGGGGGTTTGGGTTTTTAGCCACAACCACTAAAATGTTATCCATTTAATTAGGTTTCTTTCTATAACCACAAAAAATAAAGAGTCTTACCTTTTATAACGGGTCTTGGCCATCATTAAAGATAATGAATTAAACAAAAACCTCTCAAGGATCTTGAGGGGTGGAGGTGTTGGGATCACTTCTTGGATTATTACCAAACTCCTTTATCAAATTATTCTTTATCTTATATATATATATATATTGACTCATTTATTAATTTAATTCCTTTAGTAATGTTTTATATTATGATTAACTCATATATATTTTTATTACATTATTTACATTAATTGCATCTATTTTAGTTATAATTTCAAAATTGTTTTAAAATCCAATTCAATACCACTATTTCCATATAAACATGGACCAAAAATTGATGTCAGATCCAACTATTTTTATAAAACCATAATAGATTTAAATGAGTAATCACTTAATGATATCCTCTATGTTAATTACTCAAGATTCTCCAAAAGGAAGATCAATGGGTAGAACTCTATAAATTGATGGATTGAACTATGGTAATTGGAAAACTATAATTTCAACTTCTCTATTTATCATAGTTTTTTTAGTTTTAGATAATTGTTATTATGTACCCTCACTCATGAAAAATAATAAAAATGATCCTAAAATGTTATAAAATCTTAGGATCTTGATAAAAAATCAATGAATGGACTAAAATTTAGGTTAGATATGAATGAATTTAATATATTTTACATGTGTAAACCATATCTTGAGACTTGAATGTTATTAGAATATATACATGAGGTTACAAATAATTTAACGGATTCTTAGCTCGATACATACTGAAAATATATTAAAAGAATTAGTATGCATCCTAACAAATATATAACTAAACATTCTACCTATGACACTAATATTTTGTGTTTAAGAAAACATTTAGGTGATATTATTACCATATAGATTCTTATTAAGAATATATTTTACGTATTTGTCTCTTTTTTGGGACCCAAAGTTAAGGCAATATAAGAAGAAATGGAAATAAAAAATATATAATGGTCAAATATCTCATCAGATCTCTCATGGCCTATGAGACTATAATGAAGAGGCAGGATAAGAAAGAATCCTATGAAGTTAAGGAGAATAAATCCATTCCCATTATATTTAATTATAATTAATCTTTTGGATGTGAAAATAATATTTATCATCCTTTCAAAAAGATGAAAAAGTCATTCATGAAAAAGATTGTATACCACCATGGTACGATGACGAAGAAACAAAAAAACTAGAGGTAATATGATACTAGTACAACAAAAAGTGTCACATAAAGTTAGAGTTCCCCACTATCAAAAATAATAAAAATGATAAGAATGAAATCAATAAGGATTTAAAAGTATTAACATGAAGTTCTAGAGAAAACTAACATTTATTATATGAATTATGTGAAGGAATCCCCATTTGTTTCATGACAGACATTGAGGTTAGTTAAGAGGTAAATAATTCCACTTATTATAGCAATTCTATGAATTTAAATTATAAAGATCTATGATATGCTAGTGATAAATTAAAAGAAGGTTTTTGATGAACATTGAAATTCATAGATCTTATAAATAAATAAAATCATGTAGTTTTTGAAAAATATAAAATTTTCAAAGAAAATTATAAACTACATTAGGAAAATGATTAATAAAAAGTTATTATTTCACAAAATAATGAAAAAAAGTAATAATATACAATGGGTTTTTATAGAAAAATAAATGATTTAAAAATTAAATAACTATATATAAAGGTATAATGGTTGTTTAAAAGACCATTTAAATGTTGAAAAATTGTAGAATACCATTAAAAAATTATGTAATCTATCTTCCAAGTTCACCCAAGGTGAAAATAATTTTTATTTAATTTCTGATTCCCAATAACATTGTAAATTCTATATTTATAAGAGCCATATCTCAATATAAATTTTTCACTATTTAATGAAATTATGGAACTTTATTTATGTTTGATTTCAAAAATGATCATTATGGTAGGCCCAAATATATTCCTCACTCTTCAAATATTTTTTCTAGAAAATATTACAAATCCTAAGGAAGTTAAAATTATAACAAAATGTGAGCCCCTAATCCATTTTTATCTTAAATTTGTGTACCCATTCATGGGGTACCCAAATATCGTGATTCTTAATTGTGTTTTAGAAAAAATATGTACAGGTAAATTCCCAATGAATAACTCTTTACATGTATAGAGAGGGTTTGATACACTTGTGGAGTAACATATTAAATTTTATAAATTATTCAAAGTCCTTTTAAATTCAATTTATACTAGTTGTAATTTTTTTTAAACTATTAAAACTAATTGTGTAAGAGCATTGTAATATTAAGGGGTGCTAGCAGTAACTACCATGTGATAGTTAGATTATAATAAAACAAGATTATTTAATTTCGTTATTATGAAACTAATTTTTAAAATGAATATTGGGAATTCCGTTTCGGTAATTTTAATTAATATATTTTGTAATAGCACAATAAAAATTCAAAATAGATATTTTGATGTTTAATTAAATTTTTACATAAAATTATCTAAAAATTAAATTAACATATTTTGATCAATGAATTTGATTTATTTATCAATTGAGATTTCTATATGTCTATGTATATTGATATTTTTATATCAAATTATTGGGAATTATTGATCTGGGTTTGAGTACAGTTTCTTTCAAAAACAAAGTAGTATTTATTTCAAACATAGAATTCTTATTTGAGCTTTCCAGAAATCCTTTATCTACCCAATGCTTCATAATTGGGTATCTAGTGGAAATTTGTAGAACCATTTTTTAGTTTTTTATCCACTATTCAACCATTATAGATCATCAACTAGATATTAGTCTATTTATAGACCCTCTTGGAATCTAGTAATGTGATGGTTTACCTTTTAATTTACTCCTCTCTATACTTTTATCATTATATTATCTAGACATGAATATTTCTGTAATATGATATTGAAATTTAAAAATTCATCATAAATGTGAAAATAAGAACCATGGTTTGTCCCTAAAATATATATTTTCAATTGTTCCCATTTAGGTTGAATATTATTCGAAATATAGATTATGTCATTTATGTGTTATAATTGTTTACTTTCGTTTTATATATTTAGTTTTGGTAATCATTTCAAATTTTTGGAGACTTAAAATCTTTAAAAAGGTTTTATTTCTTTTTTTTTTTTGATTTTTTTTTCAAAATTATGTAGGAATAAATTGTTTATATCATATTGAATATTATTATTATCTAAAACACCTTTCATTTGAATTTTTAATTTTTCAAGTATTTGTCTTAAGAATTATTCATTATACTTTATTCATCTCACATTTTTTTTAAAATGTTTTTAATGGTTATAAAAGGGGAATAATTATGGTAAATGAATACTTATTTTCTCAAAAGTTTCACCTTGATTTATTATTGAAATTACTCTTACGATAAAATTATTTTTCATCGAATTTAAATGATGTCATTAATTTAATTATGAAAATTTTCTAATTTCATTTAAAATCCATTTTTCATCACTTATTATTACATTATAAAATATTAAAATTCTTATATTTTTTTTATTTATTATCATTATTTTAGGGCTCTATGTCTTTATAATTCCAAATTTTAGTGAGAGATAAATATTTTTATCTTAATTAATTAATTGTTTAGTAGAAACAATAATTTTTACCAGCCTTTTGAAGACATTGATCTATCTTAACTTTATCCCTCAATATATTCATATTTATCTATTAAATTATTTGATTTAATTACATAAAATTTTAAATCCTAAAATCAGTGTTTTTATTTTTTTAACACTTGTCTTCATCCCTTATTTTATATATTTATATAATTGATATGTCAATAAAATATTTAATTATATTGATAAAAATTATGTTTTTAAAATGTTGATATCATTAATTCATCTATCTGTTTTAATCTAAATTTTTAATTGGTTGACTGATTTATTTCACTCTATTAGTTGATTTTTGTTAGATCTATATCTTATTAGTTAATCTCTTTTTTGAAATATCATGTTTCTCCTCAATACATTAAAATTTTTAATCCATTGAGTGGGATCCAAGAATTTTTTTAATATGAACTATTTCTGAATAGAAAATACTAATTTTGTTTATTTGAACCTTAGTATGATAAAATATATATTATTTTTTATTAGAATTTTGAATATAATTATAAAGAATTTGGGTGTGATATTTTTTGGTTCTTAATGTATGTTTTTAAACTTGGGATCCTTTTAAAAAATTTAATTTTATTTTAATTTATTATTTTGTTATAATCTTGGATTCATTTCTTTAAAATAATTTTGTCCATTTTGAGATTCATTTGACATAGTTTATGGCCTCTTATGGTTTTAATTACTTACATGAGGGGGAGAATAATTCATTTTATATCTAAATAGATTCTTAGAGAGACACATATTTTAAACATATTTTTATTTCAATGTTATCTTTTTATGAAAACACATCCATGTGTTTATTTATTCTTAAAATTTTAGGAAGGATTTTGAATGTCTGAGAAACTGAAATGGGATGTATTTTGTTTTATAAATGTGTTTATGAAAGATGAATGTTTTCAAGATTTAAAATTAATTTTAAATTTTGAACTCTCTTTATGGAACATTATGGGTTATGAGAATTAATTTAATTTATCTTCTGCTTGTAACAAATCTTATTATGAAGGAATTAACCTAGTTTCTACAACTCTTTTTTATGAGATTTATGAAAATTAAAATCATGTAAAATGTGATTAAATTAAATGTATGGTTTATCTAATACATTTTTTAAACTTTTTTTAGAGGTAATATTACGAAATATATTTTTTTGAGACATTATATTCTCTAAATAAATATTTTTAAATAGTAACAAATATTTTTTAAAAAATATATTAATTTCAAGTATTTTAATCGTTATAGATTCAATATCTCTAAGGGGAAGATAATTTTGACATCAAAGAATAATTTATATTAGTTTAATGGGTAAAAGATCAAAATATCATTACTATCTTAAATTGATGAAATTGTTTTGAAAATAAAATGGATTTTGAAGTTGAATTTTTTTATGTTTGGAATGTTTTTTATTTTTACTTTTAGATCATCATAAAGGGGGAGATGTTTTAAAATTGAATAATTGGAATGGATGTTCTTAACTCGATTCTTCCCACCCTCTAAATCTAGGTTCATACATGTAATTATTATGAATTTAAATAAAATAAATAATGAACCTTTTTAAAATTCCATGGAGGTGTTTAAGGATTTTATTATTAGTCTCCCCCTCCATGTTATAGATGTGTGGTTAATAATTCGAATTTTATATAGGGGTTTATCCCAGGTAAACTGATCAATTATTGATGCTTACATGAAAGGATATATAATGAGTAAATAATCATAGGATAGATATGAAAATATAGATGAGATGATAATTAATATAATTCAATATGTGTTAGTAAAGATAACAAGAGGATTTCATTTGATAAATAATAATGGAGGGAAGATCTCATGAATGGAGTCCTTGAATAAGAATATGAATGAAGTGGTGGCCATATATAAACCCCAATGTATGTATTTTAAAGATGTTAATTATGTGGATTATAACTATAAAAACTATTCTCATGCATAGATCCCAAAACAATATCCTACTCAATTATATCTACCAAAACCATCAATGATTCATAAACAACAACATAGATCTCCCAGTAAAGTCATCTCCATAATCCAGAGGAAACATTGGATGTATTTTTGAAAACCACCATGTGTCGATTATTAATTTGAAGTCCAATGAGGGGGATAACATCAAAGAGTTTAAGTTTAATCAATGAGATTCTATTTCAAATCTAAATATTCAATTTGTTCAAATTGCAATGAAACTCAATGAGAGGCCAAGAGGAGTAATACCTAGAGACAGATAGCCAACACCTTGAGATTTTGAAAAAACGACCAAGGATAGTGTAGAAAAGTAAGAAAGATATAGGAAGATAAATTATATAAATAGTGTAATTTTAACAAAAAGACTAAAAATGAAAAATATGTTTATAATGTGATTCAAGATGAATCTGCACTTCCATGTTGCACCTCACTCTCTTAGGTGGTTTTAATTATCAAAATCACCCAATTGTGTTTATAATATTTTTATTTCATTTATTTTAGAATTTTATGTTGATGAATCATTCTATGAAGTTTATTGACTAAAGTAAGGGATTAATAGGAATTTGAAGGACTCCCTTGAAGTCCCATGTAGGTTGAGACCTGTGGCTAGCTGATAGGTTGGCACTGGCTAACAAGTACATGTTAGATAGAACAACAGATATATCCTGATACATTTGAGTAACTAGTGGAACTCACTATTGAGATAGTGATATTTTGACAGAACAAATTTTCTCTCCATGTTCCACTGATTGGCTGGTTCCATATACCAACTATTGAATGGATTTCAAGAAAACAATAAAAATTCCATTTTTAGTTGACTGTAATGCCTTGATTAGCCTCACATTGGATCTATTTGACCCTACAAATCCACCAGAATGATCCTAAATATATTGGAGGATATAAATAAAACCAAAATGACTCTTTATTGCAAGTGTATAACATGGAAATAATTTTATATCTATATTTTTTGACTTTATGTTATTCTCAATCTCTCTTCACTCCTATCTCACTCTCTACCACTCTTCTTCAATTATAACCTACTAAGAGAATCATGAGTGTGCTTTATAGGTATTTAACTAAGAATGAAAATTCATTTTACTTTTATTTGGTACTCAATAACATTGAGTATTATGTTTTTGGTTATGACTACCATTGATTGAGAGGTGTTAGTGCGCGCAATAATTACAAGTTAGCAGGATTTGGGATTTATCCACAACCACTTAGAGGATAGATTTTTAGTCATGATTATTTTAATAACTATTAAAAACAAAGATCGTTACTTATTGTAAGTGGTTTCTTATACAGTGATAAATCTAATAGATTAATCTAAAACCTCCGAAATATCTTGAGAGGGTATCTTAGGATCCATTTGTGGATTATTACCTAACTTTTTTATCAAATTATTTCTTGTATTCTTTTTTTATTTATGACATGGTGTCTAATTTAATTATTTGTAACCACATATAGTTTTTTATCTTGTTTTTATTACCTTTAATTTTTTTTATTACTTTAATTTCATTAATGTCATCTATTTTAGTATTAAATTATAAAAATTTTAAAAAACCCAATCCACTCCCACACTTTCCTTCATTATTTGGGCCCAAAATTGATGTCAGATCCTACATTGATTTCAAAACTATAATGTGTTTAATGGAATAATCACCTAAATATGGCATCTACCTCAATTACTCAAGGTTCTACAAAAGAACGTTCAATGGGTAGAACTCTATATAGTGATGGACCAGATTAGAAAACTAAAATATAAAAATTTCATAAAAGAAATTTTTTTCTAGTATGGAGAATATTTATTCATGAATATACCCTCACTCATCAAAAAGATTAAAATTGGACCCTTGATGATATAGCTATTTTTTTATCTTAATATAAAATCCATTAATTCTCTACAATTTTCACTAGATAGTAATGAATTTAGTAGAGTATCCCTATGTAAAATAACTTAGGAGATCGAGAAATTATTATACAATCCACATGGGGTTACCAATAATATAAAGGATACTTAGATCAATATATACTAAAAAAAATTCTGAAAGATTTAATAATAACCCTAACTAGTCTATAACTCAAATTTTTACCCATTACACTGGTATTTATAATAGAAGGAAGTCTTTATGTGATGTACTTACCATGAATATTCTTGTGAAGAATATTCTTTAGGTCTTTACTATACATTGGTTAATCAATGTAAAGGAAATTTATTAATTGAAGGACAAAAAAAATATTATGTTTGAAGAGAACATTAGATCTCTCATGACCTATGACATTACAATGAAGAGTCAAGCCAATAATGAATCTCAAAATGTCAATAAGAAGAAAACCATTTCCTTTAAAGCTAAAAAATATGAATATTTTGGAATTTAAGTGAAACTTTATCATATTTATAGTACGACGAAAAATTATTCAAGAAGAAGAAGGACTAACACTATGGAAATATGGTGAAGCAATATACTAAACTAGAGATAAGATGATATGAGTGAAAGAAAAAGGGTCACAAAAAGCTCGAGTGCCCCTCCTTCAAAAATTAGATAGAGGATAAGAAATAAGGAAATTAGGATTTCATTTTCACAACATGAAGTTAATGTTATGACTCCCTCTCACCTTCCAACCCATGTAAAGTAAGGCCCAAGTGTTTCATGGAAAACATTGAGGTGAGTAATGAGGTAAATACTTCTACATCTTCTAGAACATATATACATATTAATTATAAATATGTAATGTATTATAGTAATTAATTACAAGATGGAATTTTTGAATGAACAATAAAATTCAAATATATTAAAAATAAATAAAATAATATTTATGAAAAAAATCTAATTTTCAAATAAAATATGAAAAAAATAAAGATAATTGATAATTAATTTTTTTTTCACAAAAAAATAATGAAATTAAAGAAATCATATTAAATGTGTTAATAGAGGTAAATTAATGCTTGAAAATTAAAATAAGAAAATATATGGGTAAAATGGTTTGTTTAAAGGACCAACCTTATGTTGAAAAACATGATAATATAATTAAATGGAATAGGGAATAAATTTTTCATGTTAACCTAAGTTGAGTTGAATTTGAATTCTATTTGGATTACCAACAATATGGGAAATGTTGATATTTTTATAGGTATCTCTTGATATAAATTTTTCAAATGTTGTATGAAATTCGAGAACATGATTTATGAGTGTGACTAAAAAAATTCTCATTATGGTAGGCCCAAAACTATTCATAACTCTTCTAATATTTCTCTATAAAATATTATAACTCTTTTGAAAATAAATATGATATGAAAATTTTAGATCTAAGAAGTTTATTAGATAAATTTTTTAGACCCAAACTTTGCGTACCAAAATATCTAGGTTCATAATTGTGTTGTAGGAGAAATATCTTAAGATAATTCTGCAATAAACTATATTTTACAAGGTTAATGGGGGATTGAGAAAACATTTTGGTAACATATCAAATGTCTTAAATTATTCAATGTATATTTAATGTCAATTTCTACAAATTCTTGAAATGTTTGTTTCCAAACTTTTTAAACACATTATAGAAGAACATTATAATATTAAAGAAAGATTTATGTAATTATATTATTCCATTTACATATGACCACAACATGGTTGATAAAATTATTAATTATGAAAATAAATTTAAAAATTACTATTTAGAATTAAATTATAATTATTTTCAAAAAATTATTTTTCAAAATCACATTCACGTTTCAAAGTAGATATTGTATTGAATTTTAAATTTTTACTTACGATGGGTACTGAAATTAATTTAATAGATTTTTTACTTAGTAATTTATTTCTAGATTTAGTGTTATTTTTTGTTTAAGGATATTTATATATGAATATAAACTTACTAGTTATAATTTATCTATGTTTTCATATATTTTATTTTTTAAAATTATTTCAAAATTATAATTCTTGTTTGAGATGCACATGAAGCCACCGGCTACTCGATGCTTCCACACCGAGTATCTTGTGGTGATTTCTAGAACTATGTATTTGTTTTTATCAACAGGTAACCATTATAGATCATCAGATATATAGTATCCAATTTCTAGTCTCTATTGAACTCTTGTAATTGGAAGGGGCATCTTATTATTTATTCCTCTCTATCATTACCTCACTAACTTATTTAAACCTCAATGTTACTATAATATGATAAAGAAATATTTAAATTCATTATAAAGGATATAATAGGAACCATGGTTTGTCCTTCAAATACATATTTTCAATTCTTCCCATTTAGAATATTTTTTTCTTCAAATGATGGTTTCTTAACATATGTTATAATTATCCAATTTCATTTTATGACTTTGGTTGTGAAAATAATTTCAAATTTTTTTAATCATAAAATCATAAAATCTAATATTATTTTTTCATTGAAATTTTGAAATTAATTTTATAAATTATCTTGGAATAATTTTTTTATAACTTATTCAAGATTATTATTATCTAAAACCCATTTATTTTTAAAAAGTTTATTTTACTATGTATTCCTGTAATGTCTTAATCTGTATATATTATTCACTTCTCCTTGTTATGATATTCATTTTATTTATAATTATTATAAAATGGGGAAAGTGAAATTAAATGAATTATTATTGTTTATAAAAGTTCACCTTGACTCATTATGGAATTTCAACTTATACTAAATTATTTTAACTAAAATTTCAATGATGTAATTAATTTCATTATTAAAATATGATAATTTCACCTAAAAAACTTTTTATCTCTTTGAAATTTTTTATGAAATATGAAAATCCAATTGATTTTTGATATTGAGTATCATTGTTTCATGACTCTATGAATTTATAATGCCTTATTTCATGGGGAGGTAACACTCTTTTTAATTATAAGACATTATAGTGGAAATATCATTTTTATAAATATCTTTAATTCATTTATCAATGTTTAATTTATCCCCAAATTTATTTATTTTTATATCTGGATTTTGTTACATTATTTTTACATTTTTTATCTTTCTTCAGTGCTATATTTATTAAACCATTGTTTAAATATTCTTGAAATTAAATGGTATATGTTAAATTAATTTCTTTTAGTTAATTTTCTTTTATGATTGTTTACAAAAATACATTTTTTAGAAACATTCCACTCTTTGAAAAATTTTAAACAATATTTTTTTGGAGTATGATTTACATTATCCTTTGGATTAATTGAATTATGACCCCTACTTTAAATACTTAAATCATTGATCTGTCACTGAAATATTAAATTTTATTAATAAAAATTCTATTTTCAGAATATAGATATTATTTATTTATTTAACTTTTTAAATTTAAATATTGAATTGATTGATTAGTTAATTTCACTTTCCAAAGTTAGTTTGGTTTTCCTTCACTTTTATTATTTTAAATCTTAATTAACATTTCATGTAACTCCACAACATTTACAATGTATTCATATATTGAGAGGATCCTAGAATTTTCAAATATCTAATGTTTCTAAACATAAAATACAAACAAAATTAGTAAACTCTGACATGATAAAATCTGTTTCATTCTCAACAATCATTCACAATTGAATTTCATATCACATGGGTGTGAATCTTTTTTATTCTTATATGATATTTTGAAATATGGGATCTTTTCAATATTTTACATTTTATTTTAAATTATTGTTTTTTTTCAATCCTTGATTCATTTATTTAAAATAAATTTGTCTCTCTTTAGTTTCATTTGACAGAGTTTATGGTATCTTTTGTTTTTAATTCTCCAATTTAGGAGGAACCAAATTGCAATTAAATTCATATAAATTACTATAGATACACTTATTTTAATAATTTTATTATTTCAATCTTATCTTATTTCTAATACACCATCATGTTTTTGTTTTTAGTTTTTAAATTATAATGAATTATTTTAAAACTTTTAACACATGTAATTTAGTTTATTTAGTTTAACAAATGGTTTTTGTAAATATGAAAGTTTTAAAGACATAAAATTTACATTGATCTTTGAACTCTAATTATTAATTTTATAGGTTCTTAGAATTTAATTTTTTTTATTATGATTGTAATAAAAGTTATTATGAAAGAATTAACCTTATTTTTCTAACCCTTGTTTATGAGATTTATGATAATTAAAATAGGGGGAGGTGATGATATTAAAGGTAATATTTCTATAATACATTGTATAAAATTATTTTTTGGAAAAATATTTTGAAATATATGTTACGGTTACATCATATTCACTCAATAAATATTTTCAAATGGTTATCAGTCATTATTAAATTGTTTTAACATCACACAATTTCATAGTTATGGTTTTTTATCTCAAAATTTGATCATAGTTTTGACATAAAAGATTAATTTATATTGGTTTTATGTGGAAAAATATTATAGTATCATTGGTATCTTGAAATATTTCAATTAATTTGAAAATTGAATTGATTTTCAAGTTCACTTATTCTTGAATTATGAAATTTATTGTATTTTTACTTTTTTATATTCACATAGGGGAGAAGTTTTGAAATTGGATTATTACTATGAATATTTTTAACATTATTTATATCACTCTATAAATATATATAAATACATGTGGGTATTTGGAATTTAAATCAAATTAATGATGAAATGTTGTGTAATTAATTGTGAGGTTCAATAATTTAGTTATGAGGGACCACCACAATGTTATACAAATGTGGTTTCTAATTAAAATATTATATAATGCTTTGTCTCAGGGAATCGATATATTCTAGATAATTTCATGAGGGTGATATATAATGAAAAAATAAAGAGAGGACTGGTATGCAATTATACATGAGTTTAAAATTAATATATTTCCTACAAAATAAAGGATGGATATAAAATGGGAGCTAACATTATAGAAAATATTGGATGGATGATCTCATGAGTGGTGTCCATGAATAATAAAATAGATGAAATGATTGATATGGATCAACCACATTGTATGAATTTTTATTATTTTAATTATATTGATTGTAGCATTTTAAACTCTTATAATGGGTGGTGGTAAAAACAATATCCTAGTACATATTTTCAACCAAAACCATAGGGGTTTAAATAAAAACAACATAAACTTTTGAGTAAATTCTTGTGTGCTCTATGGATAAAACCATGGTTTTATTTATGAAAACCATAATATTTCTATAAATATTTTTAAGGATGATCAAGGGGATACCATCTAAGAGTTAAAGGTCAAACAATTGATTCCCATGTGAAATATAGTTATTATAGTGTTACAAATTTTAAATATAATCATGAAGTGACCAAGAGGAGTACTACCAGAAGACACATATCCATAACACTGACATTTATAAAAAATAATCAAGGACAGTGATGAAAATCATAAATATCCTTGAAGGTAAAGAATACAAAAAGGTAAAATCTAGAAAGGATGAATGAAAGGAAAAATAAGTTGAGAAATTGGTTTAAGAAGAAGCCCTACTACAATGTCACACCTCACTCTCATAGGTATTGGTGAAGATCACAAACACCCAATTATGTTTAAAAATTTTATATTTATTTTATTTTAGTATTTTATTTTTAGACATCATAAAATGATGTTTTGGGACTAAATATAGTGATTTAGTTTTACATGAAGGCATAATGTTATGTCCCAAGTAGGCTAGAGCCAGTAGCTAGCTGGAAGGTTAGCACCATCTAGCAAGTATATGATTGAAATAACCACAGTTTTAAATAAATACCATCCTCTAGAAGGTGGAACAAACCAATGGTATTATGGGATCGGGTCATAATACCTTTTTATCCATGTTCCCCTGATACGTTGGTACCAGTAAACTGTTATCTGGTGTCATTCTAGATGAAATAAATTATCCATTTATATTGGACCATCATAACTTAATTAGGAATCCAATGGCTCTATTCGACCCCTAATACATTCAAAATGATCCTAAAGATATTGGAGGATACAAATACACCTGAAGGATTCATTGATGCATGTTCATAACTTGAAGACCATTTTATATCACTTTTATTCTAATGTGGATCTTTCTCAGCCTCTATTATCTTTTATCTCACTCTATCCAACTCTTCTATGGTTCTATCTTGTTGGTAGGAACATGAGTGTGATTTATAGATATTTAATAAAGAATGTAACTTTTATTAGATTATCACTACCATTGAGTGTGACTATTTGGGTTCTTACTACCTTTGAGTGTGAGGGTTTTGTACAGACTTCCATTAATGTGTGGTGTATTTGAGTTTCTAGCCATAACAAATAAAAAATAGCAATATTATCATGTTTATTGATTTAACATCTAAAAAATAATTTATAATAAGTTTTTTTATATCATTCAATCCAAGGAATTAAAATAAAACCTAACCTAGATATTGGGTGGTGGAGATTTAGGGATCCATTTATGGATTATTAGAAACCTACTACACCATATTATGTCTTGTTATTTATTTATATTTCTTCTTTGTTTAATTGTTTAATTATTTTATTCCCCATATAATTTTTTATCATGTTCTTAACTCTTATAAATTTTTTATTACATTAATTTGTTTAATATCATATATTTTTGTTTTAGTTTTTAAAAAGTTTTCAATAGATAATTCATTCCTACTCTTTCCATTTTTAATTGGACCAACAATTGATGTTAGAGACAACCTTGATTTCAAAATGAAAATCAATTTAAAAAGATTTATCACATAAAAATGGAATATTTTTATATTACTCAATATTATTTATAAGTAAACTCAATGTGCATAGATTCATATGTTGATTTATTAGACCATGGTTATTGTAATGATAGAATGTTAACATTATTTAGAAAGATAGTACTTTAAATTTGGATAATAGTTGTACATTTCTATACTCCAAATCATGAAAAAAATAGTTCCTCGATAATATAGAGAATTATGAGAGTGATGGAAGAGAAATGAATGCTCTAAAATTTTGGTTAGATACGAATTAATGTACTAGAGTTTCCATGTGTAAAAATACTCATGAGATTTAGAAATTATTAGAATATGTAGAAGAAGGTACAAATAAATTAATTCATTCTAGGATCCATATATATGTATAATATTCTTAATGCATTAGTATGAATCGTAATGAGCCTATAACTGAAATTTTTTCATGTTTTACTTATATATATATTTGACGGAATTATTTATCTTAAGTACTAACCATGTGTAAGATCCTCATATTCATTGGAGGTACATTACTATTTAAATATTTGGTTTAAATACCATTATGGTGGTTAATAAAAAGTTTTCTAAGTCAATAAAAAGATCTGGGGTGTCTTGAGCATTCTATATACTAAATAATGGAGAACATGCATATCTATTACATGTTTCATGGTTGGGATACACATAGAAACTATGTGCCTTACCTGTGTTTTACAGGAGGTGGGGTTAACGGTTTTAGGAAACCATACAGGGGGAAGTGTGTTGTCTTGGATAGATCCATCCCACATAGTCATTGTAAATTTTTTCAAGCCATGTGGGATCCTCGTGTAACTATGTACCCTGGCACCCCATGGATAGATGGTGGCTCTTGGTTGGTGCATAGTTTGGCCAACTGTGATGCCAAACCACGAATCGCATAAAAATTGAGTTTCACTATTTTTCTATCACTAGACATATGTGTTCTAACTCATTATTTTTCTCAATTCTTCCTATAGTAACCATAGTGATGTAACAAATCTCACTTTACTTCCCAAGGATCTATATTCCACCTTTCTAATACATTTAGAGTGTTTTTGGTTGTGAATCAAATCTCCAGGTGAGTCTAACACTCCTATTCCTTAGGTCTTTTTTATCCATTATTCTTCATCCTAATCCCCAAAACCCTCTTTTTCTAGTGGATATTTGGTTCTAGCGTTGAAGGGTGTTTTAATCCAAGGAAAAGTATAGGTTTAAGTGGCAATTCATCTCGAAATTGAGGAGGGTGGTATAGATGATATATCTCATGGACTTGATGTTGTTTTAGTCATGTGTGGTTGTGATATTTGTTTCTTCTTTTTGTTGTATTTATTCCTAAAGTGAGAAATGATAAATTTCTTGGTTAAATAATTAATTTAACTACTCATGACCTCTTTGGGATGAATCATAGTTGAGTAGACTAGAAAAGAGGACACCCATGGGGTGTTACTTATTCGAGAAAATGGTTCTGAGTAAGTGAATGTAAATTTTAAGGGTATATGAGATAAAAACTATGATAGTTATGTTTAGATTTTTCACATGGATTTATGGAATAAAATCTATGATATTTGTAGTATGTTAATTAATATAAATTGTGTAGTGAAATTGATGTAATTTTGATTAATATATAATGTAGAATAAAGGGATGTTTGGTAATGTTGACTTTTTAATGGGTCGTGAATTATTAATGGTAAATATGCCAATGGTTTATGGCATGGAGACAATTTGTGGGTTTATTGATCTATGAATTATTAGATGGTAAGTGTGGTCAAAGAGAGTGATTTGTGAATTGGTGTGTTTGGTAAATGATTATTTAAGCATGTTCACATAGATTAGATGTATGTGTGAGGTATTTGAATTGATGATCTATGATCATGGTTCTAGTTATACTGAGGATCAAAACCCCATACCTTTTAATTCATGGGTTGGGTATGTTTGAGTGATGCTCTATAACCCTAACCGTTGAATTTTATGAGACTACTTCGACCGAGGATCCAAGGTAATTGTGATGTAATTGTCTATGAAAAATACCTAGGTGAGATAGAGAACCGTATTTATCCCCTTATGTATATTATTTTACTGGAATATACTAAAGTGAAATTGATTATAATTCCTAATTCGAGAGATAAATGATAAAAATAGTTTAAGTCAACTTGGTTAACTAATGGGACCATGATTAACATTTTTATATTATTGTGTATTTACTAATTTCATACACTCTCTGTATAGACTATATTTTTTAGACACCATCTTTGGAGGCCTACCAAGTTATACTCACACCCTGTTTAGGTCGTCGTTGGGTACCTATGTCCAATTCATGGTTTCAGTTTAGGGAAATGCAAAGGGTCATTCTCTAAAGGGTTGATTTGGTCATAGGGTGAGCATCGATGAGGGATCCAGACATATAGTCAAGTTCTTTTTTTGGGATGCTTCGGTTTATCTCTATTTTGGGTTTTTCTTCACATGGAATTATATGACATGACATAGCATATTTACTAGTTAGTTGTGGGTTTGTAGCCAGTTTTGGGAAATGGTTGTTAATGCATGGATATTTTTTATTATTTCTTTATATTTCCTCTATTAATTAATTTATATATTGTGGATAAATATGATAAAAAAGGAATAGTATCCCCAGGTTATTTACATGGAACTCTCTACTAGTTATAATCCTTTGGTGTATAAGGAGGCACACCTGGTGTTAGGTGGTGACCAAGCTCGGGGCACCAAATTAGTGGTATCCAGGTTGGGGATGTTACAAAGTGGTATTCGATGAGGTTTTATTTTTTGTTTTCTTAATAATTGGGGATGGTAAATTAGATTCTATGATGTTTAGGTCCATATAAATGAGCTCGTGCATGGGAGTAGCTAACCCATGTATGAGGGAAAACCGAAGTACCCCATGTGGTATTTTTTTTCTTGATGTGTGTTGTTAGAATTTAATGATATTTCACCATTCAGTGATACACTTATTGTGTGATGTGACTATTTTATGACATTTTTCTCATAGATTAAATGGTATAAGGTTGTGCATTCATTCATAATTTTAAGAACATATGGATATATGTGACATGCATCTTGGTCGTCACACACATATGTAATATGTGTAGGAAATTTGAGATTGAATGCATTTATTTTCCTTCAAAAATTGAAAATAGTGGTCTATAATAAAGATTATTTAAATGGGTAAATGGAAAGAATATTATAGAATGTTTAAACATGAGTTCATAATGAAAGGTTATAAATGTGTTAGATCTATGGTTGTAATAATTTGTAATGATTTAATGGATTCTAAATAATAAATATTTGTGTTGTGAAAGTGGATGTTGTTAAAAAGAGTGTATAATGAATGGTTTAAATTAAAGTTAGTTTACCCAGACTAAAAATGGACCATAATAGAGATGGTTGAGGGTATTCATAGTTATGTGAAAGTATCCATTAAGGTAGTGTATGTGAAATTATTTTTTTATGTCCAAAAGACTTCCTTATTTTGTGTAATATATCTATGATTTATATTATGTGTTCTGATATGTGTGTTTAGATTTGTAGAGAGATGTCACCATGAAGACATGTTCCATTTGGGAAACAGGAGGATATCACTGAGAACGCTCCACTAGTAGAGGATCTATGAACCCCATTGGTCCATGGTAACTGATGGAAGGATAACTTCCATTAAAATTTGATCATTTTATCCTGGTGATGGAATGGGACCTAGGGATGGTCATTTTAGGTATGTTCAATCTAACAATACAATTTCTATTGCATCTCCCTCTAAAATTTTCCATAGAGGGTGGACCTAAGGTAGAAATGTTTTCGATGGATTCTATCTAGATGATTTTGGAATGCTTGGAGACTCCTCTTAAGAAGATATTAATGTTTCTAACTAATAATTTTTTGAGACTGACAAATTTCTTGTGGGATATTTTAGTTCAGACTTAGTAGGAATATTGTATGCTATAGAAAAAAATTCAAAAAAAATTATGTAACACTTCTATCTGGAGACCTTGAGAGAGAATAAGTCTATGGATTTTATAAGGTTGACATGGAGGGATATTTTAGTGGTGGATTGTAGTATCTTCTTCAATTACTTGCAACACTTTTTCCCAAAATTGGTAGGGAATATGGCCATTATAGAAATACATTTCCAGGAGGGACATTCACATGAGATCAAGTCCCATGTAAACTTATTTCATTTAAAAATATTTATTGAGGTGGTCGATCAGGCCTCTATTTCATAAGGGAACCTAATGGATTATATTGGTGGTAAAAATATGTTTCTTGTTTGATGTTCCAATGGTGATACTTATAATTTTAAGAACTATTGTTTTGAGAGTCTTCCTCATGGTGGTGGTGTATAGAGTAGTCATAGGAGAGGACCAGCCTCTTAAGGTGGTGACCAGGTGTTCTTGTATCAGTTTGGATAGAAAGGACACATGGATGGTCTGTGGCTCTGGCCACTAGTTGAGTGCTGAGCATGTGAATGGATAAGACATGTGAAAAGGTTTTATAGGAACCTTCTATACATGGTTATGGATGGAGGATCTAGGCTCATTCAGAGTTCAGGTAGGGGGTCGGTTACCCCATACTAGGTGAGCTTCAAGAGTTCTATAGGTCATACTAATCGAGGAGGTGGGCATGGTACTATGGGAAAAATGTGACCTTATCAGTAGAATAGTACAGAACAATGAACTCCAGTCGAAGCATGTAGTATAGGGGGAGGATAGATTCATGCAATTCATCAATCACCTGGAGGTGGTGAGGCTATATAATATACAATTTGAGGTATGATTGTTATATCTTACATTCTTTCTAGTGATTTATTTAATAAATGTACCTCACATTATTTTATATGTTCCCAACATGTGAGTTTATTTATCCTAGCAGTTGAACATATGTGTAGAGTTATGTCGATTGATACACTACAAGTGGTGATAAGAGATAATATCTTAAAATGTATAGAGTGTACCATTGAGGTTGGCAGGTACCACTCCCTTTGTAACTTTTCTGTGATCAAGATGTTAGGGTTTGATTTTATATTGGGGAAATATTTTCCTTATGTTATACCACAAGCATATTTACTATTACAATCATATAGTACTCTTCCCATACCTGGAGGGGGATATATATGTACATTGTGGGGAATGGGATATCTGAATAGTCTATGTAGGGCTAGTCTATTGGTAGTTGGGTGAACGCATAGACCATGTGTCTTGTATTAATCTTTATGATGGGGAAGTTAAGTATCTTGTATTTACTCATGTGTTAGACCAATTTTACGATGATTTTCCAGAGTACTAATCAGGGTTTCCACCCAATAGAGAGGTCGAGTTCATGATTGAGTTTCAACTGGGAGTGGAACTAGTTTATGTTACACCATATAGAATGACATTTGTAGAACTCTAGGAACAAAATACTCAGTTTAAGGAATTAGAGAATAAGGGGTTCATCCTTCCAATTATGTCACCTTGGGGATCACAAGTTCAGATTTCCAAGAAGTCTTACGAGATGTTGTGGTTGGGATTCAGTTATGGGAAGTCGAATTACATATTTATTAACAACATATAATCCTTTCAAAAAATCAATGATATTTTTTTAATAATTGAGAGGCGATTATGTGTTTTCCATGATTGAATTGAGAGAAAGTAATCATTATCTGATGGTGATATTTTATAATATACCTTAGACTGCTTTCAAGAGTCGGTATGGGTTTTTAAATTTTTTCTTGATGTCATTTTGGTTGACTAATGTACCAGTAGTGTTTATGGCCTGGATGAAAAAAATATATCACTTATACCTAGATCAGTTAGTAGTTTTCTTTTTGATAGATATCTTGGTGTAGACCAAGACTCATGAATATCTTTCCAAATATATTGACATCATCTTGAGTATACTAAGAGAGAATGGGATATATTCCATACTTTCCAAGTGTTATTTTTCGATTGAAAAGGAACATTTCATTGGTCACATCGTCTCAATGGAAGGATTGTCTATAGACCCTAAGAAAGTGAAGTTTTTTGTATCTTGGGAGAATCCTAATAAAGGTTTCATATTCAATGTTTTCAGAGTTTAGAAGCCTATTATAAAAGTCTCAGAAAACATTTATCCTATTTATCATCACCACTTCTAGGTTAAACAAAGATGTGAATCATGTTTGAATGGTAAGGGGCGTATGAGAATACATTCCCTGAGTTGAATAATATGATAACTAATGCACTAATTTTGATCCTACCCAAGATGGGTATATAGTAAAATTTGTTTTGTGATGCGTCTGGTGATGGGCTTGGGGTAGTGTTAATGAAGGATGATTGGGTTATGGTGTATGGGTCATGGAAGTTGAGGCCTCATGAATGAAATTAACATATGCATGATCTTAATTTTTCAATTATGGTTTGTGACTTAATGTATTGGTGGATTAAAATGTTGGTATAATGGTTTACTATGTATACAGATCATAAATTTCATAATTACATATTCTCCCAACATGATTTGAATATTTCACAGCGAATATGGGTTGATTATATGAAGTCATTTTTTTGAGTTTTTATACATGTAATGAAAGGGGAACAGTGTTGTGTATGCATTAAGTTGGAAAACTTATAACTAAGACGTTCATGAATCTATTTCTGAGTGGAGAATTGTCGAGTTTTTTGCTGAGATGCACCTAGAGGTTCACAATGATAAAGAGAAGATTACGCTTAAATCCTTGGTAGGGGATTCCACCCCTTTATGTTAGATCAAGGAGAGGCAGTATGAGGATCTATTGTGTTTGTCCTTGAGGTAAAGTCTTGATCGTGGGGAGTCACCTTCTGGTCGGACTATTAGTAATGATGAGATCCTTTATGTCTGTGGTCATGTTTTCATTACAACTATAATGTTGGAATATTTGATGCATGATATTAATTCCATTAAGTTGGAGTTGCACCCATATTTGACCAAAAACAATTTGTGATCTTTATAGAGAGTATTGGTGGTTGAGGATCAATAAAGAGGTTGTACGTTTTGTGGTACAATTCTATACATGTCATTTGGTAAAGGTTAAGAATCTTTGATTGATGGGTTTTTACATCATTTTTTCATTCTAAAAAGGAATTGGGATGATGTGATGATGGAATTTTTGGTGTGTCTTCTAAGGATTCCTAAAAAATGATACGATCTAGGTAGTTATGGATTGGTCGACCAAGGTGGTCCATTTCATTCCAATATAGGAGAAATTCACTAATGACCAATTAGGTGAGTTTTACATTCAAAGGATAGTACAGTCACATAGGGATCTATGAACTATAGTTTTAGATTGTAATTCTCATTTGACTTCAAACATCTAAAAGGGGTTACAAATATGTACTTGATACCAAGGAATTTTTGTGAATGGATTTCTACCCACAGATAAATGGTAAATTAGAGCGTACTATTTAGGTGAAAGATGAAAATTAGAGGGAGGGAGTCCTCAATTTTTGTTGTTCTTGGGAGAGGAACTTATCATTAGTAGAGTTATATTATATCAACAATTACCATGTGATGATTCAGATTGCATCATATGAGGTTATCTATAAGGGACTGTTTAGATCACTATTGTGTTGGATAGAGGAATAGGAATAAGATTTTTTGGGACTAAGTCTCATGCAAGATATGTCATAACAAGTTTAGTTGATTCAGGACTATATGGATAGAGCTCAAATTATGTGATTTTCATTTGCGTATCATCATCATTGGCCTATAGAGTTTATAGTGGGTGATCATGTGATTCTGGAAGTGTCTCCAAGGTTGCATTACCACTAGATTTGAAAACAGGGTATGTTAATGCTAGGTATGTGGGGTTGTTTGAGATTAGGGAAATGATTGGATTAGTGGCATACCAATTTTATCTTCCAAAGTGGTATAGTGTAATTCATGATGTTTTTCATCTATCCCAGCTTCCAAATTATCACCCCAACCTATCTCATGTTATTGATGATGATGATGATGTTGATCTGGAGGCTGATGCATCCTTTGAAGAGCATCCAATTCATAATTTGGATTACAGTGATAAATACTATTGGGGAAATATTGTGCCTTTGTTTTGAGTTTTGTTTCATCATAGGAAGGGTTAGGAAAAACATGGTAGAGGAAGATGGATATGTGGGCCCAGTGGCCTGATCTTTTTACATTGGAAGCTTAGTGATGCTTAGGAAAAGTGGCTTGACGAAGATTCATTATAAGGTTGGGAGGTTTTAAGATCCCGAAAATATTTGAGGTAAATTATTGTTTTAATTTTTGGTTCAAATAACATTAATTTGGTTAATGAAATTATTTTGGAGTTTATATCAGGGCTTGGTGGTTTGTTGGGGGTTTGAGAAATGAATGATGGGAGGACGGGGTCATCTAGTTCATGTTGTATATTTGCTACATGGTTAGTAGTAATTGGGCACCGTAACCATGTTTTCTTGGAGGTGGGGGCATGCGTTAAAGAAACCATGCAAACAGAAGTAAAAATCATACAGTTAGGGATAGATCCATCTGACAAGGTCATCACCCGGTTTTTCAAACCTTACAGGGTCCCTAGGAAACCATGTGGTCATTCCTCCCTTGGGATAGTGGGTGGTGCACAATTTAGACAACCATGCATCCAAACAATGCACCCCATAAAAAGTGGATTTTTACCATTTTTTCCTCTCAGGATTTAAGTGTTCTAACTAAATTATTTCCTCTGTTTTTAATCCAAGAACCCTAGAGATGAACCAAACCTCCCTAGACATTTCAAGGATCTATCTCCCTTCTTTCTAATCCATTTAGAGTGTTGTTGGTTGTGAATCAAAGCTCCAGTTGATTCTAACACTCTACTTCCTTATCTTTTTTCTGATTAGTGTTTTGTATCCATTATTCCTAATCATAATCTATAAACCCATTTTTTCTAAGGATCATAGGTTGGGACATCGAAGGGTATTCGAATACAATGAAAATTCTAGGGTTAATTGAGTTTTAATATTCAGAATTGAGGTAGTTTTTCCAAAATTTATATCCAAGGGTATTGATGATGGTTTATTTATATGTGGTTATGTTTTTGGTTTCTTATTATTGTTATTTTGATTCCCATAGTGATAAATGATAAATTGTTTGGTTAAATGTTGAATTTAACCCCTCATGATCCATGTAGAAAGCATTGAGGTTGCCTAGTTTGGAAAAAAGGCCACCCAGGGGGTGTTCCTAATTCGAGAACATGGTTTTGGGTAAGTGAATTTAAATGTGAAGGGTCAATGTTATAAAAACTATTATAGATATTTTTATCTTTATTACATGGTTTTATAAAGAAAAATATATGAGATTTTTATTTCATTTGTTTTTATGAATTGTGAAATTGAATTGATGTAATTGTGTTTAATTGATAACATGGTATAAGAGGATGTTTGGTGATTTTAACTTTTTAATGAGTCATGAATTGTAAATGGTAAATTATTTAAGGGCTTATGGAATGAAGTTGATTTATGGGTTGATCAAACTAAAAAAATTTAGATTATAAGTGTGTTAAATTAGTATAATTTGGGAGCTGGTATATCTGGAAAATGATTAGAAAAGCATGTGCACATGGATTAGTTTTAGTTGTGGGGTATTTGACATGAGGATCTAAACCCATGGGTTGAGTTAGACTGAGGCTCCAAAAACCATCCTCTTTAATGTATGGGTTAGGTAGGTCAGATGGAGGCCCTATTCTCTAAATTGTTCAATTTGACAAGACTACCTGGACCGAGGCTCTAAGGTAATATTGAGGTAATTGTTTGTAAAATTTTATCCGCTAGTGATATAAGAAGATTTATTTATCCCCTTATTCATAGTAGTTGACCAAAATATGTGGAAGATACCTGACAAAATTTGTTTAAGTAAACATCATTATCTAATAGAACCGGATTTAATCTTGTTTTTTTCGTGTTATTTATTTAGTTCTAGGATAAAATATCTATTTAAACTAGAGCGTTTGTAGACACCGTTGGTGGTGGAATACTGAGTTATACTCACACACTTCTCCAGCCTCCATTGGGTAACTGAGCAGATTTTGTGCTTGCAGGTCATAACAAGGGAAATTGGCCAATGTTGGAGGGTTGATTTTGGCATGTGATGTGAATGGATGAGGGATCCATACATAGGGTCAGGACGTATTTTTGAGATTCTTCTATTTATCTTTATTTTTTGTTTTCTTTCACATAGAACTGCATGACATGACATAACATATTTACTTGTTGGTTGTGGGTTTATACACAGTTTTTTGAAATGGTTGGTAATGAATGGATGTTGTTTATTATTTATTTATTTTTATCCTATTTCATGATTTAACTATTGTGGATTACTCATATAAAGAGGGTATAGTATATCCATGTGATTTATTACACCCTTGTACTAGTTCACTACCTCAATCGTGTAGGGAGACACACCTGACATCATGTGGAACCCAGCTCAGGGAAATGGATTAGTGGCTTATAGGTTAGTGGCATTACACCATGGAGATACTTATGAAGAAGATACTTTAGTTCATTCCATGTTTGTGGGAACCAAAGGTTACATAAATATAATAAGTAAAAGACATAAAAAATATTTCATTTTAAGATCTCATCAAATCTCTCATGACCTCTAAGATTAAAATAAATAGTAAAGACAAGAAAAAAACATAAAATTTCAATGAGAAGAAATATCATTCCTTCAAACATAGCAATGACTAATATTTTTTAAGTGAAGATAATATTTCTTATCTTTGCAATAATATAAATGGATTATTTAAGAAGAATAATTCATACCACCAAGACTTGAAGAATAAGAATCAAACTAAATTGGGGATAAGATTCTATGAGTAAAAAAAGTTACATAATGTTGATGTTCCTTAATATAAGAAAGAAGATAAGGGATAATAAGGAATGAAACAATGATTTAAAATTTATAACATGAAGTGAAACTGATGACTCTATATCTTCATTTGACTCATGCGATGGAATCCCCATGTATTTTCATGGCTAACATTGACGTTATTCAAGAGTTAAATACTTCTACTTTTAATCACTCTTCTATGAAATTAAATTATGATGATTTAAGATATAATATTCATTAATTACAAGAATGATTTTGTGAATCAACCATGATATCCAATGATCATTAAATTTATTAAAATCATTTTTCTTTTGAAGTATAAAAAATTATCAAAGAAAATGCGAAACTAAATTAGGAAAATGAAAAATCAAAATATTTTATTTTAGAAAAATTTTGAAAGTAAAGAAATAATATTCAATGTTTTATTACATGGAAATGAATCCTTAATAAAGAAACTATGTAATGTTAAGTGGAAAAGTGAATGTTTACTATACTAACCAAATGATGAAAATCTAAAAAATACAATTAAAGAGAATAATTAATCTCTCTTCCATGTTCACACAATCTGATTAAAATTGGAATTTAATATTGGGTTTCTAATGACATGGGGAAATATGGTTTTTAAGAGGTATCTCCTGATATAAAATTTTCACTTATTGTAAGAAAATAGACAAATTTATTTATTTGGGTGATTGTAAAAACTATCCTTATGGTGGGCCAAAATATATTCTTCTCTCTTCGAATATTGTTTTCTACAAAATCATATCTATCACATATAATTTCATTTGATAATAAATTTTGAGTTTTTAAGGCTTTCGTATCTAAAATTTGGGGACTAAAACTTCAGTTACCAAAATCTATATATTTGTAAGAGTGTTTTTATTAAAATATTATAAGAGAAATTTCCAATTAAATAAATTTTACATGGATGGAAGGGGCCTGTGAAACTTGTGTGGTAACATATCAAATATCCTAAACTATTCAAATTCCTTTTAAATTCAATTTTTACTATTTATTTAAGTGTTTTTAAAAACTATTATAGCACCTTTCTAGAAAATTATTTAATATTATGTGGATATTTGTGTGACTCACTTTCAAAATTTACATAGGACTAAATTTTTTTTATTGATTTCAAAATTATAAATATATTTTTAAAATGAATCTAGAAAATTAAATTTCGATAATTTTAATTACTTTATTTTTGAAATATTTATTACACTTCCATAATCAATCTATTAATTTTTATGTATTTTTTACTTGTAAGGGACATAGGAATTAGTTTAATGAATTTTTAATAATGTAATTCATTTATAAAATAAGAGATATTTTTTATGTTTAGGTAAATTAATATTTGAATATCAATTTTTGGTAATTATTGATCTATGTTTTTGTACATTTTTAGTTCAAAATATTTTTTCATTATTTCAACATTAGAATTATTTTTGGAACTACCTAGGAATTCATCAGTTACTCAGTGCTTACTCATTGAGTATATGGTGGTGATTTGTAGAACCATGTTTTTTTCCACTGATCAGCTAATATAGATCATCGACTATCTGATGGTCTATTTCAAGTTCCTCTTGTCCTCCCATAATGATAATTTTTTTCCCATGATTCTCTCCTCTACATCCTTCTCTCACTCTCTTCTCCAAACCACAGTATTTTGATAATATGATAAATAAGTTTTTAAATTCATAATAAAGCATAGAATTAAAACCATGTTTTTACACTCAAATATATATTTACAATTACTCTCATTATATATAATTTTTCATTGAAATATGGTTTTTATTTTTTGCTTGATATAATTTTCTAATTTCCATTTATTACTTTGTTATTAGAAAAAATTTGAAATTCTATAAATCATAAAATATTGAAATTCACTTCTCTTTATTATTTTAATTTTTGAGATTCTTTTTCAAAATTATATGGGAATATATTTTATTATATTATTATTTATGTTTTTTATAATCAAAACCCATTTTCATTTGAATATTTTTATTTCCCCATGTAATCATCCTCAGTCTTATTCAATATACCTTGTTCATCTCACATTATAATGATATTTTCATTGTTTCTAATGATTAAAAATTGATATAATGAAGTGAAATGAATAATTGTTTTCTCTAAAGGTTATCCTTGGATTAAAATTCAAATTTTTCTTATTCTGAATTTGTATTTTGTATAATTTCAAGGATATAATTCCTAAAATTATGATAATTTTATAATTTCACATAAAACCCATTTTTATTCTCTTTGAATATAATTATGGAATATTTAAATTTCATTGATTTGTTATGTTTATTATCTTTTTTTAAAAGGATCTATATATTTTTAATGCCCTATTTTGGGGGAGATAAAACATTTTTTTTAATTTTAAAATGTTCTAGTTGAAAAATAATTTTTTATCAATCTCATAATGTGATTGATCTATATTAAAATTATACTAATATTTGTTCATTTTTAACACAAGAATTTGTTAGTTTTTTTTGCTTAATGTTTTTATAATATTGAATTCAATGATTTATTTATTAAAATATTGATTAAATATTATTTAAATTAAAATAAACATATTTAATAATTTTTATTTGGTTTTCATGTTTTGTAATTGTTTAGAAAAATAATATTTTTATGAAACATTCCCATCTTTGAGACTTTTCAACATTAATATTTATTTATGTATGATTTTCTCTCTCGATATTCTTAATTGAATTATATCCCTTATTTAAAATATTAAAATAATTGGTCTATTTTTAAAATCTTAAATTTTGTTGATAAAAAATACCTTTTGAAAATGTTGATATCTTAGATTAATTTACTTTTTCAGTTAAATCATGAATGGATAGACTGGTTTTTTCACTCTCTAAGGTGAGTTTAGTTTATTTTATATCTTATTATTTTACTCTTTATTAACATGTAGTGTGTCTCCTTAATACATTAAATGTATTCATCAAGTTATGGGGAGCCTATAATTTCTGAATATATAATGTTTCTAAACAGAAAATACTAAATTTTTAGTGATCTCTAGTGTGATAAAATATGTTTTATACTCAAGTAGAATTAAAAATTTAAATTCAAACCACATGGGTATGTAATTTATTGTTATTAGAGTCTATTTTTAAAGTTGGAATCTTTTTTCATATTTCAAATTTGATTTTTTATTCCTATTTTATTGGAATATTGGATTCTTTTTATAAAGTGATTTTACCTCTATTGATTATTATTTGAAATAATTTTCGATAACTTTGGTTTTTAATTCTCTATTTTAGGGGCATAGAAATTCATTTTATATCATAATATATTTTTATAGATACACTCTTTTTAATAATGATATGATTTCAATGTTATACTTCTTCTAAAACAAGTTCATGTTTTTATTTTTCAAAATTTCATGGAAGGATATTGAATGTCTAAATACTTGGAATTTTGATTTTTTTAGTTTTATATTTGTGTTTTGGAAATATAATAGTTTTAATGACTTCAGATTCATTTTATATACTGTAATATATATATATTTAACATTAATGGTTGTTATATTATCATTATATCTCTCTATTTCTTGAACTAAATGTTATTATAAATGAATTGAGTTTATTTCTCAAACAATTTTTATGTACATGATGATAATTAAAATGGGGGAAAAGGTGATGAAATTAAAGGTATGATTTTTCCAATACATTTTTTCAACATATTTCTGGGAATAAGATTATGAAATATTCAGTATGGTTACATTCTTATCTCTCATGAAATATTTTCATATGGCTAAAAATATTTTTAAAATTGTTTTCACATCAATCATTTTCATAGTTATTATTTTTTAACTTCAATTGGGAAGATAGTTTTGATATTAAAGAATAAATTTTATTGGTTTTATTGGGAAAACATCATAGTTTCATTGGTATCATAAATGTTTTCAATTCTTTTGATAATTGAATGGATTTTGAAATTGTATTACAGTTGACTTGAAAAAGTTTTTGGATTTTAGTTTTTTGATAATCACACGTGAGGAGAGTATTTGAAACTGGGCTATTGATGAAACAATTTTGGACATCACTATTAAACACTTTTCCAAAATATAGTTTTAAAGTTATTGAAAATTATTGGGTTAATTTTATTATGAAATATTGAAATTATTTTTAGTTATATTATTTAAAATTTTATTATACATGTATTTATATTTATTAATTAACTATATTTTGGTTATCATAGAAAGGGGAAGAATGTTGTACATCACCCTCTTTGGTTGTTCAAACCGTCATAGACCCCCAATTATGTCTCTATTATTTTAATTTCTTAGATTTTTGTAGTTTATTCAGTTACATCATTCTAAGAAATTTATTAATAGAATGAAGGGATAGAGAGACATGTGATGAAATCTCTTGAAATCCTAAGTGGGATAAAACTAGTGGTTGGATAGTTGGTTATAATTGATTAGTAAGTGGGTGATTGAAAGGATAACAGTTCTATCCATATAAAAATGGCTAGAGGATAAAACCCACTGGCTAGTCAATAGAATTCTTCATTAAAAAAATTAGTGGAAATTAATAGATTTATTGTCCACCCGTCATATATATTACACCCCAAAAGTATCTACAATGATCATGGTGCTATTAAACACTATAAATATACACCCAAGGTTTATTAGAATCTTGTAGATACGATAGATATCATTTTAGTACTATTTTGTGATACATTATGTCATTATAAAGATATCTTCAATATTGTCTCACTTGGTCCCACTCTTCTCTTCTTGGTCCATTCTAGGAGAATCATGAGTGTGCTTCATAAGGATTGAAAAATGAAAGTATCTATTATTTAATTTTTTTTCTTTGTGTGCTCACTACCATTGAGTGTGATATATTGGTTGATCACTACCATTGAGTGTGGGGGTTGATTCACACTATAATAAAAAGTGTTGTGTGGTTTGGGTTTCAATCTAGAACCACTAAAAGGCTATCCATGTTTTCAGATTTCATGCTATAACCACTAAATACAAGGGCCTTAATTATTATAATGGGTTCGCTGGTTATCTCTAAGTCCAAGGGTTTAAACCAAAACCCCTCAAGTTTCATGGGGGTGAAGGCGTAGGGATCCGTTTTAAGATTATTTTTTAAATCCTTCATCAGATTGTTCCTTGTATTTTATTTACATTTCCACTATTCTTATTCATTTACTTAATTTTTTCCTTATATTTATTAATCTTGTTCTAAACTCTTAAATTTTTTATCACATTAATTTTTTTAATCACATTTATTTAAATTTTAATTTTTAAAAAAATTAAAAGTAAATCTTCCCTCTCACTTTCCATTTTAATCAGACCAGCACACTGAAGATTCCACTAGTACATTTCCAGTGTTGAATGCAGTAAGGGAAATTGGATGGAAATAGATTAAAATTTTTATAGGTTTTTACAAACATATATATTTAAATTACAGTTTTTGAAGGTATGGGAACATTCCCACCATTGTTAAGTTCAGTAAAGAGATCGTATCAAATAATGGGATGCCATAGAAATTGGGTACAACACTACTAATGGGAGAATTATTAGCTATGTTGTTGAGATGTCTAATAAATAAACTACAATATGAAAATATCTTTTTAATTCAAATTTATGTGTGTCTATAGATTTTTTTTAAAAAAAACATGTCATATAAAATTGAGTGGGAATGTGATTCCATACTATACATTTAAGATCTAAGTAAAATAAGGAGATGATTCCCACCAGAGTTATTGTAAAATTGGCAGACACAATAGTGAGACATCCATGTGGATTTCCCAATGAAGTTATAGTCAAATTTTATCAATTTTAAAACTCATTGGACTCAATTATATTTTAAATGTATTAGTATAATACCCCCATAAATATGGAAAGTAAATTATTTAGTATGATGATATAATTGAATGAATTCCAAAGTAGAGAACAAAGTTTAAGAGTGGGTGGTGTTTCAGTGATGTTTAACATGAACCAAGAAATGAAAAATCTGGATAAAATGGGTATGGTCATGGAGAGGATTTTATGGAAGAAGTTGAGGATTTTGTTAGTATTGAAAAAATAAGTAATGGTGTTTAGTATAAGAATAATGAAATTGATGAAAAAGTGTAAATATTTGGA
The DNA here is from genome assembly GCA_963277665.1 of Viscum album. Classification (NCBI taxonomy): domain Eukaryota; kingdom Viridiplantae; phylum Streptophyta; class Magnoliopsida; order Santalales; family Viscaceae; genus Viscum; species Viscum album. The sequence continues at coordinate 1,808,278,679 of OY728123.1, read as the reverse complement.
GTAAAATATATTGAAGAATATTAGGGACAAAAAAGTTACTAAAAAATAAAAAGATTTCATAGAAGACTAGTAGGTTTGGGAAATACATGAACTTCCCTTTTCTTTTTTAAAATATCCCAAACATCAGTACATTAGGCCCATGGAGGTAGAGTAGGTGTTTAATTGATGATTATTGATGTTAATTTTATAATATGGAGAGGGAACTATCTATTTGGAAGAATCAAAAATTCAACAATGAATAGATCTATTTTTGGTAACATTCTACTTAGTATCTATCACATGACTTGAATGAGGTTTGTTCAATCATAATGGGAAAAATAATTTTCTTCTAGGAAGAATCCCACATTTTTTCCTATTACTACAATAGTAAAATATTATTGTGTTTAATAAGTAGTTTTAGAAGTAGTAGTATACATATATAGTTTTTAGATTATATAAGAATGGATCTTGTGATTTAACTATTTAGTTTTTATTTTCAACTCTATGATGATAAAAGGCATAATAAAAATGTAATAATAGAAATAAAATAAAAAGCATTCAAGTGAAAAGTGAATATGAATTTTCTATGTCAATTATTGCTCAACGACATGTTAGTTTTTGCCTCAGATTATTAATTGAAATTTTCAAAGAAACACATGGATATTTTCAAATATTTACCTAGGAAACAAAATTACTTTGGGTGTCTATAATTTTATGTCTTATATTTCAATTATAATGATATTAAATGTGTAATATGTGGGAATGGATGATTATAGATAATATTTGGGGTATTAATTTGATGAATCATGATTTGGGTGGACTTATTAATTTTATTAGATAAAATTACCTTACATTTTTCATACTTTTAATTTATAGTGTTAATGAAGATTAGTTAATTAATAATATTCCATTCCATGAGATATTTACTTTTATCATATTTTCCCATTCCTAGAGGGTTCTAAAATAATTATTCCTTTTATCTTTAACACCATATTTTTTTTACATCTTCATACATGTATAACTATTATAACTTGCCCTGGTATCTTTTCAAAACAATTATTTTACAAAGTAACATTTAATTTGATTGAGAATTTTTTTTAATACATTATCTTAGAGACATACCTTTACATTAAACGTTATTTTACCATGTATAATCTATAAATAACCTTTTTATGTATGAGAAATTTAAAACCCAATTTTATCATTTATGAAAATACCCATCGTATTCAGTGTGGTATTCAATAGTGTAAGTATGGGAGAGAGGTTGTACATGGTAGAAAGGGTTTTTCTCTATTGAGGATATAATTTTTTACGTTCTTTGATGTGATGTGGGAACCTTTCATGTTTATCTATCATTATTATAAATTGTTTAACCATCTTGAAAAAATAATGAAAACATTAGTTCAAAAAATAATGAAATAAAAATACTTGAAAAAAAGTGTAGTATCACTGGAGGATACAAATTAAACATTACATGTCCAATTATCTTGACCATTTGAGGTTGGATGGTTTATATACATCTTGTCTAAGTTTGACTTTCAAAAAAAGTTAGAAAAATAGAGTGTATTAATCCATATGGTTTTATGTATTCATGAACATTCATTTCATTTTAAGGAAGTCGGATGTTGTCACATTTTTATGAGTAAAATGTCAATGGATTTAACATTTTATTATCCAGATGTTTTCTTATCAATTAAACATCTTTTTTAGACTAATTTATTTTTTTATCATTTACCATACCGGTTGTAATAAGCCAGAATTTTATCAATGGAATTCAACATATTATAATTATGTTATATACTATAAAACACATAAATCCAAAAGATAACCTAATAAAAACCTTTTTCTCAAAAATTAAGAATGAAATAAGTGGTATTTAATGAAATTAATAAACCTATACCAATGGAATTGTAACCTGGCCATTCGAATAGTAATATGACCATCTGGAATAGTAATCCACATAATATAATAGTAACCTCACCTATGAAAGAATAAATAAATTTAAGTATCTTATAAATTAAAATATGATATATTTATACCATGGTATAAGTAACTAAATGTTTTAAAAACGACAAATTGTGTCTTGGTATTTTTTTAAAATATAAATTTTTATATATATATATAAAATAAATTGTGGCTTTGGCCCCAACCATTAAATGTTTATATACAATTTAATAATAATTATACAAATTTAAAATAAAATTTATTTTCATAAAATAGATTAATAAATTAATTTATTTCTAAGGATTATTAGATAATTTTATTAGACCTTAATTAATTTCTCCAAGTGTTATAAAATATTCTAAAATATTAAAATTAGTAATTTTTTAATAAATAGTGTCTTTAATTAAAAATTAAAATTTTCATAATAGGAAATTTTTTCTTAAAATAAAGTCTTTTTTTGAATTATAAATGAAAAAATATTTATGCTGATTTTTTTTATCTTTCTAGAATAATTTATTTTTTTAATAGTTAAATACAATAATTTATGATATTTTACATTTTAAGTAAATAATGGAATTTTTGAGTCATGGTTGATTCATGGATGATGTAGGTTTTCATTATCTAAAACTCACATTCTTTAGTTACAATACGTAGTCATAAGTATCAATATTATTCATAGTCCTAATCCAAAATAATAAATAAATGAAAAAAATATTCAAAACACCCCTCTCATTCTCCTATAAATACCACCTCCCACAACCTCTTTTTTTTAAAAATTATAAGCCATTTATATTGATATTAATCTACCCAATTCCTCTCCCAATACTCTTCCCCATGTCTTTCTCTTACTGTTCTCACCAAAATAAAATTTCTAAGTTCCTTAAAGAGGGTCTCAAGGAGACAACATTCAAGATGTAAAATCATGCTTCTTTCTCTTTTAATCTATTTTTCTTTTCTTATCCTCCTATCACCCCCTATACAAAGCAACATAATAAATCCATTATTATATAAATTATTTTATTTTATTTATTAATGGAATATACATCATCAAATCTCTTCCCCTCAACTTTTTTCTAAAAGTTAAATCATTATTCGTGAGGTGCGATTCACAGCCTTTTTGGACGATGAGTTTCGATTTTTCCATAACACCATCAAGTATGGTCATAAACAAATTGGGTTAAACCATATAAATATATTTATATTAAATCTTTTTTAATGTTTTTTAACCAGTATATAAACAGAAAAATAAAACAAAATGATACTAGTTTGGTTGGCCTTAAAAACCTCTAAAATAAACTAATCATTTTTCATTAACGTCTAATCTAATTAATCATCCTCATATCAAAAAATAAAATAATATATTAGACCATTATAATTTATGTAAGTGAATTAATACAATAAAATATAACTTCTAGAGAATTATTCCAATTTTATATAGAAATTATGTCATTATACACAAGTGGGTCGATCATTAAACCAGGAAATGAATGCTCTATGAACAATTAATATAAACTATACAAGTTTAAAAATTACCATAAATGAACTTAATAAAATTCTAATAAAAAAGATATATTATTAATTCATGTTGAATTAAATTGTTAATAAATCTAATTTTATTATCCATGAAATTAAGTACAAGTGGATAACACTTTCATACATAAGGTATGCGATCTCTATAAACCTCCATTTTTTCTTCATGTTACATTTTATTTATCTTTATACCAATTTTTTTATTTATTATTCTTATATACATCTTCAAACTTATGTGTTAATGTTCCAAATATATTTTCCTACTTCAATTATTCTTTCTTTGATAGGTAAATACATCTTTTATAAGGTTCTCATATCAATTATTCTCGATAAGAAATCCCGATTAAAGGGAACATTCCCATTGCATACCCATTATCATGTACAAACTATTGTCAGTTTTAAGACATAATTATTTTTATAAAATCAATAATTTTTTCATGAAAAACACTATTAGTTAATTTTTATTTGAATACAAAGAAATTTATTCCTTTTTACTCTTTAATCATTTTTAATACTTTCCCTTAAACTATACTAAAGTCGGTTATTTAGAAAGTTTTTTAATAACACTTTTTATGTGTTTTAAATTTAGTTGGATATCAGTTTTCAATATCTATGAATATTTTCTTTTATTAATTTACATGTATTATTTTAATCCATTCTTTCATGTACACCATTATAATACAACCATTTGTTATGTATTATTACAAGATTACAATACCCATTTCTTTACATGGGTGACCCTTATATCTATTCATTATGTTTGATTGTTAATGTGGCCCACAAATACAAATCATGTTATAATCGATGCACCCAAATAATGCTCCAATGAGTTGGGTAATTTTTAGTCTCATGGTACTTCAGGTCAAGATATGGAGTAAACCTAATTCCTTTATGGGACTTTTGCCACCGTGTGATATAGTTTTGGAAGTTATCCATGACTCATATTTATGCCATGTTATATGTTGAATCCATGATCCTATGTATCCATGGTTACATGATCAAATATTCTATATATTATTATTTCATATGTTTATTCTTGTGTCATACATTTTTATTTCTATGTTTATTCCCTCTCTGGTATTTTAATATCACTCCTTTATTCATGTATTCCCTAGGTCATCCAATGAAAATGTAAGAGCTCAGAAGAAGTTAGGAGCTCATTATAGAGATTAAATAAAATATTTCTTTATTTTGGTTTCATTATTTCCATTTTGTATATAATAATCAAAATACACAAGAATATTTTATCACCGGTTTGTATTTGATGGTTAATTATGCATAAAATATTTTAATAATATGTGTCAAGGGATAAGGTAATTATTCTAATGAATTATTCAAAGTTATATGATCCTTAATGTAATAACTCATGATTATATGTGATCTTTGTATGAGGTGGATATTTCAGATCCATTTCAGGGTTCTAGTTAGGAAAAAATATTCATGGTATGGTAATACCATCATGGTATGAGCAGTCTTAACTATTCATCATCTTCCTCCTCCCACCTACAGCAACTGATCTGTCTTCATTATTTTTGTGGAACACATACAAAAAATCACCTCTAAACCCTATGATACCTTTGAAGGTTGATATGTAGGAATGAAAACCCAGATTTAGATCATCATAGTTGATCACATGAAACAAAAATACAATAAATATTCAAATTTTATTTCAAAAACATGAAATTATTTTACAACTCATACAACAAAATCTATATATAGAGATACAAAAAAGGAAAAACTATTGATCAAAAACATACATTAATAAAATTCATATATTTAGTGCAGTAGGTGTCGCTCAAGACTCTAATGTGAAACATATAAAGTAATCCATATTTTAGGTTTTCAAGCCTTCACTGTGTTGGGTAGAGTGTGGTCAAGATTGGTGAATTCAAAGACCTCTACATGGACATATGGTCGGCCATCCACCCTAAACAATGTACATATTAATTGAAAAAAAGGAAAAACTTGTTTTTAAAACAAAACCCTACTATATATACACACAAAGTCACATAAGATGGTGTTATTTACAAAATGAATAGTTTAAAACATCCATAGATGAAAAGTTGTACTAGAAAAATTTCCACTAATGTAGTCTCTTGAAGCTTTATCTCTCCCATGGAATCTCGGGTTCCCCTTTATAGAAAAAATGAATGATATCATAAATAAACTCAAACCTATCTTAAATTCAGCAATGTGTCATACTTTGAGATACTGATAAAAGAAGAGAAAGAAGTAGTAGAATTCACCTATATGGCCTTTTGTCAAATATTATTTGGGAATTTGGTAATAGAAAATGCTTAATATTTATTTTCTATAAATCGTTATTCACTGGAGGAGAGGATTGTATGATCCCTAATCATCAATAATTATCATTTATTGAATATATTCATTGCCAATTAGTTTAACTATGTTGATGAAATAAAAAACCCATTTCTTCCAATCATATTTTTTTCATATATAAATTTATCTATTTAGACATCCTTATTTCCTTTATGGATTCGGTGGGGGAAAACATACATTTATTAAAGTATATTTCATTATTATTTACTAATATTTATGAATATATTTTAATTTGAAATTTTGATTATTAAAAATTAATTTTACACAAGGTTAGTGGAACCCTTATGTGGATAACATATCGGTCTATGTACCATTACATAGTGGGTTCCAATACTTATATATTGGTCAATTGACCATTAAGAATCACCATATTACCTAGATACAACATTTTAAGATAATTATGTTAAATTCTAGGGGACCATTACATAGTGCTACAACCCCTGAAGTAGCAGGGAAGTGACCCTTACGTAGCATTCTTCAGTGATCTTTATGAAAACTAGAATGTTGAAGTCCCTTACATGATGTTTTTCATATAATATTTGTTTGAAAAACTTCTTCCAAAAGCTCTATGGTGGACCATATCTCCCGAGGTTGATAAATATTTGTTCGATGGTTTTAATTCAACATGTTTTAATTCTTAAGATCCCTACATTTACCAAGTCAATAAATACACGGGTCAAAATTCTCATAGGGTGAAGCTGATAGAAATCCAAAAAGGTACAGGTGACGATCTATAGAGTTAGATAAAGAGCTTGTGTCTCTAATCAGTAGCGCCATAACCATAAAACTACAAAATATGGGATAAACAGCACTACTCTTCATCATTTCTATCTTAAAAGCACAGATAAAGATACCATTTATCCATTGGTTTTTAACGGTGATTAAGGAATGACTTTATCAACACTTTTATTTTAGTTTTGATAATGACATGCCTTTATCATCATTATTTTTTGGGCTTATAAAGGGTGACCTTTATAAGCACTAAAAAGGGTTTAAATAAAAACTATTTATAGAAAAATAAATATCACGAAAAAATATACATTGATATATAAATATATTTATAATGATAAAAATAAAATATATTTTATTAAATAAGATTTATATATGAATAAATATACATTTACAGTCGATATATAAGATAGTCAATTAAAAATGACATATAAATTAAAAATCATATATTATTAAAAATATTATTCCATATATAAATATATATTGATATATATATGTGATTAATTTATTTTTAATTAATATATATATTATATTTATTCCTTTTGAGTTTTTATTTATTAAATATTTTTTAAATTTCTTTGTTTCTAATATTTATTTTTTAACAATTCATTTTTTAGTATGGGTGTTATTTACATATATAAAAATTGGATTTTAACACATATAAAATACATTGAATGTAGAAGTTACCGTTATGTATGAGTTGTAATACCCTTACACATGTGCTGGAGAACCCTTATGTAGCCAAGGTCATATCTGGGCTACCCTTATATAAGTTTAAGCTTACCATTACGTGGAAGTGGAGTGGTGATAGTGACCTTTACATGGGATAATTCTACCTATACATATTCTTGGGGTTACCCTTATATGAGAAGTAAATTTAATGGGTTACCTTTATTTACGGTCAGTGGTACCCTTATGTGGCTGACTTATCGGTCAAGGTACCATGATGTAGTGGGTTCCAACCCTTACATAGTTGTCAACTAACCCTTATGCATCGTCTTCTTAACCTGATGCAATGAATGAACATCCATATGTTGCATGCTTGGGGACCCTTAAGCAGCATTGAAAATCCATACGTAATGAGAATGGGACCCTCACATAGTGCGCCTCAGTGACCTTTATATAGAGGAGTTCATTAAAGACAATTATGTGATTTTGATCATTCGGGATGTATTTCATAGGCTTCTTCTGAATGCTATGTGGGTGACCACATCTCTTGAGGTTGGTAAAGATTTGATTAAGGTTTTTTTCCCTTCTTGGCATAAATGCCTATGATCCTTGTTTCTTCCAATTCAAGAAAGAGACAAATAAAAAAGCTCATAGGGTGAAGTTGAGAGAAATCTAAAGTGGGAAAGGAGATGATCTAAAGAGATAGAGCTAGTGTCTCTAATAAGCAATGTTATGTGTGCATTACTTCAAAAGATGAGATAAATAGTATTACTCTTTATCAATGCTCCCTTAAAATTGTTTATAATGGTATTATTTGTCATATCTAGATGAAAATAACTAATAACGGTGCCCTTTATCCATGATTTTTTTAGCATTGATAAAGGCATACATTTATCAGTGCCTTTATTTTAGTGCTGATACTGACTTTTTCTTTAGCGTTTTTTTGTGTTAATAAAGGGCGGCATTAATGATCGCTAAAAATTACTGAGAAAAGGTATATTTATAGAGAAATTAATATCATTAAAAAAGGTATATTAGTACACAAATATATTTATATTGATAAAAATAAACAATATATTAGTAAATATGATTTATATATGACTAAATATACATTTACACCCCATATATAAGATATTTAATTTAAAATGAATTATAAAATATTAAATATTAAATATTAAAAATATTAATTCATAAATAAATACATATACAATTTATTTAATTTTAATATATATATATATATAATAAATTTATTACATTAAATTTTGTATTATTTTAATATTTTTTTAATATTAGTTGTTTTAAATATTTAATTTCATTTATTTATTAACATTTAATGTGTTTTTAATATAGTTATTATTTGTATATATATAAATTATGTTATACTAATTTCACATAGTCATATTTATAATTAATCTAAAAATAGACATAGACATGTTATTTCTATAATTTATTCTATTTTTAATACTAATTTTGGAATTTTATTTATTAACACAGTATATATTTAATATGTATTATGTTTTTAATCAGTAAATTATATATATTTTTAATATTTTATACAATATATACAATTCAATACTTTTAAATATTTTTTAAAAGTTAATACTTTTTATTATGATTAATGAATTAATAATCTTTTTATATTTTAATATTTTTTCTAATTTATTCATCTTTAATTTTCATTTGTTCAATATTTTTAAATTTTTAACCATTTTTAATTTTTATTAATATATATTTATTCATTGAGATTTAATGTTTTTCATATGGTTTTAATTTATATAATTAATATGTGTTCAATTTTAATTTAAATATATTCATTTTAAATTTTTTTAATTATATATTTAATTAAATAGAATTTGATTTTATAAAATTTAATCATTCTTATTATCATTTATTTCATTAATATATTTTTAATCTTTCTAATTTATTCATTTTTATTTTTATTTTGGTTTAATTTTTTTAATTTGATTCATATTTAATCATTATTTATATATTTTTATGTTAACAGTTACTAATTTTAAAACAATTTTTATTTTCATAATTAATAAATATATTCAATTTCATTTTAAGTATTCATTTTCATATTTTTTAAATATTTATATATTTTATAACTCAAATTCATTCTTTTAATATTTTTCTGTTCTATTCTTTTATTTATTAAATTTCACTCATTTTTAACATTCATTCATTTAATAATGTTTATTGATTAATGACATTAATTTATTTTAACTTTTCTTATAATTTCTTCATTTTTAATATATATTCATTTAATATTTTTTTAATTTTTTCATTTTATATATTTCATATACATTGTTATTCAATAATATCTTTAATGTTATTAATATATAAATTTATTCATATTCTTATCTATCTATATATCAATATATAAAAATATTTTGTTTCCTTAAATTTGATTAATATACAAAATATGTATTGACATTTAATAAGTCATATATTTAGTACAAAATGTGTTTTAATTATAAATTGATATTAATTATAAATATTGAATAATTAGTATAAGTAATAGAGTTTACAAATTATATAATTTCACTATTCAATATAACATATTTCAAACTTTTGTTATATATATATATACATTATTTTCACACACACATTTACGTAATTAATGTTATCATAAACAAAAATGTACACACATTAAATTTTTGTTATTTGTCCAATTTTTATTTTTCATTTTTTTAGTTTCATATACTAACATAATATATTTAAAATATTATGTTTTTAATCCATAAATATTATTTATAAATATTTAATATTAAGTCATTTAATATTATTTATTCGTTTTTAATATTTATTAATTTTTATATTCTTTTCAATTTAATAATTTTATAATATATTTTTATACATATTTATTAACTATGTTTCAATATTTTCAATATCAATTCATCTTTACATTAATATATATCCTTTTTAATTTTTCTTAATAATATATAAATACTTAATAAAACAAATCCTTTTTTAATATTTTTAAATTATATTCATTTTTAATAATTAAAATTCACTCATTTTTAATATTCATGAATTTAAGATTATATATTCATTAATAATGATAATTATAATTTCCCATTTTCTTATAACATACCCATTTTAACATATATATTCATTTAATATTTCATATTTTATTTTAAAAATTCTGTATTTTCACATTCAAAAAAGTTCAATTAAATTTGGGTTTTATATGTTCTATAATACTAAGAGATTATAAAACAAATCTTTATCAGCACTACAAAATCAATGATAAAAATATTTTTTATCAATGATTATTAAATTATAACTCATAAAACATGTCATTGTCGACACTTTTTTGAAAGAACTGTTAAATCCCTTCATGATATTATAAATTCAATCATAATTAAACCCACTTCTCTACACTATTCAAGATCTTACAGAAGTCTACCTCTTCTATCGCTCCCCTAAGAACTTCTCTTATGAATCGGCCTGCTAAAAACCTACTTTGTTTGATTATTTGTACTAGTCTTTAGTCAACATCTCATATTCTCTTTTATTAGTTAATTTATCCTTGTAATACCATCCTCAAAGTGAACCACCACCCTTTTACATAACTGATATAGAACCACCATCACACACTACTTCCTATAATTCTAAAAACACCCTCATCAAGTGGGTTTATAGCTTGGTTCACCACCAAACTCATGATTCTACAGGTCCTCTACATTCTTTCTAGCCTCACTATTTTCTTTCGATTTTAATTTTGGGTGACCGATACTTGTTAGTGGCCAAATGTCATGTATGATTTCAATTTATCACTTCCTTTTCTATATATTTTATTTCTATTTAATCATATAAGATATCTTTGAATTAATCATACATGGCATTACACCACTCACAAGTATTTGTCACATAAACATTCCCACTCCTTCCACGTCCTGATGTAATTTTGGAGTAAAGGCATGGAGTGAAATTCAAACAAAAGGGAGAAGATAACAAGTTATAGGTATTCTTCCTACTCAAATGGATTAAAATCAAATAATTCTTATGATTCTCACCCATTAAATGGAATAACAACCCCAATAATTTTAATATTTTCAACTTTGTACACTATATTTTGTCAACATAGAAGTCAGAAAAGGATTTATTACTTTATATTTGTTTGACGGGTTTTATTTTTTCTTATTAAATTTAATCCATTTAAGTTTACACCTATTTGTTCGATGTTACCAGTCTCACATCTTTACAACGCAATAAATTAAAGAACATTCACCTCAAATGTTTATTTTATCTATGAAATATTTTTTTATTATATGTGATCGCGTACATATGCATTTTCATAAACTGGTAACAAACCATGTAAAAATAACTATAATTTCTGATCATGGGTGTTTATTAATGGTTTATCCATTAAGCATAAATGGATCAACTGTGACCTATTGGATAATTACATGAGTCATATTTGAATCAATTCATAGTTCAAAGCCTCGTTAAATGTATTTATATCATGTTTAGAACATAGAAAAACATTGTCATGATTCATATCATTGTTCATATTTGGAATAATACATAAATACTCATACATAGGTGACAGAATCTAGGGAATGCTTAATAAATATAAACAACATTTATTGTGGAAACACATGTCTTTATAAAAATAATTAGGAAGGTGGAAGATGTGAATACCCCCTGTTAAAATAATTAATTACTACAAATATTTATGTCATGAAATAATAAAATAAATAAATATAATATATAGTTACAGTAGCAAACCACCGCTTATGGTCAGCCTATATACAAATTAAATTTGTAATAAAAATTAATTTGAATATAAATTTTTTTCAAGGAAAATTAAAATTAATAAAAATAATTATATATAATTATATATATATTTATATATAACCTTATTTGAATATAATAATATTCCCTCACACCACAAGATATGGAAGATAATGTAGTGTCCCCAAACTAACCATTCATTATGTGTCGAACATAATATGAATCCATATTCCTGATTATTTTCATTCACTCACAAAAAAGATTGAAGAACATAGGAAGAAAATGATAAGAAAGTTCGCTTTATTTAAGTTGAAAAAATCATTAAAAAACATGCTCTCTATATTTCTCTCTATACAAATCAATCTCTCAAGGATCTCTCTCATTAAATAAAAGAGGTCTATTGGATTGGATCTGAAGGAGATCTGTTAGATCTAGCTTTTTATTATGGAATTTTTTCATGGACCTTTTAAATATGAATTGTTATATGTTTCATATTTGATACAACTCCTCCATCAACCCCCATTAATCCCCACCTACCATTTTTGGTGGAGTTCATGCACCTTCCACCTATGAAGGATGTTGGAAAACTCCATCAATTCTCTCCATCTATCTGTAATACACTAGATAATATAAAAAGGTATAGATTATATCGAGGAATAACCCTTTTCAACATGTTCACTAGGTTCTCCTTTGTTTTTATCTTTACAGGTCACAGCACCAGTCGATCCATCACTTTACATATCCAATGGTAACCATTGTCGATATGCTTCTTGATATCCTTTTGGATCCACGTCATCAGTCAAAAAAAGTACCCTGATTTTTTATATCTTTTTTAAGGAATCATCTATAATGAAGATCTTTCAAATTGCGAGATGATAGGTTCAAGAGGCATAACACGACCTTTCTCCTATGATTGTTCTGGAACTTCTAGGGGAGAGGATTGAGTCTCCCCCGGCTAAATTTCTTCTTCCACTACCTCTTAGTCTGTTACTGATGAGTATTCTTGAACCACATAAATTTATTCCATGACACATTCCCTTCAAAAAAATTAGGATTTTAAATGTCCCCAATTATTTGGTTCTCATGGAGCATGAAATATTTGCTTCTGATCACCCTATTCTCCTAAGACTCCCAAATATTATATCTAAAATCATCATTCCTAAGCTCGATTCATACATGTTCAAATTCAAAAGATCCAAATAATTATAAATTAGAGTAACAGATATTATTTTCAGATCATCTCTTCTTGGGAATCACAAAATTTAGTTGGACCAATGGTTGTTTTTTGATGAGGTGGCATGAAACTTGATCATCTTTTTTTTAGAATGGATTATGCAGTTTAACCACAACGATCATGATTTTGTCCTTCCCATGATAATCCTTTTAATACTTTCTACAACTCTGTTGTGTTTTAGGGTTTGGGGGACTATCCTCTCATGTTATATTCCATGAATCCTATAATAGGCATTAAGTTCCATTGATGTGTACTCTTCTCCATTGCCTGAATAAAGACACTTCAGCTTCATTCTAGTTTCATTCTCTTCCATAGCATGGAACATCATAAAGTATTTTAGTACTTGGTTATTCATCCACAATAATAACACCCACACCATTCAGTATGCGTCATTAATAAATGGTAAGAAATATTTCCCCCCCCCCCCACTACACTTTTCTTTTTTGCATGTACTCATCTACATCAAATTTAGAAACTCAACTAATTAATTTTCACCCATAAAAAAGAAACATTGTTTTCGGGGATCCTACTTGGAATCCAAGAGACCCAGGTTCAAAATTGGGTGGAGGAGTATTTCCAGGTACTGTAGTAGGTATTGTAGCAGGTACTAATTGGTACTGTAGAAACCGGAACTATTCACCCAATTTGGGCCGTCGGGAAATGAGTTTGGGCCTCCAGGTCTCAGGGCCTTCGGGTCATCAAATACCTTCAGGCCTGAGGGCCTAAAAGCCACAAAGACCAGGGAGTAACCTTGTTCACATCGAGTAGGTCCTATAAGAGGACCCGATAAAAGGGTAGCAGTCACTAGAAGTAGAGATAATCAGATTGGATTAATGAGAGGGTATGGAAACCACTATCGAGATGAGGCACTGTGCAGATTTGTATGGGGCAATGCTAGCCGATCATAAATGTAAGGTGGGGAGCTGGGCAACCAATGATACAGAATATGGTGAGGAATAGTTCTACTGGGCTGGGATTACGGGTCATTCATGGGTATGGAATGCCTCTGGGCCTTTGGGTCCTCTATTGGCCCTCGGGTCGTCTCCGACCTTGTTCCTTGTACCTTGTGCCTATGGGTCAGGTAAGGGTTCTCCTTCAACCCTTAAAAGGGCGATTATCCATAATAAAATAAAAAATAAGGCCTTTTCCCCCATTCAGGGTAAAATAATTCCACCTAAAAAATTACAGTATTAATGTTCCAAAAACAATTCATTTTTATTCTACAAATTAGAAATGGAAAATGTAAGCACTCTAAAATCACTTCTCTCAATATAAAAAAATTATTTATTGAAGTTAACTCATTCACCAACTAAATTTGAAAATATTATACTTTTAAATAGATATCAAATTACATTCAATTTTCTAAATTTCTTAAGAATCAAGATGTATTTTTGAGGTTTTTTCAGCGGCTATGGGACATTAGGAAAATATTATATAAAAGATGGGAAAATAGGGATAAAACACCAACATGGAAAAAGTAATGCATGATTTTTGAAATAATAAAATGAAGGAAATAGGTACACATATTTTGAATGGAATTAATTTTTAAAGGATTACACAAAATGGATAAAAAATTGTAAAAGGACTAAAAACATGAATTATGTGCAAAACAAAAAAAATCTCACAATGACATTAGAAAATATGATGCAATTGTTCTTTTTATATAATCTATTTTTTTATAATGTTTATCTTGAAAAATAACTCCCACTAATATCTCAAGACATTCTTGATCTACTCATTACACTAATTATAATAGTTATAATAATATCAAATGATGAGTATTAGTGATTCTTGAACTATCCAAGACACAGCCCATTCTTTTTTTCTATTTATTTTTTCAATTTTCTCATTATTTTTGAAAAAATTATAGTAACATATAAAAACATACATAAACATAAATCTACTCCCAAAACAAACCAAAATAAAACCTCTCCCTCATACTCAATTGGATGGTTTCCCTCAAACATGTGGGGACACAATGAAAATAAATTAAATAATAATCAAAATAAAATTTATTCATCCCACAATTAAATTTCTTTAAATTGTACAATGAAAATAGATGTACATATTTGGTGGGATAGGGTTTTCTGTTTATAATGTGTTTATAGAAATACATGTTTACCTGGGAATTAAGGTTCTTTCAAAAATATGATCAATGTAAGGGTAATGGTAATCTATTTGGCTATTGTGATTATCATGTGGTTTATCAAAATCATATATTCTATTAATTTATGATAAAGGTATGAAATTTAGCTCAAACTCCTAAAAACTCAAGACTCACAAACAATGGGTGGGGGAATGAAAAGACAACTGTAAGTGACCATAGAATGAAGTAAAACATTGTTTATCATATATCGGGAATGTCATTTTCCTAATAAAATATTTAGCACTCCAAATTTATTATTCTTGACCAAAACTTTTTTATCTAATTTCATTATGAAAATATAAAAAATTAGTTGAAATTAATTCATTGGACTCTCTAAAATTTTTGGAAAAAATTTGAAAACTTATTGGTGAGTAATTATGAAGCTTTATTATTTTATTTTTTATTTCTTTTTTCTAAATACACAACTAGAAAAAGAAATAAAAATATAAAAATTATTGATGAAGAATGCGGTAAAAAAATTGAGAGTATGAGGGGAAGATGAAGATTGAGAGAAAGAGATAGAAAAAGATGAAGGGGAAGAAGAGAGTGGGGTATTTAAAGGAAAAGAGGTGCCCAATATTTTCTGTTTTGTGGGTTTCTACCTCTATCCAGTGGTGAGTGTACTATAATAATTGGAGATCCAATGGAAGTTTACGTGGTTACTAATATTTGTTTCCTCTTATAGTGATTATTTAGAAAATTCCTATTACCTATAAGGTAATCAAAAATAAAACTCACTACTCATTTAAATAAAACTAAAAAAATGGGAATTTTATAAAAGTAAAATAAAACATTGGTTTCCTCTCAAAATGAATTGAATTTATTTTTTCTACCATTGGATAGTGGGAGCGGAAAACCCATATCTAATGGTGGCTACTGTATTTTCAATAAAAAAAAGTGTGCTTCCAAAATAATTCTATATTGGGAGGCCTGATTGGTCATTGGATAATTTCTTCCATTCATTATTATTGATCTTGAAATTCAATGGGGTTGAAAGAGAATTTGGGTATCCTCCCTTTGGTCTTCAACATGAGGAGTGATGTATGGTATTATCTGATTGAAAATTCATGAAGGTTTTTTAATTTTGATGCAGTATTTATGTGAGGGTCAAATAACACAACATCAAATTATCATATCCTGGTTTTTTTTAACTCATTTATTTTATCACATTCCAATGTGGAGTAATGAGGATCAAAGGAGATGTGATATTGAATAGATTTTTCTAGATAATTCATATAAATGTTTTTCCAAATAATGGTCAAACTCAACCTCAACAGTGATCACCATATTAATTAAATAACAAAACTCACAAACATCATTTACATTAGAAAAAAGATAAACACATTGGATTAGGTTTTAGTTGAATTATAAGGGAATTTTTTGAATCCTGGATTCGAAATATTGAATTTCAGATAATCTTATTTGAATCAAAAAATGATAATTCTATTTCATTATCCTCATTACCATCCAAGTAGATGTCTGAGGTGATATGGTATTCTAAATAGAATGCTAAATCCCTTAGATCGATGGTTTTTCATGTGAAAGGTTGACCTCAACTTCTCCATTTATGGATTGGTTAATGAGAATTAAATATTGAAAAACTCGTATATCATAATATTAGGATGAACATAATGGATTAAGGTCCGACACACTCTCATAGGGTCTTTTAGAAGCATGGATAAAGAATTCAGAGGGATTCTCCGATGGGTATCCCATGGCCTGAAAAATATTGAACAAGACCAGTTGGTCACCATATTCCATAGATAAGATGAAATTATGTACATAAATGTTAGTTCAAGATGTCATGAGGAAATTTATTCCTAAAATAAGAGGATTTTGGAAATATTTTGTCTCACCATCCATGTCATGGATATAAAAATCAGTTGGGAAGATAAGATCATTAGCTCAAATAATCACATCCTCAAGAATTCCTATTCATTGATTGGATAACTGGATGATAAAACTCATTGGTTGTAAGGGACCTATACCATGTTTGGAGAAGATAGATTTTGTAATGACATTTATTGAGTCTCTAAGGTATATGAGTGCATCATCGAAGTTGGAACTCCCTATTTGACATTGAATTGTAAAGGTACCTTCATTTATGCACTTCATAAAAATGTTTTGTTGGGGTGAAAAATATTAAATGGTATTAAGTTGTTGGAAAAAAATCCATCAAGGTGTCCTCCCAGATTTTTTTTGGTGTGATTGTGTTTGTTGAAAAAGTCATATGACAGAAAATGAGAATGGTTGGTGTTTGCTGAAGACAAGTGCAGTTTCCCAGTTTTTTCCATATTTTTAGGCCTCAAAATCAAGACTTATTGTGCTGAAATATAAGGAATTATTTATAGGGATGAACGGTGTGATGAGTGGAGAACAAAATTTGAAAAGGATAATAATCACATACCACAATTCATAGACAGCGTACCATGTTTCGGGAATTGTATGCAGAGCGGCGGGAATAGTACACTGGAGCGGTTTGTGAAACCAAAAATGGTTGTGGTAATGGTTTGTGGAATATAGTAGTGCGATATGATGATGTATTATCAATTGGTGGAATAAATTGGTCATGTGGGAGCTAAGTCAGTATGCAGACTGCATATGAAAAGTGGTTCGCACGAAGGCTTATGGTATGTAGCGGGAGGAGGATCTGTGTGCGGTGGAGGCAGTACCAAATCGAAGATTTGGTAAATTTTGGATTAGCGGATTAAGAGGAAATATTTTACTATATATTACGTTTTAACCCCATCCATTTGAAGTGAGACAGAATATCATTAGAGAACATATTTTTTCTCCAGTAATTTGGGAAAGATTAAAGGAATTTTGCAAGGGAGAATTCCACAAAAGTTAAAGTGGTTTACTCCAAAGAAATTCTGCTGAAGGTTTTAGCATAGAATTTTATCCTATAACGGACTCAATACCTAGAGGAAAAAGGCATAGTCTGTGGCAAGTTTTAGATTCTAGTCCACGAATAATGAACAATTCATGGAAAAATGGTTGATTCATTGAAGAGTTTCATGGAATCAATATGGAGAGGTGGTACATGGTAGCGAAGGCCGAGAATGCTGGCAGATAAAGGGAGGTTTTCCAGAGTTTCAACAGTACGTGGAGGAGGTATTCTTCATACAAAACATTGTAATCGGTACATGGAAAAATTAGGTGGTTCACGATTTACACAAGGAGGCCTCCAAAAGCATCAATCAGTTTTCGAAAGTATTTCCTGCTATCTAACAATTCCATGGAAGGTGGAATTCATCTATAGGTGAAAAAGGGACTTCAAAAGAAAATCTACTTGAAGATGAGGATGCAGGAATTCATGAAAATTAAGGGACCTGCACATCCATAAATTGTACATCACCTACAAGTCTTTAAAAAACGAGTGGATTCTTTTCCAAGAGCATTAAGCGATGGAAGAGGAATATGATGACCCTTTCCATTGACAGTGAGCCATAGAAAGAGGCATAGGGAGTGACCCTTTGGAATGCAATGAGTAGACCCTACAATATGTAAAGGCAATGATCCTGGGCATAGAAGATCTACCTCAAACGTTTTTTTCATTATAAAAACTGAGCATTAGTGAATTTGGTACATCGGCATACTGTCTTTGTATTCTCCAGGGACATATCCCAGTGAGGGTGAACCAAGGAAAAATTGTTGTGTCATGTGCATGATTTCATATCTATAAATATATTATTATAGGACAAATTGATAGTTGAGTGTTGTTTAAGAATAAAACAAGATCTGAAGGGGAAATTTTTTAATCTGTCATGCCCTGATTTACCCCCCCCCCCTCGTCAGGGTATTTGAACTAGTGGACCTAACAATTGGTATCAGTGGGAAATGTTGAAATTCATTGATTCTATATTTGAAGAAGAAATATAGGTGTTCAATCATAAAGTAATTCATATCTTTGGAAAAAATAATTTTCAACTATGAAAGAATCGAATACAACACCACTTTCAATTAGTGGGGATGGATGTCTTTACAGCAGCGATGCTTAGAAAATCAGCTAACATAAATAGTGGTCCTTTATCAGAAACTGAAAGAAAGGAATTGGATGTTGATTCTAATGGTTTCAATTCTTTAGTGGTATCCCTATAAAAGGATATTTATATGAATGTTGTGTCCTATAAAACTTCACATGTTATGTGGGAAAATTTGTTGAATATTTATGAGGGAAACAAAAAAGTTCAAGAAGAAAAGCTGTAGGTTATGTTGTAAAAATATGAGGATATCAAAATGAACTCCAATGAGACTGTTGATACATTATTTAATAGGGTAAATATTATTGTACAAGTCATTAGGGGTCTTGGAGAATTCATTGAAGATATAATTTTTTTGAAACGTACCTTAAGAAAACTTCCACCGTAGTTCAATCCGAAAGTTTCAATTTTAAAAGAAAAATACCCAAATGATCTGACACAAGATAACCTGAATAGTACCCTTGTACTATATGAAATGAGAAATGATGATAATGATGCAATGGAAAAGGATAAATCCAAATAGGTGATATTCAAGACCATGAATAATCTCTCTATTGAAGATATCCCTAAGGAGGAAAATTTGGATGAAGTAATTTCATTTCTCTCCTCAAATCTACAAAGGGGAAAAGGAAAGTTCAAAGGTAAACTTCCATTTTCTTTCTTTCGATACAGAAAGATTGGGCATTTTGTAATTAAGTGTCCTAAAATTTTTGATGACAACGATGAAAAATATGATGATATTCCTCAAAGTAAGAATTCATAAAATGTGAAAAGTAGGAGATGAACTAAGAGAAGGTTCTTCAAAAATAAGAATATATTTTCAAAAGAAGAAGAAAGTCCAGAATAGACTATGGTTGATGATTTGGCGGACTACAATGATCATAAAGTAGATTCTTTGGTGGAAGTTGTTGTAAAATATTTAACTAAAGAGGAAAGTGACAATGAAGGAATAGAAATTGAAGGAATAGTTGATCTTCAAGATGAATAAGATGCTGCTCTTGAAAAGGTAGATGTTTTTAGTGCCAAAACAGAGAAGCTAACAAAGTTGTTTGTGATGCAAAATTCTATATGAATATGTAATAAGAAGAGAATTCTGATCTGAATATAGAAATTGGAAATATGAGGTATTCACATCTAGAAAGCTTAGAAAAGGTAAATGAGTACAGACTCAAAATTAGAGAACATAAAATTGGAATCGATAGTTTGATTATAACTAAAAAAGATCAAATTAATTGTATCAAATAACTAGAAGAGGAATTCTTCAGTCTACAATGAATAGTTAAATATCATGAGAAACTATTAACTCTTGGTTCAACAATAGAAAAAAATATTGTACAACAAACCGGGAAGATAAAACTTGGGAATATTAGTCCAATAAAAAAGGAGAAACGATTAACTCTGATTGACAAGGTTGGTATGTGAAGAGATCTAAAATAGAATGTAGTTATAGTCTATGTTGTGCCAAAAGAATTTACTCTAGGAATAAATATTGATTTGGGTACAAAGAAGAATCATAATATTCAGAGAACCCAAAGCACAATTATTGCTACATTATTTCCACAGAGGAATATACCTCACATAAGATGCTATTATTGTGGTAAGATGTGACACTCTCAAAATGTGTGATGCATAACAAAGAGGTACCAAAGGGAACAAGACAGAAAGAGGTGGTCATTAAAAGCTCAAAATTCTAGGTTATAATTTGATGTTAATTGTTTCAGGTGTAAAGGAATTGGACATATGGAAAGATATTTGACATCCACAATGTAGAGGAATGTGCTGATGTAGACTAAATATGTTCATAAGAAGCATCCAAAAGAATCTTCGAGAGAGCTAAAAATTCAATATCGATATGAAGCTCTACAAGTTGAAGTTGTTCTTTCATATACTAATGAAGATCAATATTATCATTCCAAGATGGGTATGAAGTCAAATAATTTGGACAAAAAGAATGTGTAGAATTGGAGGTGGTTGTATAGATTCTATTCAGGGCACTAAATAGCATTGGGATATGGATGATTGATAAGGGATACACTTCCCACATTATGGGAAATAAGGATCTAGTGACTAGAAGAAGGTATGATAAAGAAGGTATTGTGATATTTGGTAATGATGAGGGATTTAAAATTATTTTTTATGGAAAAGAAAACTTTTTAGGAAAAGACATGTGATGAGAAGATGTATTGGTTATTGAGGGGATTAGTCACAACTTTCTTAGTGTTAGTAAACTGTGTGACTCAGGGCATGCCATATGTTTTTTCATGAAACTGTGTATCATCATGGAAAACGATTATACTATTACATTTCAAGGGAAATGTAAAAAAAATCTCTACCTCGTGAGTGGTGAAAAATATATGTTCTTTCTATCTAAGGATAAATAAAACAAGTTATGGAATAAGCATCTTGGCCATATAATCCAAGTATCCTCAAAAGATCTAGTGAAATATGATGTGGCTCAAAATGCCCCTAGATTATCATATAATCATACTCATACATGTGATGCATGTGAACAAGGTAAGATCATTCAAAAAATATATAAGCAAAAGGATAAAATGTCAAAAATATTTCTTGGGTTAGTTCTTATTGATGTGTCTGGGCCGATTTCTCCCAGGGATATTGATGGGAGGAGATATTATGTTCTCTTCATTGATTACTATAGAATAATTGAATGGGTATCAATAATCACCCAGAAATATGAAATGTTCAGTTGTATTACAAGATATCGATTGTAATGTGAAAATAATATTGGTTAGAAAATACAGACGATTTGAACTGAAAATGGATCAGATTTCAAAAATATCCAAGTGAAGGGTTATCATGAGAATCATGGGATAAAGAATCATGTTTCAGTAGTAAGAACTCCACATTATAATGGAGTAGTTGAGGTAATAAATCAGATGTTCAACAACAGGGACATAACAATGCTCTTTGAGATAGACCTTCTAGAGAAATTTTGGAAGGAATAAGTTATGACAGCAGTCTACACTTCAAATAGAGAATTACATTTTCCAAAATAGGAGAATACCCCATACGAGTTATGGTATGGAAATAAGCCTTTATTGAAGTACTTTTGAGTCTTCGGAAGTAAATTTTTCATTCTCAATAAGGAGAAATGTTGTAAGTTTGAATCTTTGGGAGGAAGTGGAATATTGTTTTGCTACTCGAAGAAAATAAAAGCATATAAATGCTTCAGTACACAGATGGGAAAGATAATTGAAATTCATTATGTGACTGTAGTAGAGAATGAACAGAATATTCATCATATATATTATCAGACTCTAGATTATAGTGATGAAGATATGAGAAGATCAATAGACACTCCAACTCTAGAGATATATTTCGAAGAAGATTCAGATGATGAAAAAAAATTAATATCTTCCTAGAGAGTATTGAGAAGAGCTAAAATTGACAGGTATAACATAATTGGTGATCAGACTGCACCTGTGAAGACAAGGAGGATAATGTCTCAATAATAGGAATCATACATATAACAGGTGGAGTCTAAACGCTTTCATGAAGATTCTGGAAATGAGAATTGGGTTCCAGAAAAGAATGAAGAGCTTGGTTAAATTGAGAAGAATTGTACATGGGAAATTGTCTTGAGACCAGTAAACAAGAATTTCATTGGGACAAAATGGGTCATTCGGAGAAAAATGAATGAATATGGTTTTGTGATTAGATACAAAGAATGACTGGTGTGCAAAGGGTACTACCAGATAGAGGGTATTGATCTTGATGATACATTTTCACTATTTTCAAGGTTTGATACAATCAGATTATTCTTGGACATAATAGTGAAATGAATGTTTATTTTTTTCTAGATGGATGTGAAGTAATAATTTAAAAATGGAGTACTAGAATAACTAGATTACATTAAGAAAATAGATGTATTTTTCATTCATGATGATGATAACATAGTTTTCAGCTTAATAATTCTTTATATGGTTTAAAGCAAGCATCAAGAGCATAGTATTCAATGCTTGATCAGTTTCTAAAGATACTCAGTTTCTATAGTGGTGGAGTTTATTAAAATCTATATTTCAATTATATAAATAGTCAAAGGATAAAGGTTACAGTTTTTTTGATGATAGAATCTTTGTGGACCAAGTGAAGCACAATGGAGAAAATTTTAAAAATTTATAAAAAGTTAGTTCAAATTTTCGATGATTGGTGAGCTAACATTTTTCCTTGGCTTACAGGTGATGAAAGGTAGTAATGAAACATTTATTTCTCAATCTAAATATGTCAAAGAGGTTCTAAGAAGGTTTTTAATGGATAATTCCAAATAAATGAACACTCTTGTCCCAACACGGTTGAAATTATCACTAGATGATGAAATAAAGGCACTTAATATCACAGAATATGGAAAATCATTTGAATTATATTGTACATTACATTGAAAAGACCTGATATTTTATTTTCCACATGCCAAGAAAAAAAAGATAAAAAATCAATCCCAAGGAGAGCTACATCATCTCAATGAAAAGAATAATTCAGTATATCAAGGGAACTGTGGATTTTAGTTTAATGTATAATAACATATCTCAACAAGAGTTATTGGGATATTTATATGCAGATTGGTACGGATCAAAATATGATAGGAAATAGACATCTATATGTTCTTTTTATCTTGAAGGATTGTGTATTTCTTAGTTGATCATGAAATAATATTTAATTTCATTGAGAATTTTAGAAGCAGAATATATTGTAGCTACTCAAGCTTACAAGCAGATATTGTGGATGAATCATCACCTTAAGGATATGGAAATTAATGTGAAACCACCGATTGGAATCCATTGTGATAATTCAAGTGCTCTAAATTTGATAAAAAACTCTAATCCATCACTCAAGGACAAATAAAATTGAAATAAAGTATAATTTTATCAAGGAGAATATAGATCAAGGGATTTTGAATATAAAATATGTGCCTAAAGAACAAAAAATGGCGAATTTTTATATGAAGGCCTTACCTAAAGAAGAATTTGAAATACATTAATTGGATTTAGGAGTCCAGATGACTCCTCGCACTTGAAAAAGTGTTGATGTGGGACCCCCTCTCCCTGAGGTATGATGTGTTTTTACCTAGTATACTGATATGTGTTCTTTAACCTATTTTAGAGAACCTTGGAGTTCCCTTCGGGTTCATTGAAAAAGGGGGATAAAGTGTGACTTTTCAGAGTGAGAAAAAACATGGGGAGAAGTTGTGATGTTGTGCAGCGAGATAGGGGAGCTGAAGCTCTTGAATGGAGTTTTGACTAAGGGGGGTTATTTAATTTGATTATGCTTGAAATGATCTATCAAAGATTATATATCATGAAAGATGAGGTTCATGATGAAATCAACTTATTTGTATCAGTATGGTATAAATAGTTGGTGTCATAAATTAAGTGATTAATTGATGAAATATTCATACTACTCTTATTTCACATATTGAGCATGGATCATATGGGATTAGAGTATATGTTGAGTAAATCATTGATCTTTATCTTTATTACATGAAGAGAATTGTAATTAAAGGTGGAATGAGTTTTAACGAGGTATCAAAATATGAAGAATTGTTATGAGAAGAGTTGTCAACAAACCCAAAGGGGGAGATTGTTGAAAATAAATACCTAAAGTTGTCCTCTTAAAATATTTTGGATGTGATTGCATTTCTTGAAAAAGTAATATGACCACAAATGAGAATGTTTAGTGTTTTCCAAAGACAAGGTTTTAAGGTGGCGTAGTTTTATAGTGGTTTCCATAGTTTTGGGACACAAAATCGAGAATTTTTGTGCGGTAATGTAAAGATTTATTCATAGGAATAAATGGTGTGAAGAGTAGTGAATGAAATTGGAAAAGGATGATAATATAATACCACAATTCAGGGACTGCGTACCATGTTTTAGGAATGGTACGTGATGTGGTGGTAATGGTACACAGGAATGGTTCGTGAAACCAAAAATGTTCGCGGCAATGGTTCACGGAAGTGTGTAGTGCGGTACGTCGATGTATTTCTGCTTTCGGAAGAAATTGTCCAGGTAATAGATAAGGTAGTATGTGAAACGTGTATGAAAAATGGTTTTTAGGAAGGCATACGGTTCACAGTGCTAAGAGTATTAGTATGCAGTAGAGGTATTAACAAATTAAAGATTTGGTAAATCGTTTATTAGAGGATTAAGAAGATATCTTTTCCTATATATTACGATTTAACCCCACCTATTTCAAGTGAGATATAATATCATTATATTTCATATATTAGCTCTAGGAATTCAGAAAAGTCCGAAGGAATTTCACAAGGGAGAATTTCGTGAAAGCGGGAGGGGTTCATGTGGAAGAAATTTTGCTGATGGTTTTTGTGGAGAACTATATCCCACAAAGGACACGGTATGTAGGGGATGAATGTGAAATATTCCATAGGTTTGCGAAGTCATTATGAAAACAAATAATAGTTCACGGATGAATGGTGATTTGTTGAAGAGGTTTTCAGAGTTAGTACACAGAGGCGGTACTCGGTAGCGAAGGTGGAGGCTGCCAGCAGATGAGGTGAGGTTCACAGGAGAAGAAGCAGAACATAGAAGAGTTTTTACATGTACCAAACCAGATACTCAGTACGTGAGAGAAGGATGTGGTTCATTATTTTCATAAGGAATCTTGAAAAGGATTTAAATTACATTGCAAAAGTATTTTTCGGTGTCTATCGGTACCTGGGAGGGTGGACTTCATCTACGGGTGAAAAATGGACTTCAACAGAGCATCTACCTAAAAATGAGGGCGTATAAATTCATGAAAATGATGGAACCTACACATCCATAAATTGTGTCTGACCTACATGTCTTTAGACTATGAGTGGATTTTTTTACTAGAGCAATGAGAGAAGGAAGAGGAAGACAATGACCCTTTCCATGAGTAGTAATCCAAATAACGAGTCATAGGGAGTTACCCTTGGGAATATAGTGAGCAAACCCTAAAACTTATAAAGGCAGTGAGCTTAAGAACATAAGATCTAGTATGAACATTGTACTCATTATTAGAAATGACAATTAGTGAATTTGTTACATCAGCATACTGTCGTTGTATTCTCTTTGGACATATCCTAGTGGGGGTCAACCAAGTAAAAATTGATGTGTCCTATGCATAATTTCATATCTATTAATATATTGATACCGGATTGTGAGAGAATTTTGTTTTTTAACAATGAAACAAGATCTAAATGGGAAAAGTTTTAATATTTCATACACTGATTCACCCCCCCCCCCCCCCCAAGGTATTGGACCTAGTAGACCTAACAAAAGTTATCTCTTATGAGTGAGAAATTCCATAAAAACTTATCATACTTAGAAATTTTGTTGATGGAATTTAAGAGGGGAATGTTCAGTTCAACGCGTATAAACATTTCAATCATTTTATAATAAGTTTTAAAGTCCTTCCTTTTCCAAGAGATGACTTGATGAAAATAAATTGGGTTTTTTAAATTAATTGAAGGAGTTGAGGGAGTTGATTCAAGTTTCTTTTATGGAATTTTATTTTTTCCTTTACTATTTCACTATTTCAAGGATATTTATAGGATTCATCATGAGAAATAGTGATTTTATTTCCTGTTCTAAGTGAAATTTTCTTTACATTATCCTTGGTGTTAAGAAATGGCTGAGCTTGGTTTTGGAAAAAATTGTATTGTTGATTTTGAATGAGGTGGGATTTAAGTTGAAAAAATATATTTTCAATTTTTTTGAGGATAGAATGTGTGAAAGAAGTAATGACTTATATAGGACATTCACATTGTTTCTTAGAAGAAGAGGCATGTCTGGCATTGGAATCTCCCTAACATTGGTTCTTGGGAAAGTGCTTTTATTATGTTGGGAATTGAAAAGAATCACTATGATGGTGGAAACCATAAGGGGAAGGAGGAGGAATGGTCATTTTAATTTTAGTAACAAAGGATAATAATTTTTTAAGTTATCACAACCTTGACCAAATTATAATTAGTTTGTATTTAGAGGAGGGAACGTAGGGGGATGAGGGATGTGATTACCATACCTCAATCATGGGTTATAGGTAGAATATAAGGCATTACATTGTGGTTGTTTGGTTTTTCTAATAAATTAGCTTGATTTTTAAGGTATTATTTATTAATGAACATATTCTAGATTGAGATCCTTTGGATCAAACTAATTTGAGGTATCATTTTATAGTCTAATAAAAGCTTCATTTGGATGACCTGGTGAGCTACTTATTCTATATTTTTTTATAGGTCCAGGGAACATAAATTGTGGGGAAGACTAGGTTAGAACATTGGCATCCACCACATGTTTTCACACATGGCCTTTAAGATCACATATCTACTTGGTCATCATGTTAGTAACTATAGATTGATTTTCTTGGACTTGTTTAACATGATAATGTTCTCAAGTATGGAATTATTTTGTGTTTGCATCGATATTTTTTATTAGATATTGTGTTGCTATATGAGATTTATCAACAAGAGCACCACCACTTTCTACATCAATGAATGTTTTCTTTTTTTTTCAATAACAATTCATAAATTTTTTTTGAAAAATATTTGGTCAAGTATTTGATGGGTGGGAAAGTTTCCAAAAGCTTTTTTAACCTCTCTCAATACTCATGGAGTGATCCCTTAGGAAATTGATGGATAACAATTATTTACATTAAGAATGAAGTAGATCAATAATAAATGAATAATTTGTATTAGAATAGTTTCTTCATGTCATTCCATGTGTCTGTGGAACTATGAGGGAGGCAGTAGACCCATGACTTGGCAGAGTGAGCTACATACAAAGGTAGTTCTCAAAATACGATTGGTTCTTGAGAAACCCATTAAGGATTCATGGTCGAGCACCCCACTAGAAAATATTTGAGTTAAATATGAGTATCCTTACTGAAAATCCATTTGAAATGAGTTATAAGTTGAATAAAAAATTATTTGAGTTAGAAATCAGACTTCATATTTTTTATATTTAATACCAAGGGGTCGGTAATTCATATTAGGGTAGAGACTTCCATTAAGGATTATTCACTAGGATTATCCACATCTAGAATAATTGGATTGAAAATTAATGGTTCCTAATTGATTTGACTATCTATAATGTTCCTTCTAAGTTATAGAAGAGTTTTCATGATTTCTAGGTCAAAAAACATAATGGATTATTTAGGAGTCTACGGGGAATTCAGAGAAATGTTGAAGGATGAGAAAGATTTGTATTTATTTTTTTCTTTTTCTTTTTATGATTTCTATGGGAAGGAAGGTTTTTAATTGTAGTAATTTTATTTAGAATATTTATGGAAATGTGGGTTTTCATTGTGTTTCTTCATGTTTTTTATGTTTATTTTTTTAATGGTTTTTTTGTTTTTTTAACAGAAACAACCAAATAATAGTTGCACCATACCCGACAAAGAAAATATTTGATGTGTTTTTTATTGTCACCTATTGACCATTAAATGTTCTGGTTCTCTATTATAATGTGTATAGTGATACTCTGGTTGAATATTCAATGATGATATAAATTTTGGAGCCAACTATTTTTCTTTTGTCTTTTAAGAGGGGGTTGTTTCAAGAGCTTATGTGAAATTAATGGTTTATGTATTTTATTTTAAAATGTAATGATTGGGGTGAGTTCATCATTAGGGAGTCCATATTTTTATATCCTTGATCTTTTCTATATATTTTTTTAAATTAACATCTACTTCACAATATTATTTTTTCATTGGAATTCCCAAATGTTTTGGCTTTAATCCATGATTCAACTAGGGTAATAATATCAATATATTCATGTTAATAAATGGTTAAATTTATCATGAACCCATGTGTACTTATAGTTCTATTAATCTATAGAATCCACATGTCAAAAAAAGTCATTAATCCAAGACATTTTATGTTAAACATACAAAATATTAATTTACTGAATATTAATTGAGAAAAATATCTCAATCAATTAACATCCCCAAATTATGACTCGCCTTAATAGTAGAATTTCTCATCAATTGAGATTTTTAGTAATATGATTTAATATTTTTTAGGGTGATGAATTATAAATAGCATGAATATAATAACATAATAAGTAATTTGTGTACTGAACACACACACGAATGGGGAAGAGAGTTAAAAATGGACTTTTGATTGAATAATAAAGTGAAAGAAGGGACTGGTTTTCAAAATTATTTAAAAAAATTTAAGAACAATAATATTACACAATATAAGGAGAATTATTTTTATAAATTATAAATTTGAAATATTTATTTAAATTCAAATGATACTGAAATCAAATTACATGGTTACAATTGAAAAAAATTGAAGTTCATGAAAATAAACCCAGGAGGAAATTTATATCAAGTAGAAACTTTATTTTGGATGGTCATAAATATTCATTTTCATGTTATTGATGTTGAAAATTTATCCTCTTATATTCGGAAGTTTTAAACCCTTACTTGGAGAAGCGGGGAGTGAATTTACAGCCCACAATGGTGTACTATTTGAATTCCAAAATTCCCCTCAAATTGGATCATCAATATGATAATTTAGACATTAACATACTGAGAAATATTCATATTAAAATTTGTAGATATGGATGTTGAATGTTCACCCTCTAAATTTGGTGTCCATTGGACTCTTTAATCCAATGTTATGAATTTTTTAGTAAAAATTGGGTTTCTGTCCAATTTTATCTATATTTTTTCAGGGGTCATAATGGGAATGGATTTTTTGATAATAATATTCCCTCAAATCAGAATCATTTCATCAAAAAAATTGGTGCCTACATTTTGGATTTCAAAACACAAAATATTATCTCAATTTTATGTCTATATTGGTATAAAAATCAGGTATTGTGTGATGTTTTTAAATCTTGGGCATATTTGTGGGTTCGAAATGTATGAATCCATTGGTTCCCTTATTGGTTTATTTGGGCCATTAAATATTTATCCAATGTCTATTCAGATGTAATAGAACTTATTATGGAGTTTCTTAGTATTTTGGATTCTATAATGAGCATAGAAATTCAATCATTATGGATGTTCCAGTTTCTTGGCATATTTTTTGGGACTTCTTCTGTGGTCTATATGGCCCTTCCAATGGCCAAATAAACCAAATAACCAATTTAATGATTTTTATTATTATGAATAAGAAACCCTGAAAATTAGGAATTAGGCATTTTGGATCATTGTATAGATAGTTATGATTAAAATAGTAAAAATACATGAATCTATATTATTTTAAACAAATCTCAAAAATTATATTTATTATTAAAACATGTGATTTTAAAACTAATTATGAAAATTTCCTTCAAAATAGAAAGTTTAGTACATAAAAAATTATGAATAATTTAATAACATTAATTACCTCATAGTGATTCCACCTCTATGGGTCTTCATACAACATAGTGCACTAGATCCAACAAATATAATATTCTTGGTGAATCATTTTTGAATGAGACTCTATGCAACTTTCACTACTACAAAACTTCCATTTAATAGTGCTATAAATGGCTATTACTAGCACTAGAAAAGCACGGACTACATGAGAATGGTTAAAATCCCTATTCTTTTATCAACACTAATAAAGGATTCCCTTAATGGTGATAAAAAAGTGCTAATAAATGTGACCATTATCAACAATTTTAAAATTGCTATTAAA
Organism: Viscum album; assembly: GCA_963277665.1. Taxonomy (NCBI): domain Eukaryota; kingdom Viridiplantae; phylum Streptophyta; class Magnoliopsida; order Santalales; family Viscaceae; genus Viscum; species Viscum album. The sequence goes on along the minus strand of OY728123.1, from coordinate 1,808,247,756 downwards.
GGAATCGTTTATCAACTCTTTAATTTAGAACTGCTAAAATAACTATTTATTAATGCGTATAAAATTGCTTATAAAGGTTCGTTTATCAGTTCTTTTTTGATCACTGATAAAATAGACTTTTATCAAATCTTACAGAATAGGTGATAAAGTAGACCTTTGTCAGGGATTTTAAATGAACTAATAAATTTGGTTTTTTTATCGCTTTTAAAAGAACTGATAAAGGGTCATACTGCAGTGTGCGGTAACAGCACACTACAGCACCTGATACACTAGATATCAACAAAAAAAAGTCCCAATATAGGATTTAAATGAAATGAAATTTACAACACAAAAACAAGAAGAAACACTATATTATAGACATTTCTTACATTGGTTCATTCAATTAGAAAAAATAAAAAATATTACATACATTCAAAAATGTAAATGTTCCTTTTAATCCTAACCCAACTCAAGCTATTTCCAAAAAACACCCTTACTTGAGAAAAAGTACGCTCCTGTATAAGAAAAAAAATTATTATACCTGTAATTATATAAATAATTAAATTAACATAATGTGTTAATTTTACAAAAATTGATGTCAATTTTAAATAAAAAAGAAACATTTGGAGTCATACTGCTCACACTGTGCATCATATTGAGGTGTGGCAGATGCCTACACTTCAAAAGTGACTTATGAATCATTGTCATAAATTATATAATAATTTGAATGTGCTTTCTCAGTTATTAGTACATTGCTTGTATTTTTTTATTAAAATGTAATTTTAAACATGAAACACACACTTGGACTCATTTGGATCACATTGTGTATTAGTTTGACATGATATAGAATCTTAAAAGTCGCAAATTATTTATGTATTTATGACCTAAATTATGAATAAAATACAATAATGTTTTCTCATTTTTCAGTGATTTGAACTTTTTAAAGTCATATATCTATTTTAAACTCTTAACAGACACATTGACTTAGTTGTATTTTTAACTAAAATTAAATTCAATTTAAAATAGAAGAATTAATTAGAGTAATAATGGTCACATCACTTTTGGATTGAGGTGAATCTTATTTCTACACATCCTAAAGTCTCAAAACAATCCTAATATAAATGTTACCATGATTTCCATTGACTTTATTTGTCGAACTTCCAACACTGCAATACCAGCTTCAAAAATATCACATCAACTTGAAAAAAATAATCCACTTGTATAAGAAAAAAATTATTATGTGAGTAATTATATAAAGAAATAAATTAAACATTAATATAAAACAATACATTAATTTTATGGAAAATGATTTTATTGTAAAAACATTAAAATTACCTCTATAATTGGGCATATGCATCATTATTTCTTTTCCTACAGTGGTAGTGGAGGTAACTTGAAAAAAAATTATATATGCACAATTGTACGGGTGAAAATGTTTTCTAGGAGAAAAAAGTATGAAAGTTTGATAGAGCACCGCAACTCGAATAAAATAATCAACATGTACAAGAAAACATTTATTATATGAGTAATACTAAAAATAAATAAATAAAACATAAATATTAAACAATACATTAATTATATGGAAAATAATTTTATTATGGAAACATCAAGATTACCTATGTAATTGAGCAGAGTTAGCATTATTTCTCTTCCTTAAAGGCAGTAGAGGTAACCTGAAAGAATGTTATAAATGCACCACTGTAGGGGTGAAAATGTGTTAAGGTAGAAGAAAAAAGAACGTTGGATAGAGCAACCCAACTTGAACAAAAGAATCCACCTATATAAGAAAAAATTTATTATGTCAGTAATATTAAAAAGAAATAAATTAAATAGAAATATAAAATAATAAATTAATTTTATGGGAAATGATTTTACTATGAAAACATCAAAATTACATATTTCATTAAGAAGAGGAATCATCGTTGCTCTTCCTGCAAAGGTAGTGGAGGTAACATTAAATAAAGTGATAAATGCACCACTGTAGGGGTGAAAATGTTTTAAGGGAGAAGAATCATGAAAGTTGGATAGAGAACACCAATTCTAAAAAAAAATCCACCTATACAAGAAAAACAATTTATGTGGATAATACTAAAAATAAATAAATTAATCAAAAATATAAAATAGAACATTAATTCTATATAAAATGATTTTAATTTGAAAACAACAAGATTGCATCTGTGATTGAGTAGAGAAAATTTCATTTCTCTTTATGCACATGCATGACACATGGAAAAAATATTCTAAAATAATAAAACTATATAACAAATTAGGAAAATAAAATAAATGTTACATTATATAATTTTTTGGTAAAATATAGAAATTATATTGTAAAATTAATTTTATATATTTCCAAAGGGTTTCCTTCATTATTTTTTGTTCTTCCATCATGTGAAGAAGATATTTCCTTTAAGACATGTCAAACTTTTAATTTATATTATATTAATGCAGTATTGAATATATAATATTATGCAAAAAACATAATATATTAAAAAACACTTTTACCTTATCATTGAACCCTATTTATTTTTAATGGTTTTAAGAATTTGCTTCCTCTGTCAACAATCCAAATCACCTCATTTTGGTCCACTCTAATGTACAATACATTATCTACATTGGCACAAACATGAACTGATTATGATGTCTAATGAAATGGTCATCCTCGATTTAATTTTCATCTAAATCAGCATTTTTTTAGTCACTAGAAGAAAAATTGACCATTTCTTGTGTGTTTGATCAGGGACATAAAATAAATTCACTAATTTTTATTCCATTATTAATATCTCATCCTTTTTCACTTCCACAATAAGATTCTCCCTAATAAAGCCCATTTCATCAAATTTCACTCCATTAAAATTGTTAACCCATTTTCAATAGAAAAGAGGCACTTGAAATGTCGTATAATACATCTTTTATATCTTCTTGATAATGAAATAATATGACATATTTGCATATATTATATTTTATCCATAGAACCAGATATGATAATCGCTTCAACAATAAGCATAACACCACTGTTTTTCATTGTAATGAAGTCATCATGTTATTTGTTTATATAATTTTTAACCATTGATTACTGAACCAGTTTAAGATATAAAATTTTCATTAGGTCCTATGTCTATCTATTTAAATCATTCAGAAAATTAATTTGGATTTTCATATAAATCCTTAGGAATTTGATCTCTGGAACATCCTATAACATGTTGATTATGTGTATTTGAAATAAATCATTCATCCAATGATGAATTTAAATCCTTAATAATTTCTTTGTGGGCTTCAATGTATTGATAAACATCTTAACCATTATATTATATGTAAATATGTGATTTCTCCCTCTCTTTCAAGGTAATTGTAACACTATCTCTTCTAAAAATCCCTTTTCCCATAAGGGATTCATTATGATGAGACATTGGAAGGCAAATTACTTAAACATATAATAGGTAATCAGTATAGAATTCAACATATTCTTCAACAATAAATTATTCTATAATACAACTATCTGGGCATATTAGATTATTGAAATAGTCTTTTAAAATCATTTTATATCGTTCAATGGGTTACATCCATCTACAATGGACAGGACCACATGGTTGAACCTCTTTGGCCAAGTGAACCCTCAGCTGGACCCTTATATCAAATAATGAGAGTGGGAAGATCGTATCTAATTCCCATAATATGTATGAAATATCCTTATTCGTGATGGGAAAATTCATCGGGTCTATAACATCACTACATAAATATTTGAAGAATAAGTAGAGTTTGGTTAATGTATGGTGTACCTTTTGAGATAGAATGAAGTTGAAAGAAACGACCATTAATTATTTCATCAAAATATGACAGCTTACGATTTTAGTCCTTGTAACATTAACTAAGTCATTAACAAAACATTCTTGATATTTTTTTAATACACCTATGGAACTTTTACACTAGTAAGGAAAAGGAAAAATTGTAATTTTTCCAATCTAGATAGAGTGTAAGCTACTGGAGGAAGAAAATTCTTTCATTTACCCATCACCGTTTCGAACTCTTCCCTTATCTCAATTTCAATCATGTCCATCCTAGCCTTGATTCTATATATTATTTTTTTAGGAACATTTAGTAACTTTCAAAAAACACTATCAAATAATATTTTTTATACATGCATGAAATAAAGAAATTGTCTGACATACAAAAAATTCCAATACAATAATTCAAAAACCAATTGACATATTCTTCCAATGTAATTTCATAAGGTTTTTCCAAAATGGTTTAATAAAAATAGTGTCAATAATTTTTACTTTTTTGTATAGTTGATCACCCATTATTGGAGATAATTTTGTACCTTATTTGATATTCTCATCTAATTTTATCACCCAGGATCAGTATTTTTGTCATTGAGGTAAAAAATTCTGAATTCCTAAAAACACATCCTTTGAGGAATGTTTCAAATGGACTAAGTATGTGGTTTTTAACAAATGGGACACCCCAACATTCCTTTAATGATATAACTCGATAAATTTCCATAATCATAGAATTCATTTATCATTTCATTGGACATGGACCTCAATGTAAATTCATCACTTCTATGAGAATCATACATTGAAGTACATGTATCCCACATCAATTTCAGATCTTCAATCAATGGAGCCAAATAGACATCAATAATATTATAGGGATTCTTTGGTCTAGATATAAGCAGATACAACATAATGTATTTGTGCTTCATGCAAAACCATGGAGGTAATTAATAATTTTCCAACATGAAAAAACATGTACTCTGACTACTACTATGTACACCAAAAAGATTAATTCCATATTTACATTACACAAAAAAAAGATTCTTAGCTCATCTCTAAATTCATGAAACTCGTAATCAATTTTCTTCCACTGAGGAGAATATGATGGATGATATAGGTTACCATATTTATTTCTTGTAAGTGAAAGCCATGTTAATTTTATCATGGTTTCCTAACAATCATATAGTCTTCTAAATCATGGAATGATAGGAAATTACCATTCAGATTTTGAAGGACTTTATTTATGTTACTTTTATCGATATGCACGACACTTAAGGAATTTTATGAGTGATTTATAGTCCTTTATAAATAATATGAAATTGTTATGACAAGAATTTATTTTTTAGAGATCATTCCCATTGAATGTACCATTCATTTAGTGTCATATTTTTTGAATGGAAGTACATTTTATTTTTGTAACATATCTTTCAGAAGACCAAGTAGTTTGGTAAAGCTGGTGTCACTCTATCTGATACTAGATTTCAAATTATATAACATCAATATGGATGACAATGTTGTAGATATTTTATAATTGGTATACAATGGTTCCTTGGTAAATCTACTTAAATCCTTTAACAAATTTGGACAATCACGAAGGTCATATTCAATTTCCATTTTCATTTCATCCATGTGATCTGCGACATATTTTACAAAGGTATTTATATCAAATTATTCATAAACTGTAGTATCATCAAAATTAATGTCCACATTCATTTTTTCCCAATATTTAGTCACTAATTTATATCTCTGATATATTCCATTACAAATCAAATGTTCTTCCAAATCTTAGAAAAAAAAATTTCTAGAATAACAATAATGTAAAACTAGACATATGATTTTAGAAGGGTCGTCTACATGCTCACTTACAATATTTATTAAGTCTTTTACCTCATATTAATATTCATTGGTCATAATATTATCATGCATCAATTTTCGATTCATATCCATCATATTGTGTTCTTAAAAAATTAATTTTATATAATATATAAATAAATACACATGAGATATTTATTATTAAAAGTCAATGTTAAATAACATTATAATAAGGGAAACTCAACATTCAATTTTTTCAAAAAACAAATAATTATATTGAAGAAAATTTGTAGTTGAATTTGTCTAAATAATTAATCCATATAAAATTTTTCTAAAATCATCTAAAAAATGGTAATATAATATTGTAAATTTAGGAGTAATAAGAAACTCAAATATGATAAACAAGAATAATAAATTGTAATTAATTAAACTAGAAGATATATAACTTAATTGGAACAAGTGATGTAGAATCCTAATGAATTATTACATTTAAAATTTATGTTATATCAATATTTTAAAACGTCTCAAGATACTTGGGATGTAATATCACCACATCGACCCATCCAAAGAAAATTCAAGGTAATCCAACCAGATAATAAATTATCATTTATTAATGGATTACATGAATAAGAATTTTACATCAAACAAAAAATAGTTTTCTCATTATTTAATATGAAAATAATATATGAAAATTGAAAATGGTGATGTGTAAATTGAAACAAGAACTAAGATCTCGTTATTAAAGGTTATATGAATTATTAAAGAAACTTTAATTTAAAAAAATTGTGAATCAATCATAATCATTACATAAAAAATAATTTTATGGATAGATAGAATGTTTTTATCAATGTGGATGACATAACATTTATAGCTCCTAGAGATTAAGGATGATAATAATTTTATACATTAATAATTACAACTGTTTAATTATTGATGACTAGTCAGTTTATATTTTCTTTAGTAAATAGGCGACTCATGGAATTCGTGAGATATTTATTTCCAAATCCATGAATTTGAGAGATGTGTTTTATAAATTTAAAATGGAATATTCAAAACCCATTGTGACACCAATTGAAAATTGAATAAAAATTTCAAATTTTGTGGATGGAATGTCAATCTATATAATAGAGTATGGGAGATTCTTTATATTCCAACTTACATGATAGTAAAAAGTTTTAATATAATAATTTTTTTTATGTCATATATCTAGGTCTCAAAGTGATTCCCTGGAAATCTAATTTTTATTATTTAATTATATACACAAAAAAGGAGGAAATTATTGAAAATATACATTTTTTAGATAAAAAATTATAATGTCTTATGGTGGTATGTATATCTCAAAAAATGTGGTATAACTAGAATGGGTAATCTCAAAAGGATATTTTTTTGTATACTATTGAGTGAGGGGGAGTGGGACAATGATGAAAATTTATAATGTAGTTGTAAAATAGTACATAACATCAATGTATAATATTTCATATATTATTATTAAAGGGATTTATAAATTATGTTTAATTAATCTGAAGAGGGAGAAAAATAAAAATGATTTTTTTAAAGTGTAGAGACATAGAAATTTGTATTACTAAGAAAATGTACCTCACATTTAACAATAGATAAAGTTTCTTAAAAATCCAAAACAACCATAAATCAAACACACGAGCTGGTCTATAATAGTGTCCAAGGGACATTCTCGATCCCCCTTGGGCTGGGGACAAGCACTAGGGAATGAAAAACAGCATAGTGGGAATGATTTCGGCCAAAAAATAAATAAAACTACTAGAAAAAAATAAATAAAAACCTCCATGATGCATCTATACATTATATTCCCACACCAACCTAGATAAGTAGATAAATGAAGATATGAATTAGTATAATATACAAGAAATACCCAAACCTACCTTTAACTCCCTCAAAAAAAATCCCCAGTTTCAATTTCTAAAATTTAAAATTTATGGAACACCATTGATAAAATAAAGAATGAAAAATATGTATTATAGCTTTGGGTGATCAATTTGGGTATTGTAAACAAAATAAAACAACCAACTAAACTCCCTATGACTCTATGTGTCACCATCAAGTCCAGAAACAATAAACTCTCCATGAGCGATCAAGAGTTGAATAAAAATTGAAAACATAAATATTGAAAGACATCTCTCACTAGTATACAATCACCCAACCACAAATGATGACATCATTGAATAAGAAATTAAAAAAAACCAAAAATACACAATGAAAATACAAAGGCCTACATCGTTAGGTTGAAAAAAATCTGAAACCTTACATGGAAACCCTAACTTCAATCGAACGTCATATGTCGGACAAGATGTTTGAGAGTCATTTGAGTGGTGTGATTCAAGGTTTGATTAATCAAGGAGAAGCACCGACAGTGAGTGGCATACACAAAAATCATTTGATATCACAATGAGTTTGCAGATGTTTACGGTTTTTTAATTAGACCAGAAAACTTTTATGAACACTTTTTTATCACTGATAAAGGAATTTCTTTATCGTCTCACATTGGAACATACCAGTTAGGTGGAACCTCCACATGGACAAGCCATTATTCTAGGCCAACGCTGACTATCCCACTCAGAGAGGATCTGGAGTTCAACCTAACCATTTAAAGGAAAAAATTCAACCATCCCAAAGGTCAGTGACCAGGCAAAAAGAACCACCAAGGAAATTCTCAATGCCAATGCAGATGCACTTCGAGCCACTAGATCTAGATCTGGATCCACAATCGTCTATAATTGATAAAACAACAATGAGGCCCATGGACTGATGGGAACCCAAATGCTGGGCCCAATCACCCGTCGCACATGGAAAAGGGTGTAATGGGGAGTAAGTGATGGTCACGCGGAAGACCCTAGCCCCGGGGTCCGGAAACGACAAACTGAAACATGCCAATCGGGGAGGAATCCCACCAAAAGATGTAAAATGACAAGTGGTGATTTGAGTCTGGAGGAACCAAAGGCCGTGGCGGGCGAGACCCAGCCCTACATAGAACAATGATTGTGTTATGTTGGAACTGTCGTGGGCATGGCAACCCACCAACGGTTCGAATTCTTCAGTGTAATTTCACTCAATGTTGCCCCAATATGGTTTCCCTGTCCGAAACCATATTTGAAAACAAGGACATCAATGGTATTTCTCAGAAGTGTGGCTTCCAATGTTGTTTTCCGGTGCATGGAAAAGGCCATTCTGGGGGGCTCTATCTCCTCTGGAAGGACAATATTGACGTTAAAATTTTGTCTTTCTCCAGGCACCACATGGTTACGACTATTCAATCTGACTTGCACCCACCTTGGACCTTTGTGGGATTCTATGGCTGGTCATCCCATTCTGATAAGGGGACGTCATGGGACCTTCTATGCGAGCTAATACATGATTTACCTAGCTCTATTCTCTTCAGAGTTGATTTCAATGAGATCATATTCCATAAGGAAAAAATAGGTGGAAGTTTTCGACACCCAGATTCGATGTCTAACTTCAAAGATGCGGTCACTAAGGCGAACATGGTTGATCTGGGTTTCATAGGTAATCCTTTTACTTGGTTTTGTGGAAATAATGAAGGTAGTCACATCGCTGAGCATCTTGATAGATTTCTAGGTTCAATTGATTGGATCAATCTGTTTAATATGTTTCATGTTGGACACATGGCCCTTAACTATTCGGATCACTTCCCAATTCTCATTGACTGTTTGCAAGGAGAATAAAATCGACAAACCAGCAGACCCTTCAGATTTGAGAGCTTCTAGGTAGAAGACTAGGAATGAGAAGAGGTGGTTCGATCAAGTTTGACGGGATCCCAGGAAGATGTTGGCCTCAATCTCCAACAGGTTGCTTCCGGCCAGAGATATTGGAGCACCAAGAAATTCCACCAACTTTATAGGCATTGTGATGTCCTTGAAAATAAGTTTCACAACTTACTCAGGCAACCCCCTTCTTGTTGAAACCTTTCCAGGATTGGTTCCACTCAAAGAGAGCTAGATGGGGCCCTTCGTGTTAAGAAAATCTTTTGGGCTATGTGGGCGTGTGACACCCATATTAAAGAGGGCGATGCTAATACAAGGTATTTCCACCTGAAATCGTCCTTTAGGCCCCAAAAAAACTCTATCAGGAGCCTTTCACAACCTGATGGCAGCAAAGTTTCTGACACCTGTGGCATTCATGATGCTCTTGTAGGTTATTTCCAGAACCTCTTCTCCATGAGGACTTGTTTCATGTTCGCTGAAGTAGAATAATGCATCAGAAATGTGGTCATTGAGGATATTAACTGATATCTTACAAAAGATGTGAGAATGATGAGATACACCTGGCTTTGAAGCATATCCACCCCAAAAAAGCCCCGATACCACATGGTTTTCACACCCTCTTTTTTAAACAATACTGGCACATTATTGGTCCTGACATCTACAAAATGATAAAAAACATCTAGGTGGGGAATGAAAGCATTTACTCCATTAACGAAATGGTTCTTGTCCTCATCCCCAAAATCAAGAAACCTCAGGGGATCCCTGATTTTAGAATTATTATCTTCTAAAATGTTTTTTATAAGATCTTCTCAAAAATAATTATCAATCAGCCACATCCTTCGCTTCCTGATATTATCACTGAAAACCAGAGCACCTTTGTGGCCAACTGGCTGATTACTGATAATGAAATTGTGGCCCATTAAGTGTTACACTCTATGAAAACAAACTCCACTGCAAAAATAGGAACCATGGCCTGGAAACTGGATATGACCAAAGCCTATGATAAAGTTGGATGGTAGTTTCTTAGAGCTATGATGCTGAGAAAGGGCTTCTGCACTAGATGGACAGAAATTTTCATGCACTGCATATCAACCGTCTCTTTCAGAATCAAGGTCAATGGGGAGCTCACCATAGGATTCACCCCAAACAAAGGCCTACGCCAGGGAGACCCTCTCCCCCCTTTTCTCTTCATCTTTCTGGCAGATGTTTTCTCTAACCTTATTTCTAGGGCTGCATCCTCTAAGTCTATTCATGGTGAAAAGGTCTACCGTGAGAGCCCACAAATGTCACATCTCTTCTTCGCTGACGACTATCTCCTTTTCTCTAGAGCCACTGTTAATGAATGTCGGGTGATCAGCCAAGTGATCTAGCAATATGAGCGAGCGTCTGGACATTATGTTAACCACGACAAATCGGAAATCTCATTCAGCGCAGGGGTGCCCTCTACCAAGATAGCTGAGCTTTGTGCATCTGCAGGCATCCATTAGGTCGATAAACACCAGAAGTATCTCGGACTCCCTACGGTGATTGGTCGGTCTAAAAAATAAATCTTTGCAGCTCTGGTGGACAGGATTGAGAAAAAAATGCAAGGATGGACCCCAAAAAGCATCTCCAAAACTGGAAAAGGAACCCTCATTAAAGCTATCATTCAATCTATCCCCAGCTACTTTATGTCGATGTTTATGCTCCTGGCGGCCATTGTCAACCTGATCCATTCACTTACTACCAACTTCTGGTGGGGGAAAAATGATGGCAAAAATCGACCCCACTGTTTGGCATGGGAGAAACTCTGCAAACCCAAGTCGGAGGGAGGGATGGGATTCCAGAATCTTCTACTTTTCAATGATTCACTGTTGTCCAAGCAAGGATGGTGCCTTCTTAACAGTCCATCATCTTTATGTTCACGGGTAATCTGTGCCAATTACTTTCCCCACACAGACATCCAGGGCTCTTTTCTTGGCCCCCGCCCTAGCTTCCTCTAGAGAAGTATTTGGGGGGCCCGAAATCTTTTGGAAAAAGTACTGGTCTGGAGGATTGGAAATGGCTCATCCGTCAACATTTGGACAAATCCATAGATTTTCGATAAGGATGGTGTGTGGCCCACATCCCCCGCCCAACCAGGTCTTGAAGATTCCACTGTCAACTGCCACTTTTCAGACCAGGGCCTGGGATGGTGTGTGGAAAAGATCCAGAAATGGTTTAATGAAAGAGACCAAAGAATTATTATGAGCATCCCCTGGGTCCCCGGTGCCAGCCTCAACCATCTTTTATAGACCAATGATTCTTCAGGTGAGTTCATAGTGAGATCAGGGTAAAGACTGGCTCTTGGAACTCACTCTCGTGACCGAGATGAGGGACCATGGAAAGTGCTTTGGAAGCTCAACGCCCCCCCCAAATATTTGCCAGTTTTGGTGGCAGGTGTGGATGGGCACCCTCCCTTCCATGAGCCTCCTTGTTTACCGACATATGGCCAGCGTTGAATCCTTCCCTTTTTGCCCGAATATTCCTGAAACCCCTTGTCACACCATCTTTCATTGCCCGGGAGCGAAGGAAATTTGGAATAAATGGGACTCGGCTTCGGATGCTTCACTGGACATTGCCTCTGATCTCCCTGATCTTCTGATGCGCTGGTGTTCCTCAATTTCATTGTCTGATGCATGCTCTCGTTGCACCCTGGCCTGGATCATTTGGGTTCAGCGTAATGATTTGGTTTTCCACCATGTTCATCAGCCTCCCGAGTTCTGGATTGGATGAGCCACTTCATGAATTGAGGGCTGGAAGGAACGCAAAAGACACTTTATGCCAGGCGTTGCCCCCTCCTGTTCCCTTCACTGGACCCCCCCCCCCCCCCAAAGTAAGTGAATCTTATGATTAATGTGGATGCTTCTCTCCCCAAGGATGGGCATGTTGCTCTCGGCCTCCTAGCTCGAAATCTTCTGGGACATATCATTTTAGCAAAATATGAACAACACCATGCCTTCTGAGAACCTATAGTTGCTGAGGCCTATGCCATTCTGGCAGGAATGATGCTCATTGTGGAACGTGGATGGGTTAATATCATCATCGAGTCTAACTACCTTTCGTTTATCAATGCTATTAACCACGACGATGCAGGACTCCAGGCCTTTGGCTTTATCGTTAGAAGGATCTGCTCGATGCGCCAAAGCTTCTCTTGCCGCACCTTCTCCTTTACCAAAAGGGAAGGAAACAATGCGGCCCATCAGCTGGTGGCCTAAGGCCACTTTGATTTCAACCAACTATGGCTGGACAATTTCCCTTCTTGGCTCTGCTTATGTACGACTGCTGATATTCACCATTAATATATTCTTTCCTTCCTCAAAAAATATTAATATTATAATATACATCTTATAATTTTATAACTATTGATTTACGATTATAGAAATATTTTTAAAAAATATATATATTTATATCATTATATTTATATATTTATTTATATATTTATACATATATATATTTAATAAATATCTATAAATATAGAAAATATATTCATTATTTATGTAAATTTATTATAAATATAATTATTTTTTAAATATTTATTTTTATATTAATTTATTATTATATAAATACTTTTAAGAGATATTATTTATTCATAATTATAAATATATAATTGTATAAATATAGTAAATGTACATTTATAAATATGTTTATTTAAAAAAAATAAAAATATATTTTTTAAATTATTAATAAAAATATAATTTTAATTGCATGCATATATGTTTAAATGAGTGAAATTGAATAAATAAATAAAATACACTTTAACAATATTGATAAAGTGGATATGTTTTTTGTGTGTGTATTCTATTTAAAAATGAATTAATTATATATATGTAAAATCAGTATAATAATGATTTCATCTATATATGTTAAATTGAATAATCAAATGACATTAAATTATATGTCGAGTTATATGTGACCCTAGGGGTGTAGCCTAATGGTTATAACTTTGAGGGTCTCGTGGGAGGTCTTAGGATTAATTCTCCCTGAGTACTTGTAGGTGTAATAGATTTTTTGTTTCTTTGTAATCCCCCTCCCTAAACTGTTGTAATATATCAAGTACTATGCAATTATTCAATATTTTTAATTCATATTATTTTTTAATTATAAACCATTATTCAATAAATTTATGACTATTTAATCTAAAGCGCATAAATATTTTTTAATATTTAAATCATATTTATATACATTAATATATATATTTATATATATATATATATTTATTTATTTAATAGATACAATTAAATAATATCAATTATCATTATTATCTAATTAATAAAACATTTTATATTTAATAATGTATAATAAATTTATTCATTTTTATCAATAATTATTTAATTAAAAAAAATTTAAATAACTAATTTTTTGTTTTTTGTTTTTTTATTATTTTATTTTCTCTATTCGAACCTTTATCAGCTCTAAAAAAGTGATTAGGAATGAAATATTTATCTGTGCTAAAAATAAAGTGCTTAAAAAGGGTACCATTTATCAACGCAAAAAAAACAAATTCCTGATGAAGGTTACCCTTTATAACCGCTAAAAATAAAGCACTGATAAAGGTTCCCTTTATTTGTGCTACAAAAAAGTGTTGATAAAAGGTTTAATATATCAGCGCTTTTCTTAGCACAGATAAACATTCCATTATTCACATTTTTTCTAGCACTAATAAATACCAGCATTGTTAAATGTGGTTTTTGTATTTGTGTTCCCATAAAAGAAGTATTTGATAGGATAAAAAGATAAATCATTGATAATACTGATTTACATATTCTTTTTTGGGTATATAACATTCTTTCACTTATGTTTAGGAGTATTCTATACCATTTATTGGACTACGTCTCTTTTTATATCATGTTGAGGATGTATGTACATGTCTTCACCTGGTTTGTTTACAAAGTGTTGTATATGTATCCTCGGGTGATAACAATGGTTCCTTTGTCAGCTTCCATGATCCATTACTAAAGATTTCTTCATAGCCTTGTTGGTCAAAGGATACTACTAATAAAGGTGGATCCAAAGGCTTTGAACATGTCGATCATCCTTTAAGAAGATTCTATTTCAAACATTCATCTGGAATTGGATATCACCCATGCTAACAATCTTCTCTGAATTGGTATCCACATATTGGCTACACCAAAATCACCTGTTTTATAGGCCAAGAAATACTCATGATGCGGAGTGACATTATATGATGTTGTCATATCAACCACAAAATATGTGTCTTATCCTGATGTGTGAATGCATGTATCTTCTTCATATTTGTATAAAAACACAACTTCTCTAGTAATTCTTATGTGTGAATCTAAATTTTTTCTTTATTGATTGATACTCTGGACCTTTTCTTATAGAATAGTTCAATGGTTATTTATGTGTCCCTCTATGCTACAATGGTAGAAATTTTATGTTATACTCTTTTAATCTGTGTAACTTACTCTAATCATTCTTCAGCCACTACTTCCTTCCCTTGAACTTCTCCTTATTTTCTCCCTCACTTATCAAAGATGAGAGAATCTGACTGGTTGTAACTCACATCTTTTCTTCAGGCCTCCTCATTGAACATTACATCCTTTACTGTTTCCATAGTATGTTTTCCTCCAGGATATGATTTTCTAAGTGAGATGAAAATATCATCCCAGATATCAAGAATTGTGCATTGAAGGTTGTCTTCTAGATCTTCAACAGTCATGGTCTTACTTAAAACCACCAATTGATTCACTATGATTTGGAACTCATTGATGTGTTCAGATATATAGATTAAAATTGGTAGTCATAGATTCATCAGCCACTTCTTCAAGATGATATTTTTTGAGTTATATTTGAATGGTAAATATTTTGAAACTTTATCAAAATTTCATATATTCTAGTATCTTATGCAAGACGGTTGTGGACACTGTGATCTATCCATTGGTGGATTTGACTGAACATCTCTCACTCATCTTCTTCCACTCTTATTCTTTAGTGTAATCGAGGATGAATCTCTTGTTATCATTAGGGTCCAAAATATCCTTATTATTAAGGATATATTCCATTATAGACATCCAAATGGATAAGTTAGAATATATAAACATGATCATCCCTCTCGTGGATGGTTCCTTCATTAAATTTCAATTATGTAAAAAATATGGTGCATAAATTTGAAAAATTGAGATCACATTTGTGTCTGGAATTATAAAAAATAGTGGTATTAACTTATGATGTGGAATTGATATGGCATGTTGGGGCAACTAGTGAAATCTATCCAGAAATGTCACCTATTCTGAAATAGTACCACCTTCTCTAAAAGTTGTACTGTAGCATCAAAACTATTACCAAACTTTGACTAATCCTAGGGAGATATTTTAAGCTCCATTTTCAATAATGCATGCACCATTTGAATATCCCCTATGTGATGTTTATAATCTTCCTTCAAATTATGATTCTGGGAAACATGGGTCTTCCGATCATCACAAAAACTCCAATTCTCACCACTGATCACCACCATTTCATTACAACAACCTCTGATGCCACTTTAGTAATTCATTAATCAAAAAGAGAGAATAATTGAAGAATACAATGGGAAAAAAATGGGTTTTAAATCAACTTGGAAAAATCTTACAAAAATAACCTCTCTACACCTCTCCCTCTATAAATGCAGTTATGAAGGCTCTCTCATTGGATAAAAAGAGATCTCTTGGCATAGATCTATAGAATATCTATTATATATTGTTATTGCTTATGTAATTATCTCATGGTTCAACTATAAATAGGCATGGTGAGCGATGTCAATTTCCACCCAATTCACCCACTAACCCCAATTAATATCCACATACCATAGTGGGTGGAGTGTTGGAAATAGCCATCTACCTAGGCAGCTGGAAAAAGGCTTCACTTATGTGATGAGCATAATATGATTCCTCTATCAATAATATGAACCATCATTCCTTATTTTAGGAACATTAAATGACCGATTATTCTTTATGTGATGAGGGAGGTATAGGGGAGGTAGAAAACACACTTTTTAAAATTTCTAAACCCCCCCCCCACTTTATTGAAAAATATGGAAATTAAAAGTAATGTGTGAATTAAAAAATATATATAAATACTAACATAGAAGTATTATTCTTTCAATATAAGGTTTTAACTATTTTACTTCTTCCACCTCCCTCTTACGTTATAAAAAATAAGGAATTAATTCTAGTTTTTTACTACCGGTGGTGATTTGAACAACTACAAAATAATGTTTTGGTAGTTACAAAAACTTCCAAATACTGTATGGTAGGTAGTCATTTAGTGAACATTTTTTTCTTTTATAAATAGTTTCTATAAATTTAACATTTTTTAGCATTTAGTGGCGGATTTGAATTTATATAGAAGTGATTTAACAATAATTAACCTAAAAAAGAAAATATATAAAATAGACCTAACCAACACTAATATATATTGGGGAAGTTATGTTTAGAAATGTTTAATAGTAACAACCAATAAATAGGATTTTTATTTATTTATTTAGCTATAGTTTATACAAACCATCGCTAAATATTTCAATTGAAATTTAATTTTTAAAAAGTTAATTTAGAAAAAATATAAATAAAAACTCTAATATGTAATAAACTAAATAATAAATACATAGTAAACCCATTACACATAAATCATACATTATACATCAAATTTCATATATACATCCATTCACATTCACTATAATCTCAGTCATCAAAAGCTCAGTCACCCTATACCTTATTCACCAATATATATATATATATATAATGTCCAAAAATAAGTCATCCCCACTATACTCCCATTTCCTAACCTGCGGTGCATCCATATGCCTACACATCATCTCATCAATTAGAACAGGCCACATAAAATCATCAAATATAAGAAAGAATAATATATAAATTGCAACTGAACATATTAAAATTAGAATTATGGTAGAATCATTGACAAAATTTAAAATTTCCAAATAAACAAAGAACCATCATGAATGCTTTCAGAATAATGTACTAGATTGGAAGGTTTAACCTCCTATCTACTTCCAACATCTATCACCTACAAAAAATCTAGATCATTTAAGAAAACAAATGTGAAATAGAAAAGAAACAAAATATATTCATAATGTTTTACATAAAATTTGTTATTTTTAAAATAAAAAATAGGATATTTTAACATTGAAAAATAATATATCATGAAAAATGCTTTGAAAACATAAACATTCTTTAATAAGATTTTATTCAACACTTGAAATTAAAAAAAGATAAGTATATATCATTCTAATTAATTTTTAAATAGACATGTGGTGGGATTGAAATTTATTTAAAAAAAATTATAGAAATTTATATGATATCATTTCATATATTTTAAAAATAAATTAAAATAATATTTTCCCTTATTTCAAATTAATATGGAGGAAATTTATAGGGATCTTGGGTAAACCATAACTTATAATGATTTGTTGTCAGTTCTAATATTTCAAAAATAAATCTAAGAGGTTTTTAAGATAAAAAATTGAGAAATATGATGAAATTTTCTCTAGTTGTACACCCCACCACATGTTTTTAAAGGATTTTATAGCTTTGAAAACTGTTTACCCAATCATTCCAACAACACTGGACGTTTGATTGATGTTTTGTCTATATGTACACATCAAAAATAACTCCAAAATGGTTTCCACGTGATTTAAAAACCATATGAGCTCATTTCTATGTTTTTTATTATTACATGCTTTTTTTAGGTTTTTAAAACACTATAAATACATTTACTGGCATTCCATGAAAACTATAACTCTAAATGATGTGTTTCCAGTTCCAAAATTTCAAAAAAATTGTTATTTTCCTACTATCTAATTAAAATTTGATTTTTTTCCTTATTTTTACCCCATATCACATGTTTTAAAAGGAATTGGTACCTTTAAGAATTGTTTAAAAAATCATTCAGACCACACTACAAGTTGGATTGAGGTAGGCCTGGTGATGCAGTTAGGATGATGCAATCATGTCACTACACTAGACCGCCATGCCATGTTCTTGGCCCACTTAACCATGGTCCTATGAGATATGTAATAATTCTCCCTCTACACAGTTCAAGAGATGTCTTTAAATTAATAATAAAAAGTGGCTTCGAACACAACTTTTAAAAAAACACTAAAAATGAATTTACAGATATCTTAAGATAATGTTACTTTTAAGGACTTGTAATCAATTATTGCATTTTAAAGATCAATATATGTTAATTTTATTTTAATTTCATGGTAATCATAAGTCATTTGACTAATTTTTCTCCCAAAATAATGTTTTTAAATGATTTAGTACTTTTAATAAATGTTTACCATGTCACTTTGAAAACACTACATGTCAGATTAGAATTTTTTCTATATATAAATATCAAAATTAACTCAATCATGGTTTTCCAATGATTTCACATACATATGAGGTTTTTTCTATTGTTGTGACCATTACATTCATGTTTTAGTGTTTTAAAACTCTAAAAACATGTTTTATGAGCGTCTCGAGAATACTATAAGTCAGAATTATGTTTCTCCAATTCCGAAATTTTAAAATTAAATCTACGGTCATTTTCTACTAATTTCATGGAAATCTGATAGCTATTTCCTAATTTTTGCCCTCAACAAATGTTTTTAAGACTTCGATACTTTTAATAACTATTTACTGAGTCATTAATACAACACTATATGTCGAATTGATGTTTTTTATTCAGGTACATGTAAACAAATAACTCAATAGTGGTTTCCCATGATTTCACGTCAGTATGAGGTCATTTGATATGGTTTTGACAATTACCCACATGTTTTAGTGTTTTAAAACACAATAAATGTGTTGATGGAAATTTTAAGTATTCAATAACTCAGAATGATAATACGTTATTTCCTAGATTTAAAAAATTAATCTATATTGATTTTAATTTTGTTCATGGTAATTTAGTGTCATTTTCTTGGTTTTGACCCCCCGACACATGTTTGTAAAGGCCTTGGTTCCTTTAAAAACTATTTACCATTTCATTTAAACCCTAATTCATTTCATAATGAATTTTTTTTTAAAAGTACACATATTCAATTTGAATTATGGATTTACCATGATTTCACACCAATCTAAGGTCATTTTCTATGATTTTTACTATTACGTGCACATTTTAGTGTTTTAAAATACTAAGAACATTCTTATAGTAATATTATGAAGCCCTTTACTCGCAATTATGTGTTGTCAATTACTGTATTTAAAAAATAAATATATGTTTTTTCACTAATTTCAAGTAAATATGATGTTATTTCTTCGTTTTGAGCCCCTAGCATGCGTTTTTAATGGCTTTAAGACATTTTAAATTTGATTAATGAGTCTTTATGAACACATAAAATTTGAGATAGATTTAGTTTCTATAATTAAAAAAATCATAAATACCTCAATGATGGTTATAAAATTATTTCATGTCAATATGAGGTTTATTTTTAGGTTTTTTACCGTTACATGCATGTTTTGGTGTTTTAAAACACACAAAATGTGATTATGGGAATCCCAAGAATATTGAACTCAAATTGATGTGATATCAGTCTATACACTTCACCATTCTATATAAGTTTTTTTACTTTTATTTCATGGTAATCCAATATTTTTTCTTGTTTTAACCTCCTAAGAGATGTTTTTAAAGGCTTTCGTTCCTGTAAAAAAATATTTACCAAGTCATTCCTACCACCCCACATGTTCTATTGATGTAGGTTTTTTATATATACACGTCATAAATAACTAAATAGATGTTTTCTCATCATTTCTTGTCAATTTGAGGTTTTTTCAATGGTTGTTACCATTACACGCATATTTTGGTGATTTAAAACACTAAATCGCATTTACGGGCATCCTGAGAAAACCATAACTAGGAATGATGTGATGTTAGTTCGTAAATTAAAAAAAATAAATCTACAGTAATTTTACTCTGAGGTCATTGAAATCTAATTCTTTTCATATTCCCTCCCCCCCCGGTCACACATTTTAAAAGGCTTTGGTAGCTTTTAAAATGGTTCTCTGAGTCATTCTGACAACACCGCAACTCATATTTATCTGTTTTCTACTCTTAAAAAACTAAAATAACTAAAAAGTTTTTTTACCATGATTTTATTCCAATATGAGGTCTTTTTCTATGGTTATGACTATTAAATTCATGTTTAAGTGTTTTAAAACACTATAAATGTGTTTAGAAACATCCCAGGAAAACTAAGACCCATAATGGTGTTATTTCAATTCATACATTTCAAAAATAAATATAAGGTCATTTTAATCTAATTTCGTGGAAATACTACATCATTTTATTGGTTTTAACCCCCCCCCCCCCCACCCCCCGACAAATGTATTTAAAAGAATTAGTACATTTAAAAATTGTTTACCTAGTCATTCCAAACATATCGCACGTCATATTGGTGTGTTTTCAATTAGTTCACATAATAAATAACTCAAAGGCTTTTCACCATGATATCACATCACTATTTAGTTTATTTATATTCTTTTGACCATTAGATACATTTTTTCATGTTTTAAAACATTAAAAACATATTTTTGTGCATACCGGGAAAACCAAAACTTGGAATGATATTCGGTTAGTTCCTACAATTCAAAAATATATCTTTGGTTATTTTCCTCCATTTTAATTGGAATTTTACTTCTTTTCTTGGTATTTCCCCTCAATAGATGTTTTTAAAGGCTTTTGTACCTTTAAAATGTTTTACTGGGTCTTTCTAACTACACTGTATATCAAATTGATGTGTTGCCTATGTTTACACATCAAAAATAAATAAATGTGGTTATACAATGATTTCACATCCATATGACAAATTTTTTTAGGTCATTTATGTTATAGAAACATTTTAGTATTTTAAAATAGTAAAAATACCTTTATAGGAATCCTGGGAAACCATAAATTGGATTGACCTTCCATCAATTCATAAATCTCAACAATCAATATAAATTAATTTTTCTCTAATTTCCTAGAAATCCAACATTTTTTCTTTTTTTAATCCGAGGACAAATGTTTTTAGAGGCTTTATACATTTAAAAAAGGTTTATCAAGTCATTTGGATTACACCTCATGTCATATTGACATGTTCTCTGTGTATATATTTCAAAAATAACTCAGTATTATTTTTAGCATTATTTCATGTTAATATGATGTTTTTTATAGGATTTTGACAATCACATGATTGTTTTAGTGCATTAAAACACTAAAGATATGTGAATAGAAATTCGAGAAAATCATAACTCATAATGATGTTACATTAGTTCCAAATGTTTAAAAATCAATATATGGTCAATTTCATCTTATTTTCTATAAATATGATATTTGTTCCTAGGTCCCCCCCACACACATTTGTAAAGAATTTTGAACTTTTAAAATTGTTTATTGGGTCCTTCCAACAGCACCACACATCAAATTGATGGTTTTTTATATATACATGTCAAAAATAAATTAATTTTTCTTTTACCATGATTCCATGCCAATATGAGGACTTAATAAATGTTTTTTTAGAATTACATGCATTTTTATTATTTTAAAACCTAGAAAATGCATTTATAATAATCCTGGTAAAATTGTATCTTAGAATCAAATTCTACCAGTTTTTAAATTTTAGAAATCAATCTATGGTCAGATTCATCTAATTTCATGTTAATCCAATGTTGTTTTTGTATTTTTACCCATAACACGCACATTTAAAGGCTTTCGTACCATTAAAAAATTATTGAGTCAAAACTGAGAAAACAAGCTTAAATTGTTGTCAAATATATGAATAATGATATATAATTAATTTTTGAGGTGTATTAATCAACCATATATCAATTCAGTATAAGAATTAGTTAGTATGACTCGATGTCCATGTTTTCATAATAAAATTATCATTTTAGTTTTATTTATGGATGTTATTTGTTCTCATTATAAATATTAGAATGATCTATGGAATTTGGAATTCTCATTGACAGGATGAGCTATAAGGATGTAAATTTCCTCATGGATCATCCTAGTTACCAACTAAAATGTAAAAACTAAACCATTTTTTATTATTGATTTCTAATTATCATTTTTTCCCTATAATTGTCTTGTTCTTTAATTTTTTTCTTTCAAACATGCAATTTTTCTTTGTGATTCTCGATTAACGGCACTACCCAAACCCCCAATATGTGTATTAGTTACTGATGATGATTCCATACCAATGATTTCTGATGGAGACGGCCCATAACCCATCCCCCATACACATAGAGTATGCTCTTTAACTAAAATGATTTCAACTGTACTTTTCTAGGAAACCGATGATGATTGTGAAGGGTTTTCATCCAAGGTATCTGGAATTTTAACCTGTTAATACTAAAATATTAACATTTATTTTTAAAAATATTTGAACATCATAATATTATCTAATTAATAATTTTTTCCTTAATATTTATTTTTATTTCATTACTATAAAATCATAATATTTAAAAATAATGTATAACAACAAACATTTCTTAAACCCCATTAATTGGTGTTGGCTATATGTATCAAAAGACACAAAATTTATAATATTTGATTCATGATTTCAATCTCATTTAATTTTTTTTAATGATTTTTTTTGTTATAATATATTTTTTAGAATTATATTTTTAGATAAATGAAATAATATAAAATAGAAATTAAAAGTAATTACTCCATTGTATTTTATAGGGCCATTTAAAAATCTTTCATTGGGTTTCCTATGAACTTTAAACAATATATTTTTTCATCTGACATAGTGACCTAATTTATTATCCTTTAAAAAAATATTAAAAAAATAAAAAGAAACATGACATCTAACAAAGTGATAAAAATATTAATGGATAAAATACAAACCAAAATTTTTCTTTTTCTCAAAAAATATTGCAACCCATTAATATGAGGAATAACTTGTTTCTCATGATTCATAGTATATTTTTAGATAATTCTTAAAAAATATAAACATTATGAAAAATTATAATTTTATTCTGTTTATGTTATTAAGATATTATAAAATATTCAATTATCTCATCATAAGAATCTCTATTAATATTTACAAGCATATTCCTTTTCTAATTATAAATTCATTCAGGTACTTTCTCATACATCTATTATAAGATCATAGATCATTAATTAAACTCATGGAATTATCTACATTTAAAATATCTCCATTTCTTGAACAAATTTTTCAAAGTCCATGTTTGTGAAATGAATCCAGGGACATCAAAATGCGAAAAACACCTATGAATAATAAACATAACACTTTATAAGTATATTTAAAACATTTACACATGTCTTTTGAATTAGTTATCTATAAATATTAAATTAATAATAAATTTAATTTATTATCAAAGATTTCATTTTTTCAAGCTAGTGGAATAATCCTATAATCATTATAATTAATGGGAAAAACTCACAGACTCATAAGAACGTTTCCACTGAATCTACCCAAATATTCTGGTAGCATTACTAGTAGTCACCCCAACTCATCAAATTGAATGATAATCTTGAATTATTTTAGGTACAATAAATCTACCTTGTTCATATTTATATCCCTTCAATTCTTACATTTATCAATTTGATAAATTCATTAAACAATTAATAAAATATATAGTTTTTCGTACAGTGACATATATACCATTAACTATAAATTTCCAATATCCCCTTTATTCAAGGGTGACCAATTTTTCTATTCCAAGAGGTGAATTGGATGGTGGGAAACCGGGAACATCTGTAGAAACATTTGGCTATCTAGCAATCTCAAGTACAGTAGAATTACCAAGATCCACTTAAGAAGATGGTAGTGGTGGTGTGCTTAGAGACACTGGTTGTTTAGGATATTGAAATATATTGTTCTTGTTATTATTGAAATTAAAATGGTTTAGATATATTAAATTTATAAAAACTATAAAACTAAATAAAGTTACAAAAAAAAGATAATACATAAACTTTTATAAATTTACGATACACTTATCAGTGTGAAATTGTAATATATTTTCATTACCAATTTATACTTTCAATTATCTTCATCTTCATTGTCATCATTATTATTAACCTTCATTTAAAAAACTTCTTCAATTTCACCCTCTCTTTCAAGTTCTATTGTTTCTATATTATCAAGAAAATATTGTTCAATGTTTTCTGGTTGATGAGGATCGCTATCAAAAAGTACTCATCGATTTTCATCACCCATACCATATAATTCTTTCTTCATTAATTTAAGAACAACACTCCACAAGTTAAGTATCTAATAGCCCAAAAAAGACATATTCTCTTGTAAATCCAAGATAAATGGATCATTGTCTACACACTTACAGTTATAGATCAAGTGAGAGAAGTTAATAGAAGTATAGTGTAATGAATCATTCATTATACACTTATCAATATTGACCCACCTACATTTGAATAAGTCAACTTAAAATTTACCCTAATATTTTAATTCAATTATATCATTAATCTTTTCATAGTATCCCACCTCTGAAAGTGTAAATACACAACTATGTTTATTTTTAAAGTATTCTTCATTATAAATTATATGAAACCTAAATCCATGGATATTATAGGCATAAAATCCCTTAGCATTCCATAGATGTCCTCCAGGAAAAAACGTTAAATAATTTTCTATTTCATCTCATTTCTCGACATCCGTTATCAAGAAAAGAAGATAAAGATTTACTTTTAAAATAGGAAACATAAATACACAACAATAGTATGAATTTGATCATATACTATAATGATGGGTAAACTATTTTACAATCTTCTTGTGAAAATATCTTTTTAGTTTCATCTCATTTCATGATCGACCCCTTAGTAGACTCTATTTTTACAATCATAATTCTTCAATAAATGGATCTATAATAAGAATATTTAGTATCACATATCTATGTTCTTGTAGAAACTCAAAACCATGAAATGTAAAAATTGACCACTTTCCAATTGGTCGTCCAATAGTTAGAAATACCAATTATTGGTTTTCATAATTAAAATTGGTGTAGATGTCATCAATATATCCAACATGATAGAATCTAGTCTCAATCCCATCCATATACCAAGAATAGAATGTTAATAACTATAAACCTATGTATCCTTTAAAAATAGAGCATTATGGTAGATCATTATTCCTCACATATGATTTCAAATGACCTAAGTACCTGATGAAAAAAAATAAGAAACATTTCAAAGACTATTATGAAATTATGTGATAAATTTAATTCACTAATGAAATTGAAATTAATATGATCATACGTCTTAATTAGATTCATCCATAGATTGTGTAATTTCCTACCATGTTTAGCATCATCAACTAAATTAATAGTCAAATAAATCATCACGGTGAAGAATAATGGAGGAAATAACATCTCAAAATGAAAAAGTTCAAAAAAATATTTCATAATGTTTATCAAGCTTAGTAAGACACAGAGTTTTTCAAAAAATATCTTGAAAAAATAATTATAAAACTCAACTAGAATCATAGTTAATTTTTTAGGTTATATATTACACAATTTTAATGGAAACAACTGGTTCATCAGAATATGTGATTCATAAATTTTCAATCCATGTAACTTTTGATGTTTTAAGTCAACACACACTAACATGTTAAATGAATATTCATCCATCACATTTCAATTATTTAATGTTCAATGGAATATGTGTTTCTCATAATTTTTCATTATAGAAATAGATGAAGGATAATTTTTGTTCTCTTTTTTTCAAAATTATGCTATATATAAATGACTCTAAATCTTTACAAGAATTAAGGTCATCCTTATATTTACCCTGCTCATAAAGAAATATAATAATTAAATTTTTTAATAAATTATTCTAAATATGAATTATATCAAAATTATGAAGTATAAAATTAAATTCTATATACAAAAGTTTTAAAACTATAGTCATTTTCCTTTATTATTGTGTTTCAGTAACTTTTAATATTGTACCTCCTTCTCTTTTCACCCTTCTTTAAACTGATTACATTTTATAAATTATTCTATGAAATACATTAATTATTACAACATATCTGAACTACATAACACCTTCAGTAGATATCTCAATTCAATATATCCATTGAATTGTGTATCATTAGTGGTTAATTTGTGATAATCGTAAATAAATTGATGATGATACATAAAGAAAAAATTTTCTACAATGAGGTAATTATTGAGGTTCAAAATCATAATTACAAACATGGAATAAAAAAAATATGTGTGTTCCAATTAGATAAATTTCCTACTCTAAGAAAGTCACTAATTTTTCACATTAAAACTGTGTGCATTTTTAATTGTTTTCTCATTAAAGCATCATAACACGATTATCCCATAATTCATTAAATTTGTTGATTATGGGTTAAAGGTATACATCAATGTCATTTCTAATAATTTTACTTCCAATAATAATCAAAAAAATAATGAAAGAAGTCTTCTTAATATACATCTAAGAAGAAAGATATTAGGGGAACAAAATAACAAGAAAAATCCTATAATTAGTACTTGAAGTACCAAAAGGGATAATACTATTATAAGACAATTCCTAACATATATTATTGAGATGTGAATATATATATAATGAATCAAACATTTTATAAGGTTTAAAATATTTTGGATTTATCATCATGGCATAATTATTATCTAGATCATGCCACTTCAAATCTTCTAGAGTCTTAGATGACATGAATAATATTTGCAAGCATGGTTTCAGAGGAAAGTAACGTAATAACTTTGTTGGAGTTTTCTTATTTTTTTTCTCGGGGTTGAATTTATTTATACTCTTATTATACCTCATTTAATTAAATCTTCTTTTATGAAATCTTTTGAATTGTTCTTTATCAAAATCTTCTCCCAAGTAATGAATGGAATCATTAGGGCATGCATGTATCATTTTATAATCATGAACAAGTTTGTTGATGACTTTATTAATCTCACATAATGATGTAGGGATATTAGCTTAACTAAATTCATCAAGAAGAAACTCTAAAATCATGAACATTTATTTCTCAATAATTCCACAAGGACACTTGATTTGATAAAACATAAGTAAAAAATAAAACATTGAATAAGGATTAGGATTGTCTCGATCAGGGAAGTAAATCGAGGAGAGTAGGGAGGGGAGATCGTTGTAAGTTGGGGAGAGGTCGGAGTGGCGGCCATCATCAGTCGGGGAGAGGGGAAGAGGGATTAGGGAGTATTGGGGAGGGGTGGATAGGTGAATTGGTTGGGTGAGGGGTCAGAATATTTGGATATTGTAGGTTTTAGCGGTGGTTTAAACAAAGACACTACTAAATTTAAATATATATATATATATATATTATTTTATTATAACTTTTCATATTATGTCTTAATTTTGGTAATGCATAAATTAGGTAATGATACCCTTAGTGACTAATTATTTAACTTCATGTGTCTCTAATTATCTTTGTTATCCTTTATATAAGTGAGTTTTTACCACTCTTGGAATTTTTTGTCGTTTTGGGAAATTTATTTTTACAATTTTGACATAAATGTATCTTTGGTATTAGATTTTATTTTCTATAAAGATAATTATAATAATATTAGTACCTTTATCATGAATACCATTTATTTAAAAAATTAAATTCATTATCTTAATTGTCTCCTACTATAATTTTGAATCTTAGTATCCCTAAACTATTAATGTGTAAATAAATAGTCACCTGAGTATTCTAGTGGGAATGACCCTTAAAACCTCTCAACATATTCCAATCTATGGATAAATCAATACCACTAAAAAAGGGATAGCTTAGTGGTGAATGTTTTCTATATACAGCATTCTAAACCATCACTACATGGTTTAGTAGTGGTTTGAAAAATGGTTGCATATTTCATATTCAACAATCATTTAGCAATGTTCTTTTTTATTTAGTGTTGGTTTTTATATATTTCATATTAATAGTATTGAGCAGTGGTTCCCAATTAATTAACAAGTGGTTTTTTGTAAATAAAAAAAATTAAAATACATGAGATTAACATAAGAGCCACTAAAATATATAGAAGTGGCTAAGTTTTGTGGTAGTTAATTATAACTGATAAAAAATAAAATTTTTATAAATATTTTTATGGTTGGTTATTATAAACCACCAATGTAAATATATTTCTAGAAATTTTATTATTTAAAAACTTTTTAACAACAAATATAAATTTAAAACCTCTAACATGAGATAAACAAAAACATAAATTCCCAAGTGACTCATTATAAATAAACCATCATTTATCCATAGTCATATAAAAACAACCAATGTTAACCCATTCCTCAGTCAACCCATAGCTCAGTTATCAATATATATATACAAAAAATGTCTAAGAACAATAAATAAAGTAAATATACATACATCACAGGAACTTTTTTGCATCCACCTACCGCCATATCATCTCATCAACCGGAAAAGGAAGACAAAAATTATAATGGAAGATCACTAATTAGAATTACTATAGAATAATTGACAATATTTAAATATACCACTGAAACTAAGAACCCTCATGGATGCCTATTGAAGAATGTTGTGGATCAAAATGGTCAAAATCTTGCCCATAGCAGGCATCTTTTAACAATAATAAAAAAACTATAACATTTTAGAAAATAAATTTAAAATATAACATACAAAAAATATATTGAGACTGATTCATGTAACATATTGTAAATTATTAAACAAACAAAAGTAACACTATTAGAAATTTTTTTTTCTATGCCCGTTGGAATGGGTGACCTCTATTGGAGATCTCTAATCGTTACCATGTGAAACCACAAACTGTGGTTGTTGAACTAAATTAAAAAAATGAATATGATGTCACGACCCCTCCACCCACCCCCTAGGCACCCTTACCCTCCCCACCCCTTCCCTTTGCACATAGAGTCAAAGTCACCGCCCCTCCCTTGAGCACCCTCACCTTGGCCATCGCCACCGCTATACTCAGAGATGTCACTACCACCCATCATCTGTCACCACCCCTATGTTGTACCGATTCCCTCTCCCTCACACACCTAAACCTTGTCCCACATAGAGACTCCACCATTACCATTCCCAAGTCATTGCTTCCATAAATTCTTCCCTCACTCTCCCTACTCCTCTAACCCACAAGGTACCCCCTTATAAGGCCACCATTCCCACCAGTACTCCATCCCTATCCTCTCTCTTATCCTCTCTACACCCCATCCAAAGTTACGGACACCACCACCGCTGATCCGGCTCACCTCTTCCACCCCCTCTCTAGAACTGCCTATGATCTGGATTCTGCCACCCCATCTGCTCGACGACAACCTAAATTTTTCATGCCATTAGAGGTAAACCCTGTAACTCTTGATTCATTTAAAATTCCATCTAATTTAGGGTTTTTATTTTGTTAATAATCATATATCATCTCTAACTGAGTAAAGGAAACCTATTTGATGCATCTAATTCAAGGTGGTCAATCACAGTAGGATTACAAGTTTGTTATCATCATTTTGTTATAATGAATATTTTATCCATTGTAATTACTAATTTAATGTATATTTTATATTAATAGAAGAATAATGTGTCATGAATACATCTGAAAGCATTGATATTATTAACGTAGTATAATTTTTTCAATATATGTTTTGAAACACATTCATTCTATATGGAATATCCATTTTATTTGTGATAAGAAAATATTAAGTCATTGAGAAATGAAATTCATTTAGATCGAATAAATTTTTTTCAAATTTTATTAATGATTATGATGTATAACTATAGTGATGACTAATTGTTATATTCAACCTCTATCACAATTATCATTGTAATAAGATGAATGTGTCTATTTGATAATTTAAAAATTGTAGCAGACACATATGAATGATAAACTGTATTTTTTTAATACTCACTAAAAATATGATCTCCTAAAAAGAAACCCATATCAAATAGTTGATTTAAAAAATAGAAATTCAATTCAATTAGTTAATTATAGATATATATCAATCCATTTTTAATAGATATAATAAAAACATATTATAATATATCAACCTGATAATCCCCATCAAATTCCATTTCTCATATTTCAAAATATTTTTAAATTATTATAAATATGTAAAGAGGTTGAAATCAAGATATATATTTCATTTCAATTTCTCATTTTCCTTTAGGAAATTTTTTTAACATTTACTTTATGTTTTCTATGAGTAATTTTTATTAATCAAATTATGAAATAATATTTTTTTATTAAATTATTTAATTACTTAATTATTTTTATAATATAATTTCTTTTATAGTAATATTTATTTATAAATTTAATATAAAAAATTATTATTAAAAATAATAATTTTAATATAATTTATAATATAAATATATATATATAAATTAATGTATTTTTTTCGATATTTGATACATATTTTCCAACTCATTATAGTTAAATATTTAGAAATAATTTGACACTAACCTATTAAATATATTAAAATAATGTTATTTTACGTTGTCAATATTTTTTATAACTAAATTTATAAAATAATCAGGTCATATATTAATATATATTCCTAATTTTTTCACTTTTTATATTTTCTTCTCATATATTTCTCTATAAGTTACTCTCTAAAAAAATATTTAATCATGTACTAAATAATAATTCAAAAATTAAAAGGTATAAATAGTTTAATATAACCTGAAATGTTATGATTGCATAATTTGTGAATTTTTTGGTTGTTTGGGATAAGTATGAATTTATTTCCTCATTAAATTTGTTACTCTCTATTTTAAGAAAATGTTGTTATCTAAAATTCTATACATGCATGAAATATGAAGTCTTTGATAAATTATATTCCTTGTTTTATAAATATGAATATGCATAATAGTTTGATTGACCTTCCAAATAAAATATAAAGGTAATATTTTGAGGGAAATATATATTTTATTGATTTCACTAGATGATTTAAAAGTGATTATAATAGTTTTCTATGTAGAAATATGGAAAAATCATATAAATTCACATGAGATGCCATGAGGGAGCACCTATTCTTGAATGTGTTTCTAAAAAATTATAATATTTGGGCTCATTATGGGAAACAATATATTAGTTTTAATTATACAAAAATAGCTTTGATTGATATTGTAGTGAAGATAAATGATTTGATGAATGAAATGTTTTCTGATATGGTATGTGGGTTGCATCTTGAAGGAATTAACATCAGGAATGTTCAGACTGGTGAGATAAATCTCCACACTGTTGAAGAATGTGAATCATTGGGGTTTTATAAAATACATGATGATGCAAAAAACTGAATTATATTCTTATGTATTTCATATATTAAATTTTCATTTATCAAGGATTTGTTTCACTGTATGACTTTGAGTTAGTCATTTGACACGTGTTTCAACATGATGTTGGTGTTATTGAAAAAAAATATTTCTCTGGATGAAAATATTCCTAGGTTTTATTATCACTCTTTTAAGTTGATAGAGAACTTAGGTTTCACATATGATACCATATATTCATGTAAAAAAATATTAATTTTGTTTAGAATGGAAACTATGAATTTGGAAAATTGTGTGGTATGTGACTCTTCTAGGTGGAAAGATAATGGGGGAATTCACAATCATCAAAAGTAAGATTTTGAAATAGGGGAAACTGATTTTCATAATTAATATTCATTACTTTCTACTAAATCTGATGTTAAAAATATTATTTATGTCATTTAAAATTTCTAAATTAATGAGATGGAATGTGGAAATATATATTTAATGTTATGATCTAATCCAAATTAAAGACTCTCTTGCATAGAATTATTTCAATCAGAGACACTCTAAAATTACTAACAATAGTTGTGATGTATTATTGGGGTTTGTAGGTGATGGTTTCATTAAATTTAGCTCTATATTTAGTGAAACTCAAAGCACATGTCAGATGGTGTTGGTTCCATATAATCGTCCTCCATGGAATTGTGTGAAACAAAAATTTATATTACTTTACACTCTTATTAATGAACCCAGAAGTATATGGGATAAGATTGATGTTTCACTTATACCATTTATTGATGAGTTGAATGAATTTTGGGGTGACGGTGTGATGACTTATGATTGTGAAACGAATTAAATGTTCTATCTATTGGGTGATTTATTGTGTAAAATCAATGACTTTTTGGATTATGCAAATTTCTCATGTTCGAGTACGAAAGGAGAATTATCATTATATTTCTACAAGAAAAGAAGAAATTATACATTGATAAGAATAATTAAAAATGGTCATGTATTTGTCATATATGTTTTCTCCCCCCTCAGTATAGGTATAAAAAGGATAGTGTTCCATTTTAGTATTCTAGAGTATTCAACACAACACCAAATATCATGAAAGGAGTAGAAATATTATCTTCGATTGAGGAATAAAAAATATACAAGGTATATGAATTTCAAGATTGTGTGTCTCATCCATTATCCTATATTCTTGGTGCGTGTAGACATCATAACCACAATAAGAAGAATAAAAGTATTTTTTTAATCATTCATCATGGATGATTAACATGCTAAGTAATAATATTGTTTTCTTGTACATTGAAAAAATTTCTTTTTTCATAATATATTATAGATAATTTTATGTGTAAGTAGAAAATAAAAGGGTCATGTCAATACATCATCTGATTTAAAAAATGGGTTTAAGTAAATAATTTAATTTACAGTTGGGTGAGGGAAACAATGAATGCATGTATGTTAAACATTGTACCATGAGTAAAAATGATAAAGATACATTTCATTAAATTTTAAAGATGATCATGGTTCATTATGTTTAATATTCTATTATTTACATGTTTTTGAATGTGATAAGTAGGAAATTTCATGTATTAAAAAGTCATGAAAATCAAATACTACATCCACTTTTGATTCCAATCACAATTAATAATTGTTTATCACCCAATGTTGTTTAATTTTTGATTAAGGTGATTAATATTTATTGACATTCTTATTTAAGAAATAAATTAATAGGTTATTTTAAAAATTTATATTATATAATTGTACCTACACTTTTTCACATGGAGAAACTATTTCCACCATCATTTTTTGATGTTATGGTTCACATGACAGTTCACTTAACTAATGAGGTAATGGATATTGTCCTATTGATATTCATGTGGATGTATCCTATTGAAGATTATATAAATACATTAAAATTATTTTTAGTTAATAAATATCAGAATGAGGCATCAATATCCAATGTTTATTTGATGGTTGGGTGTACTACTTGTTGTGAAAAATATTTTATGGATGTTGAAAAAATATATATAATCTCTCCCAAATTCATGATGGACCAATTAGAGAAGGAACTATATCCGATATGGACAACATATATTGGTTATAATATCACTGATATATATTATTAAATAATCCATCAGTTTAATCACTGATGCAGTAAGTGTCTTGTAAATTTAATTTCATAAATTTTACATGTTTTTTTCATTTATATTTTGATCATTTAAACATGTATTTATCCTTTGCAAGAAAAATATTTATGATCTAAAATATATGATATATAATGTTACTAATTATAAAATTCAATAGTACCATTATGCATAATTTCATGATTGGTTCAAGGATATTTTACATATAAAGGGATTTTTATTATGTTTGAAATAAAGTGTTAATTTCTTTCGGTATAAAATTTTATTGAATTCTATGAAATACATAGTTCCATAACCTGCAAGTGTTTGGTGACCCTACACTAATGAATCATTTAACCAACTACATGAGGGTAAATATATGAATACTCCTCATTATAATGATTTATATTCTAATGGAATTTGGATTCAAATTATAGATGTTAATGAAAGAAAAAGAAACACAAAATAGTGGAATTGGTTTTCCATCTATAAATTTTTGCTATTACTCTGTTCAAATGAAAACATCAATGAAGTTGTATATATTTAAGGGTTGGAGTACATATTTTTAAAGTGTAATTGGGTTAATCTAGTCCATGTAAGTATATTCGTTTAATATCATTTTATATTAGTGCACTTTAACAGTATGATATATAGAGATTAATATGTTAGTAGTGAAGCTTTAATTTAGGAATCACAAATTGAACAATTTTTCTTTATTACCTTGCCTTATAATATTAATTCTAATTTTGATGTAAAAATTTCAATGGGAGGAGTGTTTTTAATTGAACAAGATGAACCCGATACTATTTCCTTTGTTATACAACTACATGAACAACATTCCATAGTTCAACATAAAAAATGACATTTATTGGGTTAGAGAGTACATTGAAGGATAAAATATCAATATTTATTTTTAATAAAATGTATGATTATTTTCATGCTCTTTTTTTTATAAAAAATTAATTATTTAACTTTTTATGAACCATTTAGCCTTCTTTGTTCATTCTCTCTATCTTTGATATATTGATGCTTGAAAAATGACAAAAATTAGAGTAAAAATAAATAATGAATTTTTTTGTAAAATATAAAGATAAAAATTCTTATAATATTTATATAATAAAACATATAAAACCGTAAAATGTATCTAAAATATGATAAAAATAATAATAATTAAAATATTTTAATTGTATCCCCCACAGATATACTACATCTCTTCAAGTAATTTCTTCCAATAAAAATTCTCACTTAAAATTCATAGCATAAAATATACAAGTCTTGGGTCATGTAATGTTAATTAGAAATAATTATTTGAATTATAATGTTAATATAACAACACATTTTAAATTTATTCTAATTCAATATTCTCCCCCTACTACCCAATTTCCCCAAATCAATGATTTCTCACTACATAACTTATCAAAAACATCCATTTTCTTATTAGACATCAGATATTATTATTCCCTATATTTGACATGTCCATAAAAATAATTACTTTCAACATGCATATATGTATTTTTATTAAACCATTTATTAAGAATAAAAATTATTCATGTAATAAGTATATTAATATATATAACTAAACTTTTATAAACAAAACACGTCCCTTGAATATAATTGTGGTAACTAGGTTGTGGATGATAAACACGATAACTGGATCTTATATTTCTCTTAACACTTATTCATGCATTTAATTTTTTAGACATGTGTATGGGTATGATTTTTCAATAAACATAATTTTAGGTTCCAAAATAATCATTTAACTCTAATTAAAATGAATTTAACTTTTTTTTATTAGAATAAATCATATAAGTGATACTAATGTATAAATACCAAGTAAAACTAGGATGAGTTTATTAATGTTGTTTAACCAAGAAAAATTTTGATTCAATAAAATTATATTCCACTAAATTTAATCCTCATGTTCTGAGAATAGAAGACTCAATGATTTCCATCTGAGATTGTATCTTTGGGTTTGATATTCAAGGTTCTATCAATTATTTTATTCATACACAATACACAATACATGTTCTCCCTCTAAACATATTTTTTATTATATATTTAATATAAAATATTAAAGTGGGATGTATATAATTATTTAAATATGAAAAAATGTATTAGGAAGGTGATATATAAATATTGGTAGAATACATTGATTCCTTTATAGTATTTCTATTCTATGTGTTTCTTCATGCCATATTTCCTTTGTTTTATTTTTTAGTGAGATTATTTTATAAAAAATGTAACATGCTCAGTGGTATAAATGATAATTTTATTGAAATAAATAATTCAAAAAATAAACTAAAATTCAAATGATTGGTTTTACTCCCAAGGGTTATTCTTTTAAAATTTTCAGTCATAATTCTTCATCCTCATGGTCATCCACAGTCCATGGGTAGTTTGGACTTCATTACTCGGAATCAAAGTGGATCTTTAAAAAATTATTTTCCTTATACTTGCTTTTTATCCAAATCAGCCACAATTTTTTTTTCTTTTTTTCATTTAATATTCTTTCAAGTATGTAATTTTTACACTTATTTTTTATTCTTTCAACATTAATATCTTTATTAATAACAAATCCATTAGGAATTTTTTATCTTGTAAACAAATATTTTAATAAATTATGATGTCAACCTTGATGTAGTATTCTATTTCTAATAAATTTCCCCACCTATAAAAAAACATGTCTCCTTTCAATATTATCCTATTTGAAATTAAAATTTCCCATTTTTCATATAAAATAGAGTTTTTCATGTCATAATGATTCTCCCTCATAAGTTTATATTCATTTACATCTATTTGAATGGTACTGGGTGCCAATATTTTTCTTTTTCATTATTAATAAATGATTTAAAATTCATTCATTTATTCACATTACTTCAAGACTAGTTGTCTTCCTTAACTTCTCCTCCCATATAAGGTTGTGTCATTCTATATATTCTTGTTTATATTCTTTCACATTCATTAATTAATTGTTAATATTTTTTGGACCTTATTCCTCAATATCTTTACTATAACATATATTAATTTTCATATCACACTACATTGGGTTAATTATTGTACTGATTATTTTTCATCCATTATCTATCACACTATTTTATATAGTAATATTATATACTAGAATTTCAATTTTGAGATACATGAATGGGTATTTGATAAAAATTGGTTAATCCATTTATCGTTTCATGATAATTTTCCTTGATTACACTGGATTTGGGTTTTAGTTGTTTGAGTAAAGACTGGTATTCTATCTTTACTTCATGATAATTTATATTGAATTTTACGAAAAATGATCCCAATTCATTACAATTTATTTCTTCTATATGTATAATAGATGTTTAATGTACTTGAATATCATTTTATAAAACACATGGTTATCATTATTGAAATTTCCTGTGAAATCCAAAATTTATTACTCGATTGATATATTCAAGCAACCTCCATGATGAATCATGATGATATATCTGAAAGAATCTATACACTAAATAATGCATAACTACTCTTATGGTGTTTCTTATAGCTATGATATTATTTATTCTATTTCACTTAATAATACTAAGTTGATTATATAATTTCAATATTTATGTAATTATTTAAACTATGACTAAATATATCATAGTAAAAACACCAATATTTCATTACTTGTTTCATAAGGATATCTCTTTGAAACTATTTTTTAATCCCTCATATACCTGCATATAGTGCCAATTTTTTCTAGACGTATTTATGTAATTTTAGACTTCACAACTCTAATAAGTTTATAATGTATTAATATCACAATAACGGGTAACAAACATACTATTTCCATGATGATAGTATATTAACTATATCATTGTTTTAAATATGTAAAAAGAATGAAAAATAAGAATGAGTGGTTCTATTTTTGGGAATCATGATAAGAATATATGTGTTTTGGGTATTTTTTATTAATTATGTGAGTGTAAAAATGAGTTTTTAGAAGAGATAAAAAAATTGAGTTTTGATTTCATAATAGGTATGTAGGGTGATCCTAGTAATGGTTGACCTTCTAATCATATCAATTGAATATCTAATAAAAAATTATTAGTATCTTGAATTTATTAAATTTATATATTAGGATAACTAAGGACTTACTCACAAGGTCATGTATCTATATAATTTGTTACTATTCCTTATTAGAATTGGTTTATTCATTTTTATGATTATTTTCCCACTACAGTCCCTAAAATTCATTTCAAAAAATAAATTGATCGTAATTATTTTATAATAGATAGTCATTCACTCTCTTCATCACCCCCACCTAAAAATATATTAATTAGTAATCAATAAATAATATTTTTAATAAAAATAACATAAAATATATTTCAATATTATAATTAACATGAAAAAAACATTGAATTAAATCCCCTTTACCGTCACAAGAGTTCCTAATCTAGAATACTAAAAGATTGTATGAATATAGAGTAACCATTTCTTCTATATCATGAATATCAACCACGTATTCTTCTATATTCTACAAATCCTCTCCAAAATGGATGGATGGTTGATGTCTAATGAATGGATAGTGAATAAAAATGAATGGGATGAATAATTAATGAATCATAATGGGATGGATGGAATAAACCACTATCCAATCACTTGACTCCAAACCTAATGTATCTCTTTTTGATTTATTAACCTTTCAATATGGATCCATGAGAATTTTCTTATTTCACTTGATTAAT
Organism: Viscum album; assembly: GCA_963277665.1. Lineage (NCBI taxonomy): Eukaryota > Viridiplantae > Streptophyta > Magnoliopsida > Santalales > Viscaceae > Viscum > Viscum album. The sequence goes on along the minus strand of OY728123.1, from coordinate 1,808,209,422 downwards.
TTTATGTCACACAATTCCCTTATAGTTATACATTATTCAATGAGGTTCTTTATATCCGAATTGTAGAGAGATAACATGTGTGAGTAAACCTCCACCTTTTATGTCTCTCTCTATCTCTTCACATTATATATTTTGTCTCTTCACCTTTTATTTCATTTTAATATCATACTACCAACATGTAATTTAGATAAAAATCAATGTCTCATGTTTATCATGAATGGTCCACATAGAATGGTATTTATATATTTTTCTATAATCATCTACCTATAAAAGTTTTAAGACTATATATATGATATATGAAATAATATTTTATTTTCATTCATATTGACGTCACTTTTCAAGTTTATGATAGTGATGATATTTAATTTTTGGAAATGGAAAGAATCATACAATACCCTTTATTTTCTATTTTTAACAATCTCATCCTTTATGAAATTTTCATTTTTGATGAATAAAACTAATGGGTATTGGAATTTTAGTCTTTATAGGGGAATTTGAGGTTATGAAATAATGAAATATCATACCTTGTCCTAGATATGGGTTTTGATCCATAAAATCCTTTATATTTGATGAAATATATGTGAAATAAATAAAAAGTACATGAGTCCCTTATAATTCACATTATATGGAATTACAATAGTAAATTAATCCTTTACATACTAAAGTTTTATATAATTTTACACATGTCAGGTGACCATCCATCAGATCCACATCACTCTATAGATCCATTAGTAGTTATAGGTCGTGGTATGTGTGAATTTAAATGTTTTTTTATTTTTTCCAACAAATTATTAAAAATATAAATGATCACATATATAATTATGTATAAAAAAATCAATAAGTTTTGACTCAACCAAATAATCCTCTCATAGGAGATGCCATTGTCATGGAATTTTATAATGGAATTCAAACAGAACTGTTGATGTATCATTTTCTGAGATATATCATCCTATAGGAGTGGGTTACCCTATATGTATTCACCGACGGGTTCATATCTTATGTGACCCACACATATTTTCATTATCTATATGTGATTGTGATTCATTCCCCTAATACACACTAGATTGTATATGGAGAGAATTTTTGGAAAGAGTATCATTTTTGTTTATAATATTTGGTAAAAACATTATTAGATTTATGCTAATTTTATTTCTTTAATTGAATAATCTAAGAGTGTTCCCCAATGATTATCATCCAATTTTTGTGAAAAAAATAATAAAATGTGGAAATATTATAAAGTTAGAGTCAAGAGGGATCACTGGGTTCCAAATTTTGGATCCCTAGACATTCTAGATAGAGTCTCTAGAAGCGTTCTCCAGTATATGTGGCATGATTTATATGCATATTGGTATACTGAGGATGCAATGGTAATTATATTTATTTTGGATTATATATTTCAAATAATGTGTAGCATTTTACACGATTTAAATTTCAATTAATTTTGATGTAGGTGGTGGTAATGAGTCATTCTAAGAATTATTCATTACAGGGAGCACCTCATAGGCATGGTAATCATTAAGTGTCTCATATTTAGCATGACGTATTTTTTCACTATTTTTATTTATTTTTTAACATATTTTTATGTTAAAAATTCATATATTATTTGTATAAATTTATGGGAGAATCTCACACTAATTGATAAAATGTCAATGTCAATAATGACACGTGATCGAAATGATCCAGAGGTGGAAGCACTTATAGTAAATTATTATAATAATTATCAATAATTACATTCATCTTTTTGTGTGTGTATTACATTGGATCAAGTTTTGGATGAGTTGGTACTACTTTCAGAGGATAAGTGACAACCTTCTATATGAAGAGGTGAGATATTTTATCACATTATTATTCATGAAGAACATGACTACCGTATAAAATATGGAACAAGAAATCATCATTCTATTGTTTCATGCAATGAGGTTATGGATTTTGTTTCTATTGGTATGACATAACATGTGACGGGCTTGGAGGCATGAATGATTGTTCTGAGAAGGTAAATGTGAAGTTGTTTTCTAACTTTAGAGATCTATGAGAGTATATGCGCTATGTTGATAGTGTAGGGGATACTAAAATATAGGTTTATAATTTATTTATTTATTATTACATTCATTATTATTATCATTATAATTTTTATTTTCTATAGGCCCTTATTGCACCAGATGTATGTAGCAGACATGGTCCTGCATGAAACATTAGATTCAGAATATGTGTTTTGTTTTATCTTCATGGTTTCTCATTCAAATTGATAGTCTTATTTTTTTAATATTTAGTAAATTCAAAAATGAAATTTAAATTTTTATTATAATGAATATTGACCGAGTAATAATTCAAAACCAACTAAATTAATTTAGATAGATGATAAAACATATGAAAATAATCGGTAAGTGATTTTTTATCATTAATTTTCAACCACACATCACAGGTGGAGCATACAAATAATTATCAGTTAGAGAACATCAATTGCATAATGAAATATTCTCTAGAATCAAGAGAATATTCATACTTTTTGAGGAACCTTTGTTCACCCAACCAGTGGTCTTTAAAAAATAATATATCACTATACACAATGACCCATTTAAATTTTTCAATTATTATAGGAAAGATGTATTATATTAATTTCTAATTGCAAAAACTCATATAACCTTCATCATGTGAACAAATTAGCAAAGAATATATTTCAAATGACACAAAAATATCTATTAGATAGAATTTTTTTTGAATTTTATAAACTAAAGTTGCATAAGAATTGGAATAAACATATCCAAATGATCAACATGCTCTACTTTTGGAAAAAGAAAAGAATATGAATTTCTTTTTTTCTATAAGAACATTTTTTTTCAAAAACAAATTATGGTATATTTAATAAATAATTTTACAATAAATCCCATTTTTCCTGCAATAAAAAGTTGTAAGATCTTTCTCTACTAGGATATCAAATTATATTGGGATATAATTTATCTATTTTAACCTCCTCCATGTATAGTACCTATGTAAGTAAACCATAAAAACCCACATTATTCATAATTGGAATCATATAAATCTTGTTTCAAATATTAATTTAAGAAGTTATATTACACTAGTTATTATAATATATACTAATATTATCCATGATGTCTTCCCTTTTTTATAAGATCTTGGAAAAAATTAAAATAAGTGAATAGATTTTAAATTATAGAAGTATTTTATAAATTATTAAAAAAGAGTTTTCCTATAACATTTTTTGATAAATTATGTTCTAAAAGTATCTTAATGAATTATCACTTAGAAATAGTGTAAGGATATATTTTTATGGTTTCTATAAACCTATTATTAAAAATGGTAAAATAAAAATTAGTTTCATAACTATTTTATAACAATTCAGTTTCTATTTCCAAATGAGTAATTTTTATGGTTTCTATGATTATAAAATTGATTGAAAGAAAATTGGTTTATTACTGATCATTAAAGGATTTTTAATTAGCAACACAATTAACTCTTTGATCCCTATTCCCAATTTTAGAAGGTATAATACATCGATTTATTTCTCTATGAATTTTAATAAATCCACATGAATTATTCATGGCCAAAAAAAAATTTCTATCTATAATAGTGTATCTTTATCCATACATATCTTTTAAAATTTATCTTTTGTGACTACATTAGGAAGTTTATCTCAAATTTCTGATCATAAATAATTTTGTTGTTCCATTAGTTTAAGGATCCACAAAAAGAAACAAGACTCAATATTGTTCCAGTGTGAGTTAATATTCTAGGTTTACTAATATCTTTTCACAATACAGTAGTATTACAGGATATCAAATACACCATTGGGAATTTCCTTTGCATTGGTGCCTTAACACTTTCTATTATATCCTCTATTTTGGTTGGAATTTTGGTTGAAATTGGAAAGTGATTATCTTTTCCTAACTGTGGATTTTTGTGGTTGAGGTATCCTATCTCATTTTGTCACAAACATTATTTCCTAATGTCTTATTATTTTTGTTTGATATCTCATATTCATCATATTGTGATCTTTTTCTATAGGATATATACTAGGTAAATCCTATATGTGATTTTTTTTGTATCATCAAAGATTCATTCTCCATTATTGAAATCAATGATGAACCAAATGTTCTTTTGGAGGGATATTAGGTTATAGTCTATGTTTAGGATGTTAGGACTTCTAGAGGGAATTCACATTGGATAATTAAAGAGATATGGGTTAATGTAGAAAGTGAACCTACTTATGATATATCCTTATGGGATTAATATGATCAATAAGTTCTATCCTAGTAATGAACTACTAGAATACCATATGATAAAGTAAAATATTTCATCCTCACAACCTAATAGTGTGTGACCAACCCTATTATTATATATTATTCTAGATATCTATTGAGGGTAGAGTAATTGGAATATCTACAGACCAACCCCCCCCCCACACACACACACACAAACACACACTATAGTCCCCCACCCTCATGGGCCTCACTATCTCAACTAAGACACATTATTTTCTTGGTATGATGGAAAATGATAGAAAATGTTTTACACTGTTATTAAAATGGTATATCTCCCATAAATGGTTTAAAAATAAGAAAATGAATTATGATTGATGTTAAAAGATCAAAAAAAATTACTTAATTCAAATTTTATTAATTAAAATTAACTAAAATTTAATTTTATGACTAAATTTATCTAATAATTAAATGATAATTTTTACATATAGTGTTATTTTTGTTATAATGAAAAAATAATATGTGTAGAGGTCCAAAACGACTAAAAAAGATCCGATTGACATGAAATATTAAGACAATGATATTTATTTCATTTAAAGTCTATAGGAAGCATCGTCACATGGATTGGATAACTGAATTGTTCGGCATAATGGAATGTGGTGTTTGTGACTCAGATTTGGAGTTAAGTAAAAATTCACTTTAAAATGGTCGAATACCAAGAAAACACACATATATTGACATGAAATCATGGGATAATGATCATTGATATATTTTTTATCTTTACGAATCAATGTTTTATCAATTGGATCCTCCTGCCATGATGGAGAATGATAGATAACGTTGTCTAGTGTTGTTAAAATGATATATCTCACATTAAGAGATCAAAAATAAGAAAATGAATTATGGATGAAATAAGAATTAATGATAAAATTCCATGAATCATATGTGATATATTGTAATTAATTATAGTCCAATATGATTCCAGGATTGGTTATTATAATTAAAATTTCACTTTCACATTGATTTTCATTTTTTTAATAATGGGAAAATAATGTGTGTGGGGGATAAAACCAACAAAGTTAGATTTGATTGAAGTTAAATCAATGGAAATCAATATTTATGTCATTTAAAATTTATAGTAATCTTCATTGCATGAATCAAACACCTGAATTTCTTAGTATGATCAAAGGTGACATATATCCCTTGAATTTGGTGGTTAAGTGAAAAATCACATAAAAGGGACCAATACCAATCAAATGAACTAAGATTGAAATGAAATCATGGAAAAGTGATTATATAACCATATTTTATATATATAAATCAAAATTTTATCCATCTAATTATTATGATATCCATTATGATGTGAAGTGGTGAATAATGTTGTATAGTGTTATTAAAACAATATATCTTCTATCAGGGGGTTAATAATGATCAAGACACTTCTGATGTATATTAAAAGATAGGATGACATACCTAAAACCATATGAAATCTGTTAGAGTCAATCAAACATAAATATGATGCTTTTATTAGTCATTATAATTAAACGGCCATTTTTACATTTATTATCATTTTTTGTATAATTGGAAAATCATGTGTGTAAAATTAAAAACTGACCTAATTAGCTCTAATTGAAATTAAATCATAGAAAAATAATATTTATTTAATTAAAAATATTTCATAATCATTTTCATATAGATTGAATTCATATATTTCTTGATATGATCAAAAGTGATGTTTGTCCCTCTGATTTGGAGTTAAGAGAAAATTCTTATAAAAGTGGTCAATATTAAGAAAAAACAATTTCATTAACATGAAATCAAGGAATAATTATCACTAATTTATTTTCTATCTACAGGAATAAATTATGTATACATCAAATTCTCATGTCACCTAGTATAATGGAAAATGTTGGGTAACATTATCTTGTGTTATTAAAATGGAATACCTCTCATCAATAGGTCAAAATGAGAAAATGAATTTTTATTAACATGTAAAGCCAATATAATATTCCTAAAATCATATATGATCTTTTGGAATAAATCTAATGACATTAAAATGCCTGAATTGATAAGTATGTAAAGAAATTGGATTTTTATTTTTAATACTCATTGCTTAATTGATAAATAGTGGAATCAGATATTTCAGATGGGATTTTTCACATTTTTGTGTTTATGATGCTTTCTATACTCAACACTATAAAAAATAGTTTGATATATATATATATATATATTAACTGAATAATTTTTATTTTGTTTATTTGATTTTTTATATTGTCTGTATGTAGATAGAGACAGAACATTGGAAGGATATAAAGCTATTTCAATTGATGGTTTTTTATAGATAATTGTTTTTTATATTCAATTTATGTTCTTTAGTGGTTGTTTTTTTAATTATGTTATAGTTGTAAAAAATGTGAATGTTTTTAAAAACAATTCTAAAGACTGGTGACTTCCTTTAGTGGTCTCTAATTATTTTCTATGGTTTTAATAGTCATAGCCTATAATGGTAACCATATAGTTTTTTGTTTCATCAACCTATGGAAGTCTCTAATACTCTTCCCATAGACCGCCAGTGCTATTGTTATAGAGAACCTGAGAGCGATCATTAATGGTGATTGATATTTCCCTTTAGCAACGGCCAACTATGATTGCTAAAAGTGGTCATATGGAAGTTTATAAAAGTGATTTTTGTAGTAATTTAATTTTAGCATTAAAAAATAATATATCACGAATAAAAATTTCATAACAAAAACTTAACAATTCAAGATATGATTCCACACTTGGAACTAAAAATGTATAAGTATATAATAATATAATTAATTTTTTAATCAGAGTGTGGTGTGATTGATATTTAATTAATAACTAATATTGAATTCCATTTATATGGAAGCATGTATTATATTTAAATTGTAATTAAACGGTGGTTGTCACCTATTTTTTTGTCTATATGTTGTAGTTACTATGGTTTTGACCATTATATCAGTGTTTAAGTGTTTTAAAACACTAAAAATGCATTTGTGGGAATCTTGATCAAACATTAACTCACAATGATGTTTTTTGGGTCCTATATTTCATAAATCAATATACATTTTTTCCAACAGCTTGATTGTAATCCAACATTGTTTTTTATTTTTGACCCATGACACACGTTTTTAAAGACATTAATATCATTAAAAAATTATTTTTATGTCATTCTGATAACATCACATGTCAGATAGATTTTTTTTCTTTGTGTACACACCAAAAAAAATTAAACCGTGGTTTTCCATGATTTTACACCAATACAAGGTATTTTTATACAGTTGTGTCTATTACATGTACATTTTAGTGTTTTAAAACACTAAGGGAATATCAAGAAAATTGTAAATTGGAATGATGTGTCCTCATTTCATACATTTCTAAAATAATTCTACATATATTTTCCTCTATTATCATGGTCATTTGATGTTGTTTGGGTTGTTTTTACCCCATGACAATCATTTTTAAAGACTTCGGTATCTTTAAAAACTACTTATTGAGTCATATGGATCACACTACACATAGGATAGATGTGTAGTTTATTCATACCAGCTAAAAATAGATAAAAATTACATTTAAATTAATTCACCTCAATATGAGGTCATTTTATATGGTTTTTACCATTACACACTTGTTTTAGTGTTTTAAAACCCCCAAAATGTGTTTACGATCACCTCAGGAAAACTATAACTCATAATTTTATTTTCAGAATTCCTACATTTCAAAAATCAGTTTATAATCATTATCTAATGATTTAACATTTCTCATACATTGTTTTCATAGTTTTGACCACCTGAAAAATATTTTAAAGACATTGTAATCATTAAAAACTTTTTATTGATTCATTCAATTAACACAACATGTCTGATGGATGTAATTACTATGTGTACAGATCAAAATAATTCAATGATGGTTTCCATTTATTTAATGTTAATACAAGGTTTATTTATATAGTTTTAACTATTATATACATTTTTAAGTGTTTTAAACCACTGAAATTGTATTTATGAGAATCCTGGAAAAACCATAACTCATAATAACTTGTACTTGATTCCTTTAATAAAAAAAATAATTATATGGTTTTTTTAATATGATTTCATGGTATTCTAATGTTTCTTTAATAGTTTTGATCCCTAGACACATGTTTTTAAAAACATTGGGATCTTTAATATCTACTTGTTGAGTAATTATGAGCACACCACACATAAGATTGACATTGTTTTTGCAAGTACATGTCAAAAATAATTAAACGACGGTTTCCCAAGATTTTACATACATATGGTATATTTTTCTATGGTTTTTATTATTACATGCCTGTTTTCAAGTTTTGAAACACTAAAAATAAATTTATGGGCATCCTAGGAAAACTGTAACTCAGAATGACTTTTTTTTCATTCTTATATTTGTATAATAAATCTACAGTCATTATCCTCTGACTTCATGGCCATCTGACATTGTTTGAGTCAATTTGACTCCACAAAACACATTTTTATAGACTATGGAATATTTAAAAACTACATATATATTCATTCCAAACACACCACATGTTGGATAGATGTTTTTTTATTCCAACACACCAAAAATAATTTAATGGTGGTTGTCCTCCGATTTTACAACAATATAGGGTTATTTTTATGTTTTTGACCTTTACACGCATATTTTAGGGTTTTAAAACACTATGAATGTGTTTTCAGGAATCTCGAGAAACTTTTATCACAAAATGATGTGTAATAAATTGCAACATTTCAAAAATCAATCTATAGTCATATGCATGTAATTTCATATTATGGTGTTGTTTTCATTATTTTTACCCCCTGACACATGTTTTTGAAGACTTTAATATTTTTAAAAATACCTTATTGAGTCATTTGGAGGACTTCGCACATCATTTGGATTCATTTTATTTTTTTACACATAAAAAATTATTCCATTCTGGTTTTACCATGATTTCGTATTAATAAAAGTATGCATTCTATGGTTTTTACCGTTACATGCACCTTTTACTGTTTTAAAACACTGAAAATGTGTTTAGAGAATCCTGATAAAATCGTAACTCCGAATGTCATTTTTTATTAATTCATTTTTAAAATAAAACTAAAGATAATTTACTATGATTTTACAATCATATGATGTTTTTTGCGTAGTTTTTGATCCCCAAACATATGTTTTTGTGGACATTGGTATCTTTAATAATTGCTTGTTGAGTCTTTCTGATACACGACACATTGAATGGATGTGTTTTTTTTTGTTACACGTAAAAATAATTAAACGGTTTTTTTACATGATTTTAGGTTAGTATGATGTCTTTTTCTATAGATTTGAAAAATTTATGCATGTTTTAGTGTTTTAAAGAACTAAAAACATATTTACGGGCATCCTTGGAAAACCATAACTTGAAATGACTTGTAATCAATTCCTATATTTCAAAAATCATTCCATATTAATTTTTCACTAATTTCATTACAATCCATTATCATTTCATTATTTTGACCCCTTAATAAAAGTTTTTAATAACTTTGGCATCTTAGAAATTGGCTCATTGAGTCATTCAAAGCACACTGTATGTCAAATGGATGTTTTGTTGGTACTGAGGCATGCAGTGGAAGTTTTTCGGAAAAGGAATTAAAAAGTTTCCCTCACTAGAGTGGTTAAACTTCATAATTTAAGGTGATCTGAGCCTCATTACGATTCGAGAATCTCGTGTGGTGTAATCAGACTATGGAAAATAAAGAATAACGAGTACCTCATTCTGATTATAAGAGAATGCACATGTCCCAAGTATTTGGTGAACTTTTAACAAATGATTTAACATTGAACCCCTCTTTATTTTCCACACATTTATCTCAAATCTTCTCACATGTCGTTCATCAGATTTCATAGCACAGATCTCTGATGATCTCTTTGATGTCACGATGATCTCCATGATAACCAACCTTCGATCTATGAATGAGAACATAGATCCTTCACCTGGATTTAGTGACTATTTATTTAGGATTTATGAGGATATATAATCCCTCAATTCTAAAAACATTAATATCTTTTTAGAATGAGATTCTCTCCATTTATATAAAGGATGTTCAACATGCCCGATTAGGGTTCCCTGACCCCCATGAATTGAACTTACACTAAATAAGTGGTATACACAATTAATTAGGAAAAAATAACTATAACAAAAATATTATTTATATGTCCTCACATACATGTAATATATGTTAAATATATTACTTGATAATCCTACCCCATTAACTCGACTCGTAACTCTTGGTAACATTAAACTAACCTATATTATTAAAACAATATTCATTTGTATATTATTAATCCTTGTATTTACATAAACCCTAGTAAATAATTTTAAAAAATTAATTCAACCAGATTATTCTTTACATTATTAATAATGAATTTTTTTATTTATTCGGGATCGTTAAAACTTAAAAAATACTCAGACCTTGTGGTGGGTCCCTCAGTGTCATATATTCTTATTCACCATAGTATAGTAGATTATTGAATATGTTATCATGTTTAACCCTCTTGGATATTTTCATAGAAGAATTTAATATTATTAATAGACCAATATAAAAGTCTAACAACACATCAAGGCCCCTAAATATATAAGGAGTAGTCATAGAAATGACAACCAACCTATAAACATATACTGTGTAATGTAATCTCTTTGCCTTTAGATATCTCATATTCCAGGACAAAACTTTTGTTATATTACTTTATCGCTTTATTATTTTTTATCTAAAAGGATGTATTTACCCTTTACTACTATGTCCAGGGATATATAAAGGTAAAACCATCATAATTAACCTAGATCAATATATCACTTCTTTAACCCGAAAGTGAAAAATCATATCTTGATCATTCAACCAATTCTATACAACCAGTGGCACACCCCACACATGTAACCTTGCCCCAAATTCATTATCGTGGTTTTTTCATTGAATCAAGGTATGTTATCAAATTTCACCCATTTATAATGATATCACTTCTGGAGACCAATACACATGTTTGTAGATATAAACATTCTATGTCGCTCAAATCATGTGGTGTTCCTATTGGTGGGTCTTTCATAATGATCTCAACTACTGAATATCACACAATGGGAACTTCATGAGAATAAGTCTAAATTATTTTGAGCCTCCAGTTCCTAATAGTCATACATCAACTATTTATGGTCAGTGTGATGTATCTAGACCATAGGATATATATTTAATATTAATGTCATAATATTTTACGGTTCCCATTATAGCCTGTGATCCTGTATAATTTTTTCAATATAACTAATAATATATGGAAATTACCATTTAAATAGTGGATGAAGAAATATCAACACTATTATGTTATGTTTTCATCATGAAAACCTCACCAGACATAAGGTATGGTAATCTATAGTACTATTCATTTTAGTTCTAGGGAACCCACTATTAAAACATTCCCACCTGCACTAGAGAAAAATTTATAACAATCCATGTTATCTCTCACATGAATAAGATCATGTTTCTAATGATTATTTTCTTTTGTTATTGGGTCTTCCACCATTACTCTAAATTAAAATTCTATTATGTGTGACCCCATCTCCTTGAGAAAAACTCTTGAAGGGATGTAAACCCAAAGTTTATACCTTTTATCCACTTTAAAAACATGACATCTTGGCATGTAAGAGTATCATAATTTACATTATGTAATTATTTACATAATATGTGTTATTAAAATAACTAGAAAAATTTTATTTTGTATTTTATATTTCTTCTTAGATTCTTCAGAAGCTGCAACATACTTATTATATGTAGATATGGCTCTACTGGCTTGAACGAGCTTGTCTCACTCATAATCCTTGCCTGAATGAGATAGTATATCTCTTTTATCTAATATGAAAAAAAATTGTGTCCCATTATAACTTGTATCCATTAATCTCCATATACCATGTACACATCCTTTTTTACTTTCTCAGTTATAATATGATTTTTTGGACTGGTTTCCTTGTTGTTTTGCTTATTTATAAATAATATTTTCCTACAATAATGTATTTGTTGGAAATATCATATCTTGTATATATTAAGGAATACATGATTTATATATCACTTAATAATATGGAATTAAACTAAACAAATTAATCTACTCCCATGTATCATACATATTATCCTGGATAGATTTATTTCATTTGACATTGGTAATAATTCTCTCTCTAATTGCTCCTATATTTATTTTCTAATACTGTGATTGTATTTGTGCTTGAATAGGTCTATGAAACCATTAGATCTACCGTAGTATATCATAATTCCTAAAATAGAAGTTGATACTCTAAAAAATCACCAGATGATTACTTTCATTATGTTCTTAGCTAGCTTTAATACCAAAAGTGATTTTCGACATGTTACCAAACACATTTCACTTGGAAACCTATAGCGCACTCACTAACCTTTTGTAGACACGTGGAAAATATATATTCCAAATGTTTATTATATTATATATTTTTTTACTTTAATCTAAAAATATATTTCGGTAACTTACACCCTTATTGGCATTATGTGATGTCGCCATCTCTTTTTGTTTGCATCGTATAGACACCTTCCATGATTGGTAATCTAAGCATCCGATGATCAATAAAATTATTATAGAGATTATCTATAACATGAAAAATTCTTATTTACATAGGCATAATGACTCGGTATAAACTATCAATCCTAATTGGTACCACACATATACCATATATGTATAGTATCACTTGAATACCCACCATGGTATCCAAATGTATAATCCTCATGTACTTGGACACATGGAATCCATTATTGAATTTTAATTAACCTTATCTAATTTATCAAATTGAAATATACATCAAAATTTTAGTAACTACTATTATAAATGATTAAAGAATATTTGACCATGGTGAATATAAACCATCCCCATTGTTTTACCCTTCATATGTAGTATGTGTCTCTGGAAAAAATTTCATCCACACCTCTTGTGGAACTCATTCATATGCCAACTTATTCTGTATCTATGACATTGACTAATCCTAAGTCAATATTTCTCCCACTATCTTACTAAAATATGTGCACCCTTTTATATAAGTTAATTCTATCACTTTGACATTCATAGTTATTTATAAAATATCCTAAGTAATTTCAATGATAATTATATTATATACATATATATTTTTCATTTTAATGAGAGTTTTTTATATTATAACAAACACTTTGCATCTAAACACATGTTCTTATGAAAATGGATTTCCATAATAATAAAAATGGTATGATATCAATTTTCATTATATTTTTTATATGATTAAGTGATAACACTAATATTTGGGAAGCATGTATTGAAATATAATGGAATTTCATGTAGTGAGTATTAGTCTCAACATTGATACTCTTTTATTAACATGATGAATATGATTTGTATATGGAAATATACATTTAGGAATTAATCCATGATATATTATTTTATCAATGTTTACATTTAATACATATCATTGATCCTTCATATTATAATCATATCCCTCATGCAGATAAGGTATCGTGCATTTAGTAATTAATCCATTCTACAATATGATCATCTATGAATGATTGGCCAAGATATTCATCAGCAGAATAGCTCGAATCATCTCATATATTATGAAAATTAATATAACATAATTCATTTTTACATTTCATAAAAAAGTAAAGGAGTTATATGAAGTATACATACCACTAGCTTACCCTTGGAATAGTTCTTACTCTTTAACCGAACTAATTCTAAAACCACTGTGGCGTGATTTTATTTATAATGGTTTCCTTTTCCAAACTACATATGTATAAACATTGATAATACCTAAGGTGTTTATATTTACTAAGTATAAATACTATACTTGTTCTATCCTTTATATACAGTTTTAGTTTTACTTGGAAAAGAATTATCATTCCCCAATTGGTTATATTAGTCATATATTTTATAATCGTTGGGTATTGCATATGATTCCACCATTACAGAAATATTAGTTGAGAATTAAAACACAAAAAACAACAATAATTCTTGAAATAGAATAATTTATCCTCATGTACAAAGGAAACATGAGATAAATTTTTTGGTTATACTCAATAGATATTTTACATGAATCATTTACTTATAAATTAGAAGTTGTGTGCTTCTCACCCCAGACTTAGGTACCACCCTTTCTCAGCTACTTAGAGAACACACTTTACTTCTTGCAACATTTCTATACTTACATGATTAATGTATTTAAATACAAATATTTGAAATGAATATTTCATTTAATACTCAAGAATTATTATTTCTTTAAGTTATTATTTGATTAGTGAACCTTACTTTGATGATGATGAAGTGCTTTCTCCGTTCTATTATTTTTTTACACTTAAACAAAAATAGATTATATGTTTTAAAATAATATATGAATAGCTCATGATCCTCTATTAAAATTTATATGTTTCCAGTATAATAATCACCCATTAATCCATGCACTTCACTTTATCCTCATAAATATCTCAAATATGAGACTACATGTAATTTTATCCAAATCTTATTACAGTATCCACAACATATATCATATGTTGAAAATAAAATTATGAAATAACAATCATATTTATAATAAATGATTCTAATATCATCATTTTTCTCACCCTTGCTTCTTGAGGTAGCTTAATAGGTATTGGGGCCACCGGTACCTTGACTTTCCAATATCATAATATTATGCACAAGTGCCTCTACTACTCTTTAGAATTCATGTTGGATATGACATTGAATTTTTCAAATAAATATTGTAGTATTTCTTATAGTATTAATTGTCATTTTATACAAAAATAAAATAAAGTAGATTAGTAATTTTATCTTGATTATCAGTTTAGACATTATTGATTAATTAATTAAATCATTAAATGTCTCTCACTATTTTATCAATCTTTATAAACCCTCTTTATTAGAATTTGAATACTCTATCTGTGAAGTTTTCTAGTGGCATGGATCCATGAATATCCCCTCATAGTCTACAAGTCTTGGATATGCCTCTACATATAGAGTTCAAGGTATGTGTTTGATAGGCCAACTACATTAACTCATGGATCCTTGATCTGCTGAGTGAGCTCTAAACTTAAAAAATCTTAAATATTATTTACACTATGCTTTCATTTGAGGTTGGAGAAAGATATATTTGGATACTTATTTACAAAAAAATCTATTAATTCAACACATAAATCTCATAATAACTCACCAATGGTAGGAGGAACTCTCAACTTGGGTTCATGATCATGCCTAACAACTAGTTTTTTTCAAATTCGAAAGATGGGAGGAGTTCAAGACTAAATATTTCTTTAAAGAATTTTTTTAATTATTTATTTAAATATTAAATGATTTTATATTTTATATGCATGTTTTATGATATTTTACTCACAAGTGACTATGAAAAAATTAGAAAAAACATTCATCACATCATAAATTGATTTATTCTATTTATTTTTTATGTTTATTATTTTATGTGATTGTGTAAACTTGAAAAATAAATAAAATAAAAAACAATGCCTAAATTAAATATTCTTTGTGACCGATCTTGAGCATCTGTTATTGGTTGATCCAATTAAACTCCATGGGCAAACCTTGATCTAGGGGTATAATACATGAGTGAGGTCTTGAATCATATTTCAGCTAGCACCCTGACCTAATGTGTCACCATATCATCAAGAATACCACCTCCTATTGATGTGGTTTACATTTTACTCCTTCTTCATCAGAATACATACCTACTTGCATGCAGGTGAGGGGGTCTCAAGAATACATAATAAATATAAGAACAACTATCATGGTCATGTAGACACTTATATATATTAAATGAAAAACAACGGTGATGCACATACCATCTTCTAATTAATGAAACGCATCACAATAAATTTAAAAATTTATTAAATAAATAAAAGTCCATACATACATTTTCCATTCAATTTTCTCAAGATCAGTGGCCACAAAATTAAAAGTTAAATAGCTATAAATTTAATTTATGTGTGAAATTAAAATAAATTATTAAATTCAAATAATTTTTTCCAATATTTTATTTTTATTTTGTTCATTAATTAATTTGATTTTAATAAATTTATAATTATATTATATTTAATATCAAAAATTAAAATAGTTTATTTTAAAAATATTACCAAATGATATTTCTAAATAAAAAATTAACTTTTAATGAATTTAATATAATACCTAAAATTAAATTAATCAATTAAATTAATTTTTTCATTATATGATAAATACACGGGTGTCGACACCCCGTACAGAGCTTGTACAGGTCAAGAAAAAACCCACGCAGAACGGTTTTAGGCTGTGCAAAGCCCATACAGAGCTACTCTAGGCTAAACATGTCTCCCCAGACCCGTTCTAAGTAAGGTGGACCTACCCTAACCTCTTGTGGAGAAAATTTGGTCGATTGGATTCAAAATTAGTTAGTGGTACCTCATGGTTAGGTGTCCCACTACTACACATATTCACTTTAACGACGTGAAAAATAAATTCCAACAGTTCTAAAAAATCATTGTTAATCACAATTATGATAAAATAAGGGACCCCTTTATTGGTGCTAAAAACATGTTGATAAAGGAAACCCTTTATCACTGATTTAAATAGAGCGTATAAAGGTGGTCCTTTATCAATGCTCGAAATAGTGGTGATGAAGTCATTTTCACTACAATGTGCTGTTAATATAATAGCACACCCAAAAAAACTGGCAAAATCCTATAATTCCAAACAATGTTATGTACATTTAAAATGAGACCAATAATACCAAAAAATTATACTCATGGTATATACATCACAACACTCTTATATACATTTCAAAAAAAGTTTTGTATAACTATTTATATAATTATCTATCAAACATTTAAAAATAATAATTTTTAATATTTTGACGCTCATAATCCCCTATAAAAAATATCATCCCATAGTATCAGTTGCTAAAAAATCATCTAAACCCAAGGAAAAGATTTTTTCTATATAAGAAAACAAATATTATGTTAGAAATACTATAAATAATTAAATTATACATTAATATCCAAGAATGCATCAATAAAATATCAATATTTAATAAAAACAACATGTTTCGAGTTATACAAGTTACATAATGCATCCTGTTGAGGTGAGGTTAATTCCTACACGTCAAAAATGATATATGGATCATTTTCCAAAAATATCAAAATAGTCTGAATGTGTTTTCTTAGTTTTGAGTATGTTACTTGTTTTTTTACTAAAATTAATGTCAATTTTAAATAATGATAAATTTGGAGTAATACCAGCCACATTGTGCAACATATTGAGTTCAATCTAATTTTCACACATAAAACATGACATATGTATCATTGTTCTAGATTATCAATGCAATATGAGTACGTTTTCTCAGTTTTCAGTAGAGCTAGTTCTGTTTTGTTTACTAATATGTCATTTCAAATTGGAAAACTGTATTATGGGTCATACTAGTCGCATCGTGCATCATGTTTACATGATAATACTTCATACACATCAAAAATTACTTATGAATCACTTCTCTAAATTATCAAGACAATCGGAGCATGTTTTCTTGGTTTTTAGTGAGTGGCACATTTTGAAAAAATATATATCAATTTTAAACTGATAACATACATTTTTTGTCATAAAGGTATCACTATGCATAATATTGAGGTCTAGTTGATTCCTATGAGTCTCAAATAACTCGTAGATTATTTTACTAATGTATTAGAACAATCTGAATGTGTTTTCTCAGTTTTTAATTTGTCACTTGGTGTTTTTAATTAAATTAATGTAAATTTGAAAAAAAAAATATACACTTTGAATGATATTGGACACACCATGAATTGTTTTGAGGTTTGGTTGATCCCTATATGTCAAAAATGAATTAAATATCATTTTCCTAAAATATCAAAACAATATAAATTCTTTTACTCCATTTCCAGTTTTTTACTTATTGTTTTTACTTAAATTAATGTCAATTTTAAATAAAAAGAGATACATTTAATTATATCGAACACACAGCTTGTCTTATTAAGGTGAAGATTATTCCTACATATTGAAAATGACTTCTAAATAATTTTCTTAATTTTTAAAAGCAATATGAATACATTTTCTTAGTTTTTGTATGCTCGTTGTGTTTCTCTACTAAAATGTCAATTCAAACTGGAAACACGCATTATGAGTCATACCAGTCGCATAGTGTTTCATTTTGAAATGATACTACTTCATACACATTAGAAATAACTTTTTAATTACTATATTAAATTATTAAGACAATAGGAGCATGTTTTCTTGGTTTTTAGTGAGTGGCATGTTTTAAACTAAAATGTTGATTTAAAACTGATAACGGATAATTTTAGTCATACCAATCACACTGTGCATCGAATTTAGGTTTGGTTTATTCATAAAAGTCAATAATGACTCATGAATTGTTTTCCTAGTTCATGAAAACAATCTGATTGTGTTTTCCTGGTTTTTAGTCTGCCACTTTGTTCTTTTTTTGTCAAATTAATTTCAATTTTAAATACAAATACACACTTAGAGCCATAATGGTCACACCATGTATCATATTGAGGTTAGGTTGACACATAAATGTTAAAAATGACTCCTTGAGATTTTTCCTAAAATATTAAAATAATATGAATCTTTTTTCTTGGTTTTTAGTATGTCACATGTTGTTTTTACTTAAATTGGTGTCAATTTTGAAAAACAAAAGACACATGGAGTTATACAGGACACACCGTGCATCATATTGTGGTATAGAAGATTCCTACATATTAAAAATGACTTATTTATCTTGTTCCTAGAGTATAAAAATATTCAAAATATGTTTTCTCAATTTTCAATATGTCAGTTGTGTTTTTCTACTAAAATGTCATTTCAAACTGGAAACACACATTATGGGTCATACCGGTCTCATTCTGCATCCTATTATCATGATACTTATTTATAGACATAAAAAATTACTTATTAATCACTTTCATGAACTATAAAGATAATATCCGTGTGTTTTCTTGGTTTTTAGTTAGTGACATGTTTTTAAACTAAAATGTCAAATTTAAACAGATAATGGGAACTTTTAGTCATCTCAATCACATCATGTGTCAGATTAAGTTTTGGTTGATTCCTATATGTAAAAACTAAATCATGGATTATTTTAATAAAGTATAAAAATATTCAGAATGTGTTTTCTCGATTTTTAGTATGTCACTTGTTCTTTTTACTTAAATTAATGTCAATTTTAAATAAAAAGAGACACTTTGAGTGATACCATCCCAAACATGTGTCTTGTTAAGGTGTAGATTATTTTTACACATCCCAAATGACATATAGATCATTTTTCGAAAATATGAAAACAATTTGAATGTGTTTTCTCAGTTTTCAGTATGTCAACTATTGTTTTTACTTAAATTAATATCAATTTTAAATAAAAAGAGAAACATTGTGTTATACCAGCCACACTATGTGTCGTATTAAGGTGAGTCTGATTCCTTAATTTCAAAAATGACTTATAGATCATTTTCCTAAAGTATAAAATTAATTGGAATGCATTTTCTCAGTTTTCAGTATGCTAGTTTGGTTTGTTTACTAAAATTTCATTTCAAACTAGAAACACACATTATGAGTCATTCCGGTAACATCATGTGTCGGTATGTTATGAAACTATTTCATACACATTATACAACTTGTGAATCTCTTTGATAAATTATCATGAAAATTATAGCATGTTTTCTTTATTTTTATTGAGTGACGCGTTTTGAACTAAAATGTCAATTTAAAACTAATAACAGATACATTTTTTCATACCAGTCACATCGTGTATCATATTTATGTTTGGTTGATTCCTAAATGTAAAAATTACTCATGGATATTTTTTCTAAAGTATTGAATTAATTTGAAGGTTTTTTCTCAGTTTTTAGTGTGTCACTTTCTCTTTTTACTTTAATTAATGTCAATTTTAAATAAAAAAGCCACACTTGGAGTCATACCGATCACATCGTGTGTCTTATTGAGATGAGGATGACTCATACGTATTAAAAATGACTCATGGATAGTTTTCCTAAAATATAAAAGTAATCTTAATGCATTATCTTAGTTTTCAGTAGGTCACTTGTTATTTTTACATAAATTGTTTTCAATTTCAAAAAAAGAGACACTTTTAGTTATATTGGCCACACCATGCATCGTATTGAGGTGAACTTGATTACTACACATCAAAAATTATTTATATATTATTTTACAAGAGTACCAAAACAATCCTAATATATTTTCTTTCTTTTTATAATGCCAGTTGTGTGTTTTTCCTAAAATGGAATTTCAAACATAAAACATGTATCATGAGTCATACCAAATGCATCATGCATCAGTTTGATATGAGAATAATTCATAAATTTCAAAACCAAATTATTAATTGATATCAAAAATTATCAACAAAATTATTGTGTGTTTTCATTGTTTTTAGTGAGTGAAATTTTTATAAATAAAATTATAATTCTGAATTGACAACAGTCACACTGTGCATCCGATTGAGGTGTGGTTTATTAATAAACATCAAAAATGGATCATAGATCATTTTTATATATTATAAAAACAATATGAATGTGTTTTCTTGGTTTATAGGATGACAGTTATTGTTTTTACTTCAATTAATGTCAATTTTAAATAAAGAGACACACTTTGAGTCATACCTGCCACACTGAGCATCGTATTGATGTGCATATTATTTATACACATCACATATGACTTATATATAATTTCCCTAAAATAATAAACAATAAAAATGTGTTCTATCAGTTTTTAGTATTTCAACATTTGTTTGTACTTAAATTATTGTCAATTTTAAATAAAAAGAGATACTTTGAGTTATACTGATCACTTTTTCTTTTTTCTCAATTTGGACTAGGTAAAATGATGGAAAATTTAATTATTTACATAAGTAGTAGTAATTTACCTTTATAAATTCTTAACCCATTTCATTAATTTCATTGTCTCAATGGCAACCTCAAAGTCCAATCTCTCACGAGAATGATTTGTTTCAAACAAACCACCCCAAATTGAATAATGGAATCCATCTATATAAGAAAAAATCCATATATGAGTAATATTAAAAATAAATGTGAAATAATCCACCACTTCTATCGAAGTCATGTCTTCATTCTATTTGTGTACATTCTTCAATCAGATATGGTTCTCATTCATTTCAGATCACATATATATAATCTTGTGAATACGAGTCTTTTTAAAAATTAAAGTAGTACTAGAAATAATATATATATATATATATATACATACAAATGATTGATAAATAATTTAAATGAAATGGTAATTAACAATGAAAATACTTCTTCAGGGATGCTACTTTGCTCATGGAATATGATCTCTCTCTAAAATTTATAAACATAATAAGTGTAATATTCTTCATTGGTTTGCTTTGGACAATGCAGAAACATTGAGGAGAATATGTAATTTTTTTATGTGTGTTTGGATAGAGAAATATTATTATATATACCCCGATACTTGTCTAGTCATACAACTTTTCTTGCCCCTTTTTCTTAGCCCCTGGCTTCATTCCTTGTTTTTCATGATATTGATTTAATTCCCTATCATAACAAAATCCTCATTAAAAGATGATATAGATTATTTAAATTGATGTTTAGTTAAAAAATTTCGGATGTAGTGTATTAAAAATTGAAATTTTCGATCAAGTGTGGATGGTTTGTTGAATATCCATGAATTTAATCTAATAAATTAATCTTTAAACTATCCTAAAATATTACAATGAGCATCCAATACTTACTAAAAACAAAAAAAGTAATTAAATAAATGAAAATATATTTGATAATATTTAATTGTATAGTTTTTTCCCTACATAATTGTTATTAAATAGAGTTTTTTATCTAAAATTTTTATTTGAAATGATTTGATCTGACCTACCACTATTTCATCCTTTTTTTGTATCTATTTTTGGTTATTATAGTGGTGATGTGAGGACTAAAGAGTCAAAATTTTATTTTATTGGAAAAATCCCTTAACGTTTTTTCATATATACACCGTCCATAAATATAAAATGTATTTAGTAATAATTAACATAGTATATCAACTTTTGGAAAATCAAATCATGAAAACATACCTCATGTATACATTTAAAATTGATCCACGTAGCTGATCATAGTTCAGGATTTCACATACACTCTCAACACCAATGAAGTCTTGATCGTTCTCTCCATAAAAATTTTCTTCAAAATCAAATATGTGATTACAACTATTTTTTAACTTTTTATCCAAATGAACATTAAATTATAGTAAATTTTGATATAGAATAGGATGGGTAATGGAGCTTTTAGTGGATCCTATTGATCGATTGGTTGATCTTTTAGATGGTTTTGATTCAGTCTTTCATTTCATCCCCTTCCCTTTGTCTGTCTTGAATAACATTCATCAGTTAAGACCTTTTTTATTAATTGTTTTAGGTTTATCATGAAAAATAAATTGGAAATCAATAACTCCTTGCCAAAATATTTTATTACAAGATGTGATGGACATGAGATGAATGTTCCAACAGATTTTCTGGCCATATGGATATCTTACTCATGAATTTGAATAGGTAGCTCAGTGTTCAGCTCATGGGATATACTAATCAAAACTTGCACATGACTTTTTGGAAGTGGTATATTGTGTTGAATAACGTTTTTGATATTGAACATTGTAGCCCTTACTACAAGGTGATTGATGGGTGTTGATAGATATAAATCACACTCATTGTCACCCAACATAATATCAGTACAGGAAAGGTATAAGTGTCTATATAAATAACATTTCATACAAAAAATTATTAAAACATTGATTACCTATCTTAAGAAATATTTTTGAGGGGAATGGATTACCTCATATCTGGTGGGGGTGGGGCGGGATCTCCAAGAAGTAGTTGTTCTTGAGTTTGTTCTTCTCTTTACATCCCCCCATAAAAGTTTCCATCATTTATCTCTACCATTGGAAATATTGTTCAATGGTAGCTTTTTGTCCTCTCATCTATTTTATTAATTCACTTTGATCCTCCTATTTTTTCTCAAAATATGTTAGGGGTGCCACCCCAAAACCTACACCTCTGACGTGACCATACTATTCTATCCACATCAAGGCCACTGGTAGTATATATTCATATGGTACAGGTGTTACTAATTCTTATGAATGTCTTGGATAAAAAAAAGTTAAATAAGTTGTCATTATTATTTAATAGATATTTAAAACAAAAAAATTATTATGTAATACTTACACATGTCTTCCACATTTTATGTGGATTTTCATCTATTAGTATCACACCTTTATTTACACATTCCTCCTTCCATATCACATGGTGTGGTATAGAATTGGCTTTGAATTTGGATTCATCAATCTTCATATGAACAGAGGAATGTAATTATGGTTTTGTTTCAATTCTCAAAAAAGTATGATAATAGATTTAAAATACGTACCAAATTCTTTTCAATTGAAGTATACCCCATCCTTGCTTTACTTTAGGGGTATGCTAGTTTTTTTATCTCATTCCATATTTCCAGCACTTGGTTTTTGTTTCAAAAATAAAAAATTATTAATCAAATTCATGAATACATATATCATAAAACAATGTATTACAAGGAAAATGTACCTAAAAGACAAATTTCCACAATGGAAAATAAATTCATCCCATGATTCTTGGGTTATTAGGTGTGCATAGGTAAGAAGTGGGTTTGGGTTTATTTTCCCTTCATCATCATTAAGATAATGTCCTATTATAATTCTGTGAAATCCTCTATAAATTATTATATCAATAATTAATACATATTTTTTGGGTTTCATCTAATATAAATGCACTTAATAATGGATGATGAAGAGTAAGTCAATGCTTCATTATTTTATTTTTCAATAAAATAAATGAATGATTCATAATGTCAAAGGAATATCTTCCCATAGTAGTGTCTTAATCCTATGCACAACATTTCTCCATGAATCTATATTAATTAGCACGCATTTTATAGTGAGGATTCAAATGTAACTATAAACATATTCTTTTTTGGGTCAACATGTTGGCCTCACACATTCTATCTGACCTCATACATGATGCCTTTGACTGATTTTTACTAAAACTATCAAACTACGGTGCTCTTATTTTTTATGCATTGTTAGTCCTTCATCGCCTACCATTTCCCCAAAATCAACATCTTCAATATGTTTCCCTAGAGAGGTAGCATCATCATATTCTGATGGTCGTTGTACCTCTACACTAAGTGAAGCAATAGGTTTAAAAACCTATTGTTACTCGAGAATGGGATCACTAGGATGTGTATAAGGTTATTCCACTACACTGTGAGAAACAGTAGGTTGAGTGGCCTTTTGTGCCTCAGGATTGAGATCACCAGCACATGAAATATTAATTATATATAGAATTGGTTTAACATTTAATTTAGAGTACTTAAAATCAACAACAAACAGATAATAAAAAGAGGTAATAGTATGAATAAAAAAATAACCAGATTATCGAACTCCATTTTTCTTTTTTAAAGATTGAATGGATTTAACCCCTCTATTTGCAATCCAAATAACTTTATTGTAGTCTCCTTTGACATTCAAACTACTATATACATTGGGACTAATGTGAAATGATTAAGATTTACTAATGAAAGGGTCATCCTCTATTGAAATTTAATATAACCCTTCAATACTTTTGGTCGATAACAGCCAAATTGACCACTTTTGGTTTGAAGGATCTATAATATAAAATACATGTACCACATGTGATTCCTTATAAACAGTTATTCTTTTTTACTCTTCCGCACTGAAATCAACTTTTATGAATCCCAATACATAAATTTTAATAGCACTCCTATTATAAACCCGCTTGCATTAGAAAAATTGGCACTTGAAATGTTGTATAATTCAACTCCCATATTCTTTTGATGATGCCAAAGTATGAAATATTCAAATAAATTTTTTTATGCTTAGTTCCAGAAACTTTTATCTTTTCATCAAAAAGTGTAACTCTTCAATTTTTCATGGTACTGTCATCATCATGCTCAATTGTATAGAAAATATATCCATTAATTACAAAACCATTTTAAGATAACACATTCACACTTGGTCCTCCGTATAGCCATCAAATTTTCTATGAGATTCAATGTGTATTTTCATTAGAATATCTACAAATATAGTCCTGAAAGAATCATATAAACCATTGATTATGTTTATTTGATATCCATCTTTCAACCATTTATTGATTAAAATGCCTAATAACTTTTTTGTGGGTTTTAAAATATGGGTCTACCTGTAAAATATTTTGAAAAACATAAAGGTGGGTCTGCTCCTAATATGTAAAATTGATTGTGAAACATCTCTTCTAGAAATTCTTTCATCTACAAGATTCCCAGTGTGAAAATAATTTTCCAGACCAATACTTTCCATATAGAATAATAATTCAGTAAAAAAATTAACGGCCTCCTAAATAATATATCACTCTGCAATATAACGCATTGGCCAACTTTGATTTTTGATATACCCTTTCAAAATCATTATACACCATTCAATGGGTTATATCCATCTATCGTGTATTGGACCACATATTCTAATCTATCTCACCAAGTGAACCATCATATCAAACAATTTCTGTGGGAAGAACATTTTTAATTCATAAAATATGATGGAAAATTATCTTTCCATAGTTATCAATTTTATCAGTTCCATATCTTTGTTGCATATAGCTTTTAAGAAGTAGCCCAAATTTGTTAATGTATGATATAAATTATTTGTAAAAATGAAATTAAAATATATAGGTATTAGATATTTCATATAAACATGGAAATCATGATATTTCAGAGTCTTTAACTTTAAATCATTTATTGGCATTATGTTCTTTATATTCGATAAATACCCCTCTAAAATCTTTACATAATTTAAGAAGTTTAAAAACTAAAATCTCTCCTTTCTAGAAATAGTGTATGTAGATAAGGGAAGAAAAATTTTTTCACACTTCATTGATGCTAACTCTTCTCGTATTCCCATGTCAATAATGTCCAACCTATCCTTAATTCCATCCTTTTTTAGGATCATTTAGCAATGTTCCAATGACACTATCCCATAAATGTTTTTCAATGTGAAAAACATCAAGAAATGTATGATGTAAAAAAATACCGGTTTGGTAATTCAAAAAAATTGATATCTTTTACCAACTAATTTTCAGAAGGTTCTTCGAAAATGGTTTACCAAAATAATTTTCCACATCATTTACTTTTTCAAAAAGTTGATCACTTTTTAGTTGAGACAGTTTTGTATGCCTTTATGAACTTCAATTGAATGTTGTTGTTGAGGATAGGTACTTTTATTGTCATGGTACAAATCTATGATGCCCTAGAAACACACTTTTCAATAAATGTTTCATCCTAATTGAAGGTGTACCTTTTTTTCAAATGGGACACCCTTGACTTCCTTTAATTCTATATCCTAAAATTTTTACATAAGTAGGAAATTCATTTATCATCTAATACAACATGGCTCTCAATGTAAAATCCTCATTTCTCTAAGCATAAAACAATGTATCACTTGAATGCAACAATAGTTACAAATCCTCGATCAGTGGAGACAAATAAACATCAATATCATTACCAAGTTGTTTTCATCATAATATAATCATGGATAAAATGATTTATTTTTGTTTCATTGATACCCATATTGGTAGGTTATAATTTCTAACATAACTAACCATGTACTATGAGTGCTACTTTGAAAACCAATAGGATTAACTCCATATCTAGATAATTCAAGATGAAGGTTTCTCTGCTCATTTCCAAATCCAAGGTACTCATGATCAATTTTCTCTAATTGAGGGGAGTCTTTTCGGTGACATAGTTTCCCATCTTTAATTATTTTATCGTACTTCCACATGAATTTCCATGTAGTCTCTTCACTTCTATATAGGGTCCAAAACCTTGGAATGATTATAAATTGTCATAAAACATTCATATGACCAAATGGAACTTTCTTGTATTGAGAAGCACCACAGTTTGGGAATTATTTAAGTGATTTTTTATCCTTGTGAAACAGTATACAGTCATTTGGTTAGACATTTATTCTTTCAGAGATCATATCCATCAATCATATCATTCATTTGGAATCATATGTTCGGCTTAGAAGCTCATTATCTTCTGGTTGAATGTAATTAAAAAGAGAAGGTAATTCCATAAAATTGGCATCACTCCATACGTTGTCTACATTCAAATTATACAGCTTCATTATGTTTGATAATGTTGTATATTTAGTGCAACCAGCATACAATGGAATATTTTCAAAAATCATTAACTTCTCAAAAAATGTTGGGAAATCATGAAGTTTATCTTTAATTGTCCATTTCATTTCTTCAATACGATATTCGTCATCATTCACAGCTCTAATCACATCATTGATATAGCCTTCTTCATTTTCAATGCTTGTAATCCTATCATATGATCCATAAAACATAGTGTTATCCTAAACCCTAGCTACATTCACTTTTTCAAATGTTTATTCCATTATTTATAATGTTGGTCTACTCCATGACAGATCAAGTGTTCTTTCAACCCCTCTATAATATTTGTTTTTTGAATAACAACAGTGTAAACAAGGACAAAGGATTTGAGAATAGTCATATGCATGATCTTTTTCAAACATGATAAAATCTTTCACTCTATCTTTATACTTCTTTTAATGAATATTGGCATTCCTTCATTAATTTTTCATACACATCCTATTTTATTCGTTAATATTAATTTTTAACAAAATAAATACAAAAAAGGGGCCTTTCCAAAAAGGGGAACTCAACATCTGAATGACTATTATTATTGAATTTTAATGATTGATACTCATCCCATTAGAAGATATATACAAACCATAAATAATATGTGATTATAGAGGAATCCCCTAATTTAAACCATATTAGTGATGTTAGATGCATTGTAGGATTATGAGTATCAATTGGGTTAAACATTAATTCTCCTTTTTCAGGAGTGGGGTCATGATGGATATCTTATGGGTTGGATAGAGTTAGTGAAATTCCATTTTCATTTTGTTATTATCAATATACTTGTATTATCAATATAATGTAATGGTTTTTTTAATTCTATAAGAATATAAACTTAAAATATTATGGAAAAATTATATTTTATTTGTAATTTGAAATAAATTTATAAAACCACACTTGAAATCCCATTAAAAATCCAACCATTTACAAAAAATCTTCTTTAAAACAACACACCCTTTTTAAAATAAACCAATCAGTTCTAAACAATCTTTAACAAATACATGTTTTAAAATCCCAGGTAAATAAAGAATATGACATTTTAATATTTATTAATATTTGTGAATTAAATATTAATTTTATTTTAAAATGGAAGTTATATCTAGTACTATACTCAATATGAAACAACTTATTTCTTCAAAATCTTATGTTGCACACAACGTTGAGTTATACTAAAAAAAATATAATATTATTATATTTTAAATGGTAGTTAACACCTAGCCTTTGTATTAGAGTGAATAAACAGAACTACCTGATATATTATTATACATGTTTTTTAATTATCATTACACTTAACTAATAAATTTTAGAGGCTTAAAATTAGAATCAATCTAATTTTAAGTATGAAATACTCTATTATTCATTAAAATTTTTTTTACTACCTTTTGATAGAGAACCCATTCTAAATATAGTTTTTGTCACTTTTATATGTATTATTTTAAAAAATAAACTTCTTCATTTTGAGGAGGAACATAAAAATTAAATTTGGATGAAGTTTTGGTATTTTTCTGATAATGTTCATTTTTTTAATGAATGGTTGAAAATACAGCATTTCAATTCAAAAATACTTTTAATCTCATTTATTTATATATTTAGATTGTACATAATTTGTCTTAAAGTGTGATTGAATTATATTAATACCATTTAATCTAATTTTGGTAATTTTAAGTAATTTCACTCTTAAATTGGACATAAACACATGTTAATCTTTTGGTAGTTTTTACTTCTTAAAAACACGCTTTTTGGTTTTGACAACAGGAATTAATTTTAAATTAATTTTGCCAATTTCTTTTTTTGAATTTGAAAAATGGATTCCATATTTGGAATCATGAGGTTAAAATTGTGTAAATCTATAACTTTTATTTTTAGACATTATGAATAGTATCTTTAGTAAATATTTTATTTAACATGGTTAAATGGTACATCTAGAAAATAATGCTAAAAATAATATTATAATAAAATTAAATTACCCTTAAACTTTTCCTAAACCTATTAGATGAGATATTTTAAACCATGGACATCATTGGGTCTATTTTAGGACCCCTTGAAGCCACTGGTGTGTGAAAATGACATTTAATTACTTTTAATTTAAAGTAATGGAAAATATAACCTAAACATATATCTTTTACTAAAAAAAATTTATATGGGGTTATATAAGTGATATCTTCAACTATGAAAAATCATTACAAAGATAAAATGATTTTTTATATCATGATATTTTATTTATAAATTTAGACATTAAATAAATCAATTTATGACATGACATGATGATGATGTAGTGATTTCTTCATTAATAAATTATTCAAATAAATGATTTTATAAATGTTAAAATAAACATAATATGGTTATTTTCATGTCATCCATGAATTTTATTGATTATAGATACATGTTATATTTGTATTAATGATCTTGTTTTTACATAATCAAGTTGTTATGGATTATTTAAAAAGTCATGATATGAATAGTGTGAAAATTGACATAATTCATATTTTAAAATATAAAATATTTTATTAAATATTATAAAATTAAAAAATGTATAATATTCGGCCAAATAGTTATCATAAGTATAAAATTTTATAATTGACTCTTTAATTGAATATTTTTCATGTTTTGGTAACTATTTTGATTCTCAAAGTGTTAAATTCTTGATAAAATGATAAAAGTAAAAAAGGTTAAATAAAAAAAATAAGGAATAAAAAAATATTCAAAACCTATCTAATTATTATTGGATGATTTTATTCAGACTTATATTCATCTTATATTATAACTAACTAAATTTGGACTCGTTTATAATTGAAATAGAATTTATAATAAGATAATAATTTGAGATATTCGTTAAGTACCCATCCTCCATCTTCTAAATAGCCACCACCTATAACCCTTACTCACACATCTCAATCCCCCTTGGCTCATCCAACCACTACCTAAATAATCTCCTAATATCTATCGCTTACTTTTAGATACCTTACATTGGGTTGAAGTAAATTCAAGAAGGCCTTTTATCTTAAATCAAATGAAGTTACCTGATTTGATGTAATGTCTTCTCTCAAGCTTCATTCATTTATTTTCCCTTATCCAACACCATAACTCTCATTATTCAATTATTTAATAACATCACCAGTATCTTCAATATACTCGGATTTTTTTCTTATAGGGATTCAACTTACACTCACACACACCTACATTTAATGGATTTATAAGATACTATTTTTGTGGAAGGCGAACTATTGCATGACGAAACGATGATGGTTCAATTATCACCTACCACCTCTGATGGTGGCCATTATGGTTGAACTATATTAATATATGGTATATATCATATTTATATTGTCTTTATTCTTCTGTATTATCCATTTACAAAATACCTGTATGCTTTCCATAATGCGTAAATAGGATAATTTCATTTGAGGAAGCGCGGACTACCACCCCATCAAAGTGATATGACTCATTCATTCTATGTATGGAATGTATAAATGATGTAATTAATGAACATATGTAACATATATAACATATATATTATACTATAATTATAATATACCTAGGTATCATTATGTTTTATATCATTTAAATATTAAATAGAAATGAAGGTAGTGTTTATACGTATGTACGGCTTACCGTCTCCATGAACAGTGCATTTCATTTCTTATATCCAAATGTTATGGACTATTTTAAATACATATATATTGGATATAGATACATATATAGTGGTTATATATGATATTTAAATCAAAAATACAATTTTGGATATAATGTACTTTTGACCACGTGGACAATTTTTTAATTATAACAAGTTCATTTTTGACTCAAGTACCAAACATCAACAAAATGACCGATATGAACATGAATAATTATATGATTGTTATAGCAATGTAATAAGTGATATAAAAGGAATAATAAACTTGATAAAGGTTATGAATAAATTATAAGTAACTTATGTTTATTATTCATGGAGATAAAGAATGAACAAGACAAATCGGACACCAGGTAAAGGACATCGTCTCAATCTCCTTTCATTGAGGCCTACAATGATTTAGACATGAATTTATTTTACATGGTGTATAAACCCATTTGAATATTAATTTCATTAAAAGGGAATATTTTTTTCAACAAAGTGTTTTAATAAAAAAAAAATAGAATGTTTATTCTAAATGTACGTGAGGATAATAACATTTCTATTCCCACAGGAATTATTTGATATTTGGCTTCCATAACATGAACTAGTGTTGTTAAAAGAAAAATAAATACCATATACCCTTTTTACATATTTTGGTGTTGAAAGTGGTTTTGATAATGGATTTACTATGCCGATATCTTGAATTGATATCTTGTGATTACAATGTGGAAATGTTATATTTCTTTTATGCTTGTTCATGTATTCTGATTGTGATATGATTCATGGGAATTGTTTATGTATATGGGTAGTTTCGTCATAAAATAAGGGCAGGTGAGCCTAATATAGATCTCAAATTCATTGGGTAATGTGACAGAGGTAAATGATAATGTTTCTCCTAAGATATTTAGGGAATTTACAATGATGGGTATTCTAAATGTAACTCCCTATGTAGCTGTGAAGGCTACAATGTACGTATGATATAAATGCCACAAGTTACCTTTCTGATTTGTGATTACAATGTGTTATTAAAAAATCTTATGATTTTATGAGGTATGTTAAAGAGCTTCTGTTTTTTATGTATTGATAGACTAATGTTTTATTTTATTATTTTATAACCCTTATTGAGATTTATATGCTCATATCATGTATTTGAAATGATTTTCAAAGGTTATAAATAAGGTTAATGGAGTGGAAGAATTCAAGAAGATTTATATCAAGAAAATAATTCTTGTTTTATTTAAGGAGTTTTATTATTGTGAAAAAAAATTAAATAGTGTAGAATTGTCTACTTTTTAATCTTTTGAGATGTAATGTAATAGTTACGTCCTAATTCTCTAAAACTATAAACCTGAAAAGATCCTTAATGTGAATTCAGTACTTAACTCTTGATTATGTAATGCTTAAGGCTGGGGTTTTATAGTTGGTATTAGAGGTAGGTTTAGACAACTTTAGAAGTTAGGATATTATTAAATTAATATCCATAAATTAATTAATGGTAAGATTGAAATGATATAGCATTTAAAGAGTATCATGTTGCCTCGCCTAAGATATTTTTGTGTTCAAAATGGTTTTTCAAAGAGAAAACAGGGCATCTATGATGGTATAATATCAAGAGGAAACAAACCTTTCAAATCAGCAACTTGAGATGGTTAGAATCGGAACTGCAAAAAAAATATAGTGATGGAATTGTTGACACATGATATAAATGGGGGTGGTATCCATGCCCAAGATCATCTACAAAAGAACATGTTGGTATTGGAGTATTTCATGAGGCAACATCCCCCAACATTCATAGTATCATCAGACCATGTTGCTAGGTGAAGGGTGGATTAAAGAACTGGAAAAGATTTTTGATATCATGGGGTGTTTAGAACATCAAAAAGTTAGTCTTCCAATTTAACGTTTTAAAAGTGAAGCCGATCAATGGTGGTAAATGGTTAAAAATATCAGGGATAGTGAGGAGATTTTTTCTCTTGATTTGGATGAATTCAATGGTATGTTTCTTGAGAAATATTTTTTTAAGTTGGATCGACTTTGGATGGAAAAACAATTCTGAGAATTGAGGCACGTGGAATACTCAGTGACTGCTTATGAAGAAAAATTCACTTGACTAGAAAGGTATGCTCCAAATTTCTTACGATATCATAATAATAAAATCAATCATTTTTACTAAAGATTAAATCTAAATTATCAAATGGATTTAGCTTCATGTGAGTTCAAAATTAATGAAAAACTTGTTCAATGTGCGGAGAAGGTGGAAATGGAGGTTTTTGATGATTATGTGTTCTTTGAAAAACAACAGAATAAGAGGTTGAGGTGGCAGATGAAAGAGAAGAACTCTTCAAAATATTCGGGTGCTAAGAAACTTATGTTTACAGTTTGTAAAATTTGTGGTAAAAAGCACACTGGAGAATTCCTTTTGAATTATAGTAAGTGCCTCCAATGTGGTAAAATGGGACATAAGGCTCGTAATTACACTGAAAAAGATAAGGGTAATGGTATGGAAAAATCTGATTTATAGTTATTAGAATGTTTTAATTGAAATGAAATGGGTCATTATGTAAATTAGTGTCCAATTAAGAACTCAACTAATGGAAAGCAATAGGACTATAAATAGAAAGGGGTGGTTAAAACCTTTTTAACTACTTCATTAGATGTTGGGCCATCAATTGATGTAGTATTAGGTAAACTGTATATTTATTCATATTATACCAATGTGTTTTTTGATTCGGGGTCTACACATTCTTTTATTTTTGATAGGTTTTCTTGTAAATTGGGAATTCCATCTCAAGATATAAATCCTGAACTTATAGTATAAACATCAGGAGGAAATTTTAAGAAAAAGAGAAATTATATAAACCTTTATATCATTTTCTGTGGAAATAATCTACCAAAAAACCTTATTATTTTGTCTCTAGAATATTTTGATATTATTTTGGGTATGGATTAGATTTCAGTTTATAATTTTATGACTGACTGCATATCTAAAGTGGTTTCTTTTCAGAAAAGAATCTCAGTTTGTGTACAAGAATGTACCCTTAATTTTGATAACATATCAGGATACTGAGAAACTAGTAAAATATGTAAATGATTATTACATTGCACATATGATTGAAAATAGAGAAACTATTCTGATTAATTATGTACCCATGGTAAATGACTATGTTGATGTTTTTTCTGATGAGTTTCTTGGTATAATGCATGATCAGGAAGTAGAATATAATGTTGACTTAGTTCATGATGTGGAGCTAATTTCAAAACCCCTTTATCAAATGGCTCAAACTGAAATTTTAGAGTAAATGAAGAAATTACAGAAGTTATTAAGTAAATGATTCATTCAACCTGGCACATCACCATTGGGTTCTCTTTTATTGTTTATTAAAAAGAAAGATATTTCAATGAGACTTTTCAATGATTATAGATCCTTGAATAACATCATTGTTAAGAACAATTATCATTTTCATCATATCATTGATTTTTTTGATCTGCACTAGGGAGCTTAGTATTTTTGGAAGATTGACTTGAGGTCAGGGAACCATCAGTTGAAATTAAAGGAATAAAACATATTGAAGACTACATTCCGTACTAGATATGGCCGTTATGAATTTCTATTTATGCCTTTTTTGTTAACCATTTCACCTACTATATTCATGGATATTTTAAATAAAATTTTCCGTGAGTTCTTGGATAAGTTTTTGGTTGTGTATATTCATGATATTTTGGTTTATTGTAAAATTAGAGAGGAGCATGAAATTCATTTAAGGATTGTCTTGAAAACATTAAATGAAAATAAAATGTATAGGAAATTCAAAAAATTTGGGTTTTAGATACAACAAATTTAATTCCTTGGTCACATTGTTTTTAAAGATGGCATAACTGTTGATCCATCAAAAAAAGTTGTTAAAGAAGGACCAGACCCATAAATATAACCGAGATTCGTAGTTTTCTTGGTTTAATAGGTTATTACATGAGGTTTGTTGAAATTGTTTTCATGTTTATCTCACCAACTGATGAATTTAACTCAAAAATATGTTCAGTTCATTTGGAAAAAATAATGTGATGATTGTTATCAAGAATTGAAAATAATATTAGTGAATGCTCCAATTTTGGAATTACCTTTTAGAGATACTGAATTTTTTATCTACAGTGATGTTTCATTGAAAGGACTTGGTATTGTCCCAATGAAGAATAATCAAGTAATTGTGTATGTTTCATTTCAGTTGAAACCTAATGATTTAAATTACCATACACATGATTATGAATTAGCAGTAGTTTGTTTTTATTTAAAAATTTAGAGGCATCATCTATATGGAGTAAAATTTCAAATATATACTAACCACAAAAGTTGGAATTATATATTCACTCAAAAATAATTGAACATGGGATAGAGGAGATGGATAGAATTATTCAAGGATTATGATTGCACAATTCAATAACATCTAGGAACAGAAAATAAAGTTTAAGATGCTTTGAGTTGATAATTTATTGCAACATTAACCATGTTATGTTTGGAACAAGACCCTTTGATTAATGATTTGACGAAAATTATCATAGAATTTCTTGGTGTATAAGATTTCCCTGTTTTGATTCAGGTTTCAGTAAAATATTCCCTAGAATATAGAATAAAGAAAGCGCATAAAGATGATAGTGGTTTACAGAAAAAGGTAGAATTGGTTTAGAAGGGTATGTTTCCTGATTATAACATTGATTAAGACTGCGTTTTGAGGATTATAAAGTGGTTATGTGTGCCTTGTTATTCACAGTTGAAGAAAGAGTTATTTTATGAAGCTCATAGTTATCCATATTCAATTCATCCAGGTAGCACTAAGATGTATAGAGATCTTCAGGAGTATTACTAGTGGGATGGAATGAAAAGAGATATTGCAGAATTTTACCTTGAGATGTTGGATTTTTCAACAGGTTAAAGTAGAGTGGCAGTTACTGAAGTAGATTCTTTAGCCTTATCCAGTTCTAGAGTGTAAATGGGAAAATGTTTCCATGGATTTCTTCATTATATTACCAAATACTACTCATTGTAACAATGCAATCTAGGTTATTATTGATCGATTAACTAAATATTCTCATTTTCTTCCAATTCGAGATACACTGTCTCTAGATAAAATTTCTCAATTGTATATTAAAAAGATAGTCATGTTACCTAGAGTTCCCCTCTCCATTGTATCTGATCATGATATTAGGTTCACTTATAACTTTGGAAGGGCCTTTAAAATTTATTTGGTACTGAATTAAATTTTAGTACATCTTCTCATCCACAATCAGATGGGTAGTTAAAACGAACAATTCAGAAATTATAAGATATTCTACATGCTTGTTCAATGGATTACTAGGGATTTTGGGACCAAAATTTTTATTGGGTTGAGTTTTCATATAATAACAATTTTTATTCCAGTATATATATGGCATCGTTTGATGCATTTTAGGGGAAGCAGTTTCGAACTCCAACTCTTTAGGATGAAGTAGGTGAAAGGAATTTTATGGGACCAGAATTGGTAGAAGAGATGGAAAAATTTTGCAGTTTATTTAGAAGCACATGAGAACATCTTAGAGCATGCAGAATAGTTACATGGATAACTGGAGGGAGAATCTTTCTTTTGAGGTAGGTGATCAAGTCCTTCTCAAAGTCTCTCCATGGAAATGTGTGATGCATTTTAGTAAGAAGGGAATGTTGAGAGTGAGGTTCATGGGCCCCTATGAAATCCTAGAAAAAATTTGATCAGTTTCCTAGAGAGTGTATTTACCTCCACGTTTATCCTAGGTATATAATGTTTCTCATGTTTCAATATTGAGAAAGTATATGCTAAATCAATATCATGTTTTGAGTCTATAAGTAGTTTATTTGGAAGGCAATTTTCTTTTGAGGAACAACCAATCCAGATTCTTGATTGAAGATAGAAAGTGTTTCAGAATAAGGTAATTCATCAGGTAAAGGTTTTGTAAAAAACCCATATGGTTTAAGTTGAATCATGGGAATATGAAAATTCTATGAGGGATAAATACCCCCACTAATTTGATAAGTGAATAGAATTGTAGGGACGCAATTCCCAAAAGGAGGAAAGGATGTAACATCCCAGGTAAATAGCAAATATGGAATTTTTGTATTTATTAATATTTGTGAATTAAATATTAATTTTACTTTAAATGGGATGCTATATCAGATAGCGTACTCAACACGCAAAAATGTATTTCCCCTAAATCTTATGTTGCACACAACGTTGTGTTATACAGAAAAAATTATATAATAATATTATTATTTTAAGTTGTAATTAATTCCTAGTCGTTATATTGGAAAGAATGAGCATAAGTAAATAAAATATGATTATAAATGTCTGTTAAATGTCTGTTAAATGTCTTTAAACTTATTCAATAAATTTCATAGGCTTAAAATAATAATAAATCTTATTTTAAGCATGAAATTCTCTAATATTATTTAAAAGGTCATTTTACCGTCTGTTGATGGTAAACCCATTTTAAATCTAGTTTTTGTCACTTTTATATGTTATATTTGAAAAAATAAAATTCTTCATTAGAATAGGAACATCAAAATTTACTTTGGATGAAGTTTTGGTATTTTTCTGATAATGTTCATTCTTCAATGAATAGTGAAAAATACTGCATTTTAATTCAAAACTGCTTTTTAATATAATCTATTTAAAAAGTTAGAATATAATTTTAATTATTTTTACAGTGTAATTAGAGGATATTTTTACCATTTAATTGAATTTTGGTCATTGTAAGTAATTTTACTCTTAAATTGGAGATAAACACATGTTGATCTTTTGGTAGTTTTTACTTTTTAAAAACACACTTTTTGGTTTTGACAACGAGAATTAATTTTAAATTAATTTCTTCCAATTATTAGTATCGAATTTGTAAAAATGGATTCAATATTTTTAATCTAGAGGCCTAAATTATGTAAATAGGAAAATTTTACTTTTAGACATTATGAATATTAACTTTAGTAAATATTTTATTTACCATGGTTAAAGGGTAAATCTTGTATATAAGGGTAAAAAATAATATTATAATAATATTAAATTTCCTTTATACTTTTACGAACCCTATTGAATAAGATATTTTTACCATGGTCATCCTTGGGTCAATTTTAGGACCCTATGAAGCCACTTTTTGTGAAAATGACATTTAATTTCTTTTAATTTAAAGTTAAGGAAAATATTACCTAAACATGTATCTTTTACTAAAATAATTTTATTGTGTGGTTATATAAGTGATATATTTGACTATGAATAGTCATTAGGAATCTAAAAAAAATTTACATCATGATATTTTATTTATAATTTTTAGACATTGAATAAATAAATTTAATTATTACACAATGATGATGTAGTGATTACTTCATTAACAAAGGATTCAAATAAATGATATTACAAATGTTAAAATAAATGAAATTTGGTTATTTTGATGTCATCCAAAAAAATTCTGGATAATATTCACATTTTATCATTTTATTAAATATGTTTTTTGAAGTAATAAGGTTATTGATTTTTATAAAATTCATGATATGAATTGTGTCGAAATTGACTTAATTCATATTTTAAAATATAAAATATTTTAATAAATATTATCAAATTCTAAAAAAAATATAAGATTCATACAAATAATTATCATAATTATTTAATTCTATTATTGAATTTTTAATTGGATATTTTTCATGTTTTGGGAACAATTTGGATTCTCAAACTGTTAAATGCTTGATAAAATGGTATGAGTAAAAAGGATTAAATAAAATAGATAACTAATAAAAAATATCCAACACCTATGTAATTCTTATTGGATTATTTTATTTCGACATATATTTATGTTATCTTTTGAATAACTTAATTTGGACTCATTTATGATCTAAATAAAAATTATAATAAAATAATAATTCAATATATTCCTTAAGTATCCCTCCTCCCTCTTATAAAAGGCCACAATCTTTAACCCTTACTCACACCTCCCAAGACCCCTAGGTTCATACAACCTCTTCCCAAATAATATCCCAACATCCCTATATTTATCTTAGAATCCTTAATTTGGGTATAATGAAATTAAAGAAGGCATTTTAGCTTAAATCAAAAGGAGTTACTCCATTTGAGTGAATGTATTCTCTCAAAATTCTTTCATTTATTTTCCCTTCTCCAACCCCATAACTCGCTTTATTCAATTATTTTATAAAAAAACTAGTATATTCAATATACTAGGAAGTTTTTATTAAATTTATTCATATTACACTCACACGCACAACCATTTAATGGATTTAGAACATATTGTTTCTTTGGACGGTGAACTACTGCCTCACGAAATGATGATTATTCAATTATCTCTTACCACCTCTTATAGTGTCCATTATGGTGGAACTATATGTTTATCTGGTATATATTATTTTTATATTGTCTCTATTCTTCAATATTTTCCATTTACAATATAACTTTATTCTTTCCATAACATGTAAATATGATAATTTCATTTGAGGAAGTGCGGACTACCGCCCCCTCAAAGTGATATGGCGTGTTAATTATATACATGGAACGTATAAAGGATGGAATTAATGAAAATATTTAACATATATAACATATATATAATACTCTAATTATAATATACTTATGAATCAATATTTTTTCATTCTTTTAATTATGAAATAGAAATGAAAGTAGAGTTCTTGTGTACATACGGCTTACCGTTTCCATGAATGGTGCATTTTATTTCTTATATCACAATGTTATGGACAATTATAAATACACATATATTGGATAGAAATACATATATACTATATATATATATGATATTTAAATCATTAATACAATATTTAATATAATTGTCTTTTGACCACATAGATAATTTGTAATTACAACAAGTTCATTTTCAACTCAAGTACCGAACATCGACAAAACAACCAATATAAACATGAATAATTTTATGATTTTTATAGAAATGTAATAAGTGATATAAAATTAATAATAAACTTAAAAAAGGTTCTTTATCAAGTAGAGTTAACTTAAGTTTATTATTCATGGAGATAAAGAATAAATAAGACAAGTTGGGCACCAGGTGAGGGACTTAGTCTCAATCTCCTTTCAT
Source organism: Viscum album (assembly GCA_963277665.1). Lineage (NCBI taxonomy): Eukaryota > Viridiplantae > Streptophyta > Magnoliopsida > Santalales > Viscaceae > Viscum > Viscum album. The sequence goes on along the minus strand of OY728123.1, from coordinate 1,808,169,191 downwards.
TGAGGCATACTTTGATTTATACATGAATTTTTTTTATATGGTGTATAAACCCCTTTGACTTTTAATTTCATTCAAATGGAATAATTTTTTCTAGAAATAATTTTACAAATTTTCAAAATGAATGTTTCTTTTAAACGTACGCGATGATAATGACTTTTCCACTGCCACGAGCATTATTTGATTTGGTTTCCTTAACAAGTCATTGTATTTTTAAAAGAAAAATAAATACCATATACCCTTTTTTATTTATTTTGGTCTTGAATATTGTTTTTATAATGGATTTATTATTCCAATATCTTGAATTGATATCTTGTGATTTCAATGTGGAAATTTTATCTTTCCTTTATGCTTGTTCATGTGTTATGATTATGATGTGGTTCTTGGGAATTGTTTATGTATACATGTGGTTCCATGATAAAACGTGGGTGGGTGAGCCTGATATATATCTCCAATGAATTGGGTAGCATGAATGAGGTGAAGGTTAATTTGCTCCTAAGAGATTTTGGGGAAATACAATGATGTGTATTCCAAATGTAACTCCCTATATAGTTGTGAAAGCTATAATTTAAGTATGATATCGATGCCACAAGTTACATTGAAGATTTTATATTTCTATATTTTATTCATAAATCTCATGATTTCATTAGTTATTTTAAAGAGCTTATGTTTTTTACATTTTGATGGACTAATGTTTTCTTTCTTTATTTTATAACTCTTACATAGATTTTTATGCTCATCCACAGTTTTTGAAATGATTTTCATAGGGTATAAGGAAGGTGAAGGGATTGAAAAAATTCAAGAAGATTTATATGAAGAAATGAAATCTTATTTTATTTAAGGAGTTTTATTCTTGTGAAAAAAAAAATTGTATAGAGTAGAAGTGTCAACTTTGTAATAGTTTGAGATTTAATGTAATATTTACGACTTAATTCTTTGAATCTCTAAACCTAAAAATACTCTCAATGTGAATTTTTGACTTAACTCAAGATTATATAATGTTTAAGGTTGGGAACTTATATATGCACACTTTAAAAACAATCCAAATTATTAAAAATTAAATCCATATTTTTCATGTTAAATTGGTTCCACAAATTCCAAAAATATTCCCTAATTTTTAGAACTTAAATCAAACACATCTCAAATATTTCTAATTAAATAAATTCCTTCATATAATGAAATATACTCCCATGTTTACAAAAATTAATTCATTTCTAAAAATCCCCTTTTAATTTAAATACCAAAACATCCATGTAAAAATGAAAATAGAAGATAAACCATATTTAAAAAATTTCACAACCATTAAAATATTTTCTATTCCCTTAGAAATTTGGTTTTAAATTCAACTCACTCAATAAAATATACTTTTACATTTACAAATATTTATTTCTAAACACAAAATAAGATTTTATTTTCTAAAATATTATTTTATAGAAAAACTTACATGAATTGGTATATAATGCACTATTAAAGATTAAATGATTGAGGAAAACAATATAAAAGTGAAATTTAAGGTCAGGCCAAATATATGAAATCAAGTAAAAGATTTATAAGAAGAAACTGAAAATATGTGAGGAATATCCAAATGGGGATGTTATATGAATATTAAAGTAATTATTTTATGTATTGAAGTATTTCTGTTGATAATAGAACCAGAATATTGATGTTACATTGCCGAAGAAGAAATCACTTAAAGTAATGCATGCCAGTTTTTCTAAAAGAAGGTATGGGATGGATGAAGTTACATCATGTTTCTTTTATAAGTGGATGACCTGTTAGTTGCTGGATTTGTATTTATAAGGATTATATTTGAAAACATGATTTTCTAAAAGGTTAAAGATGAAAGATCCTAGAATATCCAAGAATATTTTTGAAATTTGAATTTGGAGAGATTGGAAGGCTAGATCATAGGAAATATCTTATAAAGAATACATCCAAAAAATAATCAATATATTTTGGATGACCAAATATAATCCTTTATGAACTCCATTTTTTTTAATATTTATATTATCTTAACAATAGGTATTGATAACGGAATATGAGATCCTTTAAAAGTAAAATATCATGTTGTCATCATTAGATAGAATTTTGATGCAGATTATGAGTTTTACATATTCAGATACTACCTTTGTAGTGGTATTTTTGTGTCTTTCATGTCAAATCTTGTAGGGGAGCCCTTGGAGGCTGTAAAAAATCATCCAATACATAATGGTATTTAATGATACATCGATTTTCCTTCAGGAATTTGATCTTCTATATGGGTTCCTAGACACAGACATTATTATATATTATGATACCTAGAAGCACTCAATTGTATTAGTGTTATCATATGGAGGGACAATGGATTGTTGGATGTCTTAGTCGTAACTAGTTGTTAATTTTTCAAATATGGAAACTAATTGTCTTGAACCAATTAATGTGGGTAAAGAGTTTATTTTGTAAAGGTGGTTATTTAAGGAGCATAACATATTCTAGGAGGATGGGATACTCTGTTATTATATTTAGAGTGTGATTCAACAAAGAAATTGGGTGTTTCATTCAATTATGAAACACATTGTCCTCATATTTAATTTCATCTAATAGATATTTGAAGAAAAATTATTATTGTGGTGAAAGAAGCTGAGAAATAGAACCTAGTAATACACTCATATTTTTTCATAACCTAAGTAAATAATATGCCTCAATGGGGCTAGTGTGAATACATTGGATTGAGAACATCACATACTATGTAATGGAGGGACAATGGTTATAATTTCAAATTTTAAGAGGTTTCCAATAATTTCCATAAAATAGTAATAAAATGTTATATTTTTAGGGAATGATGAATGTTTAAAATTTTTTCAGGTCATCCAAGAGTATAGGTCACTAAAAGTAAGGGATATTTTTATAGAAAGGATAAAAGTATTATAAAAATTGTCATAATAAGTAGATTGATCGAAGGGGTGTGTTTTGATGGTTATGTCCAGAAAGTGTTAGAGAGTCGGCTCACCATAAGGGGAAACCAATATATACACTAGACTCTTATGCTTCATATACACTAATAATATCTCACTTAAGATGTTATTTATCTTTCTATTCAATGTATGAAGACAAAAAACTAGCTATAATTCATGAATAGATTCATTCTTATAATAAGGTCCTTGCTTTCAAGAGCCATATGCCACAACATTACTCCACTACATGAAGGCACACCCCAAACTCAATCTGAATTGATGATGATAAACTTCATTATGAAATTCTGATTTGTGGGGAATCAAAACTAGTGTTGATGTATTCCATAGACCAAACAAATTCGACCTGAAACATCACAAGAGATGACCAACCAAAAGATATTGAACAATATATGAACCAAAACATGTATCATGAGTAACTTGAAACAAGATAAATAAATAGAGTACAACAAGGATGAAAAAATTGCATCCATGAGAAATATAATGTCAAGATAAAATGTTGAACCTGAAATAATATACATCTATATGCACAAATATTATCTATATTCACAAACAATTTGGTCCGTTTTAAACACACGGTCCGACGGTCGGGACGACGGGGGTAGTGGAGGTTGTGGAGGCAGTCGGGGTAGTGGAAGAGGCGGTAATGGGGGCAGGGGAAGTGGGGACAATTAAGGCAGAGGCAGGGGTAGCAGAGGTGGAGGTGGGGAGAAGGGGGAAGCAGAGGTGGAGGTGGGGGTAATGGAGGAAAAGGTGGGGGTGGAGGAGGTGAGGACGGAGGCAACAGAGGAAGATGTAGAGGCGAAGGTGGGTCAGAAGTGGAGGAGGCAGAGGCGGAGGCGGCGTTGGTGGCAGAGGTAGAGATTTACTTTTGAAAAGGCTTGAGGATTCAGAGGCATGCGGATTTTTAGGGGTCCACTTATAAAAATGAAAAAGCCTTTTATGAGCCCTTTTTGGAAAGTTCTGATAAAGGTTATTTTTATTATTGCTAAATTATAAAGCGTTGAGAATACTGACCTTTATCGGCACTAAAAATATAGTCCGGATAATCAGTTATCTTTCTGAGCGCTAAAAAAGCACTCATAAATACCTAATATAAATAAATTATTTATGATTATAAAATTAAAATAAATATATTTATTGTTTGATAATTATAATTATAAATAAATATTCATTTATTTATAGCCATAAATTTAAATATATATATATATATATATTAAAATCAAAATGAATATATTAATTATATATTATTTATAATTTATTAATTATATATATATATATATTAGGTGATTGGGGTACAATTATGTTAACACACACACACGATACACACAGACTAGAAAGAAAGACCATAGCCTCCCCAAGGGATATCCCACACATCAAGCCTTGTTTATTCAGTACATAGCCCAAAGGCCTGGTGGACGTGAATCCCATTACATGGCCCAAAGGCTCACAATTTGGCCTGAAGGCCCAATGCAATGTCATGCCTACATCATGTCTGCCTCACTATCTCTCTATGTCATTCCTAGGTCACCGCATGTCTGTGTCATGTCTATGTCACTGCCTGCTAGCGGAAATTTGCACTCACTCGGATTTGAACCTGGGTCTGATGCAAAATCACGGGACACCTCTTCCACCAAGGCCCACCCCAACTGCTATATATATATATATATTAGAATAATTAGGAAATCAAAATGAATATATTAAATATATATTTTTTATTATTTCATAATTATCTAAATAACTATATATTTATAAATATATATTTATTTTAAAAATTATGAAATTATACAAAATATATATAATTAATATATTTATATTGATTTTATAAGTATTTAAATATATATATATTTATCTATATTTAGGACTATAAATAAATAAATATTTATTTATAATTATAATATTAAAATATTATAAATATATTTATTATTATTTTATAATTCGTTGAATATAAATATATATTTATGTCAATAGTTATGATATTATAAAAAATATATATAATAAATATATTTATTTTTTGTTCATAAGTATTTAAATAAATATGAATATATATAGTTTTCTTTAATTATGACTATAAATATATATATATTTATTTATTTATAATGATAATTAAATATATATATATATATATATATTATTTATTATTATAATTATAAATATTTGTTTATGTGTATAAATATTTTTATATATTTATAAACATATATCAATAGTTATATATATTTATAAAATTATAATTATTATAAATATATTTATAAAATTATAATTATTATAAATATATTTATAAAATTATAATTATTATAAATATATTTATTATAAATTTATAATTATATAAATAAATATATACTTATAATTATAATTATAAATAAATATTTTTCAATATATTTTTATAAGATTATAAATATTTATATGTTTATATATATTAATATATTAATATATAATTATAAAATTAAAATAAATTTATTTATTGTAATTTTATAAAAATTGTTTATATATAATTATAAATTTAATAAATGTATTTATCAATTAAAAATTACTATAAATATATGTATTTAATGAATATATGTACTGAAAATTTCAAGAGCCGAGAGAGATCGGTCATAAAAATTTATTTAAGAAAAATTAATACAACGATACAACAATCATGCGGCCCAAAAAACACCACCAAACGAAACTATTGACAAAAACAATGCCAACCAAAAATACATCAAAGTCCAGAGACTCACAAAAAAACCTACAAAAAATCTCACATGGTCCAAAATTGAACTTGAAAAAATAGTTACACTCAAACAGAACACAATGATCCAAATACCCACCCAAAAAAACCCAAGTAAAAAGGGAGTCACATTACAGCTATTGGGCATTCAATCGTATCTAGAGGTCTCCCTCCCGCCTCAAGGTCCACCCAAAAAATCACGACACTGGTCCCCAAGTCATCGCCTCATTGTATTCCTGATTCTCTGCCTGATTCTCGTCACTAGATTGCATCTCCACGACCCAACCGACCCTTGCCGGTATCATATCACTTGAAACATGAAGATCCCACTCAATCCAGCCTCGTCCCAAATCACTCTGGAAAACATCGCTCACTATCCCATTGGTTAGTCCACCACCAGGACCTAAAAAGAGTCATCGGCCATTCCCTCAAGCAGATCTTGACACCTGCGCTCACACGCTCCCAAGTAATCCTCCCATTGGTCAGTTGGACAGGATCAACGATCCATCTCACCCCACGAATCTCCTGAATCTTGAAAGCCTTCACTGTGCCCAAAAGTCGTCGATAACCATCATCTGATCCTTTTCTCACCAGGCAGGATCCCCGCCCTATTCCTAAATTGCCCCGCTCCACCCGAAGTAGTGCGCCTCGAGGGAATCGGCATCTAGAAAGTGAACGCCATTGTCGACTGGATGTAACCATCAAACCCCATCGACGTCGCTGACGTGCACCTTGCAACACCAAATGCATCCTCTCCAATGGGATTCTGTATCCCACCGTGTCAGCACCTCCTTCCGTAACCTCCCTGCTCCCAATATCAAAAAACAAATCAGAGGGGAAATCATCCCCTCCCTTCCTAGTTTCACCACTAGAATCGGTGCAAGAAGATAACATTCCACAAACATAAATCATATCAAAATGACTAACAATATAATTATCTCCCCTTTGGGGGATTGCTGCTAGAAATTAGTCATGATCATAAAGATTTAGAAGCTATCCATCCATGATGAGAGAGAAGCTCTCCATCCTTTACATTTTTAGTGAATATATATATATTCTTTCAAGACATATATTTATTTAAATATATATTTATTTATTTATAGTTATAATTTACAATAAATATATTTCAAAGGTATTAATATATAATTATAAGTATAATAAATATATATATCATTTAACAAAATTATTGTAATTTTATAATTATTTAAATATAAATATATTTATACGTAATTATAACTATAAATAAATTTTCAAAATATTTATATGTAACTAAATATTTGTAATTGTAAATATAATAAACATATTTATCGTGATTTAGTATTTATGAGAATATAATAACTTCCTGCGACGATGAATGAATCATATACCAAGTAAAGTATTGATCATAAAAACTGAGTCATCATATATATATGGACAACATGAATAGTAAATAGTGTGTAATGTATAAATGAATATTCATGATGAATACATATCATATGAACGTAAATTATATTCATCCATCAATTGACTAAATTCTTTGTAAACATATATCTATTTTTAATTATAATTATATATACATTTTTAAAAAGTATTTTTATATGATTATAACTATATAAATATAATAAATATAATAATTTTTTTTATTATTTAATGAAATTTATTATATATATGTATATATATATATTAAAATTTTAAATATATATATATATTAATTATAAACATGCGTTTTTATTTAATGTATACAGATAAACATTATTCTTGAATATAAATATAACAATTTTATATAAATTAATAATATTTTTTATTAAAAGTTATATATGTGCTAATAATAGCGATAATAGAGGGTATATTTATCAATGCTTTAGCTAGTATTGATAAAGGCCAACCCCTTTATAAAAGATTTGTGTTTAGTACTAGTAAAACATGGCTCATGCCTTTCCTGGATCTTTAGTAGTGTCTCCATTGGGTACCCAGTAACCTAGGGGGTTTCAGTCACTAGGGGCATCGGTGGTGGCCCACCAAATTTGGACTCAGTCATGAGGGGAACAATTGTAGATTACATGGTAGTAGATTCCTGACATGGAAAAGCAACCCAGATCTGTTGGGGATTTTTCATGGTGACATTGATCTGGTGGAACTTGCTGAAGGGGAATAAGGCAAGCTGGTCAATTCGCGGGTGTGGCGGTTCTAAGATAGATCTGAAAAGAGATGTTGTGATAGTGGCTAAGGCATGCATCAATGCTCGGTGGGTCAACTGAATCTTTCCAACAGTGTGGGTGGAGGTCTCCCTATAGGGAAGTTCATATGAGAGGATGGCTGATAGGGTGGCCTACAGTGGTCTGACCAACGTATGGCTGGAAGAGCGCCTTCACATTGTGGGCAGAAGGACAATTGATGGAGGTCATTCTAGATCATGACCGGTGGCATGGTGAGAGTTTATTAAATAAGCTTTTTAAAAAAAATTAAAAACAACTAGGTTCATTTTCTAAAAAAAATACAACACAAAGGTGGCATCGGTGATTCCACCTTTCCACTGAAACCAAAAAATTATTTAATTAATTTTTTTTAAAATATTTATTTTTTGTTTTGTTTTTGTTTTGTTTATATATATGTATATAAACAAAACAAAAAAAAATTCACAATGGAATTTATCTGATATTTAAAATCCAGGAGTACTACCATTACTGTAGTCTAGATTCTGAAAAAAAAACACTCACTCAGGGCTCCATTTTATAAAAGGACTTACCCTAGAAAATCATTCTATATTTCTGATTTGGGATTTTGGTTCTCTACTTCCTGCACAGAACATTCTTCATTTCTAATTTGGTATTCTGTTTCAAATACATGGATTTTAAAGACTATAAAATATAAAATATAAGACCATTATAAATGAAACATAAAACATTGATTAATCATATAAGAAATAGTTGAAAACAAAAATAAGTTCATAAAAATTATTGATGGTAAATAATTTATAACGTTTCAAATAAACCTACTTGAAACTTAAAAATGATTCAAGTATGAGATTTTAAAATCTTATAAAATAATTACTATAAGACTAAAATAAATGAAACTTAAAAATGGATAAAACAAATAAAAATATTTGAAAGTAAAAAAAAAATCTTAAAAAATGATGATGGAAAATAATTTATATTTTTTAAAAGACACTTACTTGAAACATTGGCTGACTGATTGAATGGCCCGAAGGCCTAAATTTTTATTCATTTTTTGGATAAACCCCCTTTTATGTGTAAAGGTGGAAAAACTCACAGACATCAAAGATGTAGAGAAAAAACAAAACACAAAGGTAAAAAGGGTATAAATCATCCCAGAACAAGACTAAAAAGGAATAACCATCCCTAGAATCAATATCAGTATGGAAAGCCATCGACCATTTCAGGACTGCTCAGTAAGTTGTCCCATGTAGCAATGCACGGGGCTGGTACTAATGGCAACGTCATACCCTCTCAAACTTCCAAATCTGAATAGCCATACATTGTGAATGCTAGCTACTATGATCCTCTTCTAAAGAATTTATTTATAGAATGTCTGGAAGAAGAAACCCCTAAATCCTTTTGTTGCAAAATTAAATATGTGACTTTTTGTCAAAACCCTCTAAATCTTCAATTCTGAAAAACATTCCCCAAGATCAACGATTAACCAAATGTCAAGACCTCCTTCGCCAATGCACCTTCATTAGCTCCTCCACCAAATACAATCTACCAAAACTGAACAAACGCACATTTCACCATAATACAAAATTCAGATTCACACAATAACAAGGCATAATCATCCAAAATAGATCACTAATATCTGAATCCAAGCAGATAAATATTGTCACACAAAAAGTAGTAGGGAGAGTCCATCACCATATGCTTTCTCTTTCACACACATCCACAAGTCCACAAACCACAAATCCTCACCAAAAGACTTGAAATGTATAGTAGATCGCAGTCAAATCAGAAACAAATCAAAAATCAAGAAACAAAAACCATCACCGAAAATCCAGACACCCGAACACACGCCAGAAGAAAGATCCCACTGCAAGCCAGAACTGCTCGTGTCGCCGCCTTCATGACTGCACTCGAGAATGAAAAAGACCTCCCATTCACACCCATAACTGATGCAGAAACAAGTCAATTGGCCGGCCACGAAGCCAAAATGTCATCACTAGATGAGGACGCACACACCGCAAGCGTGATGTCTCCAATTTGAAAGTCTATAAAATATAAACTATAATACCAACATAAAAGAAACATAAAAAATGGATTAAACATATTACAAATAGTATAAAATAAAAATAATTTAAAAATATATAGATGAAAAATAATTTATAAGCTTTCAAATATACCTACTTGAAACTTAAAAATGTTTCAAGTATATTCCCTTGAAATCCAATAAAATATAAACTATAAGACCAATGTAAATTAATATTAAAATATGGATTAAAAATATAATAAATTATTTAATTAGTTAATTATAATTACTAATATGTAGTTATATACTAATTAATTAGTTAATTGGTAATTATTAATAATTAATTATATAATAATTAATTAGATAGTTATTAATTTAATTATTAAGTATATAATAGTTAATTACTAAATTGGTAATATAATTAATAATTAAATTTTTTCATTATAATTAATAATTAGATGTTATTAAAAATAATTAGATAATAATTAATTAGTTTATTGTTAATATAATTATTAACTATATAATAGTTAATTAGTTATTTAGTAATATATTTATAAATTATAATTATTAATTATAATTATTAGAAATTATTATATAATAATTAATTAGTTAATTAGTAATAAAAAATTATTTATAATTATTCATTATAATTATTCATTGTAATTATTAATTATTATTTAGTTAATTATTAATATAATTATTAATTATATAATTTTTTATCGTATAATAATTAGTTAGTTAATTGAAAATTATTAATAATTAATTATATAATTAATTATTATTTAATTAGTAATATAATAATTAATTATTTAATAATTAATTATTTACTTTGTAAAATAATTATTAATTAAATAATAATTAATTATTAAAATAGTAATATAATTTTTAATTATATAATTAGTAATTATTTAATTTTTAATTATTAATCCTTACTTATATAATAATTAATTAGTAATATAATTATTAATTTTATAATAGTTAATTACTTCATTTTCTGAGAAAGATAGAGATGATGCCCTTTTTATAATTAGTTAATTGATAATATAATTATAAATTATAATTATTAATTAGTGTTTATTAAGAATCATTATATAGAAATTAATTAATTAATTGGTAATATAATTATTAAATATATAATAGTTAATTAGATAATTAATAATATAATTATTCATTATAATTACTAATTAGTAATTATTTAAAATTATTATATAATAATTAATTAGTTAATTGTTCATATAATTTTCTTTATAATTATTCATTATAATTATTCATTATATAATAATTAGTTAGTTAGTTAGTAATTGTTAATAATTAATTATATAGTAATTAATTAGTTAATTAGTAATATAATTATTAATTAGTTAGTTACTTAGAAATATAAGGTGGAGATGGCGAGAGCCTCTCTTTCTAAAAAAGAGTTTATCTCCCTTTAAATCAATGGAGATCATGCAAATAATTTTATATTGGTGGATGTTCTTGATGTAGTTGGTCACAATGATCTGTTTGATCTTTGTTGCCCACATAAATGGATTGAGTTTCTTCATATGTAGACTCTTTGTGGATCCCTTGGAGTTAAGGGATGGAATTCGATTATTGATGTAGGGATTTCGATTTTTGTAGGGGTTGTGTTATAGGCCAGTGTTGATTGGTGAAAGGGGCACAATCCTTGGCCTTGTCGTCATGTGTGGAATGCGGTTCATTACATCGGCAATGCCTCAGAGCAAATGTGATGTGTTTGGGACTCTGATTGGGAAAATTGGGAACTCAATAGTGAGCTCCTAGCAAGAATCTTCAAAGACTTGGTCAGAGTCATCTCCTTGCATGGTCACTGTGTGGATGGCCCCTCATCGGTGGGGTGTGCTAGCTGTAGGTGATGAAGATATCGAGGGAGGATTCTCTGACACACAGGGCTCAACGGTTGCCCTCGGGTCACAGCTTTTTATCGGGATGCAGGGCGCTTTTTTGGTTTGGGATCTCGGTGGATCTAGGATATGGGATCTTGGTGGGTGCCTCATTAACCTTTAGTGGGGAGGCACTCAGGTTTGTTCTTGATCTAGTGTGGGGAACATTGGGCATTTTTGATGCGGTAATATAGTTTTTTTGCTTTAAACTGGTGATTAGCGGAAATTGGTGATGGTTTGACGTGGACTGTCGATGTAAGTGTGGGGAGGAGACCTCAGGTGTGACCAACACCGGCATCGGAGATTGATGAAATCCTTGGAAGAGTCTATTCAGGATGAGGGTGAAATGTGGATAGTTCTAATGGGGATGTGTATGGGCAGGTTGTTGCGTGGAAATTGGAAATCAAATTCCCTTAGTGCATTGACAGGATGAAACTTCCGAATGTGGGACATATAGGGAGGTGTGCTACTATGAATGGTGATGGGATTGGTAATGACAGGTTATAGGCTGGAATAGTCCTGCATTATTACCGATGATTGAGGAGATGGGGTGTATGGTGGGATTGGTGTGCCTCGGGTTTCAGGTGGCTGATGCTTGGCTGGAGTTTGCGGGTCTTTGGAATTTTGGTTGTCACTATTCGAATTTGGATGTGTTCTTTGTGTCGCATGTACGATGTGTGTTGATGTATTCATATTTTCATAAATAAATTTTTAGGAACGAGCTAACTCTTGCCCTAAATTTCCGAGTAATATAATTATTAATTATATAATAATTAATTTGTGAATTAGTAATATAATTATTTATTATATAATTATTAATTTTTTAATTAGTAATTATTAATCATTAATTATATAATAATTAATTTATTAAATATTAATATAATTATTAATTATATAATAGTTAATTAGATAATTTTATGATAAATATAGAGTCAATTACATTTTTATAATTAGTTAATTAGTAATATAATTATAAATTATAATTATTTATTATAATTATTAATAAGTATTTATTAATAAAATGTATAATAATATATTTATTAACTAATAATATAATTATTACTTATATAATAGTTAATTAGTGATATATTTATAATATATAATTTTTCAGTATTAATATTAAATGTTAATTATTAAAAATTACAATACAATAATTAATTAGTTAATTGTTATATAATTAATTATTCATAATTACTAATTAACTAATTAATTATTATATAATTAATTAATAATAATATTAATTTACTAATTAAATAATTTATTAAATGTTTAATCCATGTTTTAAGTTTCATTTATATTGGTCTTACAGTTTATATTTTATAGGCTTTCAAAGGCACATACTTGAAACATTTTTGAGTTTTAAGTAGGTGTCTTTGAAAGTTTATAAATTATTTTTCATCAACGTTTTTTATGAGATTCTCTTTATTTTTTACTATTTTTAATATTTTAAATCCATGTTTTATGTTTCATTTATGTTGGTCTTATATTTTATATTTTATAGACTTTTAAAGTCACGTACTTGAAAACAATTTAAGTTTCAAGTAGGTGTCATTGAAAACATATAAATTATTATCTATCAATAGTTTTTAAAATTTTATTTTTATTTTCAAGTATTTGTAATATGTTTAATTCATGCATTAAGATTCATTTATTTTGGTCTTATAGTTTATATTTTATATTATTTCAAAGTCACATACTTGAAATATTTTGAACTTTCAAGTAGGTGTCATTGAAACCTTATAAATTATTTTCCATCTGACATTTTTTTATGAAATTATTATTTTTTAACTATTTATTATATGGTTAATTTATATTTTATGTTTCATTTATATTGGTCATTTTATTAATATTTAGTACTATTTCAAAGCCACATACTTGAAACAAAATCCCACATCGGAAATGCAGAATGTTCTGCACATGAAAGGGAGAACAAGAATCCCACATCAGAAATGCAGAATGATTTTCAGTGTAATCTATCTTATAAAATGGAGCCCCAGGTGAGAGCTTCTGTCATAATACAGATAGTTTTAATGGTATTACTACTAGATTTTTAATAGCAGATAAATTCTGCTGAAAAATTTATTTTTGTTTTTGTTTTTGTTTATATATATATATATATAAACAAAACGAAACAAAATAAAAATAAAAATAACATTTAAAAAAAATATTTTTTTTGGTTTTAGTGGAAAGGTTTCATCGCTGATGCTACCTTTCTCTGTATGCTGAAAGGTTTCTTTGGCGATGCCGGCTTTAGGTCATATTTTTAAAACAATTTTTAATCCACCTATTTAAAAATATATATATTTTTAAAATAAACTTATTAAAAAAATTTATTATAAAAACTCACATAGTGAGGTAGTTTGAGAGAAAGTTTCTTAGGTTCTAAGGAAACACTTAGGAATATTTGGTCTAGGGAAGGATGATCCTCTATTGGGGATTTTGGCCTTAGGTGGTTGGCACTGCATTGGTCGTTGGTGACCCTAAGCTGGTGTAGTCTAACTACCATGGAGGAGTAGGTCTCCCCATGTGAGGCGATGAGGGACGGACACCTAGATAGATCATTTTCCATAATAATATATTTTTTACCTTATAATATATTTATAAAAAAATAAAAAATAAAAAATGTAGGCTTTTGAAAAAAAATAGATACAATCTTTTTTTCTTGTTGTCTGAAAGTATCACACAAAGGGTCTACAAAGACTTATTTAATTTTTTATAAAATTTTACCCATCAAAAATTTAAATTTTTGCCAAATCCCTAATGAAATCATATAATTAAATTAAAATGTGTGGAATTATTGACCATGATCTGGAAAAAATTCATGAACTAGACTCTAATGGGTTCTAACTGAAAAGAAAATTAGGTTCGGAAAAAATTGTTAAAAATTAAGAAATCAAATGACCATCAAGTTGGTTCATCAATTTTAAAATGTATAAAACCCACATTCAATATATAATTTTTTTTAGAATCGCCATAATTCGAGATCATAAAAATTAATGGTTGGATCCATTGGGACTAAAATAAAACCCTATAAATAAAATCTAGAGAAAAAAATCTTATATCCGAAAAATGACACAATCTCTTTGATACCACTTTTTGGTACCAGGGAATGCATTATAAGAAGGAGGGCTGGGGATTTAAAAAATTCTATCATTAGAGCACAGAATATTTGTTGTCTCCGGTGATTCGAGTCATAGTACAACCTCAGGATATTGTGTGTTGTATTCAGAGCACAAAAAATAAAAAAATGAGTACCTTATTCAGATTAGAAGCACACACGACTATCGCAAGTTATTACAAACCATTTCTTAAAGGATCCAATGTTAAACCTCTCTATATCATCCACACATGCTCTTCAAATATATGTGTGTTTTGATCATCCAATTTTAGGTACTAGCATGGAGTTTTCATTGATCTCTTCAATGCCACAATGATAACTACGATCACCACCCTTCAATATGTGAAGTATAACATGGATCATTCACTCAGATTGAGTGATTTTATCACTAGGATTCTGGAGGAGAGAGAATATCTCAATTTGAGACACGTGAACTGTAACACCCCAATCTTCTACGGTACGCTTCTCTTTGAATAATGTGATAGCCTGTGTTGTACGCAACATCGAGTTCTAACACACCACAACCAATCAAACTAGTCGTTATGAATAGTAATACCTAATTTTTGAAATTATATATATATTATATTTCAAAATGGACTTCATTTTTGGATTCAGAATATCGAAATTATCCTAAGTTGAATTTTTTGTATTTTTCTGAGTACTTCCAATTTTTATGAATAGTGAAAAATACTTAAAAACAACTTTTTTAATCAAAATAATTTATTTTTGATAAATTATACTATTGAGTGGTTTTAAAGTATAATTAGAATATATTTTTACCATTTTATCCAATGGTGTTCATTAAAATTAATTTCACTTTGAAATTGGACATAAACAATTGTCAATCTTTTGATATATATTGTTTCTTTAAAAAACGCTATTTGTTGTGACAGTGGGAATTAATTACAAAATTAATTAATGCAACATATATGTTTGGAATTTTGTAAAATAGACATCATTTTTGAATTAGGAATATCAATTATAGCTTAGGGTAAAATTTTGGCATTGTTCTGAAAAACTTCAATTTTTGATGAATAGTGAAACCACTAAGTGGTAGTTAAAAAACTGAATCCTTCATAAAACATAATTTTACCACTTCTGTGATTGGAATTTTGAAAATCTGAGAGATGCGGTTAATATCAAGTAGTAAAATGTAGTACAATGAGATGAAAATAATTTTTGGTGAATAGTAACTTTTTACTTTTATTTACCACGGTTAAAAGTAAATAGGGTAATTAAGGGTAAAAATGATATTAATATTACCCTAACACCTATCCTAATTCTATTAGACAAGTTTATCTCAACAAAAAACAACCTTAGGAATAAAATATTATCATTTAGGTTCACTTGGATTAGATTAGGACATTTATTATTATTTAATTCAAAGAAGAGTTAAGAGAGTTAAAATCAAAGATTATTTACTAAAACATTTTTAATATGGGGTTATATATAAGATAAATTAGATTGTAAGTATTCATTAGAAAGATAAAATGGTTTCCTACATAATTATATTTTATTTATAATTTTTAGACATTATATAATTAAATATATATATATGACACAATGATGATGCAGTAATTACCATAATAGTGAAAAATTAAAATAATTGATATTATAAAAACCCAAATAAATATAATTTCAGACTTTTTATGAATTACAATACTTTTCTTGGATACTATGACATTTTAGGATTGATTTAATTAACTTTTTTCGAAGTAATCAATCTGTTATGATTTTTAAAAAAATCAATTATTGAATAGTGTCAAATTGACATAAAAGTGTTTTTAAAACAAATATTATATAATTAATTGATATTAAATTCTTAAAAATCTAAGGTTCTGCCAACAGACTTATATCATGAAATTTGTATCATTAATGGACCACTTGGAGGTCGCTTGGATGTATATTGTATGTTTATTAACCATATGATATAAAAATACAAAGAGACATTGTAAAAGTAAAACTAATTAACTAAGAGTTAATACTTAAAGATAAGGTTAATATGATGACCCAAACCTGTCTAAATTCTATTTGTTGAGTGGTTTTAGACCCATCCTCACCTTAAACTTTAAATAATCCACTTTGGAGACATTAATAACCAAATATGAATTTATTATAAAATAATATTTCTAGCTTTTCCAAAGGTGCCCCTCACCCCTCTTATAAAGGTCACTCTCCCTTCTCATTAATTCACACCTTAAAAGCCTTTTGGTTCGGCCAATCCCTTCCCAAATACTCTCTCAACTTCCCTCACTACAACCTAGAGGCCTTAGTTTGATCAGAAAATCAACCTATCAAGCCATTTTGATCTAATCAAAAGGAAGAACCCGAAAAAGAGTTAATGTTTTCACCACCCTTTTTCAAATTCATTTCTTCTTCAACTTCTTCTTTCTTTGTTATTCCCATTATAAAATAATGAATCCAATATATCCTATATACTGTAATATTATTATAAATATGTTACAACCATATTCAGTATTCTATCCATCCTTTGAATGACATGTCACAATCCTTGCGTACGTACGACTTACCGTCTCCATGTCGTGGCGTAATTGTTATTCAATATATTATTATTTGGATGGGTATAATAATGATTTATAGTTCATGTAAATAATAAATATAACATGATAATGATTCTTTATATATTATATACCATCCAATTATATTTTATTTTAATATCAAAAGAATGATATTTTCGCTCGTGCGTACGTACGGACTACCGTCTCGACGAACGTGGTGAGATTCATTCTCCATCGTATAAATTCAAGTATAATTATCATTTGATGATTTAAAAATAATGTTTAAGGACTTCATATCTTTCTGTATATGAATAATATACAACCTATCCATGACAAACATGGCTTACTTAATAAAACATATAAAAGAAAACGAATAAGTTAACACCCGAAACAACAATAATACTAAGATATTATTAACAAATCAATGTTAAAAGATCATATTTGATATCATATTAATGTATATGATTCTTGTATAATTTAAAAACAATTACTTCACCATTATACAGTAGGTTAACCTACCCCCAACCAAGGAAAAGTTCAAGGTAAGGGTTTATTTTGGAATCTCTTCATTATCCGAGGTTGTTTATACGTAATAATCTACTGGGACTTCTTTATCATCTACATCCATGTTTATTAAAAATGTATTTCAAAATATTTTTACTATTTACTAGAATATGGGTTAAAGTCATTTATACCCTTATTTTACTTTTTATAAGAGGTTTATAAAGGAATATTTCCGTTGTTTTCCAAACAAGGTGCTTTTTAACCTTTTTGACAGAATTAAGGTAAGAATATTTTTTTAACTTATACGGTGTGTGCGGATATCTTCCGCCATTATAAAATCATTGAATATTTCCTTAAAAGCTTATAAAAATATTTTCAAAGAAAATTTTTTATTTTATAAATATATGACTCTTAAATGATTTCAAAATAGAAAGAGATGTTTCTTTAAAAAGAGTTTTGATTTCATCTATGTCAGCATCATTTGATATATTTTAAGTTTATTTGGAGTTGATTTATTATGACACAATACATCCATATTGTATTTATGGTTTTGTGATATGTTTGACTGTGGATTTGTTATTTTTATACCATTCATAGTTTATGAAGAAAGTAATGACATTTCGTATGCTAGTTTTTATACGAATGTTTATGTTATGTTTAAACCTGTTCATATGAGGAATGCATTTGACTTAATATGGGACGGGTGGAGCCCGTTATAGCTCCTTAATGCATCGGTAGGTCTCATGAGACAAACTAGTGTCTTGGCTCAAGGCCTTTACAAAATCTTATTTGTTGTCTTGGCACGAGGCCTTGGCTATGTGGTTATGATAGTCTGGCATTATGCATTCCATCATTATGAAAGTGGTTACTGATATTGCATTTGATTATTCGATTAGTAGAATATCCATGTGAATATGTAAATGGAATTATTTAATTTTATTTTTGTCATACTTTTTTGAAGTTCAAGTTTAAAAGGCTTTTGTTTTAGTTATAAATTGCCTTAAATGTTTATTCTTATTTATGAAAGTTTCCGCTATATTGTTATCCTTACTGGGCATTTGAGCTCACCCCGTTTATATGTTTTATTTTTCCCAGGATGTGAAGAAGTAAATTATTAAGGACCTGCAGGGATAGTATAAGGGGATAAGAGTGTGGAATATGGACACTATGTTGTTGTAGTTTTCATTTTTATGAGGTAATGTACAACTTTATGAATATATCTAGTGTTTCCAAGGATATTAAACTAATCAGTCTTTCGAGACTTGATCTTTCTTGTGATCATGCCAATGTTATGTAATAATACACTAACTTTGGGTAACTGGGGTCGAGGTGTTACAGTTGGTATCAGAGGAAGTTTAGTACAAACCTTGGAAGCTAGATTTAGAAAAACTCTGATTAGAGCACATAGACCAAAGATGGAATTTGAGGATTAGTATAGAAGAACTTCCTAGAATTTTGGTATTGTAGAGATTTTGTGATTTTTCAGAGAAATACATCCCTATCTGGGTATGAGCAGGTAGAGGCGGCTCTGGTACAGAGATATCTAGGGGTAAAACCCAAAAACACCGCTTAGATCTAGACTCAAACGGGAACTGGTGCACGATAACGGGCCTTGCTGCACTCTTGGTTACGACACTCCCGTGGGATATGCTTAGGATAACTCTCATTTTCTTTACAAATCATTATGAAGGGTTTATGAGTATATATATCCTTAAAGAAAACATTTTTTATGATTATGGATTATATCCATAAATGGTTCAATTTATGTTAAGTTTTTTATAAGTATGGAATTATGTATTTTGACTCATAAACTGATCTAGTTTATGCCATTGTTTAGAAATGGAACCTAGTGGAAGAAATGGAAAATGTATCAATGCACGCACTCCATGTGGGGATTTCCCTCCTGCTCAAGATAATTATAGTGGAGCTGGTGATGCAACTAGTGCCGATCAGCTAATCACCATACTGGGACAACTCACTCAGGTTATGAATAATAACCTTACCCGTATGGAGCACCCTGATCCGCAGCATGGAGGATCAATGTTAGATCGATTCATGAGGCAACAACCACCAATTTTCAATGGGAGTACAAATCCCTTAGTAGCTGAGCAATGGATAAATTCCCTAGAGAAAATATTTCAGGCTTTGGGGAGTAGTAATAGGGAAAAAGTTATCATGGCAGTTTACCGCCTCATTGGAGATGATGATCAGTGGTGGTCATTGATTCAAAACACGAAGGAAGATGATGAAGTATCAAATAGGGAATGGAGGGCATTCAAAGATATATTTTTAGAAAAATACTTTCCTCGCGACTATCAAGCAGATATGGAAAGACAATTTTTGAGTCTGAGACAAAAGGAGGATGAGAATGTCGCAAAGTATGAGGCTAACTTTACAGAGTTATCAAGGTATGCTAGAGATTATATACGTAACCCAAGAAGTAAGATTGATCGTTTCTTTGATGGGTTAAAACCATTTCTCCATTGAGCATTAGTATCAGAATCCTTTTTTTCGTACGAAGACATTGCCTCATGTGCTATCTAGACCGAAAAGGAATTCCCTATGTCTTATTACTTTAAATCAAAGAAAGAGAAGAAGAGATCTTCTGATCAATCGGGGAATGGAAATAAGGTGAAGAAGGTAAAGGTTGAATATCCATCATGTGGTAAATGTGGGAAGAAACACCCTAGTACTTGCTTGAAGGGAATGAGTGTCTGTTACAATTATGGTGAAAAAGGCCACCAAGCTCGTGATTGCAAAGGGAAGAAGGAAGCTACCAATGTTCAGTGTTACAATTGCAGGGAGATGGGACATTATACAAATGAATGTCCTAAGCGTCAGGGGAACTTACCTCAGAAAAGGCCAAGGGATCAAGGCCAAGCTTATGTTATCACTACTGCTGAGGTGGATGCTCTGAAATACGTGGTGGCAGGTAATATAATGGATTCCTCAAGTTTAGCAAATGCATTATTTGATTCTGGATCATTGCATTGTTTCATATCTTCCCAGTTTGCTAAGAAAATTAGATATTTCCAATTTGATTTAACAAGGGATTTTTCAGTTAAAACTCCTAAGGGAAGTATCATTGCAACAAAGTTTTGTGAATTAGTCCCCATTAGAGCACATAAATGTTCTTTATCTGCTTATCTCATCTTCATACCTATGATTGAGTTTTATATAATCCTCGGTATGGACTAGCTTTCTGACTATGATGCAAAGATTTATTGTAAGAAGAAAGAGGTTACAATTTTTGATGATGATGATAAGGAACACCTTTTATTTAGAGCAGAATCGTCACCACCTAATTCTTATCTAGATCCACCCTCAGTATCTCAGCTAAATTCAATTATTGGGGAGGAAGAGAATGAAATGACAATGGGTGAGGAAAGGAATGATCAAATAGAGGATGTACCTATTGTGAAAGAATATGTAGATTTATTTCCAGAAGATTTACCTAGACATCCTCCAGAACGAGAATTTGAGTTTTCCATTGATTTAATTCTTGGAACAAGGCCTATATCGAAGACCCCTTATAGAATAGCCACTATAGGATTAGTTGAACTAAAGAAACAACTAGAGGAATTGAATAATAAGGTATTTATTCTCCCTAGTGTTTCTCCATGGGGAGCCCCTATCCTCTTTGTTGAAAAGAAAGATGGATCTATGAGGTTATGTATCGACTACCGGGAGATCAATTCTATAACAATAAAGAACAAGTATCCCCTACCTCGCATTGATGATTTATTTGACCAAGTGTATGGAGATCAATACTTTTCAATGATTGACCTTCGATCTGGATACCATCAGTTGTGTGTGAAGAAGGAAGACATTCCAAAGACAGCATTTCGAACCAGGTACGGGCATTACGAGTTTACTGTAATGCCTTTTGGATTGACTAATGCACTCTCTGTATTGATGGATCTGATGAATAGAGTTTTCAAGGAATATCTCGATGAATTTGTGGTGGTATTTATTGATGATATCTTGGTATACTCTAAAAGCTACGAAAATCATGAAAATCACTTGCGCATTATCCTGAAGACTCTGAGAAGACATGAATTATATGGGAAGTTTAGAAAGTGTGAATTCTGGCTTCAGGAGATTTCTTGTCTTGGCCATATTGTCTCTAAATATGGAATCTTTATTGATCCTTGTTAGAACAAGGCAATCCAAGAATTTCCAGCACCTACAAGTATAACTGAGGTACGTAGTTTTATTGGTTTAGTAGGTTATTATTGACGTTTCGTCCAGAATTTTGCCCAGTTGGCTAACCCATTAACAAAGATCACACGTAAAGGGGTTAAATTTGTTTAGACAAAAGAGTGTGAAGAATGTTTCGAAGAACTGAAGAGAATATTAGTCAATGATGATATATTGACTCTACCATCAGGGAATGATGGGTTCGTTATTTATAGTAATGCGTCGAAGAAAGGACTTGGTTGTGTCCTTATGAAGAATGATATGGTTATTTCCTATTCATCGCGACAGTTAAAAATTCATGAGAAAAACTATCCAACTCATGATCTTGAGTTAGCAGCGGTGATCTTTGCTTTGAAGACATGGAGACACTACCTCTATTGTGAAAAATGTGAAATTTATACTGATCACAAGAGTTTGAAGTATATTTTATCACAAAAAACTCAACATGAGGCAAAGGAGATGGCTTGAATTACTCAAGGATTATGATTGTACGATACACTACCACATGGGGAAAGCAAACAAGGTGGCAGATGCTTTGAGCAGAAAATATCATGGAGTTTTGAACAAAATGAGAATTGAAAGGGGTCCAATTTTTGATGGATCTAGTGAAGATGGACATGGTAATAACCATGGAAGGTGAAACATCAATTATTTTTCAAATGGTTGACAAACCATCTTTACCAGAAAGGATTAAGAGTTCTCAGACCAATGATGAAAAATTTCAAAAAAAGATTAAAGCTGTGAATGATGGGAGATTGAGAGAATTTGTGTATGAAGATGGAATTTTGAAATTTGGGAAGAGACTTTTAGTTCTCGATATACCTGATCTAAAAAGGTAATTTCTGGATGATGCTCATAGTTCCAATTTCTCTATACACCCTAGGAGCACCAAAATGTATAGAGATTTGAAGGAACATTATTGGTGGGACAACATGAAGAGGGAGATTACTGATTTTGTGTCAAGATGTATGGTTTGTCAACAAGTGAAAGTTGGAAGGCAACAACATGGAATATTCAAGCAACCTCTTCCCATACCAGAGTGGAAATGGGACAATATTACGATGGACTTTGTCGTGGGGCTACCAAAGACTCCCATAAGGAATGATGCAATATGGGTTATAGTTGATCGTCTTACCAAGTCAGCACATTTTCTTACTATAAGAGAATATCTACCACTGGAACATCTAGCAATACTATATATTAATGAATTTTTGAGACTTCATGGAGTACCCCTATAGATTTTTTCTGATCATAATCCCCGTTTTACTTCAAGAATCTTGAAGAGTCTTCAGAAATACCTGAATACTAAACTTCATTTGAGCACTGCCTACCACCCTCAGACAGACGGACAATCAGAATGGACTATTAAAACCTTAGAAGACATGTTGAGATCTTGTTCACTTGACTTTCAGGGTATGTGGGATCAATATTTACCTTTGGTAGAATTTTCCTATAACAATAGCTTCCATTCGAGTATTTAGATGGCACCATATGAAGCATTATACAGAATGAGATGTCGCACACCATCATGTTGGGATGACATTGGTGAAAGAAAACTTGTAGGTCCAGAACTGGTAGAGGAAATAAAGGAAAAGGTGAAGGTAATCCAAAATCACATCAAAGCAGCTCAAAGTAGGCAGAAGAGCTATGCCGACAATCGAAGGAAGGATTTGGAATTTCGAGTTGGTGATCTTGTTTTCCTGAAGGTATCTCTATGGAAGGAAACTTTGGTAATAAAGGTAAATTGAGTCCCAGGTACATCAGACCTTTCGAAATTCTAGAACGAATTGGGGTTGTAGCTTACCGATTGGCAATGCTGCCAAGTCTCTCCAAAGTTCATGATGTGTTCCACGTATCTCTGTTGAGGAAATACATGCCTGACCCAACGCATGTACTCACCTATGAGGAATTAGAACTCGAACCCGATCTGTCATATTACAAAGAGCCCATCAGGATTCTTGATATGAGAGAACAAGTACTGAGAAACCGGACGACGCGTCTGGTAAAAGTTTTGTGGAGAAACCATAAGATGGAAGAGGCAACGTGGGTACCCGAGGAACTTATGATGAAGAACCACCTGAGTCTTTTCATGTGGTAGTATTCTAGAAATTTCTAGGACAAATTTATTTAAAGGAGGGGAGATTTTAACACCCCAAGCTTCTACGGTACGCTTCTCTTTGAATAATGTGATAGCGTGTGTTATACGCAAAATCGAGTTCTAACACACCACAACCAATCAAACTAGCTGTTATGAATAGTAATACCTGATTTTTGAAATTATATATATTTTATATTTCAAAATGGACTTCATTTTTGGATTCGGAATATCGAAATTATCCTAATTTGAATTTTTGGTATTTTTCTAAGAACTTCCAATTTTTAGGAATAACGAAAAATACTTAAAAACAACTTTTTTAATCATAATAATTTATAGTGAAAAATTATACTATTGAGTGGATTTAAAGTATAATTATAATACATTTTTACCATTATATCCAATGGTGTTCATTAGAATTAATTTCACTTTGAAATTGGACATAAACAATTGTTAATCTTTTGATATATATTGTTTCTTAAAAACACGCTATTTGTTGTGACAGTGGGAATTAATCATAAAATTAATTAATGCAACTTATATGTTTGTAATTTTTCAAAATAGACATCATTTTTTAATTTGGAATATCAATTATAGCTTAGGGTAAAATTTTGTCCTTGTTCTGAAAAACTTCAATTTTTGATGAATAGTGAAACCACTAAGTGGTAGTTAAAAAACTGCATTTTTCATAAAATTTAATTTTGCCACTTCTGTGAGTGGAATTTCAAAAATCCAAGAGACACGGTTAAATAAAGTAGTAAAATTTGGTTCAATGAGATGAAAATATTTTTTGGTGAATAGTAACGTTTTACTTTTATTTACCACATTTAAAAGTAAATAGGGTAATTAAGGGCAAAAATGATATTAATATTACCCTAAAACGTGTCCTAATTCTATTGGACAAGTTTATCTCGACCAAAACAACCTTAGGAATAAAATATTTTCATTTAGGTTCACTTGGATTAGATTAGGACATTTATTATTATTCAATTCAAAGAAGAGTTAACAGAGTTAAAATCAAAGTTTATTTACTAAAACATTTTTAATATAGGGTTATACATAAGATAAATTATATTGTAAATATTCATTATATATATAAAAATCATTCCTTCATAATGATGTTTTATTTATAATTTTTAGACATTATATAATTTAATTTATTTATGACACAATGATGATGCAGTAATTACCATAATAGTGAAAAAATAAAATAATTGATATTATAAAAAGCCAAATAAATAAAATTTCAGACATTATATGAATTACACTAATTTTATAGGATAATATTACATGTTTGTATTGATTTAATTAACTTTTTTAGACGTAATCATTCTGTTATTATTTTTACAAAAATCAATTATTGAATAGTGTCAAAATTGACATAAAAGAGTCTTTAAAACAAATATTATATTATTAATTGATATTAAATTCCTAAAAATATAAGGATCGGCAAAGAGACTTATGTCATGATAGTTGTATTATTAATGGACCACTTGGAGGTCTCTTGTGTGTATGTAGTAAGTTTATTAACCATATAATATAAAAAAACAAATATACATTGTACAAGTGAAACTAATTAACTAAGAGTTAATACATAATGATAAGGTTAATATAATGACCCAAACCTGTCTAAATTCTTTTGGATGAGTGTTTTTCGATCCATCCACACTTTAACTTTTAAATAATCCATTTTTGAGCCATTATAAACCGAATATGAATTTATTATAAAATAATATTTCTAGCTTTTCCAAAGGTGCCCCTCACCCCTCTTATAAAAGGGCACTCCCCCTTCTCATTAATTCACACCTTAAAAGCCTTTTATTTCGGACAACCCCTATCCAAATACTCTCTCAACTTCCCTCAATACAACCTAGAGGCATTATTTTGATCATAAATCCAACCTACGGAGCCCTTTTGATCAAATCAAAAGGAAGAACCCGAAGAAGAGGTAATGTTTTCACCACCCTTTTTCAAATTCATTTCTTCTTCAACTACTTCTGTATTTGTTATTCCCATTATAAAATAATGAATCCATAATATACTATATACTATAATATTATTATAAATATGGTACAACCATATTTAGTATTCTATCCATCCTTTTAATGACATGTCACCATACGTGCGTACGTACGGATTACCGTCTCCACGTCGTGGTGTAATTGTTATTCAATATATTATTATTTGGATGGGTATAATAATGATTTATAATTCATGTAAATAATAAATATAACATGATAATTATTCTGTATATATTATATACCATCCAATTATATTTTATTTTAATATCTAAAGAATGATATTGTCGCTCGTGCGTACGTACGGACTACCGTCTCCACGAATGCGATGAGATTCATTCTCCATCATATCCATTCAAGTATAATTATCATTTGATGATTTAAAAATAATGTTTAATGACTTGATATCATTATGTATATGAATAAGATACAACCTATCCATGAAAAACATGGATTACGTAATAAAACATATAAAAGAAAACGAGTAAGTTAACACCTGAATCAACGATATTACTAAGATATTATTAACAAAACAATGTTAAAAGATCATATATGATATCATATTAATGTATATGATTCTTGTATAATTTAATAACTATTACTTCACCATTATACAGGAGGTTAACCTACCCCCAACCAAAGAATAGTACAAGGTAAGGTTTTATTTCGCAATTTCTTCATTATCCGAGGTTGTTTATACGTAATAATCTATTGTGACTTCTTTATCATCTACATCCATGTTTCTCAAAAATGTATTTCAAAACATTTTTAATATTTAATAGAATATGGGAAAAAGTCATTTATACCCTTTTTTGACTTTTTATAAGATGGTTATAAATGAATCTTTCCGTCATTTTCCAAACAAGGTGCTTTTTAACCTTTTCGACAGAATTAAGGTAAAAATGTTTTTTAACTTATACGGTGGGTGTGGCTATCTTCCACCATTATAAAATCATCGAAGCTTCCCTTACAAGCTTATAATAATATTTTCAAAGAAAGTGTTTTATTTTATAAATATATGACTCTTAAATGATTTCAAAATAGAAAGAGATATTTATTTATAAATAG
Source organism: Viscum album (assembly GCA_963277665.1). Taxonomy (NCBI): domain Eukaryota; kingdom Viridiplantae; phylum Streptophyta; class Magnoliopsida; order Santalales; family Viscaceae; genus Viscum; species Viscum album. Next base: position 1,808,141,934 of record OY728123.1, on the reverse strand, counting down.
TTTTGATTTCATCGATGTCAACATCCTTTGATGGATTTTATGTTTATTTGGAGTTGATTTATTATGAAAAAATACTTCCATATTGTATTGATGGTTTTTTTATATGTTTGAATGTGGATGTGTTATTTTTATACCATTCATAGTTTATGAAGAAAGTATTGACATTTCATACGCTAGTTTTTATACGAATGTTTATGTTATGTTTAAACCTGTTCATATGAGGAATGCATTGGACTTAATATGTGACGAGTGGAGCCCACTATAGCTTCTCGATGCATTGGTAGGTCTCATGATACAAACTACTATCTTTTCACATGGTCTTAACAAAATCTTATTTGTAGTCTTGGCACAAGGCCTTGGCTATGTGGTTATGATAGTCTGGCATTATGCATTCCATCATTATGAAAGTGGTTACTGATATTACATGTGATTATTAGATTAGTAGAATATCTATGTGAATAAGTGAATGACATTATGTCATTTTATTTTTTCCATACTATGTTGAAGTTCAAGTTTAAAATGCTTTTGTTTTAGTTATACATTTCCTTAAATGTTTATTATTATTTATGAATGTTTCTGCTATATTGTTATCCTTACTGGGCATTTGAGCTCACCACTTTTCTATGTTTTATTTTTCCTAAGATATGAAGAAGTAATTTATGAATGACCTTCTGGGATAATATGAGGTGATAAGAGTGTGGAATATGGACACTATTTTGTTGTAGTTTTCATTTTTATGATGTAATGTAAAACTTTATGAATGTATCTAGTGTTTCCAAGGCTACTAAACTAATCGGTCTTTCGAGACTTGATCATTCTTGTGATCATGCCAATGTTATGTAATAATGCACCGACTCTGGGTAACTGGGGTCAGGGCGTTACATGAATAGTCTATTTTAATGAACTTCTCTCCACTTGTATAGTGGATGATCAACATACCCAATTAGGTTTCCTCGGACCCTGTATTTTAAATTTTCACTAAATAAGTAATATAAATAATTATTTATGATAAAATAATTGTGCCATAAATATTTTTTATATTTTATAGCATAGTTATAATATATATTAAATATATTACATGATAAACATGTTTCATTAAATTGAGTCAAAACTCTTGATAATATTAAATGAACTAGAAATCTTAAAATAATATTCATTCAAATAAAATTAATCCTTTTATTTACTTAAACACTATTAAATATTTTAATTAAAAAATTCAACCCAATAATTTATTACTTGAATAATAATGAGTTTATTTATTTATTGGTGATTGATAAAACAAGGACAACACTCAGACCCCTTGTTGGGGCCCACCATGTCCTATATTCTAATTCACCCTAATAGAGAAAATTCTTAAATATACTATTGGGTATGAACATCTAGGACCTTATCTCGATATTAGTGAATAATATTCATAGACAAAGAGTGGAGTCTTGCAATCCATCAAGGCCCCCAAAGAGATAGTAAGTAGTCATATAAAAATAAACTAACCTATGAACACATACTATTTAATATAATCTCTTTGTCATTTGATTTCTCCGAAAGAAGGACACACACTTATGCCATCATCCATTCATGATTTATTATTTGTTGATCTATTTAGATATATTTACTCTAAACTTCCAAGGCCATAGATTTAGGAAGGTACTACTATCCTGATCAACGTGGCCTGAGATATTACTCCCTTAACCCAGAAGAGAAAAATATTATCTTGATCATTCAACCAATTCCATAGAACCAATGATTCATCCAAGAAAATATACCCCATAATTACTTAATTATCATGGTTTTTACCTTTAATAAATGCATGTGAACAAATGGTACACATTGATAATGATCTCAAGTCCAGATACCAATAATCATATCTATAGATAAGAACATCTAATGACACCCAAAACATGTGGTTTTCTTATTAGTGGGACTTTCCTGATAATCTCTACTACTAGAGATCACTATGTGATTACTTAGTGATAATAAGTTTCAATTATTATGATCCCCCAGCACCTGATAGTCAGACATCAACTATTCCCAGTCAATATGATGTATCTAGACTAAAGAACATATATTTAAGATTAATTTCATAGTATCTCAAGGTTATTAGTATATCTTGGGATCTGTTATAACCTTTTGATATGAAAAATAAACTTTTTAAATTACTATTTAAATAGTGGATGTAGAAATAACTACATTATAATGGTAAGTGTTCATCATGCATAATTAACAATACAAATGGCATGATAATACAAAATACTATTTTGGTTAGGTCTAGGGAACCCATAATAATAATAGTTTTTTCTATTTTTACACATCAAAAATAATTAAATGATGTTTTACCCCTTATTTTACATCAATATGAGGTATCGTTCGATATCTTTGGTCATTATAAGCATATTTTAGTGTTTTAAAACACCAAAAACATGTTTATGGTAATCTCAAGTAAATTGTAAAACAAAATGATGTGTTTTGAGTTCCAAAATATCATAAATATCTCTATGGTCATAATTCATTGATATTACATCCATTGGAAAAAAATTCATCATTTTGACCTTCTTAAACACATTTTTAAATACTCGTGTATCTTTATAAACTACTTATTGATTCATTTAGAGAACACTAAAAATAAGATGGACATGTTGTATGCTCAAAATTTCAAAAAATAATTCAGTAGTTTTATTTCCTAAATTTCATGTCAATATTAGGTTTTTTTCTATGGGTTTGACTGTTTCACACATGTTTTAGTATTTTAAAATAGTGAAAATACATTTATGGGCATCTCGAGAAAATAGTAACATGGAACAATGTATTGTCAGTTCCAAAATATCAAAAAACTATCAAAGGTAGTTTCCCTATTATTTAGCATTCAACCAACATCATTTTTATAATTTTGAACCTTAAAAAAAATTAAAGACTGATATCTTTAAAAACTATTTTTTTAAGTCATTTTGAAAACACTTTAGGTTGTATGGATGCATTTTAGGCTTGTATAAGTCACAAATAATTAAATAGTGGTTATCTAATGATTTCATGTCTATCTGAGATTTTTCTGGGGTTTCTACCATTAGAAACACATTTTAGTGTTTTCAAGAACTAAAAATGAATTTATAGTCATCCTGGGAAAATTGTAACTCTAAATGCTATGTTGTTAGTTCCTAAATTTCCCAAATAAATCTATGTTTGTTTTCCTTTAATTTGAAAATTATCGGACACATGAATATGGTGGTGTGGATCTAGGTACGTGTTATTATTATAAAAGTTTCATTTTTAATTTAAAACATCTATCAAATATCCAAACCCAAGAAAACGAGCTCGAATTATTTTCAAACATTAGGACATTGTTCTAAATTTTATTTTATGAAATGTGAGAATTAACGATACTTCAACCTGACACATGATGTGGTAGGTATGACTCAAAGTTCATGTTTTCAATATGAAGGTTTTTTTGTTTAAAACATATGTCACATTATCAAAGATGAAAAAATAATATTTTAAAGTTTTCAAACATTAGGAAAGTGATCCATAAATCAATTTTGATGTGTAGGAATTGACCTCACAACAATTGGACACCCAAATTGGGTGGTATGACTTGAAGTGTTTATTTTCAATATATTCATAATTTTACTTTAAGATGCCTATCACATATCCAAAACTGATAAAATGTTATCGGATTATTTTCAAACATTATTAAAGTGAACTGTAATTCATTTTTTATGTGCTGAAATCAACAACACGTCAATCTAACATATGATATGGTCATTATGACTCAAAGTTCATGTTTTCAATATAAATGTATAATTTTAGTTTTATTCATGGAATTTGTATATTTTCTTTTCAAATGTGGGAATTATTTATGGAGTTTGGAATTTACCTTGATAGGATTATCTATATGTATGGAAAAAGTCATGGTGATCACTCACATGATCCTATGAAATACAGAGACAATATCATTTTTATATTTCCAACCACAACTAATAAAATTTTTTCCTATAATATTCATGTTCCTATACTTTTTATTTCAACCTTACAATTTCCCTTTGTGCTTCCTGATTAATGAAATTGCTCGAACCTGCATTGGGTGTAGCAGTAAATGAAGATGACACCCAAATAAAGAAAGCTGATGGAGTAGGCCCATAACCCATCCCCCGTACAGGCCCAGGATTCTCCTTTCCATAAAATGATTGAAACTACATCATTCTAGGATACTAATGATCATTTTGAAGGGTTATATTCCCTTTATATTTTAACCTATTAATACAATAATATTTAAAATTATTTTTTCAATTATCAGAAAATCATAATATTTTCTAATTCATAATTTTTTTCTTTGCAATTTAATTTTATTTTAATACTAAAAAAATAATAAAAAATAAATTATAACAACAAAAATGAATTAACCTAATTAAATGTGTTTTTCTAGATGGATAAAATTATGACAATAGAACTAACTTGCACTATTTCATCCATATAGTTGGCCCCATTTGGGTTTAAGGCGTGTTTTTTGTTAATATTAATTTTTTATAAATATTTTTTATAGTAATGAAATAAAATTAAATAGTAATTAAAAGTACATACACCAACATCATTGCTAGTATCATTCCCAAAAATTTCATCAGGTTTTCTATAAACATTAACCCTCATCTATATTTTCCCAAAAGAGTGATCTAATTCGTTATCCTTTATAAAAATAATAAACAAGTTACAGAAAAATCATGACTTATTATAAAATAATGTAAATAATTGTGGGTAAAATGAAACCAATATTTTTATTCTTCTTGAAAAACTATGAGACCAATGATATAAGGAATGTATTGTTTCTCATAATTCCAAATATTTTTTAAAATTAATTACTAATAAAAAATAATAAAAATTAATTTTATTGTGTTTATTTTAATAATATGTTGTCAAATGTGCAATTACCTTATGAGATGATTCATTATTATTATTGACAAACATATTCCACTAGTCCTGGGAAATTTCTTTAAGAACTTCCTCATACATCTTTCATGAGCTTATAAATGCGTCATTATATTCATTCTGTTATATCCATTTAAAATTTCCCTATTTCTTAACCAAATTTTTCAATGTCCATGGGTGTGAAATGGATCTGGGGAATCACAATGAAATAAAATCTAGAAAAAACCCATAACACATTAAAAATATATTAAAAAAATTACTCTTGTATTTTAAATTAGTTATCAATGAATATTAAATTAATATTACCTTTTCTTTGTTATCGATTTCTTCATTTTTCCAAGATATGGGAATATGCCTCTAATATTTATAAATAATGGGAAAACTCACCATATCATAAGTAACATGCCCAATAACATGTCCATAAATTATTAATACCATCATCAATAAACACCCCAAACTCATCAAATTGAATAATAATAATGGATTATTTTAGGTCACATACATTTTCCATATTCATTTTTACATATATTCTATTTTTATCTTTATCTACTTGAAAAATAAATTAAATAATTACTAACATATATAGTTTTTTCAATTATGTACATAATTGTAATGGTAACTTACTAATATCCCTTATAAGGAGGGGTGACTAACTAATCCGTCACCAAAGGTCCATTAGATGGTGGGATGCCAAAAAAAATCATGGGAAATTGTTGGCTTGATATAATTATCTTGTATAGTGGGATCAATTAGATCCACTAAAGCTGATGGTATTGGTGGTGTTATCTGAGATATTGATCATCTAGGATATCAAAAAAATATTGGAATTCATATAATTCAAATGGTTCATAATATATTAAATGTATAAAAATTGAAAAAAGAAAATAGTTTTACAAAAAAGGAAAAAATAGAACAATTTTTATATGTACAAAAAAATTACAAATGAAAAATAATAATATAGTTTCATTATAAATTTATACATTTAATTATATTTATATTTATTATCATAATCATAATAAAAATATATATGGATGATTACTTCTTTTTCACTATATATTTCAAGTTATATTTTGTAAATATTATCAGGAAAAAAACTTTTCAATGTTTTGTGGTCGATGGGGTTCACTATCATAAAGTACAAATTGATCTTTATCACTCATGTAATACAAGTCTCTCCACATTAAGTTTACAAAAGCACTCCAACCTTCATTTATTTCATTATCCACGTAATAAATTATCTTCTCTTATGAGGAAAAGATAAATAGATCATTCTTTTCATGTTCACTGGTATGGATCAACAATAAAAGTTGACAAAAATAAAATATAATGAATGTTTCATTATACCACTATCAATGTTAACACAAATTCATTTGAATAATACAACCAAACAATGAAAATGATAGTTTAATTTGATTATATTAGTCAAAATTCCATAGTATCCCACCTATACAGGTGTAAATACACCACTATTATTATTTTCCTAGTCTTCTTCATGGAAATTGTTTTGAAACTTAATGCCAATAATATTATGGCCATCGAATTGCTTATCCTTACTAAGAGGAACTCAAGACGAAAACATCAAATAATATGATATTTTATCTCGATTATCAACATTATTTATTAAGAAAAAATATATATGGTTTTAATTTTCCCATTGAAAAAATAAATACACATTAATAATATGAATATGAGTATATACTTACATGATGGGGCAATCATTCAACAATATTTTTATTAACAAGTTTTGTTAATTCCATCTCATTTTAACCTCAAACTAGTAGTCGCCTATTTATTTACACTATTAATTCTTAAATAAATGGACCTATAGTAATACTATTGAGTATAATATATCTATGTTCTTATAGAAACTCCAATTTAGTCAATTTAAAATTTGACTCATTTCCAATTTGTAATCCAATAGTTAAAAATACTGATGATTTGTTCTCAAAATGAAAATTTTAGGATATGTCATCAAAATTGATTACACAATTAAATCTAGTCTCAATACCATCCAAACAACTAGAACAAAAGTTCATGTACTCTTTAAAAATATATCCTTTAGCAATAGAGCCTTCTGGTTGAGCCTTATACCACGCATATGATATCAATTAACCTAAGTACGTTATAAAAAAATGAGAAACATATTAAAAAAATATGTAATGAATTGATAAAATTGAATTTACAAATGAAAATAAAAATAATATTAATGTAACTCTCAATTTGACACAAAAATTGATAGTGTACCAGTCCACGAAGTTTATCTACTTCAACCAAATGAAAAATAAAATGAACAATGACTATAAATAATTAAGGGGTAACCACATATCCAAATAAAAATGTTTCAAAACAATTTTTTCTTGATGTTTATCAATCTCATTTTTATTTAGAGATTTTTCAAAAAACACTACGTAAAAGATACACAACTCCACTAGAACTACGATTAATTTTTTACGTAATATATTACACAATTTCTATAGAAACAATTACTTCATCAGAATATCTGAATCCTAAATTTTAAATCCATGTAAAATTTTATGTTCAAAGTCAACACACCTTGAACTTTTACTTGAAAATCCATCTATAAATTTTAAATTTTTTAATTTTTTTAAGGAATACTTCATTCTCATGGTTTTTCATTATAAAAAAAGATAAAGGATGCTTTTCATTATTATTTTTCTATAATGAATTCTTTATATTCGTTGATTTCCAATTCTTATTATCATTAATGTAATCCTTTGATTCACCCTCATTAAACAATGTAAAAATTACATTTTTATATATATTCATGTCAACATGCATTACATCAAGATTATTGCAAATTAAACTCCCAATAATGGATTTTTAAAAATAAAATCATTTTCTTCCACAGTTTTATTTTAGAAAATTCAGATACTATACCTCATACCCTTTTCACACCTTCTTTAAACTAATTACATTTCCCAAATTCTACAGTTACATTCATTAATTTTCCCATGATTTATGAACTATATTATAACTTTGGTGCTTTTCACAATTTATATCTCTCTAGAATTATGTCTTGTTAAACATGAAATTTAGAGAAGCATCAAGAAATAAAATATGACATAGAAAAAAATATTTCCAACTATGAGGTAATTATTGAGGTTAAAAATCTAAATTAAAACCATGAAATGAAAAACTAGTATGATTTTTCTAACCAGATAAGTTTACAAGTCCAAGAAAGTCATGAATTTTTCATATTAAAATTGTATGAATTTTGAATAGTATTCTCATTGAAGCATCATATGTTTCCACACCATCATCCCATAATTATCTCATCTCATTGATTAGAGGTTCAATGTATACTTCAATTTCATTTCATAGAGTTTTCATTCCATGAATAATTATATAAATAACGGAGTCTTCTTAACACACATCTATTGAGGTATATTATATTAGATAAAAAAATTGGCCAATTTCTTTAATTAGCACCTAAAGTAATAAAAGTGATAAAACCATTAAAATACAATAAAAAAAGTACATTTCTAGAATCTGAAGAAATATATAGATATAATGAATAAAATAAATTCCATGATGTTGAATCTTTTGGATATATCATCAATAAATTATTATTACTATCTTTATCATACCACTTCATGTCGTATATAGTGTTAAATAAAATTATTAATTTTTTCAAGCATATTTTCAAAGGAAAATATCAAAATACATTTACATGAGTTTTCTTCTTCTATTTCATCTAAGGGATGCATTGATTTTTACTCTCATTTTTTTATATATTTCGATATGATTGTATCAAATATTATTTATTCTTCTTTTTAAGGCACCTCTTCCAAGTAATTCATGCAATCATTATGGAATTCATGTATATTTTTATAATAAATTCGATGTTTTTTGGTGATTTTTTTCATCTCACAGAATAATGCATGGATCTTAGATTTAATAAACTAATCATGAAAAAACACTAAAATCGTGGAAATGTATTTCTCATTAATTAAATAATGGAACTAGATATAATAAAACTAATGTATAAAAACATATTAAAATACCTTCCACACCCTTCATGAAATTCTTGTTTCTTGTCTTCAATTAATTCTTAAAACTCAATTTTTTTATCACAAAGGTTATTGGAAAGATTAAAATTATCAGTATAAACCAAGGGCTCTAATAATTTATCAAAATCTTGGCCATTTTATCCATAAAATTCAAGGCATAATTTAAAAAAATTTAAACTAAATTATCCTATAGCATGTCACTTTATTTATGTTGACAGAATTGTCATTGTTTTGACTTTCCATAAAATTTGATTCACCGTGGAAATTACAACATAAATATTGAGTTGAAAATTTTTTCAATGTTAAATAATCATATAGTTAATTTATACTCAACCATTGCTTGAATTTATAATCATTAAACATAAATTTTATTCTACCATCTTATAACCGGTTTATAACTGTAAAATCTATACATTATTCTTAACTTTTGGTATACCAAGCTGTTTCTAGAGGTAAATTAATCCAAAATTATTGAATTTTTACTCTTCTCTTTATTCATTAAAATATAACGATATAAATTTTTAATAAATAAATTATAATAAAAATTAAACTCCACTTAAATTCATATTTTTCCAAGGTATGGTATTGATTCAATATAAGATAAACTCAATATAAAAATTACTCAATACAACACTAAAAATGTAAACAAACAAAATGAAAACATATTACCCCTTACAATAATATGGTTAGATGTCATGTAATAACTTCACTGAGTTAAGGAGAGAGGATACAATGATTTCAAGTGTATTGTTATCATCCCACTGTAATACATTAACTTAATTCCTCAATAAAAATTTCTATAAATTTTCTACTTTTCATATTATCAATTTTATTTTATATTAAAGAAACATGATTGTCTAAATGGATAACTCTTTCTTCGATAATTATTAAAATAAATAATTATTTTATCTCCAAACAAGAACTAGAAACTTTGATATATAGTGAATACCATTTCATATGTGTCATATAATTGTATAAAATTATGGTTTTTAGACATTTTGAGAATAAATTTTAGAAATAGTACTCAACTTGATGATTTTATAACATACATAAATCTTATTAGGACAAATGATCATGTTTTTTGAACTAAAACCCCTCTACAAAACTTCTAAACCACTATTTTCCACAGGAAACCCCAAAATGGCCTTTAATGTGGACCAAAATAGGAAAATTATCATTTTAGAAACATTTAAACAATTATTAAATGGGGAAGTGACACAATACCTAAAGGTTTTCCTACCTCTTGATGAAAATGTAAAATCATCTAGTCATACACCACACACCAACAACAACCTAGAAACCTATATCTTTCTGCATAAAATAAATTATTAATTATATAAATTTATAATTAGTTATTAAAAATTTATTTAAATATATATACATGTGTGTGAGTGTGTTTATGTGAAAAAATTTCTAAGAGAACATAGAGGTGAATCTACTCTCCAAAACTGTGACCAACTGTCGATAGAATAATTGCAACGTAACCCTGAAATCATTCGGGGAAAATTCCAAAAAAGAAATGCTCAATTATAGAGATATTTATAATATTTAGTTAAAACCCTTATAAAAATCCAATATACATCAAAAATTCAATGAAACAGAGCTTGGAGGTGGATGGGGTTGTGGTTATAAGGGAGTTAGGGTTGTTGTTGTCATCGGGGGCCACACTCATAGGGAAAAGGGGAAGTGGGGTCTCGTTTGGTGGCCACAATTGAGGAGAATGGGTTTCACTATGGTGTCATAATTATGGATTAGGGGGTCGAGGTCATGGAAACTGTAGGTGGGGTATGGATGAGGGGAGGTCCAAGTGAGAGAGAAGGGATGTCGGGGCTGAGGGTCGGTCGTTGTCGAGGAGAGGGGGGTCAAGGTCAAGGGGAAGTCACAATCAAGGAGGGGGTCAGGGGGGTCATGGATGAGGGATTTGGGGGAGGGTCTGAGGGGATTGGATGGGGGTAGGTTTCATAATTTTCATATATTTTAAATATTTAGTAGTGTTTTAAAGAAAACTACTACTAAATTGTAAGGTAAAAAATATAGAGTCAGTTATATTAAACCACCACTATATTATAAAATATATTTAATACAAATTGTTGAGAATCAGTTAATAAAACAATCTATAATAAACTACTTAAAATACCTATTTTTTGTGTACACGTAGAGTTTTAATATAGGATTATGTATGGCCATCCGCATCAACTCATGAATCCTCGATCTATTCAGTTTGGTCTTATATCCTACAAAGGATAACATTTCATTTCTAAATGATTACTGCTAAAGTTACAATAATAAATATTTAAATATTAATTTACTTCCAACTTTAGTTAATTCAAATGATCAATTTTATATAAACTCATTTGTTGTAAAAGGAACACTAAAGTAGGGATAACAGTCACCTCGTACACTATGTATTATTCAAATTTAAGCGATGGAAGGCTTTATGAATAAATATTTTTTTCGGAGTTTTATTTTTTCACAAAAAAATTTAATCCATTTTACTTTACACTGTACAATGTCAAAAATAGAAAAATGGTAACAACCTAAAAATTTATAAATAAAATTCCCTTTTTATATATTTAAATTCATTATTTTGTATTATAGTTATATAAAACACATTAAATTATGTAGTTTTATTTTAACCTATCATATTTGAAAGGTAATTAAGAATCATAACCATTTATAATATATTCATTGAACAATGATCATATGATTTGATGAAATTTAGTATTTTATAAATCTAATTAACACTAAAAAAATAAAGTTATGGCCTTGACCAGTATGACCATAACCTTTAAATCCCATTTTTTGGAGCATCCATGGGATATAGCATCACTATGATTTTTCATTTACCAATTCTAAGACAATATCCAACAACTAAATTGTCAGTGTAACCATTTATGGGATAGTTTCAAGCTCATCGAGATCATAACCTAAACCATATACACCAAACCACCCCATGTAAATTTCACCATTATAAACCTTTACCTAATGGAATTTACTACTATAATAAAGGGATATGTATCCAGACCTCAAAAATATGAATATTTATATTTTATTTTCAATTAAATAATGGTCATATATACTTTTTATTGTTTTTACTTTATAAATGATTTTTGATTTTGACACGATAAAACACAGATTTTATTTTTGAGTGATATGAAATTTCAATTAAGACATTATTTTTTATTAATTAATGGATTTTAAAAAAATTAGATTTTATTGAAATATGATTATTTAATAATTTTTATTAAATATAAATGACAATATAAATTTTAAGAATTCAGATGTAATTTTTTTAAGGGTTTGAATACTATTATTATCAAAACCCCATCATTTCTCAATAAATTTCAGTTATATTTTAAAAGAAAAATTTCAAATACTTAAAAATAATTTCATAAAATAAATATTATTATTTTAATCATCACATCAAAATTATTCAATGGTGAATTTTTCATAATTTTCTAAGACAATCAAATTTTCTACTGAAAATTAAATATGGTATAAATATATGGTGTGTATTATGACATAATAATGATCCAAAAGTGATGTAATAAATTCTATAAAAGTTATCCAAGACCAAATATATGTTTCGCCTTTAAAATAATTAGATTTTTATGTTGTTTTATTAATTTTATAATATCTATGAATCCTCCAAAACCAATATAACATTTTTAATGTTTTAAAATCGTTTCATTAAGAAGTTGACTCACATCAACATCACCAAGTATAATATTTTATTGACTCTGGTCCATGGACTTATAAAATATTTAAAACCACTATTATTTGGAATAAACCATGAGAAAAAACATTGGGAAGATTTGAGGTATTCACTACTTTATTATATAGACTCCAAAACCAATGTTTGATAAATAATAAAGAACTCCCCTATATTTTACTATAGAAACCCACCAAATATCTCCTTTATATTTACTAAAAATCTTAGTATAATTACCCTAATATACCTTCCTATATCTATATTCCTCCCATATATCCCTCAGGATCACAATAATATCTTCTAAAACTTTTATAATCACACTTTAAAGGTAAGGGATCCTTTAATTATCCTCTGTATTCAAGTATCTTATTCATTTTATATCTTTTATTTCCAATTCTAAATGCTAGGATATGTTTTTACACATAATTTCTTACTTTATATTTTATTTATAAATTATTATATACCACTTTATCTCTTATTAAACCATTTTATTAATCTTTAATTAGATTTTTTATGATTTGGAAATTTTCTTGTAATTTTTCTATGTCTAACCTTTGAATTGTGAATACCATTATTATTTCCACTCAAGCGTACTCATCTAAACATACATATACTTTTTTCATTTGTTCATTACATGTATGAATTCCACATGGCTTGATCGTGTAATTAAATGTGATGAAATATGATCCTATGTTGAATTATATATGTGGAACACCTATTCATGTACATTATATGAAAGTGACGGGTGAACCAAAAATTATATAGCGCTTAAATGTATTAGGTATTTTTTAGTATCATTAGACAAAATTTAAGGGATTATAGAGTAAACCTAATCAATCATGGTAATTTTTCTACCATTATTTCATTTTTTGTGGTTATCCTTTACTTATGTTAATGATTTCATGATTAAAGTTGTTTCTATATTTTTAATATTTCCTTTATGTTACCATGTTATACCATGCCTTATTGTTCATATTTATGATTCTCATCCCCCTTCAGGTACCGTTTAAATGCCTATTTTTTTACATATAAAACATTCTTCATTTTATACTTTTTTTATTACATTATTGGGATTTATATCTCTACCCATTCTTATATACTTTCCTAGGTTATCCCATGCAGTTTTAGAGGAACAATGATTTATTAGAGAATTTTAAGGATTCTTTCAATAATTTCATTGTATCCCATGTTCAAGATGTTCTTATTTGTACAAAATTTTATAAATATAGTGTAATTAATGATTTTACAGGTTTTTTTGTGTGTATTATTATGTAATAAAATATGAATTGAAGTATAATAAAAACAAGGGTTTTCATAGATTTTATTATAGAAACGTATATAATTCAATCCCTGTGAACTCTCATGTGTGAGTGTTGGATGAAGCATAAATATATAATTAATGGATTCATGATGAAAGGTTTTCCATTATAATATTTGGTGTGTCCCTTTTAGGAGGTGTGTGCATCCACGGATTTATATGATAGGTATCAATTATAGTCCGCTGGAAGTAATTTCAGACTGTTGTAGTTTTTATCAAATAAATGTTTATTTATTTTTGGTAATAAGATTATAAAACTATAAATAAAGAGTTTTGGATAAAAATAAACATGATAATACATTAATAAATTTTGGTTGGGTATGGAGTAAGTGGTTTCTAAGAAAATACATCACTGATTGGATACTACAAGTGGATGTCGATATAGTGCATATCTACCTATGGGTAACACCTGAAAACACCAAATTGAGCAAGACTTGACCGGGAAATAGGTCATAATAATAAGACTTTCTAAACATATATTTTAAAACTCCCATAGTATATGCTTTGGTAAATTTAAAATATATTTACAAACCATTATTTAGGGAACAAAGTTTCTCATAAGAGTCTAAGTTATGAAATAGATCATGGATAACATAGATTGAAGCTAATAAATTTATAAGTTAAGGGAAAACATATCATTTATAATTATCCATCTAATTTTATAAGATTGTTTTTTAGTTTTTTAATAGTTTAAAATTATACATCCCTAACTTTACCTTTATTCTAGCCAATGGCTATAAGTAGGTGTAATATGGTAAACAACCAATGTGAAGGGAAATGTGATGACTTCCCAAATGAAATACACAACATGATGGGAGAAGAAATCTCAAACATTGTGATAATACTCTCTTATTTGGATATGATTATAAATAGAAACCCTAATTAATAGGAACACCCAAACCCCCTAATAATAATAGGCAGTAATTGAGACCATTATATGACAAAGGCATTGAACATTCAATGAATCATCTGATACCTTAATCACAGAGTAATTGTTCCAATCCATTGGGAATATATTCTCTATCATTTAATGTTTTGATAAAAAGAAGATAATACTAGTGGTTTATTTAATGGAGGTATAATTTTATCAGTACTGTACATTGATCAATAATATGAATCTTAAGGAAGAGATCAAAGAGATGGAGTGGAATGAATTTAATAAAAAAAATTAAAAAATATTTTCCTCTCACTATATAAATTAAAATGGAAAGGGTTTTCTTTTCCCTCAAGAAAAAAAATTATGAATCCATCAAAGTGTATGAGTAAAAATTCACAATACTTACACAATATTCCTTCTACATTTTCATCTCCTCTGAATAAAAAATTGACAACTTCTTTGGTGGGTTAAAACCAAGAATACCAAAATCCATAGTGATTTGAGACTTTAATATCTATGAGGAAATTATATGATATTAACTCAAAGTTGAAGTGTAGATCAGTAAATCTCAATAGTATCATGGGGATAAGAAGAGAAAAATATAGTTTAATTTTAGTGGTGTGATAGGGAAATATGATGGTTTAATGTAATTTCATCATCCCATTTTTCATAATTACATAAAGAATAACCCTAGAAATTTCCTTATGGGCTTTAGGAAATTCTTTAGGTTTAGGAATAAAGGGAAAATAGATAGAGATTATTAATAAGAGAAACCCACCAATGTAACGGAAGATAAGAATTCTATAGTCAACCCTTATCCTTTTGTCCTATTTTTGAACTCCATAGAACAAGGTCACATTTCCATCCAAATCACTAGGTTAATGGTGGTCAAGGACAATCAGCACCCACAATCACCAAGGTAGTAAGGGAGAGCTTATGCGATCACAACTGTTGAGGTGGATCCCAACAATGAAATAGTGTTACGTACACTAGTTATTACTTTAATAATATAAAATGTACATATTTATTCTAGTTCAATGAATTCCTTTATATCATGAATGTTTATTAGAATTATTCCAACACCCCCCCCCCCCTTCAAATCATGGAAGTTGATCTTCCAGTAAAAATAGAATACAGGGAAATTATTACATCCCAAGTATATAAATCCTCCCTTATTAAACATTTTGGGATAAACTTCCCAACAAAAACTTTTGATACTCCATTTAGTGTAATTTGATTAAATTATGGGTATTTAATGGATTTCCTTAAATAGATCCAACATAAATTTCCATGATAACTAAATCACTCTCTGTATCATGAATTTTCCTTTGATTATGTACAAGTGCAAGGAGGGGGATGAATTTTATTTACCAAAAACATCTCATTTATGAATATTATTATCCTATGATAAAGTTTATATAGATAAAATGATTTATTCTAAGTAAAATATCATCCTTGAATACATTCCCATTGTGATATAATTAACTAATGTTTTTATTGAAGAATTGTATGTCATTTTTCTTAGCTGAGAGGTAATATTTTCAATCAAGATTATAATTGGGGATTTTCCAATATCCAAGAATCCATATTTAATAGACTTTGTGTAACATTATAATATGAAAAAAAACTATTGGTGAATATATATATAGGGTTCATACGCCCATGTGCTTCACCTTGGGGTGCAGCATTCCTCTATGTCAATAATAAGGATTGTTCAATGTGCCTTTGCGTTGATTTTTTTGAGATCAACAAGATCGAAATATATAACAGGTATCCTATATCATGGAATTAATATTTTTATCATCTATGTGTATCCTAATACTTATCCATGGTGTATCTTCAATTAGGGTATTATCAGGTAAGGGTGAAGAAGAATGATATCTTCAAGACTACATTCCATATAAGGTATTGGCATTATTAGTTCATAGTAATGCCATTAGAACTCACTAATTCTCTATAAATATACATAGACATGATGTATAGAGTCTTTATAGATTACCTTAACAATGTTTAAGTAGTCTTTATATACTAAATTATATTATAATCCAAAAGAAAAGAGGATCGTGAGAAGAATTTGAGAACTAAGCTAAAGACCTTATGAAAAGAAAAGATTTATGAAAAGTATAAAAAATGAGATTTATGGGTGAAAGAAGCCACATTATTGTGGAAATATAATAGATGTAATGGGATATATATGAACCCTTAAAATATAGAAGAAATTAAATAATGCAAAAAATACCAACCACTATGATGAAAATGTGTAGTTTCCTTAGAATTTCTAGGTATTATCAATGATTTGTGTAAAATTTTTCATGATTTTAGATCCGTCTAACCAAGATAAATCAGAAGAGATTCATGTTTTTCTAGAATAATTCATACGAATAGATCTTCTAGGTGTTGAAAAAATAATATTATCACATCAATTGTACTTATGTTATCCATAAGTGGGAAACTTTTCGTGGT
Organism: Viscum album; assembly: GCA_963277665.1. Classification (NCBI taxonomy): domain Eukaryota; kingdom Viridiplantae; phylum Streptophyta; class Magnoliopsida; order Santalales; family Viscaceae; genus Viscum; species Viscum album. The sequence continues at coordinate 1,808,124,622 of OY728123.1, read as the reverse complement.
ATACAGTAATGATTAAAGAAGGGATTGGGTTGTGTACTAATGATGAATGATAAAGTGATATCTTATGCCTTAAGGAAGTTGAATATTTATGAATATAACTACCCAACACATGATTTGTAGATGGATATGGTAATTTTCACAAGGAAATATTGTGGCATTATCTCTTTGGGGATAATTGTGAAATATATATGTATCCTAAGAGCCAAAATAATATAATAACATAGAAATAAATGAACATTATCTAATGAAGATAATTAGAGTAGATTAAGGACTATTAATTCTAAATCCACTACCATATAGGGAAAGTAAATTAAGATGTATATAATCTAAAGAGTAATGATCCAACAATTTTATCATTTGTGAGAATTGAGAAGGGTTTGGTCTTCTTATACTTGAAAAATATAGACATGATAATCCTAAAAGATGAAACATCATCAATAATTCACAAATTATTTCTCAACCATAACTTCTATATAAGTTTATGTATGATTAAATAGAACATGTGTAAATTTGGATGATGGTGAAATAAATAAAAATAGAGAAATCCTCATAGATCAAAATTAATAAATAAAGAGTTGAAACATTTGGGTCAAACTATGTGTACCATAAAATATTGAGTTAAATAAGGATATATTAAATGATGTACCTAACTTTACCTTCTCCATCCATCTAGGAACCACAAAGATGTATCAAGATATAAAAGAGGACTATTGGTGGGAAATTTTGAAGAAGGAGATAGCAGAATAAACATCAAAGTGTCTTGTATGTTAGCAAGTGAAGGCTCGAATGAAAAAATCCAAGTTAATAAAGCAACCATTATCCATGAATACATGGAAATAGGAAAACATAACCATGGACACTATCACTGGTCTTTTAAATACATTAAGAGGAAATAATTCTATATGGGTTATGTGGGATCATCTTACAAAGACTGCTTACATTATTGAAATTTTACAGAACATCTGACTCCATCAACTTATAAAGATATACATTAGAGAAGTGTTGAGGCTGCAAGGAACACCAATATCAATTGTATTATATTGAGACCCAATATTTAAATGTCCATAAAAAACATAGCAGGCCCCTTCCACCCCCCCCCCCCCACCCCCCCAGGAGAATTTCTATAAAAAAACATAGCATACCCCTATGTGGCTATGCTCCCCACCTTGAGAATGTCCAAAAAAACATAGCAGGACCATGTGAAACCCCCTGCTAATTTTTCATCCTATAATAAGGATGACTCATCATCCTAAAATTGTAAAGTATCAGTTATTAAAAATTTACAATTATGAAATGAAGGGATTCATAAACCCTCATATCTATATTTGTGTTACCAAAAGATCATTATTTCTGGTGTTAGACCAACTCACACTGTGACCATGATATTCTAAAATCCCTCGGGTTTTAAGGGAGTCCCAATAGCTGTTATCCTATGGAAATATATATATAATTTGGCCTCATTAGTTTCATATTCAATATAATATAAAGGAAAACAACATTCTCAAAAATAACTCTTCATACTAAAGTGCACAAAAGAATAATTGGAATTAACTATTTAATGAATATATAATCAAAAAAGTCACCCTCCAAGTTTATAGTTTTCTAATAAACAATATATATGTCACTAGAAACTCATTTAAATCTGCACCATTAAAAATTAACCCAAATTCATCCAATGATCAGTCTTCCTAATTATAGAATCTAAAATTTATATGTGACTTTTTATAAACCCAAAATACCTTTACATCCCCCATGTCAAGATTAAAGTCACCATATTGCTACAATATTTATTTTTTGAAAGAAAGCTAGGGTATATTACTGATTAATCAAACTAGATAAGAAAATTCAATCAAGAAAATGATCAACCCAACAATTTTTACCCCAAGACATCTCGTATCTCGCTAGCATGTGGGATTTAAGATTACCCCCATGCAAGATGAAGGAGAAGTTTCATAATGATAATGAATCAGTGAGAGACTGTATTTTCCTTAGAAAACGCCCAAATAGATGTGAATCATTTCCATTGTTTGACAAAGCATTAATTACCTCAAGAAAAATCATACTCCAATACCACCTAATTTAATCTTTTATCCTTGGAAAAAAGGATCCATTGAATAATTGATGATGCTTCAATTACAACCAGAATCCAAAATTCATAAAGGTAGAGCTTTTCATGATCAGAGAACTGATGATCCATCATTTTTTAGATACCCACTTGTTTATCCATTCAAAAGCCCTATCCACCCAAATTCGATCAAGTGAGGAATTCTCTTAGAAAACACCTTCATTTTGATGAGACCAAACAATCAATGATAGAGTAAACACCATCCCCACTACGTTTGGGTCCATATAAGAAACCCAATCATTGAAAACATGGTCCATCTCTATAGATGGACCTAGGGACTCCTTAAACCCAAGGGACCATTCATTTGACACTCCCTTCACTCTCAAAAAAAGAAGAATAGCATGGAAATGAGTTTCAGCTTGTTGAATGCATAGAGTTCATGCATCATCCTTCACCATGTGTGGTATGGTAAGAAGTTCATCTGTCAAAAAGACACTAGATAAAACCTTCCACTATAAAAACAAGACTTCGGTGGGTAAATGAACCTAAATATTCCTCTACTGGTCATCAGGATGAGCCTAAGTAGACCCGTAAACCAAGTTGATGTACCCTGATCTAATAGTGTACTTGCCATAATCATTCCCAGACTAGTGTATTTGGTCACCTCCTGCTCTAGATGTAATTAGGATACAAAAGATAGGACTTCAATTTGTCTCATTGAACCAACCAAAAACTCTATCCCAATCCCACTCCTCCAAATAATCATCAATGGGGTTGAAACCTTTTGCATATTCGAACCCCGGAAATACAGGAGAAGTGACTCTCATGTTGACCCCCATGAATAAACACTGGTCATTCCACACATTCACCTTGATCCCATCCACTATCCTCTAGAAACTGTCATAGATGAGCAGAGAGATAGCACCCTAGAAGCCTCTCCAAAAAAATCTAGGCCTTGGTCCAAGAGAAGTTTATAGAAAGTCAGACATTAGGAAATACAATGATCAAAATACCTTATCGAAAAGAGTGTTAGTATAGGATATGATCCACAACCATTTTTTTCAAAAGATCATTGTTGAACCATTTAATATTCTTAAACCCAAGGTCACCACCCAACTTTGAAACACACATCTTATCCCGCGCAACCTAGTGGGTGTTTTGTTTTCCATTCATGGAACCCCACCAGATGTTTTCCATCTGATAATGAGTATGATTCACAAGGGTATCCAAGAACTTTAACAAGAACCTGGAATATGAAGGGATATCTTGGGCCATATATTTAAACCACACTTCCATCCCAGCTTTGGAGATTTTCCTAACAGACCAAAGATTGATCAAATTATCAACTTTGTCCATGATTGATATTAAAACATGCCTCTTTTATATTTTGATAGAAGTTGGGAGCCTGATGTATTTCTAATATTTCTCAACCAAATAAACTCACATAATCTCTGAATCTCTTGTCGCCTCGTCATTGGAACACCATTGCTGATGGATAGTGCATATTTCATGGCATTAATCTACTGCCGAGAATCCTTCTCAAAAATGTTGATAATCTTCAAGATTGAGAAGCACTGAAGGGTAGTATCCCAAGAAAATAGAATGAAATAATCTAGAAATAAAATATTAGAAATAGGAGGACCATTTCAACATACCTTGGCTCCATGAATAGAACCATGCTCTACTGCACTTAAAAAGAGATGAGAGAAAACATCTTCCACAAGAATGAAATGGTGTGGAGAGAGAGGGTCCCCTTGTCATAAACCTCTCGAGGGTAAGAAACTAGCCAACCGCTCCACATTGATGTTTATTATATATGACACTAAAGTAACATGGTTAATATTTATCATAATCCATTTAGATCTAAACCCCATTTTTGAGGGAATAAGATCAAGAAAATGCCATTTGACTATGTTATAGACTTACATCGTATCTAGTTTCAAGGCCATGAATCCTTTTTAATTGAAGATAATGTATTTATGGAGTGGAATATCTCATAGGAAATGGTCACATTATCATTAATGGACCTCTGTGGGACAAAAGTACTCTAATTTTAGGACATCAGAAGAGGAAGAAAAATACGCATCTGGGCCACTGGAATCTTAGAGAATTTTTTTTAAATAACATTTCAAGGGATGATTGATCATATATTCATAATATTTTGAGGGAATTGAGATTTTGGGATGAGAGTAATAGAAAAATAATTAATATTTTAAAATTAACCCTTACCTTTACATAAATACTTCATCAACAGGATCACATCTGGACCAAAAATGTACCAAAATCGTTTAAAGAATAGGGCATCAAACCTGTCAGGACAAGGATATTTCATAGAGTGAAAATGGTGAAGAGACCTAAAAACATTCTCATTAAAAAATTTCCTCTCCAGTGAATGGTTCATAGCATCAGAAAAAAATCTTGGGATGCAGCTCGTGAGACCAGAAGGTATTTCAATGCAGTCTACCTTGAAAATATTACCAATGAAATCTAAAATAATCGAATGAATGCTAGTAACATCCTACATCACTCTAGCATGAGAATATTTAAGGAGGTAGATGTGGATTTTAAACCTTCTCACGGTCTCTCTTTGGTGGAAGAATATGTTGTTTTGATCACCTTCCTTGATGTGATATTCTCTTTCCCAGATGAACTAGTAGCTTTCTGTTTCCTTAAGCATAGAATTCAAATCCCTCTCAAGGTATGACATTTCTTCAATAACAGAGTCAGAAAATATATAAGAATAGAGAAATTTTAACCAATTTATTGCTAAAATGATACATATATACATTTCTCAAAACCTAGTTGAACTCTAATTATTTATCCAGATATTAGTATTTTTGGGTTCAGAGCTAAATCATTATTGTTGAACCCCTCACAACACCCATCCTAGAGCCAAAAAATCTCAAACCTGAATGGATTCCCACCCCTACACCAATTCCTTTCAAGGGTTGTTGAAAGAATAATCTAATAGTGGTCAAAGAAAATCGTGGAAAAGTGTTTAAAATAGTAGGCATGAAAGATAGATTTCTTGCCATCTGTCCTAGAATATTTTCCCATTCTATTAGCGATGCACCCCTCAATTGAGGTACCCTTGTTTCAAGTGAAGGAAAATCATAAATATCCTAGATAATGGAAGGAGTTTATGATTAAGGAGTTCTTGAAATTACCTATTTCTGCATCACTCCTTAAGCAACCACCTTCTTTTTCATGAGCTAAAAAATATTTTCGAAATCACCCCCAACCAAGAGAGGACCAGAAAAGGACTCACAAAACCTACATATCAGGTTCTATGATTTTCCCTTATCCTGAATGGAAGGCAATCCATAGAACCTAATGAAAGTTTAATAAAGGTATCATAGTGCTTCAACCGTAATAACGATGTGGTTACATGAGTAGTTTTATATTTTAATACCACGGTCTTCCTTCCAAAAAAGACAAATTCACCCTGTATGACCCTACCTCCACATAAGAAACATGTTCTTAAACCCAATATTCAGACCCAAAATGCATGAATCATTTCTTTCGAACATAGTTTTGAATGCAAAAACTAGGTCAGGGATATATTTTGAACTCGACATCCATAGAGTTTGAACCATTTTGGGTTTTTAAGTCCCCAAAAATTCCGATATAGAATTTTAATTAGACCATATGAGGATGGGGTTCACCTACCTCCATGTTAGAAATATTGATGAAAGACCCATCACTGACTTATTTCCACCTCTTGTGAGGGGCCTCAATCAATCATCTTGCTTCCTACTTACATTTATAGATTCCAGTATTCAGACTTGGGTAGTTATCAACATGATCCCCTCTCAAGACCCTTCTCCATGTGTGGGGTTTTTTATCCCTTGAATTTTTCAGCCCCTGCAGGTCAAGACAATATTGAGCATAAAAAATAGATGATAGAGTAAAGAACCTAAAATATAAATCTTGGAATACAAAAATAAATTGGGATAAGAAAGTAAGGCTACATATGGTATAATGAAACAATGGTCTACGAAATTAATGGGTGATAAAATAATAAATAATCATGCTTGGTAAGATGTTCAGTATGATGAAGAGGGAGAAGTAGATTTAGTATAAGTTTCATATTTCAATGGAATAGTGATTTTTTATAATTTGGATGGAATGTCCATTCCTTCATTAGAACATAATTTTTATAGATTTGATTTTCCATGATTTTATATATTATTGATAGGAACATCCTTTAAAAAATAGAGAAATATTATATTATATTTTATTATTATATATTTATATTATTTAACATATTTAATCACACATTTCTTAATGCATACCAGACTCTATTGACTTGCTAATCCCTCTCTTATTCACTCTCACATTCCCTTTCCATTTTCATAAAAAAGGTTTACTGCATACCAAACCTAAAAACAGTGTGTCATTGGTATAAGCCTGACCTGAACTACTCAATTATTTTTAATAAATTTATTTATAATTACGTTATTTTATTATATTTATATTTTAAATAATATTTAAAAACACACAACTGAAAAACCAAGCTAAAGGGTTCAAACTGGACCCAAGACCCTTGGTGGCACTGAATGGAATATGCTAGACCATGCCCTACTTACAATAATAGCATGGGAACGCCCTTTACTATTGGATGGTCAACAGGATTTTGGTTCCCTGAAAACCTTTTATTCCCTTGTGTTCGAGAATATAATTATAATGTGAATATTTATGAATAAGTAGTCCAGAAAACCTAGTGTTCTTATTGATCAAAGTTTACTACTGACTACAAAAAATCTAAAGTACCCAGTCATCACTGAGTTCATATTGTGCGTGGTTCATCTTAATTACATTGTCACATCTTGGAATATTTTCCCAACATGATTTAACATTTGATATATGGTTTTCTAAACATGAATCCTTATCATCACTTCTCCTATTTAATAATATAATACCTATTATATAAAGCCTTGTATTTTATTTTCAATTTAGCAATTAAAACATTAAACACATACAACATACAAAAATATGACCACTAACTGTGGGTAAATTATTTTATGAAGTACCATGTGCATTACCAATATCATTCACTAATCTTACAAAATAAAAAACTTGTGTACCCTTTATGAAACTTTAAATTGTACTAAAAATATCAATAATTAATAAATGGTTCTATACTTTCCCCAGTATTAGAGGGTTTAAAACCATATTGATGAAATACCAGACTACTTTCTATATAAACTAAATATGCTCATTTCATTTAAACTATTGAATTTATGAAATAAAATGAAAGGACTTGTTGTGTGGAGAGAAACATAAATATCAAAAATAAAGGGTTGAAATCAAGCCACTCACAAAAAATGGGGAAAACGGTGGACACCACTACATGGATTATTGGATTGAAAAGTTAAGATTGGGTTATTTATAGTAATTCCCCCTGATTTAATCACAGAATTTGTTTATTAAATTTAGAACTATAACTAAATTATGATTAAACCAGTCACTACAAGGTTATTTTGTAAAAATGAAGAAAGGAAAAGGGATAAAATATAAAAAGAAACTATGAGATATTTAGCCATTACTCGGTGCTAAAAAAATGATTTTGATATTAAAAAACAAAAAAATATTTAAAAAACTCATAGTAATACAAAAAACTATCATGAAACAAATAAAAAAAGACAAATCATGGTGTATGGGTCAGTTAAAGTCAAAAAATGGAAAATAACCTTCCTATACAGCATAACATTCAAGTAGTACAACAAGTGGTAGATTGATGTCACATTATAAAGCTGCTTATTTTTTCCATTCTTATTCAGTCATGAGAGCTTTATCCTCATTAATAAAGTGAAAATAATATTCCTAATGTAAGATAAAGGCCGAACAAACATAAATACATATTAAATATTCAAAAATAATGTAGGAACTTTATTTTACGAGCTTCAAATCAAATTCAAATTAAAAAAGGTTAGACTATCTTATGAGAGATCCTTGAAAATGATTTTAATATGGGTAAAAAAATATAGGATTTAACAATTATAACTGATTTCCTCAAGATTTTATTAACCATATGACCACAAACTATCATCTTTTAGAGTCAACTTATTTGAACAATTACTATCCTCACAAATCAATACATATTATTTCGGTGTGTTTCGTTCACACTCACACTTCTTGAGAAAATCCTCTAAGGAGGTCACCCAAAGGACCTTCATAACACCTTGGACATCTTACCATATTACCATGAACTATGATCTATTAGGGTTAATTATTATATTAATGATTTACTTTATGGACTAAGACAAGTTTTAACGCTTTTTTTTACACATTCACACTTCCTAAGAAACCATCAAAGGATCACACTAATCTTATTGTTCTGAGAAAAACACATTTGGTTGTTTAGTTATTATTACATAGAATTTAAAGGAAATGTTGAAATTATTGACATAAATAGAAATGTGCATCTATTCTCACATACTAATGCATGTGTTGTGACCAAGAAACTTCTTGATTTTCAAGGTTTTCTTGAAGGTGTTTGTGTTAGAGGAGAATATTGTTGGTTGATAGTCAAGTGGGTATGATTTATGAATTTTGTATTGTTTTTTGTTTTAAATACATAATTAAATATATGAATCATATTCAAAATGAAGTGGAATTGGATAATTTCGAAGATTTAAAGACCATTTGGATGTTTAGAACAGATTTAATGAAGATTAGAGTCGAAGGGGGAATTTTTGAAGAAGTTTTGGTGCTGAAGATACAGTTGTATTGCAAGGGAAGTCATCAAGTCGTGATAGTCCTACATAAGATTAATGTTTTATGAATTCATAACATATAATGTGATAGTTCATATGATAATACCATTATTTTGGTTCTAAAATGTGAAGATGCTTGATTTGGTCTTTCAAGGCATTAATATAATGCGATAATGGTTGGATTTTTTTTTAAATACGTTTTTAAAAAATGCCCAGGTTAAAAATATTTTTAAAACTGCCCCTCAAAGGCGGCAGGCGCGATGCCGCCATTGCGTTTCGGGGCAAAGGTGGCATCGCGCCTGCCGCCTTTGGCCTTTACCCGAAAGGCGGCATCCGCGATGCCGCCTTTCCCTTAAAAAAATTTTAATTTTTTTTTGAAATTTTTTATTTTTATTTTTTGTTTTGTTTTGTTTATATATATATATATAAAACAAAAATTTTCAGCATAATTTCTCTGCTACTAAATATCCAGCGGTACTGCCATTACAGCAGTCTGGATTCTGACAGAAACCCTCACCCAGACCTCCCTTTTATAAGATGCCTTTCCCTGGAAATCATTCTGCATTTTCGATGTGGGATTCAGGTTCTCCCTTTCCTGCGCAGTACATTCTGCATTTCTGATGTGGGATTCTGTTTCAAGTGCGTGACTTTGAAAGATAATAAAATATAAACTATAAGACCAATATAAATGAAATTTTAAATATTGATTAAACATATAATTAATAGTTGAAATCAAAAAAAAATTCTTAAAAATGATGATGCAAAATAATTTATAAGGTTTCAAAACCGCTTACTTGAAATTTAAAAAAGTTTCAAGTACGTGAATTTGAAAGACTATAAAATATAAAATATAAAACGAATATAATTGAAAATTTAAAGATTGATTAAAGATATAAGAAATAGTTGAAAACAAAAAGAGTTTCATAAAAAAGATTGATAGAAAATAATTTATAACCTCTCAAAACCGCTTTATTGAAATTTAAAAATGTTTCAAGCACGTGAAACTGAGTGACTATAAAATATAAACTATAGAACAAATATAATTGAAACTTTAAACATTGATTAAACATATAAGAAATAGTTGAAAACAAAAGGAATTTCATAAAAAATGTTAATGGAAAATAATTTATAAGCTCTCAAAACCGCCTACTTGAAACTTAAAAATGCTTCAAATACATAAATTTGAACGAGTATAATTATATAAGTAATAATTAATAAGTAATAAGTAATAATTATAATGAATAATAATAATTAATATTTATATTACTTATTAATAATTAATAATTAATAATTACTAACTAATAATTAATTAGTAATAATTATTAATTATATTACCAATTAACTAAATAATTATTATATATATAATAATTAATAAGTAATAAGTAATAATTATTAATTATTAATTATAACATATAATAATAATAATTAATATTTATATTACCAATTACTAATTAATAATTAATAATTACTAATTACTAATTAATTAGTTACAATTATTAATTATATTACTAATTAACTAAATGATTATTAATTATATTACTAATAATTATTAATTAATAATTAATTAATAATTATTAATTATTAATTAGTAATTATTAATTAATAATTAATTAATAATTAATTAATCATTATTAATTATATTACTAATAATTATTAATTACTTAATTAATAATTATTAATTAGTTAATTAGTTAATTATTAATTAGTTAATTAATAATTATAAATTAGTTAATTAATCATTAATAATTATTAATTAATAATTAATTAATCATTATTAATTATATTACTAATAATTATTAATTAGTTAATTAATTATTAGTTAGTTAATTAATAATTAATTAATAATTATTATTAGTTAATTATTAATTAGTTAATTAATAATTATTAATTAATTATTAATTTGTTAATTAATATTTATATTACTAATTATTACTAATAATTATTAGTTAATTATTATTAGTTAATTATTAATTAGTTAATTAATAATAATTAACTAATAATTATTAGTAATTAATTAATCATTATTAGTAATTAATTAATAATTATTAGTAATTAATTAATAATTAACTAATTAATAATTAACTAATTAATAATTAATTAATATTAATATTAATTAACTAATTAATAATTATTAATAATTAACTAATTAATAATTAATTAATCATTATTAGTAATTAATTAATAATTATTAGTTATTAATTAATAATTAACTAATTAATAATTAATTAATAATTAACTAATTAACAATTATTAATAATTAACTAATTAATAATTAATTAATAATTATTAATTAACTAATTAATAATTAACTAATAATAATTAACTAATAATTATTAGAAATTAATTAATCATTATTAGTAATTAATTAAGAATTATTAGTAATTAATTAATAATTATTAATTAACTAATTAATAATTAACTAATTAATAATTATTTATTAATTATTACATATATAATGAATAATAATAATTAATATTTATATTACCAATTAACTAATTAATTAGTAATTAGTAATTAGTAATTATTAATTAGTAATTGTTAATTATTCATTATTAATTAGTAATTGGTAATTAGTAATTATTAATTATTAATTATTAATTAGTAATTGGTAATATAAATATTAATTATTATTATTATTTATTATAATTAATAATTAATAATTATTAGTTATTACTTATTAATTATTATATATATAATAATTATTTAGTTAATTGGTAATATAATTAATAATTATTACTAATTAATTAGTAATTAGTAATTATTAATTATTAATTATTAATTATTAACAAGTAATATAAATATTAATTATTATTATTCATTATAATTATTACTTATTACTTATTAATTATTACTTATATAATTATACTCGTTCAAATTTACGTATTTGAAGCGTTTTTAAGTTTCAAGTAGGCGGTTTTGAGAGCTTATAAATTATTTTCCATTAACATTTTTTATGAAATTCCTTTTGTTTTCAACTATTTCTTATATGTTTAATCAATGTTTAAAGTTTCAATTATATTTGTTCTATAGTTTATATTTTATAGTCACTCAGTTTCACGTGCTTGAAACATTTTTAAATTTCAAGTAAGCGGTTTTGAGAGGTTATAAATTATTTTCTATCAATCTTTTTTATGAAAATCCTTTTGTTTTCAACTATTTCTTATATATTTAATCAATCTTTAAAGTTTCAATTATATTCGTTTTATATTTTATATTTTATAGTCTTTCAAATTCACATACTTGAAACTTTTTTATATTTCAAGTAAGCGATTTTGAAACCTTATAAATTATTTTGCATCATCATTTTTAAGGAAATTCTTTTTGATTTCAACTAGTAATTATATGTTTAATCAATATTTAAAATTTCATTTATATTGGTCTTATAGTTTATATTTTATTGTCTTTCAAAGTCACGCACTTGAAACAGAATCCCACATCGGAAATGCAGAATGTACTGCGCAGGAAAGGGAGAACCTGAATCCCACATCGAAAATGCAGAATGATTTTCAGGGCAAGACATCTTATAAAAGGGAGGTCTGGGTGAGGGTTTCTGTCAGAATCTAGACTGCTTTAATGGCAGTACCGCTGGATATTTAGTAGCCGAGAAATTCTGCTGAAAATTTTTGTTTTATATATATATATATATATATATATAAACAAAACAAAACAATAATAAAAATAAAAAATTTCAAAAAAAAAGTTAAAATTTTTTTAGGGGAAAGGCGGCATCGCGGATGCCGCCTTTCGGGTAAAGGCCAAAGGCGGAAGGCGCGATGCCGCCTTTACCCCGAAACGCAAAGGCGGTATCGCGCCTGCCGCCTTTGAGGGGCAGTTTTAAAAATATTTTTAACCTGGGTGTTTTTTAAAAAATATTTTTTTTTAAAACGTATTTAAAAAAATTCCGATAATGGTTTGGTTGTGAAATTTTGAGTTTTTTTGTTTAGTGTGTGAGAGAAGGTTGCATTGTGAGGTAATAAAATTGTGCTAGTTAAACATTAATCACAATACAACTTGGACACACTAAAGTGGTCCCTAGGTGAAAAATCAATTATTATAAGAAAAATGTAGTTATATCGTGAAGATATGATTTGTAACACCCCAAGATTTCATAGTGTGTTATTTCGTCAAAATAATTCAATAACTTGCACTACAAGAAACACCGAGTTCAATCACACCATGACTTACCAAACAATCCATTCAAAAGAGGTTATGAATAGTATTAACTAAATTTTAAACTAATATATCCTTATAATTTTAGAATCCATATTATGAGTTTCTTAAACATAATGCAAGAACAAATTCATTTTCAGTATTGCACTTTTATCAAATTTTAATAGTGAACCCTTTTTAAATAAAATATTTTAAACTTTTTGACTAAATGGGGACATCAAAAATTTAAAATGAAACATCCCAAGCTTCCACGGTACGCTTTCCTTTGAATAATACAGTAGCGTGTGTTGTACGCAACTTCGAGTTTTAACACACACCACAACCGATCAAACTAGCCATTATGAATAGTAATACCTAATTTTTGAAATTTTATCTCTCAAAATGGACTTCATTTTTGGATTCGGAATATCGAATTTAGCCTAAGGTGAAATTTTGGTACTTTTCGGATAACTTTAATATTTTGATGAATAGTGAAAATTACTAAATTTTAATTAAAAACAACTTTTTTAATCAAAATAATTAATATTGATAAATTATGAATTTGAGAGGTTTTAAAGTATATTTAAAATATATTTTTACCATTTAATATAATTTTGGTCATTGGACATAATTTTACAATTAAACCGAACATAAACAAGTGTCAATCTTTTGATAGTTATTATCTCTTAAAGACACGCTTTTTGTTTCAACAATGGGAATTAATTTTAAATTAATTTCAGCCACTTATGTGTTTTGAATTTTGAAAAATGGATTCCATATTTGGAATCAGGATGTTCAAATTGTGTAAATAGGTAACTTTTATTTTTAGACATTTTGAATAATTACTTATGTAAATATTTTATTTACCATGGTTAAGGGTAAATCCGGTAAATAAGGGTTAAAAAATAATATTATAATAATACTAAATTACCCTAAAACATGTACTAACCTTATTTTTTGATACATGTTCGACCATAGGAATCTTTGGGTCGATTTTGGGACCCCATGGAGCCACTTTTAGGTGATAGGGACACTTTATTTTAATTAAGTTAAAATGATTACAAAAATGACACAACCATATATCTTTTAGAAAAAAAAATTTACATATGGTTATATATGTTGGATTTTAGACTATAAATATTCATTAGAAATCTAAAACTATTTCCTACATAGTGATATTTTATTTTTAATTTTTAGACATTAAATAAGTTAATTTATTTATGACACAATGGTGATGCAGTAATTACCATAATAGTGAAAAATTAGAATAATTAATATTATAAATACCCAAATAAACATAATTTGAGACTTTTATTGAATTACACTAATTTTCTAGGTTTATATGACATATTAGGATTGATTTAAGTAACGTTTTCGAAGTAATAATTCTATTATGAGTTTCACAAAAATCAACTATTGAATACTATCAAAATTGACATAAAAGAGTTTTTAAAATAAATATTATATTATTAATTGATATTAAATTCCTAAAAATATAAGGTTCGTCCAAGAGACTTATATCATGATAGGTGTATCATTAAAGGACCACTTGGGGATGTATTGGATGTATATGTAATGTTTATTAACCATATAATATAAAAATACAAAGAGACATTGTAAAAGTAAAACTAATTAACTTAGAGTTAATACTTAAAGATAAGGTTAATATAAGTACCCAAACCTGTATAAATTCTATTGGTTGAGTTTTTTTCGACCCATACCCACCTTAAACTTCGAATAATAAACTTTGGATCTATTAGAAACCGAATATGAATTTATTATAAACTAATATTTCTAGCTTTTCCAAAGGTGCCCCTCACCCCTCTTATAAAAGGGACCTCTTCCTTCTCATTTCTTCACACCTTCAAAGCCTTTTTGTTCATCCAAACTCTACCCAAATACTCTCCCAACTTCCCTAACTATAACGTAGAGGCCTTATTTTGATCCGAAAGCCAACCTAAGGAGCCCTTTTGATCAAATCAAAAGGAAGAACCCGAAAAAGAGGTAATGTTTTCACCACCCCTTTTCAAGTTCCTTTCTTCTTCCACTTCTTCTTTCTTTGTTATTACCATTATAAAATAATATCTCCAGTATCATATATATGTTTTGATGTTATTATAAATATGTAAGAACCATATTCAGTATTCTATCCACCCTTTGAATAACATGTCACCATATGTGCGTACGTATAGCTTACCGTCTCCACGTCGTGGTGTAATTGTTATTCAATATATTATTATTTGGATGGGTATAATAATGATGTGTAACTCATGTAAATAATAAATATAACATGATAATTATTCTGTATATATAATATACCATCCAATTATATATTATTTTAATATCAAAAAAATGATATTGTCGCTCGTGCGTACGTACGGACTACCGTCTCCACGAACGCGATGAGATTCATTCTCCATCATATCCATTCAAGTATAATTCTCATTTGATGATTAATAATAGTATCTAAGGACTTGATATCATTCTATATATGAATGAGATACAACATATCAATTAAAAACATGGCTTACGTAACAAAACATATAAAATAAAATGAGTAAGTTAACACCCGAAACGAAGATAATTCTAAGATATTATTAACAAAGCAATGTTAAAAGATCATATATGATATCATATTAATGTATATGATTATTGAATAATTTAATAACAATTATTTCACCATTATACGGGAGGTTAACCTACCCCAACCAAGGAAAAGTGCAAGGTAAGGGTTATTTCACAATCTCGTCATTATCCGAGGTTGTTTATACGTAATAATCTACTGGGATCTCTTTATCATCCACATACATGTTTCCTAAAAATGAATTTCAAAACATTTTTACTATTTACAAGAATATGGGTTAAAGTAATTTATACCCTTGTTTGACTTTTTATAAGATGTTTATAAAGGAATCTTTCCGTCGTTTTCCAAACAAGGTTTTTTTAACCTTTTCGACAAAATTAAGGTAAGAATGTTTTTTAACTTATACGGCGGGTGCGGCTATTTTCCGCCGTTATAAAATCGTCGAAGCTTCCCTTACAAGATTATAAGAATATTTTCAAAGAAAATGTTCTATTTTATAAATATACTACTCTTAAATTATTTCAAAATAGAAAGAGATATTTCTCTAAAGAGAGTTTTGATTTCATCTATGTCAACATCCTTTGAAGGATTTTACTCTTATTTGAAGTTGATTTATTATGATACAAAACTTCTATATTTTATTGAAGGTTTTGTGATATGTTTGACTGTGAATGTGCTATTTTTATACCATTCATAGTTTATGGTGAAATTATTGACATTTTTTATGCTAGTTTTAATATGAATGTTTATGTTATGTTTAAACCTTTTCATATGGGAATGCATTGGACTTAATATGTGACGGGTGGAGCTCGCTATAGCTCCTTGATGCATCGGTAGGTCCCATGAGACAAACTAGTGTCTTGGCACAAGTCCTTGGCAAAATATTATTTGTAGTCTTGGCACGAGGCCTTGGCTATGTGGTTATGATAGTCTGGCATTATGCATTCCATCATTATGAAAGTGGTTATTGATATTGCATGTGATTATTTGATTAGTAGAATATCCATGTGAATAAGTAAATGGAATTATTTCATTTTACTTTTTTCATACTATGTTGAAGTTCAAGTTTAAAAGGATTTTGTTTTATTTATACATTTCCTTAAATGTTTATGCTTATTTTGGAAAGTTTCTGCTATATTTTTATCCTTACTGGGCATTTGAGCTCACCCATTTTCTATGTTTTATTTTTCCTAGGATGTGAAGAAGTAAGTTATGAATGGCCTGGAGGGATATTATGAGGGGATAATAGTGTGGACTATAGAGACATTATGTTGTTGTAGTAGTTTTTCACTTTATGATGTAATGTAAAACTTTATAAATATATCTAGTGTTTCCAAGGCTACTAAACCAATCGGTCTTTCGAGATTTGATCTTTCTTGTGATCATGCCAATGTTATGTAATAATGCACCGACTCTAGGTAACAGGGGTCGGGGCGTTATAGTTGGTATCAGAGAAAGTTTATTACAAACCATAGAAGCTAGATTTATATAAACTCTGATTATAGCACGTAGACCTAAGATGAACTTTGAGGATTAGTATAGAAGAACTTCCTAGAATTTTGGTATTGTAGAGATTTTGTGAGTTTTCTGAGAAATACATCCCTGTCTGGATATGAGTAGGTAGAGGTGGCTCTGGCACAGATGTACCTAGGGGTAAAACCCGAAAACACCGCTTTGAGCTAGACTCGAACGGGAACTGGTGCACGACAACGGGCCTTGCTGCACTCTTGGTTACGACACTCCCGGGGGATATGCTTAGGATAATTCTCATTTTCTTTACAAACCATTATGAAGGTTTTATGAGTATATACTTCCTCAAAGGAGACATTTTTATGATTATGGATTATATCTATAAACTATTTAATTTATGTTATGTGTTTTACAAGTTTGGGATTAGGTATTGTTATTCATAAACTAATCTAGTGTATGCCATTGTTTAGAAATGGTACCCAGTAGAAGGAATGAGAACTCCAACAATCCACATGATCCAAATAGAAGGAAGGATCATATCATTCATGGTCTTAAGCTAGAATTTATAAGAGAAATAGTCTCCCATGTATTATCATCTTATGAAGAAATAATATCATGTGTTGATAAGATCAGTAAAGAGTTTACTAAGTCCTATGGCTTTGAAGGGAATCAAGAGAAGAAAAGGATGGAAGAGGGAAAGATGGATAAAGGGAAGAGGGAAAAGAAGAATTTTCCCATATGTGATAACTGTGGGAAGAAACATCTTGTAACATGCCTGAAAGGAATGGGAGTTTGTTATAAGTGTGGAGGAAAAGGGCACAAAGTACGTGACTGCAAGGGTAAGAAAATGGTTTCAAATGTACAATGCTTCATTTGCAAGGAGTTTGGACACTACACGAACCTATGTCTCAGTCATCAGACTATGCCGCAAATGATGCTATTGGATAATAATAAAGTTATGATACTACCACATATGAAGAGGAATGATTGGAGTTCTTATGTTGATTATGTCATTTGAGTGTTGTATCAATAATGTACTTGTTATAATAATTATAAGGATTGTACTGCATTACTATTTCATTATTGACTTGAGATTGTGTGGAACAAAGAAATGGGACTCAATAGCACGTTAGTTTTTTGGAAAATATATGGTTGAGAGAAAGATAAACCATAATATGGTTCTGATACTGAGGTAGTAATTTTAGAATAATACATGACTGTTTTGGTTAAATTATATTGGATATTCATGGCTACCTTGAAACTGATTAATGATTTGTATATTCCATCATTGTTGGGGTTTACAACATTTTTGGATTGAAGGACTATATCTATTATTCTATAAGGAATAAGGGATCATGAATGTAATCAAAAAGGTTTTATGATAATTCAGGATTGTTGGCTCCAAAATATGTCCCGAAAGAAGGAATGAAAAAGATGGCGGGCGCGCTGCCTTGCGAAGAACCCCCGCGAAGCACCCCCGCGAAGCACCCCCGCGAAGCACCCCCGCGAAGCGCCCTGACCATGGCAGCCTCGCGAAGCTCCGGAGGCGGTAATGCTCTGCGAACGCATTTGAAGTTCGTGAGCCGCCGCGAAGCTCAAGAGGCGGTAATGCTCCACGAACGCATTTGACGTTCATGATCCCGCCGTGAATCTCTAGAGGCGGTGCCCTCTGCGGACAACGTTGACGTTCGCGAGCGCGCCGCGAAGCACCGGAGGCGGCGCGCGAGTTATGCTTCGCGGCACTCCTTCCCTATAAATACTGGACTCCCCCTGAGATCCGAGGACAGACAATCCTACCTTTCGGCTTCTACTCTCCCGAATCGCGAAGCACTTTTTTCCCCGGGAATCATGAGCTCCGCGAGGTACTTCTACTTCGTGAGACGCCTCTGCCTTGTCTTGTTTTGATCCCCTCTTCTGAGAGGGATTCCCTTCGCGAATGCCCTTGGGCATTCGCGAACGAAGGGGATTCCCAAGGGAACCCGGGCAGCTGTGGAGCACTTCTGCTTCGCGAAACACCCAACCCATACTAGTGATCCCTATGTTAAGGTAGGATCGCTACACACCGCGAAGCACACTGTTTCGCAGGACCCTGCTTCATGAGTCACCTCTTCTTCGCGAGGCAGTGCTCCGTGAACACTGTTCCACTTCGCGAAGCACCTTCCACTCACACCTATGCCCCATGCTATGGCCAAGGCACTCCACTTCGCGAAGCACACTCCTTTTCTTAGAGATTCCTCTTCCCGTGCGACCCTCCAGGCTTGCACGATGTGATTTCAAAGTCCCATGGACAACACCACCCGTAGCGTTGCTTAACCTAATGCTTATTCGCATAGGCACGCTAACGGTTATTGCTCCTTCGCATAGCCACGCTAACGTGGACCCTTTGATGGTTCGTTCCACAACTCCCCTTAACCATGGACTTACTGGTACCTTCCCTTCCCCAAGGACCAGAGGGTACCGGTTATGTAAGTCCTAGGGGTGTGGAGTGAACCCCCTTCATCCGAGCTACAGGATGTCAAACTGCCATGCACCACGTTTTCAACACATGATGTTAAACTGTGACCCAACCTAGTGCCTCTCATGAAGGGTCCCTCCAGCTCGAACATTCTTTACACCACTCATCTCCACAGGAATGGAATCACCCATCCACAAGGGATGATATCCACCTTATTGGAGTGGCGTATATTCGTGGGAGAAGGGCGACCCTAGTTCCCCAACGGATGACCGCACCTCTGCATCTCCGTACTTCCCCACTACCAAGGTCAGTGGAGGGCGTGATAGGGAACGAGGCACCCCCCCCCCCCATCATTGGACCAAGGTCCATTTTTCCTGCGCTTTGTCGCGCTCTGGGCCTCCATCCTGGAGCAAGTCCCAACACCATGGTACGCCTAACGCGTAAGCCCCTCTTCGCTTCTCACGGACGCATCCTTCACGACGTGATCGTCAGGTCCTTGCAACCTCTTGTTTCTCACACCGAGCATGACTCGCGTGGGATTAGAGTGAGCACTGACCCTGACATCCACCTGAACTACGAGGACTTTGATCCATGTCAAGGCATGGTACGTAGGAAGCCTCCATGAGGTTCAATCCCACCCATCATCTATTCACGTCGGGTCCCATTCCCATCCAGCACGACCTTAAACTGTATTCTAGTCCAGTGGTAAGCTGTTGCGACCCATCCTAGCGAACTATGAGGTCTTTGATCCATGTCAAGGCATGGTACGTAGAAAGGCTCCATGAGGTTCAAGCCACATTGCTCAGTCGTTCATTCACTTAGAGTTTCTCCCTCATCTAGAAAGATGTTAAACCGCATGCCCTCGTCCAGAAAGATGTTAAACTATATGTCTCTATCCCGCATGACGGTAAACTGCATGCCCTCGTCCAGCATGACGTTAAACTGTATGCCTCCCTTTGTCCTGCATGACATTAAACTGCACACCCATTTCCACCCGAACTATGAGGTCTTTGATCCATGTCAAGGCATGGTACGTAGGAAGCCTTCCTGAGGTTCAAGCCCACCCATCATCGTTCACGTCGAGTTCTACCTACGTCCAGCACGATGTTAAACTGCAATTCCAGTCCGACGGCAAGCCGTTGTGACTAGCCCGAACTATGAGGTCTTTGATCCATGTCAAGGCATGGTACGTAGGAAGCCTCTACGAGGTTCAAACCCACCATCCGGTCGTTCCGACCTCATTCACGTCGGTTCACCCCCGTCCCGCATGACGTTAAACTGTATTCCCCAACCCGAACTACAAGGTCTTTGATCCATGTCAAGGCATGGTACGTAGGAAGCCTCCTTGAGGTTCAAACCTGCAATCATTGGCCCAAACCGTATCCTAGTCGGTGTGCCAGGCCCCCATTTTCAAGCCCATTTCCCATTGGACCAACGTCTCGCATTTACATCGGTTCGCCGACACCCACCGCCCGTCGTTTATTCACGTCAGGGTTCACTATCGTCCCACATGACGTTAAACTGTATTCCATCAACCCTTTGAACTACGAGGACTTTGATCCATGTCAAGGCATGGTATGTAGGAAACCTCTCCAAGGTTCAAGCCCACCATTAGTGGACCCACGGGTCTACTTTCGCGTCGGTTCACCGATGAAACCCTTTGAACTACGGGGTCTTTGATCCATGTCAAGGCATGGTACGTAGGAAGCCTTACAGTGGCTCAAGCCCACCACTCATTGGACCAAGGTACACCCTCACGTCAGTACGCTAAGGATGCCCATCGGACCAAGGTCCACCTTCACCTCGGTTTACCAGCACCATCCTGAACTACGCGGACATTGATTCCCTGCCACGGGGATACGTAGGAGGCCTCTTCGATATTCAATCCCAACTTCACTGTCACCCCTGCGATGGTCCCATTTCATTCCCCCTCTACTTCATTCATCCACCTACAGCCCATCCTGACTCTCGCCCAGACCATCATATCCCGGTGAGGCCATGTCGGTACGCTCTTCTTCACAGCCGCCCATGGGCTGGCCCAGGTATCGACATCCCTTCAGGGAGAATCCCTCGATCCAATCTATCCTAGCTAATGCTCTGATTGGGTTGATCCGTCTCCGCCAGACGTTAAACTCGCGGAATACCCTGTGTTAAACACGGGAAGCTGAGGAAAACCTCAGACATGTGTCTATGACATATAATTCCCCGCACTCGATGTGGGATGCCTCAGGCTTCCATGCCCTTGAGAAGCCTTGTGA
Organism: Viscum album; assembly: GCA_963277665.1. Classification (NCBI taxonomy): domain Eukaryota; kingdom Viridiplantae; phylum Streptophyta; class Magnoliopsida; order Santalales; family Viscaceae; genus Viscum; species Viscum album. The sequence goes on along the minus strand of OY728123.1, from coordinate 1,808,102,922 downwards.
CCAGGGATAACAGACAGACATGCCAGGTTCCCCAGCATCCAGACACGCTACTGATGCCTCAACATGACTACTCCCCCGATTGAAGGTTGATACCGTGACTGGACCCTTTGGAATGTCCCGACAGAAGCATTTTAATTAACCGGCGTCCATGGAAACATGGCACTGGGAAGATTTTCACGAACTACGTATTAAATATATGAGGGAGACCCGGACTAGGTGACGAGTTCTGAGGAGGAATACACAGGAGGAAGAACTGACATCCTATCATCCCATTTCGATCAAGGAGCCGACGTCCCTGAATAAGGAGCGAATGTCACCCGCCTTTGGAAAGCAGGAATGTGGGGCAACAAGGCGCCGCGCGTCCTTCTCCGCGGACGGAACGGATGTGCGTGCACGCCCCGGCGAAAGCGTCGGAAACAGAAATGGTGAACTCGACGTGAAATTATTCTCCTAAATATGGAGATTAGTATCATTCGAGACACCAGTAGATTGACGTGTCACCGGATCTAGATATCCGGCACCTGGTCCCGCCAAGCAAATAGTGGGCATGTCGTGAAACTCACCGGAAGTCGGGGCAGTAGAACGTGGGGCACTCTGTTCTGCAGCGTGTTGGCATGGATCCTTCTTACGGACGTGGAGAATGGAAGGACGCTGGGGAACTGGCTGTCAATCATTTTCCTCTTAGTACTGATGAGTCGATCACTTCGTTCCTCAGGAACCAGGTTGCTGTTACAGAGACGCGATCACCGTCCGCTCCTCGCCCACGCAGGGGCAGGGGCAACACCGCCACGACCACCCCACGTAGCGCCGCTCCCGCCACGACGGCCGCCACATCGCGGAATACGGGGCGCCCACATCCCCTTTTTCCATCAGAGGTCATCCAGCGAAGGGTGATCAACAACCTCGTGCGCAGGTACGAGGAAGAATGGGTCATCCCAACTCGGGATATGGCCCGCCTGGACCTGGAGGCCTCCAGGCCCCACCGTCAACGCCGCCCTAACAAGCCGCGCAGGGATCCCCTGCTCCCCACCCCAACGTTCAACCGTTTCGGGAGCCTGTCTCCGGAACGCCTTGACGACTCCTCGCCTTACACTGAAGAGGCGGGCGCCGTCCGGCTTAGCCCGCTCAGGGTCCCGAACCAAGGGCTCCAGGCGAGAGCTCCCGCCCGGCCGCGTCAGCGCCGCCGTCCGGCCCCGCAGGAAGAGCAGGCAGACTACGTCCCTGCACCACCTGCACGAGCTCGCCTGACCCGATGTCAGCGCCAGGCCCGGGCTGAGGATTCTCGCCTAGGCGCGTCAACGTCGACAGCTAGAGTGTCCCGAGCCACCACCGACGTGCATCGTGAATCCCCTGCATAAGCTGAGTAGGGGCACTCCTTCACCAAACCAGGATCGAGACCCCAACCGCCCCACGGGCAGGCTGGGTTGACTCTCCGGGTTGCAGGCCCAAGTGGTGATCATCGTGAACTAACCCGCGGTGATGTCACCCCGTATGGAGGATCTTCCTGTACCACTACTCCATAGAGCGTGGGCCTTCCCCGCTCCGAAGATCGTTATGGAGGTATGCCTCGTGCTACCCCCATCTCGAAGGAAGACCTGCCTCGCGGCAGTGACGCTCAGCACGGAAATATTTCATGCGCCCACTATACAGGGTATGGAGTCCATCCTCCTACCCCCGGCCGCCAACCTGAAGGAACTGTCCATCCGGTCCTTCTCCAATGTGGGGGCCCTCCCTACGTCCTCTCTGTAGCCGGCGAAGGTCCTCCTCGCCCCAGAAACTCGAGGAGTGAAGGTCAGCCTCGCTCCGCCCGCAGCGACCATGAAGGTCCTCCCCATGCTCCTGCCAATTCCAACAGAGGCCCCACCTACATGGGTACTGTTCATGGAGGTCCTCCCCATGTACCCTTCGACATTTTCCCCGGTTCCCCTCGCACCTCGACCATCTCGAGTGGGGGCCCTCTCTGCCACGGCGCCAGTGCCTCCCCGAGACCCCATGGTAGGGATCAACCCAGTCCCGAAGAAACACCCCGGGGCAGGAGAGTGGGTCGTCGCCGCCACAAGAAAAGTCCCGGGAAAGCCCGGGTGGAGATCAAACCTGCCCGCTTCTCCGACTCTGAAGCGGAATGCGATTCAGCGATGGAACCTTCTCCCCGCTCCTCCATATCAAGGACTGGGGTAGGAACCAGACGTGTTAGCCTCATTCTCTCGGAATTTGAGGTCCACCAGATTCCCATCTCCCTCCGCAGGTACATCCAAGAGGAAGAAATCTTGGGAATTCCGCAGGTCTCGACCGCGCAATCACCGCCATTGTCACCAGAAGCGCCCTCTACCTCTACCAGAGATCACGGAGAGTTATTTTGGGGGCCGATGACAGTAGAGCGACGACATGACCTCTCGTCGGTAGCCGTGGCTCCTGTTCCGGAAGCTGTGGTTATCAGCCCGTCGTATCGTGACATCATGGCCAGGTCACCTCACTCTTCGGAGGATGGCGCGGAATTCGGAGGCCAGTCAGCTCGTTCGCCGTATTCTCCACCGCCGAGTTTTCTATCCCATAGGTCCGCCTCGGTACCGCTACCGGTCCCTAAGCCGCCCCCGGTTGACGAGTGGGGAAACACAGGGCCAGACCCTGAGTCCGAGCCTAGGAGCTTCTGGAGTATTCTCGCAGCGGATTACTTCCCGGAAAAATTTTGGCCGACGGCGGCGCTGAATTTTCACGTACCGGGGTCTCTTACTCCTGAAGAAGTGGGGTGCTTTTGTCGAATCCTATGGCCGACACACTTCCGCCTCCGTTATGAATGGGTGGTGTACCCCATAATTCGATAGCACTTCGAAGAAATTGGCGAGTAGTGCCGCCTGGTCGATGCGGCCGCACTCCTTGTGGCCCAGCACCTTGAGTCGCCAGGCAGCCAGAGCACCCTTCAACGAAAATGAATTCAGATTTTTAAATCACTCCGCAGAATCGTCATGGAAGCCACCCCCCATGTGCAAGTCCATGCTTGGTGACACTATGCCGCTCTCCTCTTCGACCCTATCCGACGGCAGCCCGATTCGCTATGCGACATCGAGGACATGCCCTTGAGAGGGGTCGCGGTCCACATGGCTGACATCGTGGACAAGGGAGATGAGCTTGAATTCCTTGATGGAGACTTACCCCCTGAGGGTGTACTGCCACTGCTGGACCCATCAGGGAGAGTTACCCGTCAGCAGAGGAACCTGCTAGGCCTCCCCGTACCCACCGAGTCGCTGGTACTCGGTCGAAACACCGTTAAGGGTAAGGAGCACGTCGGAGTTGTCAAGCACTCCGACCCATCTGCCTCTGTGCAGAAGACGAAAGAGGATCCTGAGAAGGCCACATTACGCCAGCAACTTGCTGAGAAGAAGAGGCTGGTTGACGTACTCTTGGCTGAGTGCGCCACAGAGCGACGACCCGACTATGGTGATCACAGGCCGGGGCAGCAGGGGCAGGAACAATTTCCCCCCATTGAGATGCCTCCGGGCAACCTTGATCATGCTACTGCCGCAGACAGGGAAGAAGCCGGAACGTATGGTAAGAGGGCGCGATACGTCTCGCCAAATTCCCTCGAGCGACAGGGCAATCTGAAGAATCCAGTCCGGGTTCCCCCAGTCGCCTCGTGGGTCGTCCATCCAGTTGACCCACGAGCGGCTGAAGCCGTCTACCATTTTGAAGAACCTGGAAATGCAGTTGTGGTTAGGAATCCCCGTCAAGACAGGGACCCCCGCCCGGATGATCTTATTGCGGAACTCACAGCCCACCTCGAAGCGTTGGAAACGTGGCAGGTGGCGGTCCCACCGAACGACAAGCCTTATCCCGCGTGGGTGGATGACATGCCCGCACCTCCGGGTTTTGGGAACCCCACATTATCGCCTTTTAATGGGATAGGGGACCCGCCCCAGCACTTGGCTCATTTTTCTTCCAAGTGTGGCCCCATGCTGGGGACCTCGGCTCAGCAAGAAGCCGCCAAACTCTGATGTTTTGTACAGACATTGGAAGGTCCAGCATTCGTCTGGTACAGCCAGCTCCCTATCGGATCGGTGACCGGTTGGGAGGATCTTCGCCGGCAGTTCTTATACCAGTTCAGCTCCACCACGCAGAAGACCAGCATTGCAGACCACTTCAAGTGCAAGCAGAGGCCTAATGAGCGAGTCACAGATTTCATCGCCCGGTGGAAGGGACTTACGTATTCCCTCGATATGCCACTGACTCAATAGCAATTACTGACGATGTGTGTGGGGAATGTCAAGATAGAGCTGGTACCCTCCCTGATCACCCAGAACTACCCTAGAGGGTTCGGAGATTTCTCAGATAAGGCTCAATGCCTTGAGGAAGCCCTGCAACAGGCCAGTCAGGCACATTTGTTGCCCCCTATGATTCCGACCAGGAGGACTGCCAGGGATGGACCCGCCGCGGTGGCCCAAATAGAAGCCCAGAGGCAGCTGGAGTTACTGCCGGTGGCACCACCCCCGCAACCCCGTAGGGGTCCTCCACCTCAACCACAGGTTCCTGCCCACCAGCGACCGCCTCAGAACCGACAGGTTCCCCCGCGCAGTGCGCCACCGCCACCTTGGCGAGACAATCAGGCGCCGCCTACTCGGCAGGCCCCTCCGGCCCCTCATCAGGGCCAGGCCCCCAGGGCCCCCTACCCAGAAAGAAGGCACCAGACTTATTCGTTCAACGAAAATCAGGTCCCTGGCTATTTCAGAAGTGCTCTAGAGCAAGGGATTGTGCGTCTTCCCGAGTGCAGATGGCCGGCAGAGGCAAATCTCACTGATCACCCCAACTACTGCCCTTATCATAGGATTCTGGGGCACACCCTTAAGCAATACTATGTGTTTAAAGACTGGCTTCAAGACCAGGTCAACAACAACATAGTCAAGTTGGGCTCAGCACCAGCGCAAGTGGCCGGTGTCTTTGTAAGATTCGAGATTGGTAGCGATAGCGAAGGCGAGTGGCAGCAGGTCCCCAGCCGCGGATCCCGGAAATACGACGACTGGATGGATCGAAAAACCGTCTTCCGTGCCCAAGGTATCATCCAGGCGTGTCTAAAGCAGCCGGAACCTTCAGAAGAAGTAGCTGGTACCTCCGCATCGTCTTCACAGTCGACCTCTTCCCAAAAGGGCAAGCAGCGACGACACAAGAAGAAGCAATGTGCACTGCCAGTGTCGTCTTCATCCCGCACTCTCGGCGATTTTATGCCCCCTGAAATGGGGATTCCTCCCAGAATCCACCCAGCGGTGGATGACTCCTCGAGTGACAGCCAGGGGTACGCTTCGGTTAACACCGTGGAGCTAATAAAGCCCTATATGACCCCCGATGAGGGGGAATGCCAGACAGACCTCCCCAATGTTTCCAGCCGACGTCAACGTCAGCGGAATCGCAACCACGTCGGTCATAGAGGTACGTCAGCAGGCACTTTTGGCCAAGTCGTTCATGCTACTGAGACTAGGTAGCAGGCTCAGTGCAGAGCTTAGCACGTGCAACCCCATATAACTCCCTAGGCTCTACCTCCACCGCCGTTCGTGCTACTGGATCCGGGAGAGCTGCCTCATTCGTATCACAGTCAGTCTTGCCCGGCTACAGGCCAGCCTCTGCCGTCTAGTCCTAGTCCGACGACTATTCTCTAGGCTTCAACAAGTAGGCAGCAGGATGTACCCAGTACTAGTCGATCACCGGTTCAACCAGCAGGACCCGCTGTGCCTCCAAGTGCCGAGCGACCTCCTGCAAGCAGAGGTTCGCGTTTGGCACGAAAGTATGATGTCCTGAAGCACCTGGCCGGCATTCCGGTGAGTCTCTCCATCCTTGAGGCCCTTCGCCTATCATCTGAAATGCGCTAGGCACTTTCCGAGGCCCTAAGGAGCCCCCTCCAGTTTGAGATGGTGGTAGCAGCTGTAGAAGCCTTCCATACTGAGACGATTGAAAACGCCAAATGTCAGGTGGTTATCTCGTTCTCCGGTGAAGATGAGGACCCTCCTATACAGGGGCACATTCACCCGCTGTATATCACTGGCCACTTCAATGGGGTGGAAGTCTGCCGCTGCCTCGTTGACACAGGTTCCGGAATCAATATAATTCTGACCCGGACGTTGCGAAAGATGGGTCTCTCTGAAGGTGATTTAACTCCCTCTGACCTCAGAATCCAGGGGTACGACAGGACAGAGCAAACCCTAGTCGGCAAGGTCCGCCTTAAGACTCAGTTCAGTGGCTTAATTTCCAGCACCGAGTTCATGGTCATCTCTCAGGACACCGCCTACGACGCATTGATGGGTAGGCCATGGCTCCATCTGCATGCAGCGGTCCCTTTATCGTATCACCAGTGCCTCAAGTACTCGCTCAACGGTCGAGTTGGCGTGCTCCAAGGAGACGTGTCCCCTTTTGCTTCTTGTGAGGCCCGCTACCTGGATGTGGGTTATTAAAAAATTAAGGATAAGCAAATCCTAGTAAGTGAGGATGAACCCGCCCCGGTCACAAGTGATCCCTGGGCAAGCATGGATGACACCTACATCCTCCCGATCCACCGGTTGGAAGCCACGACCCCCGACATGGGGAAATGTTTTGTTGTTTTGGGTATTCAAGGAAGTCATGTTCCTGTGTCCAAGAAACAGTGGAAAATCACCTTATACTCCTACATCAACTAGGCTCAGATGATCCCGGAACCTCTTGCCCCTGTACGGTACCGAGATGTCAAGCTTATGACGACGGCGGTACACCATACGTGTCTCTTCCGCCGGGCCGGAATCAACCGACTCAGGCCGACACGTCACCACTGCTTTGATATCATCAAACGTGGCCCTTTAGGCCGAAGGCCTGATGGGATAGGGCCGATTGCCTTCATTGCTATGGTTTCAATGGTAAGTGAGTCTCCCGATGGGATGACCGCTGTTGCCCAAGCCGGCACCAGCTGCCCCTCAGATTTTGATAGCCCAGAAGTATCTCCCGTCGCGGGAAGTCCCCCCACGGGTGGGGAGGAAGACCAGGAAGATTCTCCCCCCGCCTTTGAAGAAGGCGTCTCTTCCACGGTTGATGAACTGGTATAGGTGAACCTTGGTAGCGAGGAAGATCTGAGACCCACATTGATCAGTGCAGCCATGTCCCTCAAAGTGCGGCAGTAGTACGTAGACTTCCTCAAACAGCACCGTGATGTGTTTTCCTGGAGTTACAACGAGATGCCAGGGCTAGATCCCCAGGTGGTCGTCCACCGACTGGGCCTCCCGGAAAAACATCGTGGGTTTAAGCAGCCTCCCAGAAAGTTGCACCCTTCTCATGGTGCTATGGTTGAGGCCGAAGTTGATAAATTAATCAAAGCCAACTTCGTTAAGGAGGTCCATTACCCCAAGTGGCTTTCCAACATTGTGCTAGTCAGGAAGAAGAATGGGCAGATCAGAGTCTGCATCGACTTCCATGATCTTAATCGCCACTGCCCAAAGGATGACTTCCCACTCCTGGTGACGGAATTATTGATTGACGCCACGGCCGGGTTCCAAGCCCTATCTTTCATGGATGGATACTCTGGGTACAACCAAATCCGGATAGCCCCCAAAGACGAGGAGTCCACTGCCTTCAGGGCTCCCCAAGGTACCTTTTGCTACCAGGTTATGCCATTCGGTTTGAAAAATGCAGGTGCCACTTATTAGAGGGTCATGCATCGCATATTCAAACCGATCCTTGGGACATTGGTGGAATGCTATGTGGATGACCTCGTAGTCAAATCATGTCAGTGCCAGGACCATCTAAAAGACCTAGAGAAAGTGTTCGGTTTCCTCCGTTCCCGTCACCTGAAGATGAACCCGCTGAAGTGTGCCTTCGGGGTCACCTCCGGGAAGTTTCTGGGCTTTGTTGTCAGATACCGAGGTATCGAGATCGACCCAGAGAAGATCAAGGCCATCAGCCAAATTCCTCCCCTGAGCAACATTCGGGAGCTTCGAGGCCTTCAAGGCCACTTAGCCTACATACGCCGATTCATCGCGAATCTGGCCGGCAAGTGTAATCCCTTTTCCCGGCTCATGAAGAAGGGCGCCGCCTACGAATGGGATGAGGAGTGTCGGACCGCCTTCGAGGAAATCAAGCAGTATCTGCTCCAACCTCTAGTCTTGATGTCACCCATATCCAGAAAGTCGCTGGTCCTTTATGTGACCGCCCTGGAGAGATCCCTTGGTGCGCTGCTCACCCAGAAGAATAACGAGGGTACTGAGAACAGTCTCTACTATCTCAGCCGCATGCTTCTCGATACGGAGGTCAGATACTCCCCCATCGAAAAGAGCTGCCTTGCGCTCGTATTCACCATACAGAAGTTGCGAAATTACCTGCAACACCATGAGGTGCAATTGGTCTCCCGGGTGGACCCACTGAAGTACATCCTGAACCGCCCCATGCTGACTGGCCGACTAACACAATGGGCAGTGATTCTCCAGCAGTTTGATATCAAGTTTGTACCTCAGAAGGCCATTAAGGGACAGGCATTGGAAGACTTTTTAGCTTCCCATCCAACCTCCGCGGATCAATCCTTGGACCTGGATTTCCCTAATGAGATGATCCTCTCAGTCGATCATGTTGTCCTGTGTTGGCAAATGCATTTCGATGGTGCCTCCCGGATCCCCACTGGTAGGAGGCTCAGCGATCCCAATCTCAACAGAGTGGGCCTGGGTGTTGTCTTCATTACCCTGGCGCAGGCCGTCCTGCCATACTCGTTCTTGTTGTCAGAAAGCTGTACGAACAACGAGGTATATTACCAGGCTCTCATCACCGGCCTTGAGTTGTCCCTTGAGATCCATGTCCCCCATCTACATGTGAAGGGAGATTCCGAGCTGGTAATCAAACAGGTTAATGGAGAATACGTCGTCAGGAAGCCCGAGCTTGCACTGTTGCTGGAGTACACCCTCTGCCTAATGGCCCAATTCTCTTCTCTCCAGAGGTTGCCCATGTCCCACGGTCGCAGAACAGCCAAGCAGACGCCCTGGCTGGTTTAGCCGCGTCGCTCGCAGAACCCGAGCAAGATGATTTGATCATACATGTGGCACACCGGAGAGTCATCGCCCCCGTCACCCCAGAGGAAAATGACGGCCTACGAGAAAGTCATCTCACTGCCGGACCCTCCAAGTCAGGGGTCCCGGGTTCGTCAGATGCAGTGGTTGAAGCCACTCCTGACTGGAGAGCACCTTTTGTCGAGTATCTCCAAAATGGTCGCCTCCCGGACGACCGGGCCGAGCGCGAGCGAATCCGACGCCGCGCGCTGCAATTTACCCTCCAGAACGGCCCCTGTCTCGAACAAATCCTTTATAAGCGGAGTTTCGATGGTGTCCTACTCCGTTGCATCCAAGGAGTAGAGATACATCAAGTTATGCAAGTGGTTCACGCCGGTTCCTATGGCACTCATCAAGCTGGGCAAAAGCTGTCACATCAAATCCGGAGATTGGGGTACTTTTGACCCTCTATAATCCATGATTGTATTGGATATTCCAAGAGATGCCATGCGTGCCAAGTACACGCCATCTTCCTGCATCGGCCGCTGGAGCCCCTCCACCCCACCAAGTACTCTTGGCCATTTGCAGTATGGGGGCTTGATGTAGTGGGACCGTATCCACCAGCAACAGCCCTCCAGTGTAGGTTCTTCCTCACTGCTACATATTTCTTATCCAAGTGGGCAGAGGCAGTTCCGCTCAAAGAGGTCAAGGCCATTTCCATCATTGACTTTGTGAGCTCCAATATTATTCACCGGTTTGGAGTTCCTCACGCTGTCCTCACCGATAACGGCACCAACTTCTGAGCAGCTGAATTAAAGAAATTGTACGCCAAGTACGACATCCGGTCGAACCATACCTCTCGCTACCACGTGCAGGCGAATGGACAGATCGAGGCGTTCAATAAGACCCTCTCCAACATTCTGCAGAAGATGGTTGGTCAGAACAAGAAAAGTTGGCCGGACAAGCTCCCCAACACCCTCTGGGCTTACCGGACGACGACTCACAACTCCACCCAGGTGACCCCATATTCCCTGTTGTATGGAGATGAGGCCGTCCTACCCATTGAGATCCAGATGTCGTCGCTACAAACTGCAGTTTATGATCACCAGACATCAGATGAAGTAGCCGAGATCCGTCTAGCTGAATTGGAAGCACTGGACGAGAACCAGCTTCGTGCCCTACACAATCTGGAAAGGCATCAGAACAAGATAGCGAGGGCCTTCGACAAGAAAGTTCGTCTCCGCTCTTTTCTACAGGGCGACCTGGTACTGGCCCTTCGAGCGCCAATGATTCCCGGTAGGAAACCACCCAAATTAGAACCCAAATGGGAAGGGCCTTATATCATCCATAAGGTTTATCCCAATGGAGCATACTCCTTGGTGACCACAGATGGAGAGCATATAACCCCTCCCATCAATGCCAAATTCCTCAAACGATACTTTTCCTAGGGCAAAAGGGTCCTGCACGACCCTAAACTGCAAAATGGTCCCGCACGACCTTAAACTGCATCTTCATCCTATAAGACTATAAACTGTGAAATGGTCCCACATGACCTTAAACTGCACATTATGGTCCAACATGACTCTAAACTGTAAAGTCCTGCATGACCATAAACTGCATCCTCATCCTCACTGCAAGACGTTAAACTGCAAGCCAGTTAGGCCTTCCTGACTGAGGCTCAGCCTCAGGCCGCTTGGCATCCTTGGGCCCCTAGCCCCCCGTATTCACTACGAGACATTAAACCGCAAGTTGGTCAGGTCTCCCTGACCGTGGTCCGGCCTCAGGCCCCTGGTGTTCCCCAATCCACCCTCTTGCGGGATTGTACGGTATGGTGTAGGACTACGTCCTCATTCACGTCAGATTACTTGTCGTACCATACATTTCCCCAAATGAGGTGCTTCTCATCGTCCCGCACGACGTTAAACTGCAGTTATAGAACTATGTGTGGCTTGATTCCCATCTTCATGGGATACATAGGAATGCTCGGACGCCTCATCTTGAGCCCAGCCCCGAGCTTTGCTCTTCTACTATTCCCGTGGGGAATAGTTTCCTTGGAGGATCTTTGTGTAGCAGGGAGTAGGCTTCCTTAGCCCCGCTCATACAACCCCGCTCACACAAGGATTGTAAGGGTCGCACCATGTGCCTACTCCCGTTCTTCTATCCTCCCACATCCTCACCGCACGACGCTAAACTGCATGGCCTTCAAGAACTACGTATGGCTTGATTCTCATCCTCATGAGATACGTAGGAACGCCCAGTAATTTTGTCCGTTGGCCCAGCCCAAAAGCCAAAATCTACCCCTCAGGTCAAGACATGGAAGGGTACACACTTGTGCCCCAACTCACATCGAGTAAGCCTCGACCCGGCTGCACATCCCCCCTGGAGATGTTTTCCTCTTTAATGGATGGATACAGCTATGCTTCACCCACTCTTTGACTGGGATTCCATCATTTTTTGCACACCCAGAGGGATTCCCAAGAATGGCCTGGATACTACGCCCAAGGGCTCTCCTACCGATACGGGCCAATGCCCCCAAGGGTTTTCAAGCAACAAGCCGATACAAGTCCCGCGTTGCGAATTTTGTCAGTGGTCAATGCTCATTTGTTCCTCCCATAGCAGGTCACCATATGAATGTTGTGTTTCGAACATGGTCAACAGTGTCCTGGATCTTCGGGTCCACCCCGAGATGTCCCAGACATTGAGTGCAGTGATTCATTCTGCCCCATCCCGAGGTGACAAACTTCCCCCCGGGTGGTGCTAGCAATCGGGCCCACGACCCCGATTCCCCGTAAGGGTGTACATTGTGGTGTGGGACTACGTCCTCATTCACGTCGGGATCATGTACCATGTCGTACTCCTTCTCTTACGAGGCCCAGCCTCATACCCCTTGGCCTCCTCGGGTCCCCGACCCCCGTCCTCATGTAAGACGTTAAACTGCAGACCCGTCAGGCCTTCCTGACTGATACCTGACTTTAGGTCCCCTGGCCTTCTCGGGCCCCTCCGCCCAACTTCTTACTCGGAGTGTATGGTGTGGTGTGGGACTACATCCTCATTCACGTCGGGATCATGTACAATGTTGTACGCCTTCTCTTATGAGGCCCAGCCTCAGGCCCCTTGGCCTCCTCAGGTCCCCGACCCCCATCCTCATGTAAGACATTAAACTGCAGACCCGTCAGGCCTTCCTGACTGATACCTGACTTTAGGCCCCCTGGACTTCTCGGGCCCCTCCGCCAAACTTCTTACCCGGAGTGTACGGTGTGGTGTGGGACTATGTCCTCATTCACGTCAGTAGAATGTACCATGTCGTACGCCTCCCCTTACGAGGCCCAGCCTCAGACCCCTTGGCCTTTTCGGGTCCCCGACCCTCGTCCTCATTGCAGGACACTAAATCTACAAGCAGGTCAGGCCTTACTGACCAGTGCCTAACCATCAGGCCCCTTGGCCTTTCCGGGCCACGGCCCAGGTCCTCCCTTATAGGACTGTATGGTGTGGTGTGGGACTGCGTCCTCATTCATGTCGGCCTCTTCGCCATACCGTACACCTCCCTTGTTTAGGGGTAAATTACTCCCCTCCTCGTCCTGTATAACGTTAAACTACATTTGGAGAACTACGTGTGGCTTGATTCCCATCCTCATGGGATACGTAGGACCACCTGAATGTCAAAGATTCGGGTCCAGCCCCATCTCTCTGGAATCTTCATCCCATCTTCTCCCCTTGGCCTATCCTTCCTCCATGAGAGGATTATATGGTGTGGTGTGGGACTATGTCCTCATTCACGTCGGTCCCGTAATGACCACGCCATGTACCTCCCCCTACGGAGCTGTTTCGTCAATCCCTTTTTCGGCGGTTCACCAATGTGCCTAAGAGTACTCTGGTTTATTACCTGGAATGCCAAGCTTTACTCAGACACGTCTGCACCCGCTTTCCAGGCTTTGTGTATCCCCTCCATTCGGGCTTCCATCACCTTTCACACCCAGAGGGACCCCCAAGAACGGCCTGGACACTACGCCCAAGGGCTCTCCTACCGTTACGGGCCAACGCCCCTGAGGGTTTCGGACAACAAATCGATAAAATCCCGCGTTGCGAATAGGGTCAGCGGTCGATGCTCGTTTGTTGTTCCCACATCAGGCTAACGCGATATGGACGCTGTGTTTCCACCATGGTTAACAGTTTTCCTCTATCGTCACGCCAACCCATTAAGCCCAAAATGTCAGTTACACGATTCACACCCTTCATCACTTCATCATGTCCAAGTAGAGTCTCGGAACTCTTGGTACTTTTCCTCCGTGCACGTCCGCGCGTTGGGGGAACAAGCTGCATCAAAGGTGTCCTTCGGAACTCTCTGCCGATTCCCCTTTGATGGACGCCCCAAGTATTGCGATGAGGATACCCCCCTTGTTTCCCACACTGAGTTTAACTCACGTGGGCTTAGGAATCGGGTTGACATCTGTGCTTACTCGGGAAGTTGTCACCATTCACAGTCCGAACTCTAAGACCATAAACTATGATTCTCATCTGGAAATACGTTCATCTTGATTCCTATCCTGGTAGGATACGTAGGAATGCCCAGACCCCTTGTCTTTGGGTCCATCTTGAGTTCAGCAAGTTCACCTCTCTGGTCCTGCCTTCAGGACCCCGACCATGGGACCGCGTGGCGTAGTGTAGGACTACGTCCTCGTTCAAGTCGGGTTTGCAATAGCTGCACCACACGCACCCCATTCTGAGAGTTATCCCTCTGATTCCTTGTCCCACACGACATCAAAAGGCACCCTTCAGAACTACGTGTGGCTTGATTCCCATCCACATGGGATACATAGGACCACCCGGATGTCTAGGATTCGGGTCCAGCCCCACCTCTTAGTGATCTCCTGATCTCCCGGTCACCTAGGCCACTTGGTCTATCCCTCTCCAGGAGGGGGATATGTAGGTATGATACAAGGTTTTGGGCACCGTGCCCCCTTCCCCGGGGAACCCGCCATATCTTGGTTACCCTCATGTTGAGTCTCTTGACCCCTTGCAGTGGTTCACCCATGTATTAAGAGTACTCTGGTCTAGGACCAAGAGTGTCAAATTCAACTTGATCAAGTCCCTTCCACTTGTCAAGCTTCGTGTTCCCCTCCATTCTGGCTTCCATCACCTTTCACACCCAGAGGGGCCCCCAAGAATGTCCTGGATACAATGCCCAAGGGCTCTCCTACCGTTACGGGCCAACGCCCCCAAGGGTTTTGGACAACAAATCGATAAAATCCCGCGTGGCGAATACGGTCAGCGGTCGATGCTCATCTCTTTGTCCCCATTTCAAGCTAAAGCGACAGGATGTTGTGTTGCAAACTTGGTCAGCAGTAATCCTTTGTCTTCACACCATCCCCTTCATTCTTAGAATGTTAGTTTCATGATTCACATCATTTTCCACCCCATCATGTCCAGGTGGAATCTCGACAATTTTGGCGCTATCCCTCAGTGCACCTTTGCATGTCAGGGGGACAAAGATGCAATATGGCGTCCTTCAGGGCTCCCATGGTCCGAGCTCTAAGACCATAAACTAAGATCCATTCAGAACTATGTGCGGCTTGATTCCCATCCTCATGGGATACGTAGGACCGCCCGGACGCCCTGTCTTTGGGTACAACCCATTTAGGGAGCCAGTCTCTCCCCCGGTTTCACCTCTTACCTCTATATAGGCCCCTCGGCCTAAGTTTTCCCTCTCCGAATGGTGTACAATTTGATGTGGGATCATGTCTCTGTCAATTGTGTTTTATAACACTGCGCACATTTCCCGCCTAGCATCGTCTCTGCTACGTCTGTGCTGCATGACGATAAAATGCATGCTTGGTCCTACCATACGACCCTAAACTGTGACATTATCGTCCTGGACGCACGAAGAAAAACGACACTGCATTGTGGTGACCTCATTATAGAGGACATCACGTTGGGTATTGGTCACGTGCCATGACATTTGTCAACGCCCATCATGGCTTGATCCTTGTGGCGATATCACGGACTACTATTCTAGGCCTGTCGCTTCACAAAAAAAACCATTCACCTTAATGAACAAACAAGATTTATCAAATTCCGCTCCTTTTAGTGCAAGGGCCACGCCCGCACTCCCCTTTTCCCCTGGCACCGGGATCCTACCATGTCACCTTCCAGAACTACGTATGGCTTGATTCTCATCCTTATGAGATACGAAGGAGTGCCCGGGAACTTCCCCACGGGCCCAGCCTAACCTTTGTGTTCGGTCCCTTGACTCGAGCATTTCCCCAGAGAACGCATGGTAAGCAGGGCTTAGGTCCTCCTTCACGTCAGGTTTTGTAAACCACCTTGCCATGTATCCCCTGCTCCCCTTACCCATCCATGGTCCGAATTCTATGACCCTAAACTAAGATCTCTCCAAGGGAAAGGAACCTTCTCCCTCTCTCTAATACGTTTCGTTGTCGTATTCAAATGTGTTTCGACAAAGATCCCAAAGTGTGGGACTTTCATACGGACATTCCCTTCGTCCCACGACCAAGCTTCGTGAGCTCGCTATTTGGATCCTCATCCTCTTCCACATCCAAAAGGACCCCCGGACGACATGGATACTAGGATTAAGGGCTCTCCATAAATGATGGACCTAAGGGCCCTTCAATCGTTTCGGGCCAACGTCCCTATGGATATCTGACAAAATTTGTGACTTGGTCCCGTGTTTCGAACATGGTCAACGGTCGACCCTCATTTGTCTATCCCCATTCTAGGCTAACGCGACAGGATGCTGTGTTGCGAACACGGTCAACAATTATCCTCCGTCGTCACGCCGCCGTCATCGTGATCTGAATCGCGAGCGCTATGATTCACACATTTCCACTTTCTCATGTTCAAGTGGAATTCCATCATAATCGGCTCTTTCTCTTCGCGCATCTAGGTGCGCTAAATGATCATGCTAGTGTCATTGGGCCGGTATTCACTGAGTATCCCTTTGCCCTAACCTGCCCCTTTTTGTGTCGGGAAATTCCCACCACTACTGCTTGTTTCCCACACCGAGCACGACTCATGTGGGCTGAGTAGTTTTGGAAGGATGTGTACCAACACGGCCAGGCTTCTTATCGTCCCGCATGACGTTAAACTGCGCTTCCAGAACTACGTATGGCTTGATTCTCATTCTCATGGGGTACGTAGGAACGCCCGACCACTCTGCTTCGGGCCCTGCCCAATCCTTTTCCACGTCCTATCGTATGACGTTAAACTATAGGAGTCTATGTGTCCTCAACGCATGACACTAAACTGCAGTTCTACCCTGAACAAGTTCAGGATTCCCCAAGATCTCACTGGGAAGTAACAGATCCCCTCGCCAGAGAGGCCCTGTCCCAAAAAAGGAATGATCCATGATCAGACCAATGCGCCCATCTAGTGTGCTCCCACCATAGTGTTGTAACTACCTAAGTGTTGGATTCTATTTGGACAAACCATCACTCCTTATTCCACGCTTTGCGCACCCCTTATTCGGACCCTCGTCCCCTTTCATGTCTGAAGGAACCCCCCTAATGGCCTGGTCTCATGCCGCATCAACTCACCTACCGTCCTGGGCCAATGTTCCGGAAGACAGGTCATGTCTGGAAGGACCCCCTAACAGTATGGATGTCTGACCTAGGGTCCGCCAACTGTCCTGGGCCAACGTCCCGAAGCATTGATCAACAACATTTGTGACATGGTCCCGTGTTTCGAACATGGTCAACGGTCGACCCTCATTTGTTGTCCCCATTACAGGCTAACGCAGTAAGGGTACCGCTTCTCCTCCAAGGTTAATGGTTGTCCCTTATTGTCACGCCATCCCCACAGTGTTCTGAATCTTGGGTATCATGATTCACACTTCCCATTTTCATCTGTTTGGACCGATTTCAGTGCCCCTGGCATTTCCCCGTTCGTGCATAAGAGCACGCTGAAGAAATGGGATGTAACAAGGCAATTCAACAGTGGAAATCGTGCGCGCTACGGCTTTCAAAACAAAGAATTTTTTTTTGAAGCACGAAAGTACCAATATAATGGTTTTTGGGTTTGTTACAATACTCGGGGGTCGACTCCCCCCATGGATGGGTTGACCCCATCAAAAGAGCGTTGCAGCTCCGCCACTCGTCGACTTGTGGCATCCAAGGCTTGCTGCCGTTGACTTAGCCCCCGCTCCTCCTCAGCAGCGGCGGGGCGCAGTTCGTCAGTCCTGGATTTTGCCCTCTCTACGCCAGCATGAACGGAGGCCATCCTTCCAGAGGTCTGCCTCATATGATCTTCTGCCTCTTCCAGATGGGCCTTCAACCGTGAGACCAGCTCAGATTGTGCATCAAGAGAGGCTGAAATCTCATCAGCCCGGGTCTGCATCTGTTGGACCTCGCCTTCAGCCTTCTGGAGCTTCTTGATGTTGGTCGCCTTCCTCCATTGCTAGCCCATGCTGAGCCCACGATCATGCTCCCAGATCTTCTCAGCCATAAGATCTCGGATGAGTGCGTGAGGACGTTGGGCATCCACTCCCCCAGCAAACAGTTCGCGCAACCGCGAGCGGAGTCTATCCATTTCGGCCAGCCATTGTGCTTGTGGGGTGTCCTTGATAAAGCGTGTGATCATCTTCCACGACCGGCGGCGGACTATGCTATCGTATTCCTCGTCGGAGGCCATTTCGTCCCAGTCTGCGCGATTGGCAGGCTCGTACGCAAGATACGCCCACAGGAAATCCTCAGCAGGATCCACATCCAGTGTTGAATCCAGTACGACACCTGGCGCCGAAGCAGGCGTGACAAGACTGGGACCGACCGGTTGATTCTATTCCTCGGATTCCACCTCAATGACTTCGGGTACGGCCCTACTGGTGGTCCCGCCAGTGATGATGTGCGTCGCAGCTTGAGGAGATGGGGGGACTATCGCCACCATCACCGGCATGCCCCTAGGAAGGGCGCCGCCAGACATCCCGACCAGTCTTGCTGCAGCGGCCCACGCCAGTCGAAGAACTGTACGACAGAGAGGGACAAACGTTAGCTAGCATGGCCTACAGGTGACAACGAGGAGACCGGTAGAGGAGACTTACGGAGATCGACCTCCTGGCGCTGCTCTTGAGCTGGTGCTGATGGGACCCCGGGACGAGGCCCTCCGTATACTGTTGGAAGGTCTGAAGATTCTGGAGGAGCCACCTCGGGCGCCCTGGTCCCACCAGACGCGGAACTGGATGCAGCCATGGGCGTGGGTTCTGAAGATCCCGCACCATCACTCGCCAAGGAGCGAGAACGAGGCATGCGAACAAGTTCCTCCTGCATGGATCAAACATTGGTGAGAAGTCCATAGTGACCCAAGAACAGATCGTAAGGAAAGAAGTTCGGAATGCTACCTCGAGAGCCTCCACGAAATCGTCGGATTCTGAGCCTCGGTCTCCGACCTCTCCCTCCTCCAACGGGCTCCCTCCTCCAGCCTCATCCTCCTGAGAGGAGTCCTCTGATTCTTCCGGCAAGGGGAAGCGCTCCCTCAGATCAGCAACCGATAACTGTGGGGGGACCGTCTGATTCAACATTACCCGCACCCAGTCTTTCATTGGGCGAGGGACACCACTGGAGTGGGCGTAATCCTCCAGCTCTTCCAGGTACTATTCTGCCTCCGCCGGAGACGCCATGAATCCAGTCCGAACTGGGCCTATACCCGGTAATTCCATCCCGAGGCGATTCAGGTGGGACCATATCTCGGGTGGGCTGAGAAATTGCCGGTTGACATCCCAAATGTCCCAAGCTTCCGGGAAGATGACATCCTTTGCCATGTCAATATGACGCAGACGCTTCCCCAGAGCCTGAGTAGATATTCTATGCAATCCCCTCAGTGGTCGCCCCTCTGGATGGCCCTGCTCTTCTGGAATCACCGGATTAACCATTGCTGCCATACCCTCGGCCGGTGCGGGTCTCGCCGCCATGGCAGCCTCGTTACCGCGAGCGGCCCTAGCTGCCCTCCGACCCTGACCTCGAGATAAAGGAGGCCCACCATCAGCGACCAGGATAGTTGGTTGCTTCAGCATCTCCCCTGGGTAAGCAGCCTCCCAACTGATGGCGTACTCCTTCAACAATCCGAAAGCGGTGGTGGATGGAGGCAATGCAATCCGCATCTTTCCATCTTCCCGTGTGAACATGAGCCACAGCTGCCTCATCACACACGGGTTCTCCTCGTGACGCACCTCCCAATAGACCTGTGGGGTCAGCCGCTGGAGGCACCGGAACTACCTCGCAAACCGATGCGGGGTGTACAGTTCACAGAGCGGCTCATGATGTATTCGTGCCACCAAAACTCCACATCGGAAGGCCAGGAGGTAAGCCCGATGTTCTTCCATTCCCCGTCCATCTTCAGTAAGCATCCCCGTCAGCAATGGGAAGGTGTGGAAGTTGAACTCGTCCGCCCTCCACACCCGATTCAGCACCATCGGAACGGCCAGTTTGAACGGGAAGCTCCCGACCGCGTTCAGGATGGAGGGGTGGAAGTTCGATCCCAGCGGTGAAATGAGATTTGGATACTCGTAAATACCCCTAATATGCGCGGCAATCCACCCATACAGGAGGTGGAAGGGCATGCATATCCTTGGCGGTTTCTTTCCCTCGCTAATATGCCGCAGCATTCTGTACAGTTTGTTGAGCATCGGAATCCCCAGGTTGATCCGCTGCCCCATGGCCAACATCGACACCATGATAAACGAGCTGGGCCGTACCCCCATGCTTGTATCTCTCACCGGTAGGATCCAACCACAGATGAGAGCCATGATGAACGCCGCCATCCAGACTATCAGCTGTTGTTCAGTGCTGACACTGAAACCCCAAGTCTTCCATTGGCTGTCCTCCAAGACCCGCCAATACGAGTGCCCCTTGCCCCGTTGGGCCGCCCTTGGACAAGTTCGAGGCCTCAGAGGGAACTCTCGATTCTCTGGGAAATTCAGGAAGCATTTGAACCACCTCCTAAAGTGGACATCCATCACTGCCTCCTTGTCCTCTCCAGAGACAAGTGCCATCAGTGCCGACGCCAGTCGCGACATTTTCTCTGTATCCTCCCACGCACTGATGACGGGGAGGAACTCGTCATACATGGCCCCCAAGATCGGGACCCCAGAAATCTGGTGGACATCCCACAGGCTGATGCCCACCTCCCCATGATGCAGGTGAAAAGTGTTGGTCCTAGACGACCATCTTCTCAGCAGCTCCGGCATCAGTTGCTTTGGCTGGTAAATGTGAAATTGGGAGGCCCACGCAGCCTCATACAACCCCACTCTCCTCAGCTCGGCCCCGACCTCCTCGCATGAGGCGCCTACCCAGTAGGCCCAGGCCTAGTCATCATTAAAGTTGCCGCCCTAGTGCATGTCCCACTCCTCGGACCATCCCTTCTTCGAATCATGAAAATCCGCCTTTAACATGGTGCGGTAGAGGGGAGGCGACGTCTCCAGTTGTAGTGGCCTCCCATAAATATCGTTCACATGGTTGTAGAGACAATCAGTGGTGACGGGTGTGAAGTCCTCCCACGCATGACCATCAGTCGCCCTGGACCATTGGTGCTGGCATGGTGTGCTCCTGAACCAGCAGGCTGGTTCATCCCTACTCGCCTCCGGGATGAAGACGTCATCCCTCAACCCGAAGCCGTACAACGACAGTTTCTTGCAGTACGGATAATCCTTCTGACCCTCTGATAGCAGATCTGTCAAAGAAGTGTGGGCCGAGTGGCTTCGGACCATCTCCCCCAGGCCTGGACAGTTGGTCATCTCATCTCGACGAGCAGCATCTGCAAGCACCCCCAATGGAGCCTCTTGATGGTCCATTTTAACTTTGGCCCTCAGAAAAGAAATTTTTTTCAGCTGGATCGAGAAGCTCGATCGCGAAGCAGAATCATGAAGCCGGATCGCGAAGATCGGTCGTGAGACTAAGTCGGGAAGTCTGGCCAAGCCTGATAGGCCAAGGTTCGCTTGGCGCGGACGTGGAGTCGGAGACCCGCGGTTCGCCGCGAAGCTCGATTCGCGGAGGGCTGTCGCGGAGTACGCGGAGCTTCGCGAAGTCGAGAGCACAAAAAGACAAGGAAGGCACGTGAAGACAAAAGAGGTCGAACCCCCTATTTATAGGCGATGACCCAGAGCATCGCGGCGCGCCTCACCCACGCGGAGCATCGCGGCACGCCTCACCCATGCGGAGCATCGCGGCGAGCCCGGATCTGTGGCCCCGGTGAGGACCGCGGGGCCCCTTCGTGTAGCAGCATCGCGAACCACCGACAATTTTGGCAATTTTCCCTCAGACTTTGACCCTTCGCCCTTCATGGATCCATTTCTGAGGGGGGGGGGCATTTTTTGGCGCCAAAATATGGCCCAAAAGAAGGAACGAAAAAGATGGCGGGCGCGCTGCCTCGCGAAGCGCCCCCGCGAAGCACCCCCGCGAAGCACCCCCGTGAAGCCCCGCCATGAAGCGCCCCGACCATGGCGGCCTCGCGAAGCTCCGGAGGCGGTAATGCTCCGCGAACGCATTTGACGTTCGCGAGCCCCCGCAAAGCTCCGGAGGCGGTAATGCTCCGCGAACTCATTTGAAGTTCGAGAGCCGCCGCGAAGCTCCAGAGGCGGTAATGGTCGGTGAACGCATTTGACGTTCGCGAGCCCGCCGTGAAGCTCCAGAGGCGGTGCCCTCTGCGGACGACGTTGAAGTTCGCGAGCGCGCCGCGAAGCACTGGAGGCGGTGCACGAGTTCTGCTTCACGGCCCCCCTTCCCTATAAATACTGGACTCCCCCTAAGTCCCGGGGACGGACAATCTGACCTTTCGGCTTCTCCTCTCCCGAATCGCGAAGCACTCTTTGCCCCGGGAATCATGAGCTCCGCGTGGTACTTCTACTTCGCGAGATGCCTCTGCCTTGTCATGTTTTGAGCCCCTCTTCCGAGAGGTATGCCCATCGCGAAGCCCAAGGGCATTCGCGAAGGAAGGGGATTTCTAAGGTAACCCGGGCAGCCGTGGAGAACTTCTGCATCGCGAAACACCCAACCCATACTAGTGATCCCTATGCTAAGACAGGATTGCTACACATCGCGAAGCACACTGTTTCGCAGGACCCTGCTTTGCGAGTCACCTCTTATTCGCGAGGCAGTGCTCCGCGAACACTGTTCCACTTCGCGAAGCACCTTCCACTCACACCTATGCCCCATGCTAAGGCCAAGGAACTCCACTTCGTGAAGCACACTCCTTTACTTAGCGATTCCTCTTCCCGTGTGACCCTCTAGGCTTGCATGATGTTATTTCAAAGTCCCATGGACAACACCACCCGTGGCATTGCTTCGCCTAATGCTTCTTCGCATAGGCACGCTAACAGCTATTGCTCCTTCGCATAGCCACGCTAACATGGACCTTTTGATGGTTCGTTCCACAACTCCCCTTAAACATGGCCTTACTGGTACCTTCCCTTCTCCAAGGACCAGAGGGTACTGGTTATGTAAGTCCTAGGGGTGTGGAGTGAACCCCCTTCGTCTGAGCTGTAGGACGTTAAACTTCCAAGCACCACGTCCTCAACACATGACGTTAAACTGTGACCCGACCTCGTGCCTCTCACGAAGGGTACCTCCAACTTGAACATTCTTTACACCACTCGTCTCCATAGGAATGGAATCACCCATCCACAAGGGATGATATCCTCCTTATTGGAGTGGAGTATGTTCACGGGAGAAGGGCGACCCTAGTTCCCCAACGGATGACCGCACCTCTGCATCTTCATAATTCCCCACTACCAAGGTCAGTGGAGGGTGTGATAGGGAACGAGGCACCCCCCCCCCATAGTTGGACCAAGGTCCATTTTTCCTGCGCTTTGTCACGCTCTGGGCATCCATCCTGGAGTAATTCCCAACACCATGGGCCGACTAACGCGTAAGCCCCTCTTCGCTTCTCACAGATGCATCCTTCGCGACGTGATCGTCAGGTCCTTGCAACCTCTTGTTTCTCACACCGAGCATGACTCATGTGGGCTTAGAGTGAGCACTGACCCTGGCATCCACCTGAACTACGAGGACTTTGATCCATGTCAAGGCATGGTACGTAGGAATCCTCCATGAGGTTCAAGCCCACCCGTCATCTATTCACGTCGAGTCCCATTCCCGTCCAGCATGACGTTAAACTGCATTCTAGTCTAGTGGTAAGCAGTTGCGACCCATCCTAGTAAACTATGAGGACTTTGATCCATGTCAAGGCATGGTACGTAGGAAGCCTCCATGAGGTTCAAGCCACATTGCTTGGTCTTTCATTCACGTAGAGTTTCGCCCTCGTCTAGCAAGACGTTAAACCGCATGCCCTCGTCTAGCAAGACGTTAAACTATATGTCTCTGAACCGTATGACGGTAAACTACATGCCCTCGTCCAGCATGACGTTAAACTGTATGCCTCCCTTTGTCCTGCATGACATTAAACTGCACACCCATTCCCACCCGAACTACGAGGTCTTTGATCAATGTCAAGGCATGGTACGTAGGAAGCCTTCCTGAGGTTCAAGCCCACCCATCATCGTTCACGTCGAGTTCTACCTACGTCCATCACGACGTTAAACTGCAATTCATGTCCGACGGCAAGCCGTTGTGACTAGCCCGAACTACGAGGTCTTTGATCCATGTCAAGGCATGGTACGTAGGAAGCCTCTACGATGTTCAAACCCACCATCCGGTCATTCTGACCTCATTCACGTCGGTTCACCCCCGTCCCGCATGACGTTAAACTGTATTCCCCAACCCGAACTATGAGGTCTTTGATCCATGTCAAGGCATGGTACGTAGGAAGCCTCCCTGAGGTTCAAACCCACAATCATTGGCCCAAACCGTCTCCTAGTCGGTGTGCCAGGCCCCCATTTTCAAGCCCATTTCTCATTGGACCAAGGTCCCTCATTTACGTCAGTTCACCGACACCCACCGCCCATCGTTTATTCACGTCAGGGTTCACTATCGTCCCGCGTGACGTTAAACTGTATTCCATCAACCCTTTGAACTACGAGGACTTTGATCCATGTCAAGGCATGGTACGTAGAAAACCTCCCCAAGGTTCAAGCCCACCATTAGTGGACCCACGGGTCTACTTTCGCATCGGTTCACCAATGAAACCCTTTGAACTACGGGGTCTTTGATCCATGTCAAGGCATGGTATGTAGGAAGCCTTCCAGAGGATCAAGCCCACCACTCATTGGACCAAGGTCCACCCTCACGTCGGTACGCTGACGATGCCCATCGGACCAAGGTCCACCTTCACGTCGGTTTACCGGCACCATCCTGAACTACGCGGACTTTGATTCGCTGCCACGGGGATACGTAGGAGGCCACTTCGAGGTTCAAGCCCAACTTCACTGTCTCCCCTGTGATGGTCCCATTTATTTCCCCCGCTACTTCATTCATCCACCTATAGCCCATCCTGATTCTCGCTCGGACCGTCATATCCCGGTGAGGCCATGTCGGTACGCTCTTCTTCACAGCCGCCCATGGGTTGGCCCAGGTATTGACATCCCTTTAGGGAGAATCCCTCGATCCGATCTATCCTAGTTAATGCTCTGGTTGGGTTTATCCATCTCCTCCAGACATTAAACTCGCGGCATACCCTGTGTTAAACACGGGAAGCTGAGGAAAACCTCAGACATGTGTCTATGACATAAAATTCCCCGCGCTCGATGTGGGATGCCTCGGGCTTCCACGCACTCGAGAAGCCTTGTGACCAGGGATAACAGACAGACATTACAGGTTCCCCAGCATCCAAACACGCTACTGATGCCTCAACGTGACTAATCCCCCGATTGAAGGTTGCTGCCCGGACTGAACCCTTTGGAATGTCCCGACAGAAGCAGTGTAATTAACCGGTGTCCATGGAAACATGGCACTGGGAAGAGTTTCACGAACTATGTATTAAATCTATGAGGGAGACCCGGACTAGGTGACGAGTTCTGAGGAGGAATCCACAGGAGGAAGAACTGACATCCCATCATCCTGTTTCGATCAAGGAGCAGACGTCCCGGAATAAGGAGCAAATGCCGCCCGCCTTTGGAAAGCGGGAATGCGGGGCAACAAGGCGTCGCGCGTCCTCCTCCGCGGATGGAACGGATGCGCGCGCGCCCCCCGACGAAAGCGTCGGAAACAAGGATGTTGCAGTGTTTTAAAATAATACATGATGTAGGTGATCACATGTTATTACGCGGCAAAAAAAGGATCTTCTTTGTGTTTACCTTCCTTATAAATTTTGGACTGAAGTATTTTGGATAGTTCTAGTTTGGATTATTTTGGATTTCAATAAAAGGAAAACCCAGAGGTCGGGTGGAAACCCGTCGCATCCAGCAGGGCCGCGAGACTTGAACCCACAACCGAAGGGCGAAAAGGGTGTATCACCTACCACTGACCCACGTGATGTCCAGGATTAAATAATGTAGTTTTTTTAAAATATTTGGTAGATGAATTATAAAATCGTTTTTTTAACCCTATACGAATATGATAAATAAAATATTTTTTTACGTTCTATTATCTTTTAGAGTGAAAGATGAGTTTGTGGTAGAAATTACTTAAAGGATGGAACTCTACTTGTCAAGAATATATTTTTCTTCTTCTCTTATTCTATGAAGAAATTAATTCTTATACATTATTTAAGAAATCCTAAAACCAAAAATGTGTTATCCTAATACCCTATGTTTTGTTGAACCGATGGTATTTCAAATCATCATAGATTGATGAATTTAAGGACCTCAATTTTACACTTGTTTGTGATTGATGACCTCAATCACTACTTATAAATATTTATGTTTTTCCTCCAATTATATGTCTCTAATTGCCACCAATGTTCTCCTAATCGAGATCATAATTTGGTGGTGACCAATTCATTTCTCTTTTCCTCATATTAAGACTAAATTTTAGTAACCTAATTTCCAATGTGGGTTTTCCTATAAATATATTTTATATTTTCATCCTTTTATTTTCGAAGGACAATTTCAAATTGCGAGGACGCAATTTATTGAAGGAGAGGAAATGTAACACCCCAAGATTTCATAGTGTGTTATTTCGTCAAAATAATTCAATAACTTGCACTACACGCAACACCGAGTTCAATCACACCATGACTTACCAAACAAGCCATTCAAAAGAGGTTATGAATAGTATTAACTAAATTTTAAACTAATATATCCTTATAATTTTAGAATCCATATTATGAGTTTCTTAGATATAATGCAAGAACAAATTCATTTTCAGTATTGCACTTTTATCAACTTTTAATAGTGAACCCTTTTTAAATACAATATTTTAAACTTTTTGACTAAATGGGGACATCAAAAATTTAAAATGAAACATCCCAAGCTTCCACGGTACGCTTTCCTTTGAATAATACAGTAGCGTGTGTTGTACGCAACTTCGAGTTTTAACACACACCACAACCGATCAAACTAGCCGTTATGAATAGTAATACCTACTTTTTGAAATTTTATCTCTCAAAATGGACTTCATTTTTGGATTCGGAATATTGAATTTAGCCTAAGGTGAAATTTTGGTACTTTTTGGATAACTTTAATATTTTGATGAATAGTGAAAATTACTAAATTTTAATTAAAAACAACTTTTTTAATCAAAATAATTAATAGTGATAAATTATGAATTTGAGTGGTTTTAAAGTATATTTATAATATATTTTACCATTTAATATAATGTTGGTCATTGGACATAATTTTACAATTAAACCAGACATAAACAAGTGTCAATCTTTTGATAGTTATTATCTCTTAAAAACACGCTTTTTGTTTTAAGAATGAGAATTAATTTTAAATTAATTTCTGCCACTTCTGTGTTTTGAATTTTGAAAAATGTATTCCATATTTAGAATCAGGAGGTTAAAATTGTGTAAATAGGTAACTTTTATTTTTAGACATTTTGAATAATTACTTCAGTAAATATTTTATTTACCATGGTTAAGGGTAAATCCGGTAAATAAGGGTTAAAAAATAATATAATAATAATACTAAATTACCCTAAAACGTGTACTAACCTTATTGGTTGATACATGTTCGACCATAGGCATCTTGGGGTCGATTTTGGGACCCCATGGAGCCACTTGTAGGTGATTGGGACACTTTATTTTAATTAAGTTAAAATGATTATAAAAATGACGCAAGCATATGTCGTTTAGAAAAACAATTTTTACGTATGGTTATATATGTTTTATTTTAGACTATAAATATTCATTAGAAAGATAAAACGCTTTCCTACATAATGACATTTTATTTATAATTTTTAGACATTAAATAAGGTAATTTATTTATGACACAATGGTGATGCAGTAATTACCATAATAGTGAAAAATTAGAATAATTAATATTATAAATACACAAATAAATATAATTTGAGACTTTTATTGAATTACACTAATTTTATAGGTTATTATGACATATTAGTATTGATTTAAGTAACTTTGTTCGAAGTAATAATTCTGTTATGAGTTTCACAAAAATCAACTATTGAATAGTGTCAAAATTGACATAAAAGAGTTTTTAAAATAAATAATATATTATTAATTAATATTAAATTTATAAAAATCTAAGGTTCATTCAAGAGACTTATATAATGTTATTTGTATAATTAATGGACCACTTGGGGGTCTCTTGGATGTATATGGTAAGTTTATTAACCATATAATATAAAAATACAAAGAGACATTGTAAAAGTGAAACTAATTAACATAGAGTTAATACTTAAAGATAAGGTTAATATAAGTAACCAAACCAGTCTAACTTCTATTGGTTGAGTTTTTTTCGAACCATACCCACCTTAACCTTTTAATAATCATATTTTGAGCCACTAGAAACCGAATATTAATTTATTATAAACTAATATTTCTAGCTTTTCCAAAGGTGCCCCTCACCCCTCTTATAAAAGGGCACTCTTATGTCTCATTTCTTCACACCTTCACAGCCTTTTGGTTCGGCCAAACTCTGCACAAATACTCTCCCAACTTCCCCCACTATAACCTAGAGGCCTTAGTTTGATCAGAAAGACAACCTAAAGAACCCTTTTGATAAAATCAAAAGGAAGAACCCGAAGAAGAGGTAATGTTTTCACCACCCCTTTTCAAGTTCCTTTATTCTTCCACTTCTTCTTTATTTGTTATTACCATTCTAAAATAATAACTCTGGTATCATATATATTCTGTGATGTATTTATAAATATGGTACAACCATATTCAGTATTCTATCCACCCTTTTAATAACATGTCACCATACGTGCGTACGTACGGCTTACCGTCTCCACGTCGTGGTGTAATTGTTATTCAATATATTATTATTTGGATGGGTATAATAATGATGTGTAACTCATGTAAATAATAAATATAACATGATAATGATTCTGTATTTATAATATACCATCCAATTATATATTATTTTAATATCAAAAAAAATGATATTGTCGCTCGTGCGTACGTACGGACTACCGTCTCCACAAACGTGATGATATTCATTCTCCATCATATCCATTCAAGTATAATTATCATTTGATTATTAATAATAGTATCTAAGGACTTGATATCATTCTAGATATGAATGAGATACAACCTATCCATTAAAAACATGGCTTACATAACAAAACATATAAAAGAAAACGAGTAAGTTAACACCCGAAACGACGATAATTCTAAGATATTATTAACAAAGCAATGTTAAAAGATCATATATGATATCATATTAATGTATATGATTATTTAATAATTTAATAAAAATTATTTCACCATTATACAAGAGGTTAACCTACCCCAACCAAGGAAAAGTTCAAGGTAAACGTTATTTCACAATCTCTTCATTATCCGAGGTTGTTTATACGTAATAATCTACTGGGATCTCTTTATCATCCACATCCATGTTTCTTAAAAATAAATTTCAAAACATTTTTAATATTTACAAGAATATGGGTTAAAGTAATTGATACCCTTGTTTGACTTTTTATTAGAGTTTTATAACGGAATCTTTCCGTCATTTTCCAAACAAGGTGCTTTTTAACCATTTCGACAAAATTAAGGTAAGAATGTTTTTTTAACTTATACGGAGGGTGCAGCTATTTTCCGCCGTTATAAAATCGTTGAAGCTTACCTTACAAGATTATAAGAATATTTTCAAATAAAATGTTTTATTTCATAAATATAAGACTCTTAAATGATTTCAAAATAGAAAGAGATATTTCTCTAAAAAGAGTTTTGATTTCATCAATATCAACATCCTTTGATGGATTTTACACTTATTTGAAGTTGATTTATTATGATACAAAACTTCTATATTGTATTGAAGGTTTTGTGATATGTTTGACTGTGGATGAGCTATTTTTATACCATTCATAGTTTATGGTGAAAGTATTGACATTTCGTATTCTAGTTTTAATACGAATGTTTATGTTATGTTTAAACATTTTCATATGGGAATGCAATGGACTTAGTATATGACGGGTGGAGCCCGCTATAGCTCCTCGATGCATCGGTAGGTCTCATGAGACAAACTAGTGTCTTGGAACAAGGCCTTGGAAAAATATTATTTGTAGTCTTAGCACAAGGCCTTGGCTATGTGGTTATGATAGTCTGGCATTATGCATTCCATCATTATGAAAGTGGTTATTGATATTGCATGTGATTATTCGATTAGTAGAATATCCATGTGAGTAAGTAAATGGCATTATTTCATTTTACTTTTGCCATACTATGTTGAATTTCAAGTTTAAAAGGCGTTTGTTTTAGTTATACATTTCCTTAAATGTTTATGCTTATTTTGGAAAGATTCCTCTATATTGTTATCCTTACTGGGCATTTGAGCTCACCCCTTTTCTATGTTTTATTTTTCCCAGGATGTGAAGAAGTTAGTTATGAATGACCTGGAGGGATATTATGAGGGGATAATAGTGTGGACTATAGAGACATTATGTTGTTATAGTAGTTTTTCACTTTATGATGTAATGTAAAACTTTATGAATATATCTACTGTTTCCAAGGCTACTAAACCAATCGGTCTTTCGAGATTTGATCTTTCTTGTGATCATGCCAATGTTATGTAATAATGCACCGACTCTAGGTAACTAGGGTCGGGGCATTACATGATTTCACAAACTCGTGGTCATGTTGTGGTGTGGCTGGACATGAAAATTCAATTCCCCTATGGAGTTTTGGTTTGAGAGGACACATCACAATGAATATTGATCGCACCACAATTCCCTTAGGAGTTGAGTAGTTTGGTGGTAACCAGTTTTTAGAAATTATAATATCATGTTGTGATGTACCTTTTTGTGTTGTGAAGAACATGGTAGCGTAACAATGTTTATGGTAACTTCCTAATTGGTTCCAGAAATACAATTTCGAGTAATTTGATGATGTGAATTATTAGATGATTTAAAAAATACTAAAACTTGATCCTAAAAGTCCCTAAAGCATATCAAGAGTGACTAAAATAACTAAAAAACATGTATATATATATACACAAACACAAAACACACCAAAAAAAATATTCCAAATATGAAAAATAATAAAACTAACATAAATAAATAAAAAAATATATTATTTAAATAAATTCATCAAATATATCGCAATATAAAGAAAAATAGGTAAAACAATCATGGACATTTCTAAATCAAAGGCTTAAACATATCATGTCAGTATAGGATTTTGTAAAGTGTAATATAGTGTGAAATTTAAAGAAAAATTCATCGTAGAGTTTAATGACCACAATTGGAAACTTCTTTGAATGGTAAATCTAATGTTGGTCTAAAAATAAAATGGATATTATAAAAATGTATTTAAAATTAGGTTGATAATAAATCTAAATATTACAACTAAGAATATGAATAAATAAAATGAAATATAGTTCATTAAACTTGTATATAGTGTCAAGGTTTATAAAATAGTGGGAAGTTAAATATGTACACCAAAATAAATATAAATACTTGGTCTATTGTAGAATTTGATTATTCGTGAAATTGCATCATAAGAAACATCCTATAAGAAAATAATGGGAAAAGAAGAGAGATATAACAACTTCTTATATATATGTGATCAGTGTGTCAATTGTAAATGATAAATGATACCTGACTCCATAACCAACAATGAACAAATACTATTCATATTGATATACACATCCCAATACTAAATAACATTATCATTAACATAGATCAATAGGTTTTATTTTATTGTATGTATGAATTGTTAATTTGTATGAATTATAAACTCATTCTGAATATTAAAATTCAGTGAATTTTTTTAATTTTTATTTAAATGAATAGATTAAATTTATGTGATGTTGTACCATTATTAAATATTCTAAATATAATAAATAAATCTATAATTAATATTCAAGGAATTTTAATATAATAGATAGAAAAGGTGATTTGTACATAATCATCTAAGATGTAAACTTTGTCATGGAGCTATCTAAGGAGGATACCTACCCGAAAATGGATCCATTATTTTTAATATGGTTTTTATATGATGTGATTTTTATGTATCAGTGAGTTATAGGAGGAAGTTATGGAGTAGGTTTCCCCGCAACCCAAGGCACCAAAATCTTATCAAGTTTTTTTTCAGGTCTTCATGCAATTACAATTATTTACATGATGGATAAATGTAAATAAATGGGAATGGTATCTCTTCTATTGCATCAGATTTATGAGACTAAATCTATAGGGGGTGACTTTAGAAAAATATAAGTGATAATAAATGAGGAAATAAAATAGAGATAAATTTAACAAAATTGACCTAAGATGACTATACACCGTCTCACTTGAATGAAACCCAATACACATAAACTGAATCTACTGGAGTTTCATAAAATTGAATCTAGAAAAATCAAATAATAATTAACCAAATACAATAGAATAAAATTTAATCATACCAAACTAAATAATAATAAATAAATATAATGAAACAAAACTAATTATAAGGGAACAAACTGGAATTAAACAATATAAAACTGAACCAAATAAAATATAAATGGCTCAATATAACCCAAATTAAACCAAAACATGCATCCAAAACTATCTTGAATCAAAAAAAATTGTCCAAAATATAAGAAAAATAAAAAATTAAAACCAATTATAAACCAACAAGAAGAAACCAAATATGAACCCTTTAAAATTAATCAACATAACCATACATGAATTGGCCCAGATTAAATAGTATATAATTCATATGAATCTAAAATAATGGACCATAAAAACATGAACTAGTAGTCACTCACCTATTTTTAGTGTTTTTAACCACTAAACTGAAACATTATAGATTGAAGTGCTCTATATCACATTCATATTTTATGTTAAACATTTTTTTATCCAAAACACATAAAGAACTATTTAACAATTCTCTATAGATAATCAGTTGTTGTTTGAGTTTATACTTTTGAGATGTTGGTGTATTCCATTAAAGATAGGGTCCTGATCTAATGACACATATGAGAAAATCTAGACAATATAAATATATCAAAGAAGATCAAACAATCTGTTAAAAATAGAGAAATGATATTGTCAACCCTGAGACACAGAATGATGTTAAAGGAATAGGGATGAGTTATAATCTATACATTTATAATCCAGGGACCATTTAAAATTCAATTTATATCAGATAGCCCACCATCCCTGATCAGGAACTGGTGATGTTCTGTTATACATGCATGATGGGAGGTTTATATTCCAAAATAGTGTTAGGGAGTTAAGCTTCAAATTCAAATCAACATCTAATTATAAGAATCCAAAGATTATGATATGCACCTACACTTTTTGATCCTTAAAAAAATATGTATCCTCATTCAATTAATATATCAGGTTAGAAATAATGATTGTAACATCACTTCCCCTCATGGAAAATATACTTTGAATCAGACTTGAAAAGATCAGGCATACCCTTTACGGGTGACATTCCTCATAATGATGAGTCATGGAAGCCTAACTTTCTTTTGATGACACTTTCCCCTCTAAAACCCTACATGAACGGGGAGATATAAATCATTATTGAGGTGAGGTGGAAGTATGAGGATGTTGGGGTCTCTATGTCAAAGCTACATCAGAGGAGGAGGATCGGGGGGAGGTGAAGAGGTCACGTCAGAGTTGTGTTGGCAAGATTGTGGGGAGGTCATATCAGAGCCATGCTAGTGGGGAGGTGGGATAGCTACATTGGAGGAGGAGGATAGTTAGGAGAACATTGGAGGCTGGGAACCACTAGCTAGGAGCATCTGGGGAGAATCTATGAGGGAGGGATCAATCTAGAGGGGATAGGGTAGGGCTCAATTGGGATGGATTGATTGTGGATGTCTTGATCGGGAGGATTGGTGTTTCTATGGTGTAAAATAAAACGGTGACTGCATATAACCAATTTTAATGGTTTTAATATACTATGAAAATTGACTTGTAGTAATAGATCATTTTCTAGAAATTTTTTCCTCTAAATATCTTCATGGAAGAAAGTCATGAGATTTTGGAAGAAGGGAAATCTTGGTCCAAGATACATTAGTCCCTTTGAGATCCTTTATCTCATCGAAGTGGTGGCATATGAACTATAACCCCCACCTAACCATTCTTAAGAACATGATGTGTTCCATGTATCCCTATTGATGAATTTAGTACTAGTTACCTCACCTATTTGGAATCCATAGGTGGTACCATTAGAGTATGAACTTTCATATGTGGAGCTTTTGGTGAAGATCTTAGATCATAAAGACAATGTTATGCAAAATAATATAATTCACTTGGTCAAAGTACTAGGGAGAAGCCAAAATTTTAAAGAAGTGACATGGGAACTAGAGGAGGTGATGAAACCAAATTACCCTCATATTTTTAGTGTGTGAAATGAAAATTTTGAGGTATAAATTTTTAAAGGGAGATGATTATAATGATCCAAACATTTATAAATAAATTTCCCTTTGTGGTTAAATTAAATACCATATTATTTATTATGGTTATAGAAAACAAATTCACTTAATTTGTTTTTTTATACCCAATATGATTTAAAATACCATTATGAATCATAATTTCTTATAATATAGTCATTCAATAGTGATAACATGATTAGTATTAATATAAGGTTTTGATAAATCCAATTCACACGGACAAAGGAAGTGATGGCCTCAAAAAATAGGATCATACCCAATAAATCCCATTTATTAGAGCATCCAAGGGAGATGGAATCATTGGAATTTTTCCTTGATAATGATAAATATGATATCGAACAACTAAAGCATAGGAAAAAAATTTACTAAAGAATTTCAATCTGGCTGAGATCATGACCCCAACCATGTATGCCAAACCACCCCATAAAAATCTTATCATCACACACATTACCCATATTGGTATTATTGTTGTAATAAAGAGATATGCATCCAGACCATGATATTACCAATATGTATATTTTATATTCAATATAATAATAGTGCTATTTACTTCTTATTATTTTTACTTTATCATTTTTTTATTTTGATTCAATTAAACAAAAATTGTATTTTTGGGTAATATGAAATTTCAGTTAAGGAATTCATTTCGATGAATTAATAAATTTTTGAAAAAAATTTAATTTTAATTAATTAATGTTATTAAATAATTTTTATTAAATATAAATTATTATAAAAATTTAATGAATTCAAATGTAATTTTTATAAGGGTTAGAAAACTATTATTATCAAAAAACTTCCCATTTCTTAATAAATACCCATTATATTTGAAAAGTGAAAATTAAAATATTTATAAAATTATATTGATAAAATAAATATTATTTTTTTAATTAGAATATAAAAATTATACAATGGTTAATTCTTCTTTATTATTTAAGACAGTTAAATTTCAAGGTGAAAATTAAAAATGTTACAAATATACGGTTTGTATTATGACAACATAATGACCCAAAAGTGATGTAATAAATTATATAAAAGGTATAAAAAACCAAATATATGTTTCCACTTCAGAATAATGATATTTTTTGGTTATCTGATTAATTTTATAAATCCTTTATGAATTCTACAAAACCAATATTATATTTTATGGTTTTAAAATCATTTTTTTAAGAACATGACTCAGTTCCACGTCACTGAGGATAATATTTTAATGTGTTAGGCCTTTTGAATTAGAAAATAATGAAAAAAACTCATATTCTGAAGAATCCATGGGAAAATCAAAGTCAATATTTTTTTATTTTGATTACTTTATTATATAGAGTCCAAAAAATAAGTTTGAGAAATAATAAAGAACTCCCCTCTATTTTTATATATAAACTCACCCAAAATACCATTCCTCCTCAGTCAAAAACCCTGGATCTCATTCCTACTATTACCTAATCTATCTATAGTACTCTCAAGGTTCCTCCAAGCACTAAATAATCTCCTCCTGAGATTTTGGAATCACACTCTCAAAGAAAGGTATCCTTTCATTCTCTCATTTTTTTTCAAGTATTTTCTTCATTCATTGACTTTTATTACCAATTCATAATGTTTGGACATGATTTTTTACATCCCTCTTACTATAAATTTGATTTAAAAAAATATTATAGACCCCTTTATCTCTCACTAAATCATTTTATTAACCTTTATGTATTGTAGTTATGCTGTCAAAATTTCACTACGCCTTCTCCATCTCAATCCTCTATATTATGAATACCATCGCTATTTCCCCTCATGGGTATTCACCTAGACATACTTATAATATTTTATTGCGTAATTATATGTATTTCCAGGATTTTGGAATTAAATGGTAAGAAATGTGATCCTATGTTCAATGATTTATGTGGCACACTTATGCATGTACATTATATAAAAGTGATCAGTTCACCTGAAATTATATAGTGCTCAAATACATTGGGTAATGTTTTAGTCTCATGATACACAGTGAAATGGATTAGGGAGTGGAATTAATCTATCACGGTACTTTTCCCATAATTTTTATGATGTCATGGAAGTTAACATTGACCTATGTTTATAATTCCATGTTTAAATATGTTTCCATATATCCCATGTTTCCTTTATTTTACCATGTTATACCATGTATAATTGTTCATGTTTAGTATTCTCAACCCTTTTATGCCCCATTGAAATTCCAATGTAATAACATGTAAAACATTCATCATGGTATTATTTTTTTATTCCCTTACTGAGATATATAGATCACTATTTTATTATGTATGTCCCCAGGTTATCCCAAATAGTTTTAGAGGGCTGGTGATTTATAAGAAAATTTTAAGTAATTTTTCTATAATATTATTGTTTATGATGTTGAAGATGTAATTTTATGTTGCAAATTTCCCAAGGACCCTAGACTTTATGATTTTTTGGGTTGTATTATGTGTATTATTCAATAATAAATCATGAATTAATGTGTAATAAAAACAAGGGTTTCCCTAAAATCGTTAATCTATCATATTTATATTATCAATTCATGATTGTTTGTTATACTATTTTATTATATTCATATTCACATTCACAAAAATAATGACAAACCATTAAAAAATAAATAAAATGGCTGACTAGGAGAATTTTTTAATGGATGCTCCATTGAGCATAAATGGATCCAATGTGACCCTGTGGATAATTTACTAAGTCATATATGACTAATGTCACAGTGCACACCCATGTTAATTGTATTTCTGTCTTATTTATACCTTCTAATGAAGTTTTTTGGGTCCATATATTGGTTTTTCTTTGTCATAATACATAAATACTCCCACACTGGTGATATAATCAAAAGAATTCTTAATACACATAAAGAAATTTTTTCATGGAAACAAATGTATTTATAAATATAATGGGGAAGTAAAATGGTTCACAGACCACCTATTTGAATAGTAAATTACAACAAACATTGATGACATGTAATAATTAAATAAATAAATAAAATACAATGATACGTTGATTGACCACTTTTGATGATGAGTAGATACACAAGTTAAATTCAAAATAAAAATTAAATTAGTTATAAATTTTTGTTGAGGAGAATTAAAATTAATTAAAATAATTCTTTCTAATTTTTGATAAATTTTTATCCTACCATATTTGAAGAGCATTAGATTACCGCACACCCTTAGACAAGGAAGATATAGTAGTGTTCCTAAACCAACCATTCCTTATGTGATCAACATAACATGAATCCATATTTCTTATGTGCTGAGCATAAGACGGTCCCTCAATCTAAAAGTAACTTGAGAATTAGACCCTACTTTTGAAAATTTCCAACACATTCTTTATTGAATTTTTTTAAAGTATATTTAATGTGAAAATTAAAAATAAATATATTATTAAAAAATCATACATAAATATATATCAAGATATAAAAAAATATGTACTATTTATTGGTATTTAATTGATATATATATAATAAATATATTCATGTTTAATTTTTATTTTATTTTTTATATTTTTTAATTTTTGGATGCTTTTAATATTTATTTATACTGATTTATTAGCATTAAATATGTGTTTAATATAGTTTTAATTTACATATATCAAACCTGTGGTATTGTTTGTGCCACTTTTTTAGCATTACAACCCATCCTTGTGTACTTTCTTTCTATAAATAAATATTATTGGACCATGGGTATCAATCCATGGTTCGCATCATTATTAGGAACATATATCAATCTTTTGTTACACTAATTCCATAGAAACATATAAGTAATTAATCTAGAAAGACACACATAGACATAATATTTCTGTAATTTATTTAGTTTTTAATATTAATTTTATAATTATATTAATGAAAATAATATATAAATATATATATATATTATGTTTTATGTTTTATGTTTTTAGTCAGTAATTTTTATTCATTTTTCATATTTTTTAAATAAATATTATATATTAATTTTAAATATTTTTTTTCAAATTTATTCATTTTTAATACCATTTACTCATTAACAATTGTCAGTATTTTTTTATATTTTCTAAATTTATTCATTTTAAATTTTTATTTATTTAATATGTTTGTTATTTTATCAATTTCTGATATTTATTTATAAAAGTTTATTCATTAACATTTAATGTTTTTAGTATGGTTATAATTTATGTAATTTGTAACACCCCAAGCTTCCACGGTACGTTTCCCTTCGAATAATGCGATAGTGTGTGTTGTACGCAACCTCGAGTTCTAACACACACCACAACTAATTAAACTAGCCGTTGTGAATAGTAATACCTACTTTTTGAAATCATATATATTTTATATTTCAAAATGGACTTCATTTTTGGATTCGGAATATTGAAATTAGCCTAGGGTGAAATTTTGGTACTTTTCGGATAACTTTTATATTTTGATGAATAGTGAAAATTACTAAATTTTAATTAAAAACAACTTTTTTAATCAAAATAATTAATATTGATAAATTATGAATTTGAGTGGTTTTAAAGTATATTTAGAATATATTTTTACCATTTAATATAATGTCTGTCATTGGACATAATTTTACAATTAGACCGAACACAAACAAGTGTCAAACTTTTGATAGTTATTATCTCTTAAAAACACGCTTTTTGTTTTGACAGCGGGAATTAATTTTAAATTAATTTCTGCCACTTCTGTGTTTTGAATTTAGGAAAATGTATTCCATATTTGGAATCAGGATTTTCAAATTGTGTAAATAGGTAACTTTTATTTTTAGACATTTTGAATAATTACTGCGGTAAATATTTTATTTACCATGGTTAAGGGTAAATCCGGTAAATAAGGGTTAAAAAATAATATTATAATAATACTAAATTACCCTAAAACGTGTCTTAACCCTATTGGTTGATACATGGTCGACCATGGGCATCTTTGGGTCTATTTGGGGACCCCATGGATCCACTTGTAAGTGATAATGACACTTTATTTTAATTAAGTTAAAATGAATACAAAAATGACACAAGCATATATCTTTTAGAAAACCAATTGTTACATAGGGTTATATATGTTGGATTTTAGATTATAAATATTAATTAGAAAGATAAAAAGATTTCATACATAATCATAGTTTATTTATAATTTTTAGACATTAAATATTATATTTTATTTATGACACAATGATGATGCAGTAATTACTATAATAGTGAAAAATTAAAATAATTGATATTATAAATGCCCAAATAAATATAATATGAAACTTTTAATGAATTAAACTAATTTTCTAGGATAA
The DNA here is from genome assembly GCA_963277665.1 of Viscum album. Lineage (NCBI taxonomy): Eukaryota > Viridiplantae > Streptophyta > Magnoliopsida > Santalales > Viscaceae > Viscum > Viscum album. The sequence goes on along the minus strand of OY728123.1, from coordinate 1,808,063,848 downwards.
TATGATATATTAGGATTTATTTAATTGACTTTGTTCGAAGTAATCAATCTGTTATGAGTTTCACAAAAATCAACTATTGAATAGTGTCAAAATTGACATAAAAGAGTTCTTAAAAAAATATTATATTATTAATTGATATTAAATTCCTAAAAATCTAATGTTCGGCCAAGAGACTTATATAATGATACTTTCATCATTAATGGACCACTTGGTGGTCTTTTGGAAGTATATAGTAAGTTTATTAACCATATTATATAAAAATACAAAGAGACATTGTAAAAGTGAAACTAATTAACTTAGAGTTAATACTTAAAGATAAGGTTAATATAAGTACCCAAACCTGTCTAAATTCTATTGGTTGAGTGGTTTTCGACCTATGCACACCTTAACCTTTGAATATTCAACTTTGGAGCCATTGGAAACCGATTATGTATTTATTATAAACTAATATCTCTAGCTTTTCCAAAGGTGCCCCTCACCCCTCTTATAAAAGGGAACTCCTCCTTCTCATTTCTTCACACCTTAAAAGCCTTTTGGTTCGGCCAAACTCTAGCCAAATACTCTCCCAACTTCCCTCAATACAACCTAGGGGAATTAGTTTGATCAGAAAGCCAACCTAAGGAGCCCTTTTCATCAAATCAAAAGGAAGAACCCGAAGAAGAGGTAATGATTTCACCACCCTTTTCTAAGTTCATTTCTTCTTCCACTTCTTCTTCCTTTGTTGTTACCATTATAAAATAATAAATCCAGTATAATATATATACTATGATGTTATTATAAATATGGTACAACCATATTCAGTATTCTATCCACCCTTTGAATAACATGTCACCATACGTGCGTACGTACGGCTTACCGTCTCCACGTCGTGGTGTAATTGTTATTCAATATAATATTATTTGGATGGGTATAATAATGATGTGTAACTCATGTAAATAATAAATATAACATGTTAATGATTCTTTATATATGATATACCATCCATTTATATATTATTTAATATCAAAAGAATGATATTGTCGCTCGTGCGTACGTACGGACTACCGTCTCCACGAACGCGATGAGATTCATTCTCCATCGTATCCATTCAAGTATAATTATCATTTGATGATTTAAAAATGATGTTTAAGGACTTGATATCATTTTGGATATGAATAATATAAAACCTGTCCTTTACAAACATGTCTTACGTAACAAAACATATAAAATAAAACAAGTAAGTTAACACCCGAAACAACGATAATACTAAGATATTATTATCAAATCAATATTAAAAGATCATATATCATATTAATGTATATGATTATTGTATAATTTAATAACAATTATTTCACCATTATACAGGAGGTTAACCTACCCCAACCAAGGAAAAGTACAAGGTAAGGTTTATTTCACAATCTCTTCATTATCCGAGGTTGTTTATACGTAATAATCTACTGGGATCTCGTTATCATCCACATCCATGTTTCTTCAAAATGTATTTCAAAACATTTTTACAAGAATATGGGTTAAAGTCATTTATACCCTTGTTTTACTTTTTATAAGAGGAATCTTTCTGTCGTTTTCAAAACAAGGTCCTTTTTAACCTTTTCGACAGAATTAAGGTAAGAATGTTTTTTTTAACTTATACGGCGGGTGCGGTTATTTTCCGCCGTTATAAAATATTCAAAGCTTTCCTTACAAGCTTATAAGAATATTTTCAAAGAAAATGTTTTATTTTATATGGATCTTAAATGATTTCAAAATAAAAGGAGATATTTCTTTAAAAATAATTTTGATTTCATCTATGTCAACATCCTTTGATGGATTTTAAGATTATTTGAAGTTGATTTATTATGATACAAAACTTCTATATTGTATTAAAGGTTTTGTGATATGTTTGACTGTGGATGTACTATTTTTATACCATTCATAGTTTATGGTGAAAGTATTGACATTTCGTATGCTAGTTTTAATACGAATGTTTATGTTATGTTTAAACCTTTTCATATGGGAATGCATTGGACTTAATATGTGACGGGTGGAGCCCGCTATAGCTCCTCGATGCATCGGTAGGTCTCATGAGACAAACTAGTGTCTTGCCACAAGGCCTTGGGAAAATCTTATTTGTAGTCTTGGCACGAGGCCTTGACTATGTGGTTATGATAGTCTGGCATTATGCATTCCAACATTATGAAAGTTGTTATTGATTTTTTCATGTGATTATTCGATTAGTAGAATATCCATGTGAATAAGTAAATGGCATTATTTCATTTTACTTTTGTCATACTATGTTGAAGTTCAAGTTTAAAAGACTTTTGTTTTAGTAATTCATTGCCTTAAATGTTTATGCTTATTTTTGAATGTTCCGCTATATTGTTATCCTTACTGGGCATTTGAGCTCACCCCTTTTCTATGTTTTATTTTTTCCCAGGATGTGAAGATGTAAGTTATGAATGACCTTCAGGGATATTATGAAGGTATTATAGTGTGGACTGTGGAAACATTATGTTGTTGTATAAGTTTTTCATTTTATGATGTAATGTAAAACTTATGAATATATCTAGTGATTCCAAGGCTACTAAACCAATCGGTCTTTCGAGATTTGATCTTTCTTGTGATCATGCCAATGTTATGTAATAATGCACCGACTCTGGGTAACTGGGGTCGGGGCGTTACAGTTGGTATCAGAGGAAGTTTAGTACAAACCTTGGAAGCTAGATTTAGATAAACTCTGATTAGAGCATGTAGACCTAAGATGAACTTTGAGGATTAGTATAGAAGAACTTCCTAGAATTTTGGTATTGTAGAGATTTTGTGAGTTTTCCGAGCAATACATCCCTGTCTGGATACGTGCAGGTAGAGGCGGCTCTGACACAGATGTACCTAGGGGAAAACCCGAAAACACCGCTTTGAGCTAAACTCGAACGGGAACTGGTGCACAAAACGGGCCTTGCTGCACTCTTGGTTACGACACTCCCGGGGGATATGCTTAGGATAACTCTCATTTTCTTTACAAATCATTATGAAGGGTGTATGACTATATACTTCCTCAAAGAAAATTTTTTTATGATTATGGATTATATCCATAAATAGTTCAATTTATGTTAAGTGTTTTATAAGTATGGGATTATGTATTTTGATTCATAAACTGATCTAGTTTATGCCATTGTTTAGAAATGGCGCCTAGTGGAAGAAATGGAAACCATATCAATGCACGCACTCCATGTAGGGATTGCCCTCCTGCTCAAGATAATTATAGTGGGGCTGGTGATGCAACTGGTGCCGATCAGCTAATCACCATACTGGGACAACTTACTCAGGTTATGAATAATAACCTTACCCGTATGGAGCACCCTGATCCGCAGCGTGGAGGATCAATGTTAGATCGATTCATGAGGCAACAACCACCAACGTTCAATGGGAATACAAATCCCTTAGTAGCTGAGTAATGGATAAATTCCCTAGAGAAAATATTTCAGGCTTTGGGGAGCAGTGAAAGGGAAAAAGTTATCATGGCAGTTTACCGCCTCACTGGAGATGCTGATCAATGGTGGTCATTGATTCAAAACATGAAGGAAGATGATAAAGTATCAAATATGGAATGGAGGGAGTTCAAATATCTGTTTTTAGAAAAATACTTTCCTCGCGACCATCGAGCAGATATGGAAAGGCAATTTCTGAGTCTGAGACAAAAGGAGGATGAGAATGACACAAAGTATGAGGCTAACTTTACAAGGTTAGCAAGGTACGCTGGTGATTATATACATAACCAAAGAAGTAAGATTGATCGTTTCTTTGATGGGTTAAAACCATTTCTTCGTCGAGCATTAGTCTCACAATCCTTTTCGTCATACAAAGACATTGTCTCATGTGCTATCAAGACCGAAAAGGAATTCTCTAAGTCTTATGACTTTAAAACAAAGCAAGAGAAGAAGAGACCTACTGATCAATCTAGGAATGGAAATAAGGGGAAGAAGGGAAAAGTTGAATATCCATCTTGTGGTAAATGCGGGAAGAAACATCCTGGTACTTGCTTGAAGGGAATGGGAGTCTGTTACAAGTGTGGTGAAAAAGGCCACCAAGCTCGTGATTGCAAGGGGAAGAAGGAAGCTACCAACGTTTAGTGCTACAATTGCAGGGAGATGGGACATTATGCAAATGCATGTCCTAAGCGTCAGGAGAACTTACCTCAGAAAAGGACAAGGGATCAAGGCCAGGCTTATACTATCACTACTGCTGAGGTAGAAGCTCCGAAAGATGTGGTGGCAGGTAATTTAATGGTTTCCTCAAGTTTAGAAAATGCATTATTTGATTCTAGATCATCGCATTGTTTCATATCTTCCCAGTTTTCTAAGAAAATTAGATATTTCCAATTTGATTTAATAAGGGAGTTGTCAGTTAAAACTCCTAAGCGAAGTATCATTGCAACAATGTTTTGTGAATCAGTCCCCGTTAGAGCACATAAATTTTCTTTATCTGCTGATCTCATCGTCATACCTATGATTGAGTTTGATATAATCCTCGGTATGGATTGGCTTTCAGACTATGATGCGAAGATTTATTGTAAGAAGAAAGAGGTTACGATTCTTGATGATAATGATAAGGAACACCTTTTCTTTAGAGTAGAATCATCACCACCTAATTCTTATTTAGATCCACCCCCAGTAGCTCAACTTAATTCAATTATTGGGGAGGAAGAGAATGAAATAATTGTCGGTGAGGAAAGGAATGTTCAAATAGAGGATGTACCTGTTGTGAAAGAATTTGTAGATGTATTTCCGGAAGATTTACCCGGACATCCTCCAGAACGAGAAGTTGAGTTTTCTATTGATTTGATTCCTGGATCAAGGCCTATATCGAAGACCCCTTATAGAATGTCCACTGTAGAATTAGTCGAACTAAAGAAACAACTAGAGGAATTGAGTAATAAAGGATTTATTCGCCCTAGTGTTTCTCCATGGGGAGCCCATGTTCTTTTTGTTAAAAAGAAAGATGGATCTATGAGGTTATGTATCGACTACAGGGAGATCAATGCTATAACGATGAAGAACAAGTATCCCCTACCTCGTATTGATGATTTATTTGACCAACTGCATGGAGCTCAATACTTTTCAAAGATTGACCTTCGATCTGGATACCATCAGTTGTGTGTGAAGATGGAAGACATTCCGAAGACAGCATTTCGAACCAGGTACGGGCATTATGAGTTTACTGTAATGCCGTTTGGATTGACTAATGCACCCTCTGTATTCATGGATCTGATGAATAGAGTTTTCAAGGAGTATCTCGATGAATTTGTGGTGGTATTTATTGATGATATCTTGGTATACTCCAAAACCTACGAAGATCATGAAAATCACTTGCGCATTATCTTGAAGACTCTGAGGAGGCATGAATTATATGGGAAGTTTAGCAAGTGTGAATTCTGGCTTCAGGAGATTTCTTTTCTTGGCCATATTGTCTCTAAAGATTGAATCTATGTTGATCCTTCTAAGACCAAGGCAATCCAATAATGGCCAACACCTACGAGTATAACTGAGGTATGCAGTTTTATTGGTTTGGCAGGTTATTATCGACGTTTCGTCCAGAATTTTGCCCGATTGGCTAACCCATTAACGAAGCTCACACGTAAAGGGGTTAAATTTGTTTGGACAAAAGAGTGTGAAGAATGTTTTGAAGAACCGAAGAAAAGATTAGTCAATGCTCCTATATTGACTCTACCATCGGGGAATGATGGGTTCGTTATTTATAGTGATGCATCGAAGAAAGGACTTGGTTGTGTCCTTATGCAGAATGATAGAGTTATTGCCTATGCATCACGACAGTTGAAAATTCATGAACAAAACTATCATACTCATGATCTCGAGTTAGCAGCTGTGATCTTTGCTTTGAAGATATGGAGGCACTACCTCTATGGTGAAAAATGTGAGATTTATACTGATCACAAGAGTTTGAAGTATATTTTCTCACAAAAAGAACTCAACATGAGGCAAAGGAGATTTCTTGAATTACTCAAGGATTATGATTGCACGATACACTACCACCCGGGGAAAGCAAACAAGGTGGCAGATGATTTGAGTAGAAAAGACCATGGAGTTTTGAACAATATGAGAATTGAAAGGGATCCAATTTTCATGGATCTAGTGAAGATGGACATGGGAATAACCAGGGAAGGTGAAACATCAATGCTTTTTCAAATGGTTGCCAAACCATCTTTACTAGAAAGGATTAAGAGTTCTCAGACCGATGATGAAGAATTCCAAAAGAAGATTAAAGCTGTGAATGATGGGAGATTGAGAGACTTTGTGTATGAAGATGGGATTTTGAAATTCGGGAAGAGACTTTGTGTTCCCGATTTACCTGATCTAAAAAGGGAATTGCTGGATGATGCTCATAGTTCCAATTTCTCTATACACCCTGGGAGCACCAAAATGTATAGAGATTTGAAGGAACATTTTTGGTGGGACAACATGAAGAGGGAGATTTCTGATTTTGTGTCAAGATGTATGGTTTGTCAACAAGTGAAAGCTGGAAGGCAACAGCCTGGAGGTGTCATGCAACCTCTTCCCATACCGGAGTGGAAATGGGACAATATTACGATGGACTTTGTCATGGGGCTACCAAAGACTCCTAGAAGGAATGATGCAATATGGGTGATTGTTGATCGTCTTACCAAATCAGCACATTTTCTTGCTATAAGAGAAGATCTACCCCTGGAACGTCTAGCAAGACTATATATTAATGAAGTTGTGAGACTTCATGGAGTACCCTTATCAATTGTTTCTGATCGTGATCCCCGTTTTACTTCAAGATTCTGGAAAAGTATTCAGAAATCCCTGGATACAGAACTTCATTTGAGCACTGCATACCACCCTCAGATAGACGGACAATCAGAACGGACTATTCAAACCTTAGAAGACATGTTGAGATCTTGCTCACTTGACTTTCAGGGTATGTGGGATCAATATTTACCTCTGGTAGAATTTTCCTATAACAATAGCTTCCATTCGAGTATTAAGATGGCACCATATGAAGCGTTATACGGAAAGAGATGTCGTACACCAACCTGTTGGGGTGACGTTGGTGAAAGAAAACTTGTAGGCCCAGAACTGGTGGAGGAAACGGTGGAAAATGTGAAAGTAATCCAAAATCACATCAAAGCAGCTCAAAGTAGGCAGAAGAGCTATGCCGATAATCGAAGGAAGGATTTGGAATTTCAAGTCGGTGATCATGTTTTCTTGAAGGTATCTCCATGGAAGGGAGTCATATGTTTTGGTAAGAAAGGTAAATTGAGTCCTAGGTACATCGGACCTTTCGAAATTCTTGAACGAATTGGGGTTGTAGCTTACCGATTGGCAATGCCGCCAAGTCTCTCTAAAGTTCACGATGTGTTCCACATATCTCTGTTAAGGAAATACATGCCTGACCCAACGCATGTACTCACCTATGAGGAATTAGAACTGGAACCCGATTTGTCTTATTGCGAAGATCCCGTCAAGATTCTTGATACGAGAGAACAAGTGCTGAGAAACCGGACGACGCGTCTGGTAAAAGTTCTGTGGAGAAACCATAAGATGGAAGAGGCAACGTGGGAACCCGAGGAACTTATGATGAAGAACCACCCGAGTCTTTTTATGCAGTAATACCCTAGAAATTGCGAGGATGCAATTATTTGAAGGAGGGGAGAATGTAACACCCCAAGCTTCCACGGTACGTTTCCCTTCGAATAATGCGATAGCGTGTGTTGTACGCAACCTCGAGTTCTAACACACACCACAACTAATTAAACTAGCCGTTGTGAATAGTAATACCTACTTTTTGAAATCATGTATATTTTATATTTCAAAATGGACTTCATTTTTGGATTCGGAATATTGAAATTATCCTAGGGTGAAATTTTGGTACTTTTCGGATAACTTTTATATTTTGATGAATAGTGAAAATTACTAAATTTTAATTAAAAACAACTTTTTTAATCAAAATAATTAATATTGATAAATTATGAATTTGAGTGGTTTTAAAGTATATTTAGAATATATTTTTACCATTTAATATAATGTTTGTCATTGGACATAATTTTACAATTAAACCGAACACAAACAAGTGTCAATCTTTTGATAGTTATTATCTCTTAAAAACACGCTTTTTGTTTTGACAGCAGGAATTAATTTTAAATTAATTTCTGCCACTTCTGTGTTTTGAATTTAGGAAAATGGATTCCATATTTGGAATCAGGATGTTCAAATTGTGTAAATAGGTAACTTTTATTTTTAGACATTTTGAATAATTACTGCGGTAAATATTTTATTTACCATGGTTAAGGGTAAATCCGGTAAATAAGGGTTAAAAAATAATATTATAATAATACTAAATTACCCTAAAACGTGTCTTAACCCTATTGGTTGATACATTGTCGACCATGGGCATCTTTGGGTCTATTTTGGGACCCCATGGATCCACTTGTAAGTGATAATGACACTTTATTTTAATTAAGTTAAAATGAATACAAAAATGACACAAGCATATATCTTTTAGCAAAACAATTGTTACATAGGGTTATATATGTTGGATGGTAGATTATAAATATTCATTAGAAAGATAAAACGAGTTCCCACATAATGATATTTTATTTATAATTTTTAGACTTTAAATATTATATTTTATTTATGACACAATGATGATGCAGTAATTACTATAATAGTGAAAAATTAAAATAATTGATATTATAAATGCCCAAATAAATATAATATGAAACTTTTAATGAATTAAACTAATTTTATAGGATAATATTAAATATTAGGATTTATTTAATTGACTTTGTTTGAAGTAATAAATCTGTTATGATTTTCACAAAAATCAACTATTGAATAGTGTCAAAATTGACATAAAAAAGTTCTTAAAACAAGTATTATATTATTAATTGATATTAAATTCATAAAAATCTAATGTTCGGCCAAGAGACTTATATCATGATAGGTTCATCATTAATGGACCACTTGGGGGTCGTTTGGATGTATATAGTAAGTTTATTAACCATATTATATAAAAATACAAAGAGACATTGTAAAAGTGAAACTAATTAACTTAGAGTTAATACTTAAAGATAAGGTTAATATAAGTACCCAAACCTATCTAAATTCTATTGGTTGAGTGGTCTTCGACCTATCCACACCTTAACCTTTGAATAGTCAACTTTGGAGCCATTGTAAACCGATTGTGAATTTATTATAAACTAATATCTCTTGCTTTTCCAAAGGTTCCCCTCACCCCTCTTATAAAAGGGCACTCCTCCTTCTCATTTCTTCACACCATAAAAGCCTTTTTGTTCGGCCAAACTCTGCCCAAATACTCTCCCAACTTCCCTCACTACAACCTAGGGGCATTAGTTTGATCAGAAAGCCAACCTATGGAGCCATTTTGATCAAATCAAAAGGAAGAACCCGAAGAAGAGGTAATGATTTCACCACCCTTTTCTAAGTTCATTTCTTCTTCCACTTCTTCTTCCTTTGTTGTTACCATTATAAAATAATAAATCCAGTATCATATATATACTGTGATTTTATTATAAATATGGTACAACCATATTCAGTATTCTATCCACCCTTTGAATAACATGTCACCATACGTGCGTACGTACGGCTTACCTTCTCCACGTCGTGGTGTAATTGTTATTCAATATAATATTATTTGGATGGGTATAATAATGATGTGTAACTAATGTAAATAATAAATATAACATGTTAATTATTCTGTATATATGATATACCATCCATTTATATATTATTTAATATCAAAAGAATGATATTGTCGCTCGTGCATACGTACGGACTACCGTCTCCACGAACGCGATGAGATTCATTCTCCATCGTATCCATTCAAGTATAATTATCATTTGATGATTTAAAAATGATTTTTAAGGACTTGATATCATTCTGGATATGAATAATATAAAACCTATCCTTTACAAACATGTCTTACATAACTAAACATATAAAAGAAAACAAGTAAGTTAACACCCGAAATAACGATAATACTAAGATATTATTATCAAATCAATATTAAAAGATCATATATCATATTAATGTATATGATTATTGTATAATTTAATAACAATTATCTCACCATTATACAGGAGGTTAACCTACCCCAACCAAGGAAAAGTACAAGGTAAGGTTTATTTCACAATCTCTTCATTATCCGAGGTTGTTTATACGTAATAATCTACTGGGATCTCGTTATCATCCACATCCATGTTTCTTCAAAATGTATTTCAAAACATTTTTACAAGAATATGGGTTAAAGTCATTTATACCCTTGTTTTACTTTTTATAAGAGGAATCTTTCTGTCGTTTTCAAAACAAGGTCCTTTTTAACCTTTTCGACAGAATTAAGGTAAGAATGTTTTTTTAACTTATACGGCGGGTGCGGTTATTTTCCGCCGTTATAAAATATTCAAAGCTTTCCTTACAAGATTATAAGAATATTTTCAATGAAAATGTTTTATTTTATATGGATCTTAAATGATTTCAAAATAAAAGGAGATATTTCTTTAAAAAGAATTTTGATTTCATCTATGTCAACATCCTTTGATGGATTTTAAGATTATTTGATGTTGATTTATTATGATACAAAATTTCTATATTGTATTGAAGGTTTTGTGATATGTTTGACTGTGGATGTGCTATTTTTATACCATTCATAGTTTATGGTGAAAGTATTGACATTTCGTATGCTAGTTTTAATACGAATGTTTATGTTATGTTTAAACCTTTTCATATGGGAATGCATTGGACTTAACATGTGACGGGTGGAGCCCGCTATAGCTCCTCGATGCATCGGTAGGTCTCATGAGACAAACTAGTGTCTTGGCACAAGGCCTTGCAAAAATATTATTTGTAGTCTTGGCACGAGGCCTTGACTATGTGGTTATGATAGTCTGGCATTATGCATTCCAACATTATGAAAGTGGTTATTGATTTTTGCATGTGATTATTAGATTAGTAGAATATCCATGTGAATAAGTAAATGGCATTATTTCATTTTACTTTTGCCATACTATGTTGAAGTTCAAGTTTAAAAGGCTTTTGTTTTAGTAATTCATTGCCTTAAATGTTTATTCTTATTTTTGAATGTTCCGCTATATTGTTATCCTTACTGGGCATTTGAGCTCACCCCTTTTCTATGTTTTATTTTTTCCCAGGATGTGAAGATGTAAGTTATGAATGACCTTCAGGGATATTATTAGGGGATTATAGTGTGGACTGTGGAAACATTATGTTGTTGTAGAAGTTTTTCATTTTATGATGTAATGTAAAACTTATGAATATATCTAGTGATTCCAAGGCTACTAAACCAATCGGTCTTTCGAGATTTGATCTTTCTTGTGATCATGCCAATGTTATGTAATAATGCACCGACTCTGGGTAACTGGGGTCGGGGCGTTACATAATTAATATGTATTCATTATAATTTTAATATATATTCATTTTAATAGTTTTTAAATAATATATATAATTAATAACACATATTCATTTTCTAAAATTATTTAATTTTATTATCATTCTTTAATAAATTTTTCAAATTTTTCTAATTTATTCCTTTTTAATTTTTATTTTTTTAAACATTTTTTAATTGTATTCATTTTAAATATTTATCTTTACATATTAATTGATTAAGAGTTAATTTTTTTAATTCAATTAAAATTTTTATAACTAATATATGTATTAATTTTTATTTTAAGTAATCATTTTTTGTTTTTTAAAATTTTGGTATAATTAATAACTCTAATTCATTATTTTAATATTTTTTCGATCTATTCATTTTTTAATTATATTTCACTCATTCTTAGCATTCATTCATTTAATAATATTTATTCACCAATAATGTTAATTGGTTTTTACTTTTTTAATAATTTATTCTTCTTTAATACCTATTTGTTTTTTTAACTTATTCATTTTATATATTTCTTATACATACTTATTCATTGATATAATAAATATTTTCAATATATAAATATTTTAATATTGATATATATATATATATCAATAGATAATGTTTCCTTAAATATGATTTATATACAAAATATTCATTTATATTTAATAAGTAATATATCTAGTGAAAAATTGTTTGTAATTATAAATTGATATTAATCATGAATTTTAAGTAATTTGTATCAAGTAATACATGTTACTTATTATATAATTTCACTGTTCAATTTAACATATATCAAACTTTATATATATACAAAAACATTAATTTCACACACCCATTTACATAATTAATGAAATATTATATAGAAATGCACAAAAATAATATTTACATAATTTAATAAATTTTTATTATTATTTTTTGAAATTCATTTAGTTACATAATAAATTTAATATATAATTTTTTTAATTAGTAAATGTTATTCATTCATTTTAAATATTATTTCAGTTAATATTCTTTAGTTATTTTTAATAATTATTAATTTTTATATTTTTTGGAATTTAGTCATTTTAAAATATTTATTTTTATATATTTATTTAATATGTTTTAATATTTTCAGTATATTTATCATTATTTTAATATATATCCATTTTTAATTTTTTTTAATAATTTTTATAGTTAATAAAACATATCTATTTTTTAAAAAAAATTAAATCTATTGCTTTTTAATTATTCATTTTCACTCATTTTTAACATTCATTTATTTAAGATTATATATTAATAATGTTAATTATTTTTTAATTTTTTTGTAAAATATTCTTTTTAATATATATATATATATATATATATATATATTTGATATTTTTGTATTTTATTTCAAACATTTTTTACCAGTTTTTTCAAAACAGCGCTAATAAATATGGGTTTTCTAGTTCTATAATATAATGTGATGATAAAACATGTCATTATCAATTCTACAATTCTATTTGACCAAATTCTAATTCAAATCAAGGATAGGATTAGTGGAGAACTACTTAGAGATATATAACCATCACCTTGAGATTTTGAGAAAAACAACCCACGATAGTGCTAAAATGTCACAATGGTATAGTTATAGATGGGAGAAGAATAGAGAAAAGATAATAAAAAGAGGAATGAAATGGAAAATATGATTAGAAATTGGTTCAAGTAGTATACCCACCACCATTTTAAAAATAACTCTCTTAGGTTGTTTTAAAGATCACAAATAGCTAATAATGATTATAATTTTTTTATTTGATGTATTTTAGTATTTTATTATCGATACATCATTCCAAAATGTTTTTGGACTAAATAGAGGGATATATAGGTTCATGAAGGCCTTATAAGATATCTGAAGTTGGATGGAACCAATGACTATCAAGTACGTGGGCATTATTTGGAAATTATGGGTTGGAAAAAACAGTTTTATCTGGATACCATGGACTAGATGGTATAACACACTAGTGAGTTGGTGGTATTGGGGAAGAACACTTGTATTCCCCATGTTTTACAGATAGGTCAATGCCACCCACAGGCTATTTGGTGGCATTCTGGAAAATAAAATATAGCCATTTTTTGGGGGACCCTGATGCCTTGATTATAGTTCTAATGGATCAATTCATCCCCAAACATCACATTATTGATCCTAAAGATATTGTAGGATATTAATACACCCCAATGGTTCTTGGATGTATGTATAAACCATAGAGATCATTTTAGATCTCTATTGTTCTACTTTCTGTCATTATCAAGATCTCTCTACTCTTTTATCAGTCTCTCCCATTCTTCTCTTATTGTATCCTGCTGGGAGGATTATGATTATGGTTCATAGGTTTTGATTAATTAAATTTACTTATTTTTTTAATGTGTAATAACTATGATTGAGTGTGATGGTTTGGATTCTCACTACTGTTGACTGTAAGGGGTTGGTTCACACAACCATTAAAAGTGTGAGGGATATGAGTTTATAACCCCAACCAAAAAAGGATATCTATTTAATCAGGTTTCTTTATATAAATTCTAAAAATAAAGAGAATTCTAATAATAGGTTTCTTATCAATAGTTAAATCCATTAAATTAATCAAAAACATCACAAGTATCTTGAGGGGAGTAGATGTAGGGATCATTTTTTTTATTATTACCAAGCTTCTTTATTATACTATCCCTTTCTATTATATATATTTCTTTTATGTTCAATCATTTAATTATTTTCAACCTTGAGTAATTTTTTATTTTATGCTTAACTCATATAATTTTTTTATTACATTAATTACATTAATTTAATTTATTATAGTATTAACTTATAATTTTTTAAAAATTCAATTAAATACCACTTGTTCTATATTTACCTAGAAAAACATTTGATGATAGATCGAACATTGATTTCAAATACATAATCAATTTATAGGATTGGTCACTTGAATATGACATCTACGTCAATTACTCAATGTTATCTTAAAAGAGACTCAATGGGTAGAGATCCATACATTGATGGATCGAACTATGGTTGTTGGATAACTAGTATGAAAAATTTTCTTACCATCATCGGTTTCTTATTTTGGAGAATCATTATGCATGGATATACACCCACACATTAAAAATAATTAAAATTGACCCCAAATGATATAGTGGATTTTTATCTAATGGAAAATCCATGAATTGATTAGAATATTTATTATATATGAATGAATATAATATAGTTTCTATGTCTAAACCCAATCATGGTATTTGGAAATTATCATAAGATATATATGAGGTTATAAATAAAGAAAATGATTTTAGGATCAATATATACCAATAATATTATAAATTATTTACTATACATCCTAATGAGTCTATTACAAAAACTTTTACCTATTTCACTGTTATTTGAAATTGATGGAATCCTTTAGGTAATACACTTATCAAACATATTATTTTAAAGAATATAATTTATTTTTTATCTAGTTTTTGGGAACCCAAAGTGAATGAAATACAATAAGTGAAGGAAATAAAAAATATAATGTTTTAAGGTCTCATCATATATCTCATGGACTATGAGATTACAATGAAGTGGCAAGACTATAAAGAAGCCCATGTTGTCATGTAAAGAAAAATATTCACTCAAAATCTAGTTATGATGAATATTAAATAAGTGAATTGTATATATATCATATTTCGAAAAATAAGAGTAGGTTCTTCAAGAAGAATATTTTATACCAACATGATAAGATTCTGAAGAAAAAAACTGGAGGTCAGATTCTATGAGTACAACAAAAAGGGTCACATATGGCCGGAGAATCCAACTCCCAAAAAGAAGAAAAAGGAGAAGAATTAAAGCAACAAGGATTTAAAAGTATTAAAATAAATTGAAATTTATAACTCCCTCTTGTCATATAACTCATGTGAATAAAGCCTAAAGTGTTTCATGACTGACATTGACATGAGTTAAGAGGTAAATACTTCTACTTATTATAATCCTTGTATCAATTTTAGGTATGATACCAAATATATTATAGTGAATAATTAAAAGAATGTTTTTATGAACCAACATTTAAATTTAAATTTCTTAAAAGTAAAGATAATCTTGTTGTTTTTTAAAAGGATCAAATTAAAAAATAAAATTAAAAAATAAAAGAGGAAAATGAAAAATCAGATTTTTTTCTTTCAAAAAATGATGAAAGAAAGGAAATAATATTTAATGTGTTATATAGGAAAATTAATGCATCAAAAATGAAATAAGTAAAGATAAAGGTAGGCAGTTTTGTTTAAAAGACCATCCCAATGATGAAAATTTGGATAATAAAATTAATTATATTAAGGAATCTGTCTTACATGTTCACCTAAGGTGATAAAAATTTGTTTTTAGTTTTTGGATTCCCAAGAAAATGGGAAATGATAATTATATAAGAGGTATGTCTCAATATAAAAATTTCAATGTTCAAATAAAGTTAAGATCTTGATTTATGAGTATTCAAAAAATGAATATTATCGTCGGCCCAACATATTCATATCTATTCAAATATTTTTTATAGAAAATATTATATATCTTAATAAAATTAAAATGATAAAAAATTATGAGTTCTTAAGTGTTTATTAGATAACATTTGTGGACCCATTAATTGGACACCAAAATCTCATGATTTCTAATTATGTTGTAGGAAAAATATCTCAAGAAAATTCCCAATAAGCAATATTTTACATGGATGGTGGGAGCTCAAAAAAACATGTGTTGTAACATATAAAATTCTATAACTTCTTCAAATCCCTTTTAAATTCAATTTCTACTAAATATTTAATTTGTTGTAAAGACCCGTAAAAATTCAATGGAATTTTTGTTCTTAATTTTCTTAAGAATTTTACAAGAGCGCGGTTTCAGACGGCACCTGATTCCGAGACCCGGAGTGCCCGGAATTAATTTCCGAAGTTTGGCTCGGGTACGTTCAGTGAACAAACGAGCGGGAATTCCTAACTTTTGATCCGGTGCTCGGAATTGAAATCTGAGGGCACCGATGAACTCGCAGCGCCGATATTCGCTTAAAGAGACCTTTTCGGGAGTTGCGTTTGTTGCGGGTTGAAAGTTAATTTTGGGGTTTTTAGTTTGAGTTAAATAAAATTTGTGTAGAACAAATTTTATTATAACTTGATAAAACCTACCAAAGGGGGTTGGAAGTGGGACCCACACCCACATAACCTCCCTTGGGAGGATTAAGTGTGTTGGGGCCCACACGAACCCCTAATCCTTTCAAATTCTCCCAACTCCCTTAACGCCTCATTTATTGACTTGAGTTACTTATTTAATTATGGGAGTTAATCCTTTTGAATTTCAAACTTTTGAAATTCTATTGTGTTATGTAATAATAAAATAAGTTGTTGTCTTATTTTATTTTGGGTTATTTGTTTGTCTTCTTGAGAGGTGGAGAGCTCTTCTTCTTCTTCAACTCTGACGAAGAACTCGAAGAACGTTCATCTTGACGAAGAACGCTCAAGCTCCAACGAACAACGCCGCACCTCCATTCTTCATTTACCGTGTCAACGAAGGGGACGCCACTTCTTCCTCGGACAACCTTCGTCGGCGTACAAGTTTCGCCAACGACGTGTCTCTTCGAACGCATCCCTTCGTCATCGGATTTGACGAACGGCTACCGCGACGCCCGACCTCCGCGACGTCGTCTTCCGCGGAACGTTCACAATCTTCGAACCTTATACCCGAGGTAGGGGTTGTTGATTTCTTTTTGGTTTCCTTATTTTATTCTTGATCGTGAATAGCAAGTCTAAATTGTGGCTTGAATTATTTAAGTTGCGTTATTATTTTAACGTGAGGGGGCCGGACCGCACGAACACGGCCGAACCCCCCTCCATCGTTCTTGTTTATTCTTGCGGGTGGAAGCAAGTGGCGTGGTGCCGTCGCACCACGCGGATAATCGTGCTTTTATTTTACGCGGCGCCGTCGCGCTACGCCGAGGTAGAATCTTCAAGAACGCGACGCCGTCGCGCCGCGTTGAAAGGAATCAGGGCACGGTGAAAGGGGTGCGGTGTCGTCGCACCGCGCCGGACGACGAACACCGCGGCCGGTTCCTGGCCGCGGCGGGACGAGGAGACCGCGGCCGGTTCTGGGCCGCGGCGGAAGAGAAGACCGGCGGCTGGGCCGCCGGCGTCGGAAGCCGAAGGGGGGACCGGAATTTCCGGTCCCGTTGGAGAAAACCGGCCGGCCAGCTGGCCGGCCGGAAGGCATTAAACCGGGGGAATTAATCCCCCGGCCAGCATGTAAAACCCCCCTCTTTAAGAGGGGGCCGGTTCCATGAAAGGGGGGCAGCAGCCCCCCGGTTCTCTTTATTAAACCGGCCCCCACGTGGGGGCCGTTTGTTGCAAAGGCGCTGCACAAAGGCCGCGCCGCTTCAATCAGCGGGGGCTTAGCCCCCGCGTGCGGCCCCTCACGGCGCCAGGCCGCCGCGGCCCGCCGCGCCGCCCCAGGTGGGGGGTCGGGCCGGGTCGGCCCGGACCCGGACCCCCCCCCCCCCCCCCGTTTCGAACCAGAATCGGTTTTTGGGCCATATCTTGAGCCTCGGACCTCCGAATGACGAACCGTCTGTGGCAACGCGATCCTTGGATCGAGATGGTCGTTTCGGTATATCGCACTCAAGGTTTCGGTTTACTTTGAGTTCGGACGGGTTGGTTCGTTCACGAAACCAACCGGGCCTTCGGAGCGGAAACGCTCATATCTTGAGCTACGGACGTCCGATTGACGTGCCGTCAGTCGCGTTGTATTCCTCTTAGTGAGACGGATCTTTTGGAATACTCCGCCCAAGGTTTGGACGCAGGTGGAGTACGGTCGGGTTGGTTTAGCCTTAAAAACCAACAGGGCCCCGGAGACGAAAATGCCAATAACTCTCAGACCGGGCGTCCGATCGACGCGCCGTCTATTGCGTTGAGTTCCTGTTGACGATACGGAACTTTTGGATACATCAACTCTGGTCTTTGTGACAGTTGATGTATCAGCCTCTCTGCTCGTGGAGCGGACCCTCCGAACGAGCTTGCTGTGTGCGGGAACCCTAGTGCTGGCTGCAACTGCTACAACTGCTACTACTGCTACGACTGCTACTGTGACTGCGACGATGACAGTACAGAGATCCTATGTGGATTCGACGACGACAGTACAGAGATCCTGTGTGGATTCGATGACGACGACTACAGCACTCAGCGATCCTACGTGGATCAGTGCTACAGGTCCTGTGTGGGCCCGATCCTGTGTGGGTCCTTGCGCTCAGCGGTTCTGTGTGAGCCAGCGCCTACAGGTCCTGTGTGGGCCCAATCCTGTGTGGGTCTTTGCGGGGGTTAGTTACCTATCGATCCTTCGTGGGTCCGACGACTTAGATGGATCAGTGATCATCTTTATCGTCTTTGAAGAAGTATACATGTGTGAGCTGAATCCTGTTGCTTTCCTGTGTGGATTGTGTTGTGCAATCCTGTGTGGATTATGTTTTGCTTTCCTATGTGGAATACGTATACTTTCCTGCGTGGACTGAGTTGTACTTGGGCTCGGAGGTTGGAGCGTATTTGAATTGATGACATAGGTATATGTATGGGCATATACCTAAGCAGTGTCGGTTGTTACTTCGTGATTGTACTTTTCTTCGTGGTTTATCCTTTGTGGATTTGAGAGACCTTCAGGGGTCTCGGGGTCCCTACTGAGTAGCTTATACTCACCCCTGCACGGGCTTTGCCCGCACTACGTTGTGTTGGTTGCAGACGACGGACAGTGTTGACCTTAGCTGAGGCTTGCAGAGCGGAACGGTACCCGAAGGTGGACCACTGGGCGGGACGTGCACAGAGCGGACGGCGGGACCCGTGGAGCAGAGGAGCTATCTGTACCCACCCTTCAGGTGGGATTTCCAGTGGATAGCTCGGAGTAGCGGCTTTTACTTTTCAGTTGCTGTTTTTCCCTTTTTGAGTTGTACTTTACTTTCAGTTTGGGTTTGTATTCTAGCCCATTTACCTTTCCGCACTTTCAGTCGTACTCTGTTTTGTTTAGTGTTTACTTCCCGCTTGTTTACTCTGTGGTGTGTGTTTACTTTTCAAAGGCAATGGCTTCCCTTTTTTTTGGAATTTACGCCTTGGTGCTAGTCGCCAGCCCCTGGCCTATGGTAGGCGGGCTTGGGGTAGTCACGGCACGGACCCCGAGGGCGGGTCGTGACAAATTGGTATCAAAGGAGTTCGGTTCTACCGTGAACTCTGATCTTTTCTATGTGAAGCAATAATGTTTAGCGTATTGAGTGTGGTTATCAGTCAAGGGAGTCCAGTGTTGGTGCGGCGGCCGACGTATCCGTACACCACGACCCTGACTTCTGATTTCCGACTTAATACACGAAAACATTGATTGCGTGTGTGTTTCAATTTTTCTTTGTGATTACTTATATCAGCTCACCAGGTATACTGTTCTGATCGTGGCGCACCTGTTTCCTTTTCAGGATGGCCCCACGACGGCAGCCAGCTAGGGTTCCGAGAGTCGAGTGTGACGACAGCCCACCGAGCGACGAGGCCTCGGTGCAGGGCCCTTTTCCAGTAGTGGCACCGGCGGTAGCTTTACCCGCCGATCCCCCGATGCTTCCAGCAGCAGCCGCTGACGATGCACGTCGCCTCAGCGCACTGCATGAGTTTCAGCGCCAGCGACCGCCCAGGTTTCGCGGGGAGACGGATCCCCAGGCAGCAGAGGACTGGCTGGAGGCAGTGGTTCGAGTGTTTAGGCTAGTGAGGACACCAGCAGACCTCATGGTGATCCTTGCTGCGAGCCTACTACACGCAGCAGCAGGACGATGGTGGAGCTTGATGCTCCAGGTGCACGATGAGGCATCTCTACTTTGGACGGACTTTGAGAGCCTCTTCCGCTCGTAGTTCGTCCCAGCCACCCTTCGTGCGGTGCGTATCCAGGAGCTTCTACAGCTGCGGCAGGGCAGCATGACGGTCGCTCAGTACTCGGCGAGATTTACCGATCTCTCGCGCTACTCGACCGACATGGTACGGGACCCATTCTTCCGGGCCCGGACCTTCGAGCAGGGTTTGAGACACGAGATCAGGGCATCGCTGATCTCCCTTAGCATACCGACTCAGACAGGAGTACTAGAGCGGGCCCTTCTGATCGAGAGCTTCCTTTCTGAGTCTACACCAGCACAGGGACCCACCGCAGGGCGGCACGTGGCAGAGTCATCTGCAGCAGGCAGTCGATGGATGACTCAGGGGTCCAGACAGACCAGACCTTCGGGCAGATGATCTCAGGGCACTGTCTCAGCAGTGCGGGGCACACAGCGCGGGGCCAGTCTTCTGAGAGGCAGACAGTGCTACTCGTGCGGCGGGCAGGGCCACATGGCTCGTGACTGCCCGACCCGTCGTGCCGAGGAGCAGCAGTCAGTTGATGGACCACCGAGGCAGAGGCAGAGGGTCGACCGTGGCGGTCCGCAGGGAGGAGGTGGACGAGGCAGAGGAGCTGGACGAGCAGCTGGTGGTGGCCGACGCTTTGAGGCTCTACCACCACAACCACCAGGAGGTCCACCCCGACCACAGGGAGCTAGCGGGCAGCGACAGGCACAGCTCCAGGCAGCAGATGCCTACGACCACGGCGCACCCGAGATGATTCGAGGTACTATCTGTGTCTATTCCACCCTTGCTGCAGTTCTTATAGACACAGGAGCGAGTCATTCTTTCATAGCCGCTGCCCTTGTTCGGAGCTCGGAGATTCCGACAGAGCCGTTGGCTCGATCCTTATGGCTAGAGACTCCTACGGGAGCAGACTCGATGATTACGCACTGGTGCCGGCAGTGTGAGCTTACTCTAGGAGGCGAGAGCTTCGGCTGGGATCTTCTTGTAGCAGCGTCGAGGCCTTACGACGTCATCTTGGGCATGGATTGGCTATCTACGGTCCATGCACAGATTGACTGTTTTAGGCGCAAGGTGCGTTGTGTACGCACCGACGGGAGCAGGTTCACCTTCACCGGCGAGAAGGGAGCCTTAGCAGCACAGGATGGACTTCCGCGGAGGAGAGGACAGCCCATCACTCATCAGTTGGCTAGCCTTATCCTTGGAGCAGTTTACGTGCGGAGTCCTGGTTTTCCTGCAGTGGTGGATCAGTTTGCGGACGTTTTTCCCGACGACGTTCCAGGGCTACCTCCTCGCAGAGAGGTAGACTTTTATATTGAATTGTACCCTGGGACAGCCCCGATATCCACTCCAGCATATCGGATGGCCCCCGCCGAGCTTCGAGAGATACGGGTACAGTTGGAGGACTTGCAGGGCAGGGGATTCATCCGACCCAGTGTTTCACCCTGGGCTTCCCCGATATTGTTCGCCAAGAAGGCGGACGGGAGCTTGCGACTTTGTGTTGACTATCGTCGCCTGAACCAGGTGACAGTGAGGAACAAGTATCCGCTACCGAGAATTGATGACCTCTTTGATCAGCTCAAGGGAGCACGGTGGTTCTCGAAGATAGACCTCATGTCAGGCTATCATCAGCTCAGAGTCAGAGACGAGGATGTGCAGAAGACGGCCTTCAGATGTCGGTATGGCCACTTTGAGTTCTTGGTTATGCCTTTCGGTGTAACCAATGCTCCAGTAGTGTTCATGGCTCTCATGAACAGGATCTTTCAGCCATACCTCGATCGGTTTGTCGTGGTCTTCATCGACGACATTCTGATTTACTCTACGACAGAGGAGGAGCACGCCTATCACTTGCGAGTTGTTCTTGACACACTCCGAGAGCACCAGCTTTATGGTAAGCTCTCGAAGTGCCAGTTCTGGATACGTGAGGTCCACTTTTTGGGACACGTTATCTCTGAGGCGGGAGTTGCAGTGGATCCCGCGAAGATTGAGGCTGTGTTAGCATGGGAGCCACCCAGGAGCGTGACTGAGGTTCAGAGTTTCTTGGGACTAGCTGGATACTATCGGAGATTCGTTCCAGACTTCTCTAGAGTTACAGCATCACTCACAGCTTTGAAAAAGAAGGGGAAACCCTTCGTGTGGTCAGACAGATGTCAGCAGAGCTTCCAGGAGCTGAGACAGAGATTGACTAGCGCACCTATCTTGAGGTTGCCTGAGGAGGGAGTAGGGTACGTAGTCTACTGCGATGCATCAGGGACCGGACTCGGATGTGTTCTGATGCAGGAGTGGGCAGTGATCGCCTATGGATCACGACAGTTGAGGCCGCATGAGCAGAACTACGCTACCCATGCCCTGGAGTTAGCAGCAGTGGTCTTCGCTCTGAAGACATGGCGACATTATCTGATGGGCGAGTGCTTTACAGTCTTTTCCGATCATCAGAGTCTCAGGTATATCTTCTCGCAGAAGGACCTGAACCTGAGACAGCGACGATGGCTCGAGTTCCTCCAGGACTATGACTTTGAGATAGTCTATACTCCTGGGAAGGGGAACGTAGTAGCCGATGCCCTCAGCAGGAGGACGGGTATTCAGCTACTTGAGGAGGCGACGGAGCAGCTAGCCTCTTTGCAGATATCCTTCGTGGATAGATATGGAGCAGCCTTTCTTCAGTCTCTCACAGTCACTCCTCCACTACTACAGCGAGTCCGGGAGGCACAGCGCGAGGACGCTGACTGTGAGACACGACGTGCACAGATATCCTCGGGACAGGCACCTGATGGTTTCTCCCTTGGAGCAGAGCACAGTATCCTTTTCAGAGTACGTACCATTGTACCAGTCGCATTGCGAGAGGATGTACTGAGAGAGTTTCACACTTCTCCTTTAGCGGTACATCCTGGAGTGGCGAAGATGTACCAGGACCTCAGACGACAGCATTGGTGGCCGGGTATGAAGAAGGATGTAGCAGAGTTCGTTTCTCGATGCCTCACCTGTCAGCAGGTGAAGGCAGAGCATCAGGTACCAGCAGGCTTGGTACAGCCCTTGGAGGTTCCGGAGTGGAAGTGGGATGGCATATCTATGGACATCGTGACTGGACTTCCACGCACTTCCAGAGGTCACGACTCCATCTGGGTGATTGTTGACCGACTCACCAAGTAGGCACACTTCTTACCCATCAGAGAGCAGGGCTCAGTAGAGAGCTTGGGACGTCTCTACGTTCAGGAGATTGTGCAGCTCCACGGCGTGCCATCATCTATCGTTTCTGATCGAGATGCCCGCTTTACTTCCCGGCTTTGGAAGGGGTTACAGGAGGCGTTCGGTACGCAGCTACGTCTTAACACAGCTTTTCACCCTCAGACGGATGGTCAGACGGAGAGGACCATTCAGACTCTCGAGGACATGCTCCGCGCATGTGTCCTCGACTTTGGTCATAGCTGGGAGGACCACCTACCCTTGGTGGAGTTCGCATACAACAACAGCTACCACTCCACCATCGGGATGGCACCGTACGAGGCGTTGTACGGCCGACCATGTAGATCTCCTTTGTGCTGGACAGACCCTGGGGATTCAGCACTGGTAGGACCGGGGATGGTCCAGGCCACGACAGAGAAGGTCCAGGTCATCCAGGAGCGGATGAGGACAGCTCAGAGCCGGCAGAAGTCATACGCTGACAGGAGGCGGAGGCCACTGGAGTTCGAGGATGGCGACCACGTCTTCTTGCGGGTCTCACCTCGACGTGGTATTCGGAGATTTGGCCGAGGCGGCAAGTTATCTCCGCGCTTCATCGGACCTTTCCAGATTCTCAGCAGGATTGGTGAGGTGGCTTATCGCCTGGCTCTACCACCTCTGTTGCACTGGGTGCACGACGTCTTCCACGTATCTCAGCTGAGGAGATACGTGCACGACCCGACGCACATCATTGACCATGGGGAGCTTGACGTCGACGATGGGGCGACTTTTACGGAGGTCCCGGTGGAGATAGAGGATCGACATGAGCGGGTCCTGCGTGGGCGATCGATTCCTCTTGTGCGCATCAGATGACAGCACGGGAATCTCCAGGAGAGCACATGGGAGCGGGAGGCTCAGATGCGTGCTCAGTACCCTCATTTGTTTCCCTAGTTTTTGATGTATCTTTACGGGGACGTAAAGCCCTGAGGTGGGAGTAATGTAAAGACCCGTAAAAATTCAAGGGAATTTTTTTTCTTAATTTTCTTAAGAATTTTACAAGAGCGCGGTTTCAGACGGCACCTGATTCCGAGACCCGGAGTGCCCGGAATTAATTTCCGAAGATTGGCTCGGGTACGTTCAGTGAACGAACGAGCGGAAATTCCTAACTTTTGATCCAGTGCTCGGAATTGAAATCCGAGGGCACCGATGAACTCGCAGCGCCGATATTCGCTTAAAGAGACATTTTCGGGAGTTGCGTTTGTTGCGGGTTGAAAGTTAATTTTGGGGTTTTTAGTTTGACTTAAATAAAATTTGTGTAGAACAAATTTTATTATAACTTGATAGAACCTACCAAAGGGGGTTGGAAGTGGGACCCACACCCACATAACCTCCCTTGGGAGGATTAAGTGTGGTGGGGCCCACACGAACCCCTAATCCTTTCAAATTCTCCCAACTCCCTTAACGCCTCATTTATTGACTTGAGTTACTTATTTAATTATGGGAGTTAATCCTTTTGAATTTAAAACTTTTGAAATTCTATTGTGTTATGTAATAATAAAATAAGTTGTTGTCTTATTTTATTTCGGGTTATTTGTTTGTCTTCTTGAGAGGTGGAGAGCTCTTCTTCTTCTTCAACTCTGACGAAGAACTCGAAGAACGTTCATCTTGACGAAGAACGCTCAAGCTCCGACGAAGAACGCCGCACCTCCATTCTTCGTTTACCGTGTCAACGAAGGGGACGCCACTTCTTCCTCGGACAACCTTCGTCGGCGTACAAGTTTCGCCAACGACGTGTCTCTTAGAATGCATCCCTTCGTCATCGAATTTGACGAACGGCTACTGCGACGCCCGACCTCCGCGACGTCGTCTTCCGCGGAACGTTCACAATCTTCGAACCTTATACCCGAGGTAGGGGTTGTTGATTTCTTTTTGGTTTCCTTATTTTATTCTTGATCGTGAATAGCAAGTCTAACTTGTGGCTTGAATTATTTAAGTTGCGTTATTATTTTAACGTGAGGGGGCCGGACCGCACGAACACGGCCGAACCCCCCTCCATCGTTCTTGTTTATTCTTGCGGGTGGAAGCAAGTGGCGTTGTGCCGTCGCACCACGCAGATAATCGTCCTTTTATTTTACGCGGCGTCGTCGCGCTACGCCGAGGTAGAATCTTCAAGAACGCGACGCCGTCACGCCGCGTTGAAAGGAATCAAGGCACGGTGAAAGGGGCGCGGTGCCATCGCACCGCGCCGGACGACGAACACCGCGGCCGGTTCCGGGCTGCGGCGGGACGAGGAGACCGCGGCCGGTTCCGGGCCGCGGCGGAAGAGAAGACCGGCGGCCGGGCCGCCGGCTTCAGAAGCCGAAGGGGGGACCGGAATTTCCGGTCCCGTTGGAGAAAACCAGCCGGCCAGCTGGCCGGCCGGAAGGCATTAAACCGGGGGAATTAATCCCCTGGCCAGCATGTAAAACCCCCCTCTTTAAGAGGGGGGCGGTTCCATGAAAGGGGGGCAGCAGCCCCCCGGTTCTCTTTATTAAACCGGCCCCCACGTGGGGGCCGTTTGTTGCAAAGGCGCGGAACAAAGGCCGCGCCGCTTCAATCAGCAGGGGCTTAGCCCCCGCGTGCGGCCCCTCGTGGCGCCAGGTCGCCGCGGCCCGCCGCGCCGCCGCGCCGCCCAAAGGGGGGGGTCGGGCCGGGTCGGCCCGGACCCGGACCCCCCCCCCCCCCCCCGTTTCGAACCAGAATCGGTTTTTGGGTCATATCTTGAGCCTCGGACCTCCGAATGACGAACCGTCTGCGACAACGCGATCCTTGGATCGAGACGGTCGTTTCGGTATATCGCACTCAAGGTTTCGGTTTACTTTGAGTTCGGCCGGGTTGGTTCGTTCACGAAACCAACCGGGCCTTCGGAGCGGAAACGCTCATATCTTGAGCTACGGACGTCCGATTGACGTGCCGTCAGTCGCGTTGTGTTCCTCTTAGTGAGACGGATCTTTTGACATACTCCGCCCAAGGTTTGGACGCAGGTGGAGTACGGTCGGGTTGGTTTAGCCTTAAAAACCAACCGGGCCCCGGAGACGAAAATGCCAATAACTCTCAGACCGGGCGTCCGATCGACGCGCCGTCTGTTGCGTTGAGTTCCTGTTGACGATACGGAACTTTTGGATACATCAACTCTGGTCTTTGTGACAGTTGATGTATCAGCCTCTCGGCTCGTGGAGCGGACCCTCCGAACGAGCTTGCTGGGTGCGGGAACC
The DNA here is from genome assembly GCA_963277665.1 of Viscum album. Classification (NCBI taxonomy): domain Eukaryota; kingdom Viridiplantae; phylum Streptophyta; class Magnoliopsida; order Santalales; family Viscaceae; genus Viscum; species Viscum album. Next base: position 1,808,037,155 of record OY728123.1, on the reverse strand, counting down.
CTAGTGCTGGCTGCGACTGCTACAACTGCTACTACTGCTACGACTGCTACTTTGACTGCGACGACGACAGTACAGAGATCCTGTGTGGATTCGACGACGACAGTACAGAGATCCTGTGTGGATTCGACGACGACGACTACAGCACTCAGCGATCCTACGTGGATCAGTGCTACAGGTCCTGTGTGGGCCCGATCCTGTGTGGGTCCTTGCGCTCAGCGGTTCTGTGTGAGCCAGTGCCTACAGGTCCTATGTGGGCCCAATCCTGTGTGGGTCTTTGCGGGGGTTAGTTACCTATCGATCCTTCGTGGGTCCGACGACTTAGATGGATCAGTGATCATCTTTATCGTCCTTGAAGAAGTATACCTGTGTGAGCTGAATCCTGTTGCTTTCCTGTGTGGATTGTGTTGTGCAATCCTGTGTGGATTATGTTTTGCTTTCCTATATGGAATACGTATACTTTCCTGCGTGGACTGAGTTGTACTTGGGCTCGGAGGTTGGAGCGTATTTGAATTGATGACATAGGTATATGTATGGGCATATACCTAAGCAGTGTCGGTTGTTACTTCGTGATTGTACTTTTCTTCGTGGTTTATCCTTTGTGGATTTGAGAGACCTTCAGGGGTCTCGGGGTCCCTACTGAGTAGCTTATACTCACCCCTACACGGGCTTTGCCCGCACTACGTTGTGTTGGTTGCAGACGACGGACAGCGTTGACCTTAGCTGAGGCTTGCAGAGCGGAACGGTACCCGGAGGTGGACCACTGGGCGGGACGTGCACGGAGCGGACGGCGGGACCCGTGGAGCAGAGGAGCTATCTGTACCCACCCTTCAGGTGGGATTTCCAGTGGACAGCTCGGAGTAGCGGCTTTTACTTTTCAGTTGCTGTTTTTCCCTTTTTGAGTTGTACTTTACTTTCAGTTTGGGTTTGTATTCTGGCCCATTTACCTTTCCGCACTTTCAGTCGTACTCTGTTTTGTTTAGTGTTTACTTCCCGCTTGTTTACTCTGTGGTGTGTGTTTACTTTTCAAAGCCAATGCCTTCCCTTTTTTTTGGAATTTACGCCTTGGTGCTAGTCGCCAGCCCCTGGCCTATGGAAGGCGGGCTTGGGGTAGTCACGGCACGGACCCCGAGGGCGGGTCGTGACATTTGTTTCCAAAACTATTCAAACTCATTGTGGAAGAACATTTAAATATTAAGGTGTATTAGGTGTAACTATATTATGATAGTTAAATTAGACCGAAACATGGTTTATCAATTTCTTTATTATGAAACTACTATATAAAATGAATCTTGAGAATTCAATTATGGTAATTTTCATTCAATTATTTTCTTAAAAAAAATCAAGTTTCAAAATAGATATTTTAATGTTTAATTAATTTTTAACTTAAAAATGATATCAAAATTAAATTAACTAATTTTGATCAATGTATTTGATTTAAATATCTATTGAGATTTGTTGATGTCTAAGTAGATAGATTTTTGAATACAAAATTATTTTTTATTATAGATCTGTGTTTTTATATAATTTTTTTAAAAAGGTTTGTTTTATTTATTTATAAATTAGAATTATTGGGTGTACTAGCCAGTAAATCACTATCTACCCTATGCTTCCTCTTCAAGTAGCTGGTGGAAATTTATAAAACCATGATTCAATTTTTTGTCAACCATCCAACCAGTATAGATCATCAACTAGCCAGAAGTCTTTTTACAGGCACTCTTGGCCTCTAATAATTGGAAGGTTTACCATATGATTTACTCCACTATATCCTTTTATCACTCTCTTCTCTAAAACACAATATTTCCATAAGGTGATAATGAAATTTACAAATTCATCATAAATGGGAAAATAATAACCAAGGTTTGTCCCCAAAATATATTTTTTAAATTATTCTCATTAAAGGGGGAATTTTTATTCAAAAGATAGTTTATGATAATAATATTTTTTAATTATTTAATTTCCTTTTATTACATTTGTTTTTTTAATAATTTCCCATTTTTGAAATCATAAAATCCAGAAAAACTAATATAATTTCTTAATTGGATTTTTAAAATTAATTTTCAAAATTATATAGGGAATTTTTTATCTCTTATTAAATATTATTATTATCTTAAATACATTTATTTTTAAAATTTTTTTATCCATGTATTCCCCTTAATAATTTTTCATTATACTTTATTCATGTAATTTTTTTAGATATTTGACTTGTTCTAAAAGTTGTAAAAGGATATGAATGATGTGAAATAAAACCTTGGTTTCATTAAAGGTTCACCATGTCTTGTTATTGAAATTCCACGTATGCTAGAAAAATTTATATAACTTCATTGATGTAATTCAATTCATCATGAAATTTTTTTATTTTTCACCTAAAACCCTGTTTTTATTACATTTAATTTCGTTAGGAAATATTGAAAATCTTTTGATTTTTGATATTTAGTTTTATTGTTTCAATGCTCTATGTATTTCTAATGTCCTATTTCTCGGTGATAATATCCTTTATTTATTAATTATTAATTTTTTTAGTGGAAACATATGTTTTTATTAATATCTTTAATTCATTGATCTTTCTTAAATTTATCCCAAGATTTATTAATTTTTATCTTTTAATTTTTTTAATTTATCTACATAAAATTTTAAATCGTGAATTTAATGTTTTATTTTTTGAACAGTTTTTTTAATACTCTTAGAAATAAAAGATATATATTTTTTCATTTTTTTATTGTTTCATCTTTTAATGAATTTTTATAAAACAATGTTTTTAAGGAACATTTTACTCTTTGAAATTTTTTAAACTTGGGTTTTGTTAAAGTATGATTTACTTTTCCTTGAGTTCAACTGGATAATCTCCCTTACCTTAGATCATTAAAATATTTATCTATTAATAAAATATTGAGTTTTATTGATAAAAATACTATTTTTAAAATGTTGAGTTATTTATTCATTTATTTTTTTCTATTTAAAACTCAAATTGATTAACCGATTAGTTTAAATCCTTTAGTTGAGTTTTTTTAATTTTCTCTTTTATTAGTTTAAATTTTGATTGACATATCATGTGCCTCCTAAATATTTAAATTTATGAATCAATTCATGGGGAACCTAGAATTTTTTAATATAAAATTTTTCTAAATAAAAAACACTTAAAAAATTTAGTGAACACTAGGAAGATAAAATATGATTTATTATATATTATCTTTCCCAATTAAATTTCAATGCACATGGGTGTTAAATTATTGGATATTAATGTCTATTTTGAAACATGGGATCCTTCTCAAATTATAACTTTTATTTTAAGTTTTTATTTTGTTAAAATCGTGGATTAATATATTTAAAATAATTTTGTATCACTTGCAATTCATTTGACATAGTTTACAGTCTCTTATGGTTTTAATTCTCTAATTGATGAGGATCCAAATTAATTTTATATATAAATATATTCCTATAAATACAATTCATTTAACCATGTTATTATTTCATTGTTAACTTTATAATAAAATACTTCCATGTGTCCATTTTTTCTTAAATTTCCTGGAAGGATTTTTGAATGTTTTAAAACATGAAATGTTAGGTTTTTTGTTTCATAAATGTGTTTTAGAAAGCTTAAAGTTCTCATAGTTTCAAATTCATTTTTAGTTATGAATCCTGTTATATAACTTTATAGGTTATGATATTTTCATTTTTTTCTCTCTTATTCTTCGAGCAAATCATATTATGAAGGAATAAACCTTATTTATACAAACCTTGTTTGTAAGCATTATATAAATTACAATGGTTGATAAGGTGACGAAATTAATTATACGATTTATGAAATACATTGCTTAATATTATTTTTGGGGATAATATTTTTAAATCTAAGGTATGGATACATTATTGTCTCTCATGAAGTCTTTTTAAATGGTTACAAATATTTTTCAAATTTTTTTAATTTTTACCATTTTCATTTTCATGGACTTATATCTTTAAAGGGGGATAATTTTGACATCAAAGAATCTTTTATATTCGTTTTATGGTAAAATGGTCATAATATCATTAGTATCTTCAATTGATTCAATTATTTTGAAAATTAAATTGATTTTGAAGTTGAATTATTCTTGAATTGAGAGGGTTTTTATTTTTACTTTTAGATTATCACAAAGGGGGTGAAGTCTGGAATTTGAATTGTTGGAATGAATTTACTTAACTCGATTCTTCCCTACCTCTAAATATATGAATATACATGTGATTATTATGAATTTAAATCTAATAAATGAGGAATTGTTATATAATTGCAGGGAGGGGTTCAAGTATTTAATTAAGAGTCTCTCAGACCATGTTATTGAGATGTAGTTACTAATTTAAATTTTATATAAGGGTTTATCTCACGGAAATCGATCAGTTATTGATGACTCCATTATAGTATCTCTAACGAGGAAATCACTAGATTAGAAATTCCATATAAAATTGAGGAAGGAGAAAAAGTGGATTTCACGTTACAAACAATACCTGATGGATGATATCACGAATGGAGTCCTTGAATAATAAGATGAATGAAATTTTGGACATTAATCAACCCCGATGAACATATTTTGAAACATTTATCTATATATATATATAATAAATGTAAAAATTATTCTCATGGGTGGAGGCCACAATAATATCCTAGTAAATGCTATCAACCAAAAATATCAAGGGTTCAATAACGACAATATGGGCCTCCCAATAAAGTGAATCCCATACTCTAGAGGAAACCTTGTATGTATTTATAAAACCACCAAGATTTAATAAATGAGTTTAATTTTGATCAACGGAACAATGTTAAAAATTTAAAGGTTAATCTAGGGGCTTCTAGGTCAAATATAGATATTCAAGTTGGAAAAATTGAAAATCAACTCAAGGAATAACCAAGAAGAGTACTACTTAGGGACACATAGCCATCACCTTGAGATTTGGAAAAAAAAGTACAATATAGTGAAATAATTTCATGACAATACTATAATACAAATTAGAAAATTTGGGTACAACTAAGAAAATGAGTAAAAAAAGGAAAAATATGTTGATTATGTGATTTGAGAAGAATCCCCACTACCATGTTGCACATCACTCTCTTATGTGGTTTTAATGATCACAAACACCCAATTGTGTTTATAATATTTTTATTTTAGGAATTTTAGTATTTTATGTCATAAATCATTAAAATAAGTTATTAGACTAAATATATGGTTTGATAGGTACGTGAGGGCCTCACTTGAAGTCTCATTCAAGCTAAAACTAGTTGTTGGCTAGTGGGTTCTCACCGGCTAGAAAGTATGTATTAGATAGAGTAAATGATATATCTAGATATCACCAATTGGCTAGTGTGATTTTGAAATAACCCATCTTCACTCCATGTTCCATTGATAGGTTTGTTCCACCCACCAGTTATCTAATGGAATTCTAGAAAACAAAAAAATAGAAATTTGTGGTGGGCCACAATGCATGGATTATCCACATAATGGATCTATTTAACCCCCAACAACTCTATAATGAGTCTAAATCTATTAGAGGATATAAATACATCCCTAAGGGATATTTGATGTTGGTAGATACCTTATAAATTATTTTAGATCTCTCTTTTTCTACTTTGTACTATTTTCAAGATCTCTTCACTCTTGTCTCACTCTCTCCCACTCTTCTCCTATTATATCCTTCTAGGAGGATAATGATTGTGATTCATAAGTATTTCACAAATAACTACAATTCATTTTCTTTTTATTTGGTTCTCACTACCATTCAGTTTGAGGGTTTTGGTACTCACTACCATTTAGTGTGAGGGATTGTTGCACATTATAATTAAAAGGGAGGGGGTGTGGGTTTCTATACACAACCACTTAAAGGAAAGATGTGTAATTAAGTTTCTTATAATAACCACTAAAAATAAATATTATTACACCTTATAAAGTATTTATTATCTAATGTTTAATCCAAGGGATTAAACTAAAACCTTCTAAAGATATTGAGTGGAGGAGATGTAGAAATCCCTTTGTGGATTATTACTGAACTCATTTATCAAATTATTTCTTATCTTGTATTTATATTTATGCTATGATAACTCATTTATTTATTTGGATCCAAATTTAGTTTTTTAACTTGTTCTTACCTATTATAATTTTTTTTGTAACTTAAATTTATTTAATCTCTTCTATTTTAATATTAAATTACCAAAAGTTTTAAATTTCAAATCCACACCCACTCTTTCCATAATTACATATAACAAAAATTAATGTCAGATTAAACATTGATATCAAAACTATAACTTTTTTATTGGATTGATCACATAAATATGGCCTTTAACTCAATTAATCAAGGTTATTCTAAAGTAAAATAAATGGGTAGAGATCTATACTTTGATGGACCAGACTACAATTATTAGAAAACTTGAATTTTACCTTTTCTTAGAAGAATATTCTTTCTAGTTTAAATAATACTTATGCATGGTTATACCCCTACTCATAAAAAAGGATAAAATTAGTCCCTTGAAATTAGATTGGATTTTGATCTTGATGGAAAATCCTTTAGTTATTGATTATTTTCAATAGATTATAATGAATTTACTAGAGTCTGCATATGTAAAACCAATCATGAGATATAGAAATTATTAGATGATTCATTTGAGGGTACTAATAAAGTAAAGGATACCAAGATTGATATGTACTAACATGGTTCTGAAATCATAATATGAATCCAAAAAATTCTATAACTGAATTGTTTTCCTATTATATTATTATATTTAATGGAAGGATGTTTTTATGTGATTTACATACCGTGGATATTCTTGTTAATAATACCCTTTAGGTATTTCCTAAATCTTCTATACCTAATTTTAAGGAAATATAATATTTTAAGGACATCAAAAATAAGTTGGTTGATGAGCTAATCAAATATCTCATAACCTATGAAATTATAAGGAAGAGGAAAACCAAGAATTAATCCCAAGATTTCATGGATATGAAAATCATTTCCTTCAAAGATAGAAAATATGAATCTTCAATAATTGAAGAGAAAATTTCTCATATTTCTAAGAAGATGAGAAAATTATTTAAGATGAAGAAGGAATACCACTATGACTAGATGGTAAGGAAAAAAACTAAACTAGATGTAAGATTATATAAGTGAATTAAAAAGTTTCTCATAAATCTAGAGTTCCCCACCGTAAAAATATATACCAAGGATAATAATGAAATAAATTAGGCTTAAAATGTGTTAACATAAATTTCAAATGACAACTCCCTCTCACCATCCAACTCATGTGAAGGAATTCCTAATTGTTTCATTGCCAAAATTGAGGTGAGTTAAGATGTAAATACATCCACTTCTTCCAAAACATATCGTAATTTAAATTAGGAAGATCAAATATATGACAATGATAAATTAAAAAAAGTAATTTTTCATTAAACCCTGAAATTAAAATATCTTAAAATGAAATACAATCGTGTTTTGGAAAAAGATAAAATTATAAATTAAAATGAAAAACTAAAGGAGGAAAATTAAAAATCACAATATTTTTGTTAAAAAATTTTGAATGTAAAGAAATATTATTAAATGTGTTGTTAAGGTAAAATGAATGCCTAAAAATGAATTAAGTAAAGTTAAAAGTCAAAGGGTTTGTTTAAAGAACAAACCCAATGCCAAAAAGCTAGAAAATATAATTAAAGTGAAAAAGGAATTTATATTCCAAGTTCACACAATGTGAGAAAATATTGAATTTAATTTTGGATTTAAAAAAATATGGGAAATGAATCTTTTTAGAGGTATCTATTTTTATAAAATTTTCACCTATTTTTTGAAATCAGGGAACATGATTTATAAGTGTGATTGAAAAAATGATCGTTATGGTAGACCCAGATTTATTCATCTCTATTCAAATATTTTGTATAGGAAATAGTATATCTCTTTTGGAAATTCATAAGATAAGAAAATATTAGTTACAAAGTATTTATTAGCTAAATTTTATGGACCCAAACATTGGGTACTAAAATTTATAGATTCTTAATTGTGTTGTAGGAAAAATATCTCAAGTTAAATTCTTGATGAACTACATTTTACATGGATGATGGAAGTTTGAGACACTTTTTTGGTAACATATCTAATGTCCTTAATTATTTAACAAGATTTTAAATTAAATTTCTACTAATGTTTTTAAAAAACTCAAAATATTTAAACACCTTCACGAATAAAATTATAATAGTAAAGGTTGTAACTATCTTGTGACATTTAAATTAGACTAGAATATGGTTTACCAATTTCTTAATTATGAAAATACTTTTTAAATGATTCTTTTGAATTAAATTTTTGTTATATTCATTACATTATTTTTTAATAGAACAATCAATTTTTAAAATAGATATTGTTATAAATGCTGATTTTTTTACTTAGAAAGGATATCAAAATTCATTTAATAAATTTCTAACATTGTATTTGATTTGTATATATAGTGATATTTTTATTTGTTTAAGAATGTTGATATCTGAAACTCATATTATTGGGAATAATTTTTCTATGTTTTGGTATATTCGGTATCAAAATATTTTATATAATTATTTCAAAATTGGATTTCCTTCTTCGGATGCCCATGAATCCACCATCTACTCAATGCTTCCACACCAGGTAGCAAGTAGTTATTTCTATAACCATGTTTCCATTTTTATCTAATGAACATACAGTATAGATCATCAAAGAGCTAGTATTTTATTTTGATTCCCTATTATACTCTCATAATGGGGTGGTTTATCTTCTGATTTACTCCTATTTATCCTTCCCTCAATATCTTCTCTAAACCTCAATATTACTACAATATGAGAAATAAATTTTCAAATTCGTCATAAAGGATATAATGAGAACTATGGTTTATCCATAAAATACATATTTTCAATTAGTATCATTTAGAGGAAATTTTTCTTTGAATAATGGTTTATATTATTAAAATTTTATAATTATTTTATTAATTTTTTGGATTTGATTTTGGAAATAATTTCAAATCTTTAAAATAAAAAAATATTGATATATTTTCTTATTTATTCTTTGAAATTTTGAAATTATTTTTCAAAATTATCTTGGAATAAAGATTTTTATCCATTATACAACTTATTATTATCTAAAACCCATTTATTTTGAAAAAAAATTGTTTTCCCATGTATTCCTCATAATTATTATTCATTATACTTTATACATATCACCTTGTTATGATATTTTCCTTATTTTTGATGTTTATAAAAGAGTAAAAGTGAAGTGAATTGAATTATTATTCTCTATAAAGGTTAACCTTGACTCATTGTTGATGTTCTTTTTATTATAAAATTTCTTTTATATAATTTCAATGATCCAATAAATTTCAATATGAAAATTTAATTATTTCACCTAAAACCATTATTTTACCTCTTCTAATTTCATTATGAAAATTTCAAATTTCATTGATTTTTGATATTGAGTATCATTATTTCATGGATTTATGTATTTATAATGAACTATTTCTTGGGGGATATAACCATTTTTTCTTAATTATGAAATATTCTAGTGGAAACATCTTTTTTTATCAATAACATTATGTCATTGATCTATGTTAAATTTAACCCCAAATTTATGTACTTTTATCTATAGATTTTTTACTTTATTTGTATAATTTTTTAAAATATTTATTTTAATTTTATATTTATTCTAACCTTGTTTAAATATTCTTGAAACTAAAATATTTATCTTCATTTAATTTCTTGTAGTTTTTAGTTTTTTATTATTTTTTAGAAAATTAGATTTTTAAGGAATATTCCTCTCTTTGAAAATTTTCAACATTGAAATTTTTAAAAGTATGATTTAATTTCACCTTGAGATAAAAAAAATTATAAAACTTATTTTAAATATTTAAATAATTATCTATCATTGAAATATTGAGTTAAATTTCTAAAAATTCTATTTTTAAAATGTTGATAACATTTATAAATTTATATTTTTTCATTTAATTTTTGAATTGATTTACTGGTTCATTTCACTTTCTTATTTGAGTTTTCTTTATTTTGTCTTTAATTATTTTACTCTTGATTAACATGTCATATAACTCCCCAATATTTTAAATGTAATATTGAGTGGATCCTAGAGTTTTTTAATATAAAATATTTTTAAAGATAAAATACCAATTTTTTTGAGTGAACTCTAATATGACAAAATCTATTTTATTCTCTAGTATATTTCATGATTTTATTTTAAATAACATTGGATTAAATTTTTTAATTATTAATTTATATGGGTAAATTTGGAATATTTTATATATTTCAATTTTATTTTAATTTATTATTATTTCAGAATCTTAGATTCATTTATGTAAAATAAATTTATCTCTATTGAGATTAATTTGGCAGATTTTATAGTCTCTTATGGTTTTAATTATATAATTCATGGGGAACACAATTTCATATATATTTAAATAGATTTATCGAGAGCCACTCCATTAATCATTTTATAATTTTAATGTTAACTTGTTTCTAAAACACCCTCATTTTTTTATTTGTACTCAAATTTTAATGAATGATTTTGAAAGTTTGAACACATGGAATATTATATTTTTAATTTTATAAACTTTTTTATAAAGATAAAAATTTTAAAGACATAATTTTTTTTCATCATTGAACTCTATTAATGAAAATTATAGGATGTGATATTTTAAAATTTTATCTATTATTCATTGAATAAATCTTATTATAAAGGAATTAGCTTATTTATCTTACCCTTGTTTATGAGCTTTAAGAAACTTTAAATGGGGTTAAATGTGAAGAAATTAAAGATATGATTTCTCTAATTCATTGTCTAAAATTATATTTGGGTTGAATATTTTTTAATCTATGTTATGTTTACATCATAGTCACTTGAGAAATGTTTTTAAATAGTTATAAATCTTTTTCAAATTATTTTAACTTCAATAATTTTCATAGTTATGGTTTTGTAACATTAAAGGGGAATATATTTTTTCCATCAATATTAATTTATATTTATTTTATGGGAAAAAGGTTATAGTTTAATTTGTTTCTTGAAATATTTAAATTAATTTTTAAATTGAATGGATTTTGAAGTTTAATAATTTCTGAATTATGAAATATTTTTTAATTTTTTATTTTTTATAATCAAAAAGGTGGAGAAATTTTGAAATTGAATTATAGGTATGAATATTATTAATTCAATTAGTGTCACCTTCTAAATATATTTAAATACAAGTTATTTTTTTTAATAAAAATAAAATAAATGACGAACCATTATGTAATTCATGGGAGAGGTTCACTAATTTAATTATGAGTCACCCCTGCCATGTTATAGAGAAGTTGTTTCTGATTTAAACTATTTATAATGGTTTGTATTAGGGAATAGATATATTGTTTATTCATCCATTATGAGGATCACAAATAAATAAATAACCATAGGAGATATATGAAATTATAGACGAGATGAAAATTAATAGAATTAAATGAAAATTGGGGTTGGATAGAAAAGAGAATCTCACATGATAGAAAATAATTAATAGATGATCTCATGAATAGAGTCATTTAAAAGTAATATGGATGAAAGGATGGCCATAAATTAACCAATATGTATGTTTTTTGAATATTTTTATTATTATTTTTATAACTATTAAAACTTATTATCATGTTTGGAGGACACAAAAATATCCTAGTAAATATTATCAAACAAAACCATTGGGGATTCAATAATAACAACACATACCTACCAGTGAAGTATATTCTATACTCTAGAATAAACCTTAATTATATTATTGAAAACCATTATATTTCTATAAAAAATTTTAAGGCCAATCAAGGGGATACCGTAAAAGTTTTTAAGGTTGATCTGGGGTCTTCAATTTGAAATCTAGAGATAAAAGTGGGAGAAATATGAAATCAACTCACAGAGATACCAACAAGAGTACTACCTAGAGACACATAGACATAACATTAATATTAGTAAAAAAACCTAATATAGTTTCTAAATTTTATAAATCACTTATAAAATAATGAATAAATATATTGGAAAGTGAAGAAAAGGGGGAATGAAAAGGATAAATAAGATGAGAAAGTGATTTGAGAAGAAGCCCCACCACCATGTTGCACATCACTATCATAGGTGGTCTAAATGATCAAAAAACCCAATTGTGTTTATAATAATTTTATTTAATGGATTTTATTATTTTATGTAGAAACAACATTCCATGATTTTTTTGTAACAAATAGAGTGATCGAGTTTTGCGTGAAGGCCCCATTTGAAGTCCCCAACAGGTTGGAGCCATCAATTGGATAGTAGGTTGGAACTAGTTATAAGGTATGTGTTTCAAATAATAATATTTATATCTAAATAAAATATTTATAACACCATATTATTTTAATGTATGTCTATTTTTAAATTTTATCTCTTATATAGCTTATGTTGCATCACCACGCAGCATAAATGAATAATTAAATATTATTATTATTATAACTTATTCATTAAATTGGAAGGAATGAATAGTATTAGCCACTCTATGATAATTATATATTATATATTTAATCAATTTTTTTACATTAATCCAATACATTTTATTATCATAAGATAAGAATAAATTCAATTTTATGCATAAAAACCTATATTTTTCAAAAGGCACTTTTGTTTCATTTTAATGAAACACTTGTTTTAAAATTAAATTTTGATAATTTTATAATTTGTATTGAACAAAGTAAACTTCAATTTTAAAAGATAATTTTCAAATTTGTCTTATGGTGAATTTTTTGAATTTTTCTGAAAATATTTATTTCCTAATGAATAGTGAAAATATTGATTATTATAAAACAATCCATTTAATTATATTAAACTTATATTAATGGTTTTATTTTGAAAAATATTTAGTTCTAAATAATATAATTTATTTCAATCATAATTATACCTTATTTTGGTATAGTATATTTTTGGGCGTAAAAAACATTTCAAAAAACTATTTTTAGTTGGGTTTTATCAATTTAATTTGAAATATTAATTCTATACTTATGTGTTATGAATTCAGAAAAAAAGATTCCATATTTGGATTCATAAGTTCATAATTTATTAAATAGTATCCTTTTTAATTTTGTTAATATAAATATTAGCTTCAGTGTGTTTTTTATTACCATGGTTAAACATAAATAGGAAACTTTAGGGTAAAAATAATAGGATAGAGGATAGATAATTACACTAAAACATTATAAAATTGTATTGGATGATTTAAATTTTGACCATAAAAACATAATTTTTAAATTTCAGTAATTTATAGGACACCCTTCTATGAAAAAAACTTTTATGTTATTAACATCAATGAAATTCACAAAATGTTACTTTATTTTTCATAAATATCTCTTATGTGTCCACATGTGGACAAAGGTATATTATGAATGAATATAAGTATCAATTTTGAACTTCATAAACATATATTAATGTTATAAATTTATTTATGACATTTGGGGTCCATTTGAATGATGTTATGATATTAATAATATTTTATTTGAAGAAAAGAGAAAGATGACACATTCATTTTTTTAATAAATATATAATTTTTTATATTGTGTTATTAAAAATAAATCTTCAACAATAGATATTATTTTGAAATATAAAATATTTATCTACATATTGATATTTTATATTTAATTTTTAGGGAAAAAATATTTTCCTTAAATAATTTTACATGATGATGCAGTAATCATTTTATTAATGAAACAATCAACAAAATGATATTACAAATATTAAAATAAATTATTATTGAATTATTTAAGGTTCGACATGAATTTTTTGGATTATTATTACATATTATGGGTGTTTTAAAAAATTCTATCCTTTCTTGTTGACTTTTTTTTCTTAAGGTCAAAGTAATGAATAATATCAAAATTGATAATAATGGTATTTTATCCAAATAATATATCATTATATTATTTAAAAATCACAAAAAAACATAAAAATGATATTTTTGGACTAAAATTTTATAAATTATTCATTTATGGTCTAATTTATATCTTATAATACAAAATTATCACCTTTTAATAATCAATAAATTGTTACCATAATTAAAATTAAAATAGGTTAACTATGGTCAATCAAAATGGTAAGTTTTAAAATAAAACCAAAACATGTCAAAATTTTATTGTTTGATAATATTTAGAACATATATCATCTTATATTTGAACACATGGACATTTTTAGGTAGTTTGATAGAAAATGAATTTATTATAATTTAATATTTTGAGGATTTACAAGGGTGCCCCTCACCTCAATTATAAAATGGCACTCATTCCTTCATTTAATTTCACCACAATGGCCCTTCTATATTGATCAAAATATATCCATTTATCTTATAAACATCATCAGTTAATTTATTTAGGTTCTTTTATTTTGGAAATACCAACCTTAGTTCCCTTATAAAGAGATTAAATGAAGTTCGTTGAACAAGAGGTAATCATCATTATCTACTCTTTCAATTTTTCATTTGGTTCCACTTACTCTTCATATGTAGTTTCCATGATAATGTAATAACTACATAATCAACTTAATACTAATATGTTATTATTATTATGGTACATCCATATTCCACCTTTTATCCATCCTATAAAAAATGAAAGCACCACACATGCGTATGTATGACATATCATCTCCACATCATTGTGTAATTTGTATTCATCGCCACTTCACTTGGATGGATATAATTAGGGATATATGAGATATTTGATAAATATAAAATGATATTGATTCTATAAAAAATTAATATTCCATCCACTCCATCATTATTTCACCATTAAGGGAATGATATCGTCGCTTGTGCGTATGTATTGCCTACCATCTCCACGATGTGATGCGATTCATTTTCCAGGTTCCCTATTCAATAATGATTATAAAAATTTATATAATTAACAAATATTATATATATGATCATTATATAATTATGGATATGATTTCAATATATCCTATTCACAAGATCCAAAACCTACATGACAAAACATGAATTGGAAAATAAAGTAGTTAAAACCCGAAATAAGGGTAATAATGAAAAATTAATAAAAAATAGGTGAAAAAATGATATTATAGGATCATATATGATATAATAAATATAAATATGATTTTTTTTATGAGTTAATAACATTTTAAAACAACTATACAAGATATTAATGTGTGTATAACCAAAAGAGAGTGTGAGGTAAGAGTTCTCTCATCACACTTTTACTTCGGTGAGATATATGAATTATTTACAACTCATTTCATGTTTGTGGTGTATGTATTCTGAACTTTTATATATCATGTCATGAATCTATTTATCTTCATGGTATTAAATTTTTCTTTTGATGATTATTAATTTTATGGGTCATACGATTCAACTAACTATAAAGTGGTAAGGGATTTATCAACTCAATTTGATTCATTGGTTTAGACTTCTATTTCATAGATTATATCATTCTAAGGTTATGAGTAAAATGAATTTTTATTATCTTATGATTTATGTGTACTTTTTTATGTTGATTTTAAGTGAATAAGTATAATATATTCATCTTATTAAAGTTATAATCTTTGTAAGGCGCTTTCTCTCAATTTTATCTCGTTGAGGCATATTTTTGATGTTATGCACATATTTTCTTTTATATAGTGCATATACTACCCTTTTATTTGTGATCATAATTCATTGGAGATTTCATTAAATATCCATATTTATTACTTTATGGATATGATTATTTCCTGATATGTATTCCAACATTTCTTATGGTGTTTACATTGAATGTTATTTTATTATTTGGGAAAATAATGTTAAATTTGTATATTTTACTCAATACAAATATTTGTTGATAAATTATACTAATTCATGAATCAAATAAATCATTTTGATATTTGAGGAATGATTTGAAGATATATACAAGGGTGGGTATTAGATATAGATAGTCCCCTGATGCATTGGTAGTCTCATGAGATGAAAAAATGTCCAAATTAAATTGGTTTTTACCAATAATAATTAAATTGTATTTCAAAAGGTCATGATGGTAGAGAAACCAATATGCCTGAAATCATGGTGTCCAATTATTAACTATTTCATTCATTAAGATTTCAGTCATTATTATCTATGATATTTTTTCTATTATATTGTCCATGGAATCATATTGTTTTAATGTTATTGATTAAATGGAATTTTTTTCCAATAATTTACATTGTTATAATGATTGCACCTTATCCTCTTGTGATTGAAAATTTATTGATTAAACGAAATTTATTTTAGTTATATATAAATTTTCTTATTTTTTACAATTTATTTATTATTGATTTATGAAATCATCCATTGTATTTAACCCTTACTAAGCAATTGAGCTCGCCCTTTTTTCTTGTTCTCTTTTCCCTAAGATATGAAGATAAAAAGTTTTAATTTGTTCATGGATGAAAATTAATTTCATTTGTTTTTTAATATTACTAATGTAATAAGGTTTCCTTGAATGTGTAGGTTTTAGGCATAGTGGAAGCGCGTTGGTGGGTGTACCCAACATTAATTATTCCATTAACAATGGTCAATCTAAGATCTGTCACATTAATAAAACGCCAGATCGTCAGAATAGAATGAAGAACGAAATAAAACAATGGAGTCCTAAAACCATAGAGAGTATCATCATATATTGGTTATAATTAATTTAATTAAAATATGAGAATTTCCATGATGGATTTCCCTATCTATTTATGTGTTCTGTCACGATCTGATGTGATCTGTTGTTACATCATAAAAACCATCTATAGTCTTCCTCTAGAGGTGATCCACACATGCTCCACATATCTCTAGATATCATTGAAGTTATCTTCAGGTGCTAGCATGGAAGAGCCTTCTCTTGTGATTTCATCCTTCAGTCACCTTGAGAGCCACTTCTAAAGCACTCTCCTTGATCAGGTGGTGGAGGATCTCTCTCGTAACATGAGAGTGTTCTTGGTGGAAAAATAATTCTCTCTTGGTTTGAGAGTTTTTTCAGATCCATTGATCACAATCCCCAAAAATGTCTAAGATAATTAGAATTATATAATTGGGATTTTAATTACTTAGAATAATAAAATGAATTAATTACCAGAAAGAATTTATTCATTTCATTTAATTATTAGTAAGATCTCAAGTCTAATAATAAATATTGACTATTATTATTACTTACAATGCTCCCATTTAATTACACCTAATATTATTTAATTAAATAAAAATTATTATTTCTCAAAAATCCCCAGAAAAATTACACGAGGTGTATATTAATATACAAGGAATATACTTTTGTTTTTCCATTTCCTTTATTTCATTCCCCAAATTTTTTAGACCATGAATAATTGATATTTATTTCTCAAATAAATATCATTTCATTACTCACTAATAAATATATTATTTCTCCCACAATATATTCTCTTGAATAACTAGTGTAAAAATAAATGTGATCAGGCATCCTTGTATAATTATTAAACCACAATCAATAATAATATTTATTCAACTTGTTAAATTAATATTTAACTAAGATACTGAGACACACTTAGTGTGTGACCCTTTAGGCCTCTCTCTTAGTGGTGTTAGGCGGAGCCTGCCTAAATTCCATGGTTAGCATCTAGAAACATGCTAAGGCACCCATAGAGAAAGAATTTAATGCTACAATGATGTGTCAGCTTCTAAAAATGCTTACCGTGTAATGTAATCAATTTGTCACGATATCTTGAATCAAGTGGGTTGCATGCTAGTGCCATCAACCCATGTGCTTGATTATTCTTTCTTTGACTTTCTGAAATTGAACTCGCTCATTCATTACCATGGACAAGATTTAATTAGGCTATATCAATTCCAGCAAAGGTCATGAGATATCTAATTCTATTATGGAATAGAAGGGACATATCCTTTGTTGCATTATCTATTAATGTAGTATTACTCATGACGCATCTATCATATCCTACCTCACTGTGAACAGTGTGTCATCATTGTTTTCTTCAATATGTCTAAGTGCTTGAGTTATAATACCCATTAATAATAATCTTAAAGTCTAAGGACCAATAACCACATCTGTAGATTGGAACATCAAATCAAACTTTGAAATGTGGATTTCCTACTGGCGGGTCTCGTTCTCATAATATCCTCTTGGATATTACCAAGGGCGCAAACTATGAAAAGGGGCCTCAATATTTTTTGATTCCTCACCCCTAATGTACTGTATTGTTTGTGTTCCTCAAATAACATCATCTAACCACATAACATATATTCAAGAATAGTATTATGGAAATTCTTGTTTCTCATCATAGTAGGGATCCTCTATGACCCTTTAATGCAACAACTATCCTTAGGACATTATCACATACATTGTCACGCAAAAGAACAATCAATATGTTTTAATCTATTTATTAATTAATAAAGTACACAATAGTTGGTTCTAAGCCACCAACTCCAATAAACTCCCACTTGGACTAGATTCAACTACTAACAACCTTTAACCCTTTGGATCTCACATGATATTTATGCTTCTAGTGAGATAATCTTTTAGTCATGGGGTCTTCCATGTTCTCTTCTATGGACACTCTACTCAATGCAAATCCACCCCGTTGATAGAAATCCCTCAATAGGTGATACTTTTAGAGAATTTTCTTTTTCCATTGATGTGACCTTAGTTATTTTTCTAGATCCACCACTATAGTATTATCACAATACAATGTGATATTATCTTTACTAGTAGGAACCATATCAAGATTCTTGACAAAGTTATGAATCCATACAGCTTCCTTGGTTACATCATAAGCCGCTATATATTCAGAATCTACTGTAGAATCGGAGACAATTGGAAGCTTTGGAATCTTCTATCTAATATCTCTTACATTGAGATAGAAAAAATATCATTAGTTCTTCTCAGATACTTAAGGATAGTCTTAACAATAATCCAATGATGTTTTGTTAGATCTTCTTGATATCTTCCTACCATGCTCAGTGCATAGGTAACATCAATCCTGGTATATAACACGGCATACATGATAGATCCAATAGTTGAAGCATATGGGATCTTACTCATCCTATATTTCTTCTGTTGTGTATGAGGACACAATCTCTTAGAAAGATGTAGGTCATGTGACACTAGAACCAATCCCCTCTTGGATTGTTCCATACTAAATCTCTTTAGTATCTGGTCAATGTATGTACCCTGACTTATTCCAAGAAACCTCTTGTGTCTATCACGAATGATCTTCATCCCTAGAATGTATGCAATTTCACCTATGTCCTTCATGGAGAAACACTTGTTAAACCAGTCCTTAAATAACTGTAAGACCGGTACATCATTTCCAATAATAAATATGTCATCAATATATACTACTAGGATAATGAAAACATTCCCATTAAACTTCTTATAAACACATGGTACACATTCATTCTTAATGAAAAAAATTCCTCTATGGATTCATCAAATTGAATGTTCGTTGACCCGGAAGCTTTCTTTAATCCATAAATTTATTTATGTAACTTTCAAACCCATTTGGCTTTACATTGTGTCACACACACTTCTGGTTGTGTCATGTAGACATATTCCTAGAGATTCCCATTAAGAAATGTTGTTCTGAAATCCGTCTGACAAATCTCATAGTCATGGTAAGATATTATGGAAACAATGATTCTTATAGATTTAAACATGGAAACTAGTGATAAGGTTTCATCATAGTCAATTCCTTGATTCTGTCTGAATATTTCAGACAATAGCCTTTATTTATAGGTGCTAACTTGACCTTCCATGTCCAACTTTCTCTTGAGTACCCACTTTCATCCAACAGGCTTCACATCAACTGGATTATTTACCAGAACCCAGACTTGTTTCTGATAAATGGAATCCATCTCAGATTTCATAGCTTCTAGCAATCTTGAAGCTTTTGATCTCTCTAATTCTTCTATGTGGGATAGAGGTTCATCATTTTCCAGCAATAATGATTCACCCTACTTATTGACTAGGAAACCAAATTTATCCTGTTCCCTTGCCTCTCTTGAGCTCCTATGCAGTACTTGTTTTTATGGAACCTCTTCCATAGAGAGCTGTGGAAATTGTTCCTATAGAAACTCTTGTGTATCTTAATCATTAACTTCGTTGAATTCAATCTTGATCCCACTATCATTTTTTATGATTTGATCCCTCTCAAGAAAGACGCCTTGTCAAGAAACAATGAATTTTTTATCTAAAGGGTTATATAGGTATAATCCTTTCATTTCATTGGGATATTCTATAAAGATACACTTCATGCCCCTGGGAGCTAGTTTGTTTCCTAAGAATCCCTAACAAACTCCTTGTATCCCCATACATGTGTGTGTGATAGAATGGGTTTCTTTCCATTCCATATCTCGGAGGGAATTCCATTTTCCACCCTATTTGGTACTCAGTTTAATGTGTATGAGGTATTTTATAATTCATATCCTCAGAAGGATAATGGAAGATCTAAATGTCTCATCATCGACCTCACCATGTCCAAAAAGGTGTGGTTTCTCCTTTTAATCACACCATTCCACTGTGGTGTGTAAGGAGTTGTGAGTTGAGATAGAATCCCAGACTCCTGTAAAAGGTTGATGAACTCTTAGATCAGATATTATCTTCCTCGATCTGATCGATGTTTATTTATCTCCTTACCAAGCTGATTCTCTACTACATTCTTGAATTTTGTAAATTACTATAAGGATTCTGACTTATACCTCATTATGTAGACATATCCATATCTACTCTAATCATCAGTAAAAGTAATAAATTAATAATATACACCTAAATATTCTTCTAGAAATGGTCAACACACATCTCTGTACACAAATCCTAACAGCTATGTGGCCATTTCACCCTATCCATCAAAAGGCCACTTTGTCATTTTACCTTGTAAACATGTGTGACATCTATCAAGTGGTTTTAGCTCGATATAGTCTAAATAGCCATCTTGGTAGAGCTTTGTCAAGCGTTACTCATTTACATGACCGAGATAGTGATTCCACAATTGGGTGATGTATGAGTCATGTGAGTTTATTTCATTATCTATTTCCAACACTTGGTTTTCATAATTTAATAAATACAAACCATTATTTAAATATTTCATACCATAACATACAATATTCTTTAGAAAGAAACAACCCTTATTTCCAAACATGAAAACAAATCCATCCATATCAAAACATGATACAGAAATTATGTTCTTGGTAACAATAGGCACATAATAACAATTATGTAAAAATAATAATCCCAGTTTACAATGAGAGATGGTAATCACCAATGGCCAATGTAGCCAGCCTCATTCCATTAGAAACTCAATGATCCTCCTCTGCTCTGGTAATCTTTCTAAATCTACATGGTTCCTATATTTTAATTAATATGTGATCCCCAAAAGTTGTATGTAATACCCAATGTGTCAACATGGAAAGATTACACTTGATAACGAATGCACCTTTAGCATCCCCATGCTTTTGGGTGCAGTTCCTATTACAATGGCCTAGCTTTCCACATGCAAAACATATTGCCTCTTATTCCTTACCCTGCCTTGAAATCTTCCCCTTCATAGAGGGATAGTTCTTAGTGGCTTCAAACCATTTATGAATCATTTGCCCCTTTTCCTTATACTTCCATTTCTTTTTCACCATAAGGACTACAGTTTTGTTGTGCCCTGTGTCCTTATCTACCTGGAGAATTAAGGTCAGAAGTTCTGATAGACTATTCTCATTTTTTCTCATGTTGTATTTGACAATAAAGAAAGAGAAGGTATTGGGATGTGTTGATTGGATGATATCTGTATGCAACTCATCCAAGAAACTAATCCCTAAGATGTCCAGACGTTTAATGTATCCAATAAGCTTGACTACAAGATACCCAACTGGCGTAAAATCTCAAAGATCAATTGTAAAAAAATGGTTTTAGATCTCATATCTCTCTGTTCTCTCTTTATCTTAATAGATATTCTTAAGTTGAGACATCATTCTATACATGTCCATGTTTTCATGTTGCTTCAAGATCTCATTACACATGGATGATAGAATGAAACATTGGAAATATATGGCATCATCCAAATGTTTCATATTAAGAGATAGTTCCTCATCACTGGCCACTTTTTCAATCATAGCTGGAATAGAATCTTCTAGTATGTACAATTTTCTCTCGTGGTGAAGGATAACACGTAAATGCCACTGCCATTCGTGGAAATTGGTGCTAGTGAGGAGGTTTTTCTTCTCGAGTATGGTTCTCAATGATATGTTTGAAGTCATTTTTCTTTCCATTTCTAAAAATTAAGATGAAAAAATGTTTATTACTTTATCATGATAAAACTGAGACAAATAAATAAATTAATACTTATTAGCCTCCCACTATTTTATCAAAATCCAATAGCCCACACCATTGACTTCAGAATATTATTTTTTCTTGAATATTCTAGTTGCAAGGATCCATATTGACCTTCGTGTTACCCCAACTAAGGTTCTTTAACAAAATTTAAGGGTTTTAGGTAAGCATTCCAAAATACAACTGTCTTATCTCGTAGTTCCTTGATTTTATGAGTGGTCTCCCCAATCATGAAACCCTTTTATTTTGGATTTCCTCAACCTTTGTCTCTTGCTCACACCAAGTCCTTTTTTGGAAGTCAACCCTTGATGTGAACCAAGTCAAGTCAACCCAAAACCTTGAATTAGAATTCCTTAATAATTGATAGCACCCCAACTAGGTTTGTTGAATCACATTGAACTATTGTTCGATTTTAACTCAGATTATGGAAGTCTATAATGAATTAATATTTCTTTGAGGGATTTTATCCTTATACGTAAATTTACATTTTATTATATTTGATTACATGCTTGTTAATACTAAGTGAGATATACCTAAGTGATTAACCATGTCTAATATAATATTTACACATAAGCCGGTCTTATTTTCGGTCTATCTTTCATGATTTTTTAATTCATTAATTAGGTGATCATGACAACACACCCACAATAAACAAACCATGAAACTGAAAGAAGTAAAATAAATGGTATGATCATGAGCATGTTCTATTGGTTAGTTTATCTAGAATTTGATAAACTAACCCAATAACTATGGGTGAAACACCAGGAAACATTTGGGTTCATGTTTATAGCTTTCCACCTATCCACCTTTGTATCTCCTTGGATTGGTTTCACCTTGGATCCTAACTTGAGCTGCCTCCACGAGCTTGGGATATCCATACATTACATATGATTTTATCTCACTAGCAGGTGAGGTGTAAAAAGGGGTTTTACATAAATGAAACCTTGGGCACATATGCCCTACATATTAATGATGAGAAGGCTTATAGGCCAAAAAATTTATTTTAAATAAATTAATTAAAAGAAACCACTCACATACAAAGGTCATGGTATATCTCATGATCATCCATGCATGAAACTATATTTGCACATAAAGAAAACTAGCATTCAATTCTTTAATCGTTCTTGTTTAAGATAAATCATTCTTAAATTAATTAATTATATTTAATTAATAAATCCTTTTATCTTAAACCCTTATTTGGAATTTCCTTGAGATTCTCATCCATCATAAGTTTAAACAAATAAATTCATTTAAAATTATCTTTGTACGTAACTTGTACCTTGGAGGAAACCCTGTGAATTCTCATTCATAACTAACCAATGTGTAGAAATGGATATTATGCAGATGTTAAATTAAACACATATACATAAATCACCTATCACGTGTTGTGCTTCAGCATTAATCTTGAACTATGGTACACATCTCAAGGGTTTGTATAATATAATAATAAATTTTAATAAATTTGTTTAATTTGGATCATTACATAGTGTGAAGTTCTGACCACACTGAGTGTACTATTGTTCACCATCCATCCGAAGTACACACCCGGGACTTGCATGTAGATTTACTTAGGAAATATTTGGAGTACACGGTGTGTTTAGTGGGCCACACACAATGTAGTATTTTCGTTACACGGTTTCCAGTCGGGAAAGCCGTGTACGGGGTACATGGTCCAACCATAACTCAAAGGGAATGCATTCCATGTCCAGTGGACTACCCGACGTGTAATCTGGAAACTGTGTGCCACCTATTCCAGGTCAACACATGAATTAATTTAAGAATTATAAAGACTCCAACACACATATTGGTTTAGTGAACTGGTCTAATGCATTAAACCTTTACTTCACAACGTATACTACTGAATCCACACCATTAGTTCTGGTGTTGTATGGAAAAGAATATTTGGCACCTACAGATGAGATCCTCTATTTTATTTTAATCAAAATTAAAAGAAAATATCATTTTGGTATGGTGAACGAGAAATTAAAGAGGGGGAATAGATATCAATATTCATATTTTTAGAATTATTAACTTGAATTAAAACAACTAAATTATTAAATTCATAAATCATTAAAAAAACTAAATAATTATAATCAATGATATAACCTTCCTTTGATAACACTTGTAGGTTCTGGACGCTGCGGAAGCACATTGGTGGGTGAACCCAACTTTAATTTTTTCCATTAACAACGATCAATATGAGTTCCTTCACAATAAAAAAACATTAGATCATTGGAATAGATTGAAGACCAAAATAAAATAATAGAGTCCTAGAACCATAGATATGATCATAATATTTTGTTTTTAATTAATTTAATAAAAAGAAGAGAATTACCTTAATGGAATTCTCTATATATTAATGTTTTCGGTCACGATCTGATGTGATCCATCATTTTATCTTTGAAACAAGTGTAGGCTTCCTCTAGAGGTAATCTACATGTGCTTCACATATCTCTAGAGGTCGTTGAAGGGATCTCCAGGTGCTGGAATGGAAAATTGTTCACTTGTGATGTCCGCCTTTGATCACTTTGAGAGTCACCTCCTGATAGGATGGTATGTATGAGTATGATATACTCTATTATACCAAACATAGGATTGAATATATAAGTATGAGATTCTCAGTTACAAGAGGGGGTGAGTTGTACCTTTTAAAAATTCTCTAAGGAAATTTTGTATAACCAAAATTCTCAACACCTCTAAGTTCTAAAGACTTGCTTGATTCTGGAAAAGTGATTCCAGAAATGAAACTTAACAAAATTATACAACTACTAAGATTCTACCTTAAAGTGTATAGAATCTATCTAAATCAGAGTACAAGTATGTAAGTATAAGAATTCTATAATTTCTTTAACAATACAAAATTCACAGTGTAAAACAATGTAGTAACACTACAAGGAACAAACAATAACTCTTTTAACCCAAAGAGAAAGGTATCTAACAACCCTGGATAAGTGGTCCCTTGATTTACACTTTCAAGAAAGTATGTCTTACCCACACCAGGGTAAGCCCTCGATATGAAGATCAGAGTCTTTCTTGATATCCCCACAAGCCCTCAACTATCATGTAGTCGGCACCTCTATCTTCCTATCCCCAGAAGCCCTCAATTGTACACAGCAATAATCAAAGTTTCATGAAACAAGTGTGCACGAAGAAAAGTTTGAATGAGTTGTTCAAACATTATGCACAATTCTTGAGAGTTTATAAGAGCCTCTCTCTCTCTCTAGAAATCACTTCAACAGCATGTAAGCACAGATGTTAGAGTTGTGTCAAAGCTTTTTTTTCAAATGAGCTCATATTTATAGACGAAGCTCCAACGGTCAACTCCCTCCTCCAAAATTCAAATTTCTCCGTGAATTTCAAAGGGACATGTACATGTGTCACTCAAACAATGGTTAGCTGATAGATGAAAGCATGACATAATTTTATATTACAACAAGTGTAAGCATAAGTAAAACTGATGTTTGGAATGAATGTAAATAAAAGTTCAGAATGCAAGAAAAGTATGATAGTTCACAGTCTAACTAAAATAGAATTTGGAGTTTATAATAAAGAGATATTCGGATTCTGTTTTGTATGAATTCAGAACCTGAATCTATAGAATTCTGGAGTCTGCATTTCAAGGAAATTCGGAGTCTTTATTCTTAGTAATTCAGAACCTGAACATAAAGAGTTTGGAGTTGAACTCATAGAAGTTCGAATTCGAACTAGTATAAGTTTTGAGTCGAACTCATATAATTTTGGAGTTGAACTGGTAGAAGTTTAGAGTCGAACTCATAGAAGTTTGGAGTCGAACTAGTAAAAGTTTGGAGTCGAACTCATAAAAGTTCGGAGTCGAACTAGTAGAAGTTTGGAATCGAACTCATAGAATTTCAGAGTTGAACACATAGAAGTTCAGAGTCTAACTAGTAGAAGTTCGGAGTTGAACTCATAGAAGTTAGGGGTCGAACTCATAGAAGTTTTGAGTCGAACTAGTAAAAGTTCGGTGTCAGAGTTCGAAGACTTAAACAGAATGCTTCATATCTTAGTATTATATGATTTCGATGTTTTTTAGTAACAATCAGAATTTTAAAGTTAGAAAAGTAATGTGATTGAACAATGAAAACAATGTAAGGATAAATTTCCTTGAAGAAGGAAATTTTCCTTAAGAAAATGAAACAAGGAGTAAAAATGGATTTGCCTTAAGATAAGGTGTTTTTGATTTTCAAAACATGAAGGAATGGAAAATTCATAAGGAAAACCATATTGACTCAACAATTCCAAAGTGATATCCTTGATCCGTTGGAGGAGGATCTCTCTCGTATCATGAGAGCATTATTTGTGGAATAATAATTCTCTCTTTTCTTGATAGATTTTTCATATCTGTTATGCACAACCCCAAAAAATGGATAGAATAATGAGAATTTTATAATTGGTATTTTAATTACATAGAATAATTAAATAAATAAATTACCCAAAAGATTTTATTCATTTCATTTAATTCTTAGTCAGACCTCATGTTTAATAATAATAGTTGACTATTATTACTACTTGAAATGCACCTAATGAATTACGCCAAATATTATTTAATTAAATAAATAAAATTATTTCTCGCAAATCTATAGAAGAATAACATGGCATGTATATTAATATACATGGTGTATACTTTTTTCCATTTTCATTATTTCCTCCAACACATTTATTAGTCCTTGAATAAGGGATATTTATTTCTCAAATAAATATCATTTCATTACTCACTAATAAATATATTATTTCTCCCACAATATATTCTCTCGAATAACTAGTGTTGAAATAAATGTGATAAGTCATCCTTGAATAATTATTAAACCACAATTATTAATAATCTTTATTCAACTTGTTAAATTAATATTTAACGGACATACTTGGACACACTTAGTGTGTGACCCTCTAGGCCTCTCTCTCAGTGGAATTGGGATAGAACCTACCTAAATTCCAAGGTTAGCGTCTAGAAACACACCAAGGCCCCCATAGAGAAAGAATTTAATGAAACAATGATGTGTCACCTCCTACGAATGCTTACCGTGTAATGTAATCACATTGTCTCGATATCTTCAATCATGTGAGTTGCCTGCTAGTGCCTTAAACCCATGTGATCGATTATTCTTTCTTTGACTTTTTGAAATGGAACTCGTTCATTCCTTACCATGACCAAGGATTTATTTAGGCTATATCAATTCTACCAAAGTGCCCGAGATATCATCTTCTGTTATGAAGAATAAGAGACAAATCCTTTCTCTCATTATCTATTATTGCAGTATTAATCATGACACATCCAACATATCCTACCTCACTAAGAACAGTGTGACATCACACTTTTTTTCAATATATCTAATTGCGGGAGTTATAATACCCATTAATAATAATATTAAAGTCTAAGGTCCAATATACACATACATAGATAGGAACATCCATGACACTATGAAATGTGGATTTCCAACTGGCAGGTCAATTTCTCATAATATCCTCCTGGATATTACCAAGGGTGCACAGCATGAGAAGTTGCCTCAATGTTTTATGAGTCCTCACACCTAATAGCCTTTATTATTTGTGTCCCTAAAATAACATCATCCGACTATAGAACATATATTCAAGAACAGTGTTATGGAACTTCCAGGTTCTCATCATAGCAGGGATCCGCTATGACCCTTTAATGCAATAGCTATCCGTAAGACAATATCACATGCATTGTCATGCAGAATAATAATAATTATGTGATAAGGTATTTATTAATGAATAAAGTAAATTTAGTTAGTTATATGCCACCAAATCCAATAATATGTATCTAGTTCTTCAAGACTACTAAACTATTCAATCCTTTGGGATTTTAATCCAGTATCTATTGCAAATGTAATAAAGTAAGGCACTGGATCTGGGCTACTGGGGTCGGGGACCTTTTTCGTTGGTATTAGAGAATGTTTAATAGAAACCTTATAAACTAGATTTAAGAAAAAATAGATTATAAAATAGAACCCTATTATATAATTTGAGGATAAGTGTATAAGAACGTCCCAAAGAAACCATGTTTATGATTATAATGTTATCTATAAATACATTTTTCAATTTATGATTAGTATTTTACTAGTTTTAGGATTATACATTATATTTCATAATGATATGATATAATATAGCATATTCCATTGTTTAGAGTTGAATCCTAAAAGAAATAATGTGATCAATACACATATAAAATGTATATATTTCTTTTATAAGGGAAGCAATAAAACTAGTATTGTAATGGAGAAAATTATGACAATTTTAGGGTACATTAATTAGGTTGTGACAAATAACCTTTCTTGGATAGAGAAACCTATTATAAAATGATAATATCTTATGTTTGGTTGCTTTATGCGACCAAAAACCCCAACCTTCAGTGGGACTACTAATCCAATTGTTTCTAAGAAAAAAAATAAGTCTTTGGAAAATATATATACATCGTTGGGATATAGTAAAAAGGAAAAGGTCACACTTTCAATATATTACCTCAAAGATGATTCTAACCAATGGTGTTCATTGATATAGAATATTATGTAATAAGAATAAATAGAACTCCTAGAATGGAATTCAATTAAAGATAAATTCTTTAACAAATATTTCCCTTAAGAGAAACAAATTTAAATGAAGATAAATTTCCCTAGATAAAATAAAATGTGTGAACAAAGTGTTGAAAAGTATGAATGTACTTATATAAGGTTATATAGGTGTGCTATGGATTATATACACAACAAAAAAATTAAAGATAAACCATTTCTTTGAAGCGATTAATACAAGTCTATAAATGTTTGTCTCATAAACATTTTCTTCATATAATGAAGTAATTTTAGGTTCTGTCAAGAGAGAGAAATAATTCTCCAAGTTATATGTATTTAATGAGAATATAGACAATAATAGGATGATATAAAAAGATATGGATAAAGTGAATAAGGGAAAAAATATTTTCCAATATGTGATAATTATGGAAGGAATCACCCTGGGAAGTGCTTGAAAGGATTAAGAGTTTTTTATAAATTTTGAAATAAGGGATAGTAGGAAAAAGAATGAAAATGGAAGGATGAAAATGATTTTATTCATTGTTGCAACTATAAAAAGATGGGGCACCATGAAAATGAATTCTCTAAGAATCAAGAGATAATACCTCAAAAGAAGCCAAGTGATCAATGTCAAGATTTTTCTATTACTATAGATGAAGTGGAATGAATAATTTCATCCTGAATTTATATCATTGAAAAAGTTTTTAAGAGTATTCTAGTAATGATATCCTAGATATAAATATTATGTAATGTATCAGTATTGTGTAATAGTATTTTCTCATCAATGATTTAAAAAATGTGTTGATCGGTACTAAAGGCCAAAAAAATGATTCAGTGATAATTCAACATTCTAGGAAAACACATAATTGAGGTAATATGACCCTTAATATATTATTTATGTTGTGATATAATTTCAAAGATATGTTTATGGGATAATATTGGTGACTATAAAAGTGGGTACTGTTTTGATGGTTTATGTTATCTTTTCTGGGTTTACTTCATGTTTGGATTTAATAAATATTTCTGCGATTTTAATATTAGAAGAATATATTTTTTCATTAAGGTTTTAAGGTGATCGGGTTTTTAATATATTTGGTATATGAAATTAAGAGATAAATTATGTTCTTTTTGGTATCTAATTTTTTATTTATTATTATAAATTTAGTGACCTCCCTTCTTTTTTATAGATTGTGAACTTTGATAATTGTATTTTGGATGAATCGTAATGTTGTAATAGATTAAGTTTAACATTACAAGTTATTTTTTGAGTTTAACTAATTATTTTTTGGGTATTATATGCTAACATTTTTGGTATTAGAAAATATTTAAATAGTAGATGACTGACTTTTGAATCTTCTAAATTTATTAAAGTGATCCAAGACTAAAAAAAAATCTTGAATATCCCTTTCCTTGAATAAGATCAAATCATAACCAAAGGATGCAATTATGCTTATGACATGAAAAGAAACCAAGTATGTTTATTTTCTCAAGTACATCTCTAGATTTTAAAATAATATCACAACCCATGTAAAATGTTTTTTGAACAAAATAGTATATTTTTACTTTTCTTACTATAAAATCAATGGCCTTTTCACCCATCATAAATTTCTTGTTTTGTGATGCTAAAATTTCTAATGACCATATTTTTTGTCACTCTCTGTCATAACGTGATAGTTAAATTTATATTTCATGTCTATTTTTTCACATAGCACTAATATTATACTATTAAAAAGCCTAATTTTTTTATGACCTTCACATTTCCCTTTCCCTCTTATTAAGAGGATGTTTTATTAATCATATTTACAATGTGGGTTTCCCAAAAATGAATTTTCAAGTATCAGCCTTTGATTTTTTTTTTCTTTCTTAAGTGCGGTTTCAAATCAAGAGGTTATAATTTATTTAATGATGGGAGAATGTAACAGCCCATGATTTAATGGTATATCTCTTTGATAATTTCATCTCATCGATAGCTTATGTTTCACACACCGCCCTACTAAAATGAACAATTAAATATTATTATTCTTATAATATATCCATTAAATTGGTAGTAATGAATCATATTAACCACCTTATTAATATTATATATTATATATTTAATCAAAAAATTTACATTCATCCAATATATTAGATAGGAATAAGATATGAAAAATTCCATTTTATGCATAAGAAGATATATTTTTCAAAAGGTATTTTATTCACCTTTTAATGACCCAATTGTTTTAAAACTAAATTTTGAAAATTTTATAAATTTTATTTTAGAAAATAAAATTTATTTTTAAAAGCATAATTTTAAAACTATCTTTGGGTGAATTTTTTCATAAAATATTTCTTTTCCACTAAATATTGAAAAATAATAATTTCAAGATATTCTAAAAAAAATATTTATAAATAATATAATTATTTAAATCATATATATACCTTATTTTCGTGTAAGTGCATTTTTTGGATTAAAAATGAATTGTAAATAAAATAGTTTTTAGTCGCGTTTTATTAGTTTAATTTTAAAATAAATTCTTCCAGTTTTTTGTTTTTTGAATTTTGAAAAATATATTATATATTTGTAAATATAAATTACAAATTTAGTAAATATACTCCTTCTATATTTTTAAAATATAAAAATAAACTTTTGTAATTTTTTTATTCCCACGGTTATGGGTAAATAGGGTAATTTAGGGTAAAAATAATATGATATGGGTTAGAAAATTACGCTAAAACAATACAAAATTTTATTGGACGATTTATATTCGATAATTAATACCTATGGTTATAATTTTAGTTATTTAATAGAATCATTTTATGAAAATTACTTTTATATTATTAAAATCAATTAATGTCACAAAATTCCAATTCTTTGTCATAAATATCACTTATGTGTCCACTCTGGGGTAAAGGTTAGTTATGAACAAATATATGTATCCATTTTTGACTTAATAAATTTATATTCCTGATATAAATATATTTATGACATTTGGAGGCCATTTGGATGAGGTTATGATATTTATAATATTTTATTTAAAGAAAAGACAAATATGTCACACTCATATTTTTAATAACTATATTATTTTCAATATGGTGTTATTTAAAAGATATCTTCAACTATAGATATAATTTTTAAATATGAAATATTTATCTACATATTGTTATTTTATTTTTAATTTTTATTAAATTAATATTTACCTTTATAATTATACAATGACGATACAGTAATTATGTTATTAATGTAACAATCAAATAAATGATATTAAAAATATAAATATAAAAAAGATTTATTTAAGGTGATCCACAAATTTTCTAGATGATTATAAATTATTTGGGTGTATTGAATGTTTTTTATGTTATCTTTTGGTTATGTTTTACTAAAGGAAAAAAGTAATTAATACTATCAAAATTGACAATAATGATATTTTATCAAAATAATAATTTATTAAATGATTTAAAAATCGTAAAAAACATTCAAAATAAATAGTGATTATGATATGATGTAAAATGTCATAAATTATTCACTTATATTCCAATTTACATTTTATATTTAAAAAGTAAGACCTTTTAATATTAAATAATTGTTACCGTAATTAAAATTTAAAATATATTAACTATGGTTAATCAAAAGATATGGCTTAAAATAAAATCCAGATATTTAAAAAATTTATTAAATGATTATTTTACAACCTTATCTCATATTATATTCTAATACATATAAATTTAGTGGTATTTGGATAGAAAATTAATTTATTATAATTTAATATTTTGAGGAATTCCAAGGGTGCCCCAGACCTTAATTATAAAAGGGAACTCCTTCCTTCATTTCATTTCAGCACATTGATCCTTATAGATGGAAAAAAAATATCCATTTATATTTTAAACATACATTTTAAAGTTCTTGAGGTTATTTAACTTCCAAAATACCTACCCAAGATCCCTTAAGAAGATATTAAACGAAGTTCACTAAAGAAGAAGTAATAGTCTTTATTGAGTCCTTCATGTTTTCTTTCCATTATACTTACTCTTAAAGTGTTTTTACATTATAAAGTAATTTCTAAAATATCATATGTATACTGAGATTTTATTATGATTATGGGACAACCATATTCAATATTGTATTCGTCTTATCAAAAACTAAATCATTGTTTGTGCGTACATATGGTTTACCATCTCCACGTCGTGGTGTAATTTTATTTTATCACCACCTCACTTTGATGGATATAATGATGGATATAATAGATATATATGGTATATATTACATTATATTGATTCTTGGTAAAATTAATATACCATAAAATCACTTACCCTTTCACCACTTATTCAAAATAACTAGGACCTACACAACAAATCATGCATATGAAAATGAAGCAGTTAACACCCAAAACAAGGGTAATAATGAGATATTATTAACAAATGGGTGATAAAATAATATAAGAGGATAATATGTGAAATAATAAATAATAATATGAATATATTATGAGTTGATAACATTTTTTAAAACCACAATATAGGAGATTAAATTGTGTATTTTCAAAAGGGGTACTAGGTAAGGGTTTTATCATCTCACTTTTACTTATGTGAGATATATGCCTTATTCACAAAATATTTATTGTGTGTGGTATATATATAGAGAAATTTGATACAAAATATCATTAATATATTTATCTTAATGTAATTAAATGTTTCATTTTGTGATTATTAATTTTATGGGGCATAGATTTAACTAATTATAAAGTGTTAAGGAATTTTGTAACTCAATTTTAATTCATTTGGTTAAACTAAAATTTCATTGATTATGTAATACTATGGTTATGTGTAAAATGAATTTTTATTATATTATTTTGTATTTACACTTATTTTTTGTTTATATGTAGTGAATATACATAATCTATTCATTTTATTAATGATATGATCCTTGTAATGGATCTCGTCTCAATTTTCCTTCATTGAGGTATATTTTCGATGTTATGAACTTATTTTATTTTCTTTGGTGTATACAATTCCCCCTTTATTTATGATCATAATTAATTGAATATTTCACTAAATATCCATATATATTATTTCATCGATATTATTATAACCTAAGCAGTATACCAATTTTTCATACAGTGTTTACATTGAAATTTATTTGATTAACTAGAAAAATAATGTTAAATTTTTAAATTTTACTCAATAAGGATATTTTTTATAAAATATACCAATTCATGATTTAAATCGACCATTTCAAAATTTGATAAATTCTTTTCACATCAATACATGGGTGGGTCATGCTTAAGGATAGCCCCTCGATGTATTGTTAGTCTCATGAGATGAAAAAGTTGGCCAAACTAAATGGGGTTTTATCCATAATAATTAATTCTTCTTGTGAATGGTATTTATGGTAGAGGTTTCATGATGACTAAGATAATGGAATATAATTATTAATAATTTAATTCATTAAAATTTTAGTCATTATTTTCCATGATATTTGAACTATGACATTATCCTTGGATTCAAATTATGCTCAAGTTATTTATTAAATGGAATCTATTTCCAATCATTTACATAGCCATAATTAAGGTGCCTTATCCTATAATGATTGAAAATTTATTTATTAAAAGGAATTTATTTTAGTTATATATACCTATAAAAATTTTTATGATGAATTTATTTTTTATTCATGAAATCGTTCATTTTAGTTAACCCTTACTGAACATTTTAGCTCCACTTTTATTTGTTCTCTTTTCCCTAGGATATGAATATAAAAGGATTGAATGAGTTCAAGGATGAAAATTAATTTCTTTTATTTTATATTATTACCAATTTAATACGGGTAACATGTATGTGTTGAGTTATACAAGATTACTAAACTATTCAGTCCCTTGGGATTTGAATCTTGTATCTATTTCCAATGTAATAAAGCAAGTCACCGGCTTTGAGCTACTTGGGTCAGAATCTTTATAATAGTCTTGATAGTGGACCACACTAGTGAGCTTTTTAGACCAAGAAAAAACATATGTTTTATCCATATTCCCTTGATTGGCCAGTTCCACCCAATGGCTATCCGGTGGAATTTTGGATGACAAAAAAATATCCATTTATAGTCATCCCTGATAGCTTAATTACGCTCCCAATCAATTTATTCAACCCCCAATACCCTTTTATTGATACTATGGCTATTAGAGGATATAAATACACCCCCAAGGGTTCTTTTATACATTGGATACATCGATTATAATTTTAGATCTATATTTTTCTACTTTTTTTATTTTTTGACTCTATTCACTCTTGTCTCACTCTGTCCCGCTATTTTACTTTTGTATCTTGATGGGAGGAACATGTGTGTTCCTTATAAGTTTTAAAAAAGAAATTCACTTTTTAAGGGTTCTCAATACCATTGAGTATGATGTTTTGGGTTCTCACTACCCTTGAGTGTGAGGAGTCGGTGCACACTACCATTAAAAGTTCAGAGGATTTTGGTTTATAGCCACAACCACTAAAACCATAGCTTTAAAATCTTGTATTTTACTGTAATCGATAAAAAATAATTATTAATTATTATAAGAAGATTATTGGTTATCTCTAAATATAAGGGATTAAAAAACCATCATAAGATCTTGAGTGGTGCAGATATAGGGATCCTTTTTTGAATTATTACAAAACTCTTTACCAAATTATTCTTTTTCATTTATTTATATTTTTGCTACATTGACTCATTTATTTACATTCTTCCAAATATATTTTTTTATCTTGTTCTTAACTTTTATAATTTTTTTTAATTTAATTTCATTATTATCTTCTACATTAGTTTTAATTTAAAAAAAAAATAAAATGTAATTCATTACCACTCTTTCCATTTTTACGTAGAATGACAATTGATGTTAGAGACAACCTTGATTCGAAAATGATAACTAGTTTAAAAGATGAATCACTTAAACATGGATTGTACCTATAATACTCAGGGTTTTTATAAAGGAGACTCAATGTGTAGAGCTACATACTTTGATGTATTATAATTTGGTTATTGGAATAATACATTGTAAATTTTTATTAGAAAAATTGGTTTTTTAGTTTGGATAATAGTTATTCATGGCTATACCTCCTCTCATAAAAAAATATATCACTGATAAAATAGTGGATTTTGAAATTCCCTGAAAATTCATAAGTTCTTTATAATTTTTTTGGGATTGGAATGAGTTTAATACAGTTTTTATTTGTAAAATTACTCATGATGTTTTTAAATTATTATAAGATACACATGATCCTATAAATAAATTAATGGATACTAGGCTCTATATATACCGGTAAGATTTTGAAATTTTTAATATGCATCGTAATGAGTATATAACTAAAATTATTTCCCATTTACCTGATATTTATAATGTAAATAACTATTTAGGTGATATACGTACCATATAGATGCTTGTGTAGAATATCTTTTATGCCATCCCTATTTCTTGGGAACCTAAATTGAAGGAAATACAAGAAGTGAAGGACATCAAAAATATTCCAGCTTAAGAGAACATTAGATCTCTCATAACCTATGAGATTAAAATGAAGAGGAAATAGAAGAAATAATCTTAAGATATTACAGAGAAGAAATATTTTTCCATTAAATACAGTAATGGTGAATCTCCAGGAAGTGGAGAGAATATTTCATATCTTCCTTAGAATATAAAAATATTATTTAAGGAGAATAATTCATGCAACCATGAAATAGAGGTGGAGAATCAAACTAAAATGAATGTAAGATTCTATGAGTGTAATAAAAAATTTCACATAAATATAAAGTGCCTCAATCATAAAAATAAAATAATGTAGAAGAAATAATAAAATAAGACTTTTAAATTGATAAAACGAAGGGAAACTAATGACTCCCTCTCTTTATTTGACTCATATGAAGGCAAACCCTATTTTTTCACGGCTGAAATTGAGTTGAGTCCAGAGTTAAATACATACACATTTAGATTCTCTCCTATCCATTTTATATATTAATATATAATATATTATAGTCATCAATTACAATAATGATTTTTGTGAATGAACCAAAATATTAAAAGATCATAAAAATAAATGGAATAATGTTATTTTGAAGAAATATAAAATTATTAAATAAAATCAGAAAAAAAGGAGAAAATGAGAAATCAAAATATTTTATTTCAAAAAATAATGAAATTAAAAAATAATATTCAATGACTTATTAAAAGGAAATGGATTCTTGAAAAATTAATTATGTAATGATAAGGGTAAAAGGGTTTGTTTAATGTATAAACAAAATGTTGTAACTTGGATAAAACAATTAAATAGCATAAGGAATCTATCTTCCAAGTTCACCCAAGGTGATTAGAATTTTAATTTGATTTTTGGATCCTAATGACATGGGAAATGCATATTTTCTAAGAGGTATCCTTCATTATAAACATCTCAATTATTGTAATAAATTTAGTGTCTTGATTTATGATTGTGATTATAATAAATTCTTGTTATGGTATGACCAAATATATTCATCTCTCTCTAAATATTTTTGTCTATAAAATATTATTTATCATGTGAAAAATCATATGAAAATAAAATTAGATTTCTTAAGTATTTATAATCTAAAATTTGTGGACCCAAAATTTGGGTACACAAATATATATATTTTTAGTATTTTTATAGGAAGATATATTAAGATAAATTTCAGATTACCTACATTTTATATGGATGGAGGGGGATTAATATACTAGTGCGGTAACATATAAAATTTCCAAAAAAATAGATCCCTTTTAAATTCAATTGCCACTCATTATTTTGATGTTTATTAAAACTATTAAAACACCTTGTGGAATAATTTTTTAATATTAAGGGGATTTATTTGTAATTATCTTGTGAAGTTTATGTAAGAACAAAATATGGTTGATGGTTTCTTGAATATAAAAATATTTTTAAAATGAATCCTGAGAACTAAATTTGGATAATTTTCGTTATTTTATTTTTTAAAAAGGAATTGCAATTTCAAATTTTTTTCTTTTAATGTTCTTTGAATTCTTTACTTTTAATGTATAGAAAAATTCATTTAATGAATTTTGAATTAGTTATTGTATATATAGATCAAGTGATATTTTTTTATGTTTGTGTAGGTTAATATTTGAATATAACATTATTTGGAATTATTGATATATGTTTGTGTGCATTTCTTTCAAAAAAATAATAATTTTAGAACTAAAATTCTTGTTTGAGCTACATTGGAAGCCACCAGATACCCATTTATTCCACACTGGGTAGCTGGGGGTGATTTATATAATTATTTTTTTTATCCACCGAATAGCTAGTTTATATCATCGTCTAGTTGATGTTCTATTTCAAGGCCCTCTTGGCCTATCATAATGTGAATTTTTATCTTATTATTTATTCATATATATCCCTCTCTCACTTTCTTCTATGGATGTTAATATTTTTATAATAAGAGAAATAACTTTTTCAATTCACAATAAAGGAGATAATGTAAACCAAGGTTTGACCCTCAAATATATATATTCAACTATTCTCATTATATAGAATTTTTTTCAAATATGGTTTCTATTTTTTAGATATATCATTTATTAATTTCCTTTTATGGATTTGGTATTGGAAGTCATTTAAATTTTTTAAAATCATAAAATTTTGAAATCCAGTCTTATTTCATACTTGAATTTCTGAAATTATTTTTCAAAAATATCCAGGAATAATGTTATTTATCTATTATTTAATATTTTTATTATCAAAAATCCATTTCATTTGAAAATTTTTATTTGGAAATATATAACTTTTTAGTCTTGTTCATTATAATTTGGTCTTCTCGCCTTCTTATGATATTTTCCTTGTTTATAATGGTTATAAAATGGATATAATTAAGTGAAAGGAATAATTATTTTCACTAAATTTCATCCTTTTATTTTTATAGAAATTTCTCTTATGATATAATTTTTTATAGGATTTCAATAATGTAATTCATTTCATTATGATAATTTGATAATTTCAACTAAAACACTTATTTTATTCTCTTTGAATCTCATTATGAAATATTTATATTTAATTGATTTTTTATATATATTATCATTGCTTCATGGATCTATGTATTCATAATTCCCTCTTTTATGGGGGATAAAAAAAATTTCTTAATTATAAAATGTTCTAGTGGAAAAATTCTTTTTTATAAAAATCTTAAATTCATTTATCAAAATTAAATTTATCCTTAAATTTATTCATTATTATATCTTGAAATTGTATACTTATTGGCTTAATTTGTTAAAAAATAGAATTTAATGTTTTATTTATTAAACCCTTGTTTAAATCTTATTATAATTAAAATACATACCATTAACGATTTTCATTTTCCCGAATGGCCCGAAGGCCTTATTTTATTTTATTTTATTATAGATAATCCCCCTTTTAAGGGTTTAATGGGAACCTGTACATGACCCATATGCCCAAGGCACAAGGCCCGACATGACCCGTAATACATGACCTGAAGGCCGAGAGGCATACTATACCCAATACATGACACGTAGGCCCATACCACTAGAACTACCCCTCCCCAGCTTCTGCATCATTGATTGCCTTTAGCTCCCCACCTGCATTGCTGATCGGCTAGCATTTCCCCGTACAATGCTGCACGGTGCCTGGTCCCGATGGGGGTTTCTGTACCCTCTCATTCTTCCAATCCGGTAAGCTCTGTTTCTGGTGACTGCTACTAGTGCTCTGATCCTCATCTGGGGCCTGCTCTATGAGAACTGGGCTACTTCATGGTCTTCAATAGCCTGAAGGCTTTGTGGCCTGAAGGCCTTTGATGGCCCAAAGGCCCTGAGACCTGTAGGCCCAAACCGGTGGCCCAAAAGCCCAAATCAGGTAAATAGTCTGGCTGCAGAATACCAAATAGTGCCTAATACAGTGCCTGCTATAGTGCCTGCTATAGTACTACTATAGTATTGCTATAGTACTGTTACAGTACTGCTACAGTACTGCTACAGTACCCCCAGAAATTCACCTCCACCTAGTTTTGAACCTGGGTCTCTTGGATGCCAAGAAGGAGCCCTTACCACTCGGGTACGGGCTTGTTGGAAAAACATTCGCTGGGATATTTTTTTCATATAACCATTTTCATTTGGTTTTCAAGTATTAATGATTATTTAGGAAAATTAATTTTTTAAGGATATTTCCTCTCTTTGAATATTTTCAACCATTAACTTTATCGAATTATGCTTAACATTCACTTTGAGATTAATTGAATTTTGTCCCTTATTTAAAATCATTAAATCAATGATCTATTTTTTTAATCATAAATTATATTGATAAAATTTAGCTTTTTAAAATGTATATATTATTGATTAATTTTTGTTTTATCATTTAAATATTGAATGTATTCACTAATTTGTTTCACTTTATTATGTTGGTTTAGTTTTTTTTCTCTATTATTATTTTAATTCTTGATTAACATGTCATGTATCTCCACAATACATTCAATATATGAATCTATTTAGGGGGATCCTCTGAATTTTTAATATGAATTGTTTCTAAATAAAAATACTAATTTTTTTATTGATATCTACTTTGATAAAATCTATTTTATTATCATGTATGATTTACAATTGAATTTCAAACCACATGGGTGTGTCTTATTTTGTTCCTAGAGTCTATTTTGTAAGTTGGTAACTTTTTCATATTTCAAATTTTATTTTAAATTATTATTTTGATGTAATGTTATATTTATTTTCTAATATCAATTTTATCTTTATTGATATTACTTTTACATATTTTATGGTATCTTATGGTTTTAATTATCTAATTTGAGGGGATTTAAATTCCTTTTATATATAAATATATTCCTAGAGAGACACTAATTTTAATATTTTTATGATTTCAATGTTATCTTTTCTCTAAAACAAGGTCTTCCATTTATTTTTCCCACATTGAAATAAAGTTTTTTTATTGTTTAAACACAAGTAATTTGGATTATTTAGTTTCTTAACTATATTTTAGAATGCTGATAGTTTTAAAGACTTTAGATTAATTTTTTTTAACTCTCCTGAAGAAACATTATTGGTTAGGAGGTTTTCACTATGTCTCTCTTATTCTTGAACAAAATCTTATTATAAAGGCATTAACTTTATGTATTTAACACTTTTTATGGAATTTTTAATATATATATTAGCGAATAAAGTTATTAAATTAAAGATATTAGTTTTCTAATAAATTTTTTAAACTTATTTTTATGAATAAGATTATGAAATATATGGTATAATTACATTCTATTCTCTTGAAAAATATTTTAATATGGTTACCAATTTTTTTAAAAATGTTTAAAATTCAAGAATTTTCACAGTTATGGATTTTTAAATTCAATTGGGAAGATAGTTTTAACATAAAATAATATTTTATATTTGTTTTTTGGGGGTAAAGGTCATATTTTCATTGGTATCTCAAATTGTATGAATTCTTTTGAATATTGAATGGATTTTGAAATTCAATTATTCGTAAATTGTAAAATTTTGTGACTTTGAATTTTTGATCATCACAAAGGGTGAGAGTATTTGAAATTGAATTACTGATGAAATCATTTTAGATATCATTATTGAACACTTTTGTGAAATATATTTTTTAAATTAATGAAAATGACTTTCTGAATTTGATTATAAAATGTATAAATTATTTTTATTTTTGTTCATAAGAGTTTCATCATACACGCCTTTATATTGATTAATTATCTATGTTTTTATGCTCACCAAAAGGGGAATAATGTTTTAAATCGCTATATTTTGTAGTTTAAATGATCAAAAACACCCATTTGTGTGTCTAATACTTTTATTTCATGAATTTTATTATTATATTTTGATACATTATTCCAAGAAGTTGTTTGATAGAATTAAGGGATTGTGAGGAATGTTATGGCCTCACCTGAAATCACAAGAAGTATAGAATTATATAATGACCATTATATTAGAATTGGTTAGTTTTTAGCTGATGGAAAGAATTTTAGTTCTATCCAGATACCACAAGATATAGATTACACCCATTGGCTAGCTGGTGTAATTCTATATTACCAAAAAAAAACTTTTTTGGGTGGACATTGATACCTCGATTAGGCTCCCGCTAGATATATTTAGTCCAAAGAACTATATAATGATCCTAGAGCTATTGGATGCTATAATTATACAACCAAGGTTTCTTGTATTCTTGTAGATACCTTGAAGATCATTTTAGTTCCCCCATGTGATAAATTGTATCATTATCAATCTCTCTTCACTCTCTTCTAACTCTCTCTCACTCTTCTCTTGTTATATCTTTCTCGGAGGTTTGTGAGTGTTCTTTAAATGGAATAAACAATTAAAGTATCATATTATTTATTGTTTCATGGGTGATCACTACCATTGAGTGTGAGGTATTAAGTGGTCACTACCATTGAGTGTGGGGGGTTCGTGCATGCTACCATTAAAAGTGTAATGGATTTGGGTTTCTATACACAACCACTAATAGGATACCCATGCTTTTGGATTTCATACTATAACCACTAAAAACAAGGAAATTAATTCTTGTAATGGGTTTCTGATCTATCTCTAAATCCAAGGGTTTAAACCAAAACACCTCATGGTTCCTGGGGGTAAATACATGTGGATCCATTTGCCGATTATTTCATAACTCCTCTATCAAATTATGCCTTGTATTTTATATATATTTTAGATGTGATTATACATTTATTTAATTTCTTTAGATTATAATTATTTATCTTGTTCTTAACCATTAATTTTTTTATCACTTAAACTTCATTATTCAGTTTTATTTTATTTTTAATTTCTAACTTGTTTTTAAAAGGAAATTTACCCTCCCACATTCCATCTTTACTAAGAACAACACACCCTACATTCCACCATAACTTTTTAAAAGTTTAATATAGTAATGGAAAATGGATTAAAAGAGAGTAAAATTTATTGGTGTGTTTTCAAAGATATATATTATATTTACCTATTCTAGAGAT
Organism: Viscum album; assembly: GCA_963277665.1. NCBI lineage: Eukaryota > Viridiplantae > Streptophyta > Magnoliopsida > Santalales > Viscaceae > Viscum > Viscum album. The sequence continues at coordinate 1,807,994,367 of OY728123.1, read as the reverse complement.
ATAAAAAACATTCCCTCAAATGCTATGTTTTGGAAAGAGATTGTATCAAATAAGAGTAGACTAAAGCAATTGGGTACAAACCACTTATCAGAGAATTCATAGATATGTTTTTGACTACTGAAGAAAAAAAAGACACCAATAGCTTTTCAATTCATATTTTAATTGATTCTAATTATTTTTAAAAATATTTTTTTGACTGAGGAGTGAGTTGGAATATTATTTCATACTCTACATTTAAGATACATGTATTGAAAAAGATGATTCCTACAAGATTATTCTTCATAAAACTGGTGGACAGAATGGTGAGAGAATTGAATGGATTGCAAAGTTGAAAGAATATTCTAAGAGTGGGTGGTGTGCAAGTAAAGTTTAAAAAGCACTAAGAAATGAAAATTTTCGAAGAAAATGGGGATGATCTAAGAGAGTATATTAAGGAAGTAGTTGAGGATTCTACGATCAATGAAAAAGAAGTGATGGTGTTTTTTCTTATCAGAATAAAATTAATAAAAAGGCGGAAAATTTTGGAGTAAAATCTTTTGGAATAATATTGAGGTTAGTGTAGGTACTACTGAAAAAGAATAATTCGTGGAAGGCTAGTGGGTTTGAGAAATCAATGAAATTTCCTTTTCATTTTTAAAAATGGACCAAACATCATTATATTAGACCAATAGAGGTGTAGTAGGTGTTACATTAAGGGTGAGTGAGGGTAATTTTAGAATAACTAATGAGACCAATCTATATGAAGGAATCACATCCTCAACCATTAATAGGTCTAGATCAGGTAACATCCTTCCTAGTTTCTATCACTTGGATTCAACTAGATATGTTCAATCATAATGACCTAAATAAAAGTTATTCTTGGAGTAAAATTTCATTTTTATTTCAAGGAATGTAATAGATAATTTTTATTGTGTTTAAGAAGTATTAAATTCCCCCATATTTATTTTAGATTACTTGAGAATGGATCTTGTTCTCTTACTATTTAGTTTTTATTTTCATGTCAATGATGATCAAAGGCACGATGATAAATGGAACAAGAAAAATAAAAAAAAGATCTTCAAAGTAAAAGGTGTGTATGAATTTACTATTTCAATCATCACACCCCTATATTTTAATTTTAATTTTATAGTATTAATTGAAAATTTCATACACACACTTAGATATCTTCTAATCTTCATATAAAAGAAAAAATTACTTTGAAACCCTGTGATTTCATGTTTTATATATCAATGTTAATGAGGGTGAATTTTTACGATGTTCTTCTTAATGATTATAGATAAACAATTCAGGTATTAATTTGATGATTCGTGATTTGGGGGGACTTATTAATTTTTGTATATAAATTTACCTTTAATTTTTTATACTTTGAATTTATGAAGATCATGTGCATTAGTTAATTAATAATATTTTATGACATGAGATATTTAATTATCATATGTTTCCATTCCCATAGAGTTCTATAATAATTAATCTCATTATCTTCAATACAATATTTTATTAGAAATATTGAGACATTTAAAGCTATTAGAATTTCCATTGGTATCTTATCAAATCTATTCTTTTACAAATTCATTTTTAATATGATTGCGGAATTGTTTTTTCATAATCACTAATCCTAGAGACCTACATTATATTATATCTTATTTTTACTCATAGAATCCGTTAATTAACTTTTTAGGGAAGTGAGCATTATAATCAAATCATATCCTTTCTAAAAAAACTTATTGTATTTTCTATGGCATTTGTTAGTGTAAGTGTGGGGGATAGGTTGTACATGGTGGAATGGATGTTCTTCTATTAATGATATGATGTTTTTAGTGATTCAATAGGTTGTGGGGAAGGTTAATTTTTTTCAATCATTATTGTTCATTTTTTATCCCTCTTGTAAAAAAAATTGTTCAAAAAATATATACAAGGAAAAATTGGGTTTTGTCTTTGGTGGGTCCAAAATCAGTATTACTTGACCAATTATCTTGATCATTTGGGGTTGGGTGGTGGATATAAAATGTTCCCTACATTAAAATTTCAAATAAAAGTTGAAAACCTAGAGTATATTAATTCATTTTGATTTTATGTTTTCACGTTCTTGATTTTTATTTTAGGAAAGTGGGGTGTTGTCACATTTTTTTGAGGAAAATGTCATTGGAATTGAAATTTGATTATCCTGAAATTTTCTTATTAGTTAAACCACCTTTTGAGATTAATTTATTTTTTTATCATTTACCTAACTATTGAATTCCTCAGAGTCATGTAATCCTTAATTTTATGGCCTTATGATTATTTTTGATATTTTTCTTTATAGGGTGTAGATTTGAGATCAATTGTAGGGTTATTGTTAAGAACATATATGGAATGTATAGTAATACCAAAATTGTATGAATAGTATTAATTGTTCATCTTTTTCCTCCTACCACCATCTGAAAGTGATTTGTATTCATTTTTCCAATGGATATAACCCCAAAAATCACATTTTAACCCTATGATAACACTAAATGTTGATATACAGGCGTGAAATTGTGGATGCAGATCATTAGAGGTGATCTCATGAACTAAAAATTAAATAAAAAATAATATATTGTTTCATCAAATTGAAATGTTCTTATAAACCATAAATCACACATTAGTAATATATATACAAAAACATAATAAAAACAAACAATCAAAAACATTCATAAATAAAAGTTCGTAAGGTTAGAGCAGTAGTTTTCACCTGATACTCTAGTGAAAAATATGTCAAACAGTTCACATTTCAAGTTTCCAATACTGCATTGTAGTAGTCAAGTTGGTGTCATCTGAGGAAATGTAAGCTTATTTTTCAAAAATTATTATTTGTGTGTAGTATAACTTTGGTTTCGGGTGGGATCCGCTATTTTGGGTGTCATGTGTTCAACCTGGGTGAAGTCCAAGACCTCTATGTGGCTCTATGGTGGGTTGGCCTCCCTAAGGTAAGTATGGAGTAAATGAGGAAAATCCTTGCCTTTTTAGGAAATCTAAACACTACTATATATACACACACATACCTTTTTTACTTTATAGATATGGTTGGGGAAAAACTTAATTTAATTAAAATATATCTCATTATTATTTATAAAAATTTATGAGTATTGTTAAATTTGAAATTTTGATTGTTAAAAATTAAAATTTAATTTTCTTAATTTTTTATATCATGAATTATATCGGTTTTTTTATGTTTTTCCATTTTATTTTGATTTTATTTTTCATAGAATATATTTTTGTAGAATCTGGATTAATTTTTAATACCCTTACACGAGGAAAAGATAGCCTTATATGAGGAATTACTTAACTTTACATGTCTATGTTTTTTTCAGTTAACCCTTATGTAAGTGGTTTTTTACCCTTAAAAAGCCATTGAATACAGAAGTTACCCTTAGGTATGGGTTTTAGTACCCTTATGAAGTGTTTGGGTTCCCTTACATATCCAAACTAATAATTCAGGCTACCCTTACATAAGTTTAAGCTAACCATTATATAGAAGTGGAGCGGTGATAATTACCTTTATGTGGGAGCATGTTACATATACATGAACCCAGGATTACCCTTATGCGGGAATAGTGTCGAACATGTTGATTTTATGCAAGGTTAAAAAACCATTATTTGGATGACTTATTGGTTGAGGTACCATTACGTAGTGGGTGCCAACCATTACATAGCAGTCAATTGGACCTTATGCATCACCAAATTACCCCAGCATAATAGATGAATACCCTTATATAGTGTGTTAGGGGACCATTACAAAGTGCTAAAAACCCTTATCTAATATGGAAGATACCCTTACAAAGCATTATTTAGTGACCTTTATATAGAGAATCGCATTGAAGACCCTTACAAGATGTTGGTCATTTGGTATTTATTGCAACAGCTTCTTCTGAATGCTTTGTGGATGACTGTGTCTCCTGAGTTTATTAAATATTTGTTATAGGGTTTTATTCCTTTGTGTTTTAAATTCTTGTGACCCTTTCTTGTACCAAGTTGATAAAGATACATATCAGAATTCTCATAGGGAGAAGTTCAGGGAAATCCAAGGCGAGAAAAGAGAGGATCTAGAGATAGAGAGAGTGGTGTCTCTAATTGGAGACACCATAAGCACACTAATAAAGAATCCAGAATAAACTATGATAATCTTTATCAATACAATATAATTTTTTTTGATAAATGTACAATTTATCCATGATTTTTTAGGGGTGATAAATGAATAACTTTATCAGTGCCTTTATTTTAGCATTGATGAAGACATTCATTTAACATCATTTTTTAGTGGTTATAAAATGTGGCCTTTATGAGTGCAAAAAAGGGCTGAGAATAATGTATATTTAAAAAAAATATTCTATTGCAAAATATATATAAATATATAAATATATTTATATTGATAAAAATAAAATATATTTTATTAAATATTAATATATATAAGTAAATATAAATTTAAACTTGATATATAATATAGTTAATTAAAAATAGAATATAAAATAAAATTTATATATTATTAATAATATTATTTTATATAGAAATATATATTAATAAATATATAAATATATATACTATTTATTTCTTTTTAATAAATATATATATTAAATTTATTCATTTTTAATTTATATTTATTTAATATTTTTAAAATTTTTGTAATTTTAATATTTATATTCATTTATTTATTAACATTTAATTTGTTTTCAATATAGTTTTTATTTACATTTATTAAACATGGGTTTTAACCCTTATGCAACCCTTTAAATGTAGGTGTTACCCTAACGTCTGGGTTGTAGTACCCTTACGCATGTGTTGGGGTAACCTTATGAAGCGGGGTCATATCCAGGCTAACCATACAAAACATTGAGTTTAAAATTACATGGTAGTGGATGGATGATGTTTACCATTATGTGGGGGTGAAAAACCTATATGTGGGCATGGGATTACATTTGTTCGGGAAGTGGATTTCACATGTTACCTTTAGTCAAGGTCAGCATTACCCTTACATGGATAACTTATCATTCAAGGTACCCTTACATAGTGGGTTCCATCCCTTATGTAGTGGTCAAATAAACCTTATGCATCTCCATCTTACCCCGACACTGTGGATGAAAACCCTTAAGTAGTTCTCTAGGGGACCCTTAATCATTTTTGAAAACCCTTACGTAGTGAGGAAGGGACCCATAAGTGGCTCACCTCAGAGGCCTTTTTCTGGAGCAGTACATTGAAGACCCTTACTCAATATTGGTTATTCGGGATTTATTGCAACGACTTCTTCAAAATATTTGTGGGAAACCATGTCTCCCATTGTTTATAATGATTTTGTTTGAGGAATTTAGTCTTTCTGGTTATAAATGCTTAAGATCCTTACTTCTTTCAAGTCGAGAAAGATACATATCAAAAAACTCATAGAGTAAAGCTGATAGAAATATAGATAGTTAAAGGATATGATTTAGAGAGAGTGAAATAGAAAGATGGTGTCACCGATTGGTAATGCCATATGAGCACTACTATAAATGCTCTGAAAAACAATGCTACTATTTATTAGTGCTAGGAAAAAAATGTTGACAAAGGTTCCCTTTATCTGCATTAAAGAAAAACATTGAAAGGGTATCATTTATCCTTGATTTTTTAGCATTGATAAAGTAATACCATTATAATTTCCTTTATTTTAGTGATAATGGAGTCTTGTGCTTTTCAACAATTTTATTATTGATGATAATGGGTGGCCTTTATGATCACTAAAAAGTTCCAAAAATTGTATATTTATAAATAAAATTATATCATTGAAAATATATATATTAATATGTAAATATATTTATATTGATAACAATAAAATTTATTTTATTAAATATTATCAACAATGACTAAATATACATTTACACTCCATATATAAGATATATAATTAAAATGGAATATAAAATAAAAATTAAAAATAATTAAAAATTTTCTTTTACATGTAAATATATATTGTGATATATATAAATATGTATAATATTTATTTATTTTTAATTTATATATATATAAATTAAATTTATTCTTTTATAATTTAAAAGACCTCCACGGGTATTCTTGGATGAGGTTATTTTCTCATTGATGAAGATTAAGGCAACATGTGTTGACAAAATAAGGATTTTTACATTCTAAAACAAGAACCAATAGCACGGTATTCTTGGAAAGATCAACATCTAAAGAAGCTTCATTTTTATAGAAGAGGATTTAATAACAACCTCTATATCAAGAATGATAATGAGCTGCAATTGGTAGTTCTTATCTTTATTGGTTACATAATTTTTGGATGCTTGGATGATGATAAAAATAAGTAGTTTTAAGATATCATGATGTTGAATCTGAGTTGCCTCTAATTAGTGAAATTTAATTTTTCCTAGGATTTCATATTATTCCGATATTTTTGGGATATTTTTCTTATAAACTAAACATGCCAAATAGGTTTTAATAAAATTTAAAATAGATTATTTGAGGCTCATGGAAACTTCTGAGGAGACAGTACTAAAACTATAAAAATATGAGCATATAAACAACGTCAATGTGACTACTTATCGAAAATTAGTGGAAGTTTACTATATTTTACTGACACTTGACCAGATAATTTATTTTCTATATGTGAAAACACTCATTTTCAGAGTTATCCAAGTGAAAACCACAAGAAATCTATAAAAATAATACTTCGATATATCCATTACATGAAAGAATATGGGTTCTTTTATAATAATGACTCACAATAGAATTTATTAGGATTCATTAATGCAGATTGGAATAATTCTTTAAATAACCAAAATTCTACATTTGGAGTTGTATTTTATCTTGAGAGTTTATTCATGTCATGTAAAATTAAGGGTTATAATTATGTATCATTAGCATTGCTGAGGTCTCATCATCCCCCTGTTTATTTCACTTACACCATAATCATCTTTGTTTCAATATAGAATGAAATTTTCACTAGAAGTGAGGTCAAGCTAAACTACTATATAGGAAAAGAGTATACCAAAAGTCAGATTCTAAATCATATATAACCCTGGAGGTGGTATGATGATATGTGTTTCACCATGGTGTCCATTATTATTCCATAGATATGGGTATTTGAAAAATTAATTTATAGGGTTATGGCATGGGTGATCTTATACACTATAGTTGAAAGGTGAATAAAAATATAAAAAAATATGTGGTATCAGGAATTATTGCTTCATGGAGAGGTCGATTTGGGAAGAGACACTTAATGAGATATTAGAGCCAATGAAATGATGATTTCACATGCATGTAGCTGAGTATAAAGGTGTTTTACAAAAAATATTTCTTTAGTATAGAATTTTTATTTCACTATTGATGTAAATAGTTGGAGATATGTTTTTTCATGTATAAATGTTGCTATTACATTAGATATTCCACTATGATATGAATTTAAATTAAGAAGAATGTTTATGGTGGCTATGGGGAAGAATTTTGTTTACACTATGGAATTTTAATGGTATGAGATGCTTGTCCATAGATTTTTTCATGTCATAGTTAGAGTTGAGAAGATAAAGTTAAAAAAAATGAAAATACTATGTCCCATATTATTTATTAGAAACAATTTTGAAATTATAATTATTTTGATCTTTTCATGTGAAAATAAACTATGTTTTGAGGAAAACCCACTTTGAAAATGCTACATGAAAACCATTACTTCCCTTTAGATACATGCACTTAAAAAATTATTTTAAAATGAATTTTATAAATTTAACTTCCTAAAAAACATTGATAATAATTTATTTTATATAGGATAGAAAAAAATTGAATAATAGAATAATAAGAAAATAAACATGACAATGGTGATAAAAAGAAATGAAACCAACATCCAAAGAAAATCCTGGTGCTAATATGAGTCAATCAAACTAGGGAATAAAAAAAGGTAAATATACTATCTAATATCATCTAATATCATCGTAAACACAATGATATCTATTATACTTAGTATTACCAAAAGTACTCTACACAAGGGCACCTATTAAAACTAGGACAATCATCATCTAACACCCTATCGATTGTCACTGGGTAAAATATGAACCCCTATGAGGGTGAATCCATCCTAGGGAACTAGCGGGTCATAAAACACCATGCTAGTATAACACACTTCCAAAACATCCACTTACCTACTTAGGTACCCATGATAAAACTAAATGGATAAAATAAAATGAAATATACCAAAAAATCATCCATATATATCAAACAACATAATAAAAATGAATCATATCTCATCTGATCATATAAGAAAAATTTATTTATTTGTAATCTTAGCAAGTGAAATATAAATCAATCCCCTTTCACTACAATCCCTGTCATACCATCCCACATCAATAAAAGGATCTAAAGAGGGTCACACTCATGCTATGAAATAAAATATAAAAGTAAAAAAAATCCTAATAAAAAACTCATCTCAAGATGTCAAGAAATTTTACCACCTTTTGAAATATATTTCAAAAACATCCTTTACATGCAAACATATAAATTCACATTGATATCATATAGTTAATTTTAAAAAAAGAAAGGCCCATTGAAATCCAATTTAAACATATTTATACCAGGTGAAAACCCCTTTAACACACTTTAGAATCTCAGAATAATTTTAACATATACATATAATCTATAAATTAAAGCATTTAAAACCATCAAGCACACGGACTTCAATGTTTCCTCTCTTGGCCCCCATCATAGCTTTTTATGGAGAAGCATTTAGGGGGCCCAAAATCTCCTGGAAAAGTGATGGGATGAAGGATTGGGAATATCTCATCCATCAACATCTAGACCAATCCCTGGCTGATCGATAAGGATGGTATGCGGGCTACATCCCCTGCCCAACCGGGTCTTGAAGACGCCACAATCAGCTGCCTCCTTTTAGACCAAGGACCGGGGTGGTGTGTGGAAAATATACATGAATGGTTTAATGAAAGAGACCAAAGAATTATCCTGAGCATCCTCTGGGTCCCATATGTAGGCCCCGACCATCTTTTCTGGACCAACGACATTTCGGGTGACTACACGGTGAGATCCGGTTATAGAATTTCTCTTGGTAACCACTTTGGCGACCGGGAAGAGGGACCATGGAAATCTATTTGGAAGCTCAACATCCCCCAACAAATACGCCAATTTTGGTGGCATTTGTGCACAGGAACCCTCCCTACCATGAGCCTTCTCATTCACCGACACATGGCCAGTGTTGAGTCCAGCCCCTTCTGCCCAAATATTTCAGAAACTCCTTTGAACACTATCATCCACTTCCCGGGAGCAAAAGACATTTGGAATAAATGGGGCCTGGCTTCAGATGCTTTACTTGACATTGCCTCTGACCTCCCCAATCTTCTGATGTGTTGGTGCTCCTCTCTCTCAGCGAAAAACGTAGGCTCGCTCTACACCCTGGCATGGATCATTTGGGTCCGGCGTAACAATGTTGTTTTTCACCATGTTCATAAACCACCTGATTTCTATATTGAACAGGCCATGTCATGGATTTATGGATGGAAGGAACACAAAGGACACTTTTTTTCATGTGTAACCCCCTCATGTCCCCCTCATTGGAATAACCCACTGGAAGGGATTATTAAGCTTAATTCGGACGTGTCTCTCCCCAAGGATGGGCTTGTTGCTCTCGTTCTCCTGGCTAGAAATCACCTGGGGGAAATCATTGCTACAAAACATGAGTCACATAATGCCTTCTGGGAACCTGTAGTTGTTGAAACCTCTAGCATCCTGGCAGGTACGATGCTCGCTATGTAATGTGGATGGGTTGATATCATCATTGACTCTGACTGCCTCGCCGTAATCAATGCTATGAACCACAACGACAGAGAACTCCAGTCATTTGGCTTCATCATCAAGAGAATTTTCTCGTTTCACTAAGTCTTTTCTCGATGCACATTATCCTTTACCAAAAAGGAAGGAAATAATGTGGCCCATCAGCTGGCAACCTCCAGCCCCTTTGATGTCAACCAGCTCTAGCTAGACAGTTTCCCTTCATGGCTTTGCATTTTTACATTGGTGTATATTCTTCATTAATGTTATCTGTCCTTATTTTCAAAAAAACAAAAAAAAAATATAAACATAAAGCATGGTGAAATCAAGTTTCGATAAGCCATAATTTGTCACCATTGATAAATAATGATCAAACAATAAACAGAACATCCTTTCTAAGCCTGAACAACCAAAAAATATATTATAACCCACCCTAAACCCTAGACTTAGATGAAATTAACTATTATGGTTCGTGAGAGACAACTAATCCAAGATAAATTTGAGGTATATAGATAATAAAGAAATATTATGAAAAAATGAGGGTGTATTGGAGAGAATCCATAAGGAATAAACATGGAGGATGCTCAAAATTTAAATAATAAGAAGAATAATGGAGAGAAACTACCATCATTATCCTAGGAAATAATATCTAGTAGACTGTAAAATATGGTAGAAAATATAATAAATGATTGAGTATAGAAATGTGGATTTTAATTTTAATGAAATATGTGTAGATCTCATTGTTTGGTTATATGGTTTGGTAAAACATGTTCCAACCATTTGGAGGCCAATGAATAAAAAACACCATTGTACGATTTGGAAACTTATTTTCTAATAACCATGGGAAAACCATGTTATATCACCCTTACATGCAAAAGTCTAACATGGTTTCACCTAGGATATGTACAGTTTCTTCCAAACGGTGCACTTCCAATGCAGGGAAAACCAAGAATTAACAAAATAAACTAAAAAAATTCTTGTGTAAGGGTAACTATGCATTTTAATAAAAAAATATTTTTAGAGAAAACATATCCATAATTTCAAAATTTTCAACTGAAACTCCTATTATTTAATTTAATCCAAAACAAGCTATGATATTTCAAAACAATAAACAACAGTGACATGTGGGTGCCACAACTTTCTCTGCCATAACACTTTCTACCCTCATAAATTCATTGATATCTGTTAAGGAAAGGAAATCCAAAAATTTCAACTCCTAAACAAGTTGTGGTAGGGTTAATAAAAACTCAAAATGTCTTCATTTCTAGAACCCCCCCCCCTCATGCTCAATTACTCAAAACAACAGAACATATTATTTGTATTAGGCTCATAGTAGAAGCCAAAAAATTAAAAATTGAATATTTTTATGATGTGATAAACCTCATGAAATATTCTCCTGTGTAATTTTTTCCTCATTATAATCCAATAATCTCGTGTAATTTAATTTAAGTAGAAAAAATTAAATCAAAATTTCACCTCTTTTAATTTTTATTTAAATGAGATATGATGATAATTAAAGATCATTTATCAAATGAGATGATATCTAATTATAAACTAAATGAGTCAAATATTCATTGATTATATTTTAATTTTCATGTTTTTTGATTTCCATAAACACTAATTTTAGTGAATTTTATAAACTGAACTTCATTTCTCATCATTGTGCAATTCATGTTTAAAGTGGTTCAATTTTAGAACAATTATTCATGAGCTTGTGGAATGCATTGTTTTGATTATTTTAATTTAATATTTTTTATATGATTTATCCATTTTTTGGTTCATTTTTTCTTTTAGGATCATTGGATTAATAATAAACAAATATGGACATTTTTTCCATTGATGCAGAAACTTATGATCAAAGTATAATTGGTCTTAATCCCATCAAATAAAAGTAGAGGCCATAATTCTATCCCAATTATGTTCCTATTTTAACTATGGAAATATAATATTATTTGGATCATTATATTAAACTATGGGAGGAGTTTATTATGATGTTTTTAAGTAGATCTAAAGACCCCAGGTTGAGGATTAAATTATGAAAAAGATTTCAAGGCCATAACATCATTCAACCATTTTTATCCTAAAATTAGAATGGGTGATCCAATTATCATGAAGTTTTGAAAGATATTAAAGTAAACCTTAAATAATATATTTCTCTTCTAAGACCCCTTCATATTTTTTCATCTTCAATTTAAAATTCTCATATAAAAAGGGGGGCTAAATCTTGACTGAATTTTCTAATCAACTTTGAAAATTAAAATTTCTTTTTATTTATCATCCACATTTTAATATACTAATTAATGGTGATGTAATTAAAATATAGTGGTTATAACCTAGGATCCTAATATTCCTATTTTAGGTGGTGGTGGTGGGGATGAAAATCCCTTATCATTTAAAATTTTAAATCAATATTGGAAAGCCCCTATAATATAAAATGTTTTCGATAAAACATTGAATGATTACCCAACACCTAGTGATATATACAATCATTTTGATGATGACTATATAAAAGATAAATTTTCTTTTATCTCATGTGTATTTAAAGATATAAATCTTAGGAGACTCTATTATTTACAAGATTCTATTCATACTAATCCCCAAAAACATCAGGAATAATTGTGTGAGAAAATAGAGAAAATTAATTCATAAGTTTCATTGTTGAGATCAGAACTAAATGGAATTGAAATAGCTATAGACGCCATTCCCACCCAGACTACCCCTTCCTCAATATTGATAGAAGAATCTTGTTACACACAAACCCCTCATTCATTTACTAAATAACCAACCTTAGGATTTGCGATAGATTAATAGGATCAAAGAATTTTTAAAGGTTCTTTAAATCATGAGGAATTTGATTTTTTGGATTCACAAAAGGGATATTTTTCTTTATAGATTGAATATTATAAATATAGAACCAAATATAATTTTTCAAGACCACCAATCATAGAACCATTCGAATAAATCACAAATAATGAGTCTACACCTACTCTTAACAATTATTAACCCAATTTGGGGGATGAATCATATTTTTATAATGAACCAATTATTTATATATTTCTTAGAGAAGAATCTATTTTTGAATCATGTTTCCAATATTTATTAGGAAATTTTAATAAACCCAAACTAAAAATTATAATCCTTTTTCCCTGAAAATGTATCCCTTCATAGGAAAAACACATGACCTTTAATTTCTCCTTCATTCATCTTTAGAAACCCACAAATGGGGATTGATCCTTGATGTCTTATTAAAGACTAAAAAAGTAACTAGATCAACCATCATTTATATTACTTGAATTTTCCCACTCATTTTATAACCCATGGTTTTACATGATATAAATTCTAAAAAAAGAATCAATCTAAATCTTGAAGAAGTGGAGAATATGTGGTATTTAAAATGTTCAAAGTTGGTATTGGGTAAGTTTGGGGTTAATGTGGAGCTAAAAACAATAAAATAAGTTCTTTATTGGAGGAAAGATGGATTATACATTGATTTAATTTTATTTTATTTTGTGTGTTTTTCTGTTTTTCTATTTTTTATCAAGGGAACCCCCTTAGGGTTTCAAATTCATTATAATTCTACTTTTGTGTGATATTTAATAGCAAAATCAATTTATTATTTTCAAATGAAACAAATTTCATCTAGTGTTCAAATACAACATAAAATCACCCCCAATGAGTCTACATGTGATACGAAGATAATGTGATAAATTTATTATTGATGGGTCATCAACTTTAAACCAAGAGTTTTTGTTCTATGATTTCATTTCAAATACCATCTACCCTTTTTCTTATAAATTTGTATCTCACTTTTCTCTTATAGTTCAATAATGAGGGAAGTGTCATTATAAGTTAGGGGAGTTAAAATTCATGCTTTCACATAGAAAAAAATCAGTTTTATGGAAAATTTCTTTCACCTTGAACATGATAATATTCTTTTAAAATTTTAAAGCTAAATTTAAAATAATTATGAATTCCTTGATTATGATTTTTATAGATTTTTATGTTCATGAGCATTGCTTTTTGGAAATTGTGGTTGTCTGATGGGTTTTTCACTGCTAACATTTTTCATCCTATTAATCAAAATTCTGTAGTTCACATATATTGGATTTTGGGTGTAATTTATAGTTCTTAGGTCATTTTCACCATAGCATGGGCTTTGGGGTCACGTTTAGTTTAATTTGAGTATCAAAAGAATTAAAATAATGACCACATAGAGTAATTTTTTGTCCAAATTCATGTCCTTTTACACTTGGGGATCATGAATCCATTTTTTTCTTGCCCAAATTTAGGCTTTACATCTCTATTATAGATCATGTAATTTAAAATATGTGTGGTGTTCGACACTTGAGGATCGTAACTCTATAGTTTTCTTACCTATTGTTAGTTTTCTTATCTCTATGGTGGTTAAAAAATTGAAAAAAACAAAAAAATGCTAAATAAAAGAAACAAGAAAGGAAAAAATAGATACTCATCTTATGGTTTTTTATTCCCACATAACTCTTTCATTTGTTTACCCTTGAAAAACATGAGTCCCGTGTATTTTATGATGCGCAACACATCATCATGCTTAATTGAAATGTGATGAAATGTGGTGATTATTTTAAACAAAGGAATGGGATTAGTGTGGGCATATACTTGTGAACCTATCTTGTGTTAAATTAATTTGATAGGTTTCATGATTGTTTAGAATTATGTCTTTTAATGAGCATTTTATTTTAATTTTTGTTTGAAAAAATGAATTCAATTTTATATTTTTGAGACAATATTTCTTGGGACTATAAAAACTCATGTTGGGGGTTATATTAGCCACTAAAAAAGGCTAATATTCATTGGTTATATTTAAATATTCATGCGTTTAAAAATCCATAAACACTAATTTTAGTTCATTTTATAAATTGAACTTTATTTCTCATCATTGTGCAATTAATGTTTATAGTGGTTCAATTTGGGCCTAATTAATCATCCTATTATGGAACACATTATTTTGATTATTTGAATTTAATATTTTGAGATATGATTTATCATTTTTTTGGAACATATTTTCTTTTAGGGTCAATGGATGAATTATAAGGTAAGGTGGACATTTTTTCCATTGGTGCATAAATTTATGATCAAAGCATAATGGGCCTTAGGCCCATAAAATAAAAGTAAGGACCATAATTCAAGATAGGTTTTAACATCTTGACTTTTTAGTGAGGTACATTTTGTTTTAGTTTTGTTTAAATTCAAAGGTTGTGCCTAATTTTTGGTTGGTTTGATTCAAAAAGGGGTAGTTGGTGGGTTGGATCTTGGATGCAGAACAAATTTTCTGATGTGTATTTAAATATATGAAGTTTAGATAAATACACTACATGTATTTGGTTGGACAGACTCATTCACATCATGTAGATGATATTTTCTCAGAATGAAATCATGATAATTAAATGATGTGTAATGCATTTTCACACCATGTAAATTTCCAAACCAGTTTTTTTTAAAAAGAAGAAACCTTTTTCATAGGGGAAAATTTTGTTTCTTGTAAATTAGGGGAGACACAAGAGAACCTCATTCTTATCCTCCCTAGGTTTATCAAGAACCACTCCATCCGGTCTTCATTTCCTTCTCCACCAGATGCATTGGAATCCTCTCAGTACACTCTCCACTCTACCTCTTTATATTCCAGATTTCTCTTCTTTTCTCTTATGGTATTCTGGTGCGATATGATTTTCCTTCATGTCATTGGACCATTCTTGTTTTTTCTTGTAATATATCTCAAATAAATTTTTGATACAAGATGAGGGAATCTATACAATGATAAGGTAGGTGTTCATGTCCTTTTCCAATCATTTGATTTTGTTCTATAAATTGTGTCATTGTGTCACTCATCAAGCCACTCCAACAAAGCCTCAAAAATGTGAATTAAATATTTACAAGATATTTTGAATGTGTACTATAGTAATATTTTATGGATAATAACCTCCTAGGTGGATCACCTTGTCTTATTCCATGACTTTGGGTGATAAATAGCATATAGACCCTTATTTCTCATGTTATATAATGATTCAAAACCCCTCTTATGGTGTGTTTATTATTGAACCATGAGTTAGACCCATTGTACCATGCCTTAGTGAGATGGTATAATTATAAATAATTGGCTAAGTGCCTAATGCATTATTCTATATGACATGAATGGAAGTTCCCAATGACATTCCATGACAAATGATCCAAATGTGATCACACTTTTCCAATTAAATGAATTGGGAATTTATTATTGTCTTATTAGAAATTAACTTCTTGTTTAATGCTTTCACTGTATTTTTTAGGGTGAATTAAGAGAAAATGAATTAAGGACCCCATGTACGAACTCGTGTTCCTTCTGTTGTAATTGTGAATGGTTACTAGACATGTCGAGAACAACACAAACTATTCCTCAAATGTGTTCACCATGTTTTATTTATATTTACCTCCAGACAAGTGAAGTTGGTTCCCTAAGGGAGACCTATTAGATGATCTTAATGGAATGATTAGTTATAATATTTCCAAAGAGATTATCATGGACCTACATGTGATACTAAGTAAGGACTCAGAGGTCATCTCATGTAGTTTTCAGTCCATTCCAGAGTGACACTTGGGTCACCATAGACAAAATCCTTGGCATTGGACTTTTAACAAGCCCTTCGAGTGATACTTGGAAAGTCTCTATAGATTATTATACATGGGATCAAGTTTTCTTAACATGTTTTATAAATAAATGATCAAAATGTTTTCAAATTTAATAAATGTTTTCAAATTTAATAAATGTTTTCAAATGATAATTTGGTCAGTTATTTTAAACAATGTAGGGATGTATCCTCCAAACCCAATAAAAAGCTTGGGTATAACCCAACCTATATAACCTTATCTATATCACAATACCATTATAGGGCCCTTAGGTTCATACATACTAGAATATGATGAATTGGGTAATTGGGAGAGCCTCTAAGTGGAACCTAGACCAATGTTTTTATTCAATTATTCTATATTTAATTTAAATTAAATATGGAACACTGTTAGTTTATATTTTGCAAAAATTTAATGTTCTAGACACTATGGGTTTTGGCCTATCGATATTTTTATATAAATCCCTTATTGGGGGACTTCGTTACTCGGGTATAATTTATTTTTTTAGGTGTAGACAAAGGGAATCTTCCAACTTCCAATGCATGATTTACTTTTCTAGGATGGAGTTGGGAGCAGAGGACTAAGCCTATGCTTGAGATTCTAGCTGTAGAAGTTTTTGGCCTTTTTTTATTTTGATTGAATGTTTTATATGCTTGAATTCCCTTCCCCCAGCATAGTCATTTTCTATAGTCACATTTCCATGACATAATCATTTTAATAAATCTTTTCATTATTTCTCTTTTTCCTATTTATTTTTTATCTTGCATGATATGTAGTGTTTTCTGTTGTTATCTGAATATTGGTATCACTTCTACTATTTCATATTTATATCTACTATTGTTATCTAATCTGATTTATGAGGGAATAATCTCCCCATGGACACACTCTAGTCCCTCACTGCTACTCAATAGCCTCTATAATTCATAGAGGCGTGATTGAGGTCTTATGGCCAACCATCTCAGAGTATCAATGAGTGGAATCAAAGACATGACACTATAAATTGATATTAATGATATTTTTTATTATTATTTTGGTTTATAAATCATACTAGGACATTAGAATTTGGTTAAGAACCTATGTCTGGGAGTAGTTACCCCATGTATTGGGGAAACCCAAATTAACTAGGATGGGTAAATGTTGTTATTTATTTCTCTTATTATCATTTCACTTGATTTCACCATAGGTTGATAGATATTATTTACATTGTTATTATCTTGATTAGGTATCTATCGTTTTATCTCAATGATATGAGGGTACATTGAAATCATTCATCATATTACTCATGATAAGATTTAAACTTTCTTGAATTATTCTATGCCATATCGAATTTCTTGCATGCATTGCCTGATTTTTCTATGATTATTATTTTTCTTTATTTGTTATTGTTTGTAGTGTACTAGTACTAAAAATGATGGAATAATTAGTTTAATTGACCAATAATTCCACATTAAATTGTTTTATTGGTGAGTTTCATTGGAATCTTGTTTGATCAAACCATAATTATGGCTTGTTACACCTGTTGTCTAGTGTAAGGGTTAGGATACAGTTAGTTGATTCACTAATTTCAATTTATAAGGTGCATGGGACCCTATGAATTGGAATCGGTGAATTAATTAACTAGATTTTGATGTTAATAGTCAATTAAATAAAAATTAATTAAAATGAAATTGTTACCCCTTTATACATGTGACATGAGACTTAAGAATGACCTGACTTTAGTAGTGGGTTGTAGGCCATGTATCATATCCTTTCATAGTAAATATTTATTATCACCTGGACCCAGATCTTAGAGTAGGCAGAGAGGTGTGTCTCTATTGTAATAAGGATTAGTACTAAATTTTTCTTTACCACTTTCCCTATATATTATAAATCTCATCTGGAGATTGGGCGTGGAACTTTATAGCTATGCAACCACGATGACCTCATGTTGTACGTCGGGAAATTGATGATGAACATACTCCAAAGGTGTTGGGACCTGATACACCTATGATACATCCTGTAGTGCCACATAAGGAACCTCCTCCTGATCCTCCATTGGGTGTTTATTCCCAATTTCTTGATATCTTCTTCTTGTTTATGCAATCAGTGTAATGTGTTCCTTGATCTACCCCTTTTATGGAATAGTTGACCCACAAGTTTTAGTAGTAGAATCCTCCGACCTTTTTAGGGGATGGTAGGTCTTAGGCTAATGAACCCTGGTTGGTGGCGATGGTGTCAATCTTCAAGCATATGAAGACACCTATAGAGTTTATGGTCAATCTTGTGACCTATCTTCTACAAAACTCTGCCAAGCATTGTTTTGATATTATAACACAGGATGGTCAACATTAGGGTATGGTCTTGATGGAATTCTAGATATCTATATTATACTAATTAATTCTATAGACCTTGAGATTTGATAGAGTTTTATAATTCATGCACCTTGATCAATGTGACATGTCAGTGATGGAATACTCAGATTGCTTCACCAAACTGTAGTGTTTTGTACCAACCCTGACCAGGGATAAGATGAATATTGAAAGGTGATT
Source organism: Viscum album (assembly GCA_963277665.1). Taxonomy (NCBI): domain Eukaryota; kingdom Viridiplantae; phylum Streptophyta; class Magnoliopsida; order Santalales; family Viscaceae; genus Viscum; species Viscum album. The sequence goes on along the minus strand of OY728123.1, from coordinate 1,807,975,432 downwards.
CAAGGATGGGAATTATTATTCCATTTTCTCATAGGTGAACATCCTTCATCTGAACACCATTTCATACATAGTCAATCAGGCCATTGTTAATACTTGGAACTAAGGGATTCAGACGATGTGAAGTAGGGTAGTTCAACTTCCATGCAGACTAGCAGTGGTTAATATATTATCAAGTAGAAATTCATCAAGGGTACACATGGGGATACCAACATCTCTGTGGAATGAAACAAAATATTTTTGGTGTATCCCCAATATGGTAGTCCATGTTATAAAAATCCTTAGTGTATGAGGAACCTAATCGAGTGTTGGACTTGCAGAAAGATAGGTCACCTCCAATGCTTCTTCTAATCCATTCCTTCATTTCCAAGTGAGTGGGTATCAGCACCATCACTAACTTCTTATGCAAGGTTAGTGAAACCTCTTTTGGTGAGAATCTGGTCCTATAAAGACCATTCTAGCTGAGTAGGTCATCTTGGATGAGGTTTTCAAGCTTCAAAGTTCCATCTTCAGCACAATGGGCCTACTCAAGCTACTCATGGATGAAGTTCAGGCCATATCTATGATGTTTAGTGTAAGAACCCAGACCTTTTTTCAGGTATCAGTTTTCATTTTTGGTATTTTTAGAAAAAAAGGAGAATATAGAAGTTTAAGGAGTACACATCATGTACTTTGGAGTACACACCATGTACCCGGTTTCCGCGGGTGACCATGCACTGGACGAGTAACGGTTGATTAAATGGTCATGTGGGGTAACTAGGAGACCTAATAAAGGGGAATTTAGTTAAGGAAAGTACACATAATGTAATTTTAAATAACACACCATGTACTTTTCTTTTTAATTATTATGTCAGTTTGGGATCACGTATAATCAACAGAAACATATTCTTCTAAGAACGTATCGTCCAGGAGTGACGGATACCGAAGAATTTTCTTCGGGCCTCTGAATTTACATCTGTTCTCCAAATAAAACTTTTTTAGTTGCATTGGAATCACATAGGTGAGTTCTTACTTCTTCCCAAGACTCTCATCCTGGTTTCTCCTCTCTCGTAAGATATTCTTGGTTAAGAATTTTAGATTTTTTGGTAGATCTATGACATTATAGGTAGAATCAAAGCCTGGGATTCAACTATATCGATATTACAACATAGAGGTAGGAGGTTTGTTCCTTTCAATAGTTATTCTTTGAATTTTATGTGCAAAAGTACCCAATGCCCTAGATTGGGGTGTTACGTGTTTAGGGATTTCAACCTTGTTAATGCATGTTATGCTTGTTTTCTTGAGTTAGGACTCTTGTTTGTGAACAGGGTTATTTTTTCATAATATGGATGTATTGCACATTATTTTCCCGATATTGAACATGTGATATAGTTATTCTAGTTAGGATACTTACATCCCATTCCTAGTGTTGTTAGGATTGAGTGATTTTATCTGATGTTGTGATATGATTTTTTATTGTTTAGCCAGGTAGTACTTTTAGGTTTACTTTGGTTGTTGAATGATTTTTTTCCATGATTTCTTTACACGGGATTGTGGGAACCTAGTGTAGTGAGCCCATAGGGGGAATTGACATTGATAACTTCCCCAGAGTTTCTGTTATATTTTTTTATCAGGCTGCGAGACCATAGGGGGGATTGACATTGAGTGATCCCTATGAGTGTCTAAAGTCACTCTTATGAGACCACATATGGAATTTGCATTGAGTTCTTCCTCTGAGTGTCTTTAGTTTATTGTTAAAAGACTATAAGGGAAATTGACAGTGAGTGCTTTCTTAGAGAGTCTTTGTTTTCATGATACCAAAGGGGTTAGACCGTATGATCTACCTAGGAGGTTGTTATATTATTGTATAAGTGGAACCAGAGGGGTTAGGCTATGAGAACATACCTAGAGGGTTACTAAAGATTTTTTTATTAAACCAGATGAGATAGTTTGTAAGTACTTCCCAAAGGGTTAATTTTTTAGATTAGATTCTTACTTATATATGAAAATGATTTCAATTTAAACTATAGGATTTTTTAGTTTTGAGTACATCTTGTTTACTTATTAATTTTTCTTACTGCCTGGCATATATATTCACTAACTGTTAGGAATAGAACTTTTGGTGGTTACCTACTATGATTCTTCTCGCACCCTATTTGTGTCATGATTTTAGGCCCAAATAAATTATATTGCTTTAGTTATAGATAAGGTAAAGTTCCCTTCTACTTCAGGTACTTGATTGTTGTGGAGCTGGAGAGCATGGGACCAAGCTGAGGCTTGCGATGATGATATAGTTTATTTTTTTTCTTTGTGCTTTGGTTTGGTATTGTATTCCAGCATGGTGACTTGTTTGGATGATTTCCTAGACATATGTATCATACATCATTTATATATGTTCCCTAGTTTTTTATTACTTTCAATCTTCTGTTGTTTACTTATTGCATGTTACTACTGCTTCCACTTTTGTTATCTTTTTATTTTCACTATGTTCCTCTACCAATGAGGGAATAGTTTCCCCACTATCACACCCAAGTCCCTCACTGCTAGTCGGCAGCCACTGGTGTTTGGAGAAATGCACTTGAGGCCATGTGACCAATTGGGTGCGAGGTACCTCTGGGCAGATCTCAGAACTGGGATGTTACTAAGTGGTATCAAAGTAATTATTTTCTTCTTGACTTACTGCTTGGAGCCTATATCCAGGTATATGAAAGAATAGGTATTTGGTAATAAGTTGTGCCCGGGAGTAGCTAACTTGTGAACAGGGAAAATCAAATTTACCTTGTATATTGTGATTTTTTATGGTTTTGAAATTATTAATGTTGATTTGATTTCACTATTGGGTTATTCACATGTTTTGTGTTGTTATTGTTGATATTATTGACGTTTTATTTCAGTTGAAACCCGATGAGATAAGGTTATTACATCTCATTCATCATATAGGAACTTGCTAGAGATCACATGTCATGCATTCTTTCCAAGCCATTTAGGGTGCATTACTGGTTGGATGCTTTTGTGATAGATGTTGTGCTAGATATGCATGATGTTTTGATAGATGCCTTGATAGAATACCTATTATTTAATAGGGTATTGGATTATGTAAGGTTTCATTTGAGTGAGTGAAAAACTTTGGTTATTAAGCTATTATGGGCCCTCATGGATTGGAATTTGGTGGATCATTTCTTTGTTTTTCATTGTATATGACATGTACAATATTCCAAACTTTGATTCATAGGATGTATGGGCCCCCAAGGACAAGAATCTGGAACTTTAATGTTTGTTTCTGTGTTTTTTCTAGGTTTTGGAGTAGTTTCTAAGTATTACTGTCCAGAAACCCCCATAATACACGGCCTGTAATGATTAATACACACCAGGTATCCTTCTGTTTGGGAAGGAACTTTTTTTCTTAAGTACACATTGTGTACTGTATGTACACATTGTGTAGTCTCTAACCGTGTCACTAGATGTGTGGGCAGAGACACGGGGTTGCGAAATATTTTGTGGAACACATCGTTTACTGAACATACACTTCGTGTGTATAGACCTTGTGTTGAGTCGTATGACTAACAACACGGGTGGATTATGGGTAGTTAGTACATGCCATTTATAGAACAAACATGCCATGTAAAGTCAGACATGTAACCATTCGTGTGACTAACAACACAAGTTGGTGAAGTTCATTCTTGTACATGATGTATTTAGCACAAACATGCCATGTAGTCTTGCTCTAGGAGAACTGTGTGGGTTGAGTCATGTAGAATAACTAGGGTAGGGGAAAAATATTCAAGTACCATCGTGTATATGTGGTTTTACATGACCTGGGCTGGAAAAAGTACACGTTCTTGTAAAAGATTTAGAGAACATGCCATGTAGGAGTTTTACACGCCGTGTATCCACCTTTTAGAAATCTTGAATGATTTCTTTATAATGTTCCCTTCATTCACATCTAATTTTTAGTCCTTGTTAATTCTGATCTAAGTTGTGTGTTTGACCTTGAAAATTCATGCCACTAAGAATTCCTCTGATGGTAATCCAGTTACGAGGCAGTGACCAGACACCAGACATGGTAGATCATGAATGGTCATTAGATCCTCCCATCATACCAGTCTTGGTACATATCGTCTTTCTATACATAGGTGTCGAAGAACAGTTCTGATAGGTCTTTATGAGGTTCATGCAGACCTTCCAAAGAGTACTTCCTCATGCCTCATCTATGGTAGAATTGATGCGGGTCTTTTAGCATCATTATCCTCCCACTTTCTCAGGGGAAGGGGTACCTCACAATATAGAATCATGTTTAGAGGTAATGCTTTCGATCTTCGAGCTTCTGGATATGCCTCCAATGAGGAGGATGAAGCTCACTACATATATGCTTTGAAATTCTTCCAAGAGATGGTGGAATGTGATCTCCCAGGAAGGACATCAATAGGGTATGTCTCGGAATGAATTTAAGCATACCTTCAATGATTACTTCTACCCAGAGACTTTGAAGGCCGATCAATCCCAAGAGTTCATGAGTCTGGAGCAGGGTACTCTCCCAATCTTGGAGTATTCTTATCGTTTCATAAATCTACAGTGCTTCTCACCCATCCCAGGAGGTGATGAGTTATTCCTTGAGAGGAAGTTTGAGGGTGGTCACAAGGATGACATCTAATCACTGGTGAACATCTTCAGGTTGATGACCATCTCTTCTATAATCAACTGGGTGTTGATCACAGAGCACAACCTGGGAGATTCTAGAGTTTCAGCCTAGGGAGGTTCAACATCTAGAGCTAGTGATTCTCTATCTGATAGTAGGAAGCGTTGCAGGGAATCTACACATGGAGATCTGAGTAGGATAGATATGCCTTCAGGTAGCTAGCTGGTATGCTACCAATGTGGGAAGAGCAGGAATATGAGGCCTATTTTTCTGAGAGACCCAGTTGAGTTCCGATCTTGTGGCAGGATGGGCCATCTTCAGTAGTTCTATTAGTTGTTCTGACCAACATATGGTTATCATAGTTCTTCTATGACTTCACGTTCATGATCATCACCACTAGTTTCTCATCAGTATGGAAACTAGAGTTCTTTCGGTCATTCAGGCCAAGGTGGAGGTCATGGATGTTGTATCCAGTCAGCAGTCTTTTTGTGAAAATAGGTTAGACCATCTTAGGGTGGTTATGCAGGGTCACAGGGCAATGGTATAGGCCTAAATTTTGTAGTGGATCAGTCCCAGCAAGAGAAGGATCTCAGACCCTCTACAGTTTGAGGTACTATCCTAGTTGCCTCAGTTTTAGCTTCTATACTTTTCGATATAGGGGAATCCCATAGTTTCATATATATTGTCATTGTGGAGATCATTGCGCTATATATCTTTACTTATATTGATGTCTTGATGATGGACACTCTGTTGGGGACAAGTATGACTATTTTACATTAGTTCAAGGAGTTCCCTCTTGTGTTCGATGGATGACACTTCTTATGGAACCTCTATGTCCCATTGATGACAGGCTATAATTCCATTCTCAGGATGGACTAGTTACTTCCCTTCTAGGTTGTCATCAACTTTTATCTTCTTAGAGTGAGTTTCACATCACCATAGGGAAGTTATTTTTTACACATTGGCAAATGGGATGTCCAATCGAGTAGATCAGGACCCAAGTATCATGGGTTGAGAGGAGTTACAGCCCATATTTATAGTCTATAACTGTATGACTAGGGGACATCATAGTTGGACATTCGTCTAGTGGTGTATTGTTTTAGGGATATATTTCTACACGAATTTTCAGGTTTTCCTCCAGGGCGAGAGGTAGAATTTTCTTTTGAGCATGTGCCAGGAGTGGTACTGGTGTCCATTCATCCTTATAGGATGTCTACACCAGAGTTACAGGAGCTCAAGAAGTAGTTAGAGGAGTTACAAGTAAAGGGTTTCATACAACCCAGTACTTCTTCTTGGGGTTCTCCTATCCTATTTACAAAGAAGACAGATGGTACCATCAAACCTTTTGTGGATTATCGAAAGCTGAACCAGTTGATGGTCAATAACTAATATCCTTTTTCGCGGATTAGTGATCTCTTTGATAAGCTTTGAGGAGCACGGGTGTTCTTGAAAATTGACCTAATTTCTATTTATCATCAGTTGCGTGTTTGACCATCGTATATACCTCTTACAGCCTTTGAGAGGATTTATGGTCTATACGAGAATGTGGTTATACCGTTCAGTCTCACGAACGCACCTATAGTTTTCATGGAACTGATGAAACTAGTGTTCCATCCATACATGGATTATTTCATGGTAGTCTTGATGGATGATATCTTGGTGTACTATCACACTCTACATGACCATTCCACACATATTGAGATCATTTTGAGTACACTGAGAGAGCATCATTTATATTCTAATCTCTCAAAATTACACTTTTGGATTGACCAAATTTACTTCTTTGGTCATGTTATCTCAGATACAGGAGTGTCAGTATACCCATAATAAGTGAGATCAATATTTTCTTAGAATAATCTGAAGAACTTCCTTGAGGTACAAAATTTTCTTGAGTTGGCTGGATACTACAGACGTTTCATACAGGACTTTTCACGATAAGCAGCACCACTGACAGGCCTGAATAAGAAGGGTGTGAAGTTCTTGTTGTAAGATTCTTCTGAGTCAACCTTTTAGGAGCTGAAATATAGGTCGAATTCAGTGTTGATATTAGATTTTTCATATCTGAGAAAAAGCTATACTATTTACTGTAATGCATCACGTATCAGGATGGGAAAAGTGATTATGCAAGAGGAAGGAGTCATTGAGTATGGGTCTCGGTAGTTGAGGCCACAAGAGAGGAATTACCCAACACATGATTTCTAGTAGGTTGTATATTTTTATGTTATACACTATTGGATACATTATCTTCTGGGAGATAATTTTGTGGTTTTCACTAACCATAAAAGTCTCAAGTACATCTTCACTCAGCGCGATCTAAATTTGAGACAGTGAAGGTGGGTTGAGTACCTTCAATCATTTTACTTTGAGCTTTCATACATGCCTGGAAATGGCAATGTAGTAGCCAATGTGTTGAGTAAGAGGAATCAGATACAGATAGTCCAGGAGGCAAACAATGAGTGGCAGCTTATGGATTTGTTCTCTGAGATGAATTTGGAGGTGCACGACAGACAGGGGGGACGTTTCTTTCTTCTGTAGATGTTATCTCTACACTACATGATAAAGTGATAATGAGGTAGCTATCAGATGATGAAATCCTATTCTTATGGGAGAGTGTGTCTGGAGAGGACCCTATTCCTAGATGGACCATAGGCAGGGATGAGATCTTTCATTTTCTTGGGCACGTATGGGTGTCAGCAGACGTATGTGAGGAGCTGATGCGGCACTTTCATTCTTCAGTTTGGGCAGTTCATCCGGGTGTCAACAAGATGTATCAAGATCTACACCATCAGTATTGGTGTCCAGGTATGAAGAGATATGTTTCTTATTTTTTCACGAGGTGTTCTACTTCTCAACAAGTGAAGGTAGAGCATCATCAACCAGCAGGGCTTTTTCAGAAGTTACCCATTCCCGAGTGGAAGTGGAATGATGTTGCAATGTACTTCATGACATATTTACTGAGGTCTCCTTGAGGTAATTATGTATTTTGGGTTTTCATTTACAGGTTCACAATGGATTCTCACTTCTTGTTGATCAAGGAGACCTTCAATGTTGATGAGATATGAAGGTTGTACATCTGATAGATTGTACATCTACATTGGGTTCCACACTCTATTGGTTCAGAAAGGGATTCCCATTTTACTTCTTGGGTCTGGTAGGGACTACAGAGGGACTTGGATACACTGGTACTTCTGAGTAAAGATTTCCACCCCCCCCCCGATTAATGGCCAGTTCGAGTGTATGATTTAGGTGCTAGAGTATATGCTTAGATCATGCATCCTAGATTTTGGTGGTTCTTGGGAAAAGTACATACCTTTTGTGGAGTTTGAATATAATAATATTTTTCAAGAAACTATTCAGATGTCACCTTATGAGGCTTTGTATGGTAGGCCATTCCGATCACCCTTATGTTGGCTGGAGGGAGGGGAGGTAGCGATGATGGGACCTCGTCTTATCGAGGAGACCACAGAACATGAGGATTTGAATCGGAAGAGGGTGGCTACTACACAGTTCCGATAGAAGTCTTATGTTGATCCAAGGATATGACCTCTGGAGTTCGAGGTTGGAGGTCAGGTTTTTCTACATGTCACACCAAGGTTGGGACATATGAGGATTAGGAGATTGGGCAAGCTTTCGCCAAGATATGTTGGATCGTTTGAGGTTTTGGGGAGAGTCTGGCCATCAATTACAGTTACCTCAAAGGTACCGGTATATGCACGATGACTTCCACATTTCTTAGCTATAGTGTTACTTCTTAGACTCATTTCATGTTTTCCAACTTGAGGAGGTTGATTTGGAGGCAGACACCTCGTTCGAGGATCATCCTATCTAGATTTTTCATCGTAGTGAAAAGGTTCTGCACGACTGGTTTGTTCCTCTGGTACGAGCAATATGGAAGGAAAATCAAGTATATGATGAGACTTGGTAGAGGGAGGCCAATGTGAAATCATAGTGGCCGGAGTTGTTTGGAGATTCCACTTCTATGCCACCTTGGTATGGAATTTTGGGCACAAATTTCTCTAAGGGGTGAAGTTTGTAAGAACCCAGAACCTCTTTTCAGGTATGAGTTTTCTTTTTTTATGTTTTTGAGAAATAAAGGAGAATCTGAAAATTTAAGGAGTACACACCATGTGCTTTGGAGTACACACTGTGTACCTTGTTGTCATGGGTGAATGTGTACTAGCTGAGAAAATGCCGAGTACATGGCTTTGTGGGGTGACCTACAGATCGCTTAAAGCAGAATTTGGTTTAGTCAAGTACATGCCATGTAATTTTAAAGAACATGTTGTGTACTTTTCTTTTAAATTATTATGTCGGACTGGGGTTGTGTCCAATCTACAGAAACCTATTCTTCAAGTTCCATCTCGTCCATGAGTGATGGATATTGATGATTCTTCTCTGAGCCTTTGACTCTCCATCTGTTCTATGAATTGAACTCTGTCAGTTGCATTGGAATCACATTGGTGAGTTCTTCCTTCTTCCAGAGCCTCTCCTACTAATTTTTCCTCTCTCATGAGATATTATTGGTTAATTGTTTTAGATGTTTTTGTAGATCTAAAACATTCTAGTTTGAATCAAAGGTTGTGATTCAACTATATCAATCGTACAAAATCAAGGTAGGTGGTTTGTGCCTTTCCATAGTTAGTCTTTTTTCATTTTATGTGAAACTGTTTCCAATACCCTATATTGGTGTATTGCGTGTTTTGGTATTTTACCCATATTGATTCATGTTATGCTTGTTTTCTTGAGTTAGGACTCCTTTTTGTAAACAGGGTTATTTCTCTATCTATGAATGTGTTTCTCATGCTTGTTTTGATATTGACTGTGAGGTCTATTTTTTCCTATTAGGCTACTTGCTTCCCATGCCTAGTGTTGTTCGGATGGAGTGATTTTATCTAATGTTGTGATATGATTTTTAGTTGTTTATCCAAGTAATACTTTTAGGTTTTCATTGGCTGTTGAACATCATTTGTGCAATATTGCTTTACACAGGGCTCTGGGAACCTGGTGTAGTGAGACCATTGGGGGAATTTGCATTGAGGGATTCCTCAAAGTGTCTGTTATTTTTTTTATCATGGTACAAGACCATAGTGGGGATTGATGTTGAGTGCTCCCTCAGAGTTTCTATAGATACCGTTACAAGACCATAGGTGGAATTGACATTGAGTCTATCCTCAAAGTGTCTATAGTTTATCATTAAAAGGCTATTGGGAGAATTGATGGTGAGTGCATCCTCAAAGAGTCTTTGTTTTCATGAGACCAAAGGGGTTAAACTGTGTGCCTACCTAGGAGGTCGTTATATCATTGTATAAGTTGAACCAGAGGGGGTAGGTTGTGAGAACATACCCAGAGGGTTACTTAAGATTGTTTGGTTAAACCAAGGGGGATAGGATGTCGGTACCTCCATAGGGTTTCTTGTTTTTATTAAATTATTACTTGTATATAAAAATGAATACAATTAAAATTATAGGATTGTTTAGTTTTGCGAACTTTCATTGTTTACTGCTTAATTTTTTTTATTACCTACCATATATATTCACTGACTGTTAGGCATAGATCTTTGGGTGGTTTCCTACTGGGATTCATCTAACACCATGTTTGGGTCATGCATTAGGTCCCAAACAGATTATATTACTTTAATTATAGATAAGGGAAATCACCCTTCTACATTGGGTACATTATTGATTTGGAGATGGAGAGCATGGGACCAAGATAAGGCTTGTGATGTTGTTGGAGTTTATTTGTTTTTTTTTTGTGATTTGGTTTGGTATTGTATTCCAGTGTGGTGACTTGTTTGGCTGTTTTCTTGGACATATGTATCATGCATCATTTATATATGTGATCCTATTGTTTATTACTTTTAGTCTTCTGTAGTTTACTTATTGCATTTTATTACTCAGTTCTCTTTTGTTATCTATTTATATCCACTGCATTCCTCTGCCAATGAGGGAATAGTTTCCCCACTATCACACCCAAGGCCCTCACTACTATTTGGTAGCCTCTAGTGTTTGGGAAAATGTTCTTGAGGCCATGTAACCAACTTGGTACATGGCATCTCTAGGTGTATCTTGGAATCGGGATGTTACATTTAGACTATGACATTTGAGAAAAGTACAAGGACACCTACAATTATAGGTACTATTCTGGTTTCCCCTACTTTTGTATCTTGCTTATTTGATATGAGTGCATCACACTCTTTTCTATCTACTGCAACCAAGGGAATCGTGGGATTAGTAATCAAAAAATATAGTGGTGTTATAACCCTTAACACACTGTTGGGAGTTTGGGATGAGCGTATACACCAATGAAAGGAGTTCCCCTTGAAATAGGTGGGTACTATTTTTTATGGAGTCCCTTTTTCCATGAGATGAATGGATTTGATGTCATTTTGGGTATGGAATGGCTTGTTTCTTATAGATCCCAGGTTCATTTTTATCACTGCTAAGTGTAAATCACATCACCTGAGGTAAACACGTATATACATAAGGGTGAATGGTATATTTAGGGAAATATAGCTGAACTAAAGTATACTGGGCTAGGATATGTGACAACATAGATGGCCAGTCTCGTTATGAGCAATTTGGGAATGCAGTTAGCATAATTCCTTTCTATTTTACATCATTTTAGGGACATCTTCCCTGGCGATTTTATTGGCTAACCTGATGAGAGAGAGGTTGAGTTCACTATTGATCTTGTGCCAGGTGTGGCACCAGTTCCCATTCCTCCATATAGGATGGAACCTACAGAGCTCCAAGAACTAAAGAGGTGTCTTAAGACTTAGTGTCCTAGGGTTTTATCTGATCCATCACATCACCATTGGGTTTGACTAGTCCTTTTTTCAAGAAGGCATATGATACCCTTCAATTGTGTGTGGATTACCATTGATTGACCCAGCTTATGGTGAAGAAACATTATCTGTTTACCTATATATATGACCACTTCAACCAATTCCTTTGAGAGAACATTTTCTCCAAGATTGATTTGAGGTCATGCTACCCTCATGGTCATGTAATTCTATCAGAAATCCCACGTACATCGTTCTGGAAAAGGTATGACTTTTATGATTATATGGTTATTCCATTTGGTTTGAAAAATTCATTGGTAGTCTTTATGGATCTGATTAATCTTTTTTCTACTCGTATGTTGAGTACTAAGTAGTAGTATTTATAGATGGAATCTTTGTAAATTCATGATCTAGACACAACCATGAAAATCATATGGGGATCATTCTAATTAAAATATGAGAGAACCATCTATATGTAAAGCTTAGTAAAATACACTTTTAGATCAGTAATCTTTACATAATGGGTTACATCATATTTTATGTTGGGTTATCTATTAACCCAGACAAGGTTAGAGTTTTGGTTTCCTTGAAAAAACCCAAGAACATTTTTGAGATACACAGTTTCTTAGGGTTGGATGGCTATTACAAGTGATTCATCAAGGACTTCTCAAACTTGACAGTGCCACTTTTAGTCTTGAACAAGAAGGGTGTGATTTTTGACTGTACTAATGCTTGTGAGAAAACTTCTTAGGATATAATGGTTAGAATCACTTTAGCACTGATCTTGGTTCTTCTTGAGCGAGGAAGAAGCTATTCTATTTACCATGATGTTTTAGGGATCAAGCTTTGTGTAGTTTTGATGCAGGGTGATTGATTCATGTCATATGGATCCCTCTAGCTGAAGCCTCATTAGGGGAAATATATTATGCATGGCATTGATCTAGGAGTAGTGGTTCATTCTATTTTCTATTGTAGGCACTAATTTTAGGATGAGTGGTTCATAATTTAAAAAGACTATAAAATTATCAAATACATCTCCACTTAGTGAGACTTGAACCTAAGGTAGCATAGGTGGGTGGTATACCTATAGTTTTTCGGCTTTGAGAATGCATACATACTTGAAAAGGGGAATTTCGTAGCTAATTCCTTAAGTCGGAAGACTCAGACAGAAGTCATTAAGGAGGCCAACAATGAGTGGAAATTGATGGATTTTTTTCTTATATTCATTTTTTGGTTCAAGAACAGCATGGGAAACTAGTCTTAGTAGTTCTAATAGTGAAATACTCTCTTATGAAATGATTTTAGATGAGACAATTATTAGATTATAAGGGCATTGTTTTGAGGGAGGGCATCACATGAGAGAACCCACCTCCTAGTTGGTTTTTTGGTGGCCGTGAGACCTTTTTCTTCTATAGCCAAGTATGGGTTCCTTTTTATATACAAGAGAAGATAATGAGGGAGTCACATTCTATCATTCGGTTAATTCATCTAGATCTTACCAAAATGTATAGATACATCCACCATCAGTATTGGTGGCCAGGTATGTAGAGGAAAATTGCAGGATTTATTACTCAGTGCTCCACCTATCAATAGGTAAAGACATAGAAACAGTGACCTATTGGACTTCAACTACCTATTTCCATTCCTGAGTGTAAATGGAATGAAATCACCATGGATTTCATGATAGTAGTTCTAAGATCCCCTCAAGGCAGTGATGTAGTATGGGTGATCATTGATAGGTAGACCAAAGTTGCGCACTTCCTACTAGTCTATGAGTATTTCTCTATTGATGAGTTAAGAAGGATGTACATTTTGGATATAGTGTGAATTAATAGTTTACCATATTCTATTGTATCAGAATGAGACACTCAATTCACTTCACAGTTTTGTAATGGGTTTCATAAGGCACTATGTTCATAGGTGCTCCTGAGAACTACATATCACCCTCCGACCAACAGGAAGTCTGAGAGGACTATAAGGATGTAAGAGGATATTATACATGCATGTATCCTTGATTTTGGAGGTTATTAGAAGAGTCATATTCCTCTGGTTTAGTTTTTCTATAATAACAGGGTTCAAGCAATGATTCAAATGGCTCTTTATGAGGCCTTATATGGAAGACCATGATGATCACCTCTATGTTGGATAGTGGTAGGTGAGGAATACCTACAAGGTCCTCATATTTTTTGGGAGACTTCAGAGTTTGTCTAGTTATTTTAGAAGCGTGTGGATATAGATCAGTCCAGGTAGAAGTATTATAATGATCGTCACTGCAGGCCTCTAGAGATTGAGGTGGGGCATCAGCTCTTTATATATGTATCACCTAGATTGGGTCAGAGATGAACTAGGATATAAATAGAGTTATCATTAAGATATGTTGGGCCTTTTGAGATAGTGGAGATAATCAGGATGGTAGACTATCGACTGTTGTTTCCTTATAGGTTTTGTCCCATGCACAACATCTTCTACGTATTTTAGCTTCAATAGTATTATCCAGACCCATCTCATTTATTTAACCCTGAGGATATTGAGTTGGAGTCAGATGCATACTTTAAGAATCTAATATGTATCATTGATTATAGCACAAAGTCTCTCTAAGGAAAATTAGTTCCTCTAGTCTAAGTGTTATGGAAGCACAAACACCTACAGGATGAGACCTTGAATTGGGAAGCCAATGTACATGCACAATGGTTAGAACTCTTCTTAGAAGACATCATACTACCCTAAGTAGGGTTACTCGAGGATGAGTTGTTTTATGTAGGGGAGGTTGTAATGTCTTGAATTTTCAGTGAGGTACATTTTCTTTTAGTTTTCGTTAAACCTAGAGACTGTGCTTAATTTTTAGTTGGTTCGTTTCAGAAGCGGGGGTAGCTATTGAGATGGACCTTGGATGTAGACCAAATTCCATGATGTGTATTTAAGTACATGATGTGTTTTGAAATAAATGAGACATATTGAAATACATGATGTTTATTTGAATACGTGGAATGTATTGGGTTGTCCATACTCATTCGTGTTGTGTGGAGGCTTTTTCCTGGGAAGGAAATCCTAAGCATTACACAATGTGTAATTCATTACATGATGTGTAGTGCATTTAAGTTTCATGTAAATTCTCAACCAAGTTTTTAAAAAAGGGGAAGAACCCTTTTTTGTTAATAGTGGAAAACTTTATTTCTTGTACAGTTGGGGCGACATGCGAGATCCTCCTCCTCCTCCTCCCTAATTTAATCAAGGTATCCTCCATATGATCTTTATTTCCATTACTTCTAGATGCAATGGACTCTTATCAGTAAACTCTCCACTCCACCTCCTTTTATTCTTGTTTTGTCTTCTCTTCTCTTAAACTATTTTGGTACAAGTTTATTTTCCCTATTTTCAGGGCTTTGGAATGTTCTTTTTTTTTCTTCCAACCTAGATAAAATCAATGTTTGATGATGGATGAGGTATGATCTATGAGTCTAAGTTATGTTGTCGTGGAATTTTTTTGTTATTTCATTGCATTCCATTAATTGTTTCATTATGCTGCTCGTAAGACCATTTCAGAGAAGCCTCAAAAATGTGAATTAAATCTGTCCAAGTTGTTTTTCATGTGTAATATAATCCTTTTTTATGGAGAATCTCTTATAAGGTGGATCGCCTTATCATATTATACACCTTTGTGTGAGATATAACATAAAGTCCCTTATTTCTTTTATTATAAAATTATTCAACACCCCTCTTAAGGTGTGTTTAATGTTTAACCATGAGTTAGACCCTTTAGGACATGCCTTAGTGAGATAGTAGAATTAAAAATAACAGGATATGTGTATAATTTCTTATGCCATATGATGTGAATGGATGTTCTCAATGACCTACCATGACAGATGAACCAAATGTGAGAATACTTTTAAATTAAATGAATTGGGAATTTCTTCTTGGTTTATTAGAAATGCACTTCTTGTTTAGTGTGTTCGCCTTATTGTTGAGGGTGAATCAAGGGGTTTCAACTTATGTTTCCCTTATATGGACTCTCATTCTTTTTTTATAATTTTAAATGGTTAGTAGACATGCTAGAATGAAACTGGATATTCATGGGACTAGTTCGATGAGTGTTATTTAAATTTACCTCTAGACGATGGATGTTAGTTCCTTAGGGGAGAACCCATGGATGGAATTGATAGCATGATTGGTTATACTATTTCATGATAGAGACTCGGGACCTTACATGCAATACTAGGTTTGGACTCAGAGGTTAGTTTATGTTTTTTTACTCCATACCAGAGTTACACTTGGGACTTCATACATGGTTCCCCTTGGATGAACTCCTTAGTATTGGACTTTTACCGAGCCCTTAGAGAGATAATTGGAAAGTATCTCCAGATTTCCATGGGTGGGATCAAGGTGTCTCAACATGTTTTATAAAAAAATTATAAAAAAATTCAAAGGTAAATAAATGTTTTCAAATTAGAATTTGGTCAGTTAGTTTAAATAATGCAGGGATGTGTCCTCCAAAGCCAATCACAAGATTGGGGATGGTCCATCCTATAACACCTTATTTATCTCACCTTACCATTGAAGGCTTCTTCAATTTAGACATACCGTCTTAGGAAAATGCAGGTAATTGGGTGGTTCTCCAAGTGGAACCAATACCACTTTATTATGTAATTATTTTGTATTTAATTTAAATTAAATATGGCACACTAATAGTTTATATTGCATGAAATTCTATTGGTATTAATAATATTGGGAATTTTAATGATTATCTTCAAGCACAGCTCACCAGGAACCTTATTCAAAGTAGTTCAGAATCTCTGGGGTTTGTCAAGGCATGATTTTCTGAGAAATTGGAATAATGAAATAATGTGTACCTTGATTCCTCCATTTGTCCTGCTTTTAGATCTTCTTTAAAAAATATCATGGCATGTTTTAGATGGATTTTGAATAAGATATCTAATCATAAATTCTGATTTGATAACTAGATAGGCTTCCCTATTATTGATAACTTTCAACCAACTATTTCAAGTACTAACATGCAGATTTCTATCAATTATTTTTTTGATGATCCCAAACTAATTCGGTAGGATGACCTCTAAGACATTGTGTAAAGTTATGAGTTTGTTTCTTTACCATATTTTATTTTCTAGGAATTGGATAGAAATAGAGTACTTAAAAGAACCCTTTTCTATTAGTATGTCATTAAAGGCTCTCTTAATGACTTCAGCTGGATTTCTATTTTTAATAGGGATTAGATCAGACCTTCGAGGTTTACTCTTATTTCTAAGATTTATCATAATATAATTCCTTATGATAATTTCTTGTATAATTTTGGTATCACTATTTACTCTTAGTGTGTTCTCTTACATCAGCATAGGGAGGGTTTGGATCATCTTTTGCTTAGTTTTTCTACTTCTTTAATGATATGTAATTGAATTTTTAAAATTTTTGAACATCATGGGTTTCATATTTTTGGTATAAATGATCTCTTGTGATTCTATTTATACATCCAAAGATCTTCTCAAGTACGTTCTATTTTCTCTATAGGACTGGATGAAGGATTTCATTCCATCTGGTTGAATTAAAATGCTACTTTGTATGAAGGTAAACCATTCTTCTTGAAGCTGGTCATGAGACATATCCTTGATTCTATCAAGGATGTAAATGTGATGTGTATAGGATGATAAGATAACACTATACTAGATGAAGTTCCAAGGATCATATAACAAATTATAAAAGGGGGGTTGAATCAGTTGTTCACTTTTTATAAGTTTCAAAACATTAAGAAACAGAAACCTATAACCTATTAAGATTTAGTTCCTTATCAACCTTTAGAAAATACTTATGCATGTAAGAATAGTAAAGAAAATAAAGAACACATGATTTTCAAGGTTCGGCCTCAATGTGAGAACCAACATCCTTTATATATCAACTCTTGTGGGTATATTGAAATCCACAATAATGAATAAATGAATACAACTTGTGTCAACTCCCATTAGACACCTTCTATCTCCTGATAGGAAATATAATTCTAACTCCTATTAGTTTACAATGTTTTCTTATAGAAAAATTGATACAAACAAAAGAATAAATATTTTTTTTATCAACTCCACAAATTCTCACTCTAAATCCTCAGACTGATTTGGCTATGTTCGGTCTTATCAGTACAATAAAGATTATTCTGATTTTTCCCTACTCAAAAACTCAAAGACACCTTTAATTTGATGGAAAATTTTCACATTGAAATCTCTAGAGCTCCATCTTTTTCATGTGTTTTAAAGTTACACATGGAAAAATTATCTGAGAAAATATTTATAGACAACTTGAAAATAAAAATTAGGAAACATAGAATATTCCAACTTTGTTAAATCTCAAAAATTCTCTAAATATCTCACATTTAATGTTTGATATTTGACCACTTCAAACCTCCTTAAATTTCTCTGATATTTATATAAAATTGAAATTCATGATTTACTTATTGAACTCTTCATATCCTTCTTAGTGTGATAATATTGAATCATAGTTCTGGTTTTCCCCTAAACATGCTCAGAAGTTTTTTAGTTTTTTTCATAATCATGTTTAGAAATGTTTTTCTGATTTTTTGAGAAACATAATCAGAAATGTGGTTCCAATTTCCTCAAAAACATGATTAGAAAACAGGTTCTGATTAGATTAGAAAATAGGTTCTGATTTTCTAAGAAATCATGTTCCAATTTTCTCAGAAAATAGGTTTCTATTTTCTCAAAATTTATGTTTCGAATTGATTAAAAAAACAGGTTTTGATTTTCTCAGAAATGATGTTTCAAATTATTCATAATTCAGGTTTGGATTTACACATAATTCATGTTCCGATTTGTGAAAGAATCAAGTACCAATTTTTACATAATTCAGGTTATGATTTTTTTAAAATTCAGGTTTTGATTTGTGCAGAATTTAGGTTTTTATTTTTAAAGATTTTAGGTTCTGATTTTCTCAAGAAACAGTTTTCGGTTTTTTTCAAAACACATGCTACGAAAAGTGATTTAAATTTCTTCAGACCTCTCCACCTATTTCTTCAACATATTTTATCATGAATTTTTTCATGATATTTTAAACCTTATTGATTATAAATTAATATTCTGCTTTTCTTTAGAAAGTTTGAGTAACTTTATAACATCTAAATTTTCACTCTTTGATAACATCCCTTTTAAAAGCACTTTAGTAACAAAAGGGCTTATTCATTCAGCAACATCATTCAAACTCAGTATCTTCTTTCAAACTCAGCAACTTCTTTCAAACTCAACAACTTCTTTCAAATGTAGCAACTTCTTTCTTTCTCTAATTACGATAAAGAAAAACTTCCAAAAAATAACAGCATCATCTTCCGATATATCAAAAACATTCTTCCCAAATGAGGGTTAGTTTTTAATAAATAAAAAAATTGTTAAAAAAACAGCACAATGGGTTTTCATTGGACTTCACTACTCTATAGAATTTAGGTATACTTAGAAATTTTAGACCTGTAATGGGAATAATTGAGGTATTTTGGTGACCTTCCTCTTCCTTGTTGGATTAATATTAATACGAATGGTGCCTCTAAAGTAAAACATGTACCCTTGGGGTGTGGTGATATTTTCTGGGATCATAAAGATAATATCATGGGTTCTTTTTGTGGATCCTGTGACTAGACCTCTTCTTTGGAAGAGAATATTCTTTAAATTATTCTTGCTATTGATTTTCCAAAAATGAAAGGTTGGAATAATCATTGGATATAAAGTTAATCTTCCACTCTTGTGCTGGCCATTAGTAACGGTGATGTGCGTATCTCATGGAGACTCACTGCTAAATGGATGGTGTTCATGGATACACTCATGAACCTAAACTTTATTTTTGCACATGTATTTAGTGAGTCCAACAAGATCGCATATGGGCTTGCTAAAATGGGAGTTGGTGCGACCCTCACTTGGTCTGACGCGCTCCTGATTTCTTTATTTTCATTCTATGAAAATGATTATAATAAGGTCCCATTATTTTGAATCTTGTAATATTTTTTTAAAATAAATACCTTGTCCTTTTGGTCAAGGTACTCTTTCAAAAAAAATAGAGCCCAGGTTAAGGATCAATTTATGGTCCATATTTCAGGGCCCATAAAATCTGTCCACCATTTCTAGCATAAAATTAGAATGGTCAATCCAATTCACATGAAATTTTGACTAATTTTATAGGACACATAGATGAGGATATTTATATTCTATGAATTCTTAATACTTTTAAATATTCAATGTCAAATTTTCATGTCAAAAAAGGGGAAAAATCTGGTAAAACATTTCTTTTCAACTTTGAAAAGTAAAATTTACTTTTATTTCTCACCCACCTTTGACTTTCATAATTAATGGGGAAGTAATTGATTGATGGGGGTTCTAACCTGGGATCTTAATAATACTATTAAATGTGGTTTTGGTGATGGACTTATGGGATGCATGTTTTTATTTAAATTTTAATTTTATGCTATAAATTTTTAATCACATATTTAAATTATCTCATGTATGTTTTCCATATCACTTTTGTTTCTTAATAAAAGTTCTCATTATTAACACTTTATATTCTTTCAATATCATCTTGATACTATTTCCTTATAGAGTGAAGATATTCACATCCTATTTTGTGAAATTTTTAACACAATAATGGAGTGATCATTTTTTAATGTTTTTCTTCTTCAATTTTTCCCTCATGAGTCTACATCCCACTTCCATAGATAGAATAACAACAATGGAGCGATAACCCTCTTATGAGTTGATCCAAGGGAGTAAAAATGCTATGTATTAGATTTTATTTAATTTTATTTGCTTTTTTAAATCATTCCATTTCTTTAAATATTTTCATTCAATGAGTTACTCTCTTCTTCATCTTTGTCAACTTTAATAATGACACATTTTGAGTGCTAGTACGATCCAATTCCTTGGAGTTATCATTAAATTTATCTTATAATTGAATTGGTAATAAGCCTGGAAATTGTTTAGGGGTTAAATTGGTGAATTATGTTAGGGAATTATCCCTTTCTTTATTCATCTTTAATTAGTGATTCAAAATTTTATAAGAAAACAAATACATCCAATTTATCCCCAGAGAAAACCTAGGATCGAATATATTCATTAATTATTTCAATTAAAATTTTTAATGTTTCATTCATTAATTCAGTAAATTATCTTATGAATATTAGTATTCTTTTTCCTAAATATAATCATCCCCATAGTTGGTAACTGCATAGCCAATCATCCCTAGAATGTATGTTTTTGTAGGTTTCTTCATAGGTCCCTATGGATTCGATCCCTACCTATACTAAAATGATTGATTCTACCTGTAAGGTAAATTTGGGCATCCTTATAACCCTCTAGATCATAATCATGCTCTATAAAAGCTTTATCGATCATATATATTTGACCTCTAGGTTCTTGTGTGGATAATCATATGTTTTTTCAACATTAAAACAAATGTGAAATTGTTTTTCCTTAAATATTGGTGGAAAAATATGGATTGTGATGCCCCAAACCTCCACCACTCTCTATAGAAGTTGATAATGAGGATAGGGATCCTCTCAATTTTCTGCGAATGAATATTCCCATTAATTTGGGATTATCAAGAATTTATAATTAGGTTTAAACCTATTAGAATTACACATAAGGCCTTTAATAGGTTAAACCTTCATTTAATTACTCAAATAATACTTGTAACCACGCAAATGGGTTACAATCATCATAAATAAATTATCACTTGTAACACTAAAAAATGTTATCTGATAAATACAATTCATTAACTCAAATCATTTCTCCGACATAAATACTTAATGAACATAGAATATTAAATATTTAATGGTTGTTCAAAAAATATATTTCTGAATATTCACTAAATAAATCATTAAAATAATAAGTAATTAAATTAAATTTTTATTATAAAGTTAAATAATATTGAATTTATTTATTTCCATTCAAATCAAACAAACATGGGAATTTCCATGACATCATCGTAGGACCCATCAAGTCTTAATCTCCAATTTACTAGAATTGGTCAAGCTTTTGAATAAACTTTATATGTGACACTCTAGGTCCTTATCTAGATAGTAGTGTGTGATACTCATATACCATGATTTAAGTATATAAATTCATCAACCCATCTAAGTATTTAAGGCTTATTCATAGAAATGACAACCTCTCACAAACAAAAATCATGTATTGTAATATATTTGTCGTGTGATATCTCATAAAGCATGACACAGTCGTCATGCCACAATCCTTTCTTGATTTCCTATTTTTTGACCTTAGTGGATGAAATTTCCTTTTAATACCATTTCCATGTATTTAATAATGGAACAACCATCCTTTTCCACTTTCCTTGAGGCATCTCTTCCTTTCAAATATGACAAATTCAATCTTGATCATTTAATTAATATCATGCCACTAATGATTCACCCAACACAAACTACCTCACCACTACATAAAATCCATGGTTTTTTATTTCATCAAAGAACATAATCAAATGATACATGCTGATAATTATTTTATGTCAAGATACAACTACACATGTTTACAAAGAGGAACTACCAATGAAATCAAAAACATGTGGTGTTTATATTGGAGGGTTAGTCCTCATGATCTCTAATACTCAAGATCAAAAATTGGGAACTTTATGATAATAATTTTCAATGATTGTGATCCCATAACACCTAATAGTAATACATCATCTATAACCAGTCATGTATGGACCCATCCTTTTAAATAACATATTCTATTGAATTTAGACTAGAATCCACTTGAGCATAAAAATAATAGATTCATGTAAAAGCAATACAAGCATAAATAAAACTTATAGGTAACTTGAGGAATCATTTTCTTATCATACATACTTATGATATGAACCTCATGGATACAATATCATTTTAAACCTTACAACTGCCTTATGATTATAACACTCATGACTGCCTTGTGATTTTAACCCCTATGGCTACCTTATAATTTTACCATCACAGTTACACTTGGAATAATCATTATAGTCATACCCAATGAATTGGAGGGATATCACAGACCCACCTATATTTGGTTTATAATGAAAAACTCATCATCATAAACAATTCCCAAAAACCATAACATGATCATAAAACATGAATAATTTCATCATTAAAACAATCCTTGAGGAAAATCACTTATTTTAAAACAATAATGCAAACATAAAAAGGAAAACATTTTCTGTGAAAATAACCATGTAATCTTATAAAGTAGTCTTTAAAACATTAAGGTGTCAAGAAAGTGGGAAAATATACTCATGTTGTATAATATAAAAAACCATTTTTTCTGAATTTTTTAAAAATATGCATTAAATAGTATTTTTAAAGAAAATTCCCTTGCCTATTGTTTGACATCATTCAAATGTGTTCAACCCACCTCCTGAATATCATCTCCTTGAGAACCTCCTTAAGGTACTTTGAGTTGGTATTTTGGTGATACTAACAAAACTAGAATATGGATAGGGATGAGGAGAAGAGAATTTGATAGAGTATGGTTGAGCTAGAATACTCAAGGTGATGAAATTAACTAAATTAAGAAGTCCACTTTTATAATTTAGGTGAGATACAATTTTGTAATTTCTTAAAATATTAAAATATAATAAAATTATTTTAGGGAAAACGACTTCCAAAAGTCCTATAAAGCATAGAGGATTGCATTTTTTGACCAAATCATATCGCATTTTTCCTTTTTAAATATTTTTATGATTTTATACATAATTTAATAAAATATTATTTTCAAGAAATATCGTTATTATAAAAACTTTTTACTATTCATTACTATGACTTTAAAAACATAAAAACAAAGATTCAAATTCAAAACAAATATTTTATTATATCTTATACATTTCATGGTTATCTATATAATTAGTGGATTGACTTAATTATCTAAAATTATATTTATTTTAATATTTTTCATATAATTTATTTTATTTTTTCATTAATTTAATAATTACAGCAACATCGTCATGCAAGCCTTTAAGGAATTTATTTTTTTCCTAAAATTTAAAAATAAATTTATATGAATTAGATAAATATTTTATATTTTTAGAGACTATTTATAGTAAAATATATCTTGTGAAAAATCTATATAATAAAATTTTATACAAATTAAAAACCATAGTGTTACCAACTTTACTTTATTTTAAATAAAATATTATATGGGAATTAATGTCAATAAAGTGGATTCAGAATGGTCCAAAATTCAAAGAAAGGATGCTGATGGTAGACAATTACCCATCCATTAATATCTATAAATACATTTGGGTCATTTAATAGTTCTTATAAAATTAATTAAGATCATTTTTTTGATTTTCCTTATGCTTGCACAAACCCTAAGTCAATGTGGAATAAGAATTAAAGTTAATAATTTCAGATGAAAAAATTAAAAATAAATTACTATCATATATACAATTATATTAGTCTCAATAAAATATTTTATATTTTTTCATTGTGTATATTTACTCATACCCATGTCAAGAGTACTAATTTAATTTTTTTATTTTATTTTTATCATCTTGCGCAAGCATTACACAAACATTTGGATAAGATTCATGTTATGTAACTATAAAATTCCAAAATATCAGAAAAAAAATTACACAATAATTAAAAAATAAATGTTGTGAAAATATTTTTTATCACTCAATTATTATCTCTAAGGCACCAAATTAGACTTTTCCAATGCTCTATAGACACTATGTTAACATTGATAATGATTTTTATATTTATCATAAAATAATTTTTAATTTTTATGTTCTATATTATTTTTTATTTATATATCTATTATAATATCATACTTTTATTCATTCATATTTTTAATAAATCCTATATCACAATTATGTATTGATGATGTCACAAAAATACTATATTTTATAAAAAAATGTTTTTTTTTAGTATTCACCAGAAATTTAAAAAATTTAGAAAATTCCCAAAATTCATAATAAGATAATTTTGACATTATAAATTCAAAATTAATTTTTTTTTAAATTAAAATTATATAATTTAAAAATTAATCTTTTAAATATAACCATATTAGAAATTTGTTAAATAAAACTATTTTTTAAATAATTACTTAACATAATGAATTTTACTATTAATTCAAGAATACTATCTTAATAAGAAAATAAATTATTCTATTAGTACCTCGATTGTTACATTATCTCCCAATTTTGGAAATTAATTACTCTCAATTTATACAATTATTAAACAAATGGAGATACTTATCCCTCATAAAATTTTCAGATTATTATGTTGCTTCTTCAACTATATGGTTTCTCCACAAAACCTTAACCTGGTGAAATATATTTTTCCAAAATACTTTCTCTTTATGATCAAGAATCTAAAAATGATTTTCCTCGTAAGAAATTTTATCTTCTAGCTACTCAAATTTAGGTCTCAAAACATGAGATAAATATGGCACATACATTCTTAGCATCAAAACATGAAAAACATTCTATACTTGGGATAAACATGGAGGCAAGGCTACTCAGTAAGAAACTGGTCCAACATTATCTTGGATTTAATATGGTCTAATGAACCTTGGACATAAATTTCCATTCATACCAAATTACATAAAACTTTTCCATGGAGATATTTTAAGAAATACATGATCACCTACATAAAATGAATGATAATTCCTCATATGTTGTAGAATCATTTTTACATTATCATCAGTTTTATCTACTAATTATGGTCCTATCAACTTTCTGACACCAACTTCATTACAAAATGTTGGTGTTCGATACTACTTTCCATATAATGCTTCAAAAGGTACCATCTGTATACTACCATGAAAATGATATTATAAAAAACTTAACTAAATATATATGGTGATTACAAATTCCCTAGTAATCCATTGAATAAACATGTAGAAAGTATTCTAAAGTTTAAATTGTTTTCTTGATATTTCCATTAGATTGAGGATGAGATGTGGTGATGATACTTAATTCAGTGACCAATGACTTCTAAAGGCCTTTTCAAAAGTAAGAAGTAAACTTGGGATCACAGTTAGATAAAATGAATAGAGGAATTCCATATAACCTAAAAATACATTTTAGATATAGTCAATAATGTCAATATAAAGACATACTATCTTGAATAGGAAAGAAATGTGCATATTTAATTGGTTGATCAATAATAACTCAAATCACAATGTTACCTCAAGAAGTATTTAGTAATCTTACCATTAAATTTGTGGATATTTTTTCTTATTTCCACTTTGTAACTGGTAAAGGATAAATAATACCCTTCAGTAATTGTTTCTCTAATTTAACCTATAT
The DNA here is from genome assembly GCA_963277665.1 of Viscum album. Classification (NCBI taxonomy): domain Eukaryota; kingdom Viridiplantae; phylum Streptophyta; class Magnoliopsida; order Santalales; family Viscaceae; genus Viscum; species Viscum album. The sequence goes on along the minus strand of OY728123.1, from coordinate 1,807,949,753 downwards.
ACATGTGAAACATAACCCAGTGAAATCAGAAATATATTTTTTTATTCCACCCTACCATGTAGAAATTTCCTACTACATGGAATGTAGTGTTACTCGACATGATGTGTATCCTCCTTTATGTGTACTAGCTAAGTTAAAGTTGTGTGTCTACTAGGGTGGATCGTTCAATCCATGTGGCTACCTCCACTTAAGTCGAAGTATAGACAAGGCCACTACACTGCGTGTAGTTCGTAATACATGTTGTGTAATTTTATTTTTACTTGCTTAAATGAAATAGTGTCGCATTATATTTCGGAAAACATAATATTATTCCCTAACTTTAGAAAATATTCCCTCCAAAAACCAAAGAACATCCCTTTCCCTAGAATCTGTATTTGTCTTCTGTTCTTCAATTCGTCGATGGTTGCGGGATCACAACAGCGAGTCTAAACCCGTGCACCCTGTTCCATTCTTGATCCTTTACCTCACACATCGAAGTTTCCATCCGAGTGTAATTGCCTAGATTTGACCTAAGCATAGATCTACAAAGATCGTCTTTGAATTGGAGCTCAATATTGGGCGTGCCTACATCTACGAGTCTCAGGTAGGTGGTGCATACCTCCTTTTGTGTTTTCATAGAATTCTGGGTGGCATGAACATTGGCATGTTTTCGGGTGTTTTTGAGTCTGGCCCTGTTTTACCTGTTATTTATTTTTTAATTGTAATTTGACATATGGGATGCCTTTGGGTATACCATGTTACCATTTTTTCTTGAGCGGGGTCAGGCGAGTGATCGTTGCTCATCGGGGCATTTTTTATGGGGGATTCCAAAATTGTTATAATTGAATTTTATTGTTTTAAACTATTGATGTTTGTTTATTAAACCTTGATATGAATTGTTAGGGTCATTAAAAACATCAGTTCTGGTATGGGACAGCGCTTGGTTGGTTCTTTTCAACTGTTTAATAGGTTTTTCTTGTTTAGAAGTGATTATTTTGTTTATACATGTGATTATTGTATTTCATATGTTGGAACACTTGTGGTTGTATTGGGCATGGCCCGGATATTCTTGAGTGATGTTGATCATAGGTTGGGCTTAGCCCGAGTTTCATTGGGTGGTTCTGACCATGGGATTGGGTATCATGGACATCATCTTGAGGCAGGGTGACGGTCAGGTTGGACATGGCTAGGGTTACTGGGATGGAGAGGCCATTAGACTTGAGTGGATGGTCGTAGGGACATGAGGTGTTAGAGGTGTTGTGGCTTCAGTACTATTTTGGTGATTACCTCTCACCCATAACTTTGAGTAGTGTGCACACAGAGAGACTCTGTGATGAGGTGGTTTTGACCACTCATGTGGGTAAAGGACCATGTTTGTTGCGTTTTAGGTACAATTGGTTTGGAGGCTCTTGTTGTAGGAATCCACGTGGAAGGTGAGGATCCTTCAGGGGATAGCAGTGAGGCTATCAGGTTGGGGTCAGAGGCTCGCCGTTATTTGAGGGTAGACATCTGTATCCCTACAATTACTTTACTTGAGGGCATACATCGATGTCCCTCTGATTACATTATTTGGGGGAAGACGTCGTTGTCCCTTTGGTTACATTATTTGAGGGAAGACATCATTGTCCCTCTGGTTACATTTTTTGAGGGTAGACATTTTTGTCCCTCTGGTAACTTATTTGAGGATAGGAATCACTGTTCCTCCTAGTTACTATTTCTTCGACGTGCATGGGGGACATCGATACTTGATACACACAGTGTCAAGGGGGGCACATGGTGGTGGGTACATGACATAGATTCTAGTGTTTTATGAAGCAGGTGACACTTCATGGTCGTGGTTGAGCACCAGTGGATTTTATGTTTATTTTTTCATTGGTCTGTTTTCTATTTTCCTTATAACTGCATTCATGTTTAAACACTTATATTATGTACGCACCATTGGGTGGTATCCTACTAAGATTTTTCCAACACCCTACATTGGCCCTTCGAGATTAGGTACGTGTGTAGACTTTATGGATTTACATGCAGAAAAGAGGTCAGCTTCCAGAGATGGACTATATTAGCTATTGCATGGACATGGTATGGACCTTGAAGTCTTGCCTAGATGGAGATTATTTTGTTTTTCTTCCTTTCTGGTATCATTATGCTTACTTTTTATGTAGCTACAATTGTTTATCCATTTGTGCCCTTTATATATATGGATATATATGACTTGCTTTATATGCATGTTTTTTTGTTCAGTAGTAGTTACAAGTGATCAGCATGTTGTTCTGTTTACTCTCTGTTGTTTTTGTTTATATTTATTTCTTTCGCTGTTCATTGATATTGAATGTGCTTCCACTCTGCGGGTCTGGTTTGAGTCTGTTGAGTCCTCTATTCAGGTGTATATTTGTTATTATACTCATGCCAGTACCATTATTATCCTCTGAGAAGGTATATACTCCTCTCTATACCTATAAGACCCACGCTGCTAGTCAGCAGCCTTTGGCATTCAGGGAGGTGAGCCTAAGATAGTAACACCCGACCCATTTAGCACTGTTCGGGTGGCTGTTCAGGTCTGATTCGTTAAAAAGTGGTATCAGAGGAGTTCTTGATAGAGATTTAGAAGTATTGTTTTTCTATATACTATTGATATTGAGGCTTCTCTTTTTATTTCTATTGGTTTTACTATTTGGGATATGGTAGACTGAAGATTGGTTGTGACTGGAATTGGGTTTCTAGCTTGTGCTTGGATGCCTGCAGCCCCAGGTACAAGGGATAGACCAAGTTTCAATGGGTGAGAATTACTGTTTTCTTTTTTCTCATATTACATTTTATACGATTTCCACCTCGGTGGCTCACTTGGTGTGTGGTGTTAATTATTGTGATATGTAAACCATGACCCAGTGTGGTAAAGGAGAATTGGACCTTGGATTGGTATGGAAAGGCTTGTTTTCTAGTCTTTTGATAGGCACATTTTTAGGGTATTTTAATTTCATAATTACATGTATTATTTGTGAAGTAATAATGCCATGTGAATAATATCAAATTGCCATTCTTTTTATGCTTGAAATGTGAATTGGTGAAATTCATGATAGAATTTCTTGTCGATTGAAATGTGTTTTTCCATGATTTATATATTTTTAGAATTTCATGTTGTATGGTATTTGGGTATGGCTCTTGAACGAGCAGGAAGGTACTTTGGTTGAGGTGATTTTGATCACCAAGATTGGGTAAATCGGTCATCGGTTTGAGGAAACGTTGGTTTTTTGGATGAGCATGGCCCAAGGTAATTTTGATACTTGGCTCTGTTGAGGGTAGTTAAGGATTCCATGAGGTCGGGATGCCATGGGCATGGGTTGTGATAGGGGAGAGTAAGGGTAGTTATTTTATGATGTCTCTTTACAATTTTCCTTAACTATGTTTTGTATATATTCTTATATATATATATGTTCTTTCTAACCATTTATGGTATTTAGTGGGTTTTTTTTAGTCGACTTAGATGGTGTGTCAGGTAGGAGATGGTACAGTGCCGCAATAGTAGGATCCGGTTCAAGATCCAGTGCAGGCAGAGCATGAGCCGCAGGTATATGCTCAGGGATAGGAACAGGTCTAGGATCCAGTGTAGCAGGACAATAGTAGGGTTTGGAAGCATTTGGACCATGGTTCGATGAGAAGCTCCAAGCTAGCCCGGTATGTGTCTTGTAAGGGATTGATAGAGGTGCGCATGGTACAGAGCTATCTATGACATATATGACGCGGGAGTTCTAGTCACAGCACCCACTCCTTTTTCAAGGTGAGGGTGGTCCATAGCAGGATGAGAAATGGATAGAGAGCATGAAGATGATATTTGAATAGCTCGAGATGCCTCTAGGGTGGATGGTCAAGCTGGTGACGTACATGCTGCGAGGACCGACGAAGCGTTGGTGGGATGTGCAGGTTTAGGATTGCAGTCACGAGGAACTGGCATGGAAAGACTTCTAGAAAAAAGTTTTTCAAGCACTTTTACCCAGAGACACTAAGGGTAGAGAGATATTGGGAGTTCTTGGGCCTTCAGTATATAGACATGTATGTTATGGACTATGCTGCTACTTTCATTGAGTTGTCACACTTTTCACCCAGTATGGTAAGTGACGACGCGGCTAGGGTGAGGCACTTCGAGGATGGCTTACGACACACCATTTGGATTTTGGTGAATATCTTCAGGTTGGGTTCATTCTCAGATACGGTGAATCAAGAGCTCATAGAGGAGGTTATTCAGATGGATAGGGCCCAAGTTGGCTATGTGGTAACTACAGGTGATGGTTTGGATAGCAGAAAATGAGGAAGGGATGAGTTCCAGCAGTGTAGTCAGGCCAAGGACTCAGCTAGACCACCTCGTAGAAGTTCAGTAGTGGTTTGATTTCAGTGTGGGAAGCTATGACATATTCGGACTTAGGGTGATAAGTCTCTAAAGGAGTGACGGGCATATAGACAGGTCGGTCCTTTAGAAAGGTTCTGTAGGCATCCTTCTCAGACAGCTAGCATGCAGGGACCATGAATAACGGTGGCATCTGCAGTTGGTTCAGGTTAAGTACTAGGAGAGGGTAGCTGAGTTTCAGCTACACATGGAGTATGTGATAGGGATAATGGGACCCAACTGAGGGTTCAGTGGTCAGTGACTGGAGAAACACTATAGGGTGGTCAGGCATCAGATAGTCGTACTTCAGGCCAGGTGCACCTCGTGAGCTACCAGGGGATGAGTAGGCTGGTGAGCCAATGATGGTTAGAGGTACACCGCGAGTGAGGTCGTGGATTTCTTGTTCTTTTTGTCATGACTTGTTTAGGCACGACCATTTTTAGTTCACGATGTGCACATGAATTATGTGGACTAACTAGATGTTGGTCAGTGGGATTGGCGCCATATCGGGTGTGTGATATATTTGTATATATATATGAGATGTGTTCCATCAGGGCATCGAGGATGTTGGTTACTTGATGTGCTTTGGACGTTGGGGCATCGAGAATGCAGGTTACATGATGTTCTAGTCACCATGTTCATTTTGAACATCCATGGGATGTAGGACCTGGTAGAGGTGGATGTCGATGCAGTGCGGGATATGATTGGGGTGTCAGGAATGACACGGGAGCACCAATGAGGCAAAGGGTGACGATGCATCACAAGAGGAAAATGATTCCGGAAACAAGTTAGTGAACCCTTTCTTTGTTGATTTTTTTAGGTTTGATACCAAGTTAGGTAGTTCCTAAGATGGCGATCCCATTGAAAATTTTAGCCAGAATCTTTGATACCGAGGGAGTCTGGGTTACATTAATCAGGGTGGTATGTTTGCAGCCATCATTGGGTTTCATTTGATAGCTCATGGATGAGCTATGATAAGGTGGGGAGATTGTAAAACTTGGGTTTTTAGAACGTGTCAAAATCCCAACCCTGTTTTAATTTTTTACTAGTTTCTGAGAAATTGGAAAAAAATCTGAGAAGTTTAGGAAATTTCTGGACTGCACACCATGTACTCTAAAGTACAAGTCGTGTATGGGTTAGGCACATATTGTCCGTGTTCTTGCCGTGTACATGTCGTGTGATGACCGTGTAGGAATTTCTAACTACACAGCATGTAGTGTTTCCCAACACATTGTGTATCCTTCTTTCTATATACCAGCTGATTTAAAGTCGTCTATCGACCCATGTGGAGTGTCCAAGCCGTGTGCCTACCTCTGCTTAATTCAGAGTACAAACAAGGCCACTACATGATGTGTAGTCCATAATACACGTTGTTTACTTTTATTTTTATTCCCTTAAATGAAATATTGTTGTGTCTTATTTTGGAAAACATATTCTTCTTCCCCAAATTCGGAACAATTTCACTCCGAAAACTGAAGAACATCCCTTTCCCTGGATTTTTCATCAGTTGTTCATTCTTCAATCCGTCGGTGGATGCAGGATCGCAGCAACAAGGCTAAAACTGCTCACCCCATTACGTTCATAATCTTTTTCCTCACACGTCATAGTTTCAATCCTAGTGGAATTACTGGTAATTGACAGAAACGTAGATATGAGAAGATCCACTTCGGATTGGAACTCGATATCGGACGTGCCTATATCTACGAGTCTCATGTCAGTGGTGCATACCTCCTTTTGTGTTTTCATAGAATTTTGACCGGTGTGACCTTTGTCGGGTTCTCAGGTGTTTGGAGCGTGAACGTGTGTTACGTGTTATTGTATGTTTAATTGTTATTAGACCTATTGGATTCCTTTTGGTATGCCATGTTACCTATTTTTCTTGAATGGGGTTGGGCGAGTGGTCATCTCTCATCCGGGAGTTTTGGTCGAGGGATTCCAAAATGAATATAATTGAATTATATTGTTTTAAACTATTGAGTTTAGTTTATTAAAACTTTACATTAATCGTTAGAGGCTTTAAAGACCTTAGTGTTGGTATGGAACAATACTTGGTTGGTGCTTTTCAACTGTTTAATATGTTTTTCCTATTTAGAAGTGATTCTTTTGTTTATACATGTGATTGTTGAATTGCATATGCTGGAACCCTTGCTGTTGTGTTGGGCGTGGCCCAGATATTCTTGAGTGATGCTGATCATAGGTTGGGCCTGGCCCGGGTTACATTGGGTGGTTTTGACCATGGGATTGGGCGTCATGAACGTCATATTGAGGTAGGGTGACTATCAGGTTGGGGTTGGTCCAGGTTACTGGGATAGCAAGGCCATCAGACTTGAGTGTCATGGTCACAGGGACACGAGGTGTTAGAGGTTTTGTGGATTGGGTACTATTTTGTTGATTACCACTCACCTGGAACTTTGAGTATTGTGCACAGAGAGAGACTCCACGATGAGGTGGTTTTTACCACTCATGTGGGTAGAGGTCCCCGTTAGTTGTGCTTTAGGTACAATTGGTTTGGGGGTTCTTTCTATAGGAAGCCGCGTGGAAGGTGAGGAGCCTTCAAGGGATAGTAGTGAGGCTATCAGGTTAAAGATAGAGGCACACTGTTATTTGAGGGCAGACATCATAGTCCCTCGGGTTACTTTACTTGAGGGTAGACATCGATATCCCTCCGGTTACATTATTTGAGGGAAGACATCCTTGTCCCTCTAGTTACATTATTTGAGGGCATACATCGTCTTCCCTCTGCTTACATTATTTGAGGGAAGACATCATTGTCCCTCTAGTTACTTATTTGAGGACAGGCATCATTGTTCCTCCAAGTTACTATTTCTTGGGCATGCCTGCGGGATGTCGGTACTTGAGACACGTGGTGTCATGGGGGAACATGGTGCTAGGTTACATGACAGAGATTCTGGCATTGTCCAAACTAGGTGAAACTACATGGTGGTGGTTGAACACTAGTGGAGTTTTTGTTTATTTGTGCATTGTTCTGTTTTATGTTTCCCTTATAACTACATGTCTGTTTAAACACTTATATTAGGTACGCATCGTTGGGTGGTATCCTACTGAGATTCATCTCACACCATACATGGGCCCTTCGGGACACGTGTAGACTTTATGGATTTACTTGTAGGAAAGAGGTCAGCTTCAGGAGATGGACTATCTTAGATATTTCAGGAAGATGTTATGGACCTTAAGGTCTTTCCTAGCTGGAGATTATTTTGTTTTTATTCCTTCCATGTATCATCATTCTTACTTGTTATGTAGATACACATGGTTATCCATTGGAGACATTTATATATATGGATATGTATGACCTTCTTTGGATGCCTGTTTTTTTGTTTTGTAATAGTTACAAGTGATCAGTATGTTGTTCTGTTTACTTTTTCTTACTTCTATTTATATTTATTGCTTCTACTTTTTATTGATATTGAATGTACTTCTACTTTTCAGGTTGGGTTCGAGTCTGTTGAGTCGTTTATTTTGCAGTATATTTATTATTATACGTGGAAAAGTACTATTATTATCCTCTAAGAGGGTATAGCCTCCCCACTATACCTATAAGACCCTCGCTACTAGTCAGCAGGCTTTTCAATTCTGGGAGGTGCGCCTAATGTAGTAACACGCGACCTATTTATCACTATTCGGGAGGCTGTTCGAGTCCGAGTCATTACAAATACACTCAAAAATCTCTATACATCATAGTACTTCTAGGATTAATGGAAAACAAAGAACAATTAGCTTCACATAACAACTCCTTCTTCAACTGGAAATCATAAGGGACACATTGTCTCTTTCCAAATCACAAAATACTCTCTTTATCAACATTAAATTCATATAACTGACCCTTTTTTCCAATTATTCCTTTTTCTATAACTGATATTCTTCCATCTGATATTTCTTAATTCTAATTGGCATAGATGATTATATTGACACCTGAAACAAAATAGAGGGAATTCCTACAGCCATAACTTCCAGGAAAAAATTCATCAAATCATTAATCAATGGGTCATGTTCTACGTGTAACATGGTTAATGATGTTTTTTTCACTCAAGGAATCTACCACTTTGTGATATTTTCAGGGAAGGTAATTGATCATGTAATAATAATCCTTTATTAGTTACATCCATATTATCTTCCTTATATTCAATTATTTATGAGTAAATATATACTTTAATCTTTTATGATCAGTATATATTTCACACTTGGATCTATATAAATGATGTCTCCAAATTTTTAAAGAAAAAAATAGTAACTAATTCCATATCATGTGTAAGATAATTTAACTCATCAGTTTTAGTTTTATTAAAGCATAATCAATTACCTGATCAATATTCATTAGAACACAACCATGCCCCTTTATTGAAGCATCACTATAGTTGAAAAAATAACCATTTATTTTGGGAAAATCCAAAACCAGAGCATTATCCAACCTTCATCCTAATTTCTGATAACAATCATCACAATATGTTTTCCAAATAAATTTTACTATATTTTGAGTTAACTTAGTTAATGGGATAGATAAAAATGAAATGTTTTCAACAAACCCCCAGTAATATCCTACTAATCTAGGAAACCCTCAAATATCAGTAACTTATTTAGGTATATTTCATTCATCAATGACTTTTTTAGGGATCGAATGTTATTATAGATTTAGTGATAATTTTCCCAAGTAAGGAAATATTTTGTAACCAAAAATCACATTTTTAAAATATTTAATTTAAATTATTTTCTTTGAGAGTTTGAAACATAATACTTTTATGTTTTTCATGATATTAAAAACATTTTGAATATACCAAAATATCATCAACAAAAATAATCCCAAACTAATCCAAATATTCATAGATTATTCTATTAATTAGATCCATAAATATAGTAGGGTAATATTTAAAACCAAAGGGAATAACAGAAAACTAATAATTCCAATATCTAGTATGGAATTTTGTTTCTATAATGTCATCCTGCATAACCTTCTACTGATAGTACCCAGATCTCAATTAAATCATGGAGAAATATTGTGCTCCTTGGAGCTGATCAAAAAAATCATCGATATGAGGAAATGGATACTTATTCTTAATTGTATTGTTATTAAAATATCTATAATCATTGAAATCCTCATAGAACCATCATTCCTTTTAACAATAAAAATAGGGGAACCCCAGAGTGATGTACTAGGATGAATGAAACATTTATCAAGAAACTCTGAAAACTTATTTTTCAATTCTCAAAGTTCCAATTGAGCCATTAGATAAGGGGTTTTTGAAACTTTTAAAGCACCAGGAACTAATTCAATAGTAAATTCAACTTACTGATCAGGTATAACACTAAGAAAATCATCAGGAAAAAAATTTAGGTACTTATTTACCACTCGTACATCATTAATATGAATAGTTCCCTTGTTTTCAACACTATGTATAAGATAAATTTAATTTCTATATTTTCAATATTTCTCAACTTCTAGATATGTTATCAATGGTATGGGTGCATTATTTTATACAAACTAAAACACTTTATTAAAACAACTTCTTTAGCTCTAAAACTTATCTTATCCTAGTAAATAGAAATTTAATCCATACTAAAAATAATTTCAAACTCTACTAGTGAAAAAACAACAAGGTTTAATGGTAATGTCCTTCCAAAAAAAATAGAAATATTATTATAATTCCTTTTTTCCTTAATATTTCCCCTAGTATTTTTACCATAAGTTCAGTTTCTATTTCATGAGGTGAAATTTCTAATTTACCAAAAAAATTCTCAAAAATAATGGAATGTGTATACCCCATATTAAAAAAATACATTAGCATAATCTATGTAATGAAATAATCTACACGATACCACTTCCTTGGATGACCCAACATCTATTGAAGTATTCATAAAGAATTCCACTACACCTTTCTTCTTATAGTCTGGCTGAATCCCATAATTCAAATTCTTCTTTGGGTGGGTATATGCATAATTCTCCATCTCACCACATTATAAACACATTACAATTTTCTTATCTAAATTGAATTTACCAATACTAAGATATTTTTCATTACAATCACGGGCCAAATGTCTAAACTTAGGACATAGAAATCACTTCCTAGATTTGTTAAGGAATTTCCTAGGGTTCTTTCTACCACATTTTCAACAAAATAGAAATGGTATTTTCTTACCATTAGATTTATTTGATTGATTAATACCCATTGTCTATCATATGAACATTTTCTTCTACTTTTTTTCATAGTACACATGATCATTAGAAAAATATATTTCTACCCTCTCAGAAAATCAAACAAGTTTCGTATAATTTTTTAATTCATGGGAAGCCAATACCCTTCTATATATTGACTGAAATCTGGAGTAAAAATGATTTATATTAATATAAAGATCCTTAATAAGATTTGGAACATACAATAAAGTGACGTTTTCTTAGTACATGGAAACTTAATCTTCCTCCTTTTATTTCAATTCCAGGAATTGATTTTCCATCCTAATTCAAACTGAATTAGGAAAATATTTTTCAAGGAAAACATTCTTAAATTCATCTTATTCCAAGATTTCAATATCTTCTTTTTTTCTGGATATTCTTGACCATTGACCATCATTGGTCAAAGTAAACTTCAAAAGGATAAACAGAAAGAATTACCTTTTAATTATCTGAACACCCCATGACATAAAATATATTTTTATGGGATTTAATTCACTATTCAGCCACTATTGGGTCAGAAGATCCATTGGAAGTAGGAGGGTGTTGCTTAATAAACTGTTCTACTATCATCATGTTCTCTTGGGGTAGTTTTGTCTATTCTATCACATAGATGTCACCACCATTTATATCTTGAATAAAATAATCAATTATCATCACAAACTTCTCGATTCCAATTCCCACCATTTCAGGTTACAAATTCATAAAGATATCATCTATTAGTGCCTTTCAACTTTATATTCCTAGTTTCTTCTATAGAAAACCATTCTGAACAAAAAATAATTTAGATAAATAAAAAAATTAATCCTCAAATGCTATATCATTTCAAATTAACTATAAATTAAAAATAATTTATGGTATTATATTAATATCACCCTAACCCCTAAAGTTATCTAAATCATTTTATGATACCAACTGTAAGGTCATGTATATTTATATAACATATTATAATGAATTTAGACTAGAATACACTTTATTTGATTCCAAAATATTATTTAGGTTTATAATTTCATTGAATTAGGACATATTCTTACATAGTAAATCCATGCATTTTAAATTGAAACTTTTACACAGTATCCATTTTTTCACAATAAGAAATAGAACAATGTTTATTTTCATAAAAAAATTCAACACTTTAATCATGAATTCTTCCTTCCCTTTACACATCCATAAACCCTTTGGAAAACATTTTAAAACATGGTAGGACCAAAAAATTCTTGGTAAGGGACATAAAAATGAATGAATGAAATAATTAGTCCAAAAATTCATTTAAAAAATTTACTTTGAACATAAAAATAATAATTTACCATGTAAAATAAAGAGATTCTTGTAAAAACGTTTCCAAGAATAAATAAAACTTCTAGGTAACTTGGGGAATCATTTTATTATCATAATTTCTTATGATGTAAACCTCTTGGCTACTATATAATTTTTACTCTCACGATTACCTTGTTATTGTAACCATCATGGATACCTTATGATTATAGACCTCATGAATAACTTATGATGTAACCATTTCAATTACACTTATAATAACCATTATGGTCATCTTACAACATACCTAATGCATTGGAGGGATATCATGGACTCACCTCTATTTAGTTTATAACAGAACCACCTGTGATTGTAAACAACGCCCAAGAACCAAAACATAATGATAAAGAATGAATACTTGCATCATTAAAACATTCCTTGAGAAAAATCACATATTTTAAAAGAATATAGAGCTCATACAAAGGAAAAATTTTTGTAAATAACCATATAATATTGTAAAGTAGGCTTCAAAATATTACATCTCTTTAAAAGAGTGAAAAGATTTTCATTTTTTATAAGATAAAAAACATTTTTTTTGGAATTTTGTAAAAAGATACATTAAAGAGTATTTTTAAAGAAAATTCACTTATTATAGCTTCAACTTCCTTTAAAAATATTCAAACATCCCCTTGAATATTGTATCCTTGAGAACCTCCTTATGGAACTTGAAGTTGGTTTTTGGGTGCGACCAACAACACTAGAATGTGCCTAGGGTTGAGGAGAAGAGAATGTCGAAAAGGATGGTCAAGATAGAATGTTCAAGGTGATAAAATTAAGATAAGTAAGGAGCCCCCTTTTATAATTGAGTTTAGGGACAATGTAGAAATTTCTTAAAATATTAAATTATAATAAGTCTATTTTAGGGACACAGACTTCCAAAAGGCCTATAAAACATCAGGGGTAACATTTGTTGCCAAATATTTTCCCATTTTTCCTTATTAAATATTTTATTATTTTTAAATAATTTAATAAAATATTATATTCAATAAATATCATTTTTGTCAAAATTTATTACTATTCAGTACTGTGAATTTAAAAACAACAAAAAAAGATTCAAATTAGAAGAAAAAAATTATAATATCTTAGACATGTAATAGTTATCTATATAATTCGTGGATCATATTAATTATCTCAAATTATTTTTATTTTAAAATTTTTAATATCATTTATTTGATTTTTTTATTAATTTAATAATTACCTGCTTCATCGTTGTACTAGCCATTAAGGTATTAATTTTTTGCATAAAATTTTAAAATTAATTTCCATGAATAAGATAAATATTTTTTCATTCTAGATACTATTTATAGTTGAATATATCTTATAGAAAACTATATATTAAAAAGATTAACTAATTAAAAACCATAGTGTGAATAGTTTGACTTTTTTTTAAATAAAATATTACTAGGGAATTTATGTCAAGAAAGTGGATTAAAAAAGGAAATTAATTAAAAAAGGATTATTATGGTCATAAAATACTTATATATAATGATGTATAATAAATTTTCTATTTAGTGGTTCTTATAATTTTAATTAAAATAATTTTATTTATTTTTTTCTACTAGCACAAGCACTGTGTTAGTGCCGTATAAGAATTGAAGTTATTTATTTCATATTTCCAAATTAAATATAAATTAATATCATAAAATTAAATAAAGAAGTCTCAATAAAATCCTTTATATTCGTTCATTATGTATATTGACTTATATCCATATCATGGAAAATTATTTAATTTGTTAATTTGATTTTTCTTGCCTTGTGCAGCCATTGCATGAGAATTTGGATAATATTCCTGTTATATAACTCTAAAATTAGAAATCATAATCCAAAAACATCAATTATAACTAATAATTAATAAAATATGTCATGAAAGAACTTTTTATTATTTAATTATTATCTATAAGGAACCAAATTTGACATTTCCAAGGCTATGCAGGCACTGCATTGGCATTGATAATGATTTTTATTTTTTTCATAAAATAATTTATAACTTATATGTTTTGGATTATTATTATATGATATTTATATTATAATATCATAATTTTATTCATTACAAAATTTCAATAAAATTTTATATTATAATTATGTCTTCAATATGTCACAAAAATAGTGTATTTTATAAAAACGGTATTTTTATCTATACACAAAGAAAATAGATTTTGAATAAAATTCTATAAAAAATCATACTAGGATAAATTAGATAAGATAAATTCAAAAATAAAATTATTTTTTTCAAATTAAAATTTTAAAATTTTAAAATGAATCTTTTAAATATTACCATATATGAAATTAGTTTAACAAAACTATTTATCATAATAATTACTTAGCATAATGAATTTAACTATTAATTCATGAATACTAATAAATATGAAAACAAATTATTCCATCAATATCATAGTTGATACAAGTCATCATGATGTATCTTGACCATGTGACATATATTTAAGATTAGTTTTATAGTGTCGTGGTGTTCTCATTATAGGTGAGAACTTCTATAACTTGTTCATATGATAAAAAATCTATGAACATTACCATGTAAATAATGGACACATAAATATAAACACTACTATAGTAAGAATGCATCATGCGTAACTGACTGTATACATGATATGATAATTAAAAATAACTTTTCAAGTTGTTATAGTAAAGCCACTTTTACAACACTCCCACTTCCACGAGATACAACGTTCTAAAAATCATCAGGTTATCTCTTAGATGATAAGATCATGCTTCTACGGTTTATGGATTTAGTCATTAGGTTTTCTGTGCTTTCCTACATGGTTACTCTGTTATCTGTGACTTCACCTCCTAGAGTGTATCTTCCCAATATATGGAATTTCAAAGTATATAATTTTTTCTATATTTTAATATTGAAGTATTTTATAGTAATTTTATAGTAATCTTATCATAATTTCTATTATTATAATACTTTTCTTAATATATGTGATTCCAAGAAATATAAAAAATGATTGTGAATTCTTACACTATTTTTTTACTACATCATAAGCCATAACATACTCGGTATTTATAGATATGGGAACTACTATCTTGATAGATCATCTCTTGATCATTACCTTACACTAACTATGATATTATATATTATTTATCCAATTGAATATAGTTTTTGTTCTCTAAAAACTAGTTTCCTTTCCTCTCTAAGTTCTAGGTACATATCCTTTGTACTTTCTTAAGTATAATGGGATAGTTCTAACTGCTTATTATGTCGTTATCTATGATTTAACAGGTATTTTCTAACCATAATTTATATGTTTGGAATATCTAGTACATATCATGACATATTTCATAGATCAATCGTATATGTATATGTAATTCTACTAACCATTTTAATCTCCTCTTATCTATCATATATGTATTCTTGTAGAGTTTTATGCTAGGTGATATTGGAAACAATTCTCTCTCGAACTATTTCAATACGTTTTTAGTATTTTTTACATTAGCTTATTCTAAGAACCATTAGATATACCTCATAAAATCATTTTACCAAGAACAAGGGTAACTAAATTCAGTCAATTTTTAGAGATATATTTCATTCTAGTCTTAACTAAATATAAGACTAAACAACTGGTGTCTATATGTTATCAACATATTTTTACATGGAAAAAATTGGAGCTCCAACTAACCAATTGTAGACACCTGAAATATTTTTGTTCTAAACAAATATTCCATGATCATAAATCTTGCAATAATACATAAATGGAACTCTATAACATACGTTTCTTATTGGAATTAATTTTTGTCATCATTATTTTTTTGTTGTGTAATTTAAAAACACCTCTAAGTAAGGTGATATTTATATCTAATGCCTAATATAATAATCTTAAAATGTTTCTATGAGAAGTGTAATTCAAATGGATTTAAGAATGGTGTTTATTGAAAAGGTTTTGATCTTTTACTATGTCTACAAATTGCTACTTAAAACATTTATCTATCAATCATACCTTATTCTTTTAAACTTGAATATCCATATATATTTTCTCTTGAATACCCACCATAGTATCAAGATGTGAAACATTCATAATACCAATAACCTGAAATTTTTTACATAGAATCCATTATTGAATTCATATAAACCTATCAATCAATGTTGATTTCCACTTACTACATCTGTATAAGAACCACTATTCTCAATGAAAAATGTATGACCCTCCATGGTGAATATAAAACCTATATGTGTCATTGGAACATTTTTTCCCCACAAGATCTTTTGTAACATGTTAGTATTAAAACTAATTGTGCATCTCCAGCACTAACTTGACCCAATTCAATATTTTCTACCACTATCGTAAATAGAAATGTTCTCCCATTTATAGAAACATAATCTATCCTTAGACTGTCAATTTTCAATCATATAGATTTAAATAATATTCTATATGAACTTTATGATAATAGTGGAGACGTACTTTGTGTTTTAGTTGATTCGAGTTCATTTGTTGACAAAAAAACTCTTTACATTTAAACACATTTTACTTTGACATAATAGATTTTTTTCAAACTATAACTCACATGATAAACATTTTTCATTAAAATTGGAATATGGTTACAAGTTAATGTTTCTATTTGTGAATCATATCTTGAGAAGATAATGGAATATTTTACAATGCATATGAGTCCCATCATTGATTCTTATTTTAACAAAATCATGAATTTTATGTGCATAAGGAATTGTGCAATTAGGAATTGCTCTATGCTTCATTTTAATGATTAATTTTTTCATGTAACATTCATCATCCATCCTTTTACTACCATAATAGATTGTGTTTCTATAAAGAAATATTATTTTATTAACAAGCCCTTTATACATATATAATGAGTGATGAATGCATGGTAGAGATATTCTTCAATACACAAGCCTGAATAAAATCACATCTTTTAACCCTTCATGTTTGTTAATTTATTTTTACAGTTCGTAAAACTCATAAAGGAATCTAATGATGTATAATAATTTCCCTATAGATTCTTCTTATAAAAGTTCATGCTCACTAGCTGAACTAATTCTGAATGATTTGTGGCATACCATTATTTCTAAGGGTTTCTTTGTCCAATAGTAGATAATTTAATGTGTTGATAAAACCAATGATTTGTATTACCATAGATTATAAATACCATACTGGGTATATCCCTAACAACTTCAATTAGTTTTACTATACAATTAATTATCATGCCACAACGGGGCATTAGAGTATTACATTTTTTTTATTCATCAGATATTTCCAATGATTTAAATATTACTAAACATTTAGTTTTGTATGAAATACCAAAAACAAAATTCATTCCTAAATGTTTGTTTTGAATTAAAAACATAGTTATAGTTTTATAAGAATCGTTCACTTGGAAATAAAAATTGTCTGTTTCTCTCCACTGATCTATGTATCATTCTTTATCAGTGGCTTGGTGACTTCACCTTGACTTCTAGTAATGTTTCTCAATATCCTTGGTTTCTATATTGATAAAAAAAATTTAGTTGACACATTGTATATAATACACAATGAATATCTATGAAATATTACATTTAATGAATAATATACCCAAAGTAGAATCTTATGATTTCGTCTTATTCAATTCATTATAGTTTCAGTTCAAGTAACCTATATTTCCACTAGAGAAGCAAAATAGCCTCTTATTCAAAGCTCTCCCTTTGTATATTTGGTTTCATATAAAGATGTTACAAAATTTCCTCTATTAGTGTAATTGTAGTTGGCATTTTTGCCTAGACGTTATTATAGTTCACATTAAGAATTAAATATAACTTTCATTAAATTTTCATCTTCTTGGTGATCATGTTTGAAAAGATATTGAAGTGATTTCTACAAATTATTAATTTGATGAAATTTAACGAAATTTGAGAAACTAGTTCATAAGGATGAGAGAATTAGATGAACTGAAAGTTCTTGATTCGACTTGACTCCCAATTCTTCTTGTTTTTTGATATTCTCTATCTTCCTGAGTACATGAGGACCTTTCTGAGTTCTATTTTTCAATCTATACATGATAAATGTGATTATAATATCATTAATTTTTTACCTCACTTTCTCCTCATAAACTTCCTAGAGATGAGGCAATATTGTATAGTTATCCATGTCTTCACATTCTATTTTTAATTCATTGAACATTGATGTTATAATTATGATATTAAACATAAAATTCTTCATTCATGAGTCTCATTTAAAAATATTTCTCATCCTCGCATTCTTAATGAGGCTAATTAGGTAGTGGGTACTCCAACACAGATAATTTCTTTTCATATTGTTGTACTATGCTCAATCTTGTGTACCACTCTTGGAAATTTATTTCGGTTAGGACATGTTCTTTGTAAAATATAGATCACAATGTATATGTGGTATTATATTATATTTTCTAAAAAAATAAGCATAAGTTTATTAGTACTTTTATCTTGATTACCATTTATTAAATATTATAGATTTATTATCTTAAATGACTCTTTCTATTTTATTTTTTTTAATAGTTTGGGAAGGGGAATTACAAAAATAAAAAGAAACATACATTACAAAAATTGATTTATTTGTGATGGGTAATTTATGAAGGTTTGTCACAAATATTTTATCCGAGTTTTTAAAAAACGCTGTTGCGACGGGCCCATCACAGAAAATGTTAAAAAAATAAAAAAAAATATTAATATTAATAAAATTTAATAAATTAATATTAATAATAATTAGACAATAATAATAAAATAATATTAGTAAAATAATAATAAAATATTATTATTATTATTACTATTAGTAATATAAATAATATTAATAAAACAATAATAATATTAATCTTAATAATATAATATTAAATAAATTAATAATAATAATAAATTATAAAATAAAAAAATTCAATACTCTCAAAAATATAAATAATAAAAATAAATATTATTAAAATAATAAAAATAAATATAAAATAAAATAATAAATAAATAATAAAATAATAAAAAACAAAATATTCGCAATGATATAAAAAACTAACTATATAAAAATGTAAATATATAACATTACAAAAAACATTACATTCACATGTTTTATCATAAAAATTAAACACATCACTGAGGTGCATCTTCTAGAGGATCTAGAGGAGATGGTGGGGGAAACTTCATCCCTAAATCATGATTCAAATGTCACATGTACTCCATCGTTTTCTCCTACTACTCTTTTGTCGTCAATGAATCTCCTCCTACTATTGTTGTTGCTGATAGAGGTCTCCCTGATCCCTATTCATACTCTCTATAAGCTTACCCTGAGCTCATAGATTCTCCTGATACTGTGCAGTAGATGATGATGATGGCTCTCCACAAGCTCTTCTCAAGATGCACATTGACATCTCAATGGTACCATAAAACTCTCAAGCATCAATCGAGAGTGGATACCAACAACTCAGCCTTTCTCGAAGGCATATTGGGTCACATTTATCAAAACTGCCTCATCAAGTCCTATAGAATTGGTATGATCCTCTATCTCGGCCTAAATCTTAGTCTATGTCTGAGACTTCACGGCCTCATATTACTCCTTCAATTGCAATTTTAAAATTAAAAAAGTTAAAACATTATTTATAGTTAATTTTAAAAATCATAATGAAATTATACTGGTCACAGTCTGATACTGGAGATCACCTCTAATCTCTTTAGTGACATGATCACTGTACATCCTCCTATAAACATTGAAATCCATGATATCAGGATATTCGACTACCTTTGTGAATATAAAATAATGATTTTACATTTAGAGTTATATAAATTAATTAGAAAAGGTACTTACCATATGTTCCGTATGCATACTGAATGTATGACTTCCAGCTCGATTGTCACCTCCTGTCTCCCCTGGTGTTGTCGACCTACTGATGATCTCCTCTAAAAATGACCAACCATCCATTGTGAACATAATTCATCCCAAACCTGAGATGAAATGTGATCAGATTGGTGGGTGCAGTAAGACTCATCAAACTTTGTGACTCCATCTTTACTCGTTATTTTCCTCCTCGAATTGCGTAAAAACTGAGGGCAACAATCGTGCATACAACCCTCCCATTCCTGCCAGACTGATTCATGCATTCTCTAATCAATGGGATACTATAAACCCTATAAAAAATTAATAATATCAAGTTATTAACTAAATAAATTTCAAAATAATTATTATTTATTTACATAGTATCCAATGATCAAACATGTGGTGATGAACATCGATGGGAATATAATCACATGTATCCCATGCTACAGAAAAATAATTTTGCAATATAACACTTCCTTGTCCAATAACTATATTTAAAAACATTGAAAAAAAGAAAAAATAGCAAAAAATTATTATATAAATAAATTATTGATTATTAATGAAAACTAAATAAAATAAACAAGTAAACATACCTTTTCTTGCATGGATCAAATCTAAGACATGGACGTTGCTCGAGGATAGGGTCAGGAATCATTAATCTTGCAAGATCATGACCCCTTGGAGTCCTCACTACACCACCAATAGTCTGAGGGTCATATGATCTAACATCCTACTCATCTCTAGGCAGATCAGCACCCTCCAACTCACGAAACATATCTAAGTCCATTTGAAACACAAGATAACTATTGTTAAAAAATAGTTAAAAACACTATTATATAGAGATATATATCATATATGATTATAACCATCATTTAATTGTGTTAATATTCATCTTAATCCTCATCTTTATATATGATGGTGTCAATATCTTTATATTCCCTATTAGTGTCATCAATTTCCATAGGATTTTCAGTGTCATCATCTCTTATCATTTCAAATTCATTTGGTGCATCAATAACATCATCGTAACTATCAACCCTTAACTGTGGCGTGTCATCATTGATATTCATGTATCTTTGTGGAAAAGATAGATTTGAAGTAGTTTCTTAAAAAATTTCAATTACTTACACTATAGTGGAACCACATTCACTTCGAATAAACTGCTTTTCCAGATATTTCATTTTTATTATGCTCCACTAATCACCCAACTCTCTTAAAGTATCATAATAATTTTTATAATAAATTTTTTTTACCAGATAAGCCAATAAAACTGATAAATTTTCTAAAATAATTATTTTATATTTAATATAAATGATTCCATGGCTTGGATTAATAGTAAATCCTCTCTCAGTATCCAACCACTGACATTTAAACATCTTTATGTAATTCTTTCCCAGATAACACAGTTTAATAATTTCTACCATCATGTCATAAAAGTCAACTCCAATATCTCTATGTTGAGATACTCTCAATAAAACACCACTTTTCATTGTTATTTTTTCTCCATATTCATGTGTATGAAATCAATAACCATTCACCTCATACACATTATAATATTTAACCATTTGGGATAGTAGGTTACTCAATACACATAATCAATTATCAATTTTATTAACATGTTGAGATACTTGAAAATTTTTAAAAAAATTATCAATATAACAAGTAATAAATTGATTTTATATTTTAAACAATAAATAATTTATGTTACTAGTTTTTGAAACTAATATAAAGAATTATTTTATCAACATTCTTCAAGAGTTGTAGCATTAATTTGTAGAAGATATTTCTTGATATTATTATCATATAACTTAAAAATAAAATAATATTAATTTACTATAAAAAATATTATAAAATAAGTGATAGGATCACTCATAGTATAAATGATTTCATTTCTTCAAAGTTGAGAAGAACATATGCATAAGCTCGTTGATGGTCATCAACTGAAATTCAACGTTCATTAACTCTATCAAAGCCAAGTTTTGGATGATTAAAAATTGATAATCGATTGATCATTTCATCATCAAAATTTCCCTTGTTATGGCCCATTTATTTATGTTTTGAGGGATATTCAGATTGAAAATAATGAGAACAGAAAAAAAATCCTCCTACGAATAAGCTTCTGTAATTGATCCTTCAACCGATGTTTTATTATGTAATTTTTTCATTTATTTATGAATTCATCTCTATAATGGGTACATCCATCAAAAATATACCATTCCTCCAAATTTTTCTTCATGAAAAAAATGTAATATCAAATGTTCCATTGAGTTAAATAAATCCTATGGGAAGATTTTTTTCAGTTTATATAAAATTAAAAAAACGTATTCTTGCAATCATCTTAGTGCATTGTATCTGCTTTCACAGTGCTAATGTCTCAGAGAAAATATGATATTTTTGTTAGTGCATCCCAAGTCAGAGAATTCAACAAACCTCTTAATCAAATTAGCAAAAGTATTTCCATTATAACATGACATTCATAACTTTTCAATCCTGTAATATGATCATTTCTGACACACCTACCTAAATTGGAAACATAACCACCTAAAAGCATCAAATCTGAAATCCAATGATAAAATAATAAAAAAATTTCTTTTGAAAGTGTATAAGCGACATTTGGATTTATTAACATCTTTGATCTGACATTTTCAAACAATTCAAGTTCCTATCACCTGCATATTTGGGAAAGATCTAATTTTTCTATTACATTATCTTTGGTCCTACCTGGTGTATCCAAAAATGTATTAAATATATTATCAAAATATTTTTTTCTCAATATGCATGAAATTTAACATGTGACAGAACAATAAATTAGTCTAATATGACATATCCCAAAAAATTCTCTATTTTATCCAATTGTGTTCTTTCTGAAAGCCATCAATTTTCTATTAGTTTTTAGTTGGTCCAAATGTAATGGCAGGTAATAAAGAGAAAATTATTTTAACTCCATCCTGAGATTATTATTGGAGGTTCATCTCTTTCAATTGTGTCTTTTTTGAAATGATATTTGTTCCTATGAAAAGGGTGATCGAGTGGAATGAATATGCGATGATAGTTGAAAAAATATGTTTTTCTTCAATTGAAAAGAATAAACTCTTTTTGGTCTCTCATACAGTACAAACACAATTTTGGACCATGTTTACTCTAGATTGGTAACATGTCATATGCTTGGAAGTCACTAATTTTCCACATCAATGCTGCTTTTAGTAGGAATTTTTTTTTCACAGCAACATCATAAGTACTAATACCATTACTCCATAAAACAATTAACTCATCAATCAATGGATTCAAATAAACTTAAATATTCATTTTCAGATGTCCTAGAATTAATAAGGTCAAAAATAAATATGACTCCTTCATCAATAATCAAGGAGGCAAATTATACAGAGTTATAAAGAGAGTCCAATATGAATATTGACTATTGTAAAAACCAAATGGATAGAAATTGTCAATAGAAATACCCAATCATATGTTTTGGGAATCTAAAGCAAAAGATAGATGTTCTTAGTCAAAATATTTCCATAAATCACCATCAGAGGGATGATTTAATCTTTTACTGATTGAAATAATGGTTTTGTATATTAATATAAATAATGATCTGTTCTGAGACATATATAAACACTACAGTCTGGGTGTAAGAGGAAAATACCTTAACTTTTTTACAAGAATCAATCCAGTCTTCCCTATTTAAGAATCTGTATACCTTGATTGTCCACAAGCATAAAAACTATCCAATAACTCATTTTCACCATAATATAATATACAATCATTTGAACATGTATGAATATTCTGATAACCAAGACCCAGATTACGAACTAGCCTTTTACTCTCATAGAACCTAATAGGTAACCCATTTCTTTCAAGTAACAGTGTTTTAACCAGAGATAATATCTGATCAAAACAACTATTTGAAATTTCATTATCTGATTTGATAACCATAAATTACGCAACCACTTCAATTTTTCTTATATTTCACCCAAGCTATTAGAAATCCTCAGTAGTCCATAAAAAATCATAAAACTAAGGTGGTTCAAACGCATGAGTAAAATCAATATTATCTAGGGTTTCAATTTTTTAAAAAGACGGACTTGCCACATCATGCAATAAATTTTTAAACCATGATAGATTTAAAACAAATTATTAATATCTTCTCTGGAACTGTGTTTACCATGTTGATCCCCAAAAACATAAGTTTTATGAAAACCAAAATGCAGTAGATGACCACCAATGTTGCCAAATGTTTCAAACGTCCCTATACCACATTTTTAGATGGACACTTAATTGTCCCTTTAGAAAAAAATTGGTTTTGATGATACAAATGATAATAATATTTCAACGTCCTCAATATATATTGAATCTATACTAGAATCATTTGGATTCCTATGTTGATATATCCAAGCACGATCATCTAATAATGAAAGTTGTCGACTTATTGGTTTTATATTTCTCTAAAAATATAAAATAATTTTTTTATGACTAATTTTATATAAGAAAAAGATGACCCAAAAAATGAAAAAAATTAATTATTCCTAAGTATTCCTAAATTTTGTGAATTATTTCTAATTAATACAAATTATTGCTGATTATTAGAAATTATTTTTAATTATTGGTAATTACTGCTAATTATTGCTAATTATGCCTAATTACTGAAATTTATTACTAATTACCACTATTTATTGTTATATATTTCTATTTATTATTAATTATTTTGAATTTTTACTAATTATTACTATTTATTATAATTTATTTTTATTTATTACTATTTATTCTTATTTATTCCTATTTATTCCTATTTATTATTATTTATTCCTATTTATTCTTATTTATTAATAATTATGATTATTTATTACTATTTAATACTATTTATTATTATTTATTCTTATTTATTCCTATTTATTCCTAGTCATTCCTAATTATTCCTAATTATTCCTATTTATTCTATTTATTCCTAATTATTCATAATTATTACTAATTATTCCTAATTATTCTTAATTATTCTTAATTATTCCAATTTGTTCCTAAATATTCTTATTTATTCTTATTTATTCCTATTTATTTCTATTTATTCCTACGTATTCCTATTTTTTGTACTTTTTCCTATTTATTCATGTTTATTACTATTTATTAAAATTTATTACTATTTATTGCTAATTATTACTAATTATTACTAATTATTACTAATTATTCCTAATCATTCCTAATTATTCCTATTTATCATTATTTCTTGCTATTTATTCTTATTTATTCATAATTATTCTTATGCATTCCTATTTATTACTAATTATTTCTAATTATTACTAATTATTAATAATTATTTCTATTTATTACTATTTATTACTATTTATTACTGTCTATAACTATTTATTACTATTTATTACAAATTATTCTTATTTATTCCTATTTATTAATAATTATTACTATTCATTAATAATTATTACTATTTATTACTAGTTTTTATTATTTATTACTATTTATTACTATTTATTATTAATTATTAATATTTATTACTATTTATTAGTATTTATTACTAGTTATTTCTAATAATTACTAATTATTACTAATTATTACTAAGTATTACTAAGTATTATAAATTATTACTAATTATTATGAATTATTACTATTTATTACTAATTATTGGCAATTATTACCAATTATTACAAATTATTACTATTTGTTAATTTTTATTACTATTTATTAATATTTATGACTATTTATTCCTGTTTATTACTCTTTATTCTTATTTATTCTTATTCATTGTTAATTATTACTAATTATTACTAATTATTACTAATTATTATTAATTTGTCCTAATTATTACCAATTATTACAATTTATTGCTATTTATTACAATTTATTACTAATTATTACTATTTATTACTATTTATTAATATTTATTTCCAATTATTACTAATTATTACTAATTATTACTAATCATTACTATGTATTTCTATTTATTTTTAATTATTACTATTTATTCATATTTATTCCTATTTATTACTATTTATTACTATTTATTCCCATTTATTCCCATTTATTCCTATTTATTCTTATTTATTCTTATTTATTATAAATTTTTACTATATATTAATAATTATTACTATTTATTAATAATTATTACTAATTATTCCTATTTATTACTAATTATTCATATTTTTTACTAATTATTTCTTTTTATTACTATTTATTACTAATTTTTACTATTTAGTCCTAGTCAGTCCTATTTGTTACTATTTAATGTTATTTATTCCTAATTACCACTAATTGTTACAGATTACCGCTATTTATTCCTAATTACCGTTAATCATTGCTAATTACTGCTATTTATTTCTAATTACCGCTATTGGGAGGAGATGGTCGTACAATCACCGATCTTGATCTTTAATATTTTCTGAATATGTTGTTTGTCGATTTTTTTGACTATGTCGATGAAAAAAAACCTTTTCTTCCAATCAATTTTTTTTTCATATATATATTTATCTATTTAGATCTCTTTTCCCTTTTATGGATACGGTGGGGGAAAATTAATTTTATTAAAGTATATCTCCTTATTATTACTAATTATTCCAAATTATTTTTAATTATTCTTAATTATTCTTAATTATTCTTAATTAGTACTAATTACTCCTAATTATTACTAATTATCACTCATTATTACTAATTATTACTAATTATTATTATTTATTACTAATTATTACTAATTATTAATATTTATTCTTAATTATTGATAATTATTACCAATTATTACTACTTATTCCTATTTGTTCCTATATATTCTTATTTATTAATAATTAATACTTTTTATGAATGGTTATTACTAATTATTCCAATTCATTATTATTTATTACTAATTATTACTATTTATGACTATTTATAACTATTTTTACTATTTATTTCCAATTATTACTAATTATTACTAATTATTACCAGTTATTACTAATTATTACTAAGTATTACTATTTATTCGTATTTATTAGTATTTATTCTTATTTATACCTATTTATTACTATTTATTACTATTTATTACTATATATTCCTATTTATTCCTATTTATTATTAATTATTACTATTTATTAATAATTATTTCTAATTATTCTTATTTATTACTAATTATAAATATTTATTACTAATTATTCATTTTTATTACTGTTTGTCACTAATTATTACTATTTAGTCATATTTAGTCATATTTGTTACTAATTATTGCTATTTATTATTAATTGTAGCTAATTATTACAAATTACCACTATTTATTCCTAATTACCGTTAATCGTTACCAATTACCGTTATTTATTACTAATTAATCCTATTTATTACTATTTACTACTAATTATTACTAATTATTACTAAATATTACTAATTATTAGTATTTATTACTATTTCATACAATTTATAACTATTTATTACTAATTACCACTAATTTTACTAATTACCGCTAATTATTACTTATTATTATTAATTATCGCTAATTATTTTGAAATACCGGTAATTATTACAATTTATTAGTATTTATTACTAATGAAACAACATATTTGTACAAATAAATAATCCAAAATAAATCTATCTAATTCTGATTTAATTTAACTGTCGTTGGTCGACAATAATTATAACTAATATAAAATTAAATGAATTAACTAAAAAAGAAAAACAATAGATGAATACCTTAAAACGGAATCATTTGTACGATGCAAGGCTTGAAAATCGTTCCGATATAAATTTTAAACTTTAAAAAAATTTAAGAGAGAAATATGAGAGTAGAGAGGGAGAGAGGACTTGAAAGAGGTGTGAAATGGAAAAAAAGGATGGGGGTATATATAGGATGGATTATTTGCGACGGGAAAACCCATCGCAAATACTAACCCCCTATTAATGAGGGGTGGTGATTAAAAAGGTATTTGTGACGGGTGTCATCGCAAATACCTACCTGTCGACATAGTATTTACAATGAGAGCAATCACAAATGCCAAACCCCCTATTAATTAAGGGCGGCAGTGAAAAAGGAATTTTCGACGGGTCACGTCGCAATTACTAAAAACCATTGAATGATATTTACAACGGTACCTGTCGCAATTACTAAAAACCATCGAAGGGTATTTGCGACGGGAAGAGGGTCGTGTCGCAAACAGTCCCTCCCGACAGACTTTTTGTGATGAAACTCTTCCCCGTCGCAAATAACCAGTCACAATTACTCATTTTTTCCATATTGATGCAAAATACACATGCAGTTTTTTGAGTATCCCTCAATTACTAGCTTCGGAATACTCAGTCGCTTTAGTATTCTAGAAGAAATGATCCATAAAACCTCTCATCATAGTTATAGTTATTGATAAACCACTACTTAGAGAGTTTCAAGGTAGGGTTCTGGCCAACCGCATCAACTCACAGATCATTGATTTGTTCAGTGGAGTCTCATCTCATGTAAAGGATAGCCATGCATTGTCCAATGCTTGCCTCTAAAGTTGCAACATGAATGTTATGACTATTACTTTACTACAAACTTGAGTTAATTTGACCCATCACTTTCATAAGAACTCTTTGGTGGTAGGATGAACCCTCAACTAGGGTTGACAAGATCCTCGTACACCCAGTTTTGTCTAAATTTAAACGACGAAAGGCTTTACGACTTAATATTTCCTTGAGGGGTTTTATTTTTTCTTAGCAAATTTAATCAATTTCCCTTTACACTTGATTGTTCTATGTGACCACACACACATCATTACAATGCAAAAAATAGAAAAAATTTATCCTCACATATTGATTTTATTTACGCATTCTTGTTTATTATTTTATTTGATCGCATACATATGCACATTCAAAAAATAATAATAACCCATGCAAAAAATAAATAAAAGAAATGGCTACCTAGAGTTTATTACTAGCTGATCCATTGAGAATAAATGGAACATTCGTGACCATGTGGGTAAATACTTGAGTCGTATCTGATTCATTTCATAGTGCACACCCTTGTTAAATGTATTTACGTCTTTTATATACCTTCGACTAACATTGGAAAGATCCATATCTTTGTTAGTCTTGTCATAATACATAAATACTCACATGAAGGCGATAAATTCTTTGGAATGCATAATTGGCATAATCAAATTATATTGTGGACACACAGTTCCTTATACATATAATGAGAAAGGAAAACAATGTGCATATCGACTATTTAAATAATTAATTACTACAATCATTGATGTCATGCAATAATTAAAAAATAAAATCCATAGTTACACTGGCGGGCCACCGCTGATGTTCAATCTCCATGAAAATTAAATGTGTAATAAAAATTTAATTTGAAAAACATTTGTGTCAAGGAAAATTAAAATGAATTAAAATAATTCATTCTAATTTCTAATAAATTTGTTCCCTACCTTATTTGAAGAGCATTATATTCCCTTGCACCCTAAGACAAGAAAGATATAGTAGTGTCCCCAAACCAACCATTCCTTATGTGATGATCATCACATGAAGCCTTGTTCCTTATGTGATGAGCATAAGATTGGCCCTCATTCAATAGGATGAACCATCCTTCCATATACAACCACCATAAAATGACCAATCCTTCTTTATGTGATGAGGGAGGCGTAGTGAAGGTTGGAAAACCCACTTTTCCAAATTTCCAACTTATCCTTTATTCAAAAAAAATCAAAGTAAATGTAATGTGTTAATTAAAAAAATGATGGAAATACCATCATGAAAGACTTATGATATGTTGGAATGGTATTAACTATTCATCATCTTCCTCCTCCCACACTTGATAATATAACTATTCATCTGTATGAATAGTATTAACTATTCTTCATTGTTATTGTGGACCGTACACCAAAAATCACCTTTAAACCCTTCGAATACCACTGAAGGTGGACATGTAGGAATGCAAATGCAGATGCAGATCACTGGAGTTGATCCCATGAACAAAAAAATGCAACGGGAAATTATATTTTATCTCATCAACATAAATTGATCTTACAACCCATGCAACACACTTTATTTATAGAGATACAAAAACACAGAAAATCAAATGATCAAAAACATACATAAATAAAAGTTCATAGATTGGGTGCATTTTGTGTCACCCAATACTCCACTAAAAAACAAGTCAAGAACCCCACATTTCAAGTTACCAAGAAAGCATCGCACCAGTACAGTTGTTAGGAAAACTAAACCCTACTATATATACACACACAGTCACTGTAGATGATGTAATTTATAAAAGTAAAAATATACAAGAGATGCACATGAGATGTTGTATGAGAATAATGGCATTCGGTGTAGTCTATTGAAGCTTCCTCGCACTCATGGAATCTCTGGTTCCCCTTCATGGAACAAAACAAATGAGATCATCAATATTTAACATTTCTGGAATAGGTTGTTTGTCGATTTGTTTGACTATGTTGATGAAAGAAAAAACCTTTTATTCCAATCAGATTTTCTTCATATATATATTTATCTATTTAGATCTACTTTTCACTTTTATGGATATGGTGGGGGATAAAGTATTACTTTTATAAAAGTATATCTCATTATTATTTACCCATTTTTATGAATATTATTAAATTTGAAATTTTGATTATTAAAAATTAAAATGTAATTATTCTTAATTTGTTATGCCATGAATTATCTCATGTTTTTATTTTTTTCCCCTTTATTTTCATTTTATTTTTTCTAGAATATTTTTTAAAGACTTAATTTTGGTTACCCTTGAATGAGGGCAGGTTAGCCTTACATGAGGAATGCTTTAACTTTATGTGTCTCAGTTTTGCTCAGCTAACCCTTACGTACGTGGTTTTTTACCCATACGTAAAGAGTTACCTTTACATACGTCTTGTAGTACCCTTACGCAAGTGTTGGGGTACCCTTATGTAGCCAAGGTAATATACAGACTACACTTACATAAGTTCGAGCTTACCATTATGTGGTAGTTGAGCGGCGTTGGTTACCATTACGTGGGAGAGCGCTACCACTATGTGAGCTCGGGATTACCCATACACAGGAAGAGCATTGCACATGTTACTTTACACAAGATCTTACGCGGCTAACATATCAGTTGAGCTACCCTTACGTAGCATGTGTCGACACTTATGTAGTGGTCAAATTACCCTTACACATCGCTAGATTACCCCAACGCAACAGATGAAGACCCTAGCATAGCACGCTAGGGGACCCTTTACTACCACCGATCGTGCTTTATGTAGTTATGGCTTCTATCAATGCTAAACATAAAACACTAATAAAAGGGAAACCTTTATTTGATCTTGCTCAAAACACTGATATAGGTAAATTTTATCAGTGCTAAAAAAACACTGATAAAAGTTTACCCTTTATCAGCGCATTTTTTAGCGGTGATAAAGGTTTATATTTATCGATGCTTTTATTAACGCTGATAAAATATTTTAATAAAAAACTATTATTAATATATATAAATATTTCATATTTATATTCAAAAATTAATTTTTATTTATATACATTAATTAAAAAATTCATGTATATAATTAATATATATATGGTATCTAAATATATATATATATTAATAATTCAAACAACACTACGACATATTTGAATTTATGCAGCACTACCATTTATTAGTGTTTAAAAAAAGTGGTGATAAAGGGGGTACTTTTATCATAGTTTTTTAGTTTTGATAAAAGTATCCCCTTTATCATCATTTTTCTTAGCATTGATTAATATATGTCTTTTATCATCACTAAAATGATTGATTTTAGCACTGATAAAAGTTATATTTCATAAAAAATGTTATATATCATTAAAAATCAAATATTAATATATAAATATATTTATATAGATTTAAATATAGTATATTTTATATATTTATTGGTATTTAGGGGTACAATTACAATGAAACATAGAAATGCAAGACACATAAACTGAAAGGGTGAGTCATAGCCCCCAAGGGATAAGTCACCCATTACAAAGCCTCTTGCCCAAGTGTCCAACACGTGTAACTATTTTTTTCCTAGTCATGGGCACCACCTGCCCGCCTAAGGAGTCATCCTGCTACTGTGCCACTAACAGGCACACGCGCCACCGCCACGTTCGTGCCACCACCGAGAGACCCATTCCTGGGTTTCCGCAAGCCATCCCACATATGGGTTCAAGTCCAATCAAAATTCGGTGATGCCCAAATTTG
Source organism: Viscum album (assembly GCA_963277665.1). NCBI lineage: Eukaryota > Viridiplantae > Streptophyta > Magnoliopsida > Santalales > Viscaceae > Viscum > Viscum album. The sequence continues at coordinate 1,807,917,975 of OY728123.1, read as the reverse complement.
AACACGGGTTTGTGATGCATGATTATAGGGTTGTTATTACCACTAGGCTATAACCCCAACTGCATGTATATTTTATAAAATATGATTTATATAATATGAAATATGTAATCAGACTTAATATATAATATATTTAATGGAAATTGTTTATAAAATAATTAAAAATTAATATTAATTAAAAAATTCAAATTATTATTTAGTAATAGCCATTTAATAATAATTTTAAGATATAAAATTTTATAAAATTAATAAATAATCTAAAATAAGTCAAAAATATGAGTCGAACTTCAAAAAATCATAACTTTTGATCGAGGTATTTTTTTAAGAACTACCACATATCAAATTGAATCTTATTAAATAATCTATGTCATTGTGACCCAGGGGATCCAAGTCATTGTTTTTTTTGGGCTAAAAAAGTTCAAAATTCCTCAAAACTGTGTTTTTGTCAAGCTACCCGATTTTTAAACATTTCATTGAATGTCATCCTTGTTTAATGAAGTCTTTTTTTCTTTTTTCATGGAGAACCCATTTATTTTCAAGTCTTACACTCATATGGATATTATGATGTTCAAATTTTATCATTTTTCATATTGTACTATTAATTATAGTCAAATATATACACATAGATACATATTTGTATATATTAACATGAAAAATTTTAATTTTATAAATAAATATGTAAACATATTTACATATAATATATTTGTCTAAATATATAAACCGCATCTAAAAAATAATAATTTCTATTTTATTTAAAATAGAAATTAATGAATATTTATATTACTATACAATGTATATATAATGTTTATATATATATATATATATTTCTGTGTGTGTGTGTGTTAAAAAACATATATATATTTATCTATTTATTCTAATATATGTATATAAATATTAATATGTAATAATTGTAAATAAATAGAAATATGTTTAATTATATTTATAGATACACACACATATATATATAATATATTTCTTTCTAATGTATATATGTATGTATTTTTTTTTGTAAATGTGCACACACATACAAATATTTTATAAATGTATTTAAAAATAATCATATAAATATATATTAATATAAAAATTAATATATGGGTAAAAAATATAATTATATATAAATATATATATCACAATAAGGAGAACAAATGAACATTGAGGAGTGGTAAAGGTACAAGCATGTGAGAGTGAGGTCTTAGGTTCAAATCCAAAAAATGAAAATGTAGGTGTGGGCTTGGTCAAGAAACTCTAGCACTGATAAAAGAGGGGGGTAAGGGCGTTGAGTGTTAAGAATGAAGGTTCTGGGCGCAGCGGAAGCGCATGGGTGGATGTGCCCACTCGGCTTTTTGTCATTAGCAATAATCAATCTGGGATCAATACGACGATAAATGCCAGTCTCCACAGATCGAATCATAGAAAAAGACAAAGAAGAAGGTTTGTCCTGGAACCACAAACAAGAATCGTTACAGGTTGATTATAATTAATTTAATTAATTGAAAATAAATACCTTTTGCGGTGTTCATTCTTCATTGATGTTCTTAATCACGTTCCTATGTGATCCGTCATTGCATCGCAGAATCCAAGTGTAGAATTCCCCTAGCGATGATCCACACGTGTACCTCGTATCTTGGGACGTCGCCAAAGGAGTCTTTGGGTGCTAGAATGGGGAAACCTTTGCTTGCGGTGTCCGCCTTAGATCATCTTGATTCAATGGAAGAGGATCTCTATCGGTCTTGAGAGTGTTCTTGGAGGAAGAGGTTCTTTCAGCCTTGAAATAATTCTCCAGAGGTGTTGTCTTGTGTGTAGGAAAAGAGTTGGGGTTCTGAGGGTATTTATAATCAGGTTTAAGGTTGTAGAGTTATGACAATAAATAAACATGTTACGTGTTTTATTTATTTCATTGACTCTTATTTAAAACCCCCATGTCGAATAATTATTTCCTTGACATGTGCCCATGCTGATTATAATAAATATCATTTAAAATAATACTATATCCTAAAAATACCGATTGGAAAAACTACACGGCGTGTATTAATAAATACACGGTGTGTACTTGTTTTTCATTGAAAACTACACGGCTTGTACATTTAATGTACACGGTGTGTATATCTTGTTTTCATTTATTTATTTCCTTTCCATATGGAAAACTACATGGCATGTATTAATAAATACACAGTGTGTACTTGTTTTCCATGAAAAACTACACGGCGTGTAATCTTTAATACACGTCGTGTATATCTTGTTTTTAATTTCCTTTTTCCTCCATCATTAAAATGATTTAGAATTCCTTGAATAATTATTAAACCACGTACGGTAATAATTTTTATTCTACTTGAGATACTTGAATACACTTAGTGTGTGACCCTCTAGGCCTCTTTCTCATTGGCATTAGGCGAGCTTGCCTAAAGTCCAAGATTACTGTCTAGCAACGGGTCAAGGCACCCAAGAGAAAGAAGTTGATTCCACATTGATGTATCACCTCATACGAACGGTTTCTGTGTAATTTAATCCCTTTGTCTCAATATCTCATCAATCAGGTTTCATGGCAATGTTATAAACCAATATTCTTGATCCGTCGTTCTTTGACTTCCTGAAATAAACTCACCGATTACATCATGGCCATGGAATTTAATGCGACAGTTCTATTTCAATCAAAGGGCCGAGATATCAACTTCCATAAATGAAAGTGGTAAATCCTTCCTCGACTTATCCATTAACAACATGTCACTCGTGATGCACCCAACGTACCCTACTTCCCGCCAACTGTATGCATGACGGTTTTCATCAGTAAATCTAAGTGCGCAAGTCATGACATGAGTTAATGATAATCTTCTAGTCTAAGGACCATTACACACACTCGTAGATAGCAATGTCTGATGACACCAATACATACGGAATTACTACTGGCGGGTCTATTCTTATAATCTCCCATCTTGGAGATTACAAAGTGCGAACTCAATGAGAGAGAGTCTCGTCTTCTTACGAGTACTCTCACATGACGGTCTGTATACTATGTGTCATATCATAGTATGTCATCCAACCGTAGAACTTTATTTAAGAATATTGTTATTTCATTTCAAGTTTCTCATCATAGCGGGGATCTTTCATGACCTTATCAATGCAAGAAATATTTCAGGACATTATTATATTATAGTCATGTAGAACAATGAACAATATATAATATGTGAACTTTTATGTAATAAAAGTACAAATCAGTTGGTTCTCAGGACACCAACCCTAACAAACTCTCACTTGGACTAGAGCCAATTGCCTACGACTTTTAGTCCTCTAGACCTCACATGATGATCATGTTTCTACTGAGTCAAGGCTTTAGTCAAGGGTTCCACCATGTTTTCTTCCATGGAAATGCTGCTCACTACAACTTTACATCTCTGAGAAAAATCCCTCAAGATTTGATACTTCCGAAGTATGTGCTTTGTCCGCTGATGTGACCTTGGCTCTTTTGCAAGTGCCACAGCTGTAGTATTATCACAATAGAGTGTGATAGGATATTTACTGCTTGGTACTACATCTAGCTATTGGATTAAGATTCGCATCCATAAAACTTCTTTAGCTACCTCAGAATCTGTGATATACTCGGACTCCGCTGTAGAATCTGCCACCACACTTTTCTTTGAGCTCTTACAGCTCACTGCACCTCCATTCAAACTGAAGATGTATCCAGTCTGCAACTTCATGTCCTCTTGATCAGTCTGGAAACTAGCATCCACATGTCCTATGATTACTAGTTCCCCATCTCCTCCATAAATCAGGAACATATCCTTAGTACACCTCAGATACTTAAGGATAGTCTTGACTACCATCTAATAGAAGACTCCTGGATCAGCTTGATATCTGCCTACCACACTTAATTTGTAAGTAACATCTAGCCTCGTACATAGCATAGCATACATGACTGACCCAATCACAGATGCATAAGGGATCCTTGCCATTCTTTTTCTTTCCTCATGTGTCTGAGGACACATTTTCTTGGAAAGATGAATTCCATGTGGCACTAGCAAAAATCCCCTCTTGGATTGTTCCATATTGAATCTCTTCAGTATCTTGTCAATGTATGTACTTTGACTTAGGCCTAGCATTCTCTTGGATCTATCACGATGGATCTTGATCCCAAGAATATATTCTTCCTTATCCAAGTCTTTTATGGAGAAGCATTTATGCAACCATGCGTTAACTGACTGTAAGACAGGTACTTCATTTCCAATTAGTAATATGTCATCAACATATATTATTAGGAAAATGACCGCACTTCCACTAAAACTCTTGTATACACAAGGATCACATTCATTCTTAACAAATCCAAATTCCCTTATAGCTTCATCAAAATGAATGTTCCATGACGTTGATGCTTTCTTTAATCCATAAATGGATTTTTGTAACTTACATACCTTGTTGGAATCCTTTGGAGTCCCAAACCCTTCAGGATGTGTCATGTAGACATCTTCCTGGAGGTTCCCATTAAGGAATGTTGTTTTGACATACATTTTCCAAATTTCAATGTCATGGTAAGTGGAAATTTCCAATAGGATTCTGATGGATTTTAGCATCACAACTGGTGAAAATGTTTCATCATAGTCAATTCCTTAACGCTGTCTAAATCCTTTTGCAACCAATTGTGCCTTATAGGTGCTGACTTGCCCCTCCATGTCTAGTTTCTTCTTGAATACCCATTTATTACCAATATGCTTTACATCAACTGGAGGATCTACCAAAATACAGAGTTGGTTTTGGTACATGGAATCCATTTCAAAATTCATGGCTTCTTGCCACTTGGAAACGTCTATGCCTTCAACTTCTTCCTTGCAGGTAAAAGGATCATCATTGTCAGTCAATAATGAGTCATCATCCTTGGTGACAAGAATACCATATCGTTCTGGTTATCTCACCTCTCTCGTGCTCCTACGCATTTCTTGTGTCTCTGGAACAGATTGTTCTTCCACTGGGCTTTGTGGAATCTGTTCTTATACCAACTCTTGTGTATCTTGAGCCTCGACTTCATCGAAGTCTATCTCACTCCCACTATCTCTTTTGGAGATGTGCTCCCTCTCAAGGAATATGGCGTGTCTTGCCACTGTAACCTTTTTGTCTGAGGGGTTTTATAGGTAATATCCTCTTTTTTCCTTGGGATATTCTATAAAGATATACTTTGTGCCTCGGGGTACAGGTTTGTTACCTGAAGAGGCCTTAACAAATGCTTCGCTACCCCATACATGTAAATTGGATAACATGGCTTTGTGTCCACTCCATAACTCATATAGAATACCATTTATCAATTTAGTTGGTACTTGGTTTAGTATGTGTGATGTTGTTTGTAATTCATATCCCTAAAAGGATAATGGAAGACTCGCATGACTCATCATTGATCTCACCATGTCCAACAGGGGGTGGTTCCTCCTTTCACTTACACCATTCCACTACAGTGTGTAAGGAGGAGTGAGTTGAGATAGAATCCCAAAATCCCGTAAGAAATCAATGAAATCTTAATTAAGATATTCTCCTCCTCTATCTGAGTGGAGTTTCTTAATCTTCTTACCAAGCTGGTTCTCAACTTCATTCTTGTATTCTTTGAACCGGTCAAAAGAATCTGACTTATACCTCATTAATTAGATATATCCATATCTACTAAAATCATCAGTAAATGTTATGAAGTATGAGAACCCACCCCTTGCTTCAACTAGAAATGGTCCACAAACATCTGTGTGAACTAATTCTAGAAGCTCTTTAGCTCTTTCACCTTTCCCACTAAATGGGGCTTTGGTCATTTTGCCTTGTAGACACACATGACATACACTAAGTGGTTTTTGTTCGAAAGAATCTAAATACCCATCTTGATGTAGTTTTGTCAAACGTTTCTCATTGACATGACCTAGCCAGTGATTCCAAAGTTGGGTGTGGTATGAGTCATGTGAATTGACTTTGTCATAGATTTCCATTACTTGGTTTGTGTAGTATAACACATAAAGGCCATTATATAAATGTGCCCTACCAAAACAAATTCTATCTTTATAAAAGTAGCAACATTCATTTCCAAACATGAACATGAATCCATCAGTATCTAATATGGATACTCAAATAATGTTTTTAGTAACAGAAGGCACATAATAACAACCCTTTAACACTAAGATCATTCCAGTTGGCAAAGTGAGGTGGTAGTCTTCGACAGCTACAACAGCAAGTCTGGCTCCGTTAGCTGCTCGTATATCTACCTCCCCTCTATCAATCTTCTTGAATCTACTTGGTTCATGTATTTGGATACAGATGTGAGCACCACATGTAGTATCTAATACCTAATTAGTAGAAATAGATAGATTGCATTCGATAACAAACGCACCTGATGCTTCCCCTTTTGTCCTTGGCTGGGTGCAGTTTTTCTTCCAGTGGCCCTTCCTGCCACATGCAAAACAAATAGCATTATGTTCCTTTACCTCCCCTTTGATCTTCCTTTTCTTGGAAGGCCTTGAAGAAGCTTTGGGCTTAAATCTCTTTTCCTTCCCTTTCCTTTTATTCACCATAATGACAGAAGGCTTTTCACGCTTCATTTCATTGTCCACTTGGTGAATAAGGATAAGAAGATCAAATAGAGATTTCTCAATGTTGTTCATGTTGAAATTAACAACAAAGTTTGAGAAGCTCTGGGGGAGTGATGCAAGAATGAGATCGGTACCCAGTTCTTCAGGGATTTTAAACCCTAGAACCTCAAAACGCTCAATGTAGCCAATGATCTTGACTACTTGAGGCCCGACTGGGGCACCCTCTACAATCTTGCTCTGAAATAGAGCTTTGAGATCTCAAACTTTTCCTATCTTACTCTCTCCTGGTATAGGCCACGGAGGTGTTCGAGCATGCTATAGGAATCCATGTCTTCATGAGACTTCATGAGCTCACTAGACATCGATGATAGCATAAAACATTGAATGTCGAGAGCATCGTTCAAATGTTGATCATAGACTAAGAAATCTTCATCACTCGCCCCTGGGGTAGGAGAATCAGGAAGTGAGGACTCCAGCACAGAAAACTTTCATTCATGGCATAGGATAACCTGAAGGTGCCTAAACCATTCCTGAAAGTTAATGCTGGTGAGGATATTATCTTTATCTAGTATTGATCGCAGAGAAAATGTGGTTGATGAGTTTGTCATCTTGATTCTACCATTTAAAAGAGAAGATTCATTAGTACTTTCATGATTATAATTTATGAGAAATAATAAATGTTTATCAAGTATCCCACTATTTTATCACGTCCCAATGGCCCTCACCATTGAACTCGGAATGTCCAGTTAGTTTGACATTCTAGTGGCAAGGATCTATATTCCCCTTCGCATAACCCCAACAAGGGTTGGTCAAGCTATGTGAAGGTATTTAGGTAGGCAGTTCTTTGCCAATTGTGAGCTTATAGTTCCTTCATCTGTTGAGTGGACTCCCCAATCCTAAAATCCTGACTTGGATTTCCTCAACTCTTGCCTCCAATATCACATCAAGCCTAGCAAGGGCTACTTCTCTGGATTCAATATGGTTAAGTCAACCCGAAACCTTTCATAAGGGCTTCCTTTATAAAAGTAAGTGTCCCAACAAGGGTTGGTCAAACACATAGTTTTATTGAGTCTTTCCCTTAATCAAGTAACGGAAGGCTTGGTCTGACTTAATATGGTATTTGAGGGATTTTATTCTTTATGAATAGTTTATCATTATCACATGCTTGTTAATATTAAGTGATGCTTGCTTAAGTGATTAACCATAAACTGATAATGGTTACGCATAGTCCAGTTTTTATTTTATTCCATCTTTGCATGCTTGTTCATTTTATTAATTATGTGATCGCGACAACAGATACATAATAAATAAACCATGCAATCAGACAGAAATAAAATAAGATGGCATGATCATGAGCTTCTATTGTTTATCTTATCTTGCGGTTTGATAAGCTAACCCTAACCTAGGGGAAAAAATCTTGAACCTGGTGGTTCGTGTTTTGTAGCTCCCACCTGTCCACCTTTGTATCTTCTTGCATCAGTTTCGCCATAGCTTCAGGTTTCGAACCATCTCCTCTGGCTTCAGAGATCCTCCATTGACATGGGTTTACATTAAAGAAATCATGGGCACACAGGCCCTACATTTTAGTGGAAGAAGGCTCACAGGCCAAAAAATTTAAATTAAACATGTTTAAATGAAACCATACACACATAGAAATGGTCTTTGGTCTAGCTCATGATCATCTATAGCATGAAACAACATTTATGCATATTTAAAATTCAAATTCTTTTAATCATTATTTCATTTAAGATAATTCGCGCTTGAATTCAATTCATTATGATCATATAATTAATCAATTATTTTATCTTAAATTCCTTTATGAATTTCCTTGAGATTCTTCTCATCCATATTCCTTGTACAGGTTTTGTAATTTTGGAGGAAACCTGGTGAAATTCCATTTCTGTAAAGTACACGGCGTGTAGTTTATAATTACACGGCGTGTATTTCTTTTCACTCTTTATCCAAAGTACACTCCAGGGGCTTTGGCGTGTTTTTTGTACTTTGGAAATTTTGGAGTACATAGAATGTAGATAAATCACACACGGCGTGTAATTCCTTCTTATGCGGTAACCGGTCTAGTGATCCCATGTACATGGTACGTGGCTTAACCTTGTACACGGTTTCACCTTGTCCGAAACGGAGTACACGGTGTGTTGCTCTAACATACATGTCGTGTATTCCGGTTTCCACATGCCGTTCAATTCTGGTCAACATGGATTTATTAATACTTAGGCATATTCAATTCACACGGCGTGGATTGGCAGACCAGTGCTGGTTCATTGAACCTAAGTACACAACGTGTATTTTTAATTACACGTCGTGTAACCCCGTGTTGTACAGACAGAAAGAGAGGCTCCTACGGATGAGTTCCACATTTTTATTTTAATCCAAAATTAAAATTAAAATGTTTTTTCTGTGATATGAATCGAGAAATGAATGAGGAAGAATAGATCTCATTTATTCAGATTAATAGAATGATATATTTAGAATTGAATCAAATATAAATGCGTAAATTATCAATGAAATTTAAATAACAATAATCAACATTGTAACCTCCCTCTGATACCATTTGAAGGTTCCGGGCACAGCAGAAGCACGTGGGTGGATGTGCCCACTTGGCTTTCTGTCATTAGCAATGATCAATCCAGGATCAATACGATGATAAACACCAGTCTCCACAGATCGAATCACAGAAAAAGACAAAGAAGAAGGTTTGTCCCGGAACCAAAAACAAGGATCGTTATAGGTTGATTATAATTAATTTAATTAATTGAAAAGAAATACCTTTTGCGGTGTTCTTTCTTCGATGATGTTCTTGATCACATTCTAATGTGATCCATCGTTGCGTCGCAGAAGCCAAGTGTATACTTCCTCTAGCGGTGATCCACAGGTGTACCTCGTATCATGGGACGTCGCCAACAGAGTCTCCGGGTGCTAGCGTGGAGAAACCTTTTCTTGCATTGCCCGCCTTAGATCGTCTTGATCCGATGGAAGAGGATCTCTCTCGGTCTTGAGAGCGTTCATGGAGGAAGAGGTTCTTTCGGGCTTGAAATAATTCTTTAGAGGTGTTGTCTTGTGTGTAGGAAGAGAGTTGGGGTTGTGAGGATATTTAAAATAAGGTTTGAGGTTATAGAGTTTTGACAATAAATAAACACGTTACGCATTTTATTTATTTCATTGACTCTTATTTAAAACCCCCATGTTGAATAATTAATTCCTTGACATGTGCACATGCTGATTATAAAAAATATCATTTAAAACAATATTATATCCTAAAAATCCCGACTGGAAAAACTAAATTGCGTGTAACAATAAATACACGGCGTGTACTTGTTTTTCATTGAAAACTACACGGTGTGTAAATTTAATGTAAACGGTGTGTATATCTTGTTTTCATTTATTTATTTCCTTTACATAAAGAAAACTACAGGACGTGTATTAATAAATACACGGCGTGTACTTGTTTTCCATGAAAAACTACACAGCGTGTAATCTTTAATACACAGCGTGTATATCTTGTTTTTAATTTCCTTTTTCCTCTATCATTAAAATGATTTAGACTTCCTTGAATAATTATTAAACCATGTACGGTAATAATCTTTATTCTACTTGAGATACTTGAATACACTTAGTGTGTGACCCTCTAGGCCTCTTTCTCATTGGCATTAGGCGAGCTTGCCTAAAGTACAAGATTACTGTCTAGCAACAGGTTAAGGAACCCAAGAGAAATAAGTTGACGCCGCATTTACGTATCACCTCATACGAACTCTTACTATGTAATTTAATCCCTTTGTCTCGATATATTATCAAGAAGGTTTCATGGCAGTGTCATAAACTTATATGCTTGATCCGTTGTTCTTTGACTTCCTGAAATAAACTCGTCGTTTACACCATGGCCATGGAATTTAATTTGACAGTTCTATTTCAATCAAAGGGTCGAGATATCAACTTCCATAAATGGAAGGGACAAATCCTTCCTTGACTTATCCATTAACAACATGTCACTCGTGACGCACTCAACGTACCCTACTTCCCGCCAACTGTCTGTGTGACGGTTTTTGTCAGTAAATCTAAGTGTGTGAGTCACGACATGAGTTAATGATAATATTCTAGTCTAAGGACTATTACACACACTCGTAGATAGCAATTTCTGATGACACCAAGACATGCGGAATTGCTACTGCCAGGTTTATTCTCATAATCTCCCATCTTGGAGATTACCAAGTGCGAACTCCATGAGAGAGAGTCTTGTCTTCTTATGAGTACTCGCACATGATGGTCTGTATACTATGTGTCATATCATAGTATCTCATCCAACCGTATAACTTTATTTAAGAATATTGTTATAGCATTTCAAGGTTCTCATCATAGTGGGGATCTTCCATGACCTTATCAATGCAACAAATATTCCAGGACATTATTATATTATAGTCATGCAGAACAATGATCAATATATAATAAGTGAACTTTTATGTAATCAAAGTACAAATCAGTTGGTTCTCAAGACACCAAACCTAACAGATAATAGTTGGGTTCGAGTGTACTGATAAAAATAATTTATTTTATTTTTTAGTTTTTTGACCTTTACCATTATTTTTTTATAGCACCGATAAAAGACCCATGTTATCAATGATTTTTTTAGTGCTGATAAATGATCCCTTTTACCAACTCTTTTTTTAATGTTGATAAAAGAGTTCTTTATGAGTGATTTTTTTAGTGTTGATAAAAGGGGCACCCTTTTAACAGTTCTTAGATTATAAAATCTAGAAAAGTGCTGATAAAATCAATTTTCTAGTGGGTATAAAATATGTATATGTGGTTTTGAAATTATATAAATATAAATGATGCATTGTTAATATGTGATGTTTGAACTTTTATATATATATATATATATGTGTCAATGTCTATGTGCATATAATAATAACGGTGCAGACCATGGGTTATCATCCGAGGATCTTAAAATTTATTAAGGGAAAATAGAAATTGCATACAAGATGGAGATGGAATAAAACAACCAGTGAAGCACACATTACCACAAAGTACAAAAAATTCCAAAAGGAGGAAAGCAACATCAATGGGGGAGATGTCCACCACCTGTACCACATGGGTGTCATCCACTTTTCCATGTCTTCAATTGTTTCCATGTCCCATAATCCATCTGATAGACAGTATTTAACGGTTATTTTAAATATGAAGATCTCAACTCTCTGACCGTATCAGAGCTCTTCAGTAGGGATTTCCAGGATGATCCCCCTACATTGAACTCGGAGCCATGAGCACTCCCAAATTCATCACGGAATACCTCCCTACTACTGGATCTATTAATAATTTCAAGGAGACTAAGGAAATTTTCCCCAGCATCTGGCACGTCATGCGGAGGAATAGTTGCCCCTTGTCCCTAAGATAATGTAACTGCAACCTGAGAAGTCTCCAGTGGTGTTACTATATCAGTGGTTCCTACAAACCTCACCTTTATTGGGAGGGGGTCAACATGTTTCCCTTTCCAAATTTTAGAAGAGTTTCTCTCCTCCCAAAACTGAGAGTCAGATTGCATTTGTCCATCATGTTCTAAGTCAGACGTATCACATTGATCTTCAACAGTGGCTTGAATCCTGGCTACAAGAACATCACAAAAGGTATTAGTATCATTTTTTTTCTAAGGTTACAACCCTATTTGTGCATATAACCAGATGGGTAGTGAGCCCACCCCCATTGAAAAGTCATCTGGTGCATCAATTTATGCATTTTGAAGTACCCCTTCTTACACCCCACCTTGAGTAGAAAATTGTTGATCAAGAGGCTTTGGTATATCCTCCTTGAAGACAATTGCCTGGGTCACCTTACCACTAGGTTTTTACTCCTTAAAAGATCCATGATACTTATTTTCAAGAGAAGAAGTACCCTCTTTCATCTATATTTTCCACACATTCCTACATTCAGATACGTCATGCCCCACCAACCTGTAATAGTTACAAAATGCAGGGATTGACTCATATTCAAATTCCACTTCAAACATCTCACCATTGGCCACCAAAGTGACATAATCAGGTAAAGGATTATGTATGTTCACATAAACCAAAATTCTAGAAAAGTAACCATATTTTCCCTGCACTGTATTCTCATCTATCCTCGTGCGGGCACCAATGCAGGAGACTACGTCACTAAAAATTAAATGATGACAAAAAACCCAGCTTAAAAAATCAATTCTAACCCAAAATTTGAGCATTAAAATGCTTTTTCTAGGACAGATTAAAATTTAAATCCCATGTAGAAAAAAAAGATTCCCAAATTAAGAGAGAAAAAACCATTGATCAACGCCCTTGATCTATCATTTTTAGATGAAAAAATAAGATGGAAGTAACCTCTTATAATAGGGATTATCCTCCAGTATGAAAACCCCCAAATTCGGGATAGTCTGAGATTCACCTCCTCAATATTCATCTATTTCTCACCCTTAGAGAGGATTAACCATCCAATAAGGGATAATATATAGGCTTCAATCCATTCCCTAAGCACCATGGGATGGGAAATGATAGTAAATTTTCCCTCATCAGATCTGGAAATCCAAGAGTCTCACTGACCAGCATCTGTTGAGGAATCAGGAACATCAAAGAAAGAAACACATTTAAATAAATACTTCAAGGAATAACCTTTATCATCCCAGACCAAACCCTCAGGATTTTTTTGCACATCATGAAACACTAATGAAACACCCTCAATAGTACCCTTTACACCAGAATCGGACTCAACACTAGTCTTCATGGAGTCCAGCACATCCACAGCAAGGTCCAAAGGTAAGACCAACGCAGTCGATGATGCTAGCATGCCAAAATTAGAGATGTGATCTACGAGATTCGAGCCAGAAGGACCTGTAGTGAAAGATGCAACAAGATCTGAAGCAAGATTAGCAGGATCCAAAACCACCAGATAAGCGCAAGGACAAGAATTTCCAGGTTCCTTCAGATCTGAATCATGAATAGTTGAAACCCTCAAGGGATCACCAGGAGCACTTATCCCCTTTGTCTCTATCATCCGGGAACCTCTATGTGCATATATGTCAATCTATTATGTTGTGTGTGTAGATGTTGTATGTATATATATTTATGTATGTGTATGTTTATGTGCACATGTACATGGGATGTACATATATTTATAACATGTCTACATGTGTACGTATGACATGTACTTATTTGACATTAGATATATATTTTTTCAATTTTGATATAATATTTTTTGAATTTATTCATTTATAAACATATTTATGTTTTTCTAAGCATTATTTCATATATTTTTTAAATTTATATGATTGGTATTTATTCAATTTTATTTAATGAGATGTAATATTTTTAAAATGTCCCATATAATTATGTTATTTAAATTCATTTTTTAATAATTCCATAATTTATGTACGTGTTTACAATTCATGTAGTCAATCTTAGATGATTTAATTTTTTAAAATCGTTTTGTCTATTAAATTCTATTTATTCTATTTTAATATTACATTCATTTTGAATTATTTATTTATTTTTAATATTTACTAATTTTTATATATGTTGGAATTTAATCATTTTGTAATATCTATTTATACATATATTTATTTGATATACATGAAATATTTTCAATATGTTTGTAATTTATATGAATAACCTTTATTCATTTTTTGTTTATTATGTTTTAAAATTTAAAATATGTTTGAAATTTAGATAATTAATCTATTCAAATGAATTTTTTAATATATTTTGTAATTTAAATCGTGAATTATAAAATTATAAATATATGTAATGATTTTTAAAAGTATTTATGAAATTATAAATAAATATATATTTTTTAAAATAATTATAAAATTATAATAAATATATTTAAATAATAAATATATTTAAATAATAAACATATTTATTATATTTATAATTAAATATATTAATATATTAATATATATAGATATTTTTATATAATTATATAAGTATATTTATAATTATAATTATATACAAACATTTTTAAATATATTCATTTATAATTATAATTATAATTAAATATATATATTTAAACAATTATAAAATTATAATGAATATATTTAAATAATAAATATATTTATTATATTTATAATTAAATAAAATTATATATTAATATATATATATATAATTATATATATATATATATATAATGCCCCATGCCTTAAACATTACTTAATCTTATGTTATTACAAGAATTCACATTGAGGATCTTTTCAGGTTTAGAGTTTTAGAGAATTAGATCATAAAACATGCATTACATTCCACTTGTAAACAAGGTAGTTACAACAAAGACAATATTCACTCTTCTCATTAAAGGAAACATATTTAAAATAAAACATGGATTCTTTCTTGACACTTCCTTGACACTATCATCACAACATGTACCTTTCCCTTGACCTATGAAAAACATTTCAAAAACATGGGATGAGCATAAAAAGCTTAGTAAGGGATATAAAAATACGGAAAGGAAACATTAGTCCATGTATACATAGGAATTAATGAAAACATACTTTACTCATAAAACATAATCACTTTAACATACCTCATCAAATCATGAATAAATCATAGAAATCATAAGACATAAAGGTAACTTGAGGCATTCATAATATTCTTATGTTAGGAGTAACCCTCATGGTTATGTTTGGAATAACCATCACAGTATATTCCCAAAATCTCTTCGGAGAAACCTTAGCGTTTAACCCCTTCGCATTACCCAATGCATTGGAGAGCTCTATCGGGCTCACCTGCCCTTAGTTTATCATGGAACCACCTGTCTTCATAAACAATTCCCAAGAACCATAACATAATCATATCACATAAAACATGCATAAAGTAAATATAGCATTTCCACATTTCAATCACAAGATATCAAAAACATGTTGATATAATAAAAACATTATCAAAACCATTTTCAATACCAAAATAAAAGAAAAGTAAAACATGGTATTTAATTTTCATTAAAAAGGTTATGGATTGTAGAGGAAGCCGAAACTCAAATAATGGTCACGGCGGCGGAGAAGTCGTTGTCACCGCATACGTACGATAGAAACATTCCCTTTTGTCGTTTAGTAAAATGCTTCGTATAAAAAATATTCCTTTTGAATAAACATAAAATTCAAAGGTTTTTATACACCGTATAAAAGAAAGTTGTGTATAAAACAAAATATGCCTCAATGAATGGAGATTTAGACGAAGTCACATACCTCGTGTCTGAATTGACTCGATCGTTCTTTAATCTCCTGAATAAAAAACTAGAGTTAATTTATACTTGCTTAAGAACCTTTTTCCAGTTCATTATTCCTTTTATATCACTTATTACCATGTTATGAACATTATGTAATTATTTAAGTTAATAATGGTCATTTTTTCAACCCTTGGAACTTGAGTAAAAAATAAACTCCTTATAATTTCAAGTTGTTTATGTGGTAAAATATCCATTATATCCAGAATTATATTCAAGGTGTAGATTTCATATATATCATATATATCCAATATATTCATGCATTTATAATATTACAAAACATTTAGAGGTAAGAAATGAAATGCACCGTTCATGGAGACGGAAAGTTGTACGTACGCATGAACGCTACTTTCATTTCTATTTCGTATTTAATGGAATGAAATAATAATGATATAAAGGTATATTATAATTCCAGTATGATATCATATATAAAATCATTAAATCTATCATTAATATGTCCCACATATGGCATTAACGAATCAAATCACTTTAAGGGGCGGTAGTCCGCACTTCCTAAAATGAAGATATCGTGTTTACCCATAATGGAAACCATAAAGAAATGCCATAAATGAAAAATACAGAAGCATAAGGAAAACATAAACATAAAATATATAATATATAAATAGAGTGACATCTTAATGGCCACCGTGAAAGGTGTTAAAAGAAGATTAAACAATCATCGTTTGGTGAGGCAGAAATTCACCATCCACAGAAACAGTATGTTCTTTAACCATTAGACGAAGGTGTGTGTAATTGTAGCTTGAATCCTTCTCATAACAACATCCTAGTATATTGAAGATACTGTTCTTGTTACAAAAGAAAGGAATAAAAATATTTTAGGGGGTTGGGAAGAAAAATAAAAAAAAGAACAGAAGTGAAGACATTACCTTTAAATCGGGTAACTCCTCTTGGTTTGAACCAAAAGGTTTTCTTGAAGAGCTTTCTGCCTAAGGTAAGGCTTCTATGATGAATAGAGGGATGTGGAGAGATAAAATGAGCAGAGTTTGGCCGAGCCAATGGCTTCAGAAGTGTGGGTAAGAAGGTAGAGGTCGGGGCCTTTTATAAGAGGGAGAAGGGGCACTCTTGGAAAGTCAAGAAATGTTACTTTATATTAAAATGATTTTTGGATTTTAAAGGCCCCACATTGATATATTTCGAGGATAAGGTGATAATGGTTCGAAATATACTCATCCAATAGGTTTTTAACAAGCGTAAGTCTTATATTTGTCATTATATTTTCATTTTATTTAAATCATTCATTAATGAGTTAATCGCTGCATCATCATGGTGTACTACTGGAAATAGTACTTATACCCACAGTTTTAAACTGTGGGTATAGCCCTTGAAACCGTGGGTATACCCTATACCCACAGTTTCAGTAACTATGGGCTGTAGTGTCGTCGCAATAGGTTTATACCCACAGTTCTCTAAAAACTGTAGGTATAGACCAAGAAAATTTTATATTACCCACGGTTCATTGAACCATGGGTATACTGATTTACAGCAGTGCATACTGATTTACAGCAGTGCCAGAAATTTCCCACGTTTCATTTGAACCGTAACTATAGATGTATACCCACGGTTTAAAAACCGTGGTATACTGATTTACAGTGCCATAAATTTCCCATAGTTCATTGAACCGTGGGTATTGGTAGGTCCCCTACAGTAGAGCAGCTGCACCTCGCTCTACAATTATGCACCTCTACAATTTTTCACCTGCACCTCTATGATTCTGCACCTGTAAACATTCTGCACCTCTAAATATTCTACACCTAAAAACAGAATATAAGATTATACATGGATCTTAATGACACCAAGAAGCAAACAATTACCCATGAATCATCATGAATGAAAACCCAATGAAAGAAAGAGTAAAATCCATACAATATTCTACATCATTGAGAAATGTTATTCAACACCTTTCTGATCCAAAATGTTACTTTCAAGGCCTAAACATCCAAGAATAAAACCTTACACTTATACCCCGATATAAGGCATCCATTAATTGATTCCAAGGTACAAAACCAAGGGGATTCACTACCCAAAGTCTAGAATCACCTATCCTGGCTATACTAGCCTCAATCATACTTGAATGACTCATCACAATCCCATTTACATATGTTGATAGCCCAACCCACATACCCTTTAAAAAGATCGCATTTTTTATTTTAAAGGTAAATGACTTGTACTCCCCCTCTAAGGGTCCTACTGTATCGAAACGGGCCTCATCCTTTAGATTTTAAACAAAAATCCTAGGTCTCATATGGGTACACAAACATGTACCTGAAAATAAAGGCATTGTTCTAGAAGTTCCATAGAATCATCATGTGTTTTATTTAGTGTTTTAACATATTCATTCTAGAGTGAATGGGATGAGACCCTTACTTCTATCACCAGGCCTAGTGAACCAGGAGCTTCCAAGAGAAACCTGACCCATTTCAAAGATAGTTCTCTAATTTAATTTTTTTGATGGTTAAATACATGATCCTCCCCCTCCCCCCTACCCAGCCCATACCCCTCCCCCCTGCCCAGCCCCTCCCCCTCCCTCCCCACTGCCCAGCCCTCCCCCTCCCCACCTGTCCAACCCTCCCCCTCCCCCCTACCCAGCCCTCCCCCTACAAGCCCTCCCCCTCCCCCCTGCCCAGCCCCGTCCCCTCCCTCCCCACTGCCTAGCCCTCCCCCCTGCCCATCCCTCCCCCTGCCCAACCCTCCCCCTCCCCCCTACCCCGCCCCTCCCCCTCCCTCCCCACTGCCCATCCCTCCCCCTCCCCCCTGCCCTGCCCTCCCCTTGCCTAGCCCCCTCCCCCTCCCCAGCCCCCCTCCCCAGCCCCCCTCCACCTCCCCCTCCCCCTCTACCCAGCCCTTTCCCTGCCCAGCCCCCCTCCCCCTCCCCCCTGCCCAGCCCCTCCCCACTGCCCAGCCCTCCCCCTGAATCTCCCTACATGAAATATATAGATGCATGACGTGTTTTATTTGGATGCAGACCCAACCAGGTAAGGTACTGAAACTGTTAGAAAACATCCAAAAAAAATTATAAGGTACAACAACTCACTGTATTACATAACAGATTATAACAGAAAACAAATCTAAAATCGGGTGTCCAACTAAATATGTTCCCTTGAGGTATGTTTATTTAAGGTAATATAACTCACTGTAATACAAAACAGATTATAACACAAGAAATACTAGCCAAACTCATTAAGAATGTGATTATCACTGGATCATTTACTACTTGAGTTGTAAACAATATAAACTTCCATACATCCTATCATGTTGAAGAGTTAGTTGGGAAAAAATACCTTCATCAATCCTTGTTGAGACATAAATGATACACATATCTTAAGTTTCTTCACCATGCTTGTAAATTAAAGGCATTCATTCCATGAGCCCTTGCACATTCACCAATATTTCAGTTCATCGCTATGCTTGGATGAGAACAATCAAAGTATTTCTAGCAACTCTTAGACATGACCCACAAAAATCAATATACAGTGGAGTCAATAGTGAAAACATATCAGCTGCATTCATATGTTGGATGAAAGAGAGGTTAACTCCATGATTTTACGACCAACAACCTGCATTCATATAGTGTGTAAATGCAAATAAAAAATGATGCATGGTAGGGATGTTAATTCCACAATTTTAGGAAAACCTACCTGTTGTAGAGATCTGGAACTTATTAGTGCAGGATTCCTTTGATATCTTCATATGCATTGTGAGTCACCTGCAATATATAAATAAAAATAATCAATATTCATCTTAAAATATGAATTGTGTAATAACATATGAAAAAGTATTATGCGAAGGGAAATATTACAAATTGTTTAGGAGATTATTTTAATCATATTACGAGAACATACCTATTGTGGGGCGAGCAACACATCGGTCAAGATTCGATTGAGTATAACTAGTTGACAGCTATAGGTGAGGATAGAAATCATGATCTTAAGGGAATTAGGGATCGAGATGGAGTGAATCTGGAGGGTTTCTGACTGAAATTCTTCGAAGGGGTAGGAACTGCGGGCAACATATAAGGAGATGAAGAAATTTGGGATGATGAACCATAGTACATGATGAAAAAATTAGTGAGGAATATGCCTTCAGTGTTTTTTGGGTACTGGAGATGGGGGGGGAAATGCGATTGACAACCCTAGGTGCAGCATCGGAGAGGAAACATCAGTGTGAACCATAAGAGGGGCACCGAAGGGGAAATGAAATCAAGATTCGTAGGAATTGTGGTGGAGGTGAAATGGGTGTGGGATTCACTGATGAAGGTGGAGGCGGAGGAGAATGGCTCGCGGAAGATGAAATGAAACCCTAAGATGGAGGGAGGAGTGGAGGATGGATGCACAGGGGAAATGGGAATGCGGTCAACGGATGCCCGATTTTGGAGGGAGCAATTTGTTTTGGATGGTGACGTGGCTGCGTAATAAGGTGACAGGTAAGCTGGAAGAAGCCTGTTTTAGTATAGATAATAGATAGATTTGTTACATATATTGTGTATTAAATGGGTGAGGGTAGGGTTGTGTATGTCTAACCGAGAACTAAACAACTTGCAACTTCCATAGCTCATAAGAGATAAATAGGGGTATTATCCTATTAAAAATGGATCGTTTAGCCTTATATACACTGGATATTATATGGTGTGGTTTAATGGATTGATGAGAATGATATCACATGTTTTAATGTTGTGATTCATAGGATGTGCTAATTGATTCACTTATTTGGGAACATTGTGAGTGAAAATCCACTTTACTATGACTGACATTTACCACTAGGATTCTGGATATGGAGGATCATTTGTATGATGCATATTATATTGAACATTATCAAAGGTGATGAAAAAGGTGTAGAAATAGGCTATTAGCGATGTTGCTCATTGTGGTTATTGTGGTCATTGAGGTCATGTGTACAAAGTTTAGGTCCCATGAATTTGTTTTGACCCCCATTTTTTTGGTGGTATCCTCCAGATTTAAGCGACATAGGGTAGATGATGATAATTTTAATTGATAAAAAGGAGGATACAATGTATTAGGATATGATTGGAGTGCGTGAGACCACTAGATTAGAGTAGGATTCTCACTGTATCTATGTTATAGTTTGGGGATGATTTTTCATTAATGGTAAAGAAAATGCGTCACTGTGTGTTGGGTTTTGTTAGGATATTGATCTAGTTGTTGGTAAAAAGTTTTGAACCCTAGGGTTGTTGTAATATAATATGTGGATGTTTCATTAGGGAATCATAATTAATACATAAGGGTCATAATTTATGAGTTGGAATGTGATTCAAAGTGAAATAAAATCATATGAAAGGTCGAGGGAACTTCTAGTATGATATATTATGTATGTATCTTCCCACATTAGTATTGTATAAGGTAGGTAAAGTCTCACATAGGGGTAGTTAAGAAAAACTAGAAGAAGCAGTGTGGAATTTTGATTGTTTTTTTTTGTTCATATCATACACTTGTAGATGATTATCAATGAATTCAAAAACTGGTGTTAAGTTATCAGTGAGATTGATTTCAATGACAAGATTGTTTTCACTTAAATAAGATCTTGAAGTCATCAAAGAATAGGATAAGGATAGCTACAAAAGAAGATCCAACTCACAGAAATGTGGATATGAACAATTTGGCCATCGTCTCTTGGGGAGTACACTGAGGAGAACCTTCAACAGCAAATGATAGGAGTAAGCTTTGAAAGTAAGTTGAGGAGAAACAAATAAAACCCAAAAAAACAAAAAATGAGCATAGCATTGGAAAAGGAATTTACAACTACCCAATATCAAAAGGATTCCATTTTAGCATTTTTGTTGGCGGTCTTAGCAAGAGCATTGTAAATCGCCCATTTCTTATTGAAGTGGCTTCTCTGGGTGGTTTTTTTAACATCCACCTCACCCGTGCACTTGCTTTGTGTTTCTAGTGCACCCTTCAAGAACACTTTCAGCTTCCATAATGTTGATTCACTCTGCATCCCACATACCAATTATGTATAGTATGTAGTTATTGAGTTTAGTATAAAAGAAGATAAATAAAGGTTCTTAATTCATAAGAGAGTTGAGCAGAGAATTATGATGGTGACCTGAGCATCCAAGTCATGGTCCACTTCTCCTACCACACCTTCAAATCATGGGTTGTTATCCATATAAATATACACTAACTTGCGCAGATCTTCAGCAGTCATCCTGGTGAGGGTAGCCGCAATTATCTTATTATCTTCAGTTGACATCTTCCTACAAAAATATTCTTGCATATATATTCAATTAGAATGCAGTCATATTGAGAAGTGGATCAATTTATTTTTGTGCATAATTTGAAGAATTTTGAGTTGTTATATTATTCAAATTTATTTTTTTATTGCTTGCTAATCCCAATAACATCATCCACAATATGAAAATACATAGAGGAGAAATACTTAATATGGAAATCCCATACCAGATTTAAACAAGTAAATCTTGAAATTTATAAGGAAGAACAATGAACACTCTGTTACGCTAAATTATATTCCTGGCTAGCCCCTCCTCCCCCTCCCCCCTGCCCATCCCCCCCCCCCTCTCTTAGCCCCACTGCAGCCCCCCATCCCTCCCAACCTTCCCCTCCACCCCCCCCCAGCCCTCCACTGCACCCCCCCCCCCATCCCACCTAACCCTCCCAGCCCTCCACTACATCCCCCCATCCCTCCATTGCACCCCCACCCCACCCAACCTTCCCCCCCCCCCTCCCAGCCCTCCACTATAGCCCCCCCAACCCTCCCAGGCCCCCCCTCCCCCTCCCCCATGCCCAGCACCCCCCCCCCCTCCCAGCCCCACTGCAGCCCCCCAGCCCACCCAACCTTCCCCTCCCAGCCTCCCCACCTCCCAACCCTCCACTACAGCCCCCCGCAGCTCTCCCAACCCTCACAGTCCTCCACTACACCCCCCCCCCCCTCCCAACCTTCCCCTCCCATCCCCCCCCCAGCCCTCCACTGCAGCCCCCCCCCCAACCCTCCCAGCCCCCCTCCCAACCTTCCCCTCCCATCCCCCCCCCCCAACTCTCCACTACAGCCCCCCCCCCCAACCCAGGCCTCCCCTCCACTGCTAAGGCCAAGATTAGATGGCGAGATAATAATAAACACACCAAATCATAAAAAAATATATGGCATGTGAAAATCACCTAAATAATTGACAAATAACACCCCTGATGAAAACATAATCCAAAATTCATTTCATTGTATAAAGAAATTCACATACAAGCAGTCCACCAATAAAAAAACATTAAACTCCAACACAAGTCTCTCTGCTAAGTCAAAAATGGAGGGGATTAGTATCCCCCCCCCATCACAATCATCATTATCCCCATGTACAGCATCATCATAAACAATAGCAACATCGATAGCAACATCATCACCAACCACATCGTCAGCATCATCATCAGCAATCTCATCACCAACAACGTCATCAGCAACATTCTCGCCAGCTCTATCGTCACCACCGTCATCGCCAATAGGATCCTCATGGGATTCACTCGAGGCATTATTTAAAGAGCGCATTGATGCCATACATGAATGAAAAGGGGCAGAAACCTCTTATGGTAGTGATTGACTCAAAACAGACAGAGCTTTCATGAAATGTCCATTCATTATCTTACTTTTTTCACGCTCCTCTAATACTATTTTCTTTGTCGCAGCTAATTCAGAATGCGCACTTTTCAACTTAGAGGCCTTAAAGGAGTGTGATGATGACCAATACCTATAGGGGAAAATGTTTTTTCCTGGTCTACAACGGACTCTTCCTAGATGCTCCACACCTAACGCCTAACTCAAATGATCATTTGGCCCAAACTTGTCAGCTTCCTTCTCATACATGGCCTCCAAGGAAGACTGTTGAAATTATAAACATATTAAATTATGAATTTCATATAAATTTTTGAAATATAAATAAACAAACTTACAATTTTATCTTGTGTTTGTGAATTAACTGCAGTTCCATCTTTTTTTTCCTACTGAAGCAGAATAATTTGGCACGAGGTACAGGACCTTCAATGCCCAAATGAACTTGCTGCATATGAGAAGTGCACAAATTTGGATTACAACCATATATGATAAAAGAAAAAAAAATTGGATTGAAGTGAGTTTCAACAAAGACCAACAAACATTGAGGTAAATGACAGTCATAACCGACTGGTGGTTTTCTGAATTGGTTTTCAAAAATGGTTTCCTGAAGTGGGTTTCAAGGAAATATACTACTTGTTTAGGAAAAATAGACAAGTTTTCTCCTAGTATAAGATGTGATTTCCAGGATACATGGACTAACCAAGGGAAGGAATGAATGAGTTATGATGAAATTTTATAAATAATGACATTATTTTAATTCAGATGAACGTACTAGCCACTTCTCTTTGTCGGGAATTGTAGTGCGCCCCAATGTTTGTAGATATGTCATTTCATTTTTTTTCTGACACTTCCTAGGAAACAAAAAAACAATACAAGTAATAAAAATTAAATTTTATATAAAAATCATTAAATATGGGTAGTACCTTATACTGTTCAGTATTCCAATGTGTGATCATTTTTTGATATTGACTTTTTGGACAGTCAGGGTTTGTGGGTACACCCTCTAACTCAGTACCCACTCTGCTCCTCCAACCAATATTTAACTCATACTTGTATGACCGCCAATACTCTCCAAGATCACTTAACCTAGTATCTTTGGAAGCTTCACCATTAGGAAAGTTAAATCGACTCTGCAATGAACATGTTAAGTCATATAAATACATTACTAATATAAATATAAATATATAAAATTTCTGTACCCATATTTGTGCCCAGGCCCTATCCTTGATGTCAGCACTAATATGCCTCCATGAGACTGGTTCCACTGGAACAATATCATGATATTTGTATAAAGTAGCCATGAAACTTCTACACTCTTTAGATTTTTTACCTACCATTTGATTTTGAGAATTGTAATCCACCATAATCTAAGTTTCACGATTCCAGGTATCCCGCATTCGAGTGTACCCACGTTGCCTACTAGAAGATCCCACTAAATAAGATAAGAGGTGAAAAGAGAAGAGTTAAGTGACAATACAATAGCAAAAAAGTAAAATGATATAATTTAAAACATTTATAATAAAAAATCCTAATGCAGGCTCCTGAATAGGCTATGAGGCATCCATGGACTGTGCTGGATCAGCATCCTCCGAAGGAAGTATCTGTTCCACAGCATGCTCCGGCTGATCTTCATGAACAGGAGTGGAAACTGAAGGAATAGAATCAATATGTGTAGGATGGATGTTAGGAAAAGGAGGTGGCGTAGACATGTCAGAATATGCATAGTAGGTCTGGGGATACATGAATAGATATGGAAATTGTGAAGGTGAGAACATCGGTTGAGTCAGCGTAGACATGGAATGGGAAAAGGAGGGTAAATGGGATGATGATGGCGGCATATATGGGAACATCCTAGGGGTCTCAAGAGGAGGGAAGACATGTGTGGTAGATGGGATGTCCAGTAATGGGTCATTGTGGGGAGTGGTAAGATGGGAGCTTCGCCTAGGTCTAGGGGGATCCCTGCTCGGTCCCATACTGGGAAGAGGAAACTCTGGAGTTATATGTCCCTAAAAAAATTTGATCAAAAATATGAACTTGATATTATATGTAATGAAGAAGATAAATATTAGAATTAATATACTCACTGAAGACAACTCGTGCTCGCGTCTAACAGGATCAACATCAAATAATCTCTTCTTGTGAGCTTCTGTAGTTTTCTTCATAATCTGCATAAGAATGAAATAAATATTTTTTAACAAAAATTTTTACAAATCATACATTCAACTTAAAAAATGTTATAACATCTTTCAGAAATGATAATTTACAACCAAGTTATACAATTTTTAAAACCACATTTTAAACCTAGTTTTCTAAATTGAAAGAAATATAATTAAATGAAACAAAACCAAACATTACTAAAATAGACATATAATTCCAAACTAAAACTAAATTAAAGCAATTACATTAGTACTAACCTGAGAAACTCACATCAAGGTAAACTGAATGAACTCTGAATATATATGGTTGCTTTTATATATTACCCTCCACTACCTCAGGTTCAACATCATCTCTCACAATGGGACAATTTGTGTCATCAAATACAATATTTTGGATAACACCGATGGGGTCATCAATGGTGACAATTTCATCCCCAGAATCATGAAAAATATGTCTTGGGATTACTTCATTAATGACACCATTATCAGGTTTCAGATGATCTTTCACATAAAACACTTGTTTTACCATAGATGTCAAAATGTATTGTTCATCGGTATGTAGGAATCGACTCATGTCAATAACTCTAAATCAAAAATCATCAATAAATGTACCATGGAACGTCATTGAATCAAACCATTTACATTTCATCATAGTGACTCGACTTTGATAGTAGTAATCCAATAACAATATTTTCTCAACCAGTCCATAATAATACACATATTCATATCGAGGTCGACTATCTAATGCACTGGCATAAAAATCCGTTCTAGCAGTTAACATAATTCCATCATGATGTGTTCTCATTTTCACCACTTTATCAGTTGTAACAAATTTGTATCCATTGATTATTAAAGATTTGCAGTGACGAACCTAAGAATTGGGACCAAAATCCAACGATCTTAATTCTTGAGAAATGAAGTCATTAGGTAAACTCAATACCTAGAATACATATGAGTAATATAATTAAATATAAATCTATATTTTAAGGTATTTAATGTAATGGTCATACCTTTGATTTCAACCAAGCTAGGAACTCTTGGCTATGCATAGCTTCTCTCCTTCGCAACGGCAAAGACCGATGAACTCTACTTAAATTTTTTTTATGTTCTTTACATAAAATGACAATAAAAGTGTAAGGTATATGTGATATGATATCATATGAGATAACATATATATATTCAAATTACTTACTTGATATAGCAATTGAACAAACCCTAATTAAACAAGACTATACGATGTGCCATATTCCTCTCTTCAAAGCTCAATGTAACCAATGTTTATGACCCGACAATTCCACCTGTTTGGGGAAGAGATGGAAACAAGGGATGAATTTCCTCATACTACTCATCTTCGTTTCTCATTGGTCAATTATGTCTTATGCTCACACCAGACAAATACATTGAACAAAAATCCATACATTCTTGGGCCAGATAACTCCTCACAATGAAACCTTAAGAATAATTCTTATTTCGGACATATGATTTCATTGTGCACATGTTTATTTCAGTGTGATATATCCACAGAAAAGTGAATGGTCCCCCAAGAAGTGTCTTAGTTGGAATATGAACTGTTAAATGCAGCATGCAAGTGAAAAAGGATGGAGGAAAAAAAGTTTCCAACCCACACAGAATTAACAGTGCCTCTTGATGCATTTTTATCAACAATGATTTGGATAACCTTTTAGCACAAAGGTCTCTAAAAAAATGACACAACTGAATCACTTCCACCCTTACATTATTGGATAGGAAATGCCGAATTTCTATTGGAATCAATTCATGAAGAAGGATGTGATAATCATGAGTTTTTAGGGATTTCAATTCAAATTTCTTCTATTGACTCGTTTAGATATGTTGCTAGAATAGCCATCTGGAACCTTGATATTCTCTAATACTGCCAAAAATTGATCCTTCTCTGCCGGTGTCATCACATAAGAAGCACAGGCAACTTTCCATTTGTTTTCACTGATACAAACAGGATGTATTTCTAGTTAAATACCCCAATCCAATAAATCCCGACGAGATCAAAAGTCATCTTTGGTCTTCCTCTTAATATTCAAAAGAATTTCAAGCAACATTTCACATATATTTTTCTTAATATTCATTACATCTAAACAATGACGTAACAAATTAGTAGACCAATATGGCAACACAAAAAAAATACTTCTCTTTTTCCAATTGTAAGTGACTTCAGTATCATCATTCTTCCTCTTTCGAGATGTCAACTGACCTTTTCCTAATTAAAAGATGAAATATTTTAATTCATCAAGCACATCACTTTCTGATACGTTGAGGTGGTTCTTCAGTGTCAACATTATTATCAAACCTCCAACGATTCTTCCTGTATTGATGATCCATTGGAAAGAATCGGTGATGCCCCATGAAATTGAAACTACGACGATATTTAAGCCTTCTCGATCGTGTATTCTTCATACAAACGGGACATGATATATTTCCCTTCATGGTCCACCCATACATCATTGCATAGGAAGGGAAATAATTTATGGTCCATAGAAGGGCAGAACGCATCTGAAATGTATTCTTTGAAGAAGCATCAAATGTCTGCACACCTAAATCCCAAAGTTGTTTCAACTCTTTTATTAAAGGCTGCAAGTAGACTTCTATGTCATTACCAGGATCTGAAGGTCCAGATATCAGTATACTCAAGAAAGTGAAAGGTTTTTTCATCCACATCCACAGAGGAAGATTATAAACATGAATAAAAACCGACCACTTGCTATGAGCAGTAAGCATATGAACAAACAGATTAAAACCATCACATGATAGGCCCAATCTGACATTACGCACCTCATCTACAAAATAAGGATGTTGTGCATCAAATGTATGCCATGATAATCCATCTACAAGATAGACTAGCTCATCATTACCTTTAATTCTCTCAACATCGTTCCATCGCATATTGACTGAGATTTCTGGAGATATGAATAGATTTTGAAGTCTGGGAATCAATGGAAAGTGCCACATGACTTTCTGTGGCACACGAGACGTTGTTCCATCTGTATTTGTCTTCCATCGATATGTACCACATTCTATACAGTCTTTACGGTTAGTTGTTTCCTCCAAAAATAAACTGCAATATTTCGGACAAGCATGGACTTTATTAGTAGCAAATCCAAGCCGCTTAATTAACTTCCATGACATGTAATGATTTGAGGTAATATCTACACCATCAGGAAACAAGTCCTTCAAAAATGTAAGAATATAATCAATGGAAGTATTAGAAATCCAATACATGGTTTTCCCATGATATAACCGAATTAAAAATTCCAACTTGGTCATTTTAGTACATTCTTGATATATTGGAGTTCTGGCATCATCCAATAAATTTTTCACTCTGTCAACATCATCATCTTCAGCATTTTTCTCATGTGTACTGATATCATTGTCTTCTTGCACCGGCATTCTATCTCTCTCGTAATGATGCACATATGTAAACCGATCAAATATCAAATTCTCCATGTCACTGGGTTCATTTCGTTTATGAATAGTCGAATATTGACTCGTCTCTCCATGGTGAAACCAATCATTATAGTTTGCTTGAAATATAAATTTTTTTAAATGGTAACTAACTTCTTCTCATATTAACCATGGTCTTTCAACACAATTATAGCAGGGACACTGTATACAACCTCTATCTGATGCATTTCTAAACGCAAAATCTAAAAAATTCTCCAAATTATTTTGAAACTCGGTTGAAATCTGATCGGTACGATACATCCAGCTTCTATCCATTCTATAACAAGAAAAAAATTATCATTCAATCAACAATGTAAATCATAGTTAAAAAATTCATTACAATCAATTTTATAATTAAATTAATTAAATCATATAGTAGCTTTCAAAAAAAATTTAATGAAAAGAGGATTCCATGATTGAATAAGTAGGAAAAAAGGGAAAAAGGTCTACCTTGAGATTTAAACTAAAGAAAAAAGTTCAAAAAGACACTCCACATGGAAAGTGGTTCACATTCTAATAAGGCACTACACCGGGATCATGCTCAAGTGAAAATTCACCAAATCAATGAGATTTATAGATTACATGATAACTATCCATAATAAACCCCATCCCATGAGGATAAAATAATTTTTACCACCACATCCACCACTAGGTTTATCAAATACTCAATTAGTCCAAATGATATGAGTGGTGACTCCAAGTTAATCTCAACTCGTAGGGCTGGGGGAAGTTTTTCCATGACTGTCACTAATCAAATCATCAAATCCTTAGTTGGTGTAGGAAGTATAAATGGTGTCCCCACATCATCCTCATACATTAAGGATGGGGTCATTATTATCATATTTTTTAAAAAAATTTAACATTTCTAGGTTGGGAAGTGGTTTCATGATGTTTATGCCCTAGTGATTCCTACTGTAATCCAAAAAACATCTTTCATTGGGAGAACATTCGGTGAGGATAGCCAAGAATTACCTCAGGGACATTATCTATAGAAAAAAATAGGGTAACATCCACTGAATAATATCAAACATCACATAGTTCAAAATATTAAAGACCCATTGAGAATAGGTGTTGATGGAAATACCTCAACAAAACTCTCAAAGGGAAAGGGGGTACTGAAAAGTCACTCTTTCACTCAGATAATAATGTTATGATTCCTTATTCCTGTTATTCATTCATGATTTCCATCATTATCAATATGGTAGACGATATAGATTGAGACATGGACACTGTATTGATGATGAAAAATTGTGGTTTGTTATGTAGACTCTAGTGGGCCAAGATTTTTTATATTATATTATCATCCTTGTGGGGTCCATCACATGCTAGGATGACCTTAATCATAATTTAAATTATCAACATAACTCTATGCTAAGGAAAATAATTGACGTTAATCTCATGTAAAATTAACATCAGGAAAATTAAAAGTTCTCTATCATTATCTCTAGATGGAAAAGCCTAATTTACTCACTCAAAATTATACTCCCTTAGGGGAAGTTTTTTGAACATTTTGTAGAGAACATCCATGATGAAGTGTAGAC
Source organism: Viscum album (assembly GCA_963277665.1). Taxonomy (NCBI): domain Eukaryota; kingdom Viridiplantae; phylum Streptophyta; class Magnoliopsida; order Santalales; family Viscaceae; genus Viscum; species Viscum album. Next base: position 1,807,887,417 of record OY728123.1, on the reverse strand, counting down.
ACTATCGATCTCATTGAAATATCTAAGTTGATTCTGGGAGTTTAAATACATGGGGTAGCATCTAGAAGATACCATTTAGTGAAATAGGTATAAAACTGCTAAGGAAGAAACTGTAGCTATTACGCTCAATATAGTGTCAGTGACTACTGGATAACCCAAGAAAGCTCTACATCACCTGACACCTCCCACTTAGTAAAACAAAAAAAAATTGTCCTGGTCAAGAGGCAAAGCGATATAAGGGTTTCCCATTATTTAAGGAGAAAAAGGAATATTTATTTATTTTTAAATTAATAGGTTCCTAGTTACATTATTTTTATTATAGAAAATTATCTCCTTAGGCTTATCGATCCTAGGAAAACTAGGGAAGTTTCCCTTAGTGATCATCCTGGCTATTTCCCTTTTCACTAGAGTCTATTCCACACCATCCAATACTTCTTTGTCGTCAAATATATCCTCTAGATAGTGGTTGATTTAGAATAGGTGATACTTGTAAAATCCTTAGAAAAAGTGGACCATGTTTCTACAACCCAATCAAAGGGAAAAAGTGTCTAGAAATATGTTCCAGATAGGAATGATTGAATATTTGATGACTAAATAACACAGAAGATAGTTGGTCAATACCATACTAATCTTAGGGCACAACATTTTCAATTTATTGTGGTCTCTACACCTCCTTTTTTATCCAAATTTACACCATAAAATCCATCATCTGGAGGTGGATGAATCCAAAGTAAGAAGAAAATGGCACAAGATCAAGAGTCTCATACAACAACCAATTACTCATGCATTTTTCTTTAGCTCATGAGAAGAAAATACTATGTGAAAGTATCCATGCCACATAGGGATAAATTTGACTAATTTCTGTGTATTCCAGATTTTATTTCCAAAAGGATGAACTAGTCGGGAGTTTAGAAAATACCAATAGATCATCAATCACTTCAAAATTACATCCTGATTCGCATTAAGATGTAAAATATTACCTTGTTTAAGAGGCGATGGCCGGGATATCGAGGCGGAGGCGAAGTCCGGGAGGTCCAGGTCGGGAGATGGGAGGCGGAGCCGGGAGTCGGGAGCTGGGAGGTGGAGCCAGGAGGTGGAGTCGGGAGTTGGAGCCAGGAGTCAGAGGCCGGGGAGGGGATTCGGAGAGGGGAGGAGAGGGCCGGGAGTCAGTGGTCGGGGAGGGAAGGACACGACCGGGAGTCGAGGGTCGGGGAGGTAGGGTTGAATTGGGGAGCGCAATGGAATTTTGAAGAGGAGGAGCCCGATAGTTAGGTTCAATGGAAGGTTGAATACCCACGATTTTAATAAAACTGTGGGTATAGACAACTAAAATCAAACTATCTCCACGATTTAAAGAACCGTGGGGATAGACCCCATTTCCAGAAGTGGTGTCATAAAAAATTTAATTTATTTAATGTCTAAAAATTATAGAAAAAATACTATGATGTAGGAAATATTTTTAGATTTCCAATGACTATTTATATACCAAGAGATCATTTATGTAGACAAAATTAATATTGTTTTACTTAGGTGTTACATACTTTGTTATATTTAACTTTTTTTTAAAATAAAAAGATAAAAAATCACTACCACACAAAAGTGATTCCATGGGGTCCCAAAGTTTGGCACAAGGAATCCCATGGTCATCCATGACACAACCAGTAGTATTAGGACACATGTTGGTGTAATTTTTCATTATTATGATATTATTTTATTATCCTTAACTACCCGATTACTAATTAATCATGATAATTAAAGATAATTATTGTCGGTACTATTCATAATGTCCAAAAACAAAATATTATTAATTATATAATTTGGACCATATGATTCCAAATATGGAATCCATTTTACCAAATTCCAAACACAGAAATTTCAATAATTAATTGAAAAATAATTCCCGTTGTCAAAACAAAAAGCGGGTTTTTTTGAAACAATTTCTATCAAAAGATTGACAATTGTTTATGTCCAATTTAAAAGTGAAATTAATCCCAATGACCACCATTTGATTAAAGGGTAAAAATATATTCTATTTATTCTTTAAAACCAATTAAAAATATAATATATATATATAATTAAATTAGATGAAAAAGCAGTTTTGAAGTAAAATGCAATATTTTTCACTATTTATTAAAAAATGAACATTGTCAGAAAAATAACAAAAATTTATCCAAAGTAAATTTCAATGTACCAATACTAAAGAATAAGTTTATTTTGAAAAATAGAGCTTATAAAATTGTCAAAATATAGATTTAAAAATGGTTCTCCATCAAAAGGCGGCAAAAGACTCCTTTAAAAATATTAGAGAATTCTATGCTTAAGATTGGATTTATTCTCATTTTAAGCCTCTAAAACACTATCTAATTCATAAATAGACATAGATAAGAAAATCCATAATTCACTACAAAAAATGCCGGTCCTAGCGGCGATTGTTTTCCCGTTTAGCGGCGGTTTAAACCGCCGCTATATTGTGTGGCGGCGGTTTACAAAAACCGCCGCTAAGTTTGGCGTCGGCAATCTATTAGCGGCGGTTTTTTCGATTCCGCGGCGGTTTTAGAAATGTGTCGTAGGTCCTTCATTTAGTGGCGGTTTCTCTTCATTTAGCGGCGGTTATATGGGCAGCTTATTCGCGGCGGTTTTAACCGCCGCTAAATTCAGGCGTTTGATGCGCCTATTCTGCGGCGGTGAATACCGCCGCGAAATATCAGCATAATAAATTTAGCGGCGGTTAAAACCGCCGCTAAATTCTGCCCAGTTCATCATTTAGCGGCGGTTTGAACCGCCGCTAAATGATTCCTTGTTATTTAGCGGCGGTTAAAACCGCCGCTAAATGTTCACAGGTATGGCATTTAGCGGCGGTTAAAACCGCCGCTAAATGTTGAACTGGAAAAAAAAATACGTTGGATCTGCTCCACCACTGCCCTAAATTTTCCAAAACTACAGCCACATCTCACCCATCAGCCCCACATAATATCACATCCACACATATTTGTAATGTACAACAGCTTACAACATTATTACATCATCACCATTTCATATTCCATCACTAAAAGAATACTACCACAAACCACTACACACAAAAACCAACATCCTCATAATAGTGACCATAACATCTCTTACCATAATAAAAACCAACATTAAAAACACCATCCCTCATAGACAAAACCACACCATAACAAGAAACATGTATCTCACTAACTGAACAAATACATTGATTGAACTACCACATGACTAATAGGAGTGATTGTTTTTATTCAAAACCATCCTCAAAAACCAACTAATTGATATCATAACCAACCCATGTAAACTAATGAAGGAACATGTGACCCAAGATTTAGATCATGAAATCTCATGATGGAATAATTGACTATAAAACCAACATGAGAAAATTAACAATGGAACACAAGGCTTCATGACAAACTCAACTGAATACGTGAATGAATGAGAAACCACAATATGAAAACAAGAAACATAATGATGTAACAAACAAAAAATGACCAATTTAAAAGACGACATGATCAAACTAGTGGTCGAATGAATAAATAGGGAATCTATGTGAAAACCCATGAATGTTTCAATGTGAAATGACTCATAAAACCATATTGAAATATCCAAAATCCAATAAAACAAGTAGGTGGGTTTTATTAAAACTGGATATATTACCTAGGATACCACTAAAACAGTTATCATCCTCATGTTCCAATGAATATAAATGGTTCCAAAATAGAACCCTTGTGGGAAACCTCTCAAGGATAATATAATAATTTGATCAAAACTAATCATTAAATAAATAAACACATAACCATGTGTCATAACCAACCAATTAAAGGGACCATATTCATATTATGACAAACAATAAAATAGATTTACACAGTTACATTGAAAAAAATGAATGAATTAAAACACTTTATAACATTATTCATTCATCTTTGAATATGTACCAAAAAATATCTCCTCCAAACCACTATTCCACCATAGAAAATGATAAAATGGATTAACATTCCCATGAAGAGTAATCTACAAATGATCCATGATTTCCATTGGGTTCACCAAATCATTACCTCATCCTCATCATCCAACTCTCTATATTTGAATATATGGGATGAATCATGATTATTTCAGTAATGTTGGGATACATGGATGATATTGTGAATTATTTTTATCAGTGGTTAGAGCTCCAACTGATATAACACCTCACCAATGTTCACCAAAACCTAAAAAATCCAGAACAACCTAGGAGAATCCACACTCCCTCACACAAAATATGCCTACACCATCATGGAAACAACCTCAAGAACACATGATCTTTGAAATATAACTACATGGGTCTACATCTATATTATACAGTGGTATTGAAATGATCCTGATCTTCTTTTATATTTTCTATTACTATTAGGATATTTTAAGTCATGCATTACACCACACTAGAAAAATATTTTTTTATTCCCTTACATAGACACATCACAATGTAAAAGTATACAACATCCAACACAACTCATAGAATATATACACAAAAATAGATGAATGCTTTATATTTTTATTGGAAAACAAAAAAAAATTGGTGTTTTATTCACCCATAATGCAACTAGGTCAAAATTAATGTTCCCAAAAAATCCCACAACTTATGGAAATTCAATTCCAGATTTCCATCGATTAGGGGATTGAAAGTCATTTTAAAGAGAGATTAGGTAATGGATGGATTCCATATTCCTCCCAATAATGATGATATGAAATAGGAATTACATTCTAAACAATTAATTATGGTATCATGGGGAGTCCTAAAACCTCATCCATGTACAATCATTCTTAATAATGTATTTAACTGGACTCCTTGATTTCTATATAATGTTATGAAATCATTATTCAATATATGATCACATATCCTCCCTAATATTGGGGATACATTATGACCATCACAATATTTGACCCTCCACCAAAAGGATTTAATGATTTTATACATAAGGAAACATGAGAAATCAAGAAAATGTTAGGACATGGAAATGTTTGGTAGCAACTATGTGTCATAAATGTTACATATACAAACCAAATGTTATCATACTTGTTCAACACATCAAAAATACTACAACTCATCATCTGATGCTGCATCGTCACCTTCTCCACCTTCATCTCCACCACCTGCTGCCACCTGTAAGAACATTATATTGAAAATTAAATATTGTTGCATATTTATAATAAAAATTAAAACCAATAAAAGTTTGCAAACTAAATGATTTTGATTTTTTTGTGATTTACCTGCTCACCACTACCCGATGCACTACCACCGGGGGCATATCTGCTCATATGCTGACGTATTTCAAGCAACTCTTTCTGCAAATCAGATATCTGATTCCCCTGCTGGTGAACTGTGTTTCGTAGAGCAGACATCTCTTTCTGGGCATCTTCAGGTATGAAATGACTATAACCAGGAGTAGATGAGGCCGAAATCCCTGATGGCATGCGAAAGACCTCAGATGGTACGGGTCCCAAACCCATCCCGCGCACTCTACCAGGATGCTCCTTCCCAAGGACTTGACCAATCGGGTCATCCTGGGAGACTGAGTAGGATTGCCCAGGATTGGCATCCCATATTTCTTTAATTTCTACCTATAAATCAAATATCAATATATATTAACACAGTAAAAACTGATATTAAGTTATTATAATAAATAATTGACTTCATACCCCAACTTCTCGGGCAGGTTCATTAACAAAACTTCCATCTGTTTTTTTATGAACATCCAGCCACAGTTCTGTTCGGGGTGCTTCATGCCCTAAACTCTGTGACTACATTAAACAAAGATAAATCATCAATCAAATATGTTAAATAGATAATATTATCTTATAAATATTTAAACTAATTAAAAGATTACCAATGACATTCGGCTTCTTGAAAAGCTTTTTGAACCCGCGGTGTGCGGGACTAAAATACCTCTCAATTGTATGTGTGAAAGTAATATTCGTATTTATTGCAATATTTATAAACTTACACGTCGTGCAAACCATTCTACCAGCTCTTTATTCACAGCTTTCGTTATATCTTTTTCATTTCGTATTCGGCTTCTCATTCGTCTCTTTGTTTGTATCCTCAACTCTTCAATAAATGGATCTGCAATTTCACTATTCAGCAGCACATATCTATGTGCCTGTAATAATTCCAATTCTGTTAGTGTCGCGTATGAGGTCCTCCCAACTGATTGGCCAATAGCAGGAAATATTTTTGATTTCTGATGCATTTGAGAATGAGTTGATGTGTCATCAACACGTCCAACTCGAGTAAATATTGTCTCAATATCATCCAAATATCTGGAACAAAAGGTGAGACACTCCTCGGCCAAATAGCCTTCAGCAATAGAGCCTTCTGGTTGAGCTTTATTTCTCACGTATGCTTTCAAATGCCCAAGATATCTGTGAAAAAAAATAATAATATTATGCATTTATTTAAATGCCAAAAAATGTTTACTTAACTAGAAACATATAAATAAAATACCTCTCAATTGGATACATCCATCGATAATGAACGGGGCCTCCTAATTTAGCTTCGTCAACCAAATGCACAGTTAAATGCATCATGACAGTAAAAAACGATGGAGGGAAGATCATCTCCATTGCACAAAGGGTCAATACAAACCTCTCCTGTAGGTTGTCAAGCTGAAATGGATGTAGAGCTTTCTCACATAACTGTCTGAAAAATGTGCAGAAATGGAGTACAACAGCAGTAACTTTTTCAGGTAATAATGTACGCAATGCCAATGGTAGTAACTGTTGTAACAGAACATGTGAATCGTGACTTTTCAATCCATATAACTTACGATTCTTCAAGTCAACACACCTCGAGATGTTACTCGAATACCCATCAGATACCTTCACATTCTTTAAAATTTGAAGGAACGTATCTTTATCCCTATTTTTCAATGAAAAAATGGTCGGAGCATACTTTTCATTCTCATCTGGCCAGAGATCACGTTTTATGTTCATTACTTGTAAGTCTTTGCGAGCATTTAGATGATCCTTCGACTTTCCATGCTCATTAAGTAATGTGAAAATCAAATTATCACATACATTATTCTCAATATGCATCACATCAAGATTGTGGAGCAAAGAATTAAATTCCCAATATGGAAGTTTGAAGAATATACTTTTTTTCTTCCATTGTTGCGTTCTGATTTCACTTGACGATGCACTTCGCACTCGTTTTCCGCTATCACTCAAATGATGAACCTTCCCAAATTCTGTTTTAACATTTTCAAGTTGTGTCAATATTTCAGAACCAGTTAACAACTTTGGAGGTGGTCTACGATCAATGCAACCATTAAATTTTGATTTGTTCAGCCGAAATCTATGAGATGCATCAAGAAATCTTCGATGGCACAAGAAGCACCATTTTCTACTGTGAGGTAGCCGTTTGGGCTCGAAATCAAAGTTACAAACGGGACAAGCCAAACCCGTATAAGTGTTCCAACCAGATAAATTCCCAAGCCCAGGGAAGTCACTAATGGTCCACATTAAAGCAACAAGCATTTTAAACATTGTTTTAGAAGAAACATCAAATGTCTCAACACCGTTGCTCCATAACTCCTGCAATTCTTCAATCAAAGGTTGCAGGTATACATCAATATCATTTCCAGGCATTTGTTTTCCAGGAATAATCATCGAAATGATAAAAGATGTTTGTTGCATACACATCCACGGAGGCAGATTATAAGGGATCAAAACAACTGGCCAAATGCTATAACTCGTACTCAAAGTCCCAAATGGGTTGAATCCATCGGCATCCAATCCCAATCGAACATTCCTAGGATCAGCTGAGAAATCTGGATGTAATGAATCAAATGTCTTCCATGATTGGGAATCTCATGGATGTCTCATTAACCCATCATTGTTATTATCTACAGCATGCCACTTCATGTGTTCGGCGGTTTTTGATGACATGAATAATCTTTGCAATCGAGGCTTCAAAGGAAAGTAACGCAAAACTTTTGCAGGTGTGTTCCTTTTCTTCTTCTCCGTGAAATTATGTTCAGTCATACTTCCAACATCACCCTTTGACTGCCATCTAGAAGAAGAACATTTCTTACAATTATGTCTACTTGAATCCTCTCCCCAGTAAAGCATACAATCATTGGGACACGCATGTATTTTTGTATAATTCAGACCAAGCTTGTTAACAACTTTTTTCATATCATAAAACGATTCTGGGATTTTTGCTTCAGGAAATGCATCACGAATCAATTCCAATAACATGGACATTGCCTTATTTGTAATTCCACATAGACATTTGATATGGTACAACTTCAGTAGAAATGAAAGCTTTGAATATTTCAAACACCCACTATACAACTCTTGATTTCCATCGTCAACTAAATCATGAAATGCATTTTCCTCACTGAAGTTTTCCCGTACATTTGGCTCCACAGAATCAAGAGGATCCAATGATATGTTACAATCTTGATCTGCTTGTGTTACAGTCTCAGAAACATCACTTGTCACGTTGCAATTTGTAGCACCCTCTTCTGGTTGTTCTGATATGTTTTGATGCTCATAGTGGTGTCTTGCAGTGCCGAATGCATCATTTATGAGGTTTTGCATTTCATTTTCCATTGTCGAAGAACTTGGGACCTCATTCTGTGGATTAACATCAGTCCTCAATCTTTCTGTATTGTTTGATTCTCCATGCCAAATCCAACACAAATATTGCTCAGGGAATTGCTTCAGTATTAAATGTTCATAAACTTCATCTCTCTTCAACCATGTTCTAAATTTACATTTAGGACATGGACATCTTATTCTCCCTTCAACGGATCGATTAGAAATTGAAAAATCTAAAAACCCATTCAAACCCTTAACATATTGAGATGTGTTCCTCGGTAATGTAATCCAGCTTTTATCGATGTATATCACAATGTGCCTACACAAAATATACGATAGTGTAAGATTACAGAAACATAATATAATAAAGATGAACCATTGACCATAAAGTATGCATAATATAATAAAGATGATTCATTGACCACATTTACCATTTCAGACCAACTGAACAAGTCTGGTCCATAGGAGACAGCGTCAACACCTCATTGAGGAGCAATAAGAATATCGGGATACACACTTATCATAACACCATCGATGACACATTTATGTTTCCTCAAACAACACCCCTTTGATGTGTGATCGAAACTGATCATAATGCATTTTAAATCAAGTTAAATACATTCACTGAAACCATTTTCACAATGGGTAATGTTTGTTTTATTGTTCTAGGGAAATCTAAATGGCCACATTTAAGTTTTGGGGTTCATCTTGTGATGGAAGCATGAGACATGGTGTTTGAATTTCTTGAATAAATTAGTGATAATGACCCTCCTAAGGTGGAGAGAATTATGTTAGTCATGGAAATGTGGAGAAAACTGTAGAGTGGATGTGGAGGAATCAAGGTTCCAAATAGAAACCTATAAGGGACATGTTTGGGGGTTCTTATGGAAGGCCCAGTGGAACTTGGATATGGTGTGTGTAGGTGATGGAGGTATACCTTAAGTGAGAAGGCTTCGTGTTTGGGTAGAGGGGCGACATGCCAATAGGGGAAGTTGGGAACCAACGGAGTGAGTTAGCAGGAATGGAAAGACATAGTTGGATAGAAAGGGAATGGATGTGGTGGGCTGCGAGGCACCTCAAGTTAATGTTGAAATGATAAGTTTATCCTAGTAATTTGAATGAGTTTTAAAGAAGAACCAAGTAGTCCTTGGTTGAGATATGGATGGTGAAAGTGTGACAAATCTGGGTAGTTTTGGCAGAAATAATGAATTCTAGAATTAGGTGGAGTTTTCATGGATGTTGTGAGTTGGAAAACATGTTAGGGAAGTTTTGAAGGTTTAGTTGAGGTTCTGTTGACCTCTTTTATGATAAGTGAAGTTCTCAAAACTAGAAAATTATGGCGACGAAGTAAGTAATATGGTGTTGAGAACCATGTAAGGAAAGTAATCGATTAATGGTGTGGCTAGAGTTTCAAGTTGGATGGTCTCAGGTAGGAACCATATTAGTGTATTAGTTTTGGTGATGGGTGTTGGATTAGGTTTTGGATGGTTTAATACCTTGAGATGGAGGTTATGCTTGGGTTGTGCTTTGGATGTTTGAAATGGAGTGAGGCTGTTGGGCCTTGAGTTCTGGATTTATGTAGGTCAGAGAATGTGGTTGGAATCTATGTATACCTTTAGCGACAATGAGTTTGTGTCACCATTATAATTTTGGTAACTAGGTGAGGTGGTGCTAAGAATTTTGGGCCATGAGTTGTGGAGAGGATTGGAACAAAGGTGTTCCGATTGGATCTCCACAGGGTAGTGTAGTGCCTTATCGATATCTTCTTGTGCGGTGGTATAGTAACATTACCTAAACCTTTAATTTTCATTTGATGTTGATAATAAATATTTGAGGTGGATGCGTCCTCAAAGATAATTGGGTTTTAATTGTGGTTCATGGTTGGGGAAAATGTTTTCAGGTAGGACCTTTTCCTTAGTCCGAGTGTTGTTAAAACATGGTTGAGTTCAAGGAGTATATTAGAAGATGGAAGTTTATAGGTGGGTCCGTGGAACTAAAATTGGCCTAAGGGGTGATGTGATGCTTGGGAAGTTTGGATATGTGATGATATGTTATAAGGTGGGGAGGTTTTAAGATCCCAACCCTTATCCATGTGATATGATGAAAAACATTACACCATGTAACCATAAATATCACACACCCTACTAACATGGATACCCATGACTTCTATGAGGAACCTTTCCATTACATACATTATATAAAAAAGGACCTGAAAACACCCAATGGTCAGTGTATGGTGTGAGAAAATGAATATTAGAAATATTACACCATGTTTTTCATAAGGAGACATTAGAAAAATAAAACAATTATTCTTATTAAGGGAAAATAAAATAATAAAATATATATATATATATATTAAAAAAATGGTAATTCACCCTTTTAGAATATATTAAAAAAAATAATCAAATTGATACATCATATTCCATTTAAAATAAATGTGACTAAACCATTTCATAATGTATTTATAAATAACCTCTTTGAAAAGGAAAACAATAGAATATACTCCTATGGTATATTAGGTATAAGTTATCTAATATCCTTTTAAATCTATGGTCAAATGACTATTTACATACATATCCCTAAAATATGTTCCCTTAAATGAGGTAATCACCCTGATAAGTGAATCCACTATGGAAACAATATTTAGTTATATTTTTAGTGTAAATCATTGATAGGTAGCCACAATTCATCCTAGAATTCTTTTCTTATTATATCCCTTACTAAGTACCACATGATCCCATCTATCGTAGCCCATATTGAAAGGATTTCATTTATTAATTTTCCCACACATAAAGGATTTCAATTTCACAAATGACCCATACATGTAGGATTTAAATTAAAAATTCAAACTATTTGGAAGGAATATCACACATCAATAATCAAACTAATTAATTTCAAATAAAACATGATTCAAAATCCATTTTCAAAATCAATTCCAAATTAATAAATCATTTAATCAAATAATTCAAAAAACAAACCATTATAAGAATCATAAATCAATCTATTAATCAACTTATATAATCCAAAAAAATGATATAGAAAGTATGGATTATAAAATAAAAGATATCTTTAAAGCCTAAACACATAATTTTTTTAAAAATGAATGAAATAAATACCAATAGGATCAAAAACTAAAATAAATCCATTAACCAAGAGACCCATATAATGAATCTCAGATTCAATTAGAAACAAATCATCAAGATGGATGTGATAATAGAGAAAACTCACTTTGGGGCCGAGGTCGAAGTGAGAAAGGTCGTCGGGAGAAGGGGGTCGCGGGTTTCCGGTCGCAGGCACCGCCGGAGGAGGTCGCGGGGTCGCCGGAGCAGGTCACGGGGTCGCCGGAGCAGGTCGCGGGGTCGCCGGGGGGGGGGGGGGGGGTCGCGGGATCGCCGGGGGGGTCGCGGGGGCTGCGGGCGAGGGTTGTAGCACGGAGGGTCGGGGGAAACGGGGGTCGGGGTAGGGAAGGGTCGGGGTTTTTTTAAAAAAACAAAGGTTTAGCGGCGGTTTATTAAAAACCGCCGCGAAATGTATTTCGGAAAACGTTTAGCGGCAGTTTTGTGAACCGCCGCCACAAAACCGCCGCTAAACACTGTTTATTTTGTAGTGATTCTTTACTTACTTGGGATGTTACATCCTTCCCCCTTTAGAAAATTGTGTCCCCAAAATTTATTTACTTATCGAATAAGTGGGGGTATTTATCCCTCATTGAATTTTTAGATTCTCATGTCGCCTCTTAAATCATGTGGTTTTTTCAAAAAACCATTACTTGATGAATCACCTTATTCCGTAACACTTGCTCCCTGTGGTCAAGAATCTGGACCGGTTGTTCCTCAAAAGATAGATTAACTTCCAGCTTAACTACCTCTGGACTCAAAACATGAGATGGATCTGGCATGTACTTCCTTAACATTGAAACATAAAAAACAATGTGTACCTGAGATAAACTCGAAGGTAAAGCCACTCACTATGCAACTGATCCAACTCTCTCTAGAATTTCATATGGTCCAATGAACCTTGGACTCATCTTTCCTTTCTTACCAAATCGCATCACACTTTTCCATGGAGAAACTTTGAGGAAAACATGATCACCTACCTCAAAAGAGAGATCTTTCCTCTTATTGTCTGCATAACTTTTCTGCCTGCTCTGAGATGTTCTCATGTGTCTCTGTATCATCTGAACTTTTTCTACCAAATCTTCTACCAATTCCAGTCCCATAAACTTCCTTTCACCCACTTCATCCCAAAAATCTAGAGTTCGACACCGCTTCCCATATAATGCCTCAAATGGTGTCATCTGTATACTGGAATGAAAACTGTTATTATAAGAAAACTCAACCAAAGAAATATGTTGGTCCCAACATTCCTGATAATTCATCGAACAAGCATGTAGCATATCCTCCAAAGTCATAATTGTTCATTCTGACAGCCCATCTGATTAAGGATGAAAAGCTGTACTAAAATTTAATTCAGTACCCAACGACTTCTGAAGGCCTTTCCAAAAGATAGAAGTAAACCTGGGATCACGATCAGATAAAATGGATATGGGAACTCCATGTAACATGACTATCTCTTTAAGATACAAATGAGAAAGTTTATCTAGGGAAAAAGTATCTCATATAGAAAAGAAATGAGCAGATTTAGTCAAGCGATCAACAATAACCCAGATTTCATTATTACCTCGAGGTGTCTTCGGCAATCCCACAATGAAGTCCATGGATATATTCTCCCATTTCTACTCTGGCACTGGTAAAGGTTGAAGCATCCCTTTCGGTAACTACCTCTCTTCTTTAACATGTTGATAAGTCGAACACTTCACAGTAAAATCAGCAATATCTCTTTTCATTCCATCCCACCAGTAGTACTCTCGAAGATCTTTATACATCTTAGTACTTCCTGGATGAACTGAAAATGGAGAACTATGAGCTTCACATAACAACTCTCTCTTCAACTGTGAATCACAAAGCACACACAATCTCTTCCCAAATCTCAAAACACAATCATTATCAATGTTGAATTCAGGCACCTTACCCTTCTGAACCAGATCTACCTTTTTCTACAACTCACTGTCTTGCTTCTGTGCTTTAATAATTCTGTCTGATAGAGAATATTTCAATGATACTTGAAACAAAATAGAAGAACATCCTACACCAACAACTTCTATGATAAAGTTAATCAAATACTTAACCAAAGGATCACATTCCAAACATAATTTGGTTAATGAAGCATTACTTTTTTTACTCAAAGCATCAGCCACTTTATTTGCTTTTACCGGATTATAATGAATGGTACAATCATAATCCTTGATTAATTCCAACCATCTCCTTTGTCTCAAGTTCAATTGTTTCTGAGTGAATATATACTTTAAACTTTTGTGGTCAGTATATATTTCACACTTTACACCATACAAATGATGCCTCCAAATTTTTAAAGAAAAAACAACAGCAGCTAATTCCAAATCATGTGTAGGGTAATTTACCTCAAGATTTTTCAACTGTCGTAAAGCATAAGCAATTACCTGATCATTATGCATTAGGATGAAACCAAGTCCTTTCAATGAAGCATTACTGTAGATAACAAACTCACCATTCCTAAAAGGTAGTGCCAAAACTGGAGCATTCACCAATCTTATTATCAATTACTGAAAACAATCATCACATTCTTTTGTCTAGATAAACTTAAAACCCTTACGAGTTAGCTTAGTCATTGGACTAGATAACTGTGAAAAATTTCTAACAAACCTTTGGTAATAGCCTCCCAAACCGAGAAAACTATGAATCTTAGTTACACTTGTGGGTCTTGGCCATTCTTCAACAACCTTTGTTTTTGCAGGTTCAATAGTTATTCCATATTTAGAAATAATTTGTCCAAGGAAATAAATTTTTTGCAACCAAAACTCACACTTGCTGAATTTCCCATACAATTTCTTTTCTTTTGAGGTTTGCAAAATAATCATTAAATGACTTTCATGCTCCTATTTACTTTTAGCAAACACCAAAATATCATCAATGAAAACAACCACAAACTTATCCAAGAACTCATGGAAAATTATATTCATAAGGTCTATGAATACAGCAGGTGCATTGGTTAGCCCAAAAGGCATAACTAAAAATTCATAATGTCTATATCTTGTACGAAACGCGGTCTTCCAAATATCTTTTTCCTTTACCTTCAACTAATGGTACCCCGATATCAGGTCAATCTTTGAAAAATACTGAGCTCCCTAGAGATGATCAAACAAATCATTGATATGTGGAAAAGGATATTTTTTCTTAACATTGATGTTATTCAAGGATCTATAATCATTGAAAATTCTCATAGAACCATATTTCTTTTTAACAAATAAGATAGGATCACCCCATGGTGATGTGCTAGGTCGAATGAAACCTTTCTCTAATAAATATTTCAATTTCTCCTTCAACTCTAAAATTTAAATTTGAGCCATTCGATAAGGGGGTCTTGAAATTAGCTTAGCATCAGGAACTAAGTCAATAGTAAATTCAAATTCTTGATCTATTAATATTCCAGGCAACTCATCAGGAAAAACATCAGGATACTCATTTACCACTAGAACATCATTAATCTGAACAGTTCCTTTATTTTCAACAATATGTGCAAGGTAACATTCATTTCCATCTTTAACAAGTTTCTCAGCCTCTTGATATGTTATCAACAGTAAGGGTTCATTCTTGTACACAAACTGAAATTATTTCTGAAAAGAAACTTCTTTAGCTCTACAATCAATCTTAGCATGGTAAACAGAGATCCAATCCATACCCAGGATAACATCAAACTCTACTAGAGGTAAAACAATAAGGTTTTCAAGTAGGTTTTTTCCACGGATAAGGATAGGAAGACTCTTATAAATTCTTTTTGCCTCAAAATTTTCCCCAGGTGTTTTTACCACATGTTCAGGAGTCATTTTTTGATATGGTATTCCCAATTTACTAGAAAATTTGTCAGAGATGAAAGAATGTGTAGACCCCGAATCAAACAACACATTAGCATAATCTGAGAAAACAAAGTACCTAATACAACTTCATTTGATGGCCCAGCTTCTGCTAAAGTAGTTGCATAGGATTTTACCACACCTTTTTGCTTGTAGTATGGCTGCTTCCCATCATTAGAGATCTTTGTCAAACACTCGTTTGCACAATGACCCATCTCATTGCACTTGAATCATTTCACTAACTGTAAATCAAATTTGGTCTTACCATCACCCTGATCTTTTTCAATGCAATCACGTGCCTTATGTCCCATCTTACCACATTGGTAGCACTTTCCAGAAGTCAGAAGGCATTCCCCAGTATGCCTTTTACCACATTTATCACAAACTGGAAACTTAGTTTTCTTATCATCATACCTTTTTGAAGAATTCTTCTCTTTCTCCTTCCACCTCGGTCTCTTCTTCTATTGGTTTTTATAGAACACTTGATCATCGGAAAACTCCATTTCCACCTTCTCAGCACATCGAACAAGATTTTCATAACTCTTGAACTCGCGAGAAGCTAAATCCCTTTGATATTTTGGCTTTAATCTTATGTAAAAATGATTGATTTTACTATCAAGGTCATGGATAAAATTTGGAGAATACCTTGCCAATCGAGTGAACCTTTCTTCATAAGCAGCCACTGAGTCGTCCTCTTGCCTCAATTCCAAGAATTGTTTTTCCATCCTAAGTCGAACAGCCTTAGGAAAATATTTTTCAAGAAACATACCTTTGCATTCATCCCAGTCAACAGCATCAATCTCATCAGTATCCATGATATTTTTAACCATCTACCACCACTGATCTGCTTCACCCTCCAAATGGAAAACAGCAAGACTAACCTTTTGATTGTCTGAACACCCCATGCCATCGAAAATATTCTCCAGTGCTTTAATCCACCCTTCAGCTAGCACAGGGTCAGATGATCTTCTGAATGTTGAGGGATGTTGCCTCATGAAATGTTTCACCACTAACATGTTCCTATGCGGTTCATCTGGCTGATCTCGTGCATGGATACCACCACCATTTATCGCTTGATTCAACTGCGCCATTACTGCAACAAACTGTTCAGTTCCAATTCTAACCATCTCAGGATGCTGATTTGGAAGTTCATTTCCTTCTGTATGCCTTCCTAGCACTGCTTCCCTATTTCCTCTGTAGAAAACCATTCTGAACAAACATGTCTTAGATGAAGCAACATGGTAATCTTCAAATGTTATATCATTTCAATTTGACCATAAAAAAAATATTTTTCGATAATCATTTATTATAATTCTAACTCCTAAAGTTATATAAACCGACCTTTGATACCAACTATAAGGCCCCATGCCTTAAAAATTACTAAATCTTGAGTTATTACAAGAATACACATTGAGGATCTTTTCAAGTTTAGATTTTTTGAGAATTAGATCATAAAACATGCATTACATTCCACTTGTAAACAAGGTGGTTACAACAAAGACAATATTCACTCTTCTCATTAAAGGAAACATATTTAAAATAAAACATTATTCTTTCTTGACACTTCTTTGACACTATCATCACATCATGTACCTTTCCCTTGACCTGTGAAAAACATTTCAAAAACTTGGGATGAGCATAAAAAGCTCAGTAAGGGATATAAAAATATGGAAAAGAAACATTAGTACATGTATACATAGAAATTAATGAAAATACTCTTTACTCATAAAACATAATCACTTTAACATACCTCATAAAATCATGAATAAATCATAGAAATCATAATACATAAAGGTAACTTGAGGCATTCATAACATTCTTAAGTAGGGAGTAACCCTCACGGTTACGTTTGGAATACCCATCACAGTATATTCCCTAAATCTCTTCGGAGAAACCTTCGTGTTTAACCCCTTCACATTACCCAATGCATTGGAGATCTATATCGGGCTCACCCTCCCTTATTTTATCACAGAACCACCCATCTTCATAAACAATTCCCATGAACCATAACATAATCGTATCACATAAAACATGCATAAAGTAAACATAACATTTCCACATTTCAATCACAAGATATCAAAAACACATTGATATAATAAAAACATTATCAAAACCATTTTCAATACCAAAATAAAAGAAAATTAAAACATGGTATTTATTTTTCATTAAAAATGTTATGTCTTGTAGAGGAATCCAAAACTCAAATAATGGTCACGGCGGTGGAGAAGTCGTTGTCACCGCATACATACGATAGAAACCTTCCCTTTTGTCATTTAGTAAAATGCTTCGTATAAAAAATATTCCTTTTGAATAAATGTAAAAGTAAAAGGGTTTTATACACTGTATAAAATAAAGTTGTGTATAAAACGAAATATTCCTCAATGAAAGGAGATTGAGACGAAGTCCCATACCTTGTGTCTGACTTGACTCAATCGTTCTTTAATCTCCTGAATAATAAACTAGAGTTAATTTTTACTTGCTTAAGAACATTTTTCAAGTTCATTATTCCTTTTATATCACTTATTACCATGTTATGAACATTATGTAATTTTTTAAGTTAATAATGGTCATTTTGTCGACCCTTGGCACTTGAGTCAAAAATAAACTCTTTATAATTACAAGTTGTTCATGTGGTAAAATATACATTATATCCAGAATTATATTCATGATTTAGATATCATATATATCCATTATATCCATTATATGCATGCATTTATAATATTACATAACATTTAGAGGTAAGAAATGAAATGCATCGTTCATGGAGACGGTAAGCCGTACGTTCGCATGAATGCTTCTTTCATTTCTATTCCATATTTAATGGAATTAAATCATAATGATTTAAAGGTATATTATAATTCCAGTATGATATCATATATAATATCATTAACTCCATTCTTCATACATCCCACATATGGCATTAACGAACCAAATCACTTTGAGGGGGCGGTAGTCCGCACTTCCTAAAATGAAGATATCACATTTACCCATAATGGAAACCATAAAGGAATTCCATAAATGAAAAATAAAGAAGCATAAGAAAAACATAAATATAAAATATATCATATATAAATAGAGTTACATCTTAATGGTCACCATGAAAGGAGTTAAAATAGGATTGAACAATCATCATTTTGTGAGGCAGAAATTCGCTATCCCCAGAAACAATATGTTCTTTAACCATTATACAAATATGTGTGTAAGTGTAGCTCAAATACTTCTCATAACAACATCTTAGTATATTGAAGATACGGTTTTTGTTACAAAATAAAGTAATAAAAATAGTTTAGGGTGTTGGAGAAGAAAAATAAAACAAAATAACGCAAGTGAAGACATTACCTTTAAATCGGGTAACTCCTCTTGGTTTGAACCAAAAGGGATTCTTGAAGAGCTTTATTCCTAAGGTAAGGCTTCTAAGATGAAGAGAGGGATGTGGAGAGATAAAATGAGAATATATTTTCTGATCCAATTGCTTGAGAGGTGTGGGTAAGGAGGTAGAGGTCGGGGCCTTTTATAAGAGGAAGGAGGGGCACTCTTGGAAAGTCAAGAAATATTAATTTATATTAAAATGAGTTTCAGATTTTAAAGGTCCCACATTGATATATTTCTAGGATAAGGTGATAAGGGTTAGAAATATACTAATCCAATAGGTTTTTGACAATTTTAAGTCATATATGTTTTATTATCTATTCATTTTATTTAAATCGTTCATTAATGAGGTAATCGCTGCATCATCATCGTGTCATAAAACATTTCATTTATTTAATGTCTAAAAATTATAAAAAAATTCGATGATGTAAAAAATCTTTTTATCTTTAAAATGATTATTAATAGTACAAGAAATCATTTATTTAGACAAAATTAAAATTGTTTTACTTAGGTGTTACATACTCTGTTATATTTAACTTTCTTTAAAAATAAAAAGATAAAAAGTCACTGTCACACAAAAGTGATTCCATGGGGTCCCTAAGTTTGGCACAAGGCATACCATGGTAAGCCATCACACAACCAGTAGCATTAGGACACATTTTGGGGTCATTTTTTATTATTATGATATTATTTTATTATCCATAACTACCCAATTACTAATTAATCATGATAATTAAAGATAATTATCATCGTTACTATTCATAATGTCCAAAAATAAAAAGAGCCTTAATTACATAATTTAGAACTTATGATTCCAAATATGGAATCCATTTTACCAAATTCCAAACACATAAATTGTAATAATTAATTTTAAAATAATTCTCGTTGTCAAAACAAATAGCGGGTCTTTTTGAAACAATTTCTATCAAAAGTTTGACAATTGTTTATGTCTAATTTAAAAGTAAAATTAATCCCAATGACCACCATTGGATTAAATGGTAAAAATATAATCTATTTAATATTTAAAAATAATTAAAAATATAATCTATCCATATAATTAAATTAGATGAAAAAAGAAGTTTTGAAGTAAAATGCAGTATTTTTCACTTTTCATTAAAAAATGAACATTGTCAGAAAAATACCAAAAATTTATCCAAAGTAAACTTCAATGTCCCAATACTAAAGAATAAGTTTATTTTGACAAATATAGCTTATAAAATTTTCAAAAGATAGATTTAAAAATGGTTCTCCATCAAAAGGCGGTAAAACAATCCTTTAAAAATATTAGAGAATTATATGTTTAGGATTGGATTTATTCTCATTTTAAGCCTCTAAAACACTATCTAATTCATAAATAGACATAGATAAGAAAATTAATAATTATTTACTTACTTGGGATATTACAATATGTATGAATATATATATATATATAATTATATAAATATATTTATAATCATATACAAATGTTTTTAAATATATTTATTTATATTTATAATTATATATATATATATATATTTAAATATTTATAAAATTATAATAAATGTATTTAAATAATAAATATATTTATTATATTTAAAATTATATATATTAATATATTAATATATATATATATATATATGAATATCCATACATATATATAATGATATAAATATATATAATTATATAAATATATTTATAATTATATAAAAATATTTATAAATATATCTATTTATAAATATAATTATAAATAAATATATTTATTTAAATAAATATAAAATTATAATAAATATTTTTTAAAAATAAATATATTTATTATATTTATAATTATATAAATTTATATTTTAATATATATAATTATAAAAATATATATATAATGCATGAACTACAAGAAGCTTGGCCACCAGATGGATAATTGCAAGTTTAAACTACCCGAGGGTGCACTGCCTTCTGTTTGGTAGGATAAGAAAGCCTTCGAGGGAGGGGTTGCTTCAACTAGAAAAGAAAATGGGGGTGTTTTCCTATAGTGACATGCTTCAAGGTTCATCGATGTAGGGTGTTGCATGTGAAACATCTTCTAAGTGTCATGTTACTAAGGATCTTACGAAGGATGTATAGAGTAGGTCTCGGTCTAGAGACCCTCAATGTGAGGTCTCAAAAGGTGTTGGTCTTAGCACTCATATAGAGGTTGAAAGCACAGGTTGAGGTTAGTCTGACTTGCCTCGTGATGAATCAGTGGGATGGGACTCAAACAATGAGGTTGAAGGGGATGTTGTTGTATTATTGGAGGAGCAATTTCTTTTGAAAGGAAAAAATGGTTCTTTTTTTAAAGCCATAGATTCTAGGACCCCATTTATTGAATAAAAAAAGTGACAAGAGGATTGTAACTCCCAAACCCCAGTTACCTAGAGTCAGTTCATTATTACATAACATTGGCATGATCACAAGATATCAAGTCTTGAAACACCGATCAGTTTAGTAGCCTTAGAAGTACTAGATACATATATAAGTTTTACATTACATTATAAAATAAAAAATAAACAACATTTTGTATCCTTTGAACACGCTCATATCCCTTAACCTATCCCTGTAGGTCAGTCATAAAATACTTCTTCATATCCTGAAATAATTAAACATAAGAAAGGGGTGAGCTCAGATGCTCAGTAAGGATAACAATATAGAGAAAACTATCATAAATAAGCATTAACATTTAATCCAATGTATAAGACTAAAAAACAATAATTTTAAACATTAAATTAAACATAATATATCAAAGATAAATCAAATAATTCTATTTAATTATTCACATTTATATTCTACTAACTGGATAATCACATGTAATATAAATAGCTAATCTCCTAATGATGCAATGCATAATGTTGTACATCATAACCACATTGTCAAGGCCTCATTCCAAGACTAAATATAAAAATATTTTTAAGGCCTTGTGCCAAGACACTAGTTTTCCCCATGAGACTTATCGATGTATCGAGGGGCTATAGCGGGCCTCGCCCATCACTTACTATGTCTAATGCATTCCTCATATGAAAAGGATAAAACATAACATAAATATTCATATTAAAACTATCATAATAAATGTTAATACTTTACTATAACTCATGAATGGTATAAAAATAGCACATCCACAGTCAAAAATATCACAAAACCTTCACTACAATATGGAAGATTTTATAATAATAAATGAACTTCAAATAAGTGTAAAATCCAACAAAGGATGTTGAAATAGATAAAATAAATCCAAAAACTATTTGAGTGAAATATATCTTTCTACTTTGAAATCATTTAAAAGTTGCATAACTATAAAAAGAAAACATTTATTTTAAAAATATTCTTATAATCTTGTAATGGAAGCTTTGAAGGTGTTATAACGGCAAAAAATAGATGCACCCATCGTATATGTTAAAAAACATTCTTTCCTTAATTTATCGAAAAAGTCATAAAGTACCTTATTTGGAAAATGATGGAAATATTACTTTCAAAAAAAATTTAAAAAGTCAAAAAGGGTATAAATGAATTTATCCCATAGTCTAGTAAATAGTAAAAATGATTTGAAATATAATTTTAAGAAACATGTGTGTGGATGATAAAAAGGTCACATTAGATTCTTACATATAAACAACCTCAGATAATAAAGAGATTTTAAAATTAATCATTACCTTGTAATTTTCCTTAGTTGAGGGTAAGTAAACCTTCTATATATTAGTTAAATAATTGTTATTAAATTATAAAAGAAACACATACATAAATATGATATCATATATGATCCTCTAATATTTATTTGTTAATACTATTTCAGTAGTATCGTTTTTTTGGGTGTTAACTGATTCATTTTACTTTATATGTTTTGTTACATAAGTCATGATTGTTATGGACAGGATTTAATTGATTCATATCCAAAATTATATTAAGTTCTTAAACATTATTTTTTTAATCATCAAATGAAAAATATTCTTGAATGGTTACGATGGGGAATGAAATCCCATCGGGTCATGGAGACGTTAAGCCATATGTACGCACGAGCGACAATATCATTTTATTGATGGTGAAATAATATGTAATTGGATGTTATATTATATATATATATATAATAATTAACATGTTATATTTATTATTTACATCAATTATAATCATTATTATACCCATCCTAATAATGAATTGTTCAATAACAAACTACACCATGACGTGGAGATGGTAAGTTGTACGTACACACGTATGGTGACTTTGTCATTAATAGGATGAATAGAATAATTAATATTGATCTAAAATATTTATAATAACATAATATTATGTATAATGTACTGGATTTATTATTTTTTTATGGAGACAACAAAGAAATAGGAAGTGGTAGATGAAAAGAACTTTGAAAGAGGTGATGAAATAATTACCTCTTCTTTGGGTGCTTCTTTTTTATTTGAACAAAAAATATCCTTAGGATGGATTTATATTTAAATGAAGGCCTCTGGAATGAATTGAGGGTAGTTGGAAGGATATTTGGGAAGGATTTGTTTGAGCCAAAATGGCTTTGGAAGTGTGAATTAAAGAGAAGGGGAAGTACCCTTTTATAAGAGAGGTGAGGGGCACTTTAGGAAGAGCTTAAAATATTATCTTATTATAAGAATATTTTCTGGTTTCTAATAGATCAAAATGAATTTATTTGTATTATAAGGTATTTATGGGTCTAAGATATTTCCACAAATAGGTTTTAGGCAATTTTAGGTCACCATATTAACCATATCTTTTAGATTTAACTCTTAGTTAAATAGTTTACCTTCTACCATGTCTTCTTGTATTTTTATACTACATGGTTAATATAGTAACTATAAAATTCCATGTTAACCTAAAGTGGTTTATTAAAGACATATATAAAATTATCTAAGTTATTTGGCCGAATATTATATTTTTAGGAATATTATATCATTTAATAAAATAGTATTTGTTTTAAAGACTCATTTATGTCTATTTTGATACTATTTAGTATTTGATTTTTGTGAAAGTCATAACAACTTGATTATTTATAAAAAATACACTGAATAAACCATATCATTTCATATTCACCTAGAAAATTCGTGGATAGCATAAAAACTTTAAATTATATTTATTTTAATATTTATAATATCATTTATTTGATTCGTTAATTAATGAAGAAAATATTGCATCATTATTATGTATTAAAAAATATTTATTTTAAGTCTAAAAATTATAAATTAAATATAATGATGTAGGAAATGTTTTTATATTTCTAATTACCATTAATAGTAGAAAATATCAATTATATAACCTCATATAAAAATTGTTTTAGTGAAAGATACATGTGTATGTTATATTTTTCTATACTTTAAATTAATTCTTATAAAATGTCATTTTTGCATCCAAGTGGATCCATGGGATCCCAAAATCAACCCAATGAATAAAATGGTAATATATATATCTTAAAATAATATTAAGACATGTTTTAGAGTTTTTTAATATTATTATAACAGTTTTTATTTACCCTTATTTACCAGATTTACCCTTTAACCATGCTAAATAAAATAATTATTGAAGTTACTATTAATAATGTCCACAAAAATAAAAGGTAAATATTTACAAAATTTTAAACTTATGATTCCAAATATGGATAAAATTTTAAAAATTCAAAACAAATAAGTAGTAGTAATTAATTTAAAATTAACTCCTGTTGTCAAAACTAAAAGTCGAGTTTTTAAGAAGTAAAAGCTATCAAAAAATTGACATGTGTTTATGTACAATTTAAATTTGAAATTACATAGAATGACCTAAATTATACTAAATTTTAAAAATATTATCTAATTATACTTTAAAACCACTCAAATTTATAATGTAACACTATAAATTATTTTGATTAAAAAAGTTGTTTTTAATTAAAATTTATTATTTTTCACTATTCATCAAAATATGAAAGTTATCAGAAAAGTACCAAAAATTCCCCCTAAGATAATTTTGATATTACAATTCCAAAAAAAAGTCCATTTTAAAAATTAAAATTTATAAAATTTCAAGAGGTGGGTATTACTATTCATAACTACTTTTTAAACGGCTAGTTTAATTTTTCGGGATGTGCTAGAACTCGGAGTTGCATACAACAAAAACTATTGTATTAATTAAAGAGAAACATATAATGGAATATTGGGGTCTTATAAGGAAGGGAATACAAAATATTAGAGTTTCAATACAAAAGATAAATAGAAATTTTATTAGATTTTAAGTAGATTTGGATCTTGTATGCATGTTATGAAGTGATACACGACCACCCCAACCTAATAGATGTCGTCCTCTTCTCCATGTTTTAGCCTATATCCATGGTCCACCATCATCATTAGAGCATTAATTATTGGTGACCACCATATTTTACTTTACTTAATGCACATGAACATTATTATCTACTTCCTATTTACTACTACCAGAGAAAAGCAAATCCAAATAATTTTTAATACTAACATTTGAAGAAGATTTTTGACAATCAGCACATCTTGAAGAAACATTGATACACTTTTCAGTGTTCTTAACCCATTTTGTACTTGTATCAAGGGGTATAACATCATGTTTCATACCTTGTTTTGAGTCAGACCTGTTTTCATCATTCTCCTTTCCCTTGATAGATTTATTATGGAGATATGCAGTGTCACCATCCAAAATACCAGAGACAGTTAAATTGTTTTAAACATAACCCACACATGAAGCTAAAGGTACATACTCTATAGGCCAAGGAATAATAATTGGATTATGGGTCCCTATATAAAACCCTTTAACATGATTGGATTTAAAATAGGGCACAAAATATCCTCCAACAACATTACCTTTATCAGAACACGCAAGGGGTGCATTATTTGCAGATAGAGCATGCTTCTAAGTTGCTAGAGAAAATTAGGATTGCACATTAATTTCCTTTTCACACTTGATTATATCTAGAAACCCTAAGTCAAGAGAGTTAGCATTCACAAGGTCATTATATTCTTTAGATTTATCCCCATCATTTCCAAGTTTAGTGATCTCATGAAGGGGAGAAGCCTCCTTATAAAAATCACTGGATTTAGCATGAATAATAATACAATTATGCCTTGATTTTGTTGAGATGGAAAGTTCTTTGTATTTTCCTTTTTTGTTTTTGGAGACACCCAACTTCTCCTCTAACCATAAGTTGTAGTCCACTTCATTTTGGATAGAGGTTTCTTTATCCTCTTTTTTTCCATTAGAACTAACATTTTCCTTGCCATCAACAATTCCTTTGTATAGGGAATATTTAAAGGAGAAAACTTAAAGAGTAACATGATCTTCATCAATGTCATCATCCCAAAACAATTTGGGATTAAAGGAGTCTATTGGAATTGAAACAATCTGAGGGGAGGAGATAGTTTTAGAGATGTCTACAAACTCCTTCCTTTTATGAGAACACTCAATAGGGAGTGGCTGCCAGGGTGTACCAAGTTAAGCTTGATCCTTTCTAAATGTGGGATCAACATCAGTCCTACCTTTTTCATGGGAAGGAGCCTCCTTTTTATTCATATTTCAATGAATATTGTCATGAACTGTCATGTGATAATTTCTAGAAACAATTTTCTTCCTGCAATCATAATTCTTTTGTCCGATAATTAAATAAGAGTCATAGAATGGTGGAACAATTTCATATTCAACAATTAATAAGACTTCATCTTCAGGTGTGTATAGCACTACTTTTTCAACAAGGGTAGTGCTCATATCTATCTCTACCAGAATCCGAGAAAATTGCCCATAACAAACTAGTTCCATAGTAGTATTCATATGAACTGGAACTCCAAGAACCGAATCTATGTTGAATAAGATCATTGTGTTCCATAGGACCTAACTCGATCTATGTATCTTGACCCCTACAAGGGAACACATCTCTCTGAAATCCTTTAAATTAAAGTTCAGCAACCAATTGTTTATTTTCAGAAGTCCGGGATGAAGGTTAAAGGAACCCAAATGCCATGATTTTTTTAAATTCAGCAGAGGGAAAGAAAATATGAATAAATCCTTTTCCGATTGAGACACATGTGATATCATAAAATCCCCAAATCTAAGCAAGTCTATAAATTTGATTTGAGGCCTTCCAAAGTTTTATACCATTTGACAGAGAGATGTGCACAATGAATGATTGTCTATAAAGCACTATCTGATCTGAGATCATTCCCTCTGAAGCTGAGAGATGTGAGATAGATCCCTTTCTGATGATTCTTTGTGGAGCTCAATCTATTATTAGGGAAGAAGTTCCACCAGAAAATCCCACAAATGATTGAAGGTCAGGTGAATATTTTTTCGACTCCTTCGATTTATTTATATCCAAACATGTGATCTGATGATTTGATGCATAGGATTGTAGAATGAGACATCAAGGGTGATCTTGGTAGGTGTGGTTGCTTTAAGGTGCTGATATGGTTCTTGGCATTCTTCAACCCAAACTAGCTCGCTCCTTTGTTTAGAATTTTTAGTATTTTATCCATTTTTTATATTTATTTATAGAAATATATTGATTAACATTTATTGTTTTTAATATGGTTGTAATTTATATAATTAATATGTATTCATTATCATTTTAACATAGATTCATTTTTATTTTTTTAATAATATTTATAATTAATAACAGAAATTCATTTTTTAGATTTATTTTTTTATCATTTATTTCAATAATAATTTTTTAAAATATTTTTTTTAATTTATTCAATTTTAATATTTATTTATTATATATTTTTTTAATTTTATTCATTTTTTAATTTATTTATGCATATTTATTGACTAAAAATTAATTTTTTTTAATACAATTTTAATTTTTATAATTACTATATGCATTCAATTTCATTTTAAGTATTCATTTTTATTTTTTAAAATTTTATTTAATTAGTAACACTAATTCATTATTTAAATATATTTTTTCTATCTATTCATTTTTTAATTTAATTCAACTGTTTTTAGCATTCATTAAATTAATAATAATTATTCATTAATAATTTTAATTTATCTTTTATTTTTTTCATAATTTATTCTTTTTAATACTTGTTTGTTTGATATATTTTTTAATTTATTCATTTTATATATATTTTTCTACATAGTTATTCATAAATATTTTTAATATTTTTAATATAGAAATATATATATATATATATATATCAATATATAATGTTTCCTTATATATTATTTATATATAAAATATATATTTACATTTAATATGTCATATATGTAGTGAAAATTTGTTTATAATTAAAAATTGATATTAATTATGAATATTGACTAGTTAATATCAAGTAATAGACATTACATATTATATAATGGAATTTTCAATTTAACATATATGAAAAAGTTCAACCAAAAAGCCAAAGCTCTTGACCATTTATTAAATATGAAAGAAAAAAAAGAAAACATGCAAAAAAACAATTGGATGAGGTCATACAAAGAGACATACCCTCATCTAGAAAGGATAACTATGGATCAAGGAAAGAAGGGTCATTCCCATAATCATAATAATACTCATCATCATCATCAGCAATTTCCCATTCTATTTTTTCAAATTTACATATATCAAAATCGTGTTATATATGTAAATATACTTTAATTTTACACACACATTTAAGTAATAAATGCAATATTTTATATAAACCCACACATATATAATATTTATGTAATTTATTTACTTTTTATTATTCATTTAGAATTTCATTTAGTAACATAATATATTTTCTATATTGTGTTTTTAATTAGAAAATTTTATTTATTCATTTTTAATATTTTTTTAGTCAATATTACTTTTTCATATTTAATATTTATTAAGTTTTATATATTTTTTAGAATTTAATAATTATATAATATTTATTTATACATATTTATTTACTAGGTTTTAATATTTTTAATATGTATTCATCTTTATTTTAATATATATCATGAATGGCCCGAAGGCCTTGATTTTTAATTTATTTTGGATAATCCCCTTTTTAAATATGTTTATAGGGAACCCTTACAAGACCCGTAGGAACAGTGGAATAAGGCCCAATATATGACACGAAGCCCCAGAGGCATGAATACCCAATACATGACCTGGAGGCCCAACCAAAATATACTACAATTGTCCTCCCCCATAATAGTATCATTGAAGGTGCCTTAGTTTCCCACCTCATACTATTGATTGGAAATCATTTCCTCATGTCGAGATTCATGGTTCCTGGTACCGATGATAGTTTTCATACCCTCTCATTCTTCCAATTTGGTTAGCTCTACTCTAGCGGTTTCTACATTCTTTGAATCCCCTTCTGGCCCAGATCTAATAGTTACTTTTTTTTGATAAACTAATCATTTTTTATATATATTTTCAATTAATATTTTTTTATTTTATTTCAAACATTTTTTATCAATTATTTCAAAAAAGATCTGATAAATGTGGGTTTTATCAGTGATATAAAATAATGTGTTCATAAAACATATTTTAATTTGAAAAAAAATCAAACTATGATAAAAATATGTGTTTATTAGCACTAAAAAAGTAATGATAAAAATATGTTTTATTAGTGATTTTTAATTTAGTGCTGATAAAACTTGTCATTATCAGCTCTTTTTTTAAATTACTAATAAAACCCTTCTTGATATTATAAATTTATTCCTAAATAAACCCACTTCTTTTTCACTATTCAGAATTTTGTGGAAGTCTTCCTATGTTGTCACTCCTCCTTAACCTTCTCAAAAGAATGAACCCTATCAAAACCTAAGGTATGTGATTATTTCTACTTTTATTTAGTCGATATCATGTGTTCTCCTTTATCAGTCTATTTATCTTTATGATACTCTCATTGATGCATGTAAACTCTCTCATGTATACCTGATATGGTAAAACCATCACATACTACTTCTTAAAGTCCTAAAAACAACCTCAAGAAGTGGGACTATCAACTATTTCACCACCAAACTCACATTTCTACCAGTCTTCTCGGGCTCACTATTTTATTTTGATTTCAATTTAGGGTGACCAATACCTGTTAGTGGCCAAATGTCACGTATTATTTCAATTTCTCACTAATTTTTTTGGATATTGTATATCTATTTAATCATATGAGAGATATTTGAATTAATCATATGTGACATTTGACCACTCCAAGTGTCATTCACCTAATCTTTCCCACACCTTCTACATCCTGAGGTAACTTTTGAGTGATGAATTGGATCGAACTTCAAACATGAGGTAGAAGAATCCTTGTTCCAAGTATCCTTCTTAACCCCATGGATTAAAATCAAACAATTCATCCCATTTCCTTCCATTAACATGAATATTTATGATGTTATGAACAACTACAATATGCATTTTGCAACACAAACCACTAACCTCATGTTCAATTAAAAACAACTTCTTGTAAGAATGATATAAAAAGTGAGCATACACAATAGAAAATTTTGGATCACTATTAAGTTGGTATATTCACAAATTTTTCATACATAGTTCCCATGTTCTATAAATTTTCACTCATATTAGTATCTTACCACTATGGACCCCATTGAAGATTCATTCCACTTTTATTTCAAACTTAGTTCCAGGGCCTTTATTTTAAGTGCATTCTTGATCTTTACCCCACTTTCAATCATTCCAAAACCAT
This sequence comes from Viscum album, assembly GCA_963277665.1. Taxonomy (NCBI): domain Eukaryota; kingdom Viridiplantae; phylum Streptophyta; class Magnoliopsida; order Santalales; family Viscaceae; genus Viscum; species Viscum album. The sequence goes on along the minus strand of OY728123.1, from coordinate 1,807,856,910 downwards.
TATATTTTTAGAGAATCTATTTTTTATTGTAATACTTTGAGATATATTATGAAATATTTTTAAATCTAGGAACTGATATGACATGAGATTCCAAGGCCTAGTGAGCCCAAAATTGTAATTATAAAAATATTAAATATATTAATATCACACATGAATAATTTTTTAGAAATATTGGAATATCTCCTGACTGGAGCCACAAATTGGAAATCTGAGACTATGGTTGATTTTGGATTGTGGGGTTTACCCTAGGTGTGACATAAATTTGGTTATCGTTGGATGTTCTATTGAGGCAGATGTTGGTAAGTACATTAAGAGAAATAATTAATTCAATTAATTAATTTATTCAATAAACCTATCCTAACCATACCTTTATAAATACACTATTTTGATAATTTTCTAAGATTAGATACATAAACCTAGTTAGATTTGATAGAAGTAGGAAAGCATTCCCCATTGGATAATCGACATGAAACGATGAATGATGATCGAATCGAAGTGGATTGAGAGGCGGTAAACACAATAGGTCTTCTACATCAGTAGAGAATGTGTTATTCGCCAATGATTAATTCATAATCGAGGTATGAATCCTCAATTTTTTATTTATCCCTTTTGATTAAAATATTAAGCATGAATATTTTTTTGTCTAATTTTGATCTGTGTTATTTGTTCATCAAATGAGCCCATTCCAAAAATTTGATTGATTAAATTAAATTATAATTTCCAAGCCTTTCTATCACCCCTTATTTTCCCGTTATGCGATTTTTGTATAATAACTCTTGGACAATGAAGGATTAACTTCATTCATATTCATTTCTCCCCATTGTTATTCATGTTCTTCGTTGTTGGCCCACATGGTTGCAATTCAACATTTCCAGGGTGGGTTCGAGCACTATTGAACCCCCGAATTCATGGTAGATAGGTGGCTGATGACTGAGATGATGATCTGGGTATGGATCATTATATTTTTCGAGATGTTTTTGGGGCCTCTATGGATCTCGGATCCAGGTCGATGAAGGAAAGTGATAGGAGACTCATTGGGTGGTGCTACGATCATCGTGCCAGTGATGGGATTCTGGTTTCTAGGAATCAAAGGTTGGGAAATAGATTGACAACATTATTACCTTCACTTTTGGTAGGTTTCAAGTGTTTAATTGATAGGGATTGTGGTAGAGAGTTCATATTTGGAGAACTACATAGTGAAGTTGAGTTTCTATAGAAAACATTACTACATGACATTTAGTCCAAGAACACTATTTGTGTTTCCCCATTGATTTTGGTGATTGGTTTTCTGGGAAGATAAGTATCACACACTGTGTGGCTATCCCCACATGTCGTGTGACCCTCCCTGGGTGTCCAAGTCATGTGAAAACTATCACATTCCCATAATACCATATTTGAGGGCCCACACTGTGCTTAGGGAGTACATGGGCATGATCTAATACTTAGGTAAAATCAAGTACACGACCAAGAACATGGGCACAACCCGAAAAACATGGGCATGACCAAGAGCACAGAGGTAGGCTCCACGTGGAAGAGACATGTCGTGTGGATCACATTCATTTCGTGTACGGTGACCTGGTTTCAAATCCATTTTTATAGGATCACACGGCTCGGCAGTGAGGTGGGACCACACATTTTGTGGGCCCTATAAAAGTTATGTAGTTCTCTCATGAACTTATTCCTATCATATCCCATTTGTTTGGAGTTAGATTTTAGCCCATAAGTAGCCTATCTTGAGTAGTTTTCCATGTAGAACATGATGGTATCCTTCATAGTGGATTTAAAGATATGATTTTGAAATGTTCTGAGGGTGACACTTATTTAGGAGATGCTTGATGGTGGTATTGATCATGATGGATAATCAATGAGAGAGGTTGATCTTGGAAACCCCCTATCATACTAGGGTTTAGTTCCTTCATACTCCTTACACTGGTTGAGTGGAACCCAACTGATACACTAGGTTAGGGGTCCTCTATTCTTATAGGGGAGCCCTCTCCCTAACTCACTAAGGAGGGGTCCTCTATCGACATCTACCAAGTATCACCCCCTGGCACACTAGGGTGTGAGTCCTTATCAATATCTACTGACTGACATCCCCATATCGCATCAGGGCATGGGTCCTCTACCAATATACTGAATGGCATCTCCCTGTCACATCTAGGTGTGGGTCCTATGACTATCTACTGATTGGAATACCCTTATTATACTAGTTTGTAGGTCCTCAATTGGATATTATGACCCCTTGAGGTTTGGAGCATTGATGAGGTGTGGGTCATCATCATGACTTATTCAGATAGGCACAAGAGATGCTAAGCATTGATGATAGTCCTTTAGAGCTATGGGAAGACTCGTCGTCCAAGGCTATCCTATGAGATGGGGATCCCCTTTCTCTCTCATTTGGGTTTCTTTGTGAGTATATATTAATTATTGGGTTTCATTTACCTATCTCTTTGGGTTGAGCTAACTACATCTATCTTATCTTCTATTTCTCATTCTATGTATTTCAAGGAATCATACTGGGTACATATATACTCAACCCTACATCGGATTTTCCTATATGTGTCGTGTCTCATGAAGATAACAGACAATTCGGTGGTGACATGGGGGGGCTATAGTGATACTTCGTCGGATAGGCCACAGACGGTGGTTAAGCTTAGAGATCAGGGTTCAGGATCTCCCAACATTCATTTCTTCTAGTTGTTGTCATTTTGGTACTTTATTTGATGTTTTTCATGTATATTTCTCTGATGGGTCGGGTTTTTATAGAATGGTATCTAAGTAGTTCATTCCTTGGGATAGTTTTTAGATGTTTCCACTTATGAGGATGGTTGAGACTTAGGGAAATATTGCCAAAGTGTCTCAAGTGTGGCTTTCAGGCCAGGGAACCCAATGCCGGTGCAACGAATGACATATATATTCACCAAAAATCTTACTACCTTCTTGTCAACTCAGCATACGAAGACATTGGTTATAGGGATCAATTGTACATATATTATGTAATATTGAGTCTTTTTACATTCCATCTTGACTCAAATCCACATATATATATATATATATATATCCTCATATAACTGTGGTATATCTTGATCACATTTAGGATGCCTCTGTAAAGATATCCAACTAGGTTATCAATTTAGGATCATGATAATGACCCGATGAGTGAAGAGGCTTTAGTTCAATGGCCATCTCATGAGTAGACCCCTCAAATCATGAAGATCATAGTAACCCTCCATTTTAAGCATCATTTAGTACCAGCATGAAAGGATGATGAAGCATGCTACTCATGTTCCAATGCCAGAAGCCACTGAGGTTCTATATTGAACTAGATCCCTAGGTAGATGAGGATTGGATTGAGTCAGTGATCCAAGTATTCAAGATCATACAGACCTTAATGGATAAGATTATTACCTTGGTAACTAGTCTTTTCTATGGAGAAGATGGGTGCTTGGGAAGTCTAGTCATGCATACTCATGATTAGATGATTCTCTCATGGACCAACTTCCCACAGCTAGTATATGAGGATTATTTCCCCTTGTTCTAATGCTAAATTAAGATTCAGAAGATTTTAGAGATATAATAGGGTATTATTACAGTTTCCTATTATGTCGTGAGGTTCACTAACCTTACATGTTACTCCATCAACATAGTGTGGTACAGTTACTTCTGAGTGTAGAAGTTCGAGCAGTGTATCTTTAGATACATCTATGTCAATGTGATTCCATTGTACAGTCCCACACATGTTGTATTTCTAGAAAGAGAAATAGGGATATAGGAATTGCTTTCAATGGGATTCTTGGAAGCTGGAGCTTGTAGTGGTCATTATGTGGCTGATTCATCCATGGTAGCTAAAAAATACCATTCGGTGGGATCATGGTGTATGAGACCTCACCATGGATAGTCTCATCCAGATAGACATGCATCACATGGTTCATATAGAGGACTAGTATAGGCCAAATATGGGTGGTTTTATACCCATGATGGGAGAATTCACATGGCCATGTAATTTACCGACACGACATGCCAAGGATGGAAGGAAGGTAGTGAACATATCACCACAGAAGAGGAAACATCATGATCAGGGTTTTCCCAAGCATAGCCAGGGTGGCCCCAAGGTGGTAATACTGAAACAGGAGCTGATAGAGCTCTAGTTAGAGGATCCATTTTTGGTGGTAGAATTTATTAGCTAATTCCACCACCACCACTTGGTGACCCACACTATGCTTAGGTTATTGGAAGTTAGGGTCATGTTAAACTACAGACCACGGAGGATTATATACCAGTAGCTCATAAGATGATATGAGGTACGATCTGTGTTTATTATACACTTTATCCAGTACTTTTAGACACATGTGTGAGTAATTTACTCATTTATATATCCCTTGGGTGAGAGATAGAGCTCCCTGTTGAGACATTATCACAACAAATTTTTCTAGAGGTTTTTTCTCGGTGTGATTCTTCAATATCACTTATCTTTAGGTAGTCTGAGATGGATCTCAGTGGAGATATTTTCTCATGGGACCTCTTAGTTTCTAAAATGTATCATTATGATTTCATATTGGGTATATAATGGTTATCCATGGTTCTAGACCAGTTTGATTGTAGATGGGTTAAGTTCCTTCAGATAGATGGGATGAGATTATCCTTTTTAGGTGAGAGAGTTCACATGGTTGAGAGAGTTCTCCTTGTATGTAAGAGGCTGAAGCCCATCACCCATCAATTAAAGAGTTTATCCAATGGAATATAAATCTATTTTTTATTTTGGATTCATTCAGTATTAGTGGAATTTATAGACATCTTCCTCGGGTATTTTTGGGTACTAACTCTAAGTCGGGATAAATAATTTTGCATTAAATTTTACTATGGGACCATACTAATATCCTAGGTGGAATATCAGATGGAACCTACAAAGATATGAGAGATAAGGGTGCAGTTGTTTGACCTTCGAGAGAAGGGTTTTATCAGACTTAGTGTGTCCCCGCTAGGCATCTTTGGTTGTGTTAGTGAAAAAGGAGGACCAAAGATTGCAACTTTGTGTTGATTATCATTGCCAGAACTAGGTAACAATAAAGGAAAAGTACACCTTTAGAATATATTTGACTAGTTTTGAGGTCCAATTTAGTTTTTGAATATCGATAAGAGGTTCGCCTACCAACTGTTGAGGGTTTTTTAGGATAATAGTATGAGGATGATATTCCAATGATGCTACCACTGGTACAAAAATATTTTTTATGTCGGTTTTTTTTTTGCTTTTTAACATCGGTTTTTAGGCGACGTTATTGCGAGCGATGTTAAAAATGTGATTTTTTACATCTATTATTTAATAACTGACATAAAAAATGGGTTTTTATGGTTTTTAACGTCGGTTTTGAAAAAACTGATGTGAAATACGTTCTGGAAATGGTGTTATGAAGCCATTTTTTACGTCGGTTATTTAACAACCGATGTTAAAAGTCATTTTTTACGTCGTTTATTAAATAACCGATGTAAAAAATGTTTACTATCATGTAGAAAATTTCCTAATCTTTCATTTGACAGGTCATAGAGATGAAACGGAGCTATGGATCAAAAGTTATGACCAACAGAAGACTGATATTTTTTTGAGGAAAGATTGAATGAGCCAACCGTAGCTTCATCTTTGAAAGAATTTTTCAATCTGTGGGGTGATTCATAGTTTTACCATGATATAAATAATCATCCATCATTATAATAAATTAATCGTAGTTAAATGGTATATCAATTAAGAAAATTACTCATAGAAAATATAAATCATGGGAAAATAATTACAAATACCATGACGAGGTCGCGGAAATAAGAAATTGTTGATTCAAGTGGAAGATCAAACAAGTTTATTTGGTGGAACGATGATGGTCGAATGAAAATATAGTAAAATGGTATATCAATTAAGAAAACAAATCATAAAAACCCTAAATCATTGATATATGATTAAACATACCTTGACAAGATTGCGGAAAGAAGAAATAATTGATTTACGTTTATGATCAAAAGAGCCAATTTGGGGGAACAATAATGGTTGAAATAAATGATCGTTAAATTATGATATGTTTATAATGGAAACATATAATTGATATTCTAGGAGAAAACGCTGTATTAAAAAATTTAGGTGGCAATTAAAAATTTGGATGTCGCGATGTAAAAAAATTGAAATTTCGCATTCGCGGGATATTAAAATTATCTTTCAAGTCCGTTTTATGATAACCGTCATGAAAAGATATTAAAATTTTCTCTTATTTTTCACGTCGGTTATTATAAAACCGATGTGAAAAATCAATTTTCATGACTTTTTCACATCGTTTATTTAATAACCAACGTGAAAAAAGTTTATAAAAATGTAGTTCATTTACTAAGTTTTAATTTGAGAGGTCACGGAGCTCAAACAGAGTTATGGATTAAAAGTTATGGACTTCAGAAGTTGATCATCTCTAAAAGATATCTTAGGGAATGCCAACTTTGGAAGGCCATAACTTTTAATCCATAACTCGGTTTGAGCTTCGTGACCTGTCAAATTAAATCCTGGTAAATGAACTACATTTTTGTAAAAAAAATTACATTGGTTATTAAATAACCGACGTGAAAAATACCTTTTAACGTCGGTTATTAAATAACTGACGTGAAAAAGTCATGAAAATTGATTTATCACGTCGATTTTATAATAACCGACGTGAAAAATAAGCAAAAATTTTAATATATTTTCATGGAAATGGATTTTTCACGTCGGTTATTAAATAACCTACGTGGAAAAGTGATGTACATTGATTTTTCACGTCGGTTATTATATAACCGACCTGAAAAATCAGATTAAATGGATTTTTCACATCAGTTCTTCTATAACCGACGTGAAAAATATGCGAAAATGTTTTTCTATATCGGTTATATAATAACCAACGTAAAAAATCGATTTTAAGATATTTTCACGTCGGTTCTCAAAAACTGACGTGAAAACGTACGACATAAAAAAAGGTTTTTGTACTATTGTACAAGCATTATGAGTTCCTGGTGATGCCTTTAAGTGTGATTAATTCCCATTATTTTTTTATGTCTTTGATATTCTAGTTATTTCATCCATACTTGGACCAATTTTTGGTCATCTTCATTTATGACATACTCATTTTCTCTGAATCATATGAGGAGCAGGCAAATCATTTGAGGATGGTCTAAGGCATAATCCTGGGGTACCATATTTATGGTAAGCTATCAAATTTCTAGTTCTATATCCAAGGGGTTAAATTTGTTCATCATTTCATTTATGAGAATATATTCGTTATAGAATCGTAGAATATTGATGTAGTGCTTTCTTGAGAGCCACCCAAGATCAAGTTGGGGGTGAAGAGTTCTCTTAGCTTGGAAAAGTACTACATGAGGTTTTTTGAAGACTAATCTTGGATTTTATCCCATTTAAATTCCCTGATATGGAAAGGGTAGTCATTTACCTAGATAGAGAAGTGTTAGGGGGCCTTCAAGGAGTTTAGGATGAGGTTGACCAATGCTCCTATTTTGAGACTACTAGAGGAGGCTGTGGAGTAGGTAGTGTATTGAGATTCCTCTAGAGTTGGGATAAACTATGTGTTTATACATATAGAGGTAGTGATTTCATATGGGTTGAGATTTTTTAGACAACATGAGAAAAACTATAAAACTCACAACTGGTAGTTTGTAGCGGTATCCTTTAATCTAAAGATGTTAAGGCACAATCTTTCGGGATAATGCTTTATTTTTTACTCATAGAATCAGAGTACCAGGTGTATATTCATGCATAGATATATGAACATGAGATAGAGGCACTAGTTGAAGTTATTTACAGACTATGTCTTTGATATATTCTATACTCCACGTAAGGGGAACGTGGTAGAATGTTCCCTTAATAAGAAGTAGTTTTTTATTTGGTTGAGGAGTTTTCTGAGAAGTTGGCTTCTTTTTACCGAACCCTGGTGGAGGAGAGAGGTGCAACATATCTTCCGTAAATGGTTTTGAATCCTACACTTATATAGGGTGTGAGGGTGGCTCTGTTGGGAGATATTTACTATGATTTTAATCATGATTATATTTATTTATGAGATTCATTTGAGGGATTTTTTGAAGGAGGGTAACACATCATCCTTTTTTAGGGATGTACAGTGGTTATTTTTATGATGTTAGAGTCGGTGATGTGTTAGCTTCACACTTCCACTTTGGATATACATCCCAATGTGTTGAATATATACAAAAATCTTTTGTGGATTTTTTATGGGCTAGAATGAAGGGAAACATAGTTGAGTTCATCTTCTGATGTCTTACATGTCAGCAAGTAAAGGTTGAGAACTAGGTTTCGATAAGTTTGAAACAACCTATTAAGACCTTATAAGGGAAATGAGATAGAATATCTATGGTATTTGTGAAAGGTATTATACAGAAAATGATAGACTATGATTTTATCTAGGTTATTCTTGATCGACTTATGAATTCGACACACTTCCTTTCCATGAGGGAGTAGAGATCCATGAAGAGTCTGGTGTATTTTTATACACGGGAGATCATCTGTTCCCATGGGGGTACCCTCAATGATTTTCTGCTAACTTGATGCATTGTTTACAACATGGCTTCAGAGAGGCCTATAGGAGGCATTTAGGACCCATTTGCAGATGAGTATATAATTTAACAACCAAACAAATGGGATGATCAGGTACACTATCTAGGTGTTTGAGGTTATAATTAGAGATATTGTTTTAGACTTGGATGGATCTTTGAGGATCAATTTCCCACTGGTATAGTTCTCTTATAATAAAAAATATCACTCTATGATCAACATAGAAACATTCAGGACCTTGTATAGGAGACCCTTTAGGGAACCCTTGTGTTAGAATGAGATTGGTGGGGCACCTCTTGTTGGTCCAAAGATGGTGTAAGAGAATATGGAGAATGTTCAGGTGATCTATGAGCATATGGGTACAACATAGGACCAACAAAAATCTTATATAGATCAACATCATAGGCCCTTGGAGTTTGAGAAGGGAGACCATGTTTTCCTAATATTGTCCCCATGATGAGGATTGTAGATATTTTTCCCAAGGAGGAAAGTTATCCCTGAGATTCATTATGTTGTTCGAGATCCTACCGAGGGTTTGTGAGGTTTCTTACCTCCCATCCTTAGCCCCACATTTGGAGTGGGTTCATGATATCTTCCATGTTTCCCAGCTGAGGAGATGCATGCATGAACCTACACACATTATTTACTGGGGTGAGATTGAAATCGAGGATGGATCCACTTTTTTGGAGTACCCAATGAAAATCGGGGATCATTGGGATAATATCTTTTGATGATGGACCATTTCCTTGGTTCGTGTGCTATGGAAGCATGATAACATGCTGCAGAGATCTTGGGAGCATAATATCCAGATATGAGATTAGTATCCCCACATTTTTGTTTTTCTTGTTGTTTTTTGTGATGAAAAGCCTTGAAGGGGGGATAATTTAGTGACCCTATATTTTCCATATAGAACGTTGAAATAAATTAAAAAAATTGGATCCAGGTTCTGAGATGACATGAGATTATAAGGCTCTATGATCCCGAAATTGATATTATAAAAATATAAAAATATTAATATCACACACATGCTGTTTTTCAAAAATGATGGAATATATCCTAAGAAGAGCCTTGAATAATAAGTTTAAGACCATGGTTGATTTTTGAATGTAGGTTTACCATAGGTTTCGACCTAAGGTTGGTCAACACTAGAGCTTCAATTGGGGAAGTCGTTCGGGGTGTGTTAAGTAAATAAATTAATTCAATTAATTAGTTAGTTTAATAAACCTAACTTAAACTCCCATCAATAAATACTCCATTTTTCAATTTTATAATGTTAGACATATAACCCTTGTTATATTTGATATAAGTATGATAAAATTCATTGTTGGGGGATTAAAATTGGATAATGAATGATGATCTGATCAAGGTGTACCAAGAGGTGGTAAATGTAGTGGGTTTCCTCCATCACTGGAAAATGAATTCTTCACCAATGATTAATCCATAATCTAGGTAGGGATCAATAATTTTGGATTTATCTCATTCGATTATAATATTGATCATAGATATTTATTTAACTCTTTTTTATTTTCATTATCCTTTCATCTCTTGATCCAGTTTCAACAATTTTATTTTTTTAATTAAATTGTGATTTCCAAGCCTTTGTATCACCCCTAATATCCCTATTATGAGATATCTGGACAAGAAAGCTTATCCAATGAAGTATTGACTTCATTCCTATGAATTTCATCCCACCATTCTTCATGTTCTTCACCATTGGACCCTAGGGTTGTGGTTTAAAGTTTATAGGGAGGTTTTGACCACAATCAAACCCCCCTGATTCATGGTAGATTAGAAAATGACAACCGAGATGATAATTTATAGATGGATCAGGATTGGTTGTGGGATGCGGGTGAAGCCTTTGTTGATCTGGGATCTAGAGAGGAAATGGTAGGTAAAGAGAGATGAATCAGGAAGTGCTAAGAGCATCATGTGTGTGACCAGATTCAAATTTCCGGCTACCATAGGCTAGGAAATTTATGGTCAAAATCATTAAATTTTATTTCAAAGGATTTCAAGTGATTAATGAGAGGTAATCTCGATGGAGAGGATAGATTTGGATAATGACATGCTGAACATGAGTTTCTATGAAAAATGTAACTACACAATACGTATTCCAAGAACACATGTTGTGTATTCCCCTGGTTAAAACTCTAGTGTTTTAGGGAAGATATGAATCATATGTTATGTGGCCAGGACCACACACTGTTTGACCCTCCTTGGGTGGCCAAGCTGTATGACAGATAGTGAACTCCTAAGACCCTATGTTGAAATAGATTTCGTGTACTCCTAGAGTTCATGTTAATGGGATGGTACCCAAGCATAGCTAGGTACATGACCAAGATTACGGGCATGACTCGAAGAACATGATTGTGGCTAGAAGAACACTGGTAGACCAAGGTGCCTGAGACATGTCATGTGGACCCCATACACATAGTTTAAGGTGACATAGTTTCCAATACATATTCATAGGGGTATATATATAGGCAAAAAGGTGGTACCACACACCATGTGGGCCCCATAACCACCATGTAGTTCCCCATAGAACTTCTTCCTCTTACATATCCTTTATTGGGACACATATTTTTTCTACGAGTAACCTATCCTGATTAGGTTTCTATATAGAACTCAATTGAATCCTTCTTTCTAGATTTCAAGATATAATGTGGAATTTTATGATCATGATGCTTCTTTAGGCTATGCTTGATGATGGTAGTTATTATTCAGGATCATCAGTGAGAGAGACTGTGGTTGGAAAATTTCCTATTGTACCAGGGTGTGGGTCCCCCATACTCCTTACACTGGTTGAGTGCCCACCCCCCCACCTAAAGTAATAGGGTGTGGGTCCTATATAATTTCAGTGCCCCCCCCCCCCCGACGCACTTGGGAGTGGTTCCTTTATCAATATATACTAACTAGAGCCTCCCGACGCACTAAGGAATGGGTCATCTATCGACATTTACTAAGTGGAATCCATTTATCGCATTATGGAATAGATACTCTAAATATAAACTAAGTGGAATCCCCATATCTCATGAGGGTGTGGTTCCACTAAATATCAACTGATTGTAATTCCCCTATTTTAATAGTGAAATTGTCTTTTATTAGAGAATATGCCCCCTTGGGCTATGGAACAGTGGTGATGTGTGGGTCCTCCTCATGAATTCTTTAGATAGACACACGATATGATGAAAATTAATGATAAAACACTAGATCTATAGGTAGAAACATATTCATGGGCCAAGCTATGATATGGAGAACCCTTTTCTCTCTCATCTGGGTTTCTTTATGAGAAAATATATATTGTTGTTTTTTGTTTCACTATTTATTTGAGTTGAGATGACTACATCTATTATATATTCTATTTCTCCACATTTGGTTTTTGGGTTTCCTAATGGGTATGTATATAGTCACACCAACATGGTATTTTCCCACACATGTTGTTTCTTATGCAGATAATAGATTTTTTGGCAGTGACATCAGTGGAGCGTACTGATACTCAGGTGCATAGGCCCTTGTACGATGGTTGAGCATGGAGATTAAGAGTTGGGATCTCCCATATTTTATTTTATCTAGTTGTTTTTATGTTGGGACTTCATTTCTTATTGGGAATTTATTTTTCACCTTTTTTTAGTTTGGTTATATTTTATCATACCAAGATGTAATCCCTGGAGGTTATTGAATGCATGGATTACTCAAAATGTTGTTTTCTTTTATTATTCATATACATTATTTCATAGAGATGGATAGGTTAATTTTTATAGGTGCATTAAGAAAAGGCCTCTTATTTTATATTATTCATTATTTTAACTTGTTTGTAGTCCTTGACCTATTGGAGGCGATCATGGGGTTGTGGTGGCTTGCCCTTCTACCGTCTAGGGAGAACCGAGTGGTTCAGGTTGTTACAGGATTTTTTAAGTCATGAATATTTTGAACTTTTTTTCTAGTTGACTTTATTTGTTCATCTGAATGAGATAGACACACAACATTATTTAAACCCCGGCCCTAGTTTTGGGGAATCCCAGGACTCTCTTTAAATATCCACTTAAATAGCCTTTCACTCTTTAAATTGTAATCATAACTAACATTAAAAACATCCATATCTAATTTTTTATTATTTAAACCTCAATCATAGTTTCCACTGATATTTTTTAGGAGTTGATTCTCTTTATTGGTACCACTAAGGCTGAGTTTTGTTTTCAGGTTTTCCTAGGTAGTTGCGCTTATACTCCAATAACTAGTTTGAGATGAGACTTTCTGTTGATCCCACTGGAGAACTTCTTCAACTTTAGTTGAAATAGACTGTTTATTTCAGAGACAATAAGAATTTTCATTGCTATTCTTTGAGGCTTTATCCCAGTCATGTGAATTGTTAAAATTTAAAGCATTTTAGAAACCAAAATTAGATTATTCTTCAGTTTGTATTCTTATTTATTCCTATTTATTAATATTTATTCATATTTATTCTGATTCATTCATATTTATTACTAATTATTACTAATTGTTAATAATTATTACTATTTATTGCTATTTTTTACTATTTATTACTGTCTATTACTATTTATTAAAAATTATTTTTATTTAAACCAATTTATTAATAATTTTTACATTTTATTACTATTTATTCCTATTAATTAATATTTATTATTAATTATTACTATTTATTACTCTTTATTACTATTTTTAATAATTATTACTATTTATTACTATTTATTACTATTTATTACTATTTATTACTATTTATTACTATTTATTACTATTTATTACTATTTATTACTATTTATTACTATTTATTATTAATTATTACTAATTATTACAAATTATTACAAATTATTACAAATTTTTATGAATTAATACTGTTTATAACTAATTATTAGCAATTATTACCAATTATTACCAATTATTACTATTTGTTAATATTTATTACTATTTATTACTATTTATTACTATTTATTCTTATTTATTCATATTTATTCCTATTTATTCATATTTATTACTAACTAATGCTAATTATTACTAATTGTTACTATTTATTTTTAATTATTCCTAATTATTACCAATTATTACAATTTATTACTATTTAATAATATTTATAACTAATTATTAATATTTATTAGTATTTATTACTATTTATTACCAATTATTACTAATTATTACTAAGTATTCCTATTTATTCTAAATTATTACTATTTATTCATATTTATTCCTATTTATTACTATTTATTACTATTTATTCCTATTTATTTCTATATATTGCTATTTATTCCTATTTTTTAATAATTATTACTATTTATTAATAATTATTACTAATTAATCTAATTTATTTCTAATTATTCATATTTATTACTAATTATTCTTTTTTATTATAGTTTATTAATAATTATTTCTATTTAGTCCTATTTAGTCATATTTGTTACTATTTATTGCTACTTATTCCTAATTACCGCTAATTATTACAAATTACAGTTATTTATTCTTTATTACTACTAATCATTACTAATTATTGTTATTTATTACTAATTACCTCTATTAAGAGGAGATGGTCGTACGATTGCCGATCATGATCATTAACATTTCCTAAATATGTTGTTTTTCGATTTTTTTAACTATATCGATGAAAAAATCTTTTTCTTCCAATCATATTTTTTCATATATATATTTATCTATTTAGATCTCTTTTTCCCTTTTATAGATATGGTGAGGGGAAAAACTTACTCTTATTAAAGTACAACTCGTTATTATTACTAATAATTCCTAATTAATCCTAATTATACATAATTATTCCTAATTATTACTAATTGCTCTAAATTATTACTAATTATTACCCGTTATTACCAATTATTACTAATTATTACTAATTATACTTATTTATTACTATTTATTACTATTTATTACTATTTATTACTATTTATTACTATATATTACTATTTATATATAATTATTAAAAATTATTACTATTTATTACTAATTATTCCTATTTTTTCTATTTATTCCTATTTATTAATAATTATTACTTTTATGACTAATTATTACTAATTATTCCTATTTATTATTATGTATTACTAATTATTACTATTTATTATTATTTATTACTCTTTATTACTATTTATTGCCAATTGTTAGTAATTATTACTAATTATTACTAAGTATTACTATTTATTCTTAATTATCACTATTTATTCATATTTATTCCCATTTATTACTATTTATTACTATTTATTACTATTTATTCCTATTTATTCCTATTTATTCCTATTTATTCCTATTTATTCCTATTTATTCCTATTTATTCCTATTTATTCCTATTTATTCCTATTTATTCCTATTTATTCCTATTTATTCCTATTTATTCCTATTTATTCCCATTTATTCCTATTTATTCTTATTTATTCTTATTTATTCCTATTTATTCCTATTTATTACTATTTATTAATAATTATTACTATTTATTAGTAATTATTACTAATTTTTCCTATTTATTACTAATTTTTCATATTTATTAGTAATTATTCATATTTATTACTAATTATTCCTTTTTATTACTGCTTATTACTAATTATTACTATTTATTCCTATTTATTCTTATTTGTTACAATTTATTTCTGTTTATTTTTAATTACCGCTAATTATTACAAATTACCACTATTTATTCCTAATTACCGCTATTTATTACCAATTATTATTATTTATAACTATTTACCGGTAATTATTACTAATTAGTACTAATTAGTACTATTTATTACTATTTATTACTATTTATTACTATTTTACCCCTAATTTTTACTAATTACCTCTAATTATTACTTATTATTATTGATTATTTCTAATTATTTCTAATTATCGTTAATTATTACAATTTATTAGTATTTATTACTAATGAAACAACATATTTGTACAAATAAATAATCCAAAATAAAACTTTCTAATTCTAATTTAATTTAATTGTCGTTAATTGAGAATAATTATAATTGATATAAAATTAAATGAATTAACTAAAAAATAAAAACAATAGATAAATACCTTAAAACAGAATCCTTTGAACGATGCAAGGCTTGAAAATCACTCCGATATAAAATTTTAATCTTTGAAAAAATTTAAGAGAGAAATATGAGTGTAGAGAGGGAGAGATGAGTTGAGAGAGGTGTGAAATGAAAAAATAGGACTCGGTATATATAGGTTAGATTATTTGCAATGGGAAAACCCGTCACAAATACTAACCCCTATTAATGAGGGGTGGTGTTTAAAAAGGCATTTCTGATGGGTGTCGTCGCAAATACCTATCTGTCGACATAGCATTTGCAACAAGAATCGTCAAAAATGCTAAACCCCCTATTAATTATGGGCGGCGGTGAAAAAGGTATTTGTGACGAGTCCCATCGCAATTACGAAAAACCATCAAAGGCTATTTTCTATGGTACCTGTCGCAATTTCTAAAAACCATCGAACGGTATTCGCGACGGGACCCATCACAAATACTAAAACACATTGAACGGTATTTGCAACGGGAATAAGGTCTCATCACAAATAGTTCCTCCTGATGGACTTTTTTTGTGACGAGACTTCCCCATTGCAAATAACCAATCGCAATTACTCATTTTTTCCATAGTGGCGCAACACACACATGCAGTTGTTTGAGTGTCCCTCAATTACTAGCTTTGGAATACTCAGTCGCTTTAGTATTCTAGTGGAAATGACCCATAAAACCTCTCATCATAGTTATAGTTATGGATACACCACTACTCAGAGAGTTTCAAGGTAAGCTTCTGTCTGGCCAACCGCATCAACTCAAAGATCATTGATCTGTTTAGTGGAGTCTAATCTCATGCAAAGGATAACCTTCCATTACACAATGCTTACCTCTAAAGTTGCAACATGAAAGCTATTACAATTAATTTACTACAAACATTCGTTAATATAACCCATAACTTTTATAAGAACTCTTTGGTGATAGGAGGCACCCTCAACTACGGTTGACAAGAACCTTGTACACCCGGTTTTCTCTAAATTTAGGTGACAAAAGGATTTACAACATAATATTTCTTTGAGGGATTTTATTTTTTCTCAGAAAATTTAATCCATTACACTTTACACTTGATTGTTCTATGTGACCACACTCACATGTTTACAATGCAAAAAATAGAAGAACTTTCACCTCACATGTTGATTTTATCTATGCATTCTTTTTTATTATTTTGCTTGATCGCATACATACTCACATTCAAAATATAATAATAACCCATGAAAAAATTAATAAAAGAAACGACTACTTAGCATTTATTACTAGCTGATCCATTGAGCATAATTGGAACAATCGTGACCCTATAGTTAAATACCTTAGTCGTATTTGACTCATGTTATAGTGAACACCCTCGTTAAATGTATTTATGTCTTTTATATACCTTCTACTAACATTGTCACGATCCATATCTTTGTTAGTCTTGTCATAATACTTAAATACTCGCACGAAGGCGATAAATTCTAAGGAATGCATAATTTGCATAAACAACTTTTATTGTGGACACATAGGTCCTTATACATATAATGAGAAAGTAAGAGGATGCGAAGATCAACTATTTAAATAATTAATTACTAAAAACATTGACCACATGCAATAATTAAAAAATAAAATAAAATCCAAAGATACACTGGTGGGCCACTACTGATGTTCAATCACCACACAAATTAAATGCGTAAAAAAAATTAATTTGCAATAAATTTGTGTCAAGGACAATTAAAATGAATTAAAATAATTCATTCTAATTTCTAATAAATTTGTTTCTTACCTTATTTGAAGAGCATTAGATTCTCGTGCACCCTAATACAAGGAAGATATAGTAGTGTCCCCAAACAAACCATTTCTTATGTGATGAGCATCACATTAAGCCTTATTCCTTATGTGATGAGCATAAGATGGGCCCTTATTCTATAGGATGAACCTTCCTTCCATAGGTGACCAACATAAAATGACTCATCCTTCTTTATGTGATGAGGGAGGTGTATTGAAGGTGGGAAAACCCACTTTATCAGATTTACAACCCAAATTTTATTGAAAAATTGGAAAAGTAACTATAATGTGTTAATTAAAAAAATATTGGCAATACCATCATGGAAGACTTATGATATGTAGGAATGGTATTAACTATTCATCATCTTCCTCCTCCCACAATTTATAGTATTAACTATTCTTCATTTATTCCAGGGATCATACACCAAAAATCACCTTCAAACCCTTTGAATACCACTAAAGGCGGACATGAAGGAATGAAAACGCAGATGCAGATCACTGGAGGTGATCCCATGCACCAAAAAATGCAATGGAAAATCAGATTTTATTTTATCAACTTGAAATGATCTTACAACCCATGAAACACACATTATTTATAGAGATACAATAACATAGTAAAATAATTGATCAAAAACATACATAAATAAAATTTCATAGATTGGGTGTATTAGGTGTTGCCCAATAATCCACTGCAAAACATGTTAAGCACCCCACATTTCAAGTTTCCAAGACAGTATCACACCAGTACGGTTGTTAGGAAACCTAAACCCTACTATATATACACACACAATCACTGAAGATGATGTAATATATAAAAGGAAAAATATACAAGAGCAGCAGATGAGATATTGTACGAGTTCAATAGCCTTCGATGCAGTCTCTTGAAGCTTCCTCGCGCCCATGGAATCTCTGATTCCCCTTCATGGAACAAAACCAATGAGATCATCAATATTTAACATTTCCTGAATATGTTGTTTTTTGATTTGTTTGAATATGTCGATGAAATAAAAACAACCATTTTTTCCAATCATATTTTTTTAATATATATATTTATCAATTTAGATCTCCTTTTCCCTTTTATGGATACGGTGGGGGGAAAACATACATTTATTAAATTATATCCCATTATTATTTACCCATATTTATGAATATTGTTAAATTTAAAATTTTTATTTTTACAAATTAAAATTTAATTGTTCTTAATTTGTTATGTCATGAATTATCTCATGTTTTAATGTTTTTCTCCTTAATTTTGGTTTATTTTTATTAGAATATATTTTTACAGGCTTAATTTTGATTACCCTTGAATGAGGGTATGTTAGCCTTACGTGAGGAATGATTTTAATTTTTGTGTCCCAATTTTTCTCAGCTAACCCTTATGTACATGGGTTTTTACCCATATGTATAGAGTTACCTTTACATATGTGTTGTAGTACCTTTACGCAAGTTTTGGGGTACCCTTAGGTAGAAAAGGTAAAATGCAGACTACATTTACATAAGTTTGAGCTTACCATTATGTTGTAGTAGAGCGGTGTTGGTTACCTTTACGTGGGACTGCACTGACACTATGTGAGCCTGGTATTACCCTTACACGGGAAGAGCATTTCACATGTTACCTTTACACAAGATCTTATGCAGCTAACTTATCAGTCGAGGTACCCTTATGTATCATGTTTCAACACTTATGTAGTGGTCAACATACCCTTACACATCGCCAGCTTACCCCAATGCAACAGATGAAGACCCTAACATAGCACGCTAGGGGACCCTTTACTACCACCGATCACACTTTATATAGCACCAGCTCTTATTAGCACTAAACATAAAAACACTGATAAAAGGGTTAAATTCTATCAGAGCTTACTAAAAACACTGAAAAGGTAACTTTTATCGGTGCTAAAAAACACTGATAAAACTTTACACTTTATCAGCGCATTTTTTAGCAGCGATAAAGGTGCATATTTATTGATGTTTTTCTTAACATCGATTAAAAATTTTGATAGAAAACTATTATTAATATATATATATATATATATTTCATAATTATATTCAAAAATTAATGTTTATTTATATACATTAATTACAAAATGAATGTATATAATTAATATAAATATGGTATATAAATAAATATATATATATATATATATTAATAATTCAAACAACACTACCATAGATTTGACTTTATCCAATGCTACCATTTATCAGGGTCTAAAAAAATCGTTGATAAAGGGTGTACTTTTATCATAGTTTTTTAGTATTGATAAAAGTATCCCCTTTATCAGTGTTTTTCTTTGCGCTGATTAATGTATGTCTTTTATCAGCACTAAAACGATTGTTTTTAGCACTAATAAAAGTTATATTTCATAAAAAATGTTATATAATATTAATATTGAAATTTATTTAAATAGATATAAATATTTTAAATTATATATATTTATAGGTATTTAAGGGAAAAATTACAACGAAACATAGAAATTCAACACACATAAACTGAAAGGGAATGTTATAGTCCCGAAGGGTTAACTCACCCATTTTTTACGGCCCGAAAACCCTGTGGACATGAAATCCATTACAAAGCATGTAGCCTAAGTGTCCAACACGTGCAACTATTTTTTTTCTAGCCATGGACACCACCCGTCCGCTTGAGGAGTCATCCTGCTACTGCGCCGCTAATAGGCGCTCGCGCCACCACCATGTTTATGCCACTACAGAGAGACCCACACTTAGGTTGCCGCAAGCCATCCCGCATATGGGTGAAATTCCAATCAAAATTCATTGCTTCCTGGATTTGAACCTAGGTTTCGGATGCAGGATTATAGGGTTGTTATTACCACTAGGCTACAACCCCAACTATAACTATATTTTATAAAATATGATTTATTTAAGATGAAATATGTAATCACACTTAATATATAGTATATTTAATATAAATTTTTTATAAAATAATTAAAAAATAATATTAATTAAAAAAATTCTAATTATTATTTAGTAATATCCATTTAATAACAATTTGAAGATAGAAAATTTTTAAAAATTAATAAACAACTTAAAATAAGTCAAAAATATGACTTGAACTTCAAATAGTCGTAACTTTTGATCAAGGTATCAGTTTAAGCACTACCACATATCAAATTGAATATTATTAAATGATCTATGTTATAGTGACCCAGGGAATCTCAAGTCATTGTTTTCTTGTTCTAAAAATGTTCATAAGTCCTCCAAAACTGAGTTTTTTGTCAAGGTACCCCCTTTTTTAACATTCCATTGAATGTCATTCTTATTTAATGGAGTCTTCTTATCTTTTTTTCCTGGAGAACCCATTTATTTTCAAGTTCTACACTCATATGGAATTATGATGTTCAAATTTTATCATTTTTCATATTTTACTATTATTTATAATCAAATATATACACATATATACATATTTGTGTATATTTACATGTAAAATTTTAATTTTCTAAATACATATGTAAACATATTTACATATAAAAAAATTTCCTAAATATATAAACCATATCTAAAAATAATAATAATTTCCATTTTATTTAAAATAAAAATGCATGAATATTTATATACCTATATAATGTATATAATATATATATATATATATTGTGTTTGTGTGTGTGTTAACAAACATATTTACATTTATATATTTATTCTAATATATGTATACAAATATTAATATACATTATATGTAAATAAATATAAATATGTATAATTATATTTATAGATACACACACACATATATTTAATATATATTTCTATATGTTATATATATGTATGTATTTATTTATTTATTTATAAATGGTCACACACACACAAATATTTTATAAATGTATTTAAAAATAAATATATAAATATATATTAATATAAAAATAAATATATTGGTAAAAATTTATAATTATATATATATAAATATATCAGAATAATTATAACAAAGAAACATGGAGGAGTGGTAAAGGTAAAAGCGTGTGAGGGTGGGGTCTTAGGCTCAAATCCAATGAAAAACAATGCAGGTGTGGGCTAGAGAAAGCAACTCTAGCACTGATAAAAGAGGGGGGAGAGGACGTTGAGTGTTGACAATAGTTGGGTTTGAGTATGCTGATAAAAATAATTTAATTTAATTTTACTTTTTTGACCTTAGTCAGTATTTTTTATAGTGCTGATAAAAGACCCATGTAATCAATGATTTTTTGGCACTGATAAATGATCCCTTTTATGAACTCTTTTTTTAATGCTAATAAAATAATACTTTTTCAGTGATATTTTTTAGCGCTGATAAAAGGGGCCCCTTTTTAATGGTTCTTAGATTATCAAATCTAAAAAAGAGCTGATAAAATTGATTTTCTTGTGGGGATAAAATAGGGATATGTGGTTTTTCCATTATATAAAAATAAATGATGCATTGTTAATATGTGATATTTGAACTTATATATATATCAATGTCTATGTGCATGTATGAAAAATGGAGCAGACCGTGGGTTATCAGCCCAAGATCTCAAAATTTATTAAGGGAAAATAGAAACAACATACAAGATGAAGATGGCATAAAACAACCAGGGAAACAGATGCTTTAGTAAATTCCAAATCATTCCCAAAGCAGGAAAGCAACATCAATGGGGGAAACATCTACCACATGTGCCACATGGGTGTCATCCTCTTTTCCATGTCTTCAGTTGTTTCTTTATCCCATCATCCATATGAGAGACAGTATTTAACGGTTCCTTGGAAGATGAATATTTCAAATCTCTAACCGGATCAGAGCTCCCCAGTATGGCTTTCATGGAAGAGCCCCCTACATTGAACTCGGATCCATGAGCACTCCCAATTTAAGAATGGAATACCTCCCTACTACTATATTTGTTAAGAATTTCAAGGAGACTAATGAAATTTTCCCCAGCCTATGGCATGTCATGCATATGACTAGTCACCCCTTGTTTCTGGGAAAATGTAACTGCAACCTGCGAAGTCTCCAGTGGTGTTACTATATCAGTGGTGCCTATTGACCTCACCCTGATTGGGAGGGGGTCAACATGTTTCCCTTTACTACTTTTATAAGAGTGCTGCTTCTCCCAAAACTGAGAGTTAGCTTTCATTTGGGCATCATGTTCTAAGTCAGACTCATCGTGTTGATCTTCAACAGTGGCTTGAATCCATGGAACAAGAACATCAAAAAAGGAAGTAGTAGCATTTTTCTTTCTAAGGTCACAACCCTCTTTGTGCACAAAACAAGATGGGTAGTGATCACTCCTCAATGAAAAGTCTTCCAGTGCATCCATTTATGCATTTTAAAGTACCCCTTCCTATACCCCACCTTGACCATAAAATTTTTGATCAAGAGGCTTTGGTCTATCCTCCTTGAAGACAACTGCATGGGTCGCCTTACAACTAGGTTTTCCCTCCTTGAAGAATCCATGATACTTATTTCCAAGAGAAGAAGCCCCTCTTTCATCTATATTTTCCACACATTCTAACATTCAGATACGTCATGCCCCACCAACCTTGAATTGTTACAAAATACAAGTATTGACTCATATTCAAATTCCACTTCAAACTTCTCACCATTGGCCACCAAAGTGACACAATTAGGTAAAGGATTTTGCATGTTCACATCAACCAAAATTCTAGAAAAGTAACCATATTTTCCTTGAATTGTATTCTTATCCTCTCTCATGGGGGCACAAATGTAGGAGACTATGTCATTTAAAATTAAATGATGAAAAAAACAGCATAAAACATAAATTCTAACCCAAATATGAGCATTAGAATGCTTCTGTAGGTATGGATTAAAATTTAAATCCTATGCAGACAAATGAAAGCTTCCCATATTAAGATAAAAAAACAATTTCTCCATGCCTTTGATCTATATTTCACAGATGAAAAAATAATATGGAAGTAACCTCTTCCAATAGGGATTATCCTTCAGTCTGAAAAACCCCAGATTTGGGATAGTCTAAGATTCACCTCCTCATTATTCATCAGTTTGTCACCATTAGATGGGATTAACCATCCAATAAGGGAGAATATATAGGCCTCAAGTCATTCCCTAATCACTACAGGATGGGAAATGAAAGTAAATTTTCCATCATCGGATCTGGAAATTCGGGTATCCCGCTGATCAGCATCTGTTGAGGAATTAGGACCATCAAAGAAACAAACACTTTTAACCAATGATTTCTAAGAAGAACCTTTATCATCTCAGACGATACCCTCAGGATTCTTAGGCACATTAGGAAACACTAATGCAACACCCTCAATAGTACTCTTCACACCAGAATCAGACTCAACACCAGTCTTTATGGAGTCCAGCATGTCTGCAGCAAGTTCCAATGGCAAGACCGATGCAGTCGATGATGCTAGAACACTAAAATTAGAGATGTGATCCACGAGTTTCGATCCAGAAGGACCCGCATCACAAGAAGAAACAAGATTTGAAGAAAGATTAGAAGGAGCCGAAGCTAGCAGACAATTACAAGAACGAGAATCTCCAAGTGCATTCATATATGAATTGTGAATAGGTGAAACCCCCAAGGGATCTCCGGGAGGACCTCTCCCCTCCGTCTGCATCATTCGTGAACCTCTATGTGCATATATGTGCATGTATTATGTAGTTTGTGTGTGTTTTGTGTGTGTATAGATGTTGTATGTATATAGATGTATGTATGTGTATGTTTATGTTCACATGTACATGGGATGTACATATATTTATAGCATGTGTACTTGTGTATGTATGACGTGTACTTATTTGACATTAGATGTTTAGTTTTTTCAATTTTGATATTATATTTTTTGAATCTATTCATTTTTATACATATTTATATTTTACTAAGAATTATTTCTAATATTTTTTAAATTTATATGATTAGTATTTATTCAATTTTATTTAATAAGATGTAATATTTTTAAAATGTCCAAAATTTATATAATTATGTTATTTAAATTCATTTTTTTAATATTTCAATAATTTATGTACGTGTTTACAATTCATGTAGTCAATCTTAGATGATTTCCTTTTTTAAAATATTTTTGTCTCTTAAATTATATTTATTATTTTTTAATATTACTTTCATTTAATATTATTTATTCTTTTTAAATATTTACTGATTTTTATATTTGTTGGAATTTAATCATTTTGTAATATCTATTTATACTTATATTTATTTTTTATACATGAAATATCTTCAATATTTTTGTAATTTATAGGAATAACGTTTATTCATTTTTTGTTTATTATGTTTTAATGTTTAAAATATGTCTGAAATTTATATTATTAATCTATTTAAATGATTTTTTTAAAATATTTTGTAATTTAAATAGTGAATTATAAAATTATAAATATATACATTTTTTTAAAAGTATTTATGAAATTATAAATAAATATATAAATTTGAAAAAATATATAAAATTATAATATATATATTGAAATAATAAATATATATGTTATATTTTGTTATTAAATATGTTAATATATTAATATATATAGATATTATTATATAAATATATATAATTATATAAATATATTTATAATTATATACAAACATTTTTAAATATATTCATTTATAATTATAATTATAATTAAATATATATGTATTTAAACAATTATAAAAGTATAATAAATATTTTTAAATGATAAATATATTTATTACATTTATAATTGTATATAATTATATATTTATAAATATATATATATATATATATATATATTTATTTATTTATATATGAATAAATATATATAATTATATAAATATATTTATAATCATATACAAATGTTTTTAAATATATTTATTTATATTTATAATTATATATATATATTTAAATATTTATAAAATTATAATAAATATATTTATTATATTTAAAATTATATATATTTATATATTAATATATATATATATATTTATTTATTTATTTATATTTATATTAATATCTATAATTATATATAATTATATAATTGTATATAATTATATATAATTATATAATTATATATAAGTATATAATTGTATATAATTATATATAATTATATAATTATATTTATAATTATATACAAATATTTATAAATATATTTATTAATATATATAATTATAAATAAATATATTTATTTAAATAATTATAAAATCATAATAAATATATTTAAATAATAAATATATTTATTATATTTATAATTATATAAATTTATATTTTAATATATATAATTAAAAAATATATATATAATGTACGAACTACAAGAAGCTTGGTCACTCGGTGGAAAATTGCAAGTTTAAACTACCCAAGGGTGCACTGCCTTCTATTTGGCAGGCTAAGAAATCCTTCGAGGGTGGGGTCTCTTCAAATAGAAAAGAAAAGGGGGTGATGTCCTATAGTGACGTGGTTCAAGGTTCATCAATGAAGGGTGTTGCGTGTGATACATCTTCTAAGGTTCATGTTACAAAGGTTCTTACGAAGGCTGCATAGACTAGGTCTTAGTCTTGAGACCCTCAATGTGAGGTCTTTAAAGGTGTGGGCCTTGGCACTCATATGGAGGTTGAAAGCATGGGTTAAGGAAAGTCAAAATTGCCTCATGATGAATCTGTGGGATAGGACTCAGACAATGAAGTTAAGGGGATGTCATTGCATTATTGGAGGAACAATTTATTTTGAAAGGAATGATGGTTCTTTATTTAATGGTATAGATTCTAGGACCCCATTTATTGAATAAAAAAGAGATAAAAGGAGTGTAATGACGAAACCCTAGTTACTAAGATTCCGTGAATTATTACATAACATTGGCAAGATCGGAAGAGATCAAGTCCTGAAAGGCCGATCAGTTTAGTAGCCTTGGAAGTACAAAATACATACCTAAGTTTTACATTACAATATGAAATAAAAAATAAACAACATTGTGTCTCCTTTGAACACACTCATATCCCTTAGCCTATCCCTGTAGGTCAGTCATAAAAAACTTCTTCACATCCAGGAAAAATTGAACACAAGAAAGGGGTGAGATCAAATTCTCAGTAAGAATAAAAATATAGCGGAAACTATCATAAATAAGCATAAACATTTAAGACAATGTATAAGACTAAAAAAAATCCTTTAAAATATAAACATAAGTATAATATGGAAAAGCTAAATCAAATAATTCCATTTAATAATTCACATAGATATTCTACTTAACAAATAATCACATTTAATATGAATAGCTAATATCATAATGATGGAATGCATAATGTCGGACATCTTAACCACATAGTAAAGGCCTCGTGCCAATACTAAAAGTAAGAATATTTTCAAGGCCTTGTGACAAGACACTAGTTTGTATCATGAGACCTACCAATTCATCTAGGGGCTATATCTATCCTCATCCATCACTTATTAAGTTCAATGTATTCCTCGTATGAAAAGGTTGAAACATAACATAAACATCCATATTAAAACTAGCATACAAAATGTTAATTATTTAACCATAAACCATGAATGGTATAAAAATTTCACATCCATAGTCAAACATATCACAAAGCCTTCAATACAATATGTAAGTCTATATTAGAATAAATCATGTTCAAACATGTCTAAAATCCAACAAAGAATGTTGACATAAATGAAATCAATCAAAAAACTATTTGATTGAAATATATATTTCTACATTGAAATCATTTAAAAGTTTTCTAATTATAAAAGAAAACATTTATTTTGAAAATATTCTTATAATCTAGTAAGGGAGGGTTCTGAGGTGTTATAACAGTGGAAAATATTTTCACCTTCCATATAAGTTAAAAAAACATTCTTTCCTTAATTTGTCGAAAAGGTCATAAAGAACCTTGTTTGGAAAATGAAGGAAATATTCCGTTCAAAACATTTTATAAAAAGTAAAACAAGGGTATGAATGAATTGAAACCATATTCTAGGAAATAGTAAAAATGTTTTAAAATAAATTTTTAAGAAACACATATGTGGATGATAAATAATTCCTAGTAGATACTGACGTGTAAACAACTTCGGGTAATAAAGAGATCGTAAAATTAACACTTACCTTGTAATTTTCCTTAGTCAAGGGTATGTTAACATTTTATAAAATAGTTAAATAATTGTTATTAAATTATAAAATAACCACATACATAAATATGATATCATATATGATCCTCTAATATTGATTTGTTAATAATATTTCAATAGTATCATTGTTTCGGGTTTTAACTGATTCATTTTCCTTTATATGTTTTGTTACATGAGTCTGGTTTTTTATGGATAGGATGTATTTGATTAATATCCATAATTATATTAAGGTCATAAACATTATTGTTTTAATCATCACATGAAAATTATTATTGAATGGTTACGATGGGGAGTGAAATCTCATCGTGTCGTTGAGACGGTAAGTCGTACATACACACGAGCGACAATATCAATTAATTGATTGTGAAATAGTATGTAATTGGATGGTATATTATATATACATAATAATTAACATATTATATATATTATTTACATCAATTATAAACATTATTATACCCATCCAAATAATGAAGTGTTTAATAACAAACTACAACACGACGTGGAGACAGTAAGCCGTATGTACACACGTATGGTGACTTTGTCATTCATAGGATGGATAGAATAATGAATATGGCTGTAACATATTTATAATAACATCGCATTATGCATAAGGTACTGGATTTATTATTTTGGTATAGAAACAAAAAATAAAGAGGAAGTGGAATAATAAAATAACTTTGAAAGAGGTGATTAAATAATTACCTCTTCTTTGGATGATTCCTTTTGATTTGAACAAAAGGGATACTTAGGTTGGCTTTATGATAAAATTAAGGCCTATAGGATGAATTTATGGTAGTTTTTAGGAGATTTTTGTAGGATTTTTATGATCCAAATTCCTTTGAAGGTGTGAATTTAAGATAAGGGGAAGTACCCTTTTATAAGAGAGGTGAGAGGCACTTTAGGAAGAGCTTGAAATATTATCATAATATAAAATTATTTTTTTGTTTCTAATAGATAAAAATGGATTTATTTCAAGGTTAAGGTTGGTATGGGTCTAAATCATCTCAACCAATAGGTTTTAGACAAGTTTAGGTCACCATTTTAACCTTATCTTTTAAATTTAACTCTTCGTTAAATAGTTTAACTTTTATCATGTCTTCTTCTATTTTTATACTACATGGTTAATATAGTTACCATAAACTTCAAGAGATCCTAAAGTGTTTCATTAATTACATATATAGAATTATATAATTTCTTTGGCTTAATGTTATATTTTTAGGAATATTATATCATTTAATAAAATAGTATTTGTTTTAAAAACTCATTTATGTCAATTTTGACACTATTTAGTATTTGATTTTTTTTAAAAGCCATAAAAACTTGATTAATTAGTAAAAAATACATTTATTTAACCCTAACATGTAATATTCACATATAAAATTCGTTTATGTCATAAAAAATTTCAAATTATATTTATTTTAAAATTTATAATATCAATTATTTGATTCTTTCATTAATAAGAAAAATACCGCATCATTATTGTGTCATAAATAAATATATTTATTTTATGTCAAAAAATTATAAATAAAATATCATGATGTATTAAATTTTTATATATTTCTAATTAATATTTATATTTTACGAGATAAATTATATAACCTCATATAAAAATTATTTTAGTTAAAGGTATATGTTTATGTTATATTTTTCTACACTTTAAATTAATTCTTATAAAATGTCATTTTCAAATCCAAGTGTCTTCATGGGGTCCAAAAAAAACCCAAGGAGTCCTATGGTCATAAATATATCATCCAATAATATTAGGACATGTGTTAGGGTAGTTTAATATTATTATAACACTATTTGGTTACCCTTATTTACCAGATTTACCCTTGAACCATAATAAATAAAATAATTACTGAAGTTACTATTCATAATGTACAAAAAATAAAAGGTAACTATTTACACAATTTAGACCTTATGATTCCAAATATAAAATAAAATTTTCAAAATTAATAACACAGTAGTTTCATTAATTAATTTAAAATTAATTCCTACTATCAAAACCAAAAAGTGGGTTTTTAAGAAGTAAAAACTATCAAAAGATTGACATGTGTTTATATTCAATTTAAATGTGAAATTACATCCAATGGCCTAAATTATACTAAATAATAAAATTAAAATATAATGATACTTTAAAACCACTTAAATTTATAACTAACACTATAAATTATTTCGATTAAAAAAGTTGTTTTTAATTAAAATTTAGTATTTTTCACTATTCATCAAAATATGAAAGTTATGAGAAAAGTACAAAAAATTTACCCTAAGCTAATTTTGATATTACAAATCCAAACACAAGGTCAATTTTGAAAAATAAAATTTATAAAATTTCAAAAAGTTGGTTTTACTATTCATAAATACTTTTTTAGATGGCTAGTTTGATTGGTCGGGATGTGCTAGAACTCGGAGCTGCATACATCGCAAGTTATTGTATTAATTAAAGAGAAGCATATCGTGGAATCTTGGGGTGTTACATTCTTACCACCTTCAAATAATTCCATCCTCAATATTTCTAGAATATTACTTCATAAAATGATTTGGGTGGTTCTTCATCATAAGTTCCTCAGGTTCCCACGTTGCCTCTTCCATTTTATAGTTTCTCCAAAGAACTTTTACCAGACAAGTCATTTGGTTTCTCAACAATTTTTCTATAGTATCAATAATTCTAATAGGATCTTCACAATAAGATAGGTCAGGTTCTAGTTCTATTTATTCATAGGTGAGTACATATGTTGGGTCGAGAATGTATTTTCTCAATAGTGATATGTGAAACACATCATGAAATTTGGAGAGACTTAGAGGAATTTCCAAATGGTAAGCTACAAATCAAATTTGTTCTAGAATCTATATAGGTCTGATGTACCTAGGACATAATTTACCCTTCTTACTAAATCTTATAACACCCATCCATGAAGATACCTTCAAGAAAAAATGATCACCTACTTGAAATTCCAAATCCTTCCTTTAGTTATCAGCATAACTCTTTTGCCTACTTGGAGATTCTTTAATGTGGGTTTGGATAATATTTATCTTTTCCATTTTTTCCTCAACAATTTTCAGGCCTACAAGTTTTCTATTACCAACACCATCCCAACAAGTTGGTGTGTGAAATCTCTTTCTATAAAATGCTTCATATGGTTCCATCTGAATACAGAAATGGAAGGTATTTTTATAGGAAAATTATACCATAGGTAAATACTGATACCACATACCTTGAAAGTCAAGTGAGCAAGATATCAACATGTCTTATATGGTTTGAATAGTTCATTCTGATTTTCCATTAGTTTGAGGGTGGTAGGAAGTGCTCAAATGAAGTTCAGTATATAAGGAATTTTAATGATTTTTCTAGAATATTGATGTAAAATGGGTATCATGATCAGAAACAATTGATAGGGGTACACCATGAAGTCTTAAAATGTCATTAATATATAGTCTGGCTAAAATTTTAAGTGGTAAGTATTCTCTTATATCAAGAAAATGTGCTAACTTGGTAATAATATCAATAATGACCCATATTGCATCATTCCTTCTTGGAGTCTTTGGGAGCCTCGTGACAAATTCCATCATAATACCATCTCATTTCTACTCAGGTATGGTAAGGGGTTGCATAAATCCTCTAGGATGTTGTATTCTATCCTTCACCTATTTACAAACCATACATCTTGACACATAATCAGCAATCTCCCACTTCATGTTGTCCCACTAAAAATGTTCCTTAAAATCTCTATACATATTAGTGCTACTATGGTGTATAGAGAAATTGGAGCTATGAGCATCATCCAAAAATTCCTTTTTTAGATCAGGTATATCAGGAACAAAAATCCTCTTCTCAAATTTCAAAATTCCATCTTCATATACAAATTCAATCAATCTCCCATAATTAACAACTTTAAATTTCTTTTGAAATTCCTCATCATCAGTCTAAAAACTTTTTATCCTTTCTATTAAAGATGGTTTGGAAACTATTTGAAAACATATTGATGTTTCACCTTCCATGATTATTCTCATATTTATATTTACTATATCCATGAACATAAATACCTTTCAACACTCATCTTGTTCAAAACTCCATGATCCTTTCTGCTCAAAAAAATTTCCACCTTATTTGCCTTCCCTGGGTGGTAGTGTATTGTGCAATCATAATCATTTAGTAGTTCAATCCATCACTTTTACCTCATGTTGAGTTATTTCTATGAGATAATATAATTCAAGCTCTTGTGATCAGTATATATCTCACATATTTCATCATAGAGACAGTGTCTCCATATCATTAGAGTAAAAATTATAGCTGAAAACTCAAGATCATGAGTAGGATAGTTTTATTCATTAATTTTTAGCTTTAGTTATGCATATGTAGTAAATTTATCATTTTTCATAAGGAACCAACCATGCCTTTTATTTGAAGAATCACTATAAATAACAAACCCATCAAATAATCAATCAATATTAATTCTTGGATTACATATATAATATGCAGCATGCCTTGCTAACCTTGTAAAGTTAGCCTCATACATTGCAAAATTCTAATCCTCCTTTTTCCTCAGACTCAGAAATTGCCTTTCCATATCTGATTTATGTTCACGAGGAAAGTATTTTTTATAAAAATCTCTTTAAACTCCCTCAACTCCATATTTTTAACTTATTCATCCTCCTTTGTGTTTTGAATTAACGACCACCATTAATCTGCATCTCCTGAGAGGCGATAAACTACCATGACAACTTTTTCCATTTTGTTACTCCCCAAAGCGTGAAATATTTTCTCTAAGGAATTTATCCATTACTCATCTACAAATGGATTTGTATTCCCATTGAATGTTGGTGGTTGATGCCTCATGAAGAGGTCTAAGATTGATCCTCAGCATTGTAAATCAGGGTGCTTCATATGGGTAAGGTTATTATTCATAACCTGAGTAACTTGTCCCAGTATGGTTATAAGCTGATCAGCGCCAGTTGCAACACCATCTCCACAATAATTTTCTTTAATAGGAGGTCAATACTTACATGGATTATGTGCATTGATACGGTTTCCATTCCTTCTACTAGGCTCCATTTCTAAACAATAGAAAACACTATATTAGTTCATGAATCACAATGAATATTTCCAAACGTGTAAAATACTTAACATAAATTGAACATATTATGAATATAATCCATAATAATAATAAAAATCTTTGGGAAAATGTTTAATTATAAATCATTCATAGTGTTTTTTAAATTAAATGTGAATTATCTTAAGCATATCCCCAGGGAGTGTCAAACCAGGTGTGCAGTAAGGCCTGTTTTCATGTACTAGGATACCATGGGTCAAGCCTGAAACTTCTTGTCAGAGTTTTCAATCCTAAGTATATCTGTTCTAGAACCACATCCACTTATAGTATCCAGACAGGGATGTATTTCTTGGGAAACCCACATAATATATACATTACCAAATTTTTTGGGCGTCCTTCTATACTAATTCTCAAAGTATATATTTGGGTAATGTTCTCTAATCAGAGTTTTTCTAAATCTATTTTACAAGGTTTTTACTAAACTTCCTATGATACTAATTGTAATTCCTAGAACCCAGTTACCCAAAGTTGGTGGATTATTACATAACATTGTCATGATCACAAGAGATCAAGTCCCGAAAGACTGATCATTTTAGTATCCTTGGAAGTAATAGATACATACATACATTTTATATTATATTATGAAATGAAAAATAAACAACATTGTTACTCCTTTAAACATGATCATATACCTTATACTATCTTTTCAGTTCAATCATAAAATACTTTTTCACATCCTATAAAAATTAAAAATAATAAAGGGGTGAGCTTAGATGCTCAGTAAAGATAATAATATAGCTGAAACTATCATAAATAAGAATAAATATTTAAGCCAATGTATAAGACTAAAACACAATCATTTTAAACATAAAATTCAGCATAATATGGCCAAGATAAATCAAATAATTCCATTTAATTATTCACATGGATATTCTAAAAGATGAATAATCACATGTAATATCAATAGCTAATATCATAATGACAGAATGCATAATATCGGACATCATAACCACATAGTCAAAGCCTTATGCCAAGAATGAAAATAAATATACTTTTAAGGCCTTGTTCCAAGACACTAGTTTTTCTCATGAGACCTACCGATGCATTGAGGGGCTATAGCAGGCCATGCCTGTCACTTACTACATCCAATGTATTCCTTATATGAAAAGGTTGAAACATAACATAAACATTCGTATTAAAACCATCATATGAAATGTTAATACTTTAACCATAAACCATGAATCTTATAAAAATATCACATCCATAGTAAAACATATCACAAAACCTTCAATACAATATGGAAGATTGTATCATAACAAATCAACTTCAAACAAGTTTAAAATCCAACAAAAGATGTTGACATAAATAAAATCAATCCAAAAACTATTTGAGTGAAATATCTCTTTCTAATTTGAAATCATTTAAAACTTTAATAACTATAAAAGAAAACATTTGTTTTTAAAATATAGTTATAATATTGTAATGGAAGCTTCAAAGGTGTTATAATGGCAGAAAATAGTCGTACCCACTGTATAAGTTAAAAACATTCTTTCCTTAATTAGTAGAAAAAGTCATAAAGTACCGAGTTTGGAAGACGAAAGAAAGATTCCTTTCAAAAAAATTATAAAAAATAAAACAAGGGTATAAATTACTTTAACCCTTAGTCTAGGAAATAGTAAAAATGTTTTGAAATACATTTTTAAGAAACATGGATGTGTATGATAAAGAAGTCCCAATAGATACTAACGTATAAACAACTTCGGATAATAAAGAGATTGTAAAATTAATCCTTACCTTGTACTTTTCCTTAGTAGAGGGTACATTAACCTCATGTATAATAGTTAAATTATTTTTATTAAATTATACAAGAAGCGCATGCATAAATATGATATCATATATGATCCTCTAATATTACTTTGTTAATAATATTTCATTAGTATCATTGTTTCAGGTGTTAACTAGTTCATTTTCCTTTATATGTTTTGTTGTGTAAGTCATGTTTGTTATGGACAGGATGTATTTGATTCATATCCTGAATAATATTAATTTCTTAAACATTATTTTTTTTAATCATCAAATGAAAATTATTCTTCAATGGTTATGATGGGGAATTAAATCACATCGCGTCGTGGAGACGGTAAGACGTACGTACGCACGAGTTACAATATAATTTTATTGATGGTGAAATATTATGTAATTGGATGGTATATTATATATATAGAATCATTAATATGTTATATTCATTATTTACATCAATTATAATCATTATTATACCCATTAAAATAATGAAGTGTTGAATGATAAACTACACCACAACGTGGAGACGGTAATCCGTACGTACACAAGTATGGTGACTTTGTCATTCATAGGATGGATAGAATAATGAATATGGTTCTAATATATTTATAATAGCATAAAATTATGTATAAGTTACTGGATTTATTATTTTGTTATGGAAACAAAAAAGAAATAGGAAGTGGAATAAGAAAAGAACATTGAAAGAGGTGATGAAATAATTACCTCTTCTTTGGGAGCTTCCTTTTGATTTGAACAAAAGGGATACTCAGAATGGATTTCAGATCAAATTAAGGCCTATAGGAAGAAGTGAGGGTATTTGGGAGAATATTTTGGAAATATTTGGTCTATACAAATGGATTTTGAGGTGTGAATTTAAGATATGGGGAAGTACCCTTTTATAAGAGAGGTGAGGGGCACTCTAAGAAGAGTTTGAAATATAATCTTATTATAATTTTTTCAGTTAATAATAGCTCAAAATAGATTTATTTCGAGGATAAGGTGGTTATAGGTCTAAATACTCTCAAAAAATAGGTTTTAGACAAGTTTATGTCACCATATTAACCTTATCTTTTAGATTTAACACTTAGTTAAATTGTTAAACTTTTACCAAGTCTTCTTGTATTTTTATACTACATGGTTAATATAGTTACTACAAAATTACAAGAGAACCTAAAGTCGTTCATTAATGACATATTTAAAATTATATAAGCTATTTTTCAGAATATTATATTTTTATGAGTATTACATAATTTAATAAAATAGTTTTTTTTTAAAACTCATTTATGTCAATTTTGACACTATTTTGTATTTGATTTTTGTGAAAGACATAACAAATTGATTACTTAGAAAAAATACACTGAATAAACCCTAAAATGTCATATTAACCTATAAAATTCCTTTATATCCTCAAAACATTCAAATTATATTTATTTTAATATTTATAATATTATTTATTTGATTCATTCATTAATAAAGAAAATATTGCATCATTATTTTGTCATAAATAAATATATTTATTTTATGTATAAAATTTATAAATAAAATATAATGATGTAGTAAATAGTTTTATATTTATAATTACTATTTATAGTAGAAATAATCAATTATATAACCTCATATAAAAATTGTTTTAGTGAAAGATACATGTTAATGTTAAATTTTTCTATACTTGAAATTAATTTTTATAAAATGTTATTTTCACATCCAAGTGGCTCCATGGGGTCACAAAATATACCCAAGGAATAAAATGGCTAGAAATGTATCCTAAAATAATATTAGGACATGTGTTAGTGTATTTTAAAATTACTATAATATTATTTTTTTACCCTTGTTTACCAAATTTACCCTTTAACCATGGTAAATAAAATAATTACTGAAGTTACTATTCATAATGTCCAAAAAAATAAAAGGTACATATTTACACAATTTGGACCTTATGATTCCAAATATGGAATCCAATTTTAAAATTTCAAAACACATAAGATGTATTAATTAATTTAAAAATAATTCCTCTTGTCAAAACCAAAAAAACGTGTTTTTAAGAAGTAAACTATCAAAAGATTGAGATGTGTTTATGTACAATTTAAATGAGAAATTACATAAAATGACCTAAATTATACTAAATGATAAAAATATAATCTAATGTTACTTTAAATCCACTCAAATTTATAATTTAACATTATAAATTTTTTCGATTAATTATGTTTTTTTA
The DNA here is from genome assembly GCA_963277665.1 of Viscum album. Lineage (NCBI taxonomy): Eukaryota > Viridiplantae > Streptophyta > Magnoliopsida > Santalales > Viscaceae > Viscum > Viscum album. Next base: position 1,807,820,458 of record OY728123.1, on the reverse strand, counting down.
ATTAAAATTTAGTATTTTTCACTATTCATCAAAATATAAAAGTTATTAGAAAAGTACCAAAAATTTTCTCTAAGCTAATTTTGATATTCCAAATACAAAAAATGAAGTCCATTTTAAAAATTAAAATTTATAAAATTTCAAAAAGTGGGTATTACTATTCATAACAACTTTTTAAACATCTAGTTTGATTGGTCAGATGTGCTAGAACTCGGAGCTGTGTAAAATGCAAGCTATTGTATTAATTAAAGAGAAGCCTACCCTGTAAGATTTGGTGTTACAAGGAAGGACATAAAAAACATCAAAGTTAAAATACAAAAGCAAAATAGAAATTTCATTAGAGTTTAAGTAGCTTTTGATTTTGAACTCATGCTATGATGCGATACACGACTACCCCAGACTCATAGATGTCGTCCGCTTCTCTAAGTATTAGCCAGTGTCCATGGCCCACCATCATCATCAGAGCATTCATTATTGGTGACCACCACCTTTTCCTTGACATCATGCACACGAACATTATCAGCTGCTTCCTCTTTACTAATACCAAAGACAAGCTGGTAAAAAGAATTTTAAATACTAACAATTGAATAGGATTTTGGACGATCAGTGCTGCTTGAAGAAACATTGATACAATTTTTAGTGCTCTTAACCTGTTATATACATGTATCAAGAGATATAACATCAATTTTCATACCTTTTTTGAGTCAAACCTATTTTCATCAGTCTCCTTTCCCTTGATGGATTTATTATAGAGATATAAAGTGTCACCAGCCAAAGGACCAGAGACAGCTGCATTGTTTTTAACAAAACCCACACATGCATCTAGAGGTGTATACTCTGTAGGTCGAGGCATAATAATTGGATTATGGGTCCCTAAATTCAAACCTTTAAAATACACAGATTTAAAATAGGGCTCAAAAAAGCCTCCAGCAACATTTCCGTTATTAGAACATGCAAGTGGTGTATTGTTTGTAGATAGTGCATGCTTCGTAGTTGCTGGAGACAATTTGGATTTTACATGAATTTCCTTTGCACGCCTTCTTATATCCAGAAATCTTGAGTCAAAATGGTTAGTATTCACAAGGGCATTAGATTCTTTATATTTATACCCGCCATTTCCAAGTTTAGTGATCTCATGAGGTGTAGAATACTCCTTATAAAAATAACTGGATTTATCATGCATAATAATAGCTTTATTCATTTCTTTTTTTGAGATGGAAGCTTCCATTTTGGATTTTCCTTTTTTGTGTTTGGAGACACCCAACTTATCCTCTGACCAGAAGTTTTAGTCCACTTCATTCTAGATAGATGTTTATTTATCCTCTTTGTTGTCAATAGAACTTACATATTCATTTCCATAAACAAATTCCTTTTTATAGGGAATTTTTAAAGGATGCAACTTCAAGATTAACATGATCTTCATCAATGTCATCAAACAAACCAATTTGGGATTAAAGGATTCCATTATAATTTAAACAATATAAGGGGAAGAGATAGTTTTAGATATGTTTTAACACTCCTTCATTTTATGAGAAGACTCAATAGAAAGTGTCTTCAGGGGTTTACCAAGTTAATCTTGGTCCTTTCCAAAAGTGGGACCAACATTAGTCCTACCTTTTTCTTGGGCAGGATCTACCTTTTTATTCCTATGTCAATGAATATTTTCATGAACTCTCATGTAAAAATTAGTAGAAACAAGTTTCTTCCTGCAATAAGAATTCTTAAGTCTAATAATTCCATAAGATTCATAGAATATTGGAACCTTTTCATATTCAACAATCAAGAAGACTTTATCTTCAGGTATGTATAGCACTAATTTTTCAATAAGGGTAGCTCTCAGATCTATCTCTACTAGAATCCATGAAAAATGCCCATAACAAACTAGTTCCATAGCAGTATCCATACGAATTAGGACTCCAAGCGTATAATTTATGTTGAATAAGATCATTGGGTGCCATAGAAACCAACTCGGTCCTTGTATCTTGACCCATACTTGGGAACACATCTCTCTGAAATCCATTAAATTAAAGTTCAGTGACCAATTGTGTATTTCCAGAAGTCCAGGATGAAGGTTAAAGGAACCTGAACTCCAAGATATTCCTTTTAATTTAGTAGAGGGAAAGTGAAGATGAAAAAAACCTTTTCCAATTGAGACACATATGAAATCATCAAATCCCAAAATCATATCTAGTATATAAATCACATTTGATACCTTTGAAAGTTTCATACCTTTTAACAGATAGATGCGCACAATGAATGAGTGTCTACAAAGCTCCATCCGATCTGAGGTCACACCCTCTAATTCTAAGACATGTGTGATAGATCCCTTTCTGATGATTATTTATGAGGATCAATCTTTTATTAGGGAAGAAGATCCACCAAAAAATCCCAAAAACAATAAAAGTCCAGACAAAGCTTTTTTTAACTCCTTTGATTTCTTCATATCCAAACCTGTGATCTAATGATTCAATGCATAGGAGTATAGATTGAGAATTTTAGGATGATCTTGATAGGCGTGGTCACTGGAAGGTGGTGATATGGTTCTTGTAATTCTCAACCCAAACTAGATTGCTTCTTGGTTTAGTATTTTTAGTATTTTATCCATTTTTTATATTTATTTATACAAGTTTATTAATTAACATTTAATTTTTTTAATATGGTTGTAATTCTTATAATAAATATGTATTCATTATCATTATAACATAGATTCATTTTTATTTTTTTAATAATATTTATAATTAATAACACAAATTCATTTTTTAAATTTATTTATTTTTATTATCATTTATTTCATTAATAATTTTTTTAAATATTTTTTTAATTTATTCAATTTTTATTTTTATTTGTTAAATTTTTTATAATTTTATTCATATTTTATTTTATATAGAATTATATATTGATTAAAAATTAAGGTTTTTAATACAATTTTAATTTTTATAATTAATATATGCATTCATTTTCATTTTAAGTATTCATTTTTATTTTTAAAAATTTTATTTAATTAATAACTATAATTCATTCTTTAAATATATTTTTTTCTATCTATTCATTTTTTAATTAAATTTCACTCTTTTTTAATATTCATTCATTTAATAATAATTATTCATTAATAATGTTAATTTCTTTTTTACTTTTGTTATAATTTAATCTTTTTTAATACCTCTTCGTTTAATATATTTTTTAATTTATTCATTTTATATATTTTTTATACATAGTTATTCATAAATATATTGAAACTTTTTAATATAGAAATATATATATCAATATATAATGTTTCCTTAAATATTATTTATATAAAAAATATGTATTTACATTTAATAAGTCATATATGTAGTAAAAAAAATTATAATTAAAAATTGATATTAATTATAAATATTGACTGATTAATATCAAGTAATAGATACTACATATTATATAATGGTATTTTTCAATTTAACATATACAAAAAAGGTCAACCTAAAAGCCAAAACTCTTGACCATTTATTAAAGATGAAATAAGAAAAGAAAACAAGCAAGAAAACAAGTGGACGAGGTCATACAAAGAGTCATTCCCTCATCCAGAAAGGATAACTATGGATCAAGGAAAGAAGGATCATTTCTATAATCATAATAATACTCATCATCATCATCATCAATTTCCCATTCTATGTTTTCAAATTAACATATGTCAAACTCAGGTTATATATATAAATATACTTCAATTTCACACACACATTTATGTAATAAATACAATATTATATAGAAATGCACACACATATAATATTTATGTAATTTATTCCATTTTTATTATTCATTTTATAATTTCATTTAGTAACATAATATATTTTCTATATTATGTTTTTAATAAGAAAATTTTATTTATTCATTTTTAATATTATTTCAGTCAATATTATTTTTTCATATTTAATATTTATAACGTTTTATATGTTTTTTTGAATTTAATCATTATCTAATATTTATTTATACATATTTATTTATTATGTTTTAATATTTTCAATATGTATTCATCTTCATTTTTATATATATCATTAATTTCCCAAAAGCCTTCATTTTTTATTTATTTTGGATAATCCCCTTTTTAAATAGGTTGAGAGGGAACCATTACATGACCAATAGGACTAGTGGAACAAGGCCCAATATATGACCCGAAGGCCCAGAGGCGTGAATTCCCAAAACATGACCTGAAGGCCCAACCAAAATACACTAGAACTATCCTCCCCCACATCACTATCAATGAAGGCGCCTTAGTTCCCCACCACACATTATTGATCGGCAATCATTATCTCATGTCGAGTTGCATGGTTCCTGGTACCGATGATAGTTTCCATACCATCTCATTCTTCCAATATGGTTAACTCTTCTCTAGTGGTTTCTACATTCTCTGAATCCTCTTATGGGCCTGCTCTGGCAGTTACCTTTTTTGATAAACTACTCATTTTTAATACATATTTTCGATTAATATTTTTTTATTTTATTTCAAAAAAAATTATCAATTATTTCAAAAAAGTTTTGATAAATGTGGTTTTTATCAGTGATATAATATAAAGTGTTGATCAAAAATTTCTTTATTAGAAAGAAACATTTATCGATGACAAAAATATAGGTTTATCAGCGCTATAAAAAACACTGATTAAAATAGGTTTTATTAGTGATTGTTAATTTATCACCGATAAAACTCATAATTATCAACACTTTTTTGAAAGCACTAATAAAACCCTTTTGGATCTTATAAATTCAATCCTAACTGAACCCACTTCTTTTTCACTATTTAATATTTTGTGGAAGTCTACCTCTGTCACCGCTCTTCCTCAACCTTCTCAAAAGAATAAACCCTATCAAAACCTAAGGAATGTGATTATTTAAAATCCTCTTTAGTCAAAATCACATTTTTTTCATTTTTCAGTGTCTTTATCCTTGTGATACTCTCATCGATGTGTGTCAGCTCTCCCACTCATACCTGATATGGTACTACCATCACACACTACTTCTTACAGTCCTAAAAACAACCTCATCAATTGGTACTATTAACTAGTTAACCACCAAACTCACACTTCTTCCAGTCTGGTCCATTCTTCTCAGGTTCACTATTTTATTTTGATTTCAATTTAGGGTGACCAATACATGTTAGGGGCCAAATGCCACGTATGTTTTCAATTTCTCACTTATTGTTTTTGGATATTTTATGTATATTTAATCATATGAGAGATATTTGAATTAATCATATGTTACATTTGACCACTCCAAGTGTCGTTCACCAGAACTTTCCCACACCTTCTACATCCTGAGGTAATTTTGGAGTGATGACTTATATTGAACTTCAAATGCGAGGGAGAAGAATCCATATTCCAAGTTTCCTTATTAACCCTGTGGATTAAAATCAAACAATTCATCCCATTTCATTCTATTAACATTCATATTTATGATGTCATGAACATATTTGATATGAATTTTTCAACACAAACCGTTAACCTCATGTTCAGTTAAAAACAAATTCTTGTAAGAATGATATAAAAAGTGATCATACACAATAGAAGGTTTTAGGTCATTATTAAGTAGGTCCATTCACCCATTTTTCATTCATAGTTCCTATGTTCTATAAATTTTCAATCATAGTAGTAGTTTCCCACTGTGGACCCCATTTAAGATTCATTCCACTTTCATTTCAAACTCAGTTCAAATTAAAAAGTGGGCCTTTATTTTTAGTTTTTTCTTGATCATTACCCCACTTTCATCCATTCCAAAAACCATTATATTTTTAGATACTCTGTTTTTCTTATAATACTTTGAAATATATTAATAAATATTTTCAAAGCTAGGAACTGAGATGACACGAGATTTCGAGGCCTAGTGAGCCCAAAATTGTTATTATAAAAATAATAAATATATTAATATCACACATGAATAATTTTTTAGAAATATTGAAAAATCTATTGAGTGGAGCCCCAAATCGGAAATCGGATACCATGGTTGATTCCAAAACATGGGGTTTACCATAGGCGTGACATAAGTTTGGTTAGCGTTGGTTGTTTGGTTGAGGAAGATGTTGGTAACTGAATTAAGAGAATTAATAAATTCAGTTAATTTATTTAATAAACCTAACCTAATCCTCCCTAAATAAATACACTATTTTGATGATTTTCTAGGATTATATGCATAACCCTTGTTAGATCTGATAGGAGGAGAAAAGCATTCCTCATTGGATGATCGACATCAGACTATGAACGATGATCGAATTATGGTGGACTGAGAGGCAGCAAACACAGTAGGTCTTGTCCATCACTAGAGAACATGTTATTCACAAAATATTAATCCCTAATTGAGGTATGAATCATAAATTTTCAATTTATCCATTTTTATTAAAATATTAAGCATGAATATTTATTTATATACTTTTTACCTACATTATCTATTCATCACATGAGCCCATTCCAATAATTTGATTAATTAAAGTAAATTATGATTTCTAAGCCATTCTATAACCCCGTATTTCCTAGTTATGGGATTGTTGTCCAATAACACTTGGAAAATGAAGGATTGACTTCATTCATCTTTATTTCTCCCCATCGTTATTCACATTCTTCGTTGTTGGCCCACATGGTTGCGATTCAACATTGCTAGGGTGGGTTCGAGCACGATTGAATCCCTGAATTCATGGTAGATTGGTGACTGATGACCAAGATGATGATCTGAGTATGGATCAAGATATTTTTATGGATTTTTTTGGGGGGCTCTATGGATCTTAGATCCATATCAATGATGGAAAGTTATTGGATACATATTGGGTGGTGCTACGATCATCATATCGGTGGCCGGATTTTGGTTTCTAGACATCATAGATTGTGAAATCGATGGACAACATTATTACCTTCACTTTTGGTAGGTTTCAAGTGGTAAATGGAAGGGGATTGTGGTAGAGAGTTCAGATTTTGAGAACTTCATGATGAACTTGAGTTTCTATAGAAAACTTGACTACATGACGTGTAGTCCAAGAACACTCTTTATGTATCCCCACGGACTATGGTGCTTGGTTTCTGGGAAGATAAGTATCATACACTATGTGGTTGGACCCACATGTCGTGTGACCCTCCTTGGGTGTCCATGTCATGTGAAAACTAGAACATGCACATAATACCATATTGGAGGGCCCACAGTGTGCTTCGGGAGTACATGGGCCTGGTTTGATACCTAGTCACAACCAGGTACCTGACCAAGAACTTGGGCATAACTCGTCAAAAATGGGCATGACCAAGAGCACACAGGTAGGCCCTAGGTGAATAATACATGTTGAGTGGATCCCATTTAGGCCGTCTATGGTCACATGGTTTCAAATATATTTTTATTGGATCACACGGCTAGGCAGTGAGGTGGGAACACACACCGTGAGGTCCCTATAAAAGTTGTATAGTTCCTTCCAGAGCTTCTTCCTATCGTATCCCATTCGTTTGGAGTTATATTTTGGCTCAAAATTATCCTATACTGAGTAGTTTTCCATGTAGAACATGATGGTATCCTTCATAGTGGATTTAGAGATATGATTTTGAATTTTCTGAGGGTGAGACTTCTTTAGGAGATGCTTGACGATGGCAGTGATCTTGATGGCTAAACAATGAGAGATGTTGCTCTTGGAAACCCCCTATCATACTAGGGTTTAGTTCCTCTATACTCCTTACACTGGTTTTCCGGAACCCCATGGATACACTAGGTCATGGGTCCTCTATACTTTTATTGGACCCTCCTCCCCCCAACTCACTAGGGAGGGGTCCTCTATCGACATCTACAAAGTGTCACCCCCCCCCCAAGTGCACTAGGGTGTGGGTCCTTATCAACATCTTCTGAATGATATCCCCATATAGCATCAGGGCATGGGTCCTCTACCAATATAATAAATGGATTCTACCTGTCACATCTGGGTGTGGGTCCTATGACTATCTACTGAGTGGCATCCCCCTATTATACTAGGGTGTAGGTCCTCAGTTGGAAATTGTGACCCCTTGAGTTTTAGATCATTGATGAGGTGTGGGTCATCATCATGAATTATTTAGATAGACACATGATATGCTAGACATCAATGATGGTCCTTTAGAGCTACAGGAAGACTCATCATCCTAGGATGACTTGTGGGATGGGGATCCCCTTTCTCTCTCATTTGGGTTTCTTTATGAGCATATATTAATTATTGGGTATCATTTCCCTATTGCTTTGGGTTGATCTAACTACATATATATTATCTTCTATTTCTCTGTCTTTGGTATCAGGGAATCATACTGGGTATGCATATACTCAACCCTACATTAGATTTTCTTATACGTGTCGTGTCTCATGAAGATAACAGACAATTCGGTGGTGACTTTGGGGAAGTGTAGTGATACTTGGGTGTATAGGCCACAAATGGTGGTCGGGCTTGGAGATCAGGGTTCAGGCTCTCCCAGCATTCATTTCTTCTAGTTGTTGTCATTTTGGGACTTCATTTAAAGTTTTTCAAGTATATTTCCCCAGTGGGTAGGGTTGTTATAGAGTGGTTTCTAAGTAGTTCATTCCTTGGGATGGGGTTTGGATGTTTCCTCTTAAGAGGTTGGTTGAGACTTATGGAAACAGTATTAAAGTGTCTTAAGTGTGTCTTTCATTCTAGGGAACCCAGTGTCGGTGCGGCAAATAATGTATCTATTCACCAGGACTCTAACTACCTTCTTTTTGACTCAGCATGCCGAGAAATTGGTTATAGAAATCAATTTTACATCCATTGTGTAGGATTGAGTCCTTTGGAATTCCTTCTTGAGTCAACTCCCCGTATATATATATATATATCCTTATATTACCATGCTATGTTTTGATAACTTTTAAGATGACTCCGTAAAGATATCCAACCTAGTTATCAATTTCGGATCATGACAATGACCTGATGAGTGATGAGGCCTTATTTTAGGGGACATCTCGTGAGGAGACCCCTCCAATTAGGAAGATAGAAATACCCCTCCCTATTAATCATCATTTAGTACCATCTTGAAATGCTGATGATGCATGCAACTCATATTCCAATTCCAAAATCCAATGAGGTTCCATATTGAACTAGATCCCTAGGTAGTTGATGATTAGATTGATTCAGTGATCCAAGTCTTCAGGCTCATGCATACCTTAATTTATCAGATGATTACCTTGGCAGGTAGTCTGTTTTATGGAAAAGATGGGTGCTTGTAAAGTCTAGTCATGCATACTCCTGATGAGATGATGCTCTCATGGACCAACTTTCAACAGCTAGTTTGTGAGGATTATTTTTCCTTTTTCTTATTCTCAATTAATATTTAGGATCTTATAGAGATATAATATGGTAGTATTATAGTATTTGATTATTCTATGAGGTTCACTAAACATACTTGTTACTCCCTCTATATAGTGTGGGATGGTTACTTTCGAGCGTAGAAGTTCGAGCAGGGTATCTGTAGATACATCTATGCCAGTGTGGTTCCCTTATACATTCCCACACATGTTGCAGTTCTAGAGAGAGAAATAGTGATATAGGAATTCCTTTCAATGGGATTCTAGGGAGCTAGAGCTTTTAGTGGGCATCACATTGTTGATTCATCCACAATAGCAGAAAAACACCATTCGGTAGGATCATGGTGTATGAAACCTCACCATGGCTAGTCTCAGCCACATAAACATACAACAAATGCTTCATGTAGAGGACTAGGTCATCCCAAAGAGGGGTGTTGATATACCCATGGGGGTAGAATTCACATGGACATGTGATTTCCTGACACAACATGCCAAGAATGGAAGGAAGGCAGTGAAAATATCACCATAGAAGAGGAAACATCATGATTAGTATTTTCCCAAGCATAGCCAGGGCATCCCACAAGGTTGTGATACTAGAATAGGAGCTGGTAGAGCTCTAGGTAGAGGGTTCATTGTTGGAGGGATAAGTTATTAGCTAATTCCACTACCACCACTAGGTTACCCACACCATGCTTAGGTAGTCGGCAGTTAGGGTAGTGGGAAACTATAGACCATGTAGGATTATGTGTCAGCAACTCATAAGATGATATGAGTTATGATCTATCTTTATTATACAATTTATCTAGTACTTTTAGACACAGATGTGAGTAATTTATTCATTTATATATCCCTTGGGTGAGAGATAGATCTCCCCGTTGAGACATCATCACAACAAATATTTCTTGAGGTTTCGCCTGGGTGTGGTTTTTCAATATCACTTATCTTTCAGTAGTTTGACATGGTGCTTAGTGGAGATAGTTTCTCATGGGACCTCTTAGTTTTAAAAATGAACCATTATGATGTCATCTTGGGTATATAATGGTTATCCATGGTTCTAAACTAGTTTGATTGTATATGGGTTAAGTGCCTTCAGATAGATGAGATGAGATTATCCTTTATAACTGAGAGAGTTCTCATGGTTGAGCGATTTGGACTTGTATGTAGGAGGTTGCAGCCCATCACCCATTAGTTGGAGAGTTTATCCCATGGAATATAAATCTATTTTGGATTTTGGATTCATTCTATAGTGGATAAATTTATAGACATCTTCCTCGAGGATGTTTGGGGACTACCTATGAGTCTAGATATGGAATTTTGCATTAAATTTTACCATGGGAACATAATAATATCCTAGGAGGAATATCATATGGCACCTACTAAGATCTGAGAGATAAGGGTGTAGTTTGATGGCCTTTGAGAGAAGGATTTTATCAGACCCAGTGTGTCCCCCTAGGCATCTTTGGTTGTGCTAGTGAAAAAGGAGGACCAAAGATTGCAACTTTTTGTTGATTACCATTTCCTAAACTAGGTAACAATAAAAAAAATTACACCTTTATAACATCTTTAACAAGTTGTGAGGTGCAATTTAGTTCTTGAAGATCGATATGAGGTCTGGCTACCAAAAGTTGAGGGTTTTTTAGGATAATATTATGAAGATGATATTTCAATGATGCTATAAACATTAAAAGTTCCTGTTGATGCCTTTAAATGTGATTAATTCCCCTAATTTATTTATGTCTTTGATATACCAGATCTTTCATCCATACTTGGAAAAATTTGTGGTCATCTTTATTTATGACATACTCATTTACTCTTAATCATATGAGGATCATGAAAATCATCTGAGGATGGTCTAAGGCCTACTTTCAGGGCACCATATTTATGGTAAGCTATGAAATTTCTAGTTCAATATCTAAGAGGTTCAATTTTTTCATCATTTCATTTGTGAGAATATATTATTTATGGACTCGAAGAAGATTGATGTCGTTCTTTCTTGGGAGCCACCCAAGAGCATGTTGGGGTGAAGAGTTCTCTTATCTTGGAAAAGTAATACATGGGGTTTTTTGATGACTTTTCTGGGATTGTATCCCATTTGAATGCACTTATATAGAAAGGGTAGTCATTTACATAGATAGATCAGCATCATGGGGCCTTCAAGGAGTTGAGGATGATGTTCACCAGTGCTTCTATTTTGAGACTACCAGAGGAGTTTGTGGAGTATTTAGTGTATTGTGATGCCTCTAGAGGTTGGTTAAACTATGTGTTTATACATATAGAGGTAGTGGTTTCATATGGGTTGAGATTTTTGAGACCACATGATAAAAACTAAGAAACTCACGACCAATAGTCTGTAGTGGTATCCTTCACTCTAAAGATGTAGAGGCATTATCTTCTAGGATAATGCTTTATTGTTTACTTATAGAATCAGAGTATCAGGTGTATATTCATGCATAGACATATGAACATGAGATAGAGGCACTAGTTATAGTTATTTCTATACTATGACTTTGAGATAGTCTATACTCTACAGAAGGGAAATGTGGTGGCAGATTCCCTTAATAAGATGTCGTTTTCTCATTTGGTTGAGGAGTCTTCTGAGCAGCTGGCTTCTTTGTAGCTAACCCAGGTAGAGGAGAGAGGTGCAACATATATTCATTCAATGGTGTTTAATACTACACTTCTACAGGGTTTGAGGGTGGATCTGTTGGGAGATATTTATTATGATTTTATTCATGATTATATTTATTTAGGAGATTCACTAGATGGATTTTTTGAAGGAGGGCAACATGTCATCCTTTTTTAGGGATGTACAGTGGTTCCTTTTATGATGCTAGAGGAGGTGAGAGTTATTTTCACACTTCCCTTTTGGTTGTACATCCTTGAGTTTTGACGCAACCTCTTGAAACCCTATAGGGGAAATTATATAGAATATCTATCGAATTTTTGATAGGTATTAAGAAAAAAATGATAGTGTGTGATTTTATCTAGGTGATTCTTGATCGACTCGTGAATTCAACACACTTCCTTTCCATCAGGGAGAAAAGTTCCATAGAGTCTGGTGTAGTTTTCTGCGTAGGATATCATCTGGTCCCATGAGAGTAACCTCAATGATTTTCTCCTAACTTGATTCATGGTTTACAACATTGCTTCAGATAGGCCTAGAGGGAGCATTCAGGACCCAATTGTAGATTAGTATAGTATTTCACAACCAAACGAATGGGATGATCAAGCACACTAACCAGGTGTTTGAGGTTATACTAAGAGCTTTTGTTTTAGGCTTTGGATTGATCTTGGAGGATCACTTTCTATTGGTAGTGTAATCTTATAATAAAAAATATCACTCCATGATCAGAAAGTAATCTTTCAAGGCCTTGTATGGGAGACCCTTCAGGGAACCCTTGTGTTGGAATGAGATTAGTGGGGAACCTCTTGTTGGTCCAAATATGGTGTAAGAGAAGATGGATAATGTTCAGAAAATCTGTGAGCATATGGGTACAACCTAGGTCTGATAGAAATATTATGCAGATCAACATCATAAGCCCCTGGAGTTTGAGAACGGAGACCATGTTTTCATAAGATTCTTCCCATGATGAGGATTGTAGATATTTTTCCAAGGAGAAAATCTATCCCGAATTTTCTTAGGTTGTTTAAGATCCTACTTAGGGTTGGTGAGTTTTCTTACCTCCCATCCTTAGCCCCAAAATTAGAGCGGGTGCATGAAATATTCCATATTTCACAGCCAAGGAGATACATTCATGAACCTATACACATTATTTACTAGGGTGAGATGGAAATCGAGGATGGATCCACATTTGTGGAGTACCCAATGAAAATCGGGGATTGTCAGGGTAATAAATATTGAGGATGGACTATTTCCTTGGTTTGTGTGCTATGGAAGCATGATGACATGCATGAGATATCCTAGGATCATAATATCTAGATGTGATATTAGTATCCCCACCTTTTTGTTTGTTTTTTGTTGTATTTTGTGATGAAAATCCTTGAAAGGGGGATAATTTAGTGACCCTATATTTTCCTTATAAGGCTTTCAAATATATTAAAAAAAGGATCTAGGTGTTGAGATGACATGAAATTCTAAGGATCGATGAGCCCAAAATTGATATTATAAAAATATAAAAATATTAATATCACACACATGAATTTTTTAAAAAATTATTGAATATATCCTAGGTGGATACTTGAATAATAATTCTAAGACCATGGTTGATTCTAGAATGTAGGTTTTACCATAGGTACGACCTCAGGTTAGTCGACACCAGACGTTCGGTTGAGGAATTCATTCGAGGGTGTGTTAAGTAAATTAATTAATTCAATTAATTAGTTGTTTTAATAAACCTAACTTAAAACTACCTCTATAAATACTCCATTTTTTCAATTTTATAGTTTTATCCACATAAACCTTATTATATTTGAGAGGATGAGGATATCATTCTTCATTTTCAGATCGACATTGGATTGTGAATGATGATTGGATCGAGGTGCACCAAGAGTTAGTGATTGTAGAGGGTCTTCTCCATCACTAAAAAATGCATGATTCACCGATTATTAATCCATAATCTTGGTAGGGATCAATAATATTGTATTTCACCCATTTGATTATAATATTGAGCATAGATATTTATTTATCTCCTTTTGATTTGCATTATCCTTTCATCACTTGATCCAGTTTCAATAATTTGATTGTTTAAATTAAATTATGATTTAAAAGCCTTTCTATCACCCCTAATATCCATTTTATGTGATATCTGGACAAGAAATCTTATCCAAGGAAGTATTCACTTCATCCCTATGAATTTCACCCCACCATTATTCACGTTCTTCTTCATTGGACCATGGGGTTATGGTTTAAAATTTATGGGGAGGTTTTTGGGAACAATCAAACCCCCAGATTCATGGTAGATTAGAAAATAACAACTGAGATGATGGTTTGTAGATAGATCAGGATTGGTTGTGGGATGTGGTAGAAGCCTATGTGGATCTAGAATCTAGAGCAGTAATGGTAGGTGGCAAGAGATGCATCAGACAGTGCTAAGAGCATCATGTAGGTGACCGGATTCAAATTTCCCACCACCAGAGGCTGGGAAATTGATGGTCAAAATCATTACCTTTTATTTCAAAGGATTTTAAGTGATTAATGAGAGGTAATCTTGATGGAGAGGAAATATTTGGATAACCACATGGTGAACATGATTTTATAAAAAAATATAACTACACAACATGTATACCAAGAACACATGTTGTGTGTTCCTCTGGCTAAAACACTAGGGTATCAGGGAAGATAAGAATCATATGATATGTATCCAAGACCACACACTGTTTGACCCTCCTCGAGTGGACAAGCCACGTGATAGATAATTCACACCTAGGACCCTGTGTAGGAGGATATTTCGTGTTCTCCTAGAGTTCATGTTAATTGATTGGTACCCAAGCATAGCCAGGTACATGACCAAGATTATGGGCATGACTCAAAGAACATGACCATGGCTAAGATAACACTGGAATACCAAGGTGATTGTGACATGTTGTGTGTACCCCACACTCATAGTGTAAGGTGACATAGTTTCCAATACATATTCATAGGAGCATATGGATAGGCAAGTAGGTGGTAACACACACCATGTGGGTCCCATAACCACCCTGTAGTTCCCTATTGAACTTCTTCATCTTATATATCCTTTATTTGGACTCATATTTTTGTCTGTGAGTAACCTATCCTGAGTCAGTTTCTATATAAAACTCAAAAGAATCCTTATTAATGGATTTCAATATATAACGTGGAATTTTATGAGCATGATGCTTCTTTAGGCTATGCTTGATGATGGTAGTGATTAGTCAGGATCATTTGTGAGAGAGACTAGTGTTAGAAACTCCCTTATCGTAACAAGGTGTGGGTCCCCCATACTTCTTACACTAGTTGATTTCCCCCCTCCCCCGAAGCACTAGGGTTTAGGTCCTCTATACTTTTAGTGGCACCCCCCCCCCCTGATGCACTAGGGAGTGAGTCCTCTATCAACATCTACTAACTGGAGCCTCCCGACACACTATAATGGGTCATCTATAGACATTTACTAAGTGTAATCCCCATGTCACATTATGTAATGGATACTATACCTATATACTAAGTGGAATCTTCATATCACATGAGTGTGTGGGTCCACTACCTATCTACTGAGTGGAATTACCCTATTGTACTAGTGCATGTGCCTTTTATTATAGACTATGTCCCCTCGGGCTATGGAGTTGTGGCGATGTGTGGGTCCTCCCCGTGAATTCTTTAGACAGACACATGAGATGATGAAAATTAATGGTAAAACATTAGAGCTATAGGTAGACGCATAATCATGGGCTAGGCTATGAGATGGAGATCCCTTTTCTCCCTCATCTGGGTTTCATTATGAGAAAATATATATTGTTGGGTTTTGTTTCACTATTTATTTGGTTTGAGATGACTATGCCTATTGTATATTCTATTGCTATATATTAATTTTTAGGGTGTCCTAATGGTTATGTATATAATCACCCTTACATGGTATTTTCCCACACATGTCGTGTCTTATGCAGACAATAGATAGTTTGGCAGTGAAATCAGTAGAGTGTAGTGATACTCAGGTGCATAGGCCTTGTACGGTGGTTGATCATAGAGATTAGGAGTTGGGATCTCTCATATTTCATGTTATCTAGTTATTTTCAAGTTGGTACTTAATTTCTTGTTGGGAATGTATTTTTCACCTTTTTTAGTTTGGTTGTATTCTATCATACCGAGATATAATCCCTGGAGGTTATTGGATGCATGTATTACTCTAGATGTTATTGTCTTTTATTATTCATATACACTATTTCACAGAGACATATAGGTTAATTTATATAGAAATATTAATAAAAGGACTCCCATTTTATATTATTCTTTGTTAGAACTTTTTAGTAGTCCTTAAACTATTTGAGGCAATCTTGTGGTTGTGATGGCTTATCCTTCTTCCGGCTAGGCATGACCCAGTGGGTTGGGTTGTTACAAGATTTTTTAAGTCATAAATATTTTGAACTTTTTTTCTAGTTGACTTTATAGTTCATCTCATTGAGAAAGACACACAACTTTATTTAAACCCTGGTCCATGTTTTGGGTACTCCCAAGACTCTCTTTAAATCTTCACTCAAACAGACTTTCACTCTTTAAATTAGAATCATGACTATAATTAAAAACATACATATATAATTTATTATTATTTAAACCTCAATTACAGTTTCCACTGACATTTTTTAGGTTTTGATTCTCTTTATTTGAACCACTAAGGCTGAGTTTTATATTTTGGTTATCCCAGGTAGTTGGGATTATACTCTAATCAGTAGTCTGAGATGAGTCTTTCTGTTAATCCCAATTTGGAACTTCTTCAACTTATATTCAAGTAGATTTTTTATTTTGGAGAAAATGGAATTTTTCATTTCTATTATTTGAGGCTTTATCCCAGTCATGTGAATTGTTTAAATTTAATGTATTTTAGAAACTGAAATTAGATTAGTCTTTAGTTTTTATAGTAGTGTGAGAACTCTATCATGAGACTTCTTGTTCATTTGATTTAAATTCTAGAGTTTCTTCAAACATTGGGTTCTCAAGACCATATTATTCATCTCTATAACTATTTTCATCATCTGAAAAAAATAACTTCAACACATAATAATCATATCATTGAAACACCACTTGTCCTTCCACATACCATGTGAAGAAATGAATAAACATAAACTCCACCCACTTATTGTACTCTGACCTAATAATATTATAGAAACTATATTAGAGTTATTTAATCAACAATGGTATGATTATTGAGATAAATATGATATGATTTAGATTTTAGTATACTTACATCCATAGAAAAAAATTGGAAACATAACCAATGTTAGTTTGAGATGAGGATTCCTAGAACTCTCTTTAAATATCCACTTAGACTTCCATTAACTCTTTAAATTTGCTTCATTACTAACATTTAGAACATCCATGTCTACTTATATATTGTTTAAACATCATTCCCAATCCCCACTCTTATATTTTTCTAGAGTTGATTCTGTTTAATAGTTCTATCGTGGTTTATTTAGGTTTTAATGTGATCTTAGGTAGTTGGGATTATACTCCAATCATTAGTTTGAGATGAGGCATTCTACTAATATCACTAGGTAACTTCTGGAACTTGTGTTGATGTTGATTGTTTGATTATTTGATAAAAGATCATCAAATTTTTTTCCTAAGAACCCTTTCACTGATATACCACCTGGACCACAACATACCAAGTGAAGAAATGACTAAAAATCAACTCCTACCTCTTGTTTGACTCCCAACTAGAAAATTTTATAGAAACTATCCTAGAATGAAAACATTTTTCCCATAAAAAATTAAATTGAGAATATGGAAAAAAATACCACATGTTTACCCCAGGTTGTTTACTTTCAAGTCAACCTTGAGTAAAATGATACCCTCTTAGTAATGATCGTCAATAAAATTCAAATATTGGGATCATTTTATAATAAGTATCTATAAATTTATCCATGGATTAAGAATAATTTTTTTATTTATTTATTTTTTATTCAAAATGAATATTTTTTTAACCTAATAGAATGGATATGAATTGAAAATGGATGGACACTAATCATATGAAAAAAGAGTATGAGTATGGAGTTAAAGAGTTCATCAAGTTTTCAATAGTGCATTTATATTACTCTTATCAAATCCATTTTCCATTTTTATGTTGTTTATAATTAGGAAAAACTAATCTGGAAGAGTTGGAAGAATATTTTATTTGTCACAGAATAGATCAAAGATTTAAATATTGGACTAAACATTAGGGGAAACTGAATGTACATACTGAATAGAATGATATTGCAATTTAGGGTTCATTTGATTTGAATAAAAGTGTAAATGATGAAAGATATCATATGGAAGAAATGAAAATAGAAATTTAATAATACCTTCTTGATTTTCCAAAGTTATTTGAGAAGTTAGGTAGGCATGGTAAGACACCAACGTATACCATTTGTACTAAATATAAAATAAAATCAAATATATTAAAGTTATATAATTTGAAATATATCAGTAAATGGAGGGACACCATATTTATAGAACTACTTGGCCTCTTAAATTCTATACTAATAGAATAAAATGATTTACCTATTCAAAAAATTATGCTAAATTAATTCTATTTTTAATGGTTATGATCTCTAAAAAAATACATCTCTATCCAAATTATTGAATATTATTTTTTAAGGACCACAAATCACTAAAAAATTACCTATGTGTGGTGAAAATAGATACAAGAAAGATGAATCATTTGCTTTGAAAGTTTTATAGTACCTCTCTATCATTATAATGTATAGATGACTATATGGATATTAGGAAACTATTATACAATTAACATGGCATGCATTTACAATAATTGAATATGGGAAACTATGTCACCCAACAGTCTCTCCTCAGTGGAATAAAATTGATTATGAGTGTCCTAAATCTGAAAATGAGCTTAATGTAGGACCCCAGAATACCCTGAGAAAGGAGGAGTGAATTAGGGTGTCAAATTTTTCTTTCAAAGTGATGGATCTTATTCCCAGGTTGGTAGGAACTTGTTAGACTTTCCTGATTGGAATTTTGAATTAATTAAAAATTCACATGCAGAGAGATAAGGCAATAGTTTTACTTGGTTCACCACTAAGGGATAGTGCAAGTGGGAATACACTGATAATGTTTCTATCATACCAAAATCCACAAAACTTCACTTATTGTGGAATACATAACTTTAGACACAGTCACTCTATGCCAGGAGCACTACATTTATAAGATTTTATGGATATTACACTTCCTCTCTTGGAACACTTCCGTCGACTCCCCCTAGATCACCATTTTGGGTGAAGTTGTACTCAGTTTAATGACTTGAGGGTTGATTCAGTATATTGGAATTTATGTCTTTTTCCCTGAGTACCATGATACTTTTCTTGTATTGCAATCCTGAATTGAAACACTGGAAAGCACTAATCAAAAAACCAGATATTCAAAAACCATTAGTATCTCAACTCTAAAATGTGTGCAAAATACATATTATTGTGTGAAACTATCAGTATTTTCATGAAAGATTTATTTCATGCAACCCTTATCTTTCATTCAACTATATTATGAGTTTCACTCAGTATTTATAGACACAAGGAACACCTTGTGTGTAATATTTTCTACGTGTAACTCTTTTGTGTGCCACTCTTTGGCACGAGAGAGATACTGAATATTCATTTTAAAAAGTTACATTGAATGTAGTGGGTTTCCACATATTTTTAGACCTATATGAACCTTCACATAAGTTCCCTACACACCTTTCCCCAAGGGCTCAAGCCAGATTTTTACATCTTATTTGGGGTATATGTTCCTTTTTCACAATTTCATTTTTTCACACAACCTAGGCCTTAGCTATATTTTGATGTGATGATCTATAAACTCATCTTGAAAGATACTCTTTTTTACATTTTATTAGGTATGTAAGATTCTTTCAAACAATTTCAGATTTTACACGCAGTTCAGGTTGTTTCTATATTTTGATGTGATGATCTCAAAACACCACTTGAACATAAGATTTCGATTCACCTTCATTATTGTGCATAACTTCTTTCTCATGAAACATCTTTCTCCATCCTCCAAATTTTGGACCCAAAAATTTAGAAAACATTGAGAGATGACACCACCATCAACACTGTAATAATCTTGTACTATACGATCACATTCCTTGCAATCTCCCTGATAATCCTAGTGTGGATTGACAGAAAAACCAAACTTGACTCCATTTATAGAAAAGAAAATAATTGGTTCCAACAATCTACCCCTTTGTTTTTTATTGGAAATATTTAGATAAATTCAATAAATCAATAGGCGCTTTCAAAACCTGAATGGTAAGAAACAAGTAATCTAACAATCTAACTCTACGTGAGCAAATATCGGTGTTGAAAACAAGAGGGAAAACATGAATTGGGTTCTTGTTATTTTTTAATGATTAAATATCTCTCAGATAAGCTCAGATATTTTACTCATAATACCTAATTCTCATCATGCCATAAAAGTATTGCATGTTCTATCAAAAACATATATCATGTAGCCAGAAAACCATTATAAATTCTAGAAAACTTTTAAAAAAATTGAATTTATTTATCCCCCACCCCTTGTAAATATACCCCCAAGAACTTGTATTTTAACTTATAAATCTCAAATTACAATCCACCTAGATCATATCTCCCCTATAAATCCGTATCACTTCCAAAAACAGATTAAAACATTTAACATAAATTGGGAGAGGAGACTATCTGTAACCTCCTCATGCACTGGGAGGTGGCTGAACACTGAGGTTCAACTGATGTTTCTCAAACAAATGTACTTACAATTGCTTAGTCGTAATGTCATCCATGTGGTCATAAGTTTCAACATGATCCATTTAAATCACACCTTGTTCAACTTTTTCCTTGATGAAGTGATATATGATCTTAATATGTTTTGTACAAGAGAGATGAACTAGACTCTTCCTAAGATTGATCGTTCTCTTATTGTCACAATGAATCACCCTCATCAATTTTTCCACATCACTAATATCATTTAGTTTTTTCTTCATACATAATAGTTGAGTGTAAGGATTTCTAGTAGATATATAACCTGATTCAACCATACTAAGATAAGATCTTTCTTGTTTATTTCTCAAATAGCTAAAACGTTTATTTTTAATTAAGAATGAACCACCACTTATTAACTTTCTATCCACCATATCTCTTTCTTATTCATCATAAAAAATAATGATAATTAATTATCTCCACATTCAATAAAGAATAATATAAAATTTAGAGTACCTTGATTATATCTCATGATTATTTTAACTACTTCCAAATTCTCTTCCTTCAGATTACATTGAATGGAGGCCACTAATAATATTAAAAATATGATATCTAGCCATGTTTTAGTCAAGTATAATAAGATTCTAATGATTCTACTATACAAGGTGGGATCCATAGAAGTCATATTCTCATTCTTTATAAGTTTTTTCCCAACAACAATCAGAGTTGACATTGGTTTAGAGTCATTCATGTTGAATTTCATAAGAATATATCTTACATATTTTTTCTAAGAAATGAAGGTGTAATCCTTATTTTTAATCAGTTGTATCCACAAAAGTATATGAGTTCACAAATCCTAGACATTTAAAATTCTGATTTCATGTGATTAGAAAATTCATTCATAGATGTCTACCTACTTCCACCAAATATAATATCATCCATATACATGAGCACCATAAATTTATCTTTATAAATATTCTTCACAAAGAGATTGTGGTTATCACCTCCTATTTTAAATCCAATATTATTCAGATGAGAATCTATTTTATAATACCACACTCATGTGTCCTACTTTAGACCATAGAGTTCCTTCTTTATTCTCCAAACCATTATTTCGACATTCCTATTCATAAATACCAATGGTTGTTCAATGTATACTTATTCTTCAAGAACACCATTTAAGAATACTATTTTATGAAATGCATCAGATAAAATATATACCTTTATTTAATTTCGGAAGCAATAAAGATCCCAATCGACTCCAATTTATCCATTAGAGAAAATTTTTCTTCTACATCAACGCTATTCATTTTTTCAAAGCCTTTACACACCAAGCATGCTTTATTTATGATTATATTTCTATGTTGATTGAATTTTATTTTAAAGACCCACTTTTTTTAACCGCATTGTGATTTTTAGGTCTCTTAACAAGATCCCTTGTCTGGTTATTTTTAATATGATCCAATTCCCCATTCATGGTCTAAACCCATGATTTATCATTCACTGCTTCATCAAAAAAGGTTGGTTCCATAAGTGATAGGAAGGGAGAATACGCTTCATTACTCATTCCCTTTTTCTGTGTGGGTGCTGAAAAATCCCCAATAATTTTGGATTGATCAATTTTTACTCTTCTATTTTTACTATGAGTTTTGGATGATGTTTATTCAGCCATGGTTTCTTCTTCGGGTTCTTATTCTTAATCATCATTGTTTTGAGAGTCCTATATATTTTGTAATAATTATTCTATTTCTGAATTTGAATTTATCTCTTTCCCACTAATCCTGATACCTCATGATATGAGAACACATATACTTTTCCTCAAGTTTCATTCACTTTCATTTCAATTTGAAGATACCAAATGTGATAAGAAACTTTTAAATACATTCAACTTGAAACTCCTTTACCAATGACATGATCCTCAAACAATTTCAAGAATAATCAGGTTTGTTATTAATTGAAATATTGATTCTGGAAGCATCTTTATCATTCTTCATTTGTCTACCCCTCAATAGAATCACTTCTTAGCATCTTTATAATGGCGGATCTCATCGATAATGGATTTTAGTAAATTTTAGTATGGAGAATACACCAGAAAAAATCTTCAATTGGTGGATTCATTATCCAAGTTTTCTGAAATAGAACATCTATAGCTTCATCAAAAATGATCCTCATTCCTTGAATCTCTCACACAGAACTTCTTTAATAGAAGAGTTTCCTTTTTTTGCAAACTCTCATGCAATTTGACTTTATCTTGTGGAATATTTTCTATTCTTTTTTCACTAGCCTTAGCCTGTGCATATTCAAGTTTCCTCAATCTTTCCAAATCACCTATCCAAATAACTAACATGTTGTTAAGAATTTTTGCATCATGTTTGGATCTTCCACATGGTTTATTCTAAGTTTCATCCCTCTTATTATTTCTTTTGGATTCATTACCCTTCAAATTATTTGATTTAGAATCCAGGGTCTTCTCATCTTGCTTACTTTAGATCTTATTAGGAGAATTTGTGTTCACAATATTCTTTTGAATTTCTCCCAGGGTAGCTTCTTCATATTTATCTAGATTTCTTGGTCTTCTTTTCTTATCAACATTGAATTCATGTTTATATAATCATGTACCAAAATTTTGACCACTACCATATCATGCATCACATATTTTTATCAAGATTCCAAAATATATTTTCATTATACAAATTCTTATGGACCTATGGATATTGATTATTTTTATCTGGATTCCCCCATTAAAATAGGGCTCCTATATGCTTTCTCATTTAGAGCATTATACCAAACATCCAATGCACAATTCCCAAATCTGTTAAAGTACCAACATTTACCTACAAACCATGATCTCCTATATCTTATAAATAATTTTTTGGATCTTATTAATAATATTTTGTGCTCTTTGTGGGAAACTAGATTCCATAATATTTGTCCTATCCACTATAGTCATGATGGTAGGTTTCTTATAACCTTTATTCATCTATACTTGTTCAGTATTTGTCTTACAACCTAAATTTTTCATGAAAATAGGTTTATAATCACTAATATATGTTTTATGGAAGGTATATATTTCTTCACAACTTCTTGAGATAGATCATCAAAATATGTGAGGTTCTTCTTATCACATTTAGAGGTATTTTAGATTTAAAATAATCTAGTGACCATTGAGTAGATGCAACAACTGTTTCCTTATTTGGTGAAGTCTCAATATATTTATTCTCATGATTGGACAATTGAGCCTCCAAATATAGACTTTTCATATTAAGGATGATTTTTTGTTCTTCAATCATAATCATCTTATCTTCACAAGCCTTCTTCATTCTGACAACTTAATCTTCATGAATCTTAACTTTATTTTGAATCAAAGAGTCATGTTCCTTGATATTATTGGATATTTTTTCCAATTGTAATCCCTTAACATCAGTGATATTTTTCAATTTCTCTTCAATCACATGGATATTTTCATCAAGATTATTTTTGAATCTCTCCTTCTCTTCAAATTCTTTAAGGTTTTTTGAGGAACATATTGCAAGTTCTATATTTTTTTCATAAAAGCTTCCAACATTTATAGAGAGATTTAAATATTCAATAATTTTTCCTTACAATCCCTTTTCCAAACAATCAGCTTCTCCTTCCAGTTAGGTGATCTCTACCTACATACGTTGAAAGATTCCACAAACAAGGGATGTTATTTCTTCGGGAATATCATTTAGAAAATTTCTTAATATATCAACTGAAAATTATTTTGAGTTATAGATTGATCATCATAACCACTTATATTAACATCCTTATTTTTAGGAAAGCTTTAAAATGTGGTAACACATACCTCTTGATCACTTGAATATTTTGATTTAAATAAGGTATAAAGGTTGTCCTTCTCTTTAGTGGAAACCAGATCTATATTCTATTTACTTTAAAAGTTTAATATTTCTTTATTTTTAGAAATGAATGTAGAACTAGGTGCTACCTCTTCTTTAAATAAGAGGGACTTCTTCAACTTCATCTTCTCTTAATTTTTATTATTCATCATGGTCTTGGTAAATATTGACTCTTTCTCAAAGATAACTTAATATTCATTAAAAATTCACTTCATTGTTGACTCATGAAAGAAACTCAAATTTTAAAAAGAGAATAGATTTACTATATAGAATCAAACATATTTGAACATTGGCTCTGATACCACTTATAGCACCCCATAATGCCTTGAGATGAGAGGGGTGAATCAAGGTGTCAGCTTTTTCATCAAAGTAATTGATCTTATTCCCACATATATAGGAAATTTTTAAACTTTCCTAATTGTAATGATGTAGTAATTATGCATTCACATGTAGAGATATAACAAAAAATGTTTTACTTGGTTCATCACTAAGGGCTAGTTCAAGGAACATATGCTAACAGTGTGTCGGTCATAAAAAAATCCTCTAAAATTCACAAGTTATGGAATACATAAGTTTATAAATATTAACTCTATTATAGGAACACTACCTTTATAATATTTTAGGGATAGTACACTACTACCCTCATAACACTTCCATCGACTCCCCTTAGATCACTTTTTTGGGTGAAGTCTCGCATAGTTTAATAACATAAAGGTCACTTCAATAGATTGAAATGTATGTATTTGTCCCTATGTATCACAATACTCTTCTTGCACCGTAGTACTAACTTAATTTACTTTAATTCATTGATCAAACAAACTGGATATTCCAAAAATGCTAGTATCTTAACTCAAGCACTTGTGTGTAGCACCTGTTCTTGCACACAACTTTGAGGATTGTCATGAAAGATGTATTTAAGACAACCCTTATATTTTGTGTGACTATACCATGAGTTTAAATTTGTATTTATAGACACAAGGAACACCCTACAGACAAGATTTTCTATACGTAATGCTTATGCGAACAACTCTTTTTCATGATAGAGATACCAAATATTCATTAGAAAAAGTTAACTAGAATATAAGGTGTTCCTACATATTTATATACTAGGAATACCTTATCCATAATTTCCTTTTCAACTTTACCTCATGTGTGTAAGCCTGATTTTGACGTTGTATTTGGCATGTAATTTCCTTTCATGAAATTTCATTTTTTGCGTGCAACTCATGCCTTTATTGTATTTTGATGTGATGATCTTGAAACTCCTCTTGTGTGAAACTCTTTTAGACATTTCATTTGGTGCATAAGATTATTTCTCACCATTTAATATTTTGAATATAACTCATTTTTTTTATGTATTTTTATGTGATGATGTCAAAACACTACTTGTGTGTAATATTTCAATTCACCTTCATTCTTGCATGCAAATTCCTTTGCACGAAACAAATTTCTTCATCCTCTAAATTTTGGACATAAAAATTTGAAAAACAATGAGGAAGGAAACAACCTTAAACACTATAATAAAATTTTAGTGTACAAGCATATTCCTTGTAAACTCCTTGATCATCCTATTATGCATTAACAATAAACTAAAACTAGACTTTTTTATAGCAAAGAGAAGCCTCGGTTCTGACATTTAGAAACCTATGTTCAACATTATCTATAGATGGAAAAAATCCTTTTTGTAAAAATAAGTACTCACAGTACATAGCTAGTTATTTTGGTAAAATATAACCTTCCACCATGGCTATGCATGGATCATAAATATATAATGTTGTCTCTTCTTATATCTGGACCAAAAAACCCAGTAATGATATTGATTTCAATTTGGATCCTTTGATTAATGATATGAAACTAATGTGGCATAAATGGATTACGTGGTATGATTCTCATAAAAGTAAATAATTCAGATTGAGATCCATATTGTATAAGACAATAAATGACTTTCCTTCTTATAGAAATTTTTCAGGCTATAACATTAATGGAATTTTGGTGTGTTCTATTTTGTGAAGAATGCACAATATTAGTTAGATTAAAACATTAATCAAGGATTTTTTTTTAACATATTAGATATGTTTTCCTTAAAAATATAAATATAGATCCTAAACACCATCATTCGATGGGTTTTGGGAAAAAAATCCCTCAAGGTAACATTGAAGCATTTTTGAGGTTTTTACGTTTGTTGACAAAGTTGGTTTTTTGTTGAAAAAGAGGGTTTCCATGGTGAGTTGTCGAGTTACAAAGATATTTTTGACAATATATGTTGACAAAGAATCATGAAAAATTAATGGTTGATCTAGAGGTAGTAAAAAAATAACAGATATAAAGTGGTTCCATTTTCTAGTGTTTTCCAGATTTATGGGCCTCAAAATCAGAAAATGGGGAAATGTGCTTTTGGAAAAGGAAGTTGCGTGCAATATATAAGGTGTTTTGGAAACTTTTGTGTTAGGAATTTTTTGAGAGAAGGATTTCAAACAATGAAAAAGGAATAAAGTTCATGAAATAATTGGAAATATACGTGAAATATGAGGTTGTGCGAAAGAAACTTACGCACCCAATGCGACGTCAAATGGGGTTTTGTGCACTCGAAGAGAATCTTCTGTGACATAGCGAATATAACACATAGGGGTTGGAAACTTCTATAAATAATAGGTGACCCCCCCCCCCCATTATTTTAATAATCTCAAAACTTAGAGATAATTTTATCTTTTTATCACGTAAGAATTTTGAGCAAAGGGAGTTGCATGAAAGATTTTGAGTTACGTGCAAGATAAGAAAGTTGCACATAATATTTGGGTTGCACGTAAGATTGAAGTTATTTTCAAGGTGTATTTCATGAAAAAGGTGTAATCTTATGCGCATGGCATTAATTTTGTGCAAAAGACATAGTAAGGGTTGCAAGAGATATTTGAAGTTTCCTAGTGTATCTGTGGTAAATTCATATTTATCTGTGGATGAAAGTGGAATATCAATAGAGCATCTACATATAGTGTAGGATAAATTAATTTCAGATAATTATGGGACCTATAAGTCTATAAGTTTTTAATGGGTCTTCTGAATAAGTAGTTAACACACTTCGGTTGGGAGAGTAGTGAGCTTTCAAATTGTGATTTGTTATAAACCCAGAGGGACAGTGAGTCCACTTTGAACTTGTAAACAAGAGTGTGCTTATAGTGAATTTGGTACATCGAAACATTGTCAGTGTATGCTCCTTGGACGTAGCCCAATGAGGGTGAACCAAATAAAGTTTTTGTGTCATGTTCATGCTTTAGGATTTGTTCATACTCAATAACAGGAAAGAGGGAGAAGAGTGTTTTTTCTAACAATGAAACAAGATCAAAAGAGGCATTTGTTTAAATCTACCATACCATGATTAACCCTCCCCCCCTCTCAGGGTATCTAACCCGGTGGACTTAAAAATGGAAATATAGAATATGGTTCAACCCGATATACACTAACAAGTGATCATATTTTCGAGAAAGTAAAATAAATTGAAACTATTTTTAGTAATAATGTTTTGAAAAACCTTATAAAATGAGGTTGGAAAAAGAGATCAATGTTCTTTGAATTACTATTGTAAAAAAATTTGTACATCAGAATTTTTTTCGATATCATTCATATATAAAAACATTTTTTTAAAACTATATTTTTTAGGGGTTTTCTTTCATGTTGTCTAATTATTTTCATACCATGTGTTTTAGTTTCCTTACCTAGATATAAGTTTCATCTAGAGCATTGATAAACAAATATCCAATGACCCTTGGTTTCCCCAGTTGTGTTTTGTTGCCCCAACTTCGATATATTGTGCCATTGTCTTGCCACTCCCATTAGTCCACTTGTCTCATATGTTGTCTCACCTTCAGTTAATTCAATCGTTGGCTTGATCTGGGATGTCCATGTGGTTGTAATAATGTGTTGCCTCCGGAACCACCTGATGCCCCTTGGAATGCCATGATGGATCTGTCTATGCATTGTTTCACGGCTCTGGCTCTCTCACCTCATGGTGTCTCATCTGGTTCCTTGAGATATATCCCTATGTTAGGCTTTATTATAGCTTCTTAGAGAAGAAGAAGGAGATCTAAGGGATTCTAGCCACCCATGCTCCCCTATTCCAAGATCATTCCACCTCCTGCAATTGGAGTTCTTCTTCAGTGGATATTCAGTGGATAATTGACTTGGTTTTGAGTTTTGAATGACTAATCTTCAATAAGGTTTTAGATATTGACATATTTTCATTATAACCAAGGTTCGGTATAGATTTATAGATCTGTATAGATTTAATTTCTTTTTTCATGTATTTATCTATATGTTTTCTGTGTGTGTGTGTGTGTGAGTCCTTCAAGAAGTGAACGACGTTGACTCTACATGACAGGTTTCACCGTTTCCACCTAGTTCAACAAGGTCGGCCTCCTCAGATAGTTTCTATAATTATTCTTCATTTTATATTGAGTATGAACTTTCTTTGTTTTATTTTTTACTTCATAATAAAATTGTTACCTAGGTGGTGTTCTTATCATGTGTGTAGGATCAAACCAATCTGACACACATTATATATATTGTTCTTTTAACTTGGTGAATTATCTATTTTTTTAATCTAATAGCTCGATTTGAGAATAGAATCAGTCTATTCATTTATCTCCAATTGATTAATCAAATTTATCATATAATTAACCCTAAATTAATGATAGTAGATCTTGTATATTTTAGGTTTTAATCATTTAACCCCAATAAGTGGTACCAGATCCTATTGTAATGTTAGTTATGGATTCTACAAAATTTGATATTTATAAGTTTGATGGTGAAAATAATTTTAATATTTAGAGAATTAAAATTAAAACCTTACTTGATCATAGTGATTTAATTTATTCCCTTACTAGTTATAGAAAGAAAATTACCACCACTTCTCTGGATGAGAAGACTATCATTACATACATTGATGTCCCTTAGGAAACCCTTAGAAAATCTTGTATCTGAATTCTTTTATATGTAGGAGATAAACTTCTTAGAGAAGTTGTATATGAGTCATCTTCAACTGGTATATGGTATTGGCTTGAATCCCTTTATATTAATATGTCCCTTATTGGTAGATTATATAATAAAATTAGATTATATACATTATAAATGTGCCCTGGAATAGCATTCAGGGTTCACATTGATGAATTTAATAAAATCTTGTTAGATCTAGGAAACATAGACATTAAATTAGATAATGAATACCAAGACATTATAATGTTAACATATTTAGATGATTCCTTTAATTTTGTTAAAGACTCTATGATGTATGGAAAATATAAAATTGCTCTTGAACAAGTCAAATATGCTTTACTCTCCAAAGACCTTAAAAGGAAGGGTACTGTTAATATTGAGACTGAGGGTTTAAGTATTAGGGATAGAAGTGAGTCTAGAGGTAGAAATGAGTCTAGATGTAGGATAAAATAAAGGGTTAAGTCCATGAAACAAATATATAAGTCTAAAAACAATTTCATTCAGTGTTTTCAATACAAGCAACAAGAAAATATTAAGATGAAATTCCCTAATTAGAAAGGTAGCTATAGAGACAATAATAATGGCCATTAATTATTAGTTGAGTAGGAATTTCACACTAGTGACATGTTTAGTGTTACTGACATTTACATCTTTTATTAATGGATCATAGATTTAGGATGTTCATTCCACATGTATCCTAGGAAAGATTTCCTTTCTAAGTAAACAGAAATTGAATTTTGTGAGCTATTTCTAGGGAATAATAGGAGCTGTCACATTATGGGAATAAACTCTATTTCATTAGAGCTTAATGATTGGACATCTAAGTATCTTGATGAAGTTAGGTGGGCAATTTATTTAAAAAGAAACATAATATCCCTAGTAATACTTGAGCAGAAGTGGTATAGTTTTATGTCATATTTTGGAAGCCTTAGATTTGCGCGAGGATCCCTCACAGTTATGAAATGAACCCTTCACAATGGTATTTATGTGTCAGATGGTAAGATTCATAGAATTCAATTGTACACCACTTGTAGTTCAGAACTTGACCAGCACCCTTTGGAATATAAGGTTAGGACATGTCAGTGCCAACAAGATTAATGAACACACAAAAAAATAGATTTAGAGTAACATTGCTTCTAGCAGTCTGCCATTCTATGAGGATTGTGTATATGGGAAATACATAAGATTCATTTTTAGTAGGTCAATTTATAAGGTTAAAGAACCCCTAGAATGTGTTCATTATGACTTTTGGGGTCCTTATAAAGTCACCTCCCATGGTGTATTCTTATACTTTGTGGCATTCATTGATGAATTATCTAGCAAATTTTGGATTCATATACTTAAACATAAATATGAAACTTTTTAGACCATTAAAAAATAAGAAGCTATTATAGAATGTGAGTCTAATAGGAAACTAAAATAATTGAGAACTGATAATAGTTTAGAGTATCTATCCACAGAATTCATTGAATTTTATGAATCTGAGGGAATAAATACATACTAGACTCTTGTGGAAAATACACAAAAAATGTATTAGTAGAGAGAATAAATAGGAATACTCTTGAGAGGTCGAGGTGTATGATTTCCCACTCAAAACTCCCCAGGTCCTTCTAGGTCGAGTCTTATTTAATAGTATTCTATGTTATCAATCGGTGTCCATCTTCTAATAATTCTTTTAAGACACCTGAATAACTCTGGAAAGGTTAACCCTCAAGCCTTTCACACCTTAGGACTTTTGGATCTATAGATTATGCTCTTACATGCACTAATAAGCTAGATCCTATGGATATTAAATGTATATTTTTGGGTTACCCAAAGGGTGTTAAGGAGTACCATCTATGGGTAGACAAACCGGCTTATCAAAAATATAAAATTAGCCTAGATGTTGCGTTTTATGAGTCTGGTCCATCCATTAATAAGGGTTCTGAACATGTAGAAACTTTTTATGATGTTGTAGGACCCTCTAGAGTACCAACTCCCCTAGGTGTTAAAGTCCCTTTTGAATACAATAACCACCCTTAGTCCACAAATGGTCTTTCTCCCCCTATCTAGAACCAAGATGAATCTGATTTAAATACATATTACAAACTTGAATATAAGGAACCTGATAATCTAAGAAATTATCAGCTCACTCAGGATAGAGAGAGAGGAGAGTTATTATGCCTCCAGACTATTTCAATCAGGCATACATTTCTTCTTATGCATTTAATGTAACACAAGATTTATTTAATTATGAACCTAAAACTTGTAATAAATCTATTAATTCTAAGGATTCCACTAGCTGGCTAAGTGCAATGCAATAAGAGATGAATTCACTTCTTAAAAACAACACTTGGGTTGTTTTTTCTTGACCTAGTAACCAAAAGGGTGTAGGTTTTAAATGGATCTACAAGAAAAAAGGCAACAATTTTGGAGAAACTAAAATAAAATTCAAAGCCCAAATGGTTTCTAAAGGATTTCTTCAATGTGAAGGCATTTTTTATAGTGAAAATTTTTCCCAAGTTATTAAAAATTAATCTATTAGGATTCTTATTGCTTTTGCTTCCATGTTTGATTTTCATGTTGAACAATGATATGTAAAGACTTCTTTTTTACATAGTACTCTTGATGAAACAATTTATATGACCCCTCCTAAAGGATTTTCAAAACTGTTCAAACTTAATCAATTTTTTCTTATTCAGAAGCCTTTATATGGGATGAAACAATCTTCAAGATAATTGTACAAGATCTTTAATTCTTTTATGATTGAAAATAAGTTTTCTAGAAGTAAATTTGATGCATGTGTATATTATAAAACTGTTAAACATGAATAGGTTTACTTGTTATTATATGTTTATGACGTGCTTTTAATCTATAAAAACATGAGGATTATAAATTATTTCAATAATCAATTGAATAGTGTATTTTTAATGAAATACATAGGGCTTGATAATAAAATATTAGGTATGGATATAATAAGAGAGAGAAATTATAGAACCTTGTACTTATCTCCTACTAATTATATTAAAAATGTATTAAGAAGCTACAAGTTTGAACATTTATACCTGTTAGTATTTCTCTAGGATAAAATTTTAAGTTGTATTTGGACCAATCCCCTAGAAATGGTGAAGAGACTGACTTTATGAGTAAGATTCCATATGCTCATGTATAAGGAATTCCTATGTATGATATGGTATGTTCTAGTCTAGAAATTTCATTTTATTTTTGTACTTTGAGTAGGTTTATGGGGAAACCTAGTAATCCTCATTCACATGAATTGAAGTGGCTACTAAGGTATGAATCTATTTCTGATAAATTGTGCATTTTATATGGCTTAAATAATAGTTTTGATAATGGTACAGTTAGTTTTTTTACCCTATTTATGCTACAAATGTTGACACTTGAAAGTATATCACTGGTTTATTATTTCTTGCATATAGAGGACAGGTCTCTTGGAAGTGCACTATGTAGTCAATGGTTGAAATCTTCACTACTGAGGTAGAGTATATTGCCTTTACAGAAGCCATAAAAGTGGATATATGGTTAAAAGGTTTGATTTATGAGTTTTCTTTATCTACTAATAGCATAATATTCCACGGTGATATCCCATCTACATTACATTTATCTAAGAACTATGTATTTTATGGTAGATTCAAGAACATTGACATTAGAATTCATTTTTTTAGGGATATTATAGAATCTGGGATGGTGAGTGTCCCTAAGATACCCACACCGAATAATCCAAACAATATTTTGACTAAGATCGTGCCATTTTCAAAATTTATGCATTGCCTTAAATTAATGAATTTAGTCCCAACTCTATAACTTGGATTGAGAGAACATCATCCTTAAATTCCATTTAATTGTAATGTGGAGGTTTTTTTATTTTTCCCCTGCAATCATTGCATTTAAATTCCTTTAATATTGTTTTATATGTTTTTCTCATATTGAATTAAGTGTGTTTATTTTGCATGGGGGTTTTTCATGGGGCATGCAGGCTGTTCACATGGGGTTTTTTTGTATTTTATTTCTTATTGCCTGATTATTTTCATACCACGTGTTTTGGTTTCCTTACTTGGATAGTGGTTACATCTGGAGCATTGATAAAGAGAGATCCAACAACCCTTGGTTACTCTGGATATGTTTCTTTGCCTCAGCTTTGATCCATTATTTCTTCATCAGGCCACTCTTTTTGGACCACCCATCTCGTGTGTTGTCCCTCCTTCAGTTACTTGAATTGTTTCCTTGATCTAAGTCATCCATGCGACTGTAACCCCGTGTCACCGGCTGAACTGCCTAACGCTCCCTAGCATGCCTTGATGGATCTGTCTGAGCATTTCTTCTCAGATCTGGCGATCTCACCTCATGGTGTCCCATCTAGTTCGTCTAGATCTCTCCCTGTGTGAGGCTCTGTTTCAATTTCTTGAAGAAGAAGGAGATATAAGGTATTTCGGCCACCCATGCTCCCCTATGTCAAGCTTGTGCCACCTTCTACAACTTGATTACTTCTTTGGTAGAGATTCAGTGGAGAATCAACTTGGTTTTGGGATCTAGACGATTGTGGTTCAAGAAGGTTTAAGATACTGACCTATCTTTCATCATAACCAATCTTTGGTATAGATTATTGGCTCTGTTGAGATTCAATTTCTTTTTTCATGTATTGTTATATATCTTTTTTGGGTGTGTGTGTGAGTCCATCCAGGAGTGGATGGCATTGACTCTACGTACCAAGTTTCACCTATACCACCTAGTTCAACAAGGCTGACCTCCTAAGATAGTTTCTCTAGTTCTTTTATATTTTCTTTTGAGTCCGTACTTTATTTGTTTTCTTTCTTTCTTCATAATAAAACTATTACCAAGGTTGTGTTCATTCCATGCATCAATCCAAAGAATGTTATATCTGGTGTGCTTTTAACTTTTTGTAGTTGCTATTTTGTTAATCTGGTAGCTCGATTAGAGAATAGAATCTGTCTGTTCAATTATCTCTAATTGATTAATTGAACTTATTTGATAATAAACCCTAATTTCATAAAGTGGATCTTGGATGTTTTGGGGTTTAAGCATTTAATCCCAACAATCCTTCCATATGTGACCAACATAAAATGACACATCCTTCTTTATGTGATGAGGGAGGCGTAATGAAGGTGGTAAAACCCAGTTTTTTAAATTTCCAACCCTTACTTTATTGAATAATTGGCAAAGTAAATGTAATGAGAGAATTAAAAAATGATGGAAATACCAAAATGGAAGACTTATTATCTGTACAAGTAGTATTAACTATTCATATTCTTCCTCCTCTAGCCTACTATAACTGATATTATTAACTATTCATTCAGAATAATGTTATTAACTATTCATCTTCTTCATTATTTCCACAGACAGCACACCAAAAATTACCTTCAAATCCTCAAAGGTTGACTAGGGGGAATGAAAATGTAGATTTATATCACTAGAGGTGATATGAATAAACCAAAAATGCAAAGGAAAATCATATTATATTTCATCAACATAAAATGATCTTAGAACCCATATAACACACTTTATTTATAGAGATACAAAAACACCAAAAAAAATGGTCAAAAACAAACCTAAATAAAAGTTGATAGATTTTGTGCAATAGGTTTCGCCCAATTCTCTAGTAAAAAACATGTAAAGTAGCCCATATTTAATATTTACAAAGACACCATTTCACTGGTTGGTGTCATCCAAGTAAATACAGGTTTATTATTCAACAATTATCAGTTGTGTGCGGGAGGACTTGGATGGGAGGCACTCTTCCGAGTGCCGTGTAGAGATTTTTTTATATGTTTTTTGAGAATTTTTTTAAAAAAAATATTTTTGTTAAAAAAATTAAAAAAACGTGTGCTAAAGGTGGAAACCTTTTTGCCTCCTTTCCTCTATTTTTTTTTACTATTTTTGTATTTTTATTTGTTTTGTTTTGTTTTATTTATATATATATATAAAAAAATTCTGCAGAATTTATCGGTTATTTAATATCCAGCAGTACTTCCATTACAGTAGTCTGAATTCCGACAGAAGTTTTAACCCAAGGCTCCCTTTTATATAAGGGCTTACCATGAAAATCTTTCTACATTTCGGATGTGGAATTCGGGTTCTCCCTTTCCTGCACAGACCATTCTGCATTTCCAATGTGGGATTCAAAACTATTTCACATTTTGAAAGGATATAAAATATAAACTATAATACCAATATAAATGAAACTTAAAACATGGATTAAACATATAATAAATAGTTGAAAATAAAAAAATCATAAAAATTATTGATGAAAAAAATTATAAGCTTTTAAATGCACCTACTTGAAACTTAAAAATGTTTCAAGTATATAACTTTGAACGCCTATAAAATATAAACTATAAGACCAATATAAATGAAACTTCAAAAATGGATTAAACATATAATAAATAGTTGAAAATAAAAATAATTTCATAAAAAAATATTGATGAAAAACAATTTATAAGCTTTTAAAGTCACCTACTAGAAACTTAAAAATGTTTCAAGTATGTGACATTGAAAGCCTATAAAATATAAACTATAAGACCTATGTAAATAAAACATAAAATATGGATTAAACATATAATAAATAGTTGAAAATAAAAATAATTTCATAAAAATTGTTGATCAAAAATAATTTATAAGTTTTCAAAACCACCTATTTGAAACTTAAAAATGTATCAAATATATGGCTTTGAAAGACTATAAAATATAAACTATAAGACCAATGAAACTTAAAAATATGTGTTAAAATATAAGAAAATTTTGAAAATTAATTGGTTAATTAGAAATATAATTATTAATTATATAATTATTAATTATATAATAATTAATTAGTTAATAAGTAAAATAATTATTAATTTTTAATTATATAATTAATTTTTAATTAGTAATTTCATTATTAATTATATAATAATGCACTAGTAATATAATTTTTAATTATATAATAATTAATTAGTTAATTAGTAATATAATTTCTATTCATAATTATTAATTACTTAATTAGTAATATAATTATTAATTATATAATAATTAATTAGTTAACTAGAAACATAATTATTAATTTTATAATAATTAATTAGATAAATAGTAATATACTTAATAAATAATAATTAATTAGTTAATTAGTAATATAATAATTAATTATATAATAATTAATTAGTTCATTAGTAAAATAATTATTAATTATATAGTAATTAGTTATTTAAAAATATAACTATTAATTAATTCATTAGTAGTATAATTATTAATTAAAATTATTAATACAATTATTAATTATATAATAATTAATTAGTAAATTAGTAATATAATTATTTATTATATAATAAGTAATTAGTTAATTAGTAATATAATTATTAAATATAAAATTTTTAATTAGATAATTAGTAATATAATTATTCATTATAATTATTCATTATTAGTTATTAATAATTGATTATATAATAATTAATTAGTTAATTAGTAATATAATTATTAATTATATAATAGTTAATTAGTTAACTAGTAATATAATTATTATTTATATAGTAATTATTTAGATAATTAGTAATATATTTAATAATTAATAATTATTTAGTTAATTAGTAATATAAATATTAATTATATAATAATTAAGTAGTTAATTAGTAATATAATTATTAAATATATAATAATTAGTTATTTAGTAATATAATTATTAATTAGTTCATTAGTAATAAAATTAATAACTATAATTATTAATAAAATTATTAATTATATAATAATTAATTAGTTAATTAGTAATATAATTATTTATTATATAATAATTAATTAGTTAATTTGTAATATATTTATTAATTATAAAATAGTTAATTAGTTAATTAGTAATATAATTATTAATTGTAATTTTTTATTATAATTTTTCATTATTAATTATTAACAATTAATTATTTAATTAGTAATATATTTATTAATTATATAATAATTAATTAGTTAATTAGTAATATAATTTTTGTTTATAATAATTAATTAGTTAATTAGTAATATAATTATTAATTATATAATAATTAATTAGGTAATTAGTAATATAATTATTAATTAATAATCAATTAGTTAATTAGTAATATAATTATTAATTATATAATAATTAATTAGTTAATTAGTAATATAAATATTAATTATATAATAATTAGTTAATTAGTAATATACCTATTAATTATAATTATTAATTATTAATTATTAATTATTAATTATTATATATATAATAATTAATTAGTAATATAATTATTAGTTATTAATTATTTATTATTTATTATTTATTATATAATACTTAATTAGTTAATTCGTAATATAATTATTAATTATATAATAACTAATTAACGATTATAAATAAAAATTATATTACTAATTAACTAATTAATTATTATATAATTATCTATTAACAATTAAAAATTAAAAATTAAAATGAATAATTATTATACATAATTATATTACTAATTGACTAATTAACTACTATATAACTAATAATTATATTACAAATTAACTAATTAATTATTATATAATTAATATTTATATTACCAATTAGTTATTATATAATTAATAATGATATTACTAACTAAGAAATTAATTTTATAATGAATAATTAATAATTATGTAACTAATTAACTAATTAATTATTATATAATTAATAATTATATAAATAATAATTATATTAATAATTAAATAATTAATTTTAAACTTTTTCTTATATGTTTAATCCATATTTTAAGTTTCATTTATGTTCATCTTGTTGTTTATATTTTATAGTCTTTCAAAGCCACATATTTGAAACATTTTTAAGTTTCAAAAAGGTGGTTTTGAATGATTATAAATTATTTTTCATCAAAAAATATTTATGAAATTCTATTTATTTTCAACTATTTCTTATATGTTTAATTTTTGTTTTATGTTTTATTTATGTTAGTCTTATAGTTTATATTTTATAGGCTTTCAAAGTCACATACTTGGAACATTTTAAAGTTTCAAGTGGGTGCTTTAAAAGCTTATAAATTATTTTTCATCAATATTTTTTATGACTTTATTTTTACCGCAAACAGTAGACCATGAAATAATTCCATGGCCTCCGAAAATTATTATAAAAAGAGTAAATAACACACAAAGGAAGGAGGGGGTAATCCAACAACATAATAAACAGAAACTAAATTTCCCCTTTTTTATAACCCCATCCAGAGATCACCTGTTGTTTCTACCGACTCGTCCATGACAGCCGCCGTGACCTCTTGGATGCCTACCCCGCTGCCATTGCTTCGGGGTCTCCCAATCACCACCATGACCAGCAACCTCCACAGTATCACCAGCAATCTGGCCAGCAGGTTGAGCATCCATCAAAGAAACATTATCCACACCATCACCTTGATCATCCTCATTAGATCGCCTCTTGTACAGACCTCCCTCTGATGAGTTCTATCTTTCAATCTGTTGAGAGTCATAACTATTAGTCGCTGAGAGTGGTAAAGAAGATTTACCTTTCCTTTCGCGGCTCTCCTTGTACAATTCATCAAATTCTGGAGAATGTATAGACTCCAACATAGTAAAAAAGTTATGTTTAACAGCACCAGTGCAAGGTGAACCCACATGGAGTGGTAGTTCTGATGTCATTGTAGAGTTCACATCAGTTGCATTAAGCACCTGTGCCTTACCAGTGGAAAACAGATTGGAATCAAGAGCAGAAGATTCCATCAAAACAGAAACAGTGATACCTGCACCAACTGTCTGTTCAGGTTGCGCAGAGGGATCCTGAGAAACAGCCAGAGAAACAGAGGCTAAAGCATCAGCCTAATCATCAGAGGAAAGATGAGAATGTACGACAGGAACATGATCCTGAGAAGGGACATGTTTCTCAGAACCATCAGAACTATTCTTCATCGACATCACAGAGTGTTTCCCAACCTCAAAAACAGAGGCAGGACCCAACTTTCCTTTGGAAAGGAATTGCTCTTCCAATAACAACGCAGGATCATTGAAATCACCATCATGGCTATCAGCATCACCCCATTTAGAACTAATCTCTTGTTGAAATTGAGTAACAGGAAAACAGGGATGGACGTGAATCACACCCCCACTAGTAGCCACACCACCATGATTCCCATCGGGTTTAATCCCAGCCACCACGTTAGCAAAATAGGGAGGTACTCTAACCACCGCCACAGCATTAGAGGGCAGCGTTAACACCTTGGAGGGAGCGGAGACTCCCTTCACAAGTTCAGAAATACTTGTCTTCACAGCCTTAGAAAGATCACCAGCAGATGACACTTTAAATTTACACATTTCTATAAGATGTCAATGTCTTTTACAATTAGAACATCGCATTCCACAATGAAAATTGTCCTTAACATGCCCAATAGTTGAGCAGTTACTACAGAAATCAGGTACATGTTCAAATTCAATTTCGAGTTCAAATTTAAACTCACCAGCAATCAAGTAAACTATCTCAACAAGAGGCAAGGTCATGTCTAATTCAATAATTATACATGAAAAATGAACATATCTAACCGATACAGTTTCCTTGTCCAGCTTAATTGGGGTGTTGATAGCCAAGGAAATATCCCAAAGTATGCTTGGGTGCCAAAAAAAACCCAGTTCAGACCATTGAAACGAATCCATGACTATGCAAAAGAAGACTTCACATGCAGAGGGTCAAACCAGGGGTCCCATTTTTGGAATCTCAGGACCCCCAGCTTGAGGTTAACAAACCCAAAACTCCAAGATTTTAGTTTCATTTCATCAGAGAAAAAAGTAATATGAAAAAAAATTCATTCCAAGAGAAACGATATGCCAGTTACCGAATCCCCAAAGCTGAAGAAGATTCTTCCTAAGATCCTCTAGCTTCCAAGTATTTGCTTGCGCACTGAGACGAGCAATAATCGAGTGTTTTCAGGAATCAATTCTGTCTTGAAAAGGCCGAGGATTCGGCTCAACCACTGCAAGAGCCCCATTCCACAAAATCTTATGGGGATTGGACTCACCCTCTCGAGCACCAAGGAAGAATTGATCCATCCCATTAGCCAATAAGCCATCAGCTTCCTGCGCCGAAGGATTTCTATTGAAAGACCTTTTATAAAAGGGATCCCTAGGTGAGAGCTTCTGTCAGAATTCAAACTAATGTAATGGTAGTACTGCTGAATATTAAATAACAGATAAATTTTTTTGAATTTTTTTTTATATATATAAACAAAAAAATTTAAAAATAATAAAAATACAAAAATAATAATAAAATATAGGAAAGGCGGCAATGGGGTTGTCGGCCTGAAAGTCCTATAACATCATCCTTAAATTCCATTTAATTGTAAGGGGTAGAATTATTGTATTTTTCCCTATAATTGTTGCATTTAAATTCCTTTAATATTATTCTATATGTTTTTTTCATATTGAATAGGGTGTTTTTATTTTACATGGGGATTTTTCACCGGACATGAAGACTATTCATGTAGAGTTTTATTTTTTTAGGTTTTATTTCATGTTTCTCAGTTATTTGTATACTGAAAGTTTTGGATTCCTTACATGGATAACTATTTCATCTAGACTATTGATAAAGAGAGATCCAACAGCTATTATTTGCCTCAGCTGTGTTTCATTTCACAGGCTTCGATCCACTATGCCATTACTGTGCCACTCTTGTTGGGCCACCTACCCCATGCTTTGTCCCACCTTTAGTTACTCAAACCATCAGTTTGATCTGGGTTGTCTACGTGGTTGTAATCCCATGTCGCCACCTAAACCGCCTAACACTCCCTAACATGCCACGATGGCTCATTTTGTGCTTTTCTTCACGGATCTATCTCTCTCTCCTCATGGTCTTTTGTTTGGTTCGTCGATAGCTCTTCCTATGTGACGCTATGTTGTGGATTATTGGAGAATAAGAAGGATATCTAGGGGATTTTGGCCATCTGTTCTCCCCTCTGCAGATCTTAGGTCACCTTCTACAACCGAAGTACATCTCTAGTGGAGATTTAGTGGAGAATCGATGTGGTTCTGGGTTTTGGGTGACTGCGCTTCAAGAAGGTTTCAGATCTTGGAATATCTTTCATCATAACCAAGATTCAGTATAGATTATTGGCTATGTAGAGATTCAATTTCTTTTTTCATGTATTTCTCTGTAACTTTTTTGGGTGTGTGCGTGAGTCTATCCAACAGTGGATGGCGTTGACTCTATGTGAAAGGCTTCACCGCTTCCACCTAGTTCAATAAGGTTATCCTCCTCGGATAGTTTCTCTGATTCTTATTTGTTTTCTTTCAAGTCTGTACTTCCTTTCTTTTATTTCTTGCTTCATAATAAAACTATTACCAGGGTGGTGTTCTTTTCATGCACATGGGATCAAACTGATCTGAATCATGTTATATCTGATATCCTTTTACCTTTCTTCATTTTCTATTTTTTTAATCCAATTGCTTGATTTGAGAATAGAATATTTATGTTTATTTACCTCTAATTGATTAATTAAACTTATCTTTATAAATAACCCCCAATTAATGAGAGTTGATCTTGGATGCTTTATGGTTTATGCATTTAATCCCAACAATCCTTCCATATGCGACCAAAATAAAATGACACATCTTTTTTTATGTAACGAGGGATGCCTTGCGAATGGGGGAAAACTCACTTTTTCAAATTTCCAAACCATGAATTATTGATAAATTAGAAAATTAGATGTAATATGAGAATTAAAAAAATGATGTCAATACCAACATGAAAGACTTATGATCTGTAAGAATAGTATTAATTTTTTTCAACTTCTTCCTCCTCCCACCTACTGCAACTAATAGTATTCATTGTTCATCTAGACAAATAGTATTAACTGTTTATCTTCTTCATTTTTTCTGGGGACCATACACCAAAAAACACCTTCAAACTCTCTAATACCACTGATGGTGGATGTGCAGAAATGAAAACACATATGCAGATCACTAGAGGTGAG
The DNA here is from genome assembly GCA_963277665.1 of Viscum album. Classification (NCBI taxonomy): domain Eukaryota; kingdom Viridiplantae; phylum Streptophyta; class Magnoliopsida; order Santalales; family Viscaceae; genus Viscum; species Viscum album. The sequence continues at coordinate 1,807,778,046 of OY728123.1, read as the reverse complement.
AGCATGAGCCAAAAAAATCAATAAGAAAATCATATTTTACTTCATCAACATTAAATGATCTTACAACACACACAACACACTTTATTTATAGAGATACAAAAACATAGAAAAACAAATGATAAAAAACATACATAAATAAAAGTTTATATATTTGGTGTAGTATTTGACACCCAATCCTCCCATGAAAAACACGTCAAGTAGCCCACATTTCAAGTCGCCAAAGACACCATCACACCAGTACCATTAGTTTCATCCAAGTAAATATGGGTTTATTATTCAAAAATTGTTATTTTTGTGTGAGAGGACATGGGTTTTGGATGGGAGGCACTATTTCAGGTGTCATGTAGTCGACCTGGGTGAAGTCTAAGACCTCCAAGTGGCCCGGTGGTGGGTTGGCCTCCCTAAGGAAAGTAGGGAGTAAATGAATAAAATCTTGGGATTTTTAGGAAAACTAAACCCTACTATATATACACACACTATCACTATAGATGATGTAATATATAAAAGTAAAAATATACAATAGATACAGATGATATGTTGTACCAGAATAATGACCTTCAGTCCTTCATCACCAACCATTTCTTCATATTCGAAATCCTCAATATGTTCCTCTGGAGTGGTAGCATCAGCATGTGAAAATGGTCATTGTACCTATGCACTAGGAGAATAAACAGGTTTATAAACCCATTATTCCTTTGGATTAGTAGCTCTAACACATGTAGAAGGTCATTGTTCCTCTGCACTGTGAGCAGAAAAAGGTTCAAAGACCTATTTTTCCTTGGGATTGGGAGCACTAGCATGTGCATAAGTCATTATCTATATAAGTTGATTAACATTTAATTTTGAGTACAAAAATGCAGCAGTGAATAGATAATAATATGATGTAACAAGATGTATATTACAAAAAAAATATAACCTGATTATTGAACTCCTTTTTCTAAAGACTGAAGGGATTTTATCCCTCTATCAACTATCCAAATCCCTTTATTGTGGTATACATTTACATACAAAACACCATCTATATTGGGACCATTATGAAATGATTTTAATTTCCTAATGAAAGGGTTATCCTTAGTTTAATTTTCATCTGACCCTTTAGTGGTTTTTGTCAATAACAGAAAAAATTACCACTTTCAGTTTTCGGGATCTGGAAAATAAAATAATTTTAATATCTATGATTCCATTATAAATGGTTCATCTTTGTATCATTCCTGACTAAAATCATCTTTCACTAATCCCAATTCATCTATTTTAATGTCACTCTTGTTATCAATCCTCTTTTATTGAAAAATTGGCACTTATAATGTTGTATAATCCAAATTCCATATTTTTTTGATGATTCCAAAGTATGGAATATTCACGTAAATTGGATTTTTTTCCTTAGTACCAGAAACATGCATAGCTTCATCCATAAGTGTAACTCCACTATTTTTCATGGTACTGTCTTCATCATGTTCATTTTTATAGAATTTATAAGCATTAATTGCATAACCATTATAATATAATACATACACACTTGGTCCTTTAGCTAGCTATCGAAGTTGTTCAGAAATTAAATCCGTATTTTCATCTCACTCATTAAAAATGTGGTCTTGAAACCATCCTATAAACTGTTTATTATAATTATTTGACATTCATCTTTCAGACCTTGATGGATTCAAATGCCTAATAATTTCTTTTTGGGTTTCAATATATGGGGAAACCTCCAAAATATTAGGAAAAACGTAATGGTGGGCCTTCTCTCGGTCTTTAATATTAATTGTGACAACATCTCTTCTAGAAATTCCATTACATATAAGCTGCCTATTGTGATGATATTTCAATAAACCAGTGCTTTCCACACTGGACTAGTATTCAATAAATAATTTAATGACTTCCTTAGACAATATATCGCTCTGCAATACAACCCTTTGGTCGACTTCTATTTTTTACATACCCTTTCAAAATCTTCATATATCGGTCAATGGGGTACATCCATCTATAGTGTAAAGGACTACATTTTTGAATCTCTCTCACTAATTGATCCATCAAATAAACCATCATATCAAAGAATGTGGGTGGGAAAAACATTTTCAATTCAAATAATATGACATAAATTTCTCTTTCCATAGTCAGTAATTTTGTTGGGTCTATAACTTTGCTGCATATAGCTTTGAATAAAAAAATATCTTGGTTAATTTATGACAGACATTCTTGGGAACAGTGAAATGTAAATCTATAGGACTTAGATTCGGTATCAAAAAATAGTAGTCATGTGATTTCGTACCTGTTAACTCTAAATCAGTCATTGTCATGATGTTCTTAATATTCGTTGAATACCCCTCTGGAACCTTTATGTCATTAAGAATGTTTAAAAACTAATATTTCATTCCTGGAAAGAGTGTATGAATTTGGAGGAAAAAAATCTTTTATTTCACCCTACACAGGTGCCAAGTCATCTCATATTCCTATGTTAACAATGTCCAGCCTATCCTTAATTGCATTCTTTGTTTTTTGAGGGGCATTTAGCAATGTGCTGATGACACTATCACGTACATTTTTTTCAAAATGTATAAAATCAATCAAATGTTTGGAATACAGAAAATTATAGTATGGTAATTCATAAAAAATGATCTCTTTTTTCAACTTGTTTTCATAAGGTTTTTCAAAAATAGTTTACCAAAAGTAGTGTGCACATCTTTTACTTTCTCAAACAATTGATCACCTGTTAGTGGAGGTGGTGCTATACATTCTCATGAACTTCCATCGAATTATTTCATCCAAGATTAGTAATTATGACTTTGGGGTAGAAATTTTTTTGTCTTAGAAACATAGTTTTTTATGAATGTTTCCACCTAATTGACTATATACCTTATTTTCAAATGGTACACCCTTGAGTTCCTTTAAGGTTATCTCCTAAAAATTTTCCATAAGTAGGAAAGTTAGTTATCGTCTTATACAACATGGCTCTCAATGTGAAATCTTCATTTCTATAAGCATCATAAAATGTAACACCTGAATCTTAAAAATATTTCAAATCCTCGGTCAATAGAACCAAATAAACATCAATATCATCACCCAGTCTTTTTGGTCTTGATATAAGCATAGATAACATGATGTATTTTCGTTTTATGCATAACTATAGTGGTAAGTTATAATTTACCAACATAACTAGCCATGTACGATGAGTTCTAGTTTGAAAACCAAAAGGATTCATTCTATTTGTAGATAATGCAAGACGAAGGTTTCTTGGATCATTTCCAAATTCAGAATAATCATGATCAATTCTCTTCCACTGAGGAGAGTATGTTAGGTGACATAGTTTCCCATATTTATTTCCTATATCTACATTCCATGTCAATTTCCCTACAGTTTCCTCACTTCTATATAGGCTCCTAAACCTTTTAATGATTAAAAAGTATCATACAACTTTCATAGGATGGGATTCATCTTTCTTGTATCAAGAAGCACCATACTTTGGGTATTCTATAAGTGATTTTTGGTCCTTGTAAAATAGTATACAGTCATTTGGGCTTGCGTGTATTCTTTCAAATATCATACCATTCAATCATAAGATTCATTTGGAATCATATGTTCATATTGGGAACTCATTATATTATGGGATCATGTCATTCAAGAGAAAATGTACTTTTGTAAAACCAGTGTCATTCCATCTATTGTCTTGTTTCAAATTATACAGCTTCATTATGAATAACAATGCTATATATTTAGTGTAACCAATATACAATTGAATCTTTTCATAACTCTTTAACTTCTCAAGAAATTTTGGGAAATCAAAAATTTCATCTTCAAATATCCTTGTTGTTTCTTCAATACAATCTTCATCATCATTAACATATGTAAGCACATCCTCGATATGGTCTTTTTCATTATCCACACATGTAATCATATGATATGATCCATAAAATGTAGTTTTATCCCATCCAACAGCTATATTTTCTTTTTACCCATGTTTATTGAAAAATTTATAACTTTGATAATAGTATCAATATTTAAAACATTCAAAATACCAAGAACTTGAAATTTAGTGCATAGAATCCATTATAGAATTCATATACACCTGTCAGTCAAAGTTGATTTCCATTTACTGCTTTCATGTAGGAACCATTATTCTCAATGAACAATGTATCACCCTCCCTAGTGAATATAAAACTACCACTATGATTTTAATCTTCCTATTTTATGTGTCACTAGAACATTTATTTTTTTCACAAGCCCTTGTGGAACATGTTACTATTTTAACTACTTGTGCATCTCCATCACTAACTTGAACCAAGTTAATATTTTCTACCACTATATCAAATAGGGATTTTCTTCCCTTTATAGAAACATATATAGTCTATCTCTAGACAATCACTTTTCAATATTAGGTATTTAAATAATATTTTATATGGAGTTTACGATAATAGTAGAGATTTACTTTTTTATTTACTTGATTCAATATTTTTTATTGATAAAACAAACTCTTTGTATTAAAATATATGTTACTATGACATAATATATTTGTTTTCATATTATAAGTCACAAGATATCAATTTTTCATTATAATTGGAATATGGTTATGGTTTAATTCTTATAATTTCTAATCTTGTCTTGAAAATATAATGGATGATTTTATGATGCATATGAGTCTCATAATTGATGCCCCTTTCAACAAAATCATGAATTTGATGTGCATAAGGAATCTTGATTTTAGGAATTTATCTATACTACATTTTAATGATTAATTTTTTCATGTAACACTCATAATTTATCCTCTTACTAATATCATATATTGGGTTTCTATAAGTAAATATGAGTTTAGTAATAAATCCAATCTACATATATAATGATCAATGAATGCATGTTTGATATATTTTTCAGCACATGAGCTCGAAAAAACTCACACCTTTTAACCCTTCATGTTTACTAATTCATGTTTACATTCCTTAAAACTCATAAAGGGATCTAATGATGTATAATAATTTCCCTCTATCTTCTCCTAAAAATTGTTCATGATCTCTAGTTGAACTAATTTTGAAAGGTTTGTGGCATACCATTATTTCTAAAGGTTTATTTTTCCAAAACTATATAAGTAGATGTGATGATAATACCAATGGTTTTTATCTCCAAAGATTATAAATACCATAATGATTATACCCTTGAAAACTAGATTTAGTTTTACTATTAAATTAATTATCATGCCACAACTGGGCATTAGAGTATTACATTTTTTTTATTAATCAGATATTTCCTATGATTTGAAAATTACTGAACTTTTATTTGTGTATGAAATACCATAAACAACATTGATTCCTAAATGTTAGTGTTTAATTCAACATATAGTTATGGTTTTACAAGAACCATTCACTTGGAAATAAAACTTGTGTGTTTCTCTCTACTGAGGTAGGTACCATACTTTATCAACCGCTTGGTGACTGCACCATGAGTTATAGTAAGGTTTCTTGGTATCCTTGGTTCCTATATTGATAAAAAAATAAGTTACATATTGTATATAATACACAATGAGTATATATGAAATATTACATTTAATGATTAATGTAACTGAAGTAAAATATCATGCTTCATTCTTATTCAATTCATTGTAGTTTATATTCTAGTAACCTATGTTTCCACTAGCGAAGAAAATATCCTCCCATTCAAATCTCTCCCTTTATATTTTTGGTTTCATAGAAAGATGTTTTCAAAGTACCTTTTTCAGTGTACTTGTATTTGGCCTTTTTTTCTTGTCTTTCTAATAGTTCACCATAAGAATTAAATATTTGAATTTCTGTAAATTATCATATTTTTTGTTATCCAATTTGAAATGATATTGAATTGGTTTCTCCAAACTTTTAATTTGAGGAAATTTAACGAAATTTGAGAAACTAGATGATAACGATGAGAGAATGAGATGAACTGAAAGTTCTAAATTCAGCTTGAATCCCAATTCTTCTTGTTTTTCTATGTTCCCTATCATCCAAAGTACATGAGGACCTTATTAAGTTCCATTTTTCAATCTGTACAAGATAAATGTGATTATAATCTCATTAATTTTTCACCTCACTTTATCCTAGTAGACTTATCAAGGATGAGACAACATGGTATAGACATCCATGTCATCATGTTCCATTTTCAATTCATTGAAAATTGATGTTATCATTATGATATAAACATAAAAAGTTTCATTCATGAGTCTCCTTTAAAAATTTTTCCCATCATCACTTTCTTAATGAGGAGGATAATTAGGTATTGGGGACTCCAACACATATAATTTTCATTCATATTGTAGTATTATGCACAATTTCCTATACCAATCTTGGAAATTTGTGTCTGTTAGTAAATTCTCTTTGTACAATATTGATCACAATGTATATGTGGTATTACATTCCACTTTTTTTAAAATAATAATAAGTTGATTAGTACTTTTATATTGATTTCCATTAATTAAAAATTATAGATTTATTATTTTAAATGTATCATATTATTTTATTTTATTTATTTTAAATGGTTGGGGAAGGGAAACTACAAAGATACAAAGAAACATGCAACACACGCATTCAGTCGCTTGAGTATTCCTCAACTACTAGATTTTGAATACTCTATCTCTTTATTATTCTAATGGAAATTATCCTTAAAACCTCTCAGCATAGTCAGAGTTATGGATGCACCACTACTCAAAGAGTTTCAACGAAAGCTTATTTCTGGCCAACCACATCAACTCACATATCATTGATCTTTTCAAAGGAGTCTCATCTCCTAAAAAGGATAAACTTTCATTTTTCAACACTTTCCTCTAAAGTTGAAACATAAAATCTATGACTATAAATTTACTAAAAACTTTAGTTAATTAGACCCATCACTTTATAAGAACTCTTTAGTGGTAGGAGTCACCCTCAACTAGGGTTGAAAAGAACCTTATACACCTGGTTTTGTTTAAATTTAAGCGACATAAGGCTTTATGACTTAATATTTCTTAGAGGGGTTTTATTTTTTAACAGAAAATTTAATCCATTTCCATATACACTTGATTGCACGTTTATTTTATCTATACATTATTGTTTATTATTTTATTTGATTATTTACATGAGCACATTAAAAAATAATAAAAACCCATGAAAAATAAATAAAAGAATCTACTACTTAGTATCATTTATTACTAGTTGATCCATTAAGCGTAAATGGATCAACTATGACCCTATTGGTAAATACATAAGTCGTATCTGACTCATTTCGTAGTGCACAACCTTGTTAAATGTATTTACATCTTATCTATATCTTCATCCAACATTGGTGTGATCCATATCTTTGTCAGTATTTTTTAATATACATAAATACTTTAAAAATGTGATAAAATCTAAAGAATTTGTAATACGCATAAAAAAGTTTTATTTTGGAAACATAGGTCCTTATATGTGTAATAATAAAGGGAGATTATATGCAAACCACCTATTTACATAATTAATTATACAAACAACAATTCCATACAATAATTAAAAAAAATCTAGAGATACACTGGCTAGCCAGTACTGATGTTCAGTCGACACAGAGATTAAATGTGTAATAAAAATTTAATTTGTGATAAATTTTGGTCGAGGAAAATTATAATGAATTAAAATAATCCATTCTAATTTTTGATAAATTTGTTTCATACCTTATTTGAATAGCATTAGATTCCCTCTCACCCTAAGACAAGGAATATATAGTAGTTTCCACAAAACAATAATTCATTATGGTATGAGCATAACATGAAACCTTATTCCTTATGTAATGAGAATAAGATGATCCCTCATTCTATAGGATAAACCAACCTTGTTTTATTTTCCCCCTGATATTGTTTCATTTAAATTCCTTTAATATTGTTTTATATGTTTTGTACATATTTAATTAAGGGTATTTATTTTTCATGGGGGATTTCCATGGGGCAGGCAGACTGTTCACATGGGGTTTTATTTTTTCTGTGTTTTATTCCCTGTTTCTTAATTATTTTTATATTGCATGTTTTGGTTTCCTTACTTGGATAGTGGTTTCATACATATCGTTGATAAAGATATATATAAAATCCCTTGGTTTCCCCAGCTTTGTTTCATTGCCTCAGCTTCGATCTGTTGTGCCACCATCATGCCACTCACATTGGGCCACCTTTCTTGTGTGTTTTCCCACCTTCAGTTACTCGAACCTTCAGCTAGATCTTGGTTGTCCATGTGACTGTAATCATGTTTCACCACCTGAACGGCCTAACACTCCTTGGCATGCCATGATGGCTCTATCTACGCATTGCTTCATGTCTCTATCTCTCTCACCTCATGGTGTCTCATTTGATTCATCGAAAGATCTCCCTATGTGAGGCTCTTATGCGGATTATCTAAGAAGAATAAGGGGATCTAGGAGATTTTTTCCACCAGCACACCCCTATACCAAGGTCATACTACCTCCTACAACCAAGGTACTTCTTTGATGAAGATTTATTGGAGAATCAACTTGGTTCTGGGTTTCAAATGACTACCTTTTAAGAAGGTTTCAGATATTAACCTATCTTTAACTGTAACCAATATTTGGTATAGATTCATTACTCTGTATCTATTTAATATCTTTTTTCATTTATTGCTCTATATATTTTTTGGGTGTATATGTGAGTTATTCCAAGAGTGGATGGTGTTAAATCTACATGACAGGCTTCACCATTGCCACCTATTTCAACAAGGTCGGCCTCTTTGCATAGTTTCTATGGATATTCTTTGTATTCTTTCAAATCTATACTTTCTTTGTTTTCTTTCTTGCTTCATAATAAAATTGTTACCTGGGTGGTGTTGTCTCAATGCATGTAGGATCAAACCAATCTGAAGCACGTTATATCTGTTGTCCTTTTACCTTTATGCATTCACTATTTTTTTAATCCAATAGCTCGATTTGAGAATAATATTTTCCAGTTCATTTATCTTCAATTGATTAATCTAGCTTATCATATAATTAACCATCAATTCATGATAGTGGATCTTTGATGTTTTAGGGTTTAAGAATTTAACCCCAAAAAGTTGTATCAGATCCTATTATAACATTAGTTATGGGTTATTCTAAATTCACTATTTATAAGTTTGATGGTGAAAACGATTTTAATATTTGAAGAATTAAAATGAGAGCTTTGCTTGAACAAAATTATTTAATTGATTACCTTTCTAGTTCTAGAAAGAAAATTACCACCATTACCCCAAATTGGAAGACTTAAATTACATACATTGATGTCCCTGAGGAAACCCTTAGAAAATACCATAGCTTAATTCTTTTATCTTTAGGAGATAATGTTCGTAGAGAAGTTTCATATGATTCCTTTTCCACTAGTATATGGTCTAATATTGAATCCCTTTATATGAATAATTCCCTTTTTGGTAGGTTATATAAGAAAATGAGATTATATACTTTCTAAATGCACACTGGAATTATAGTAAGGGTGCACATTGATGAATTTAATAAAATCTTGTAAGATCTAGCCAACATAGACATTAAATTGGATGATGAAGACTAGGCCATTATAATTTTAACATCTTTAGATGATTCCTTTAATTATTTTAAATACTCTATGATGTGTGTAAAAGATACACTTACTCTTGAAGAATTCAAATATACTTTACTCTTCAAATACCTTCAAAGTAATGGTGGTGTTAATATTGAGACTGATGGTTTATGTATTATGGATAGAAGTGAGTCTTGAGGTATAAGTGAGTCTAGGGGTAGGAGAAAAGAAAGGGGTGAGTCCATGAAGAAAATATATAAATATAAAAAAAAAGTCATTAAGTGTTTTCAATGTAAAAAACCTAGACATATTAAGAGGAAATTCTCTAATTAGAAAGGTCACTACAGAGATAGTAGTAATTATCATTCTTTATTGTTTGAGTAGGACTTTGACACTACTAACATGTTGAATGTTACCCACACTGCCAACTTTGATGAATGGATCCTGGATTCTGGATTTTCATTCCACATGTGTCCTAGGAAGGAGTTATTTACTGAGTTGAGAGAAATTGAATATGGTGATGTATTTCTAGGGAATAAGAGGAGTTTTCACATTATATGAATAGTCACTATTTCATTAGATCTTTGTGATGGGATTTTTAGGTTACTTGAAGAAGTTATATGGGTACCTGAGTTAAAAAGAAACCTAATCTCCCTAGGAATCCTCGACCAGAAGGGGTATAGTTTTAAGTTAGATTCTGGAAGCTTTAGAGTTTCCTGAAGATCCCTCATAGTTATAAAAGGAACCCTTCATAATGTTATTTATGTGTTATATATTAAGGTTAATATAAGTCAGTTGAACACATATTATAGTTCAGAACATGATTCCACCACCCTTTGTCATAGAAGGTTAGGGAATGTCAGTGCCATAGGGCTTAATGAAATAAAAAACAAGGGATTTTGAGTAACATCACTCGTAGCAGTCTTCCATTTTATTAGGGTTGTGTATATAGTAAATCTAGAAGAGTCATCTTTAGTATGCCAATTGGTAAGTTCAAATAACCCCTTGAATGTGTTCATTATGACTTTTGGGGTCTTTCTAGGGTTACCTCTCATGGTGGGGGTTTATAATTCATGAAATTCATTGATGAATTCTCTAGGAAATTATGGATTCATATACTTAAACATAAATATGATAATTTTAAAACCTTTAAAAAATGGAAAGCTTGGGTATAAAGTGAGTCTAATAGGAAACTCGAATCCTTGAGAATTGATAACAGTTTTGAGTATCTATCCATCAAATTTGTTGAATTATATGAATCTGATGGAATAAAAATATACCAGACTATTGTGGAAATTCCATAGTATAATGTCTTAGAATAGAGAATTAATAGGAATGTTCTTGAGAGAGTGAGGTGTATTTTGTCCCACTCAAAACTCCCCAGGTCCTTCAGGGCCAAGCCTGCTTCAATAGTTGTCTATCTTATCGACCATTTCCCATATTCTACTAATTATTTAACAACACCTAAAGATATCTGGAAAGGATGACCCCTAATCCTTTCACACCTTAGGACATTTGGATCCATAGCTTCTGCTCATACACTCACTGATAAGCTAGATCCTAAGGCTATTAAATGTATATTTGTGGGTTACCCAGAGAGTGTTAAGGGGTATCGTCTATGGGTAGACAAATTGGGTTATCAAAAATGTATAATTACCGGATATGTATCATGAGTTTGGTCTATCCAGTGATAAGGAATCTGAACTTGTAGAGACTTATGATGACACTGTAGTACCCTCTAGAGTAACAACTCTCCTGGGTGTTGAAGTCCCTTTTTAGTCCAGCGGCCACTCCTAGTCTATGAATGTTCCTTCTTCCCCCATTTTCCAGACCCAAGTAGAATACGATTCAAATAAAAATTCTGAATCGAAAACTGAGGAACCTAATGATATGAGCAATTATCATCTCATTCGAGAAAGATAGGGGAGAGTTATTAGGCCTCCGACCTGTTTCAATCAGGAAGAAATTGTTTCCTATGCATTTAATGTAGCATAAGATTTGTTTAATGATGAACCTCAAACTTATAATAAATCTATTAAGTCTAAAGAATCCACTAGGTGACTGAGTGCAATGAAAGAAGATAATTCTTAAAAAACACTTGGTTAGTGGTTTCTAGAACAATTAACCAAAAGGATATTGGTTCTAAATGGATTTATAAAAAGAAAGAGAACAATGTTAGAGAATCTAAAATCAAATTCCATTCCTGATTGGTTGCTAAAGGATTTCTTCGATGTGAAGGCCTTGATTATTGTGAAATTTTATCCCCAGTTTTTAAACATTCATCTATTAGTATTCTTCTTTCTTTTACTATCAAGTTTTATATTTATATTGAACAATTAGATGTAAAATCTACATTTTTACATGGTACACTTGATGAAACCATTTATATGAACCCTTCTAAAGGATTTTCAAAACAGTTCAAACCTAATAAATTTTTTCTTCTTAAAAAATTTTTATATGGGATGAAATAATTTTCAAGACAATGGTATAAGAGGTTTGATTATTTAGGATTGAAAATTAGTTTTCCAAAAGTAAATTTGATGCATGTGTATATTATAAAACTATTAAACATGAATCTATTTACCTGTTATTGTATGTTGATGACATGATTTTAATATGTAAAAACATAAGGGTTATAAATTCTTTCAAGAATCAATTGAATTGTGTCTTTGAAATGAAAAAATATGACATTCTATTAAAATATTAGGTATAGACATAATAAGAGATATAAAGGATAGAACCTTGTACTTATTCCAATCTACTTATGTTAAGAATGTATTGAGAAGATACCTATTTGAGCATGTTAAACCTATTAGTGTTCCTCTAGATTAACATTTTAAGTTTCCTTTGTACCAATCCCCAAGAAATTATGATGATTATTCCTTTATGAGTAATATTCAATATGTTAATTTAGTCAGAAGTCATATGTATGCTATGTTTTGTTCTAGGACAGACATTGCATTTGCTTTTTTTACTTTCAATAGGTTTATGGGGAAACCCAGTTAGTCTCATTGGCATGCATTGAAGTGGCTACTGAGGTATGTATCTATGTTTGATAAATTGTGCATTCGATATGGATTAAATAGTAGTTTTGATAATGATATAGATGGTTTTTTTGACTCTGATTATGCTTCCAATGTTGACACTCAAAAGTTTATCACTAGTTTTGTATTTCTTATATATGGAGGACCGATTGCCTAGAAATTCAATATGCACCTAATGTTTGAAATTTCCACTATTGAGGGAGAGTATATTTCCTTGATAGAAGCCACAAAAGAGGATACATGGTTGAAAGGTTTGCTTTATGAGATGTCTTTATCTTCTCATAGTATAATATTCCACTATGATATCCAATATATATTAAATTTATCTAAAAACTATGTATATCATGGTAGAACAAAGAACATTGACTTTAGAATTCATTTTGTTAGGGGTATTATAGAATCTGGGATGGTGAGTGTCACTAAGATACCCACAGGGGATAATTTGGTCGATAGTTTGACTAAGGTCATGCCATAGTCCAAATTCATGCATTGCCTTAAATTAATTAATTTAGTCCTAATTCTAAAACTTAGGTTGCGATAACATCGTCCTTAAATTCCATTTAATTGTAAGGTTGTTTTCCCCTAAAATTATTGCATTTAAATTCAATTAATATTGTTTAATATGTTTTTCCCATATTGAATTAAGGGTGTTTATTTTACATGGGGGTTTTTCATGGGGCATGCGGACTGTTAATGTTGACTTTTTTATGGGGCATGCGGAGTGTTCATGTGGAGTTTTATTTTTTCTAGGTTTTATTTCCTGTTTCCAGTTTATTTGTATACCGCATGTTTTGGTTTCCTTACCTGGATAACGGTTTCATCTAGACCATTGATGAAGAGAGATCCAACATCCCTTGGTTGCCCAGACTATGTTTCTTTGCCCCAGCTTCGATACACTGTGCCATCGTCGTGCCACCCTAGTTGGGTCACCTACCCCGTGCATTGTCCCACCTTCAGTTACTCAAACCATCAGCTTGATTTGGTTCATCCATGTGTTTGTAATCCCATGTCATTACCTAAACCGCCTAAAGATCCCTAGCATGCCATGATGGATCCGTTTTCACATTGCTTCGCGACACTGTCGCTCTCATCTCTTGGTCTCTCATATGGTTCATCGAGATCTCTCCCTATGTGAGGCTCTATCGTGGATTCTTAGAGAAGAATAAGGATATCTAGGGGATTCTGGCCACATGTTCTCCCCTCTGTATATCTCAAGCCACCTCCTGTAACCAAAGTACTTATTTAGTGGAGATTCAGTGACGAATCAACTTGGATCTAGGTTCCAGGCGACTGCACTTCTAGAAGGTTTCAGATCTTGACATATCTTTCATCATAACCGAGTTTCGTTATAGATTATTAGCTATGTAGATACTCAATTTCTTTTTTCATGTATTGCTCCATATCTTTTTTGGGTGTGTGCGCGAGTCCATATAAAAGTGGATGGCTTTGACTCTATGTGATAGGCTTCACCACTACCACCTAGTGCAATAAGGTCAATATCCTCAGATAGTTTCTATCATTATTCTTTGTTTTCTTTCAAGTATGCAATTCCTTTGTTTAATTTATTGATTAATAATAAAACTATTACCTAGGTGGTGTTCTCATTGTGAACATAGGATCAAACCGACCTGAATCACGTTATATCTGTTATCCTTTTACCTTTCTGTATTTGCTATTTCTTTAATCCAGTAGCTTGATTTGAGAATAGAATATGTATGTTCCTTTATCTCTAATTGATTAATCGAACTTATCTTATAAAAAACCCTTAATTCATGAGAGTGGATCTTGGATGTTTTAGGGTTTAAGCATTTACCCCCAACAATCCTTCCATATGTGACCAATATAAAATGACCCATCTTTCTTTATGTGATGAGGGAGGCCTCGAGAATAGGGGAAAATACACTTTTGAAAATTTCCAACCCATGCATTCATGAAAAATTAGAAAAGTTGATGTCACGTGAGAATTAATAAATAATGGCAATACCAATATGGAAGACTTGTGATCTATACAAAGAGTATTAACTATTCATCTTCATCCTCCTCCCGCCTACAACAACTAATAATATTAACTATTCATCTGGACAAATAGTATTAACTATTCATATTCTTCATTGTTGTTGGGGATCGTACAAAAAAATCACCTTCAAACCTTTTGAATACCACTGAAGGTTGACATGCAAGAATGAAAATGCATATGTAGATCACCAGAGGTGATCCCATGAACCAAAAAATGGAATGGAAAATCAGATTTTATTTCATCAACTTGAAATGACCTTACAACCCATGAAACACACTTTATTTATAGAGATACAAAAACACAGAAAAATAGATGATCAGAAACATACATAAATAAAATTTTATAGATTGGGTGCATTAGGTGTTTCCCAATACTCCACTGCAAAACAAGTCAAGCACCCCTTGGAATCTCTAGTTAAATTCAGAAATATATTGTCATACCTTGAGCACCCAATAAAAGAAGAGAGAAAAGAAGTAGAACACACCAATATGGCCTCATCACAAATATTAGTAGGGATGTTGGGAATAAAAAAGGATCAAGATTTATATGCCAGAAATTGCCATTCAGCAAAGGAGATGACTGTAATATCACCAATCATAGACCTTTAACATTTCCTGAATATGTTGTTTGTCGATTTGTTTGACTATTTTGATGAAAGAAAAAAATGTTTTATTCCAATCATATTTTTTTCATATATATATTTATCTATTTAGAACTCCTTTTCCCTTTTATGGATACGGTGGTGGGGAAAACTTACTTTTATTAAAGTATATATCGTTATTATTTACCCATATTTATGAATGTTGTTAAATTTGTAATTTTGATTATTACATATTTAAATGTAATTGTTCTTAATTTTTCATGCCATGAATTATCTCATGTTTTTATGTTTTTCCCCTTTATTTTGGTTTTATTTTTCTTAGAATATATTTTTACAGAATTAATTTTGGTTACCCTTGAATGAGGGTAGGTTAGCTTTACGTGAGGAATGCTTTAACTTTATGTGTCTCGGTTTTGCTCATCGGACCCTTATGTACGTGGGTTTTTACCCGTACGTAAAGCGTTACCTTTACATACGTGTTTTAGTACCCTTATGCAAGTGTTGGGGTACCCTTACGTAGCCAAGGTAATATGAGGACTACCCTTACATAAGTTTGAGATTACCATTATGTGGTAGTGGAGTGGTGATGGTTACCTTTACGTTGGAGTGTGCTGCCACTATGTGAGCCCAGGATTACCCAAACACGGGAAGATCATTGCACATGTTACCTTTACGCAAGCTCTTACATGGTTAACTTATTAGTCGAGATGCCCTTACGTAGCATGTGTTGACACTTATGTAGCGGTCAACTAACCCTTACACATCACCAGCTTACCCCAATGCAATAGATGAAGACCCTAACATAGCACGCTAGGGGACCCTTTACTACCACTAATTGTGCTTTATGTAACACTGGATTTTATCAGCTCTAAACATAAAAACACTAATAAATGGGTAACCTTTATTAAAGCTTGCTAAAAACACTGATAAAGCTAACTTTTATCAATGCTAAAAAACACTGATAAAATATTACCCTTTATCATCGCATTTTTTAGCAGTGATAAAGGTGCATATTTATCTATGTTTTTCTTCATGCTGATAAAATATTTTGATAAAAAAATATTATTAATATATATATAAATTTCATATTTATATTCAAAAATTAATGTTTATTTATATACATTAATTACAAAATGCATTTATATAATTAATATAAATATGGTATATAAATATATATATATATATTAATAATTTAAACAACACTACCACATATTTGACTTTACCCAGTGCTACCATTTATCAGTGTTTCAAAAAAGCTATGATAAAGGGGGTAATTTTATCATAGATTTTTAATATTGATAAAAGTATCCCCTTTATCAGCATTTTTCTTAGCACTGATTAATTTATGTCTTTTATCAACACTAAAACGATTGTTTTTAGGGCTGATAAAAGTTATATTTCATAAAAAATGTTATATATCATTAAAAATGAAATATTAATATATAAATATATTTATATTTATATAAATATAGTATATTTTATATATTTAGGGGTATTTAGGGGTACAATTACAATGAAACATAGAAATGAAACACACATAAACCAAAAGGGTGATGCATAGCCCCCAAGGGATAACTTGCCCATTTTTTATGGCCCCAAAACCCTGTGGAAATGAATTCCATTAAAAATCATGTAGCCCAGGGGTCCAACCCGTGAAGCGATGTTTTTTTCTAGTTGTGGACACTGCCTGCCCACCTGAGGATTCATCCCACTATTGCGCCGCTAGCAGGTGCTCGTGCCACCGCTACGTTCACGCCACCGCCGAGAGACCCAAGCCTAGGTTTCCACAAGCCATCCCACATATGGGTGAAAGTCCAATAGAAATTCTTTACTAAACAGATTTTAACCTGGGTTTTTGATGCAGGATTATAGGTTTTTTATTACCAATAGGCTATAACCCCAACTACAAGTATATTTTATAAAAGCTGATTTATATAATAAGAAATATGTAATCACACTTAATATATAATATATTTAATATAAATTGTTTATACAATAATTAAAAAAATATTAATTAAAAATTTACTAATTATTATTGATTAATATCCATTTAATAACAATTTGAATATAGAATATTTAAAAAAATTAATAAACGTTCTAAAATAATTCAAAAATATGACGTGAACTTTAAACAGTCATAACTTTTGATCAGGGTATCTGTTTAATCACTACCACATATCAAATTGAATCTTATTAAATCATATAAGTCATTGTGACCTAGGGGATCTCAAGTCATTGTTTTTCTAGGATAAAAATGTTCAGAAGTCCTCAAAAACTGAGTTTTTGACACGGTACCCCCTTTTTTTACATTTCATTGAATGTTATCCTTATTTAATGGAGTCTTCTTATCTTTATTCATGGAGAACCCATTTATTTTCAAGTATTACTCTCATATTAATATTATGATGTTCAAATTTCATCATTTTTTTTATTGTACTATTATTTATAATCAAATATATACACATATATACATATTTGTATATATTTACACACAAAAATTTAATTTTATAAATAAATATATAAACATATTTACATATAAAATCTTTGTCTAAATATATAAACAGTATCTAAAAAATAATATTTTATATTTTATTTAAAATAAAAATGTATGAATATTTATATACCTATACAATTTTTATATAATGTTTATATATATATATATATATATATATATATATTTGTGTGTGTGCGTGTGTTAACAGACATATATATATTTATCTATTTATTCTAATATATGTATATAAATATTAATATATAATATATGTAAATAAATTTAAATATGTATAATTATATTTGTAGATACACACACACATATATATAATAATATATTTTTTCATGTTGTATATATGTATATATGTATTTATTTATTTATAAACAGGCACACTCACACAAATATTTTAGAAATGTATTTAAAAATAATCATAAATATATATATTAATGTAAAAAATATGTGGGTAAAAAAATTAATTATATATATATAGATATATCACAGTAAGGAGAACAAAGCAACATGTAGGAGTGGTAAAGGTACAAGCGTTTGAGGGTGAGGTCTTAGGTTCAAATCCAATGAAAGACAATGAAGGTGTGGGCTTGGGAAAGCAACTCTAGCACTGATAAAAGAAGGGGTGAGGGAATTAAGTGTTGATAATAGTTGGTCTCGAGCATGCTGATAAAAATAATTTAATTTTAATTTTAATTTTTTGACCTTTATCATTCTTTTTTTATAGCGCTGATAAAAGACCCATGTTATCAACGATTTTTTTAGCACTGATAAATGATCCCTTTTAACAGCTCTTTTTTTAATGCTGATAAAAGAGTTCTTTATCAGTGATTTTTTTAGCACTGATAAAAGGGGGCCCCTTTTAACGGTGTTTAGATTATCAAAGCTAGAAAAGCACTGATAAATTTGATTTTCTAGTGGGGATAAAATTGGGATATGTGGTTTTGCAATTATATAAATATAAATGACGCATTGTTAATATGTGGTATTTGAATTATATATATATATATATATATATATATATCAATGTTTATGTGCATATATAAAGAACGGTGCAGACCATGGGTTATTAGCCCATGATCTCAAATTTTATTAAGGGAAAATAGAAACAGCATACAAGATAGAGATGGAATAAAACAACCAAAGAAACAGATGTTACAGAAAAGTCCAAAGCATTCCAAAAGTAGGAAAGAAACAGCAATGGGGGTGATTTCCACCACTAATATTGTGTGGGTGTCATCCTCTTTTCCATGTCTTTGCCTATTATCATGTCCCATCATCCACCTGAGAGATGCTATTTAATGGTTCCTTGGCAGGTGAGGATTTCAACTCTCTAACCAGATCAGAACTCTATAGTAGGGCTTTCAAGAAAGATCCCCCTACATTGAACTCAAAGACATGAGAAATCTCAAATTCAGTATAGAATACCTCCCTACTACTGGATTTGTTAAGAATGTCAAGGAGACTAAGGACATTGTTTCCAGCCTCTGGCATGTCATACATAGGACTAGTTGCCCCTTATCCCTGAGATAATGTAACTGCAACCTACAAAGTCTCTGGTGGTGTTACTATATCATTGGTGCCTACAAACCTCACCCTGATTGGGAAGGGGTCAACATGTTTCCCTTTAGTACTTTTAGAAGAGTGTTGACCCTCCCCAAACTGAGAGTCAGCTTTCATTTGGGCATCATGTTCTAAGTCAGACTCATCACGTTGATCTTCAATAGTGTCTTGAATCCCTGCTATAAGAACATAACAAAAGGAAGAAGTAGCATTTTTCTTACTAAGGTCACAACCCTCTTGGTGCATACAACCAGATGGGTAGTGAGCCCTCCCCATTGCAAAGTTTTCAAGTGCATCAATTTATGCATTTTGAAGTACCCCTTCCTGCACCCCACCATGACCAGAATATTTTTGATCAAGAGGATTTGGTATATCCTCTTTGAATACAACTGCCTAGGTCACCTTACCTATAGGTTTTTCCTCCAAGAAGGATCTATGATACTTATTTACAAGGGCAGAAGGACCCTATTTCATCTATATTTTTCAAACATTCCTACATTCATATACGCCATGCCCCACCAACCTGCAATAGTTACAAAATAAAGGGATTGAATCATATTCAAATTCCACTTAAAACTTATCACCATTGGCCACTAAAGTGACACAATCAGGTAAAAGATTTTTCATGTACACATCAACCAAAATTCTTACAAAGTAACCATATTTTCCCTGTACTGTATTCTCATCCATCCCCATGGGGGCACCAATGAAGAGACTATGTCATTCAAAATTAAAGGATGACAAAACACCCAACTTAAAACATGAATTCTAACCCAAATATGAACATTAGAATTATTTTGCAGGTATGGATTAAAAATTAAACCCCAATAAGACAAACGAAAGATTCCTAGATTAAGAGAGATAAAACCATTACTCCACACCCTTGATCTATCATTCACAGTTGAAAAAATAGGACGGAAGTAACCTCTTCCAATAGGGATTATCCTTTAGTCTGAGAAACCCCAGATTCGGGATAGTCTAACCTTCACCTCCTTAGTATTCATCAGTTTATCACCCTTAGAGAGGACTAACCGTCCAATAAGGGAGAAAATGTCAGCCTCAAGTCATTCCCTTAGCACCAGAGGATGGGCAATGATAGTAAATTCTCCATCATCGAATCTGGAAATCCAAGATTCCTACTGACTATCTTCCATTGAGAAATCAGAAACATCAAAGAAAGAACCACTTTTAACCAAATATTTCATGGAAGAACCTTTAGTGTCCTAGACCAAACCCTCAGGATTCTTGCGCACATCAAGAAACACTAATGCAACACCCTCAACAGTGCCCTCCACACCAGAATTGGACTCAACACTAGTCTTCATGGAGTCCAGCACATCCACAGCGAGGTCCAAAGGTAAGAACAACGCAGTCAATGATTCTAGAATTCAAAAATTAGAGATGTGATCCACGGGTTTTGAGCCAGAGGGACCCACAGCGCAAGAAGCAACAAGATCTGAAGTGATATTAGCAGGAGTCAAAGCCAGTAGACAAGCGCTAGGACGAGAATATCCAGGCATCTTCAGATCTGAATCACGAATAGGAGAAACCCTCAAGGGATCGCCATGAGCACTGCTCCCCTCTATCTCCATCATCTATGAACCTCTATGTGCATAAATGTGTATTTATTATGTTGTGTGTGTGTGATTTGTGTGTGTGTGTTTTGTGTGTGTGTGTGCAGATGTTATACATATATAGATGTTTGTATGTGTATGTTTATGTGCACATGTACATGGGATGTACATATATTTATAACATGTGTACATGTGTATGTATTATGTTTACTTATTTGACATTAGATGTATATTTTTTTCAATTTTGATATAATATTTTTTGAATTTATTCATTTTTATACATATCTATATGTTACAAAGTATTATTTCTAATATTTTTTAAATTTATATGATTTGTATTTATTTAATTTTATTTAATGAGATTTAATATTTTTAAAATACCCTAAATTTATATAATTAAGTTATTTAAATTCATTTTTTAATATTTTTATAATTTATGTACGTGTTTACAATTAATGTAGTCAATCTTAGATGATTTCATTTTTTAAAATAGTTTTTTCTATTAAATTATATTTACTATTTTTTAATATTACTTTCATTTAATATTATTTATTAATTTTTAATATTTACTGATTTATATATTTGTTGGAATTTAATCATTTTGTAATATCTATTTACACATATGTTTATTTGTTATACATGAAATATTTTCAATATGTTTATAATTTATATGAATAACTTTTATTTATTTTTTGTTTATTAAATTTTAAAATTTAAAATATGTTTGAAATATATATAATTAATCTATTTAAATGAATTTTTTAATATATTTTGTAATTTAAATATTGAATTATAAAATTATAAATATATACAATGTTTTTAAAAAGTATGTATGAAATTATAAATAAATAAATATATATATATATTTAAATAATTATAAAATTATAATAAATATATTTAAATAATAAATATATTTAAATAATAAATATATTTATTATATTTATAATTAAATATATTAATATATTATTATATATATATATTATATAAATATATATAATTATATAAATATATTTATAATTATATACAAACTTTTTTAAATATGTTAATTTATAATTATAATAATAATTAAATATATATATATATATATTAAATTATAATAAATATATTTAAACAATAAATATATTTATTATATTTATAATTATATATAATTATATATTAATAAATTAATATATATATATAATTATTTATATATGTGTGTGTATAAATATATATAATATTATAAATATATTTATAATCATATAAAAATGTTTTAAAATATATTTATTTATATTTATAATTATATATATATATATATAATTATAATAAATATATTTATTATATTTAAAATTATATATATTTATATATATATATATATATATAATTATATGAATATCAATACCTATATATAATTATATAAATATATATAAATATATAAATATATTTATAATTATATACAAATATTTATAAATATATTTTTTATAAACATAATTATAAATAAATATATTTATTTAAATAATTATAAAATTATAATAAATATATTTAAATAATAAATATATTTATTATATTTATAATTATATAAATTTATATTTTAATATATATAATTATAAAAATATATATAATGCACAAACTATAATAAACTTGGTCACCTGGTGGATAATTGCAAGTTTAAACTACCCGAGGATGCACTGCCTTAAGTTTAGCAGGCTAAGAAAGCCTTCGAGGGTGGGGTCGCTTCAACTAGGAAAAAAAGGGGGTGATGTCCTAAAGTGATGTAGTTCAAGGTTCATCAATGAAGGTTGTTGCATGTGATACATCTTCTAAGGGTCATGTTACTAAGGATCTTACAAAGGCTATATAGAGTAGGTCTCGGTTTCGAGACTCTCAATGTGAGGTATCTAAAGGTGTTGGTTTTGGCACTCATATGAATGTTGAAAGCACAGGTTGAGGTGAGTCTAACTTTCCTCGGGATGAATTTGTGGGATATGACTCAGACAATGAGGTTGAAGGTGATGTCGTTGCATTATTGGAGGAGCAATTTCTTTTGAAAGGAAAGATGGTTCTTTTTTTAAAGGTTAAGATTCTAGGACCCCATTTATTGAACAAAAAAAGTGATAAGAGAAGTGTAATACCCATACCCCAGTTACCCAGAGTCGGTGCATTATTACATAACATCGACATGATCACAAGAGATCAAGTCCTAAAAGACCCATTAGTTTAGTAGCCTTGAAAGTACTAGATACATACATAAGTTTTAAATTACATTATGAAATAAAAAATAAACAACATTGTGTCTCTGTTAAACACACTTATATCCTTTAGCCTATCCCTATAGTTCATTCATAAAATAATTCTTCACATCTAAGAAAAATTAAGCATAAGAAAGGGGTGAGCTCAGATGCTCAGTAAGGATAAAAATATAGTGGAAACTATCATAAATAAGTATAAACATTTAATCCAATGTATAATACTAAAACACAAGACTATTAAACATAAACTTCAACGTAATATGGAAAAGATAAATCAAATATTCCATTTAATTATTCACATGGATATTCTACTAAATGAATAACCACATGTAATATCAATATCTAATCTCATAATGATGGAATGCATAATTTCTTACATCATAACCACATAGTCAAGGCCTCATTCCAAGATTAAAAATAAAAATATTGCCAAGGCCTTGTGCCAAGACACTAGTTTGTATCATGATACCTGCCGATTCATTGATGGGATATAGCAGGCCTCTCCCGTCACTTACTACATCCAATGCATTCCTCATATGAAAAGTTTGAAACATAACATAAAAATTCGTATTAAAACTAGAATACTAAATGTTAATACTTTAACCATAAATCATGAATGGTATAAAAATAGCACATCCACAGTAAAACATATCACAAAACCCTAAATACAATATGGAATATTGTATCACAATAAATCATGTTCAAACAAGTGTAAAATCCAATAAAGGATGTTGACATAGATGAAATCAATCCAAAAACTATTTGAGTGAAATATCTCTTTCTACATTGAAATCATTTAAAAGTCGTGTAATTATAAAAGAAAACCTTTATTTTGAAAATATTCTTATAATATTTTAAGGTAATATTCTAAGTTGTTATAATGGTAGAAAATATATGCACCCACCATATAAGTTAAAAAACATTCTTTCCTTAATTTTTCGAAAAGGTCATAAAGTACCTTGTTTGGAAAAAGACAGAAATATTCCTTTAAAAACATTTTATAAAAATTAAAACAAGTGTATAAATGATTTTAATCCATAGTCTAGGAAATAGTAAAAAAAATTGAAATACATTTTTAAGAAACACTGATGTGGATGATAAAGAAGTCTCAGTAGATACTTACGTGTAAACTACCTTGGATAATAAAGAGATTGTACAATTAACCCTTACCTTGTACTTATCCTTAGTCAATGGTATGTTAAACTTCTTTATAATATTTAAATCATTTTTATTTAATTATACAAGAACCACTTACATAAATATGATATAATATATTATCCTCTAATATTTCTTTTTTAATAATATTTCAGTAGTATCATTGTTTCGGGTGTTAACTGATTCATTTTCCTTTATATGTTTTGTTATGTGAGTCATGTTTGTTATGGATAGGATATATTTGATTCATATACATAATGATATTAAGTTATTAAACATTATTTTTTTAAGCATCAAATGAAAATTATTTGTGAATGGTTACAATGGGGAATGAAATCTCATCACGTCGTGGAGACAGTAAGCCGTATGTACATACGAGCGACAATATCATTTTATTTATGGTGAAATCGTATGTAATTGGATGGTATATTATACATACAGAGTTATTAACATGTAATATTTATTATTTACATCAATTATACTCATTATTATACCCATCCAAATAATGAAGTGTTGAATAACAAACTACACCACGACGTGGAGACGGTAAGCCATACGTACACATGTATGGTGACTTTGTCATTCATAGGATGGATAGAATAATAAATATGGTTGTAACATATTTATTATAACATGATAGTATGTAGAAGGTAATGTAATTATTATTTTCTTATGGAAACAACAAAGAAAGAGGAAGTGGAAGAAGAAAATAACTTTGAAAGAGGTGATGAAATAATTACCTTTTCTTTGGATGTTTCCTTTTGATTTGAACAAAAGGGCGCCATATGTTGTCTTTCTGATCAAAGTAATGAATCTAGAATTAATTAAGGGTATTTTGGAGGATATTTAATCAGGATTTGGCTGATACAAATGGATTTGGAGGTTTGAAAATTAAGAGAAGTGGAAGTACCTTTTTATAAGAGAGGTGAGGGGTACTTTAGGAAGATATCGAAATATTATCTTATTATAAAATTATTTTTCGGTTTATTATAGCTCCAAATGGATTTATTTCGAGTATAAGGTGGTTATGGGTCCAAATACTCTTAAAAAATAGGTTTTATACAAGTTTATGTCACTATATTAACCTTATCTTTTAGATTTAACTCTTAGTTAAATAGTTTAACTTTAACCATGTCTTATTTTATTTTTATACTACATTGTTAATATATAAACCATAAAATTATAATAGAACCTCAAGTGGTTCATTAATAACATATATAACATTATGTAATTTATTTGTCCAAATATTATATTTTTATGAATATTATATCATTTAATAAAATAGTTCTTGTTTTAAAAACTCATTTATGTCAATTTTGACACTATTTAGTATTTGATTTTTGTGAAAGTCATAAAAACATTATTAATTAGAAAAAAATACATTAAATCAACCCTAACATGTCATATTCACCAAAAAAAATTATGTCATCAAAACATTCAAATTATATTTATTTTTATATTTATAATATCATTTATTGGATTCTTTCATTAAGAAGGAAAATATTGTATCATTATTGTGTCATAAATAAATATATATATTTTATGTCTAAAAATTATAAATAAAATATCATGATGTGGGAAATATTTTTATATTCATAATTTCTATTTATAGTTGAATATATCAATTATATAACCTCATATAAAAAATTTTTTAGTGAAAGCTATATGTTTATGTTATATTTTTCTTTACATTAAATTAATTATTATAAAATGTCATTTTCACATCCAAGTGTCTCCATGGGGTCCCAAAATCTACCCAAGAAATCCCATGATCGTACATATATCATACAATAAGATTAGTACATGTGTTAGGAAAGATTAATATTATTATAATATTATTTTTTTACCCTTATTTACCACATTTACCCTTTAACCATGGTAAATAAAATAATTACTGAAGTTACTATTCATAATGTCCAAAAAAATAAAAGGTAACTATTTAAAAAATTTGGACCTTATTATTCCAAATATATAATACAATTTTACAAATTCAAAATATATAAGTTTTAGTAATTAATTTAAAATTAATTCCCGTTGTCAAAACCAAAAGCTGGTTTTTAAGAAGTAAAAACTATCAAAAGATTGACATGTGTTTATATATAATTTAAATGTGAAATTACATACAGTGACCTAAATTATACTAAATGATAAAATATAATCTAATTATACTTTAAAACCACTGAAATTTATAATTTAACACTATAAATTATTTCGATTAAAAAAGTTTTTTTTAATTAAAATTTAGTATTTTTCATTATTCATCAAAATATGAAAGTTATTAGAAAAGTACCAAAAATTAACCCTAAGCTTATTTTGATATTTTGAATCCAAAAATGAAGTCCATTTTTAAAAATAGAAATTATATAATTTTAAAAAGTGGGTTTTACTATTCATAACTACTTTTTAAATGGCTAGTTTGATTGATCGGGATGTGCTAGAACTTGGAGCTGCGTAAATCACAAGTTATTGTATTAATTAAATAGAAGCATGTCGTGGAATATTGGGGTGTTACATTCTTCCCTCCTTCAAATAATTTTTTCCTTGAAATTTCTATAATATTAATTTATAAAAATATTTGGGTGGTTCTTTATCATAAGTTCCTCAGGTTCCCACATTGTCTCTCCCATTTTATGGTTTCTCCAAAGAACTTTTACTAGATGAGTATTTCGGTTTCTCAACACTTATTCTCTAGTATCAAGAATTATAATAGGCTCTTCAAAATAAGAAAAATTAGGTTCTAGTTCTATTTCTTCATAACTGAGTACATTCGTTGGGTCAGGCATGTGTTTTCTCAACAGTGATATGTGAAACGCATCATGAAATTTGAAGAGACTTGGCAGAAGTGTTAAATGGTAAGATACAACTCCAATTCGTTCTATAATTTCTAAAGGTCTGATATACCTAGGACATAATTTACCATTCTTACCAAATCATATAACACCCTTCCATAGAGATACCTTTAAGAAAACATGATCTCCTACTTGAAATTTCAAATCCTTCATTCGGTTATTGGCATAGATCTTTTTCCTACTTTGAGATGCTTTGATGTGGGTTTGGATAATATTCACCTTTTACATTGTTTCCTCAATAAGTTTTGGGCCTACAAATTTTCTCTCCCCAGCATCATCCCAACAAGTTGGTTTGCGACATCTATTTCCATATAATTCTTCATATGGTGTCATATGAATACTTGAATGGAAGCTATTGTTATAGGAAAATTCTACTAGAGGTAAATAATGATCCCACATGCCTTGAAAGTCAAGTGAGAAATATCTCAAAATTTCTTATAAGGTTTTAATAGTCTGTTCTGATTGTCTATTGGTTTGAGGGTGGTAGGCAGTGCTCAAATGAAGTTCAGTATCCAGGGAATTATGAATACTTTTTCAGAATCTTGATGTAAAATGGGAATCACAATCAGAAATAATCGTTAGGGGTGCACCATGAATTCTTACAAATTCATTAATATATATTCAAGCTAAATGTTCAAGTGGTAAATCTTATCTTATATCAAGAAAATGTTCTGACTTGGTAAAACGATCAACAATGACCCATATTGCATCATTCCTTCTAGGATTCATTGGTAGCCCCATCATAAATTCCATCGTAATATCATCCAATTTCTACTCAGGTATGGGAAGGGTTTGCATGATTCCTCTATGATGTGGTCTTCCAGCCTTCACCTATTGAAAAACTATACATCTTGACACATAATCATCAATCTCCCTCTTCATTTTGTCCCACCAAAAATGTTCCTTCAAATCTCTAGGCATCTTAGTGCTACTAGGGTGTATAGATAAATTGGAGCTATGAGCATCATCCAAAAATTCTCATTTTAGATTAGGTATATTGGGAATAAAAAGCTTCTTCCCAAATTTCAAAATTCAATCTTCATATATGAAGTCAATCAATCTCTCATCATTCACAACTTTAAATTTATTTTGAAAATCCTCATCATCAGTCTAAGAAATTTTTATCCTTTCTAGTAAATATGTTTTGGAAACTATTTGAAAAGGTATTGATGTTTCACCTTCCATGATTATTCCCATATCCATCTTTACCAGATCCATGGACACAAGATCCCTTTCAATTCTCATCTTGTTCAGAACTCCATGATCCTTTCTGCTCAAAGCATTTTCCACCTTATTTTCATTCCCCTGGTGTCATTGTATTGTGCAATCATAATCATTGAGTAGTTCAAGCCATTGCCTTTTCCTCATGTTGAGTTCTTTATGAGAGAAAATATACTTAAAACTCTTGTGATTAGAATATATCTCACATTTTTCACCAAATAGATAGTGTCTCCATATCTTCAGATCAAATATTACAGTTGCAAACTCAATATCATGAGTAGGATAGTTTTGTTCATGAATTTTTAGTTGTCGTGATGCATAGGCAGTAACTCAATCATTCTGCATAAGGACACAACCAAGTCCTTTATTTGAAGAATCACTATAAATAAAGAACCCATCAGATAATCGATTAATATTACTTCTTGGGTTACATATATAATATGTATCATGCCTTGGTAACCTTGTAAAATTAGCCTCATACTTTGTGAAATTCTCATCCTCCTTTTTCCTCATACTCAGAAATTGCCTTTCCATATCCACTCGATGTTCACGAGGAAAGTATTTTACTAATAAAATCTCTTTAAACTCCCTCCATTCCATATTTAACACTTCTTTATCCTACTTTTTATTTTGAATTAATGACCACTATTAATCTTCATCTTCTGAAAGGTAATAAACTAACATGAAAATTTTTTCCCTTTCACTACTCTCCAAAGCATGAAATATTTTTTCTAAGGAAATTGTCCATTTCTTAGCTACAAATTGATTTGTAGTTCCACTAAATTTTGGTGGTAGTTTCCTCATTAATAGGTCTAAAATTGATCCTCTGCATTGTGGATCAGGGTGCTCTATACGGGTAAGGTTATTATTCATAACCTGAGTGAGTTTTCCCAGTATGGTTATAATTTTATCACCACCAGTTTCATCACCTGCTCCACTATAATTATCTTGAATATGATGTCAATACCTACAAGTATTACGTGCGTTGAAACAGTTTTTATTCCTTCCACTAGGATCCATTTATAAATAATGTCATACACTATATTAGTTCATGAATCGCAATGAATACTTCCAAACATGTAAAATACTTAACATAAATTGAACAGTTTATACATATAATCCATAATCATAAAAAAATTTCTTTGTAGAATTATTTACTCATAAATCCTTCATAGTGGTTTGTAAAGGAAATTTGAATCATCCTAATCATATCCCCCATGAGTTTCAAACTAGGTGTGCAGTAAGGCTCGTTATCGTGTACCATGATACCCCAAGTCAAGCTCAAAACTCCTTGTCAGAGTTTTCACTCCTAGGTACATCTGTTTCAGAAACATGTCCACTTGTAGTATCTAGATAGGGATGTATTTCATGGAAAACCTACATAATATCTACATTACCAAAAAATTTGGATGTTATTATGTACTAATCTTCAAATTCTATCTTAGGGTAATGTTTTCTAATCAGATTTTTTCTAAATCTAGTTTACAAGGTTTGTGCTAAACTTCCTCTAATTCCAAATATAACGCCCAGACCCCAATTACCCATAGTTGGTGCATTACTACATTACATTGGAATGATCACAAGAGATCAATTCCTGAAATACTGGTCATTTTAGTATCCTTGGAAGTACTAGATACATACATAAGTTTTACATTACATTATTAAATGAAAAATAAACAACATTTTGTCTCCTTTAAACACACTCATATCCTTTATCATATCCATGTATTTTAGTCATAAAATACTTCTTCACGTCCTAAAACAATTAAACATAATAAATGGGTGATCTCATTTTCTCAGTAAGGATAACAATATAGCCGAAACTATCATAAATAAGCATAAACATTTAACCCAATGTATAAGACTAAAACACAAGACTTTTAAACAAAAACTTCAGCATAATATGGAAAATATAAATCAAATAATTTCATTTAATTATTCACATGGATATTCTACTAAACGAATAATCACATGAAATATCAATAGCTAATCTCATAATGATGGAATGCATAATTTGGGACATCATAACCACATAATCAAGGCCTCACTCCTAGACTACAAATAAAAAACTTGTCAAGGCCTTATGAAAATCAACTAGTTTGTCTCATGATACCTACCGATGCATCTAGGGGCTACAGAGGGCACCACCCGTCACTTACTGCATCCAATGCATTCCCCATGTGAAAATATTGAAATATAACAAAAACATTCGTATTAAAACTAGCATATGAAATGTTAATACTTTAACCATAAACCATGAATCGTATAAAAATAGCACATCCAAATTAAAATATATCAAAAAACCTTCAATATAATATGGAAGATTGTATCATAATAAATTAACTCCAAACAAGTGTAAAATACATCAAAGGATGTTGACATAGATGAAATCAATCCAAAATCTATTTGAGTGAAATATCTCTTTCTACTTTAAAATCATTTAAAAGCCACGTAACTATAAAAGAAATATTTTATTTTTAAAATATTCTTATAAACTTTTAATGGAAGCTTCTAAGGTATTATAATGATGGAAAATAGCCGCACCCTTTTTATATGTTAAAAAATA
Organism: Viscum album; assembly: GCA_963277665.1. Lineage (NCBI taxonomy): Eukaryota > Viridiplantae > Streptophyta > Magnoliopsida > Santalales > Viscaceae > Viscum > Viscum album. Next base: position 1,807,747,241 of record OY728123.1, on the reverse strand, counting down.
TTCTTTCCTTAATTTTTCGAAAAAGTCATAAAGTACCTAGTTTGGAAAATGACGGAAAGATTTCTTTCAAATAATTTTATAAAAATTCAAACAAGGGAATAAATAACATTAACCCATTGTCTAGGAAGTAGTAAAAATGTTTTGAAATACATTTTTACGAAACACAGATGTGGATGATAAAGAATTCCCAGTAGATACTTACATATAAACAACCTTGGATAATAAATAGATTGTAAAATTAACCCATACCTTGTACATTTACTTAGTCGAGGGTATGTTAACCTCCTGTATAATAGTTAAATAACTTATATTAAATTATACAATAAACACATACATAAATATGATATCATATATGATCCTCTAATATTTCATTGTTAATAATATTTCAGTAGTATCATTGTTTCAAGTGTTAACTAATTCGTTTTCCTTTATATATTTTGTTATGTAAGTCACATTTGTTGTGGATAGGATGTATTTGATTCATATCCATAATTATATTAAGTTATTAAACATTATTTTTTTAATAATAAAATGAAAATTATTCTTGAATGGTTATGATGGGGAATTAAATCTCATCGTGTCATGGAGACGGTAAGCCGTACGAACACACGAGTGACAATATCATTTTATCGATTGTGAAATCATATGTAATTGGGTGTTATATTATATATATATAATAATTAACATATTATATTTATTATTTACATCAATTATAACATTATTATGCCCATTAAAATAATGAAGTGTTGAATAAAAAACTACACCACGACATGGAGACAGTAAGTTGTGTGTACACATGTATGGTGACTTTGTCATTCATAGGATGAATAAAATAATGAATACGGTTCTAACATATTTATAATAAAATAAAAGTATGTAGAATGTACTGGGGTTATTATTTTGGTATGGAAACAACAAAGAAAGAGGAAGTGGAAGAAGACAATAACTCTGAAAGAGGTGATGAAATAATTACCTCTTCTTTGGGTGCTTCTTTTTTATTTGAACAAAAGGGATCCTTAGGATGGATTTATGATCAAAGTAAGGCCTTTAGGATTAATTGAGGGTAGTTAGGAGGATATTTGGGTAGGATTTGGCTGAGACAAATGTATTTGGATGTGTGAATTTAAGATAATGGGAAGTACCCTTTTATAAGAGTTGTGAAGGGCACTTTAGAAAGAGCTTGAAATATTATCTTATTATAAAATTATTTTTCGGTTTCTAATAGCTCAGAATAAATTTATTTATATTATAATGTGGATATGGGTCTCAATAATCTAAAACAATAGTTTTTAGACATGTTTATCTCATCATATTATCCTTATCTTTTAGATTTTACTCTCAGTTAAATAGTTTAACTTTTACCATGTCTTCTTGTATTTTTATACTTCATGGTTAATATAGTTACTATAAAATGCCAAGAGAACCTAAAGTGGTTAATTAATGACATATATAAAATTATCTAAGTTCTTTTTTCTAATCTTACATTTTTAGGAATATTATATCATTTAATAAAATAGTATTTGTTTTAAATACTCATTAATGTCAATTTTGACACTATTTAGTATTTGATTTTTTTGAAAGTCATAACAACTTGATTAATTCAAAAAAAAATACACTGAATCAACCCTAACATATAATATTCCCCTAGAAAATTATTGGATGGAATAAAAACATTCATATAATATTTATTTTAATATTTATAATGTCATTTATTTGATTCATTCAATAATAAAGAAAATATTGCATCGTTATTATATCATAAATAAATATATTTATATTATGTATAAAAATTATAAATAAATAATCATGATGTAGGAAATAATTTTTTATTATTAATTACTATTTATAGTATAAAATATCAATTATATAACCTCATATAAAAAAAATTTAGTGAAAAATACATGTTTATGTTATATTTTTCTATACTTTAAATTAATTCTTATAAAATGTCATTTTCACATCCAAGTAGCTCCATGGGGTCCCCAAAATCAACCCAAAGAAGCTGATGTTCGAAAATATATAATCCAATAATATTAGGACATGTGTTAGGGTATTTTAATATTTTTATAATATTATTTGTTTTCCCTTATTTGCCAGATCTACCCTTTAACCATGGTAAAAAAAATAATTACTGAAGTTACTATTCATAATGTCCAAAATAATAAAAGGTACATATTTAAAAAAATTGGAAATTATGATTCCAAATATGGAATCCAATTTTACAAATTCAAAACACATAATTTGTAGTAATTAATTTAAAATTATTTCCTGTTGTCAAAACCAAAAAGCAGGGTTTTAAGAAGTAAAAACTATGAAAAGATTGACACGTGTTTATGTAGAATTTAAATGTGAAATTACATCCAATGGCCTATATTATAATAAATGATAAAAATATAATCTAATGATACTTTAAAACTACTCAAATGTATAATTGAACACTATAAATTATTTCAATTAGAAAATTTGTTTTTAATTAAAATTTAATTTTTTTACTATTCATCAAAATATAAAAGTTATCAAAAAGTACCAAAACATCGCCCTAAGAATAATTTTGATATTCTAAATACAAAAATGAAGTCCATTTTAAAAATTAAAATTTATAAAATTTCTAATAGTTGGTATTACTATTCATAACTACTATTTAAACGGCTAGTTTGATTGTTTGGGATGTATTAGAACTTGGAGTTGCGCAAAATGCAAGGTATTGTATTAATTAAATAGAATCATACCATGGAAGATTGGGGTGTTACAAAGAGTAACATACAAAACATAAAAGTTTCAAGACAAAAGAGAAATAGAAATTTCATTAGAGTTTAAGTAGCTTTGGATCTTGTACTCATGTTATGATGCGATACACGACCAACCCAACCTCACGGATGCCATCATCTTCTCCATGTTTTATCATGTTTCATGGACTACCATCATCATCGGAGCATTCATTATTGGGGAACACCATCTTTTCTTTGAATTTATGCACACGAACATTATCATCTGCTTCCTGTTTACTACTACCAGAGACAAGCTAATCAAAAGAATTTTTATTTCTAACATTTGAAGAAGATTTTTGATGATCTGCGCTACTTGAAGAAACACTACTACACTTTTCAGTGTTTTTAACCCATTCTATACCTGTATCAAGAGGTATAACATCATGTTTCATACCTTGTTTTGTGTCAGACCTTTTTTCATCAATCTCCTTTCCCTTGATGGATTTATTATAGAGATATGCAGTGTCATCAGCCAAAGAACCAGATACAGCTCTATTGTTTTAAACAGAACCCACACATGAAGCTAGGGGTTCATACTCTATAGTCCGAGGAATAATAATTGTATCATGGGTCCCTATAGGAAACCATTTAACATACTTGGATTTAAAAGAGGGCTCAAAAAAGACTCCAGCAACATTGCCTTTATCAGAACACTCAAGGGGTGTATCCTTTATAGATAGAGCATGCTTCCCAGTTGATGGAGACAATTATAATTGACATGAATTTCCTTTGAACACCTTCTTATATCTAGCAACCCTGAGTCAAGAGAGTTAGCATGCACAAGGGCATTGGATTCTTTAGATTTAGCCCTACCATTTCTATGTTTAGAGACCTCATGAGGTGGAGAAGCCTCTTTATAAAAATTAATATATTTAGAATGCATAATAATACCTTTATAAATTTCTTTTGTTGAGAAGGAAGATTCCATTTTGGATTTACCTTTTTTGTTTTTTTAGACACCCAACTTCTCCTCTGACCACAAGTTGTAGTCCACTTCCTTCTTGATAGTGGTTTTTTATCCTCCTCATTGTCAATAGAAGTAATATCTACATTGCCATCAAAAAGTCCTTTGTATATGGAATATTTAAAGGAGAAAACATCAAGAGTTACATGATCTTCATCAATGTCATCATCCCAAACCAATTTGGGATTAAAGGAGTCCATTGGAATTGAAACAATCTGAGTGGAGGAGATAGTTTTAGAGATGTATGCACACTCCTTCCTTTTATGAGAAGACTCAATAGGGAGTGGTTGCAGGGGTGTACCAAGTTAAGATTGGTCTTTTTCAAATGTGGTACCAACATCATTCCTACCTTGTTCTTGGGTAGGAGCTTGCTTTTTATTACTATTGCAATGAATATTTTCATGACCTCTCATGTGAAAATTTGTAGAAACAAGTTTCTTAATGCAATCAGAATTATTATGTCCAATAATTCCATAAGATTCATAGAATGGTGGAACCATTTAATATTCAACAGTCAAGAAGAATTCATCTCCATGTGTGAATATCACTACTTTTTCAATTATGGTAGCGCTCGGATCTATCTCTACTAGAATCCGAGCAAAATGTCCATAACAAACTAGTTCCACAGCAGTATACATACGAACTGGAACTCCAAGCACCAAAGTTATGTCGAATAAGATCATTGGGTGCCATAGGATCCAACACGGTCCATGTATCTTGACCCATACATGGGAACAAATCTCTCTAAAATCCAGTAAATTAATGTTTAGCGACCAATTGTGTATTTTCAAAAGTTCAGGCTGAAGGTTAAAGGAACTCAAACTCCAAGCTTTCGTTTTAATTCGGAAGAGGGAAAGAGAAGATGAAAAAATCCTTTTCCGATCAAGACACGTGTGAAATAATAAAATTCCCAAATCAAAGCTAGTCTATAAATCATATTTGAGACCTTCCAAAGTTTCATACCTTTTGACATAGAGATGCGTGCAATAAATTAGTGTCTTCAAAGCTCCATCTGATATGAGATCACTCCCTCTAAAGCCAAGACATGAACGACAGATCCCTTTATTATGATTCTTTGTGGGGATCAATATTTTATTAGGGAAGAAGATCCACTAGAAAATCTCACAAATGATTGAAGGCCAGGAAAATCTTTTTTCGACTCCTTTAATTTATTCATATCCAAACCTGTGATCTGATGATTCAATGCATAGGAGTATAGATTGAAACTTTGAGGGTGATATTGATAAGCGTGGTCGCTTGATGGAATTGATATGGTTCTTGTCATTCTTCAACCCAAATTAGCTCGCTTCTTTGTTTAGAATTTTTTTTATTTTATCTATTTTTTATATTTATTTATACAAGTTTATTGATTAACATTTAATTTCTTTAATATAGTTGTAATTTATATAATTAATATGTATTCATTTTTATTTCAAAATAGATTCATTTTTTTAATAATATTTATAATTAATAACAAAATTTTATTTTTTAAATTTATTTATTTCTGTTATCATTTATTTTATTAATAATTTGTTTAAATATTTTTTTAATTTATTCAATTTTTATTTTTATTTTTTATATATTTTTGTAATTTTATTCAATTTTTATTTTATTTATACATATTTATTGATTAGAAATTAATTTTTTTAATACAATTTTAATTTTTATAATTAATATATGCATTCATTTTCATTTAAAGTGTTCATTTTTATTTTTTAAAATTTTATTTAATTAATAACTCTAATTCATTATTTAAATATATTTTTTTCTATATATTCATTTTTTAATTAAATTTCACTCTTTTAACATTCATACATTTAATAATAATTATTCATTACTAATGTTAATTTCTTTTTTACTTTTGTTAAAATTTAATCTTTTTTAATACATGTCCGTTTAATATATTTTTTAATTTATTCATTTTTTATATTTTTTATACATGGTTATTCATAAATATATTTAATATTATTAATATAGAAATATATTAATATATATATCAATATATAATGTTTCCTTAAATATGATTTATATACAAAATATGTATTTAAATTTAATAAGTCATATATGTAGTGAAATTTTTTTTATAATTAAAAATTGATATTAATTATAAATATTGATTAATTAATATCAAGTAATAGACGTTACATATTATATAATGGTATTGTTCAATTTAACATATACAAAAAGGTCAACCCAGAAGCCAAAGCTCTTTTCCATTTAATAAAGATAAAAGAAAAAAAGAAAACAAGCAAGAAAACAAGTGGGTGAGGTCATACAAAGAGACATGCCCTCATCCAGAAAGGATAACTATGGATCAAGGAAAGAAGGATCATTTCCATAATCATAATAATACTCATAATCATCATTAGTAATTTCCCATTCTAATTGTTCAATTTAATATATATCAAACTCATGTTATATATATAAATATACTTTAATTTCACACACACATTTACATAATAAATGAAATATTATATAGAAACTCACACACATATAATATTTATGTAATTTATTCCCTTTTTATTATTCATTTTATAATTTCATTTAGTAACAGAATATATCTTCTATATTATTTTTTTAATTAGAAAATTTTATTTATTCATTTTTAATATTATTTCAGTCAACATTATTTTTCATATTTAATATTTATTAAGTTTTATATATTTTTTGGAATTTAATCATTATCTAATATTTATTTATACATATTTATTTATTATGTTTTAATATTTTCAATATGTATTCATATTTATTTTAATATATATCATGAATGGACCAAAGGCCTTGATTTTTTATTTATTTTAGATAATCCCCTTTTTAAATAGGTTGAGAGGGAACCCTTACATGACCCATAGAACTAGTGGCATAAGGCCCAATATATGATCTGAAGACCCAGAGGCACGAATGCCCAATATATGACCTGGAGGCCCAACCAAAATACACTAGAACTATCCTCCCTTGCATCCGTATAATTGAAGGTGCCTTAGTGCCCCACCTTGCATTATTGATCGGTAATCATTGCCTCATGTTGAGCTGTATAGTTCCTGGTACCGATGGCAGTTTCTACACCCTCTCATTCTTCCAATTTGGTTAGATCTACTCTAGTGGTTTCTACATTCTCTAAATCCTCCTCTGGGCCTGCTCTAGCAGTTATGTTTTTTTATAAAATACTCATTTTTAATATATATTTTCAATTAATATTTTTTTATTTTATTTCAAACATTTTTTATCAATTATTTCAAAAAAAAGTGCTGATAAATGTGGGTTTTATCAGTGATATAATACAATTGTTGATAAAACATATCTTTATTAGAAAAAAAATCTAGTGATGATAAAAATATATGTTTATCAGCACAAAAAAAAGTATTAATGAAAACATGTTTTATCAGGGATTATTAATTTAGCACTGATAAAACTCTTCATTATCCTCACTTTTTTAAATGCACTAATAAAACCGTTACTGATCTTATAAATTCAATCCTAACTAAACCCACTTCTTTTTCACTATTCCAGATTTTGTGGAAGTCTACCTATGTCGTCGCTCCTCCTTGAACTTATTAAAAGAATAAACCCTATCAAAACCTAATGTATGTGATTATTTATAATTTTATTTAGTTGACATCAGGTGTTCTCCTTTATCAGTGATTTATCCTTGTGATACTCTCACCGATGCGTGTTAGCTCTCTCATGTATACCTGATATGGTACACCCATCAACCACTGCTTCTTACAGTCCTGAAAACAACCTCATCAAGTTGGACTATCACCTATTTCACCACCAAACTTACACTTATACTAGTCCTCTCCATTCTTTTCAGGCTTGCTATTTTATTTTGATTTCAATTTAGGGTGACCAATACTTGTTAGTGTCCAAATGTCAAGTATGATTTCAATTTCTCACTATTTTTTTTGGATATTGTAGGTCTATATAATCATATGTGAGATATTTTAATTAAACATCTGTGACATTTGACCACTCCAAGTGTCGGTCACCCGAACTTTCCCACACCTTCTACATCCTAAGGTAATTTTGGAGTGATGACTTGGATCGAACTTCAAACACGAGGGAGAATAATCCACGTTCCAAGTATTCTTCTTAACCCCATGGATTAAAATCAAACAATTCATCCCATTTCCTTCCATTAACATGCATATTTATGATGTCGTGAACATCTACGATATGCATTTTTCAACACAAACTGCTAACATCATGTTCAGTTAAAAACGACATCTTGTTAGAATGATATAAAAAGTGAGCGTACACAATGGAAAGTTTAGGTCATTATTAAGTAGGTCCATTCACCCATTTTCATTCATATTTCCCATGTTCTATAAATTTTCACTCATAGTAGTAGCTTCCCACTATGGACCCCATCAAAGATTCATTCCACTTTCATTTCAAACTCGGTTCCAATTAGAAAGTGGGCCTTTATTTTCAGTTTTTTCTTGATATTTAACCTACTTTCATTCATTCCAAAAACCGTTATATTTTTAGAGAATATTTTTTCTTGTAATACTTCAAAATATACTAAGAAATATTTTCAAAGCTAGGAACTAAGACGACATGAGATTATGAGGCCTAGTGAGCCCAAAATTGTTATTATAAAAATATTAAATATATTAATATCAAACATGAATAATTTTTTAGAAAAATTAAAATATCCCCTAATTAGATCCTCAAATTGGAAATCTAAGACCATGGTTGATTCCAAAATGTGGGGTTTACCCTAGGCATGACATAAGTTTGGTTAAAGCTAGACGTTTGGTTGAGGCAAACATTGGTAAGTGCATTAAGAGAATTAATTAATTCAGTTAATTAATTTATTTAATAAAACTAACCTAACCCTCCCTCTATAAATACACTATTTTTATGATTCTATAGGATTAGATGAATAACCCTTGTTAGATATGATAGGAGGTGGAAAGCATTCCTCATTGGATGATCGGCATCTGACGATGAACGATGATCTAATCGAGGTGGATTGAGAAGCAGAAAACATAGTAGGACTTCTCCATCACTAGAGAACACATTATTCAGCAATGATTAATCCATAATTGAGGTATGAATCACCAATTGTTGATTTATCCCTTCTGATTAAAATATTAAGAATGAATATTTATTTATCTGCTTTTGATCTACGTTATCTATTCATCACATGATCCCATTCCAATAATTTGACTAATTAAATTAAATTATGATTTCCAAGCCTTTCTATGACCCTGTATTTCCCCGTTATGCGATTTTTGTCCAATAATGCTTGTAAAATGAAGGATTGACTTCATTCTTCTTCATTTATCCCCATATTTATTCTAATTCTTCATTATTGTCCCACATGGTTGTGATTCAACATTTCCAGGCTGGATTTGAGCACGATTGAACCCCCAAATTCATGGTAGATTGGTGAATGATGACTGAGATGATGATCTGAGTATGGATCACGATAGTTTTAAGGATGTGGTTGGGGCCTCTATGGATCTCGGATCCAGATCAATGATGGAAAGTGATAAGAGATGCATTGGGTGGTGCTATGATCATCATGTCGGTGATCAGATTATGGTTTTTGGACATCAGTGGTTGGGAAATCGACAACCGACATTATTACCTTCACATTTGGTAGGTTTAAAGTGTTCAACAGATGGGGATTTTGGTAGAGAGTTTGGATTTGTAGAACTTCTTGATGAACTTGAGTTTCTACGGAAACCTTGACTACATGACATTTAGTCCAAGAACACTCTTCGTGTCTCCCCACTAATTGTGGTGCTTGGTGTTCTAGGAAGATAAGTATCACACACTGTGAGGCTGGCACCATATGTTGTGTGACCCTCTCTGGGTGGCCAACTCATGTGAAAGCTAGCACATGCATATAATAACATATTTGACGGCCCACAGTGTGATTTGTGAGTACATGGGCATGGTATGATACCTAGGCACAACCAGGTACATGACCAAGAACATGGTAACAACCTGAAAAACATTGGCATGACCAAGAGCACACAGGTAGGCCCTAGGTGGAAGAGACAGCCATGTGGATCCCATTCATGTCATGTATGGTGACATGGTTTCAAATCCATTTTTATAGGATCACACGGCTAGACAGTGAGGTGGGACCACACATCGTGTGGGCCCTATAAAATTCATGTAGTTCCCTGTAGAACATCTTCCTATCATATCCCATTCGATTGGAGTTAGATTTTGGCCCAAAAGTAGTCTATCCTAAGTAGTTTTCCATGTAGAACATGATGTTATCCTTCATAGTGGATTTAGAGATATGATTTGGAATGTTCTGAGGGTGAGACTCACTACTAGAAATCATGATTTTCCCAACACTTGTATACCAACGGTTCCTTTGAACCGTTGGTATAGGTGTTATTTACCAACGTTTTATGCAAACTGTTGTTAAAGAGGGTAAAAATTGATTTTTTCCCAATGGTTTGCTGAAACCGTTGGGAAAGATGGGTAAAAAATGAGTTTTCCCAATGGTTTTATGAAACCGTTGGGAAAGATGGGTAAAAAATGAGTTTTTCCAATGGTTTTATGAAACCGTTGGGAATAGTTGGGAAAGATGGAGTTTTTCCAACAGTTTTAAACAACCGTTGGGAAAATTTGCCCCCAAATTCGATAATCCAAGAGACCCCCACCCAGATTCCAAAATCAGACCTTGATTCCAGAAGCTGCAACTCTAGAAGCACTGCCTGACTCCGAGAATCCCTTGAGAAGCCGCAACCCCAGAAGAACTACCCAACTCCAGAAGCACTGCCTGATTTCCATAAACCCCCACAGCATAGCAGAGAAATCATTTTCCCCAATTTCCAGAAGGCACACAGTGAACCCTAACCCGAGTTCTTCCATCCGATCAGCTGCAACTCCCCCATACAGGTTAGACTCTTTTAACCTCTTCCCAAATACAAACATAGAATCCCTCTTCCTCCGATTTCTACATTTATTTCAATATCTACCAAGATCACATCATTTTTTCCTATTTTAGGGATTTTGGAAAATTTTATGATTCACACTATTTAATATTGAATCAACAAATAATACATTATTGGTAGATGTCTGTGACTAGGGTTGACTTTGGTTTCATATATCATTTGTAACTAAACATACGACATACTACCATTAATAAGGTGATTCCACAGATCATGGGGCTTCCTCTTCTTTTGTTCTATAGAGTTTGTAATGTTGGTTTTTAATGTATTTTATTTTCTTATGGATTTATAGTGATTATGTATTGGGTTCCTTTGGTAATGAATTTCAGGTGAGTTATTGTTAAGTTATTCTTAGAGATCATTGTATTCATAAAGTGTGCCTAATTTTTTTGTAGGTGGTTTCGACTCACTGAGTGACTATTTGTTTATGTTTTTATGATACCAATGTTTGACTTTTTTTAATAATGAAACCTATTTATATTTCAATGATATAAATGAGTGGTTTTTAAATATATATTTATAAAATAGGTAAAATGTTTTCTAAGTGGTTTATTTGGAATTGTACAAAGACAGATCCCATTTTTATTATATTCTAAAATCTCATTAAGAATATTTATACTTAGTGAATCCTTTATATGTTTGGATCCATGTTTGAGAATTACCACTAATATCCCATATCTTAATACCATTTTTAGATTGTGTACATATCATTAGATTTTTTAATGAGTTCACTTATTCCTTCATTAATGTCTTCCAAGTATGCCTTAGAAATCTAATAGCCACTTGATTGATTTTCCTTGCTTAAATAATGTAATGTATTCCTTGAATAGTCAATTAATTTTTACATTCTAGTAAACCATGTTGATAACCTTCATGATTATATGATCTCATAGGTGGGTGTGGTGAATATGGATATAATTTTAAATATATGAATTGAATTTTGTTTTTATCTTCCAGGGTTGCAAATTCTGCAGTTGGTTTTTTTAAGTGATATATAGCAACGTTTTAAACCCCTACTATATATGCCTAATGGTTGTTTAGTAGTGGTCTAAATCACCACTATTTAAGTTCAATATTTGTTTATGGTTTTTGATTTTATAAGTTGTTTTCCATGACAAAAAATGGTGAGGATATAGTGGCGGTTCAAACCACTACTATATCCTTTACATTTTTTGGCAGGTGAAAACGTCGCTAAAACCAAAAACGCCACTAAAAAACATTCTGTGATGATTCCACACACCTTAAAAAGCCCTCCCACCCCCTGGACACCCTCGACCCCCCTGGATAGCCCGGCCACCCCCGTGGATAGCCCGCCCACCCCCCTAGATAGCCTGGGGCCCCCTGGACGCCCCCCCCCCCACCCCACCCCACCCTTGTTGATACCCCGCCCACTCCACCCTCGGACACCTGCCCACCACCCCCCAGACACCCCCCATCCCCCCGGATGCCCCCACCCCCTAGAAAGCCCCCCCCCCCCAACCACCCCCTTGACACCCATGACCCCACTAGACAGCGCCGCCACCACCATGGACAGCCTGACCACACCCCGTGGACAACCCAACCACCCCCCGTGGACACCCCCCCCCCCCCCGGACAGCCCGCCCACCCCCCTGGACACCCCAGACCCCCTAGACAGCCCCTCCACCCCCATGGGAAGCCCGCCCACCCCCTGGACACCCCATACCCCCCCCCCCCCCCGGACAGCCCCACCCATCCTCATGGACACCTCGCTCACCTCCTTGGACAGCCCGCCCACCCCCTAGACTCCCCCTACCCCCTGGACAGCCTGACCACCCCCGTGGACAGCCTGCCCACCTGGACACCCTGACCCCCCTAGATAGCCCCTCACCCTCTAGACACCCCTCACCCCCCTTGGACAGCCCCACCACTCCCCTGATCCTCATCCTACTCCTCATCCTGATCTCCCTAAAGAAGTTAAAGTATAAAACTCATGTACTCCCAACAAGACCTTTAAGGATTATGTGTTCCTTGATCCACATCGAATATATTACTGAGAAATCCTTGAATATAGGCATTAAAAATTATGTATCTTATTTTCTTATATACACTGTATTTTGTTGTATTTCTTAATATGATTCTCATATAGATTCATGTGTCAGTTATGCTTTTATTTAAAGTAAACAATTTTCATTTACTTAAATATTTTTTTGATTGAACTTCAATATTATTTAATTGCTTTCAAATGACTTATTGCATTTTTTTTACAGAATGGATAGAAGTTGGATGTATGAAACTGATCAGATTTCAACTGATTTTCAAAATAATTTGAACAATTTTCTAGATTTTTCATTTGACAAGGCTTCAGATAGTGGTCGCAGACACTTCACATGTTTTAATTGTGTTGGAAGACCTTGGTTGAGTCGTGAAGCACTTAGCTATCATATAACCAAATATGGTTTCCAAACAAACTATTATGTGTGGTATCACAATGGAGAGAAAATGGAATCACAAAATGTTGATGATCCAAATGATAGGACTGAATTGGAGAGTTTGATATATGATCAGTTTCCATTTATTCAGCATCATGAGAAGGAAAGGATGTCCAGCCAACAAGATTTTGATACAATCACACATGATGCGTCCAATGAAAATGATGATGTTGATAGGGTGAAAAAATTGAATGATGTTGCGACGACTCCAGTATATCGAAAATGTAGTAAAATGAAAAAGTTCAAATTTTTAATCTGATTGTTTCATGGGAAAACTATGTATGGGATTTCAAATACTATAATTGATTACATTCTTAGATTCTTGAAGGACTTACTTCCATATGATGCAGATATTCCCTCAAACCACTATATGGCATGGAAGTTAGTTGATGAACTTGGATTCTTAAAAAACATTCATGCTTGCCCGAATGATTGCAGCTTATTTTGGGAGGAAACTGCTGAAAGAAATGATTGTATCAAATGTGGAACCTCTTGATCGAAGCCAAAAGATGATGGAACACCATCTCGTGTGCCACCAAAAGTAATGTTCCACTTTCCATTGATCCCTATATTACAGAACCTTTTCATATCTGATGAAATATCAGTAAAAATGTGTTGGCATGAAACCAAGAGAAAAAATAATAATGAAGAGTTAGTTAACCCTGCAGATGGATTTTCATGGAAGAGATTTGATGTTTGATATCCTGAATTTTCAGCCTATGTGCGTAATGTAAGACTGGGTCTTTCATGTGATAGTTTTAATCCATTTGGGTAGATGCTTACTTCGCACATCACATGCCCGGTTTTCATACACATTTATAACCTTCCCCCGTGGTTGTGTATGAAAAATCCTTACACTTTCTTGAGTATACTGATATCTAGCCCTTCTGATCCCAACAATAATATAGATGTATACATGCAACCTTTAATAAAAGAGTTGAAACTTATTTGGGATGTGGGTGTACCCACATACGATGCATGTTCAAAAGACATATTTCAGATGCATTCTTCACTTATGTGGATGATCAATGATTTTCCTACTTATGCAATGATGTCTGGATGGAGCACAAAAGGAAAATTTTCATGTCCTGTTTTTATAAAGAATACTCGATCGAGAAGACTGAAATATCATTGTAGTTTTAGTTTTATGGTACATCGATGATTCTTACCAATGAACCATCCATATAGAAACAATCGTCAAAGATTTGACAATACCATGGAGACTGACGATCCACCTCAGCGTATGTCTAGAACTGATGTGCTTAATTAAATGAAAGATTTTAGTTATTCATTTGTGAAGGGTGTAATGAAATCTAGAAAGAGGAAAAATGTTTCCAATGATAACTGTTTCAATTGGAAGAAGAAGAGTATATTCTTTGAGTTGTCGTATTGGTCAACCAACTTGTTACGTCGTTGCTTAGACGTAATGCAAATTGAAAAGAATATATGTGAAATGTTTCTTTTGATTCTTCTAAATGTCAAGGGGAATACAAAAGATGATTTACAATCTCGGTGTGACTTGGTAGATTAGGGGATCAGACTAGAATTGCATCCTGTCTGTATCAGTGAAAATAAATGGCAAGTTCCATGTGCTTCTTATGTGATGACACATGCTGAAAAAAATCAATTTTTGGAAGTGCTAGAGACTATTAAAGTTCTTGATGGATATTCAAGAAATATATCAAAATGGGTCAATAGAAAAGAGTTGAAGCTTAAATCTTTGAAGACTCATGATTATCAAGTCCTTTTGCATGAGTTGATTCCAATAGAAATCTGTCATCTCTTGTCCAATAATGTAAGAGTCTCAATTATTCGGTTGTGCTATTTGTTTAGAGATTTTTGTGCTAAGAGTTTTTCCAAATCCTTCTGGAAAAAACTGTTGGCAGAGACACCATTAATTTTGTGTGAGTTAGAGAAAATATTCCCTCCATCCTTTTTTACATGCATGTTGCATTTGACTATCCATCTTCTGACTGAAATACTTCCTAGAGGACCTGTTGCTTTCTGTTGGATGTATCCAACTGAAATAAACACGTGCACATTGAAATCAGATGTTCGGAATAGAAATTGTCCCAAAGGTTCTATTATGAACGGTTACATGGCTCAAGAATGTATGGATTTATGTTCAATATATTTGTCTGATCTTACTATGAGAATAAAAATACCAATGAGAAATGAAGAAGAACAATATGGGAATATTGAACCCATTTTTCCATAACTTCCTCAGACAGGAGGAATTCCGGGATCATATACATTGACGACATTAAGCCTTGAAGAGCGAGAGATGGCACATCGCACAGTGTTGTTCAATTATGATTTGTTCGATGAGTATATCAAGTAAGTAAATTTTACATGTATCTCTTATCATATCTATTGTAATTTTAAATATTTGTTAAACTATTATTATTTTTATCTACAGGGAACATAAATAATTGATATATAGAAAGAATCATTCTTTATCTTTGATAAATAAAGATACTTTTCATAGAAAATGTTTTTCTGCTTGGTTGAAATTGAAGGTAAAAATATTTCTGTAATAACTAAATAAAAATAATATTTAATTAAGATTACTATTTTTTTATATTTCAGGTATCGAGTTTTCCTGCAGACTCTATTTTTGAGGAAATAAGAGCTTTGTCTTTTGGTCCTAATACCATGGTTCGTGCTTGTAAATCACTTGTGATCAATGGTTAAAAATTTATTATCACTGAATGAGCAAGAAACATGAGAACACAACATGATGGTGTTATGCTAACTACCACAACAGACTATTATGCCAGTTCATCGGATAATAGACCTCGTTCTAAAAATATAGCTTATTATGGAGTCGTGGAGAAAATAATAATTTTGGATTATTACTCACATGGTCGAGTCACGATGATGAAATGTAAATGGTTTGATTCAATGACGAGGCAGGCACCTTTATTGATGATTGTGGATTTCGAGTTATTGACATGACTCAAACTCTTGCCACCGATGAACCATATGTATTGACATCAATGGTTAAACAAGTTTTTTATGTCAAAGATCATCATCGTCCTAAATTCAGTGTAATTATTGAAGTAAATCCCAGACATGTTTTTGATAATGGTGATGATGAAGTTGAAACTATCCGTACTGCAATTGGAAGCAATCCATTTATTACTTATGATGACATTAACCCATACATATTCAGACATTTCGCGCACTCCGCGTGTCGTAAATGGCCAAAATATGGGTTTTATGGTCAAATGCATGCCTAATGACATATGAATGACTTGAAATGACATGAAAACACCCTAATTATTATTCGTGAGGTGTAAGAGGAGATGGAACGTCATTCGGATGCACAGTTTGTGCGGCACAGCTGAATATGTTTTTTTAGGTGTTTGGCGCGCTTGAAAAGCGTGCGTGAGGTGGTCAAAATCGTCCGAACGACCTCAGAATGCTATGAAATTAGACGACAATAAAGTGTGGGTGAATAGTGAAATTTTCTACTAGACAGCACATCAATCAGAGGTGTCGTGTGACCGCGCTGGCTGAAAACGCACTCGGCGTGTCGTAAATGGCCAAAACATGGGTTTTACGATCAAATGCATGTCGAACGACATCGGAATGACTTTAAATCACATGAAAACACTCTAATTATTATTCTTGAGGTGTACGAGGAGACGGAACGTTATTCGGACCTGTGGTTTGTGCGGAACAGCTGAATATGTGTTTTTTAGGTGCTCGATGTGCTTGAAAAACGTGCCTGGGGTGGTCGAAACCAGCTGAACGACCTTGGAATTCCATTAAATCAGATGACAACAAATTCTGGATGAATTGTGAAATTTTCAGCCAGACGGCACATCAATCGAAGGTGTCATGTGACTGCGCTGGCCGAAAACGCACTCCACGTGTCGTAAATTTCCAAAACATGGGTTTTACGATTAAATGCAAGCGGAACGACATATGAATGACTTGAGATCACACTAAAACTCCCTAATTATTATTTGTGAGGTGTACAAGGAGACGTCACATCATTCGGACGTGCGGTTTGTGCGGCACGACTGAATATGTGTTTTTTCGGTGTTCGGTGTGCTTGAAAAGCATGCATGGGGTGGTCGAAACCGGCCGAACAACCTCATAATTCCATGAAATAGGACGACAACAAAGGGTGGGTGAATTTTGAAATTTTCAGCCAGACGGCACGTCAATCGGAGGTGTTGTGTGACCGCGCTGGCCGAAAATGCACTCAACATGACGTAAATGGTCAAAACATGGGTTTTACAGTCAAATGCATCCAGAACGACATCAGAATGAGTTGAAATCACATGAAAATATCCTAATTATTATTCATTAGGTGTAAAAGGAGACATCACATCATTCGGACACGCGATTTGTCCAGCACGGCTGAATATGTGTTTTTTAGGTGTTAGGTGCGCTTGAAAAGCGTGCGTGGGGTGGTCAAAACTGGATAAATGGCCTTGGAATTCCATGAAATCAGACGACAACAAAGGTTGGGTGATTTTTAAATTTTTTGGCCTGACAGAATGTCAATTGGAGGTGTCGTGTGACCGCGCTGGCCGAAAACGCACTCTGCGTGTCGTAAATGGCCAAAACATGGGTTTTACGGTCAAATGCATACCGAACGACATCGTAATGACTTGATATCACATGAAAACAACCTAATTATTATTTTTGAGATGTAGAAGAAGACGGCATGTCATTCAAACATGCGTTTTGAGCGGTACGGCTGAATATGTGTTTTTAGGTGTTCGGCGCGCTTGAAAAGCGTGCGTGGGGTGGTCGAAACTAGCCGAACGACCTCAGAATGCCATGAAATTGGACGACAACAAAGGGTGGGTGAATTTTAAAGTTTTCGGGCATACGTCACATCAATCTAAGGTGTCGTGTGACCGTGTTGGCCGAAAATGCACTCCGCGTGTCGTAAATGGCCAAAACATGGGTTTTATGGTCAAATGCATGTCGAACGACATCAGAATGACTTGAAATAACACGAAAACACCCTAATTATTATTCTTGAGATGTACGAGGAGACGGAACATCATTCGGATGTGTGGTTTGCGTGGTACGGCTGAATATGTGTTTTTTAGGTGTTAGATGCGCTTGAAAAGTGTTCGTGGGGTGGTCGAAACCGGCCGAACGACCTCAGAATTCCATGAAATCGGACGACAATAAAGGGTGGGTAATTTTTGTAATTTACGGTCAGACAGCACGTCAATCAGAGGTGTCGTGTGATCGCGCTGGTCGAAAACGTACTCGACGTGTCGTAAATTTCCAAAACATGGGTTTTACAATCAAATGCATGCCTAATGACATCAGAATGACTTGAAATCATACGATAACACCCAAGTTATTATTATTGAGGTGTATGAGGAGACCGCACATCATTCGTACATGTGGTTTGCGCGACATTATTGAATATGTGTTTTTTAGGGGTTAGGCGCGCTTGAAAAGCATGCGTGAGGTGGTCGAAACTGGCCGGACGACCTCGGAATGCCATGAAATCGGATGACAACAAAGTGTGGGTGAATTATGAAATTTTTGGCTAGACGGCATGTCAATCGGAGGTGTTGTGTGACCGCGATGGCCGAAAATGCACTCCAGACACCCCCCACCCCCACCCCCAACAGCCCCCCTCACCCCCGGAGATCCCCCCGCACCCCCCAGATAGCCCACCCCCCCCCCCCCCCCGGACAGCCCCCCCCCCCCCCCCCCCCGAACAACCCCCCACCCAATGATCCATGGTTCATTTTTGACAGGTACGAGTCAACCCCACCTCAATCTGAGGCACGGTGTGACTGGTATCACTCAAAGTGTCTCACTTTTGTTTGAAACGGACAACATTTTAAGTGAAAACAACAACTGACATATAGAAAATATTCACAAGGATACACATAGATTCTTGAAATTAAGGAATAAAAAATAAAATATGGTTTATTGGTCATACGTTATTAGAAGAAAATATTCACAAGGCATAGATTGTAACACAATGGGTTATAGTATATATAGAAAAACATGAATTATATTAGGAATGAGTCTCAACATCCCATCATGAACATGCACCAACACTCATTTTCTAATTCTCAATCACGGGTCGTTCATTCTATACAATAACATACAACAAATAAATACCATATAGTGATTTCATATAAAACCTATGAACAATCAAGCATACCATATAACAAATTGGGCAATAAGGCTACACATAGATTCTTGAAAAATAAGTTTCAAAGTCTCATAAAAATACCCCAATGGTGAGGAATACATATAGTGACTCCATAGCCCCATGGATCACCTCAATCCCATCCTCAAACAGTGGGTTCTAGGACCAAACCAAAGTCCCTTTGGGAACCCAATACCGAAGACTTAATTGAATATTCATACCCACTACCCAAGATGGGGATTCATCTCACATCACACCCAGGAGAGAAAATTACAATTAACCACATACCCCCTTATTCTAATTGAAAAATCTATGAAAAACATGTAGGCTATTCCAGTAACCCATCTAATATGTCAAGATTGGCCAATGTTTCCCACTAACACATCAGTAACCATTTATACATGGATACATAATCATTAGAGGAATATAAACATCCCATGTGTTTCCTATAACTCATCCTAGGTCTAAGTACATGAGCACTACCATTGTCTATCTTATAGGTAACATGATTCTTGCCACACTACCCATGTTTTTCTGTTGGTTTTAAGATACTCAACCCAAGACCCTGACTAAACATCCCATGTGCTTTCTATAACATGTAGGTTTTTTCTCTTATGTGTATTGGTGTTGTTGTTTGAGTGAGGAATGAATTCTAAATTTTGAATACTCTAATGTGTGTTGGTGTTGTTGTTTGAGTGAGGAATAAATTCTAGATTTGTAATACTCTTATGGGTGTTATTGCATTTCCTATAACATGTAGGTGTTTTCTCTTATGGGTGTTATTGCATTTGAATTTATAAATTTCTAAATTCTGGAATGAATTCTAAATTTTGAATACTTTGGATGGGGATTCTGTATTGGTGTTGTTGCAGGTGTGGAGAGGGGTTGCTGTGTTGTTGCAGGTCTGGAGAGGGGAGAGGGGATGCTGTTGTGGAGTTGTACAATTGTATACCAACGGTTCTGAAAGAGTTGGTATAGATAATATTATATAAGGCTATACCAACGGTTACAGAACTGTTGGTATAGATAAGATTATATAGCTATACCAACGGTTTGTTATAACCGTTGGTATAGGTTTATACCGACAGTTATAACCAAACTGTTGGTATAGCCTTATGGCTTGGCATATGCCCTATATACCAACGGTTATAAACCGTTGGTAGAGGTGTCAAACACATATACCAACGGTTTTACAAACCGTTGGTATATGTTATAATTCTACACACATATACCAACGGTTTTTACAAACCGTTGGTATACCTCCTATTTTGACACCTATACCAACGGTTTTCACAGAACTGTTGGTATAGGCCTATTGTCACGCCTTACTCACCCACGGTTAGGGGAACTGTTGGTATACCATATACCAACGGTTTCCAGGCCTTTACTAACGGTTTTGAACCGTTGGTAAAGGGTAATATTCCAGTAGTGACTTTTTTTGGAGACACTTGACAATGGCAGTGATCATGATGGATAATCAGTGAGAGAGGTCGATCTTGGAAACCCCATATCATACTAGGGTGTAGTTCCTCTATACTCCTTACACTGGTTGAGTGTAACCCCACTGATACACTAGGGCATGGGTCCTCTATACTTTTAGTGGAACCCCTCCCCCAACTCACTAGGGAGGGGTCATCTATCGACATCTACCAAGTGTCACCCCCCCCCCCCCGGCACACTATTGTGTGGGTCCTTATCAATATTTACTTACTGACATCCCCATATCGCATCATGGCATGGGTCCTCTACCAATATACTGAATGGAAACTCCATGTCGCCTCTAGGTGTGGGTCCTATGACTATCTAATGAGTGGCATCCCCCTATTATACTAGGTTGTATGTCCTCAATTGGAGATTGTGACCCCTTGAGTTTTGGAGCATTGATGAGGTGCGGGTCATCATCATGACTTATTTAGATAGACACACGAGATGCTAGGCATCAATGGTGGTCCTTTGGAGCTATAGGAAGACTCGTCATCCTAGGTTGGCTTGTGAGATGGGGATCCCCTTTCTCTCTCATTTGGGTTTCTTTATGAGCATATATTAATTATTGGGTTTGATTTCCCTATTTCTTTGGGTTGAGCTAACTACATCTATCTTATCTTCTATTTCTCCCTCTTTGGTGTTTAGGGAATCATACTGGGTATGTATATACTCAACCCTACATTGGATTTTCCTATACTTGTCATGTCTCATGAAGATAACAGACAATTTGGTGGTGACATTGGGGAAGTGTAGTGATACTTTGGCGCATACGCCACAAATGGTGGCCGGGCTTGGAGATCAGGGTTCTGGATCTCCCATCATTCATTTCTTCTAGTTGTTGTCATTTTGGGACTTCATTTCAAGTTTTTCATGTATATTTCCCCAGTGGGTTGGGTTGTTATAGAGTGGTATCTAAGGAGTTCATTCCTTAGGATGGTGTTTGGATGTTTCCTCTTATGAGGATGGTTGAAACTTAGGGAAGCAGTTTCAAAGTGTCTCAAGTGTGTCTTTCAGGCTAGGTAACCCAGTGCCGGTGCGACGGACAACATATCTTGTCACTAGGACTCTGAATACATTCTCATCAGCTCAGCATACCAAGACATTGGTTATAGGGGTCAATTGCACATCTATTATATAGGATTGAGTCCTTTTACGTTCCTTCTTGAGTCAAATCCCCATATATATATATATCCTCATATTAACATGCTATGTCTTGTTCACTTTCAGGACGCCTCCGCAAAGATATCCAACCAAGTTGTCAATTCAGGATCATGATAATGACCCGATGAGTGATGAGGCCTTAGTTCAGGAGTCATCTCATGAGGAGACCCATCCAATCAGGAAGATAGCAGTACCCCTCCCTATTAAGCATCATTTAGTACCCGCACGAAAGGATGATGATGCACGCTACTCGTGTTCCAATGCCAGAAGCCACTGAGGTTTTGTATTGAACCAGATCCTTAGGTAGTTGAGGATTGGATTGAGTCAGTGATCCAAGTCCTCAGGCTCATGTAGAACTTAATCGATCAGATTATTACCTTGGTAGCTAGTCCTTTCTATGGAGAAGATGGGTGCTTGTGAAGTCTAGTCATGCTTACTCGTGATGAGACAATGCTCTCATGGACCAACTTCCAACAGCTGGTTTGTGAAGAGTATTTCCCCTCGTGCTTGTGCTCAATTAAGATTCGGGAGCTTCAAGAGATATAATAGGGTAGTATTATAGTTTTTGAGTATGCCTTGAGGTTCGCTAACCTTACATGTTACTCCCTTGACAAAGTGTGGGATGGTTACTTCCGAGCTTAGAAGTTCTAGCAGGGTATCTAGAGATACATCTATGAAAGTGTGGTTCCCTTGTACATTCCCACACATGTTGTAGTGCTAGATAGAGAAATAGTGATAGTGATGTGGGATAGAATGGGTCCGCTCAAATCGAACGCACCGCACGCACCTCCGGGGGGGTTCAAATTTTTGGACCGTTAGGGCGGCTTCGCCTGTGCTTCTGCCGTGGGTAGCATCTGTTCCGGTTCCCTCCATCCCTGGATCCTCGCCGGTCGGGCCTGCGGAACCCTCCCCCTCGAAGGCGTCTGTCCCCTTCCAGATCGGATCCATCTCTGCGTACATGATAGCTTCGACTGGAGTCAATCCCTTCTCTACCCAGCCATGTCGCGCTTCTGCTCCTTTTCCATATCCAAGGGCACCCGCATCCTGTCTGCAGGAGGAAGTGTTAGGTGGAGTCTGGGAAGTAGGTCTCGCCGGCCCCGCCCTTCTGTGCTTCTCCGGCTCCGCCCATGCGGTCTGGCCTCGACTCGGCCGCTTCCTCGTCAGGCCAGGGTGGGGAAGTTTCCCCTTGTTCTGACTCCTTGGACATGGCAGTAGTTTCGGGTGGCCTGGAGTCTCTGGATCCAGTGGCCCCTTCGACTCCGGCTGTTACTGAGGCTTGCTGCATGGTCGTCCCCTACATTGCACCAGGTTGCCTCGGCTCCTCTGGCCCCTTTCGGTCGTGCTTCGACTTCCCGTGGCTCAATAAAGGTTCGGCTCTCCTGGGCCTGCCCTCGGGCTCTCTACCTCTCATCCGTGAGGCAGGATCTCCTCGGGAAGTGGCCACCTTCGACGCACCGCCTTCTCCTGAGGAGGCTTCCCCGCGCCTTGGAGCTCTTGACTGCGGGCTCTCCTGGGGCCAGGCGATCCGGCTGCGCCCCTTTTCTTCTACCTGCTTCGGCTCCTCCCCAGCTTGAGGGTGCTACCGAGGCGGGCTCTCGGGCTTCTCCCTCGGTCTGTCCCTCCAGCCAGTCTGCTGCTCCTACATGGTCTTTCCCTGTCATGGCCCCTGCGGCGCCCCAGGCCTCCTTCCACCCAGGCCCTTCCTCTGGCGCTCTGGCGCGGTCTTCCCCTCCCCCTTCGTCCCCTCCTTTGGATTTTATAGTGGTGAGGACCAGATCCCACTCGAAGCTTCAGAGACTGTCCTCCTCTTCCAGCTCAGCGGCCATGAAACCAGGGGCCAGTTCCATGCCCAGGTTGTTTTAATGTCATCCTTCCTTATCTGGAACGCTCGCGGCATGGGAGCCAGGGTTAAATCAGATTTTATCGTCAGTGAAGTCTGTTCCAAAAAGATCTCATTGGTTGCGGTGCTGGAACCTAAACAAGATAGCAGCAATATTGCTGAGTTCGCCCGCAGGATAAGAATGTGTGGTTTCCTGCAAGGTGGTGATCCTGGTTCCTCAATCGCGGCCATCAGTGTGCGCTTGGTTCTACCCTCGGATCAGTTTATCAGTAAGGAGATCAGGGACGGTTTACAGACCTTCTTCTCATTCGTGCATGGTATTTGTGACATCCATGACCGAGCGCGTCTTTGGTGCGATCTGGAGGCCTTCGACCCCGGGAACCTCCTCTGGTTTGTGGGGTGGGAGACTTCAACGTGGTGGCAGACCCGGTCGAGAAGAAAGGCAGGGGGGGCCGTTTTCCCGGCGCGCCAGCCTGGAGTTCAACCAATTTATGACTCGCAAAGGGTTGCTGGACATGGGGTTTTCAGGGAGACGTTTCACTTGGTGCAACGACTAGAGAGGTCCTCATGGCACATGGTGCCGGCTGGTCCGCTGCCTGGACAATGTCCATGCTGTCTCCACCTTTCGGAATGCGAAGGTGTCTCACTTGGTCTGCAACTTATCGGACCACGCACCTCTCCTGGTTGACATCCTGTCCGGATGGGATAAGAGCTTTGCCATGGTGTTCTCTCCCATTTGGGTCAGTTATTCGGATTTTCTGGACACTGTTGGTTCCTCATGGAATAGGTGCATGTCTGGGAATCCATGGGAAAGGCTACAGAATAAATTAAGGCGTCTCCGGGAGGATCTTCGGGGGTGGGCCAATGCCCATCCTCCGCTAATGTGTGATTTGGATGGGATTAAGTCGGAGATTGATCGCCTAGAGTCCAGCATGGAAGCGGTATAGAATGAGGAGCTGTTCAGAGAGTAGGGTGCAAAGAAAGATGCTCTGGTGGAAATGCTCCTCAAAGAGGAGCGCGTGGCCCGTGATGAATTGAGAGTAAGGTGGCTTCAAGAGGGGGACCGCAACACTGCTTTTTTCATGCATGCATCAAGGAAAGATGGAGGCATGCAAGACCCAATTTAAGGTTGGAGGATGGTTCTTATACAGATGATCAAGACACGGTGGGTGGTTTGGCAGAGGCTTTCTTGAGAAGTTTTCTTGCTGGAGCTAATACCTGAGGGGTACCCGCAGGGCCATTAAGCCATCACAGATGTCATCCCCAGGGTGATGTCTCATCAGGACAACACCCTACTCAAGTCCTTACCGTAGGAGGATGAAATTCTTCGGGCTGTTATGAACCTGAACTCAGACAACACCCCGGGCCCAGATGGGTTCCCAGGCTCCTTTTACCATGCCTCCGGGCGCGTGATCAAGGATGATGTAGTGTTGACCATCCAAGACTTATTTCGAGGGGGTACTCTTCCTTGAGCTACCAGCGCCACCACTATGGTCCTCATTCCCAAGGTCAAAACTCCATTCCTGCTCCACCATTATCGCCCCATGAGCATGTGCAATTTTTTGTACAAGATCCTCACCTCAATTCTTAACAACAAACTTAGACCCTATCTTCATCAATGGGTCTCCTGTGAGCATCATGGCTTCATTAAACATAGGTCCATTCAGGTGGCGATTGTGCTGGCCTAGGAGATCATCACAGGCTTAAACACACGTGTCCATGGAGAAAATGTGGTGGTCAAGCTGTACATGGATAAGGCCTACGATAGAGTGGAGTGGGCGTTCATCATCAAGGTTTTGACAAGTATGGGCCTATCTGTGTGGGTGGTGGATCTGCTCATCCGCTACTTTAGTTCTTCATGGATGGTTGTTCGTTTCATAGGCCAGAACTATGGTTTCTTCAAGGCTGTCCATGGTCTGAGGCAGGGGGATCCTCTCTCGCCAACCCTTTTTGTTCTTGCACAGGACTTCCTCAGTCGTCTTATCAACAGGGCTATCTCGCAGGGATCCATCAGGCCCTGTCGGTGCAGTCCCAGTCTAAGGATTATCTCTCATCTGATGTTTGCAGACGATTCTATCATTTTTATGAATGCAGGTTTCCGGTCTGTTCAGGGGTTTAAAAAGATCCTTGAAGACTATTGTCTATGGAGTGGGAAGGTTTTCAATCACACCAAGAGAACCTTCTATGTTCCAAAGAGATTCTTGGATAGTAGTAGGGTGTCTTCCTTGAGCATGTGGCTTGGAATGCGGTGGGGCTCTTTCCCCATGGAGTATCTCGAAGCCCCAGTTTCCCCTGGCAGGATGTGCATCCTCCACTTTGATAAAATTGTTGGGAGGATGACCAGTAGGATTCTAAACTGGAATAATCGCTTCCTATCTTTTGGAGGTAGGATCACCCTGGAAAACAATGTCTTATCTTTTATTCCCTACCATGCACTCACAGTCTCCAAGGTCCCAAAGTGGGTGATCAATTAGATTGATTCCATTCTATCCTCTTTCATTTGGGATGCTCACGAGGATGGGCGGAAACAATGGGCGGCATGGGATAGGCTGGCTAATCCAGTGTAGGAAGGGGTCATTGGTGTTAAGAGAATCTCTGATACCCTGCATGGCATGCAGGCGAAGCTGGCATGGGAGGCTATGGAGGGGCGCACACTCTGGGGTAAGTTCATGGATGCCCAACTCAATGAAAGGGGGAACGACCCAAATGCTTGCCAGTTGCCACTCTGTATTGTTGTTGACTCCCACATGCAGTCCCTGAAACCCTTTTCCAGATGTATTGTGGGGGTGGGGAACATCTCCTTCTGGCACCACAACTGGGCTGGATCTATTCTTAAGTTCCCAGGATGCCCCTGCACCCAAATCACTTTCAAGGTGGCGAGAAGGTACCCAGAGTTCATCAGTGCAGTGCTGGACAGCTCGCAGCGCCAGGCCTTTGATCTAATCGATCCCTCATACGTTGCAAATTGTTGTGTCCTCACTGCATCATATTTGGGTATGTTCTCCTCTAAGGATTACAGGAGGGTACATTCTAGTGCGGACTAGCATGACCCATCGAGATCAACTATTTGGTTAATGACGTCTCTACGAAATGCAATTTTCTCCTCTGGTGCAACAGGAATAGGGCATTGGCTACAGATGAGAATGTGAAGTGATCAGGCATCAACCTGGCCTCTCATTGTCTGTGTTGCAAGGTTCTTAGGGAGGAAAACTCTGCCCACCTCTTCTTTAGCAGCAACTGGACATGCCAGGTGTGGCAGGCTTTTGGCGATTTCACAGGATTTTCAGTAACGGCGTTGAGGGACCTCCACTTTCTCGACTGTTGGTTCCATGGTGCTAGGGAAGGTGGCCTGGAGAGGAATTCCTGCACCATGATCCTCATCTCAGGATGCTGGTGCATTTGGTTGGCTCGGAACCAAGCCAGGCATGAGGGGTTTCAGTGCTCTGGTAGGGCCCTGGTGGCTAGAACCAGTTTTCTCCTCCTTGACCTGGTTTGCTCATGCAACAAGTGGCGCAAGGCCCCCTCTTCACTTTATTTAGGCATTCCTTCCTGAGCAGAGCCCTCCCAAGGCTGTTCATTAGGTCAAATGGTATCCCCACCTGGTCGTACTAAATCTCAACTTTGATGGATCTTGCTCCTCAGATGACATGAAGGGAGGCGGTGTGGTTTGGGACACTAGAGGGCATGTCCTCCTTGCCTTTGCTGCTCATTTTGGAAGGGGTCATTCCCTCCTGGAAGAGGCCATAGTCGTGCTCACGGGTCTATAGCTCTGTAGGCATTGGGGTATCACCCTTGGCACGATTGAGACCGATTCTCTCATCCACCATGACTCCATGCATTGTAAGTGCAACACCCCTAGTCGGTTACCTATATTCTGAGGGGAAGTAGGAACATCATCAACAATGACGCTATCTTTTCGCACACATGAAGAGAGAGGAACAAAGTTTCAGATTATCTAGCCTCGATGGTAGTGCAAGGTCACTGTGTGTATTCTTTTGAGGAGGTGTTTTCCTTTCCTCTTAAGGGGAGGAACCTGATTAGAGGGGATTCCCTAGGCCTGCATTATTTTAGACCCCCCTAACTCTTCCCTCTCTTGTGGGATCCTGTTTGGCCCTTTTGCTTGTACTTTTTATGTCCCTTATAATAAATGATGATGATGATGATGATGAGAAATAGTGATAGAGGAATTCCTTTAAATGGGATTCTAGGAATCTGGAGCTTGTAGTGGGCGTCATGTGGCTGATTCATCTATGGTAGCTAAAAAACACCATTCTGTAGGATCATGGTGTATGAGACCTCAACATGGCTAGTCTCAGCCACATAGACATGCAGCACATGGTTCATGCAGAGGACTAGGTCATCCCAAAGAGGGGTGGGGTTATACCCATGATGGGAGAATTCACATGGCCATGTGATTTCCCAACATGACATTCCAAGGATGGAAGAAAGAAAGTGGACATATCGCCATAAAAGAGGAAACATCATGATAAGGGTTTTCCCAAGCATAGCCAAGGTGGCCCACAAGGTGGTGATACTGGAACAAGAGCTGGTAGAGCTCTAGGTGGAGGATCCATTGTTGGAGGGAGAATTTATTAGCTAATTCCACCACCACCACTAGGTGACCCACACTATGCTTTGGTAGTTGGCATTTAGGACCGTGGGAAACTACAGGCCATGGAGGATTATGTACCAGCAGCTCATAAGATGATATGAGGTATGATATATGTTTATTATACACTTTATCCAGTACTTTTAGACACAGATGTGAGTAATTTATTCATTTCTATATCCCTTGGGTGAGAGATAGAGCTCCCCGTTGAGACATTATCACAACAATTTTTTCTAGAGGTTTTTTTTGGGTGTGATTCTTCAATATTACTTATCTTTCGGTAGTTCGAGATGGCACTAAGTGGAGATAGTTTCTCATGGAACCTATTAGTTTTCAAAGTGAATCATTATGATTTCATCTTGGGTATATAATGGTTATCCATGGTTCTAGACCAGTTTGATTGTAGATGGGTTAAGTTCTTTCAGATAGATGGGATGAGATTATACTTTGTAGGTGAGAGAGTTCTCATGGTTGGGCGAGTTGTCCTTGTATGTAGGAGGCTGCAGCCCATCACCCATCAGTTGGAGAGTTTATCTCGTGGAATATAAATCTATTTTTGATTTTGGATTCATTCGATAGTGGAGGAATTTATAGACATCTTCCTTGGGGATGTTCACGGACTACCTCCGAGTCAGGATATGTAATTTTGCATTAAATTTCACTATGGGACCATACTAATATCCTAGGTGGAATATCATATGGAACCTACTAAGATATGAGAGATAAGGGTGCAGTTGGATGACCATCGGGAGAAGGGTTTTATCAGAACCAGTGTGCCCCCTATGAATCTTTGGTTGTGTTAGTGAAAAAGGAAGACCATAGATTGCAACTTTGTATTGATTATCTTTGCTTGAACCAAGTAACAATAAATAAAAATTACACCTTTAGAACATCTTTGACCAGTTGTGAGGTGAAATTTGGTTCTTGAAGATCGATATGAGGTCCGGCTACCAATAGTTGAGGGTTTTTTAGGATAATATAATAAAAATGAGATTTCAATGATGCTACAAACATTACGAGTTCTTGGTGATGCCTTTCAGTGTGATTAATTCCCCTGATTTGTTTATGTCTTTGATATACCAGATATTTCATCCATACTTGGACCAATTTGTGGTCATCTTCATTTATGACATGCTCATTTACTCTGAATCATATGAGGAGCATGAAAATCATCTGAGGATGATCTAAGGAATACTCATGGGGAACCATCTTTATGGTAAGCTATCAAATTTCTAGTTCTATATCCAAGAGGTTCAATTTTTTCATCGTTTCATTTATGAGAATAGATTAGTTATGGACTCGGAGAAGATTGATGCAGTGCTTTCTTGGGAGCCACCCAAGAGCATGTTGGGGGTGAAGAGTTCTCTTAGCTTGGAAAAGTACTACATGAGGTTTTTTTATGATTTCTCTAGGATTGTATCCCATTTTAATGCCCTGATATAGAAAGGGTAGTCATTTACCTTGATAGAGCAGTGTTAGGGGGCCTTCAAGGAGTTGAGGATGAGGTTGAATAGTGCTCATATTTTGAGATTACCAGAGGAGGTTGTGGATTACATAGTTTATTGTGATGCCTCTAGAGTTGGGATCAACTATGTGTTTATACATATAGAGGTAATGGTTTCATATGGGTTGAGATTTTTGAAACCACATGAGAAAAACTATGCAACTCACGACCAGTAGTCTGTAGTGGTAGCCTTTACTCTGAAGTTGTAGAGGCATTATCTTCCGGGATAATGATTTATTGTTTACTCATAGAATCAGAGTATCAGGTGTATATTCATGCATAGATATATGAACATGGGATATAGTAACTAGTTAGAGTTATTTCTAGACTATGAATTTAAGATAGTCTATACTCCACATAAGGGAAACGTGGTGGAAGATTCCCTTAATAGGATGTCATTTTTTCATTTGGTTGAGGAGTCGTCTGAGCAGCTGGCTTCTTTGTAGCTGACCCTGGTGGAGGAGAGAGGTGAAACATATCTTCCATCAATGTTTTTGAATCCTGCACTTCTACATGTTGTGAGGGTGGCTCTGTTGGGAGATATTTACTATGAGTTTCTTCATGATTATATTTATTTAGGAGATTCACTGGATGGATTTTTTAAAGTAGGGTAACACATCATCCTTTTTTAGTGATGTACGGTGGTTCCTTTTATGATTCTAGAGGAGGTGATGAGTTAGTTTCACACTTCCCATTTGGAAGTACATCCTAGAGTGTTGAATATATACAAGAATCTTCAGTGGATTTTGTGATGGGCTGGCATGAAGGGAAGCATAAAAGAGTTCATCTCTTAATGTCTCACATGTCAGCAGGTAAAGGCTGAGAACCAGGTTTCAACAAGTTTGACACAACCTCATAAGAACGTAGAGGGTAAATGAGATGGAATATCTATGGAATTTGTGATAGGTATTCTAAAGAAAATGATAGGATAAGATTCTATCTAGGTGATTCTTGGTCGACTTGTGAATTCGACAAACTTCCTTTCCATTAGGGAGTAGAGATCCATGAAGAATCTGATGTAGTTTTATGAATGAGAGATCATCTGGTCCCATGGGTGTACCCTCAATGATTTTCTCCTAACTTGATGCATGGATTACAACATGGATTCGAAGAGTCCTATAGGAGGCATTAAGGACCCAGTTGCAGATGAGTATAGCATTTCACAACAAAACGAATGGGCTGATCGAGCACACTATCTAGGTGTTTGAGGTTATACTAAGATCATTTGTTTTAGACTTTTTATGGATATTGGAGGATCAATTTCCATTGGTAGAGTTCTCTTATAATAATAAATATCACTCTATGATCAACATGGAAGCTTTCAAGGCCTTGTATGGGAGACCCTTCAGGGAACCCTTGTGTCGGAATGAGATTAGTGGGGCACCTCTTATTGGTCCAAAGATAGTGTAAGATAATATGGATAATGTTCAAGCGATCTGCGAGCATATGGGTACAACCTAGGGACGACAGAAATCATATGCAGATCGATGTCATAGGCCCTTGGAGTTTGATAAAAAAGACCATGTTTTCATAATATTCTCCCCATGATGAGGATTTAAGAGTTTTTTTCAAGGAGGAAAGATATCCCTGAGATTCATTATGTTGTTTGAGATACTACCGAGGGTTGGTGAGGTTTCTTACCTCCCAGCCTTAGCTTCATAGTTGGATCGGGTTCATGACATCTTCCATGTTTCACAGCTGAGGAGATACATGCATGAACTTACACACATTATTTACTGGGGTGAGATGGAAATCAAGGATGGATCCACCTTTGTGGAGTACCCAATGAAAATCGAGGATCATTGGGATAAGATCTTTTGAGGATGGACCATTTCCTTGGTTTGTGTGCCATGGAAGCATGATAACATGCAGGAGAGATCCTAGGAGTGTAATATCCAGATACGAGATCAGTATCCCCACCATTTTGTTTTTCATGTTTTTTTTTTGGTGATGAAAAGCCTTGAAGGGGGGATAATTTATTGACCCTATATTTTCCTTATAAGACTTTGAAATATATTAAAAAAATTGATCCAGGTTCTTAGACGACATGAAATTCTAAGGGTCTATGAGCCCAAAATTGATATTATAAAAATACAAAAATATTAATATCACGCACATGTAGTTTTTCAAAAATGATTGAATATATACTAAGTGTATCCTTGAATAATAAATCTGATACCATGGTTGATTCTGGAATGTAGGTTTTACCATAGGTACGACCTAAGGTTTGTAAACACCAGACGTTCGGTTGAGGAAGTCGTTTGAGGGTGTGTTAATTAAATTAACTAATTCAATTAATTGGTTAGTTTAATAAACCTAAATTAAACCTCCCTCTATAAATACTTCATTTTTTCAATTTTATAGTGTTATTCAAATAACCCTTTTTAGATTTTAGAGGATTATAGCATTCTTCATTGGCGGATCGACATTGGATAATGAATGATGATTGGATCAAGGTGGACCGAGAGGTAGTGAACGTAGAGGGTCTTCTCCATCACTGGAAAATGCACTCTTCACTAATGATTAATCCATGATCTAGGTAGGGATCAATAATTTTGGATTTCTCCCATTTGATTATAATATTGAGCATAGATATTTATTTAACTTTTTTTATTTTCATTATGCTTTCATCGCTTGAGCTATTTTCAATAATTTGATTGTTTATATTTAATTATTATTTCCAAGACTTTCTATCACCCCTAATATCCCTGTTATGTGATATCTGGCCAAGAAAGATTATCCAATGAAGTATTGACTTGTTTCCTATGAATTTCTCCCCACCATTCTTCATGTTCTTCACCATTGTACCATGGGGTTGGGGTTTAAATTTATGGGGAGGATTCGAGCACAATCAAACACCTAGATTCATGGTAGATTAGAAAATGAGAACTGAGATGATGATTTGTAGATGGATTAGGATTGGTTGTGGGATGTGGAAGAAGACTCTGTGGATCTAGGATCTGAAGTGGCGAAAGTAGGTGACAATAGATGCATCAGGCAGTGCTAAGAGCGTCATGTGGGTAACCAGATTAAAATTTCCCACCACCAGAGGCTAGGAAATTTATGATCAAAATCATTATTGTTTATTCCAAAGGATTTCAAGTGGTTAATGAGAGGTAATCTCGATTGAGAGGACAGATTTTGATAACCACGTGGTGAACATGATTTTCTATGAAAAATGTAACTACGTAACATGTATTACAAGAACACATGTTGTGTATTCCCCTGGCTAAAACACTAGGGTTTCAGGGAAGATAAGAATCATATGTTATGTGTCAAGGACCACACACTATTTGACCCTCCTCGGGTGGCCAAGTCGCGTGACAGATAGCACACACCTAGTACATTGTGTAGGAAGATATGTTGTGTACTCCTAGAGTTCATGTTAATGGGTCGGTACCCAAGCATAGCCTAGTACATGACCAAGATTATAGGCATGACTCAAAGAACATGACCATGGATAGAAGAACAATGGTAGACCATGGTGCCTGAGACATATCGTGTAGACCCCATACACATAGTGTAAGGTGACATAGTTTCCAATCCATATTCCTAGGAGCATATGGATAGGCAAGGATGTGGGACCACACATCATGTGGGCCCCATAACCACCGTGTAGTTCCCTATGGAACGTCTTCCTTTTATATATCCTTTATTTGGGCTCATATTTTTGTCTGCGAGTAACCTATCCTGAGTAGGTTTCTACATAGAACTCAATGGAATAATTCTTAATTGATTTCAAGATATGATGTGGATTTTTATGATCATAATGCTTTTTTAGGTTATGCTTGATGCTGGTAGTGATTATTCAGCATCATCAGTGAGAGAGACTAGGGTTGGAAACTCTCCTGTTGTACAAGGGTGTGGTTCCCCCATACTTTTTACACTAGTTGAGTGACCCCCCCCCCACCCCCCCCCCCCCCGAAGCACTAGGGTGTGGGTCCTATATACTTTGAGTGGCACACCCCCCCCCCCCGGCGCACTTGGGAGTGGGTCCTCTATCAACATCTACTGATTGGAGCCTCCTGATGCACTAAGAAATGGGTTATCTATCGACATTTACTGAGTGGAATCCCCCTGTCGCATTACGGAATGGATCCTCTACCTATATACTGAGTGGAATCCCCATATATCATGAGGGTATGGGTCCTCTACCTATCTACTAAGTGTAATTCCCCTATTGTACTAGTGCATGTGTCTTTGATTATAGACTATGCCCCTTTGGCTATAGAGAAGTGGCGATGTGTGAGTCCTCCTCATGAATTCTTTATACATACACACGAGATGATGGAAATTAATGATAAAAATTTAGAGTTATATATAGACACATATTCCTAGGCCAGGCTATGAGATGGAGATCCCTTTTCTCCCTCATCTGGGTTTCTTTATGAGCAAATATATATTGTTGGGTTTTGTTTCACTATTTTTTTGGGTTGAGATGACTACATCTATTGTATATTCTATTGATCGATATTTAGTTTTTGGGGTTTCTTAATGGGTATGTATATAATCACCCCTACGTAGGATTTTTCCACACATGTCATTTCTTATGCAAACAATAGATAATTTGGTAGTGACGTCAGTGGAGCGTAGTGATACTCGGGTGCATAAACCATGTACAGTGGTTGAGTATGGATATTAGGAGTCAGGATCTCTCATATTTCATTTTATCTAATTTTTTCAAGTTGGGACTTCATTTATTGTTGGTAATGTATTTTTCACCTTTTTTAGTTTGGTTGTATTCTATCATACCCAGATGTAATCCCTGGAGGTTATTGCATGCATGGATTACTCTAGATGTTATTATCTTTTATTGTTCATATACACTATTTCATAGAGACGGATATGTGAATTTTTATAGACGCATTAGGAAAATTCCTCCCATTTTATATTATTCCTTATTAGAACTTATCATCAGTCATTGAAATATTAGAGGTGATCTTGGGATTGTGATGGCTTGGCCTTTCGCCGGCTAGGCAGGACCCAGTGGGTCGAGTTATTACATAATTTATTAATTCATAAATATTTTGAACTTTTTTTCTAGCTGACTTTATTAGTTCATCTGACTGAGATAGACACACAACTTTATTTAAACCCTATTTCTAGTTTTGTGGACTCCCGAGACTCGCTTTAAATCTCCACTCAAACAGCCTCTCACTCTTTAAATTGGAATCATGACTGGCATTAAAAACATCCATATCTAATTTCTTATTATTTAAACCTCAATTACAGTATCAACTGACATTTTTCAGGAGTTGATTCTCTTTATTGGTACCACTAAGGATGATTTTTATATTCAGGTTATCCTAGGTAGTTGGGATTATACTCCAATCAGTAGTTTGGGATGAGTCTTTCTATTGATCCCACTGGGGAACTTCTTCAATTTGTGTTGAATTAGACTGTTCATTTTGGAGACAATGAGAATTTTCATTTCTATTCTTTGATGTTTTATCCCATCCATGTGAATTGTTTAAATTTAAATCATTTTAGAAACCAAATATATTTTTCTTCAGTTTTTATAGTCACGTGAGAACCCTAGCCTGAGACTTCTGGTTCATTTGATTAATTGCTAGAGTTTCTTCAAATTTTGGGTTCTCAAGACCATATGATTGGTCTCTATCATTTTTTTCATTATTGGAAAAAAATAACTTCAACACCTGAGCATCTTATCATTGAAACACTACTTGTCCTTCCACAAACAAAGTGAAGAAATTAAAAAACATCAACTCCACCCACTTTTTGTACTCCAACCTAATAATATTATAGAAACTATTTTAGAGTAATTGAATAAATAATGCTATGATTATTGAGATAAATATGATATGATTTAGATGTGGGGATACTTACATCCATAGAAAAAAATTGGAATCATGACCAACATTAGTTTGAGATGAGGAATTTTATAACTCTCTTTAAAGATCCACTTAGAATTCCCTTCACTCTTTAAATTGGATTCATTACTAACATTTAGAACATCCATGTATGCTTGTATATTTTTTATACATCACTCCCAATCCCCACTCTTATATTTTTCTAGAGTTGATTCTCTCTAATAGTTACATCAAGGTTAATTTAGGTTTTAAGGTGATCTTAGGTAGTTTAGATTATACTCCAATCATTATTGGAGATGAGGCATTCTACTGATCTCATTAGTGAACTTCTACAACTTTTGTTAAAGTTGATTATTTTATTATTTGATAAAATATCATCAAATTTTGTTCCTAAGAACCCTTTCAATGATATACCACCTAGACCACAACATACCAAGTGAATAAATGAATAAACATCAACTTCTACCTCTTGTTGGACTCCAAATTGGAAAATTTTATAGAAACTATCCTAGAATGAAAACATTTTTGTCCCATAAAACATAAAATCGAGAATATGGACCAAATACCACATTTTTACCCCAGGTAGTTAATTTTTATGTCACCCTTGAGTAAAATGATACCCTGTTAGTAATGATCGTCAATAAAATTAAAATATTGTGATCCCTTTTTAAGAAGTATCTATAAATTTATCCTTGGATTATGAATGCATTTTATTTATTTATTTATTTTTTATTCAAAATGAATTTTTTACAAAACTAATAGGATGGATATGAATTGAAAATGGATGGACACTAATCATATAAAAAAAGAGTATGAGGATAGAGTTAAAGAGTTCATCAATTTTTCAATAGTGAATTTATATTACTCTTCTAAAATAAATTTTCCATGTTTATGTTGTTTATAATTATAAAAATTAATCTGGAAGAGTTGGAAGAATATTTTATTTTTCACAGAATATATCAAAGTTGTAAATTCTAGACTAAAAATGGGGAGAAACTAAATGTACATACTGAATAGGATGATATTGCAATTTAGGGGTCATTTGATTTGAATAAAAGTGTAAATGATGATGGATACCATATGAAATAAATTAAAATAGAAATTTAATATTACCTTCATGATTTTACAAAGTCATTTGAGAAGTTAGGTAGGTGTGGTAAGACACCAACATATACCAGTTGTACTAAATATACAAAATTTTCAACTATATTAAAGTTATATAATTTTAAAGCTATTAGTAAATGGAGGGAAACTATATTTACAGAACTACTTGGCCTCCTAAATGATATTATAATAGAATAAAATGAGCTCCCTATTCAAAAAAGAATGATAAATGAATGCTATTTTCAATGGGTATGATCTCAAAAAAAATACATCTCTATCCAAATTATTGAATATTATTTTGTAAGGACCGCAAATCACTAAAAATACCTAAGTGTGGTGAAAATAGATACAAGAAAGATGAATTGTGTCCTTTGAAATTTTTATGGTACCTCTCTATCATTCTAATGTATATATGATTATATGGATATTAGGAAACTATTATAAAATTGACATGGAATGGATTTACAAGAATTGAAGATGGAAAACTATGTCACCTAACAGACTCTTCTCAGTGGAATAAAATTGGTTATGAGTGTCATAAATTTGAAAATGAGCTTAATGTAGGACCCCAGAATACCCTAAGAGAGGAGGAGTAAATCAGGGTATAAAATTTTTCTTTCAAAGTGATGGATCTTGTTCCCATTTTGGTAGGAATTTGTTAGACTTTCCTAATTAGAATCATGCATTAATTAAAAATTCACATGCAGAGAGATAAGACAAAAATTTTACTTGGTTCACCACTAAGGGATATTCCAAGGGGCATACACCGACAGTGTGTCAATCATACCAAAATTAAAAAAAAACTTCACTAGTTGTAGAATACATAATCTCAAACATAGTCACTCTATTCCAAGAACAGTATGTTTACAAGATTTTAGGGATAGTATACTTCTTCCATTGGAACACTTTTGTCGACTCCACCTAGATCACTGTTTTGGGTGAATTCATAGTCAGTTTAATGACTTGAATGTTGATTTAGTATATTGGAATTTATGTCTTTTTCCTTGATTACCATGAGACTTTTCTTGCATCATAGTCATCAATTGAAACACTTTAAAGCACTGATCAAACAAACTAGATATTCAAACATTTTTAGTATCTCAACTCAAGAACATGTGAAAAACACCTATTCTTGTGTGCAACTATGAGTATTTTCATGATAGATGTATTTCTTGCAACCCTCATCTTTCATTCAACTAGATCATGAGTTTCACTCAGTCTTTATAGACGCAAGGAACACCCTGCGTGCAAGATTTTCCACACGTAACTCTTATATGTGCAACTCTTTCACATGAGAGAGATAAAAAATCTTCATTGAAAAACGTTTCTTGGAATGTAGGGGGTTTCCACATATTTTTAGACCTAGATGAACCTGTACATAAGTTCCTTGTACACCTTCCCCCATGCATGCAAGCAAGATTTTGACATCTTATTTGGCGTGTAAGTTCCTTTTGAACAATTTCATCTTTTGCAAACAACTCAGGCCTTAGCTGTATTTTTATGTGATGATCTCAAAACTCCTCTTGCATGATACTCTTTTTGAAATTGTATTAGGCATGTAATATTCTTTCACACAATTTCAATTTTTACACACAACTCATGTCATTTCAATATTTTGATGTGATGATCTCAAAACACCACGTGAACATAAGATTTCGATTCACCTTCATTATTGCGCATAACTTCATTTTTCATGAAACAACTTTCTCCATATTCAAATTTTAGACCCAAAATTTTGGAAAACACTGAGAGATGACACCACCTTCAATATTGTAATCATCTTGTACTATAAGATCACATTCCTTGCAAACTCCTAGATAATCTTAGTGTGGATTGACAATAAACACAAACAAGACTCCATTTCCAGCAAAGAAAATCCTTGGTTCCAACTATCTACCCCTTTGTGTTTTATTGGAAATATTTAGATAAATTCAATAAAGCACTATCCACTTTCAAAACCTGAATGGTGAGAAACAAGTCATCCAACACTCTAAGTCTATATGAGCAAAGCTCAGTGTAAAAATAGATAGGGGAAACATGAATTGGGTTCTTGTTCTTTTGTAATGATTAAATATCTCCAAGATAAGCTTTGATTGTTTCCTCATAATACCTAATTATTATCGTGTCACAAAAGTATTGCATGTTTTTTCAAAAATCTATATCATGTAGCTAGAAAACCTTTATAACTTCCAGAAAATCTTTAAAATGATTGAATTTATTTATCCCCCCTGGAAATATACCCCAAGAACTTGTATTTTTACTTGTAGAGCTCAAAATATAATCCACCTAGATCATATATCCCCCATAAACCCATATCACTTCCAAAAATAGATTAAAACTGTTAAAACAAATTGAGAGAGGGGACTATCTGTAACCTATTCATGCACTGGGAGGTGGCTAAACACCGAGGTTCAACTGATGTTTCTCAAACAAATGTGCTTCCAATGGCTTAGTCAGAATGTCATCCATGTGGTCATAAGTTCCAACATGCTCCATTTTAATCACACCTTGTTGAACTTTTTCCTTGATGAAGTGATATCTAATCTCAATATGTTTTGTACGAGAAAGATGAACTAGATTCTTACAATATTGATCCTTCTCTTATTGTCACAATGAATTACCCTCATCTATTTTTCCTCATCACCAATATCATTTATTTTTTTCTTCATCCACAATATTTTAGTGTAAGTCTTTGTAGGAGAGATATAACCTGATTCAACCATACTAAGAGAAGTTATTTCCTGTTTATTGCTCAAATAGATAAAACATTTATTTTCAATGAAGAATGATCCACCACTTATGAAATTTCTATCCACCATATATCTATCCTATTCATCATAAAAAAATAATGATAATTCATTATCTTTTCATGCAATAAAGAATAATCCAAAATTTAGAGTACCTTGATTATATATCATGATTATGTTAACTGCTTCTAAATTCTCTTTCTTCATATTACATTGAAAGTAGGACACTAATCATATTACAATGATGATATCTATCCATTTTTAATTCAAGTATAATAAGATTAAAATGATTCTTCTATATAGGTTTGGATCCATTTAAGTCCTATTCTCATGATTTCCAAGTATTTTCCCAATAACAATCAGATTTGACATTGGTTTGGAGTCATTCATGTAGAATTTATTAAGAAGATCTCTTACATATTTTTTTAGATAAATGAAGGTTTAATATTTATTTTGAATCATCTGTATCCCCAAAATTATGTGAGTTTACAAATACTAGACATTTAAAATTCTAATTTCATGTGATTAGAAAATTCTTCCATAGATCCCTACCTGCTTCCACCAAATATAATATCATCCACATACATGAGCACCATAAATTGATATTTATAAGTATTATTCACATAGATATTTTGGTCGTCACCTTCTATTTTAAATTCTATATTCTTCAGATGAGAATCTAGTTGATAATACCATGCTCATGTTTCCTACTTTAGACCATAGAGCGCCTTCTTTATTCTACAAACCTTCATTTTGTCATTACCATTCTGAAATCCCACTGGTTGTTCAGTGTAGAATTCTTATTCAAGAACACCATTTAATAATTATATTTTTAAAACTATCTAATAAAATCTATACCCTCTTTGAATTTCCATAGCAAGAAAGAGCCCAATCGACTCAAGTCTATCCATTGGAGAAAATGTTTCTTCCACATCAACGCCTTTAATTTGTGCACAACCTTTAGACACCAAGCATGCCATATTTATGATCATATTTCCATGTTGATTGAATTTTATTTTAAAGACCCAAATTTTTTTAACCACATTTTTATTTTTAGGTATCTTAACAAGATCCTTTGTCTGGTTCTTTTTAATCTGATCCAATTCCTAATTCATGGCCTAAACCCATGATTCATCAATCAATGCTTCTTCGAACAAGGTTGGTTCCACAAGTGATAGTAAAGGAGAATATGCTTCATTAAAAATTATCCATGTCTATGTGGGTGTTGAAAATCCCCAATAATTTTGGATTGATAAATTTCTACTCTTATATTTTAACTGTGAGTTTCAGATGATGTTTATTCAACCATGGTTTCTTCTTTAGGTTCTTATTCTGAATCATCATTATTTTGTGAGTCCTATATTTTTTGTAATCATTCTTCTATTTATGAATTTGAATCTATCCCTTTCCCACTAATCTTTATACCTCATGAGATGAGAACACATATAATTTTCTTCAAGTTTCATTCACTTTAATTCCAATTTGAAGATACCAAATGTGATAAGAAACTTTTAAAGACATTAAACCTAAAACTCCTTTACCAATGACATGATCATCAAACAATTTCTAGAATAATCAGGTTTGATAATAATTTAAATAATGATTCTGACAGCTTCTTTATCATTCTTCATTTTTATACACCTCAATGGAAACACTTCTCATCATATTCATAGTGTTGGATCTCATCAAGAATGGATTTTAGTAAATTTTAGTATAGATAATATACCAGAATAAATCTTCAACTTATGGCTTCCTTATCTAAGTTTTCAGAAATAGAACATCAATAGATTCGTCAAAAATGATCTTCATTTCTTGAATCTCTCACATGGAACTTATTTAGCACAAGAGATTCCTTTTTTTAACTTTAATGCACCTTGACTCCATCTTAGGGAATATTTTCTATTCCCTTTTCACCAGCCTTAGCCTGTGCATATTCAAGATTACTCATTCTTTCCAAATCACCTGGCCAAATAACTAACATGTCATTAAGAACTGTTGCATCAAGTTTGGATCTTCCACATGGTTTATTTTGAGTTTCATCCCTCTTAGTATTTCTTTTGTATGCATTACCCTAAAAATTCTTTGATTTAGAATCTAGGGTCTTCTCATCTTCCTTACTTTAGATCTTCTTAGGAGAATTTGTGTTCACAATATTCTTATGATTTTCTCCTAGGGAAGCTTCTTCATATTTAGATAAATTTTGTGGTATTATTTTATTATCAACATTGAATGCATTTTGATATAATAATTTACCAAACCTGTGACCACTACCATATATACATCACATATTTTTATCAAGCTTCCCAAATCTATTTTCATTATACAAATTCTTCTGGACCTATGGATATTTATTATTTTTATCTGGATTCCCCCCTTGAAATAGGCCTCATATATGCTTTTTCATTTATATCATTGTACTAAAAATAAAATGCACTATTCCCAAATCTTTTGAAGTACCAACATTGACCTATAAACCTTGATCCCATATATCTTATGTATAATTTTTTTGAATCTTCTTCATGAATTTTTGTGCTCTTTGTGAAAAAATGGCTTCCATGCTCTTTTTCCTATCCACCATAGTCATGATGGTAGGTTTCTTATAACCTTTATTCATCTATACTTGTTTAGTATTTGTCTTATAACCTATATTTTTTATGATAATAGGTTTATAATCATTAATATAGGTTGTATGGAAGGTATCTATTTCTTCTCAACTTCTTCATATAGATCATCAAAAGATGTCATGTTCTTATTATCACATGTTGATGTTATTTTAGATATAAAATCCTCCAGTGACCATTGAGTAGATGAAACAAATATTTCCTAATTTTGTGAAGTCTCAATATATTTATTCTCATGATTGGTCAATTGAGGCTCCAAATATAGACATTTCATATTAATGATGATTTTTTGATCTTTAATAATAATCATCTTATATTAACAAGCCTTATTCATTCTAACAACTTAATCTTCATGAATCTTTACTTTATTTTGAATCAAAGAGTCATGTTCCTTGATATTCTTGGATATTTTTTCTAA
The DNA here is from genome assembly GCA_963277665.1 of Viscum album. Taxonomy (NCBI): domain Eukaryota; kingdom Viridiplantae; phylum Streptophyta; class Magnoliopsida; order Santalales; family Viscaceae; genus Viscum; species Viscum album. The sequence goes on along the minus strand of OY728123.1, from coordinate 1,807,704,662 downwards.
TTGTAAACCCTTGACATCAGTGATATTTTTCAATTTCTCATCAATCACGTGGATCTTTTTTCAAGAGTATTTTTGACTCCCTATTTCTCTTCAACTTCTTTAAGGTATTTTGAGGAACTTATTTCATGCTCCATATTTTTTTTCTTAAAAGGTTTCAACATTTCTAGAGTGCTTTAAATATTCAAGATTTTTTCCTTACAATCCCTTTTCCAAAAAATCAACTTCTCCTTCCAATTGGGTGATCTCTACCTACATACAATGAAAGAATCCACACACAAGGGAGACTATTTCTTTAGTAATATCATATATAAAATTTCTTAATCTATTAACTGAAAATTATTTTTAGGTTATAGATTGGTCATCATAACCACTTCTACTAGCATCCTTATTTTTAGAAAATCTTTAAAATGTGGTAACACATACCTCTTGATCACTTGAATATTTTGATTTAAATGAGGTATAAAGGTTGTCCTTCTCTTTGGTGGAAACCTGATCCACATTCTATTTACTTTAAAAGCTTAATATATCTTCATTTTTAGAACAGAATGTTGAACTAGATGCTACCTCTTCTTTAAATAAGAGGGACTTCTTCAAATTCATATTCTCTTTATTTTTGTTGTTCATCATGGTCTTGGGGGATATATTGTCATGACCCGGCCCTACTGGTCCCGAGCCGCAACTACCTCAAGCCCGCCTCCATAGGCTAGAGGTTGGAGACCAGCGCCGAAGGCGTAACAATCTCAGGGAGGCATTCGCCTAAGTACTTGTACTCATGCACACACAACCCACAAGACGCAGTAGTGAAGGGTAAAAAGGAAACCAAAAGACAGGCAGCTATATCCCAACCACATTCATGCATCAACAACTAAAAAGAGTAAGTAAAGTGCTGGAAGTACTGGCAAGTAAACTGAAAAGTAAAAAGGGAAAACACGCTCCCAACCACAAAGATTCCACAACCCGACAACAGGTGAACAAAAGAAGACAATTGGATAGACTCCCACCTGAATACTCTAGCACGACCGCGGTATGCTGCTCCCACTGTTGTGACCTCTACGCTCCTCCGTAGTCACGATCGACCTGTCTGTCGTCTGCAAGGGCACACCAGGTGTGGGAAAAGCCCAAGTAGGGGTGAGTATAAAGATACTTAGTAGGATGCCACAAAATCTCAAGGGAGAAACAAAGTAGGCGCTAAATAGGTGAGCAGTAGACTAACAGGAACAAAAGAAAAGTTTAGTAAGGATAGTGCAGCTCAACCCAACAGAAATATATAGGCATGGACCCCAGGGGGTGGAAATGAAAGTAGGGTCCAATTGTATATATATATATATATGTGATCAACAAGAAACCCAAATGAGTGTGTAAGGGGATCTCCATCTCCAAGATCAGCCCAGGGTAAGTCGCCATCAGCTCCAAATGGATCCATCCTCACAGCCCGACATCTCATCACATCCACCTAGGAAACCCAAGTAAGAGGGGCTCAATCACCACACTTGAATACTATCTGCTTTGGGCGGCACTGACTCACCCGCACAGTTTTAGGTCGCATCTCAAGGATGCGTCTTAGTGTGAAAAAGTACCCCTCTTCCTTGGGGGTCCTTAGGTAACGTTAGAACTATCACACCACTGATCCACACAATCAGGGTCCCACCCCGGTAGTCATAGAGGAAAAAGTCGCCGACTAGCCTCATGAGAAGGGATAAGTGTGAAACGTCAACAGGTGACCCACTGCCCAGCCCTACTGGAGGGTAAACCCTATTAAATCATCAAGTGACCCACTGCCCAGCCCTAATAGAGGGTAGACCTGGAATAAATCGACGGGTGACCCACTGCCCAGCCCCGCTGGAGGGTAAACCCAGAACACGTCGATAGGCGACCCCCTACCCAGCCCTGCTGGAGGGTAGACCTGGAATAAGATGACGGGTGACCCACTACCCAGCCCTGTTGGAGGGTAGACCCAGAACACATCGACAGGTGACCCAGTGCCCATCCCTGTTAGATGGTAGACCTGGAACAAGAAGACGGGTGACCCACTGCCCAGCCCTGCTGGAGGGTAGACCCTAAGGTGTCATCAGGTGACCCACTACCCAGCCCTACTGGAGGGTAGACCCTGAATCATCCTGATAGCTCCGCACTACTACTGACATCACCAGGTGTCACTAAAAATGCCATCGTGTGTTGGTTCGGAGTGCATAAAAGAAGATATCCACCCCATATTAATACAATCTCAAAGGAGGTTCCACATGCTCCAACGGGTTGCACCGTTGCAGTTATCATGGAAAAACACACGAGATAGACTACTTACTTATAGCATCCCGTCTTTTTATAACATAACTTTTCATTCCATTACACGGAACTGAGGATCTTTAAGGTTTAGTGTCTTGGAAACAAGGAACATAAAACATGAAACAAAAAAAAACATTCTTCTCAAACACTTGAAAGGATTCTCCTCATGTTCACCCTAGGCTCATTACTGCATCTCATAACCTGGGGACATACATCAAAAGGAAGGGTGAGCAGATGGCCCAGCAAGGGAAACAAGTGAAACATTTTACATAGGAACTTGAGATACATCAATAAAGTCATGAAAAGAACTTTAATGCATGAAAATGAAATCATGAGGCATATCATAATAAAAATAAAACTTTTTCATAACTTGAAGATGTGGATACATAATTTAACATAGACAATCATGAACATATCACCAAGGTCCATCCCCAAGGTGTCATTTTAAAATTACCAAGGTTATTCACCAAGGTATCGTGAAAATTGTAATCTCTAGTGGTTACATCATTACCCAATGCATTGGAGCGCTATCAGGGCGCACCCTTAAATTTGCCTTTGTTATCATGTGATCCACATATATCATCATCAAACATTTCATAAATAACCCATATAGCATAAAGTAAATGGGTTTCATTTCATAATCATAACTTTTTAAAAACTGCTTTAAAGACATGATCTTTATATCACTTTAAAACCCACAGAAAAGGAAGGTGGGTCTCATGTATGTAAATACCAGAATTTAAAATAGAACATTTTGGTATATATGTGAATACCCCTTTAGAAGAAAGAGCTTTGAGTATTCACTTAATAAAATAAAAGGACTTTAGAAAAAGAGATAGACATTTTGAGACAGAAATTCTGCAGCATAACGGCAATGTTCCGAGGTTTTAGAAGACATTAAAAGAGAGGTAAATGGGTCAAACATTCATAAATGACCCATAAAATAGTACATGGACAGAATAAGAAGGATACATGATCATGGTAATGAAATTTCAAGGACATACCATTTGAAATGGAAAACATGGAAGGAAGAAAAAAAATTAGATTTCTCTTATGAAAGTTCGGCAGCCTAACGACGTTACTTAAACATCAACAAAAATGATTTGAAAAGATCAAATAGGATCTCTCATCATGTGAACATAAGAGTTCAGTATGATAGATATAGAGATAATTCCCCAACATAACAAAAAGGAACTTGAAAGAATTGACATGAAAGTAGAACTTCAAAACGAGAAGGGTGAAGAACCACTTAAAAATTCGGCAGCCTAACGGCGCCACTTAAAACATCAAAATACTGAATTGAATAGATCAAATTGGGTCTCTCATCATATGAAAATAAGAGTCCAGTATGATATATATAGAGATCATACCCCAATATAACAAAAAGGAACTTGAAATAATTGATATGAGAGTAGAACTTCAAAACGAGAAGGGTGAAGAACCACTTAAAAATTCGGCAGCCTAACGGCGCCACTTAAAACATCAAAATACTGAATTGAAGAGATCAAATGGGGTCTCTCATCATATGAAAATAAGAGTCCAGTATGATATATATAGAGATAATACCCCAATATAACAAAAAGGAACTTGAAATAATTGACATGAAAGTAGAACTTCAAAACGAGAAGGGTGAAGAACCACTTAAAAATTCGGCAGCCTAACGGCGCCACTTAAAACTTCAAAATACTGAATTGAAGTGATCAAATGGGGTCTCTCATCATATGATCATAAAAGATCAGTATGATAATTTAGAGATCATACCCCAACATAATAAAAAGGAACATGAAAGACTTGAATGAAAATAGAACTTGAAAACGAGGAAGGTGAAAGAATCCCTTAAAAATTCGGCAGCCTAACGGCTCCACTTAAACATTCCTAAAACGAATTGATGAGAGAAAGGGGGGGTCTCTCATCATATGAACATGAAATAGGCAGTAGGATGAATATAAAAGAACATCCTCCAACATAAGAACATGGAGTATAAAAGAAAAGACATAAAAGAGATTACTTGAAAAGAAAGAGAGAGGTCGGATCCCTTACCTTAAAATGTAACTCTTAAACCTCAAAGGTTGGGACCTTGAGGGCTTGGGGGCACCTTGGGAGGACTCCTTGGGAGGTAATGAGACCTGAAATTCGTTGGGAATGAGTGGGGAGTCGAATGGATTAGAGGAGGTCTTGGTATTTATAGGGAAAGTGAGGGGACAAGGCATTAATGGCCAAGGGACACCTCACATGTGCTTTTCTCAAACCCATGTGCTCTCCCTTGTCATTTATCATGGAGTTAGGCCACATGGGGCCCCCAAAACAATACTTCATCACCCTTGGCCGGCCAACCCTCAAAAGATCTCATGACATCATTATGACACCGTTATGATGTCATTAAACATACCGAAACCCTAAAACTGTATTTTTACTATTCACTGAAAATTCAACTTTCTCAGAAAAATCCCAAAATTTCACATTAACCAAATATCAATGCTCTGATTTCAAAAATGAAATCCATTTTAGAAAAATAATTTTCTAAATATTTTTAATTTAATTTTTAAATAAAAACACTATTCATCGAAAATTCATTTTTTTCAGAAAAAACCCCAAAAATTACCATAACATAATATCGATGCACTAAGTTCAAAAATAAAGTCATTTTTATAAAAATAATTTTCTAATTATTTTTAATTAAATTTTTAATTAAAAAACACTATTCACCCGAAAAAAACTAATACTTGAATAATAATTAATGAAACCGTTATTTAACTATTTTATTGAATCACATTACTTAATCAAGGTTCCTAGATTATTTTAAAACTTTCTTTAAGTGAGATTACTAATCCATTTGGTCATATTACTAATCCTAATCATAAAATCACTATTCATAATTTACTATTCATCAAAAATCAAGTTGATCTTATTAGACTCTAAATTTAGTACTGAACATAATTGCAGAAGACCGTTTTTTGAAAATCATTACACATTTTTAATTATTTAGGGTTTACATAAACATATTTAAAATATCCTTTTTCTAAAATTCATCAAAAATATGCATACTATATTTATCCGGTCATTTCAAAATTCATAAACTTCATCATAAGAAGAAATCCCAATTTTTATTTAAAACAAGGATTACACAAGGTAGTTACGGTCTCGTTACATAACCCCTTATAATACCAGCATAGGACCTAAGAGTAAGGTGTGCTAGGGTGATAGAAGCTTGGGGCGGCTCAGTCAACATTGCCCGAGTAGTAATTTCTATCAGTTTGAACTTCTCACGAAGGCGATTCCGTTCCAGCTTCACATGATGAAGTTCGGCTTGGATTTGATCCAGAGCAAATCCCAGTGGTGCTACCTCCTTCCCAAGCTCTGTTAGATGGGCTTCGATCGGTCCAAGACTACTAGGTGAGGCCATCGAATCTTCTTTCTATAATAATTAACCAAGATTACTTATATTTAGAGACAATAATCAAAACATTTTGTTCACAGTGGTCATATTGACCGATGGTTATATAATAGTCAAAACCCACTGATCTCATTTTAATTATAATCATGTTTATCAAATAAAACATTTTTGTTGAGTATAACAATAACACATAAAATTAGGAAACAAAATTTATTTAAAAATTTCGGGTCGTTACAATCTTCCCCCCTTAAGAAATTGCGTCCACACAATTTTAAAATTGGGTTTTGAAATTTCATTGAAAGTCCCACATCGGAAAAGGAGTCAGTAAAACTATTACTTTAAAATAAAGAAAGGGAAGTACAAAGGTCACCCGAGTTAACCCACACTAGGGTTCCATGTAGGAAAACATGGACATGGAGGAGAAAACAAAGGGTCAAGTTCTGAGGGAGAGTGATAGAGAACATGATTAGGAGAAATTTAACCATGAGAAAATCCCAAACATATGATGTGTGTAAACGGTCTTTGATTACCTAGTAGGAAACGTAAACCAATCAACATTTTTGTTTTACGTTTTTTTCATAATTTTGAGAATTTCATTTACTACATAGAACAAAAACATAAGAAAATATACCTACCTTCAAGTAGAGTTTCATCCTTTAACAAGTCCCTACCAACACTAATCTTTTCTCCAAATTATGAGAATTCAAAAACACTTGGTCTCATAAAAGCACAAGAATCATCTTCTATAGAATCACATAATCTACAAAAGATTAACTATCTATTTCTTCTATCTTTAAACATTATCCCAAAAACAGAAAGGTTAAGGTAAAACAACTCTTCAAAAAGAAAGAATCCCATAGGAATGGAAACTAATTTTAAATCATCAAAGTTCCATGGTACTACCCAAAGTTCATCATAGACCATTCCATAAATAACGGTCCTTAAAATTCCTCAAAACAAACCAAACTAAGATTGAAACCCAAATACAATAAGGATTTGATAACATAGTCTTCCAAAACAACTTCATTGTTCATCTCCAGACAACATCAACCACTCCTAACATCTTATAAAAAAAGTAGCTAACCTAAACATATTTTACCCAAGATAGGTTATTCATTCCCATAAGTAACCTAAATTACTATAAGTTCACCATAAATTCATCGATTCTTCAAAATATAAGTCAACCTTACTCCTCAATGAAAATACCGTAGTAATCTATTTACCTCGATCAAATATGGTTCCCAAAATAATGAACGTCTTCCAAAATAATAATCATGTTTTAATCCCCTAATCATCTCTGTCATATTAATACGAAAATCATCGCATTTCCTATCACATTGGTTGTCGGAACATGTTCTTCCATTTCCCACCATTAACTAAGAAGAGAAAGCGTAATTAGGGGCTTAAGTACTTAGCTAATAATCATGAAAAGGAACAGAAAGCATATAAGGATAACCTGTATATGAAAGGTATACCCTAACTTGTGATCTCCTAGGTTCCCATCTAGGTTATGAATGATCATATATTCTTATGTGAACCTTTATTTTATTTTATCTTTGTTCCTTTAACAATGGTTCATACCAAGCTTATGAATTTACCAAAGCATATCCCCCGGGAGTGTCGTAACCAAGAGTGCAGCAAGGCCCGTTGTCGTGTACCAGTTCCCGTTCGAGTCTAGCTCAAAGCGGTGTTTTCGGGTTTTACCCCTATGTACATCTGTGCCAGAGCCACCTCTACCTGCTCGTATCCAGACAGGGATGTATTTGCTTGGCAACCCCTTACTCAATACTCACCAAAATACCAGGAAGATTTCCTATATTAAACTTTTCTATAGGGTTCCTCCTAGAGTTTTCATATCCTAATTTCCACAAATAACTAAACCATCCTTTGATACCAACTATAGCATACCGTCTTTTTATAACATAACTTTTCATTCCATTACACGGAACTGAGGATCTTTAAGGTTTAGTGTCTTGGAAACAAGGAACATAAAACATGAAACAAAAAAAAACATTCTTCTCAAACACTTGAAAGGCATCTCCTCATGTTCACCCTAGGCTCATTACTGCATCTCATAACCTGGGGACATACATCAAAAGGAAGGGTGAGCAGATGGCCCAGCAAGGGAAACAAGTGAAACATTTTACATAGGAACTTGAGATACATCAATAAAGTCATGAAAAGAACTTTAATGCATGAAAATGAAATCATGAGGCATATCATAATAAAAATAAAACTTTTTCATAACTTGAAGATGTGGCTACATCATTTAACATAGACAATCATGAACATATTACCAAGGTCCATCCCCAAGGTTTCATTTTAAAATTACCAAGGTTATTCACCAAGGTATCGTGAAAATTGTAATCTCTAGTGGTTACATCATTACCCAATGCATTGGAGCGCTATCAGGGCGCACTCTTAAATTTTCCTTTGTTATCATGTGAGCCACATATATCATCATCAAGCATTTCATAAATAACCCATATAGCATAAATGAAATGGGTTTCATTTCATAATCATAACTTTTTAAAAACTGCTTTAAAGACATGATCTTTATATCACTTTAAAACCCACAGAAAAGGAAGGTGGGTCTCATGTATGTAAATCCCAGAATTTAAAATAGAACATTTTGGTATATATGTGAATACCCCTTTAGAAGAAAGAGCTTTGAGTATTCACTTAACAAAATAAAAGGACTTTAGAAAAAGAGATAGACATTTTGAGACAGAAATTCTGCAGCATAACGGCAATGTTTCGAGGTTTTAGAAGACATTAAAAGAGAGGTAAATGGGTCAAACATTCATAAATGACCCATAAAATAGTACATGGACATAATAAGAAGGATACATGATCATGGTAATGAAATTTCAAGGACATACCATTTGAAATGGAAAACATGGAAGGAAGAAAAAAAAATAGATTTCTCTTATGAAAGTTCGGCAGCCTAACGGCGTTACTTAAACATCAAAAAAATGATTTGAAAAGATCAAATAGGATCTCTCATCATGTGAACATAAGAGTTCAGTATGATAGATATAGAGATAATTCCCCAACATAACAAAAAGGAACTTGAAATAATTGACATGAAAGTAGAACTTCAAAACGAGAAGGGTGAAGAACCACTTAAAAATTCGGCATCCTAACGGCGCCACTTAAAACATCAAAATACTGAATTGAATATATCAAATGGGGTCTCTCATCATATGAACATAAGAGTCTAGTATGATATATATAGAGATCATACCCCAATATAACAAAAAGGAACTTGAAATAACTGACATGAGAGTAGAACTTCAAAACGAGAAGGGTGAAGAACCACTTAAAAATTCGGCAGCCTAACGGCGCCACTTAAAACATCAAAATACTGAATTGAAGAGATCAAATGGGGTCTCTCATCATATGAACATAAGAGTCCAGTATGATATATATAGAGATCATACCCCAATATAACAAAAAGGAACTGGAAATAATTGACATGAAAGTAGAACTTCAAAACGAGAAGGGTGAAGAACCACTTAAAAATTCGGCAGCCTAACGGCGCCACTTAAAACTTCAAAATAATGAATTGAAGTGATCAAATGGGGTCTCTCATCATATGATCATAAAATATCAGTATGATAATTTATAGATCATACCCCAACATAATAAAAAGGAACATGAAAGACTTGAATGAAAATAGAACTTGAAAACGAGGAAGGTGAAAGAATCCCTTAAAAATTCGGCAGCCTAACGGCGCCACTTAAACATTCTTAAAACGAATTGATGAGAGCAAGGGGGGGGGGGGTATCTCATCATATGAACATGAAATAGGCAGTAGGATGAATATAAAAGAACATCCTCCAACATAAGAACATGGAGTATAAAAGAAAAGACATAAAAGAGATTACTTGAAAAGAAAGAGAGAGGTCGGATCCCTTACCTTAAAATGTAACTCTTAAACCTCAAAGGTTGGGACCTTGAGGGCTTGGGGGCACCTTGGGAGGACTCCTTGGGAGGTAATGAGACCCGAAATTCGTTGGGAATGAGTGGGGAGTCGAATGGATGAGAGGAGGGCTTGGTATTTATAGGGAAAGTGAGGGGACAAGGCATTAATGGCCAAAGGACACCTCACATGTGCTTTTCTCAAACCCATGTGCTCTCCCTTGTCATTTATCATGGAGTTAGGCCACATGGGGCCCCCAAAACAATAATTCATCACCCTTGGCCGGCCAACCCTCAAAAGATCTCATGAAATCATCATGACACCGTTATGATGTCATTAAACATACCGAAACCCTAAAACTGTATTTTTACTATTCACTGAAAATTCAACTTTCTCAGAAAAATCCCAAAATTTCACATTAACCAAATATCAATGCTCTGATTTCAAAAATGAAATCCATTTTAGAAAAATAATTTTCTAAATATTTTTAATTTAATTTTTAAACAAAAACACTATTCATCGAAAATTCATTTTTTTCAGAAAAAACCCCAAAAATTACCATAACATAATATCGATGCACTAAGTTCAAAAATAAAGTCATTTTTATAAAAATAATTTTATAATTATTTTTAGTTAAATTTTTAATTAAAAAACACTATTCACCCGAAAAAAACTAATACTTGAATAATAATTAATGAAACCGTTATTTAACTATTTTATTGAATCACATTACTTAATCAAGGTGCCTAGATTATTTTAAAAGTTTCTTTAAGTGAGATTACTAATCCATTTGGTCATATTACTAATCCTAATCATAAAATCACTATTCATAATATAATATTCATCAAAAATCAAGTTGATCTTATTAGACTCTAAATTTAGTACTGAACATAATTGCAGAAGACCATTTTTTGAAAATCATTACACATTTTTAATTATTTAGGGTTTACATAAACATATTTAAAATATCCTTTTTCTAAAATTCATCAAAAATATGCATACTATATTTATCCGGTCATTTCAAAATTCATAAACTTCATCATAAGAAGAAATCCCAATTTTTATTTAAAATAAGGATTACACAAGGTAGTTACGGTCTCGTTACATAACCCCTTATAATACCAGCATAGGACCTAAGAGTAAGGTGTGCTAGGGTGATAGAAGCTTGGGGCGTCTCAGTCAACATTGCTCGAGTAGTAATTTCTATCAGTTTGAACTTCTCACGAAGGCGATTCCTTTCCAGCTTCACATGATGAAGTTCGGCTTGGATTTGATCCAGAGCAAAGCCCAGTGGTGCTACCTCCTTCCCAAGCTCTGTTAGATGGGCTTCGATCGGTCCAAGACTACTAGGTGAGGCCATCGAATCTTCTTTCTATAATAATTAACCAAGATTACTTATATTTAGAGACAATAATCAAAACATTTTGTTCACAGCGGTCATATTGACCGATGGTTATATAATATTCAAAATCCACTGATCTCATTTTAATTTTAATCATGTTTATCAAATAAAACATTTTTGTTGAGTATAACAATAACACATAAAATTAGGAAACAAAATTTATTTAAAAATTTCGGGTCGTTACATTACTCGCCCGAAACGGACAACTGGTGAATATGGTACCATTCACCGTAGCCCACCCGTGAGGGGCCCACACCTCGGCTCCAATACTCATCGGGTGAACTGCGCCATCGCGATGCTCTCGGAAAGACATGCAGAAACGACTACTCATATGCCATGGATGGACATCTGGTGAAAAAGCCGCAAAAATGTTGCACGCATCTCAAAGACGGCCTGTGGGGCCCACATATCAATTCCCACTTCAACAACCAAAACCATACTAGAAATATTTTCCTCGATTCTAGGGTTGCATCTCCGCTGACGGTGCTCAAATCGGACATCGGATGTGTCTGAGCCAACCAAAATAAGAATTCCGGCGTAGCACTTAACGCGCATGACGCGCCACCGAGCTCCCATTCTGGGAATTAAAAATCCCTGAAACCACCTCAAAATATACTCCTCGAGATGAGGATTACACATCCATAAACGGCGTGTAAAATGGACACCCGTAGCGATATTTACGGGTGTCCGACGCCAGAGGGGACAAGCCCCTTGGGCTGGACCGGCCTAGCCGGCCGGCCGCGGACCCGCGGTCCCCACTTCAGCCGACCAGCCCCCATGGCTGGTCTTTGTTCTAAGAGGATACCCGCTTCTAGCGGGTCTCGGTTCCCCACCGAGGGGTCGCGCCGTGACCCCAGTCTACCCGGACGACCGTCGCCGCCCGTTCGAAGCACCGTGCTGTCTCCTGCAAGTCGCGTCGCCGCCTGGAGCTGGAGCCCACCACCTGTGAGCCGTGCCACTGCCTAGATCCGGAGCCCACCACCTGCGCCACCATGCCAGAGCTCACCGTCACTGCTGGAGCGCGCCGCACCGCCGCCATGGGTTGTCGGACCACCCTGGATCCACCGGAAATATGGGGTATTTGGCCGGAAAACTTCCTGGGGCCACCCCGGGCACCCCGAGACTCCAAAAATTGATCCAAAAGGATCATTGTGAAGATATATGTGATCCCTACTAAACCATGGTCTTCGCTTGAGGATCGGACAACAATTCAACATGAAGAAACTAAATTGAAGAAGTTTGCGAGAATGGAAAAGATAAAACACGAGCCTACCTCAAGGGCTTTGCCCGACGCTTCACGATCGGGATGTCGGAGCCGTCGCGCCTTGCCGGAGTGATGGAGGAGAGGGTGGAATTCCCGTTGAGAGCCCTTGCACTAGGGAAGAATGTCCAAGGAGGGTGAAGAGGGTGTTTGGTCTATTTAAATAGAAAAACACACTTAACCACCCGCTCGTCGGCCCGTTCCCAAACTTTTGTCGGGGCCGAGATTAAGCCTCCCTTAGGGTAAACGCCATGCACTGAGTGCAATGGAGGCCTCACAATTTTAATCTAATCCTCCATTCAAAAGTTATAAAATTCGACACCTGAGACCACCAAATTACAAAAATGCCCCTGGGGGTGTTTTTCACAGTTGGTCCACGCCCGTGAAAATTATACCCCTCCTAGGGTAAACAGAACGTTCTAAACTCAACGATGCCCTCTATTTTCCCGTCTGAGCTACTGTTCAAGAGTTATTTTATTTATTTAGCCTGCCCAGTGTGAACGCATGCCAAAATTAATTCCGGCCACACAGGGGCTCAAAATCATACGCCGTCAGAATTCCCTGCTTTGGAATAACATCAAGAAAAATTCAAAGTCTTATAAACTCAAAACTAGGGTTCTTACATCATTCTTTCCTTTGTGGTTTTAGTCTCTGAAAAAAAAACTAAAAAAAGAGCTCAGGGTACTGAGCTCGCATCTGGCTCTCTCGCTCCCAGGTGCTCTCCTGCACCCTCCCGTGCTGCCACAGCACACGAACTAGAGGAATGGCCCATCCGCACAGAGTTCGCTCCTGCTGGTCCTCAATCTCCACCAGGTGCTCCAAAAAGGTGGCTTCGTCCTCAATGTCCAGCTCTCCCCAGTCGATGATGCAAGTGGGGTTGTGCACGTATTTCCTCAGCTGCGACATGTGGAAGATGTCATGCACTCTCTCCAGCTACGGGGGTAGAGTGAGACGTTAGGCTACCTCACCAACCCGACGCACGATCACAAAGGGCCCAATGAACCTCAGGGACAACTTGCCTCCCCGACCGAACCTCCGTGTTCCACGCCGTGGTGAGACTCTCATAAAGACATTGTCTCCCTGGTCAAACTCCAAGGGCCTATGACGTCATTCTGCATAGGACTTCTATCTACTCTGAGCCATCCTCATCCACTCACGAATGACCTGCACCTTCTCCGTTGTTTCCTGCACCAACTCTGGGACCACGAGGGAGGTCTCCCCAACCTCTGTCCAGTACAAGGGTGACCTGCAGGGTCTCCCATAGAGGGCCTCAAAAGGTGCCATGCCAATAGTAGAGTGGTAACTGTTGTTATATGTGAACTCTACCAAGGGAAGGTGATCCTCCCAGCTCCGTCCAAAGTCTAACATGCACACCCTAAGCATATCCTCCAACACCTGGATAGTGCGCTCGGTCTACCCATCAGTCTGGGGGTGAAAAGTTGTACTCATCCGCAACTGAGTCCTGAATGCCTCCTGCAGTCCTCACCACCATCGTGATGTAAACCGTGCATCACGGTCGGAGACGATCGTCGAGGGTACTCCATGAAGATGGATGATCTTCCGAACATATAACTTTCCCAGACTCTCCATTGAGCTCTACTCCCTGATAGAAAGGAAGTGCGCCGACTTCGTGAGTCAGTCCAATATAACCCAAATGGAGTCGTGGCCCTTCGCTATGTGTGGAAGCCCTGTGACGAAATCCATAGATACGCCATCCCACTTCTACTTCGGGATATCAAGGGGCTGCAACAACCCTGCCAGAACCTGGTGATCTGCCTTCACCTGCTGACAGGTAAGACACCGAAAAATGAACTTGGCTACACTCTACTTTATGCCAGACCACCAAAACTACCGTTGAAGGTCTTTGTACATCTTTTCCACACCAGGATGTACTTCCAAGGGAGAAGTGTGGAACTCCTGCATCACCTCCTCCCGCATCTCCACTGGTACTATGGCTCGCCCTTGAAACAAGATCTCATGATTCCCTCCTTCAGAATACCCATTGGGTGTGTTGCCCATGGATATATGATCATGCAGTACCTCGCTATCGACATCTCCCAGCTTCGACTCCCTCACACGCTCAAGGAGCGAAGAAGTCAGCACCATCGACTGTAGAAAATTTTTACCCTCCTATTCCACCAAGGTCAGTCGAAGGGAATCCAACTACTCTGAAGTTTCCTGCACTAGGTGAGCCAGGGAATACCTTCTAAGGGCATCTGCTACTACATTTCCTTTCCCTGGAGTGTAGACTATCTCGAAATCATAGTCCTGCAGAAACTCCAGCCAGTGCCTCCGTCTCAGGTTCAAATCCCTCTGAGTGAAGATATAATTGAGGCTCTGGTGATCTGATTAGACCACAAAACGCTCACCCAAAAGGTAGTGTCTCCATAGCCTCAAGGTGAAGACTACCACTACTAGCTCCAAATCGTGAGTCGCATAATTATACTCATGGGGCCTCAACTACCTCAACCCATATGCAATCACTGCCCGCTGCTGCATCAGCACACACCTGAGACCAGCTCCTGAAGCGTTGCAATATACAACGAACTCAACACCCTCCTCTGGCAACCTCAACACCGGTGCACTAGTCAGCCTATACATCAACTCCTCAAAGGCCTGATGGCACTAATCATTCCAGGTAAACGGTTTCCCCTTCCATGTCAATGTGGTCAAAGGGGCAGCAATCCTGGATAAGTCCTCCACAAACCTCTTGTAGTACCCTGCCAACCCAAGGAAACTCCGCACCTCAGACATTCTTAGGTGGATCCCAAGAAAGAACCGCTTCTATCTTTGTGGGATCCACAGCCAATCCATGTTTCATAATGACGTGTCCCAAAAAGTGAACCTCGTGAATCCAGAACTGGCACTTCAAGAGCTTCTCGTACAACTGGTTCTCTCAAAGTAAGTCTAGGACCATCTTCAAATGCTCTGCGTTCTCCTCCTCTGTCGCCGAGTAAATGATTATGTCGTCAATAAAGAAAACCACAAACCGGTCCAAGTACGGCTGGAAAATCTGGTTCATCAAAGCCATGAAGACGGAAGGGGCATTTGTCACACCAAAGGGCATCACCAGAAACTTGTAGTGCCCATATCCACAACGGAAGGCCATCTTCGGAATATCAGCCTCACGAACCCGCAACTGGTGGTACCCATATCGAAGATCGATCTTTGAGAACCACTTCGCACCTCGCAACTAGTCAAAGAGGTCATCAATCCTTGGCAAAGGGTACTTGTTCTTTATCGTGGCCTGATTCAGGCAAAGATAATCCACACAATGTTGTAGACTCCCATATGCCTTTTTCACAAACAGAACTGGAGCTGCCCAGGGGGACACACTGGGCCAGATGAATCCATTCTCACGAAGGTCATCCAATTGAATTCGTAGCTCTCAAAGCTATGTGGGTGCCATCTGATATGCTGCACAAGATATCAGAGCAGTCCCCGGTTGCAAGTCAATGCAGAACTCCATCTCTCACCTTGGAGGTAGTCCCAGAACATCTTCGGGAAAGACGTCCATGTAGTCCTCTACCACGGTAGGGATCTAGGTGCCTGTAGCGTCCGCTGCTCCGAGAGACATGCTCGCCAGCTGGTGTGAAAAAGGTCGGGGTCTCCTGCTCAGAGTACCCATATGTTCTGCCATGAGGTCTCGTTCACCAAGGATAGTGAACCTCATCCCATCAGAAAACTCGCCGCTGACTCGTCTGTGACGACAGTCTATCTAAGCGTGAACCATAGAAAGCTAATCCATGCCCAGGATGACGTCGTAAGGTTCTATCATGATGATGATCAGGTCCCATGTGAAACTCCTTCTCCAGAATGACAGTTCGCACTGTCTGCAGATAAAAGTCACCAACGAGGCACTTCCCGTAGGAACCTCAAGGCCAAGTGCAGGTGTCAGCGCCTCTACTGGAAGCCTCAACTCTCGTACCAACAACAGTGATATAAAGGAATGGTTGGCACCTATGTCTACTAGTACTGAAGCAAGTGTGGAGTAAACACAAAGCGTACCTCGGACCATCTCGTGCGCTAGAGGATCTCGAACACCCATGGCCTGAAGCTGCTCGCGGCCCCTACCGCCAGCTCCCTGAGCCTGACGTAGGCCACCCAGTGGGGGGGGGGATCTCGAAATGTCATCCCCCACCTCCTGGTCCTACCGCTCTACCTACACTACCTCCCTGATGACCGCCGGGTCCCCGCCTAGGTGACCCCTGGTCACGACGCTGCCTCTGCCTCTGCGGTGCACCCGCTGCCTACCACAGCTGATCTGTACGCCCGATCGGGCAATCCCGTTCTAGGTAACCCAGTCCGTCACAAGCATAGCATAGTCTCTCTCCTATCTACCCCAGCGCCCTACAGTGCCACTGCGGTGTGCGACCCTGTCCCTGGGTCTGCTCACGGAAGGGCCTCCTCGGCTGAGGCCCTTCCCTCTGTCGTCTGCCTGCTGAAGACTCTGCCCTAAAATGGCCACTGCTAGGTCCTGCTATCTGGCGCCCCTCGGCCAGGAATATCTTGGTCACAAGCGCCCTCTGAAACACCCCGGAATAAGTGGGGATGCACAAGGGCACCACGCTAGCTCAGATCTCCCTACGAAGACCATGATCGAACTTCTGCGCCTAGAAGTAGCTGTCGCGGATCATGTCCTGCGAGTAGCACGTAAGATCAGTGAACCGGGCCAAGTACTGGGACATGGAAATCCCTCCCTGCTTCATATCCATAAGATCCTGGATCCTAACGGAGCGCAAACATGAGGAGGAGTACTCCTCCCAAAAAAGCTGCTGAAATCCATCCCATGTGAGGGATGACTCGTCATGGGTCTGCATCACCAGATCCCACCATCGCCTGGTTGTCCCAAGGAAAAGACTGGCGGTTAGGGCCACCATCTGGTCTACTGGGGTCTGTACCAGCCTGAAGAGTCGTTCCACTGACTCAAGCCAATCCTCTTCCACCTGGGGATCTGGGTCCCCGTGGAACCTTGGCGGCCTCTGACGCTGGAAGTCTCGAAGCGCGCTCAGTCTGGGTGTAACCTCGGCCTGATCTGCCGGTACTAACTGACACTCCTCAGGTGCGGGGGCTGCTGATAAAGTGCTGGGTGGAAGGGGATCACGTGAGGGTCCCTGAACTGACTCCTTGTCACTCGCCAGACTGTCATCACGAGTTAGAGAGGGTAACCTGGCTGGCTGCCGTCGTGGGGGCATCCTGAAAATTATCAAGGGATACCACGATCAGATGAGCATATATATATACATAACAATAATAACAAAGGGGAGCTAACTCAAACAAAGGATGGTCAAAGACTTATTCCTATGGGATACATGTTTCCAGATTCCCTACAACAAGTCTCAGCATGCCGAGTCAACAAGTAAGTTATCATGGTCCTGGTAAATGGATATGTCAGCCGCCCGTACCATTACTGGACTCCCTGGCCTGAGAGCCGCTCTCGAGACACGTCAACATCATTGCCCTAAAAACCCAACCAGTTCATTTTTAGGGATGTCCGAAAAATTCCCCAAGGAATGAACCTTCCTCTCATACCACTTTTTCAGGACCTGACCCTACCAGTCCCGAGCCGCAACTACCTCAAGCCCGCCTCCATAGGCTAGAGGCTGGAGACCAGCGCCGAAGGCGTAACAATCTCGGGGAGGCCTTCGCCTAAGTACCTATACTCACGCACACACAACCCACAAGACACAGTAGTGCAGGGTAAAAAGGAAACCAAAAGATGGGCATCTATATCCCAACCACAGTCATGCATCAACAACTACAAAGAGTAAGTAAAGTGCTGGAAATACTGGCAAGTAAACTGAAAAGTAAAAAGGGAAAACACGCGCCCAACCACAAAGATGCCACAACCCGGCAACAGGTGAACAAAAGAAGACAACTGGATAGACTCCCACCTGAATACTCTAGCACGACCTCGGTACGCTGCTCCAACTGTTGTGACCTCTACGCTCCTTTGTAGTCACGATCGACCTGTCCGTCGTCTGCAAGGGCACACCAGGTGTGGGCAAAGCCCAAGCAGGGTTGAGTATAAACATACTCAATAGGATGCCCCAAAATCTCGAGGGAGCAACAAAGTAGGTGCTAAAGAGGTGAGCAGTAGACTAATAGGAACAAAAGAAAAGTTTAGTAAGGAGAGTGCAGCTCAACCCAACAGAAATATGTAGGCACGGACACCAAGGAGTGGAAACGAAAGTAGGGTCAAATTGTGTGTGTGTATATATATATATATATATATATATATATATATATCTGTGAGCTCAACAAGAAACCCAAACGAGTGCGTAAGGGGATCTCCATCTCCAAGCTCAGCCCAGGGTAAGTCTCCATCAACTCCAAATGGATCCATCCTCACAGCCCAGCATCTCGTCATGTCCACCTAGGAAACCCAAGTTAGAGGGGCTCAATCACCACACTTCAATACTATCTGCTTTGGGTGGCACTGACTCGCCCACACGGTTTTAGGTCGCGTCTCAAGGACGCGTCTCAGTGGGAAAAAGTACCCATCTTCCTTGAGGGTCCTTAGGTAACGTTAGAACCATCACACCATTGATCCACACAATCAGGGTCCCACCTTGGTAGTCACGGAGGAAAAAGTCACTGACTAGCCTCATGAGAAGGGCTAAGTCTGAAACGTCAATGGGTGACCCACTGCCCAGCCCTGCTGGAGGGTAAACCTGGAACACGTCCATAGGCGACCCACTGCCCAGCCCTGCTGGAGGGTAGACCTGGAATAAGATGACGAGTGACCCACTACCCAGCCCTGCTGGAGGGTAGACCCGGAACACGTCAATAGGTGACCCACTGCCCAGCCTTGCTGGAGGGTAGACCTAGAACAGGATAACAGGTGACCCACTGCCCAGCCCTGCTGGAGGGTAGACCCTAAGGTGTCGTCGGGTGACCCACTGCCCAGCCCTGCTGGAGGGTAGACCCTGAATCATCCTGATAGCTCCACACTACTACTGACAACACCAGGTGTCACTAACAACGCCACCGTGCGTTGGTTCGGAGCGCGTAAAAGAAGATCTCCACCCCACATTAATACAATCTCAAAGGAGGTTCCACATGCTCCAACGGGTTGCACCGTTGCAGTTATCGTAGAAAAACACGCGAGATAGACTACTTACTCGCCCGAAATGGACAACCGGTGAATATGGTACTATTCACCATAGCTGGACCGTGAGGGGCCCACACCCTGGATCCAATACTCATCAGGTGAACTGCACCATCGCGATGCTCTCGGAAAGACACACATAAACGACTACTCATATGCCCTGGATGGACATCTGGTGAAAAAGCCACAAAAACGCTGCACACAGCTCAAAGATGGCCCGTAGGGCCCACGTCTCAATTCAAACTTCAACTCCCAAAACCATAATATAAATATCCACCTCGACTCCAGGGTCGCATCGCCGCTGACGGTGCTCAAATCGGACATCGGATGTGTCTGAGCCAACCAAAACAAGAATTCTGGAGTAGCACTTAACGCACATGACGCGCCACCGAGCTCCCTTTCCGGGAATTAAAAATCCCTGAAATCACCTAAAAATATACTCCTCGAGACGAGGATTATCCTTCCGCAGACGGCGTATAAAACGGACACTCGTAGTGATATTTACGGCTGTCTGACGCCAGAGGGTACAAGCCCCTTGGGCTGGACCAGCCTAGCCGACCGGCCCGGCTCGCTGCGCCGGCCCACGGCATTGCCGTGCGGGCCGGACGTGGACTCGCGGTCCTCGCTTCATCTGACTGGCCCCCATGGCCTGTCTTTGGTATAAGAGGAGACCCGCTTCCAGCGGGTCTCGGTTCCCCACTGAGGGGTCGCGCCACGACCCCGGTCTACCCGGACGACCATCGCCCCCCGTTCGAAGCACCGCACTGCCGCCTGCAATCCGCGTTGCCGCCTGGAGCCGGAGCCCGCCGCCTGCGAGCTGCGACACTGCCTAAATCTGGATCCCACCACCTGCGCCACCATTCCGGATCTCGCCGCCACCGCTGGAGCACGCCGCACCGCCTCCATGGGTTGCCGGACCACCCTGGATCCACCGGAAATATGGGGTATTTGGCCGGAAAACTTCCCGGGGACTCCCCGGGTACCTCGGGACTCCAAAAATTGATACAAAAGAATGGTTGTAAAGATAAACTCGATCCCTACGAAACCAGGGGCTTTTCTCAACGATCGGACAACAATTCGACTCGAAGAAACTAAATTGAAGAAGTTTGCGAGAATGGAAAAGATAAAACACAAGCCTACCTCAAGGGCTTGGCCCGACGCTTCACGATCGAGATGTTGGAGCTGCCGTGCCTTTTCGGAGTGATGGAGGAGAGGGTATAATTCTTGTTGAGATCCCTTTCTCCAGGGAAGAATGTCCAAGGAGGGTGAAGAGGGTGGTTGGTGTGTTTAAATAGAAAAACACACTTAACCACCCGCTCGTCGGCCCATTCCCAAACTTTTTTCGGGGCCGGGATTAAGCCTCCCTTAGGGTTAACACCATGCCCTGAGTGCAATGGAGGCCTCAACATTTTAATCTGAGCTTTCGTTCAAAAGTTATAAAATTCGATGCCCGAAACCGCCAAATTACGAAAATGCCCCTGGGGGCGTTTTTCACAGTTGGCCCGTGCCCGTGAAAATTATACCCCTCCTAGGGTAAACGGCACATTCTGAACTCAACGGTGCCCTTGGTTTTCCCGTACGTGCTACCGTTCAGGAGTTTTTTTATTTATTTAGCCCGCCCAATGTGAACGCACGCCAAAATTAATTCCGGCCACACCGAGGCTCGGAATCGCACGCCGTCAGAACGCCCTGCTCTGGAATAACATCAAGAAAATTTCAAAGTCTTACAGGCTCAAAACCAGGGTTCTTACATATATACTCTTTCTCAAAGATAACTGAATGTTCATCAAAACTTCACTTCATTGTTGACTCATAAAAGAAACTCAAATTTTAAAAAGGGAATAGCTTTATGATATAGAATCCAACATAGGTGAACCTTGGATCTAAGAACACTTGTAGGACCCTAGAACACCCTGAGATGGGAGGGGTGAATCATGGTGTCAGGTTTTTCTTCAAAGTGATTGATCTTATTCGCACATTCATAGGAAATTTTTAAACCTGTATGATTAGAATGATGTAGTAATTAAGCATTCACATGCATAGAGATAACAAAAAAAAATTACTTGGTTCACCACTAAGGGCTAGTCTAAGGAACATATGCCGATAGTTTTTTGTCATAAAAAAATCCACTAAAATTTACTAGTTATGGAATACAAAAGTCCAAAAATAGTCACTCTATTCTAGGAACACTAGCTTTATAATGTTTTAGGTATATTAAACTGCCACCCTTAGAACACTTCCAACGACTCCCCCTAGATCACTATTTTGGGTAATGTATCATACAGTTTAATGACTTGAAGTTCAATTCAGTAGATTGAAATTTATGTATTTTTCCCAAAGTAGCACGAGACTCTTCTTGAACCATAGTCCTAAATTAATTCACTTGAAATCACTGATCAAACAAATTGGATATTCAAAAAATGATAGTATCTCAACTCAATCACTTGTGTACAGCACCTGTTCTTGCACCCAACTTTGAGGATTTTCACTCAAGATGTATTTAACACAACCCTTATCTTTCGTATTAATAGACCATGAGTTTAAATTTTTATTTATAGAAATAATAAACACCGTAAACAAAAAATTTTCTACATGTAACTCTTCTGTGCACAATGCTTTTTCATGACAGAGATACCAAATCTTTGTTGGAAAAAGTTACCTAGAATATAGGGGGTTCATACATATTTATATAATAAGAAGAACTTATACATAAGTTCCTTTTGAACCTTCTCCCATGTTCCTAATCTTGATTTTGAAATTTTATTTGGCATTTAATTTCCTTTCACGCAATTTCATCTTTTGCGTGCAACTCATGCCTTTACCGGTTTTTGATGTGATGATCTTGAAACTTCTCTTTCATGAAAATCTTTTTCACATTTCATTTGGTGCATAAGATTATTTCTCACAATCTCAAATTTTTCATGTAACTCATTCTTTTTATGTATTTTTATTTGATGATATCGAAACACCACTTGCATGTAAGATTTCAATTCACCTTCATTCTTGCATGCAAATTCCTTTGCACAAAATAAATTTTTCATCCTTCAAAGTTTGGGCCCAAAAATTTAGAAAACAATGAGAAATGAAACAAGCTTAAACATTATAATCATCATGTACTATAAGATAACTTTCCTTGAAAACTCATTTATCATCTTAATGTGCATTGACAATAAACTAAAACTAGACTTTGTTTATAGAAAATAAAAGCCTTGGTTCCGACACCGAGAAACCTATGTCCTGCATTATCTATAGATGGAAAAAATCATTTTGGTTTAAAAGGTAGTACTCACAGTACATGGCTAGTTTTTTTGGTAAAGTATAACCTTCCACCATGGATATTCATGAATCATAAATACATAATGTTGTCTCTTCTTATATCTGGACCAAAAAATCCAGTAATGATATTGATGTCTATTTGGATCCATTGATTGATGATATGAAACTGATGTGGGATACATGGGTTACATGGTACGATGCTCATAAAAGTGAATAATTCACATTGAGATCCATATTATAGGAAACAATAAATGACTTTCCTTCTTATAGAAAATTTCTAGGCTATAACATTAATGGAATTTTGGGGTGTTCCGTTTTTTGAAGAATGCACAATCTTAGTTAGTTTAAAATATTACTCAAGTATTTTTTTAATATATTAGATATTTTAACACCGACAATATAAATATTGATCCTAGACATCATCATTCTATGGGTGTTGGGAAAAAATCCCTCAAGGTAACATTGAATCATTTTTTAGGTGTTTGTGTTTGTTGACAAAGTTGGTCTGTTTGTTGAAAAAGAGGGTTTCCATGGTGATTTGTCAAGTTACAGAGATATTTTTTAAAATATATTTTGAAAAATAACCATGTAAAAGGAATGGTCAATCTAGAGGAGGTAAAAAATAAATAGATATAAAGTGGCACCATTTTCTAGTGTGTTCCAAATTTTTCGGCCTCAAAATCGGAAAATGGGGTAATATGCTTTTGGAAAAGAAATTTGCGTGCAAGATAGAAGGTGGTTTGGAAACTTTCATGAAAGGCATGTTTTGAGAGAAGAACATTGAATAATGAAAAAGTAATTAAGTGTGTAAAATATTTAGAAATGTGCGTGAAATATGAGGTTTCACGAAAGAAACTTACACACCCAATGTGACATCAAATGGGGTTTTTCACACTTGAAGAGAATCTTGCATGACGTAGGAAATCTTCCATGTAGGGGTCAGAAACTCCTATAAATAAGAGGTAACCCCGCCCCTCATTCAAATAAGCTCAACACTTAGAGAGAATTCTATCTCTATATCACATAAGAATTTTGAGAAAAGGGAGTTTTGTGAAAGATTTTGAGTTGTGTGCAAGCTAAGAAAGTTGAGTATAAGATTTGGGTTGTGTGTAAGATTGAAGTTATGCGCAAGGTGTGTTTCATGAAAAAGGTGTAATCTTGTGTGCAAGCCATTAATGTTGTGCACAAGATGCATTAAAGGTTGTAAGAAATATTTGAAGTTTACCATTGCATTTGTGGTAAAGTGGTATTCATCTATGGATGAAAGTGGAACATCAATAGAGAATCTACATATAGTGGAGGATGCATTAATTTGAGATAATTAAGGGACCTACAAGTCTATAAGTTATGAGTGGTTCTTCTGAAGAAGCAGTGAGCACACTTCAGTTGAGAGAGTAGTGATCTTTCAAATTGTGATTGGTTGTAAACCAGGAGGGACACTGAGTCCACTTCGAACTTGTAAACAGTAGTGTGCTTATAGTGAATTTGGTACATCGAAACATAGCTGGTGTATGCTCCTTGGATGTATCCTGGTGAGGGTGAACCAAGTAAAATTTCTATATCATGTGCATGCTTTAGGATTTTTTTCACACTCTATAATAGGAAATAGAGAGATGAGAGTTTTGTCTAACAATGAAACAAGATCAAAAGGGGTAGTTGTTTAAATCTGTCAAACCCTGATTCACCCCCCCCCCCAGGGTATCTAACCTAATAGACCTAACAATGGGAATATAGAATATGTTTCAATGCATTATACACTAATAGGTGATCAACTTTTTGAGAAATTCAAATAAATTGAAACTATTTATAGTAATAATGTTTTGAAAAACCTTAAAAAATGAGGTTGGAAAAAGAGATCAATGTTCTTTGAATTACTATAGTAAACTTTTTTGTACATCATACATTTTTTTGATATCATGCATGTAAAAAAACATTTTTTTTAAACCATATTTTTTATGTATTTTATTTCCTATTGTTTGATTATTTTCATAACATGTTTTTTGGTTTTTTTTACCTAGATAGAAGTTTCATTTAGAGCATTGATAAAGAGAGATCCAACAGCCCTTGGTCGCCCCAGTTGTGTTTCGTTTCTCCAACTTCGATCCATTGTTCCATAGTCATGCCACTCCCATTGGGCCACCTATCTCATGTGTTGTCCCGCCTTCAGTTACTTCAACCATTGTCTTGATGTGGGATTTCCACATGGCTGTAATCCTATGTTACCTCCGGAACCACCTGATACCCCTTGGCATGCCATGATGGATCTATCTATGCATTTCTTCATAGCTTTGGATCTCTCACTTCATGGTGTCTTATCTGGTTCATTAAGAGATATCCCTATGTGAGGCTTTATTGTAGCTTCTTGGAGAAGAAGGGGCAGATCTAGGGGATTCTATCCACCTATGCTCCCCTCTTCTAAGATCATTCCACCTCCTGCAATCAGAGTACTTCTCAGTTGGATATTCAGTGGATAATCGACTTGGTTTTGGGTTTTGAATGACTATTCTTCAAGAAGGTTTTAGATCTTGACCTAATTTCATTGTAACCAAGCTTCGGTATAGATTCATAGATATTCAGAGATTCAATTTATTTTTTCATGTATTTCTCTTTATGTTTTCTGGGTGTGTGTGTGAGTCCTTCTAGGAGTGGATGGCATTGACTCTACATGATAGGTTTCACCGCTTCCTCCTAGTTCAACAAGGTCAGCCTCCTCAAAAAGATTATATCATTCTTCTTTGTTTTCTATTGATTCTGTACTTTCTTTTTGTTTTATTTCTTACTTCATAATAAAATTGTTACCTGGGTGGTGTTCTTTTAATGTGTGTAGGTTCAAATCAATCTAAATAACATTATATATATTGTCCCTTTACCCTTCAAAATTCTCTATTTTTTAATCCAATAACTCGATTTGAGAATAGAATCAATCTGTTCATTTATCTCCAATTGATTAATCAAAATTATCATATAATTAACCCTAAATTCATTATAGTAAGTCTTGTATATTTTAGGGTTTAAGAATTTAACCCCAATAAGTGGTACTAGACCCTATAGTAATGTTATTTATGGATTCTACTAAATTTGATATTGATAAGTTTGATGGTGAAAATGATTTTAATATTTGGATAACTAAAATTAAAACCTTACTTGACTATAGTGATTTAATTCATGCACTTATTGGTTATAGAAAGAAAATTACCACCACTACCCTGAATGATAAGAATTTCATTACTTACATTGATGTCCCTGAAGAAACCCTTAGGAAATCCTGTAGCTTAATTATTTTACCTTTAGGAGATAAAGTTCTTAGAGAAGTAGTATATGAGTCCTATTACATTGGTATATGGACTAGTCTTGAATACCTTTATATGACTATGTCTTTTATTGGTAGATTATATAAGAAAATGAGATTATATACTTTAAAAATGCACCCTGGAACTGCATTCGGGGTTCACATTGATGAATTTAATAAAATCTTGTTAGATCTATGAAACGTAGATATTAAATTGGATTATTAATACCAAGCCATTATAATTTTAATGTGTTTAGATGATTCATTTAATTATGTTAAAGAATCTATGATGTATGGAGAAGATACACTTACTCGTGAACAAGTCAAATATTCTTTACCCTCCAAAGACCATAAAAGGAAGGGTACTATTAAGATTGAGGATGAGGGTTTAAGTATTAGGGATAGAAGTGAGTCTAAATGTATAAGTGAGTCTATGTGTAGGAGAAAAGAAAGGGTTCAGTACAAGAAACAAATATATAAGTCTAAAAACAAAGTCATTGAGTGTTTTAAATGTAAGAAACATGGACATTTTAAGAGAAACTTCCCTAATTTGAAAGGTGATTATAGAGAAAATGGTAATGACCATTACTTATTAGTTGAGCAGGAATCTGATACTGCTGACATGTTGAGTATTACTGGCATTTTCATCTTTGATGAGTGGATCATGGATTTAGGATGTTCATTCAACATGTTTCCTAGGAAATATTTCCTTTCTGAGTAGATGGAAATTGAATCTTGTGAGGTATTTCTAGGGAATAATAGGAGCAATCACATTATGGGAATAAGCTCTATTTCATTAAAGCTTCATGATTGGACTTCTAAGTCTCTTGAGAAAGTTAGGTGGGTACCAGAGTTAAAAATAAACCTAATATCTCGAGTAATCCTTGACCATAAGGGGTATAGTTTTATGTCAGATTTCTTAAGCCTTAGAGTTGCACAAGGATCCCTCATAATTATGAAAGGAACCTTTTACAATGGTCATTATGTGTCAGATGTTAAGGTTCATATAATTCAATTGAACACCACTTGTAGTTGAAAACTTGATTCCAGCACCCTTTGGCATAGAATGATAGGACACGTTAGTGCCAAGGGGCTTAGTGAACACAAAAAACAATGGATTTTGAGTAACATCACTTCTACCAGTCTTCGATTCTATGAGGATTGTGTATATGGAAAATACATAATTATAATCTTCAGTAGATAAATGTATAAGGATAAAGAACCCATTGAATGTGTTCATTATGACTTCTGGGGTCCTTCTAGGGTCACCTCCCATGGTGGATTCTTATACTTTGTGACATTAATTGATGAATTCTCTAGGAAAATTTGTATTTTTATACTTAAACATAAATATGATACTTTTTAGACCTTTAATAATGGAAAGATGTTGTAGAATGTCAGTCTAATAGGAAACTAAAAGCCTTGAGAACTGATAATAGTTTAGAGTATCTATCCACATAATTCAGTGAATTATATGAATCTGAGGGAATAAAGACATACCACGCTATTGTGGAAAATCCATAGAATAATGGATTAGTAGAGATAATTAATAGAACTATTCTTGAGAGGTTGAGGTGTATGATTTCCCAATCAAAACTCCCCAGGTCCTTCTGGGCCGAGGCTTCTTTAACAACGGTCTATGTTATCAATCAGTGTCTATCTTCTGCTAATTATTTTATGACACCTAAATAACTTTGGAAAGGTTCACCCTCAATCCTTTCACACCTTAGGACTTTTGAATCCATAACTTATGCTCATATATGCACTAATAAGCTAGCTCTTATGGCTGTTAAATGTATATTTTTGGGTTACCTAGTGGGTGTTAAGGAGTATCATCTATGGGTAGACAAACCGGCTAATCAAAAATATAACATTAGCCGAGATGTTGTGTTTTATGAGTCTGGTTCATCCAGTGATAAGGGTTATGAACAAGTAGAAACTTCTGATGATACTATAGGACCCTCTATAGTACCAACTCCCCTAGGTGTTGAAGTCCCTTTTTAATCCAATGACCACTCCCAGTCCACGAATGGTCCTTCTCCCCCATCCAGATGCAAGCTAAATACGATTCAAATACATGTTCTGAACTTGAAACTGAGGAACCTGACTATCTGAGAAATTATCAGCTCACTCAGGATAGAGAGAGGAGATTTATTAGGCCTCCAGCCTGTTTCAATCAGGCATACATTTCTTCCTATGCATTTAATGTAACATAAGATTTATTTAACGATAAACCTCAAACTTGTAAGAATGATATTAATTCCAAATAATCCACTCGGTGGTTAAGTTAAATGCAACAAGAGATGAATTCTCTTCTTAAAAACAACACATGGGTTGTTGTTTCTTGACCTTTTAACCAAATGGTCATAGGTTTTAAATGGATTTATAAAAATAAAGGAAATAATTTTGGATAAAATAAAATCAAATTCAAAGTCCAAATGGTTTCTAAAATATTTATTCAATGTGAAGACATTTATTATAGTAAAAATTTCTCCCGGGTTGTTAAACATTCATCTATTAGGATTCTTAATGATTTTTCTTCAAAGTTTGATTTACATGTTGAACAATGATATGTAAAGACTTTTTTTTACATGGTACTCTCAATGAAACAATTTATATGACCCCTCTTAAAGTATTTTCAAAACTGTTTAAACTTAATCAAGTTTTTCTTATTCAAAAGTCTTTATACGGGATGAAACAATCTTCAAGATAATGGTATAAGAGCTTTGATTCTTTTATGATTGAAAATAAGTTTTCCATAAGTCAATTTGATGCATGTGTATATTATAAAACTATTAAACATCAATATGTTTACCTGTTATTATAGGTTTATGACATGCTTCTAATCTATAAAAACATGAGGATTATAAATTCTTTCAAGAATAAATTGAATTGTGTATTTGAAATGAAATATGTAGTGATTGCTAATAAAATATTAGTTATGGATATAATAAGAGATAGGAAGGCTAGAACCTTGTACTTATCTCAATATTATTATGTTAAGAAGGTATTAAGAAGATACATGTTCGAACATGTTAACCTATTAGTATTGCTCTAGGATAACATTTTAAGTTGTATTTGGATCAATCCCCAAGAAATTATGAAGATACTACCTTTATGAGTAATATTCTATATGCTTGTGTAGAAGGAATTCCTATGTATGATATGGTATGTTCTAGGCTAGACATTAAATTTGTTGTTTGTACTTTGAGTAGGTTTATGGGGAAACCTGGTAAGCCTCATTCACATGCATTGAAGTGGATACTAAGGTATTTCTCTATTTTAGATAAATTTTTCATTTTATATGGCTTAAATAAATGTTTTTATAATGATATAGTTGGTTTTTTTACCCTAGTTATGCTACAAATGTTGACACTCTAAAGTCTATCACTGGTTTATTATTTCTTGCATATGGAGGATAGGTATCCTGGAAGTTCAATATGCAGTCAGTGGTTGAAATCTTCACTACTGAGGTAGAGTATATTTCCTTTACAGAAGCCATAAAAGTGTTTATATGGTTAAAAGGTTTGATTTCTGAGTTTTATTTATCTACTGATAGCATAATAATCCACTGTGATAGCCAATATACATTAAATTTATCTAAGAACTATGTATGTCATGGTAGATTGAAGCACATTGATATTAGAATTCATTTTTTTAGGGATATTATAAAATCTGGGATGGTGAGTGTCACTAAGATACCCACTGGGGACAATCCGGCCAATAGTTTGACTAAGGTCATGCCATTTTTAAAATTCATGCATTGCCTTAAATTAATGAATTTATTCCCAACTCTATAACTTAGGTTGAGATAACATCATCCTTACA
The DNA here is from genome assembly GCA_963277665.1 of Viscum album. Taxonomy (NCBI): domain Eukaryota; kingdom Viridiplantae; phylum Streptophyta; class Magnoliopsida; order Santalales; family Viscaceae; genus Viscum; species Viscum album. Next base: position 1,807,674,893 of record OY728123.1, on the reverse strand, counting down.
TTCCATTTAATTTCAAGGTGGAGATTTTTTGTATTTTTTACCTAAAATAATTTCATTTAAATTCCTTTAATATTGTTTTGTATGTTTTGTTCATATTGAATTAAGGGTGTTTATTTTGCATGGGGGTTTTTCATTGGGCATGTAGGATATTCACATGGGGTTTTATTTTTTCTGGGTTTTATTTTCTATTGCCTGATTATTTTCATACCATGTGTTTTGGTTTCCTTACCTAGATAGCAGTTTCATCCGGACTATTGATAAATAGAGATCTAACAACCCTTGGTTGCCCCGGCTCTATTTCTTTTCCTCAGCTTTGATCCATTGTGCCATCATCATGCCACTCTTGTTGGGATAGTTGTCCTATGAATTTTCCCACCTTCATTTACTTAAACCATTGGCTTGATGTGGGTCATCCACGCAATTGTAATTCCATGTCACTAGCCAAACTGCCTGAAGCTCCCTAGCATGCCATGATGGCTCTGTCTAAGCATTGCTTCTCAGTTCTGGCTCTCTTTCCTTGTAGTGTCCCATCTAGTTTGTCTAGATCTCTCCCTGTGTGAGGATCTGTTGAGACTTCTTGAAGAAGAAGGAGTTATAGGGGATTCTGGCCACCCATGATCCCCTCTGTCAAGATTGTGCCACCTCTTGCAACTTGAGTACTTCTTTGGTGGAGATTCAGTGGAGAATCAACTTGGTTTTGGGTTCCAGACAACTATGCTTCAAGAAGGTTTAATATATTGACCAACCTTTCGTCATAACCAAGATTCAGTATAGATTCTTGTCTCTGTTGTGATTCAATTTATTTTTTCTTTTATTGCTATGTATATTTATTGGGATTGTGTGTGAGTCCATCTAGGAGTGGATGGCGTTGACTCTACGTGACAAGTTTCACCGCTGGCACCTAGTTCAACAAGGCCAACCTCCTCAGAAAGTTTCTCTATTTCTTCTATGTTTTCTTTCGAGTTTGTACTTTCTTTGTTTCCTTTCTTGATTCATAATAAAACTATTACCTGGGTTGTGTTCTCACCGTGCACCGATCCAAAGCATGTTATATCGGGTGTACTTTTACCTGTTTGTATTCGCTATTTTGTTTATCTCATAGCTTGATTAGAGAATAGAATCTGTTTGTTCATTTATCTCCAATTGATTAATTGAACTTATTTGATGATTAACCCTAATTTGTGATAGTGGATCTTGGATGTTTTAGGGTTTAAGAAATTAATCCCAACAATACTTCTATATGTGACCAAAAAAAATAACTCATCCTTCTTTATGTGATGAGGGAGGTGTAATGAAGGGGGGAAACTATGTTTTTCAAATTTCCAACCCATGCTTTATTGAAATATTGGAAAAGTAAATGTAATGAGAGAATTAAAAAAATTATGGAAATACCAACATGGAAGACTTATTATTTGTACAATTAGTATTAACTATTCCTATTCTTCCTACTCCTACCTACTGAAACTGATAGTATTAACTATTCATTTGGACAAATAGTATTAACTATTAATCTTCTTCATTGTTTCCACAAATAGCACACCAAAAATCACCTTCAAGCCCTCAAAGGTTGACAAGGAGGAATGAAAACTCAGATGTAGATCACTGGAGGTGATCTGCATGAACCAAAAATGAAAAGGAAAATCAGATTTTATTTCATCAGCTTAAAATTATCTTAGAACAAATACAACACACTTTATTTATAGAGATACAAAAATATAGAAAAACAAATGGTCAAAAACATACCTAAATAAAATTTCATAGATTTCGTGCAATAGGTGTTGCCCAATCCTCCGATGCAAAACACGTCAAGCAGCCCACATTTCAAGATTTCAAAGACACCATCGCACTGGTTAGTTTCATCCAAGTAAATACAGGTTTATTATTCAACAATTGTCAGTTGTGTGTGGGAGGACTTGGATAGGAAGCACTCTTCCAGGTGTCGTGTAGGGATTTTTTATATGTGTTTTTTGAGAATTTTCTTTTTAAAAAAATGGTTAAAAATAATTTAAAAAATGTGTGCTAAAGGCATAAAACTCGCTGCCACCTTTCGTCTAATTTTTTTTACTATTTTTGTATTTTTATTTTTTTTTTATTTTTTTTTTATTTTTTTTTTATTTTTTTTTATTTTTTTTTGTTTATACATATATATATATATATATATATATTCAGAAAAATTTATCTGTTATTTAATATCCAGTAGTACTGTCATTACAACAGTCTGGATTCTAATAGAAGCTCTCACCCATGGCACCCTTTTATATGAGGGCTTACCCTAAAAATCCTTCTGTATTTCTGATGTGGGATTCTGGTTCTCCCTTTCCTGTGCAGGACATTCTGCATTTCTGATGTGGGATTCAAAACTGTTTCAAGTACGTGACTTTAAAAGGATATAAAATATAAACTATAAGGCCAATATAAATTAAACATAAAACATTGATTAAAATTATAATAAATAGTTGAAAATAAAAATAATTTCATAAAAATTGCTGATTAAAAACAATTTATAATCTGTTAAAGGCACCTACTTGAAACTTAAAAATGTTTCAAGTATGTAAATTTGTAAGAATATAAAATATAAAATATAAGACCAATATAAATTAAACATAAAACATGGATTAAACATATAATAAATAGTTGAAAATTAAAAAAAATCATAAAAAATGTTGATGAACAACAATTTATAAGCTTTTAAAGGCACCAACTTGAAACTTAAAAATGTTTCAAGTATGTGACATTCAAAGCCTATAAAATATAAACTATAAGACCAATGTAAATAAAACATAAAACATGGATTAAACATATAATAAATAGTTGAAAATAAAAAATATTTTCATAAAAATTGTTGATGAAAAATAATTTATAAGTTTTCAAAACCAGCTATTTGAAACTTAAAAATGTATCAAATATGTGGCTTTGAAAAACTATAAAATATAAACTATAAGACCAATATAAATGAAACTTGAAATATGGGTTAAACATATAAGAAAAAGTTGAAAATTAATTGTTTAATTAGAAATATAATTATTATTTATATAATTACTAATTATTTAATAATTAATTAGTTAATTAGTAACATATTTATTAATTATTAAATATTAATTATATAATTAATTTGTTAATTATTAATGTCATTATTAATTTTATAATAATTAGTTAGTAAAATAAATTTTAATTATATAATTTTTAATTATATAATTTTTAATTATATAATTTTTAATTATATAATTTTTAATTATATAATAATTAATTAGTTAATTAGTAATATAATTTCTATTCATAATAATTAATTACTTAATTAGTAGTCACTACTACAACTTGGCCCTTTATCAGCGCTAAAAATCGGCATTAACAGCGCTAGAAAAGTGTTGTTAATGCCAGCGTAGATAAAGGGGGGGTCCCCTTTTTCAGCGCTAAAAAAAGCACTGATAAAGGACCTCTTTATCAGCACTTTTTTAGCACTGATAAAGGTCGCCTATATCAGCTCTTTTCGGAGCATTGATAAAGGGGGTCCTTTATCAGCGCTATTCTAGTGTTGTTAAAGGTGTCCTTTATCAGTGCTCAAAAAAACACAGATAAAGGAACCGTCGTCTGCACCTGCAAAACAGAACCTGCACACCTGCACACCAGAATACCGGCACAAAGTAGCACATGCACACCTGCACAAAATAGCACCTGCACACAATATTTTCACAGAAAACGGTATATACATTTACTTAACATCATGAATACAAAAAAAAACACCCTGCTATATACATTTCAAATATTGTTTTACATGGTTACAATTACAATTATTCAACAATAGTTATAAACATTCATGTTTCATCCTTTGATATCCATGATCCACTCTCAAAAATTGTCCTCCACGGTATTTGTTGCCGAACAAAGCATACGAACTCAAGGAAAAAAATTCACCTATATAAGAAAATAAATATTATGTTAGTAATGAAATAATGAAATAAATTAAAACAGTAATATGAAATAATACATTAATATGGAAATGTGAAACTAAAATATGAAATTTTAAACTCAAATGTTTTCATTCTGATAACAATGAAAGGGAATAATGTAAAATCAATATGTTTTTGGATGATTTATCTCATTTAATAAATACTGATTCTTTATCTAATGAAAAGATTTATCGGTCACACCATGCGTCGGATTGAGGTGCGGTCAATTCTTACATGTTACAAATGACTCGTGGATTGTTTTCCTAAAGTTTCAAAACAATCTAAATGCATTTGCTCAGTATTCTATATGTCAGTAGTGTTTTTTTCTAAAGTTTATGTCATTTTGAAACTGATATCAGACACTTTTAGCCATACCAGTCACACCATGCATCGGATTGAGGTTCGGTCGATTTTTACACGTCACAAATGAATCATGGATAATTGTCCTAAAGTATCAAAACAATCCAAATGAATTTGCTCAATATTCTGTATGTCAGTAGCATTGTTTTCTAAAGTTTATCTCAATTTGAAACAGATATCAGACACTTTTAGTCATACCGGTCACACCGTGCATCAGATTGAGCTGTGGTTGATTCTTACACGTCACAAATGACTCAGGGATCATTTTCCTAAAGTATCAAAATAATCCGAACGTTTTTGCTCAGTTTTCCGTATGTCACTTGTGTTGTTTTCTAAAGTTATGTCAATTTCAAACTGATATCAGACACTATTAGACATGCCGATCACACCATGCGTCGGATTGAGGTGCAGTCGATTCATACACATCACAAATGACTAATGGATCATTTTCCTATAGTATCAAAATAATCCGAATGCATTTTCTCGGTATTTCGTATGTCACTTGTGTTGTTTTCTAAAGTTATGTCAATTTCAAACTGATATCAGACACTATTAGCCATGCCGGTCACACCGTGCGTCGGATTAAGGTGCGGTCGATTTTTACACATCACAAATGACTCATGAATCATTTTCCTAAAGTATCAAAACAATCTGAACACATTTTCTTGGTATTCCGTATGTCAGTAGTGTTGTTTTCTAAAGTTTATCTCAATTGGAAACTAATATCAGACATGTTTATCCATATCGGTCACACCATGCATTGGATTGAGGTACGGTCGATTCGTACATGTCACAAATGACTCATGGATCATTTTCCTAAAGTATCAAAACAATCCGAATGTGTTTTCTCGGTATTTCGTATGTCAGTAGTGTTGTTTTCTAAAGTTTATCTCAATTGGAAACTGATATCAGACACGTTTAGCCATACCGGTCACACCATGCATCTGATTGATGTGAGGTTGATTCGTACACATCAAAAATGACTCATGGATCATTTTCCTAAAGTATCAAAACAATCCGAATGCATTTTCTCAGTATTCTGTATGTCAGTAGTGTTGTTTTCTAAAGTTTATCTCAATTTGAAACTAATATCAGACACTTTTATCCATACCGGTCACACCGTGCGTCGGATTGAGGTGCGGTCAATTTGTACACGTCACAAATGACTCATGGATAGTTTTACTAAAGTATCAAAACAATCCGAATGCGATTTATTGGTTTTCCGTATGTCACTTGTGTTTTTTTCTAAAGTTATGTCAATTTCAAACTGATATCAGACACTATTAGACATGTCGGTCCCACCGTGCATCGGATTGAGGTGCGGTCCATTTGTACACGTCAAAAATGACTAATGGATTATTTTCCTAAAGTATTAAAACAATCTGGACTCGTTTTCTCAGTTTATCGTATGTCACTTGTGTTGTTTTCTAAAGTTTATTTCAATTTCAAACTGATATCAGACAATTTTAGCCATACCGGACACACAATGCGTCGGATTAAGGTGAGGTCAATTCATACACGTCACAAATGACTCATGGATTGTTTTCCTAAAGTATAAAAACAATCCGAATGTGTTTTCTTGGTATTTTGTATGTCACTTGTGTTGTTTTCTAAAGTTATGTCAATTTCAAATTGATATCAGACACTATTAGCCATACCGGTCACACCGTGCATCGGATTGATGTGTGGTCACTTCGTACACATCAAAAATGACTCATGGATCGTTTTCCTAAAGTATCAAAACAATCCGAATGCGTTTTCTTGGTATTCTGTATGTCAGTAGTGTTGTTTTCTAAAGTTTGTCTCAATTTGAAACTGATATCAGACACGTTTAGCCATACCGTCCACACCATGCGTCGGATTATGGTGCGGTCGATTCATACACGTCACAAATGACTCATGGATCTTTGTCCTAAAGTATCAAAACAATCCGAACGCATTTTCTCAGTATTACTTATGTCAGTAGTGTTGTTTTCTAAAGTCTATCTCAATTGGAAACTGATATCAGACATGATTAGCCATACCGGTCACATCGTGCGTCGGATTGAGGTGTAGTCGGATTGGGTCTCAATCATTGGTACAAGATTAGATAAGGCATGTATAGTCTTGGTTGAGGATGAGTTTATCTTTGTGAGGGGGTTACTCCATTTTTAGAGGTAGGTGGATCCTATAATACAAAACCATGTTCCAATTTATGCATGATTGTGCATTCATGCATGAGTATATGTGTTCCAGTGAAAGGGATATAAATCAAGAGCAACCAAGGTAAATAAATAGGGTGTTTTTGATCCACCAAGAGATAGAGTGAGGGTTATATTGAATTTTTGTGATTTTTTTATCATCCATAGATTATGTCTCCATGGAGTAGTTGTGTTTATGAAAGGATCGGGTTTGGTATGAGTTTTGTATAGTCTAGTTAGGTTTTTTAAGGCTATTTGATTAGATTATTAGGCCTAAAGAAGATGGATCATATAGTTTTATATATCACGTATGATGAGGAACACCCTCTTAAGGATATATAAGAGTTATGGTGTGATAATATGATGTGAGATATAGAAATGAGGATATATATAAACCAAATAGAGCGTACAAAAAAATCATGAGGATCCATAAGCATAGAACATAAAGAATACATAAACATGATCCATATACAGCGTCAACTGAACAAAAAAAGAAACTAAAACAGAGATAGAATAAATCAAAACCCGACCAGATATCCTCGTGACCTTTGGCTTACTACTAACTATAAGACCAACCTGCTTTAAATGAAACCTAAACAAGAAATCCAAACCTAAAAATAACTTGGGTCTACTGATGTTGAGTGTCACAAGTAGGGTGTGAGCATAAAACAACTTAGTAGGTAATCACCACAGAATACATACATTACCTTTCCTGAAATAATACAAAAACACTAGTTTGAAATACATTTATAAAATAGGTTTTTATCATTTAAAGAACCAACACATGTTTTTTAGAAAATCCATTTTCAAAACAAATCACAACTTCCCTTTTTAAAATAGATATCTAGTTTAAAAAATTAATTCAAAATTCAATATAAGAATCCAAACAAGGTGATCACAGAGCCATGATGAAATTAATTGAAATAATAAAAGTAGAAAAATATTGGAAAACTATATAAACAAAGTGAAAAAAAATAAATAAGAACATATAGATAAGTAATCATTAGAATTACCTAAACATACCTAGAAGAAATCCCTAGACTTACTAGGTTCAGACTCACCTGCCGACATGTGGTGTACCTCCATAGTAAACAACCAACATTGATGCTCCATTATAGTAGTATACCAGAGAATGAAGAGGCCATCACATACACGGTATAAACCAATAACACACAAGTGCCAATCGGGTCTATACATCACATGAGTTTCAAAAACAATTTCCAAAACACCAAAAAATACCAATAGATCTTTAAAATTTACAAATCAAATTCTATTTTCAAAACCAAGGGGAAAACACTATGTAAGATCTGAAGAATCCAAATGGGCCTTTATGCCATTTAGAAACCAAACCACGCCTCAAGAATCCAAACATACCTAGATTTAGGGAACACATTTGAAACAAAATTTGAAATTTGGGAACCAAGGATCCATTTTTGAAACATTCGGGTTTTATAAGAACCATTTGAAAGGAGGAGGGATAAGGAAAATAAGGAGTAAAGGAGGGCAATTGTTTCGAAATCTAGGGTTTAAAGTGAGCATCATTTTATAAATCCATTATCATTTGTGTATCAATCCATATTTGCACCCTGTGCACATATGAATATGCCTACATCCAATAGTTCACTTATGGAGGCCAAAATAATACAAAAAATTCTAATTAAATAAACAAAAGGGGAATTATAATTAACCATAAGGGTTCACACAATGAACCAAAACATAAAAGGCACCAAAACCCACTCAAAAAGATCAATTCACAAGTAAATCAACCGTAAGTGGGGAGAGCTAGTCAAGATCAAACAAGTAACCAACCACATATACATGTGTCACACACACAAGCATCACACACAAGAATCACGCCAAATCATAATTAATCTCAATATTGACAATAAATGAAAACATAATTAATTCATGCAAATTCAATTTTACTCACCTTAAGGAGGAGGACCCGGTGGCAGAGGAGAAGGAGGCATCGACAGTGGAGGCACCGGAGGTAGCGAAGGCAGCGTGGAGGCAGCGCAGAGGCAGGGTGGAGGCAGCGGAGGCAGTGGAAGCAGCTTAGAGGTAGCAGAAGCAGCTCAGAGGCAGTGGAGGAGGAGGAGGAGGAGGAGGAGGAGGAGGCCACGGTGGAGGAGCCACGGTGGAGAGGAGGTAGCGGAGTAGGTAGAGGAGGAGGACGACGAGGCAGCGGCCGGAGGAGGAGGAGGCGGCAGCCGAAGGAGGAGGAGAAGAAGAAGGAGGCGGTGGCCGTGGTGGAGGAGGAGGAGAAGGAGGCGGCGGCAGCGGCGGTGGAGAGGAGGTAGCGGTGCAAAGGAGTGCTTCCGTGAAAGTTTGATAGGGTGCGGGGAGGAGGAAGAGGACCAGGTGGATTTAATAAATCTCGCATGGACCTTTATCAGTGCTAGTAAAAAGCGCTGATAAAGGGTATATTTATCAACACTAAAATTAAAAGCGCCGATAAATACCACCTTTATCAGCGCTTTTTTAGCACTGATAAAGGCCGGACTTTATTAGCGCTTTTGTAGCGCTGATAAAGAGTTACTTTATCAGCGCTTTTCATTTTAGCACTGATAAAGACACTCTTTATCAGTGCTTTTGTAGCACTGATAAATATATAGTTTATCAGAGCTAATAAAAGCACTGATAAATGTATCAATTTAAGAGTTTCTTTATATTATTATGTATTTATTTAACTCTAAATATATATATCACTATTTATACTTATAAAATTATTTGAAAGGTATATTTATATATATATCATTGAAAATATAATAAAATATATTTATTTATTTTTTAAATATAATTTAATTTTAATTATAAGTGTACATTTTTTATAACATATATATTATATGGGTAACATAATGAATTATAATCTATAAATGAACATTATTAAATATGCACATATGTATACGCATGTATGATATATTCATTGGAAAACACATATATATAAATGCATGTATGATATTCATTGACCCCAATTCATTGGAAAATACATATATATATATTCAATAATTTCAATTAAAGTACATATATATTAGAACACATTATATATTTATAAATAAAACAAATACATTAAATATAAAAAAAATAATAAATATATATTAAATATAATGAATTGATAAATCTAATAAATATAATTAATTAATAAATCTAATAAATTAATATATAATGAATTAATAAATCTAATAAATATATAATGAATTAATAAATCTAATAAATATATTTATTATCAATCTTATAATTAAATAATTATATATATATATATAATTATTTAATTATTTATATAAATAAGTAGTTTATCAGCGCTAATAAAAGCGCTGAAAAATGTATAAATTTAAGAATTTCTTTATATTATTATATATTAATTTAACTCTAAATATTAATATCTCTATTTATACTTATAAAATTATTTGAAAGGTATATTTATATATATGTCATTGAAAATATAATAAAATATATATTTATTTTTTAAATATAATTTAATTTTAAGTGTACATTTAATATATATATATATATATATTATATATGGGTAAAATAATGAATTACAATCTATAAATGAACATTATTCAATATGCAGATATATATACACATGTATGATATATTCATTGACCCCAATTCATTGGAAAACACATATATATAGACGCGCGCATGTATTATATTGATCGATCCCAATTCATTGGAAAACATATATATATTCAATAATTTCAATTATACATATATATTAGAACGAATTATATATTTATAAATAAAACAAATACATTAAATATAAAGAAATATAATAAATATATATATTAAATATAATGAATTAAAAAATCTAATAAATATATAATGAATTAATAAATCTAATAAATATATAATGAATTAATAAATCTAATAAATATATAATGAATTAATAAATCTAATAAATACATTTAGTATTAATCTTATAATTATTTAATATATATATATATATTTAGTTATAACATGTGTTTTTTATTTAATGTATACAATAAATATTATAAGTGCTAAGAAAAGCGCTGATAAATGTTACATTTATCAGCGCTAATAAAAGTGCTGATAAAGGGATATTTAAAGCGCTGATAAATGTGCCATTTATCAGCACTTGTTTTAGCGTGGATAAAGGGGACCATTATTAGTGCTTTTTTTAGCACTGATAAAGGCCCGCCCCTTTATCAGCGCTTTTCCGTTAGCGCTGATAAAGGCAGGCGCATGCCTTGCCCAGTTTTGTGGTGGTGATTATAATTATTAATTATATAATAATTAATTATTTAACTAGTAACATAATTAATAATTATATAATAATTAATTAGATAATTTTTAATATACTTAATAATTAATAATTAATTAGTTAATTAGGAATATAATTATTAATTATATAATAATTAATTAGTTCATTAGTAATATAATTATTAATTATATAATAATTAGTTATTTAGTAATATAACTATTAATTAGTTCATTAGTAGTATAATTATTAATAAAATTATTAATTATATAATAATTAAATAGTAAATTAGAAATATAATTATTTATTATATAATAATTAATTAGTTAATTAGTAATATAATTATTAAATATAAAAATTTTAATTATTTAATTAGTAATATAATTATTCATTATAATTATTAATTATATAATAATTAATTAGTTAATTAGTAATATAATTTTTATTTATAATAATTAATTAGTTAATTAGTAATATAATTATTAATTATATAATAATTAATTAGTTAATTAGTATTATAATTATTATTTATATAATAATTAATTAGATAATTAGTGATGAATTTAATAATTAATAATTAATTAGTTAATTAGTAACATAAATATTAATTACATAATAATTAAGTAGTTAATAAGTAATATAATTATTAATTATATAATAATTATTTATTTATTAATATAACAATCAATTAGTTCATTAGTAATATAATTAATAATTATAATTATTAATATAATTATTAACTATATAATAATTAATTACTTAATTAGTAATATAATTATTTATTATATAATAATTAATTAGTTAATTAGTAATATAATTATTAATTATAAAATAGTTAATTAGTTAATTAGTAATATAATTATTAATTTTAATTTTGTATTATAATTATTCATTGTTAATTATTACTAGTTAATTATATGATAATTAATTATTTAATTAGTAATATATTTATTAATTATATAATAATTAATTAGTTAATTAGTAATATAATTTTTGTTTATAATAATTAATTAGTTAGTTATAAATATAATTATTAATTATATAATAATTAATTAGTTAATTAGTAATATAATTGTTAATTATATAATAACTAATTATATAATTAGTAATATACATAATATGTAACACCCCGACCCCAGTTACCCAGAGTCGGTGCATTATTACATAACATTGGCATGATCACAAGAAAGATCAAGTCTCAAAAGACCGATTAGTTTAGTAGCCTTGGGAACACTAGATACAATCATAAAGTTTTACATTACATCATAAAAAAAACATCTTGTCTTCATATCCCCTCATACTATCCCTGCAGGTCATTCTTAAATTATTTCTTCATAATCCTGGGAAAAATAAAACATTGAAAGGGGTGAGCTCAGATGCTCATTAAGGATAACATTATAGCAGAAGCTTTCATAGATAAGCATAAACACTTAAGAAAATTTATAACTAAAACAAAAGCCTTTTAAACTTGAACTTCAGAATAAAATGGCAAAGATAAAATGAAATAATGCAATTTACTTACTCACATGGATATTCTACTAGTCGAATGATCACATGCAATATCAATAACCACTTTCATAATGATGGAATGCATAATTCCAGACTATCATAACCACATAGCCAAGGCCTCGTGCCAAGACTACAAATAAGATTTTGCCAAGGCCATGTTCCAAGACACTAGTTTGTCTCATGATACCTACCGATGAAATATTTTTAGAAGATGCGTATGTTTAAAATTGATCAAATATACTCCAGTGTTTTTCTGAAAACATTATGCAAGCTTTTGAAAACAAAATAACTAATTCTGAGGCTGCTCGACTAATTATAGTCCATGATGGGTCCACGCCCAATCCCTTTCTATCTACCACACTCGAGAGTTGGGTTTTCTGAAAACATTTTTAAGCTTGCTTTAAATACGTATATATTTGCACTGGATTTTCATATATTTGAGAGAAATATCTCTTTTTCATGAAAACATCTAAAAGTCAAACTATTTGTCAAAAAGCCATTTAAAAATAGATTTTTGAATCAAAGTGTCCCATACCACTTTGAAACTTTTAAAAGGAGTTTTAATTTTAAAACTTTAATGTCCATATAAATAAATCCTTAAAACCATTTTTAAAACATGGACATTAATGAGCAAGATTTAGATGAATAAGTCTTCAAAACACTTAAAAATGTATTTTAGTTAGAGTTTCTAACTAAAAGAGAGACACTTGAATACAAATAATTTAGGTAATCAAAACTTTATAATATCATGATAATAAAGGGATTCATGATATACTATGTCAAAGTAAATTATATACACCACATAAAAGTGATTTGATGTATATCAACAAAGAAGTCTCAATGGAATGTAAATTGAGATGAAATCTCTCATAAAGGCCATACCCTTAAGTTAAGGATAAATCAACGACATAGTTATGTGTGACAAATATAAATACACTAAATATGATTGGATATTTATTTTAAAACAATCAAAGGACATTCACACATAATCTTATAAAAACAACACCAATGAATTGGATGTTTAACTCAACAAATGGAGAATGAGTTAAAATCTCTCTTATCAAATTCATATCGATGACTTGAGAAATTATCAATGGAGTGATTATGTGTATCAAAATTATATCCACAGAAAAGGGGAGTGGAAATTATTACATAAGAAAATGAATAGTGATTCCACACATAATCTCGGAGTAAAATAATCAATGAAGTTTTCGTAAAGCCAAATAAATGGAAATTGAAATTTCAAATTCCCTTATCGATTTGGTAACTTATGAAACATACACCAATGAAAGAATGATAATACAATGATGATGTTAATACCCATAAATTAAAGTATAATACACAATTAATACAATTACGGGTAGTACACATACACCACATGCAATAAATAAGTGGTGAACAATGGAATTCTCACGAAATTAAGAGTGAGATAAGAAACCCCTTACCACGTTGTAATCAACTGAGTCGTAAGACCAAAAGTAAATAACCACAAAATTATTTACAGAATAACATGAATATAAAGAGAATCATGATAATATATATCAAATGTTAGTACACAATACACCACTTTCAATAATTTAGTGGCGAACAATGGAAATCTCACGGAATTGAAAGTGAGATAAGAAAATCCCTTACCTTGTACTTTTCCTTGGTTGAGGGTAGGTTAACATCCTGTATAATGGTGAAATATTTGTTATTAAATTATTCAATAATCATATACATTAATATTATATCATATATGATCTTTTAACATTGCTTTGTTAATAATATCTTAGAATTATTGTCGTTTCGGGTGTTAACTTACTCGTTTTCTTTTATATGTTTTGTTACATAAGTTGTAGTTGTCATGGATAGGTTGTATCTTATTCATATCAAGAATGATATCAAGTCCTTAAACATTATTTTTAAATCATAAAATGATAATTATACGTGAATGGATACGATAGAGAATGAATCTCATCGCGTTCGTGGAGACGGTAGTCCGTACGTACGCACGAGCGACAATATCATTCTTTTAATATTAAAATAATATATAATTGGATGGTATATCATATATACAGAATAATTATCATGTTATATTTATTATTTACATGAATTACACATCATTATTATACCCATCCAAATAATAATTTATTAAATAACAATTACACCATGACGTGGAGACGGTAAGTCGTACGTGCGCACGTATGGTGACATGTTATTCAAAGGGTGGATAGAATACTGAATATGGTTGTACCATATTTATAATAATATTACATTATATAGGATATACTGGATTCATTATTTTATAAGGGTAATAACAAATAATGAAGAAGTGGAAGAAGAAATGAATTTGAAAAAGGGTGGTGAAAACATTACCTCTTCTTCAGGTTCTTCCTTTTGATTTGATCAAAAGGGCTCCTTAGGTTGGATTTCTGGTCAAACTAAGTCCTCTAGGTTGTAGTGAGGTAATTTGAGATAGTATTTGGGCAGAGTTTGGCCGAACCAAAAGTCTTTGAAGGTGTTAAGTAATGATAAGGAAGAGTGCCCTTTTATAAGAGGGGTGATGGGCACCTTGGGAAAAGCTAGAAATATTAATTTATAATAAATTCATATTCGGTTTCTAATGGCTCCAAAGTTGATTATTTAAAGTTTAAGGTGGGTATGGGTCTAAAACCACTCAACCAATATAATTTATACAGGTTTGGGTTATTATATTAACCTTATCTTTAAGTATTAACTCTTAGTTAATTAATTTCACTTTTACAATGTCTCTTTGTATTTTTTATATTATATGGTTAATAAACTTACCATATACATCTAAGAGACACCCAAGTGGTCCATTAATGATATACCTATCATGATATAAGTCTCTTGGCCGAACCTTATATTTTTAGGAATTTAATATCAATTAATAATATAATATTTGTTTTAAAAACTCTTTTATGTCAATTTTGTCACTATTCAATAGTTGATTTTTGTGAAACTCATAACAGAATTATTACTTCAAAAAAAGTAAATTAAATCAATCCTAATATGTACTATTATATTATAAAATTAGTTTAATTCATTAAAAATCTTAAATTATATTTATTGAGTATTTATAATATCAATTATTTTAATTTTTCACTATTATGGTAATTACTGCATCATCATTGTGTCATAAATAAATTAAATTATTTAATTTCTAAAAATTATACATAAAATATAATTATGTAGTAAATCTTATTATCTTTCTAATGAATATTTACAATTGAATTTATCTTATGTATAACCCTATATTAAAAATGTTTTAGTAAATAAACTTTGATTTTAACTCTTTTAACTCTTCTTTGAATTAAATAATAATAAATGTTCTAATCTAATCCAAGTGGACCTAAATGACAATAATTTATTCCTAAGGTTGTTTTTGGTCGAGATACACTTGTCCAATAGAATTAGGACATGTGTTAGGGTAATATTAATATCATTTTTACCCTTAATTACCCTATTTACTTTTAACCGTGGTAAATAAAAGTAAAAAAGTTACTATTCACCAAAAATTATTTTCATCTAATTGAACCACATTTTACTTCTTGATATTAACCTTGTGTCTCGGATTTTTGAAATTCCATTCACAGAAGCGATAAAATTAAGTTTTATGAAAAATTCAGTTTTTTAACTACCACTTAGTAGTTTCACTATTCATCAAAAATTGAAGTTTTTCAGAACAATGCCAAAATTTCACCCTAAGCTATAATTGATATTCCTAATTCAAAAATGATGTCTATTTTACAAAATTCCAAACATATAAGTTGCATTAATTAATTTTATAATTAATTCCCGCTGTCACAACAAATAGCGTGTTTTTAAGAAACAATATATATCAAAAGATTGACAATTGTTTAGGTTCAATTTCAAAGTGAAATTAATTCTAATGAAGACCATTGGATAAAATGGTAACAATATATTCTAATTATACTTTAAAACCACTCAATAATATAATTTATCACTATAAATTATTTTGATTTAAAAAGTTGTTTTTAATTAAAATTTAGTAATTTTCATTATTCATCAAAATATAAGTGTTATCTGAAAAGTTCCAAAATTTCACCCTAGGATAAATTTGATATTACGAATCCAAAAATGAAGTTCATTTTGAGATATAGAATTTATAAAATTTCAAAAATTAGGTATTACTATTCATAATGGTTAGTTTGATTGGTTGTGGTGTGTTAGAATCTCGAAGTTGCGTACAATGCACGCCATTGCATTATTCAAAGGGAAACGTACTGTGGATGCTTGGGGTGTTACATTCTCCCCTCCTTCAATAAATTGAGTCCTCGCAATTTTTTAAAAAAAAATTGGGCTTGAGAATATAATGGAAAGTCCCACATCGGAAAAAGAGTCAATAAAACTATCACTTTAAAAGAAAGGAAGAGAGGTATAAAGGTCACCCAAGATAACCCATACTAGGATTTCATGTAGGAAAACATGGATATGGACGATAAACTAAGTGTTCAGTTCTGATGGAGAGGGATAGAAAATATGATCAAGAGAAAGTTAACAATAAGAAAATCACAAACTTGTGTTGGGACAAACGGTCCTTAGTCTCCCAGTAGGAAAAGTAAACAGACAACATTTTTTGTTTTAAGTTACCTTAAATAAGGATGAGGAATTCATTTATGATATTGACTAAGAACATAAAGATATATACTTACTTTTTAAGTAGAGTTTTATTATTTAATAACTTTTTTTTTTGAACAATAAGTATTCAATAAGACTTGGTCATAATGAAAGAGCTAGAATAAACATCTATATAAATACATGATCCATGTAGAATAAACTATATATTTAACTTGTCTTTGGAGATTAATCAAAACCAAAATGGTTTGTATAATATCTGATGACCCCCCCCCCCCCCCGCCAAATGGATATTCCATTAGAGAAAAAACTAATCTTAATTTCTAAAATTAAACCTTTAATACCCCAAAGTTAAATAAATACCATTCAATAATCAATTTTCCTTAAAATCCTTCAATATAATCCAAACTAATATTGAAACTCAAAATTTATAAGAATGTAGTCTTCCATGTTAAATTGTATCTCCAAATGACATCAAATACTATTAAAGTCACATACTTAAAAGTAATTAACCTAATCATTTTTATAAACAACCCAAATCACTATAAATCCATAATAAAAACATAGATAAAAATCTACCATTACTCCTCAAATAAAATCCCATACTATTCTATTTTCCTTGGGCATATAGTGTTCACAAAAAAGCAAACAACGTCCAAAATAACATCTATCACTTTATCACCAAATCATTTTCCTATACCAAGGGTATTCATTTAATAAGACATAAGAACCCAAATCAACTTATTATTGATCAATAAAATCATTTAACTAAAATAATTAGTCACACTATCCAGGGACTTCATGTAGTCCAGTGGTAGGTGATAAATCTCAATCGCACTTTGGTTGTGGGTTTGATTCTCACAGCTTTGTCCGACGCGACGGGTTGTCACACAGTCTACGTGTTGTCCTTTTTCAAAAACTATATTTTATAATATTACCAAAATGAGATAAATTCCTCAAAATACCATAACATAATTTAACCACAAATGTTATATCATACCTTGCATTTTCATCCCAAATTATAATAACTTATAATTCTCTCAAACCCCAATGATCATATAAAACCAAATGGTTATTTATACCTATATCCACAAGAGAAGAGATAATTCTTCCTCAAATATCATTCTCACATGGAAAACTGTGGGGTTACAAATACAAGAGAAAATTATTCCAAAGTAAACCCATCAACAAGGAGCATTAATACTTCTTAAACATTTCTCCAACCATTTATTTCCACATAGCTTCTTCTTTGATCAAGAAAATATCCTATATAATATGGTATTCACTCGGGTAATGTCCAGGTCCCCTACATTTACGGAAAATGACTGTAAATGGACTCTTGGGATAATTTTTATCTTCTTCCATAGTACTATTCATTTTTCTTCAGCAATTCTTCACTTTATGTCCTTCCTTCCCGCATGTAAAGCATTTCTTTGTCCCATTGAGACACTTTCCTGGGTGTCTCCTTCCACATTTCCTGCATGATGGAAATTGAGGATTCCTTTCTCCATGGTCTCCACTGCTGGAGCTCTTATCATTCATCACCTTTCTCTTTTTTTTGAGTCTGATAATTGGTTAATATATATATTGTTGATCATATTTTTGGAAAATTGATTTAGCATAAGGACGATATCTTTTATGCCTGTCAATATTCCATTTTGTTGCTCATTTCCACCACTGTTCCCACCTTGTACATCATTCTCAAATTCACTATGACTTCCTTGGAATCCAACCATTGACTAAAACCAGAAAGCATTGTGTGAGTAACAGTAGCCATAAAATCATTTAGAGATTAACATGTCACCATATTCTCAATTTAAAACACATTACGATTAACCAAGGTCATTTACTCTCATCTTATATATTTAATACTTCAAATCGTTTATTAAAGAAAATGTAAATTATCCTAAGCATATCCCCCGGGAGTGTCGTAACCAAGAGTGAAGCAAGGCGCGTTGTCGTGCACCAGTTCCCGTTCGAGTCTAGCTCAAAGTGGTATTTTCGGGTTTTACCCCTAGGTACATCTGTTCCAGAGCCACCTCTACCTGCTCGTATCCAGACAGGGATGTATTTCTTGGAAAACTCACAAAATCTCTACAATAACAAAATTCTAGGAAGATCTTCTATACTAATCCTCAAAGTTCATCTTAGTTCTACGTGCTCTAATCAGAATTTATCTAAATCTAGCTCTCAAGGTTTGTACTAAACCTCCCTCTGATACCAACTATAACACCCCGACCCCAGTTACCCAGATTCGGTGCATTATTACATAACATTGGCATGATCACAAGAAAGATAAAGTCTCTAAAGACCGATTAGTTTAGTAGCCTTGGAAACACTAGATACAATCATAAAGTTTTACATTACATCATAAAAAAAACATCTTGTCTTTATATCCCCTCATACTATCCCTGTAGGTCATTCATAAATTATTTCTTCATAATCCTGGGAAAAATAAAACATTGAAAGGGGTGAGCTCAGATTCTCAGTAAGGATAACATTATAGCAGAAGCTTTCATAGATAATCATAAACACTTAAGGCAATTTATAACAAAAACAAAAGCCTTTTAAACTTGAACTTCAGCATAAAATGGAAAAGATAAAATGAAATAATGCCATTTACTTACTCACATGGATATTCTACTAGTCGAATGATCACATGTAATATCAATAACCACTTTCATAATGATGGAATGCATAATGCCAAACTATCATAACCACATAGCCAAGGCCTCGTGCCAAGACTACAAATAAGATTTTGTCAAGGCCTTATGCCAAGACACTAGTTTGTCTCATGAGACCTACCGATGAAATATTTTTAGAAGATACCTATGTTTAAAATTGATCAAATATACTCCAGTGTTTTTCTGAAAACATTATCCAAGATTTTGAAAACAAAATAACTAATTCTGAGACTGCTCGACTAATTACAGGCCATGATGGGTCCATGCCCAATCCCTTCCTATCTACCACACTCGAGAGTCGGGTTTTATGAAAACATTTTTAAGCTTGCTTTAAATATGTATACATTTTCACTGGATTTTCATATATTTGAGAGAAATATCTCTTTTTCATGAAAACATCTAAAAGTCAAACTATTTGTCAAAAATCCATTTAAAAATAGATTTTTGAATCAAAGTGTCCCATACCAATTTGAAACTTTTAAAAGGAGTTTTAATTTTAAAACTTTAATGTCCATATAAATAAATCCTTAAAACCATTTTTAAAACATGGACATTAATGAGCAAGATTTATATGAATAAGTCTTCAAAACACTTAAAAATGTATTTTAGTTAGAGTTTCTAACCAAAAGAGAGACACTTGAATACAAATAATTGAGGTAATCAAAACTTTATAATATCATGAGAATAAATGGATTCATGATATACTATGTCAAAGTAAATTATATACACCACATAAAAGTGGTTTGGTGTATATCAACAAAGAAGTCTCAATGGAATGTAAATTGAGATGAAATCTCTCATAAAGGCCATACCCTTAAGTTAAGGATAAATCAACGACATAGTTATGTGTGACAAATATAAATACACTAAATATGATTGGATATTCAGTGTAAAACAATCAAAGGACATTCACACATAATCTTGTAAAAACAACACCAATGAATTGGATGTTTAACTCAACAAATGGAGAATGAGTTAAAATCACTCTTATCAAATTCATATCGATGACTTGAGAAATTATCAATGGAGTGATTATGTGTATCAAAATTATATCCACAGAAAATGGGAGTGGAAATTATTACATAAGCAAATGAATAGTGATTCCACACATAATCTCGGAGTAAAATAATCAATGAAGTTTTCGTAAAGCTGAATAAATGGAAATTGAAATTTCAAATTCCCTTATCGATTTGGTAACTTACGAAACATACACCCATGAAAGAATGATAATACAATTATGATGTTAATACCCATAAATTACAGTATAATACACAATTAATACAATTATGGGTAGTACACATACACCACATGCAATAAATAAGTGGTGAACAATGGAATTCTCACGAAATTAAGAGTGAGATAAGAAACCCCTTACCACGTTGTAATCAACTGAGTCGTAAGACCAAAAGTAAATAACCACCAAATTATTTACTGAATAACATGAATATAAATAGAATCATGATAATATATATCAAATGGTAGTACACAATACACCACTTTCAATAATTTAGTGGCGAATAATGGAAATCTCACGGAATTGAAAGTGAGATAAGAAAATCCCTTACCTTGTACTTTTCCTTGGTTGAGGGTAGGTTAACCTCATGTATAATGGTGAAATAATTGTTATTAAATTATTCAATAATCATATACATTAATATGATATCATATATGATCTTTGAACATTTCTTTGTTAATAATATCTTAGAATTATCATCGTTTCGGGTGTTAACTTACTTGTTTTCTTTTATATGTTTTGTTACGTAAGCTGTGGTTGTCATGGATAGGTTGTATCTTATTCATATCTAGAATGATATCAAGTCCTTAAACATTATTTTTAAATCATCAAATGATAATTATACCTGAATGGATACGATAGAGAATGAATCTCATCGCGTTCGTGGAGACGGTAGTCCGTACGTACGCACGAGCGACAATATCATTCTTTTAATATTAAAATAATATTTAATTGGATGGTATATCATATATAAAGAATAATTATAATGTTATATTTATTATTTACATGAATTACATATCATTATTATACCCATCCAAATAATAATTTATTGAATAACAATTACACCACGACGTGGAGACGGTAAGCCGTACGTACGCACGTATGGTGACATGTTATTCAAAGGGTGGATAGAATACTGAATATGGTTGTACCATATTTATAATAATATTACAGTATATAGGAGATACTGGATTCATTATTTTATAATGGTAATAACAAATAAAGAAGAAGTGGAAGAAGAAATGAATTTGGAAAAGGGTGGTGAAAACATTACCTCTTCTTCGGGTTCTTCCTTTTGATTTGATCAAAAGGGCTCCTTAGGTTGGCTTTATGGTCAAAATAAGTCCTCTAAGTTGTAGTGAGGGAAGTTGAGAGAGTATTTGGGCAGAGGTTGGCCAAACCAAAAGGCTTTGAAGGTGTGAAGTAATGATAAGTAAGAGTGCCCTTTTATCAGAGGGGTGATGGGCAACTTGGGAAAAGCTAGAAATATTAATTTATAATAAATTCATATTCGGTTTATAATGGCTAAAAAGTTGATTATTTAAAAATTAAGGTGGGTATGGGTATAAAAACACTCAACCAATAGAATTTAGACAGGTTTGGGTCATTTTATTAACCTTATCTTTAAATATTAACTCTTAGTTAATTAATTTCACTTTTACAATGTCTCTTTGTATTTTTATATTATATGGTTAATAAACTTACCATATACATCCAAGAGACCCCCAAGTGGCCCATTGATGATATACCTATCATTATATAAGTCTCTTTTCCGAACCTTATATTTTTAGGAATTTAATATCAATTAATAATATAATATTTGTTTTAAAAACTCTTTTATGTCAATTTTGACACTATTCAATAGTTGATTTTTTTGAAACTCATAACAGAATTATTACTTCAAAAAAAGTAAATTAAATCAATCCTAATATGTACTATTATATTATAAAATTATTTTAATTCATTAAAAATCTTAAATTATATTTATTGAGTATTTATAATATCAATTATTTTAATTTTTCACTATTATGGTAATTACTGCATCATCATTGTGTCATAAATAAATTAAATTATTTATTGTCTAAAAATTATACATAAAATATCATTATGTAGTAAATCTTATTATCTTTCTAATGAATATTTACAATTGAATTTATCTTATGTATAACCCTATATTAAAAATGTTTTAGTAAATAAACTTTGATTTTAACTCTTTTAACTCTTCTTTGAATTAAATAATAATAAATGTTCTAATCTAATCCAAGTGGATCTAAATGACAATAATTTATTCCTAAGGTTTTTTTTGGTTGAGATACACTTGTCCAATAGAATTAGGACATGTGTTAGGGTAATATTAATATCATTTTTACCCTTAATTACCCTATTTACTTTTAACCGTGGTAAATAAAAGTAAAAAAGTTACTATTCACCAGAAATTATTTTCATCTAATTGAACCACATTTTACTTCTTGATATTAACCTTGTGTCTCGGATTTTTGAAATTCTATTCACAGAAGCGATAAAATTAAGTTTTATGAAAAATTCAGTTTTTTAACTACCACTTAGTAGTTTCACTATTCATCAAAAATTGAAGTTTTTCAGAACAATGCCAAAATTTCACCCTAAGCTATAATTGATATTCCTAATTCAAAAATGATGTCTATTTTAAAAAATTCCAAACATATAAGTTGCATTAATTAATTTTATAATTAATTCCCGCTGTCACAACAAATAGCGTGTTTTTAAGAAACAATATATATCAAAAGATTGACAATTGTTTAGGTTCAATTTCAAAGTGAAATTAATTCTAATGAAGACCATTGGATAAAATGGTAACAATATATTCTAATTATACTTTAAAACCACTCAATAATATAATTTATCACTATAAATTATTTTGATTTAAAAAGTTGTTTTTAATTAAAATTTAGTAATTTTCACTATTCATCAAAATATAAGTGTTATCTGAAAAGTTCCAAAATTTCACCCTAGGATAAATTTGATATTACGAATCCAAAAATGAAGTTCATTTTGAGATATAGAATTTATAAAATTTCAAAAATTAGGTATTACTATTCATAATGGTTAGTTTGATTGGTTGTGGTGTGTTAGAATCTCGAAGTTGCGTACAATGCACGCCATTGCATTATTCAAAGGGAAACGTACCGTGGATGCTTGGGGTGTTACATTCTCCCCTCCTTCAATAAATTGAGTCCTCGCAATTTTTTAAAAAAAAATTGGGCTTGAGAATATAATGGAAAGTCCCACATCGGAAAAAGAGTCAATAAAACTATCACTTTAAAAGAAAGGAAGAGAGGTATAAAGGTCACCCAAGATAACCCATACTAGGATTTCATGTAGGAAAACATGGATATGGACGATAAACTAAGTGTTCAGTTCTGATGGAGAGGGATAGAAAATATGATCAAGAGAAAGTTAACAATAAGAAAATCACAAACTTGTGTTGGGACAAACGGTCCTTAGTCTCCCAGTAGGAAAAGTAAACAGACAACATTTTTTGTTTTAAGTTACCTTAAATAAGGATGAGGAATTCATTTATGATATTGACTAAGAACATAAAGAGATATACTTACTTTTTAAGTAGAGTTTTATTATTTAATAACTTTTTTTTGAACAATAAGTATTCAATAAGACTTGGTCATAATGAAAGAGCTAGAATAAACTTCTATATAAATACATGATCCATGTAGAATAAACTATATATTTAACTTGTCTTTGGAGATTAATCAAAACCAAAATGGTTTGTATAATATCTGATGACCCCCCCCCCCCCCCGCCAAATGGATATTCCATTAGAGAAAAAACTAATCTTAATTTCTAAAATTAAACCTTTAATACCCCAAAGTTAAATAAATACCATTCAATAATCAATTTTCCTTAAAATCCTTCAATATAATCCAAACTAATATTGAAACTCAAAATTTATAAGAATGTAGTCTTCCATGTTAAATTGTATCTCCAAATGACATCAAATACTCTTAAAGTCACATACTTAAAAGTAATTAACCTAATCATTTTTATAAACAACCCAAATCACTATAAATCCATAATAAAAACATAGATAAAAATCTACCATTACTCCTCAAATAAAATCCCATACTATTCTATTTTCCTTGGGCATATAGTGTTCACAAAAAAGCGAACAACGTCCAAAATAACATCTATCACTTTATCACCAAATCATTTTCCTATACCAAGGGTATTCATTTAATAAGACATAAGAACCCAAATCAACTTATTATTGATCAATAAAATCATTTAACTAAAATAATTAGTCACACTATCCAGGGACTTCATGTAGTCCAGTGGTAGGTGATAAATCTCAATCGCACTTTGGTTGTGGGTTTGATTCTCACAGCTTTGTCCGACGCGACGGGTTGTCACACAGTCTACGTGTTGTCCTTTTTCAAAAACTATATTTTATAATATTACCAAAATGAGATAAATTCCTCAAAATACCATAACATAATTTAACCACAAATGTTATATCATACCTTGCATTTTCATCCCAAATTATAATAACTTATAATTCTCTCAAACCCCAATGATCATATAAAACCAAATGGTTATTTATACCTATATCCACAAGAGAAGAGATAATTCTTCCTCAAATATCATTCTCACATGGAAAACTGTGGGGTTACAAATACAAGATAAAATTATTCCAAAGTAAACCCATCAACAAGGAGCATTAATACTTTTTAAACATTTCTCCAACCATTTATTTCCACATAGCTTCTTCTTTGATCAAGAAAATATCCTATATAATATGGTATTCACTCGGGTAATGTCCAGGTCCCCTACATTTACGGAAAATGACTGTAAATGGACTCTTGGGATAATTTTTATCTTCTTCCATAGTACTCTTCATTTTTCTTCAGCAATTCTTCACTTTATGTCCTTCCTTCCCGCATGTAAAGCATTTCTTTGTCCCATTGAGACACTTTCCTGGGTGTCTCCTTCCACATTTCCTGCATGATGGAAATTGGGGATTCCTTTCTCCATGGTCTCCACTGCTGGAGCTCTTATCATTCATCACCTTTCTCTTTTTTTTGAGTCTGATAATTGGTTAATATATATATTGTTGATCATATTTTTGGAAAATTGATTTAGCATAAGGACGATATCTTTTATGCCTGTCAATATTCAATTTTTTTGCTCATTTCCACCACTGTTCCCACCTTGTACATCATTCTCAAAGTCACTATGACTTCCTTGGAATCCATCCATTGACTAAAACCAGAAAGCATTGTGTGAGTAACAGTAGCCATAAAATCATTTAGAGATTAACATGTCACCATATTCTCAATTTAAAACACATTACGATTAACCAAGGTCATTTACTCTCATCTTATATATTTAATACTTCAAATCGTTTAGTAAAGAAAATTTAAATTATCCTAAGCATATCCCCCGGGAGTGTCGTAACCAAGAGTGAAGAAAGGCGCGTTGTCGTGCACCAGTTCCCGTTCGAGTCTAGCTCAAAGTGGTATTTTCGGGTTTTACCCCTAGGTACATCTGTGCCAGAGCCACCTCTACCTGCTCGTATCCAGACAGGGATGTATTTCTTGGAAAACTCACAAAATCTCTACAATAACAAAATTCTAGGAAGATCTTTTATACTAATCCTCAAAGTTCATCTTAGTTCTACGTGCTCTAATCAGAATTTATCTAAATCTAGCTCTCAAGGTTTGTACTAAACCTCCCTCTGATACCAACTATAACACCCCGACCCCAGTTACCCAGATTCGGTGCATTATTACATAACATTGGCATGATCACAAGAAAGATAAAGTCTCTAAAGACCGATTAGTTTAGTAGCCTTGGAAACACTAGATACAATCATAAAGTTTTACATTACATCATAAAAAAAACATCTTGTCTTTATATCCCCTCATACTATCCCTGCAGGTCATTCATAAATTATTTCTTCATAATCCTGGGAAAAATAAAACATTGAAAGGGGTGAGCTCAGATTCTCAGTAAGGATAACATTATAGCAGAAGCTTTCATAGATAATCATAAACACTTAAGGCAATTTATAACAAAAACAAAAGCCTTTTAAACTTGAACTTCAGCATAAAATGGAAAAGATAAAATGAAATAATGCCATTTACTTACTCACATGGATATTCTACTAGTCGAATGATCACATGTAATATCAATAACCACTTTCATAATGATGGAATTCATAATGCCAAACTATCATAACCACATATCCAAGGCCTCGTGCCAAGACTACAAATAAGATTTTGTCAAGGCCTTATGCCAAGACACTAGTTTGTCTCATGAGACCTACCGATGAAATATTTTTAGAAGATACCTATGTTTAAAATTGATCAAATATACTCCAGTGTTTTTCTGAAAACATTATCCAAGCTTTTGAAAACAAAATAACTAATTCTGAGACTGCTCGACTAATTACAGGCCATGATGGGTCCATTCCCAATCCCTTCCTATCTACCACACTCGAGAGTCGGGTTTTCTGAAAACATTTTTAAGCTTGCTTTAAATACGTATACATTTTCACTGGATTTTCATATATTTGAGAGAAATATCTCTTTTTCATGAAAACATCTAAAAGTCAAACTATTTGTCAAAAATCCATTTAAAAATAGATTTTTGAATCAAAGTGTCCCATACCAATTTGAAACTTTTAAAAGGAGTTTTAATTTTAAAACTTTAATGTCCATATAAATAAATCCTTAAAACCATTTTTAAAACATGGACATTAATGAGCAAGATTTATATGAATAAGTCTTCAAAACACTTAAAAATGTATTTTAGTTAGAGTTTCTAACCAAAAGAGAGACACTTGAATACAAATAATTGAGGTAATCAAAACTTTATAATATCATGAGAATAAATGGATTCATGATATACTATGTCAAAGTAAATTATATACACCACATAAAAGTGGTTTGGTGTATATCAACAAAGAAGTCTCAATGGAATGTAAATTGAGATGAAATCTCTCATAAAGGCCATACCCTTAAGTTAAGGATAAATCAACGACATAGTTATGTGTGACAAATATAAATACACTAAATATGATTGGATATTCAGTGTAAAACAATCAAAGGACATTCACACATAATCTTGTAAAAACAACACTAATGAATTGGATGTTTAACTCAACAAATGGAGAATGAGTTAAAATCACTCTTATCAAATTCATATCGATGACTTGAGAAATTATCAATGGAGTGATTATGTGTATCAAAATTATATCCACAGAAAATGGGAGTGGAAATTATTACATAAGAAAATGAATAGTGATTCCACACATAATCTCGGAGTAAAATAATCAATGAAGTTTTCGTAAAGCTGAATAAATGGAAATTGAAATTTCAAATTCCCTTATCGATTTGGTAACTTACGAAACATACACCCATGAAAGAATGATAATACAATGATGATGTTAATACCCATAAATTAAAGTATAATACACAATTAATACAATTATGGGTAGTACACATACACCACATGCAATAAATAAGTGGTGAACAATGGAATTCTCACGAAATTAAGAGTGAGATAAGAAACCCCTTACCACGTTGTAATCAACTGAGTCGTAAGACCAAAAGTAAATAACCACCAAATTATTTACTGAATAACATGAATATAAAGAGAATCATGATAATATATATCAAATGGTAGTACACAATACACCACTTTCAATAATTTAGTGGTGAATAATGGAAATCTCACGGAATTGAAAGTGAGATAAGAAAATCCCTTACCTTGTACTTTTCCTTGGTTGAGGGTAGGTTAACCTCCTGTATAATGGTGAAATAATTTTTATTAAATTATTCAATAATCATATACATTAATATGATATCATATATGATCTTTGAACATTTCTTTGTTAATAATATCTTAGAATTATCATCGTTTCGGGTGTTAACTTACTCGTTTTCTTTTATATGTTTTGTTACGTAAGCTGTGGTTGTCATGGATAGGTTGTATCTTATTCATATCTAGAATGATATAAAGTCCTTAAACATTATTTTTAAATCATCAAATTATAATTATACCTGAATGGATACGATAGAGAATGAATCTCATCGCGTTCGTGGAGACGGTAGTCCGTACGTACGCACGAGCGACAATATCATTCTTTTAATATTAAAATAATATTTAATTGGATGGTATATCATATATAAAGAATAATTATCATGTTATATTTATTATTTACATGAATTACACATCATTATTATACCCATCCAAATAATAATTTATTGAATAACAATTACACCACGACGTGGAGACGGTAAGCCGTACGTACGCACGTATGGTGACATGTTATTCAAAGGGTGGATAGAATACTGAATATGGTTGTACCATATTTATAATAATATTACAGTATATAGGAGATACTGGATTCATTATTTTATAATGGTAATAACAAATAAAGAAGAAGTGGAAGAAGAAATGAATTTGGAAAAGGGTGGTGAAAACATTACCTCTTCTTCGGGTTCTTCCTTTTGATTTGATCAAAAGGGCTCCTTAGGTTGGATTTATGGTCAAACTAAGTCCTCTAAGTTGTAGTGAGGGAAGTTGAGAGAGTATTTGGGCAGAGTTTGGCCAAACCAAAAGGCTTTGAAGGTGTGAAGTAATGATAAGGAAGAGTTCCCTTTTATCAGAGGGGTGATGGGCACCTTGGGAAAAGCTAGAAATATTAATTTATAATAAATTCATATTCGGTTTATAATGGCTAAAAAGTTGATTATTTAAAAATTAATGTGGGTATGGGTATAAAAACACTCAACCAATAGAATTTAGACAGGTTTGGGTCATTTTATTAACCTTATCTTTAAATATTAACTCTTAGTTAATTAATTTCACTTTTACAATGTCTCTTTGTATTTTTATATTATATGGTTAATAAACTTACCATATACATCCAAGAGACCACCAAGTGGCCCATTAATGATATACCTATCATTATATAAGTCTCTTGTCCGAACCTTAGATTTTTAGGAATTTAATATCAATTAATAATATAATATTTGTTTTAAAAACTCTTTTATGTCAATTTTGACACTATTCAATAGTTGATTTTTGTGAAACTCATAACAGAATTATTACTTCAAAAAAAGTCAATTTAAGTAATAATAATATGTCATATTATTTTATAAAATTAGTTTAATTCATTAAAAGTCTTAAATTATATTTATTTGGGTATTTATAATATCAATTATTTTAATTTTTCACTATTATGGTAATTACTGCATCACCATTGTGTTATAAATAAATTAAATTATTTAACGTCTAAAAATTATAAAAAAAAATATCATTATGTAGGAAATATTATTATCTTTCTAATTAATATTTACAATCGAATTTATCTTATTTATAACTTTATATTAAAAATGATTTAGTAAATAAACTTTGATTTTAACTCTTTTAACTCTTCTTTGAATTAAAAAATAATAATTGTCCTAATCTAATCCAAGTGGACCTAAATGATAATAATTTATTCTTAAGGTTGTTTTTGGTCGATATACACATTTCCAATAGAATTAGGACATGTGTTAGGGTAATATTAATATGATTTTTACCCTTAATTACCCTATTTACTTTTAACCGTGGTAAATAAAAGTAAAAAGTTACTATTCACCAAAAATTATTTTCATCTCATTGAACCACATTTTACTTCTTGATATTAACCGTGTCTCTCGGATTTTAGAAATTTCATTCACAGAAGCGGTAAAATTAAGTTTTATGAAAAATTCAGTTTTTTAACTACCACTTAGTAGTTTCATTATTCATCAAAAATTGAAGTTTTTCAGAGCAATGCCAAAATTTCACCCTACGCTATAATTGATATTCCGAATTCAAAAATGATGTATATTTTACAAAATTCCAAACATATATGTTTCATTAATTAATTTTATAATTAATTCCTGCTGTCACAACAAATAGCATGTTTTTAAGAAACAATATATATCAAAAGATTGACAATTGTTTAGGTCCAATTTCAAAGTGAAATTAATTCTAATGAATACCATTGGATAAAATGGTAAAAATATATTCTATTTATACTTTAAAATCACTCAATAATATAATTTATCACTATAAATTATTTTTATTTAAAAAGTTGTTTTTAATTAAAATTTAGTAATTTTCACTATTCATCAAAATATAAGTGTTATCCGAAAAGTTCCAAAATTTCACCCTAGGATAAATTCGATATTCCAAATCCAAAAATGAAGTCCATTTTGAGAGGTAGAATTTATATAATTTCAAAAAGTTGGTATTACTATTCATAACGGTTAGTTTGATTGGTTGTGGTGTGTTAGAATCTCGAAGTTGCGTATAATGCACGCCATTGCATTATTCAAAGGGAAACGTACCGTGGAAGCTTGGGGTGTTACATAATAGTTAATAATTATTTAGTTAATTAGTAATATAATTATTAATTATATAATAATTAGTTAATTAGTAATATAAATATTAATTATAAATATTAATTATTAATTATATAATAATTAATTAGTAATATAATTATTAATTATTAATTATTAGTTATTTATTATATAATACTTAATTAGTTAATTAGTAATATAATTAATAATTATATAATTAATAATTAATAATTGTAAATAAAAATTATATTACTAATTAACTAATTAATTATTATATAATTAGTTATTAATAATTAAAAATTAAAAACTAAAATGGATAATTATCATACATAATTATATTACTAATTAAATAATTAACTATTATATAACTAATAATTATATTACTAATTAACTAATTTATTATTATATATTTAGTAATTATATTACTAATTAGTTATTATATAATTAATAAAGATATTACTATTAAGAAATTAATTTTATAATTAATAATTAATAATTATGTTACTAATTAACTAATTAATTATTATATAATTAATAATTATATAATTAATAATTTTATTACTAATTAACTAATTAATTTTCAAATTTTTCTTATATGTTCAATCCATATTTTAAGTTTCATTTATATTCATCATATTGTTTATATTTTATAGTTTTTCAAAGCCACATATTTGAAACATTTTTAAGTTTCAAATAGGTAGTTTCTAAATCTTATAAATTATTTTTCATCAACAATTTTTATGAAATTATTTTTATTTTCAACTATGTTTTATATTTTTAATATATCTTTTATGCTTCATTTATATTAGTCTTATAGTTTATATTTTATAAGCTTTCAAAGTCACATACTTGAAACATTTTTAAGTTTCAAATAGGTTCCTTTAAAAGCTTATAAATTGTTTTTCATCAACATTTTTTATGAATTTATTTTTATTTTCAACTATATATTATATGTTAAATACATATTTTATGTTTTATTTATATTGGTCTTATAGTTTATATTTTATAGTCTTTCAAAGTCACATAGTTGAAATAGTTCTGAATCTCACATCAGAAATGCAGAATGTTCTGCGTAGGAAAGGGAGAACTAGAAATCACAAATTATATAGCTTCAGTATGACTGACAATGCTATATATTTAGTGCAACCAGCATATAATGGATTCTTTTCACAACTCTTTAACATCTCAAACAATTTTTTGAAATCACAAATTTCATCTTCAACTATCCTTGTTATTTCCTCAATACGATCTTCATCATCATTCACATATGTAACCACATCCTCGATAAGGTCTTCTTCATTTTCCACACATGTTAGCATATTAGATGATCCATAAAATGTAGTGGTATCCCAGACAATAGCTATATTTTATTTTTTCCCCATGTTTATTGCAACATTTATATCTTCGATCATAGTATTAATATTTGAAACATTCAAAATACCAAGAACTTGAACTTTTGTACATGGAATCCATTATAGAATTCATATAAACCTGTCAGTCAAAGTTTATTTCCATTTAATTTTTTTTTTAGAAAAGTGAGACATGGGAAGGTTTCCCAACCCATATCCCTGAAGAATTTATTCAAAAATTAAAGAGTTACAAAGTAGTCTCGAGGTGTAATGAAGCTACACCAGCAAGGAAAGAAACCAGATACATGGGGATAGGTAAAAATTTAAAACAGGTACTGATTCAAAAAAGAGGAACTACAGATCTTCAAGCTTGTTCACCATTCATCCTTTACCATTCCACCTCCATCATAAGGGAAGAAGAATCTAAACATCTCGACCAAGCCGCGAAGCCCAAGACATGGAGGGGACACCTACCTGGCAGCCTTAATCAGACAGAGCAGATGAGAGGACCGTCCAAAAAACAATATACAGCATCTCAAATGCAGAACCAGCCCAGGTAAGCAGAAAAAGGAGGCTCTGAAAAGAATAGGTACATAGCCAGGGTTGTAGCGACAACCAGGAGTGTGCACTCCAACAGTCAAAACAGTGAATCAGTAGCTTCACCCGAAAATAAAACAGCACATCAAAAGAACTGAAACCAAAAGGAGTAAAATCTTCCAGAAATTAGGATGGTTTGTTACTCATCTTCGATTTTTCCTCAGCGATGGATCTTTTTATACTAAGGTATTCAGCATCTGAAATCTTCTTTTCTTTAAGTTCTTGATGGGAAATTTCATGTTTCCTATCCATATACTGAGTCCACACTTGTATATCTTGTTCATCAAAATCCTACGAAAAGTAATACAATAGAGTACTAGAGGCAGCAACCTGAGCATTTTCTTGAGTTTCCTCTGCAGGTTTAGGTTTGGAATAATCAACAAGAGGTTTTTCCTGAGGGACTTCAACAGGTTCAGACTTGGAAGCATTCACTGATCTGGTCACAATTGTGCATTCAGTGTTTGAGTAATCCTTGCGTATTCTAGATTTTCTTGATTGTGGGGTGATGAACTCGTCCTCATCATGTAAGAACCATTATTCTCAATGAACAATGTATCACCCTCCCAAGTTAATATAAAACTACCACTATGTTTTTAATCTTCCTACTGTATCTGTCACTGGATCATTTATTTTTTTCACAAGCTCTTGTAGAACATGTTACTATTCTAACTACTTGTGCATCTCCAGTACTGACTTAAACCAAGTCAATATTTTCTACCACTATCTCAAATAGGTATTTTCTCCCCTTTATATAAACATATATAGTATATCTCTAGACTATCACTTTTCAATATTAAGGATTCAAATAATATTCTATATGAAATTTACGATAATAGCAGGGATGTACTTTTTGTTTTACTTGATTCAATATTTCTTATTGACAAAATAGACTCTTTGCATTAAAACATATGTTACTATGACATATGGATTTTTTCATAATATAAATCACATGATATCCATTTTTAGTTATAATTTGAATATGGTTAGGGGTTAATTCTTGTAATTTCTATGCATTTCTTGAAAATATAATGGAAGATTTTAGGATGCATATGAGTCTCATAATTGATGCCCATTTAAACAAAATCGTGAATTTGATGTGCATAAGGAATTTTTCTTTTAGGAATTTATCTATGATACATTTTAATAATTAATTTTTTCATGTAACACTCATCATTTATCCTCTTACTAATATCATAGATTGGGTTTCTATAAGGAAATACGAGTTTAGTAACAAATCCAATCTACATATATAATGATTGATGAATGCTTGGTTGAGATATTTTTCAATACAAGAGCCCGAAGAAACTCACACCTTTTAACCCTTCATGTTTACCAATTCGTGTTTAAATTCCTTAAAACTCATAAAGGAATCTAATGATGTATAATAATTTCCCTTCTAGATTCTCCTTAAAATAGTTCATGCTCTCTAGATGAACTAATTTTGAAAGGTTTATGGCATACCATTAATTCTAAAGTTTTATTTTTCCAAAACTATAGAAGTAAATGTGATGATAACACCAATGGTATTTAGCTCCAAATATTCTAAATACCATAATGGGTTTATCCTTGACAACTACATTTAGTTTTACTATACAATTAATTATCATGCCACAATTGGGCATTAGAGTATAACATTTCTTATTCATCAGATATTTCATATGATTTGAAAATTACTGAACTTTTATTTGTGTATGAAATACTATAAACAACATTGATTCCTAAATGTTCATGTTTCATTCAACACATAGTTATGGTTTCTCAATAACCATTCACTTGGTAATAAAAATTGTGTGTTTCTCTCCACTGAGGTAGGTACCATACTTTATCAACCACTTGATGACTGCACCTTGACTTCTAGTAATGTTTCTTGGCATTCTTGGTTCCTATACTGAGAAAAAAAATATAGGTTACATATTGTATATAATACATAATGAGTATCTCTGAAATATTACATTTAATGATTAATTTACCTTAAGTAGAAGCTCATTGTTCCTCTTTATTCAATTCATTATATTTTATATTCAAGTAACTTATCTTTCCACTAGTGAAGAAAATATCCTTCTATTAAAATATCTCCATTTTTATTTTTGGTTTCATAGAAAGATGTTGCAAAAGTTCCTTTGTCAGTGTACTTGTAGTTGGCCTTTTTCCCTTGACTTTCTTATAGTTCACCTTAAGAATTAAATATTTAACTTTCTGTAAATTATCATCTTCTTGGTGATCCAATTTGAAATGATATTGAAGTGGTTTCTATAAACTTTTAATTTGATGAAATTTAATGAAATTTGAGAAACTAGATGATAATGATGAGAGAATTATATGAACTGAAAGTTCTAAATTCGACTTGAATCCCAATTCTTCTTGTTTTTCGATGTTACCTATAATTCTAATTACATGAGGACCTTATTAAGTTCTATTTTACAATATGTACAAGATAAATTTTATTATAATCTCATTAATTTTTCACCTCAATTTCTCTTAGTAGACTTCTAAAGGATGAGACAACATGGTATAGCCATCCATGTTTTCATGTTCCATTTTCAATTCATTGAAAATTGATGTTATCATTATGATATAAACATCAAATTTTTCATTCATGAGTCTCCTGTAAAAATATTTCTCATCATCACTTTCTTAATGAGGAGGATAATTAGGTAGTGGGGACTCCAACACATGTAATTTTCTTTCATATTGTAGTATTATGCACAATCTTCTATACCACTAGAAGAAATTTTTGTCAGTTGGGAAATGTTCATTGTACAATATTGATCACAATGTATCTGTGGTATTACATTCCATTTTTTTTAAATCATAAGTTAATTGTTACTTTTATCTTGATTTCCATTTATTAAACATTATAGATTTATTATCTTAAATGTATCCTACTATTTTATTTTATTTATTTTAAATGGATGGGGAAGGGAAACTACAAAGAGACAAAGAAACAGAAAACACATGCAAGCAGTCGCTTGAGTATTCCTCAACTACTAGATTTGGAATACTCAGTCTCTTTAGTATTCTAATGGAAATAATACTTAAAAAATCTCATCATAGTCATGGTTATGGATGCACCACTACTCAAAGAGTCTCAAGGTTGGCTTCTCTCTGGCCAACCCCATCAACTCACATATCATTGATCTTTTCAATGAAGTCTCATATCCTACAAAGGATAACCTTTCATTTTTCAATGCTTTCCTCTAAAGTTTCTACATGAAATATTTGACTTATAATTTACTACAAACATTAGTTAATTAGACCCATCACTTTATAAGAACTCTTTAGTGGTATGATTCACCCTCAACTAGGGTTGACAAGAACCTCATACACCCAGTTTTTTCTAAATTTAAGCAATGGTAGGATTTACAACTTAATATTTCTTTGAGGGGTTTTATTTTTTCTCAGAAAATTTAATACATTTCCCTATACACTTTATTGTTCTATGTGACCACACTCACATATTTACAGTGTAATAATTAGAAAAAAATTCACCTAACATGTTTATTTTATGTATACATTATTTTTTGTTATTTTATTTGATTATGTACAAGCGCATATTCAAAAAATAATAAAAACCCATGAAAAATAAATAAAAGAAACTACTACTTAGGATCATTTATTACTGGATGACCCATTTAGCGTAAATGGACCAATCATGACCCTAATGGTAAATACCTAAGTCGTATCCGACTCATTCCATAGTGTGCACCCTCGTTAAATGTATTTAAATCTTGTCTATATATTTGACCAACATTAGTGTGATCCATATATTTGGCAGTATTTATTAAAATACATAAATACATGCAAAAAGGTGATAAAAATCTCAAGAATTTTTAATTCATATAAACAAATTTTATTGTGTACACATAGGTCCTTATACATATAATAAGAAAGGTAGATGATGTGCAGACTACCAATTTAAATAATTAATTACTAAAAATAACAATTCCATACAATAATTAAAAAAATAAATAAAATTCATAGATACACTGGCCAGCCACCACTTCTGTTCAGTCGACAAACAGATTAAATGTGTAATAAAAATTTAATTTGCGATACATTTGTGTCGTGGAAAATTAAAATTAATTAAAATAATCCATTCAAATTTGTAATAAATTTGATTCATAGCTTATTTAGAGAGCATTAGATTCCCTCTCACCCAAAGACAAGGAAGATATATTAGTTTCCGCAAACCAACCATTCCTTATGTGATGAGCATAACATAAAGCTGTATTCCTTATGTGATGAGAATAAGATGAGAATAATATGAGCCCTCATTCTATAGGATAAACCAAACTTGTTTTATTTTCCCCCTCAAATTATTGCATTTAAATTCCTTTAATATTGTTTTATATGTTTTATACATATTGAATTAACGGTGTTTATTTTTCATGGGGGTTTTGCCTAATTATTTGCATACTACATTTCTTGGTTTCCTTACTTGGATAGCGGTTTCATCCAGACCATTGATAAAGATAGTTATAATGGCCCTTGGTTTCCCCAACTGTGTTTCATTACCTCTGCTTCGATCTGTTGTGCCACCATCATGCCACTCCTGTTGATCCACCTTTCTTGTGAGTTGTCCCACCTTCAGTTACTCGAACTATTGGCTAGATATTGGATGTCCATACGGTTGTAGTCCCGTGTCGACACCTGAATGGCATGACGCTCCCTAGCATGCCATAGTGGCTCTGTCTGCGCATTGCTTCATGGATCTGGCTCTCTCACCTCATGGTGTCTCATTTGATTCATCGAGATCTCTCCCTATGTGAGGCTCTTCTGTGGATTCTAGAAGAAAAAGAAGAAGGGTATCTAAGAGATTTTGTCCACCTTCACTCCCCTCTAACAAGATCGTACCACCTCCTACAACCATAGTACATCTATGATGGAGATTCAGTGGAGAGTCAACTTGGTTTTGGGTTTCGAATGACTAACCTTTAATAAGGTTTTAGATATTAACCTATCTTTAACCGTAACCAATATTTGGTATAGATTCTTGGCTCTGTAGTGATTCAATATCTTTTTTCATGTATTGCTCTGTATCTTTTTTGGGTATGTACGTGAGTCTGCCTAGGAGTGGATGGTGTCAACTTTATATGACAAGATTCACCACTTCCACCTAGTTCAACAAGGATGGACTCCTTGGATAGTTTCTCTAGATATTATTTGTTTTATTTTGAGTCTATAATTTCTTTGTTTTCTTTCTTTCTTAATAATAAAACTATTACTTGGGTGGTGTTCTCACCATGCATGTAGGATCAAACTGGTCTAAAGCACATTATATATGTTGTCTTTTTACCTTTATTCATTCGCTATTTTGTTAATCCAGTAGCTCAATTTGAAAATATAATTTTGCTATTCATTTATCTCCAATTGATTTTTCTAACTTATCATATAATTAACCCTCAATTCATGATAGTGGATCATTGATGTTTTAGTGTTTAATCATTTAACCCCCAAAAGTGGTATTATATCCTATTATGACATTAGTTATGGGTTATGATAAATACAATATTGATAATTTTGATGGTGAAAATGATTTTAATCTTTGGAGAATAAAAACGATAGCCTTACCTGACCATAAGGATTTAATTGATTCCCTTTCCGGTTCTAGAAATAAAATTACCACTATTACCATGAATGGGAAGACTTCCATTACTTACATTGATGTCCCTAAGTAAACCCTTAGGAAGTCCTGTAGCTTAATTATTTTATCTTTTGGAGATAATGTTCTTAGAGAAGTTTCATGTGAGTCATCTATCACTGGTATGTGTTCTAATATTGAATCCCTTTATATGACGAAGTCCCTTGTTGGTAGGTTATATAAGAAAATGAGATTATATACATTCAAAATGAACCCTCGAATTACAGTCAAGGTGCACATTGATGAATTTAATAAAATCTTGTAAGATCTAGCCAACATAGACATTAAATTTGATGATGAATATTGGGTCGTTATATTGTTAACATCTTTAGATGATTCATTTAATTCTTTTAAATAATCCATGATGAATGGAAAATATATAATTACTCTTGAAGAAGTCAAATCTACTTTACTCTTCAAAGACCTTCAAAGTAAGGGTGGTGTTAATATTGAGACTGAGGGTTTTAGTATTACGGATAGAAGTGAGTCTAGAGGCAGAAGTGAGTCTAGGGGTAGGAGAAAATAAAGGGGTGAGTTCATTAAGCAAAGATATAAATCTAAAAACAAAGTCATTAAGTGTTTTCAATTCAATAAATCTGGACATATTAAGTTAAACTTCCCTAATTAGAAAGGTGACTACAGATACAGTAGTAAGGATCATTCCTTATTATTTGAGCAGGACTTTGACACTACTGATGTGTTGAATGTTACTCACATTGCTAACTCTGATGAATGGATCATGGATTCAGGATGTTCATTCCACATGTGTCCTAATAAGGATTTCTTTACTGAGTTTAGGAAAATTGAATATGGTGAGGTATTTCTAAAAAATGACAGGAGTTGTCACATTATAGGAATAGGTGTTGTTTCATTAGATCTTCATGATAGGATTTTCAAGTCTCTTGGGGAAGTTAGATGGGTAAATGAGTTAAAAAGAAACCTAGTCTACCTAGGAATCCTTGGTCAGAAGGGGTATAGTTTTACGTTATATTCTAGAACCTTTAGAGTTTACTGATGATCCATCATAGTTATAAAAGGAACCCTTCACAATGGCCTTTATGTGTTATATATTAAGGTTCATAGAAGTTAGTTGAACAAATCTTGTAGTTCGGAACTTGATTCCACCACCATTTGGCATAGAAGGTTAGGGAACGTCAGTGCCAAGGGGCTTAATGAAATAAAAAAATAGGGTATTTTGAGTAACATCACTCCAAGTAGTCTTCCATTTTATCAAGATTGTCTATATGGGAAATCTAGAAGAGTCATCTGTAGTAGTCCAATGTATAAGGTCAAAGAAACCATTGAATGTATTCATTCGGATTTGTGGGGTCCTTCTAAGGTCACCTCCCTTGGTGGAGGCTTATAATTCATGACATTCATTGATGAATTCTCTAGGAAATTATGGATTCATATACTTAAACATAAATTTGATACTTTTCAAACCTTTAAAAAATGTAAAGCTTGGGTAGAAGGTGAGTCTAATAAGAAAATAAAATCCTTGAGAATTGATAATGGTTTAGAGTATCTATCCATATAATTAATTAAATTATGTGAATATAATGGAATAAAAAGATACCAAATTGTTGTGGAAATTCCATAGTATAATTTATTAGCATAGAGAATTAATATGATTGTTCTTGAGAGGGTGAGGTGTATTTTGTCCAACTCAAAACTCCCCAGGTCCTTCTGGGATGAGGCTGCTTCAATAGTAGTCTATCTTATCAACCATTTTATATATTATACTAGTTATTTAGAGACACCTAAAGAACTCTAGAAGGGTTCAATCCTGATCTTTTCACACCTTAGGACATTTGGATCCATAGCTTCTGCTCATACACTCACTGATAAGTTATCTCCTAAGGCTATTAAATGTATATTTTTGGGTTACCCATAGAGTGTTAAGGGGTATCGTTTCTGGGTAGAAAAACTGGGTTACCAAAAATGTATAATTACCAGAGATGTCTCATGAGTCTGGTATATCCAGTGATAAGGAATCTAAACCTGTAGAGACTTCTGATGACACTGTAGACCCTCTAGAGCACCAACTCCCCTATGTGTTGAAGTCCCTTTTGAATTCAGCGACCACTCTTAGTCTATGAATATTTCTTCTCCCCCTATTTTCCAGACCCAAGTATAATCCAGTTCAAATTCATATTCTGAACCTGAAACTATGGAACCTGATGATATGAGCAATTATCAGCTCATTTGGGATAGAAAGGGGAGATTTATTAGGCCTTTGACCTATTTCAATCAGGCATACATTGTTTTCTATGCATTTAATGTAGCATAGGATTTTTTATTATGCATTTAATGTAGCATAGGATTTGTTTAATGATAAAACTAAAACTTATAAGAAATCTATTAAGTCTAAAGAATCCACTAGGTGGTTGAGTGCAATGCAAGAATAGAATTCTTAAGAAAACACTTGGTTTGTTGTTTCTAGACCTAGTAACCAAATGGTCATAGCTTCAAAATGGATTTATAAGAATAAAGATAACAGTGTTATAGAAACTAAAATCAAATTCCATACTTGAATGGTTGCTAAATGATTTGTTCAAAGTGAAGGCATTGATTATAGTGAAATTTTATCCCCAGTTTTTAAACATTCATCTATTAGGATTATTATTTCTTTTATTGCCAAGTTTTATATTCATATTGAACAATTAGATGTAAAAGGTGCTTTTTTTACATGGTACTCTTGATGAAACAATTTATATGACCTATCCTAAAGGATTTTCAAAACTATTCAAACCTAATCAAGTTTGTCTTCTTTAGAAGTCATTATATGGGATGAAACAATTTTCAAGACAATGGTATAATAGGTTTGATTCTTTATGATTGAAAATCAGTTTTCTGGAAGTAAATTTGATGCATGTATATATTATAAAAATGTTAAACATGAATCTGTTTACCTATTATTGTACGTTGATGACATGATTTTAATCTGTAAAAACATGTAGATTATAAATTCTATCAAGAATAAATTGAATTATGTCTTTGAAATGAAAAAACATAGGAAATTCTATTCAAATCTTAGGTATGGGAATAATAATAGTTATGATGTCTAGAACCTTGTACTTATCCCAATCTGCTTAAGTTAAAAAGGTATTGAGAAGATACCTGTTTGAGAATGTTAATCCTATTAGTATTCCTCTATGACAACATTTTAAGTTGTATTTGGACCAATCCCCTAGAAATAATTATGAAGATTCCTTTATGAGTAAGATTCCATATGTTAATGTAGTAGGAAGTCATATGTATGCTATGGTCTGTTCTAGGCCAAACATTGCATTTTCTATTTGTACTATGAACAGGTTTATGGGGAAAC
This sequence comes from Viscum album, assembly GCA_963277665.1. Lineage (NCBI taxonomy): Eukaryota > Viridiplantae > Streptophyta > Magnoliopsida > Santalales > Viscaceae > Viscum > Viscum album. The sequence goes on along the minus strand of OY728123.1, from coordinate 1,807,633,068 downwards.
CTGGTAAGTCTCATTGGCATGTATTTAAGTGGCTACTGAGTTATGTCTCTATGTTTGATAAATTGTGAATTTTATGTGGATTAAATAGTAGTTTTGATAATGATATAGTTGGTTTTGTTGACTCTGATTATCCTACAAATGTTGACACTCAAAAGTCTATAACTAGTTCTGTATTTCTTGTATATGGAGGACCAGTCTCCTAGAAATTCAATATGCAACTAGTGGTTGCACTCTCCACTAATGAGGAAGAGTATATTGCCTTGATATAAGCAATAAAATAGGCTACATGGTTGAAAGGTTTTCTTTATGATTTGTCTTTATCTTCTCATAGCATAATAGTCCACTATGATAGCCAATCTACTTTACATTTATCTAAGAACTATGTATATTGTGGTAGATCTAAGAATGTTGACATTAGACTTTATTTTTTTAGGGATGTTATAGAATCTGGGATGGTGAGTGTCACTAAGATACCCATAGGGGATAATTTGTCTGATAGTTTGACTAAGGTTGTTCCATTGTCTAAATTCATGCATTACCTTAAATTAATGAATTTGGTCCTAATTATATAACTTAGGTTGTGAGAACATCATCCTTAAATCCATTTAATTGTAAGGTGAAGATTTGTTTTATTTTTCCCCTGAAATTGTTGAATTTAAATTCCTTTAATATTGTTTTATATGTTTTGTTCATATTGAATTAAGGGTGTTTATTTTACATGGGGGTTTTCATGGGGCATGTGAATTGTTCATGTGGAGTTTTGCATGGGGCATGCGGACTGTTCATGTGGAGTTTTATTTTTTCTAGGTTTTATTTCCTATTTCCTGGTTATTTGTATAACGTGTGTTTTGGTTTCCTTACCTGGATAATAGTTTCATCTAGATCATTGGTAAGGAGAGATCCAACAGCCCTTGGTTGCCAAGGTTGTGTTTCTTTGCCTCGGCTTCGATCCACTGTTCCATTTTCGTGCCACCCTCATTGGCCCATGTGCCCCATGTGTTGTCCTGCCCTCAGTTACTCGAACCGTTTGCTTGATCTAGGTCATCCACGTGGCAGTAATCCCATATCATTTCCTGAACCACCTAACACTCCCTAGCATGCCACAATGGATCTGTTTTTGCATTGCTTTGTGGCTCTGGCTCCCTCGCCTCTTGGTCTCTCATCTGGTTTGTTGAGATCTCTCCCTATGTGAGGCTCTGACGTGGCTTCTCAAAGAATAAGAATGGTATCTAGGGGATTATGGCCACCCGCTCTCCCATCTATAGATCTCATGCCACCTCCTACAATCGAAGTACTTCTCCAGTAGAGATTTAGTGGAGAATCGACTTCGTTTTGGGTTTCGGGCGACTGCGCTTTAAGAAGGTTTCAGATCTTGACATATCTTTCATCATAACCAAGATTTGGTATAGAATATTGTCTATGTAGAGATTCAATTTCTTTTGTCATGTATTGCTCTTTATATTTTTTGTTTGTGCGCATGAGTCTGTCCAGGAGTGGATGGCGTTGACTCTATGTGACAGGCTTCACCGTTGTCACCCAGTTCAACAAAGTCGGCCCCCTCGGATAGTTTCTCTGATTCTTATTTGTTTTATTTCGAGTATGTACTTTATTTGTTTGATTCATTGCTTCATAATAAAACTATTACCTTGGTGGTGTTCTCATCGTGCACATAGGATCAAACCGATCCAAATCAAGTTATATCTGATATCCTTTTACCTTTATGCATTCACTGTTTTGTTAATCTGGAAGCTCGATTTGAGAATAAAATCTGTGTGTTCCTTATCTCCAATTAATTAATCGAACTTATCATATAATTAACCATCAATTCTCTACATTGGATCTTGGATTTTTTAGGGTTTAAGAATTTAAACCCAACAATCCTAACATAAAATGACTCATCCTTCTTTATTTGATGAGGGAGGCATCGTGAAGGGGGGTGAACCCACATTTTCAAATTTCCTACCTATGCTTTATTGAAAAATTGGAAAAGTAAATGTAATGTGATAATTAAAAAAATGATGGCAATACCAACATGGAAGACTTTTGATCTGTACAAATAGTATTAACTACTGAACTTCTTCCTCATCCTACCTTCCACAACTCTTTATTGTTCCTAGGGACCGGACACCAAAAATCACCTTCAAACCCTGTGATGCCACTGACGGTGGTGCAGATCACCGGATGTGAACGCATGAACCAAAAATGCAATAGAAAATCAGATTTTATTTCATCAACTTGAAATGATCTTAGAACCCATACAACACACTTTATTTATAGAGATACAAAAACATGTCAAGAAGCCCACATTTCAAGTCACCAAAGACACCATTGCACCAGTACGGTTGGTGTCGTCCAAGTAAATATAGGTTTATTATTCAATAATTGTCAGTTGTGTGTGAGAGGACTTGGGTTGTGGATGGGATGCACTATTCTGAGTGCTGTGTAGTCGACCTGGGTGAAGTTTAAGACCTTCGAGTGGCCCGGGGGCAGGCTAGCCTCCCTAAGTCAAGTATAGAGTAAATTAAGAAAAGCTCGGCCTTGTTAGGAAAACTAAACCCTACTATATATAAACACACAGTCACTGCAGATGATGTAATATATAAGAGGAAAAATATACAAGAGCCACAGATGAGATGTTGTACCAGAACAATGGCCTTCGATGCAGTCTCTTGAAGCTTCCTCACACCCATGGAATCTCTGGTTCCCCTTCATGGAACAAAACCAATGAGATCATCGATAAACTCGATAATCATTTTAAATGGGTTATTAAATTTTTTTTCCAAAAGGGACAGGGTTTTCAATATTTTTAAAAAGGGGTCTGAGATGCGTGAATGGGGTTCACGCATCTTCAATCCGAGCGAGATGCGTGAACCCCGTTCACACATCCTTTGTGAATCTAATGAAGGATGCGTGTACAGGGTTCACGCATCATGCAAAATGTTTTTTAATAGTTTTAAAAAAAATTATTTTTATTTTGTTTTGTTTTGTTTATATATATATATATATATATATATATATATATATATAAATTATCAGAATTTATAACCATTCAAAACCATAAAATTGAGACTTAAAAATGCTTCATTTATTTCAAGTACGTGACTTTGAAAGACTATAAAATATAAACTATAAGACTAATATAAATGAAATTTTAAACATTGATTATACATATAAAAAATATTTGAAAATAGAAATAATTTAATAAAAAATATTGATCAAAAATAATTTATATCTATTCAAAACCATCAAATTGAAACTTAAAAATGTTTCATGTATTTCAAGTACGTGACTTTGAAAGACAATAAAATATAAACTATAAGAATAATATAAATGAAATTTTAAACATTGATTAAAAATATAAGAAATAGTTGAAAATAAAAATAATTTCATAAAAAATGTTGATCAAAAATAATTTATAAGCATTGAAAACCATAAAATTGAGACTTAAAAATGTTTCATTTATTTCAAGTATGTGACTTTGAAAGACTATAAAATATAAACTATAAGACTAATATAAATTAAATTTTAAACATTGATTAAAAATATAAGAAATAGTTGAAAATATAAATAATTACACAAAAAATGTTGATCAAAAATAATTTATAATCATTGAAAACCATAAAATTGAGACTTAAAAATATTTCATTTATTTCAAGTACATGACTTTGAAAGACTATAAAATATAAACTATAAGACTAATATAAATAAAATTTTAAATATTGATTATACATATAAAAATATTTGAAAACAGAAAGAATTTCATAAAAATATTGATCATAAATAATTTATAACCATTCAAAACCATCAAATTGAATCTTAAAAATGTTTCATGTATTCCAAGTACGTGACTTTGAAATAAGGATAATCCAAATTTATTTCAGGATAAAGATATTAAATGTGATATGTAACTTTTATTATAATAATCAACCTAAAACTCATGAACTAACTTTAACAAATAGATCAAAAATATTCGAATGCAAAAAAGAAGGATAAGTGGGCTTTGAGCGCATTCATACTTGAACTTTTCATATGTCTTTGATTAATTGAATTACAACCTCTTCTTATTCAGTTTATTTTTTTATTGACAAAGTAAGATGGATTTAGAAAAACATTCCTCTTTAAATAACATGATCTTCCTGAACATTCTATAGTAATTAGGTTTGATTCAAATTAATATACTAATTCTGGCAGTAATTTCATATTTCTTCATTTATCTACCCCTCAAGGAAAACACTCATAAACATCTTTATAATGGTGAATTTTTCCAATAATGGTTTTCAAGATGTTCTAATATAGAGAATGCACTAGAATTTATCTTCATCTTATGAATTTCGATATTTGAAAACTTATATAACTTCATCAAGGATGATCTTCTTCAATACTTATTTTTCAGGATACCAAAACATGATCTAACCATGATGATATCTTCTTTATACTTATTGTCTTGGATATGCTGACATATATTCTTAAAATTCATCAATTATGACCTTCTTCCTTATCAATGGAGTTGGTCCTATTTTGATAGTATTCATGATTGTACATTTGAACATTTGTTCTAATTTATATTGTGTAGTAGATATCCCTTCACATTACAATTGGATTTTTGTGTCGATTTGTTTCCTTTATTAGTTTTCATGGATGGTGAAATCTTAACCCTCTTAAGGGTTGTTTCTTATTCTGGAAGAATATGAATTTAATCTTTTTCATAATATCAATAATTTTATTACATGATGGAGGTATTTTAACAGTAAAATACTCTAGTGAATATTGTGTACCAGTAGAAATTGTTTCCTTTTATAAAGTCTGAATATGTATCTTCTCAAAATTAGCCAAATGAACTTCTAGTTCATATTGTAGTTATTCTGATCTTTAATCATAATCATCTACTCTTCACAAATATCCATTATTCATTCAAATTCTTCTTCATGAAATTTAATTGTTTTAAACAAATAATCGTGTTCAATGATATTCTAGGATTTTATATCTAATTTTAAATCATTGATATCAATAATATTTTTCAATATTTCTTCAAGTTCACGCATCTTTTCATCCAGAATCTATTTGATTTAAAAATAATTAATATAATTAATATTTATTAATTAATTTAATCATATTATTTATTATACATATATATATATATATTGGTAGATAATTTGATAACAGTATGACACTTATTAAAAAAATAATAGAAGTATATAAATGATAACAGTAAGACACATACAAAATGTATCATAAATCAAATATCAACCTAATCTACGCCTCTGGTGTGGATGCTCCTCTGTCCCATGGCCAGGCGTATACTGGATGCGCCCACTCTGTGTCTATCTGTGTCTGTGCTCTAGCATACGCTACACATCTTCATCGACAGCCACCTCCACATCCTCCTGTCTGACAGGCGGTGGATGTACAGTCTCACCGCCTGTACCCTGGCCCACATTTAAGGATAGTGGAAGCTGGCTGGAACTCTCACCAACATAGGAAGTAGATGGATGCTCTGCTGCGGATGACTACAATAAAGCATTGATCTCAAGCCAGACATAGTCTGTATATACTTGTGGTTGTGCCTGAGAAGCTGGAGGAGCATCTGACTGATCATGCTGAAGACCCTCCTCCAGTGGAACAATAGCATGTGGTCGAGCAAGCTGGACACCCTCCTCCTGTGGAACAACAGCATCCATAACAGGGTCATCACCCCCAGGTACATCTATGTGAGGTTCATCAGGCTCTATGGCCTCCGCAGTAGGTGGTGGATCAAAGAAAATGCCATGATAAATCTCGTTCATCGACGAAAGAAGCTGTGCCACAAGGGTGTGAAAATATGTTAGGTCAAAGGAAGATCTCTCCACTAGATGAGACATATGAAGTAGATGAAAAATATGAGCATCCTACAAAAACAAATACCATTGTTAACTAATATGAATAAAAAATCTGTTGAACAGTGGAAGGAAGAATGCATACCAACTCATGAAAGCCTCGTCCGTTCCGTGTCAGAAATCTGACCGGGGACCAGATGTACCAGCCTGCATAATACATCTGATCCGTCAAATGAAAATGTGTTGTCCCTGACCCTCACAATTGGGACTCCTGTCGTATGTCCCATAACGCAACATATTTGGCATGGTAGATCCTCCAATCAAAATCCCTCTTCCCTGAAATTTTCATGGAATGAAATGAATCTAACTGACTGGGCAGGTTAGGAACTGGCTGAAGGAATCCAAACTGCCTCATAACCCTATTCATTTGATGCCACTCGACTATATGAAAATGAATTTGTGGAACCCTGTAGGATCCGATAGCAAGCATCGTTGTACAGTATGGCGGCAGACTCTGAAGGATATCATCTGTATATGGCATCCATGTAATCTGAAAGAAAAAATGAATAATCAATTAAAAAATGAATAGATGTATAGTAAAGAGTAAATATTTAACAATATATATAATAATCACTTACATCGTCTGGTCGAATGCTGTCTAACATAAGTATGTAGGCGTGAACATCATGTCTGGGAGAATCTGAATGTTGATGCGCCTGACTCCACCTGTAGATAACATTTTTATTTTTACATTTCATAGTAGAATATTATACAATTAACTTAGATATTTGAAGGAATTAATAACATACCAATGTCCATGTAGAGCCTCTACTACAATATCAATAGGTAATGGTGCACGGTCATGTGGAGATAAATGAGGGATGTGCTCCCATACCCACATCTTCAGAAGAACCATGCATCCTGTGATCTGCATCTTATCGATGTGACATGTACTGCATAGGGCCCTGTATGTATATGCTAGGCAGGCAGACCTCCAGCTATACCAACCTACCTGGTCCAAATTCTCCAAAAAAGATAAATACATTAGGTGAAAAAAAGTAGTAGAGTGGTCAACAAAAAGCATGTCACCGATCAGCCTCAAAATATATGTGTGTGCAAATCGCAGCACGGTGACGTCATCAGCATCATCTGGTAAATGTGTGAAGTGATGGTCTAACCAAGGCATCCACAATCTACCACCGACGATGTTCCTTCCATCATCCTGGACCTCTATGCCCAGTAGTCTATGAACAAGCTCAGGCAAATCTGATGGAACTTGGCCTATCAGAGCATGTTCGTCGATAGGGAGGCCCAACATAATGGCCACATACTGTAACGTAATAGTCATCTCCCCCTCACTAAAATTGAAAGTATGCGACTTTGGCCTCCATCTCCATACAAGTGCAGCAATGAGATGATGATCAAGAAATGTGAAGTTGCACATCACAACTCCATAGAATCCAAATCGACAAAGATGGGGGACGATAGCGGGAGGTGGTGCGGTATGATGGAAATGGTGAGATCTGTGTACACTCAAGGGAGGCACAGGACATCCCTCTAAAAGCAGTCATGATACATGAGTAGCCTAAGATGTAAGCAATATAAAACCTGACATCTGCACACATGATATCATTGTTACTTTTTAATAGTGAATTGAATAGAAATTGTAACTTTTATTTAAAAAAATCTACAACGATCAAAATAAGGTTGAAAATAAAGCAGGAGTGATGAAAAACCTGCATTGAAGATGTGGTATCATGATATATTCATTTTCATTCGGTGTTTATTTTTTTAATAGTTTTAGTATCATAAAATTCTTTATGATAAAATACAAAAATTGTAAACTTTTATTTAAAAAAAGTTATAACAAGCAAAATAAGGTAGAAAATAAAGCACCAGTGATGAAAAACCAGCATTGAAGATGTGGAAGCATGATATATTCATTTTTGTTCGGTGTTTATTTTTTTAAATAGTTTTAGTATCATAAAATCCTTTATGATAAAATCCAAAAATGAAACAATCCAAAATTCAAATATCTCAAAAATGGAGCAGGTCAGAAATAAAAGGATTCAATAATGAAACATTCACATATGAAACAACATATACATATTAATGATATGGTACATAGACTCAATCATGGATGATGAGATGTGGAACTTTTTCCTGCCACTTGGGGACATCTCTTATGAGTATGTACTTCTGTGTGAAAAATACAGCATCATATTCTCCCTCCTCATTGTCGAGACCAATCCATCTCATTTCTGATGCGAGTTGACTCCGGTCTTCCTCGAGGCCACAACCTGGTAGCATAAATCCAATAATTTTAAAAATTACAGACATTGAAAAAATCATAAATGAAACTAAAACCAACTTATGAAAACCTAGAAATATCAGGGATGACGGTCGGTTGATCAACATGCAATGTGATAGAATAGAAGTCACCAACAGGCATCCAAGCAGCACTATAACAGTTAACCAAAGTGTTCATGTGATGCACCAGGTCAACATATGGCTCCCATGATATATTTACCGAAGCACAAGCTGAGATAACATGTGCACATGGATATCTCAATGCCTGAAAGTTGTCGCAATCACAATACCTATTGACCAACATCACGAAAAACACTCCACCAGTAGTTCATATAGCTTGGTCATAGCATTGTCTTACCCGAAAACTCCTCTTTTCCCTTTCAAAGGCTATAAAATTCCATCTTGAAGCCTCATTCCATATCCGGTCAAGATCACTTTGAAAATTCTGAGTAAAATGCATTCAATTTTCCATCCTCTGGTAGTCCTTTTGGGACCAGTCAATAAAGTAGTGAACACATCTAAAAAATGTCTCTTGCACTAACCCTGTGGTTGGGAGTTTGAGCACACCCTTGAGGACCCCATTTATGCACTCCACTATATGAGTGTTCATATGCTCATATATCATTCCACCATCGTATGCTAATGACCATTTTTCCTTTGAAATTTGCATCATATATTCATATACCTCCTCATTAATAGTTTGAATCTCTTTAAGATGTCGATCAAACCTTTCTTATTGGGGTTCATATGCTAAAACCATAAGAAAATAATGTATTAAAATGGATATTAAATTTTGTTAAAAAAAGAAAGTTTAGAAAACCATACCCAACTTGAGGATAGCCTTCTTTATGGCCTCATCTCTAAAATTATTATGCACATTACTTGAAATATGTCTAATGTAATAACGATGATAAGCATTTGGATCAGTCCAAGAAACCCCATCACTACTCAAGGCCGCTATAATCACTCGATGGCGATCAGATATCAGACACACACCCTATTTTTGCGTGACATGAACACGTACACATGCCAAAAACTAGCTCTAGAATTAAAAATTTTCTTTTTCAACAATAGAAAAATCAAGTGGCAGAGGAGTGCGATTACCATCCTGTGTGGCAGCAATGAGTAGAACACCTGTATACTTGCCAAAAAGGAATGTTCCATCTACCTGAATAAATTGTTTACAATAAGAAAAGGAAGCAATGCATGGTCTGAATGCCCAAAAAATCCTATTGAACTTCACCTTTGACCGATCAACTTGATGATTCTGGGATACGTACTCAACATTGTCCAAATGATAAACAATCTGACTGTTGAGAGACAACAATTTCATAAGTTATGGAAACATCACATAAGATTTATCCCAATCACCATACACTTTTACAATGGCTTTCTGTTTTGCATTCCAAGCCTTGTTGTATAATATCTTATAGTTATACAACTGTTTAATTATTTCCTAAACAAGGGCAATAGAAACATCCTGACCTGTTCGTATCATCTCACAAATAATAGTAGATATAAACTTTGCATCAAGGGAATATTGATCTTGTGCCAATTTGGGATGTAGACAAGAGTGTGGGCCTTCTAATTTTGTTATCTTCCAACATCCATAATATTTATCAAATATTGCTCTTAATTGAAATTTACATTCTGACCCATATTTTTCATAATGAATGAGACATTTGGTCTTCTTTGACTCATCAACCACAAATGTGAAATGTCGCTCAATGTGGCATTGATTTATCACATTTTTCATGGCCAGTTTAGTTTCGAACTCCTACCCAACATATATGGCATTATCATGTGATGCAGGCCTATTCCCTATAATGCCAGGGAATTCAGAAGTTGTTGTAATGGCATCCCAATCAAAATGTTGTTCATGAGACATTACTTCAACTAAGGAACTCAAAACTGAAGGCTGATTTCTACTAACTGGTGGATGTAGTGGATGTTTATCTCTCAAAGGAACCTCAGAAGGTTCATTCCCCACCACATCATCTCCTGATGACTCCCCAAATTCTTCTTCCTCAGATAAACTTTCATGCACTATATCAGCACACAAAGGGATGTCATCTACATTTCCTTTCAAATTTTGGTTATCTTCTTCATAACATTATTCCACAGGAGCCATATGAGGAGGAGGTAATGAATAAGATTGATGTGAAGGACCGGCTTCTATAGAGCTCACAAAGCATGGTTCTGTAGTAATTGATCGCTCCACATCAAAATCAGAAATGACAACAAATAATTCCATCAAACCATTAATACAATGTTTCCTGAATAACATAGAAGACTCTATCTAATCATCGCCATCGACTATAAGGTACTCGATGTGCCACCAACGCTCAGGATATTGAAGATGTCAGTATATAATTGAAGTTATTGCTTGTTCAGCCCTCAGTTTTAACCGACTATGAATCTTATTACGAACTGCATCCAATGTTATACAACCATGGTGATTTACCACTCTAAAAAGTGGCACACTATAGCTAAAACCCTGCTCTGTATAAATTACATCACTATTACAATATATTTTTGCAGACATAATCACCTATAAAAAATAATTTAAAAAATATTATATACTACATTAAAATTTTAAATTATTTAATTTGGTTTTGAATAATTGATTATCTTGAGACTTTTTTATGCATTGATTTATCACTCTTAAGGTATAGTGATTGTGATATTATCATAAAAGAAAATTTAATAAAATTTTTCATAAAGTTTAATTACTTATAAATATATAATCATGACTTGATCTTGAGACTTACGATTAGTTTATCATTATCTGATAAACTAACCACAACCTATGGGTGGACTCCTGTATCTATTATCAAATATTTCAGCAATCGCCAATCTCCTGTCAAACAACAACGCCTCCTCTCGAACGAGTTCTTGAATGCCTCTTCGCAGACACCTCTTCGGGGAAGCCTGTTTGGGGACACCTCTTCATGGGCGTCTGTCTTTTAATTACAAATTTACTCACATGCATGTGAGGGGGTCTAGGGGTATGAAATACATAACTTTTTTTAAGCGGACATGCAGGTCCTTACACTTACTGAGAGATGACTCACAGGTCATCAATGCAGAAAAAATGCAATTATTACAAATTGAGTAACCACATACATAAAATAAAACATGCGATTTCAATTATGCATGGTCGGTCATCTCAAGATCAGTCATCACTCATACCATGTGTTTTTGGTATAATTATTATATTATCCATATTATATAACTTTATCTATTGCTAAATGAAATGTATATTAAATACTACACCTCTTTTCCAAAAATTTAACTTCATCTGTATATATATATAATTATTAACAATATTTAATAAATTTTATTATAACTAATATAATTGAGATTGAAAGAATAAACACTTTTTTTATTTAAAATTTTATGAAATTGTAATGTTTTTTTCCATTCTTCTACTTTTCAAAATATAAGTAAATATATTTTCTACTTTATTGATTAAAAATATTATTACTAGTAAATAAAAGTAATATAATTTACACTTACATCAAAACCATTCATTAAAATAAACTTCTCTAACATAAATTACTTTTCCTAAACATTCAACATTTTAGACATAACATAAAACATTCAATATTCAGACAACATACATTCAAAAAATTAAATCATACAAACATTCAAAATCCAGAAAATTAAATCACACAAAACATTACACATCATGCATAACATATGAAATAAATAAATCATACACACAATTAAACATACAAATGAAATAAATAAACACAATTAAAATAATTAAAATGTTAAATAGAAATTTTACCTCTATAAAAGCAGCAAATATTTGTTGAGACAGAATTTATGCAGGGCTTCACAACAAAATCCATAGGAGAACAATGGTTTTTGAGGGGGGGATCCTTTTATAAACTTTCTCAGTGGGATGCGCTAACCCCGTTCACACATCCTTCAGCTGATCTATGAAGGATACATGAACGGGGTTCACGCATCCCTACCGCGGCTCGGATACATGAACCCCGTTGACGCGTCCTTCCATGGTGAAGGATGCATGAACACCGTTCACACATCCAAGACCCATTTTTAAAATTACGCAAACCCCGATCCCCTTTCCCAATTTTTTTTATAAAACCCAAAAAAATAACCCGATAAACGGCAAAATTTTTTTTTCTGGGTTTTTGAAAAAAAAATCCCTAAATGGGTTAGGGTTCAAAATATTTTTAAAAATGGGTCTGGAGATGCATCAACCTCGTTGACTCATCTGCGCTCGGAAAGATGAGTGAACGAGGTTGACGCATCTTATATAAAGTTTCTAAAGGATGAGTGAACCCCATTCACTCTTCCTAAAGATTTTTTTAATTAATAAATATCACTATATATGTATACATGCTAAAATATTAAAATAAATATTAATAAAAAAATCAATATTAATAAATAATAATTAAATATAAATAAATATTAATTAAAAATTCATCAATATTAATAAAATAAAAATAAAGTCTTAATTAAATATTTATTAATATTCAAAAAAAGTATTAAAAAAATTAAAAAATAATAATATTCATTTAATAAATATTCATAATACAAATAAATATTAATAAATATAGATTAAATATTGAATAAATATTAATAAATACTAATGGATTTAAAAAAATGTAAATAAATATTAATAAATAACAATAAGTAATAATAAAATTCTAATAAATATTAATTAAATATTATCAAATTTTTATAAATATTGGCAATTATTAAAAATTATTCATAAATACTAAAAAAATTAATAAATATTACTGTTTATTACAAAATCTTAATAAATATTCAATCAATATTTATAAATATTAATTAAATTTTTATAAATATTAATAATATTAATAAACATTAATCAAATATTCACAAAAAGTAATAAAATATAATTAAATATTCATAAATACTAATAAATATTAATTAAATATCAATAAATTCTAATAAATATCAATAAATAGAAATAAATATTAAGACATATTAATTAAATATTCTTATATATAAATAAAATACTAAAAAATATTAATAAATAGTATTGAAATAATTTTCAATATTTATAAATATACTAAATATAAATTAATAATTAATAATAATAATCAATATTAGTAAATATCAATTAATTTTTCATAAATATTAATAAATTCTAACTAAATATCAATAAATTTTTATAAATTTTAATATTTAATTATTTTTATGAATATTTAATTAATATTTAGTTAATACTTATTAAAACTTGTCAATATTTATTTTTATTATTAATATTTATTAAAATTTGTTAATATTTATTAAAATATAATTAATATTTATGAATATTTATTTAATATTTTTTAATAAATACTAATATTCATTAATATTTTTTTAGTATTTATGAATATTTATTATTAATTATTAATATTTATAAATATTTGTGAATATTTAATTAAAATTTATTATAGTTTGTTAATATTTATGAATATTATTAATATTTATAAAAATTTAATTAATAATTATGAATATTTATTAAATATTTTTTAATATTTTTTAATAAATACTAATATTTATTAAAGTTTTTAGTATTTATGAATATTTATGAATATTTATGAATAATTTTCAATATTTATAAATATTTATGAATATTTAATTAATATTTAGTAATGTTTTATTATTACATTTTTATATTTATTAATACTTATTTACATTTGTTTATATTCATTAGTATTTGTTAATATTTATTTAATATTTAATATATATTTATTAATATTTATTTGTGTTCTGAAAATTTATGATTGTTTATTAAATGTTTATTAATATTTATTAATATTTTTTAATGTTTTTAAATATTAATAAATATTTAATTAAGATTTAATTAATATTTTATTAATATTGATGAATTTTTAATTATTTTATATTTATATTTGAATGGTATTTATTAAAATTTGTTAATATTTATTTACATTTATTAAATTTTAATTAATATTTATAATATTTATAATATTTATAAATATTAAAAATTATTTCAATACTATTTTTTAATATTTGTTAGTATTTTATTTATATATAAGAATATTCAATTAATATTTGTTTATATTTATTGATATTTATTAGAATTTATTCATATTTAATTAATATTTAATAGTGTTTATGAATATTTAATTTTATTTTATTATTTTTTGTGAATATTTGATTAATGTTTATTAATATTAATAATATTTATAAAAAATTAGTTGATATTTATAAATATTTATTGAATATTTATTAAGATTTTATAATAAATACTAATATTTATTAATTTCTTTAGTGTTTATTAATAATTACTAATAATTGTAAACAATTATAAATAATTGTGGATATTTAATTAATATTTATTAGTATTTTATTATTACTTATTATTATTTATTAAAAAAAATTTACATTTTTTATATACATTAGTATTTATTAATATTTATTTAATATTTAATCTATATTTATTAATATTTCTTTATATTATGAATATTTTGGAATATTTATTAAATGTCTATTATTATTTTTTAATGTTTTTTAATTTTTTTAAATTTTTTTAATATTAATAAATATTTAATTAAGATTTTATTGTTATTTTATTAATATTGGTGAATTTTTAATTTATATTTAATTTATATTTAATTGGTATTTATTAATATTGAATTTTTTATTAATAATTATTTTAATATTTAATTATATATACATATATAGTAATATTTATTAATTAAAAAAGATTTTGTAGAAAGAGTGAATGGGGTTCACTCGTCCTTTAGAAACTTTACACAAGATGCGTCAACCCTATTCACTCATCTTGCCGAGTGTAGATGAGTCAACGGGGTTGACGCATCTCGAGACCAATTTTTAAAAAAACTGCAAACCCTAACCTTTTTGTAAAATAATTTAAAAACAAAAACCCATTTAAAAAAAATTTCCCCAATATGGCCTCATCTAAAATATTAGCAGGGATATTGGGAATGCAAAAGGCTCAAGATTTGTATGCCAGAAATCACCATTCATGACCGTAATATCACCGATCATCTTTGACATTTCCTGAATATGTTGTTTGTCGATTTGTTTGACTATGTCGATGAAAGAAAAAACCTTTTCTTCAAATCAGATTTTTTGCATATATTTATTTATCTATTTAGATCTTCTTTTCCCTTTCATGGATACGGTGGGGGAAAAACTTTCTTTTATTAAAGTCGATCTCATTATTATTTACCAATATTTATGAATATTGATAAATTTGAAATTTGTAAAATTTGGTATTATGAATTTCATTTATTTTCATATTAAAATTCCATATTCTTTTTATCTCGTTTCTCGCTGTAGTTTTTATTTAATATGCTCATCTGTTTTACACGCTGGCAATCCCATTGTATTTTTGGCCCTTGATCTCTTCACCGCCAAAGTTATCTTAGTCGTCTGCCTATTTTGAACGGCCTGGCTTTGTGGTAGCCTCCCTGCTAGTCAGTTGTTACACGGTTAGGGATTAGCAGGGGTTTTCTTCACTCCAGCGGCGCCCTCTGGTTGGCACAAGATAGATAGCTTCAGTTCTGCTTCTTGGTGATTCCTCAACACTCATGGTTTTCATTCGCTCAAACCAGATCCAGACGACTCCCGCGACTTCTTTTATCCTCAGCGGATGATAGATCCCTTGGCCTGCCGATCTCCACACCGCACACAGTTCGTAGTGGAGCGTCTACAGCATCCTTCGTGTGAAGATGTGTGGTCAAGATTTGGATCCGAAGACCGGAAGTGCATATCTAGTGAGTCCATCCTTCATTGAGTTCTAACAGGGAAACTGCATCCGATTCCAAAAACATAAAGAGAATAGGATATCCGGACATAGTCTGGATCTATAAGTCTTTTTTTTTTCGCTCCGTTTTCTTGGGTTATTACACCGGTTCATTAGATTGTTTACTGCTATTATGTTATCACCATTTATAGTGGACCTGTGTTGTTTCATGTTGGTCTGTTGTATCTTGTAATATGGTTCGTTTCCTTTTGAACATTAATAATAAAAGCGTGCGTAAGGTGGTGTTCTTTCCATGCAGTAGGTCACCAAGGGGCCGAAGCATGTAAATCATTGTGTTCCTTTTATTTTTCTACACATTTTTAGTTGTTGTTCGATTCTTGGTTCATCTGTGCACAACACCGGTGATCCTACTGCTCCCTTGTGGTTGTTTTGTTACTGCATTCTTACTGCCTTACAACCACTACATGTGGTATCAGAGCCAACCTGGCTGATGTGCTTTGTAGTTTGTTTCTTTACTTAAATTCAGTCTATTTCACTTTGTGCTTATGTGATTTACTTGCTGTATTTTGTGTTTACAGCTGTTCTTTATCAAGAAAATCGCATTCTGATATTAGTTTGATAATCTTCCCTTTTGTTGTCTTTGTTTACATTCTATTTTACAGTTGTTTCTTGTTCCTGACATACATGTGCAGCAGTTTTATTGTTTTCTTATACTCGGTTATGCCTCTTGGATGCCAATATTCTGTTGACAACCTTGTTTTACCCTGTTTGCATCATATTCACAAACTGCCAAGTTGTATTTTGCTCATGGTTCATAGTACTTAGTTTTCAATTCATTAATTTGGGTTTTCTTTATTTGATTTCTATATTTAAACCCTGTTTAAATTCTTCCTGTATATTGTTGTTGTTTTTACTTTTCTTATCAGGTGAAATCATTATATTCACCAAATTATTTCACCTTCAGATCTCACGGTACACATTTACCCAGTGAGATCAGTCGATTTTTGGGGGCGTACGCTTATCGTTGTCCCCAATCATTCGGCATCTACTCATCTGGATAAACATGTCTATAATGTGATATGAAATCAAAAAGTTCGATGGAGACAACGACTTCAATTTATGGTGAATAAAAATGGGGGAATTATTAGTCCAACAAGGCCTTATTGATGCCCTATTTGGACCTACTAAACTCATTTCAATTGTTAATGAAACTGGTCAAACCGTTACAGAATACCAACCTGTTCCCCCCGACACTCTTGTTAAAGCCCATAGTTTGCTCTTACTTTCCTTAGGAGATAAGGTTCTTAGGGAAGTGGAATATGAGTCTACTGCTGCTGGAATATGGATAAAACTTGAAAAGTTATACATGACTACTTTCTTAGTAGGAAGACTTTATAAGAAGCACTGTATGTTCACCTTTAGGATGAAACCCGGTACTTCTATAAACTCTCATCTAGATGAATTCAACAAAATCATGTTGGACTTGGCCAACATTTATGTTTTTGTAGATGATGAGGATCAGGCCATTATTCTTCTGATCTCTCTTGACCATAGTTACAGCACCCTGGTCGAGACCATGATGTATGGTCGATACTCCTTGACTCTAGAAAAAGTCAAGTCTTCCCTTCTGTCAAAAGAACTTCACTTTAAACCTAAAGTTAAAGGTGAGGCTGAGAGTTCGTTTACTAGGGTATACCTTAGGGTAAAGGTAAAAAGAAATAGTTTAATAGGGACAAAAGTAAAGGTAGAAAAGAACCTAGGCAAGAACCAAAGTTGAAGGGTAATCCCAAAGATAGAAAAGTCACATGTTTCTACTACGGGAAGCCTGGGCACACTAAGCTCGAGTGTAGAAAGCTTAAGTGTGAATTAGAATTCACACAACCCACTGACCAATCTCTTCTTGTCGACTCTGGGTATGACACTGCAGAAGTCTTGAATGTTTCCATCCATACACTCGATCGTGAGTGGTTCTTAGACTCTGGTTGTTCCTTCCACATGTGTCCTCATAGAGAGTCTTTCTTAGAGCTGGTTGAGAAAATGGAAGGGGATGTCCTATTAGGAAACAACAAGAAATGAAAGTTTAAGGGTAGAGGGTCTGTCCTGATAGAATTGGATGATTGATCTGTGTTGGGAAAAAATCCCTCAAGGTATCATTGAATCATTTTTGAGGTGATTGTGTTTGTTGACAAAGTGGACATCTGAGTGGTGATTGTTGACAAAGAAGAACAATGACATAAAAATTTGTTGATAAAGAGGATTTCATGATGGAATGTCGAGTTAAAGATCTGAGGTCAACAATCCATGATTGATTCAAGAACATTGACAAAGGAATGAATGATATGGAGGTGGTACAAAAGAACAGATACAAGGTGGTGCTTTTTTCCAGTGTTTGCCAAATTTTTGGGCCTGAAAATCGTCAAATGAAGAAAAGTAGTTTTCGGCAAAGGGACTTGTGCGCCATATACTTGAAGGCTTAGAAACTTGCGTGCCATATGTTTTTCAAGATCAGATCATCAAAATATGGAAAAGGGACAAGTGTCGCGTAAGTATTGGTGGTGTCGCGCAAGTGACTTGCGCGCTGTGAAAGAGACTTGCGCATCGATACCTTGGAAGCTTGAGAACTTGCACAACAGTGGATTTTCAAGATCTGAAGATCAAAATATGGCAAAGGAAAAAGGATCACACGAGTTTGGAATTAGGTTGCGCAAGTGACTTGCAGGAGAAGACACCTGCGCGCCGAGACTTGCGCGCCGAGGAGAGACTTGCGTGCCGTCGCGCAGGGGTGACCAAATGCCAATAAATACCGAACCACCCCTTTTCATTCTTCACCAGAGTTCAACACTTTGAATATTCAGAGCTCCCATCACGCAGGTGTGGTGTTCACGCAAGTGGTGGTGTGTCGCTCAAGTGGGACTTGTGTGCCAGAGAAGGAAGTTGCGCACCAAGAGTTAGTTGCGCTCCTGAGGTGGTTAGGCGGTGAAGGAAGTGAGTCGCGCAAGTTTGGAGTTAGAGAATCTTGTGTCATGCAAGTGTCTAAGGATGACTTACACACCAATTGTTACTTGTGCGCCAATACTTGCGCGCCGAGGTAGACTTGTACGACAAGTAAGGTTGATTTACCGGCCGTACTTTTGGGCCGCATGGAAGCTGGAAGATTGCCCGATACCTTCGTTGCAAAGAGATATTCATCTATGGGTGAAAGTTGGACTTCAACAGAGCATCTAAATATTGAGAAATATTCATTCCTTCATGAAAATGAAGAGACCTATAGGTCTATAAACTGTTAGTGGATCCTTTCCGACATAGTGAGCAAAGGAAGAGGAAGAAGGTGATCCTCTCCACGAGCAGTGAGCCAGAGAGAGAGAAACAGGGAGTGACCCTTGGGAAAGTAGTGATCTGACCCTAAACTTTGTAAAGGAAGTGAGCCTGGGAATAGAAGTGATCTATCCCAAATATTGTATCCACATATAGTGAAGAATAGTGTAATTTGGTACGACCAGCAACTTATCGGCATATGCTCCTTGGACGTAGCCTAGTGAGGGTGAACCAAGTAAAAATATATGTGTCTGCCTGCATACTTACCTGCATTGCACTTAAAGCATCATCATCAGATAAAGAAGAAAATAAGTGATCATAATAAACACACAAGTGCAATCAAAGTGACCCTTGTAATAAAGAGGTCAAGATCCAGTGGGGCAGGAAGAACTTTGTAAAAATAATATACATACCCTAATTAACCCCCCTATCAGGGTATATAGTCCTCTATTGGTCCTAACAATTGGTATCAGAGGGGAGGTTGTTGTTATCAGATTTGTTTGCTCTGACATGGTGTAGTCGATCTGTGTGGTCAAAGAATCAGTCTGCTCTTATCTCGGTGTGCCATGGAAAAGGGAAAAACATCACAGAAGAATCAGAAGTCAGGTGAAATTCCTCAGTGTGGAAGTGTGCATAGAAAAAGTGTGATTCAATTAAAAGAATCAAACAACTTACTGAAAGAAGTCCTGGATGAAGCTGATAGGGAAAAGATTTATTCACTCAATCATGATGTAGGAATGAGTGAAGTACTTGAACTTCAAAGTGATACTGAAACAACTGATGATGATGAAGTTTTAAGAAGGAGGCCACCAGTAGATGTTGTCAACATGACAAAGGAAGTGGACTAGAAGTTTAATGAAGAAGTAAAATCTAAAGATATCCAGATCAAAGTATTGGAGATTGAGGTCAAAAATCTAAGAGGATTAAATCAAAGGCTTATTGATGTGGCTACTGAACTAAAGGAGAAGAATAATTATCTAAGTGAATAACTATAAAAGGTGGCTAAAATGAAAGGAAAACAAAAGGCTGGTGATTATGAAGAGGATCAAAAGTCAGATGAAATTCAGAATCTTAAAGCTAGAAATGATGATCTAGAAACACAGTTGTCGGAAGAAGTTCAAAATAATCAAAGGCTACAACAAGAGAATGAATCTGTCTCTAAATTCATTTCTGAGGAAAAATTGAAAGTAGTGATGCAGGGTGACATGGTAGAAAAGCTCACATGAGAACTGGAAGACGAGATGAGTTATGGAAAGAATCTCAGAAGAGAACTCAATGACCAAATTGAATTAAGGGATATTAAGATTCAAAATTTGGAAGAAGAGATAGAATCAGTGAAGAAGGAAGTGGAGAAATCCAATGCTAAAGGAAATACCAAAATAAAGGATTCCTTACACTTACTATTTTATTGTCCTTCGGAAGGTGATGATAAAATGAAAAGGAAGTATGAGATTTCTGAGGAGAAAGAACAAAATATTTTCTCAGCTCAAAGACCATATAGTTTGGGAAAATCTGGCATTGGATTTGGTGAATTCCCTCTCGTGCATGAAAGAAAGAGAGCCGTGAATAGTTCCATAGGTGAAGCAAAACTTGTAGGTGTTGGGGACAGGCCTAAGAGGACAGTTTCAAAAAGAAGTGATGACATGTGCTATTTCTGTGGGATTCATTGCCACACATCAAGCTTCTGTTCAGATACTCTGGAATACATTTCAATCTGTGAAAATAGAAACTTTGAAAAATATAAGAATAAGAAGAAGCTTTATTAGAAATCAGAGAGAAGTGTCTCTTAGAGGAAAGCATTCATTAGATGCTATTACTGTGGAAGAATGGGACACACCATGAATACGTGTCAGGAAGCTCAAGAGATCAATTTTAGAGGAAGTACTCAATATGCATCAACATCTTTCTAGAGAAATGATGAAATGAGGTATGCCTTTGATGGAAAATGTTTTATATGTTCAGATTATGGGAATTTGGAAAGAAATTACAGCAAGAAGAATGTGAGAAAGGAAAAGGAACTTGAAAGGAGATTCTCGACTCCAGTGATGCATAATGAGAAATTCTACACTGGGCGAAAACATGGTAAGGAGAAGAATAGGTTTAGAGCCTCAGGGGAATCACATGGAGCTGAATGAAAGGTGTATCAGTCACCTCCTGTGTCATACTCTCAATAGCTCTCAAGGATAGAATGTGAACAAACTTGGAAGATTAAGGGGAGATCTACTCCAGGTGTGATAAAAAAGAATGAACGTTCAAAGGAGGACTCACCACCAGTGAAAAAGAATGTGGTGACTTAGACATATGATAAAAGAAAGATGAACAAATAATGTACTAAAAAATTTGCATGTTGTGTTCCACAGTGAAAAGTGGAGGAAGGTGCAAGATCCTTGCAATGGTGGAAGAAGCAAGGGATGATGACAAGAAGAGATATTCCTGCTCAGATTATAAATCAAGGGAAATGGAATTTTGGTGGAACATCAAAGACGGAAATGTGTACTAGTGGGTTTAAACCCCAAATCATGAGAAAGGCCAGGCTTATAGAATCTACATATCAGAAAAAGGCTCAGCATGTGGGTAATGAATGCTTAGTCATATGGCCAGAGTAGTTGAAGTTGTCTATGCAGTTAGAAGAAGCAAAGAAAGAGTGTGATGCTCTGCAAGAAAGAATCAAAGGGTTGACCCATCAGGATCAACCACCATCCTCATCTTGAGGATTCCAGAAATTCCCCTCTCCCTATGTATAAATGTTATTAACTGATGATTCATGTGTTTCAGGTTTTAGGGAGATACGATCCAAGGGGAAGTGGAATCTAAGGATTCTAAGTGGAGAAGTGATATGCTCAAGATTTTCAATTGATTCAAATCAGGTACTAGAGTTGAAGAAGAAAGGGAGAAAAAGATCATAATAGGAAGTGATTGTGTTATTAACTCTATCTCTTATTTCCCACACTGAGTTCCAACTCAGTAGGCTTAGAGATTTGGTTAATGGCTCGATGCTGAGTGCCAGATTAGAATAAATGATGCATAAGGAAAAGAATGGTTATGAGTCTAAACAGTGGGACTAACCCCTGGAAGTGTTTCATAACATAGGGGAGCATTCAATAACAAAATCAGATGCAAGATCCATCAATGAAATGATTTAATGACTCAAACCAGGTGTTGTCTATTGAGGGAAGACATGTTGCAGGGGAAGCATCAATATTAAAGCATTTCATGGTTATTTATTTTGATCTAACAATGTGGTATCAGCTGATTGTTTTTAGGATACCAAGAATCTGCGAGAGAATATGAACTCAGTTTCAACAAGAATATCAGAAAAGTAACTAAAATAAATGATGCCACTGAACAATGAGACAGTGAGAAATTTCCTGATAAATGTGATAAGGAGGAAAGAGACTTAGGAAGAGAAAAAGTTACTGAAGTTGATTCAGAATAAGATACTGATGGTGAGTATGAGGAAGTAAAATCCTTATCTGCACAAAAGCCAAAGAGTTGAGCTGAAATTGACAGGAAGAATATCATCAGTGATCTGTGAGCTCCAGTTCAGACAAGAAGAATGAAATCACTGCAACAAATATCATCACTATCACAGGTTAAGCTGAAATTCCTTGCTGATGTAGTTGAAGATGAAAACTGGGTTCAGGCCATGAATGAAGAGCTAAATCAGATTGAGAAGAATCAGACTTGGGAGATTGTTTTGAGGCCAGAAGATAAGAACGTCATTGGGAATAAATGAGTCTTTCACAATAAGATGAATGAATATGGCACAGTGGTTCGAAACAAATCATGACTAGTATGCAAAGGATACTCCCAGTTAGAGGTTATTGAAGTTGATTAGACATTTTCACCGGTTGCAAGGCTGGAGACAATCAGAATATTTTTTGCCATAGTAGTGCAAAGAAAGTTCAAAGTGCTCTAGATGGATGTCAAATCTGCATTCTTGAATGGATTTCTGGAGGAAGAAGTGTGTATCAAGCATCCTAATGGTTTTCTTATTCATGAGGATGAGAATAAGGTTTGTCGGCTGAAGAAGGCATTATATGGGCCGAAACAAGAACCAAGAGTATGGTACTTAAGGATTTATCAGTATTTGAAGAAACATGGTTTCCAAGGTGGTGGAGTTCATTAAAATATCTATTTCAACCACAAAAGTAGTCAAAGGAAGTTGGTACTGGTTTATGTTGATGACATAATCATTGGAGGATCAGATGAAGCACAGTGCAGACAGTTTTTTGAATTCATGAAACATGAGTTCAAAATGTCTATAATTGGTGAGATGACACTTTTCCTTGGTCAACAGGTGACACAAGGAAGGAATGGAACATTCATTTCTCAATCAAAATATGCCAAGGAGGTTTTAAGAAGGTTTTTCATGGAGAATTCCAAGGAGACGAAAACTCTAGTTGCTACCTGGATGAAATTATCAAAAGATGATGATGGCAAGGCAGTTCATATCATAGAATATAGGAAAATTATTGGAAGTCTGTTGAACTTAACCACAACAAGGCTTGATATTGTTTTCACCACATGCCAAGCAGCAAGATATCAGAGTAATCCCAAGGAAAGCCACATGCTTTCAATGAAAAGAATACTTTAGTATATCAAAGGTACTGTGGATTTCGGTCTGATGTATAATGACAAATCTCAATCAGTGTTATTGGGTTACACAGATGCAGATTGGGCCGGATCAGCAGATAATAGAAAATCAACGTCAGGAGGTGCATTCTATCTTGGTAGATTGTGTATTTCTTGGCTAAGCAAGAATCAAGATTGAATTTCATTGAGCACTGCAGAAGCTAAGTATATTGCGGCCACTCAAGCATGCACACAGTTATTGTGGATGAAGCAGCAGCTTGAAGATATGGGAGTTGAAGTGAAGTCTCTGATCGTAATCCAATGTGATAACTCAAGTGCTATAAATCTTAGCAAAAATCTTGTCCATCTCTCAAGGAAAAAGCACATTGAGATAAAGAATCATTTTATCAAGGATAAAGTTGAGCAGGGAATCATGAAGTTGGAGTATGTGCCTACAGAGCTACAGGTTGCAGACATTCTGACAAAGGCTTTACCAAAGGAAGCATTTGAAAGGCATTGACTGGTTCTGGGAGTTCAGTCTACTCCCCGCACTTGAAATAGTGTGGATGTGGAACCTTCCCCTCTCCCCGAGGTATGATGTGTTTTTTCCTAATGTGCTGATATGTGTTCTCTACTATATTACAGACTACAAAGGAGTGACCTTTGGGTTCGTTGATAAAGGGGGAGAAAATAGTGATTGTTCAAAGGGGAGATAGTGTGGATATTTGAGAAATCATGAAAGATACAGGGAGAAGCTGACCAGTGGAGCAGCCAGATAGGGGGAGAAATAAGAAAAGGGGAGATTTATAAAATCTGATGATGCTAGAAGTGATCGATCAACGAATAGATATCACGACAACTGTGGATCGTGATAAAAGCATAGGAGTGTTGTTGGAAAGTGGTAAGGATATTCCCAATAATTGGTATCAGTTTGGAAACAATTGGTATTAGTTAGGTGTCAACAAAGGGTGTTAGAGTTGAAGTGATTCATTGATGAACTTTTCATTTACTCTTGTTTCTCACGCCGAGAATTTCTCATGTGGGCTTAGAGTATCTGTTGAGTAAATCCTTGATCACTATCAGAATCACGACAGGCGAACGGTGTCTGAAAAAGTAATGATATATCTTTTTATGGAAAAATTTTCAACAAACCCAAAGGGGGAGATTGTTGGGAAAAAATCCCTCAAGGTATCATTGAATCATTTTTGAGGTGATTGTGTTTGTTGACAAAGTGGACATCTGAGTGGTGATTGTTGACAAAGCAAAACAATGACATAAAAATTTGTTGACAAAGAGGATTTCATGATAGAATGTCGAGTTCAAGATCTGAGGTCAACAATCCATGATTGATTCAAGAACATCGACAAAGGAATGAATGATCAGGATGCGGTACAAAAGAACAGATACAAGGTGGCGCCGTTTTCCAGTGTTTGCCAAATTTTTGGGCCTAAAAATTGTCAAATGAAGAAAAGTGGTTTTTGGAAAAGGGACTTTCACACCGTGTACTTGAAGGCTTGGAAACTTGTGTGCCATATGTTTTTCAAGATCATATCATCAAAATATGGAAAAGGGAAAAGTGTCGCGCAAGTATTGGTGGTGTCGCGCAAGTGACTTGCGCGCTGTGAAAGAGACTTGCGTGTCGATGCCTTGGAAGCTTGAGAACTTGCACGCCTATGGTTTTTCAAGATCAGAAGATCAAAATATGGCAAAGGAAAAAGGTTCGTGTGAGTTTGGAATTAGGTAACGCAAGTGACTTGTAGGAGAAGAGACCTATGCGCCGAGACTTGCGCTCTGAGGAGAAACTTGCGCGCCGTCGCACAGGGGTGACCAAATGCCTATAAATACTGGACCACCCCTCTTCATTCTTCACTGGAGTTCAACACTTTGAAGATTCAGAGCTCTTGTCACGCAGTTGTGGTGGTCGTGCAAGTATTGGTGTGTCACACAAGTGGGACTTGCACGCCAGAGAAGGAAGTTGCGCACCAAGAGTCAATTGCGCGCCTGAGGTGGTTTGGCGAGGAAGGAAGTGAGTCACACAAGTTTGGAGTTAGAGAATCTTATGTCGCACAAGTGTCTGAGGAGGACTTGTGCACCAATTGTGACTTGTGTGCCGATACTTGCGTGCTGAGGTAGACTTGCGCGCCAAGTAAGGTTGATTTTCCGGCCGTACTTTTGGGCCGTGTGGAAGCTGGAAGATTTCCCGATACCTTCATTGCAAAGAGATATTCATCTACGGGTGAAAGTTGGACTTCAACAGAGCATCTAAATATAGAGAAAGATGCATTCCTTCATGCAAATGAAGAGACCTATAGGTCTATAAACTGTGAGTGGATCCTTTCCGATGCAGTGAGCAAAGGAAGAGGAAGAAGGTGATCCTCTCCACCGGTAATGATCCAGAGAGAGAGAAATAGGGAGTGACCCTTGGGAAAGTAGTGAGCTGACCCTAAACTTTGTAAAGGCAGTGAGCCTGGGAATAGAAGTGATCTATCCCAAATCTTGTATCCACATCTAGTAAAGAATAGTGGAATTTGGTACGACCGGCAACTTGTTGGCGTATGCTCCTTGGACGTAGCCCAGTGAGGGTGAACCAAGTAAAAATATTTGTGTCTGCCTACATACTTCCCTACATTGCACTTAAAGCATCATCATCAGATAAAGAAGAAAACAAGTGATCATAATAAACACACAAGTGCAATCAAAGTGACCCTTGTAATAAAGAGGTCAAGATCCAGTGGGGCAGGAAGAACTTTGTAAAAAGAATATCTATACCCTGATTCACCCCCCCTCTCAGGGTATATAGGCTCATATTGGTCCTAAAAATATGTCATTACCCTACTTTATGTGAGGTGGGTCTCCAAACTACATTGAAACTTGATTTCCTTAGGAGTCCTTGACCAAAAGGGGTACACCTTTAGATCAGAATCGAGTTCTATTAGAGTCTATTAAGGGATCTAGAACCATCTTAAAAGGGTCCCCTATGAATGGATTGTATGTCCTGAATGGCAAGACCCATTCAAGATAGTTGGGTAGTGTTTATAATACAAACACTGACAACACTATGCTCTGGCATAGACAGTTGGGGAATGTTAGCTCCAAGGGGCTAGAATAACTCGACAAGCAGGGTTTGTTGAGTGACATCACACCTTCGAACCTTCCATTTTGTGAAGATTGTGTGATGGGCAAGGCCAAAAGTGTGGGATTTAAGAGGTCCTCCTCCAAGGCTATTGCCCCACTAGAGTATATCCATTCGGATTTTCGGGGGCCAACCAGGACCACCTCGCATGGTGAAGGATCCTATTTCGTCACCTTTATTGATGATTACTCCAGGAAGGTCTGGGTTTACATCCTCAATAATAAATTAGATGTTTTCCAAACCTTTAAAACCTGGAAATATTCAGTTGAAAACCAAACTGGAAAGAAAATTAAGACCATGAGAACGGAAAATGGGCTTGAGTACCTGTCCACTGAGTTCATTCAATATTGTGAGTTTGAAGGAATTAAAAGGCATAGAACTATTAGGGAAACTCCCCAACAGAATGGCCTTGCAGAGAGGATGAATCAGACTATACTTTAAAGAGTCTATGGTATTCTTGCATACTTGGGCCTCCCCAAATCATTTCAGGCTGAGGCCACCAGCACTATTGTGTACCTGATCAACAGGTGCCCCTCTTCTGCAAATCAATTCAAAACTGATAAAGAACTCTGGACTGGTAAGACCTCTTTGTATTCCTACTTAATGGTTTTCGGGTCTACAGCCTATGCTCACATCAAGACTGATAAAATTTAACCTATAGCCTTCAAGTGAATTTTTGTTGGTTATCCTGAGGGAGTTAAGGGATACAAACTCTGGGTAGATAAGTCGGGATACCAAAAGTGCATTGTTAGTAGATATGTTCTTTAATGAGTCATCTTCCCCTAAGACCAGGGCTGTTACACCTGGTATTAGTGAACAAGGCCTTGATAAGTCTGATGAACTTGATCTGCCATCTCATGTGGAGACTGATATCCAGCCTACTCCACCTCTACCTCAGCCCACTATTGTGGATGATTCTGAGTCTATTTCTAGTACATATTCTGATTCTAGACTTTCTACCACTCATGAGGATTATTAGTTAATCCAAGATAGACAAATGAGGGTTCCGAGACCTCCATCTTGGTTTATCCAATATGATATGGGCTTCATATTCCTTTCATGTGGCCCAGGATCTCATAGATAATGATCCGCAATCATATAAGCAAGCTTTAAAGGATAAAGATTCAAAACATTGGATCTTTTCCATGAATGAAGAGATGCAACCTATAAAAAAACACACATGGATTATTGTCAACAAGACACCTAATACTAAGGTGATTGGGTCCAAGTGGATCTACAAGAGAAAGGAAGAAAACACTGTGGGAAATGAAGTTAAATTTAAAGCTAGGATAGTTTCCAATGGATTCCTTCAAAGAGAAGGAATTGAATATTCTGAAATCTTTTTCCCATTGTCAAGCACTCTTCTATTAGGCTTTTATTATCCTTCACTGCTTATCTTGATCTACACATCGAACAACTAGATGTTAATACTGCCTTCTTACATGGGGATTTGAATGAAAAACTCTATATGAAGCCTCCTGATGGTTATTCTAAGGAATTCAAACCAAAACAAGTTTTCCTATTAAATAAGTACTTGTATAATTTAAAGCAAGCATCTAGGAAATGGTAAAAAAAAAATTATTCCTTCATGTTAGATAACCAATTCACCAGGAGTCAATATGATGCATGTGTTTACTTTAAATCAATTCAAAGTTGAATGATTTATCTACTGCTTTACATTGACGACATGCTGATCATACGTAATAATATCAGTTTTATTACCTCTATTAAATCCTAATTAAAAGGCAATTTTGAGATGAAATACTTAGGTGCATATAAGCATATATTAGGTATTGAAATCATTAGAGATAGACCAAACAAATTACTATATTTATCTCAGCATGCTTATATTTTAAAGATCCTAAAGAGATACATGTTTGAATCTCTCAAACATATTAATGTGCCTCTTGCTCAACACTTTAAGTTTTCTTTAACACAAGCACCCACTACTGATGATGATGTGAAATTTATGTCTAAAATTCAATATGTTAACATTCTTGGTAGTATAATGTACTCTATGATTTGCACCAGGCCAGACATTGCCTTTCCAATCTGCACTTTAAGCAGATTTATGGCCACACCTGGGAAGCCTCATTAGCATGACCTTAAGTGGATTCTTCAATATCTCTCTTGTACATTTGATTTATCTTTGTGCTATGATAAAAATATTGATGCTTCTGATATTTTGGAAGGTTTTGTAGATGTTAATTATGTAGGTAACATTGATACCAGAAAATCATTAACTAGATACGTGTTCACTGCCTGTGGTGTCCCTGTCTCTTGGAAGTGCAACATGCAGTCCATAGTTGCCCTTTCAAATATAGAGTCTGAGTACATTGTGCTTACTGAGGCGGTAAAGGAAGCCTTATGGATTAAAGGATTGTCTTCTGAACTCAAACTTTATAATTCAGTCATTAATGTTTTTTCTGATAGTCAATATGCACTCCATTTATCTATAAATTTAGTTTTCCATGGAAAATCAAAGCACATAGATATTTGATTACATTTTATTATAGATGTTATAGAATAGGGAACCGTATGTGTCAACAAGATACGTACTAATAAAAACCCGACTGATAGTTTGACTAAAGCTGTGGCTTTATCTAAGTTCAAGTTTTGTTTAGATAGAATGAACTTGGTTCATGTTCCATAACCTTAGGTGTAAGATCATCTCCAATTTTAAATGAAAATGGTGAAGATTTGTGAAATTTGGTAATATGAATTTCATTTATTTTCATATTAAAATTCCATATTCTTTTTATCCTGTTTTATGCTATAGTTTTTACTTAATATGCTCATCTGTTTTACACGCTAGCAATCCCATTGTATTTCTAGCCCTTGATCTCTTTACTACCAAAGTTATCTTGGTTGTCCGCCTGTTTTGAATGGCCTGGCTTTGTGGCAGCCTCCCTGTTGGTCTGTTGTTACGTGGTTAGGGATTATCAGGGGGTTTCTTCACTCCTGCGGTTCCCTCTGGTTGGCACAAGATAGATAACTTCAGTTCTTCTTCTTGGTGATTCCTCAATGCTGGTGGTTTTCATTCACTCAAACCAGATCCAGACAACTCCTACAACTTCTTTCATCCTCAGTGGAGGATAGATCCCTTGGCCTGCCGATCTCCATGCCGCACAGAGTTTGTGGTGGAGCACCTATGGCATCCTTCGTGTGAAGATGTGTGGTCAAGCTTTGGATCTAAAGACCGAAAGTGCAGATCTTGTGAGTCCATCCTTCATTGAGTTCTAACAGGGAAACCGCATCTGATTCTAGCAACTTAAAGAGAATAGGACATCCTGACATAGTCCGGCTCTGTATTTCTTTTTTATCATTCCTGTTTCTTGGGTTATTACACCGGTTCATTAGATTGTTTACTGTTGTTTTGTTATCACCATTTGCAGTTGACCTATGTTGTTTCATGTTGGTCTGTTGTATCTTGTAATCTGGTTCATTTCCTTTTGAGCATTAATAATAAAAGCATGAGTAGGGTGGTGTTCTTGTCGTGTAGTAGGTCCCCAAGGGGCCGAAGCACCTAAATCATTGCGTTCCTTTTATTTTTCTACACAGTTTTAGTTATTATTCGGTTCTTGGTTCCTCTATGCACAAAACCAGTGATCCTACGGCTCCCTTGTGGTTGTTTTGTTACTGCATTCCTACTGTCTTACTACCACTACAAAATTTTGATTGTTACAAATTAAAATGCAATTGTTCACAATTTTTTATGCCATGAATTATCACACATTTATATTTGTTTCCCCATTATTTTTGTTTTATTTTTCTTAGAATATATTTTTGCATACTTAATCTTGGTTACCCTTGCATGAGGGCAGGTTAATTATCCTTACGTGGGGAATTATTTAACTTTATGTGTCTCTATTTTTCTCATCTGACCCTACTATATGTGGGTTTTTACCCCTACGTAAGGAGTAACCTTCATGTACGGGTTGTAGTACCCTTACACAAGTGTTGGGGTACCCTTACGTAGCCAAGGTAATATGCAGACCACCCTTACATAAGTTCGATCTTACAATTATGTGGTAGTGGAGTGGTGTCGGTTACCTTTATGTGGGAGCGTGTTACCTATACATGATCCCATGATTACCCTTACACGGGAAGAGCATTGCACATGTTACCTTTACGCAAGCTCAACGGTACCCTTACACAGCTAACTTATCAGTCAAGGTGCCTTTACGTAGCAGGCATTGACACTTATGTGGCAGTCAACTAACCCTTATGCATCGACAACTTACCCTAACACGACAGATGAAGACCCTAACATAGCATGCTAGGGGACCCTTTACTACCATCAATCGCACTTTATGTCACGCTGGATTTTATCAACGGTAGACATAAAACACTGAGAAATGGGTAACTTTTATGAGAGCTTACTTGAAACATTGATAAAGGTAACTTTTATCGATGAAAAAAAAATAATGATAAAATTATACCTTTTATCAGCACATTTTTAACAGTGATAAAGGTGCATGTTTATCGGCGTTTTTCTTAATGGTGATAAAAAATTTACAAAAAAATATATTATTAATATATATAAAGATTTCAAATTTATATTAAAAAAATTAATGTTTATTTATATAAATTAATTTCATAATGCATGTATATAATTAATATATATATATTATATATAAATATATATATTTTTTAATAATTCAAACAACACTCTACCACGGATTTGACTTTATCCAGTGCTACCATTTATCAGCGTTTAAAAAAATGTTGATAAAGGGGATACTTTTATCAGCTCTAAAGAATCGCTTATAAAAGTATCATTTATCACCATTAAAAAAACACTGATAAAAGTAACCATTTATCAATTCTTTTTCATATTGATAAAATTATATCCTTTATGATCTTTTTTTAACACTAATAAAAGATACTTTTATAAGCACAAAAACAAGTCTTTTTAGCACTAATAAAAGTTATATCTCACAAAAAATGTTAGATATCATTAAAAATCAAATATTAATATATAAATATATTTACATTGATATAAACATAATATATTTTATAAAATATGATTTATATAATACCAAATATGTGATCACATTTAATATATAAGATATTTAATGGAAATTGTTTATAAAAAGATTTAAAAATAATATTAATTAAAAATTGGCTAATTATTATTGAGTAATATCAACCTAATAAAAATTTGAAGATAGAAAATTTTAACAAATTAATAAACAGTCTAAAATAAGTCGAAAACATGACTTGAACTTCAAACAGTCATAACTTTTGATCCGAGTTTCCCTTTAAGTTCTACCACATATCAAATCAAAGCTTATGAAATGATATATGTCGTTGTGACCTAGAGGATCCCAGTAAATCATTTTTTGGGGGCCAAAAAAGTTCATAAGTCCTTCAAAACTGATTTTTTTGTTAGGGTACCCCCATTTTTTAATATTTAATTGAATTTTATGCGCGTTTAATGGAGTCTTCTTGTCTTTTTTGGTGGTCAACCCATTTATTTTCAAGGCTTACACTCATATAGAAATTATAATGTTCAAATTTTATCATTTTTTATATTGTATTATTATTTATAATCAAATATATACACATATATACATATTTTTATATATTTACACGTAAGAATTTAATTTTACAAATAAATATGTAAACATATTTACATATAAAATATTTGTCTAAATATATAAACCATATCTAAATAAAAAATAATATCCATTTTATTTAAAATAAAAATGTATGAATATTTATATTCTTATATAATGTATATATAATGTTTATATATATATAAATATATTTGTGTGTGTGTGTTAACAAACATATATATATATATCTGTATATTTTAATATATGTATATAAATATTAATATATAATATATGTAAATAAATATAAATATTTATCGAACTTTGGGGAGATGGCGCGGGTCTGGTTTCTCCCCTCTCATGGCGACTATGGAGCGTTCCAGATCTAGGGTTACTCAAAGATGGTCATTCCTCATTTTCTTGGCTCCACCCTGCTTGGCGTTGTCGAGTTCCCTACGGCTCCATGGGTGGCTCATGTCGCTGCTCCAAGCTCCGTTTCTAAGTTGCTTGAAACTTCTACGTTGGAGACCTATGGATCTGCATCAGATCTGAATCAAAATGTCGTTGGTGATGCTTGCGGTGTTCGACGGGTTTCACTGGGTGCCTCGTCGATAGATCGACGACAGATCGTAGGGATGGTTGTTATGTTTGACAGTTCTGTGGGAGTCAATGCAACCTTGGTGGGATCGGATGATGTGCAACCAATTGCATCTTCTTCCCACTTTCGGTCGCTTGTAGTGGTGAAAATCGCACAGCCTGTTTTGAAGGAGTCGTCTCTACAATGCAAGGGGTTGTCTAGTCTTATAGCGAAAAGGGTGAGTGGGAATCACCCTTTGGACTCTATTGTGAATAGAGGCGTGGATCTGCCTTGACCTGCATTAGAGAGGGACCTTTAAAACATCCCTTCAGAGAGGGTGGATATGAGACCTTTATCTTTAAAATTGACAGATGCAGGGATCCTACAGGAGGTGGA
This sequence comes from Viscum album, assembly GCA_963277665.1. Classification (NCBI taxonomy): domain Eukaryota; kingdom Viridiplantae; phylum Streptophyta; class Magnoliopsida; order Santalales; family Viscaceae; genus Viscum; species Viscum album. Next base: position 1,807,599,647 of record OY728123.1, on the reverse strand, counting down.
GGGGATTCTGACAGAAGACATTTTACTTTGGTCCGTGATGGTGTTGCAGAGTGAATCGTTAGAAAGGGTGATACTACCTGTGTTGTTGCTAATAGGAAATCTATCCTCGATAGATTTAAGATATGTGATCATTCAATTATTTCTAGACTAGTTCTTCCTAATGGTGGTAAAATTTGGAGGATTGATGATTTGGTTCGGAAATTAACCTCTACATGGGGTTTTTTTATTGGAGATGCATACCTATAGGGTGTGGATTTTACCACATTTTATTTCCATCAGAGGATCTCAAGATGAGAGCATGGGGGTTCGTTTCAATTGCTCTAAAGCCATGTATGATTTTCTTTCAGTAATGGGACTTTCGTTTCAATCCTTTCTCCATAAAAAATACTAGGGCTCAGGTGTGGATTAAAATTGTTGTCCTGCACTAGATTTTATGGCATCCTGAAATTCTTTTTGACATTGTCTCTACGGTGGGCATTCCAATTAAAATGTACCGGACCACCGAGGCTGTGAAATTTGGACACTATGCAAGGGTTTTGGTGAAAGTTGATCTAAGTACTTGCCTAATTCATAATATAGTCTTGTCCGCCTTAGATGATGATATCTCTCTAAAGGTGGAGTATGAGAGACTGCCTGACTTTTTTCTTGATATCATGTGATTGGTCATGTTAAAGAGAAGTGTTGTAAAAATGTTGTATGGACCTTTTTCTCATTAAAAGGGCATCGCAAGACTTCTTGTGGAAAGAAGGTGAAGAAGCAATCAACACAACAGCATATGGGTGCTAATCCTTCACAGGTGGTGGATTATGCTTCTCGAGAATCTGCTCAGGCACCTCAAGTGGATATGGATACAGAGAATACGGGTGCTCATGTTTTTCAGGTGGTGGATGATGCTTCTTAGTATTTTTCTCAAGTGCCTCAAGTGGATAAGGATGCAGAGCACAGTTTGCTGATGCAACAAGCAGAGGAGTGCAGAAATATCTTACATGAACCTAGGACAAGTTTGGCACTGTCTTTGACTCCTGAGCATGTTGCCCAAGGTGGGGGTGACATGATGCCAGGAGCGTTGAAGGAAAGCTTGGGTCCTGTGCTTGAGAAGCAACAAACTAACATTGATGGTGAGATGATTTCAAAGACCCAATTGGAAATTCATAAATTAAAGGAAACACATGGCATTCAGGGAAAGTGGGATGATGTGGCAGATGACTCCCCAAAAAAACTAACTTACAGTCAAGCATTGTCCAAAGGTAAAAATGTGGTTTTTTATGTTGACAGTTTTCAACTTGTTCCTCCTAGAAAAGTGAGATCGAGGAAGGATTACTCATACTTGAAGTAAACCATGGTTACCAAGTCCCATTGCCCTCTTGATTCTGATTCTAAATGGAATGAAGACTATGACACTTCTTATCCATGTGACTTTGATATTTGACTTCTTTTTTCTTTGGTTCTCCTTGGGTACGAGGGCATGTGTGCGTGTATGACCCCATATTTTTTCTTGTTGTATCTTCTTTTCCTTTCATTAAGAAAAAGGATCTTCGGGTAAATATAAATATTTATAATTATATTTATATTTTTTAGATGGTGTCGAGAGGTGCTATGAGAGGCTATGGCGATTAGGGTTCTGCTCTTCCATGGGGCTCTCAAATTTCTTCAATCCATCCAATGTTTTTGTTGGGCCGTCGAAATTGGATGATCGGAGGAGGGTTTCTCTACCAGGGTTTGGATCTCCAAAGATGCTTGCGATTTCTCCTATTTCATATCTAGCTGATCTGGCGGAACCGTTGATGTCTGATGATCGGTTTCATAATCGTGTTTCAGATCTGGCTGATTTTTCTCAAGTGCCTCAAGTGGATAAGGATGCAGAGCACAGTTTGCTGATGCATCAAGAAGAGGAGTGCATAAATATCTCACATGAACCTGGGACAATTTTGGTGCTGTCTTTGACTCCTGATCATGTTGCCCAGGGTGGGGGTGACATGATGCTAGGAGCGTTGAAGGAAATCTTGGGTCTTGTGCTTGAGAAGCAACAAACTACCATTGATGGTGAGATGATTTCAAAGACCCAATTGGAAATTCATAAATTAAAGGAAACACATGGCATTCAGGGAAAGTGGGATGATGTGGAGGATGAATTCCCAAAAAAACTAACGTATAGTCAAGCATTGTCCAAAGTTAAAAATGTGGTTTTTGATGTTGACGGTTTTCAACTTGTTCCTCCTAGAAAAGAGAGATTGAGTAAGGATTAATCATACCTAAAGTCAACCCTGGTTACCAGGTCCCATTGCCCTCTTGATTTTGATTCTTAATGGAACGAAGACTATGATGCTTCTTATCCATGTGACTTTGATATTTGACTTCTTTTTTCTTTGGTTCTCCTTGGGTACGAGGGCATGTGTGCGTGTATGACCCCATATTTTTTCTTATTGTCTCTTCTTTTCCATTCATTAATAAAAATGATCTTTGAGTAAATATAAATATTTAGAATTATATTTATATTTTTTAGATGGCGTGGAGAGGTTCTATGGGAAGCTATGGCGATTAGGGTTCTGCTCTTCTATGGGGCTCTCAGATTTCTTCAATACAGCCAATGTTTTTGTTGGACCATCAAAATTGTATGATCGGAGGAGGGTTTCTCTACCAGGGTTTCGATCTCCAAAGATGCTTGTGAGTTCTCGTGTTTCAGATCTGGTTGATCTGTCAGAACTGTTGATGTCCTATGATCGGTTGCATAATCGTGTTTCAGATCTGGATGATTTTTCTGAAGTGCCTCAAGTGGATACAGATGCAGAGCGTAATTTGCTGATGCATCAAGAAGAGGAGTGCAGAAATATATTACATGAACCTGGGACAAGTTTGGCATTGTCTTTCACTCCTGATCATGTTGCCCAGGGTGGGGGTGACATGATTCCAGGAGCATTGAAGGAAATCTTGGGTCCTGTGCTTGAGAAGCAACAAACTACCATTGATGGTGAGATGATTTCAAAGACCCAATTGGAAATTCATAAATTAAAGGAAACAGATGGCATTCAAGGAAAGTGGGATGGTGTGGAGGATGACTCCCCAAAAAACTAACTTACAGTCAAGCATTTTACAAAGGTAAAAATGTGGTTTTTGATGTTGACGGTTTTCAACTTGTTCCTATGAGAAAAGCAAGATCGAGGAAGGATTACTCATACCTGAAGTCAACCATGGTTACCAGGTCCCATTGCCCTCTTTATTGTGATTCTGAATGGAACGAAGACTATGACGCTTCTTATCCAAGTCACTTTGATATTTGACTTCTTTTTTCTTTGGTTCTCCTTGGGTACGAGGGCATGTGTGCGTGTATGACCCCATCTTTTTTCTTGTTGTCTCTTCTTTTCCTTTCATTAATAAAAAGGATATTTGGGTAAATATAAATATTTAGAATTATATTTATATTTTTTAGATGGCGTGGAGAGGTGCTATGGGCGGTTATGGCGATTAGAGTTTTGCTCTTCCATGGGGCTCTCAGATTTCTTCAATCCAGCCAATGTTTTTGTTGGGCCGTCGAAATTGGATGATCGGAGGAGGGTATCTCTACCGGGGTTTAGATCTCCAAAGACGCTTGTGAGTTCCCATGTTTCAGATCTGGATGATCTGGTGGAACCGTTGATGTCTGATGATCGGTTGCATAATTGTGTTTCAGATCTGGCTGATTTTTCTTAAGTACCTCAAGTGGATAAGGATACAGAGTGCAGTTTGCTGATGCATCAAGCAGAGGAGTGCATAAATATCTTACATGAACCTGGGACAAGTTTGGCGCTTTCTTTAACTCCTGAGCATGTTGCCTAGGGTGGGGGTGACATGATGCCAGGAGCGTTAAAGGAAATCTTGGGTCCTGTGCTTGAGAAGCAACAAACTACCATTGATGGTGAGATGATTTCAAATACCCAATTGTAAATTCATAAATTAAAGGGAACACATGGCATTAAGGGAAAGTGGGATGATGTGGAGGATGACTCCCCCAAAAAACTAACTTACAGTAAAGCATTTTCCAAAGGTAAAAATGTGGTTTTTGATGTTGACGGTTTTCAACTTGTTCCTCCTAGAAAAGCAATATCGAGGAAGGATTACTCATACCTGAAGTCAACCATGGTTACCAAGTCCCATTTCCCTCTTGATTATGATTATGAATGGAATAAAGACTATGACGCTTCTTATCCATGTGACTTTGATATTTTACTTCTTTTTTCTTTGGTTCTCCTTGGGTACGAGGGCATGTGTGCGTGTATGACCCCATCTTTTTTCTTATTGTCTCTTATTTTACTTTCATTAATAAAAAGGATCTTCAGGTAAATATAAATATTTATAATTATATTTATATTTTTTAGATGTCGTGGAGAGGTGCTATGGGTGACTATGGCGATTAGGGTTCTGCGCTTCCATGGGGCTCTCAGATTTCTTCAATCCAGCCAATGTTTTTGTTGGGCCGTCGAAATTGGATGATCGAAGGAGGGTTTCTCTAGCGGGGTTTGGATCTCCAAAGACACTTTCAAGTTCTCGTGTTTCAGATCTGGATAATCTGGTGGAACTGTTGATGTCCGATGATTGGTTGCATAATCGTGTTTCAGATGTTGCTGATTTTTCTCAAGTGCCTCAAGTGGATAAGGATGCAGAGTGCAGTTTGCTGATGCATCAAGCAGAGGAGTACAGAAATATCTTACATGAACCTGGGACAAGTTTGGAACTGTATTTGACTCCTGAGCATGTTTCCCAGGGTGGGGGTGACATGATGCCATGAGCGTTGAAGGAAATCTTAGGTCTTGTGCTTGAGAAGAAACAAACTACCATTGATGGTGAGATGATTTCAAAGACCCGATTGGAAATTCATTAATTAAAGGAAACACATGGCATTTAGGGAAAGTGGGATGATGTGGAGGATGACTCCCCAAAAAAACTAACTTACACTCAAGCATTGTCCAAAGGTAAAAATGTGGTTTTTGATGTTGAAGGTTTTCAACTTGTTCCTCCTAAAAAAGCGAGATCGAGGAAGGATTACTCATACCTTAAGTCAACCATGGTTACCATGTCCCATTTCCCTCTTGATTGTGATTCTGAATGGAATGAAGACTATGACGCTTCTTATCCATGTGACTTTGATATTTGAGTTCTTCTTTTCTTTGGTTCTCCTTGGGTACGAGGGCATGTGTGTGTGTATGACCCTGTCTTTTTTCTTATTGTATCTTCTTTTCCTTTCATTAATAAAAAGGATATTTGGGTAAATATAAATATTTATAATTATATTTATATTTTTTAGATGTTGTGGAGAGGTGTTATGGGCGTCTATGGTGATTAGGGTTCTGCTCTTCCATGGGGCTCTCAGATTTCTTCAATCCAGCCAATGTTTTTTTTGGGCCGTCAAAATTGGATGATCGGAGGAGGGTTTCTCTACCGGGGTTTGGATCTCCAAAGACACTTGCGAGTTCTTGTGTTTCAGATCTGGCTGATCTGGAGGAACTGTTGATGTCCGATGATCGGTTGCATAATCATGTTTCAAATCTGGTTGACTTTTCTCAAGTGCCTCAAGTGGATAAGGATGCAAAGCGCAGTTTGCTAATGCATCAAGCAGAGGAGTGCAAAAATATCTTACATGAACCTGGGAAAAGTTTGGCACTGTCTTTGACTCTTGAGCATGTTTCCCAGGTTAGGGGTGACATGATGCTGGGAGCGTTGAAGGAAAGCTTGGGTCCTGTGGTTGCATCCTTGTGGTAGTGTTTGGAAGGTCTCGATTTCGAGCCTCCCCACACGCATTTAGGTAGATTTTGGTTCTTTATTCCCCCTCTCCACACCAATGTAAAATATCACTGACAAAAGGGGTGGTTTTATCAATTCTAGTTAAAAATATTGTTAAAAAACACTTTTATCTGCGCTAAAAAAAATACTGATAAAAACACACTTTTGTCAGTGCTTTTTTGAGCACTGATAAAGATTATCTTTTGTCAGTGTTCTTTTTTCAATTTTGATAAAGGGTGACCTTTATCAATACTATTTTAGCAATGATAAATGGTATATTTCATAAAAAAATGTATATCATTAGAAATCATACATTAATATATTAATATATTAATATATTTATATATTTATATATTTATATATTTATATATTTATATATTTATATTGATAGAAATATAATATATCTTATCAAATATGATTTATATAAGACTACATATGCATTTACACTTAGTTTATAATATATTTAGTAAAAATGGATTGTAAAATAAATAAATATTAATATTAATTAATAATTTGTTAATTATTATTGAGCAATAGTCATTTAATAACAATTAGATGACATAAAAATTCAATAAATTAACGAACAATATAAGATAAGTTGAGAACATGACTAGAACTTCAAGTGGCCATAACTTGTGATTTGTATGTATGTTTTGGCTCTATCACATATCAAATCAAAGTTTAAAAAAATATCTACAACATAGTGATTTGAGGGAGCCCCATTCAGCGTTTTTTAGATGTCAAAAAAGGCCCGACAAACCTTTAAAACTAATATTTTTGTTGGGGCACCATAATTTTTGAACATTTAATGTTTATATATAAATATGTATGTATCAATAAACAAATATATATTTATGTGTGTATTCTAATATATAAAAATATTTGTGTGTGTATGTGTAAAATAAAAATGTGTACTTGTGTGTAAATATGTGTGTGTATGTGTGTCAATATTGAAGGTAGAGGTCACAAGTTCAAATCCAGTGCAAGGCTAAATACACTGTAAAAAGCATTGATAATGGGCATGGAAAGTGGTGACAAAATGGTGTGGGGTGGGCGTGCTATATTAGGTTTTTTGTTAGTGCTCATAGAGGCCTCATACTTTTTTGGGTGCTTAGCTTATCAGTGCTTTTGTTAGCGGTCATAATGACCATCTTTGGCATTGAATGTGGTCAAATTAGTATTAGTGTGTGGTGGGTGCACAGGGCACAAATCATTGATAAGGGGCGTGGAAAAGTAATGACCAAAGGGTGTGGGGTGGACGCGCAGGGCACATGGTGTGAATAAAAGTGATCTATATTAGTGTTTTTGTTAGTGCTCATAAAGGCCGAAAACTTTTTAGGGTGCTTAGGTTATCAACGCTTTTATTTTAGTATCGATAAAGGTGAAATTTATTAGTGTTTTTGTTAGCGCTTATAAAATATGATGACTTTGTGGAGCACTTAGCTTGTCATCACTTTTTATTACTCATAATGACCATTTTTAGCGTTGACTATGGTTGTATAGTAGTGATTGGTGAAAAATGACATCAATGTGTGATTTTCCTTCTTCAAATCAACCCGAGCCTCATTTGAGATCTATCATGTTCCCAAAACATTTTTCATACGAATTAAAGACTAAAATTTAATCTCAATATATTTTAGGATATTTTCTAATTAGTCTTGGTGACGTGAAATTTTATGAAACTGAACTGATTGCTCCGAATAAGTGAAGTATTTATTTTTTATGTAAATAACTTTTTATTAGTGATGGACTAACCTGGTTAATGGTACTTTTTTATATCCTAATCTAGCACCGATAAACATGAAAAGTTTTTATCATTGCCTTGTTCGTATGTACATGTAAATGTGTTGATAAATGCTAAAAATTAGCGTTGATAGAAACTTATTATATAGTAGAGGGAGAGAGAGATGAATTAATTAACTATTTTAATATGTTGGTGACATTTTGAATTTAAATCCATACTAAATAGAGCATTTAGTGGTTGTTTATGAGAACTACCATCAAATAATTTGTAAAAAAATATATTTATCATCAAGTTTTTATATTTTAAGAACGTTTAAAAAAGTGTCGCCAAAAAACCGTGTAACGCCCCGACCCTAGTTACCTAGAGTCGGTGCATTATTACATAACATTGGCATGATCACGAGAAAGATCAAGTCTCGAAAGACCGATTAGTTTAGTAGCCTTGGAATAACTAGATACATCCATAATTTTTTTACATTACATCATAAAAACATCTTGTCTTCATATCCCCTCATACTATCCCTGCAGGTCATTCATAAATTACTTCTTCGTAATCCTGGGAAAAATAAAACATTGAAAGGGGTGAGATCAGATGCTCAGTAAGGATAACATTATAGCATAAACTTTCATAAATAAGCATAAACACTTAAGGCAATTTATAACTAAAACAAAAGCCTTTTAAACTTGAACTTCAGCATAAAATGGCAAAGGTAAAATGAAATAATGCCATTTACATACTCACATGGATATTCTACTAGTTGAATGATCACATGCAATATCAATATCCACTTTCATAATGTTGGAATGCATAATGCCAGACTATCATAACCACTTAGCCAAGGCCTCGTGCCAAGACTACAAATAAGATTTTGTCAAGGCCTTGTGCCAAGACACTAGTTTGTCTCATGAGACCTACCGATGCATCGAGGAGCTATAGCGGGCTCCACCCGTCACTTATTAAGTCCAATGCATTCCTCATATAAATAGGTTTAAACATAAAATAAACATTCGTATTAAAACTAGCACACGAAATGTCAATACTTTAACCAAAAACCATGAATGGTATAAAAAATAGAACATCCACAGTCAAACATAACTCATTTGATACAATATGGAAGATTGTATTGTATCACATTAACCTCAATCAAGAATAATGAAGGATGTTGACATAGATGAAAATAATCATCAAAACAATTTGAGAGAAATATCCCCCTTTTCTTGAAATCATTCAAAAGTCACGATATTTGTCAAGAATCCATTTAAAATAGATTTTTGAATCAAAGTGTCCCATACCACTTTGAAACTTTTAAAAGGAGTTTTTATTTTAAAACTTTAATGTCCATATAAATAAATCCTTAAAACCATTTTTAAAACATGGACATTAATGAGCAAGATTTAGAAGAATAAGTCTTTAAAATATTTAAAAATGGTATTTTAGTTAGAGATTCTAACCAAAAGAGACACTTGAATACAAATAATTGAGGTAATCAAAACTTTGTAATATCATGAGAATAAAGGGATTCATGATATACTATGTCAAATTACATTATATACACCACATAAAAGTGATTTGGTGTATATCAACAAAGAAGTCTCAATGGAATGTAAATTGAGATGAAATCTCTCATAAAGGCCGTATCCTTAGGTTAAGGATAAATCAACGACATAATTATGTGTGACAAATATAAATACACTAAATATGATTGAATATTCAGTGTAAAACAAATCAAAGGATATTCACACATATTCTTGTAGAAACAACACCAACGAATTGGATGTTTAACTCAACAAATGGTGAAAGAGTTAAAATTACTCTTATCAAATTCATATTAATGACTTGAGAATTATCAATGGAGTGATTATGTGTATCAAAAGTATATCCACAGGAAGGGGAGTGGAAATTATGGCATAATCAAATGAATAGTGATTCCACACATAATCATGGAGTAATATAATCAATGAAATATGCGTAAAGCCAAATGAGTGGGAATTGAAATCTCAAATTACCTTACCGATTAGGTAACATACGAAACATACACCCATGAAAGAAGTATCATACCATGATGATGTAAATACCCATAAATTAAAGTATATTACACAATGAATACAATCATGGGCAGTACACATACACCACATGCAATAATTAAGTGGTGATCAATGGAAATCTCACGAAATTAAAAGTGAGATAAGAAACCCCTTACCACGTTAATCAACTGAGTCGTATGGCCAAAAGTTAATAAACACAAAATGATTTACAGAATAACATGAATATAAATAGAATCATGAATATATATCAAATGGCAGTACACAATACACCACTTTCAATAATTTAGTGGCGAAAAATGGAAATCTCACGGAATTGAAAGTGAGATAAGAAAATCCCTTACTTTGTACTTTTTCCTTGGTCGATGGTAGGTTTACCTCCTGTATAATGGTGAAATAATTGTTATTGAATTATAAAATAATCATTTAATTTAATATGATATCATATATGATCTTTTAACATTGAGTTGTTAATAATATCTTAGAATTATCGTCATTTCGGGTGTTAACGGGTTCATTTTACTTTATATTCTTTGTTATGTGAGCCATATTCGTTATTAATGGGATGTATATTATTAATATCCAGAATGAAATCAAGTTCTTAGATACTATTTTTAAATCATCAAATGATAATTATACTTGAATGGATATGATGGACAATGAATCTCATCGCGTTCGTGGAGACGGTAGTCCGTACATACGCACGAGCAACAATATCATTCTTTTGATATTAAAATAATATATAATTGGATTTTATATCATATATACAGAATCATTATCATGTTATATTTATTATTTACATGAGTTACACATCATTATTATACCCATACAAATAATAATATATTGAATAACAATTACACCACGACGTGGAGACGGTAAGCCGTACGTACACATGTATGGTGACATGTTATTCAAAGGATGGATAGAATACTGAATATGGTTGTACCATATTTATAATAACATCACAGTATATATATGATACTGTAGTTATTATTTTATAATGGAAATAACAAAGAAAGAGGAAGTGGAAGAAGAAAGGAACTTGAAAAGGGGTGGTGAAAACATTACCTCTTCTTCGGGTTCTTCCTTTTGATTTGATCAAAAGGGCTCCTTAGGTTGGCTTTCTGATCAAACTAAGGCCTCTAGGTTGTAGTGAGGGAAGTTGAGATAGTATTTGGGCAGGGTTTGGCCGAACCAAAGGGATTTGAAGGTGTGAAGAAATGAGATGGAGGAGTGCCCTTTTATAAGAGGGGTGAGGGGCACCTTTGGAAAAGCTAGAGATATTAGTTTATAATAAATTCATATTCGGTTTCCAATGGCTCCAAAGTTGACTATTCAAAGTTTAATGTGGTTATGGGTAGAAAACAACTCAACCAATAGAATTTAGACAGGTTTGAGTACTTATATTAACATTATCTTTAAGTATTAACTCTAAGTTAATTAGTTTCACTTTTACAATGTCTCTTTGTATTTTTATATTATATGGTTAATAAACTTACAATATACATACAAGCGACCCCCAAGTGGTCCATTAATGATACACCTATCATGATATAAGTCTCTTGGCCGAACTTTAGATTTTTAGGAATTTAATATCAATTAATAATATAATATTTGTTTTAAAAACGCTTTTATGTCAATTTTGACACTATTCAATAGTTGATTTTTGTGAAACTCATAACAGATTGATTACTTAGAAAAAATTCAATTAAATCAATACTAATATATCATATTATCATAGAAAATTATTTTAATTCATTAAAAGTTTCATATTATATTTATTTGGGTATTGTTAATATCAATTATTTTGATTTTTCACTATTATAGTAATTACTGCATCATAATTGTGTCATAAATAAATTAAATTATTTAATGTATAAAAATTATAAATAAAATATAATTATGTAGAAAATATTTTTATCTTTCTAATTAATATTTATAATCGAAAATCCAACATATATAACCCTATGTAAAAATTGTTTTTCTAAAAGATATATGCTTGTGTCATTTTTGTATTCATTTTAACTTAATTAAAATAAAGTGTCATTATCACTTACAAGTGGATCCATGGGGTCCCCAAATAGACCCAAAGATTCCCATGGTCGACCATGTATCAACCAATAGGGTTAAGACACGTTTTAGGGTAATTTAGTATTATTATAATATTATTTTTTAACCCTTATTTACCGGATTTACCCTTAACCATGGTAAATAAAATATTTACAGCAGTAATTATTCAAAATGTCTAAAAATAAAAGTTACCTATTTACACAATTTAAACATACTGATTCAAAATATGGAATCCATTTTTCTAAATTCAAAACACAGAAGTGGCAGAAATTAATTTAAAATTAATTCCCGCTGTCAAAACAAAAAGCGTGTTTTAAGAGATAATAACTATCAAAAGATTGACACTTGTTTATGTTCGGTTTAATTGTAAAATTATGTCCAATGACCAAAATTATATTAAATGGTAAAAATATATTCTAAATATACTTTAAAACAACTCAAATTCATAATTTATCACTATTAATTATTTTGATTAAAAAAGTTGTTTTTAATTAAAATTTAGTAATTTTCACTATTCATCAAAATATGAAAGTTATCCAAAAAGTACAAAAATTTCACCCTAGGCTAATTTCGATATTAAGAATCCAAAAATGAAGTCCATTTTGAGAGATAGAATTTATAAAATTTCAAAAATTAGGTATTACTATTCATAACGGCTAGTTTGATTGGTTATGGTGTGTTAAAATCTCGAAGTTGTGTGCAATGCACGCCATTGCATTATTCGAAAGGAAACATACCGAGGAAACTTGGGGTGTTACATTCTCCCCTCCTTCAATAAATTGCGTCCTCTCAATTTTTAAAATTTTGCTTCGGAATATAATGGAAAGTCCCACATCGGAAAAAGAGCCAATAAAACTATCACTTTAAAAGAAAGAAAGAGAGGTATAAGGGTCATCCAAGATAACCCATAATAGGATTCCATGTAAGAAAACATGGATATGGATGATAAACTAAGTGTCAAGTTCTGATGGAGAGGGATAGAAATCATGATCAGGAGAAAGTTAACAATGAGAAAACCACAAACTTGTGTTGGGACAAACGACCATTAGTCTCCTAGTAGGAAAGTAAACGGACAACATTTTTTTTTTAAAGTTACATTACATAAGGAAGAGGAATTCATTTATGATATTGACTAAGAACATTATGAGATATATTTACATTTTAAGTAAATTTTCATTCTTTAATAAATTTCCACCAGTAACTCAATTTTTTTTTAAACGATGAGTATTCAAGAAGACTTGGTCACACTGGAAGAGCTAGAATAAACTTCTATAGAATCAAATGATCCATGCAGGATAAACCATATATTTACATTGTCTTTGAAGATTAATCAAAACCAAAATGGTTAGTGAATGATCTAATGATCCCCCAAAAGGATATTCATTGAGATAAATATGCACTAATCTTAATTTCTAAAATTAAACCAACAATACCCCAAAGTTAAATAGATACCATTCAATAACCAATTGTCCTTAAAATCCTTTAATATAATCCAAACTAATATTGAAACCCAAATCATAGAAGAATTTGATTATGTAGTCTCCCATGTTACATTGTATCTCCAAATGACATCAAATACTCTTAAAGTCACATACTTAAAAGTAATTAATATCATCACATATTCTCTATTATAGGTTAATCATTTCCATAAATAACCCAAATCACTATAAATCAACAATAAAAATGTAGATAAAAATCCACCATTACTCTACAAATGAAACCCCATTGTATTCTATTTTCCTTGGGCATATAGTGTTCCCAACAAAGCGAACATCTTCCAAAATAACATTTATCACTTAATCACCAAATCATTTTCCTATACCAAGGGTATTCATTTGATAAGACATAAGAACCCAAATCATCTTATTATTGATCAATAAAATCATTTTACAAAAAAAAAAGTCACATTAACCAGGGACTTCACGTAGTCTAGTGGTAGGCGATAAATCCCAATCGCACTTTGGTTGTGGGTTCGATTCCCACAGCTTTGTCCGACGCGACGGGTTGTCACACGGTCTACGTGTTATCCTTTTTCAAAAACTATATTTTATAATATTACCAAAATGAGATAAATTCCTCAAAATAACATAATTTAAATGTTATATCATACTTTGAATTTTCATCCCAAATTATAATAACTTATAATTTTCTCAAACTCCAATGATCATATAAAACCAAATGGTTATTTATACCTATATCCACAAGAGAAGAGACAATTCTTCCTTATATATCATTCTCACATGGCAAACTGCGGGGTTACAAATACAAGAGGAAATTATTCCAAAGTAAACCCATCAACAAGGAGTGCTAATACTTTTTAAATTTTTCCCAACCATTTATTTCCACATAGCTTCTTCTTTGACCAAGAAAATATCCTATAGAATAGGAAATTCACTCGGGTAATGGCTAGGTCCCCTACATTTACGGCAAATGACTGTAAATGGACTCTTGAGACCATTTTTATCTTCTTCCATAGTACTCTTCATTTTTCTTCGGCAATTCTTCACTTTATGTCCTTCCTTCCCGCATGTAAAACATTTCGTTGTCCCATTGAGACACTTTCCTGGGTGTCTCTTTCCACATTTCCTGCATGATGAAAATTGAGGGTTCTTTTTTCCATGGTCTCCATTGCTGGAGATCTTATCATTTATCACCTTTCTCTTCCTTGTTGGGTCTGGGAGTTGGTTTATATATATATTGTTGATCATATTTTTGGAAAACTGATTTGGCATAAAGACGATATCTTTTACGCCTATCAACATTCCATTTTTTTGCTCATTGCCACCACCGTTCCCACCTTGTACATCATTCTCAAAGTCACTATGACTTCCTTGGAATCCAGCCATTGACTAAAACCAGAAATCATTGTGTGAGTAATAGTAGTCGTAAAATCATTTAGATATTAAAATGTCACCATATTCTCAATTTGAAACATATTAGGATTAACCAAGGTCATTTACTCTCATCTTATGTATATATTACTTAAATAGGTTTGTACAGAAAATGTAAATTATCCTAAGCATATCCCCCGGGAGTGTCGTAACCAAGAGTGCAGCAAGGCCCGTTGTCGTGCACCAGTTCCCGTTCGAGTCTAGCTCAAAGCGGTGTTTTCGGGGTTTACCCCTAGGTACATCTGTGCCAGAGCCGCCTCTACCTGCTCGTATCCAGATAGGGATGTATTGCTCGGAAAACTCACAAAATCTCCACAATACCAAAATTCTAGAAAGTTATATTATACTAATCCTCAAAGTTCATCTTAGGTCTACGTGCTCTAATCAGAGTTTATCTAAATCTAGCTACCAAGGTTTGTACTAAACTTCCTCTGATACCAACTGTAACGCCCCGACCCTAGTTACCTAGAGTCGGTGCATTATTACATAACATTGGCATGATCACGAGAAAGATCAAGTCTCGAAAGACCGATTAGTTTAGTAGCCTTGGAATAACTAGATACATCCATAATTTTTTTACATTACATCATAAAAACATCTTGTCTTCATATCCCCTCATACTATCCCTGCAGTTCATTCATAAATTACTTCTTCGTAATCCTGGGAAAAATAAAACATTGAAAGGGGTGAGCTCAGATGCTCAGTAAGGATAACATTATAGCATAAACTTTCATAAATAAGCATAAACACTTAAGGCAATTTATAACTAAAACAAAAGCCTTTTAAACTTGAACTTCAGCATAAAATGGCAAAGGTAAAATGAAATAATGCCATTTACATACTCACATGGATATTCTACTAGTCGAATGATCACATGCAATATCAATATCCACTTTCATAATGTTGGAATGCATAATGCCAGACTATCATAACCACTTAGCCAAGGCCTCGTGCCAAGACTACAAATAAGATTTTGTCAAGGCCTTGTGCCAAGACACTAGTTTGTCTCATGAGACCTACCGATGCATCGAGGAGCTATAGCGGGCTCCACCCGTAACTTATTAAGTCCAATGCATTCCTCATATGAATAGGTTTAAACATAAAATAAACATTCGTATTAAAACTAGCACACGAAATGTCAATACTTTAACCACAAACCATGAATGGTATAAAAAATAGAACATCCACAGTCAAACATAACTCATTTGATACAATATGGAAGATTGTATTGTATCACATTAACCTCAATCAAGAATAATGAAGGATGTTGACATAGATGAAAATAATCATCAAAACAATTTGAGAGAAATATCCCCCTTTTCTTGAAATCATTCAAAAGTCACGATATTTGTCAAGAATCCATTTAAAATAGATTTTTGAATCAAAGTGTCCCATACCACTTTGAAACTTTTAAAAGGAGTTTTGATTTTAAAACTTTAATGTCCATATAAATAAATCCTTAAAACCATTTTTAAAACATGGACATTAATGAGCAAGATTTAGAAGAATAAGTCTTTAAAATATTTAAAAATGGTATTTTAGTTAGAGATTCTAACCAAAAGAGACACTTGAATACAAATAATTGAGGTAATCAAAACTTTTTAATATCATGAGAATAAAGGGATTCATGATATACTATGTCAAATTACATTATATACACCACATAAAAGTGATTTGGTGTATATCAACAAAGAAGTCTCAATGGAATGTAAATTGAGATGAAATCTCTCATAAAGGTCGTATCCTTAGGTTAAGGATAAATCAACGACATAATTATGTGTGACAAATATAAATACACTAAATATGATTGAATATTAAGTTTAAAACAAATCAAAGGATATTCACACATATTCTTGTAGAAACAACACCAACGAATTGGATGTTTAACTCAACAAATGGTGAAAGAGTTAAAATTACTCTTATCAAATTCATATTAATGACTTGAGAATTATCAATGGAGTGATTATGTGTATCAAAAGTATATCCACAGGAAGGGGAGTGGAAATTATGGCATAATCAAATGAATAGTGATTCCACACATAATCATGGAGTAATATAATCAATGAAATATGCGTAAAGCCAAATGAGTGGGAATTGAAATCTCAAATTACCTTACCGATTAGGTAACATACGAAACATACACCCATGAAAGAAGTATCATACCATGATGATGTAAATGACCATAAATTAAATTATATTACACAATGAATACAATCATGGGCAGTACACATACACCACATGCAATAATTAAGTGGTGATCAATGGAAATCTCACGAAATTAAAAGTGAGATAAGAAACCCCTTACCACGTTAATCAACTGAGTCGTATGGCCAAAAGTT
This sequence comes from Viscum album, assembly GCA_963277665.1. Classification (NCBI taxonomy): domain Eukaryota; kingdom Viridiplantae; phylum Streptophyta; class Magnoliopsida; order Santalales; family Viscaceae; genus Viscum; species Viscum album. The sequence goes on along the minus strand of OY728123.1, from coordinate 1,807,582,807 downwards.
AATAAACACCAAATGATTTACAGAATAACATGAATATAAATAGAATCATGAATATATATCAAATGGCAGTACACAATACACCACTTTCAATAATTTAGTGGCGAAAAATGGAAATCTCACGGAATTGAAAGTGAGATAAGAAAATCCCTTACTTTGTACTTTTTCCTTGGTCGATGGTAGGTTTACCTCCTTTATAATGGTGAAATAATTGTTATTGAATTATACAATAATCATTTAATTTAATATGATATCATATATGATCTTTTAACATTGAGTTGTTAATAATATCTTAGAATTATCGTCATTTCGGGTGTTAACGGGTTCATTTTACTTTATATTCTTTGTTATGTGAGCCATATTCGTTATTAATGGGATGTATATTATTCATATCCAGAATGAAATCAAGTTCTTAGATACTATTTTTAAATCATCAAATGATAATTATACTTGAATGGATATGATGGACAATGAATCTCATCGCGTTCGTGGAGACGGTAGTCCGTACATACGCACGAGCGACAATATCATTCTTTTGATATTAAAATAATATATAATTGGATTTTATATCATATATACAGAATCATTATCATGTTATATTTATTATTTACATGAGTTACACATCATTATTATACCCATACAAATAATAATATATTGAATAACAATTACACCACGACGTGGAGACGGTAAGCCGTACGTACACACGTATGGTGACATGTTATTCAAAGGATGGATAGAATACTGAATATGGTTGTACCATATTTATAATAACATCACAGTATATATATGATACTGGAGTTATTATTTTATAATGGAAATAACAAAGAAAGAGGAAGTGGAAGAAGAAAGGAACTTGGAAAGGGGTGGTGAAAACATTACCTCTTCTTCGGGTTCTTCCTTTTGATTTGATCAAAAGGGCTCCTTAGGTTGGATTTCTGATCAAACTCTAGGTTGTAGTGAGGGAAGTTGATATAGTATTTGGGCAGGGTTTGGCCGAACCAAAGGGCTTTTAAGGTGTGAAGAAATGAGATGGAGGAGTGCCCTTTTATAAGAGGGGTGAGGGGAACCTTTGGAAAAGCTAGAGATATTAGTTTATAATAAATTCATATTCGGTTTCCAATGGCTCCAAAGTTGACTATTCAAAGGTTAAGGTGGTTATGGGTAGAAAAAAACTCAACCAATAGAATTTAGACAGGTTTGGGTACTTATATTAACCTTATCTTTAAGTATTAACTCTAAGTTAATTAGTTTCACTTTTACAATGTCTCTTTGTATTTTTATATTATATGGTTAATAAACTTACCATATACATACAAGAGACCCCCAAGTGGTCCATTAATGATACACCTATCATGATATAAGTCTCTTGGCCGAACTTTAGATTTTTATGAATTTAATATCAATTAATAATATAATATTTGTTTTAAAAACTCTTTTATGTCAATTTTGACACTATTCAATAGTTGATTTTTGTGAAACTCATAACAGATTGATTACTTCGAAAAAAGTCAATTAAATCAATACTAATATATCATATTATCATAGAAAATTATTTTAATTCATTAAAAGTTTCATATTATATTTATTTGGGTATTTTTAATATCAATTATTTTTATTTTTCACTATTATAGTAATTACTGCATCATAATTGTGTCATAAATAAATTAAATTATTTAATGTCTAAAAATTATAAATAAAATATAATTATGTAGAAAATCTTTTTATCTTTCTAATTAATATTTATAATCGAAAATCCAACATATATAACCCTATTTAAAAATTGTTTTTCTAAAATATATATGCTTGTGTCATTTTTGTATTCATTTTAACTTAATTAAAATAAAGTGTCATTATCACTTACAAGTGGATCCATGGGGTCCCCAAATAGACCCAAAGATTCCCATGGTCGACCATGTATCAACCAATAGGGTTAAGACACGTTTTAGGGTAATTTAGTATTATTATAATATTATTTGTTAACCCTTATTTACCGGATTTACCCTTAACCATGGTAAATAAAATATTTACCGCAGTAATTATTCAAAATGTCTAAAAATAAAAGTTACCTATTTACACAATTTAAACATCCTGATTCCAAATATGGAATCCATTTTTCTAAATTCAAAACACAGAAGTGGCAGAAATTAATTTAAAATTAATTCCCGCTGTCAAAACAAAAAGCGTGTTTTTAAGAGATAATAACTATCAAAAGATTGACACTTGTTTATGTTCGGTTTAATTGTAAAATTATGTCCAATGACCAAAATTATATTAAATGGTAAAAATATATTCTAAATATACTTTAAAACAACTCAAATTCATAATTTATCACTATTAATTATTTTGATTAAAAAAGTTGTTTTTAATTAAAATTTAGTAATTTTCACTATTCATCAAAATATGAAAGTTATCCAAAAAGTACCAAAATTTCACCCTAGGCTAATTTCGATATTACGAATCCAAAAATGAAGTCCATTTTGAGAGATAGAATTTATAAAATTTCAAAAATTAGGTATTACTATTCATAACGGCTAGTTTGATTGGTTATGGTGTGTTAAAATCTCGAAGTTGTGTGCAATGCACGCCATTGCATTATTCGAAAGGAAACATACCGAGGAAACTTGGGGTGTTACAAACCATCTCAAATCATGATCCCGTATTTAATGTTCTAGGAGCCATGTAAAGGGGGAATATAATTTTTTAAATAATGTTAAATCATCATCACATTCATGGGATGTGGTTCAGTGGTTCCACCTCTGTCGTGCATGTAGTGGTGTTCTTCTGGCAGAGCCGGTGAAGTCGGGTGACTAGTGTAAAGATCTGGCTGTTTCTAGGTCTCCTTCGGCAGAGTTGTTGATCTCGGATGATCACTTGTGGGTCTCAGCCTCAGCCTTGGATGTTTCTTCATATGCTATTGCGGGTTACCATGGTTCTCTAACCGAGGATCTAGTTGTCTCTGGTCTTCTGGCGGTCAATCTGGCTGCCCTTGGTGCGGACCCTATCGGTGATAAGAACAAGGGTCTCGTCCTGTCGATTCCTTCCTATGCGAAGGTTGTTGAAAATCGCCATGGATTGGCCACGTTAGTGCGTGTAAAAGGAGAAGGGATACCGAGAATCCAAGGTAAAGAAAGGGAAAACTGATTTTATTGAAGAGAATCATGGTCTCTTCTCAGTAAGATTTCAGGAGTGAAAGCACTCGATTATTGCTAATTTATCATTGAATAGGGAGGCTTGTTTGGGAATTCTAGATATCATAAATCTCTTGCATGGTTTTTGGGGCTTTGATGGTTGGAGTATAACCTCCATCAGTAAAGGGTTTTATCATGTTGTGTTTCCGTCTTCAGATCTTAAATCAGTGGTCTGGGGTCAAGGTTTTGTCAACCTTAAACCTGGCTTATTGCGCATCCAGGATTGGGATTTGGATTTCAATCCTCTGTATGTTAGAAATTCTATTACTCAAGTTTGGATACGGATCATAGGCCTAAGTTGGTTCTTTTGGTTGACACAAATCCTTTGGGATATCACTTTTGATGTTGGTGTCCCGATTATGATGGACAAAGAAACCAAAAGAATCAGGTATGGTCATTTTTCTTGGGTGCTTGTTGAGTTTGACCTCAGCTCCCCTTTGATCCGTTCAATTATTATTTCTAGGAATGATCAAAGATTTTATTTGGTTGTTGATTGTGAGAGGGTTACCAATTTCTGTTCCAATTTATTTAACATTTGTCATAAGATGGATAATTTTCGAAGAAGATTGTTCTGTGCAGGTTGTGGTCTCACTGGGCACGCTGCGGACCCCTGTAAAAGAAAGGCACACAAGAAGGTGTTTGACACTGCACTCGTTCAGGAAGTGGTGAATTCTATTGATTCATGCTATTAAGATATTGATGATCAGGGGAATTTCATTGAAAAGGATCTTGGGGTAGCCTCATGTGGAAGGATAGGATGCTATAGTAAATATTCAGGTAACAGATTCAACTAGTCATGATGTTGTTTAGATTAAGATTGGGACTCCTCTTATTTTAGTTAGCAATGATCTTGTTGATGTTGGGAATGGATATGGGCAACATGACTTTGAGGGTGTTGAAATGATAAATAAGGCTTCCTAGTCTTGGGTGAAAATTATTGAATAAGATCGCCTTGATGATGTTGATAAAGGTATGACACAGGTTCCAGGAGTCCCTGGAAGTAGGCATGAATCTGTTGAGGCAGCTTCAGGTGTGCATGCAGGTTTCACTACCTTGGTGCAGGGTGATATGGACAGTAATGTGGGAGGAATCATACAGGGAATGGATGCTTCAGCCATGTTATAAAGAATGGAATTCATTGAGAGAGAATCTACTCAAGTCACTATTGATGATTTCAACACTCATGAGGAAATGGTTTCAGGAAGTATCAAAGGTAAGAAAGTTGTGGATAATGAAGGTTTTCAAGTTCCAAGAAAAACTGTTTTGTCTAAGTCACCCAAAGTTCCTGATTAGATATTTGATCAGTCAAATAATATCACAGATGGTAATAGTTTTGAGATACTTGAATCCCTTAATGATCAGTCAAATAAAAACGGGTTTTGCTAACCAAGTCGTTCAGGACTTCAAATCCCTTCCGGTTCTTCATCTGAACCCCGATTCGAACACCGATTGATGAGTTGGAACCCCCTCGGTAAGGACTCGATTCCTCTTGAGCCGTTTTGTTTAATTTTTTTTCTAGAACGAGATATTGGGGTTTGAGAGGTTTTGATTCTTTTATATATCTACCATTTTTTAGATCTAATTGGAGGCTGTTACCAGAGGAGTAGCATCGTACGAGTCTCAGGTAGGTGGTTCATACCTCATTTTGTGTTTTCGTGGTCATTTGAGTGATGCGGCCTTCAGCGCGTTTTTGGGTATTTTGAGCGGGACCCGTTTTATCTGATTTTACGTATTGAATTGATTGTTGGACCTATGGGGTGCCTTTGGGTATGCCATGTTACCAATTTTGCTGAGCGGGGTCGGGTGAGGGGTCGTAGCTCATCGGGGCATTTTGGTTGGGGGATGCCAAAATGGTTATATTAGAATTAGAATGCTTTAAACTGTTGAGTTTGGTTTATTCAACTTGATATATTTTTTCTAGAGGTATTCAAGACCTCAGTGCTGGTATGAGACAGCACCTTGCATAGTGCAAATCATCTGTTTAGAATATTTTTCATGTTTATGTTTTCTATTTAAATATGTTATAGATGTAATTGCTGAATTGCATCTACTGGACCCTTTGGGTGGTGTTGGGCATGACCCGAATGTTCTTGAGTGATGCTGATCATAGGTTGGGCTTGGCCTAGGTTACCTTGAGTGTTTTTGACCATGGGATTAGGCGTCACGGATGTCATCTTGAGGCAATATGACTGTCAGGTTGGGCATGGCCCATGTTACTTGGATGGCGAGGCCATCAGGCTTGAGGGGCACGGTCGCAGGGACACGAGGTGTCAGATGTATGGTGGCTTAGGTATTATTTTGGTGATTACCGCTCACCTGGAACTTTGAGTAGTGTGCACACAGAGATACTCTATGATGAGGTGGTTTTGACCACTCGTGTGGGTAGAGGCCCCCATAGATGTAGTTTAGGTAATTTGGTTGGGGGTGCTTGTCGTATAAATCCACGTGAGAGGTGAGGAGCCTTCAGAGGATAGAATTAAGGCTATCGGGTTGGGGGTTGAGGCTCTCTGTTATTTGAGGGAAGATATCATTGTCCATCCGGATACGTTATTTGAGGGCAGACATCGTTGTTCCTCCGGGTCACTTCTTGGGCATGCCTTCAGGACGTCGGTACTTGAGGCACAAGGTGTCAGGAGGTACAAGGTGCTGGGTTACTATTCTTGGGAATGCCTTCGGGACGTCGGTACTTGATACATGTGGTGTCATGTGGCACTTGGTTCTGGGTTACAGGACAGAGATTCCGGCCTTGGCCGAAGTAGGTTACACCCCATGGTGGCTGCTGAGCACCAGTGGAGTTTGTGTTTATTTGTTCATCATTATGTTTACTATTTTTCTTATAAATTCATGATTTCTTAAACACTTATATTAGGTACGCACCATTGGGTGGTATCCTACTGAGATTTGTCTCACACCCTGCACGGGCCCTTCGGGACGCGTGTAAACTTTATGGATTTTCATGTAGGAAAGAGGCCAGCCTCAGGAGCTGGGTTGCATTAGTTGCTGCATGGAGATGGTATGGACCTTGAGGTCTTACCTAGCTGGGTTTACTCTGTTTTGTTTTCTTTACTTGTATCAGCATGAATACTTGTTTGTAGATACTGTTGGTTATCCATTGGTGCCCCTTTTGTTTAGTTACTTGTTATGGATTCATGTTTGGTTTGTTTAGTAGTTACCAGTGATTAGCATGTTATTGTGTTTACTTTCCGCTGTTGTTTTTTATATTTACTGCTTCCATTGTTTATTGATATTGAATGTGATTCCGCTCTGCAGGTATGGTTCGAGTCTACTGAGTCTTTTATTTCATGGCATTTATACCGTTATACTTGGACCAATACCCTTATTATTATCCTCCGAGAGGGTATAGCCTCCCCACTGTACCTATTAGACCTTCACTGCTAGTCGGTAGCCTTTGGAATTTAGGGAGGTGGGCCTAAGGTAGTAGTACCCAACCCGTTTAGCATGGTTCAGGTGGATGTTCGGGTCTGGGTTGTTACAAAGTGGTATCAGAGGAGTTCTTGACAGAGATCTAGTAGTAGTGTTTTGCTGGCTACTAATGAGTTTGAGACTTCTCTTTTTATTTTTGGCTGGTTTTATTATTTGGGATATGGTACACTGGAGATAGGTTGTTACTGTAAATGGGTTTCTAGCTTGTGTTTGGGTGCCTACAGCCCCAGATACGAGGGATGGACCAAGTTTCCATGGGTGGGAATTGTTGTTTTCTTTTTTCTCAGATTACAGTTGATATGATTTCCACCTCGGTGGCTCACTTGGTGTGTGATGTTATTGATTGTGTTATGTAACCCTTGACCCGGTGTGGTAAGGGAGACTTGGACCTTGGCCCGATATGGAAAGGCTTGTTTTCTTGGATTTTGATATGCACATTTTTAGGGTATTTCAATTTCATAACTGCATGTATGCTTTGTGAAGTGATAATACCATGTGAATAAAAATCAATTGCCATGCTTAGTATTCTTGAATTGTAAAAAGGTGAAATTCCTGATAGAATTGCTTGTTTATTTCAATGTGTTATGCCATGCTTTGTATATTTGTAAAATTCCATATGGTGGTATATTTGGGTCTGGATCTGGTACGAGCAGGCATGTACTATCGATTGAAGTGATTTTGGTCACCAGGATTGGGCGACTTGGTCATCGGTTTGAGGCAACGTTGGTTTTCGGGACGGGCATGGCCCAAGGTACTTTTGATACTTGGCTCTGTTGAGGGTGGGTAAGGAGGCCATGAGGCCGGAATGCCATGGGCATGGGTTGCGATGCGGGGGAGTAAGGGTAGTAGTTATGAACTGCCTTTTACTGCTTTCCTTATCTACGTAGAATATATATTGTTATATATATATATGGGTTATCTGACCATTTATGGTATTCAGCGGGTTCCATTTTTTTCCGACTTAGATGGAGCGTCAGGCGAGTGAGGATATAGTGATGAAGGTGTAGGATCATGTTCAGGATTTGGTACAGGAAGAGCACGAGCCATAGGTACAGGCTCAGGGATAGGATCAGGTCTAGGATCCAGTGCAGACAGGATAGCAGTCGGGTTTGACAGCGATCAGACCATGGCTCGACGAGCAGCTCCGAGCTAGCCTGGTACGTGTCTTGTAGAGGATCGACAGAGGCGTGCAGGGTACAAAGCCATCTATGGATTATCTGATGCGGGAGTTCCAGTCGTAGCACCCGCCGCTTTTTCAGGGTGAGGGTAGTCCGCAGGCGGCTGAGAACTAGATAGAGAGTATGCAGATGATTTTCGAGCAGCTCAAGACGCCTCTAGGGAGGAGGGTCAAGCTGGCGACATACATGCTGATAGGACCGACGAAGCGTTGGTGGGATGTGCACGTTCAGGCTTGTAGACACAAGGGACTAGCATGGAAGGACTTCGAGGAAAGGTTCTTCGAGCACTTTTACCCGGAGACACTGAGGGCAGAGAGAGCTCAGTAGTTCTTGAGTCTTCAGTAGGGATACATTTCTGTCATGGACTATGAAGCTACTTTCACCAAGTTGTCTCACTTTGCACCTGGTATGGTAAGAGATGACGCGGCTAGGGTGAGACACTTCGAGGATGGCTTACGACATGCCATTCGGATCCAGGTAAATATATTTCAGCTAGGTTCTTTCTCAGAAGCAGTGAATCAGGTGCTCATAGAAAAGGGAGATCAGAGGGATAGGCCCCAGGTCGGGCGAGTGACCTCAGGTGATGGTTCGGATAGTAGGAAGCGAGGACGGGATGAGTTCCAGTAGGGCAGTCCGGCCAAGGATTCAGCTAGACCACCTCGTGGTAGTTCTGCAGTGGTTTGCTTTCAGTGTGGACATCCAGGACATTTTCGGACTCAGTGTGATAGGCCTCCAAAGGAGTGTCGGGCATGTGGATAGGTCAACCATCTAGAGAGGTTTTGTAGGTAGCCTTCTCAGACTGCCGGCAGATAGGGACCAGGATAGATGGTGGCATCCGGAGTTGGTTTAGGTTCGGTACCAAGAGAGGGTAGCCGAGGTTTAGATTCACGCGGAGGACGTGACAGTGACAGCGGGACCCAGTTGATGGGTCAGTGGCCGGTGACTGGAGCAGTACCGCAGGGAGTTCGGGCATCAGGTAGCCGTACTTCAGGCCAGGTGCATGTTGGGGAGCTTCCAGAGGCTGAGCATGCTGGTGAGTCGATGATGGTTAAAGGTACACCGTGGTGTTGCCGTGATTCCCATGTTTCCTTTTTGGCATGACCTATAGAGGCATGTTCGTTTTGAGTACACATGATGCACATGATCTATTTGGACTGACTAGATGCTAGTCAGTGGGATTGACACCATATCGGGTGCGTGATATATTTATATATATGTATGAGATGCGTAGCATCAGGGGCATCGAGGATGCGGGTTGCTGAGGTGCCATGGGCATTAGGGTATCGAGGATGCGGATTAATTGAGGTGTCGTGAGCATCGAGGCATTGAGGATGTAGGTTACTTGAGGTGCTAGGCACCAGGACCTCGTAGAGGCAGACACCAATGCGGTGCGGGATACGTTGAGTGTCGGGAATGACACAGGAAAACCAATGGGGTGCAAGGGTGACGATGCGTCACGGAAGGACTGTGCGTCCGGAAAACAAGTTAGTAAACCTTGTTGCTTTGAGTTTTGTTGGGTTGAGACCGGGTTAGGCGATTCCTAAGGTAGGGATCCCCTTGAGGAATTTAGCCGGGACCTTTGAGATTGGGTAATTTTGGGTTACTTTGATCAGGGTGGTGTGTTTGGTGCCATCTTTGGGTTTCGTTTGATAGCTCGGGGATGAGCTATGTTAAGGTGGGGAGTTTGTAAGAACCCTAGTTTTTAGAATGGGTCAAAATCCCGACCCTGTTTGAATTTTTTACTAGTTTCTGAGGAAACTGGAGAAAATGGGCAGTTTCTGGAAATTTCTAGACTACACGACATGTACTTAAAGTACACACTGTGTATAAGTTAAGCGAGTGACTGGCTGTGTGCTCACCGAGTACATTCTGTGTGATGACCGTGTAGAAAATTTCTTACTACACAGCGTGTAGTTTGAGAAACGTCGTGTACACTTGACCGTGTGGAGGCCACACATGGCATGTAGGCCTGTTGGCTGGGTAGATTTGTTTAACCAAGTACATGTCGTGTCCCTCCTAGACACGCCGTGTAGTCTGGCTATGTATGAGAGAAATACATGGCGTGTGGTTAAGTCGGTGAGGAAGAGAAAGAAAACCATGTACACACTATGTACCCCTAGGTACACGCCATGTACGCATGTCGACAGGTTCTGGAAAGTAAGTCAGTGGAATTCCAGCTGCCAAATGAACAGTTAAATGATCTACACTGTGTGTAGTCATGAAGTACATGTTGTGTACTTTCTTTTTTTGCGTTAAAATGGGAAATAGCCTCTTTTTGAGGTGGAACTCGTTTTCTTCCACCGGGTTTCACGAACTAAGCTGGTCGGGACTTTAAATCCCTCCTGGTTCTTCATCTGAACCCCGATTCGAACACCGATTGATGCGTTGGAACCTCCTCAGTAAGGCATCGATTCCTCTTGAGCCGTTTTGTTTGATTTTTTTTCTAGAACGAGATATTTTGGTTTGAGTGGTTTTGATTCTTTTGTAGATCTACCACGTTTTAGACCTAATTGGAGGCTGTTACCGGAGGAGTAGCATCATATGAGTCTCAATTAGGTGGTGCATACCTCTTTTTGTGTTTTTTGGTAATTTGGGTGATGCATCCTTCGGCACGTTTTCGGGTATTTTGAGCGAGACCCATTTTATCTACTTTTATGTATTGAATTGATTGTTGGACTTATGGGATGCCTTTGGGTATGCCATGTTACCAGTTTTGCTGAGCGGGGCTGGGTGAGGGGTCGTAGCTCATCGGGGTATTTTGGCTGGGGGATGCCAAAATGGTTATATTAGAATTAGAATGCTTTAAATTGTTGAGTTTTGTTTATTGAACTTGATATATTTTTGTTAGAGGCATTCAAGACCTTAGTGCTGGTATGGGACAACACCTTGCATAGTGAAAATCAACTGTTTAGAATATTTTTCCTATTTATTTTTTCTGTTTAAATATTTTATATATGAAATTGTTGAATTGCATCTGCTGGACCCTTTGGGTGGTTTTGGGCATGAATCAGATGTTCTTGAGTGATGCTGATCACAGGTTGGGCTTGGCCCGGGTTACCTTGGGTGGTTTTGACCACGGGATTGGGCATCACGGGTGTCAGATTGAGGCAGTACGACTATTAGGTTGGCCATGGCCCATGTTACTTGGATGGCGAGGCCATCAGGCTTGAGTGGCATGGTCGAAGGGACACGAGGTGTCAGATGTGTGGTGGATTAGGTACTATTTTGGTGATTACCGCTCACCCGGAACTTTGAGTAGTGTGCACATAGAGATACTCTGTGATGAGGTGGTTTTGACCACTCGTGTGGGTAGAGTCCCCTGTAGATGTGGTTTAGGTACTTTGGTTGGGGGTTCTTGTCGTAGAAAGCCACATGGGAGGTGAGGAGCCTTTAGAGGATAGCATTGAGGCTATCGGGTTGGGGGATGAAGCTCGTCGTTATTTGAGGGCAGATATTGTTTTCCCTCCAGATATGTTATTTGAGGGTAGGCATCATTGTTCCTCCAGGTCACTTCTTGGGCATGCCTTCGGGACATTGGTAGTTGAGGCACGAGGTGTCAAGAGGCACAAGGTGTCGGGTTACTATTCTTGGGCGTGCCTTCGGGACGTCGGTACTTGAGACACGCGGTGTCAGGTGGCACTTGGTGTCGGGTTACACGACAAAGATTCCGGCCTTGACCGAAGCAGGTGACACCCCATGGTGGCTGTTGAGCACCAGTGGAGTTTTTGTTTATTTGTGCATTGTTCTGTTTAGTGTTTTTCTTATAAATGCACTCCTGCTTAAACACTTATATTAGGTACTCACCGTTGGGTGGTATCCTACTGAGATTTTTCTCACACCCTTCACGGGCCCTTCGGGACGCGTGTAGACTTTATGGATTTGTGTGCAGGAAAGAGGCCAACCTCAGGAGCTGGGCTGCATTAGTTGTTTCATAGAGATGGTATGGACCTTGAGATCTTACCTATCTGGGGTTAATCTATTTTGTTTTATTTACTTGTATCAGCATGCATACTTGTTTGTAGCTACTGTTGGTTAGCCATTGGCACTCCTTTTGTTTAGTGACTTGTTATGGATGCATGTTTGATTTGTTTAGTAGTTACCAGTTATTAGCATGTTGTTGTGTTTACTTTCCGCTGCTGTTGTTTATATTTACTGCTTCCGCTGTCTATTGATTTTGAATGTGCTTCCGCTCTGCGGGTCTGGTTCGAGTCTGTTGAGTCTTTTATTCTGATGCATCTCTACCGTTATATTTGGACCAGTACCCTTATTATTATCCTCCAAGAGGGTATAGCCTCCCCACTATCCCTATTATACCCTCGCTTCTAGTCGGCACCCGACCCGTTTAGCACTGTTCGGGGGGCTGTTTGGGTCTGGGTCGTTACAAAAAGAACTTCATCAAGTGGGACTATAACCTAGTTCACCACCAAAATCACACTTCTACCGGTCTGCTCCATTCTTCTCAGCCTCACTGTTTTATTTTGATTTCAAATTAGGGTGACCAATACTTGCTAGTGGCCAAATGTCAAAAATGATTTCAATTTCTCACTTCATTTTTTGGATATTTTATGTCTATTTAATCATATGAGAGATATCTGAATTAATCATACATGAAATTTTACCACTACAAGTTTCGGTCAATAGAACTTTCCCACACCTTCTACATCCTAATTTAATTTTGGAGTCAAGACTTGGATCGAACTTCAAACGTGAGAGAGAAGAATCCATGTTCCAAGTATCGTTCTTAACCTCATGGATTAAAATCAATCAATTCATCCCATTTTCTTCTATTAACATGAATATTAACACCAATCCATTTAATATTTTCGATTTCGTGAACATCTATGATAGGCATTTTGCAACACAACCCGCTAAACTCATGTTTAGTTAAAACACCTTCTTGTAAGAATGATTCAAAAAGTGGTCATACATAATATAAAGTCTCATATCATTATTAAGTAGGTCCATTCACCCATTTTTCATTCATAACACCCAAGTTCTATAAATTTTCACTTAGTATATTCCCCCTACATAACCCATTGATGATTCTTTCTAATTTCATTTCAAACTCAGTTCCAATTAGTAAGTGGGCCTTTATTTTTAGTTTTTTCTTGATCTTTACCACACTTGAATTTATTCCAACCACCATTATATTTTAGTGACTCTGTTTTTCTTTATAAGACTTTTAAATATATTATGAAATATTTTCAGAGCCAGACGCTGAGACGGTGTGAGATTCCGAGACCCATTGATCCCAAAATTGTTATTATAAAAATATTAAATATATTAAGATCACACATGCATATTTTTTTTAGAAATATTGTAATATCTCCTAAGTGGAGCCTCAAATCAAAAATCTGATACCATGGATAATTCTGAAAAGTGGGGTTTACCCTAGGTGTGACCTAAGTTTGGTCAGCCCCGGACGTTCAGTTAAGGTAGGCGTTGGTGGGTGCATTAAGAGAATTAATTAATTTAGTAAATTTATTTATTTAATAAATTTAACCTAACACTCCATCTATAAATACATTGTTTTTAAGATTTTATAGGATTATATGCATAACCCTTGCTAGATCTAAGAGGAGGAAAATGTTCCACGTTGGATGATCGACATCAGATGAGGAATGATGACTGAATCGAGGTGGATTGAGAGGCAGCGAACACAACAGGTCATCTCCATAAAAAGAGAACATGCTATTCACCAAAAATTGATCCATAATCTAGGTATTAATCATAAATTGTGGACTTATCCCTTTTTATTAAAATATTAAGCATGAATATTTATTTATCTGGTTTTGATCTATATTATCGATTCATCACATGAGCCTGCTCCAATAATTTGATTGAATAAATTAAATTATGATTTCCAAACCTTTCTATCAACCCTTATATCCCCGTTATGAGATCATTTTTCAATAACGCTTGACCAATGATGGATTGAATTCATTCCTATTCATTTATCCCCATCGTTCTTTACGTTCTTCATGTTCTTCACTGTTGGCCCATGTGGTTGCGGTTCAACATTTCTATGGTGGGTTTGAGCAAGATTGAACCCCCAAATTCATGGTAGATTGGTTAATAATGAATGAGATGATGATCTAAGGATGGATCAAGATAATTTTCAGGATGTGGGGGGCCTCCATAGATTTCTAATCTAGATCGACGATGGAAAGTGATAGGAGACATATTGGTCAGTGCTATGGGCATCATGTCGGTGGCCAGATTCCTATTTATGGCCATCATAGGCCAGTAAATCAATGGAAAACATTATTAACTTCACTTTTGGTAGGTTTTGAGTGGTCAAAATATGGGGATTATGACAGAGAGGTTGAATTTGGAGAACTTCATGGTGAACTTTAATTTCTATGAAAAACTTTACTACACGACGTGTAGTCCAATAACACTCTTCATGTATCCCCCCTGACTACGGTGCTTGGTTTTTGGGGAAGATAAGTATGAAACACTGTGTGTCTAGGACCACATGTTGTGTGACCCTAATTGGGTGGCCAATTCATGTGAAAGTTGGAACATTCCAATAACCCCATATTGGAGGACACACTGTGTGCTTCAGGAGTACATGGGAAAGGTCTGATACCTAGGCACAACAAGGTACATGACCAGGATCATGGGCACAACCTGAAAAAACATGGGAATGATTAGGAGCATATAGGTAGGCCCCATATGGATGAGAAATTCCATGTGGATCCCATTCATTTTGTGTATGGTGACATGGTTTCAAATCCATTTTCAAAGGAGCACACGACCATGCAGTGAGGTGGGAACACACACTGTGTGTGCCCTATAAAAGTCTTGTAGTTCCCTCTAGAACTTCTTCCTCTCGTATTCCATTCATTTGGAATTCAATTTTGGCCCATAAGTAGCATATCCTGAGTATATTTCCATGTAAAACATTTTAGTATCCTTCATAGTGGATTTGGAGATATGACTTGGAATGTTCTGAGGGTGACACTTCATTAGGCGACGCTTGATGGTGGTAGTGATCATGATGGATAATCAGTTAGAGAGGTTGGTCTTGGAAACCCCATATCATACCAGGGTATAGTTCCTCCATACTCCTTATAGTATTTGAGTGGAACCCCACTAATACACCAGGTCATGGGTTCTCCATACATTTAGTTTAACCCCCTGACTCACTAGGGAGTGGGTCCTCTATTGGCGTCTACCAAGTGTCACCCCCCTGACGCACTGGGGTGTGGGTCCTCTATTGACATATACTGATTGGAATCCCCTTATCGCATCAGGTCATGGGTCCTCTACCAATATAATAAATGTATTATCCATGTCGCATTAGGTTGTGGGTCCTATAACTATCTACTGAGTGGAATCCTCCTATTATACTAGGGTGTAGGTCCTATATTGGAGATTGTGACCCATCAAGTTTTGGAGCAGTGGCTAGGTGCGTGTCATTATCATGACTTATTTAGATAGACATGTGAGATTATAGAGATGGTGGTCCTTTGGAGATATAGGAAGACTCATCATCCTAGGCTAGGCTATAATATTGGGATCCCCTTTCTCTCTCGGTTGGGTTTCTTTATGATCATGTATTAATTATTGGGATTTATTTCCCTTTTGCTTTGGGTTGAGCTAACTACATCTATCTTATCTTCTATTTCTCCCTATTATATTTTTAGGGAATCAAACTGGGTATGTATATACTCAACCCTACATTGAATTCGACTATATGTGTCATGTCTCATGAAGATAAAAGACAGTTTAGCGGTGACATCAGGGAATTGTGGTGATACTTGGGCGCATAGGCCACATATAGTGGTCGAGCTTGGAGATCTGGGTTTAGGCTCTCTCAACTTTCATTTCTTCCAGTTGTTGTCATGTTGGGACTTTATTTCTATTTTTTCATGTATATTTACCCTTTTTTACTTTGTTTGTATTTTTCAACTCTTAGATGTATTTCCTAGAGGATATTTCATGCATGAATAAATCTAGATGCTACTTTCTTTTATTATTCCTCTACACTGTTTCATGGATATGGTTGGGTGTGTACGTATAATAACATTAGGATAAGGCATAACATTTTATATTATTTATTCTTGGGGCTTGTCACCATCCCATGGACTATTGGAGGTAGGTTTGGGGTTGTGACGGATCGGTCTTCCACCATCCATGCGGGGCCCTGTGGGTTGGGTTGTTATAGAGTGGTATCAAAGGAGTTCATTCCTTGGGATAGTGTTTGGAATTTTACCCTTATGAGGATGTTTGGGACTTAGGTAAATAATGTCAAAGTGTACCAAGTGTGGATTTCATGATAGGGAATCCAATGTTGGTGCAGCGACTAACGTATCTATTGACCAGAACTCTGACTACCTACTTGTCAACTCAGCATACCAAGACATTGATTTTAGGGGTCAATTATACATACATCATACAAGATTGTGTCCTCTTACTTTACTTCTTAAGTAAACTCCCCATATATATATATATATATATTCTCATATTATCGTGCTACGTATTGATTACTATTATGATGCCTCTGTAAAGACATCCAACCAGGTTATTGATTCAGGATTGTGATAACGATCTGATGAGTGATGATGCCTTATTTCAGGGGTCATCTCATGAGGATATTCCTCCAACTAGGTAGATACTATTACCCCCACCTATTGAGCATCATTTAATAACAACACGAAAGGATGAGGATGCACACTACTCGAGTTCAAATTTTATAATCCACTGAGGTTTTGTATTGAACCAGATCCCTAGGTAGTAGAGGATTGGATTGAGTCAGTGATCTGAGTCTTTAGGATCATGAAGAACTCAATTGATCAGATGATTACATTGGTTTATATCCATTTATATGGAGTATCTGGGCACTAGTGAAGTCTAGTCAACCAGACTCATGATGAGACGATGCTCTCTTGGACAGACTTCCAACAGCTAGTCTGTGAGGAGTATTACCCCTCATGATTATGCTCAATTAAGATTCAAGAGATTATAGATCAATAGTAGGTTATTATGAAATTTTCTTAGCATATAACAAGGTTCACTAACCTTACATTATACTCCCTCGACATGGTATGGGGTGGTTACTTTTGAGCATAGAAGTTTGAGCAGGGTCTTTGCAGATACATTTGTGCCAGTGTGGTTACCTTGTATATTCCCACATATGTTGTAGTTATAGAGATAGAAATTGTGATATAGGTCTTTCATTAAATGGTATTCTAGGAATATAGAGATTTTAGTGGGAATCATGCATCTGATTCATCTGTGGTAGCTAAAATGCACCATTTGGTAGGATCTTGGCGTATGAGACCTCCCCATGGCTAGTCTTAGTCACATGAACACATAGTGCATGGTTCATGAAGAGGACCAGGTTAACCCAAATAGGGGTGGTGTTATACCTATGATGGGTGAATTCACATGGACATGTGATTTCCCAAAATGATATGCTGATAAGGGAAGGAAGGCAATGAACAAACCACCACAGAACATGAAACATCGTGATCAGAGTTTTTCCAAGCATATCTAGGGTGGCCCCCATGGTGGTGATAATGGAATATGAGTAGGTAGAGATCTAGGTGGAGGATATATTATTTGAGGGATAATTTATTAGCTAATTCCACCACCACCACCTGGTGACCCACACTAGGTTTAGGTAGTTGGTGGTTAGGGTTGCAAGAAACTACAAACCATGGAGGCTTATGTGCCATCAACTCATAAGATGTTACAAGGTACAATATATGTTTATTATACACATTATACAGTACTTGTAGAAAAATGTGTCAGTAATTTATCCATTTCTATATCCCTTGGGTGAGAAATAGAGCTCCCCGATGAGACCTTATCACATCATATTTTTCTAGAGGTTTTGTCTGGGTGTGATTCCATGATATCACTTTTATTCTGGTAGTTTGAGATCGTGCTCGGTAGATAGAGTTTTTCATGAGACATCTTAGTTTTCAAAATGAATCATTATGATGTAATATTAGGTATATAATGGTTATCCATGGTTATGGCCTAGTTTGACAATATATGTGTTATGTGCCTTTAGATAGATGGGACAAGATTATCATTTGTAGGTGAGAGATTTTTCATGGTTGAGCAAGTGGGCCTTGTGTGCAAGAGGCTGTAGACCACCACCCACAAGTTGGAGAGTTTATCACTTGGAATATAAATCTCTTTTGTATTTTGGATTCATTTGATAGTGGATCACTTTATGGATGTCTTCCTGTAGGATGTTCTGGGACTACCTCTGTGTCGAGATATGGAATTTTTCATTAAATTTCACCATGGAACCATACTGATATCTTTTTCGGAATATCATATTGCCCCTACTAAGATATGATAGATAATGGTGTAGTTGTAGGACCTTAAAGAGAAGGGTTTTATCAGATCCAGTGTCTCCCCCCTGGGAAGCTTTGGTTGTGTTAGTGGAAAAGGAGGACTAGAGATTGTAACTTTGTGTCGATTATCATTTCCTAAACCGGGTAACAATAAAGAAAAATTACACCTTTATAACATCTTTGACCCATTTTATGGTGAAATTTGGTTATTGATGATCGATATTAGGTTCAGCTAACAACAGTTGAGGGTTTTTTAGGATGATATTATGAAGATGAGATTTTGATGATGCTACAAACATTATGAGTTCCTGGTGATTCCTTTTAGTGTGATTAACTCTCCTACTTTGTTTATTTCTTTGATATACTGGAAATTTTATCCATAATTGAACCAATTTGTGGTTATCTTCATTGATGACATACTCATTTACTTTGAATCCTATGAGGATCATGAAAAGCATCTGAGGATGGTCTGAGACATTCTCCAGAAGCACCATCTTTATAGTAAGCTCTAAAATCTCTAGTTCTATATCCATGAGGTTCAATTTTTGCATCATGTAATTTCTGATTATATATTAGTTGTAGACTCAGAGAAGATTTATGTGGTGCTTTCTTGGGAGCCACCCAAGAGCATGTCGGGGGTGTATATTTCTCTTGGCTTGGTAGAGTACTACATGAGGTTTGTGGAAGACTTATCTAGGATTTCATCCCATTTAAATTCCCTAACATGGAAAGGGTATTCATTTACCTAGAAAGATTAGTGTCAGAGGGACTTCAAGGAGTTGAGGATGAGGCTGACTAGTTCTAGTATGTTGAGACTACCGGATGAGAATGTGGAGTACGTAGTGTATTGAGATACCTATAGAGTTGGGCTCAACTATGTGTTTATATATAGATAGGCAGTGATTTCATATGGGTTTATATAGTTGAGACTATATGAGCATAACTATGCAAATCATGACCTTTAGTCTGTAGTGGTAGCCTTCACACTAAAGATGTAGTGGAACTATCTTCTAGGAGAGTGCTTTATTGTTTACTCATACCATCAGAGTATCATGGGTATCTTCATACCTAGATATATGAACCTAAGATAGAATCTCTGGTTGGATTTCTTACAAGACTATGACTTTTAAATATTCTATATTCCATGGAAGGGCAACGTGGTGGTAGATTCCATTAATAGGATGTCGTTTTCTCATTTGGTTGAGGATTCATCTGAGAAGGTGGATTCTTTGCAACTGACCCTGGTGGAGGAGAGGGGTGCAGCTTATCTTCACTAAAAAGTTTCGAATCCTACACTTATCCAAGGTTTGAGGGTGGCTCTATTGGGATACATCTACTGTGATTTTCTTCATGATTATATTTCTTTAAAAGATTCTACAGATTGATTTTTTGAGGAGGGAAACACATCATTATTTTTTAGAGATGTACAATGGTTCCTTTTATGATTCTATAGGAAGTGATGAGTTAGTTTCAAACTTTCTATTTGGTTTTACATCCCACAGTGGTGAATAATTATAAGAACCTTCAGTGGATTTTGTAATGGGGTGACATGAAGGGAACCATAGTCGAGTTCATCTATTAGTGTCTCACATGTGAGTAGGTAAAGGCTAAGCACCATGTTCTGAAAGGTTTGAAAAAACCTCTTGAGATCCTGGAAGGGAAATGATATGGAATATCTGTAGACTTTGTGATAATTCTTCTATATAAAATGATAGGCTATGATGTTATCTAGGTGATTCTTGATCGAATCATGAATTTGACACACTTCCTTTCCATCAGGGAGAAAAGTTCCATGGAAAGTATAGGGTAGTTTTATGCATGGGAGATCATCTGGGACCATGGGGATACCCTTGATAATTGTATCCTACCTTGATTCATGATTTACATCATGGTTGTGGAGAGGCCTATATGAGGCATTTAGGACCCAGTTGCACATGAGTATGACATTTCACACCTAGACAAATGGGATGATCGAGCACACTATCCAGGTGTTTGAGGGTATACTGAGAGATTTTGTTTTAGACTTTGTATGGAGCCATGAGGATCAATTTCCATTGGTATATTTCTCTTATATTAACAACTATCAATCTACGATCAACATGGAAGCTTTTAGGGCCTTGTATGGGAGACCCTTCATGGAACCCCTGTGCCAGACTGAGATTGGTGGGGCATCTCTTGTTAGACCAAATATGTTGTAAGACAATATTGATAATGTTCAAGTGATCTACGAGCATATAGGGACAGTATAGGGTTGATATAAATCTTATTTATACTGATATCATAGGCCCTTGGAGTTCGATCAGGGAGGCCATGTTTTCCTAAGTTTCTACCCACGATGAGGATTGGAGAGGTTTTTCCAAGGAGGCAAGCTATCCCTGAGACTCACTAGGTTGTTTTAGATCTTACTAAGGGGTGGTGAGGTTTCTTACCACTAAGACTTATCCCCACAGTTAGAGCGGGTTCATGACATCTTCCATATTTCACAGTTGAGGTGATAGGTGCATGATCATACACACATTATTTACTGGGGTGATATGTACATTGAGGATGAAGCTAGCTTTGGGGAGTACCCTATGAAAATAAAGGATCATAGGGATAAGATCATGTGAGGATGGACCATTTACTTGGTTCATGCGATATGGAAGCATGATATCATGTAGGAGAGATCTTGGGAGCATGAGATCCAGATGCGAGATCAGTATCCCCGTATTTTTTTAGCTTGCGTTTTTTGATGATGAAAAGCCTTGAAGGGGGGATAATGCAGTGACCCTATATTTTCCTTATAAGAATTTGAAATATATTAAAAAATATTTTTGGATCCAGGTGCTGAGACGACATGATATTTCAAGGCTCGATGAGCCTGGAATTGACACATTAAAAATATTTAAATATTAATATCACGCATATGCAGTTTTTTAGAAATGATTGAATATATCCTAAGTGGATCTTTGAATAATAAATTTGATATCACAGTTGATGTTGGAATTCAGGGTTTACCCTAGGCATGGCCTAAGGTTGGATGACACCAGACATTTGGTTGAGGAATCTTTTGGAGGTTGTGTTAAGTGAATTAATCAATTAAATTAATTAATTAGTTAAAAAAACCCAATTTAACTCTCCCTCTATAAATACTCTATTTTTTCAATTTTTTAGTATTATCCACATAACCCTTGATAGTTTCGAAAAGAGGAGGAGAGAATTCTTCATTGGTGGATCAACATTGGACAATGAATGATGATCAGATCAAGGTGGAATGAGAGGCAGTGAATATAGAGGGTCTTCTCCATCACTGTAAAATGCATTCTTCACCAATGATTGATCCATAATCGAGCTAGGGATCAATAATTTTGTATTTATCCCCTTTGATTAAAATATTGATCATGGATATTTATTTATCTACTTTTGATCTATGTATCCTTTCATCGCTTGATCCATTTTTAATAATTTTATTTTTTAAATTAAATTATGATTGAAAAGAATTTGTATCACCCCTAATATCCCTGTTATGTGATCATTGGAGAAGAAATATTATCCAATTAAGTATTGGATTTGTTACTGTGAATTTCACCCCACCATTCTTCACTTTCTTCACCATTGGACCATGGGGTTGTGGTTTGAATTTTCTAGGGAGGTTTTGACCATGATTGAACCCCTATATTTGTGGTAGATTAGATAATTATAAACGATATGATGATTTATATATAGATCAGGACTGTTTGTGGGATGTGGGAGAATCCTCTGTGGATACGAGATCTGGAATAGTGATGGTAGGTGATGGGAGATGCATCAGGCAGTTCTGTGAGCATCGTGTGGGTGACCATATTTAAATTTCCCACCCCCAGAGGCTGGTAAATCTATGGTCATAATCATTACCATTGATTTCAAGGGGTTTCAAGGGATTAACATGAGGCAAATGTGACTAAGAGGCCATATTTGGATAAAAATGTGTGAAATTTAGTTTCTATGAAAAACTTGACTACACAACATGTAGTCCAAGAATACATGTTGTGTATTCCCCTAGCTAAAACACTAGGGTTTCAGGGAAGATAATAATCATACACCATGTGGATGGGACCACATGAAATGTAACCCTCCCTAGGTGGCCAAGATACATGATAGATGGTAAACACCTAGGACCTCATGTATGAGGATTTGTCATGTACTCCTAGAGCACATGTTCAGGGGATAGTACCCTGGAATAGCTACTTACATGACTAAGAATACAAGCATGACTCGAAGAATACAGCCATGGACAGGGGAACATTGGAAGACCTAGGTGAATGAGACATGTCGTGTGGACCCCATACACACAGTGTGAGGTGACATGGTTTCCAAGCCATGTTCAGAGGAGCATATGACCAGGTAGGGAGGTGGGACCACATGATGTGTGGGCCCCATACACACTGTGTACTTCCCTATAGAACTTTCTCTTATATATTCTTTATTTGGACTCATATTTTGGTCTTAAAGTAACATATCTTAAGTAGTTTTCAACATAGAACTCAATGGAATCTTTCTTAGTGGATTTCAAGATATGATGTGTAATTTTATGAGCATGGTGCTTCTTTATTCTATTCTTGATGATGGTAGTGATTAGGCAGAATCATTAGTGAGAGAGTATGGGGTTGGAAACTCCCATATCATACTAGGGTATGGGTCCCCCATACTCCTTACACTAGTTGAGTGGAATACCCATGAATCACTAGGGCGTGGGTCCTATATACTTTTAGTGGAACCCCCCCCCCCAACATACTAGGGAGTGGGTCCTCTATCAACATCAATTGAGTGGATCCCCCCTAATGCACTAGGGAATGGGTCCTCTATTGACATTAACTATGTAGAATCCCATTTTCTCATTAGGGAATAGATCATATACCAATATACTGATTTTAATCCCCATATTGCATGAGAGTGTGGGTCCACTACCTATTTACTGAGTGGAATCCCCCTATTTTACTAGTGCACGTGTCTTCTATTAGAGACTGTTCCACCTCAGGCTATGGAGTAGTGGTGATGTGTGGGTCCTCCTCATGAATTATTTAGAAAAACACATGAGGTGATGGACATCAATGACAACCATTAGAGCTATAGGTAGACACATATTCTTGGCCAGGCTATGATATGGATATCCCCTTTCTCCCTCATCTGGGTTTCTTTATGAGAAAATATATATTGTTGGGTTTTGTTTCACTATTTATTTAGGTTGAGATGACTACATATATTATATATTCTATTTCTCCATCTTTGATTTTTGGTATGTCCTAATGGGTATTTATATAATCACCCCTACATGGGATTTTCCCACACATGTCATGTCTTATGCAGACAATAGATAGTTTGACGGTGACATCAATGGAGTGTAGTGATACTTGGGTGCATAGGCCCTGTACGGTGGTGAATCTTGGAGATTATGAGCTTGGGTCTCTCATCTTTCATTTCATCTAGTTATTATTAGGTCGGGACTTCATTTCTTGTTAAGAATTTATTTTTCACCTTTTTTTACTTTGGATGTATTCTGTCATATGTATTCCCTGGAGGTTATTGCATGTAAGGATTACTCTAGATGTTATTGTCTTCAATTATTCATATACACTATTTTATAGAGACGGACAGGTGAATTTTTATAGGAACATTAGGAAAAGGCCCCCCATTTTATATTATTCCTTCTTAGAACTTTTCAGAAATCTTTGGACTATTGGAGGCGAATTTGGGGTTGTGATGGCTTGGCCTTCCGCCGGCCAGGTGAGACAAGGTGGTCTGGGTTATTACACAATTTCTTTAAGTCATAAATATTTTGAAATTTTTTTCTAGTTGACTTTATTAGTTCATCTGATTGATACAGACACACAATTTTATTTAAAACCTCGGTCCTAGTTTTATGGACTCCCAGGAATCTCTTTAAAGCTCCAATCAAACATCCTTTCACTCTTTAAATTGGAATCATGACCATAATTCAAAACATCCATATATACATTCTTATTGTTGAAACCTCAATTATAGTTTCCACTCTGAAATTTTTTTGGAGTTCATTCTATTTATTGGTACCACTAAGTCTAAGTTTTATTTTCAAGTTATCCCAGGTAGTTGGGCTTATACTCCAATCATTAGTTTTAGATGAGTCTTTATGTTGATCCCAATGGGGAAATTCTTCAACTTGTGTTCAAGTAGATTGTTCATTTCAAAACTAATAAGAACTTTTCATTGCTATTATTTGAGGATTTATACCATCCAAGTGAATTATTTAAAATTAAAGAATTCAAGAAACCCAAATTAGATTATTCATCAGTTTTTCTAGTAGTGTGAGAACCCTAGCCTAAGAATTCTGGTTCATTGGATTTAAATTCGTGTGTTTCTTAAAAATTTGGGTTCAAAAGACCATATGATTGGTCCCTATAATTATTTTCAGAATCTAAAAAAACCAACTTTAACACCTAAGAATCCTATAATTGAAATAGCACTTGGACTGCCACATAACAAGTAAAGAAATGAATAAACATAAACTCCACCCACTTATTTTAATCCCACCTAGAAATATTATGTAAACTGCTTTAGAGTTACTGAATCAACAATGGTAATATTATTCAGATAAATATGATATGATTTAGATGTATGAAAACTTAAACCCATAGAAAAAAATTGGAATCCAAACCAAAATTAGTTTGAGATGAGGAATCCTAGAACTCTTTTAAAATCTCCACTTATACTTCCCTTCACTCTTTAAATTGGATTAATTACAAACATTCATAACATCCATGTATGCTTCTATCTTGTTTAAACATCACTCCTAGTCCCCACTCTGACATTTTTTCAGATTTGATTCTCTTTAATGGTTCCATCGAGGATGAGTTAGGTTTTAAGGTGATCTCAGGCAATTGGTCTTATACTCCAATAATTAGTTTGAGATGATGCTTTCTAATGATCTCACTAGGGAACTTAGTTAACTTGTGTTGAATTTGATTATTTCATCATTTTAGAAAATATCATCAAATTTGGTTCCTAAGAACCGTATCACTGATACACCACCTATCCCACCATGTACCAAGTGAAAAAATAAATAAATATCGACTCATGCCTCTTTTTGGACTCCCATATGGAAAATTTATAGAAAATATCCTAGAATGACAAAATTTTTGTCTCATAAAACATAAAATCGAGAATATGGACCAACTACCACATGTTTACCCCAATTTGTTTCCTTTCATGTCACCCTTGAGTAAAATTATACCATGTTAGTAATGATCATCAATAACATTCAAATATTGGGATCCCTTTATAAGAAGTATCTATAAATTTATCCTTTGATTACGAATACCTTTAATTTATTTATTTATTTTTTATACAAAATGAATGTTTTAAGAACCTAATAAGATGGATATGAAATGAAAATGGATAGAATCTAATCATATAAAAAAGGATTATGAGGATGGATTTAAAGAGTTCATCAATTTTTCAATATACCATTTATATAACTCTTCTCAAATCCATTTTCCATGTCTACATCATTTATAATTAGGAAAAATTTATCTAGAAGAGTTGGAAGAACATTTGATTTGTCACAGAATAGATCAAATCTATAAATTCTAGACTAAACATGGGGAGAAACTTAATGTACATACTAATTAAGATGATATTTAAATTTAGGGATCATTTTATATGAATATAATTGTAAATGATGATGTAAATCATATGGAATAAATGAAAATAGAAATTGAATATTACCTTCATCATTTTACAAAGTCATTTGATAATTTAAGTAGATGTGGTAAGAGACCATTGTATACGAGTTGTACTAAATATACAAAATTGTTAGTTGTATTAAAGTTATATAATTTTGAAGATATCAGTATAAGGAGAGGAACTAGATTTACAGAACTAATTGGTGTCCTAAATGATATGATAATAGAATAAAATGAGAAGACTTGTCAAAACAATGATGCTAAATTAATGCAATTTTCAATGGGTTTATCTTTGAAAAAATAAATCTCTATCCAAATTGTTGAATATTATTTTGTAAGGACCATGAATCACTAAAACATTTCCCTATGTGTGGTGAAAATAGATACAATAAAGATGAATCAATCCCTTCAAAATTTGTATGGTACCTCTCTATCATTCCAATGTTTAGATGATTATATGGATGTTAGGAAACTGCTATATAATTTACATGGAATGCATATACAAGAATTGAAGATGGGAAACTACATCACCCAAGACACTATTCTCAGTGGAATAAAATTGATTATGATTATCCTAAATTTAAAAATTAGCTAAGTATAGGACCTCAGAATACCCTAAGAGAGGAGGGGAGAATCTAGGTGTCAAATTTGTCTTTCAAAGTGATAGATCTTGTTACCATATTGGTAGGAACTTGTTAAACCTATATGATTTGAATCATGAATCAATTTAAAATTCACAAAAAGAGAGACAACACAATAGTTTTACTTGGTTCACCACTAAGGGATAGTCCAATGGGCATATGCGAACAGTTTGTCGGTCATACCAAAATCCACTAAACATCACTAGTTGTGGAATACATAAGTTCATACATAGTCACTTTATTCCAAGAACACTAACTTTACAAGATTTTAGGGATCATACTGCCTCCCTTGGAAAACTTCCATCGACTCCCCACAGTTCACTATTTTGGGTGAAGTATTACTCAATTTAATGACTTGAAGGTTGATTCAGAACATTGGAATTTATGTATTTGTCTCTGAGTATCATGTTACTCTTCTTGAATCGTAGTACTAAATTGATACACTTGAAAGCACTGATAAAAAAACCAGATATTCAAAAACCACTAGTATCTCAACTCAAGCATGTGCATGCAACACCTAGTCTTGTATGAAAATTTGGGTATTTTTGTGAAATATTTCTTTCATGCAACCCTTATAATTCAAGAAACTAGATCATGATTTTCACTCAGTCATTATAGACACAAGGAACGCCCTATGCACAATATTTTCCATGAGTATCTCTTTTGTGTACAACTCTTTTGCGTGGTACAGATACAAAATCATCATTGAAAAAAGTTACATGGAATGTAGAGGGTGACCGCATATTTTTAGACCTAGATGAACCTACATGTAAGTTCCTTTCACACCTTCCCCCATGCGTGAAAGCCTAATTTTGACATCTTATTTAGGTTGTAATTTCATTTTGCGCAATTTCTTCTTCTATTGTACACAACTCGTTCCTTGAAAACTCTGTGATCATCCTAGTTTGGATTGAAAAAAAAACAATATAGAATCCATTTCTATAAAATAAAATCCTTGGTTCCAACAATATAACCCTTTGGGTTTTATTGGCAATTTTTAGATAAATTTAATAAATCACCATCTGCTTTCAAAACCTGTATGGAAAGAAACAACTCATCCAAAAATCTAGGTCTACATGGGAAAAGTTCAGTGTAGAAAACAAGAGGGGAAACATGAATTCGATTATTGTTATTTGTAATTCTTAAATATGTCCAAGATGAGATCTAATTGTTCCCACATAATACCCAATTATTATTGTGTCAGAGAAGTATTTCATGGTGTATTAAATACATGCAGCCAATAACCAACAAACCTTTATAAATTCCATCAAACCATTAAAATGATTTAATTTATTTATTCTTCCCCTTTGGAAATATACCCAAAGAAATTTTATTTTCACTTGTAGAGATCAAAATAGACTCCACCTGGATTATATCTCCCCCATAAACCAGTATCAATTCCAAAACAATATTAAAATTGTTGAAACAAATGAGGAGAGGGGATTATCTGTAACCTCCTCATGAACTGAGAGGTGTCTGAAAAACAAGGTTAAACCGATGCTTCTCAAAAAGATGTGCTGCCAATGGATTAGTTAGAATGTCATATACTTGGTCATAATTTCCAGAATTCTCCATTTTAATAACACATTGTTCAACTTTTTCCTTGATGAAGTGGTATCTAATCTCAATATGTTTTGTATGAAAATGTTGAACTAGATTATTCATAAGATTGATCATACTCTTGTTATCACAATGAATCAACCTAATCTATTTAACCTCATCACTAGTATCATTTAGTTGTTGTTTTATCTACAATAGCCAAGTGTAAGCCTTTGTAGTAGATATATAACCTACTTCAACCATACTAATAAAAGATATTTCCTGTTTATTTCTCAAACAGATGGCACATTTATTTTCAATAGAGAATGATCCACCACTTATAGACTCTCTATCCACCATAAATCCAGTCCTTTAAACATAAATTTTTTTTGATAATTCATTATCTCGTTATGCAGTAAAGAATAATAAAAATAGTACCTTGATTATATCTCATGATTCTTTTAACTATTTCCAAATGTTCTTCCTTCAGATTACATTGAAATAGGGACACTAAGAATATTGAAAAGACAATATCTGGATATGTTTCAGTCAATTATAATAATCTTCCAATGATTATTCTATAGTGGGTAGGATCTATAGAAGTTCTATTCACATGATTTCCATGTTTTTCCCCAACCAAAATCGGAGTTGACATTGGTTTGGAGTCATTCATGTTGAATTTTTTAAGAAGCACTATTGTATATTTTTTCTAATAAATATAGGTGTAATACTTATTTTTAATCACCTATAAATCCAAAAAGTATGTGAGTTCACCAATAATAGACATTTAAAATTCTGATTTCATGTGATTAGAAAATTCTTCCATATATCCATGCCTGCTTCCAACAAATATAATATCATCCACATACACAAGCACTATAAATTGATCTTTCTGAGTATTATTCACATAGAGATTATATAATACACCTCATATTTTAAATTTGAGATTCTTCAGATGATAATCTAGTTTGGAATACCAAGCTCGTGTTTTCTGCTTCAGACTATAGAGTGCCTTCTTTATTTTACAAACCTTCATTTCTTCATTACCATCCAGAAAACCCATTTGTTGTTCAATGTATAATTTTTCTTCAAGAACACCATTTAAGAATTCTATTTTGACATCCATATGATAAAATCTATACCCTATCTGAATTTACCTGGAAAAAAAGAGCCCGAATGACATTAGTCTAGCCATTAGACCAAATGTTTCTTTCACATCAACACCTCCCATCTATGAATAGTATTTACACACCATGAATACCTTATTTATGATCATATTTCCATGATCATTGAATTTTATTTTAAATACCCACTTCATTATAACCACATTTTTATTTTTAGGTCTCCTGACAAGATCCTGTGTCTGGTTCTTTTCAATCTGATCCAATTTCTCCTTTATGTCCTTAACCCATGATTCATTATTCACTGCTTCTTCAAACAAGGTTAGTTCCACATATGAAAGGAAGGTAGAATATGCCCCATTAATCATTCTACTTGTTTGTGTGGGTATTGAAAAGTTTCCAATAATGTTGTATTGATCAATTTTGGGTCTTCTATTTATCCCGTGAAATTTTTATGATGTTTCTTCAGCTATGGTTTCTTATTCTAGTTCTTCTTCTGAATCATCATTATTTTGTGAGTCCTGTATGTTTTGTAATAATTATTATATTTATTCATTTTAATATGTCCCTTTACCACTAATTTTGATACCTCATGATATGAGAACACATATACTTTTCTTCAAGTTTCATTCACTTTCATTATAGGTGGAAGATACCAAATGTGATAAGAAACTTATAAATACATTAAACCTCAATCTATTTTTCGAATGGCATGATCATCAAGAAATTTCTAGAATAATCAGGTTTTATAATGTTTGAAATAATGATTCTGGAATCTTCTTCATCATTATTCATTTGTGTCCCCCTCAATGGAAACACTTCTCAGTATCTTCATAGTGGTGGATCTCATCAAGAATGGACATCATTATGGAGAATACACTAGAATAAATCTTTAACTTGTAGCTTTATTATCCTAGTTGTCTATAATATAACATATACAACTTTATCAAAAATGACCACCATAATATATTTATTTTAATACCATATTGAGAAATCATTCAAATATGCTGACTTCTTCAACTTGGATATAAAAAAACCTCACTACTTCTCATCCACCCCCCGAGAACTTTCTTAACCTTTAAATACTCTATATTATAGTAAAAAATAAAATAAAAAAAGATTAAGGGAATGAAGTGGATCCTCCTTGATTCATAAGTAGTAATAGAATCGTTGAGATGATCTTCTCAAACAAGTTTCTCCATTTGATTCAGTCTCCATGCTTTCACATTTGAACATCTATTCTGATTTATGTTGAGGTATCATGGATCTCTTCATATTCTCATATAATTTTTGTAGATATTTTTTTCTTAACAGCCTTCATGTATGATACATTATTACTCCTCTTGATGAATGCTTCTTATTTTGGTAGTCAGGTCAAAAAAACCTTTCAATGTGACCATATTTCTTGCATCACTCACACAGAACTTATTTAACATGAGAGTTTACTTTTTTTTAAAAACTCTCATGCACTTTGAATTCTTCATGTGGAATATTTTGTTTTCCTTTTTCACCATCCTTATCCTGTGCATATTCAAGTTTCCTCATTTTTTCAAAATCTACTGGCCAAATAACTATAATGTCATTAGAAACTATTGCTTCATGTTTGAATCTTCCACATGGGTTCTTCTGAGTGTCATCCCTCTTAGTATTTCTTTTGGATGAACTACCCTTAAAATTATTAGATTTAGAATCCGGGGTCTTCTCATCTTCTTTACTTGATATCTTCTTGGGGGAATTTGTGTTCAAAATATTCTCTTGATTTTCTCCCAAGGTAGTTTCTTCATATTTATCCATATTTTTTTGTCTTCTTTTCTTATCAACATTTAATTCATGTTGAGATAAGCATGTAACAAACTTGTGACCACTACCATTGCATACATCATAGATGTTATCAAGCTTTCCAAATCTTTTTTAATTATATAGATTCTTCTGGACATGTGGATATTGATTCTTATTATCTAGATTTCCTACCTTGAAATAGGACTCCTTTGTGCTTCCTCATTTAGATTATTGTACCAAAAATCCAATGCATAATGACCAAATATATTAAAGTACAAACATTGAACAACAAACCTTGATCTCATTATATCTTATGTATAAGTTTATTAGATATTCTTCATGAATTATTATACTATTTGTGGGAAAATGGATTCCATACTCTTTGTCCTATACACCATAGTCATGGTGGTAGGTTTCCTATAACCTTTATTCATCCATACTTGTTCATTATTTGTCTTACAAGCTATACTATTCATGATAATAGGTTTATAAGCATTAATACAGGTTGATATGGAGGGTACCTATTTCTTCTCTTCTTCTTGGGATAGATCATCAAAATATGGTATGTTCTTTTTATCAAATTTTAGAGGTATTTTATATTTATAATCCTCCAGTGAACATTGAGTAGATGCAACAAATGTTTCTTTATTTTGTGAAGTCTCAATATATTTCTTATCATGATTGGACAATTGAGCCTCCAAATATAGACATTTCATATTGAGGATGATTTTTTTATCTTAAATCATAATAATATTTTCTTCACAACCCTTCTTCATTCTAAAAACTTCATCTTCATTAATATTACCTTTATTTTGAATCAAAGAGTCAAGTTCTTTGATTTTATTGGATATTTTTTCCAATTGTAAACCCTTGACATCAATGATATTTTTCATTTTCTCTTCAATCACATGGATCTTTTCTTGAAGATTATTTTGACTCCCTCTTTATCTCTAAATTCTTTTAGGTATTTTGAGTAACTTCTTTCAAGTTCCATATTTTTTTCATAAAAGGTTCCAACCAATCTGGAGAGATTTAAACATTCAATTTTTTTTACTTGAAATCCCTTTTCCAATGAACTAGCTTCTCATTCCAGTTGTATGATCTCTATCTGTATAGATTGAAAGACTCCACAAAAAAGGGAGAATCTTTCTTTGAGAATATCATACAAACAATTTCTTAATCTATCAACTAAAAATTATTTTGAGGTTATATATTGATCATCATCACCGCTTCTTCTAGCATACTTATTTTGAGGAAAACTTTCAAATGTGGTAACACATACCTCTTGATCACTTGAATAATTTGATTTACATGAGGTATAAAGGTTTTTCTTCTCTATGGTGGAAACCTAATCCAACTTTTCTTTACTTTACAAGATTGACATATCTTTATTGTCAGAAAGGAATAGAGAACCAGATGCTACCTATTCTTTAAATAATTGGGAATTATTTAAATTTATCTTCTATTTATTTTTCTTATTCATCATGATCTTAGTGGATATAGAATCTTAAATGGAGAATAGTTTTACTTTATAGAATCCAACATAGGTCAACCTTAGCTCTGATACCATTTGTAGGACCTCAGAACACCCTGAGAGGGGAGGGGTTAATCAAGGTGTCAAATTTTTATTTCAATGTGATGGATCCAATTCCCAAATTGGTAGGAACTTTTTAAACCTATCTAATTGGAATCATGTAGTAGTTAAACATTCACATACAGAGAGACAACAATTTTTTTTACTTGGTTCACCACTAAGGGATATTCCATGAAGTATATGCCAACAATGTTTCAGTCGTAAAAAATCCACAAAAATCCACTATTTGTGGAATACATAATTTCAAACATAGTCACTATATTCTAGGAACACAACCTTTATAATATTTTAGGGATAGTACACTGCCTCCCTTAGAACACTTCCATCGACTCCCCCTAGCTCACGATTTCGGGTGAATTCTTATTCAATTTAATGACTTGAAGGTCACTTAAATAGATTTGGATTTATGTATTTGTACCTAAGTATCACAAGAATATTCTTGCACCATAGTCCTGAATTAATTCACTTGAAAACATTGATCAAACAAACTGGATATTCAAAAACTACTAGTATCTCAACTCAAGCACTTTTGTGCAACACCTGTTCTTGCACGCAACTTAGAGTATAGTCGCTCAAGATGTATTTCACACAACCCTTATCTTTTTTACAACCATAACATGAGTTTCACTTGGTCTTTATAGACATAAGGAACAACTTACACACATGATTTGTTGTGCGTAACTCTTCTGCGTGCAACTCTTTCTCACCATAGAGATACCAAATTTTCGTGGGAAAAAGTTACTTGGAATATAGAGGTTGAATTAATATTTATATAACAAGATAAACCAATACATAAGTTCCTTTAACACCTTCCCCCATGTGAGTAATCCTAATTTTGACGTCTTATTTTACACGTAAGTTTCTTTCGCACAATTTTAGCTTTTGCACACAGCTCGTGCCTTTGACGTATTTTGATGTGACAATCTCGAAACTCCTCTTGTGTGAAAATATTTTTTACATTGAATATGGTGTGTAATATTATTTCTAAAAATTTCATATTTTGAAAACATCTCATTCCTTTTCTATATTTTTATGTGATGATCTCAAAACACCACTTGTGTGTAATATTTTTATTCATCGACATTCTTATGTGCAACTTCCTTTGCATGAAACAAATTTCTTCATCCTGGAAAGTTTAGACCCAAAAATTTGGAAAACAATGAGAAATGAAACAACCTTCAACAATGTAATAAACTTATACAATACAAGAACTTTCCTTGAAAACTCCTTGATCATCGTACTATGGATTGACAACAAACTAAAAGTGAACTCTATTTATAAAAAAGAAAATCCTTGGTTCCAACATTGTGAAACCTATGTCTTTCATTATCTATTGATGGAAAAAATATTATTGGTTTAAAAATTAGTACTCATAGTACATGTCTAGTTATGTTGGTAAAATATAACTTTCCACCATGGCTATTCATGAAGTATAAATATATAATGTTTTCTCTTCTTATATCTAGAGAAAATAATCCCAGTAATGATATTGATGTCTATTAGGCTCCAATGATTGAAGATATGAAACTAATGTGGGATAAATGGGTTACATGGTACGATGATCATAAAAGTGAATAATTCACATTGAGATCCATGTTTTATGATATGATTAAATACTTTTCTTCTTATATAATATTTTCAGGCTATAACATTAATGGAATTTTGGGGTGTCCCATTTGTGAGGAATGAACAAACTTAGTTAGATTAAAACATTAATCAAGAATTTTTTTAATACATTAGAAATTTTTACCCCCAAAAATATAAATACAAATCTTGGATGTCATCATTCGATGGGAATATAGAATATGGTACAACACAGTATACAGTAGCGGGTGATCAAACTTTTGAGAAAGTAAACTACATTGACACTATTTTTAGAAATAATGTTTTGAAAACCCTTATGAAATGAGGGTGAAAAAATAGATCAATGTTATTATAATTACTATAGTAAAAAAAATTGTACGTCATAGATTTTTTTTATTTCATGCATGTAAAAAAAAATATTTCATAAAAACCTTATTTTTTCTGGGTTTTATTCCCTATTGCCTGATTATCTGCATATCGCATGTTTTGGTTTCCTTACCTGGATAGCTGTTTAATTTGGACCATTGATAAAGAGAGATCCAATGGCCCTTGTTTTCCCCAGCTGTGTTTCTTTTCCTCAACTTCGATTCATTGTGCCTCTATTATGCCACTCCCATTAGTCCAGTTATCCCGTGTATTATCTCGCCTTCAGTTACTTGAAACGTTGGCTTGATCTAGGCCATCTATACAACTATAACCTCATGTATCCCCCGGAACCACCCGATGCTCCTTGGAATGCCAGTATGGATCTGTCTAAACATTACTTAATGGATCTGGCCCTCTCACCTCATGGTGTCTCATCTGGTTTGTCAAGAGATCTCCCTATGTGAGGATCTTTTGTGGCTTCCCAGAGAAGAAGAAAGAGATCTAGGGGATTCCGGCCTCCTAGGCTCCCCTCTTCCAAGATCATTCCAGTGCCTGCAACTGGATTACTTATCTAGTGAATATTTAGTAGAGAATCAGATTGTTTTTGGGTTCTGGACAACTGTGCTTCAAGAAGGTTTTATATCATGGCCTATTTTCATCGTAACCAATATTTAAT
Organism: Viscum album; assembly: GCA_963277665.1. Lineage (NCBI taxonomy): Eukaryota > Viridiplantae > Streptophyta > Magnoliopsida > Santalales > Viscaceae > Viscum > Viscum album. The sequence goes on along the minus strand of OY728123.1, from coordinate 1,807,547,705 downwards.
ATAAATTCTTCACTCCATAGAGATTCAATTTCTTTTTTCATGTATTGATTTGTATCTTTTTTTTTTGGGTGAGTGAATGAGTATGTCCAAGAGTGGACGATGTTGACTCTATGGGATAGGTTTCACCGCTTCCACCTAGTTCAACAAGGTCGGCCTCCTCGTATAGTTTCTCAGGATTTTTATTGTTTTCTTTTGAGTTTTTTCTTACTTTTTGTTCTTTATTGATTCATAATAAAACCTTACTTGGGTGGAATTCTTGTTTTTCATGTAGGATCAAACCAATCCAAAGAACATTATATCTGTTTTCCTTTTACCTTTCTAAATTCTCTATTTTGTTAATCTAGTAGCTCAATTTGATAATAAAATATTTTTGTTCATTTATCTCCAATTTATTAATCAAATTTATCATATAATTAACCCTCAATTAATAATAGTGGATATTGTATGTTTTTGGGTTTAATCATTTAACTCCAACAAGTTGTACCAGATCCTATTGTAACGTTAGTTGTGGGTTTTACTAAATTTGATATTGATAAGTTTGATGGTGAAAAAAAATTTAATATTTGGATAATTAAAATGATAGCATTACTTGACCAAAGTGATTTAATTGATTCTCTTAATAGTTATAGAAACAATAATACCACCACTACCCCGGATAGGAAAACTGCCATTACTTACATTGATGTCCCTAAGGAAACCCTTAGGAAACCTTGTAGCTTAATTATTCTATCTTTATAAGATAAAGTTCTTAAAGGAGTTTCATATGAGTCTTCTTCTTAAGTACCTTTTTGGTAGATTATATAATAAAATGAGATTATATACTTTCAAAATGTACCCTGGAACTGCAGTCAAGGTGAAAATTTATGAATTTGATAAAATCTTATTTTATCTTTGAAACATAGACATTAAATTGGATAATGAAGACCAAACCATTATATAGTTAAAATATTTAGATGATTCCTTTAATTATTTTAAATACTCTATGATGTATGGAAAATATATACTTACTATTAAACAATTCATATCTGCTTTAATCTCTTGAGATGTTCAATGGAAGGGTAGTGTTAGGACTTAGGCTGAGGGATTATGTATTAGGGAAACAATTGATTCTAGAGGTAGAAGTGAGTCTAGGGGTAGGAGAAAATAAAGAGTTCAATACAAGAAGAAAATATATAATTCTAAAGAAATCCATTAAGTGTTTTCAATACAAGAAACCTATACATATTAATAGGAAGTTACCTAAATAGAAAGGTGACTATAGAGATAATAGTAATGACTATTACTTATTAGTTGAGCAATACTTTTACACTAATAAAATGTTGAATGTTACTAACATTTCCATCTTTGATGAGTGGATCATGGATTCAGGATGGTCATTCCATATGTTTCCTAGGAATGATTTCTTTACTGAGTTAGGGGAAATTGAATACTGTGAGTTATTTCTAGGGAATAATATAAGCTATCACATTATGGGAATATGTTCTATTACATTAGAGCTTCATGATGGGACTACTAAGTCTCTTAAGGAAGTTAGGTGGATACCAGAGTTAAAAAGAAACCTAATCTCCCTAAAAATACTTAACCAGAAGGCGTATAATTTTAAGTCATATTCTGGAAGCCTTAGAGTTTCCTGAGGATCCCTTATAGTTATGAAAGGAACCCTTGGGAATTGTATTTATGTTCTAGATGGTAAGGTTCATAGAATTTAGTTGAAAACCTCTTACCGTTCAGAACTTGATTCTACCACCCTTTGACATAGAAGGCTAGGGCACGTTAGTGACATGGGGATTAGTGAAATAAAAAAAATAGGGGATTTTGAGTAACATCAGTCCTAGAAGTCTTCCATTCTATGAGGATTTTTTATATGGGAAATCCAGAAGAGTAAACTTTTGTAGGTAAATATATAAGGCTAAATATCCCCTTGAATGTGTTTATTATGAATTTTGGGGTCCTTATAGGGTCACCTCCCATGGTGGAGACTTATACTTAGTGAAATTCAATGATGAATTTTCTAAGAAATTATGAATTCATATACTTAAACATAAATATGATACTTTTAAGACTTTAAAAAAATGAATGATGGGGTAGACAGTAAGTTTGATAGGAAAATAAAATCCTTGAGAACTGATAATAGTTTAGAGTATCTATCCACAGAATTCATTGAATTCTGTGCATATGAGGGAATAAAGAGATACCAAACTACTTTGGTAATTCTATAGAAGAATATATTAGAAAAGGAAGGAATATGATTGTTCTTGATAGGGTGAGGTGTATGTTGTCCCACTCAAAACACGCTAGGTCCTTCTGAGCTGAGGATGCTTCAACAATAGTCTATATCACCAACCATTATCCATCTTCTACTAATTATTTTAAAACACATTAATAACTATGGAAAGGTTCACCCCAAGCCTTTCACACCATATGAATTTTAGATACATATCTTATGCTAATACATTCACTGATAAGCTATCTCTTAGGTCTGTTAAATGAATATTCTTGGGTTACCCAAAGGGTGTTAAGGGGTATCGTCTATGGGTAGACAAATCGGGTTATCAAAAATATATAATTATCCTAGATTTCATGTTTCATGAGTCTGACATGTATAGTGATAAGGGGTATGAACCTGTAGAGACTTATGATGACACTACATGACCCTCTAGAGTACCAAATCCCCTAGGTGTTGAAGTCCCTTTTGAATCCAGTGACCAATCCAAGTCCATGAATGGTCCTACTCCCCCCATTGTCTAGACCCAAGTTGAATCTAATTCAAATTCAGATTATGAACCTTAAACTGAGGAACCCAATGATCTGGAAAATTATCAGCTCACTCGGGATAGAGAGAGGATATTTATTAGGTCTCCATCCTGTTTCAATCATGCATACATTGCTTACTATGCATTTAATGTATAACATGATTTATTTATTGATGAAACTCAAACTTATAATCATGCTATTAAGTCAAAATAATCCACTAGGTGGCTGAGTCCAATGCAATAAGAGATGAATTCTCTTCTTAAAAACATTACTTGGGTTGTTGTTTCTTGACCTAGAAATCAAAAGGTCATATGTTCTAAATGGATTTATAATAATAAAGACAAAAATATTGGAGAAAATAAAATCAAATTCAAATCCTGAATGGTTTCTAAAGGATTTCTTCAATTTGAAGGCATTGATTCGAGTGAAATTTTCTCCCTAATTTTTAAATATTCATCTATTAGGACTCTTATTGATTTTTCTTCCAATATTTATTTTCATGTTGAACAATTATATGTAAAGACTAATTTTTTACATGGTACTCTTGATGAAACAATTTATATGACCCCTCATGAATGATTTTCAGAATTAATCAAACTTAATCAACATTTTATTCTTCATAAGTCTTTATATGGGATGAAAGAATATTCAAAACAACGGAATAAGATATTTGAATCTTTTATGATTGAAAATCAGTTTTCTAGAAGTAAATTTGATGCATGTGTATATTATAAAACTATTAAAAATTAATTTTTTACCTGTTATTATATGTTGATGACATGATTTTAATCTATAAAAACATGAGGATTATAAATTATATAAATAATCAATTGAACCGTGTCTTTGAAATTAAATACATAGGGAATTCTAATCAAATATTAGGTATGGATATAATAAGAGATAGGAAGGGTAGAACCTTGTAATTATCCTAGTATGCTTATGTTAAGAAGGAATTAAGAAGATAATTGTTTGATAATGTTAAACTAGTTAGTACTAATCTAGGAAGAAATTTTAAGTTTTATATGGACCAATCCCCTAGAAATGATGATGAGGATTACTTTATGAGTAAGATTCCATATTCTAATTTAGTAGGAAGTATTTTGTATGCTATGGTTTGTTCTAGACTAGACATTTCATTTGTTGTTTGTACTTTGATTAGGTTTATGGGGAAACCTAATAAGACTCATTCGAATGCATTGAAGTGGGTACTGAGGTATGTCTCTATTTATGATAAATTGTGCATTCAATATAGATTAAATAATAGTTTTTATAATGATATAGTTGGTTTTGTTGACTCTGATTATGCTGCAAATGTTAACATGCAAAATTCTATCACTGGTTTTGTATTTCTTGCATATAGAGGACAGGTCTCCTAGAAGTGGAATATGCAGTAAGTGGTTGCACTCTTTACTACTGAGGTAGAGTTTATTGACGTTACAGAAGCCATAAAAGAGTCTATATGGTTGAATGGTTTGATTTATAAGTTGTATTTATTTTTTGATAGCATAATAGTACAATGTGATAGCCAATCTATATTACATTTATCTAAGAACCATGTATGTCATGGTAGATCAACGAACATTGATATTAGACTTCATTTTGTTATGGATATTAGAGAATCTAGGATGGGGAGTGTCACTAAGATATCCACTAGGGAAAATTCGGCCGATAGTCTAACTAAGGTCATTCCATTATCAAAATTCTTGAATTACCTTAAATTAATGAATTTAGTCCCAATTATATAACATAGGTTGTGAGAACATCATCCTTAAATTCCATTTAATTTCAAGGTGGATATTTTTTGTATTTTCCCCTCCAATCGGTGCATTTAAATTCCTTTAATATTGTCTTATATGTTTTGTTCATATTGAATTATGGGTGTTTATTTTTGATGGGGGGTTTTCATGGGGCATGAAGACTATTACCGTGTGGTATTATTTTTTCTTGGTTTTATTTCCTACTGCTTGATTATTGGCATACCGTTTGTTTTGGTTTCCTTAACTGGATATCGGTTCCATTCAGATTGTTGATAAAGAGATATCCAATGACCCTTGATTGCGTGGGCTGTGTTTCTTTTCCTTGGATTTGATCCATTATGCCACTATCATGCCACTCTCACAGGGCCACCTGTCCTGTGCATTTTCCCACCTTCAGTTACTAGAACTGTCAGCTTGATCTGGCCCATCCACGTGGCTATAATCCCATGTCACTGCTTGAACTGTCTGACACTCCCTGGCATGCCATGATGGCTCTACCTAATAATTTCTTTACATATATGGCTCTATCACCACATGGTGTCGCATCTATTTCATCAGGATCTCTCCCTATGTGAGGCTTTGTTGTGTCTTCTCAAAGAAGGAGAAGTATATCTAGGGAATTCCATCCATCTGTGCTCCCCTCTGCTAAGCTCATGCCACCACCTGTAACTAGAGTACTTCTTTGGTGGAGATTAATGGGAGAATTACCTTGGTTATAGGTTTTGGATGACTATGTTTCATGAAGGTTTTATATCTTGACCAATCTTTCATCATAACCAAGATTCAGTATAGATTTTTGGCTCTATAGTGATTCAATTTCTTTTTTTATGTATTGCTCAGTATTTTTTTTGGGTGTGTTCATGAGTCCATCCAAGAGTGGATGACATTGAATCTACGTGACAGGCTTCATCGCTGCCACCTAGTTCAACAAGGCCAACCTCCTTGGATAGTTTCTCTGGTTATTCTTTTATTTCTTTCGAGTATGTACTTGCTTTGTTTTATTTCTTGTCTCATAATAAAACTATTACCTTGGTGATGTTCTTGTTGTTCATGTAGGATCAAACTGATTCAAAGCACATTATATCTGATGCCCTTATACCTTTCTGCATTCTCTATTTTTTTAATCTAGTATCTCAATTTGAAATTATAATTTTTCTATTCATTTATCTCCAATTGATGAATCAAAGTTATCTTATAATTAACCCTCAATTCGCAATAGTGGATCTTGGATGTTTTAGGGTTTAAGAATTTAACCCCAATAATCCTTCCATATGTGACCAACATAAAATGACCCATCCTTCTTTATGTGATTAGGGAGGTGTAGTGAAGGGGGGGAAACCCAACTTTTTCAAAATTTTGACCAATTATTTATTAAAAATTTAGAAAAGTAAATGTAATGTTAGAATTAAAAAAATGATGGCAATAACAACATGGAAGACTTATGATCTATATGAATAGTATTAACTATTCATCTTCTTCCACCTCCCACCTACTACAACTAATAGTACTAACTATTCATTTGGATGAATAGTATTAACTATTAATCCTCTTCATTGTTTCCATAGACCACACACCAAAAATCATCTTCAAACCCTATGATACCACTAAAGGTGGACATGAAGGAATGAAAACATAGATACAGATCACTAGAGGTGATCGCATTAACCATAAATGCATCAAAAAATCAGATTTTATTTCGTCAACTTAAATTGATCTTACAATGATTTTTTAAACAGGTTTTTAATTTTTTTTATAAAAGGGATAGGGTTATTGATATTTTTCAAAATGGGACCTGATATGCTTGAACTGTATTCACACGTCTTCCCTCATTAGGAAGCGTGAATGGGGTTCACACTTCCTCTGTGAATTCTATGAAGGGATCATGAGCCCCGTTCACGCTTCCTCTATATTTTTTAATTAAAAAAACATCAATATCAATAAATACAAATACATATTAATTAAAAAATCATCAATATGTATAAAATAGCAATAAATATCAATAAATATAAATAAATAATAATACATATTAATTAAAAAATCATCAATATGTATAAAATATCAATAAATATATATAAATAATAATACATATTAATTAAAAAATCATCAATATGTATAAGATATCAATATATATAAATAAATAATAATACATATTAATTAAATAATAAAAAATATTAATAATAGTATTCATGGCCATTTTAATCATCTGGTCTGATTCGTGGTGCACTACTTGATCACCAGTACTGTTTATTCATTAATTTTTACAAAAGAGTCATACATCTAAATTTCATTCCAACTAAATATGTCAATATGTTAATATATCCATTTTACATTACCAAACATTCATTCCACTTCCTCTCCCATGTATTAACAGGAATTAAAAATTTCAAGGGAAAAGGGTATCAGTTTATACTTAAGAAATGTATCATCCATTATTTCACTTTAAATCTATGTCAATTATACTTGGTCTAGAAAACAATAGGATTTTATTTGGGAGACAATGTTTTCCTTTAGAAACTGGTCACGATACACATGAAATTATAACTCATGTAATTATCATCAAGGGTAATCCAATTTTATTTCAGGATTAAAATATTAAATGAGATATGAAACTTTCATTAGAAGAATCAACCTAAAACACATGCACTCACTTTAACAAATAGATCAAAATATTAAAGTGAAATAAGAAGGATAAGTGGCCTTTTAGAACATTTATACTACAAATTTTCTTATATAAATTATTAATTCAATTACAAACCCTTTCTATTGAGTTTATTATTTTGTTAACAAAGAAAGAGAGATTTAGAAAAATAGTCCTCGTTCAATATCATGATCTTCCTGAACATTCTACAGTAATTAGATTTGATTCTAATTGATATACTAATTATGGCAGCAATTTCATATTTCTTCATTTACCTCCCCCTTAAGGGAAACACTAATAAAAATATTTTTAATGGTGGATATCTTCAATAATGTTTTTCAAGATGTTACAATATAGAGAATACAGTAGAATTCATCTTCAACTTATGACTGTCTAGATGGGAAAACTTACATAACTTCACCAAGAATTGTCTTATTTTTAATGCTTATTATTCAGGATCCCAAAAATATGATCAAAAAATGATGATATCTTCTTCAAAATTATTTTTCAGGGATATACTATCACATTATTAAAATTCATCAATGAAGACCCTCTATTTTTATTTTTATTTGAAAACTAGTTGAGGAATCATTGAAGGATGATAACTTCTTAATATTTGTGATCAATAATTGATATCCCTGAATACTTCTCATGTTCTCCCCATGAGAATTTTTTTCACCATAAATTCCTTATATAATTAGAATATATAAGGATTATTTATTATTTTTGAAGAATATCAAATCAATATTTTTCATAATTCCCATAATTATATCACCTGATGAATGTATTTTAACCTTAAAATCCTCCAGTGAAGATTGTGAACCATTAGAAAATGTGTCCTTTTATAAAGTATGAATATGTATCTTATCAAATTTGGCCAAATGAACTTCTAATTTAATATATCTCATATTGTGATATTTATAATGTTTAATCATAGTAACATACCTTTCACAAATATCCATTATTCATTCAATTTATTCTTCGTGAAACATTTTTTTAACAAAGATTCACATTCCATGATCTTCAAGGATTTTATATCCAATTTAAAATCATTGAGATCAATAATATTTTTCAATATTTCTTCAAGTTCACAAATCTTTTCATTGAGTGTCTTTTTGAATTCAAAATAATTAATATAATTAATATTTATTAATGAATTTAAGAATATTATTTATTATACATATATAGATAATAATACTATGTATAATTATGAATATCAAATAGAAATTATTGATTTTGGTAGATAATACGATAATAGTAAGGTACTTATTAAAAAAAGAACATAACTCTATAAATCATAATAGTAAGGAACATAAAACATGTATCATAAATCTAATATCAAATTAATCTATGCCTCTAGTGTGGATGCTCCTCTATCCCATAGCCATACATATAATGCATGCATCCGTGACGTGATTGTCTATGTCTCCGCTGTGGCGTATGCTACTCATGAATATCATCCTCGGTATCCATCTCCACATCCTCCTGTGTGACAGGAAATGGATGTACAGTCTCCAAGCATGTACCCTATCCTGCCTCTAAGGATAGTGGATGCTGGCTGGAACTCTCACCAACATGTGAAGAATATGGATGATGTAATGTTGATGTCTGTATATCAGGGAGTAATAAAGCATCCAGCTCAATTCAATCTATATCTATATCTTCCTATGGCTATGACTAAGAAGATGGAGGATCATTTGACTGATCATGATGAACACTCTCCTCCGGTGGAATAGAAATATCTATAACAGGTCCATCACCCTTGGTACATCTATATTAGGCTCAGCAGGCTCCACAACATCATCATCATGTGGAGACTCAAATAAAATTCCATGATAAATCTCATTCATTAAAGGAAGAAACTCGACCACAACGCTATGAAAATATGCCTGGTCAAATGCGCGTCACACTACTGGATGAGACATGTGAAGTAGATGACTGATACAAGCATATTGTGAAAAAAAATTCCATTTTTAATTAATGTTAATAAAAAAATATGTTGAATAGTGGAAGTAATAATGTATACCAACTAATGAATGACCCATCTTTGTAATGTCAGAAATCTGACTGGGGACCTGCAGTACCAGGGTGCATAATCCAGCAGATCCAACAAATGAAAATTTATTGTCCCCATCCATCATAACTAGGACCCCTATCATTTGTCCTATAGATCAATATATGTGGCATGGTATATCCTCCAATAAAATTCTCTCTACCCCAACATCTTCAAGGAATGTAGTGAATCTAACTGACTGAGTGTGTTAGGAGCATGCAAATGGAATCTGAACTGCCTCATAAATCTGTCAGTCTGATGCACTCAACAATATGAAAATGAATCAATGGAACTATATAGGATTTGGTAGCAAGAATCACCATATAATACGGTGTAAAAATCTAGATGATGTCATCTATATATGGAATCCATGTAATCTAAAAGAAAAAATGAATAATAAAATAATAAATGAAGATATGTAAAGTAAAGAATAAAGATTTAATAATATAAATAATAATCACTTACATAATCTGGTTGATGATTATCCAGCATAAGTCTATAGGTGTAGATATCAAGTCTGGCGAAATATGAATGTTGATGTGCCTGAATCCACCTATAAATAACATTGTTATAGTTATATTTCATAATATAAAGTTATACAAGTTAAACATTAGAAGGAAGGAACAAAATACCATCATCCATGAGGATCCACTACTACAATATTTGTAGGAAATGGCATAGGCGCATGTGGAGCTAAATGAGGGATATGCTCACATACCCACATCTGTAGAAGAACAATGCATCCTATGATTTGCATCCTATCGATGTGACATGTGCTGAATAGTCCCCTATATGTATATGCTAGACAAGAAGACCCCCAACTATACCAGCCTTCCTGGTCCAAATCCTTTTCAAAAGGTAAATACATTAGATGTACAAAAGTAGTTGAGTGATCAACAAAAAGCATGCCACTGATCTGCCTCAAAATATATTCACATGAGAATCATAGCATGATGATCTTGTCAATATCCTTTTATATATGTGAAAAATTATAGTCTAACTAGGGCATTCATAATCTACCATCAACGATGGACCTACCATCATCATGGACCCCTATGCCCAGTAATCTATGAACAATCTCAAACCAATCTACTCAAACTCATTCTGTCACAGCAACACCGTCGATGGGGAGGCCCAACATAATGGACACATCCTACAGGGTAATAGTCATATCCATATCTAAAATGGAACATATGTGACTCTGGCCTTCATCTCTCTATGATAAAAAAATGAGATGATAATAAACAAAGGTGAAGTTGAACATCGTTATGCCATAAAATCCAATATATTAAAGATGGGGGATGATAGCAGGAGGTGGTGTGGAATGATGGAAATGATGAGATCTACGTACACTCAAAGGAGGCATAAGACATCCCTCTAAAACCAGTCATGATATATGAGTAGTCTGGGATGTGAGAAATTGAGGACCTATAATCTACAAAAATGGTATCATCATCAATTTTTTATAGTGAATTCAATAAAAATTATAAACTTTTAAAAAAAACTACAACAAGAAAAATAAGGTAGAAAATATATGTCGGCGGTGTTGTTGGTTTAGGTTATGAATTTATTTTTTTATTGATCTCCAATAAAGTTTAATTTATTAGAATATTTTATATAAAGAATTAGTCATGAGAAACTCACATTGTACATGTGGAAACATGATATATTCATTTTTGTTGTATGTTTATTTTTTTTAATAGTTATAGTATCACAAAATTCTTTATAATAGAATAAAAAAATGAGACAAACTAAAATTGAAACATGTCAAAAATGGATAAATTCATAAATAAAATGATTCATTACTGAAATTTCCACATACGAAACAAAATATACACATTCATGATAAAATACACAGACTCAATCATGGATAACGGGATGTGGAGTTATATCCTTCCACTTGGGGACATCTCTTATGATTATGCCCTTCTGCATGAGAAATACTATATTGTAGTACCCCTCCTCATTGTCAAGGACAATCCAACTCATTTATGATTTGAGTAGACTTTGGTCTTCCTTGGGAGCATAACCTGGTAGTATGAATCCAATAATTTAAAAAATGAAAGAAATTGAAAAAAACACAAATGAAGACAATACCAACTTATGAAAACTAGAAATATCAGGTATGATAGTCGGATAATGAGTAGGCAATGAGATAGAATTAATGTCACCAAAAGGAATCCAAGCTACACTATAACAGTTAACCAAAGTGTTCATGTGATACAATAGGTCAACATAGGACACCCATGATATATTTACCAAAGCACAAGCTGCAATAACATGTGCACATGGATATCTCAATGTCTGAAATTTGTTGCAATCATAGTACCTATTACCCAACATCACTATTAGCACTCAACCACTGGTGTATGTAGCTCGTTCATAGCATTATCTTACCTAAAATCTCCTCTTTTCCCTATCAAAGGTTATAACACTCTATCTTGAATCCTCATTCAGTATCTGATCAATGTCACTTTGGAAATGTTGAGTAAAACACATTCCATTTTCATCCTTTGATAGGCCTTTTGGGATCGGTCAACAAAGTAATGCACACATATATAAAATATTGCTGGAACTAACCCTATGATTGGTAGTTTGCGCACACTTTTGAGAACCCCATTTATTCACTCTACTATATTAGTGGTCATATGGCCATATCTTCTATCACCATCATATGTGAATGACCATTTTTCTTTTGAAATTTACATCATATATTCATACACATCTTTATTGGCCCTTAAAATCTCTTAAATTCATTGATCAAAACATTCTTGTTGGGTCTCATATGTTGAAACCATAAAAGAGTAATGTATTAAAAATGATATTAAATTTTCTTTAAAAATTATATGTTTAGAAAAACATACCCAACTTGAGGATCACCTTCTTTATTGCATCGTATTTGAAATTATTATGCACATTACATGCAATATGTCTAATTTAATATCAATGACAAGCATTGAGATCATTACATGAAACACCATCTCTATTTATGGCCTCTATAATCGTGCGATGAAGATCTGATACCAAACACATGCCCTGGTTTTGTGTGACATAAATGCGTACACATGCCAAAAACCAGCTCCATCATTCAAAATTATCCTTTTCAACAATATAAAATACATGAGGTAGAGGAGAAAGATTACCATCCTTTTTGGAAACAATGAGTAGAACACCTATATACTTGACATAAATTAAAGTGTCACCAACCTGAATTTATTGATTAGAATTGGGAAAAGTAGCAATGCATGGCCTGAATGCCCAAAAAAATCCTATAAAACTTCACATTTGATTGATTAATTTGATGATTGCGGAACACATACTCAATAGTGTTCAAATGATAAACAATTTGATTTTTGAGAGACAACAATTCCATAAGTTGTGGCACCATTGCATAAGATTCATCCCAATCACCAAACACTTTTACAATTTCCATATGTTTTTCATTATAAGATTTATTGTAGGATATATTATAGTTAAAAAACTGTTGAATTATTTCCTGAACAAGGGAAACAGGAACATCCCGACATGTTTGTATCATCTCAACAATAATAGTTGATATAAACTCTGCATCAAGTGAAGAGTGATCTCATGAAAATCTTAGATGCAAACAAGTATGTGGGCCTCCAAATTTGGTTATCTTCCAAAATGAAAAAAATATATCATATATTGCCCTTGATTAGAATTTACATTCTGCCCCATATTTTTCACAAAGAATGAGATATTTTGTCTTCTTTGACTTACAAACCACAAATTTGAAATGTCTCTCTATGTGTTATTGTTTTATCAAAATTTTTATGGAAAGTTTACTTTAAAAATCCTGCCCAACATAGATGGAATTATCATTTGATTTAGATCTATTACCTATAATGACAGGGAATTCAGAATCCAGTGTAATGACATCCTAATCAAAATATTGTTCACATGACATTCCTACAACTAAGGAACTCAATACTGAAGGATTATTACAACTAACTAGTGGATGTCGTGGATGCCTGTCTTGCATAGGAACCCCAAAAGTTTCATTCCTCACATCACCCTGTCATGGATGTCTCTCTCTCAAAATAAACTCATAAGATTCATTCCCCACAACACCCTCACCCACATCATCTCCTGATGCCTCATAATAATATTCTTCCTTAGATAAACATTCATTCACTATATCAGCAGTACATAAAGGGATGTTATCTACATTTCCTTACAAATTTTGATAATATTATTCATAATTTGGTTCTATCATAGGATTCATATGGGGAGGAGTCAATGAATGAGACTATTGTGAAGGACCTACTTCTACAGATCTCACAAAATATGGCTCTATAGTAATCAGTTGCACCACATCAATATCACAAATCACCACATACAATTCCATCAGACCATTAGTACACTGTTTCCTGAATAACAAAGATGCATCCATCCAATCCTCATCATCGACCAGAGGGTACTCAGTGTGCCATAAATGCTCAGGATATTGAAGATATCGATATGTTATTGAAGTAAATTATTGATCAACCCTCAGTTTTAACTAACTATAAATAATATTTTGAACTTTATACAATGTTATACAACCGTGAAGATTTTCCACTCTTACCAACAGAAAAATATAGCTAAAACCCTACTTGGTATAAATTACTTCACCGTTGCAATATATTTACACATACATGATTACCTAGAAAAAAATAATTAATAAAAATATTATATTCTACATAAAAATTTTAAATTATTTAAATTAGTTATGATTGAACAATTGTATGGATCTTGAGACTTTTTCTATGTATTGGTTTATCACTATTGAGGTATAGTGATGGTGATATTATTACCAAATCAAATTTAATATAATGATATATATTTTTATACCACTTATAAAATGATTCATAAATTTTAATTACTTATTAATAAATAACCATGACTTGATCTGAAGACTTACTTTAGATTAGTTCATCATTATATGATAAACTAAGAAATACCTTTGGGTGGACTCCTAGAGCCTCTATTATCAAAATTTTCAACAACCTTCAGTCTCCTTTCAAACAACAACGCCTCTTGTTGAACACCTATTCACGAATTCCTTTCTCGAATGCCTCTTAGGGGACCCCTCTTCGGGGAACCCTCTTCGGGGACACCTCTTTGGGGACCCCTCTTCAGGGACACCTATTTTCGATCTCCTTTTAATTAAAAATTTACTCACATGCTTGTGAGGGGGTCTAGGGATATGAAATATATAACTTTTTTTAAGCAGACACAAGGTCCTTACATATTTAGTGAGAGATGACTCCCAAGTCATCAATGGGGAAATGAAAATTCAATTATTAAAAATTATATAACCATGTACACAAAAAAAGACTTGCAATTTACATTATACATTGGTCGGTCATCTCAATATCAGTCATCACACAATACTCTTAACATGTTTTTTGATACACTTATTATGTGCTACATATTATATAACTTTACATATTACTAGATGAAATATATATTAAATATCTACAACTAGTTTCCAAAAATTTAACTTTTCAATATGTATGTATATATATATATATATTTAATAATAACATTTAATAAATTTAATTGAAACTAATATAATTTACACTTACATAACAACCATTACAATATGGAACACTTGTGTTATTTTCAATTTTATAAAATTACACACATATATATATATATAATGTTTTTTTGTCATTCTACAACTTTACAAGATATAAGTAAATATATTTTATACTTTATTACTTGAAAGAATAATTATTTATACATAATATTATTTAAATTTATTGATTAAAATAATTATTAATAGTAAAGAAAAGTAATATAATTTACACTTACATAAAAACCATTAAAATAATATAAATTTATTTTAATTTCAATTTAATAAAATTACATATATATAATTTTTTTATCATTTTTATATTTTACAATGTTTAATTAATTATATTTCATACTTTATTTCTTCAAATAATAATTTTACACTTACTATTATTTAAAATTATTATTTATATAAAACTGTTTTATACAATTAACAGAAATATTTTATATATATATTTTTTAATAAATTTAAATATGATACTTAATATAACTAATATATTTTTAATAAATTATATATCTAGTGAATATAATATTATAATTTAAATTACTATTAATTAAAAAATAACATATTTTCTATACATATAAAAATGTTAAACTTTCCATTTAAATTAAAAATATATACATTTTTAAAATCAATTTTATTTCCCAAAATATAAATTAAACTTTAGACATACCGTATTTAAATTTCCAAAACATTCAATATGAATTCATACAATAAATAATAACTCATTCAAAAATTAAATCACATAAAAGAAACTAATTTTCACATTCATACCTACATCAATACATATTAAATAAATAAACCATACTCACAAACTTTAATTTATACACATCAAAAAATAAATAAATAAACCATACCAATAAAATAAATAAACACAATTAAACAATTAAAATTTTAAATAGAAATTTTACCTTCCTAAAAGTAGTAAATATATGTTGAGAAATAAATTTTATAGGGATTCACAATAAAATTCAAAGGATAAGAAGGAGATTTGAGGGGGGCTTCTTTTATAGAAACTCGTCAGGCAGATGCGTGAACCCCATTCATGCATCCTTCATCCAGTTTGTGAAGGATGCATGAATGGGGTTCACACATCTCAGGTGGCAGATAGAGATGCGTGAACCCCGTTTATACATCTTCCTCAGATTAGAGATGCATGAACAGGGTTCACACATCTCAGGTCCCCTTTTTAAAAAAATCAGTGACCCTATCCCCTAGAAATGATGATGAGGCTAACTTTATGAGTAAGATTCCATTTTCTAATGTAGTAGGAATTCATATGTATGTTATGGTCTGTTCTATACCAGACATTTCATTTGTTGTTTATACTGTGTGATGGTTTATAGGGAAACCTAGTAAGCCTCATTCACACGAATTTAAGTTGGTAATGAGCTATGTTTATATGTCTAATAAATTTTGCATTCAATATGGATTAAATAGTTGTTTTGATAATGATATAGTTGGTTTTGATGACTCTAATTATGCTGCAAATGTTAACACTCAAAAGTTCATCACTGGTTATTTATTTCTTACATATGGAGGTCCAGTCTCCTATAGGTGTAATATGGAGTCATTGGTTTCACTCTACACTACTGAGGCAGAGTATATTGTCTTGATAGAAGCCATAAAATAGTCTATGTGGTTGAAAGGTTTAATTTCTGAGTTGTTTTTATCTGTTGATAGCATAATAGTCCATTGTGATATCCAATCTACATTAAATTTATCTAAGAACTATGTATGTCACGGTAGATCGAAGTACATTAAAATTAGACTTAATTTTATTAAGGATATTAGAGAATCTGGGATGGTGAGTGTCATTAAGATACCCACTTGGGAGAATCCAACTGATAGTTTGACTAAGGTCGTTCCATTGTCAAAATTCATGCATTACCTTAAATTAATGAATTTAGTCTCAATTATATAACTTAGGTTGCGAGAACATAATCCTTAAAATCCATTTAATTTCAAGGTAAAGATTTGTTGTATTTTCCCCTCTTATTGTTGCATTTAAATTCCTTTAATATTGTTTTATATGTTTTGTTCAGATTGAATTAATGGTGTTTATTTTTCATGGGGGTTTTGCATGGGGCATGCAGACTGTTCATGTGGGGTTTTATTTTTTCTAGAATTTATTTCCTATTTCCCGATTATTTTCATACTGTGTTTTTTTGGTTTCCTTACCTAGAGAGTGGTTTCATCCGGACAATTGATAAAGAGATATCCAAGGACCCTTGGTTTCCCCAACTATGTTTCTTTGCCTCGAGTTCGATCCATTGTGCCCATTTTATGCCACTCTCATCGGGCCACCTATCCCGTGAATTGTACCACCTTCAGTTACTTGAACCATCAGCTTGATCTGGTATGTCCACATGGCTATAATCCCAAGCCACCACTTGAACCATATAACACTCCCTAGCATGCGATGATGGCTCTGTTTGAGCATTGCTTCACAGATCTGGATCTCTCACCTCATAGTGTCTCATCTAGTTCTTCAAGAGCACTCCCTGTATGAGACTCTGTTGCAGCTTATCAAAGAAAAATAAAGAGATCTAGGAGATTCCAACCACATGTGCTCCCCTCAACTGAGCTCGTGCCACCTCGTACAACCAGAGTACTTCTCTAGTGGAGATTCAGTAGAGAACTGACTTGGTTCTGGGTTCCAGATGATTGTGCTTCAAGAAGGTTTCAGATATTGACATATCTTTCATCATATCCAAGATTGGGTAGAGATTCTTTTCTCCGTAGTGATTCAATTTATTTTTTCATGTATTTCTCTGTATCTTTTTTGGGTGTGTGCATGAGTCTGTCCAGGAGTGGGCGACATTCACTCTATGTGACAGGCTTCATCGCTGCCACCTAGTTCAACAAGGCTGACCTCCTCAGATAGTTTTTATGGTTCTTCTTTGTCTTCTTTCGAGTCTTTACTTATTTTGTTTTCTTTCTTGCTTTATAATAAAACTATTACCTGGGTGGTGTTCTCACAGTTCACATATGATCAAACTGATCTGAAGAACATTATATCTGTTATCCTTTTACCTTTCTACATTCACTATTTTGTAAATCCATTAGCTTAATTTTAGAATAGAATCTATCTGTTCATTTATCTCAAATTTATTAATCGAATTTATCTTATAATTAAACCTCAATTCGTGATAATGGATCTTGGATGTTTTGGGGTTTAAGCATTTAAACCCAACAATCCTTTCATATGTGACTAACATAAAATGACTCATCCTTCTTTATGTGATGAGGGGGCGTAGTGAAGGGGGGAAAACCCACTTTTGCAAATTTCCAACCAATGCTTTATTGAAAAATTGGAAGTAAATGTAATGTGAGGATTAAAAAAATTATGGCAATACCAACATGAAAGAATTGTAATCTATACAAATAGTATTAATTATTTATCTTCTTCCTCCTCTCGCCTACCACAACTGATAATATTAACTATTCCTTTGGATAAGTAGTATTAACTATTCATCTTCTTCATTGTTTCCATGGACCACACACCAAAAAACATCTCCAAACCCTCTGATACCACTGAATGTGGACATGAAGGAATGAAAACGCAGATGCAGATCATCGAAGGTGATCATATGAACCAAAAATGCATCAAAAAATCATATGACATGTTGTACCAGAACAATGGAAATCGAAGCAGTCTCTTGAAGCTTCTTCGTGCCCATGGAATCTTTGGTTCCCCTTCATGGAACAAAACCAATGAGATCATTAATAAACTCACACCTAGGTTAAATTTAGAAACTGATTGATATGCCTTGAGCCACCCATAAAAATAAGAGGGAGAATAAGTAGAACACATCAATATGGACTCATCTAAAATATTAGCAGGGATGTTTGGAATGCAAAAGGCTCAAGATTTATATGCCATAAATATCTATTCAGTGGAGGAGATGATCGTAAGATCACCGATCATTGATCTTTAACATTTTAGGAATATGTTGTTTATCAATTTGTTTGACTACGTTGGTGAAAGAAAAAACCCTTTCTTCCATTCAGTTTCTTTTCAAAAATATATTTATCTATTTAGATATCCTTGTCTCCATGGATACGGTGGGGGAAAATAACTTTTATTAAAGTATATCTCATTATTATTTACCAATATTTATGAATATTGTTAAATTTTAAATTTTTATTGTTAAAAATTAAAATGTTATTGTTCCCATTTTTTTATGCCATGAATTATCTCATGTTTATATGCTTTTCCCCTTATTTTGGTTTTATTTTTCATAGAACATATTATTGCAGATTTTGGCTTAATTTTAGTTACGCTTGCATGAGGGTAGGTTAGCCTTACACGAAGAATGATTTAACTTTAAGTGTCTCTGTTTTTCTTAGTTGACCCTTACGTATGTGGGTTTTTACCCCTATGTAAATAGTTACCTTTACGTACGGGTTGTAGTACCATTATGCAAGTGTTGGGGTACCCTTACGTAGCCAAGGTAATATGAGAACTACCCTTTCATATGTTTGAGCTTACCATTATGTGGTAGTGGAGTAGTTATGGTTACCTTTATGTGGGAGCATGCTACCTATATGTGAGCCCGAGATTACCCTTATGTTGGAAGATCAATGTACATCTTACCTTTATGCAAGCTCAATGATACCGTTATGCGGCTAAATTATCAGTAGAGGTACCCTTGTGTAGCTGGTGTCGACACTTATGTGGTGGTCAACTGACCCTTATGCATCACCGACTTACCCCAATGCAACAGATGAATACCCTAACATAGCATGCTAGGGGACCCTTTTCTACTACAGACCGCACTTTATGTTGCGCTAAACATAAAACACTGATAAAAGGGTAACCTCTATCAAATCTTGCTAAAAACACTCATAAAGATAACTTTTATCGTTGCTAAAAAATGATGATAGTAGTTTACCCTTTATCAGTGCATGTTTTAGCGATGATAAAGGTGCATATTTATTGGCATTTTTCTTAACGCTGATAAAAACTTTTAATAAAAAATATTATTAATATATATAAAAATTTCATATTTATATTCAAAAATTAATGTTTATTTATATATATATTAAAAAAATTCATGTATATAATTAATATAAATATGATATATAACTATATATATTTTTCAATAATTCAAACAACACTACCACAGATTTGACTTTATCCAGCGCTACCATTTATCATCGTTAAAAAAACACTAATAAAGAGGGTACTTCTATCAGCTCTAAAAAATCACTCACACAAGTACCATTTATCATCACTAAAAAATGTTGATAAAAGTAACCATTTATCAGTGCTTTTAGTATTGATAAATGCAACTCCTTTATCAATACTTTTTTTAGCACTGATAAAGGGTACTTTTATCAGCGTTTTTCTTAGCACTGATAAAGGAATATCTTTTATTAGCACTAAAACAATTGTTTTTAGCACTGATGAAAGTTATATTTCATAAAAAAAAATTATATATATTTAAAAATTAAATATTAATATATAAATATATTTATATTGATATAAATATACTATATTTTATAAAATATGATTTATATAATACGAAATATGCAATCATACTTAATATATAAGATATTTAATGGAAATTGTATATAAAAAAATTAAAATTAATATTAATTAAAATTTTCCTTATTATTATTGAGTAATAGAAATCTAATAAAAATTTGAAGATAAAAAAATTTAACAAATTAATAAATGATCTAAAATAAGTTGAATACATGACTCGAACTTCAAACAGTCATAATTTTTTATCCGGGTGTCCGTCTATGCTCTACCAAATATAAAATCGAAGATTATGAAATGATCTATGTCATTGTGACCTATGGGATCCCAAGTAATCATTTTTGGCAAAAAGGTTCATAATTCCTCCAAAACTGGGTTTTTTATCAGGGTACCCCAATTTTTTACATTTAATTGAATTTCATGCTCATTTAATGGAGTATTCTTATCTTTTTTGGTGGCGAATCCATTTATTTTCAAGGCTTACACTCATATGGATATTATGATGTTCAAATTTTCTCATTTTTCATATTTTACTATTATTTATAATAAAAAATATACACATATATACACATTTGTATATATTTACATGCAAAAAAATAATTTTATAAATAAATAAGTAAACATATTTATATACAAAATAATATTCTAAATATATAAACCATATCTAAATAAAAAATGATATTCATTTTATTTAAAATAAAAATGTATGAATATTTATATACCTATACAATGTTTATATAATGTTTTTTTATATAAAAATATATTTGTGTGTCTGTTAACAAACATATATATATTTATCTATATATTCTAATATATGTGTATAAATATTAATATATAATATATGTAAATAAATATAAATATGTATAATTATATTTATAGACACCAAAATATAATATATATATATATATATATATATATCTATATGTTGTATATATGTATTTATGTATTTATTTATTTATAAATGCACACACACACACAAATATTTTATAAATGTATTTCAAAATAATAATAATAATATATATTATTATACAAATAAATTTATGGATAATATATCTATATATATATATATATCACAACAAGGAGAACAAAGCAACATGGAAGAGTGGTAATGATACAAGCGTGTATGGGTGTGGTCTTATGTTCAAATTCAATAGAAGACAATTCAGGTGTGGGCGTATTGATAAAGGGTTGGAACATGGTCAGACGAGCATTGATAAAAGAGTGGGAGGAGGGAATTGAGCATTGATAATAGTAAGATTTGAGCATGGTGATAAAAATAATTTATTTTTATTTTATTTCTTTAACCTTTATCAACATTTTTTATAGCACTGATAAAATACCCCTCTTATTAGCGATTTTTTAGCACTGATAAATGATCCCTTTTACCAGCTCTTTTTTTAACACTGATAAAATATTTCTTTATCAGTGCTTTTTTTAGCACTGATAAAAGGGGTCCCCTTTTAACGGCACTTAGATTATCAATGTTGGAAAAGTGGCGATAAAATCGATTTTTTAGTGGTGATAAAATAGGGATATGTGGTTGTGCAATTATATAAATATAAATGATGCATTGTTAATATGTGATATTTGAGCTTATATATATATATATATATATATATCAATTTCTATGTGCATATATGTGTATGCATTATTTTGTGTGTGTGTTTTGTGTGTGTGTGTACATGTATAGATGTTGTACGTGTATAGATGCATGTATGTGTATGTTTATGTGCACATGTACGTGGGATGTACCTATATTTATAACGTGTACATGTGTTTGTATGACATGTACTTATTTGACATTAGAGGTATATTTTTTCAATTTTGATATAATATTTTTGGAATTTATTCATTTTTATACATATTTATATTTTACTAAGCATTATTTCTAATATTTTTTAAATTTAGGACCGAGCTCGCTCGAGTCTTGAACTTTCTTGGTAAATTTATTTGATTAGTATTTATTTAATTTTATTTAAAAAGATGTAATAATTTTAAAATGTCCAAATTTTATATAGTTAAGTTATTTAAATGCATTTTTTAATATTTCCATCATTTACAATTCATGTTGTCAATATTATATGAATTCATTATTTTAAAGTAGTTTTTTTCTATCAAATTCTATTTATTCTTTTTTGATATTTCTTTCATTTAATATTGTTTATTCATTTTTAATATTTACTAATTTTTATATTTGTTGGAATTTAATCATTTTGTAATATTAATTTATACATATATTTTTTTTCTATACATGTAATATTTTCAATATGTTTGTAATTTATATGAGTAAGGTCTATTCATTTTTTGTTTATTATGTTTTAAAATTTAAAATATGTTTGATATTTATATAATTAATCTATTTAAACGAATTTTTTAATAATTTTGTAATTTAAATAGTTAATTATAAAAATTATAAATATATATAATGTTTTTAAAAAAGTATTTTTGAAATTATAAATAAATAAATATATTTTTAAATAATTATAAAATTATAATAAATTTATTTATTATATTTATAATTTAATATATTAATATATTAATATATATATTATATAAATATATATAATTATATAAATATATTTATAATTATATACAAATATTTTTAAATATATTCATTTATAATTATAAAAATATATATATATATAATTAATTATAAATTTTTAGTAAATATATTTAAATAATAAATATATTTATTATATTTATAATTATATATATATATAAATAAATATAGTCATTTATATATATAAATATATAAATATATAAAATTATAAAATTATATTTAAAATTATATACAAATGTTTTTAAATATATTTCGAAAAACGGTGGAGACCATGGGTTATCAGCCCATGATCTCAAAATTTATTAGAGGAAAGTAAATGCAACATACACAATGGAGACGATAAAAAAACTAGTAAACAAACACTGCAACAACTGCAGACACATCCAGAAAACAGATGAACATCAGTGGGAGCGACGACCACCACCCCTGCCCTGCGGATGTCGTCCTATCCTCCACGTCTTAGTCTTTTGCCATGGCTCCTCATCCACCTGAGAGTTAGTGTCCTCTGGTGGGGGTCCCTTAAGGGTCGGAGGGACCAAGGCTCTAGCCAGATCAGAGCATTTTGGTGGGCCCTTCATGGCAGAAGCAATGACCATTTTAGTACCATAAGCGCTCCTGAACTCATCATGGAAGACTTCCTTGCTGCTTGATCTATTAAGAATATCAAGAAGACTAATAGGATTTTCCTTAGACTCTGGCACTAGGGGGACTGTAACACCATCCTGAGACAACGATTCGATCCCAATTGCGGCAACTCCATCCTTGATTGGATCCCAATTGCGGCAACTCCTCCTAAAACTAAGCATTAGCTTGCATTTGGGCATCATGCTCAAGGTCAGACTCATCACGTTGATCCTCAACATTAGCTTGAATTTCTGCCATAAGAGCATCACGAAAGGAGGCAGTGGCATTTACCTTACCAGAGTCATCGCCCTCTTTATGTGTAGCACCAGGTGGAGAGCTAACCCTTCCCATCATTGGTGCCTCATCACCTATAGATTTCTGAGGTTCCCCATCCTGCATCTCCCCTTGCTGAGGAATAACTAAGGGGTCCGACACCTTAACCTACTTCTAGTCAAGGGGCTTATGTCTTTCCTCCTTCGAGATATCCAGCTAAACCTTGGAGGATCCATGATTCTTTTTCCCATGGGTAGAAGATCCCACTTTCAACTGGATTTTCTTCACATTCCTACACTCAGAAACATCATGCCCCACCAACCTACAATAGTTACAAAATGCAGGGATAGACTCATACACAAATGCAACCTCAAATTTCTTTCCATTGACCACCAATGTGGCACAATCTGGTAAAGTGTTTTGCAAGTCCACATCGACTAAAACTCGGGAAAAGTATCCAAATTTCCCCTTCACTGTATTCTCATCCATCTTCACAGGAACACCAATGCAGGAGACAAAGTCATTCAAGATTATAAGATGCCAAAACACCCGGCTTAAACCATGAATTTTAACCAAAATCTAAGCATTGGAATGCTTCTTATGGTAAGGGTTCAAACTTAAATCCCACACAGACAATCTAAAGCTTCTTGGGTTAAGAGAGTAGAACCCATTGCTCCATGCCGTCGATCTGTCATTTGTCGATAAGAAGATATGGTGAAAGTATCCTATGTCAATAGGGATCATCCTCTAGTCAAAGAAACCCCAAATTCTAGAATATCTGATCATCAAATCATCAGAACTCATCAGCTTGTCACCCTTAGAGAGAATTAGCAGCCCAATAAGAGAAAATTTGCAGACCTAAAGTCGTTCCTTGACCGCCACAGGATGATCAATTACAGTAAACTTGCCATCATCGGATCTGGAAATTCACCAGTCCTGCGACCCATGGGAGACAGATGATACCCTCAACGGGCACATCAGGGCATATTTGAAGAAGCTGTCAATAATTGTGCATCGCAGATGATACCCTGAACGGGCACATCAGGGCTCTCCGATGCAAGATTTGAAGAAGCCAGACCCTGGATCCCCAAAGCCGGCATGCCATCACAGCAACCATGGACGCCATCCCCAGGTTCTATCAATTTTCCCGCATCGACGTCCAACCGACCCTTCACGCCAAGATTCGAAGACGGCGCAACAGGGATGGATAAAGCCGCTTCTTGTGAAGCCGGATCCCGAACGGCGACGCATTCTCCATGACCGCCGAACCCCTTCACACCAAGATCCACCCGCGCAAAAGGTATGGAACCCGATCCCGGTGAAACCATTGCATTCAAGGCCAGATCCCGAACGACGTCGGTCCCCTTCATGCCAAGATCCGCCCACGCAGTAGGAATGGAACCCGATTCCGACGAAGTCGTTGCCTTCATGCCCAAATCCCTAACGTCGACGCGAGATCCATGAGCGCCGAGCCCCTCCTCCGCCTCCATTCTTGTCCTTTTTAAATATATTTATTTATATTAATAATTATATTATATATATATATATATATATATATATATATATATTTAAATATTTATAAAATTATAATAAATATATTTAAATAATAAATATATTTTTAGATTTAAAATTATATATATATATATATATATTAATAAATATATATAAATATATGGATATATATACTTATAAATAATTATATAAATATATTTATAATTATATACAAATATAATTTTATCTTTTTTAATATCTGTTCGATTAATATTTTTTTAATTTTTTCATTTTATATATTTTTCATACATAGTTATTCATCCACATATTTAATATTTTTCATATAGAAGTATATTAATATATATATATATATATAGAATGTTTCCTTAAATATGATTTATATAAAAGATATGTATTTACATTTAATAATTCATTTATCTAGTGAAAAATCATTTATAATTAAAAATTGATATTAATTATAAATATTGATATTTATATAATGGCATTGTTCAATTTAACATATACGAAAAAGGTCTACCCAGAAGCCAAAGCTTCTGACCATTTATTAAAGATGAAAGAAAAAAGAAAACAAGCAAGCAAACAAGCGGATGAGGTCATACAAAGAGACATGCCCCTATCCAGAAAAGATAACCACGGATTAAGGAAAGAATGATCATTTCCATAATCATAATCAGACTCATCATTATCATCAGTTGTTTCCCATTCTGATTATTCAATTTAACATATATCAAACTTGTGTTATATATATATATATACACATTAATTTCACACACACGTTTATGTAATAAATGCAATATTATATAGAAACACACACACATAAAATATTTATGTAATTTATTCACTTTTTATTATTCATTTTATAATTTCATTTAGTAACATAATATATTTGCTATATTATTTTTTTAATCAAAAAAAATTATTTATTCATTTTTAATACTATTTCAGTCAATATTATTTATGGATATTTAATATTTATTAAGTTTTATATATTTTTTGGAATTTAATCATTATCAAATGTTTATTTATACATATTTATTTACTATGTTCTAATATTTTCAATATATATTCATCTTCATTTTAATATATATCCCGAATGGGCCGAAGGCCCTATTTTTTTTTTATTTGGATAATCTTCTTTTTAATTGGGTTGACAGGGAACCCTTACATGACCCGTAGGCCTTGTGGCATAAGGCCATGTGTTCGATCCGAAGGCCCAGAGGCACAAATTCCCAATACATGACCTGGAGGCTCAACCAAAGTACACTAGAACTGCCCTCCCTAGCATCTGTATCATTGAAGGTGACTTAGTTCCCCACCTCACATTATTGATCGTCTATCATTGCCCCATGCAGAGCTGCAAGGTGTCAGGTACCAATGGCAGTTTCTATACCCTCTCACTCTTCCAATCTAGTTAGCTCTGCTCTAGTGGTTGCTACCTGCTCTGAATCATCTTCTGGACCTGCTCTGGCCTTTCCTTTTTTGATAAATTATTCATTTTTGTTGGTCGGAGTGGATACTCAATAGGGGGGGGGGGTGCATTGAGTTCCAATTAAAAATTTCTGTTGAAAATATTTCTCTTCAAATCCCCCTATTTAAAAACAAAGTTAAACTGTAGTGAATTTATACAGATTGTAATTGTTCAATTAGTTTCTCAAAGATTGATTAGGTCTCAGTTAATTTAATTTGAAAATTAAATTGACTTTTGAAACTAACTTACTGGTTTTCAATAAGTATAAACACTTGTTAATTTAACTATCAAAGTAACTTTAAAAAAAATTATATTTCAAAGTAGTTAGTAGCGGAATATGAAATATATAGTATACTTATGGCTTAAACTAAAATGAACAGCAGATGTAACTAAGAGGTTCAGCCTCAAGCCGAGACTTAGTCCTCTCAAACAATTTATATAAATTGATCCATACTCTGGATCGGAGTATACAACAATGCAAAGACTGTCCAGGTTCAAAGACCTCTACCACAGTTCTACGTGGGAAAACAAACAAAAGCTCACAGCTGTCTAGGTCTTACTCGACCTCTACCACTATCCACAGTGGGATACAAGGGAGTTATAGAGTTTGAATGAGGATTTAAGAATCTTCCAGCTTAGCTTAGGAGACAGTGTGTGTGTAAAATAAAACAGGGTACACACACTGCTTGAAATGTGAATAAAAGAATCAATAGAGTAAGTATGAATGAGTTTAGAAAATCTTTAGCGATTGGAAGTGCAGCTCTGGACTCGTTTGATTAGTCAGAAAAGCTTCTGAGTCCTTCTCTGGTTTTTGTCTAAAAAACAGTGTCATTTTCTTCCTTGGTTTTCAGGTTCAACTTATCAGCCTGAGTGCATGAAGTGTTTGTTGTAGTTCTTCACTCAAGATGCAGCTTGCGTTCTCCTCAAGAATGAGTGGCTTCGTGTATGTCCAGTCCTCTCCAGGTATAGATGTAGACTTGTGTGAATGCACCACTTTTCAATGCTGTTGAGCCCTTATCTTTTTCACCCTTCGTGTGCCTTCTTAGTTCCTTGATTCCGTATATCTCTATTTTGCTAGGTCTTTATCTTCCCTTTTATAGCTTTTAGCTCCGGCAAAAAGGAATGATTACCTTTTTCATGGGTACTAGGTACGGTTCCCTGACATGCCAACATATATCATTAAATAACATTAACTGCATTAAAAACATCAAATGTAACTGTTAGCTTAATAAATAAATAATATCGAGAGTATAGAGTTTGACTGGTTGGTCAATCATTAGTAGCTCCTGTTGGTAATGTGTACGCTGGACTTTGTGTAGCAGTGACCTTCTGTCAGTAGCTCTTTGAACTTGTATCGGTAGCTCCTGATATTGGTAGCTACTCTGTGTATTGGTAACTTTTGGTATCGGTAGCTTTATATATACCGGTGACTTCATTCTATCGGTAGCTCTTGATCTATCGGTAGCTCTGCTTTGTATCGGTAGCTTCATTCTGTATCGGTGACTCTGTATATCGGTAGTTTTTGGTCTATCGGTAGCTCTGGTCTATCGGTAGCTCTATGTATCGATGAGTCTGTATCAGTATCTCTCTTATTTCCAGTGATTATGTGTATCGGTAGACTTATGCATATCAGTAGCTCCATTCTGTACTATCGGAAGACTTGTTCTATTGGTAGCTATCTGTACCGGTGACCTTGTTCTATGCTTACTGGTGGACTTGTACATATCAGTAGCTCTGCGTATTGCTGACCTTAGCTTATCGGTGACTCTGTCTATCAGTAGACTAAGTCTATCGGTAGACTAAGTACTGGTAGCTCTATATCAATATCTATACGCAGATCAGTGACTAAAACTTATCTGTTTTATGCAAAACATATCCGATTGGGTTAGAATTACTTCAAAACATATATAAACAAAGATAAACATTGATTAACATGTTTCAAGGATTATTTTAATATTATTATCAGATAGAATGTCATAGATTGAGCGAATTAGAATATAGATAAACATTAATTGGGATTATCAAAACATGTGAGGTCAACAATCTCCCCCTTTTTGATAATCACAACTTATGATATTATAGTTTTAAAAAAATGATTAATCGCATCAGAGGATATATCATTAAATTCAATTATCTCAGAGAAAACAGTATATTATAGAACATAATGTATCAGAGGTAGAATTTAATGTAATGATATCAGAGGGGCAAAGCATGGTAGCTCTTCCTTAGATAATATTTCTCCCCCGGTGAGAATATTTCTCCCCCTTTGATACTTTGATAAAATTTCTCCCCCTTTGTGATAATCAAAAATTGGGAAAGCAACAAAGAGAAGAGAAACAAAATAAGAAAGAAAATAAAGCCAATTGTATTATATGTTGCAAAAAGGGTACATAGAAAGAAAAAAAATACAAGGGATTCCTCTCAAACATCTTAGCCACCTATTCAATCCACATCCTCAATGTGTGATTTGTCCTTGGGATCAGAAGAGGATTCAGACTGTGTGGATGCTAGTGAAGGCTTAGGAATTCCGGAAATGATCACAAGGGGCTGAGCCACAGAAACTATGCCTGGCCTGTACTGAGGAGTTCTTTGAGTGATCATAGGTGTAAGGCTTCGAATGGATTGAGCATGAGTCATCTGAATAGGAGAAGCAATAGAGGCAGAGGCAGGTAAAGCTGGAGGTACAATCACTGGCCTAGCATCGACATGTAGGAGAGGCAACAAAATATTTATGAAATCCATAATTATTCCTCCTCCTATCTCTATAACAGATATGAAATAATCCTTGTTATCCATGAATTTGTCCAAGGCTGGAGTCAATTCCCTTAGTTTGCTGACTTCCTCTTTGAAGTCTTGATTGACAGGAGGTAACTTCAGGTTTTCTAATAGAAGTTTGAAGTGATTGTTGAGTTGATGCTTGGTGTAAACCTTTTGGAAATAGGAGTCTACCTTGTCTTTCACTTCTTTATGAGAGGCAGAAGCTTCTCTCATATAGTCTTGGACTATCTTCATTATTTCTCTAGCTGAATCTCTAGTAGAAATCAGCACTTTGATCAGGTCAGATGAGTCCACAAAGCCACTGGTTGAAGCTGAACCAAGCTCTTCCTTCATCACAGCTCGATTCTGATTCAAATACACTGAAGGTCTAGAAGCAACAAAACCAATAGAGAAGGTTACTGTTTCCTTGAAATTTTTGGTCAACCCACTAATAAGGTCCTTCACTTGGGAATCTTGGGTGCTGACATGTTCTTTCATAGAGGTTTTAAAACCTTCAAAGACAGATACCATCTGGCTCACAACACTTTTGACATAGGCTAAGTCCTTGTATGCTTGAGATTTTGAACTCATGTAAGATTCTAAAGAGATAACAGATTTCTTTAGAGCTTCAACATCCGCTTCCAGTCTAGATACTTGATTCTGGCAGGCTGTAACTTCTTCCACTATTTCTGCCACAAAGGTTGATATATTACAACCGAGACAGAGTTAAAAAGATTTTTCCAAATTGTTCATATCTTCAACAAAGAAGTGCTTCAAATCGGTAATAGAAGCACTAAAGGACTCTTTCAGCTCATCCTTTAAGGATTCAAGGTCAGCCCTGGTTATCATATCAGCAGGAGAAATTACAACAGGTACTCTTTCAGACGCTATGCTGGCCACTGAGTCATTCATATTCAATTGAATTGATGATACCAGTGAATCTTCCATCTTCCTTGTCTCTTCCACAAAACTGACGTTAAGATTTTTCTTCAAATTATCCAAGTCATGCATTCTGACCACATCTTCAGGTAACAACTCAGTCTCAACATCATAAATGATTTTTGGTCTATTTAAAGATGCCTCATTATCAGAATCAGGATAGTCTAATCCAAAAAACACAAAACCTGGGTCTTTTTCCAAGTCCTCAATCTCAACAGCCACTGAAACACTTCCAAACTTGGTTTGATGCTCCCCCTCAATGGGTGCATTCTCATGTACAACAAAAACATTCTCATTAGGTCTTTCTTCCTCAGAAGAATCTTCTACTATCAATTCTATTTCTATAATAGCAGGAGGTTCCTCTGGATTAGGTACAACTTCTTCCATTTCTCCTACTACATCCTTAGTAGGAACAACTGAGATTCCAATTAATGTACTCAGACTTAAGCAAACAGAATCAGAGGCTTCAGATTCATTCTCCTTTTCTTCTTCATGCTTAGGGCCTGGCTGGTCTTCCTCATTAGCAGGTGTCTCTTCTTCTACTAAGGCTTTCTTTTCTGAAGATATAATTTCAGCAGCAGGACTTGGAGGTATGTCCGGATCTTTTCTATCATCCATAGAAGTCTCTTCTTCTTCAGTCTCATCATTGTATTCAGGTTCTTCCTCATCAGGTCCTAGACCTGGATCCCTCACATCCTTAGGTCTTTAAGGATGACCCACAAGATTGAATTTATCATATACCTTCTTGTCATAATTAACCCACTCTCCTCTCCATGGGTTCCAATTTATCTTCATGTATTTGCAAACTGTGGTTGTGATACAAAAATTATTATTTACTACCACTGTCTCATCTTGATACTCAACTACCCCTTTCACTTTGATCACCACTGAGATCAATTTGGCAAAGAATAGGGCATTATTCTTTGATTTTGGCCTTGTCATGTCTTCTATTTGAATCATCAGCAACCTACACAGATTCACTTTTACACAATGTCTCAAGATATTCCGGAGATAGATATCCTGATATCTTAAATTCACAAAGTCCCATCTCCTTGGTATTAAGACATGCTGAACAAATTTTAACAACAATCTGTTCTCTCCATCCATTTCAGCATCCACTGCTTGTATTTGATTTCCATCACTAGTGAGCTCCTCCAAGGCATTCTCATAATCGAATATATCACTTGTAGGTGGTATAGCTTTCGAGACATATCCAGATACACCTTCATGTGGAACCTTTAGGTATTCATCCCATTCAATGGATGAAAAAGACATTTCATTTCCATTCACAAAAGAAAACACTCGGTTCTCATCTTCTGACTTCTCAAAACTCACAAACTCATAAAATTATTTCACTAGCTTCGGATAGTAGGGGCCATTGTTTTTAGAAAAGAAATATACCCACTTTTGATCTTCCAGTACTTCGAGCACTAACGATTTTCTAGCCAACAACCATTCCACGCACAACTCTTTTTCGATCACAATAACTCTATTCTGCAAATGAGGGTTCACTGGTCGCCTAAGTGACCTAGTTCTACCAACACTACCACTTTCTTCTGGCTCAGACTTCTGTTTCTTTGCATTCGGCTCATTAGTGTCATCTCTGATGGTAGGGAGTTTCGTTTTTTCCATCTCTGGTTCGAGGGATTTAGGGTTCTCGAGAGATTAGGGAGCTAAGGTCTAAGGGTAAAGGATTTGAGGATTGATGGATTGAGAAGTAACTAGGAATTTGTTTTATCATTTAGGAATCATAAAGTAAATAAATAAAATAAAGTAAAAATGATTCAGATTCTGGCGGCAGACAGAAGTTTAAAACAGCGCAATCAGTAGGATTTATCGGTGAGAATTCCTATCAGTGAGGTCCATCAGTGAGGTTTCATCGGTGAGATATCACATCAGTGAGGTTACATCGGTGAGGTCACATCGGTGAGGTTACATCAGTGAGGTTACATTGGTGAGGTTACATCGGTGAGGTTACATCAGTGAGGTTAATCATTCCCAACTCATGCCTAATGTAACTTAACCTATCCAAACTTAAAGGTTTGGTGAAAATGTCAGCTAATTGATGTTCAGTACCTATAAATTCAATAGTAATATCACCCTTTTGGTAATGATCTCTCAAGAAATGGTGCCTTACATCAATTTGTTTGGTCCTAGAGTGAGATACAAGATTCTTTGAAATGTTTATTGCACTAGTGTTATCACAGTTGATAGAAACATGCTTAAAGTCATATCCATAGTCCAAAAGAGTGTGTTTTATCCACAGAATTTGTGCACAGCAACTACCAGCAGCTATATACTCTGCTTTGGCAGTGGACAAAGCTACATAATTCTTCTTTTTACTACACCAATATACTAAGGATTTTCCCAATAAATGACATGTTCCAAATGTTCTTTTTCTATCCAACTTGCAACCAGTAAAGTCAGCATCTAAATAACTCATTAATTCAAAAGATTTTCCTTTTGGGTAAAACAAACCTAAGTTTACAGTGTGTTTAAGATACTTAAAAATTCTTTTAACAACAAGTAAATGAGATTCTTTTGGATTAGCTTGAAATCTTACACACATACACACACTAAACATAATATCTGGTCGACTAGCAGTAAGGTAAAGTAAGATTCCAATCATACCTCTGTAATTGGTTTGATCCACTGGTTTCTCAGTTTCATCCGCATCAAATTTACAGACTGTACTCATAGGAGTATCACTTTCCTTAATACTATCCAAACCAAAACGTTTTAAAATATCCTTTGTATATTTACTTTGATTCAAGATAATACCATTTTCATTTTGAAAAAATTGAAATCCAAGAAAATATTTAAGTTCTCCCATTAAACTCATTTCAAATTCATTTTGCATACTCTTTGAAAAATTAGTACATAAAGCATTTTTAGAAGATCCAAAAATAATATCATCAATATAGATTTGTTCTATCAAAACATATTTAGAAATTATTTTAATAAAAAGAGTTGGACCAACAATCCCTTTAGTAAAACCTTTTGAAATAAGAGAACTACTAAGTCTATCATACCAAGCTCTTGGAGCTTGTTTTAAACCATATAAAGTTTTAGAAAGTTTAAAAACTCGATTTGGACAATGAAGATTAGTAAATCTAGGTGGTTGTTCAACAAAAATATCTTCAATTATAAAACCATTTAGAAAAGCACTTTTGACATCCATTTGGTATAATTTGAAATTCAGATGAGCAGTATAGGCAAGTAAGATCCTAATGGCTTCTAATCTTGCTACAGGGGTAAAGGTTTCCTCATAGTCTATTCCTTCCTCTTGACTATATCCTTGTGCAACTAACTTAGCTTTGTTTCTAACTATATTTCCAGATTCATCAACTTTGTTTCTAAAAACCCATTTAGTGCCTATTGTTAAAGTGTCCTTGGGTCTTTCAACTAGTTCCCAGACTTTGTTTCTTTCAAATTGATTTAGTTATTCTTACATAGCCATTACCCAAAATTCATCATTGATTGCATCATTGACATTTTTAGGTTCTAGCTGTGAAAGAAAGGCCTGATGTTCAACCTGGTTTCTTAGAGAAGCTCTAGTCTGTGTCCATCTATCAAGATTACCAACAACAGCATCCAAAGGACGATTCTTTAGAATCCTAGTTGATCTAGTAAAGGTAGGACTAGAAATTTCAGGTTCATATATAGGTTCAGGTTCAATAGAAGCAAATTCTGGAGTATGTACAAAACTGGATATTTTTACAGTAGGTTCTTTAGTCTTATTATTAAGGTACAGAACAGTCAAATCTTCTTCAAGATTTTCAAGAGAGATTTTAGGCTCATGTGGATCAGCTTCATCAAACTTGATGTGAACATATTCTTCCACACATTTGGTTATTTTGTTAAAAACTCTATAGGCTTTTCTAGTTAAAGAATAACCAAGAAAAATTCCTTTATCACTTTTAGAAGCAAACTTGTCTAGATTATCCTTTGTATTGAGGATAAAGACTTTGCATCCAAAGACTCTAAAGTAACTAACTTTGGGTTTTCTATTATTCCATAGTTCATATGGGGTCTTCTTGAGAACAGGTCTAATCAAGACTCTATTGATAATATAACAAGCTGTATTCACAGCCTCAG
Organism: Viscum album; assembly: GCA_963277665.1. Taxonomy (NCBI): domain Eukaryota; kingdom Viridiplantae; phylum Streptophyta; class Magnoliopsida; order Santalales; family Viscaceae; genus Viscum; species Viscum album. The sequence goes on along the minus strand of OY728123.1, from coordinate 1,807,513,200 downwards.
CCCAAAAATAGATAGCCAGATCATACTCATTAAGCATAGTTCTTACTATTTCTTAAAGGGTTCAGTTTTTTATTTCTACTACACCATTCTACTGAGGTGTCCTAGGTGCAGAAAATTTATGACTATAGCCATTGTGTGAGCAATAAGATTCAAACTCTTGATTTTCAAACTCACGGCCATGATCACTTCTCAGGGTTTTAATCTTAAGTCCACTAAGGTTTTCTACAGACTTGGAGTATTTAACAAAGTAAGAACAAGCTTCACTTTTGTGAGCTAAGAGGTATACCCAAGTATATCTAGAAAAGTCATCTACTAAGACATAGACATAGTGATTCCCATTTAAACTCGAAACTCCAAAAGGTCCAAACAAGTCCATGTGAACCAACTCGAGAGGTTGAGAAGTTGAAACTTCTTTCTCTGATTTAAAAGAAACTTTATGTTGCTTTCCCTTTTATCAGGGATTAAAAACTTTGTCTGATGGGAATTCAAGCTTAGGTAGGTCACTAACTAAGTTCTTCCTAGTCAATTTTCTAAGTGAATAAATGTTGCAGTGTCCTAATCTTCTGTTCCAAAGCCAAGACTCTTTATGAAAAGCATTTAAACAAGTAACGTTTTGTTTGGATAAAGAATTTAAATCAACAACATAAACATTTTCATTTCTCAAGGCAGAAAATACTAAAACATTCTTAGAATTAAAAACATTACAAGAATAATTTTCAAACTTAACATTAAATCAATCATCACATAACTGAGAAATACTCAACAGATTATATTTAAGTCCATCAACAAATAAAACTTTAGAAATCAAAACTGAATCAGTGTTACCAATTTGGCCTAAGCTGATGATTTTTCCTTTAGAATTATCACCAAAGGTGACATAGCCTCCATCAACCTTTATTAATATTTTAAATAATGAATAATCTCCAAACATGTGCCTTGAACATCAACTATCCAAGTACCATACCTTCTTGTGAGAACTCTTCAAACAGGTCTCCTACAAAACAGGTTTAGATGGAAAATGATTTTGGTACCCAGATCTTCATGGGTCTAGAAAGGTTAGCAAGCAAGGCTTTAGGTACCCAGATTTGTCTTATGGGTTTCATATAATTTACATAGTCAATAGATTTTGAAAGATAAACTTTATTTAATCTATAACCATATGAATAACTAGTTGAAGCATACGAATTTCCAGAAGTAGAACAAGCAGAATTTTGTCCATATTTAAGAATAAATCTAGTCTTAGTAAGCTGTCTCTATCCAGGTTGGTATCCCAAACCAGTAGTTTACTTTGGTGCCACTTGATTTTCTAACATTTTATTAAGTGTATCTTTTCCCTTTGTGAACTTTTCTAAGTCCTTTCTAAGTTGCTCATTAGAAATTTTTAGTTCAGTATTTTCTTTCAATAGTTGAGCATTCTTCTCCTTTTCTATATCAAGGGCAGATTTAACATTGGAAGTGAGAGCATGCTATTTCTTTAATGACTTATATTTGTCCTTAAGTTCATTACAGGTCTCTTCTAGCATGTTACAATATTCAAATAATTCTTCACTAAACATATTTTCAGATTCAGAATTAGAATCATCTCCAGAATAGTATGAATTTAAAGCAAGAGTGTCTAGTGTTACCTCAGATGTGTTTGTCATAAAACACATGTTAGATTTATGAGAATATTCATCCTTAGAAGAATCATAATCACTTGAAGTGTCTTCTGAGGCACTCCAAGTTTCTTTCATTTCTTTCTTTTACTTCTTGTCCTTATAATCATATTTTTTTTGGAATTTTAATTTTGGACAGTCAGCCTTGATGTGTCCTTCCCTCTTGCATTCATAGAAGACTATATCATCTTCCTTATCAGATTTCTTCCAATCCTTATTCCACTTACCTTTATTGTTATACTTACCTTTGTAGTTTGATTTTCTGAAGAATTTCTTCTTCCTATAGAACTTCTTAAATTTCCTGGCTATTTGAGCCATCTCAGCATCACTGTCTGAATCCGAATCTTCAATGGTTGAAATTTTAGTTGGTACATGCATTTTCTACTTGTCTTTGCTCTTTGAAGCAGTATACTTGAAAGCCACATATTTTCTCTTGGGTTCATCATCTTCTTCTTTGTTCACTTTAAGTTCTTCCTCATACATCATAATCTTACCTATTAATTCCTTAACATGGAGTGTGCTGATGTCGCACGATTCTCTAATGGAAATAGATGTGCCTCTCTATCTTTCTGGTAGACATCTTAATATCCTCATAATTTGTTCCTTTGGTGGAACAACCTTTTCAAGTGAACTCATAGTATTGACAATCTCATTGAACCTGACATACATGTCAGAAATGGGTTCATCAGATTTCATTTTAAAATTATCATATTTAATAGTATATGTATTCAATCTCATTTCTTTAACATTGGTTGTTCCTTCATGGGAAATAGCCAAAGTGTCCCATATTTCATAAGCAGTTTTACAAGCAAAAATTCTATTAAACTCTTCATCTTCTAAAGCAGAATACAACGTATTCATAGATTTACAATTATTATTGTAAGCAGTCTTTGTAGGTTCATCCCAAGTTGTTCTTTCAGTTTCTGGAATTTTATATTGTGACTCTATAGCAGTCCAAATATCAAAACCTATACTTTACAAATGAATTTTCATCTTAAGTTTCCATTGGGCATAGTTTGCGCCATTAAAGAAAGGTGCCCTGTTGGTAGCAGCACCTTTTAGTCTATTATCCATAACTAGAGTTTAGCAAATAAATTTAAAGAGATAAAATATAGAACTAACAGAAATTTAAGATCTTTAAAGACACAACTAAAATCAGAGTTGAAAAATAACATTTTTTGAAAACTTTTATTAATAAAAACAGCCTTTGGTACCAAATGTTGGTCGGAGTGGATACTCAAGAGGGGGGTGAATTGAGTTCCAATTAAACATTTCTGTTAAAAATATTTCTCTTAAAATTCCCCTATTTAAAAACAAAATTAAACTGTAGTGAATTTATACATATTGTAAATGTTAAATTAGTTTCTCAATGATTAATTAGGTCTTAGTGAATTTAATCTGAAGGTTAAATTGAATTTTCAAACTAACTTACTTTTTTTCAATAAGTATAAACACTTCCTAATTTAACTATCTAAGTAACTTTAAAACAAATTATATTTCAAAGTACTTAGCAGCAGAATATGAAATATATAGTACACTTATGGATTAAACTAAAATGTACAGTAGATGTAACCAAGAGGTTCAGTCTCAAGCCGAGACTTAGTCCTCTCAAACAATTTATATAAATTGATCCACACCCTGGATCGGGGTATACAACAGTGCAAAGACTGTCCAGTTTCAAAGACCTCAACCATAGTTCTACATGGGAAAATAAACAACAGCTCACATCTGTCTAGGTCTTACTCGACCTCTACCACTATCCACAGTGGGATACAAGGGAGTTATAGAGTTTGAATGAGGATTTAAGAATCCTCCAGCTTAGCTCAAGATACAGTGTGTGTGTAAAATAAAACAAGGTACACACACTGCTCGAAATGTGAATAAAAGAATCACTAGAGTAAGTATGAATGAGTTTATAAAATCTTTAGTGATTGGCAGTGCAGCTCTGGACTCGTTTGATTAGTCAGAAAAGCTTCTGATTCCTTCTCTGGTTTTTTTCTGAAAAATAGAGTGTCGTTTTCTTCCTTGGTTTGTAGGTTCAACTTATCAGCCTGAGTGCATGAAGTGTTTATTCTAGTTCTTCACTCAAGATGAATCTTGTGTTCTCCTCAAGAATGAGTGGCTTCGTGTATGTCTAGTCCTCTCCAGGTATAGATGTAGACTTGTGTGAATGCACCACTTTTCAATGCTGTTGAGCCCTTATCTTTTTCACCCTTTGTGTGCCTTCTTAGTTCCTTGATTCTGTATATCTCTATTTTTCTAGGTCTTTATCTTCCCTTTTATAGCTTTCAGCTTCAGCAAAAAGGAATGATTACCTTTTGCATGGGTACTAGGTATGGTTCCCTGACATGCCAACAGATATCATTAAATAACATTAACTGCATTAAAAACATCAAATGTAACCGTTAGCTTAATAAATAAATAATATTGAGAGTATAGAGTTTGACTGGTTGGTCAATCATTAATAGCTCCTATTGGTAATGTGTACGGTGAACTTTTTATAGCAGTGACCTTATGTCAGTAGCTCTTTGAACTTGTATCGGTAGCTCCTGATATCGGCAGCTACTTTGTGTATCAGCTACTTTGTGTATCAGTAACTTTTGGTATCAGTATCTTTATATATACCGGTGAATTCATTCTATCAGTAGCTCTTGATCTATCGGTAGCTCTGCTTTGTATCGGTAGCTTCATTCTGTATCGGTGACTCTGTATATCGGTAGCTCTTGGTCTATCGGTAGCTCTGGTATATCGGTAGCTCTATGTATCGATGAGTCTGTATTGGTAGCTCGCTTAGTTCCAGTGTTTATGTGTATCGGTAGACTTATGCATATTAGTAACTCCATTCTGTACTATCGGAAGACTTGTTCTATTGGTAGATATCTATATCAATGACCTTGTTCTATGATTACCAGTGGACTTGTACATATCGGTAGCTATGAGTATTGGTGACCTTAGCTTATCAGTGACTCTATCTATCTGTAGACTAAGTCTATCAGTAGACTAAGTACCGGTAGCTATACACAGATTAGTGACTAACACTTATCTGTTTTATGAAAAACATATCCGATTGGGTTAGAATTACTTCAAAACATATATAAACAAAGATAAACATTGATCAACATGTTTAAAGGATTATTTTAATATTATTATCAGATAGAATGTCATAGATTGAGCAAATTAGAATATAGATAAACATTAATTGGGATTATCAAAGTATGTGAAATAATTGGGATTATCAAAACAGGTGAGGTCAAAAAAATTTAATATATATATTCAATTAATATTTTTTTTATTTTATTTAAAACATTTATTATCAATGATTTTAAAAAAGTTCTTATAAATATGGGTTTTATCCGTTCTATAATATAAAGTGTTGATAAAACCAATTTATATCAGCAAAAAAATTCTAATGGTGATAAAAATATATGTTTATCAACGCAAAAAAATCACTGATAAAAGTAGGTTTTATTAGTGATTATTAATTTAGTAGTGATAAAACTCATCATTATTAGCAATTTTTTGAAAGAATTAACAAATCCCTTCCCGATCTTATAAATTCAACCCTAACAGAACCCAATTGTTTTGCACTATTTAAGATTTTGTGGAAGTCTACCACTGTCTCTGCTCCTCCTCAACTTTCTCAAAAGAATTGAACCTCTCAAAACCTAAGGTATGTGATTATTTATACTCCTCTTCAGTCGACATCACATGTTCTCCTTTAACAGTGTCTTTATCCTTGTGATACTCACATCGATGCATTCCATCTCTCTTGTGCATACCTAATATGGCACAACCATCACAGACTACTTCCTACAGTCCTGAAAACAACCTCGTCAATTGGGACTATCACCTAATTCATCATAAAACTCACACTTCTACTGGTCCACTACATTATTTTCAACCTTACTATTTTATTTTGATTTTAATTTAGGGTGACCAATACTTGTCAGTGGCCAAATGTCTCATATGATTTCAATTTCTCACTTCTTGTTTTTGGATATTGTATGTCTATTGAATCATATGAGTGATAATTAAATTAATCATATGTGACATTTGACCAATTAAAGTGTCGATCACCTGAACATCCCCACACCTTCCACATTCTGAGGTAATCATATGAGAGATATTTAAATTAATCATTGGATGATCGACATCAAATGACGAACGATGATCAAATCGAGGTGGATTGAGAGACAAAAAACATAGTAGGTCTTCTCCATCTCTGTAGAACATGTTATTCACCAAAAAATGATCCATAATCGACTTATGAATCATCAATTTTGTATTTATCCATTTTTATTAAAATATTAAGAATGAATATTTATTTATATACTTTTGATCTATGTTATCCGTTCATCACATGTTCCCATTCCAGTAATTAGATTGATTAAATTACATTATGATTTTAAAGACTTTATTTCACCCCTTATATCCCCATTATGATATCGTTGTCCAATAACGCTTGTCCAATGAAGGATTGAATTCATTCCTATTCATTTATCCCCATCGTTCTTCATATTCTTCACTGTTGTCCCATATAGTTCTGGTTCAACATTTCTAGGGATTATTAGAGCATGATTGAACCCCCATATTCAAGGTAGATTGGTGACTGATGACTGAGATGATGATCTGAGGACAAATCAAGATATTTTTCATGGTTCGGGTGGGGCCTCTATGTATCTCGGATCTAGATTGGCAATGACAAGTTATAAGAGGCACATTGGGAAGTGCTACGGGCACCGTGTCGGTGGTTAGATTCTGATTTTTGGCCAACATTGGTAGGGAAATTGATGGATGACTTTATCACCTTCACTTTTGGTAGGTATAGAGTGGTCAAAGGATGGGTATTGCGATATAGAGGCCGAATTTGGAGAATTTCATGGTGAACTTGAGTTTCTATGGAAAACTTGAGTACAAGATGTATAGTCCAAGAACACTTTTTGTGTATCCCCCCTGATTGTGGAACTTGATTTTTGGGGAAGATAAGGATCGCACACTTTGTAGTAAGCCAACATGTTGTGTAACCCTCCCTGGGTGGCCAAGTAAATTGAAAGCAGGAACGTTCCCATAACCCAATATTGGAGGACACACCATGTGCTTCGGGAGTACACGGGCACAGGCCAATACCTAGGCACAACCTGGTACAAGACTAGGAAAATGGGCATGACCAGACAAACATGAGAATGACTTGGAGCACACAGGTAGGTCCCAGGTGGTTGAGATATGCTATGTGGATCCCATTCATGCCATGTATGGTGACATTATTACAAATATGTTTTCAGAGGATCACAAGGCCAGGCAGTGAGGTGGGACCACACACTGTTTGGGACCTATAAAATCCATGTAGTTCCCTCTATAAATTCTTCCTCTCATATTCCCTTCATTTGGACATGGATTTTGGCCCACAAGTATCCTATCCAAAGTAGATTTCAATGTATAACATGATGGTAGCCTTCATAGTGTATTTGGAGATATGAATTGGAATGTTCTGAGGGTGAAAATTCTTTAGGTGATGCTTGACGACGATAGTGATCACGATGGATAATTAGTGAGATAGGTCGGTATTGGAAAACCCCCTGAATCACTAGGGAGTGGGTCCTCTATTGATTTCTACCAAGTTTCACTTCCCTAATGCACTAGGGTGTGTGCCCTTTATCGACATCTACTAACTGGCATCCCCTTATCACATAAGGGAATTGTTCATCTACCACTATACTGAATGGAATCTCCTGTCACATCATGGTGTGGGTCCTATAACTATCTACTAAGTGTAATTCCCCTATTATACAAGGGTGTAGGTCCTCTATTTAATTCTGTGACCCCTCAAGTTTTGGATCAGTGGCGAGGTGGGGTTCATCATCATGACTTATTCAGATAGACAAGTGAGATGCTATGCATCGATGATGGTCCTTTGGAGCTATAGGAAGACTCATCATCCTAGGATGGGATATGATATGGGTTTACCCTTTCTCTCTCATTTGGGTTTCTTTACGAGAATATATTAATTATTGGATTTCATTTCCCTCTTTATTTGGGTTGAGCTAACTACCTTTATCTTATCTTCTATTTACCCCTCTTACATTTTTAGGGAATCATATTGGGTATGTATATACTCAACCCTAAATTGGATTTCCTATATGTGTCGTGTATCCTAAAGATAACAGATAGTTCAACGGTGACATTGGGGAAGTGTAGAGATACTTGGGAATATGGGCCATGTACAATGGTCAGGCTTGGATATTAGGGTTCAGGATCTCTCATATTTAATTTCTTCCAGTTGTTGTCATTTTGGGATTTAATTTCTATTTTGTCATATATATTTCCCTTTTCTTTACTTTTTTGTATTCCTTCATTCTTAGATGTATTTCCTAGAGGTTATTTCATGCATGAATAACTTTAGATGCTACTATTTTTTATTATCCCTTTGAACTATTTCATGGATATGGTTGGGTGTGTACATATAGGTACATTAGGATAAGGCCTCCCATTTTATATCATTCCTTCATGGTTCTTTTCTCAATCCTATGGACTATGGGAGGCTATCTTGGGGTTGTGATGACTCAGTCTTCCACTGTCCAGGCAGGCCCCGGTGGGTCAGGTCGTTATATAGTGGTATTGAAGGAGTTTATTCCTTGGGACAGTGTTTGTATTTTTTCTATTATGAGGATGTTTGAGACTTAGGGAAATAGTGTCAAAGTGTCTTGAGTGTGGATTTTATTCTAGGGAACCTAGTGTTGGTGTGGAGACTAGTGTATCTATTCACCAGGACTCTAACTACCTTTTTGTGAGCTTGGAATACCAAGAAATTGGTTATAGGGATAAATTGTACATAAATAATTTAGGATTTAATCATTTTAATTTACTACTTTATTCATCTCCCCATATATATTTAAATTTATATATATGCTCATATTACCGTGTTATGTCTTGATCACTTTCAGGATGCCTCTGTAAATACATCCAACCAGGTTATCGATTCGGGATCGTGATAACGATCCGATGAGTGATAAGGCCTTATTTCAAGGGACATCTCATGATGATATTACTCCAACCAAGAATATAGTAGTACCCCTTCCTATGAAGCATCATTTAGTACCAGCATGAATGGATGAGTATGCACGCTACTAGTGTTCTGATGCTAGAAGCCACTAAGGTTCCATATTGAACTATATCCTTGGGTAGAATATGATTGGATCGAGTTAGTGATCTGTGCCTTAAGGATTAGTAAGACCTAAATTGATTAAATGATTACATTGGAATCTAGTCTTTTCTATGGAGAAATTGGGTTCTAGTGAAGCATAGTCATGCAGACTCATGATGAGACGATGCTCTCAGGGAATCACTTCCAACAGCTAGTCTGTGAGGAGTATTACCCCTTGTGCTTCTGTTCAATTCAGATTCATGATATTGTAGAGCTATAATAGGGTAGTATGATAGTTTCTAAGTATTTTTTTAGTTTTAGTAACCTTACATGATACTCCCTCAACATGGCCTAGGATGGTTACTTCTGAGCGTAGAAGTTCGAGCTGGGTCTCCATGGATACATCCTTACTAGTGTGGTTCCCTTGTATATTCCCACTTATATTACAATGAAAGAGAGAGAAATGGTGATAGAGGGATTCCTTTCAATGGGATTCTAGGAAGATGGAGCTTTTAGTGGGCATCATGTGGATGATTCATCCATAATAGCTAAAAATCACCATTCAGTAAGATCTTGGCATATGAGACCTCCCTATGGCCAGTCTTAGTTAAATGGACATGTAGTGCATGGTTCATGCAGAAGAACAAGTCATCCCATATAGTGGTGGTGTTATACCTATTATGGGTGAATTCACATGGCCATGTGATTTCCTGACACGACATGTTGAGGAGGGAAATAAGGTAGTGAATAGTCCACCACAGAAGAGGAAACGTCGTGATCAGGGTTTTACCATGCGTAGCCAGAAAATCCCCCAGGGTGGAAATACTAGAATAAGAGAAGGTAGATATCTAGGTGTAGGATCCATTATTTTAGGGAGAAGTTATTAGCTAATTCCACCACCACCACCAGGTGAACCACACTAGGTTTAGGTAGTTAGTGGTTAGGGCTGTGAGAAACTACAGACCATAGAGGATTATGTACTAGAAGCTCATAAGATGATACAAGGTATGATTCGCGTTTTTTATACACTTTATCTAGTAATTTTAGACACAAGTGTGAGTAATTTATTCATTTCTGTATCCCTTGGATGAGAAATATATCTCCCCATTGAGACCTTATCACATCATATTTTTCTATAGGTTTTGTCTGGGTGTGATTCCTTGATATCACTTATCTTCCAATAGTTTGAGATGGCTCTCGATGGAGAGAGTTTATCATGGGACCTCTTTGTTTTCAAAATGAATCCTTATAATGTCATATTTAGTATATACTGGTGATCCATGGTTCTTGCCTATTTTGACTATAAATGGTTTAGGTGCCTTCAGATAGATCGTACAAGATTATCCTTTGTGGGTGAGAGAGTTATTATGGTTGAGTGAGTGGGACTTGCTTACAAGAGGATATAGACCATCACCCATCAGTTGGAGAGTTTATCCATTGTAATAGAAATATCTTTTTTATTTTTGATTCATTTTATAGTGGAGGAATTTATGGATGTCTTTCTTGAGGATTTTCTAGGATTACCTCTGAGCCCGGATATGGAATTTTACATTAAATTTCACCATGGTACCATGTTGATATCTTTTTTGGAATATTAGATGGACCCTACTAATATCTTTGAGATAAGAGTTAATTTGGAGGAAATTTGAGATAAGTGTTTTACTAGACTCAGTGTGTCCCTCTAGGCATCTTTGGTTGTGTTGCTGAAAAAGGAGGACTAGATCATGAATATTTGTGTTGATTATTATTGCCTAAACCGTGTAACAATAAAGAAAATGTACACATTTAGAACATATTTAAGCAGTTTTGAGGTGCATTTTGGTTCCTAAAGATCGATATTAGGTCCTAATACCAACAATTGAGGGTTTGTGAGGATGATATTAAGAAGATGATATTTCAATGATGCTACAAACATTATGAGTTCTTGATGATGCCTTTCAATGTGATGAATTACACTACTTTGTTTATGTCTTTGATATACTATATATTTTATCCATACTTGGACCAATTTGTGGTTGTCTTCATTGATGACACACTCATTTACTCTGAATCGAATGAGGAGCATGAAAATCATCTCAGGATGGCCCGAGACATACTATGGGAGAACCATATTTATGTTAAGCTCTCAAATTTCTAGTTTTATATCCATGAGGTTCATTTTTTGCATCATGAAATTTCTAAGAATATATTAGTTATGGACTTGGTGAAGATTGATTCAGTGCTTTTTTGGGATCCACCCAAGAGCATGTCAGGGGTGTAGATTTCTCTTGGCTTGGAAGAGTACTACATGAGGTTTGTGGAATAATTCTCTAGGATTTCACCCCCTTTGAATTCCATGACACAAAAAGGGTAGTCATTTACCTAGACATAGCATTGTTAGAGGGCCTTCAAGGAGTTAATGACGAGGCTAACCAATGCTCCTATTTTGAGACTACCAGAGGAGGTCATGGAGTATGTAGTGTATTGAAATACCTCTAGAGTTGGGATCGAATACGTGTTTATACAGAGGTAGGTATTAATTTCATATGGTTTGAGAGATTTGAGACCACATGAGAAGAACTATGAAACTCATGACCGGTAGTCTACAATGGTATACTTCACTCTGAAGATGAAGTGGAACTATCTTCTAGGAGAGTGATTTATTATTTACCCATACCATCAGAGTATTAGGTGTATCTTCACACATAGATATATGAACCTAAGATAGAGGAACTATTTGGAGTAATTGCAAGACTATGAATTTTAGATATTCTATACTCCATCGAAGGGAAATGTGGTGGAAGATTGTCATGACCCAACCCAAGTTGGGCTCAAGCCGCAACTACCCCAAGCCTGCCTCTATAGGCCAGGGGTTGGAGACTAGCATTGAAGGCATAAAAACTTGGGGAGGCCTTTTTCTAACACATTTACACACACATGTATCCAACTCAATGAAAAAGTTAAGAGAAAAAAGAAATAAATGATGAAACTTTTATCAAGTAAATTAATCACGCATGAACCTCTAGATAGTACAAAGTACGGTAGTGAAAACTGAAGGGTAAAAATGGAAAACACACACACCAAAACTGAAAATAGGTCCAACCTAAAAAAAACTGGTAAATGAGTCTACTGAGAGAGCCCAACTCTTGAATCCCGTCCCCGACCACCGTATGCGGTCCACGCAACTTGTAACCTTACGCACCTCAGTAGTCATGATCGACCTATCTGTCGTCTTCAAAAGACACAAAATGTTTTGGGAGAAGCCCATGCAGGGGTGAGTATATACATACACCATAGGACACCCCAAAAATGGTGAATGGGAAGTAGTAAGAGATACATCTGGAAAGAATTAGTGTAAGAACAAGGTATAATAAAGGTGAATAGAAGAGTATAACTCTATCCAACAATGGATATACTCATTCAAGAAACCAAAAATGGGAGAGTAAGAGGATCTCCATTTCATAGACCATCCCAAGGAAAGTGAGTATCAATCAGTTACAAGGTAACAACCATCTATGATGTCCCGCATCTCATCATAACTACCTAGGGGGAACAAGTCAAAGGGGCTCAAATTACCACACCTTGATATTATCCACTTTGGACAACACTAACTCGCCCGCATAGTTTTGGGTCATGTTGTAAAGACACGTCTTGGTTGGGAAAGTGACCCTCTTTCTCATGAGTCCTTAGGTAATACAAACTACTCCTCATCATTGTGCTACATAGATAATGTTCCTAATCTAGTGGTAATCGAGAAACACCACTTCCCAGCCCCATTGGAGGGTAAACTCGGCATGATTGTTGGGGAACTACACTTCCCAACATCACTGGAGGGTAAGCTTGGAACTGTCATCAGGGAACACCACATCCCATCCCTACTAGAGGGTAAGCCCGAAAGGGTTATCGACTAATGCCACTACCCATCTCAGCTAGAGGGTAAACCTGAAAGGATCATCAGAGAATGCCACTACCCAGCCTAGCTAGAGGGTAAGCCTAGTACTTCTTCAATGAGGCTGAATGTACACTGTTGTCATTGGGTGTCATTTTTGCACTTGCTAACCCAGAACATTCACACCGTATCTTGAAAATCCACTTTTAAGGGAACCATCATGTTATACATGAAAAAACATGCAGGATAGGCATCTCACAAGCTGAAATATGAGTTAAAAAATGAGATATGGAGGTTTGACCTTTGCTCAGTTGAGCTCAAGAAGTACACGATGTGTTAGGGGACTCACATGGCGTGTGGACCCTCTTCACTTACTAGTTGTGTCTTTGACCAGACACAGAATCCATCCCATTTTGGGGAATACACTGTGTATGGGGACTACATGATGTGCCTTATTTATCTGAGGGCCAATCCCTGTAGGTTTCTATGTCTGTGTACTCAGACTTTGTGTTTGTGTACTTTGGTGCAAAACGTGTTGGTCAACATGAGATACTGTCAGTGTGGCCAACCCATGGTCATGTGCTCGGCACATGGCCATGTCTCCTACACATGGTTTGCCTCACACATAAAGGTAAAACATAGTGTTTTAAGGGAACTACATGCCCTGTTATCGCAAATTTTCCCAAACCCTTGCACCACTACTGAGGGAGGGATACACATCGTGGGTTCTTCGTGTAACATGGTGTGTAGTCGGGATTTTACAAGAAACCCAAGGGTTTCTCCAAACATCAGATGCCACTTCCAAATATTCCTCCACCATGGTCCAAGTTTCCTGGAACTACTCCGAGATTATCGGATCTGGCCAAAGAACACGAGATTGCTTCACCGTTCATCATGATTCAGTCTCGTTTGGAAATGAGGGTTTGGCCAGAACATCCGATTTCTTCCATGGATTCATTCCTCATTTGGGTAATATTGAAACCACTAGATAATTTATCCTCATTCCATTCCATTTTCAGATCTATGACTTGCTTGTGATTTCATCACCGTTTGGTGAAACCAACATGAATCCGTCTCGTTCCGGGTGTTCGATCGAGCTGGGTAACCCTCCAATCGTCAAACCACAATCCACGGGGATGCCGCAGTGAAAAACATGAATAAAGTAGGGGGAAAGTAATCATAAATAAGGGTTTTAATTTATCACCATCCAAGCATTCTTGGCTATTGATCGATAAAGGGGGACTAGTGTTAGAGCAATTGATAAACAATATGAATCCAGTTTATAGGCTCATGCAATGTTTAAGATCAAGGGGCGCAAGATGAAGAATAAATTGACAACATGATAAATATTATAATTCAGGGCATAAGAACACCAAGAACAAGTCCTACCTAGATTGGATCAATGGTTGTTGATGGAGATCACACTTTCTCAATGCTCAGAAGAAGCTGCTACATTCGTTATGATTTGATCCGCCTCGATCCAAGATTAACTCTTTGTTCTTCATCGTTTTTTATTCACCAATGGAAAAGGGGGGATAAGAGAGGAAGGGAACCATAGTTAGTAAGGGGATTATGAGGCCAAAACCTCTAAAATATGAATTTATAATCATAAATTAGGTTTAGGATATTAATCAAATAATTAAATAAATAGTTATTTAATTATTTAATTATTTTTCAATGATGGAACGTAATCCGAACTCCTGATATCGACAAATGTCATACCCTGCATAGGGTAAACCTACGTTCTAAACTCAACAGTGGTCTCAAATTTCTAATCCGAACCCCCATCCATGAGTTATTTTGGTTTGAGCTATTAAATGAAAAATTTAATATTTTAATTCATCCATTTAACACATGACCAATGAGCGAGGGATCCGAATGTCCCGTGCTGACACATTTTATGTCACGCCTAGGGTAAAAACCATGTTCTAGAACAAATTGTGGCCTCATATTTCTATTCTAAGCTACCATTTAAGGGATATCCTGGTTTCTTTAATTAATCATGCATCCATAATATAAAACATATTTAATATTTTTATTAAATTAATTTTGGGAACACCGGGTCTCAGAATCGCACGCAATCTCAGTGCCTGACTCTGGAATAATATTAAAAAATATTTCAAAGTATTATTAGACAAAAACCAGGTCTCTACAACATTTCTTTTTTTTTCATCCCCAAAAAGAAAAACTAAACAAACAACTTGGGGTACTGAGCCCACATCGCGCTCTCCCATTCTCAATAACTCCCCTGAACATTCCTGTGCTACCACAAAACTCGTACTAGAGAGACAGATCATCCTCACACGTCCCACTCCTGTCAGTCATCGATCACCACCAGATACTTCACAAAGGTGGCTCTATCCTCAATGTCCAACTCACCCCAGTTGATAAAGTGTGCGGGGTCATGCACATATCTCCTTAGCTGAGACATATGGAAGACTTCGTGCACCCGCTCTAGCTATGGGGGTAAGGTGAGGTGGTGGGAAACTTCGCTGATCCTCCGCACGATCTCCAATGGTCTGATAAACCTAAGGGATAGCTTGACTACCTAGCCAAACATCCACATTTCCCATGGGGGGGATACTCTCAAGAAGAAGTGGTCTCCCTACTCAAACTCCAATGGCCTATGATGGAAATATGCATAGGACTTCTGTCTTCTTCGAGCTATCTTCATCCACTCACGAATGACTTGCACCTTATCCGTCATCGCTTGCACCAACTCTCGGCTCATGAGAGAGAATTATCCTATCTCTGTCCAGCACAAGGGTGACTTGCAGGGTCTTTTTATAGGGAATCTAAAGGTGACATGACGATAGTGTAGTGGTATCTATTATTATATATGAACTCCACTAAGAGATGGTGATCCTCCCAGATCCGGCTAAAATTTAGCACACACGCTCTTAACATGTTCTCCAACACTTGGATAGTGCGTTCGGTCTTCCCATAAATCTGGGGGTGAAAGGATGTACTCATCCACAACTGGGTCTTGAATTCCTCCTAAAATCCCTTCAACACTCGCGATGTAAACAAAACGTCATGATCGAATACAATCATCGAGGGTACACCATGAAGTCAGAAAATCTCTTGCATGTACAACTACCCCAAACTCTCCACCAAACTATGCTCCCTAATGGAAAGGAAGTGTGCCGACTTCGTGATCTGGTTAACTACAACCCAGATGATGTCATGGCCCTTCACTGTGTGTGGAAGTCCGGTGAGGAAGTTCATGTATATACTATCCCACTTTTATTTTGGGATACCAAGAGGCTGCAAAAAACCTTCCAAAATCTGATTCTCAAACTTCACCTACTAACAAGTAAGGAATCAAGAGATGAAATCAACTGCACTCCAACTCATGACATACCACCAAAACCATCACTTAAGATCCTTTTACATATTCCCCACACTAGTATGTACAGTTTAGGGAGAAGTGTGGAACTCCCACATCACTTACTCCTACATCATCACTAGAACAACTATCCTTCCCTGGAACAAGATCTCCTGATTCCCTCCTTCATAATATCAATCGAGTGCATCACCCATGGATATATGACCACGAATAAACTCACATCCAATTTTTCCTAGCCGAGTCTCCTTCACACATTTGAGGATCATAGGAGTCAATGTCATCGACTGAAGGAAAATTGTACCCCCATGCTCCATGAAGGTCAGATGTAGGGAGGCCAACTGCGCTGAATCTTCCTACACAAGGCAAGCCTGGGATTTCCTGCTAAGGGAATCTACTACAACATTACCCTTCCCCGTAGTATAAATTATTTTGAAGTCGTACTCCTATAGGAACTTCATCCATTTTCATTTTTTTGTTTAAATCTCTCTGAGTGAAGATATACTTGAGACTCTATTGATCTGAGTAAACCACAAAGTGCTCTCCCAGAAGATAGTGACCCCACATCCTCAAAGCAAAGACTACTACCAACAGCTCTAGATCATGGGTCACATAATTATTATCATGGGGTCTCAACTACCTCGACCCATATGTGATGACCACCTGATGTTACATAATTATGCAACTGAGCCCAACTCCCGTGGTGTCACAATAAACCACGAACTCAACTTCCTCATCTAGTAGCCACAAAACTGGAGCACTCATCAGTCTCTGTCTCAAATCCCCAAAGGCCTTCTGGCGCTGCTCAGACTGGGTAAAAATATTTCCCTTCTATTTCAGGGTAGTCAAAGGGGATACAATTCTAGAGAAGTCTTCCATAGATCTCATGTAGTATCCTACCATGCCAAGAAAGCTCCTCACCTCTGATGTATTGTTGCGTGGTTCCCAAGCAAGCACTGCCTCAACCTTCTTCGGATCCACATAT
Source organism: Viscum album (assembly GCA_963277665.1). Taxonomy (NCBI): domain Eukaryota; kingdom Viridiplantae; phylum Streptophyta; class Magnoliopsida; order Santalales; family Viscaceae; genus Viscum; species Viscum album. Next base: position 1,807,496,205 of record OY728123.1, on the reverse strand, counting down.
AAAACCTACTTAGAAATGAAATGTACAAAGAAGTGAACTTGATGTATTTATAACTTGAATTTTGAGAGATTTATGTAAATATGGTGATCTCAAAGAAAATAAAGGACCCTTATCAAGTCCTATACATGTTTTTCCTCTATAGCAGAGTAGATGAGTATGTAGTTAATGAAAACAACGACAAACTAATCCATGTATGGAAGACATATCTGGTTCATCAAATCCATGAAGACAGTGGGGGAATTTTTCATACTAAAGGAAATCACTAGGAACTCATAGTGCCCATAAAGACACTGAAAGTCCAACTTCGAGATATCATCCTCACAGACTCGCAACTGGTGGTAGCTGGATATGAGATCAATCTTGTAGAACCATATTGCACATCACAACTGATCGAAGAGGTCATTGATCCCTGGAAAGGGGTACATATTCTTTATTGTGGCCTAGTTCTGGTGAAGATAATCTACACAGATTCATAAGATCCCATCCACCTTCTTTACACACAAAATCGGAGCCGCCTAGGGGAGACATTGGGTATAATGAAACCTTTCTCAAGAAGGTCCTATAACTGAAACCTCAGCTCCCGGAGCTCAGTGGGCACTATCCGAAATACTACAAAAGATATCGGGGTAGTCTTTGGCTGCAAGTCGATGCAGAATTCCAACTCCCACCTTAGAAGTAGTCCCAGAACATCTTTAATAAAGACATCCATATAACCCTCCAAAACTGATGGGATCCAAACGCCTAAAGAGTCTACTGCCCCAAGGTTCATACTCACTAGCTGATGGGTGATAATATGTGACCTCTTTCTCATAGTACCCATTGGTCCCACTATGAGGTCTCTCTTGCCGAAAAAGGAGAACCCCATCCCATCAGTACGAAGGCATTTGACTGATCTACGGTGACAGTCAATTTGGGATCAAACCATGGAAATATAATCCATGCCCAAGATGACATTGTAGGAGTCCATCGTGACAACTAGTAGATTCCATGTGAACCTCTATCCTCTAAGAGACAACCCACACTACCAACAGATGGAAGATACAGAGGAAGCATTCCCTATATGAACTTCCAGGCGTTGCTGTAGTGTTAGTGTCTCTACCAGGATATACATCTCCTTCATAGAGAGTCGAGAGATAAATGAGTGTCTAGAGCCTTTTTATAATAGTACTAAGTAAATATAAGAGTAAACACAAATCATACCTTGAATCAACCTATGTGCCACTGTATTGTGAACGTCCATAGAGTACAGTTGTTCGCGACCCCGATCACCAGCTCCCTAAGCCTAACGTGGGTTTCCTGGTGTTAGTGGTGGTGGTGGGAGTACTGAATATCACTATACCCCACCTGTATCTCCTCACACTCCTCTTATAGATCTACCTCCCTAGGTACCTCCCTGTCCTCACTTGGGAGACCCCTGGTCACGGCGTTGCCTCTGCCGGGGCGGTTTGTCTATTGCCTACCTGCGATACTTGGTACACCTGGTCGGGCAGTCCCAGGACATGTGACCATACCTGTCACAAGTATAACATAGGCTCTCCCTAGGATACCCCTGGTCTCTACTATGTCTCGGTCCTTCATGACCAGACCCCTGAGTATGCTCACAGAAGGGTCTCCTATACCGAGATCTCTAGCACCTATCTGCTGCTGAATAAGACTCATCTCTATCGCACCTACCACCTATTCCATTTACCTAGAGTCCCTCTCCCAGGAATCTCTCTATCACGAGTGATCACTATAGTTCCCCAACATAGGTGGGGATGCACAAGGATACTAATATGGCTCCGATATATCTACAGAGCCCTTGCTCAAACTTCCATCTGTGAAAGTATCCATCTCTGACCATATCTAGGGAGTAGCAAGTAAGATCAGTACACCTCGCTGCATACATGATCACCGTCATCCCACCCTGCTACAATTCTTGAATCTCCTAGATCCAGATAGATCACAAACATGAGGGGTAGTACTCCTCGTGAAAGAACTACTGAAAGTCGTCCCACGTGAGTGTTGCCTCATCACATATTTGGGTAACTAAGCTCCAACAACACCCAGCTATGCCATGAAAGAGGTAATATGACAAAGACACTATGATACTTTGAGGTCTACACCAGTCCGAACACATATAATACTAACTACCGCCAATCCTATGCCGCCTGAGGATCAGGCACACCCTATAACCGCATCAGTCACGATCACTGAAACTCAAAAAGTGTGCTCTGTCGGCGCATGTCATCAGCCTGTCTTGATGGTACCAAATAATGATCGATGTGTATAGGTTCTACTACCTATCCACTCAGATGAAGGGGTTCGTATGATGGACCCTGAACTGAGGCCTCATCGTTCATCGGGTCATCTTCAAAAACCTGATCGGAAATCCTGGACAACTTCTATCGCGGAGGCATCCTGGAAATTGTTAATGAGTTCTGCACAGTCAGATGAGAATATATATATATATATCAACCAAGGAGTGGGGAGATGAATCAAGAGGGAAATTTAAATACTCAAATCCTATATGAGGAATGTACCATTGTTCCCTGTAACCAATGTCTAAAGGTTCCCAGTTGACAAGTGAGTAAATAGGGTCCTGGTGAATGGCTATGTCAGCTGTCACACCAACACTGGACTCCCAGGCCTGAGAATCATTCTCAAGGCACTTCGACATTATTTCCCTAAGGCCAACCAATAATTTTAAGGGGTAATTTCCGAACAACATCCCAAGGAATGAACCACCTCTGATACCAATTTTTCATGACCCAACCCAAGCTGGGATTGAGCCAAAACTACCCTAATCCCACCTCCATGGGTTAGGGGTTGGCAACTAGCGCCGAAGGCATAACAACTCAAGGAGGCCTTTTCCAAAACACCTACACACACGTGTAACCAATTCAATGAAAAATTATAGAGGGAAAGAAAATAAAATATGAAACTACTATCAAGTAAAGTAATCATGCATGAACCTATAGACAATACAATGTATGGTAATGAAAACTACAGGGTAAAAAGGGAAAACACACACACCCAAAACAGAAATAGGTCCAACATGAAAAAAACTAATAAGAGATTCTGTTGAGAGAGACCAACTTCTGAATCTCGACCCCGACCAACGTATGCGATCCATGCATCCCATAACCCTACGCACCTCTGTAGTCACTATCGATCTGACCGCCATCTTCAAAAGACACAAAATGTGTTGGGTGAATCCCATACAGGGGTGAGTATATACATACCCAGTAGGACACCTAGAAAAGGGTGAATAGGAAGTAGTAAGAGATACAACTGCAATGAATCAATGTAGGAACAAGGTACAATAAAAGTGAACAGAAGAGTACATCTCCACCCAATAATAGATATGCTCATTCAAGAAACCCAAATGGGGGAGTAAGGGGATCTTTATTTCACATACCATCCCAAGGAAAGTGAGTAGCCATCAGTTCTAAGGCAACAACCATCTACGATGTCCTTCTTCTCATTGTAACTGCCTAAAAGGCACAAGTCAAATGGGCTCAAATTACCACACCTTGATACTATCCACTTTTGGTACCATTGACTCGCCCGCACGGTTTTGGGTCATGTCACAAGGATGCATATTAGTGGAGAAAGTGCCCCTTTCTTAGGAGTCCTTAGGTAAGAAAAACCTCTCCTCATCACTATGCTACACAGAAGTGGGTCCTACTCTAGTAGTCATTGATGAACACCACTTCCTAGCCCTGCTAGAGGGTAAACTCGACATGATCATTGGGGAACGCCACTTCCCAGCCCCACTGGAGGGTAAGCCCAAAACTGTCATTGGGGAATGCCATTTCCTAGCCCCACTGGAGGGTAAGTCTAGAAGGGTCATCAGGGAATGACACTACCAAACCCAGCTAGAGGGTAAGCCCAAAAGGATCATCAGGGAATTCCACTGCCCAACCCAACTACTGGGTAAGCCCGGTACTGTTCTGGTGAGCCTGTCTGTACACTCCCTTCATCGAGTGTCGTCTATGTGCATTCCAACCTAGAAAATTCATATCATATCTCAAAATCCACTTTTGAGGGAACCAACACATTCTAAACAGAAAAACACTCAGGATAATCATCTCACAGGCCATAATCTGAATTCAAACAAAAGTGATACTTAGGTTTGAAGTTCGCTTAGTTGAGCTCAAGAAGTACACGACATGTTAGGGGACTCACACGGCATGTGGCCCCTCTTCACCACTTGGCCGTGTATCTGGACGGACACAGAATCCATCCCATGTAGGGGAACACTCCATGTATGGGGACTACATGGCATGCCTTATTTATCCTAGGGCTGAGTCATTTTTGATGGTCGTTTATGTGTACTCAGACTCTGTGTTCGTGTACTTTGGTACAAGGTGTGTTAGTCAAAAAAGGATACTATCCATGTGGCCAACCGGTGTTTGTGTGCTCGACACATGGCCATGTCTCCTCCACATGGGTTTCCTCACATGAGAAGGTAAAACATGTTGTGTTAAGGGAAATACCCACTGTGTTATCGCTAATTTTACCAAACCCCAGCGTCGCTGTTGAGAGAGGGCTACATGCCGTGTGTTCTTTGCATAATATGACGTGTAGTCGAGATAAATTCAGAAACCCAAGGGTTTCTCCAAACTTTGGCCGCCACTTATAAATCTTCCTCCATTGTGGTCCAAGTCACCTGGAACTACTCCAAGATTACCGAATCTCGATGAAGAACACAGGTTTGCTTCACCATTCATTACGATTCAGCCTCATTTGGAAACGAGTATTTGGCCAGAACATTGAATCGCTTCCATGGATTCATTCTTCATTGGATCATATTAAAACCACCAGATTTTTCATCCTCATTCCATGACATCTCTAAATATGTCTTTCTTGCGATTCCATCACCATTTGGTGAAACTGACACGAATCTGTCTCGTTCTGGGTGCCCAATTGAGCTCGAGTCACCCGACAATCGTTGAACCAAAATCCACAGGGATTCCATAGTGAAAACATAAATAAAGTAGGGGAAAAGAAATCATAAAAAAAGTTTTTCATTCATCACCTACCAAGTGTTCTTAGCTGGCAATCAATAAAGGGGGACCAGTGTTAGAGAAATTGATAAACAATATGAATCCTGTTCATAGGCTCATGAAAAGTTTAAGAGTAAGGGGTACCAGCTAAAGAATAAATTGACAAAATGATCAATATTTTAATTCAGGGAATATGAATTCCATGAACAAGTCCTACCTGGACTGTATCAATGGCTGTTGACAAATATCACACTTTCTCAGTGCTTAGAAGAAGTTTCTATGTTCGTCGTTCTTTGATCAGCCTCGATCCAAGATTTCCTATTTGTTCTTCATCATTTTTCATTCACTAACGGGAAGAGGGGGAGAGGAGAGGAAGGGAGACATCATTTTTAAGAGTATTATGAGGCCAAAACCTCTAAAATATGAATTTATAATAATAAATTAGTTTTAGGATATTAATAAAATAGTTAAATAAATAGTTATTTAATTATTTAATTATTCGTCCATGATGGCATGTAAGCTGAACTCCCCATACCAGAAAAGGTCATACCCTACCTAGGGTAAAACCTACGTTATGAACTCAATAGTAGTCTCAGATTTCTCATCTAAGACCATTATATGAGTTATTTTATTTTGAGATATTAAATGAACAATATAATAATTTAATTCATCAATTTAACACATCTTTAACAAGCGAGGGATCTGAACATCCCGCGCCAACTCATTTTATGTCATTCCTAGGGTAAACACCATGTTCTGGACCCAACTATTGTCTCAAATTTCTAATCTGAGCTACCCTTTAAGGGATATCATAGTTTCTTTAATTAATTGCACATGTGTAATATAAATCATATTTAATATTTTTATAAAATTAATTATGGGCACACCCGACCTTGGAATCATGCCATCTCAGCACCCAACTATGGAGTAATATTTAGAATTTTTTTAAGTCTTATTAGGAAAAATCTAGGTCTCTACATAGATTCCCTTAATAGGATGTCCTTTTCTCATTTGGTTGAGGAGTCTTCTAATCAGTTGGCTTCTTTACAGCTGAACCTCATGGAGGAGAGGGGTGAATCTTATCTTTACTCAATGGTGTTGAATCCTACACTTATCCAAGGTGTGAGGGTGTCTCTGTTGGGAGACATATACTTTAAGTTTATTTATGATTATATTTCTTTAGGAGATTCACCAGATTGATTTTTTAAAGGAGGGAAACACATCATCCTTCTTTATGGATGTACAATGGTTCCTTTTATGATGATAGGGGATTTGATGAATTATTTTCAGACTTACCCTTTATTTGTATATCCCATAGTGGTAAATATGTATAATAACCATCAATGGATTTTTTGATGGTATGAAATGAAGGGAAGCGTAGATGAGTTCATCTCTCGGTGTCTCACATGTCAGTAGGTAAAGGATGAGCACCAAGTTCCAATAGGGTTGACACAACCTCTTGAGATCCTAGAGGAGAAATGAGATGCAATATCTATGTACTTTGTGATAGTTATTCTATAAAAAACAAGAGTCTTTGATGCTATCTAAGAGATTCTTGATCAACTCATGAATTCAGCACACTTCTTTTCCATTAGGGAGTAGAGTTAAATATAAATTATGTGGTAGTTTTATGCATGGGCGATCATTTGTGACCATGAGGGTACCCTTAATGATTGTCTTACACCTTGATTCATGGTATACATCATGGTTATATAGAGGACTATATGAGGCATTCAGGACCCAATTGTAGATGAGAATGACATTTCACACCCAGAAGAATTGGATGTTCGAGCACACTATCTAGGTGTTTGAGGGTATACTAAGAGCTTTTGTTTTAAACTTTGTATGGAGCTGGGAGGATCAATTTCCATTGGTAGAGTTCTCTTATAATAACAACTATCACTCTACGATCAACATGGAAGCTTTCATGGCCTTGTATGGGAAACCCTTTAGGGAACCCTTATGCCAAAATGAGATTGGAAGGGCATATCTTGTTGGTCCAAATATAGTGTAGAAGAAGAGGGAGAATGTTCAGGTGATCTTGAGCATATGGGGACAACCTTGGGCCAAAAAAAATCCTATGCAGACTGATGTTGTAGGATCATGGAGTTTGAGCAGGGAGAGTATGTTTTCCTAAGAATATCCCAACAATGAGAATTGTGGAGGTTTTTTCAAGGAGGTAAGCTATCCTTGATATTCATTAGGTTGTTTGGGATCTTACTAAGGGTTGGTGAGATTTCTTACCTCCAAGCCTTAGACCCACATTTGGAACAGGTACATGAAATCTTCCATGTTTCACAGCTAAGGAGATACACACATGATCCCACACACATTATTTACTGAGGTGAGATAGACAATGAGGATGAAGCCACCTTTGTCGAGTACCTAGTAAAAAATGAGGATCATTGGGATAAGATCTTTTGGGGATGGGCCATTTACTTGGTTCATGTTCTATGGAAGCATAATAACATGTAGGAGAGATCCTAGGAGAGTGAGATCCATATGAAAGATCAGTATCCCTGCATTTTTGTTTATTTTATGGTTTTTGGTGATGAAAAACCTTTAAGGGGGGATAATGTAGTGACCCTATATTTTCCTTGTAAGAATTTGAAATATATTAAAAAATATTTTTATAGTCAAGTGCTGAGACGACATGATATTCTGAAGCTTGATGAGACCAAAAATTGATATTATGAAAATATTAAAATATTAATATCACACACATGATGTTTTTTAGAAATAATTGAATATATCCTTAGTGGATACTTGAATAATAAATATGATACCATGGTTTATTATGGAATGCAAGGTTTACCCTAGGCACGACCTAAGGTTGGACGAAACCAGACGTTCAGTTAGGGAAGCCGCTGGAGGGGTGTTAAGTGAATTGATTAATTCAATTAATTATTTAGTTTAATAAGACTAACTTAACCCTCTATCTCTAAATACTATATTTTTTCAATTTTATAGTGTTATCCACAAAACTATTTCTATATTTGAGAAGATGAGGAGATCATTCTTCATTGGTGGATCGATATTAGACAATGAATGATGATCAGATTGAGGTGGATCGAAAGTCAATGAATGTAGAGGGTCTTAACCATCACTGGAAAATGCATTCTTCATCAATTATTAATCCATAATTTAGGTACAACTCAATAATTGTGTATTTATCCATTTTGATTATAATATTGAGAATATATATTTATTTATCTACTTTTGATCTATGTTATCCTTTAATCTCTTGATCTAGTTTCAATAATTTGATTTTTTAAATTAAATTATGATTGATAATCCTTTAAATCACCCCTAATATTCTTGTCATGTGATATTTGGCCAATAAAGCTCATCCAATAAAGTATTTACTTTTTTTCCTATGCATTTTTCCCCACTGTTATTCATGTTCTTCACTATTGAACCATGGGGTTGTGGTTTGAAATTTATAGGGAGGGTTCGAGCATGATCAAACCCATAGATTACTAGTAGATTAGATAATGACAACCAAGATGATGATTTGTAGATGGATCAAGACTGGTTGTGGGATGTGGGATAAGCATCCATGGATCCGAGATCTGGAGTAGTGATGTTAAGTGATGGGAGATGCATCAGGCAGTGCTACGAGCATTGTGCGGGTGACCAGATTCCAATTTCCCCCCCAGAGGTTGGTAAATTAATGGTTGGAATCATTACATTTTATTTAAAAAGATTAAATGGTATTAACGAGAGTAAATCACGATATAGATTCCATATTTGGATAACTACGTGGTGAAAGTGAGTTTTTATGAAAAATTCGACTACACGACATGTAGTCCAAGAACACATGTTGTGTATTCCCTTGGCTAAAACACTAGAGTTTCTGGGAAGATAAGAATCATATGCCATGTGGATAGGACCACACACTATATGACCCACCCCAGGTGTCCAATCCACATAATAGATAACACACACCTAGGACCCCATGTAGGAGGAGATGTCTTTTTCTCCTAGAGTACATGTTCATGGGTTGGTACCCAGGCATAACCAGGTACATGACTTGGAATAAGGGAATGACTTAAAGAACATGACCATGGATAGGAGAACACTGGAAGATATAGGTTCTTAATACATGTCGTGTGGTCCCCATACACACAGTGTAATGTGAAATGGTTTCCAAGCCATGCTTAGAGAAGCATATGGCCAGGTAGGGAGGTGAGACATCACACTATTTGGGCCCCATACACACCATGTAGTTCCCTATAGAACTTCTTTTTCTTATATATCCTTTATTTGGACTCATATTTTTGTCCTCAAGTAACCTATCCTAAGTATTTCTCTACATAGAACTCAATAGAATCCTTCATAGTGTATTTCAAGATATGATGTGGAATTTTATGAGCATGAGGCTTCTTTAGGATATGCTTGATGATGGTAATGATTTAGAAGGATTATCAGTGAGAGAGTCTGAGGTTTGAAACCCCATGATCGTACTAGGGTACGATTCCCCCATACTCCTTACACTGGTTGAGTGGCATCCCCTAAAGCACTAGGACATGGGTCCTCTATACTTTTAGTGGAACCCCCAGACATACTGAGGAGTGGGTCCTCTATCAACATCTACTGAGTAGATCCCCCTGATGCACTAGAGAATGGATCCACTATCGGAATTTACTATGTGGAATACCCCTACCACATTAGGGATTGGATCCTCTACCTATCCACTAAGTGGAATCCACATATCGCATGACGTTGTGGGTCTACTATCTATCTACTGATTAGAATCCCCCTATTGTACTAGTACATGTGTCTTCTATTAGAGACTGTGACCCCTCAGGCTATGGAGTAGTGGAGATATGTGGGTCCTCTTCATGAATTCTTTATATGGAAACATGAGATAATTGACATCAATGATAGACCTTTAGAGCTATAGATAGACACATATTCCTAGTCAGGTTGTGAGATGGAGATCCCCATTCTCCCTCATTTGTGTTTCTTTATGAGAAAATATATATTGTTGGGTTTTGTTTCACTATTTCCTTAGGTTGAGATGACTACATATATTGTATATTCTATTGTTCCATATTCGGTTTCTAGGGTGTCCTAATGGGTATGTATATATTCACACCTACATGGGATTTCCCCACACATGTCGTGTCTTATGCAGACAATAGATAGTTTGGAGGTGACATCAGTGGAGTGTAGTGATACTTGGGTGTATAGGCCCTATACGATGGTTGAGCATGGATATTAGGAAATGGGATCTCTCATATTTCATTTCATATAGTTTTTATCAGTTTGAGACTTCATTTATGTTGGGAATGTATTTTTCACATTTTTTAATTTGGTTTTATTCTGTTATACTCAGATGTATTCGTTGGAGGTTATTGCATTCATAGATTACTCTAGATGTTATTGTCATTTATTATTCATATAAACTATTTAATATATATGAATAGATGAATTTGTATAGGAAAATTAGGAAAATTCTTCCCATTTTATATTATTCGTTCTTAGAATCCGTTAGTAGTCCTTGACCTATTATAGGTGATTTTGGGGTTGTGACGACTTGGCATTCCACCGGCCAGGCGGGACTCGGTGGTTCGGGTTGTTACAGAATTTTTTTAAGTCAAAAATATTTTGATTTTTTTTCTAGTTATCTTTATTAGTTCATATGATTGAGATAGACACATAGTTTTATTCAAAACCCCAGTCCCAATTTCAGGGACTCCCAGGACTCTCGTTAAAGCTCCACTCAAATAGAATTTCACTCTTTAAATTGGAATTATGACCAGCATTCAAAACATCCATATCTACATTCTTATTGTTTAAACCTCAATTATAGTTTAAACTATGATATTTTTTAGGATTTGATTATATTTATTTTTACCACTAATTCTGAGTTTTATTTTCAGGTTATCCTAGGTAGTTGACCTCATACTCCATTCAATAGTTTGAGATCAGTCTTTCTATTGATCCCACCAGGGAACTTATTCAACATGTGTTGAAGTAGATTGTTAATTTTAGACTCAATAATAATTTTCATTGTTATTATTTGTGGCTTTATCCTGGCCATGCAAATTGTTTAAATTTAAATCATTTAGAAAACCCAAATTAGATTATTCTTCGGTTTTTTCCAGTAGCGCGAGATCCCTAGCTTGAGAATTTTGGTTCATTGGATTTAAATTCAAGAGTTTATTCAAATTTTGGGTTCTCAATACCTTATCATTGGTCCCTATCATTGTTTTCATCATCTAAAAAAAATTAAATTCAACACTGAAGCATCTTATCATTGAAACACCACTTGGCCTGCCACATAACAAGTGAAGAAGTGAAGAAGTGAAAAACTCCACCCACTTATTGTACTGTCACCTAGTAATATTACAGAAACTATTTTAGAGTTACTGAATCAATAATGGTAATATTGTTAAGAAAATTATGATATTATTTAGATGCAGGAATACTTACACCCACAGAAAAAAATTGGAATCATGAGAAACATTAGTTTGAGATGAGGGCTCCTAGAACTCTCCTTAAACTTTCACTTATACTTCCCTTATCTCTTTAAATTGGCTTCATTACCAACATTCAGAACATCCATGTCTACTTCTTTCTTGTTTAAACATCACTCCCAGTTCCCACACTAACATTATTTCAGATTTGATTCTCTCTAATGGTTCCATCGAGGCTGAGTTAGGTTTTAATGTGATATCAGGTAGTACATCTTATACTCCAATCATTATTTTGAGATGGGGCTTTCTACTGCTCTCACTAGGGTACTTATTCAACTTGTGTTGAAGTTGATTATTTCATCATGTGGGAAAAGATCACCAAATTTGGTTCTTAGGAACTCTGTCACTGATGAACCACCTGGCCCACCATGTACCAAGTGAATAAATGAATAAATATCAAATCCTACCTCTTGTTAGACTCCCAGCTGGAAAATTTATAGAAACTATCCTAAAATTAAAACATTTTTTCCCATAAAATATCAAATCGATAATATGGATCAACTACTACATGTTTACCCCACACTGTTTCCTTTCATGTCACCCTTGAGTAAAATGGTACCATGCTAGTAATGATCATCAATAACATTCAAAAATTGGGATCCCTTTATAAGAAGTATCTATAATTTTATCCTTTTATTATGAATACATTTGGATTATTTATTTATTTATTTATAAAAAATGAATGTTTTAAGAACCTAATATTATTGATATGAATTAAAAATGGATTGATGCTAATCATATGAAAAAATAGTATGATGATGGAGTTAAAGAGTTCATAATGTTTTCAATAAAGAATTTATATAACTCTTCTCAAATCCATTTTCTAGATTTATGTTGTTTATAATTAGGAAAAATTCATCTGGAAGAGTTGTAAGAAGATTTGATTTGTCACATAATAGATCAAAGCTATAAATTATGGACTAAACATGGGAAGAAACTGAATGTACATACTGATTAGGATGATATTTCAATTTAGGTATCATTTGGTATGAATACAAGTGTAAATGATGATGGATATCATATTGAAGAAATAAAAATAGAAATTGAATATTACGTTCATGATTTTCCAATTTCAGTTGATAATTTAAGTAGATGTGGTAAGAGACCAATGTAAACAAGTTGAACTAAATATACAAAATTTTCTTCTTTATTAAAGTTATATAATTTTAAATCTATCATTAGATGGAGAAACACCAGATTTACAGAACTATGTTTTCTCCTAAATGATATGATAATAAAATAAAATGATCCCCCTTATAAAAAAATGATGCTAAAAAAATGCTATGTTTAATGGGTATGATCTATAAGAAAATAAATCTCTATACAAATTATTGAATATTATTTTATAAGGACTATGATTCACTAATTTTTTTTCCTATGTGGTGAAAATAGATACAAGAAATATGGATCAATTCCTTTGAAAGTTTATTGAAACATCCCTATCATTATGATGTTTAGATGACTATAGAGATGTCAAGAAACTAATATACAATTGAAATGGAATGCATATAAAATAATTTAATATGGGAAACAACATCGCCCAGTAGACTCCTCTCAGTGGAATAAAATTTATAATGAGTATCCTAAATTTGAAAATGAGCCTAGTGTAGGACCCCAGAATACCCTGAGAGAGGAGGGGTGAATCATGGTGTCAAATTTTTCTTTAAAAGTGATCGATATTCTTCCCATGTTGGTAGGAACTTTTTGAACCTTTCTGATTGGAATCATGTGTTAATTAAAAATTTATATGTAGAGAGGCAACACAATAGTTTTACTTGGTTCACCACTAAGGGATAGTCCAAGGGGAATACGCCGACAGTGTGTATGTCATACCAAAATCCACTAAACTTAACTTGTTGTGGAATACATAATTTCAACATAGTCACTCTATTCTATGCACATTACCTTTATAATATTTTAGGTATAGTACACTGCCTCCCTTGTGAAACTTCCATCGAATCCCCCTAGATCACTATTTTGGGTGAAGTATTACTCAGTTTAATGACTTGAAGGTTGATTCATTAGATTAGAATTTATGTCTTTGTCCCTAAGTAGCATATGACTCTAATTTCATCATAGTATTGAATTGATACACTTGATATCAATGATCAAACAAACCAGATATTAAAAAATTTATAGTATCTCAACTCAATCATGTGTGCGCAACACCTATTCTTGCGTGAAACTTTGATGATTTTCATGAAAGATGTATCTCGTGCAACCCTTATCTTTCATGTAACTAGATAATGAGTTTTAATTGGTCATTATAGACATAATTAATACCCTATGCACATGATTTTATGTGCACAACTCTTCTACATGCAACTCTTTCACACGATAAAGATACCACATCTTCATTGGAAAACGTTACTTGGAATGTAGGGGGTGCTCGCATATTTTTAAACCCGTATGAACCATCATGTAAGTTCCTTATGCACCTTTCCCCATACGTATAAGACTTATTTTCACATCTTATTTGGTGTGTAAGTTCCTTTTTCACAATTTCATCTTTTGCACGCAACTCATGCCTTAGCTATATTTTGATGTGAGGATCTCGAAACTCCTCTTGCGCAATACTCTATTTGACATTTCATTTAGAACATAAGATTCTTTAATAAAATTTCTACTTTTGTACACAACTCATTATTTTCTTGTATTTTTATGTGATTATATCAAAACACCACTTGCATGTAAGATTTATGTTCATCTTCATTCTTGCATATAACTTCCTTTGCACGAAACAACTTTCTTCATCCTCTAAATTTTTGACCCAAAAATTTAGAAAACATTAGAAAATTACACCACTTTCAACACTATAATCATCTTGTACTATAAGATCAATTTTATTTCAAACTCACTGATCATACTAGTGTGGATTGACAACAAAAATAATCTGGACTCCATATCTATCAAAGAAAATCCTTGGTTCCCACAATCTACCCCTTTGGGTTTTATTGGGAATTTATAGATAAATTCAATAAGGCACCAGCCGCTTTCAAAACCTGAATGGAAATAAAAAACTCATCCAACATGCTAAATCTATGTGATAAAAGATCAGTGTATAATAAAAGAGGGGAACATGAATTCAGTTCTTATTATTTGGAATTCTTAAATATGTCCAAGCTAAGCTCTAACTATTTGATCATAATACCTAATTCTCATCATATCACAAAAGTATTACATGGTCTATCAAAAACCTATAGCCTAAAACTAGAAAACCTTTATAACTTTTGGTAAAACATTAAAATGATTGAATTTATTTATTATAACCCTTTTTAAATATACCCAAATAATATGTATTTTTACCGGTAGAGCTTAAAACAGACTCCACCTAGATCATATCTCCCCCATAAACCCGTATCACTTCCAAAAAAAGATTAAAACTATTAACACAAATAGAGATATGGGACTATCTATAACATACTCATACCATGGGAGGTGGCTAAACATCAAGGTTCAACCGATGTTTCTAAAAAAATGTGCTTCCAATGGCTTAGTCAGAATTTTATCCACTTGGTCATAAGTTCAAACATTCTCTATTCTAATCACACCTTGTTCAACTTTTTCCTTGATGAAGTGATATCTAATCTCAATATGTTTTGTTGATAATGATGAAATGGATTCTTCATAAGATTGATCGTGCACTTGTTTTCAAAATGAATCACCCTCATCTGTTTAACCTCATCACCAATATCATTTAGTTGTTGCTTCATCCACAATAACTGAGTGTAATCCTTTGTAGTAGAGATATAACCTGCTTCAACCATACTAAGAGAAGAACTCTTCTATTTCTTGCTCAAACAACCAACAAATTTATTTTCAATGAATAATGATCCACCACTTATGGAATTTCTATCCACCATATCTACAACCCAGTAAACATAAAAAATGGTGATAATTTATTATATCTTCATACAGTAAAGAATAATCTAAAATTAAGAGTACCTTGATTATATCTCATAGTTATTTTAGCTGCTACCAAATTATATTCCTTCAGTTTACATTTAAATTGGGCCACTAATATTATTTCAATGATGATATATGGCCATATTAAAGTCAAGTATAATAAGATTCCAATGATTCTCCTGTACAGGGCTGGATCCATAGAATTCCTTTTCTCATGCTTTCCACATTTTTTACCAAACACAATTGAAGTTGAAATTGGTTTGGAGTCATTGGTGTTGAATTTATTAAGAAGATCTCTTGATTATTTTTCATGATAAATAAAGGTGTAATACATTTTTTAATCACCTATAGCTCCAAAAATAATGTGATTTTACCAATCATAGACATCTAAAATTCTGATTTCACGTGATTATCAAATTCTTCCACAGATCCCTACCCACTTCGACCAAATATAATATCCTCCATATACACAAGCACTATAAATTTATCTTTCTAAGTATTATTCACATAGATATTATAGTCAACACCTCCTATTTTAAATTTTGGCTTCTTAAGATGAGAATATAGTTGAGAATACCACACTCGTGTTTTGTGCTTTAGACCATAGAGTTCCTTCTTTATCCCACAAACCTTCATTTCATTATTACCATTTAGAAAACCCACTGGTTGTTCAATGTATAATTATTCTTCAATAACTCCATTTAATAATTCTATTTTTACACCCATCTGATAAAATATATATGCTATTTGAATTTCCATGGTAATAAAGAGCTCTACCAACTCTAGTATAACCACTAGAGAAAATGTTTCTTCCACATCACCTCCTGAAATCTGTATATAGCCTTTACACACTAATCATGCCTTATTTCTGATCATATTTACATGATCATTAAATTTTATTTTAAATATGCACTTTGTTCTAACAACACTATTATTTTTATATCTCTTAACAAGATCCCATGTCTAGTTCTTTTCAATCTAATCCAATTCCTCATTCATGGTCTTAACCCATGATTCATCATTCGCTGCTTCTTCAAACAAGGTTGGTTCCATAAGTGATAGGAATGAAGAATATTCTTTATTACTCATTATCCTTATCTATGTGGGTAATTAAAAATCCCCAATAATGTTGGATTGATAAATTTCGACTCTTCTATTTATCCCTTTAGTTTTGGTTGATGTTTCATCAGCCATGGTTTCTTCTTGAGGTTCTTCTTATGAATCATCATTTTTTTGTGAGTCATATATGTTTTGTAATAATTATTCTATTTATTCATTTGAATTTTTATATTTACCACTAATATTGATACCTCATGAGATGAGAAAACATACAATTTCCTTCAAGTTTCATTCACTTTCATTCCAGGTCGAAGATACCAAATGTAATAAGAAACTTTTAAAGACATTCAACCTAAAACTCATTTGCCAATGACATGATCATCAAGAAATTTATAGAATAATCAGGTTTGATAACAATTAAAATAATGATTATATAATATTATTCATCATTCTTAATTTGTATCCCCATCCATGGAAACACTTCTTTTCATCTTCATAGTGGTGGATCTCATCAAGATTGGATTTCAAGAAATTTCAGTATGGAGAATACATCAGAATGGATCTTCAAATTCTGGATTCCTTATCCTAGTTGTACAAATTATAACATCTATAGCTTCATAAAAAATATCCTCCATCATAATTTTATTTTAATACCAAATTTATGAATCATTCAAATATGGTGACTTCTTTAGGCTGGCTATAAAAAAACCCTCACTACTTCTCACCCCCCTTCGAGAACTTACTTCACCTTTCAATCCTATAAATTATAATAAAAAATAAAATAACAAATGATTATGGGAATTTTGTGTATTATAATTGATTCATTAATATGAATAGAATTATTGAGATGATCTTCTCAACCAAGTTTCTCTATATGATCCAGTCTTTATGATTTCACATTTGAACATCTGTTCTGATTTCTGTTGTGGTAGCATGGATATCTTCACATTCTCTTCTGCTTTTTGTGGATAATTTTTTTCTTAACATAATTCATGGATGATACATTATTACTGCTCTTGAGGACTACTTCTTATTCTAGTATTCAGGTAAAACAACCTTTTTAATGTGACCAGAGTTTTTTTATCTCTCACACAGAACATCTTTAACATAATAGTTTCCTTTTGTTAGAAAAATCTCATGCACTTTGACTTCATCATGTGAAATATTTTATTTTATTTTTTCACCAACCTTAGCTTGTGCATATTAAAGTTTCCTCATCCTTTCCAAATCAATTGTCCAAATAACTAACATGAAATTAGAAACTATTGCAGAAAATTTGGATCTTCCACATGGGTTATTCTCAGTGTCATCACTCTTAGTAATTCTTTTTGATGAACTACCCTTCAAATTCTTGTATTTAGAATCTAGGGTCTTCTTAGATTCCTTACATGAGATCTTCTTGGAAGAGTTTATATACACAAAATTCTTTTGATTTTCTCCCAAGGCAGTTTCTTCATATTTAGCCAAATTTTGTGGTCTTATTTTCTTATCAAAATTGAATGCATGTTGAGATAAGCATGTAACAAACTTGTGAACACAACCATTGCATACATAATTTTTTTTATCAATATTTCCAAATATATTTTAATTATATATATTCTTCTGGATCTATGGATGTTGATTCTTATTCTCTAGTTCCCCCTTGAAATAGGCCTCCTTTTGCTTTATCATTTAGAGTGTTATACTAAAAACCTAATGAAACATTCCCAAATCTGTTGAAGTTCAAACATTTACCAACAAACATTGATCTACCTATATCTTATGTATATGTTTTTTGGGTCTTATTAATGAATTTTAGGGCTATTTGTGGGAAACTAGCCTCTATACTCTTTTTCTGATCCACCCTAATCATGGTGGTAGGTTTCTTATAAACATTCTTCATCCATACTTGTTCAGTATTTGTCTTATAACCTACATTGTTCATGATAGTAGGTTTATAATCATTAAAATAGGTTGGTATAGAGGGTACCTATTTCTTCTCAACTTATTGATATATATCATCAAAATATTCCATGTTATTCTTATCACCTGTTAGAGGTATTTTAGATTTAGAATCCTCCAGTGACCATTGAGTATATAAAAAAAATGTTTCCTTATTTTGTGAAGTCTCAATATATTTCTTCTCATGATAGGCCAATTGGGCCTTCAAATCTAGACATTTAATATTAAGGTTGATTTTTTGATCACTAATCACAATCATATTTTATTCACAAGCCTTATTTATTCTAACAACTTCATCTTCCTGAATCTTAACTTTATTTTGAATAAAACCCCTTGATCTTCTTGGATATTTTTTCCAATTGTAAACCCTCGACATAAGTGATGTTTTTCAATTTCTATTCAATCTCACTGATCTATTCTTCAAGAGTATTTTTGACTCCCTATTTCTCTTCAACTTATTTAAGGTATTTTTAGGAACTTATTTCAAGTTCCATATTTTTTTTGTGAAGGCTTCCAACCTATCTGGAGAGCTTTAAACATTCAAGAATTTTTCCTTCCAAGCCCTTTTCGAAAGAATCAGCTTCTTCTTCCAACTGGCTGATCTCTACCTATATACATTGAAAGACTCCACAAACAAGGGAAACTATTTCTTATAGAATATCATGTATAATTTTTCTTAATACATCAACTAAAAATTATTGTGAGGTTATAGATTGATCACGATGAACACATTTTCTAGCATCCTTATTTTGAGGAAAAATTTCAATGGTGGTAACACATACCTCTTTATCACTTGAATATTTCAATTTAAATGAGGTAGAAAGGTTTTCCTTCTCTTTGGGGGAAACATAATCCACCTGATCTTTACTTTACAAGCTTGATATATCTTCATTGTTAGAAAGGAATGGAGAATCAAATGCTACATATTCTTTAAATAATAGGGAATTCTTCAACTTTATCTTCTCTTTATTTTTATTGTTCATCATGGTCTTGGTGGATGTAGACTCTTTATTAAAGATAATTGGATCTTCATGAAAACTTCACTTCATTGTTGACTCATGAAGGAAAATAAAATCCTAAAAAGAGAATAACTTCAATGTATAGAATCCAATATAGGTGAACCTTGGCTCTAATACCACTTCTAGGAACCCAGAACAACCTGAGAGAAGAGGGGTGAATCAAGGTGTCAAATTTTTCTTTTAAAGTGATAGATCTTATTCCCAAATTGGTAGGAACTTTTTAAAGCTATCTGATTGGAATCACGAACTAATTAAACATTCACATGTAGAGATATAACAAAAAAGTTTTACTTGGTTCCCACAAAGGTCTAGTCCAAGGAGCATATGCCGAAAGTGTATCAGTTGTAAAACAATACACAAAAATTTACTAGTTTTGGAATACATAAGTTCAAAAATAGTCACTCTATTTGAGGAATACAACCTTTATAAGATTTTAGGGACAGTACATTGCCTCCCTTAGAACACTTCCATCAACTACCCCTAGCTCACTATTTTGAGTGAAATCTTACTCAGTTTACTGAATTGAAGCTCACTTTATTATATTGGAATTTATTTCTTATTCCCTAAGTAGAATGAGTCTATTATTGCATTGTATTCCTGAATTAATTCACTTGAAATCACTGATTTAACAAACTAGATATTCAAAAACTGCTAGTATCTAAACTCAATCACTTGAGTGAAACACCTATTCTTGCACAAAACTTCGAGGAAAATCACACAAGATGTATTTCACACAAAACTTATCTTTAGTGAAACTAGACCATGAGTTTTACTTGGTCTTTATATACATAAGGAACACCCTACATAAATTTTTTTCTTCACCTAACTCTTCTACGCGCAACTCTTTCACATGACAGAGATATCATCATTTGAAAAAGTTACTAGGAATATAGGGGGTGCCTACATATTTATATACCTAAATGACCCTATTCATAAGTTCCTTTTGCACCTTTCCTTATGTTCTTAAGCTTTATTTTGAAATCATATTTGGCATGTAAGTTCCTTTCACGTAATTTTATCTTTTTGGCACAACTCATGCCTTTTCCATATTTTGATGTGATGATCTCAAAACTCCTCTTGAGTGAAACTCTTTTTGACATTGCATTTAGTGTGTTAGATTATTTCTCACAATTTAATATTTTAGGTGTAGATAATTCCTTTTATGTATTTTTGTGTGATGATCTTGAAACACCACTTGCGTGTAATATTTGGATTCACCTTCATTCTTATGTGAAACTTCCTTTGCATGAAACAACTTTCATCATCCTCTAATGTTTCGAACTAAAAATTTGGAAAACAATGAGAAATGACACAACCTTCAACACTGTAATAAACTTATACTATAAGTTCACTTTCCTTTCAAACTCCTTGATCATCCTACTATGGATTGACAACAAACTAAAATAATTCTCCATTTATAGTAAAGAAAATCCTTGGTTCTAACACTAAGAAACCTATGTCTTGCATTATCTAGAGATGGAAAAAATACTTTTGATGTAAAAATTAGTACTCAAAGTACATGGCTAGTTATGTTTGTAAAATATAAATTTTCACCATGTCTATGCATGAAACATAAATACATAATGTTGTCTCTTCTTATATCTGAAAAAACTAGTAATGATGTTGATGTCTATTTATCTACATTGATTGAAGATATGAAACTAATGTGGGATACATGGGTTACATGGTACGATGCTCATAAAAGTTAATAATTTACATTGAGATCCATGTTTTATGAGATGATAAATGACTTTTCTTCTTATAGAAAATTTTCAGGCTATAACATTAATGGAATTTTGGTGTTTCCCATTTGTGAAGAATGCAAAAATGTAGTTAGATTAAAACATTACTCATGGATTTTTTTAATACATCATAAATTTTTACCCCGAAAATATAAATATCGATCCTAGATGTCACCATTCGATGGGAATACATAATATGGTGCAACACATTATACACTAACAGGTGATCAATTTTTTGAAAAGGTAAAATACATTGACACTATTTTCAGTAATAATGTTTTGAAAAGCCTTATGAATTAAGGTTAGAAAAATAGATCAATGTTCTTTGAATTACTATAGTAAATTTTTTTGTACGTCATATTTTTTTTATGTCATGTATGTAGAAAAAAATTATTTTTTAAAAACCTTATTTTTTTTTCTGGGTTTTATTTCCTGTTGCCTAATTATTCGCATACCACATGTTTTTGTTTCCTTACCTGGATAGAGGTTTTATCTGGACTAATGATAAAGAGAGAACTAATGGAATTTGGTTTCCCAAAATTTGTTTTGTTACCTCAGATTCGATCCATTGTACCACTGTCATTCTACTCCTATTGGACCACCTGTCCTGTATGTTGTACCGCCTTTAGTTACTCTGTCTATTGGCTTGATCTGGGCTATCCACATGGTTGTAATCATATGCTACCTCTTGAATCACCTAATGCTCCCTGGAAATCCATGATGGATCTATCTATTCATTTCTTCACAGCTCTGGCTCTCTCCCCTCAGGGTGCCTCATCTAGTTTGCCAAGAGATCTCCATGTGTGAGGCTCTGTTGCAACTTATCAGAGAAGAAGAAGAAGATATAGTGGATTCTGGACACCTGTTCTCCCCTATTCTAATCTCATGACACATATTAAAACTGAAGTACTTCTCCAGTGGATAATTAGTGGAGAATCAACTTGCTTTTGGGTTTTAGACAACTATGCTTCAAGAAGGTTTCTGATCTTGAACTATTTCATTGTAACCAATATTCAGTACATATTCTTGGTTCTATAGTGATTCAATTTATTTTTTAATTTATTTCTTTGTATATTTTTGGGTGTATGCATGATTTTGTCTAAGAGTGGATGATTTTTACTCTATGTGACATGTTTCATCGCTACCACCTAGTTCAACAAGGTTGGACTCTTCAGATAGTTTCCCGGGTTATTCTTTGTTTTATTTTGAGTATGTACTTTCTTTGTTTGATTTCTTGTTTCATAATAAAACTATTACTTGGTTGGTGTTCCTTCCATGCATTTAAGATCAAACTGATCCAAAGAAAATCATATATTCTATCCTTTTACCTTTCTGAATTTTTTATTTTGTTAATATGATAGCTCTATTTGAGAATAAAATCTATCTGTTCATTTATCTCCAATTTATTAATTGAACTTATCATATAATTAAACCTCAATTCATGATAGTGGATCTTGGATGTTTTAGGGTTTAAACATTTAACTCCCAAAATTGGTATAAGAGCCTATTGTAATGTTAATTATGGGTTCTACTAAATTTGATATTGATAAGTTTTATGGTGAAAACGATTTTAATCTTTAGAGAAATAAAATGAAATCCTTACTTGACCACATTGATTTAATTGATTCCCTTTCTGGTTCTAGAAACAAAATTACCACCATTGCCTTAGATCAGAAGAATGATATTACTCACATTGATGTCTCTGAGGAAACCCTTAGGGAAACTCGTAGCTTAATTCTTTTACCTTTAAGAGATAACTTAGAGAAGTTGAATGTGATTCCCCTATCTAAGTCCCTTGTTTGTAGATTATATAATAAAAAAAGGTTATATAATTTCAATATGCACCCTGGAAATGAAGTCAAGGTGCACATTGATGAATTTAATAAAATATTTTTAGATCAAGGAAACATATACATTAAATTGGATAATAAAGACCAGGCCATTATACTGTTAACATATTTAGATGATTCCTTTAATTATTTTAAATACTCTATGATGTATTTAAAAGATACAATTAATATTGAATAAGTCAAATATGCTTTACTATCCAAATACCTTCAAAGGAAGGTTAGTGTTAGGATTAAGGATGAGGGTTTATATATTAGGGACAAAAGTGATTCTAGAGGCAGAAGTGAGTCCAGGGGTAGGAGAAAAGAAAGGGGCCAATCCAAGAAGCAAATATATAAGTATAAAAACAAAGTCATTAACTATTTTCAATACAAGAAACCTAGAAATATTATGTATAACTTCCCTAATTAGAAAGGTGAATATTGAAACAATAGTAATGACCATTACTTATTAGTTGATCAGGACTTTGACACTGTTGACATGTTGAATGTTACTAACATTGACATCTTTGATGAATGGATCCTGGATTCAGGATGTTAATTACACATGTGTCCTCGTAAGGAGTTATTTACTGAGTTGAGGGAAATTTAATCTTATGAGGTATTTACAAGGAATAATTGGAACTATCACATTATGGGAATAGGATCTATTAAATTAGAGATTCATGATGGGGCTGTTAATTCTCTTGGGTAAGTTAGGTGGGTACCTGAGTTAAAAAAGAAGCCTAATCTCCCTAGGAATCCTTGACTAGAAGGGGTATAGTTTTAAGTCATATTCTAGAATCCTTAGAGTTTCCCGAGGATCCCGCAATGTTATGAAAGTAACCCTTCACAATGGTCTTTATGTTCTAGATATTAAGGTTTATATAAGTAATTTGAACACCTCTTGTAGTTCAGTACATGATTCCACCACCCTTGGGAATAGAAGGTTAGGGAATGTCAATGCCCATGGGCTTAGTGAACTCAGAAAATAGGGGATTTTGAGTAAAATCACTCCTACCAGGCTTCCATTCTATGAGGATTGTGTATATGGGAAATCCATAAGAGTCAACTTCAGTTTGTCAATGTATAAGGCTAAAGAACCCCTTGAATGTGTTCATTATGACTTGTGGGGTCCTTCTAGGGTCACCACCAATGGTTAAGGCTTATACTTCATTAAATTCATTGATGAATTACCTATTAAATTCTGGATTCATATAATTAAACATAAATCTGATAATTTTTAGACCTTAAAAAAATAGAAATATGGGGTAGAAAGTGAGTCTAATAGGAAACTAAAAGCCTTGAGAACTGATAACGGTTTAGAGTATCTATCCACTAATTCATCTAATTAAATAAATATTGGGGAATAAATAGATACCATAATGTTTTGGAAACTCCATAGAATAATGGATTAGAGGAGATAATGAATAGTATTATTCTTGAGAGGGTGAGGTGTATTTTTTCCAACTCAAAAACTCCCCAGGTCCTTATGGGCCGAGGCTTCTTCAACAATAGACTATATTATAAATCTTTGTCCATATTATACTAATTATTTTAAGACACTCGAATAACTCTAGAAATGTTCACCCAGGAGCCTTTCACACCTTAAGACTTTTGGATCCATAGCTTATTCTCATGCATGCACTAATAAGCTAACTCCTAGGGATATTAAATGTATATTCTTGGGTTACCTAGATAGTGTTAAGGGGTATCGTCTATGGGTAGACAAACTAGGTTATCAAAAATGTATAATTATCCATGATGTTGCGGTTCATGAGTCTGGTCAGTCCATTGATAAGGGGACCAAAGCTGTAGAGACTTCTGATGACACTACAGGACCCTCTAGAATACCAACTCCCTTAGGTGTTGATGTCCCTTTTGAATCAAGTGACCACTCCCAGTCCATGAATGGTCCTAATCCCCCCATTGTCCAAACCCTGGTTGAATATTATTCTAATTAATATTATAAACCTGAAACCGAGGAACCCGATGATTTGAGAAATTATCAAGTCACTCAGGATAGAGTGAGGATATTTATTTGGCCTCCATCTAATTTTATTCAGGAGAAAATTGCTTCTTATGTGTTTAATATAGAATATGATTTATTTAATTATGAACCTAGAAATTATAATCATGCTATTAAGTACAAAGAATCCACTAGGTGGATAAGTGTAATGCAAGAATAGATAAATTCCCTTCTTAAAAACAACACTTGGGTTATTTTTTCTTGACCTAGTAACCAAAAGTTCAGAGGTTCTAAATGGATTTATAAGAATAAATACAAAAATGTTGGAGAAACTAAAATCAAATTCTAACTCCGAATGGTTGATAAAGGATTTCATCAATGTGAAGGAATTGATTCTAGTGAAATTTTCTCCCCAGTTATTAAAAATTCATCTATTAGGATTCTTATTTCTTTTTCTTCCAAGTTTAATTTTCATGTTAAACAATTTTATGTAAAGGCTAATTTTTTACATGGTTCTCTTGATGAAAAAATTTATATGACCCCTAGTGAAGGATTTTCAAAACTGTTCTAACTTAATCAAGTTTTTATTCTTTAGAATACATTATGTGGGATAAAACAATCTTCAATACAATGGTATAAGATATTTTATTCTTTTATGAGTGAAAATAAGTTTTCCAGAATTAAATTTGATGCATGTTTATATTATAAAACTATTAAACATGCATCTTTTTACCTATTAATATATGTTGATGACATGATTTTAATCTATAAAAACATCAGGATTATAAATTCTATCAAGAATCAATTGAATTGTGTCTTTGAAATGAAAGACTTAGGGAATTCTAATCAAATCTTAGGTATGGATATAATAAGATATAGGAAGGCTAGAACCTTGTACTTATCCCAATCTACTTATGTTAAGATGGTATTAAAAAATTACTAGTTTGATCATGTTAAACTTGTTAGTATTACTCTAGGATAGCATTATAAGTTGTATTTGGACTAATACCCTTGAAATTATGATAAGGATTCCTTTATGAGTAAGATTCCATATGATAATGTAGTAGGAAGTATTATGTATGCTTTGTTCTATTCTAGAATAGACATTGTATTTGATGTTTGTACTTTGAGCAGGTTTATGGGGAAACCCGGTAATCCTCATTAACATTCCTTGAAGTGGGTACTAATCTATGTCTCTATTTCTGATAATTTTTCCATTCAATATGGATTAAATAGGAGTTTTTATAATGACATAGTTGGTTTTGTTGACTATGATTATGATGAAAATGTTAACACTTGAAAGTCTATCACTGGTTTTGTATTTCTTACATGTAGAGGACCAGTATCCTAGAAGTGAAATATGAAGTCAGTGGTTGAACTCTTCATTATTGAGGCAGATTATATTGACTTGAAAAAATCCATAAAAGACGCTACATGGTTGAAAGTTTTTATTTTTGAGTTGTCTTTATCTGTTGATATCATAATAGTCCACTATGATAGCCAATCTACTTTACATTTATCAAAGAACTATGTATGTCATGGTAGATTGAAGAACATTGAAATGTGACTTCATTTTGTTAAGGATATTATAGAATCTGGGATGGTGAGTGTCACTAAGATACCCACTGGGGACAATATGACTGATAGTTTGACTAAGGTTGTTCCATTTTCAAAATTCATGCATTGCCTTAAATTAATGAATTTAGTCCCAATTCTATAACTTAGGTTGTGAGAACATCATCCTTAGACTCCATTTAATTATATTGCGGATAGTTTTTGTATTTTCCCCTCCAATCATTGAATTTAAATTCATTTAATATTGTTTTATACGTTTTGTTCATATTGAATTAAGGGTGTTTATTTTTCATGGGTTTTTTGCATGGGGCATGCAGAATTTTCACGTGGGGTTTTATTTTTTAGGTTTTATTTCTTATTTCCTGATTATTTGCATACCGCTTGTCTTGGTTTCATTACCTAGACAGCGGTTTCATCTATATCATTGATAAAGAGAGATCCAACAACACTTAGTTGCCCCGACTATGTATCTTTTCTTTAGCTTAGATCCATTGTTCCACCGTCGTGCCACTGTCGTTGAGCCACCTGTCCCGTGCATTGTCCTGCCTTTAGTTACCCGAACCGTCGGCTTGATCTGGATCGTCCACATGGATGTAATCGCATGCCGCCACTTGAACCGTGTAACACTCCATGGAATGCCCTGATGGATCTGTCTGAGCATTTCTTTGCGGATCTGAATATCTCACATCATGATGTCTCATCTAGTTTGTCTAGAGATCTCCTTCTGTGAGGATCTCTTGCGGCTTCTCAGAGAAGAAGAAGGCGATCTATGGAATTCCAACCACCCACACTCCCCTTTACTGAGCTCATTCCACCTTCTTCAACTGGAGTACTTCTCTAGTAGAGATTCAGTAGATAATTGACTTATTTCTAGGTTCTGGATGATTTTGCTTCAACAAGGTTTTAGATATTGACCTATCTTTCATCATAACAAAGCTTAGATATAGATTCCTAGATCTATAGCGATTCAATTTATTTTGTCTTTTATTACTATGTATATTTTTTGGGTGTGTGCGTGAGTCTGTTCAAGAGTGGATGGCATTGAATCTACATGAAAAGCTTCACCATTTCCACCTAGTTCAACAAGGTCATCCTCCTCATATAGTTTCTCTAGTTCTTCTTTGTTTTCTTCCAAGTTTGTACTTACTTTTTTTTGATTTCTTGCTTCATAAAAAAACTATTACCTAGGTGGTGTTATCATCGTTCACATAGGATCAAACTAATTCAAACCACATTATATATGATGTCCTTTTATCGTTATGCATTATCTATTTTTTTAATCCAGTAGCTTGAGTTGGGAATAGAATTTGTCTGTTCATTTATCTCCAATGGATTAATCGAACTTATGTTATAATTAACCCTTAATTCATGATAGTGGATCTTGGATGTTTTAGGGTTTAATAATTTAATCTCAAAAATCCTTCCATATCTGACCAAGATAAAATGATCCATCCTTCTTTATGTGATGAGGGAAGCATAGTGAAGGGGGGAAAACCTACTTTTACAAATTTCCAACCAATACTTTATTGAAAAATTGGAATAGTTAATGTAATGTGAGAATTAAAAAATGACAGAAATACCAACATGGAAGACTTATGATCCATATGAATAATATTAACTATTCATATTCTTCCTCCTCCCACCTACTGCAGCTGATAGTATTAACTATTCATTTGGTTGAATAGTATTAAATATTCATCTTCTTCATTTTTTCCACAGACCACACACTAAAAATCATCTTCAAACCCTCTGATACAACTGAAGGTAGACATAAGGGAATGAAAATGTATATCTAGATCACCGGGGTGATCGCATGAACCACAAAATGAATTAGAAAATCATATTTTATTTCATCAACTTGAAATGATCTCACAACGGTTTTTTTAAATGGGTTTTTAATTTTTTTAATAAAATGGTTAGGGTTCTCAGTATTTTAAAAAATAGGATTTGAGATACATGAACCTCATTCACGCATATTCCCTCACTTGTAAGCATTAATGGGTTCAAGTGGGACTATAAGCTAGTTCACCATCGAACTCACACTTCTACCAGTCCTCTCCATTATTCTCAACCTCACTGTTTTATTTTGATTTCAATTTAGGGTGACCAATACTTGTCAGTGGAAAATGTCACGTATGATTTCAATTTATCACTTATTTTTTGGATATTTTTTGTCTTTTTAATCATATGAGAGATATTTTACTTAATTATATGTGACGTTTGACCACTCCGAGTGTCAGTCACCCAAACTTACCCACACCTTCCACATCCTGAGGTGATTTTGCAGTGAGTACTTGGATCAAACTTCAAACACGAGGGAGAAGAAGCCATATTCCAAGTATCATTCTTAACCCCATGGATTAAAATCAAACAATTAATCCCATTTACTTCCATTAACATACATAATAACCACAATACTTTTAATATTGATATGCTGTGAACATCAATGATAGGCATTTTTCAACAAAAACTGCTAACCTCATGTTCAGTTAAAAACACCTTCTTGTAAGAATGATATAAAACATGAGCATACACAATAAAAAGTTTTATATAATTATTAAATAGGTCTATTCACCCATTTTCATTTGTATTTCCCATGTTCTATAAATTTTCAATTGTAGTAGTAGCTTCCTACTATGAACCCCATTGAGGATTCCTTCCACTTTCATTTAAAACTCAGTCCCAATTAGTGTTTTATTGATATTTACACCACTAGAATTCATTCCAACCACCATTATATTTTTATTGGCTTTGTTTTTCCTTATAATTATTTGAAATATATTAAGAAATATTTTTAGATCCAGGTGCTAAAACGATGCGAGATTCTGAGGCCCAGTATACCTAGAATTGTAATTATAAAAATATAAATATATTAAGATCACACATGCACAATTTTTTAGAAATATTGGAATATCTATTGAGTGGAGCCTCAAATAAAAAATTTGAGACCATAGTTGATTCCGGAACATGGGGCTTACCCTAGGTATGATCTAAGTTTGGTCAGCACAAGATGTTCGGCTAAGGCAGACATTGGTGGGTGCATTAAGTGAATTAATTAATTTAGTTAGTTAATTTATTTAATAAACCTAACCTAACCCTCCCTATACAAATACCTTATTATAATTATTTTATAGGATTAGACATATAACCCTTTCTAGATATTAGAGGAGTAGGAAAGTGTTCCTCATTTGAAGGTCAACATCAGATGACAAACGATGATCGAATCAAGGTGGATTGAGAGGCAGAAAACACATAAAGTATTCTCCCTCACTAGAGAGCACATTATTCACCAAAAATTGATCCATAATCAAGATACAACTCTTCAATTGTGGATTTATCCCTTCTTATTAAAATGTTAAGCATGAATATTTATTTATCTACTTTTGATCTATGTTATCTATTAATCACATGATCCCATTGTAATAATTTGATTGATTAAATTAAATTATGATTTCCAAGCCTTTATATCACCCCTTATATCCCCATTATGCAATCATTGTCCAATAACAATCGTCCAATGAAGGATTAACTTTATTCCTATTCATTTCTCCCCATTTTTCTTCACAGTCTTCGCTGTTGGCCCACATGGTTGTGGTTCAACATTTTTAGGGAAAGTTTGAGTACAATTGAACCCCAAAATTCATGGTAGATTGGTGACTGGTGACCGTGATGATGATATGAAGATGGATTGATATTGTTTTTGGGATTTGGGTGGGGCCTCCATGGATCTCAAATTCATATCAGTGATGGAAAGTGATAAGAGATGCATTGGGCGGTGCTACGGGCATCGTGTTAGTGGCCAGATTCTAATTTCTAGCTACCAAAGGTCGGGAAATCAATGGATGATATTATTACCTTCACTTTTGGTAGGTTTAGAGTGGTCAATAGATGGGGATTGTGGAAAAGAGGCTGGATTTGGAGACTTTTATAGTGAACTAGACTTTCTATAGAAAACTTGACTTCATGGCATGTAGTTCAAGAACACTCTTCATGTATCAACCATGACTGCAGTGCTTGGTTTTTGGGAAGATAAGGATCACAAACGGTGTGTCTAGTAACACATGCCGTGTAACCATTACTGGGTAGAAAATTCTGGTGAAATCTAAAACATTCCCATAAAAACATATTGGAGGACACATCGTGTGCTTTGAAAGTATATGGGAATGATCTGGTATGTAGGCACAACCAGGTACACGACTAGTAACATGGGAACCACCAAACAAACATGGGAATGACTAGGAGCACACATGAAGGTCATAGGTGGATGAGACATTACATGTGGATCCCATTTATGACATGTATAGTGAAATGGTTTCGAATCCATTTTCATAGGATCACATGACCAGGAAGTGAGGTGAGACCACACACTGTGTGGACCCTATAAAATATTTGTAGTTCCCTCTAGAACTTCTTCCTCTCGTATCCCCTTCATTTGGACTTGTATTTTGGACCACAAGTAGACTATCCTAAGTATATTTCCATGTAGAACATTATGGAAGCCTTTATAGTGGATTTAAAGATATGACTTGGAATGTTCTAAGGGTAACAATTCTTTATGAGACACTTGATGATGGAAATGATCATGATAGATAGTCAATGAGAGAGGCTAGTCTTGGCAACCCATCTATCGTACTAGGGTGTAGTTACTCCATACTCCTTACATTGGTTGAGTGAAAACCCACTGATACACTAAAGTGTGGGTCCTTCATACTTTTAGTGGCACCCCCACCGAATCACTAGAGAGTGGGTCCTCTATCAATGTCTACCAAGTGTCACCCCCCTAATGCTCTAGGGAGTGGGTTCTATTTAAAAATCTACTGAATTGAATCCCCTTATCATATCCGAGCATGGTTCCTATACAAATATACTTAATGGAATCTCCCTGTCACATTAGGGTGTGGTTCCTCTAACTATATGTTGAGTGGAATCCCCCTATTATACTAGGGCATAGGTCCTCTATTGGAGATTGTGACACCTTTAGTTTTGGAGAATTGGCGAGGTGCGGGTCAACGTCATGACTTATTCAGATAGACAAGAGAGATGCTAGGCATCGATTATGGTCCTTTGTAGCTATAGTAAGACTCATCATCCTAGGCTGGGATATGAGATGAGGATCCCCTTTTTATCTCATTTGGGTTTCTTTATAAGATGTATTGATTATGGGGTTTTATTTCCCTCTTTATTTGGGTTGATCTAACTACATCTATCTTATCTTATATTTCTCCCTCTTAGGTTTTTAGGGCATCATACAAGGTATGTATATGCTCAACCATGCATTTTATTTTCCTATATGTTTCTTATCTCATGAAGATAAGAGATATTTCAGTGGTGACATTGGGAAAGTTTAGTGATACTTGGACACATAGGCCACGTACGGTGGTCAGGCTTGGAGATCAGGGTTAAGACTCTATCATCTTTCATTTCTTCCCATTGTTGTCATGTTTGGACTTCATTTATAGTTTTAATGTATATTTCCTCTCTTTTACTTTGGTTTTATTCTTTAATTCTTATATGTATTTCCTAGAGGCTATTTCATGCATTAATAACTCTAGATGCTACTGTATTTTATTATTCCTCTGTACTATTTCATGGAGTTGGTTGGGTGTGTATGTATAGGTACATTAGGCTAAGGACTCCCATTTTATATTATTCCTTCTTGGTTCTTGTCACTATCCCATAAACTATTGGAGGTAGTCTTGGGGTTGTGACATCTTGGTCTTCTGCCGGCCAGGCGAGCCCCAGTGGGTTGGGTCATTATAGAGTTGTATCAAAGGAGTTCATTCCTTGGGATGGTGTTTGGATTTATCCCCTTATAAGGATGGTTGGGACTTAGGTAAACAGTGTCCAAGTGTCTCAAGTGTGGATTTCATGCTAGGGAACCTAGTGTTGGTGTGGAGATTGATATATATATAGTCACCAGGACTCTGACTACATTCTTGTCGACATGACATACCATGACATCGATTTTATAGATCAATTGTACATTATTCATTTTGTATTGAGTCCTTTTACTTTAATTATTGATTCAAATCCATATATATATATTATCATATTACCATGCTACATATTGATCACATTCAGGATGCCTCTGTAAAGACATCCAACCAGGTTATTGATTTATGATCGTGATAATGATCTGATGAGTGATGAGGACTTAGTTCTGGGGCCATCTTCTAAAGAGATTCCTCCAACCATACAAATAGTAGTACCCATTCCTATTGAGAATAATTTAATACATGCACGAAAGGATAAGGATGCACGATACTTGAGTTCCAATGCCAGAAGCCACTGAGGTTCTGTATTAAACCAAATCCCTAAGCAGCAAAGGATTTAATTGAGTCGGTGATCCGAGTATTCAGGAACATGCATAACTCAATTAATCAGATGATTACATTGGAAGCTAGTATTTTCTATGGAGCAGTTGGGTGATGGTGAAATCTAGTCATGCAAACTCATGACGAGACAATGCTATCATGGACCGACTTCCAATAATTCATCTGTGAGAAGTATTACCCATCATTATTATTCTCAATTTAGATTCAAGAGATTATAAATCTATATTAGAGTAGTATGAAAATTTCTAAGAATTTCATGAGGTTCAATAACCTTACATGATACTCCCTCAACATGGTGTGGGATGGTTACTTTTTTTAAAGACCGTGTGGGATGGTTACTTCTAAGTGTATAAGTTCGAGCAGGGTCTCCGTAGATAGATTTGTACCAGTGTGGTTCCCTTGTACATTCCCACATATGTTGAAGTTCTAGAAATATAAATAAATATTTAGGGATTCATTTTAATGGGATTCTATAAAAATTGAGCTTGTAGTGGGCATCATGCAACCAATTCATCTGCAATAGCTAAAAAGAACAATTTGGTAGGATCTTGGTGTATGAGACCTCCCCATGCATAGTCTCAGTAACATGAATATGTAGCACATGATTCATGTAGAGGACCTGGTCAGAACATAGAGGGGTGGTGTTATACCTATGATCGGTGAATTCACATGGCCACATTATTTTCTGACATGAAATGCTAAGGAGGGAAGGAAGGAAGTGAACAGACCACCACAGAAGAATAAATGTTGTGATCAGGGTTTTCCAAAGTGTAACTAGGGCATCCCCCAGGGTGGAAATACTATAATAGGATTTGGTAGAGCACTATGTGGAGGATCTATTATTATAGGGAGATGTTATTAGATAATTCCACCACAACCACCAGGAAACCCACATTAGGTTTAGGTAGTTTGTGGTTAGGTCCATGGGAAAATATAGATCATGGAGGCTTATGGATCAGTAGATCATAAGATAATACTATGAATGATCTATGTTTATTATACACTTTATCCAGTACTTTTAGACACAAGTTTGAGTCATTTATTGATTTCTATATACCTTGGGTTATAAATAGAGATCCCCGTTGAGACCTTATCACATTAGATTTTTCTAGAGGTTTTGTCTAGGTGTAATTCTTCGATATCACTTATCTTCCAATAGTTTGAGATGGAACTCATTGGAGAGATTTTCTCATGGGACCTATTAGTTATCAAGATGAATCATTATGATTTCACCTTGGGTATGTACTATTTATCCATTTTTCTTTCCTAGTTTTACTATATATGGGTTATGTTCCTTCAAATAGATGGGACAAGATTATTCTTTATAGGTGAGAGAGTTCTCATGGTTGAGCGAGTGGGCCTTACGCGCAGGAGGCTGTAGACGATAACCCATTAGTTAGAGAGTTTATCCCTTGGAATAGAAATCTCTTTTGGATTCTGGATTCATTTGACAGTGTAGGAATTTATGGACCTATTCCTCAAGGATTTTCTGGGACTACATATGAGCTGGGATATGAAATTTTTCATTAACATTCACCCTAGGTCCATACTGATATCTTTTTCAGAATATCAGTTGGCCCTTACTAAGATCTGAGAGATAAGGGTGCAGTTGGAGGACCACCAAGAGAATGGTTTTATTAGACCTAGTGTGTCCCCCTAGGAATATTTGGTTGTGTTAGTTAAAAAGGAGGACTATATATTACAACTTTGTATTGATTATCATTGCCTGAACCAGGTAAGAATAAAGAAAATGTACACCTTTAGAACATCTTTGACCAGTTGTAAGGTGAAATTTGGTTCTTGATGATTGATATTAGGTCCGTCTACCAACAGTTGAGGGTTTGTGTGGATTATATTATAAATATGATATTTTGATGATTCTATAAACAATATGAGTTCCTGGTGTTGTCTTTAACTGTGATGAATTTACCTTATTTGCGTATGTCTTTGATATACTAAATCTTTCATCCATACTTTGACCAATTTTTGGTTGTCTTCACTGATGACATAATCATTTACTCTAAATCATATGAGGAGTAGGAAAAGCATCTGAGGATGGTCTGAGACATACTTTGGGGTACCATCATTATTTTAAGATCTCAAATTTCTAGTTCTATATCCATGAGGTTCAATTTTTTTCATCATGTCATTTCTGAGAGTAGAATATTTATGGACTCAGAAAATATTGATGCAGTTATTTCATGGGAACCACCCAAGTGCATGTTGAGGGTGCATAGTTCTCTTGGCTTGGCAGAGTACTACATGAGGTTTCTAGAAGGATTCTATAGGATTCCATCCCATTTTAATTCCTTGACATGGAAAGGGTAGTCATTTACCTAGAAAGAAAAGTGTCATAGGGCCTTCTATTAGTTGAGGATGAGGCTGACCGATGCTCCTATTTTGAGACTACCCGAGCAAACCATAGATTACGTAGTGTATTGAGATTCCTCTAGAGTTGGTATCAACTATGTGCTTATATAGAGGTAGGTAGTGATTTCATATGGGTTGAGATAGTTGAGACCACATGAGCAGAACTATGCAACTCATGACATGTAGTCTGTAGTGGTGGCCTTCACTCTAAAGATATAGTTTCACTATATTCTAGGGGAGAGATTTATTATTTACTCATACCATCAGAGTATCAGGTGTATCTTAATGCATATATATATAAAGATGAGAAAGAGGAAATGGTTGGAGTTCTTACAAGACTATGACTTTGAGATATTCTATAATCCATGGAAGGGAAACATGGAGGTAGAATCCCTTAATAGGATGTTATTTTCACACTTGGTTGAGGAGTCATCGGAGTAGTTGGATTCTTTGAAGCTGAACCAAGTGGAGGAGAGGGGTGAAAATTATCTTCTCTCAATGGTGTTGAATCCTAAAATTATCCAAGGTTTGAGGGTTTCTCTATTAGGATATATATATTTTAAGTTTATTCATGATTTTATTTCTTTATGAGATTCATCATATTGATTTTTTGAAGGATGGGAACACATCATCATTTTCTAGGGATGTACAGTGGTTACTTTTATGATTCTATAGGAGGTGATGTGTTAGTTTCAAACATACCCTTTGGTTGTACATTCGAGATTGGTGAATATGTATAAGAACCTTCATCGGATTTTTTGATGGGCTGACATAAAGGTAAGCGTAGCTGAGTTCATATCTTGGTGTCTTACATGTTAGTAGGTAAAGTTTGAGCACCAAGTTCTGATAGGTTTGATACAACCAATTGATATCCAGGAGGGGAAATGAGATTCCATATCTGTGGACTTTATGATAGGTCTTCTACGGACAACAAGGGGCTATGATTCTATCTAGGAAATTCTTTATTGACTCATGAATTCAACACACATCCTTTCCTTCAGGGAGTAGAGTTCCAAGGAATGTTTGGGGTAGTTTTATGCATGGTAGATTATATGGACCCTTGAGGGTACCCTCAACGATTGTATCCTACATTGATGCATGGTTTACATCACAGTTTCAGAGAGGCCTACAAGAGTAATTCAGGACCCAAGTGTAGATGAGTATGTCATTTCACACCCAGATGAATGGGATGATCAAACACACTATCCATGTGTTTGATGGTATACTAATATATTTTGTTTTATACTTTAGATAGAGTTGGGAGGATCACTTTCCATTGGTATAGTTCTCTTATAGTAACAACTATCACTCTACGATCAACACAAAATCTTTTGGGGACTTTTATGGGAGATCCTTCAATGAACCCATGTTCCAGAATGAGATTGGAGGGGTATATATTGTTGGTCCA
Source organism: Viscum album (assembly GCA_963277665.1). Classification (NCBI taxonomy): domain Eukaryota; kingdom Viridiplantae; phylum Streptophyta; class Magnoliopsida; order Santalales; family Viscaceae; genus Viscum; species Viscum album. The sequence goes on along the minus strand of OY728123.1, from coordinate 1,807,459,579 downwards.
AATATGGTTTAAGATAAGATGGAGAATGTTCAAATGATTTTTGAGCATATGGGGACAACCTAGGGTTGATATAAATCATTTTCAAACTGGCATCATTGGCCCTTGGAGTTCGAGCAGGGATACCATGTTTTACTAAGATTCTCACCAGGATGATAATTGCAAAGGTTTTTCTAGAGAGGCAAGCTATCTCGGAGATTCATTAGGTTTCTTGAGATCCTACTGAGGGTTAGTGAGGTTTCTTACCTCTAAGACTTAGCCCCACATTTAGAGTGGGTTCATGAAATCATCCATGTTTCACAGCTGAGGAGATAGCTTCATAATTCTACACTCATTATTTACTAGGGTGAGATGGACATCGAGGATGAATAAAACATCATGGAGTACCCAGTGAAAACTGAGGATCATCTGGATAAGATCATGTGAGGATGAACCATTTCCTTGGTTCATGTTCTATGGAAGCACGATATCATGTAGGATAGATCTTAGGAGTGTGAGATCCAGATGCAAGATCAGTATCCCCAACTTTTTGTATAGCTTGTGATTTTTGGTGATGAAAAGACTTGAAGGGGGATAATTTATTGGCCTTATATTTTTCTTGTAATAATTTGAAATATATTAAAAAATATTTTTGGAGCTAGTCACTGAGACGATATGAGATTATGAGGCTCGATGAGCCCCAAATTGATATTATAAAAATATAAAAATATTAATATCATGCCCATGAAGTTTTTCAGAAATGATTGAAAATATCCTAAGTTTATCTTTGAATAATAAATCCGAGACCATGGTTTATTATAGAATGTAGGGTTTACCCTAGGCATGACCTAAGGTTGGTTGGCACCCGAAATTCGGTTGAGGAAGCCATTGGAGGGTGTGTTAAGTGAATTAATTAATTCAATTAATTAATTAAATTAATTAATTAGTTTAATAAACATAATTTAACCCTACCTCTATAAATACTCCATTTTTTCAATTTTATAGTGTTAGCCAAATAACCCTTGCTAGATTTGAGATGAGGAGGAGAGCATTCTTCATTGGAGGATCAACATCGGACAACGAACAATGATCAGATCGAGGTGGACTGAGAGGGAGTGAATGTAGTGGGTCTTATCCATCACTAGAAAATGAATTCTTCACCAATGATTGATCCATAATTGAGGTAGGGATCAATAATTGTATATTTCTCCCTTTTGATTAAAATATTGATCATGGATACTTATTTATCTACTTTTGATCTACATTATCCTTTCATTGCTTGAGCCAGTTTCAATAATTTGATTGTTTAAATTAAATTATGATTTCCAAGCCTTTCTATCACCCCTAATATCCCTGTTATGAGATTTTTGGCCAAGAATGATTATCCAATAAAGTATTTAATTTTTTACTATGCATTTCACCCCACCGATCTTCACATTCTTCACCATTGGACCAAGGTGTTGTGGTTTGAAATTTCTAGGGAGGGTTCAAGCATGATGTAACCCCTAAATTCATGGTAGATTAGATAATTATAGCCAAGATGATGATTTTTAGATAGATCAGGATTGGTTGTTGTATGTGGGAGAAACCTCCATAGATCTAGGATCTGGAGCGTTGATGGTAGGTGATGGGAAATGCATCGGGTAGTGCTACAAGCATAATGCAGGTGATCATATTTAAATTTACCACCCCCATAGGTTTGGAAATCATTGGTCAGAATCGTTATCTTTGATTTAAAATGATTTCAAGTGATTAATGGGAGGGAATCATGATGGAGAGGCAATATTTGGATAACCATGTGGTGAACATGGGTTTCTATAAAAAATTCAATTACATGATATGTATTCTAAGAATGCATGTTGTGAATTCCCCTAGCTAAAACACTTGGGTTTCAGGGAAGATAAGAATCATAAACCATGTGGTCAGGACCACACACCGTTTGACCCTCCCTGAGTGGCCATTCCGTGTGACAGATGGCACACACCTAGGATGTAAATACCCGAGATTTTCTATGTAATTTTTTTTAATTATATGGAATTATTACAAGACCATAAAAATTGACGGTGCGTGATTCTGAGACCTGGTTTTCCCGGAATGAATTTCTGAACTTTTTTTTAGGTATGTTCAATAAATGCGTGAGTGACGTTTTGTAATTTTTGAACCGGTGCTCGGAATTGAAATCTAAGGATATCATTGAACTCGCAGCATTGATATTCTCTTAAGGAGACCTTCACCTAGACCATAATAGGTCGAGGGAGGAAGTTAGTTTTTCAATTATTCATGGGATAAGAAAAATAAAATAAATAAAATTTTATTTTTCTTTTTGAAACCTATTTTTTGAATTGTAGAGGTGGGGACCACAAAAGGGTGGTCAAGCATTTATGGATGGGAATTAAATGCCCGGTTACACAAATTGTGCAACCACAACTCTCTTTAATTAATAGGGTTCATTAAATCTAAATTAATGAAACAACTTGTTAATTAAGAGTTATTTTTTATTAACTCTTCTTGAGATAATTGAGGGTTGTTCCTCCATTGATGAAAGGGAGAGGAGGCCTTTGAAAAAAGATCCTCCAACAAAGAAGATCCTCCAATGAAGAACCACCCCCAATGAAGAACTAGGACGACGCTTGATCCTGGATTTGATGTGTCTTGTGGGAGCCACAAGCACCGAAGTCATTATCATCGTCTTCATCCTCATGAAACCTCTAATGGACGATCGAGGTAGGGCTGTGTTTATGGTTATTCTTTGTTAATTTCTTTTACGTTGAATCTTTCTCCTCGAGTCGCGTGCTACCGAACTAACACGGAGGGTACGAGACAAACAAACACGGACCGATCCCTCCCCATCTTCATTATTGATGCATTATTCATGGAAGAGGAGGACAGTAACTGATGCTTGAAAGGAATAAGCAGTGGAGTAAGGTGGCGGCCGACACCTGGCCGAATGCGTGGAACCGGGGTAGCGCACGTCACACCGCCGGTAGCAAAAGAGGTCGCGGCCCATCGGCGAGAGGAAAACGACCGACATTCAGACCTACCACATGGAGGTAGGGCGGCGCATCTGCGCCGCTGGTTGAGAAGGAGGTCGTGGCCCATCGGTCGCGGTAGAGTAGGGTGGCGGTCAGCACGCCAACAGGCTGTGCGGCGAAGTGGCAGTGTGCGTCCATGCCGCCGGAGCAGGAGATCATGAGTGCTTAGCTGAGGTAGAGGTCAGTGGGTAGCTGACATCTGACCAACCATTGAGGACAATAGCGCCGTCGCACCGCTGGGAGGAGCACCGGCCAGAAATCCGGCCAGCCGTGTCACACCGAGCAGGACCCGCTATGGCGGACCCCGCTTTCCAGCTGGCGGTGCCACATGGCGGTGCCAAGTTGGCCGAGCAGAATGGTCCATCAGACCATTCAGAATACCGGGGGGGGGGGGGGGGTGCCTCCCTCCGGGTTTCGGCTAGGGCGGACCCTACCACGGCGGGCAACCCGACCGCGGGCCGCCCCCTTTGCAGGCCAGACCAGAACATGGCCCAACAGGCCGAGCCTGCCATGGCATAGGCCAACCAGGACAGACCTGGACCAAGTCGGGTCAACCCAAACTTGGTCGGGTCGGCCCAGGCTGGGTCGGGCGGGTTGGATCGACCGGGTCGGACCGGACCCGGGCCCATCCAGACCCCAAATATGCCTTTTTGGTTGTATCTTGAGAACTGGGTGTCCGTTTGATGAACCGTCTAGAAAACCAGAATCCTTGGATCGAGATGGTCCTTTTGGTATACTCACTTGAGTTTTGGATAAAGTTGGAGTAGGGCCAGGTTGGATCAAACCCGAATCCAACCGGGCTCTCGGAGCGGAAACACTAATAACTTACAGACTGAGCATCCGATTGAAGCACCGTCTATTTCATTGGATCCCTTATGACATGATGAACCTTTGGGATACTTCTTCTTTGTACTTAGTGGCAGTTAAAGTATTGAATAATGGATTGGGGATCAGAACCTCCCAAAATCAAGCATGCTTAGTGTGGGAACCTAGTGGCTGGCTGTAACGTGAAGGAAGATCATCAATCCTGTATGGGTCAGTTCTCAACGATCCTATGTGGGTCAGCGCATACAAATCCTATGTGGATCAGATCCTATGTGGGTTAGCCCTCAGCAATCCTCTGTGTGTCAGCGCATACTAATCCTGTGTGGGTCAGCGCTCAGCGATCCTGTGTGGGTCAGCACTTACCAATCCAATGTGAGTCAGATCCTGTGTGTGTCAGTGGGGGTTAGTTACCTATTGATCATGTGTGGGTTAGCAGGGGTTAGTTACCTATCGATCTTGTGTGGGTCAGCAGGGGTTAGTTACCTATCGATCCCGTGTGGGTCAGAAGCAGTGCTACCTAACAGAATAAGATGATCTAGCCTTACGACTAATCATCTATACTTCTGTACTTAAGTTATACCTGGTGTGAGCCGAGTCTTCTACCTTCATGGTTTTACCTGTGTGGTACTTCTAGCTTCTTGGTGTTACCTGTGTGGTACTTCTACATTCATGGTGTTATCTGTGTGGTACTTCTACCATTGTGGTGTTACCTGTGCGGTACTTCTACCTTCATGGTGTTACCTTTGTGGTATTCTTCCCTCTTGTGTGAGATGAGTATATCTTGATAACTTAGGTATATTTATGGGCATATAACTAAGTAGAGTTGATGTCTATTTCTTCATGCTTTGTGGTTTTTCATTTGTGGAACTCTAGGAGACCTACGAGGGTCTTAGGGTCCCTACTAAGTATCGTTATACTCACTCCTGCATGGGCTACGCTCGCACCATGCTATGTCTTGTGCAGATGAAGGACAATGCTGATCGAGGTCGAGGGTACTAGACTGAAGGCTGATTGGAGGTGGAAATTAGATGATATGATCCACAGGGATGACCATTCGAGATCTGTACCTACCCTTCAGGTAGGGTCCTTAGTGGGTGTTCACAGGAGCTGTACTTTTTCAGTTTTACTTGTACTTTCCAGTTGGGCTTGTATTTTGGGTCTTTACTAACTATACACACCTAGTTTAGTTTATGGTTTACTTAGTGCTCGTATCTTGCTGTGTGCTTGGTTTGTGTGAGTTTATAGGTTTAAAGGCTATACCTTTTTGGTTTTAGGGATATGATTTTTCGGTGCTAGTCGCCAACCCCTGACCTATGGAAGGTGGGCTTGGGGTAGTCACGACATAGGCCCCAGAGGTCAAGTAGTGACAAATTGGTATCAGAGGAAGGTCTGTTCTACTGAAGAACTAGGACTCTGATATTTTCTGTGTGGCAATAGTGTTAGGTTTGATGAGCGTGGTTTTCAGTTTGGGGAATCCAGTGTTGGTGCGACGACAGATGTATCCATACACTAGGACCCTGACTTCTGATTTCCTACTCAGTGCATAAAAACACTGATTGCATGTGTGTTTTTTTTATTTGTGATCTCTTTAAGTTATCTCACCAGGTGTAACTTAATGATCGTGGTGCATCTGTTTCTTTCCGGATGCCTCCACACAGACAGCCATCCAGTTTTCTAGGTAGAGTACATGATGACAGCCCACTGAGTGATGAGGCTTCAGTGCAGGGCCCCCTTTCAGCAGTTGTACCATTGGGTGGTGTACCAGAAGCACCACTACCCATTGGGTAGCCAATACCACTAGCCCCAGCAGCAGAGGGTTCATGAATCTTGAGCGTGTTTCATGAGTTTCAGCACCAAAGGCCACTGAGGTTCTAGGGCGAGTTAGATCCACAGGCGGCTAAGGATTGGCTGGAGGCTGTGTTTATAGTTTTTCGACTGCTAGGGACACCAGCTGATCTCATGGTGATCCTTGTCGCCAGTCTTCTTTAGGAAGCAACAGGAAAATGGTGAATCTTGATTCTCTTGGTTCACGATGAGGTGAAAATCATCTGGGTGGACTTTGAGAGACTTTTCAGGGAAGAGTTCATCCCAACGACCTTATGCTCAGTGCGTATATAAGAGATTCTCCACTTGTAGTAGGGTAGCATGACCGTTGCTCAGTATTCAACGAGGTTCACCGACCTCTCACACTACTCCACTGACATGGTGCATGACCCTTTCTTCAGGGCCCAAACCTTCGAGCAGGGGCTCAGATGGGAGATTAGAGTTCGATGATTTCACTCAGTATCCTGACATAGGTGGGGGTGTTAGAGAGAGAACTCTTAGTGGATAGATTCTTTGCTGAGTAGTCACCGACAGTGAGACCGACCACCAGATGACACATTACAAAGTCATCGGTAGCTGGCAGCATACAAATGATGGAGAGGTCCAAGAGGACCAGACCTACAGGTGAACAACCGTAGGATACAGGCTAGATGGTGTGAGGCTCTCGATACAGAGTAGGACAGGAAAGGATCAGGCAATGTTACTTGTGCGGCGGGCAGGTTCACATGGCTCGCGACTACCCGACCCACTGTACGGACGACTAGCAGACAGTCGAAGGACTGCCTGGGAAGAGGTGAAGATTCGATAGGGGAGGTCCGAAGGCAAGAGGCGGACATGGTAGAGGAGCAAGCTGTGCAACAGGTGATGGGTGGTGATTCAAGATTCTACCAATACCACCACCAGGTGGTCCACCCCGACTAGAGGGAGCAGGTGGATAGGGACCAGCTCAGCTTCAGGCAGCTGAGGCATATGACCATGGAACTCTAGAGATGATACAAGGTACGATTTGTGTCTACTCCACCCTAGCTGCAGTACTTATAGACACAAGTTCCAGTCACTCATTTATTTCCACGACCCTCATTCAGAGATCGGATATTCCGGTGGAGACGTTGGCTCGATCCTTACAGCTAGAGACTCCTACAAGAGTAGATTCAATGATTACACACTGGTGCCAACAATGTGAGATTACTCTAGGAGGAGAGAGTTTAGGCTGGGATCTTCTAGTAGCGGTGTCAAGGCCTTACGATGTCATCTTGGGTATAGACTGGTTATCCACAGTCCATGCTCAGATAGATTGTATTAGGCACAAAGTGCAGTGTGTCCGTATGGATGGGACCAGGTTTTCCTTCACCGGAGAGAAGAGAATATTTGTAACACACGATGGACTTACCCAGAGGAGGGTTTATCTGATCACACATCATTTGACTAGCCATACCCTTGGAGAGGATTATATTGAGAGTCCGAGCTATCCTGTAGTGGTGAACCAGTACGCAGATGTTTTCCCTGATGATGTTCCAGGTCTACCTCCTCATAGAGAGGTGGACTTATACATCGACTTGTACCCTGGGATGTCACCGATATCTACACCAGCATATCAGATGTCTCCCACAGAGCTATGAGAGTTTCTAGTACAACTAGAAGACTTGTAGAGAAAGGGGTTTATTAGGTCCAATGTTTCTCCTTGGGCAGCCCCGATTTTATTCACCAAGAAGGAGGATGGGAGTTTGAGACTCTGTGTAGACTATCAGTGCCTGAACCAGGTGGCTGTGAAGAACAAGTACCCACTCCTAAGGATTGATGATCTCTTTTACCAGCTGAAGGGAGCACGATGGTTTTTGAAGATTGACCTCAGACCAAGCTATCACCAGCTCAGGGTATGAGATGAGGATGTGGAGAAGAAAACCATCAGATGTCGGTATAACCATTATGAGTTCTTGGTTATGCAATTCAGTGTGACCAACTCCCCAATAGTGTTTATGGGATTCATTAACATGATCTTCTAGCTATACGTCGATCAATTTGTGTTAGTCTTCATTGATGACATCTTGATATACTCAGTGATGGAGGAGGAGCATGCCTATCATCTGTAGATAGTTCTGGACACACTCTAAGAGCACCGACTTTATGGTAAGCTCTCGAAGTGATAGTTCTAGATCCAAGAGGTTCAATTCTTGGGACACATCATCTTGGAGGCTAGAGTTGTGTTAGATCTAGTGAAGATTGAGCCTATGCTTTCTTGGGATCCACCAAAGAGTTTGACAGAAGTGCATAGTGTCCTGGGTTTGGCTGGTTACTATTGGAAGTTTCTACCTGAATTTTCCAGAGTTGCGGCACCCTTAGCAGTGTTGACGAAGAAGGGGCAACCCTTCATGTGGTTAGAGAGATTCCAGGGGACTTTCCTGGAGCTAAGGCAGAGACTGATGAGTTCCCCCATCTTGAGGCTATCAGAGGAGGGCGTTGGGTACGTCGTCTACTGCGACACATCAGGGACCGGACTTGGATGTGTCCTGATGTAGGAGCGAGCAGTGATCGTGTATGGTTCTCGACAGCTGAGACAACATGAGAAGAACTATGCTACCCATGACATGAAGTTAGCAGCAGTGGTCTTCTCCTTGAAGATGTGGAAACATTACTTGATGGGAAAACCTTTTACAGTCTACTCTGATCACAATAGTCTCAGGTATATATTCTCTCAGAAGGACATGAACCAGAGATAACGGAATTGGCTAGAGTTCCTCCAAGACTATGACTTAGAGATACCCTATACTCCTGGGAAGAAGAACGTAGTAGTATATGCACTCAGCAAGAGATCTGGAATACAGTTGCTAAGTGAGGCAACAGAGCAGCTATCCACTTTGGGGATATCCTATGTGGATCAAGATGGACCAGCTTATCTTTAGTCTCTGGCAGTCACTCCCCCACTCCTTCAGCGAGTTTGGGAGGTGTAGCTTGGAGACACTGACTGTGAGGCTTGACATCCTCAGATATCAACAGGTATGGCACCTGATATATTTTTTGAAGGTCGAGAGCACATCATACTCTTCAGAGGGTGTACTATGGTACTGGTGGATCTATGGTAGGAAGTGTTGAGGGAGTTCCATGAATCCCCTCTAGTAGTATATCCAGGAGTGGCGAAGATGTACTAGGACCTTCGGTGTCAGCACTGGTGACTGAGAATAAAGAAAGCAATGGTAGATTTTGTCTCACGGTACCTCACTTGTCAGCAAGTGAAGGCAGAGCATCATGTTCCAGCGGGCTTAGTTCAACCACTAGAGGTGCCATAGTGGAAGTGGGATGGAATTTATATGGACTTTGTAAAAGGACTTCCAAACCTGACCAAGGGTCATGATTCCATCTGGGTGATCATTGACTGACTCACCAAGTCGGCCCACTTCCTACCTATCAGAGAGTAGAGAATAATAGAGAACTTGGGGTGCCTCTACATGCAAGAGATTGTATGGATTCATGGAGTTCCATCTACGATCATCTATGATCGTGATGCACGTTTCACATCCCTGCTATGGAAGGGGTTACAAGAAGAATTTGGGACACAGCTTCAGTTGAGCACCGCCTTCCATCCTTAGATGGATGGTCAGACAGAGCGGACCATTCAGACCCTTGGTAACATGCTGTGTGCTTGCGTCCTAGATTTCGGCTGTAGTTGGGAGGGTCACTTACCTTTAGTGGAGTTTGCGTACAACAATAGCTATCACTCCACTATCGGAATGGCACCATTCGAGGCATTGTATGGATGACCTTGCAGACCACCTCTATGCTGGACTGACCCAGGGGAGTCAGCACTCGTGAGAACAGAGATGGTACGGACTACCATGGAGAAGGTTTAGATCATCTAGGAGTGGATGAAGACTGCACATAGTAGAAATAAGTCTTATGCTAATAGTATACGGAGACCTATGGAGTTCGAGGATGGTGACCATGTCGTTCTACAGGTCTCACCTTAACGAGGTTTGTGGAGATTTGGTCGGGGCAGCAAGTTATATCCAAGGTTCATCAGACCCTTTCAGGTCCTCAGTAGAGTTGGTGAGGTGGATTACCTCTTAGATCTTCCCCCTCAGTTTCATTGGGCGCACAACATTTTCCATGTATCTCAGCTGATGAGATACGTACACGATCCTTCACACATCATTGACTGGGGCGAGCTAGACATCAACGATGGGGAGGCGTGTTTGGAGGTTCCAGTGGATATTGAGGATTGACAGGAGTGGGTCCTTTGTGGTTAGTTGATACCTTTAGGTCATGTTTATTGGTAGCACGAGAAACTCCAGGAGAGCACATGGGAGTGGGAGGCTCAGATTCATGCTTAGTACCCCCACTTGTTTCCCTAGTTTGTGTTGTGGATTTTGAGGACGCAAAGCCCTGAGGTGGGGAGAATGTAAAGACCTGGGATTTTCCATGTATTTTTTTAATTATATGGAATTATTACAAGACCGAAAAAATTAACGGTGCATGATTCCGAGGCCCGGTGTGCCCGGAATGAATTTTTGAACTTTTTTTGGGTACGTTCAGTAAATGCATGAGCAGTGTTTTGTAACTTTTGAACTGGTGCTCGGAATTGAAATCTGAGGACATTGTTGAACTTGCAGTGTCGATATTCGCTTAAAGAGACCTTTACCTTGACCACAGTAGGTCGAGGGTGGAAGTTAGTTTTTATTTTTTTGTGGGAGAAGAAGAATAAAATAAATAACATTTTATTTTTATTTTGGAAACCACCTTTTTAAAATGTGGTGGTGGGGACCACACAAGGGTGGTTGGGCATTTAAGGCTAGGAATTAAATTCCCAGTTACACAAATTGTGTAACCAAAACTATCTTTAATTAATAAGGTTAATTAAATCTAAATTAATGAAACAACTTGTTAATTAAGAGTTATTTTTTATTAACTCTTCTTGAGAGAATTGAGGGTTGTTTCTCTATTGACGAAAGGGAGAGGAGGACTTTGAAGTAAGATCCTCTAACAAAGAAGATCCTCCAACAAAGAACCACCCCCAACAAAGAATGAGGATGACGCTCGAGCCCAGATCAGAAACATCTTGTGGGAGAGACAAACGCTGAAATCATCATCATCATCTTCCTCCTCATGAAACCTCCAACAGACAATCGAGGTAGGGGTGTGTTTATGATTATTCTTCATTAAATTTTTTATGTCGAATATTTCTCCTCGAGCCTCATGCTACCGAACTAACAAGGAGGGTATGATCCAAAAAAACATGGTCCAATCCCTATGTATCTTCATTGTTGACGCATTATTTGCGGTGGAGGAGGATGGTGACCAGTGCTAGTAAGGAACAAGCGGTGGAGTGAGGTGGCGGCCGACACCCGATCGACTGTGTGGAACTGGGGTGGCGCACGTCGCGCCACCGGTAGTGAAGGAGGCCACGAATCGTCGGCTACAGTGGTGGGAGGATAGCAGCCAGCATTCTGGCCAGTCGCGTGGAGGTAGGGCGGTGCATCCGGGCCGCTGGTTGAGCAGGAGGCCGCCGCCCATTGGCCGCGACAGAGCAGGGTGGCGGCCAGCACGCCGGCCAGCCGTGTGGCGAAGTGGTGGCATGCATCCACACCACTGGAGTAGGAGACCGCGGATGCTTGTCCATGACAAAGGTTGGTGGGTGTCCAGTATCCAGCTGGCCACAGAGGACAACGGTGCTATCACGCTGCTGGGAGGAGGACTGGCCAAAAATCCGGCCGTCCGCGTCGCACCGAGCAGGACCCGCTTCGGCAGGTCCCACTTTTCTATAGGCAGCTCCACATGGAACCGCCGGGTTGGCCTGGCCGAATGGTCTAGTGGACTATTTGGAATACCAAGGGGGTGCCTCCCCTCAGGAGTCGGCTAGGGTGGACCCCACCACAGCGGGCCACCAGACGGTGGTCCACTCCAGCGGGCTGGGCTGAGCCGCCCCCTTCGTGGGCCAGGACGAAACATGGCCTAGTGGGCCAGGACCACCATGACCGAGTTGGGTAGACCTGAAGTAGGTCGGTTCAGCCCAGACTAGGTCGGGTTGGGTCGGACCGGACCCGGGCCCATCCGGACCCAGATACGCCTTTTTGGCCATATCTTGAGAATCGGGCGTTCGTTTGACGAACTGTTTGCGGGACCAGAATCATTGGATCAAGAAGGACCTTTTTCTTATACTCCACTTGAGTTTTGGATAAAGTTGGTGTATGGCTGGGTTGGATCAAACCCGAATCCAACCGGGCCCTTGGAGCGGAAATGCTAATAACTTATAGACCGAGCATTCGATTGATGCGTCGTCTGTTGCGTTGGGTCCCTTATGACGTGACAAACCTTTGTGATACTTATTCATGATAATTATTGGTAGTTGAAGTATCAACCAATGGATTGGGGAGTGGAACCTCTCAGAATCAAGCATGCTTACTGCGGGAACCCAGTGGCTGGCTGTAACGTGATGGAAGAACATCGATCCTGTGTGGGTCAGCGCTCAACGATCTTCTATGGGTCAGTGCATATCGATCCTATGTGGGTCAGATATTATGTGGACCTGTTCTCAAATATCCTCTGTGGGTCGATGCATACGGATCCTCTGTGGGTCAGCGCTTAGCTATCCTATGTGGGTTAGCGCATACCAATCTTGTGTGGGTCAGATCCTGTGTAGGTCAGTGGGTGTTAGTTACCTATCAATCCTCTGTGGGTCATCAGGGTTTAGTTACCTATCGATCCTATGTAGGTCATCAGGGATTAGTTACCTATCGATCCTATGTGGGTCAAAAGTTATGTTACCTAACAGAATAAGATGATCTAGCCTTATGACTAATCTTCTGTACTTTTGTACTTAAGTTATACCTGGTGCGAGATGAATCTTCTACCTTCATGGTGTTACCTATGAGGTAATTTTACCTTCTTGGTGTTACCTATGTGGTACTTCTACCTTCGTGGTGTTACATGTGTGGTATTTCTACCTTCATGGTGTTACTTGTGTTGTACTTCTACATTCGTGGTGTTACCTTTGTGGTATTCTTCCCTCTTGTGTGAGATGAGTATATCATGATAACTTAGATATTTTTATGGTAATATACCTAAGTAGAGTTTATGTATATTTCTTCATGATTTGTGATTTTTCCTTTGTGGAACTCTAGGAGACCTACGAGGGTCTCGGGGTCCCTACTGAATATCATTATTCTCACCCCTACACGTGCTACGTCTGCACCTTGCTGTGTCTTGTGCAGAAGACGGACAACACTGATTGAGGTCGAGGGTACCAGACTGGAGGTTGATCATAGGTGGACATTATATGAGACAATACATAGGGATGACCATTTGAGAGATGTACCTACCCTTCAGGTAGGGTCCTTGGTGGGTGTTCACCAGAACTGTACATTTTCATTTTTACTTGTACTTTCCAGTTGGGCTTGTATTCTGGCCCCTTTACTTACTTTACACACCCAGTTTACTTTATAGTTTACTTTGTTCTCGTATCTTTCTATGTGCTTAGTTTTTTTGAGTTTACAAGTTTAAAGGCAATACCTTCTCGGTTTTAGGGATATGCCTTTCTGGTGCTTGTCTCCAGCCCCTGGCCTATGGAAGGCGGGATGGGGGTAGTCACGAAATGAGCCCCGAAGGTCGGATCATGACATAGGACCCTGTGTTGGAGGAGATGTCATTTACTCCCAGAGTACATGATTATGGGATGGTACCCAGGCATATCCAAGTACATGACCCATAATACGGTCATGACTCGAAGAACACGACAATGGCCAGGAGAACACTGGCAGACCCAGGTGCATGGGTAATGTAAAGTGGACCCTATACACATAGTTTAAGGTGAAATTGTGTCTCAGCCATGTCCACAAGATCATATTTCCAGGCAGGGAGGCGTGACCACACATCGTGTGGGCCCCATACACCCAGTGTAGTTTTTTATATAATATTTTCCTCTTATATATCCTTTATTTGGACTCATATTTTAGTCTACATGTAACCTATCATAAGTATTTTTCTATGTTGAACTCAATGGAATCCTTTATAGTGGATTTCAAGATATGATGTGGAATTTTATTAGCATGATGCTTATTTAGGCTATACTTGATGATGGTAGTGATTTGGAAGGATCCTTAGTGATAGAGTCTAGGGTTGGAATCTCCCCTATAGTACCAGGGTGAGGGTCCCCCATACTCCTTACATTGGTTTAGTGGCACCCCTGAAGCAGTAAGCCGTGGGTCCTCTATAATTTTAGTGGAATACACCCCCCTAATGCACTAGAGAGTGGTCCCTCTATCAACATCTACTGAGTGGAGCCCCCTGACACATTAGGTAATGGGTCCTCTATTGATGTTTAATAAGTGGAATTACCTTTTCACAATATGGAATGGATCCTCTACCTATCAACTAAGTGTAATCCCCATATCACATGAGAGTTTGGGTCCACTACCTTTCTACTGGGTGGAATCCCACTATTTTACTGGTGCATGTGTCTTCTATTAGAGACTATTCCCTATAGGGCTATTGAGCAGTGGTGTTGTGTGGGTCCTCCTCATGAATTCTTTAGACGGACACACAAGATGATGAACATCAATGATATACCTTTAGATCTATAGGTTGACACATATTCCTAGCTAGGTTTTGAGATGGAGATCCCCTTTCTCCCTCACCTAGGTTTCTTTACGAGCAAATATATATTGTTTGGTTTTGTTTCAATATTTATTTAGGTTGAGCTAACTATATCTATTGTATATTCTATTGATCCATATTTGGTTTTTGGGGTGTCCTAATGGGTATATATATAATCACCCCTACATGGGAGTTTCCCACACATGTCGAGTCTTATGCAGACAATAGATAGTTTGATGGTGACATTAGTGGAGCTCAATGATACTCAGGTGCATAAACCCTATACGATGGTCGAGCTTAGATATTAGGAGCTGTGATCTCTCATATTTCATTTCATCTAGTTTTTTTAGGTTGGGACTTCATTTCTTATTGGGAATGGTTTTTTCAACTTTTTTAATTTGGTTGTATTCTATCATACTCAGATGTAATCCCAATAGGTTATTGGATGCATGGATTGCTCTAGATGTTATTGTATTTTATTATTCCTATACACTATTTCATAGATATGTATAAGTTAATTTGTATAGGAACATTAGGAAAGGGCCTATAATTTTATATTATTCCTTCTTGGAACTTTTCGACAGTCCATGACCATTTGGAGGTGAGCTTAGGGTAGTGATGGCTTGGCCTTTCACCGACCAGGTGGGACCCAGTGGGTTGGGTTGTTACATGATTTATTTAATTACTAAATATGTTGAATGTTTTTTCTAGTTGACTTTATTATTTCGTCTAATTATTACCGACATACTGTTTTATTTTAAACCCCGATCTTAGTTTCAGGGTCTCCCAGGACTCTCTTTAAATATTCACTCAAATAGTCTTTCACTCTTTAAATTGGAATCATGAAAAAAATTCAAAACATCCATATCTTCTTTATTATTGTTTAAACCTCAATTATAGTTTCCACTCTAACATTTTTTAGGAGTTAAATTCCATTTATTGGTACCACTAAGGCTGATTTTTATTTTTAGATTACTCGAGGTAGTTAGGCTTATACTCTAATCATTAGTTTGAGATTACTTTTTCTGTTGATCCCACTTGATAACTTCTTCAACTTGTGTTGAAGTAGATTGTTCATTTCAGACCCAATAATAATTTTCATTACTATTCTTTGAGGATTTATCCCAACCATACGAATTATTTAAATTTAAATCATTTAGGAAACACAAATTATATTATTCTTTGGTTTTTCTAGTAGCGTGAGAACCCTAGCCTAATACTTATAGTTCATTGGATTAAAATTCAAGAGTTTCTTCAAACAATGGGTTTTCAAGACCATATGATTGGTCCCTATCATTGTTTTCATCATTTGAAAAAAATAACATCAACACCTAAGAATCTTATCCTTAAAACACCACTTGTAATTCCACATAACATGTGAAGAAATGAATAAACATCAACTCCACCCACTTGTTGTACTCACACCTAGTAATATTAAAAAAACTATTTGAGAGTTACTAAATCAAAAATGGTAAGATTATTAAGATAAATATGATATTATTTATTTGTGGTAATACTTACACCCATAGGAAAAAAATTGGAATCATTACCAACATTATTTTGAGATGAGAACTCCTAGAACTCTCTTTAAATATCCACTTAAACTTCCCTTCACTCTTTAAATTGTCTTCATTACAAACATTAAAAACATCCATGTCTACTTATGTCTTATTTAAACATCTCTCCTAGTCTCTAATCTAAAATTTATCAAGATTTGATTCTCTTTAATGGTTCCATCAAGGTTGAGTTAGGTTTTAAGGTGATCCCAGGTAGTTGGGATTATACTCCAATCATAAGTTTGAGATGAAGATTTATACTAATATCACTAGGTCACTTCTTCAACTTGTGTTGAAGTTGATTGTTTCATCATTTGATAAAAGATCATAAAAATTGGTTCCTAAGAACCTTGTCACTGATATTCCACCTATCCCACCACGTACCAAGTGAGGAAATGAATAAACATCGACTACTACCTCTTGTTGGACTCACAACTAAAATATTTGTAGAATATTTCTTAAAATGACAAAATTTTTTCATATAAAACATCAAATCAAGAATATGGACCAACTACCACATGTTTACCCCATGTTGTTTCCTTTCATGTCACCCTTGAGAAAAATGATACCCTGTTATTAATGATCATCAATAACATTCAAATATTAGAATCCCTTTACAAGAAGTATCTATAACTTTATCCTTTAATTATGAATACATTTATTTATTTATTTATTTTTTGTTCAAAATTAATATTTTAAGAACCTAATAGTATGGATATGAATTGAAAATGGATGTATTCTAATCATATAAAAAAGAGTATGAGAATGGAGTTAAGAGTTAATAAATTTTTCAATAGAGCTTTTATATAACTCTTATAAAATTCATTTTCCATGTTTATATTGTTTATAATTAGGAAAAATTCATCTGGAAGAGTTGGAATAACATTTGATTTGTCACGGAATTGATCAAAGGTATATATGATGGACTAAACATGGGGAGAAACTAAATGTACATACTAAATAGGATGATATTTCAATTTCTGGATCAGTTGATATGAATACAAGTGTAAATGATGATGGATATCCTATGGAATAAATGAAAATGGAAATTGAATATTACCTTCATGATTTTCCAAAGTCATTTTAGAATTTAAGTAGATGTGTTAAGAGACCAATGTATACCAGTTGTACTAAATATACAAAAATTGTTAGTTGTATTAAAGTCATATAATTTAAAATCTATCAGTAGATGGAGTGACACCAGATTTAAAGAACTACTTGGTCTCCTAAATGATATGATAATAGAAAAATGAGCTCCATTTTCAAAAAAAATATTCTGAATGAATGCCATGTTCAATGGGTATGATATCTAAAAAAATACATCAGTGCCCAAATTATATCACTAAAAAAGTTCCCTATGTGTGGTGAAAATAGATACAAGAAAGATGAATCATGTCCTTCGAAAGTTGTATGGTACCTCTCTATCATTCCAATGTTTAGATGACTATATATATGTTAGGAAACTTCTATATAATTGATATTCAATTCATATATAGGAATTTAATATGGGAAACTAAGATGCCTAGTAGACTCCCCTCAATGGAATAAATTTGATTATGAGTATCCTAAATCTGAAAATGATCCGAGTATAGGACCCCATAATACCTTGAGATAGGAGGGGTAAATTAGGGCATCAGATTTTTCTTTCAAAGTGATAGATCATATTCCATTGTTGGTAGGAACATGTTAAGCCTGTCTAATTGGAATTATACATTAATTAAAAATTCACATGCAAAGAGACAACAAAACAATTTTAATTGGTTCACCACTAAGGGATAGTCCAAGGGGCATATACTGACAGTGTGTCTATCATACCAAAATCCACTAAACTTCACTAGTTTTGGAATACATAAGTTAAAACACTATAAATCAATTCTAGATACACTACCTTTACTAGATTTTAGGGATAGTACACTGCCTCCCTTGGAACACTTCCATCGACTCCCCATAGCACACTATTTTGGGTAAAGTCTTACCCAGTTTAATAGATTGAAGGTTGATTTAGTAGATTATAACTTATTTCTTTATCCCTATGTATCATATGACTCTTCATTCATTGTATTCCTGAATTTATACACTTGAAAGCACTAATAAAAAAATAGATATTCAAAAACCTCTAGTATCTCAACTAAAAAACATGTGCGCAACACCAATTCTTGCGTGTAACTTTGGGAATTTTCATGAAATATGTCTTTAATACCACCCTTATCTTTCATGAAACAAGATCATGAGTTTCACACGGTCTTTATAGACATAAGGAACCCCCTGCATGCATGATTTTCCGTGTGTAACTCTTCTGTGTGCAACTCTTTCACGAGGTAGAGATACCAAATCTTCATTGGAAAAAGTTACTAGGAATGTAGTGGGTGCCCACATATTTAGGGGGTGACCTCATATTTAGGGGGTGCCCGCATATTTTTAGACCTGCAACCAACAAAATTTTATAACTTATAGAAATTTTTTAAAATGATTGAATTTATTTATTCTCCACCTTTTGAAATATACCCAAAGAACTTTTATTTTTACTTATAGAGCTCAAATCAGAATCCACATCGATCATATATTCCCCATAAACTTGAATCACTTCCAAAAATAGATTAAAACTATTAACACAAATAGAGATAGGGTACTATCCATAACCTACTCATGCACTAGGAGGTGGATGAACACTAAGGTTCGACCGATGTTTTTCAACAAAATGTTATACTAATGGATTAGTAAAAATGTTATCCACTTGGTCATAAGTTCCAACATGCTTAATTTTTATCACACCTTGTTCAACATTTTCCTTCATGAAGTGATATCTGATCTCAATATGTTTTTTTTTTAAATTCCAAACTGGATTCATTGTAAGATCAATCATGATCTTATTGTCACAATGAATCACCCACAACTATTTAAACTCAACACCAATATAATTTAGTTTTTTTTCATCCACAATAGCTGAGTGTAGTCCATTATAGAAGAGATATAACTAGCTTAAACCATACTAAGAGAATATATTTTTTGTTTATTTCCCAAAAAAATGACACATTTATTTTCAATGAATAATTCTCAAAACTTATGGACTTTTTATCCACCATATCTCCAGCCCAATCAGTATAAAAAAATACCGATAATTCATTATTTCATCATGCGGTAAAGAATAATCCAAAATTGAGTATACCTTGATTATATATCATGATTCTCTTAACTGCTACCAAATATTTTTCCATTAGATTACATCAAAAGTGGTCCACTAAGATTATTGAAAATATGATATCTGACCATGTTGTAGTCAAGTATAACAAGCTTCCAATAATTCTCCGGTACAGGGTTGGATCTATTGAAGTCTTATTCTCATGCTTTCCATGTTTTTTCCCAACCAAAATTGGAGTTGATATTGGTTTAGAGTCATTCAGGTTGAATTTATTAAGAAGCTCTATTGAAATTTTTTCCTTATAAATGAAGGTTTAGTAATTAATTTGAATCACCTGTAGCTCCAAAAAGTATGTGAGTTCACCAATCATAGACATTTAAATTTCTAATTTCAAGTGATTAGAAAATTCTTCCATATCTCCCTGCCCTCTTCCAGCAATATAATATCATCCACATACACAAGCATCATAAATTGATCTTTTTGAGTATTATTCACATAGAGATTATGGTTTAAACCTCCCATTTTAAATTCAAGATTCTTTAAATGAGAATCTAGTTGAGAATACCACACTCATGTTTCCTACTTCAGACCATAGAGTGACTTATTTATTCTATAAACCTTCATTTCATTACTACCATTCAGAAATCCCACTGGTTGTTCAATTTATAATTATTATTCAAGAACACCATTTAATAATTCTATTTTGAAATCCATCTGATAAATATGTACCCTATTTGAGTTTACATGGAAATAAAGTGCCCAAACAACTCCAGTCTAGCCACTGGAGAAATTTTTTTTTCACATCAACTACTTCAATCAATGCATAGAATTTACACACCAAAAATGACTTATTTCAGATCATATTTCCATGCTCATTAAATTCAATTTTAAAGACCCACTTTATTCTAACCACATTGTGTTTTTAGGTCTCGTAACAAGATCCCATGTCTAGTTCTTGTCAATATGATCCAATTACTCATTCATGGCCTTAACCCATGATTCATCATTCACTGATTCTTCAAAAAAGGCTGGTTCCACAAGTGATATGAAGGTAGAATATGATTCATTACTCATTCTACTTGTTTGTATGGGTGATGAAAAATCCCCAATAATGTCAGATTGATCAATTTTATATCTTCTATTTCTTCTGTTAGTTTTGGATGATTTTTCTTCAGCCATGGTTTCTTCTTCTAGTTCTTCTTATTAATCATCATTATTTTTGTGAGTCCTATATGTTTTATAATAATTATTCTATTTCTAAATTTTAATCTATCCCTTTTCCAAAAATCTTGATACCTTATGATATGAGAACACATATAATTTTCTTCAAGTTTCATTCACTTTAATTCCAGATCGAAGATACAAAATGTGATAAGAAAATTTTAAATACATTCAAACAAAAACTCATTTTACAATGAAATGATCATCAATAAATTTTCATAATAATAAATTTTGATAAAAATTGAAATAATTATTCTGGTAGATTCTTAATCATTCTTAATTTTTCTCCCCATCAATGAAAAAACTTTTCAACATCTTCATAGTGGTGGATCTCATCAAGAATGAATTTTAAGAAATTTCAATATGGAGAATACACCCAAATGGATCTTCAACTTGTGGATTCCTTATCCCAGTTTTTTGGAATATAAAATCTATATTTTCATAAAAAATTATTCTCAATCATAATTTTATTTTAATACCAAATTGAGTAATTATTAAAAGATGGTGACTTCTTTTGTTTGGCTATAAAAAAACCCTCACTACTTCTCAACCCCCCCAAGAACATGCTTGACCTTTCAATCCTATGTATTATAATAAAAAATACAATAACCAAAGATTAAGGGAATGTGGTGGATCCTACTTGATTCATAAATATGAATATAATGGTTGATATGATCTTCGCAACCAAGTTTCTCCATTTGATCTAGTCTTAATGATTTCACATTAAAATATATGTTCTAATTTATGTTGTGGTAGCATGGATCTCTTCAAATTTTCTTCTCCTTTGTGTGGATAATTTTTTCTTAATATCCTTCATGGATGATACTTTATTACTCTTCTTTAGGAATGATTCTTATTATGGTAGTCATGTTAAACAACCTTTTTCAATGTGACCAGATTTTTTGCATCTCTCACATAGAACTTCTTTAACACAAGAGTTTCCTTTTGTTTGAAAAATCTCATGAACTTTGACTTCATCATGTGTAATCTTTTCTTTTCCTTTTGAACTAGACTTATCCTATGTATATTCAAGTTTCCTGATTCTTTCCAAGTTGACTGGATAAATAACTAACACGTCATTACAAACTATTGTAGTAAGTTTTTATCTTTCAGATGGGGTTTTCTGAGTGTCATCCCTATTAGTATTTATTTTGGATGAACTACCATTCAAATTATTGGATTTAGAATTTGGGGTCTTCTCAACTTCTTTATTTGAGATCTTCTTGGGAGAATTTGTGTGAACAATATTTTTCTGATTTTCTCCCAAGGTATCTTATTAATATTTTGAAAGATTTTGTGATCTTCTTTTGTTATCAACATTGAATGCATGTTGAGATAAGAATGTACCAAACATGTGACCACTTCCATTTCATACATCATAGATGCTATCAAGCTTCCCAAATCTATTTTCATTATAAGAATTTTTTTGGACCTTTGGATGTTGATTCTTCTTCTTTGGATTTCCCCCCTTGAAATAGGCCTCCTTTATGATTTATCATTTAGATTATTGTACCAAAAATCTAATTTACAATGCCCAAATCTATTTAAGAACCAACATTGATCAATAATCTTTGATCTCCTTATATCTTATATATAAGTTTGTTGGATCTTCTTCATAAATTGTTTTCTCTTTGTGAGAAACTGGCTTCCATAACCTTTTTCCTATCTATCCTAGTCATAGTGGTAGGTTTATTATAACCTTTATTCATCGATAATTGTACAATATTAGTCTTAAAACCTACACTGTTCATGATAATAGGTTTATAATAATTAATATAGGTTGTTATGGAGGGTGCCTACTTATTCTCAACTTCTTGAGATAGATCATCAGAATATGTCATGTTCTTCTTATCACATGTTGGAGGTATTTTAGATTTAGAATCCTCCAGTGACCATTTATTATATGAAACAACTGTTTCCTTATTTTTTGAAGTTGCAATATATTTCTTCTCATGATTGTCCAATTAAGCCTCTAAATCTCTACATTTTATATTAAGGATTATTTTTTTATCTTCAATCATAATAAAATTTTCTTCACTGTCCTTCTTTATTTTAACAACTTCAAATTCATGAATCTTAACTTTATTTTTAATCAAAGAGTCAAGTTCCTTGATCTTCTTGGATATTTTTCCAATTGTAAACCCTTGAAATCAGTGATATTTTTCAATTTCTCTTCAATCACATGGATCTTTTTCTTTAAGAGTATTTTCGACTCCCTCTTTCTATTCATCTTCTTTTAGGTATTTTGAGGAACTTATTTCAAGTTACATATTTTTTTCTTAAATGGATCCAACTAGTATGGAGAGATTTAAACATTCAATAATTTTTCCTTGTAATCCATTTTCAAAAGAATCAGCTTCTCCTTCCGACTGGGTGATCTCTACTTGCATACATTGAAAGAATCCACAAACAGGGGAGACTCTTTCTTCAATAACATCATACAGAAAATTTAATAATATATCAACTAAAAATTATTGTGATGTCATATATTGATCATCATTACTACTTTTTCTAGCATCCATATTTTGAGAAAAAATTTCAAAGGTGGTAACACATATATCTTCATCACTTGAATATTTTCATTTACATGTGGTAAAAAGATTGTCCATATATTTGGTGGAAACCTAATCCACCTGATACTTACTTTAAAATCTTGATATATCTTCATTTTTATAAAGTAATGGATAACGAGATGCTACTTATTCTTTAAATAAGGGGGAATTATTCAACATTATCTTCTCTTTCATTTTCTTATTCATCATGGTCTTGGTGGATATAGACTATTGCTCAAAGATTACTGAATTTTCATCAAAACTGAACTTCATTGTTGATTCAAGAACGAACATCAAGTATTAAAAAGAGAATAGATTTACTATATAGAATCCAACATAGGTGAAACTCACCTCTGATACCACTTCTAGGACCCCAAAACACCTTGAAAGGGGAAGGGGGAATCTAGGTTCCAAATTTTTCTTTAAAAGTGAATGATCTTATTCCCACATTGGTAGTAACTTTTTAATCCTATCTGATTAGAATCATTCAGTGATTAAACATCCACATGAAAAGAGAAAACAAAAAAGTTTTACTTGGTTCACCACTAAGGGCTAGTCCAAGGAGCATATGCCGATAGTGTTTCAGTCATTCAAAAATCCACAAAAATTCACTAATTGTGGAATACATAAGTTCAAACATAGTCACTCTATTCTATAAACACTACCTTTATAATATTTTAGGGATAGTACATTTCCTCCCTCATAACAGTTCCATTGAATTCTCCTAGCACACTATTTTTGGGAAGTCTTACTTAGTTTAATGACTTAAAGGTCACACAATAGATTTTCATTTTTGTCTTTGTCCCTAAGTATCAAAAGACTCTTCTTTCACTATAGTCTTGAATTAATTCACTTGAAAACACTGATAAAAAAAACCGTATATTAAAAAATTTCTTAGTATCTCAAATCAGGCACTTGTGTGCAACACACATTCTTACATGAAACGTCCAGGATAGTGGTGAAAGATGTATTTCTCACAAACCTTATCTTTTTAAAAAATAAAACATTATTTTCACTTGGTCATTATAGACACAAGTAACACCATGAAAATTAGATTTGTTGCACATAACTATTATGCATGAAACACTGTGGCACGACAAAGATACCAAATCTTCATTAGAAAAAGTTACTTGGAATATAGGGGGTGCCTGCATATTTATATACCTAAAAAACCCTATGAATAAGTTCCTTGTACACCTTACCCCATCTGCGTAAGACTAATTTTTTACATTGTATTTGGAATGTAATTTCCTTTTGTACAATTTCATCTTTTGTTCATAGCTTGTGCCTTTTTCGTATTTCGATGTGACGATCTTGAAACTCCTCTTGCGTGAAAATATTTTTGACATTTCATTTAGTGCATAATATTATTTCTCACAATTTTATCATTTTTCACATAGATCATTCCTTTTATGTATTTGTATGTGATGATCTTGAAACACCACTTGCGTATAATATTTTGATTCACCTTCATTCTTACATGAAATATCCTTTGTATGAAACAACATTCTTCATCCTCTAATGTTTGGACCCAAAAATATAGAAATCAATGAGAAATGAAACAACCTTAAACAATGTAATCATCTTATAATGTAATATCACTTTCCTTAAAAAATCCTTGATCATCCTAATATGGATTGACAACAAACTAAAACTAGACTCCATTTATAGCAAAAAAAATCCTTGATTCCAACACTGAGAAACCTATGTCCTGCATTATCTACAAATGAAAAAAAATCCTTTTGGTGTAAAAAATATTACTTATAGTTCATGTCTAGTTATGTTGGTAAAATATAACTTTCCACCATGGTTATTCATGAAGTATAAATACATAATTTTTTATATTCTTATATCTATAAAAAAACCCAGTAATGATATTGATGTATATTTGGATCCAATGATTGAAGATATGAAACTAATGTGGGATACATGGGTTACATGGTACGATGATCATAAAAGTGAATAATTCACAATGAGAGACATGTATTATGAGATGATAAATGACTTTCCTTCCTATAGAAAATTTTTAGGCTATAACATTAATGGAATTTTGGGGCGTCCTATTTGTGAAGAATGCACAAAATTAGTTAGATTAAAATATTACTCAAGGATATTTTTAATACATTAGAAATTTTTACCCGGATAATATAAATAATTATCCTGGATTTCATCATTAGATAGGAATATAGAATATGGTGCAACACTGTATACACTAACGGGTGATCAAACTTTTGAGAAAGTAAAAGGCATTGGCACAATTTTCAGAAATAATGTTTTGAAAAACCTTATGAAATGAGGTTAGAAAAATAGATCAATGTTCTTTAAATTAATATAGTAAATTTTTTTGTATGTCATAGATATTTTTGATTTCATGAATGTCGAAAAAAAAATTATTTTCTAAAAACGTTATTTTTTATATGTTTTATTTCCTATTGACTGATTATTTGCATATTGTGTGTTTTGGTTTCCTTACTTGGATAGTGATTTCATCTAGACCATTGATAAAGAGAGATCCAATAACCCTTGGTTGCCCTAACTGTGTTACCATTCCTCACTATCGATCCATTGTGCCACTATCATGCCACTCCCATTGGGCCAACTATCCCATGTGTTGTCTCTCTTTCAGTTACTCGAACCGTTGGCTTGATGTAGGTCATCCACACGGCTATAATATCATGCCACAACCTAAATCACCTGAAGCTCCCTTCCATGCCATTATGGCTCTATCAATGCATTTTTTCGAGGCTCTGGCTCACTAACCTCAAGGTGTCTCGTCAGGTTCATTAAGATATCTACCTATATGAGGCTCTATTGTGGCTTCTCAGAGAAGAAGAATGAGATCTAGGGTATTCCGACCACCTTCTCTCCCCTTTTCCAAGCTCATTCTACATCCTACAACTGTGGTAATTCTCTAGTAAAGATTCAATGGAGAATCAACTTGGTTTTTTGTTCCAAACAACTACACTTCAAGATGATTTCAGATCTTGACCTATTTTCATCATAACCAAGCTTCAGTATAGATTACTGGATCTATATCGATTCAATTTCTTTTTTTTTTATGTATTTATCTTTATCTTTTTTGGGTGTGTGTGTGTGATTCCATCCAGGATTGGACAATGTGGACTCTATGTGAAACATTTCACTGCTTCCACCTAGTTCAACAAGGTCAGCCTCCTTAGATAGTTTCTCTGGTTCTTCTTTGTTTTCTTTCAAGTCTGTAATTGTTTTTTTATTTCTTACTTCATAATAAAACTGTTACTTGGGTGGTTTTCTTTTCATGCATGTAGGATCAAACTGATCCAAAGTACATTATATCTACTATCCTTTTACCTTTGTGAATTTTCTATTTTCTTAATCCAGTAGATTGATTTGAGAATATAATCTATCTATTTATTTATCTCCAACTCATTAATCAAAATTATCATATAATTATCCCTCAATTCACGATAGTGGATATTGTATGTTTTATGGTTTAATCATTAAATCCCAAAAGTGGTATTAGAGCATATTGTAATGTTAGTTATGGGTTATACTAAATTTGATATTGATAAGTTTGATGGTGAAAATGATTTTATTCTTTGTATAATTAAAAATAAATCCTTACTCGACCATAGTGATTTAATTTATTCCATTGATGGTTCTAGAAACAAAATTACCACCACTTCCCTGGATGGAAAAACTA
Organism: Viscum album; assembly: GCA_963277665.1. Lineage (NCBI taxonomy): Eukaryota > Viridiplantae > Streptophyta > Magnoliopsida > Santalales > Viscaceae > Viscum > Viscum album. The sequence continues at coordinate 1,807,433,189 of OY728123.1, read as the reverse complement.
GAATTACTTTCATTGATGTCCCTGAAAAAACCCTTATTAAAGCCCATAGCATAATTCTTTTATCTTTAGGAGATAAAGTGATTAGAGAAGATGCATATGAGTCCTTTTCCTAAGTCCCTGTTTGGTATATTATATTAAAAATCATATTATATACTTTTAAAATGCACCCTGGAACTATGGTCAAGGTTCACATTGATGAACTTAATAAAATATTGTTAGATCTAGGAAACATAGACATTAAATTGGATGATGAAGACCAAGAAATTATATTGTTAACATATTTATAGGATTCCTTTAATTTTGTTAAAGATTATATGATTTATAAAAAATATACACTTACTATTGAACAAGTCAAACCTACATTACTCTCCAAAGACCTTAAAAGGAATTGTAGTGTTAGTACTGAGGCTGAGGGTTTAATTATTAGGGACAGAAGTGAGTCTAGAGGTAGAAGTGAGTCCAGGGGTAGGAGAAAAGAAATGGGTTAGTCCAAGAAGAAAAGATATAAGTCTAAAAACAAAGTCATTAAGTATTTTCATTTCATGCAACCTAGACATATTAATAGGACCTTCCCTAATTAGAAAGGTGACTATAGAGACAATAGTACTGATAATTATGTATTAGTTGAGAAATAATTTGAAATTTATAACATGTTGAATGTCACTAACATTTCCATCTTTGATGAATGGATCATGGATTCAGAACGTTTATTCCACATTTTTCCTAGGAAGGAGTTATATACTAAGTTGAGGTAAATTGAATATTGTGAAGTTTTTATAGGGAATAACAGGAGCTATAAAATTATGGTAAAGAACTCTGTTACATTAGAGATTCATGATGGGACTACTAAGTATCTTGAGGAAGTCATGTGGGTACCTGAGTTAAAAAGAAACCTAATATCCCTAGGAATACATGACTAGAAAGGGTATAGTTTTATGTCAGATTCTAGAAGCCTTAAAGTTTCCTAAGGATCCCTCACAACTATGAAAGGAAACCTTCACAATAGTCTTTATGTGATATATGTTAAGGTTCATATAAGTCATTTGAACACCTCTTGTAGTTCATAACTTGATTCCACCAACCTTTGGCATAGAAGGTTAGGGAACATCAGTTCCAAATGGCTTAGTGAACTCACAAGATAGGGTCTTCTTAGTAAAATCACCCATAGCAGTCTTACATTTTGTGAGGATTGTGTATATGGGAAATCCAGAAGAGTTATCTTTAGTAGAACAATGTATAAGGCTAAATAACCCCCTGAATGTATTCTTTCTGACTTGTGGGGTCTTTATAGGGCCACCTCCCATGGTCAAGGCATATACTTCATGATATTAATTGATTAATTCTCTATGAAATTCTAGATTCATATACTTAAACATAAATCTAATACTTTTTAGACCTAAAAAATGGAAAGATGGGGTAGAAAGTGAATCTAAAAGGAAATTCAAATCCTTGAGAACTAAAAACATTTTAGAGTATCTATCCACAAAATTCATTGAATTTTATGAATTTGAGGGAATAAAGAGATACCAGACTATTGTTGAAACACCATAGAAGAATGGATTTTCATAGAGAATTAATATTATTGTTCTTGAGAGGGTTAGGTGTATGTTATCCCACTCAAAACTCCTCAGGTCCTTCTAGGCCGAGGATGCTTCAATAGTAGTCTATCATATCAACCGTTCATATTCTGCTAATTATTTTAAGATACTTGAAGAACTCTAGAAAGGTTCACCTTCGATCCTTTCACAAATTAGGAATTTTTTATCCATAGATTATTCTCATACATGCACTGATAAGCTATCTCCTAGGGCTAACAAATGTCTATTCTTGAGTTACCCATAGGGTGTTAAGGTTTAAAATCTATGGGTAGACAAACCGGGTTGTCAAAAATGTATAATTAGTCAAGATGTCAGGTTTCATGATTTTGGTATATCTAGTGATAAGGGTTCTAAACCTATAGAGACTTGTGATGACACCGCATGACTTTCTAAAGTACTAACTCCCCTTGGTGTTGAAGTACATTTTGAACCCAGTGATCACTCCCAGTCCATGAATGTTCTTGCTCCCCCCATTTTCTAGACCCAAATAAAATATGATTAAAATTCATATTATGAACTTAAAACTGAGGAACCTGATGATTTGAGCAATTATAAGCTCACATGGGATACATATAGAAGAGTTATTAGGTCTCCAACCCATTTAAATCAGGTCTAAATTACTTTCAATGGGTTTAATATAGCACATTATTTATTTAATTATGAACCTCAAACCTATACACATGATATTAATTCCAAAGAATCCACTAGGTGCCTGAGTAAAAAGCAAGAATAGATGAATTATCTTCTTAAAAAACAATTGGGTTGTTGTTTCTCAACCTTGTTACTAAAATATCATAGGTTATAAATGGATTTATTAGAAGAAAGAAAACAATGTTGGAGAAAATAAAATCAAATTCAAATCCCAAATGGCTGCTAAAAGATTTATTCATTGTGAAGGCATATATTCTAGTGAAATTTTCTATCCAACTGTTAAACATTCATCTACTAGGAGGGAAGTCCTTATGACACACCCCCTGATCATCCATATATAAACTCGCAATCTGGACTGTGACTCCACCACGCACACGATGCTTTGGTCTATCTTGGATCACCTGGACATCCCATTTTCCATTGTATAGAAACTCTCTGCCCTCTGGTGAAGTAAAACCCACCCTGCGATGATAGAAATCCACAAAGGCTCAGAAGGGTACCAACCAGTCTATCCCAAGAATGACATCATATCTCGTCATCTCCAAGACATAGAGGTCCCATAGAAAGTGACACCCACCAACCTCAAGGGGGAACTCCTTGAATTGATGCACACCAGGCGTTCTAGTCCCCATCGGAGTGTCTAGAGCCATAACACTAGAAGAATAAGAAACAAATAGCCCAAGGATCTCTAAAAAGGTTATATATATAAAGCTATGTGTAGCACCCGTATCAAAAAGTACAGAAGATAAAACAGAAGCTACTAGGGTAGTACCTCTGACAGTGGAAGGTCCAGGATCCTGCTCCTGTTGGGTCTGTTGCACTGCATATGCCTACCCAGTGTTGTGGCCCTGTGACATAGCCTGGCTACCCTAAGCTGACCCTCCCTCCTGTCTATGAGATCCTGGAATCTGGATACCATGGCCACGACCACCACCTCTGCCTACACACCCTGACGCACCCCAATTCCCCGACTGGTAAGAAGCTGCTGGTCCTGCACCTGCACGCAGAGTCTGCATAGAACCCCTCTCACTAGCTGCTGGTATGAACAACCTGAAAAAGTGCTGCAGATTACCCATCTTTCCACAAGCTCAGCAATCCACTGGGTCTTGTTGAAGATGTTGTCTCCTTTTCCCTTCTTTACCACACTGGTAGCACATGAACTGTCCACCTGAAGTATTCCTCTGGCTAGTACTTCCACCGTGAGAGATATCCATCTGCCTCTTCCTCTTACCGGTAGAAATAGTACCAGAAACTGGTGTCGAACCACCCTGGACCACACCACTAGCTTCCCACAGGTTCCGTTCAGTAATCAGTGCCTGTTTCACAATAGCATGCACTATAGGCAACGTGAAAACATTCACCAATTCTCAGATGTAATACCGAAGACCATACTCAAAGCTTCTGGACCTCAACGTCTCATCACCCACCAGAACGAGTGAAAAACGTTGAATATTGGTGAAGCTAGCAGAATAATCTATCACTAACATGGCACTCTGCTGCAGATTCATAAAATCTCAAGCTCGATCTGGCCTCAGCATCTTTGGGAATAAGAATTCGTAGAAACCTGCCTAAAAATCCTCTCACGCCATGTCGCGGTGATGCTCATACTGGGTGGTAACATCCCAACACCTCTTGGCAGACTCACGCAGCATATAAGTCTCAAGCTTGACCCTCCACCCTGGAGGCATCTCAAGATGCTTAAAAATAGTCTGCACTGAATCCAGCCATGACTCCGCAGCCTATGGTCTGCCATCCCCTGAAAATGTAGGCGGATGCTACTGCTGGAATATACACGTTACCTCAGCCATAGATGTGGTGGCCTGCAGTGCTCCCTGGAAGGTCTGCACGAACTACATGGAACCTTCATGGAACTGCACCTCTGCGCCTATGTCCGGTATAACGATTGGTGCCGCATCTGGCACTACTGGTGGATCATCTGGTAGCCCATGGAATACCATCTTAGGAGTATAATATTCGCCTCTCTCTTGGAAAACAAACAGTGTTCGTCTTGGTGGCATTACTCTACAAGGTCAAACACACACCTTAGATCAATATTATCAAATAATTAAAACAAAGAGACCAAGAAGGGAACCTGAGAAAGAAAGTATTCAAGATTTACAAAACTTGACTACACGGCGTGTATTAATACGACACGACGTGTTCTCGCAATCTATTCACATGGGCGTGTACTCCAGCTAAAACTAGTCATGTAACACCCCATACACACGACATTTCCTCAGACTACATGGCATGTACTTGAATCCTCCTTCCCTGCCTGGGTCCTTCTATACGGCTTAAGCCACACGGCTCTCTAAAAACTAACCTACACAGCATGTCCCACAGGTACATTGTGTGTACTTTACAAGCTTTCATCAGCCCGTGTTGTTTGTGACACGGCCTGTGTACCCAGGTCACACTACACGGCGTGTTTCAACAAGACAAAGCATGTTCAAAGAAGCCCCAGACCAACCCATGTTGCTCGCTACATGGTTGGCTACATGGATGACACTACATGGCGTGTTCAAGGTAGACACAGTGTGTATTTCTTAAGGTTTCCTCTATCCATGTTTTTAGTTACACGGGTGGACACTAGGTCAACACTACACGACGTGTACAACCGGTACAAGACGTATTCCCCTAAGCTATTCCCTACCCCGTGTCCCCGCCCACACGGTCTATGACACGGAAAGAGACTAAACAACATGTACTGAGGGTACACAACGTGTACTTAACAAGTTTTTACTTATTACCGAATAAAAGAACACACGACGTGTGTCTATATAACTACTCGGCGTGTATCCTGGGTTTTCCAGACAGTAAGCCTCAGAAACTACTTCGGAGCCCAGAAAGATGTTGAAACAACCATCTAATTTCCAAATTCTGATCTGTGAGGGCCCATACTCCCCACGAATCAAAGCTTGACATCTTACACATGTTATAACAAATTAATCTCATCAATGATCCACCAAATTCTGATTATTGAGGGCTCATACTCCTCAAGAACCGAATTTTGGCGTTCATTCTATCAACAAATCCACAAAAAAATACCCTATCAAATAGAAGGTATTTATCAAAGCAGCTATCACAACAACATGCTTTTCTAGCACAACAACTATCACAACAACATGCAATTTCTAATGCACCTACCTGGCATGGAAAGAATGCATGACATGTGATTTATAGCATGTGCCTAAACTATGCATGAGATGGAATACCCTCATCTCATCAGGTTGCAACTAAATAGAACCCAAGTGTAACATATAAACAACAAAATACAAGTGCGTCACCCAACGGTGAAAATCAAATTAACTGTAAAATTGAAAAACCAGTAATAATTGCAATAACGAGGTAGATTGTATTTTCCCTGTACATGGGTTAGATACTCCTAGGAACAGCTTTTTACCAACTACCATGTCCGTCCTATCACTGACTAAGGATCCAAACAGTAAGTCAAAGAAAATAACCCCTTTGATACCACTTTGTAACGTCCCAGATCCGGGTTCCACTCAATGGGTGCCCCAAAGCCTGTTGGTCACATGACCTCAAGAGCATTTCCCTAAACGCCAGAGGCTGCCCACTAGCAGCGAGGGCCCAGGTCTGATAGTGGGAAAACTATGCCCTCATTTGTCAAAGTGTAGCGCAGTGGAAAAGATAACATACAATAACGGAAGTAGTAATCAATATACAACTGAAATGGACAACAGAAGTAAAAGGGAACTAGTAGTCATATATATAAAGATGCAGCATGTCACTATTCTATGAAAGAAGCCAAAATAGGATACACTACAATACAATACAATACAACTCAAAGTATAAGGTACAACCAAACAAAACAAAGCAGAGTAAATAGAACGTAGCAGCATCACAAGCCTAAGCTCGGTCCCATGCTCTCCTACTCTTCTGCTACAATCATGTACATGCATAGGGACCCTTGCCCTTATCCACACCTACATCAATATAATCTTTTTGGGCCAAAGACATGACCCAAACAGGGTGTGTGAAATAAATCCCAGTAGGCACCCACCAAAGACCCTTGCTCAATTGTTAGTGAAAATGTGCAACGACAGTGTTCAGTAGTAAAATGCAATAAACTAAGCAATACTCAAAAGTAACTAAATCTACCAGTTTTATTTCCATTTTAATATTCATTTAACCATGCCAAGCCTGTGCTTTAACTTGGCAGGTATAACATATGAAAATCACCACGGTGAACATTCATGATAACACTGTCCTCAGACATACAAACCTTACCCTCAGGTAATCAGAGTCACAACCCACAGGTAATTTCCCATAGGCATAATAGATATTGGCCTCAGGCATACAAAGTGTCTCCCTCAGTCACAGAATCTACTGCCCATAGGTATAAAAGGAGTTTCCCTCAGGCTACACAGACACATCCCTCAGGCTAAATAGAACACTCCCCTCAGGCTAAATAGTACACTGCCCTTAGGTGAAAGTAACCGGGATGATCCCAATAGGTAAACAAGAAATTATATAAAATTTCTCTCAAGGAAATTTAAAGCATGCTGAATTTTATGGTATACCCTTGGGTAACCTGGCCAAATGGCTAAACAGAGGAACGCACCCCCAGGGTGGTCCTGGATCCAAGAAATGATCCCAAATAGTAGTTTATAATTACATTAAATTACCTATACAATTCTAGGTATTTAAAACATACAATCCCTCAGCCATACGGCACCCCAAACATGGGTTCATAGCCTAACGGTACACAAAAACACACAGCAGTTTGAATTTAAACACCAAACCACCTACCTCGATCGCCCCTGATCGATATATGTGAACTACACCTCCCGAAACAAATGAGAATGGAGCATATTTTAGATGAATATAAACCCATTAAAACTTAAATAACTTTCCCTTGGGAAATAATGGGTAAGAAAGGCTCTATGAGAAGGAAGATCTTACCCGTGTTGTTCTAAGGAGATCGACGGCGTAGGAATCGGGTTCCCGGTGTGCGGTCGGGAGATCCTCCAAGACCCAACCATCTATCCCACTCTCCTCCAACATTTTAAGCTTCCTCTATGAATAGAGGAGGCTACTGCCCGTTTTAAGTGAAAAAAAACTACACGGGGTGTACTCTCAAGTACACGACGTGTACTTTTCTCATTTAACTGTTCCTCTGGCAGCTACTTTTTCACCGACGAACTGTTCATCTGTCGACATGTGTACACGACTTGTATTCCTAAATACACGACATGTACCATCACTCATCTGGCTGCTACTTCCACCACCTTACTATTCACCTGCCTACTGACTACACACTATGTAAATAACCACTACACGACGTGTAGTCAGTTTTTACACCTTTCATTGCCGATAGGGCTACACACTTTGTGGACTCATCCCACACGGCCAAAGTACACAGTGTGTGGAAAATTACACAGCGTGTACCCAAAAAATTTGGGATTTTTCCCCATTTTCCTTATTTTCTCAAAAATACTTAAGGAAAAAGGAAAAGAAGAAACCCGTACCTCAAAAACAAGAACTGGGTTCTTATAATGATGGATCTTGATCCCAAGAATATATGTTGCCTCATCCAAGTCCTTCATGGACAAGCATTGATTCAACCATGCCTTAACATACTGTAAGACTGGTATCTCATTTTCAATAAGTAATATGTCATCAACTTATACTATTAGGAAAACGATTACACTCCCACTAAACCATTTTTAGAAACAAGTCTCACATTCATTCTTAATAAAACCAAATTTTGTTATGAATTCATCAAAACGAATTTTCCATGACCAAGATGCTTTCCTTAATCCATAAATGGATTTTTGCAACTTTCATGCCTTATAGGCATCCTTTGGAGTCACAAAACCTTCAGGTTGTGTCATATAGACAACTTCCTGAAGGTTCCTGCTAAGGAAGGCTATTTTGAAATCCATTTCCCATATCTCATAGTCATGGTAATCCACAATGGTAAGTAGAATTCTGATGGATTTCAGCATTGAAACAGGTTAAAAAGTTTCACCGCAGTCAATTCCTTGATGTTGTTTAAACCCTTTTACAACCATTCATGCCTTATAAGTACTGACTTGTCCTTCCATATCCAGTTTCTTCTTGAATACCCATTTGTGACCAATAGGATTTAAATCAAATAGAGGATATAACCAAATGAAAACTTGGTTTTGATATATTGAATCCATTTCAGAATTCATGGCTTCTATCCACTTGGCAATGTCTGTGCCACTTACTGCTTCCTTCTAGATTATAGGATCATTTTTATCAACTAATAATGAGTCACCATCCTAGGTAACTAGAAAAATGTACCATTCATGTTCTCTAACCTCTCTTGTACTCCTAAGTAGTAGTTGTGTCTCTGGAATAGATTCTTCTTCCATGGGGATTTGTGGAATCTTTTCTTGTACCAACTCTTGTGTTCCTTGAGCCTTGACTTCATCAAAGTCTATCTCACTCACACTATCTATTTTGGAGATGTGATCCCCCCTCAAGGAATATGGTATGTCTTTCCGCTATAATGTTTTTTTTCTGAGGGGTTTTATAGGTATCATCCCCTTTTTTACTTGGGGTATCCTATAAAGTTACACTTTGTGCCTTGGGGTGCGAGTTTGTTACCTAAAGAGGTCTTAAAAATGCTTCTCTACCCCACACATGTAAATTTGATAACATGGATTTTCTTCCACTCCAGAACTCTTATGGAATACTATTTATCGATTTAGTTGGTACTTGGTTTAGTATGTGTGCCACTTTTTGTAATGCATATCCCCAAAAGGATAATGGAATACTTTCATGACTCATCATTGATCTCACCATGTCCAACAGGGTGTGGTTCCTCATTTCTCTCACACCATTCCATTAGGGAGTGTATAGAGGAGTGAGTTGGGATAAGATCCCAAACTCCCATAAGTAATCAATGAAGTATTGATTAAGATATTCTCTACCTCAGTTTGAGTTTAGATTCTTAATCCTCTTACCAAGATGGTTCTCAACTTCATTCTTGTATTCTTTGAACTTACCAAAAGAATTCGACTTATACCTCATTAAGTAGATATATCCATATCTACTAAAATCATCATTTGAAGTTATGAAGTATGAGTAACCTCCCCTTTCTTCAATTGTAAATGGTCCACACACATTGTTTTGAACCAATTCAAGAAATTCTTTAGCCCTTTCACCTTTCCCAATAAATGGGGCTTTGGTCATTTTGACTTCTAAACATGCATGACATACGCCAAGTGGTTTTAGTTTGAAAGAATCTAAATATCCATCTTGATGTAACATTGTTAAGTGTTTATCGTTTACATGACCTAGCTGGTGATGCCAATGTTGGTTGTGGTATGAGTCATGTGAAGTATCTTTGTTATCGATTTCCATTAATTGGTTTGTGTAATCTAACACGTAAAGATTGTTATATGAATGTACCCTACCAAAAAAAATTTATCTTTGTAAAAGAAGCAACATTCATTTCCAAACATGAAAAAAAATATATCTGTATCTAATATGGATATAGAAATATTGTTTTTAGTAACAGAATACACATAATAAAAACCCTTTAACACCACGATCATCCCAGTTGGAAACGTGGGGTGGTAGTCCCCAATAGCTACAATATCAAGTTTAGCTATATTGGTTGCTCGTAGATCTACCTCCCCTAGTTCAATATTCCTGAATATACTTGGTTCCTATATTTGGATACATATGTGAGCACCAATAGCTATATCTAATACCCAATTTTTAGAAAAAATTGATTTCATTCGATAAAAAATTAACATGAATCTTCCCCTTGCTTCAAAGGCTGGGTGAAATTCTTCTTCCAGTGGCCCTTCTTTCCACATGTGAAACAAACAGACTCCTGTTCCTTTTCCTCCCCTTTGATTATCCTTTTCTTGGAAGGTCGTGAAGAATATTTGGGATTAAATCTCTTCTCCTTTCCTTTACTATTATTCACCATTAGGACAAAAGGCCTTTCTCACTTCATATCTTTGTCCACTTGGAGAATAAGGATAAGAAGACCAGATAGAGACTTCTCAATGTTTTTCATATTGGAATTTACAATAAAGTTAGAGAAGCTCTGAGAGAGTGATGCGAGAATGGGATCGATGCCTAGTTCTTATGGGAGTTTAAACCCTAAAACCTCCAGGCGCTCAATGTAGCCAATGATCTCGACTACATGAGGCCCGGTTAGGGAACCTTCTCCAAGATTACCCTAAAATAGTGCATTATAGATCTCAAACCTTTTCTGTCTTTCTCTCTCCTGGTAAAGACCATGGAGGTACTCAAGTATGTTATAAGAATCCATGTTTTCATGAGACTTCATGATCTCTATATACATTGATGATAGAATCAAACATTGAACATCAACCACATCGTTCATATGTTTCTCATAGACTAGTAAATCCTCATCACTCGCCTCTTTGGTAGGTAGATCAGGTAATGTTGACTCCAGCACGTAAGACTTCCGTTTATAGCGTAGGATAACCTGAAGGCGTATAAACCATTCTTGGAAGTTACTACCGGTGAGGATGTGGTATTTACCCAGAATTGATCACAGGGATAGTGTGGTTGAAGAGCTTTTCATTTTTATTCTACAATTAAAAGAACAAATCATTATTACTTTCTTGATTACATTTTATGAGAAATAATAAATTTTATTTAACTCTCCCACTATTTTATCAAGTTCAAATGGACCTCACTATTGAACTCTGAATGTCCAGTTTCCATGAAATTTTAGTGGAAAGGATCCATATTACCCTACACATAACCTCAACAAGGGATGTTCAAGATATTAGAAGGTATTTAGGTAGGAAGGTCTTTTTCAACTGTGAGATTATAGCTCTTTAATCTGTTGAGTGGAGTCCCCAATCCTGAAATCATGACTTTTGGATTTCCTCAACTCTTGTCTCCAATATTACAATAAGTCTAGATTTTTCTACTCCTATTTATGTAATATATTTAAGTCAACCTAATACCTTTCTTAAGGTATTCTTGTATAAATGTAAGTGTCCCAACAAGGGTTGGTCAAACACATAGTTTTATTGAGTTTTTCCCTTAATCAGGTAATGGAAGGCTTAGTTTGACTTAATATTTTATTTAAGGGATTTTTATCTCTTAAGTGTGAATTTCTTATTATCATTATCACATGATTGTTAATATTGAGTGGAACTTACTTAAGTGATTAACCATGTCTTGATAATATTTATGTGTAATTCAGGTTTATTTTAGTTCCATATTGCATGCTTGTTTAATTAATTGATTATGTGATCTTGACAACACATCCATAATGATGAACCATGCAACTAACATAAATGAAATAAAGGGAATGATCATGAGATTTTCTAATGGTTTGTTTATATAGCAGTTGATAAACTAACCCTGACCTAGGAGAGAAACAACTTGAACCTTTTGGGTTCATGTTTACAGCTTTCCACCTATCCACCTCTATATCTCTTGGGATTGGTTTCATCTTGGATCTATCTTGAATTGACTTCACTAACTTTAGAGTTCCATCTATTACATATGCCTCTTTTTAACTCATGTAAAGGTGAGGGGTAAAATGGTGTTTTACATAAAAGAAACCTTGGGCACGCATGCCCTACATATTAATGAGGACAAGGATCGCAGGCCGACAAACTTAATTTAAATAAATAAATTAAAAGAAACCATCCATGCACAAAGGTCTTGGTATAGCTCCTAACCATACATACATGAAATGATATTTATGCATAAATAAAACTATCATTCAATTGTTTAATCATTATTTTTTAATATAAATCATGCTTGAATAAATTAATTATTATCTTTAATTAATCAATCCTTTTATCTTAAACCCTTTTCTAAATTTCCTTGAGATTCTCATCCATCATAATTTTTAAAAAATAAATTCATTTAAAATTATTTGTGTATGTAACTTGTACCTTAGAGGCAACCTGGTGAATTCCTATTCATAAATACCCAATGAGTAGAAATGAACATTATGAAGATGTTAAATTAAACACACATATATATAAAACACATATCACGTGTTGTGCCTCAACTTTACACCTGCACAATGGTACAAATCTCAAGGGTTTGTATAATATAATAATAAATTTTAATAAATCTGCATAATTTGGATGAGTACATGATGTGTAGTTAGAGTTACACAGTGCGTACTATATTTCACCATCCATCTGAAGTAAACACTTGGGGAAACAACGTGTGAGTTTACTTTAGAAATATTTAGAGTACATAATGTGTCCAGTGGGCCACACACTATGTAGTTCCTCGTTACACAGTCTCCATCCGGGTGTATGGGGTACATGGTCCAACCCTAACCCAAAGGGGCTACACATCGTGACCAGTTGGACACACAACGTGTAATCTGGAAATTGTGTGCCACATGTTCCTGTTCAACACATAGAGTCATTAATACATAGACAGAATCTAATGAAACAGCTTGGTTTGGTGGACTAGACCCGGTGCATTGAACCTTGGCTACATGGTGTTTACTGCCTAATACACATCGTGTGCTTTGGTGTTGTATGACCAGGAACCTTTGGCATATCTGGATGAGATCCTGTTTTTTATTTTAATCAAAATTAAATGAAAATATCGTTTCTGTATGGTGAACGAGAAATGAAAGAGGAGGAATAGATATCAAGATTTATATTTGCTGAATGATTAACTTGAACTGAAATAACTAAATTATTAAATATATAAATCATCAACGAAATATTTAAATAATTATAAACTATGATGTAACCCCTTTGATACCACTTTTAGGTTCTAGGCACAGTAGAAGAGTAGTTGGTCTAGCACCCAACTTTAATTTTTACTATGATCAATGATTATTTAGGATCAATATTATGATGAAATCCAGTCTCCATGGAATAGAATCAAATATTTAAATAAAGAAGGAAGAGACCTAAAACCTTTAGTGATGATCTTAAAAATAATTTTTATAATTAATTTAATTAATTTCATAAAGAAAAAAATACATAGATCTTAGGTATTTTCTTCATTGATGATGTTGATCATTCAAAATGACCCTTCCATATTATCACACTGTGCTTGCAAGGATCCAAACTACAATCTCTCTAGCAGTGTTCCAAACATGCTCTGATGGCCTCCGATCGAAACCACTCATTCTCCGGGTGCTAGCATTGAGAAGCGAGTGTCTTGTGTCATTTGTTCTTGATCACTTGTTCTTTGGCCTTGAATAATGTCTCTCGTTATAGAGAGGGGTGGGAAGAGGATTCGAGAGAGTAATTGTTTAGCTCAACAATTCTCAATTCACCAAGCGTGCGGTGTGTTCTCTATGGAACAATAGACATACTTGTATATTTATATGCATGGAACTTTAGTTACCCTATTTAATTGAATAACAGCAATTAAATACATTCATTAACTTAGAGAAAACCCATGCTCTAATACCGTATCATTATTTATGGTGTGCCAACTTACACAAAATGGAATTATGAATAAAATTCCACATCAAAAAATAATAGAAGCGTTATTATTATTTTAACTTGTTCCAACTAATAATTATTTACCGTATTGAAAATAATTATTTTACTACTAGACCGGACCTGGTCTTCTCGAACTCCACTTCCATTTATTGAACACCTGAATAAATAAATAAATAATTTATTCTCTTAAATAAATATTTTATTTTCAAACTAGTAAATAAATATTTATTAAATGTTCAATAAAATAAATAAATATATTTAATTTAATTTATACGATCATCTTAACTTGAATAAAATTATTCCATGGTCTTGAGAATAATATTTATTAATTAAATTAAAATAGAATTTAACCGAGACCATAAAAAACACTTAGTGTGTGACTCTCTAGGATTCTTTCTCATTGGCATTAGGTAGGCTTGCCTAAAGTCCAAGAGTACTGTCTAGAAACCGGTCAAGGTACCTAAGATAAATAATGTAAATTTGCAACAATGACATCCACATATGAAATCTCACTGTGTAATATAATGCCTATGTCTCAATATCTCATCAAGCATATTTCATGATAGTGTCATCAACCTTTATACTTATAATTCTTTCTTTGACTACCTAAAATAAACTCGCCGTTACACTATGGCCATGGAATTTTTCACGACGGTTCTATTCCAATCAAAGGGCCAAGATAACAACTTCTATAAATGGAAGGGACAAATCCTTCCTCGACTTATCCATTAATATCATGTCACTCATGATGCACCCAACTTACCCCACTTCCCAACAACTGTCTGCATGACGGTTTTCATCAGTAAATCAAAGTGTGTGAGTCATGGCATGTATTATTGATAATAATAATTTCTAAGGATCATTACACATGCTCATATATAGAAATATCTTATGAAACCCAAACATATGGATTTCTACTGGCATGATTTGTAACGACCCGAATCCGGAGCCCCTCCACTGGTGCCCCGTACTCGGTTCGCCACATGACCTCAAACGCGTTTCCCCAAATGCCAGAGGCTGCTAACTAGAAATGAGGACTTTGGTGAGTTGGTGGGGAAACTATTACCTCATTCGATAAAGTATACAACAGAAGAACAACAAGTCACAATAGCAGAAACAATAACAATATACAACAACTGAACTGAACAACGGAAGTAATGTATAAAATAATAACGATGAAACATGGTACATATGTCTATGGAAAGCAGTAAACAAACCAACGTGATTAAATACAACTGAACACAAGTACTAAAGAAACAGTAAAAGAAAAATAGAAGAGCAACTTCTCAGCATCGCAAGCCTTAGGTCGGTCCCATGCTCTCCAGCTCCAGAAAGTCAGGTACATGAAGTAGAAGGGTGATTTCCCTTATCTATACCTACAACAACATAATCTACTTGATCCCAAAAGCATGGCCCAAATAGGGTGTGAGACAAAGTCCCAGTAGGAAACCACCCAAAGATCTTTGCCTAACAGTCAATGAATACATGGTAAGTAAAGTACAGGAACAGTAAACAGGAAAATACCCAGCAGTCACAGTCCACAGTTCTAGCATAGAAAGTACACAAGTAAACAACTATAAACAAGAAGAAAACAGGTAACCCTCTTGGTAGCTCTCACATCCTAACCCCTATGGTTCAACCTACAAGTACTAGTAACCATATAGGAGGGATACACAGTCTCACCCCTCTGGTTCAGCTAAGAATAGACTTTCTGAGGAAGCACTCACCGTCAATTCCCCCTATAGTCTCATATCATGATAAAGGTTCTCTGGGGAAGCACTCAATGTCTCATTCCCCATATGGCCTACGTTGAGGAACTACAGTATTTCTGAAGAATCACTCATCATAAATTCCCCCTGTGGTCTCGCATCGTATTAAAAGACACTCTGGAGAAGCCCTTGCGTCTATTCTCCCTGTGGTCTACTACACTAGGTTCTCACAGTCCTGTGTGAAACTAACATGCTCAGCACGCGTGTATCATCCAAGTAAACCTCAAAAACTACTTGGCTATCATTCTAAGGCTCAACAGCATAACAAAGCAACAATTCCACTATCCTACAACAAGGCATGGCAACCGGAAAATTCCAAACAAGAAAAACAAGCATGGAAACCATCCAGAGTACAATAAAACTACCATAATCACAGGCAAAACATCTACTCTAGCAGTCAAGCAAATCAGAAAATACAACAAGGGCAAAACGGGAACATGAAATACCTCGTTCAAGGGTATTGGTGGAATTTTCACAAAAATACTCATCAAATTTCTACAGAAAGGCACAAACCACCTACCTCGATCCTAGGAGATCGATATACTTAAACCTCAATGACTGATTCTCCCTATAATGTCATAGATCTGAGAAAACAAACAAAACTTTCAACCTTAGATAACTTGAGAAGGAGGAAGAATTGGAAAACAAGTCTCAAGCAGAAGGAATAACTCACTGCTGCGCTTCCAATGCAATCAACCGTGCTCGAATCGGAGAATGGTCGGAGAGGCGGAGGCTTGGGAAAGATCCGATCATACAGGTCACTCTCGGACGAAGAACCTGGAGAAGGGGTGTGTTCTGTCCTTCAGGCGTGACCCTAGTGCCTTTAGTGAAAAAGAAAAGAAAAGTACACAACGTTTACTTTTAGAGTACACGGCGTGTACTAGGTTTTTCCATACTCCGCCAAAATCGGCCTCCACGTCACCCCTACACACCGTGTGTGTGGCCCGAGCATGACCAGAAAACGGCTTCGAGCCAGAGAAGAGTACACGACGTGTACTCAAAAAGTACACGGTGTGTACTTAAATTTTTTCCAGAAACTTCATTTTTTCTTAAAAACTCTAGAAAAAGGAAAGGTGTACCTGGAACGAAGATCTGGGTTCTTACAAACTTCCCCCCTTAAAGAAATTCATCCTCGAATTTCCCTAGTAAGGCGTAGAAGAAGAAACCCCGAACAGCTCCGGCCACTGCGACCGTACATCAGCGTCCCTCTCCCAGCTCTCATCCTATACTCACCCATGCTTCCATAGCACCCGTACAAGAGGGACATACCAGCCTCGGAGAACCTTTGTACTGCGATCGACAATACGGATAGGATGCTCCTCAAACGATGCATCCAATTCGAGCTCAACCTCCTCAGGCTGAAAGACATGAGATGGGTCTGAAAAGTAAAATCAAAGTTGAGAGACATGGAAGACGTCGTGCATGGCCCGGTACCTCTGAGGTAATTGCAGCCTATAGGCAACCAGACCAACTCTCTCCAACACATCAAACATCCCGACGTACCGCGGTGAGAGATTACCCTGTCTCCGAATCCTCTTGTGTCCCAACCTTGGTGCGACACACAGGAAAACCTGATCCCCGACCTCGAACTCCAAAGGTCATCTCCGCTGATCAGCATAAGACTTCTGCCGAGGCTGTGCTGTAGCCATCCTAATCTGAATCATCTCTATCTTCTCTGAAGTCTCCTGAACAAGACGAGGTACCAGCAAAGCTTCCTCTCCTGCCTCCATCCAGCATAAGGGTGATCGACATTGCCTACCGTACAAAGCCTCATATGGTGCCATATGAATGGTCGCCTGGAAACTGTTGTTGTAGGCGGACTCCACCAGAGGGATATGCTTCTCCCAAGAACCGCCAAAGTATAGGATGAAAGCTCGGAGCATATCCTCAAGCACCTAGATCGTGCACTCGGACTGGCCATCAGTCTGGGGATGGTATGCTGTACTCAAAAGTACCTGTGTACCCAACGCCTTCTGAAGTCCTTGCCAGAACCGAGAGGTGAAATGCGCATCCTTGTCTGAAACAATAGAGTGTGGAACTCCATGTAGACCTAAAATCTCTTGGATGTACAATCGTCCCAGATCATCAAAACTGAAGGTCTCCTTGATCGGTAAAGAGTGAGCAACCTTTGTGAGCCTGTTGAAGACAAACCAAACAACATCATTTCCTCGGGGCAACCTTGGTAACCTTGTCACGAATTCCATCACAACATTGTTCCATTTCCACTCCGAAATGGGTAACTGTTGTAAAAGGCCTTCCAGTCGCTGATGCTCCGCCTTCACCTACTGACAAGTAGAGCATCTCATGAAAAAACCAGTAACATATTTCTTCATACTTGGCCACCAATACTGGCGATGAAGGTCCCGATACATCTTGGTGATGCCAAAATGAACTTCCCAAACTGAGGAATGAAAATCCCGCATCAGATCCTCGCATATGTCTGCTAGCACCCATACACATCCTTGGAAATGAAAGATCTCATCCTTGACCACTGTCCATCCAGGAAGAGGGTCCTCTCCTAACACACTCTCCCGAAGGACAAATCCTTCTGAGTCTGATAACTGCCTCATCCGTACCCGATCAAGTAGTGTAGAGGTAACAACTACAGAAGATAGGAAAGTCTATCCCTGTCTATCGTTCACCTCCAGATGCATCTTAGGGAATAGAGCCATATGATGCCACTCACTACTGGCCTTCTGAACTGCCTAAATCTGAGTTCTCCTGCTCAATGCATCTGCCACTGCGTTTCCCTTTCCGGGTGTATAGGCAAGCTCAAAATCAAAATATTGAAGATACTCGACCCACCTGCGCTGTCTCAGATTCAGATCACGCTGAGTGAAGATATATTTGAGAATCTTGTGGTCAGTGAAGGCTACAAAGTGCTCTCCCAGAAGATAGTTTCTCCAATAGCATAAGGCATGAACAACAGCTACCAACTCTAGATCGTGCGTCGGGTAGTTTCTCTCAGGTGGCCTCAACTGCTGAGACCCATACGCAACGACTCCATCTCCCTACATAAGCACATATCCAAGCCCGATACCTGAATCATCACAATAAATAGTGTAGCTCTTGCCTGGCTCTGGAAATACTAGTATCAACGTTGGCGTCAATCTTCCCTTTAGCTCCTGAAAGGCTAACTCACAAGAATCTGACCATAAGAACTTCGCCCCCTTCTTGGTCAGTCCTGTCAAAGGTGCTGCTAGGCGTGAAAAGTCCTGAATAAAGCATCTGTAGTATCCATCCATCCCTAGGAAACTTTGTACCTCAAAAAAGTTCTTCGGATGCTCCCAGGAAACTACAGATCTCACTTTCTCTGGGTCCACAGATATGCCAGCCTCTGAGACGACATGACCCAAGAAGTGAATCTGATCCATCCAAAAGTGGCACTTCGAGAGTTTAGCATAAAGACGATGCTATCTCAGTGTACTCAAAATGATCCCAAGATGGGTAGCATGGTCGTGTCGAGTGTGAGAGTACACCAAGATATCGTCCACAAAGACCATGACAAAGGAGTCCAAGTAAGGATGGAACACTCAGTTCATCAGTACAATGAAAATTGCAGGAGTGTTCATGAGACCGAACGGCATGACTGTATACTCGTATAGACCATACCTCCTCGTAAAGGTGTTCAGAGGTATATCTGATGGTCTAACGTGCAACTGATGATAACCATACCTCAAGTCGATCTTCGAGAACACCCAAGCTCCTCAAATCTGGTCAAAGAGGTCATCGATCCTCGGCAAGGGATATCGGTTCTTGATCGTCAACTGGTTCAGCTTCCGATAATCCGCACAAAGATGAAGGGTACCATCTTCCTTCTTCACAAACAGGACAAGAGAACCCCAAGGATAAGTACTGGGTTGGATGAAATCCTTTGCTTGTAACTCCTGCAACTCAGGTGTAGCCATCCTATAGGAAGGAATGGACACCGGTGCTGCTCCTGGCACGAGATTGATAGAGAAGTCTACCTCACGCTCTAGAGGCAAACCTAAAAAGTTCTCTGGAAAGACATACCTGAAACAATCCACCACTGGAGGAAAGTCCAACTGCGAAGTCCCCTGATCATCTAGATAAAGACTAGCAATCTGAGCTGTCTCCCTTCCTAGCCCATGATGCTCGTGTCCTGCTCGACTCACCTAAACATCCCATTTTACTCTATGAAGAAAAGATTCACCCTCTGGTGAAACGAAACTCACTCTGCGGAGATAACAGTCGATGACTGCTTGGAAGGGAACCAACCAGTCCATCCCGAGAATGATATCATATCCTTTCATCTCTAGGATATAGAGATCCCATAAGAAAAGATACCCTACAACCTCACGAGGGAACTCTTTACACTGGCACACACTAGATGTCCTTGTCCCCAAAGGAGTGTCTAATGTCAACGAGTTGGCAGAAAAAAAGACACATATCCCAACGCTCTCCATAGCAGAAACAGAGATAAAACTATGCGTAACACCAGTATAGAAAAGAGCTGAAGATAAAACTAAGGCTACTAAAATCATACCTCAAACTGTAGAAGGGCCGGGATCCTACTCCTCATAGGTTTACTCCACGGTGAAAGGATAGCCTGCACCGCGGACCTGCGCCTCTGGCTGACCACTTTGAGCTAAACCTCGATGTTGGTGTTGAGGGACTGGTGGCTGACTACCACGACCTCGACCTCCACCTCAGCCCGAACGGCCGGAAGAACTCCACTTCCTTGACTGGTGAGAAACTGGTGGTGCTGCTCCTGAACGAGGAGTCATGGAAGAACCCCGGTCACCCGCTGCTAGTGAGAAAACCTAGAAAAAACGCTGAATTTGACCCATCTTTCTGCAAGATCAGCACTCCACGGCATCTCTCTAGCACTGCAGCCTCGTGTTCCCTGACCGGCCACACTGGTAGCATACCACCTGGATGCCTGACGATGCATCTGGATTCCTCAGATCACCACGCGTAGACTCTCTATGGCGCTTTTTGCTGTCATCAAGAGGAAAAATAGCTCTAGAAGCAGAACCTCCCTGGCTCGCAGCTCCGGAGTATCTCAGATTGTGCTCCGCAATCAGTGCCTAATTGACGATGGAAGTGATGGAAGTCAACTGGAAGATATTCACCTATGAGCGGATCTCCCGCCTGAGACCATACTTGAACTTCATTACTAAGAACACCCCACTCCCATCCTAGAGGGGTGTAAAATGCTGCAGCTCAGTGAAAATAGAGGAATACTCCATGAAAAAAATAGTACCTTTCTCTAAGATCATGAACTCCTGGGATCGATCGGCCCTCAGGGTCTCCGGATAGAAGTAGTCATAAAAGACGCACTGAAACTCCTCTCAAGCCATAACCTACTGATGAACCACCTGTGAGATCACGTCCTACCACCTCTTGGAGGAGTATCGAAGCATGTAGGTAGCGAGCTTGACTCGCCTCTCTAGAGGTGTCTCCAGATGCTCGAAGATAGTCAGCATGGCTTCCAGCCATGACTATGCAACCTGAGGTCCTCCTCCCGAGAAAGTAGGAGGATGCTGCTGCTGGAAAACTCACATCAAGTCTGCCATAGTCATGGAAGGAGGTGGTGCTCCCTGAAAGGTTTGTATCATCCTCATAAAACCTTCCCTAAACTGTGCATCAGTGCCTGAAACTGGTATGAAATCTGGTGCCAAGGCTGGCTCGACTAGAGGATCGGCAGGAAGTCTCTGATTAGCCATATCTAGCGTCTGATCACTGCCTGAAGACAGACGTACAACCGGAGGACGTATCAGAGGCATAGCTCTAAAGGATCAAAAGAACACCATAGATTAGAAAACAAGGGCAGGAACCACAAGAGTACAAAACAGAAACATGGGAAGGAAAACACACAAGTTTATAAAAAACGACTACACGGCGTGTATAAAACTACACGGCGTGTCTTCTTAAGCCACTAACATGGGCGTGTACCCCTACCCTACAGGTCGTGTAACACCCCAAACTACACGACATGTTGGAACAACACACGACATGTACTTGAAAACTATTCCCCTACCCGAGTCTCTTTACACGGCTAACCCACACGGTCTGACTTAACCTGTGAATACACGACGTGTTCTAAACACACATGGCGTGTACTAGACAAGGCTTCGGCAGCCCGTGTTTGTTAAACACATGGCCTTCTACACGGATGAACCTTACATAGCATGTTCCAAATAAACACGTCGTGTATAGGTGAAGGTGACACCGTCCCGTGTTGTTTATGACACGGTCGGGTACCTGATCAAGACTACACTACGTGTTTAGAAGACAACACGGCGTGTCGAAGAGAAGGTAACGCCAATCCGTGTTGTTCGTGACATGGATGGGTACTTGGACGTGACTACATGGTGTTTTCCTTTATAACATGGCGTGTTCTACTCGAGATCCCCTGACCCGTGTTGTTAGTGACACGACCGGGTACACGGCTCCGAACTACACGACATGTATCTACCGTACACGGCGTGTTCCTGAATTTATTCTCACGACACCGTGTTTCTACTCACACGGTCAGTGACACGGCCTGAAAGCTACATGGTGTGTATTCAAAAAGTACACGCCGTGTATTCTGGGTTTTTCTGGGCAGTTTCTCAGAAACTGCACAGAAGCCCAGAAACACTGAAAAAAAGGCAAAGAGGTGCCAAATTCCAATCCATGAGGGACCATACTCCCCGCAAATCAAAGCTTGGCATCTCCTACAGTCATAGGAAAGAGAAAACATGATCATGATCCACCCATTTCCGATTCGATAGGGCCCATAACACCTCAGGAATCAAAATTTGTCATTCATTTAAGCAAAGTAGGAAGCAAAAAATACTATAACAAGGTAGCAGAGATTCTATCAAGAATCTATCACAACAACATGCATAATCCACATGAAGTCTATCAAAAAATCATGCAATTGCTAATGAACCCTAGATGGCATGGCAAGAATTCATGGCATGTGATTTACACAAGTGCCTATATGATGCATGAGATGGAATACCCTCATCTCGTCGAGTTGCGACAGAAATAGAACCGCAATCGTAAAGAAAATTACAACACAAATCATGTGAATTACTCTAGGTGAAATCATATCAACCATAAAATCTCAAAACCAGCAAACTGCAATTAACGAGGTAGTATGGATTTTCCCTGTACACGGGTTAGCTACTCCCGAGAACAGCTAAATACCAAGTACCAAATCCATTCTATCCCTAGATAAAGTCTCCAAACAGTAAATCAGGAGAAAAGAACTCCTCTGATACCACTTTATAATGACCTGAATCCGGAGCCCCTCTACTGGTGCCCCGTACCCGGTTCGCCACATGACCTCAAGCGCATTTTACCAAACGCCAGAGGCTGCCGACTAGCAGTGAGGGCCTTGGTTAGTTAGTGGGGAAACTATTCCCTCATTCAGTAAAGTATATAGCGGAAGAACAACAAGTCACAATAGTGAAAACTATAACAACATACAACAACTGAACTGAACAATGGAAGAAATGTATAAAATAATAATAATGCAACATGGTACATATGTATATGGAAAGCAGTAAACAAACCAAAATTCTAAAATACAACTGAACACAATTACTAAAGCAATAGGAAAAGAAAAACAAAAGAGCAACTCCTCAGCATCACAAGCCTCAGCTCGGTCCCATGCTCTCCAGCTCCAGCAAGTCAGGTACCTGAAGTAGAAGGGCGCTTGCCCTTATCTATAACTACAACAAAATAATCTACTTGGGCCCAAAATAATGGATCAAACAGGGTGTGATACAAAGTCCTAGTAGGTAACCACCCAAAGATCTGTGCCTAACAGTCAATGAATGCATGGAAAGTAAAGTACATGAACAGTAAACAGGAAAATATCCAGTAGTCACAGTCCACAGTTCTAGCATAGAAAGTACACAAGTAAACAACCAGGAACAAAAATAAAATAGGTAACCCTCTGGGTAGCTCTCACAACCTAACCCCTATGGTTAAACCTACAAGTACTAGAAACCCTATAGGAGGCACACATAGTCTCACCCATCTAGTTCAGCTAATAATAGACTCTCTGAGGAAGCACTCACCGTCAATTCCCCCTATAGTCTCGTATCATGCTAAAGGCTCTCTGGGGAAGCACTCAACGTCTCATTCCCTCTGTGTCCCACATCGAGGAACTACAAAATCTCTGAGGAATCACTCATCATCAATTCCCCCTGTGGTCTCGCATCGTATTAAAAGACACTCTGGAGAAGCCCTTGCGTCTATTCTCCCTATGGTCTACTACACTAGGTTCTCACAGTCTAGTGTGATACTAACATGCTCAGCGTGCATGTATCGTCCAAGTAAACCTCAAGAACTACTTGGATATCATTCTAAGGCTCAAAAGCATAACAAAGAAACAGTTCCACTATCCTACAAAAAAGGCATGGAAACCGGCAAACGCAAAACAAGAAAAACAAGTATGGCAACCATCCAGAGCACAGTAAAACTACCATAATCACAGGAAAAACATATACTCTAGCAATCAAGCAAAGCAGGCAATACAAAAAGGGAAAAACGGGAATACACAATACCCCGTTCAAGGGTATTGGTGGAATTTGCACAAAAATACTAATCGAATTTCTATAGAAAGGCACAAACCACCTACCTCAATCTTAGGAGAACGATATACTTTAACCCCGATGACTGACTCTCCCTAAAATGTCGTAGATTTGAAAAAATGTACAAAACGTTCAACCTTAGATAACTTGAGAAGGAGGAAGAATTGGAAAACAAGGCTCAAGCAAAAGGAAGAACTCACCACTGCGCTTCCAACGCAATCGACCGTGCTCGAATCAGAGAATGGACGGAGAGGCGGGGGCTCGGTAAAGATCCGGCTGTACGGGTCGTTCTCAGACGAAGAACCTGGAGAAGGGGTGTGTTCTGTCCATCAGGCGTGACCCCGGCGCGTTTAGTGAAAAAAAAGAAAAGTACACGGCGTGTACTTTTAGAGTACACGGCGTGTACTAGATTTTTCTGTACTCCGCCAAAATCGGCCTTCATGTCACCCCTACACACCGTGTGTGTGGCCCGGGCAGGGCCAACACACGGCATCGAGCCGGAGAAGAGTACACGACGTGTACTCAGAAAGTACATGGTGTGTACTTCAAAATTTTCCAGAAACTTCAATTTTTCTTAAAAACTTCAGAAAAAGGAAAGGCGTACCTGGAATGAAGATCTGAGTTCTTACAGGTTTGTTCTCATAATCTTCTATCTTGGAGATTACCAAGTGAGAACTTCATTAGAGGAAGTCTCATCTGCTTACGAGTACTCTCACCTGAAGGTCTACATGCTATGTGTCTTTTCATAGTTTTTCATCCAACTGTAGAACTATATTTAAGAATATTTTTTTTCCATTTCAAGGTTATCCTCATAGCGGGGAACTTCCATGACCTTATTAATGCAATACATACTCTAGGAAATTATTACATAATAGTCATGAAGAACAATGAAAATATGTAATAAGATGTTTAATATTTAAATACATTAAATATCCATGTAATAAAAGTACAAAAAGTTGGTTCTAGGACACCAACTCTTATAAGCTTAACCTACTTATGGTCAAGGGGATTATGTCTTTCCTCCTTCGAGACATCCGTCTAAACCTTGGAGGATTCACGATTCTTTTTTCCATGGGTAGAAGATCCCGCTTTCAAATGGATTTTCCTCACATTCCTAAACTCAGAAACATCATGCCCCACCAACCTACAATAGTTACAAAATGTAGGGATAAACTCATACACAAATGCATCCTCAAATTTCTTGCCATTGACGACCAATGTGGCACAATCATGTAAAGTGTTTTTCAAGTCCACATCGACTAAAACTTTGGAAAAGTAGCCAAATTTCCCATTCACTGTATTATCATCCATCATTATGGGGACACTAATGTAGGAGACTAAGTCATTCAAGATTATAAGATGAAAAAAAACCTAGCTTAAAAAATTAATTTTAACCCAAATCTGAGTATTGGAATGCTTTTGCAGGTAGGGGTTAAAACTTAAATCACACACAGATAATATAAAGCTTATTGGGTTAAGAGATTATAAACCATTTCTCCACACCCTCGATCTGTCATTTGCCAATGAGAAGATAAAGTGAAAGTATCCTCTGCCAATATGGATCATCTTCCAGTCAACAAAACCCCATGTTTGAGAATATCTTATATTCAAATCATCAGAACTTATCATCTTGTCACCCATAGAGATAATTATCCACCCAATGAGAGAAAATTTGCAGACCTAAAGTCATTCCTTGACCGCCATAGGATGATCAATTATAGTAAACCTGCCATTATCGGATCTGGAAATTCAGCAGTCCTATGATCCATAGGAGACAGACTCCTTGGATGAGACCAGAGCTTCGATAAACAATTCATATTTGTTCAAAGGCTTCAAAAAGGGAATATTTGAAGAACCTGTCAATAATTGTGCATCACAGATGATACCCTCAACAGGCACATCAGGGCTCTACGATGGAATATTTCATGAAGCCAGAACCTAGATCTCCAAATATGGCATGCCATCACAACAACCATGGACGCCATCCCCAGGTTCTATCAATTTTCTCGCATCGACGTCCAACCGACCCTTCACGCTAAGATTCGAAGATGGCACAATAGGGATTGATAAAGCTTCTTATTATGAAGCTGGATCCCTAACGTCGACACATTCTCCATGACCTTCGAACCCCTTCACACCAAGATTAACCTGTGCAATAGGTATGGAATCCGATCCCGGTGAAACCATTGCATTCAAGGCCAGATCCCAAACGATGTCAGTCCCCTTCAGGCCAAGATCTACCAATGCAGTAGGAATGGAACCCGATTCCAATGAATTCGTTGCCTTCAAGGCCAAATACCTAACGTCGACGTGAGATCTATGAGCACCGATCCCCTCTTCTGCCTCCGTTATTGTCATTTTTAAAAATATTTATTTATATTAATAATTATATATATATTTAAATATTTATAAATTATAATAAATATATTTAAATAATAAATATATATTTTTTAGATTTAAAATTATATATATTTATATATTAATAAATATATATAATTATATGGATATATATACTTATAAATAATTATATACAAATATTTATAAATATATTTATTTATAAATATATTTATTTATAAATATAATTATAAATAATTATATATATTTAAATAATTATAAAATTTTAATAATTATATTTATAGTTATAAAAATATATATATTAATATATATAATTATATAAATATATATAATGCATGAATTGTAAGAAGCTTGGTCACCCAATGAATAATTGCAAGTTTAAACTACCCGAAGGTGCACTGCCTTCTGTTTCGCAGGATAAGAAAGCCTATAAGGGTGGGGTTGCTTCAACTAGAAAATACAAGGGGGTGATGTCCTATTGTTACGTTGTTCAAGGTTCATTAATAAAGGGTGTTTCATGTGATAGAACTTCTAAAGGTCTTGTTACTAAGGATCTTACGAAGGCTCTATAGAGTAGGTCTCGGTCTGGAGACCCTTAATATGAGATCTCTAAAGGTGTTGGTTTTGGCACTCATTTGGAGGTTGAAAGCACTGGTTGAGGTGAGTCTGACTTGACCCATAATGAGTCTGTGGGGAAGGACTCAAAGAATGAGGATGGAGGGGATTTAGTTGCATTATTAGAGTAGTAATTTCTTTTGAAAGGAAAGACAATTCTTGGAAATCTTTAAACTAAACTAGCTCGATCCTTTGTTTAATATTTTTAGAATTTTATCCATTTTTAATATTTATTTATAAAAGTTTATTGATTAATATTTATTTTTTTTAATATGGTTGTAATTTATATAATTAATATGTATTCACTATCATTTTAACATATATTCAATTTTATTTTTTTAATTATCTATACAATTCATAACACAAATTCATTTTTTAAATTTATTTATTTTTATTATCATTTATTTCACTGACAATTTTTTAAATATTTTTCTAATTTATTCTATTTTCATTTTTATTTGTTTAGTATTTTTTTAATTTTATTTATTTTTTATTTTATTTATATAAATTTATTGATTAACAGTTAATGTTTTTAATACAATTATATTTTTTATAAATAATATTTGCATTCATTTTCATTTTAAGTATTATTTTTTATTTTTTTATTTTTTTAATTAATAACTCTATTTCATTCATTAAATATTTTTTTGATCGATTCATTTTTTAATTAAATTTCACTCTTATTTAACATTCATTTATTTAATAATAATTATTTATTAATAATGTTAATTTCTTTTTAATTTTTTATAATTTAATTTTTTTTAATATCTGTTTGATTAATATATTTTTTAATTTATTCATTTTATATATTTTTCATACATAGTTATTCATCAAAATATTTAATATTTTTCATATAGAAATATATATATATATATATATATATCAAAATATAAAGTTTCCTTATGTATGATTTATATAAAAAATATATATTTACATTCAATAAGTCATTTATCTAGTGAAAAATCAATTATAATTAAAAATTGACATGAATTATAAATATTTACTAATTAGTATCAAGTAATAGACGTTACATATTATATATTGGTATTATTTAGTTTAACATATACAAAAAAGGTCTACCCAAAATCCAAAGCTCCTGACCATTTATTAAAAATGAAAGAAAAATAAAACAAGCAAGAAAACAAGTGGACGAGGTCATACAAAGAGACATGCCCTCATCCAGAAAGGATAACTATAGATAAAGGAAATAATGATCATTTCCATAATCATAATCAGACTCATCATTAGCAGCAGCAATTTCCCATTCTGATTATTCAATTTAACATATATCAAACTTGTGTTATATATATATTTTTACATTAATTTCACACATATGTTTACGTAATAAATGAAATATTATATAGAATCACACACAATATAATATTTATTTAATTTATTCACTCTTTATTATTCATTTTATAATTTCATTTAGTATAATAATATATTTTCTATATTATGTTTTTAATCAGAAAATTTTATTTATTCATTTTTAATATTATTTCAGTCAATATTATTTATTGATATTTAATACTTATTAAGTTTTATATTTTTTTGGAATTTAATAATTATTTAATGTTTATTTTTAAATATTTATTTACTATGTTCTAATATTTTCAATATGTATTCATCTTCATTTTAATATATATCCTGAATGGCCCGAAGGCCTTTATTTTTTATTTTTGTGTGGATAATATCCTTTTTAACTGGGTTGAGAGGGAACCCTTACATAACCCCTAGGCCCTGTGGCATAAGGCACCATATATGACACAATATCCTAGAGGCACAAATTCCCAATACATAACCTGGAGGCTTAACAAAACTACACTAGAACTGCCCTCCCCATCATCTATATCTTTGAAGGTGAATTAGTTCCCTACCTCACATTATTGATTGTCTATCATTGACCCGTGTAGAGCTGCAAGGTTCCAGGTACTGATGACAGTTTCTATACACTCTCACTCTTCAAATCTGGTTAGCTCTGCTCTAGTGGTTGCTACCTACTCTGAATCCTCTTTTGAGCCTACTCTGGTCGTTCCTTTTTTGATAAATTACTCATTTTTAATATATATATTCAATTAATATTTTTTTATTCTATTTCAAAAATTTATTATCAATGCTTTCAAAAAAGTGCTGATAAATATGGGTTTTATCCATGCTATAATATAAAGTGTTGATAAAACCTATCTATATCAGCGAAAAAAATCTAGTGAGGATAAAACCACATGTTTATCAGTGCTAAAAAAAGAACTGATAAAGGTAGGTTTTATCAGTGATTATTAACTTAGCGGTGATAAAAATCATCATTATCAGCGCTTTTTTGAAAGAATTAATAAATACCTTCACGATCTTATAAATTCAACCCTAACAGAACCCACTTTTTTTGCACCATTCAAGATTTTGAAAAAGTCTACCAACGTCTTTGCTCCTCCTCAACCTTCTCAAAATAATTGTACCTCTCAAAACCCAAGGTATGTGATTATTTCTACTCCTCTTTAGTCGACATCACATGTTCTTCTTTAATAGTGTCTTTATCCTTGTGATACTCTCATCAATACATTCCATCTCTCTCATTCATACCTAATATGGTGCAACCATCACACACTACTTCCTATAGTCCTAAAAACAACCTCATTAAGTGGGACTATCACCTATTTCACCACCAAACTCACACTTCTACCAGTCTACTCTATTCTTATCCGCCTCACTATTTTATTTTGATTTCAATTTAGGGTTACCAATACTTGTTAGTGACCAAATGTCTCGTATGATTTCAATTTATCACTTATTTTTTTGGATATTTTATGTATATTTAATGATATGAGAGATATTTCAATTAATAATATGTGACATTTGACCAATCCAAGTGTCGGTCACCTGAACATCCCCACACCTTTCACATCGTTAGGTAATTTTGGAGTAAGGAATTGGACTGATATTCAAACACAATGGATAAGAATCCATATTCCAAGTATCCTTCTTAACACCATGGATTAAAATAAAATAATTAATCCCATTTCCTTCCACTAACATGAGGAATAACCCTAATCCTTTTAATATTTGTGATTCTGTAAACATCTATAATAGGCATTTTACAGCACAAACCACTAACCTCATGTTCAATAAAAAAACTACTTGTAAGAATGATGCAAAAAGTGAGAATACATAATAGAAAGTTTCAGATCATTATTAAAGAGGTCCATTCACCCATTTCTCATTCATACTTTCCAAGTTCTATAAATTTTTACTCTTAGTAGCAGCTTCCCACTACAGACCCCATTAAGGATTCCTTCCACTTTCATTTTAAACTCAGTTCCAATTAGTAACTGGGCATTATTTTCAGTGTTTTCTTGATCTTTACCCAAATTTCACTCATTCTAACCACCATTTTTTATTGATTCTGTTTTTCCTTTTAAGACTTTGAAATATATTAATAAATATTTTTGGATCCAGGCGCTGAGACAACGTGAGATTCTGAGGCCTAGTGAGCCCATAATTGTTATTATAAAAATATTAAATATATTAAGATCACACATGCATTATTTTTTATAAATATTGGAATATTTCTTGAGCGGATCCTCAAATAAAAAATTTGAGACCATGGTTGATTCCATAACATGGGGTTTATCCTACATGTAACCTAAGTTTGGTCTGAGCCGAACATTCTATTGAGGAAGGCATTGGTGGGTTCATTAAGAGAATTAATTAATTCTGTTAATTAATTTATTTAATAAAAAAATAATAACCCTCCCTCTATAAATACATTATTTTGATTATTTTCTAGGATTATATGCATAACCCTTACTAGATATGAGAGGAGGAGGAAAGCATTCCTCGTTGGATGATCGACATCAAATGATGAACGATGATCAAATCGAGGTGGATTAAGAGACAGCGAACACAGGAGGTCTTCTCCATGGCTATAGAACATGTTATTTAACAAAAAATGTTCCATAATTGAGATATGAATCATCAATTTTGTATTTATCTCTTTTTATTAAAATATTAATCATGAATATTTATATATCTACTTTTGATCTATGTTATCCGTTCTTCTCATGTTCCCATTCCAGTAATTTGATTGATTAAATTACATTATAATTTCAACGACTTTATATCACCACTTATATCCCCATTATGAGATCGTTTTCCAATAATGATTGTCCAATGAAGGATTGAATTCATTACTATTAATTTATCCCCATCGTTCTTCACATTCTTCACTGTTAGCCCATGTGGTTCCGGTTTAACATTTTTAGGGCCGGTTAGAGCATGATTAAACCCCCACATTCAAGTAAGATTGGAGACTGATGACCGAGATGATGATATGAGGATAGATCGAGATAGTTTTTGGGATACATGTGGGTCCTATTTGGATCTCATATCTATATTGGCATTGGAAAGTGATAAGAGGTGCATTGGGTGGTGCTATAAACATCATTTTTGTGGCCGAATTCTGATTTTTGGCCATCATAGGTTGGGAAATTGGTGGGTTACATTATTACCTTTACTTTTGGTAGGTTTAGAGTGGTCAAAGGATGGGGATTGTGATAGAGAGGATGAATTTGGAGAATTTCCTGGTGAACTTGAGTTTCTATGGAAAACTTAACTACATGATGTGTAGTCTAAGAACACTTTTTTGTGTATCCCCCCTCACTGTGGCACTTGGTTTTCTGGGAAGATAAGGATCACACACAGTGTGGATAAGCCAACATGTTGTGTGACCCTCCCTTGGTGGCCAAGTCATTTGAAAGTTAAAACATGCCAGTAACCCCATATTGGAGGACACGCTATGTTCTTCGGGAGTACATAGGCATGGGATGATACCTAGGTACAACTAGGTACAAGACCAAGAACATGGGCATGACCCGACAAACATGGGAATGACTAGGAGCACATAGGTAGGCCCTAGGTGGTTGAGACATGCCATGTGGATCCAATTCATGCCATATACAGTGAAATAGTTTCAAAGAAATTTTCCAAGGATCACACAGCTAGGCAGTGAGGTGGGACCACACACTGTGTGGGCCCTATAAAATTCATATAGTTCCCTCTAGAACTTCTTCCTCTTGTATCCCCTTCATTTGGACTTGGATTTTGGCCCACAAGTAGCCTATCCTGAGTAGATTTCAATGTAGAACATGATGGTATCCATCATAGTGGATTTGGAGATATGACTTGGGATGTTCTGATGGTGACACTTCTTTATGTGATACTTGATGATGGTAGTGATCAAGATGGATAATCAGTGAGAGAGACCAATATTAGCAACCCCATATCATACTAGGGTTTAGTTCCTCCATACTTCTTATGCTGGTTAAGTAGAACCCCACTGATACACTAGGGCGTGGGTCCTCCATACTTTTAGTGGACCCCCTGAATCACTAGGGAGTGGGTCCTCTATTGATGTCTACCAAGTTTCACTCCCCCGACGCACTAGGGTGTGGGTCCTCTATCGATATCTACTGACTGGCATCCCCTTATCACATTAGGGCATGATTCCTCTTACAATATACTAAATGGAATCTCCTTGTCCCATCATGGTGTGGGTCCTCAAACTATCTACTGATTGGCATTACCCTATTCTACAAGGTTGTAGGTACTCTATTTAATTTTGTGACCCCTCGAGTTTTAGATCAGTGGCAAATTGAGGTTCATAATCATGAATTATTCAGATAGACAAGTGAGATTCTAGGCATCAATGGTGGTCCTTTTGAGCTATAGGAAGACTCATCATCCTAGACTGGGCTATGATATGAGGTTACCCTTTCTCTCTTATTTGGGTTTCTTTATGATCGTATATTAATTATCGGGTTTCAATTCCCTCTTTCTTTGGGTTGAGCTAACTACGTTTATATTATCTTCTATTTCTCCCTCTTAAATTTTTAGGGAATAATATTGGGTATGTATATAATCAAACCTAAATTGGATTTTCCTATAGGTGTCATGTATCATGAATATAAAAGACCATTCAGTGGTGACATTGGGGATGTTTAGTGATACTTGGGCACATATACCACATACAATGCTCAAGCTTAGATATTAGGGTTCATGATCTCTCATATTTCATTTCTTCCAATTTTTTTCATATTGGGATTTCATTTCTATTTTGTCATATATATTTACCCTTTTCTACTTTTTTTGTATTCTTTCATTCATATATGTATTTCCTAGAGGTTATTTCATGCATGAATAACTCTAGATGATACCGTTTTTTATTATTCCTCTACATTGTTTCATGGATATGGTTGGGTGTGTAAATATAAGTACATTAGGCTAAGGCCTAGGATTTTATATTATGCATTCGTGGTTTTTTTCCCATCCTACAGACTATTAGAGGATGTCTAGGGGTTGTGATGACTCGATCTTCCACTGGTCAGGTGGGCCCTAGTGGGTTGGGTTGTTATAGAGTGGTATTGAAGGAGTTTATTCCTTGGAATGGTTTTTGGATTTTTTCCCTTATGAGGATGTTTGAGACTTTGGAAAATAGTTTTAATGTATCTCGAGTGTGGTTTTCATGCTATGGAACCCAATGTTGGTGTGATGACTGATGTATCTATTCACCAGGACTCTAACTACCTTCTTGTCAACTCAGAATACCAAGAAATTGGTTATAGGGATTAATTTTACATCCATAATGTAGAATTGAGTCCTTTTACTTTCCTTCTTTATCCACCCCCACCCACCCACACACACACATATATATATATATACTCATATTACCATGTTACATCCTGATCACTTTTAGGATGCCTCTGTAAAGACAACCAACTAGGTTATCGATTTAGGATCGTGATAATGATCCGATGAGTGACGAGGAATTAGTTCAACGGACATCTCATGATGAGATTCCTACACCCTAGTAGATAGTAGTACCCCTTCCTATTGATCATCATTTAGTACCATCATGAATGGATGAGGATTCACACTAGTTGATTTCCAATTCCATAATCCAATGAAGTTCCATATTGAACTAGATCCCTAGGTAGCGGGGGATTGGATTGAGTCAGTGATCTAAGTCTTAAGGATCAGGAATACCTCAATTGATAAGATGATTACATTTTCAGCTAGTATTTTCTGTGGATAAATTGTGTGTTAGTGAATTATAGTCATGCGGACTCATGATGAGATGATGGTCTCATGGACTCACTTCCAACATCTAGTTTTTGAGGATTATTACCCCTTGTGCTTGTGATGAATTCAGATTCAGGATCTTATAGATCTATAGTAGGATAGTAGGATAGTTTGTGAATATTTCGTGAGTTTCAGTAACCTTACATGATACTCCCTCAACTTGGTGTGGGATGGTTACTTCCAAGAATAGAAGTTCGAGAAGGGTCTCCATGGATACATCCATGCCAGTGTGGTTCCCTTGTACAT
Organism: Viscum album; assembly: GCA_963277665.1. Classification (NCBI taxonomy): domain Eukaryota; kingdom Viridiplantae; phylum Streptophyta; class Magnoliopsida; order Santalales; family Viscaceae; genus Viscum; species Viscum album. Next base: position 1,807,398,837 of record OY728123.1, on the reverse strand, counting down.
CCCCACATATGATATAGTGAAAGAGAGAGAAATGGTGATAGAGATATTCCTTTAAATGGTATTCTAGGAAGATGGAGCTTTTAGTAGGCTTCATGTGCATGATTCATCCATGGTAGCTAAAAAGAAGCATTCAGTAGGATCTTGGTGTATGAGACCTCCCGATGACCAGTCTCAGTCAAATGGACATGTAGTGCATGGTTGAAGCTGAGGACCAAGTCATCCCAGAGAGTGATGGTGTTATACTTGTGATGGGTGAATTCACATAGCCATATAATTTCCTAACACGACATGCCGAGGAGGGAAAGAAAGCAGTGAACAGACCACCACAGAAGAGGAAACATCATGATCAGGGTTTTCCCAAGCGTATCCAGGGAAGCCCCTAGGGTGGCAATACTAGAATAAGATAAGGTAGATCTCTAGGAGGAGTATCCATTACTGTAGGGAGAAGTTATTAGCTAAATCCACCTCCACCACCAGGTGACCCACACTAGGTTTAGTTAGTTAGCGGTTAGGGATGCGGGAAACTACTGACCATGGAATATTATGTACTAACAGCTCATAAAATGATACAAGGTATGATTCATGTTTGTTATAAACTTTATCTAGTACTTTTAGACATAGGTGTGAGTAATTTATTCATTTTTATATCTATTTGGTGAGACATAGATCTCCCTATTGAGACCTTATCACATCATATTTTTCTAGAGGTTTTGTCTGGGTGTGATTCTTTGATATAATTTATCTTCTGGTAGTTTTAGATGGTGCTCGGTGGAGAGAGTTTCTCATGAGACCTCTTTGTTTTCAAAATTAATCCTTATGATTTCATCTTGGGTATATACTAGTGATACATGGTTCTCTCCTATTTTGACTATAGAAGGGTTAGGTTACTTCAGATAGATGGTATGATATTATCTTTTATAGGTGAGAGAGTTCTTATGGTTGAGTGAGTGGGACTTGAGTACAAGAGACTATAGACCATCACCCATCAGTTAGAGAGTTAATCCCCTGGAATAGAAATCTATTTTTGATTTTTGATTCATTTAATAGTGGATAAATTTATGAACATCTTTCTTGAGGATTTTCTAGGTCTACCTCTGAGCCAGGATATGGAATTTTTCATTAAATTTCACCCTGGAACCAAACTGATATCTTTTTCAAAATATCAGATGGACCCTAATAAGATCTTTGAGATAAGTGTGATGTTAGAGGACCTTGGAGAGAAGGGTTTTATCAGAATCAGTGTGTCCCCCTAGGCATCTTTGGTTGTGTTTATGAAATAAGAGGACTAGATCTTGCAAATTTGTGTTGATTATCATCGCCTAAACTGAGAAAAAATAAAAAAAAGTACACCTTTAGAACATATTTGACCAGTTGTGAGGTGAATTTTTGTTCTTGACGATCGATATCAGGTTTGACTACAAACAGTTGAGAGTTTGTGAGGATGATATTAAAAATATGATATTTCTATGATGCTACAAACATTATGAGTTCTTGTTGATGCCTTTCAATGTAATTAATTCCCCTTCTTTGTTTATGTCTTTGATATACTAGATCTTTCTTCCATAATTGGACCAATTTTTGGTTGTCTTCCTTGATGACATACTCATTTACTCTGAATCAAATGTGGAGAATGCAAATCATCTCAGGATGGCCCAAGTCATACTCTAGGAGAACAATCTTTATGGTAATCTCTAAAATTTCTATTTTTATATCCATTAGGTTTAATTTTTTCATCATGAAATTTCTAAGAATAGATTAGTTATGGACTTGGTGAAGATTGATTCAATGATTTCTTCAAACCCACCCAAGATCATGTCAGGGGTGTAGAGTTATCTTGGCATGGGAGAGTACTATATGAGGCTTGTGGAAGACTTCTCTAGGATTGAATACCCTTCGAATTCCCTGACATGGAAAGGGTAGTCATTTACCTAGACAGAGAAGTGTCAGAGGGCCTTCAAGGAGTTGATGATGTGGCTAACCAGTGCTCCTATTTTGAGACTACCAGATGAGGTCATAGAGTATGTAGTGTATTGTAATGCCTCTAGAGTTGATCTTGACTATGTGTTTATAAAGAGGTATTTAGTGATTTCATATGGGTTAAAATATTTGATACCACATGAGAAGAACTATGAAACTCATGATCTATAGTCTAGAGTGGTATCCTTCACTCTAAAGATTAAGTGGAACTATCTTCTAGGATAGGAATTTATTATTTACCCATACCATCTAAGTATCATGTGTATCTTTGCATATATATATATGAACCCAAGATAAAGGTGTTGGTTGGAGTTCTCAGAAGACTATGACTTAGAGATATTCTATACTCCATGTAAGGGAAATGTGGTGGAAGATTTTTACAACCCAACCTAAGACAGGCTTATGCGACAACTACCCCAATCCCACCTCCATAATCCAGGGGTTTGTGACTAACGTCGAAGGCATAACAATTTGGGGAGGCCTTTTCCTAAACACATGTACACACATGTGTAGCCAACTCAATGACAAAGTGCAGAGGGAAAAGAAATAAAAGATGCAACTGCTATCAAGTAAATTAATCTTATATGAACCTCTAGATAGTACAGTGTATGGTAGTAAAAACTATTGGGTAAAAATGGAAAAAACACACACCCCAACCAAAAATAGGTCCAAACTAAAAAAAATTAGTAAATGAGTCTATTTAGAGAGCCTAACTCCTGAATCCCAACCCCAACCACCGTATGTGTTCCACACAACTAGTAACCTTACATACCTCTATAGTCACGATCGACCTATTCATCATTCGCAAAAGACAAGAAATGTTTTGGGCAAAGCCCATGTAGGGGTGAGTATATACATACCTAGTAGGACACCTCGAAAAGGGTGAAGGGGAAGCAGTAAGAGATACAATTGGAAAGAATTAGTGTAGGAAAAAGGTACAGTAAAATGGAACGGAAGATTAAAGCTCCACTCTGCAATGGATATACTCATTCAAGAAACCCAAATGGGAGAGTAAGGGGATCTCCATTTCACAACCAGTCCCAAGGAAAGTGAGTAGCCATCAGTTACAAGGTAACAACCATATATGATGTACCAAATCTTATCGTAGCTACCTAGGAGGCACAATTAAAACGGGCTAAAATCACCACACCTTGATACTATTCAATTTGGATTGCACTGACTCGCCCGCACAATTTTGGGTCGTTTTGCAAAGACGCGTCTCAGTGGGAAATGTGCCCCTCTTTATCATGAGTCCATAGGTAAGAAAAAATTCTCCTCATCACTGTGCTTCATGGAAAACGGTCCTTCTCTGGTATTCATCGAGGAACACCACTTCCTAGCACCACTGGAGGGTAAACTCGGCACGATAGTTGTGGAACACCTCTTCCCAACCTCATTGGAGGGTAATATCAGAATGGTCATTGGGGAATGCCGCATCCCAGCCCCGCTGAAGGGCAAACCTGGAAGGGTAATCGAGTAATTCCACTACCCAGCCCAGCTAGAGGGTAATCCCGAAAGGATCATCAGGGAATTCCACTTCCCAACCCAGCTGGAGGGTAAGCACGATACTGCTTTGGTGAGGCTGTCTGTACACTGTTGTCATTGGGTTTCATCTCTGTGTGTTCCAACCCTGAACATTCACATCATATCTTTAAATCCACTTTTGAGGGACCCATTTTGTAATACATGAAAAAACAATCTGTATTGGTATCTCACAGTACGAAATCTGAGTTGAAACAAAAGAGATACAGAGGTTTGACCTTCGCTCAGTTGAGCTCAAGAAGTACACGACATGTTATGGGACTCACACGGAATGTGCCCCCTCTTCGTTTCCTAGCCGTGTATCTAGCCTAACACAGAATACATTCCATTTAGGGGAACAAACTATGTATGGGTAATACACGGCGTGCCTTATTTATCCGAGGGCTGAGCCCTGTAGGCTGGCTGTGTCTGTGTACTCAGACTCTGTGTTCGTGTACTTTGGTACACAATGTGTTGGTCAACACAGGATACTATCTGTGTGGCCAACCCATGATCATGTGCTTGACACATGGCCATGTCTCGTCCACATGGTTTACCTATCATATAAAGTTAAAACACAATGTGTTAAGGGAACTACATGTTGTGTTATTTACAATTTTCCAAAACCCTAGTGTTGCTACTGAGGGAGGGATACACATTGTGGGTTATTCGTGTAACATGGTGGGTAGTCAGGATTTTTCTATAAACCTAGGGTTTTTTTTAAAATTTAGCTACTACTTCCAAATATCCCTCAACCATGGTCCAAGTTTCCTAGAACAACTCTGAGATTACTGGATCTGGATGAAGAACATGATATTTCTTCACCATTCGTCACAATTCAGTTTCATTTGGAAACAATGGTTTAACTTGAACATCGGATATCTACCATGGATTCGTTCCTCATCAGGTCATCTTGAAACCACCAAATAATTTATCCCTATTCCATGCAGTTTCTGGATCTATGACTTGCTTGTGATTCCATCACCGTTTGGTGAAACCAATATGAATCTGACTCATTCCGGGTGTCCTATTGAGTTCGAGTTTCCCAACAATCATCTAACCACAATCCACATGGATTCCACATTGATAAACTCAAATAAAGTAGGGTTAAAGGCATCATAAACAAGGGTTTTCATTCATCAATGTCTGAGTGTTCTTGTCTGGTGATCGATAAAGGGAGACCGGTGTTAGATCAATTGATAAACAATATGAATATGCTTTATAGGCTCATGCAATGTTTAAGAGCATGGGGAACATACTGAAGAATAAATTGAAAATATGCTCAATATTTTAATTCAAGGCATAAGAACACCAAGAATGAGTCCTATTTATTGGATCGATGGCTGTTGATGAACATGGCACTTTCTCGATGCTCAGAAGAAGCTACTACGTTCCTCATGCTTTGATCCGCCTCGATCCAAGATTTCCTTTGTTCTTCATCGTTCGTCATTCACCAATAGGAAGAGGGGTAGAGGATAAGAAGGGAACCATAGTTAGTAAGGGTATTATGAGGGAAAAAACCCTAAAATATGAATTTATATCCATAAATTAGGTTTAGTATATTAATCAAAGAATTAAATAAATGGTTATTTAATTATTTAATCATTCATCAATGATGGCACGTAAGCCGAACTCCTGATGCTGAAAAAGGTCATACCCTGCCTAGGGTAAAACCTATGTTCTAAAATCAATGGTGGCCTCATATATCTAATTTGAACCACCATCCATGAGTTATTTAGGTTTGGGTTATTAAATGAACAATTTAATAATTTAATTCATCCATGTAACACACTGCCAATGAGAGAGGGATCCGAACGTCCCATGCTGACTCATTTTATGTCATGCCTAGGGTAAACACCAAGTTTCGGACCGAATTGTGGCCTCAGATATCTGTTTTGAGATACCGTTTAAGGGATATACTGGTTTATTTAATTTATCATGAGTGCATAATATAAAAAATATTTAATAGTTTTATAAAATTAATTTCGGGCACACTGGGCCTCAGAATCATACGTCGTCTCAGTGCCCGAATCTAGAATAATATTCAGAAATATTTCAAAGACTTATTAGAAAAAATAGGGTCTCTAAAACATTACCTCATTTATGTTTTTAATCCTCAGAAATAAAAACTAAACAAACAACTTGGGGTACTGAGCCCGCATCTCACTCTCCCATTCTTAGGAACTCTCCTGAACATTACCGCGCTGCCAAAAAACTCGCATTAGAGAGATGGATCATCCTTACAGGGCCTGATCTTGTCAGTCCTCGATCTCCACCAGGTACTCCACAAAGTTGGCTCTATTTCCAATGTCCATATTACCCCAGTCAATAACGTGTGTGAGGCATGCACATATCTCCTTATATACGACATGTGCAAGACGTCGTACACCCTATCTAGTTGTGGGGGTAAGACGGTGTGGCAAGAAACTTTTTCGATCATCCGCACAATCTCAAACAACCTCATAAAATTCAAGAATATCTTTCTTCCCTAGCCAATCCTCTACATTCAAAATCATGGAGAGACTCTCAAGAAGATGTAGTCTCCCTGCTCAAAATCCAATGGCCTTTGATGGAGGTCTACATAGGACTTATGTTTACTCTGGGCTGTCTTCATTTGCTCATGAATGACCTGCACCTTCTCTGTCATTGCCTGCACCAACTTTGGGCCCACAAGAGAGGATTATCCTATCTCTTTCCAATACAAGGGTGACTTGCATGGTCTTCCGTATGGGGCCTCTAAAGGTTCTATGTTGATAGTGGAGTGGTATCTATTATTATATGTGAACTCCACCAAGGGTTGATGATTCTATTAGATCTGGCTGAAATCTATCACGCACGCTCTCAACATGTCCCACAACACTTGGATAGTGTGATCGGTCTTCCCATCAATCTGGGGGTGAAAGTTTGTACTTATCCACAGATGGGTCCCAAAACCCTCCAATTGGCCCTTCAAAAATCTTGACGTAAACAACACATCATGATTAGAGATAATCATCGAGGATACCCTGTGAAGTTAGATGATCTCTTGCACATAAAACTACCCCAAACTCTCCACCGAACTTAGCTCCCTAATGGTAAGGAAGTCTACCGAATTCATGATCTGGTCAAATACCACCCATATGGAGTCATTTACCTTCACTATCTATGGATGAATGGTGAATAATTCCATGGACATACTATCCCACCTCCATTCCAGGATACCAAGAATCTACAACAAACCTTCCAAAACCTAATGCCCAGCCTTCACCTACTGACAGGAAAGGAATCATAAGATGAACTCAACTACACTCCATCTCATGCCGAACCACCAAAAATGTCTCTTAAGATACCTGTACAGCTTCCCACACAAGGATGTGTTTCTAATGGAGAAGCTTGAAACTCCCACATCACTTCCTCTTGTATCATCACTGGAACTACTGTCTTCCCCTGGAACAGGATCTCGCGATTCCCTCCTTCAGGATATAAATCGGGTGTGTCGACCGTGATTATATGATCATGAAGAAACTCACATTCAATTTTTCCCAGCTGATACTCCTTCACACATTGAAGGAACTTAGGAGTCAACATCATCGACTGAAGGAAAACTATACCCTCATGACCCACCAAGGTCAGCTATAGGAAGGCTGAATGCTCTAAAGCTTCCCGAACAAGGAGAGCCTAGGACTTCCTGCTAAGGGAATCTGCTACAATATTGCCCTTACCTGGATTATAAATGATTTTGAAGTTGTAGTTCTATAGGAACTCCAACCATCATCGTTTTCTCCAGTTCAGATCTCTCTGAGTGAAGATATACCTGAGACTCTGGTGGCCTGAGTAAACAACCATGTGCTCTTCTAGAAGATAGTGACCCCACATCCTCAATGTGAAGACTACTTCTTCCAGATCTAGATCATGGGTCACATAATTTTTCTCATGGGGTATCAATTACCTTGAAGCATATGTGATCATCACCTGATGTTTAATCAACATGAAATTAAGCCCAACTCATGTAGCGTCGCAATAAACCACAAAATCAATTCCCTCCTCTGGTATCCCCAAAACTGGAGTGCTCATCAGTCTTTATCTCAAATCCTTAAAGGCCTTCTAGAACAACTAAGAAAAGGTAAAAATATTCCCCTTCTATGTTAGGGTAGTCAGAGGGGCTGCAATTGTAGAGAAGTCTTCTAAAAATCTTCTGCAGTATCCTGCCAGGCCAAGAAAGCTCCGCACCTCTGATGCATTCTTGGGTGGTTACCAAGAAAGCACTGCCTTGAATTTCTCCAGATCCATGGCTAAACCATACTTAGAAATGATATGTTCAATAAAGTGGACTTGATGTATCCAAAATTTTAATTTTGAGAGATTTCTGAAAATCTGGTGCTCTCAAAGAAAATAAAGGACCCTTATCAAGTGCTCTAAATGTTCCTCCTCTATAGCAGAGTAGATGAGTATGTCGTCAAAAAAAACAATGAAAAACTGATCCATGTATAGAATAAAGATCTACTTCATCAAATCCATGAAGAGGGTGGGGGAATTTTTCACACTGAAGGGCATCATTAGGAAATCATAGTGCCCATAGTGACACTAAAAGTCCAACTTTGGTATATCAGCCTCACGGACTCACAATTGGTGGTAGATGGACATGATATTGATCTTATAAAATCATATTGAACCTTACAGATGATCAAAGAGGTCATTGATCACTAGCAAGGGGTACTTGTTCTTTATCATGTCCTAGTTCAAGCGATGGTAATCTACATAGAGTTGTAAGCTCCCATATTCCTTCTTTACACACAAAACTGGAGATTCCTAGGGGGACACATTGGGTCTAATGAAACCTTTCTCAAGAAGGTCCTCTAACTACAACCTCATCTCCCAGAGCTTAGTGGGTACCATTTGATATGCTGTGGAAGATATCAAGGCAGTCCCTGTCTATAAGTCGTTGCATAATTCCAACTCCTGCATTGGAGGTAGTCCTAGAACATCTTCGAGAAAGATGTCCATATAATCCTCCACAACTGATGGGATCCATAAACCTAAATATTATGATACCCCAAGGGACATAATCCATTTATTATGGGTGATAGGCTATGACATCTTTCCCACGGTGCCCACTGGTCCCACTATGAGGTCTCTCTCACTGAAAAAGGAGAACCTCGTCCCATCAGTATGAAGGCATCTGACCGATCTTCGGTGATAGTCAATCTGGGATTGAACCATAGAAATCCAATCCATTCCTAATATGAAACTGTAGGGGTCCATCATGATGACCAGTAGGTCCTACTTTAACCTCTCTCTTCCAAGAAATAGCCCGCACTACCGGCAGATGGAAGATATGGAGGAAGAGTTCCCTATATGAACTTCAAGGCGTAGCTGCTGTGTTAGTGTCTCTACTAGGATCTCCATATCCCATAAAATGATTCTAGAGACAAGTTAATGGCTAGAGATTGTGTCTACTAGTACTAAGGAAAGAGTATATTAAACATATTTCATGAATCAAATCATCCTGTGTGCCGCTGTATTGTGAACATCCATAGCATGCAGTTGTCTGCGGCCCCAACCGCTAGCTCCATAGGCCTGATGTGGGCCGCTCGGTGGTAGTGGTGGTAGTGGGAGTACTTAATATCACCATCCCCTACCTGCAGCTCCTCCCACTCCTCTTCTAGTTCTACCTCCCTAGGGACCTCCCTATCCTCACTTGGGAGATCCATGATCATGGCGCCGCCTCTACTGGGGCGGTTTGTATGTTTCCTGCCTGTGATACCCGGTACACCTATTCGGGCAGTATCAGGCATGCGACCATAACTGTCATAATTATAACATAAAATCTTCCCAAGATACCCCTGGGATCTACTTTTCCTTGTTCCTACTCAACCACACCCATGAGTCTTCTCACAGAAGGGTCTCCTATCCCAAGATCTATGGTGCCTACCTATTGCTGAAGAAGACTTAGCTCTGTCACACCTACCACCAATTTCAGATACCTGGAGTCTCTCTTCTTGGAATCTCTCTGTCATGAGTGATAAATATAGTACCCCATCATAGGTGGGGATGCAGAGAGATACTAATCCATCTCCAATCTCTCTACAGAGCCCCTGCTCGAACTTTTATGCACAAAAGTATCTGTCTCTAACCATATCTAGGGAGTAGCGAGTAAGATTGGTAAACCTCGTTGCGTACTCAGCCTCCATCATCCAACCCTACTACAATTACTGAATCTAAGGGATATGGATAGTGAAAAAATAGGAGGGTTAGTACTCCTCATGAAAGAACTGTTGAAAGTCTCCCACTTGAGCATCACCTCATCAAATATCTGGGTAACTAAGCTCCAACAACACCTAGCTACACCATGAAAGATGCTTGATTCCAAATCCACTCTCTGATTCATCGGGGTCTGCACTAGTCCAAACACATAGAATATTGACTCCAGCCAGTCCTCTACCACCCGAGGATCGGGCACGCCATAGAACTACAATGGACACGATCACTAAAACTCACAAATTGCACTCAGTCGGTGCATGTCTTCAACCTGTCATGATGCTACCAAATTCTGATTGATGGATGGAGGTGTTTCCACCTATCCACTTGGATGAAGGGGGTTTTATGATGGGCCTTGAACTGAGGCCTCATCGCTCATCATGTCATTTTCATAAACCCGAGCGGGAATCCTAGATGGATACTATTATGGAGGCATCCTGAAAATTATAAAGGAGTTCCGCCGTCAAATGAGAATATATATATATATATATATATATAGACACACACACACACATCAATAAATAAGTTGGGAGATGAATCAAGAAGAACATTCAAAGACTCGAATACTATATGATGCATGTACCATTGTTCCCTGTAATAAATGTCTAAATGTGCCAAGTTGAAAAGTGGGTAATCAAGGTCCCGATGAATGGCTATGTCGGTCGTCGCACCAACAATGGACTCCCTGGCCTGAGAGCCACTCTCAAGACACTTTGATATTGTTTCCCTAATCCCAACCAATCATTTTAAGGGGTAACATCCAAACAACGTCCTAAGGAATGAACTACCTCTCATGAAACTTTGTCACAACCCGACCCAAGCTGGGATCGAGCCACAATTACCCCAAGCCTGCCTCCATGGGCCAGGGGTTGGCGACTAGTGTCGAAGTCATAAAAACTATGGGAGGAATTTTCCTAAACACCTGTACACACACACATAGCCTACTCAATGAAAAAGTACATAGGTAAAATAAATAGAAGATGAAGTTACTATCAAGTAAAGTAATCATGCATGAACCTCTAGATAGTACAAAGTATGGTAGTAAAAACTACAGGGCAAAAAAAGAAAAAACCCATGCCCAAACCAGAAATAGGTCTAATATGAAAACAACTGGTAAAGAGTTTGTTTAGAGAGACCAACTTCTAAATCCCGACCCAGACCGCCGTACACGGTCCTTGAAGCCCATAACCCTACGAACCTTTGTATTCCTGATTGACCTATCTGCCATCTACAAAAAACAAAAAATGTGTGGGGAGAAGCCCATTCATGGGTGAGTATATACATATCCAGTAGGAAACGCTGAAAAGGGTGAAGGGGAATTAGTAAGAGATATAACTAGAATGAAGCAGTGTAGGAACAAGGTAGAGTAAAAAGTGAAAAAAATAGTACAGGTCCACCCAACAATAGAGAAGATCATTCAAGAAACCCAAATGGGGGAGTAAGGGGATATCCATTTTACATCCCGTCCCAAGGAATGCGAGTAGCCATTAGTTCCAAGGTAACAACCATCTACGATTCCCCTCATATCACCGTAATTTCCTAGAAGGAACAAGTCAAAGGGGACCAAATCACCACACCTTGATACTATCTTCTTTGGGTAGAGCTGACTCGCCCACACGATTTTGGTTCATGTCACAAGGACATATCTTGGTGGGGAAAGAACTCCTCTTTCTCAGGAGTCCTTAGGTAAGACAAACTGCTCCTCATCACTATGTTGAACAGACGAGGGTTATTTTTTAGTATTCATTGAGGAATGCCACTTCCCATCCTAGTTGGATGGTAAACATGGCATGATAGTAAGGGAATGCCACTTCCCAACCCCACTGGAGGGTAAGCATGGAACTGTCATTGGGGAATACCACTTCCTAGCCCCACTGGAGGGTAAGTCTGGAAGGGTCATTGGGGAATTCGACTACCCAGTCTAGCTAGAGGGTAAGCCTGAAAGGATCATCAGGGAATGCCACTACCCAACCCAAATAGAGGGTAAGCCTGATACTGCTCTGGTGAGCCTGTCTATACACTGCCATCATCAGGTGTCGTCTCTATGCATGCCAACCTGGAACATTCACATCATATCTTGAAATATTCATTCAAGGGAACCAAAAAGTTCTACATTGAAAAATACTTAAGATAGGCGTCTAACAGGTTCGAATCCAAGTTCATAAAAAATACATATAACAGTTTTACATTTTCTTAGTTGGCTCAAGAAGTACACGACATGTTAGGGTACTCACATGGTGTGTGGCCCCTCTTCGCCACTTGGCCGTGTATCTGTCCAAACAGAAATACATCCCATGTATGGGAACACTCCGTGTATGGGTACTAAACAACATGCCTTATTTATCCTAGGGATGAGCCATTTAGGATGTCTATGTTTGTGTACTCAGACTCGGTGTCCATGTACTTCGGTACACGGTGTGTTGGTCGACACAGGATACTATCCATGTGGAAAACCCATGTTTGTGTGCTCGACACATGTCCATGTCTCCCCCACATGATTTTCCTCACATGATAAGGTAAAACATGGTGTGTCATGGGAACTACACACTGTGTTATCACTAATTTTCCCAATCCCTAGCACCACCATAGAGAGAGGGCTACACACCGTGTGTTCTTCGTGTAACACGACATGTAGTCAGGATATTTTTAGAAACCCAAGGGTTTCTTCAAACTTCAGCCAGCACTTCTAAATATACCCCCACCATGGTCTAATTCACCTAGAACTACTTCTATATTACTAGATCTGGATGAAGAATATGAGATTTCTTCACCGTTCATCATGATTCAGCCTTATTTAGAAATGAGTGTTTGTCCGGAACTTCCGATCGGTGTCATGGATTCATCACTCATTGGATCATCTTAAAACCACCAGATTTTTCATCTTTATTCCATTCCATCTACAAATATATTCTTTGCTTGTGATTCCATCACCGTTTTGTGAAACCGACATGAATCTGTCTCATTCTGGGTGCCCGATCAAGCTCGGGTCACCCGGAAATCGTTGAACTGCAATCCACGAGAATACCATGGTGAAAACACGAAGAAAGGAGGGGGAAAGGCATCATAAAAAAAGGTTTTCATTCATCACCTACCAAACATTATTGGTTTGTGATCTATAATGGGGGTCCGTTGTTAGGGAAATTGAAAAAAAATATGAATCTCATTCATAGGCTCATGCAATGTTTAAGAGTAAAGGGAACATGCTAAAGAATAAATTGATAACATGTTATATATTTTAATTTAGGGAATATGAATGCCATGAATGAGCCCTTCCTAGAATTTATCAGTGGTTATTGATGAAAATAAAACATTATCAACGCTCAGAAGGATCTGCTATGTTCATCACGCTTTGATCCACCTTGATCCAAGATTTCCTCTTGGTTCTTAGTCATTCGTCATTCTCCAACAAGAATGGGGGAGGAGATGAAGGGAGCCATCATTGATAAGGGTATTATGAGGGAAAAACCTCTAAAATATGAATTTATAATCATAAATTAGGTTTAGGATATTAATCAAATATTCAAATAAATAGTTACTTATTTATTTAATTATTCATCCACGATGGCATGTAAGTCGAACTCCAAATGCCAACAAAGGTCATACCATGCCTAGGGTAAAACCTACATTCTAAACTCAATAGTGGTCTGATATTTCTCATCTAAGCCCATGTATATGATTTATTTAGTTTTGATATATTAAATGAACAATTTAATAATTTAATTCATCCATTTAACACACCGCTAACAAGAGAGGGATCCAAATGTTCCACACCGACTCATTTTATGTCACTCCTAGGGTAGACACCACATTATGGACCTTTATATGGCCTCAAATTTCTGATCCAAGATACCCTTTAAGGGATATCCTAGTTTCTTTAATTAACTGTTCATGTGTAATATAAATCATATTTAATATTTTTATATAATTAATTCTTGGCACACCAGGCCTCAGAATCACATGTCGTCTCAGCGCCCGACTCTGGAATAATATTTCAAAATATTTCTAAGTCTTATTAGGAAAAAACTGGGTATCTACATAAATTTTCTTTGTAGGATTTCCTTTTCTCATTTGGTTGAGGAGTCATCTGAGTAGTTGGATTCTTTATAGCTGGCCATCATGGAGGAGAGGGGTGAAGATTATCTTCAATCAATGGTATTGAATCCTACACTTATCTAAGGTGTGAGGGTGGATCTATTGGGAGAAATATACTATGAGTTTCTTTATGATTATATTTCTTGAATAGATACACATCATCCTTCTCTATGGATGTACAATAGTTCCTTTTATGATGCTAGGGGAGGTGATGAGTTAGTTCCACATTGAATGATTGTTTGTATATCCCATAGTGGTGAATATTTATAATAACCATCATTGTAATTTTTTATGGGATGACATGAAGGGAATCATAGATGAGTTCATCTCTCAGTGTCTCACATGTCAATAGGTAAAGTCTGAGCACCAAGTTCTGATAGGTTTGACACAACCTCTTTATATCCTTAAGGGTAAATGATATGGAATATCTATAGACTTTATGATAGGTATTCTATGGAAAACAAGATAATTTTATGCTATCTAAGCAATTCTTGATCAACTCATGAATTCAACACACTTTCTTTCCATTAGGGAGTAGAGTTCCATTGAATAAATGTGGTAGTTTTATGCATGGGAGATCATTTGGGACCATGGGGGTACCCTAGATGATTGTCTTACACCTTGATGCCTGGTTTATATCATGGTTATGGAGAAGAATATAAGAGGAATTCATGACCCAATTGAAGATAAGTATGAAATTTCACACCCAAAATAATTGGATGATCAAGCACACTGTCCAGGTGATTCAGGGTATACTAAGAGCTTTTGTTTTATAATTTGGATGGAGATTGGGGGATAAATTTACATTGGTAGAGTTCTATTATAATAAAAAATATCACTCTACAATCAACATGGAAGCTTTCAGGGCCTTCTATGGGAGACCCTTTAGGGAACCCTTATGTTAGATTGAGATTGGCGAGGCATATCTTGTTGGTCCAAATATGGTGTAAGAGAATATGGAGAATGTTTTGGTGATCTGCAAGCATATGGGGACAACCTAGGGCCAACAAAAATCTTATGCAGAAAGACGTTGTAGGCCCTTGAAGTTCGAGCAAGGAGACTGTGTTTTCATAATATTTTCCCCAAAATAAGGATTTTGGAGGTTTTTTGAGAAGGTAATATATCCATGAGGTTCATTAGGTTGTTCTAGATCCTACCAAGGCCTAGTGAGATTTCTTACCTCCAAGACTTATACCCACATTTGGAGTGGGTGCATGAAATCTTTCATATTTCATAGCTAAAGAGATACACACATGATTATACACACATTATTTACTGAGGGGAGATGGAAAATGAGGACGAAACCACCTTCATGGAGTACCTAGTGAAAACTAAGGATCATTGGGATATGATCTTGTGAAGATGGACCATTTACTTGGTTCATGTTCTATATAATCATGATAGCATGTAGGAGAGATCCTGGGAGATTTAGATCTAGATGTGAGATCAGTACCCCCACCTTTTTGTACAGTTTTTTTAGAAATAATTGGATATATCCTAAGTGGATCCTTAAATAATAAATCTGAGACCATGGTTGATTCTGTAAGGCATGGTTTACCCTAGGCACGACCTAAGGTTGGTTGGAACTAGACGTTTGGTTGAGGAATTCACTGGAGGATGTGTTATGTGAATTCATCAATTCAACTAATTATTTAGTTTAATAAGCCTAACTTAACCCTCCCTCTCCAAATACACTTTTTTCAATTTTATAGTGTTATCCATAAAACCCTAGATAGATTTGAGAAGGGAAGGAGATCATTATTAATTGGTGGATTGATATTAGACAACAAACGATGATCAGATTGAGGTGGACTAAGAGGCAGTGAACGTAGAGGGTCTTATCAATCACTTGAAAATGCATTCCTCATCAATGATTGATCCATAATTGAAGTACGACTAAATAATTGTGGATTTCTCCGTTTTTATTAAAATATTGAGCATGGATATTTATTTATCTACTTTTGATCTATGTTATCCTTTCATCTCTTGATCTAGTTTCAATAATTTGATTGTTTAAATTTATTATGATTTCTAAGACATTCTATCACCCCTAATATCCATGTTATGCGATCTTTGGCCAATAATGCTTATTCAATGAAGTATTGACGTATTTCATGTGCATTTTTCCCTGCCGTTCTTCGTGTTATTCACTATTGGACCATGGGGTTGTGGTTTGAAATTTTTGGGGAGGTTTCGAGCATGATCAAACCCCCAGATTCGTAGTAGATTAGATAATGACAACTGAGATGATGATTTGTAGATGGATCTGGATAGGTTGTGGAATGTGGGAGAACCCTCCATGGATCCGGGATCCAGAGTAGTGATTTTAGGTGATGGGAGATGCATCGAGAAGTACTACGAGCATTTTGCAGGTGACCAGATTCAAACTTCCCACCCCCAGAGGCTGGTAAATCAATGGTTGGAATCATTACCTTTTATTTCAAAGGATTTCAAGGGATTAACGAGATGGGATCATAGTGTAGATTCCATATTTGGATAACCACGTGGTGAAGGAGAGTTTCTATGAAAAACTCAACTACATGACATGTAGTCCAACAACGCATGTTGTGTATTCCCCTGGCTAAAACACTAGGGTAACTAGGAAGATAATAATCATACACCATATAGTCGGGACCACACATTGTGTGACCCTCCCTAGGTAGCCATGCTACGTGACAGATGACACACACCAAGGACCCCATGTAGGAGGATATGTCTTGTACTCCTAGAGTACATGTTCATGGGCTGGTACACATACATTGTTAGGTACATGACAAGAAATATGGGCATGACTCGAAGAACATGACCATGGCCAGAAGAACACTGGAAGAAATAGGTTCCTGAGGCATGTTGCATAGACCCTATACACACAGTGTTAGGTGACATGGTTTCCAAGCCGTGCTTAGAGGATCATATGGCTAAGAAGGGAGGTGGGACATCACACTCTGCGGGACCCATACACACCATGTAGTTCCTTATATAACTTCTCTTTCTTATATATCCTTTATTTGGACTCATATTTTTGTTTTCAAGTAACCTATCCTGATTATTTTTCTACATAGAAATCAATGGAATCCTTCATAGTGGATTTAAAGATATGATGTGGAATTTTATGAGCATGAGGATTCTTTAGGCTATTCTTGATGATGGTAGTGATTAGGAAGGATCACCAATGAGAGTGTTTGGGGTTGGAAACCCTATAATCTTACTAGGGTATGGGTCCCCCATACTTCTTACACTGGTTGAGTGGAACCCCCTAAAGCACTAGGGAATGGGTCCTCTATACTTTTATTGGAACCCCCCTAACATACTATGGAATGGTTCCTCTATCAACATCTACTTAATGGATCCCCCTGATACACTAGGGAATGAGTCCTCTATCGACATTTACTATGTGGAATCCCCTTATCACATTAGGGAATGGATCCTCTACCTATCCACTTAGTGTAATCCCTATATCGCATGAAGTTGTGGTTACACTACCTATCTACTGATTGGAATCCCCCTATTGTACTAGTGCATGTTTCTTCTATTAAAGACTGTGCCCCCTCGGGATATAGAGAAGTGGCAATATGTGGGTCCTCCTCATGAATTCTTTAAACAGACACATGAGATGATGTATATCAGTGATAGAACTTTAGAGCTATAGGTAGACATATATTCCTGCTCAGGCTATGATATGAAGATCTTCTTTCTCCCTCATTTGGGTTTCTTTATGAGAAAATATATATTGTTGGGTTTTGTTTCACTATTTCTTTGGGTTGAGTTGACTACATCTACTGTATATTCTATTTCTCCATATTCGATTTCTGGGGTTTCCTAATGGGTATGTATATAATCACCCCTACATGGCATTTTCCCACACATGTCATGTCTTATGCATACAATAGATAGTCTGTAGGTGACATTAGTGGAGCATAGTGATACTCGGGTGCATAGGCCTTGTACGGCGATCGACCTTGAAGATTAGGTTATGGGATCTCTCATCTTTCATTTCATCTAGTTGTTGTCAATTTGAGACTTCATTTCTTATTGGGAATGTATTTTTCACCTTTATTACTTTGGTTTTATTCTTTCATACTCAGATGTATTCTCAGGAGGTTATTGCATTTATGGATTACTCTAGATGTCATTGTCTTCTATTATTCATATACACTATTTCATAGAAATGTATAGGTGAATTTGTATAGGAACATTAGGAAAATGATTCCCATTTTATATTATTCCTTCTTGGAACCTGTTAGTAGTCCATAACCTATTTAAGGTGAACTTAGGGCTATGACGACTTGGCCTTCTTCTAGCCAGGTAGGACCCAATGATTCGGGTTGTTACAAGATTTCATTAAGTCAAAATTATTTTGAAATTTTTTTCTAGTTAACTTTTTTAGTTCATATGATTGAGACAAACACAAAGTTTTATTTAAAACGCCAGTCTTAGTTTCAGGAAATCCCATGAATCTCCTTAAATCTCCACTCAAATATCCTTTCACTCTTTAAATTGGAATCATGAACAACATTCAAAACATCCATATCTGCATTATTATTGTGTAAAACTAAATTATAGTTTCCACTCTTATATATTTTTAGGAGTTGATTCTCTTTATTTTTATCATTGTGCATGAGTTTTATTTTAAGGTTATCCTGGGTAGTTGAGCTTATACTCCATTCAATAGTTTGAGATGAGTATTTCTATTGATCTCACCATGGAACTTCTTTAACTTGTGTTGAAGTATATTGTTCATTTTCGACCCAATAAGAATTTTCATTACTGTTATTTATGGCTTTATCCTGGCCATGTGAATTTTTTAAATTTAAGTCATTTAGAAAACCCAAATTATATTGTTCTTTATTTTTTCTAGTATCATGAGATCCCTAGCCTGAAGTTTTTGGTTCATTGGATTTAAATTCAAGAGTTTCTTCCAATGTTGTGTTCTCAATACTATATGATTGGTCCCTATCATTAATTTCATCATCTGAAAAAAATAACTTCAACACCAAAGCATCCAATCATTGAAACACCACTTGGATTTCCACATAGAATGTGAAGAAATTAAGAAGCAGTAATTCCACCCACTTGTTGGACTCTCACCTAGTAATATTAAAGAAACCAGTTTTAGAGTTACTGAATCAACAATGGTAATATTATTAAGAAAATATGATATTATTGAGATGTAGGAATACTTACAAACATATAAAAAAATGGAATAATGAGAAACATTAGTTTGATATGAGGTCTCATATAATTCTCCTTAAATATTCACTTAGACTTCCCTTCACTCTTTAAATTGGATTCATTACCAACATTCAGAACATCCATGTATGCTTCTATCTTGTTTAAACATCACTCCCAGTTCCCACACTGACATTTTTACAGAGTTGATTCTATCTAATAGTTCCATATAGGTTAAGTTAGGTTTTAATGTGATCTCAGGTAGTAAGACTTGTACTCCAATCATTAGTTTGAGATGAGGCTTTCTACTGATCTCACTAGGGAACTTCTTTAACTTGTGTTGAAGTTTATTGTTTCATCATGTGGGAAAAGATCATCAAATTTGGTTCATAAGAAATCTGTCACTGATGCACCACATGGACCACTGTGTACCAAGTGAAGAAATAAATAAACATCAACTCCTACCTCTTGTTGGACTCCCAACTGGGAAATTTAAAAAAACCATCCTAAAAAGACAAAAAAAATCCCATAAAATATCAAATCATGAATATGGACCAACTACCGCATGTTTACCACATGTTGTTTTCTTTCATGTCACCCTTGAGTAAAATGATACCCTTTTAGTAATGGTCATAAATAACATTCAAATATTGGGATCCCTTTACAAGAAGTATCTATAATTTTATCCTTGGATAATGAATACCTTTGGATTATTATTACTTTTACAAAATGAATGTTTTAAGAATCTAATATTATTGATATTAATTGAAAATGGATGGACTCTAATCATATGAAAAAAGAGTATGATGATGGAGTTAAAGAGTTTATAATGTTTTCAACAAATCATTTATATAACTCTTCTCAAGTCTATTTTCTATATTTATGTTGTTTATAATTAGGAAAAATTCATCTGGAAGAGTTGTAAGAACATTTGATTAGTTATAGAATAGATCAAAGCTATAAATTATGGACTAAACATGGGTATAAATAGAATATGTGTACTGATTATGATGATATTGCAATTTAGGTAACATTTGATATGAATATAAGTGTAAATGATGATGGATATCATATGAAATAAATGAAAATGGAAATTGAATATTACCTTCATGATTTTACAAAGTCATTTTATAATTTAAGTATATGTGGTAAGAGACCAATGTAAACAAGTTGAACTAAATATAAAAAATTTTCTTATGTATTAATGTTATATAATTTGAAAGCTATCATTAGATGGAGCAACACTATATTTAAAGAACTACTTTGTCTCCTAAATGATATGATAATGGAATAAAATAAGCTCCCTTTTCAAAAAAATGATACTAAACAAATTATATGTTCAATGGGTACGATCTCTAAGAAAATAAATCTCTATCAAAATTATTGAATATTATTTTGTAAGGACCAAAAATCAATAAAAAAGTTCCTTATGTGTGGTGAAAATAGATACAAGAAAGATGAATCAAGTCCTTTGAATGTTTAATGGAACCTCTATATCATTCTGATGTCTAGATGACTATAGAGATGTAGGAAACTACTATACACTTGAAATGTCATGCATATACAAGAATTAAAGATGGGAAACATTATCACCTAGTAGACTTTTCAGTGGAATAAAATTTATTATGATTATCCTAAATTTAAAAATGAGCCTAGGTTGGACCCTAGAATACCCTAAGAGAGGAGGGGTGAATCATGGTGTCAAATTTTTCTTTCAAAGTGACGTATCTTATTCTTAGGTTGTTAGGGACTTTTTAAACCCATCTAACTGGAATCATGTGTTAATTAAAAATTCATATGTAGAAAGGAAACACAATATTTTTACATGGTTCACCACTAAGGCATAGTCCAAGGGGAATACGCTGAAAGTGTGTAGGTTATAAAAAAAATCGAATAAAATTCACTAGTTGTGGAATACATAAGTTCAAAATAGTCACTCTATGCCAGGAACACTACCTTTACAATATTTTAGGGATAGTACATTACCTCCTTTAGAACACTTCCATCAAATCCCCCTAGATCACTATTTTGGGTGAAGTATTACTCAGTTTAATGACTTGAAGGTTGATTCAGTAGATTGGAATTTATGTATTTGTCTCTGAGTATCATGTGACTCTACTTGCATCATATTCTTGAATTGATACACTTTAAATAACTAATCAAACGAACTAGATATTAAAAAATTGCTAGTAGCTCAACTCAAGCACGTGCGCGCAACACCTATTCTTGTGTGAAACTTTGGGGATTTTCATGAAAGATATATCTTGTGAAACACTTATCTTTAATGTAACTAGATCATGAGTTTTAATCAGTAATTATAGACATAAGTAACACCCTTTGTATAAGATTTTTTGTGCATAACTCATATGCGTGAAACTCTTTCGCACAACTGATATACCAAATCTTCATTGGAAAAAGTTACTTGGAATGTAGGGGGTGGTTTCATATTTTTAAACCTAGATGAACCTTCATATAAGTTTCTTATTCACCTCCCCCCATAAGTATAAGTCTTATTTTCACATCTTATTTGGTGTGTAAGTTCCTTTTATACAATTTTATCTTTTACACGCAACTCAGGACTTAGCTATATTTTGATGTGAGTATCTCGAAATTCCTTATGCACAATAATCTTTTTGACATTTCATTTGGAACATATGATTATTTCATAAAATTTAATCTTTTGTACACAACTCATTCCTTTCCTATATTTTGATGTGATGATATCAAAACATGACTTGCATGTAAGATTAAGATTCACCTTCTTTCTTGCGTGCATCTTCCTTTTCATGAAAAAAAAATTCTTTATCCTCTAAATTTTAGACCAAAAAATTTGGAAAACACTAGGAAATTACACCACCTTTAACACTATAATCATATTGTACTGTAAGATCACATTCCTTAAAAACTCCCTGATCATCTTAGTGTGGATTTACAAAAAACACAATCTGGACTCCATTTATAGAAAAAAAATCCTTGGTTCCACTAAGTCTACATGAGCACATATTGGTGTATAAAACTAGATGGGAAAAATGAATTCAGTTCTTATTATTTGAAATGCTTTAAGATTTCCAACATAAGCTCTAACTGTTTCCTCATAATACCTAATTCTCATCATGTCACAAAAGTATTACATGGTTTGTCAAAAATCTATAGCATACAACTAGAAAACCATTATAACTTCCAGTAAACCTTTAAAATGATTGAATTTATTTATTCTCACCTTTTTAAATATACCCAAATAACTTTTATTTTTTACTTTTAGAGCCCAAAACAGACTCCACCTAAATCATATCTCCCCCGTAAACTTGTATCACTTCCAAAAAAGATTAAAATTGTTAACACAAATGGGGAGAGGGGACTATCCATAACATCCTCATGCAATGGGAGGTGGATGAACATCTAGTTTCAACCTATGTTTATAAAAAAATGTGCTTCCAATGGCTTAGTCAGAATGTCATCCACTTGGTCATAAGTTCCAACATGCTCTATTTTAATCACACCTTGGTCAATTTTTTCTTTGATGAAGTGATATATGATCTCAATATGTTTTGTTGAGAATGATGAATTGGATTCCTCATAAGATTGATTGTGCTCTTTATTTCACAATGAATCACTCTCAGCTATTTAACCACATAACCAATATCATTTAGTTATTTCTTCATCCACAATAGTTGAGTGTAAGACTTTGTAATAGAGATATAACCTGCTTCAACCATACTAAGAGAAGAACTCTTCTATTTCTTGCTCAAACATCCGACACATTTATTTTCAATGAAGAATGCTCCACCACTTATGGACTTTCTTTCCACCATATCTACAACCCATTCAACATAAAAAATGGTGATAATTAATTATATCTTCATGTAGTAAAGAATAATCCAAAATTGGGAGTACCTCGATTATATCTCATGATTATTTTAGATTCTACCAAATTATATTCCTTCAGATTACATTAAAAGTGGGACACTAAGAATACTGAAAAGATGATATATGTCCATGTTGAATTCAAGTTTAATAAGCTTCCAATGGTTCTCTTATACAGAGTTGGATCCACAGAATTCCTTTTCTCGTGCTTTCCAAGTTTTTTCCAACCTTAATTGAAGTTGAAATTGGGTTGGAGTCATTCTTGTTGAATTTATTAAGAAGATATCTTTATTATTTTTCATGAGAAATGAAGGTGTAATACTTATTTTGAATCACCTGTAGCTCCAAAAATAAAGTGAGTTCACCAATAATAGACATCTAAAATTCTGATTTCATGTGATCAGAAAATTCTTCCACAGATCCCTACCCACTTCCACCTAATATAATATCCTCCATATAAAAAAACACTATAAATTTATCTTTCTAAGTACTATTCACATAGATATTATGGTTGAAACCTTCTATTTTAAATTTTAGCTTCTTCATATTATAGTCTAGTTGAGAATACCATGATTGTGTTTCCTGCTTCAGACCCTAGAGTGACTTCTTTATCCCACAAACCTTCATTTCGTTATTACCATTCAGAAAGCCCACTGGTTGTTCATTGTATAATTATTCTTCAAGAACACCATTTAAAAATTCTATTTTGACATCCATATGATAAAATCTATACCCTATTTGAATTTACATGGTAAGAAAGAGCTCGACCGACTCCAGTCTAACCACTTGAGAAAATGTTTCTTCCACAGAAATTCCTTCAATATGTGTATAGCCTTTACACACCAAGCATGCCTTATTTCTAATCATATTTCCATGATCATTAAATTTTATTTTAAAGACCCACTTTTTTCTAACAAAATTGTGATTTTTAGGTCTCTTAACAAGATACCATGTCTATTTCTTTTCAATATGATCCAATTCCTCATTCATGGTCTTAACCCATGATTCATTATTCGCTGCTTCTTTAAACAAGGTTGGTTCCATAAGTGATAAGAATGAAGAATATGCTTCATTAATCATTATCCTTCTCTATTTGGGTGATGAAAAATCCCCAATAATGTTGGATGGATCAATTTCATATCTTTTATTTATCCCTTTAGTTTTGTGTGATGTTTCATCATCCATGGTTTCTCCTTGAGGATTTTCTTCTGAATCATCATTATTTTGTGAGTCCTATATGTTTTGTAATCATTATTCTATTTATTCATTTGAATTTTTATTTTTACCACTAATATTTTTACCTCATGCGATGAGAAAACATATACTTTCCTTCAAGTTTCATTCACTTTCATTCCAGGTTGAAGATACCAACTGTAATAAGAAACTTTTAAAGAGATTCAACCTAAAACTCATTTTCCAATGACATGATCATCAAGAAATTTCTATAATAATAAGGTTTGATAAAAATTGAAATATTGATTCTAGAAGCTTATTCATAATTATTATTTTGTATCCTCCTCAATGGAAACACTTCTCAACATATTTATAGTGGTGCATCTCATAAAGATGGTATTTTAAGAAATTTTAGTATAGAGAATACACCAAAATGGATCTTCAACTTCTGGCTTCCTTATCCTAGTTGTCTAGAATAGAACATCTATAGATTTATCAAAAATATCCTCCATCATATTTTTATTTTAATACCAAATTTAGGAATCATTCAAATATGGTGACTTCTTTAACTTGGCTATAAAAAACCCCCCACTAATTCTCATAGCCCCCATTGAGAACTTGCTTCACCTTTCGATCCTATACATTATAATAAAAAAATACAATAACTAAAGATTAAGGGAATGAGGTGGATCCTAATTAATTAATAAATATTAATATAATGGTTGAGATGATCTTCTAAACCAAGCTTCTCCATATGATCCAGTATTCATGATTTCACATTTGAAAATCTCTTCTAATTTTTATTGTGGTAGCATAGATATCTTCACATTCTCTTCTGATTTGTATGGATATTTTTTTTTCTAAACATCCTTTATAGATGATACATTATTACTCCTCTTGAGGAATTATTATTTTACTAGTATTCAGATAAAACAACCTTTTTCAAAGGGACCAGATTTCTTGTATCTCTCACACAGAACTTCTTTAACACAATAGTTTCCTTTTGTTAGGAAACTCTCATGCAATTTGACTTCACCATGTGGAATCTTTTCTTTTCGTTTTGCACTAACCTTATCCTACACATATTCATGTTTCCTCATAATTTCCAAATCAATTTTCCAAATAACTAACATGTTATTAGGAACTATTAAAACAAGTTTGGATCTTCCACATGGGTTTTTCTGAGTGTCATCATTCTTAGTATTTCTTTTGGATGCGCTACCCTTCAAATTCTTGGATTTAGAATCTAGGGCCTTCTTAGATTCCTTACTTGGGATCTTCTTGGGAGAATTCATATACACAATATTCTTCTGATTTTATCTCGATACATGTTCTTCATATTTAGCTAGATTTTGTGGTATTATTTTCCTATAAAAACTAAATTCATGTTGAGATAATAATGTATCAAACCTGTGAACACTTTCATTTCATACATCACATCTTTTATAAATATTTCCAAAATCTATTTTCATTATACAGATTCTTCTGGACCTATTGTTGGTGATTCTTATTTTCTAGTCCCCCCCTTCAAATAGGAATCCTTTTTTATTTATCATTTAGATTATTATACAAAAAATCCAACACCAAATTCCCAAATTAGTTGAAGGACCAACATTGACAAAAAAAACTTAATCTTATTATATCTTATGTATAAGTTTGTTGGATCTTATTCTTGAATTCTAGTGATATTTTTGGGAAATTGGATTTCATACTCTTTTTCCTATCCACACTAGTATTGGTTGTAGGTTTATTATAACCATTATTCTTCCATACTTGTTTAGTATTTGTCTTACTACCTACATTTTTCATGATAATAGGTTTATAAGCATTAAAACACATTGGTACGGAGGGTACCTATTACTTATCAGCTTCTTGAGATAGATCATCAAGAGATTCCATGTTCTTCTTATCACATGTTATAGATATTTTATATTTATAATCCTCTTGTGACCATTGAGTATATGAAACAATTTTTTCTTTATTTTTTGAAGTCTTAATATATTTCTTCTCATGATAGGCCAATTGAGCCTCTAAATCCATAAATTTCATATTAAGGTTGATTTTTTGATCTCTAATCATAATCATCTTTTCTTCACAAGACTTCTTCATTCTAACAAATTCATATTCATGAATCTTAACTATATTTTTAATCAAAGAGTCAATTTCCTTGATATTCTTGAATATTTTTTCCAATTGTAAACCCTTGACATCAGTGATATTTTTCAATTTCTATTCAATCTCATGGATGTCTTCTCGAAGATTATTTTTGACTCCCTCTTTCTCTTCAACTTCTTTAAGTTATTTTAGAAACGTATTTCAAGTTCCATATTTTTTTCTTAAAAGATTCTAGCCTATCTGTAGAGATTTAAACATTCAATAATTTTTCCTTGCAAGAAATTTTCCAAAGAATCGGCTTCTCTTTACAGCTAGGTGATGTCTACCTGAATACATTGAAAGACTCCACAAACAAGGGAAACTATTTCTTATATAATATCATATAGAATTTTTCTTAATACATCAACTAAAAATTATTTTGAGGTTATAGATTGATCATGATGACCACTTTTTCTAGCATCCTTATTTTGAGGATAACATTCAAAGGTGGTAACACATACCTCTTGATCACTTGAATATTTTGATTTACACAAGGAAGAAAGGTTGAAATTCTCTTTGGTGGAAACCTAATCCACCTTCTCTTTATTTTACATGATTGATATATCTTCATTGTTAGAAAGTAATGGAGAACCAAATGCCACCTCTTCTTTAAATATGAGGTACTTATTAAAATTTATCTTCTCTTTCTTTTTCTTGTTTATCATGTTCTTGGTGGATATAGACTCTTGATTAAAGACAACTGGATCTTCATCAAAACTTCACTTCATTATTGACTCATAAAATAAAATAAAATCCTAAAAATTGAATAGCTTCACTGTATAGAATCCAATATAGGTGAACCTTGGCTATGATACTAGTTGTAGGACCCTAGAACACCCTGAGAAAAGAGGGGTGGATCAAGGTGTCAAATTTTTCTTTCAAAGTGACAGATCTTATTAACACATTGGTAGGAACTTTATAATCCTATATAATTGGAATCATGAACTAATTAAACATTCAAATGTAGAGAGACAACAAAAAAGTTTTACTTGGTTCCCACAAAGGGCCAGTCCAAGGAGAATATGACGGTAGTGTGTCATTCGTAAAAATACCAAAAAAAATCACTACTTGTGGAATACATAATTTCAGAAATAGTCACTCTAGTTGAGGAACATAACCTTTATAATATTTTAGGGATAGTACACTACCTCCCTCAAAACACTTCTGTCAACTCCCCCTAGCTCACTGTTTTGGGTGAATTCTTACTTAGTTTAATGACTTGAAGGTCATTTCAGTAGATTAGAATTTATGTCTTTGTCCCTAAGTAGCTCGAGAATCTTCTTGCATTATAGTCATGAATTAATTCACTTGAAATCACTGATTTAAAAAACTAGATATTCAAAAACTAAAATTAGCTAAACTCAATCACTTGTATGCAACACCTATTATTTCATGAAACTTTGAGGATAGTCGTGAAATATGCATTTAACACAAAACTTATATTTTTTACAAATAGACCACGAGTTTTACTTGGTCTTTATTGGCATAAGGAACACCCTATATATAATATTTTCTTCACATAACTCTTCTGCGCGCAACTCTTTTCCACAACAAAGATACAAAATCTTCATTGGAAAAAGTTACTAGGAATATAGGGGGTGCCTGAATATTTATATATATAGATGAACCTATGAATAAGTTCATTGCAAACCTTCCCCTATTTTTGTAATCTTGATTTTGAAATCATATTTATCATGTAAGTTCCTTTCATGGAATTTCATCTTTTGGGCACAACTCATGCCTTTTCCATATTTTGATGTAATGATCTCAAAACTCCTCTTGAGTGAAACTCTTTTTGACATTTCATTTAGTGCGTTAGATTATTTCTCACAATTTTATATTTTATGGGTAGATCATTCCTTTTATTTATTTTTATGTGATGATCTCGAAACACCACTTGCGTGTAATATTTTTGATTCACCTTTATTCTTATGTGCAAATTCATTTGCATGAAAAAACTTTATTCATCCTCTAATGCTTGGACCCAAAAATTTGGAAAACAATGAGAAATGACACAAACTTCAACACTATAATAAACTTATACTATAAGATCACTTTCCCTGTAAACTCCTTGATTATCCTACTATGGATTGACTATAAAATAAAACAAGTCTCCATTTATATCAATGAAAATCCTTGGTTCCAACACTGAGAAACCTATTTCTTTCATTATCTAGAGATGGAAAAAATTTGATTGGTGTAAAAATTTGTACTCAAAGTACATGGATGGTTATGTTTATAAAATATAACTTTCCTTCATGTCTATGCATGAAGCATAAATACATAATGTTGTCTCTTATTATATTTGGATAAAAAACTAGTAATGATATTAATGTCTATTTATATTCATTGATTGAAGATATGAAACTAATGTGAGATACATGGGTTACATGGTAAGATGACCATAAAAGTGAATAATACACATTGAGATCCATGTTGTATGAGAATATAAATGATGTTCCTTCTTATAGAAAATTTTTAGGCTATAACATTAATGGAATTTTGGGGTTTCCCATTTATGAAGAATACAAATACGTAGTTACATTAAAACATTACTCATGGATTTTTTTAATACATTAGAAATTTTTACCTATAAAATATAAATACTAGTCCTAGATGTCACCATTCAATGGGATTATAGAATATGGTGCAACACGGTATACAGTAATGGGTGATCAAATTTTTGATAAGGTAAAAGACATTGACACTATTTTATATAAAAGTTTTTTAAAAATCCATATGAAATGTTTTTAGAAAAAGAGATCAATGTTATTTGAATTAATATAGAAAATTTTCGTGTACGTCATATTTGTTTTTGATGTCCTGCATGTAGAAAAAAATTATTTTTTAAAAACCTTATTTTTTTCTGGGTTTTATTTCATGTTTCCTAATTATTTGCATACCTCATGTTTTGGTTTCCTTAACTAGATAGAGGTTTCATCTGCATTGATGATAAAAAGAGATATAATGGCCCTTGGTTTCCATAAATTTGTTTTGTTGCCTCAGATTTGTTCCATTGTGCCACTTTCATGCCACTCCCATTGGACCACATGTCCTATATGTTGTCCTGCCTTCAGTTACACTAACTGTTGGCTTGATCTGGGTCATCCATGTGGTTGTAATCATGTGTCACTGCCTGAAACACCTAATTATCCCTAGAAATCCATGATGAATATGTATACTCATTTCTTCAAGGCTCTAGCTCTCTCACGTCAAGGTGCTACATCTGGTTTGTCAAAAGATCTCCATGTGTGAGGATCTGTTGCTTCTTATCAGAGAAGAAGAAGGAGATCTAGGGGATTATGACCACCTGTTCTCACCTCTTCCAAGCTCATTCCACATCCAACAACCAGAGTACTTCTCCAGTGGAGATTTAGTGGGGAATCATCTTGGTTTTGGGTTCTAAACAACTGTTCTTCAAGAAGGTTTTAGATCTTGACCTATTTTCATTGTAACCAATCTTCAGTATATATTCTTGTCTCTATAGTGATTCAATTTCATTTTTCATTTATTTATTTGCATATTTTTTTGTTTTTTTTCATGAGTCTATCTAGGATTGGATGATGTTTACTCTATATGATAAGTTTTATTGCTACCACCTAGTTCGACAAGGTTGTCCTCCTCAGATAGTTTCCCTAGTTCTTAATTTTTTTTGAGTATGTAATTTCTTTGTTTTCTTTCTTGTTTCATAATATAAATGTTACCTAGGTGGTGTTCCTTCCATTAATGTGGGATCAAACTGATCCAAAACAAATTATATATTACATCCTTTTACCTTTTTGAATTCTCTATTTTGTTAATCTAATAGATCTATTTGAGAATAAAATATATCTATTCATTTATCTCCAATTTAATGATCAAAATTATCATATAATTAACCCTTAATTCACAAAAGTAGATCTTGGATGTTTTAGGGTTTAAACATTTAACCCCCAAAAGTGGTATCAGATCCTATTGTAACTTTAACTATGGGTTCTACTAAATTTGATATTGATAAGTTTGATGGTGAAAATTATTTTAATATTTGGATAATTAAAATGAAATCCATACTTGAACACAGCGATTTAATTGATTACCTTGGTGGTTTTAGAAACAAAACTACCACCACTACCTTGGATGGGAAGACTGCCATTACTTAACTTGATATCCCTAATTAAACCATTAGGGAAACTTATATCTTAATTATTTTATCTTTTTGAGATAAATCTCTTATAAAAGTTGAATATGAGTCCCCTGTCTAAGTCCCTTATTCGTAGATTATATAATAAAATCAGATTATATACTTTCAATATGTGCCCTGGAACTGCAGTCAAGGTGCACATTGATGAATTTAATAAAATATTTTTAGATCTAGGAAACATAGACATTAAATTGGATGATGAAGACCAGTCCATTATACTGTTAACATATTAAGATGATTTCTTTAATTCTGTTAAAGACTCTATGATGTATGTAAAAGATACAATTACTCTTGAACAAGTCATATCTGTTTTACTCTCCAAATAACTTCAATGAAAGGGTAATGTTAGGATTGAGGATGAGGGTTTATGTATTAAGGAAAAAAGTGATTCTAGTGGTATAAGTGAGTCTAGGGGTAGAAGAAAAGAAAGGGTCCAATATAAGAAGCAAATATATAAATACAAAAACAAAGTAATTATCTATTTCCAATGAAAGAAACTTGGACATATTATGTGGAACTTCACTAATTAGAAAGGTGACTATAGAAACAATAGTAATGACCATTACTTATTAGTTGATTGGGACTTTGAAACTACTAACATGTTGAATGTTACTAACATTTACATCTTTGATGAATGGATCCTGGATTCAGGATGTTAATTACACATGTTTCCTAGGAAGGAGTTCTTTATTGAGTTCAGGGAAATTTAATCTTATGAGGTATTTAAAGGTAATAACAGGAACTGTCACATTATGGGAATATGATCTGTTACATTAGATATTCCTAATGGAAATACTAATTCTCTTGAGTAAGTTAGGTGGGTACCTGAGTTAAAAAGAAAACTAATCTCCCTAGAAATCCTTGACCAGAAGGGGTATGGTTTTAAGTCAGATTATAGAAGCCTTAAAGTTACCTGAGGATCCCTCAAAGTTAGGAAAGGAAACCTTCACAATGGTCTTTATGTGCTAGATGGTAAGGTTTATAGAAGTAATTTGAATATCTATTGTAGTTCAGAACTTGATTCCACCACCCATTGGAATAGAAGGTTAGGGAACATCAATGCCCAGGGGTTAGTGAACTCAAAAAATAGGGGTTTTTGAGTAACATCACTCCTATCAGTCTTCAATTCTATGAGAATTGTGTATATGTGAAATCCATAAGAGTAAACTTTAGTAGGTCAATGTATAAGGCTAAAGAACCCCTTGAATGTGTTCATTTTGACTTATGGGGTCCTTATAGGGTCACCAACCATGGTGGAGGCTTATACTTCATGAAATTCAATGATGAATTCACTAGTATATTCTGTATTCATATACTTAAACATAAATTTGATACTTTTTAGACCTTTTAAAAAATAGAAATTTGGGGTAGAAAGTGAGTCGATATGAAATAAAAAGCCTTGAGAACTAATAACAGTTTATAGTATCTATCCAAATAATTCATTGAATTCTATAAATATGGGGGAATAAAGAGATACCATAATGTTGTGGAAACTCCATAGAATAATGGATTAGTAGAGATAATGAATAGTATTATTCTTGAGAGGGTGAGGTGTCCTTTTTCCCACTCAAAAAATACCTAGGTCCTTATGGGCCAAGGCTAATTCAACAACAATCTATATTATCAATCGTTGTCCATCTTCTACTAATTATTTTTAGACACCTGAAGAACTCTATAAAGGTTCACTCATGAGCCTTTCACACCTTATGACTTTTGGATCCATATATTATGCTCATACATGCACTGATAGGATAGCTTCGAGGGATGTTAAATGTATATTCTTGGGTTACCCAGATGGTGTTAAGGGGTATCGTCTATGGGTAGAAAAATCGGGTTATCACAAATGTATAATTAGCCAAGATGTTGTGGTTCATGAGTCTGGTCTATCCATTTATAAGGGCACCAAACCTGTAGAGACTTATGATGACACTACAGGACCCTATAATGTACCAAATCCCCTAGGTTCTGATGTCCCTTTTGAATCCAGTGACCTCTCTCAGTTCATTAATGGTCCTACTCCCCCCATTGTCCAAACCCAAGTTTAATCTTATTAACATTAAGATTATGAAGCTGAAACTGAGGAACCTGATTATTTGAGAAATTATCATCTCACTCAGGATAGAGAGAGGATATTTATTTGGTCTCCAACCCATCTTAATTAGGAAAACATCGCTTCCTATGTTTTTAATGTAGAGTATGATTTATTTAATTATGAACCTCAAAATTATAATCATGATATTAAGTACAAAGAATCCACTAGGTGGATGAGTACAATGCAAGAAGAGATAAATTCTCTTCTTAAAAAAACACTTGGGTTGTTGTTTCTAAACCTAGTAACTAAAAGGTTATAGGTTCTAAATGGATTTATAAGAATAAATACAACAATTTTGGAGAAACTAAAATCAAATTCAAACCCTGAATGGTTGCTAAAGTATTTATTCAATGTGAAGGCATTGGTTCTAGTGAAATTTTCTCCCCAGTTGTTAAACATTAATCTATTAGGATTCTTATTTCATTTGATTCCACATTTTATTTTCATTTTAAACAATTTGATGTAAAGACTATTTTTTACATGGTACTCTTGATGAAACAATTTATATGACCCATCGTGAAGGATTTTTAAAACTGTTCAAACTTAATCAAGTTTGTATTCTTCAGAAGACTTTATGTGGGATAAAAAAATCTTCAAGATAGTGGTATAAGATCTTTGATTCTTTTAAGATTGAAAATCAGTTTTCCAGAAGTAAATTTGATGCATGTGTATATTTTAAAACTATTAAACATGAATATGATTACCTATTATTACATGTTGATGACATGCTTTTAATCTATAAAAATATGAGGATTATAAATTTTATCAGGAATCAATTGAATTGTGTCTTTGAAATGAAATACTTAGGGAACGCTAATCAAATCTTAGGTATGGATGTAATAATAGATAGGAAGTCTAAAACCTTGTAATTATCCCAAGATACTTATGTTAAGAAGGTATTAAGAAGTTACCAGTGTTATTATGTTAAACCTGTTAGTATTTTTATAGAATAGAATTTATGTCTTATTTGGACTAATCCCATAGAAATGATGATGATTATTTTTTTATGAGTAAGATTTCATATGATAATGTGGTAGGATATCTTATTTATTCTATGTTCTATTCTAGAACAGACATTGCATTTTTTGTTTGTAAATTGAGCAGGTTTATGGGGAAACTTAGAAAGCCTCATGAATATTCCTTGAAGTGGGTATTGATCTATGTCTCTATGTTTGATAAATTGTGCATTTAATATAGATTAAATATTAGTTTTGATAATGGTATAGTTGGTTTTGTTGAATCTTATTTTGATGAAAATGTTAACACTTGAAAGTATATAAATGATTTTTTATTTCTTGTATGTGGAGGAACAGTATCCTGGAGGTGCAATATGCAGTCAGTGGTTGCACTCTTCACTATAGAGGAAGATTATATTGACTTGACAAAAGCCATAAAAGAGGCTATATGGTCGAAAGGTTTGATTTTTGAGTTGTCTTTATCTGTTGATAGAATAATAGTCCAATGTGACATCCAATCTACATTAAATTTATCTAATAACAATGTATTTCATGGTAGATATAAGAACATTAAAATTAGACTTCATTTTTTTCTGGATATTATAGAATCTAGGATGGGGAGTGTCACTAAGATATCCACTGGGGACAATTTGAATGATAGTTTGAACAAGGTCATGCCATTGTCAAAATTCATGAATTTCCTTAAATTAATGAATTTACTCCCAATTCTATAACTTAGGTTATGAGAACCTCATCTATAAATTCTATTTAATTGTATGGTAGATATTTTTTTGTATTTAACCCTCAAATCATTACATTTAAATTAATTTAATTTTGTTTTATATGTTTTGTTCATATTGAATTAAGGGTGTTTATTTTTCATGTGGATTCTACATGGGGCATGTGGAAATTTCACATGGGACTTTATTTTTCTAGGTTTTATTTCCTATTGCCTAATTATTTTCATACCGCTTGACTTGGTTTCATTACTTGGATAACAGTTTCATTTAGACTGTTGATAAATAGAGATCCAACAACACTTGGTTGTCCCGACTGTGTATCATTTTTTTGGATTTGATCCGTTGTGCCACTTTCATGCCACTATCGTTGAGCCACCTGTCCCATGAATTTTCCCACCTTTAGTTACTCGAACCATCGACTTGATCTGGATCGTCCACATGTCTATAATCCCATGTTGTCACTTGAACCATATAAAACTCTATGGTATGCCATGCTGGCTCTGTCTGAGCATTGATTTGTGGATCTAGCTATCCCACCTCATGATGTCTCGTCTAGTTTGTCTAGATCTCTCCTTGTGTGAGGCTCTATTGCAACTTCTCATAGAAGAAGAAGGAGACCTGGGAATTCTTTCCACCCACACTCCTCTCTACTGAGATCGTTCCACCTCCTTCAACATGAGTACTTCTCTGGTGGAGATTTAGTGAAGAATCGACTTGGTTCTAGGTTCCAGATGACTTATCTTAAATAAGGTTTTAGATATTGACCTATCTTTAATCATAACCAAGATTCGGTATAGATTCATGGATATGAAGAAATTTAATTTCTTTTGTCTTGTATTTCTATGTATCTTTTTTGGGTGTGTGCGTCAGTTCGTTCAGAAGTGGATGGTATTGACTCTACATGACGGGATTTAATGCTGTCACCTAGTTCAATAAGGTTAGCCTCCTCAGATAGTTTCTCTAGTTCTTCTTTGTTTTCTTCCATGTCTGTACTTGATTTTTTTCTTTCTTGCTTCATAATAAAACTATTACATGGGTGGTGTTCTTTTCATTCATGTAGGATCAAACTGATTCAAAGAAAATTATATATATTTTCCTTTTACCTTTCTGCATTTTCTATTTTTTAAATCTGGTAGCTTGATTTGGGAATATAATTTTTCTGTTCATTTATCTCCAATTGATTAATCAAACCTATGTTATAATTAACCCTCAATTCATGATAGTGGATCTTGGATGTTTTAGGGTTTAATAATTTAACCCCAATAATCCTTTAATAGGTGAACAATATAAAATGATCCATCCTTATTTATGTGATGTGGGAGGCGTAGTGAAGGGGGAAAACTCACGTTTGCAGATTTCTAACCAATGTCTTATTGAGAAATTGGAAAAGTAAATGTTATGTGAGAATTAAAAAAATGATGGAAATACCATCATGGAATAATTATGATCTATATGAATAGTATTAACTATTCATCTTCTTCCTCCTCACACATACTTCAAATGATAGTATTAACTATTCATTTGGTCAAATAGTATTAACTATTCATCTTCTTCACTGTTTCCACAGTACACACACCAAAAATCATCTTCAAACCCTATGATACCACTAAAGGTGTCATGAAGGAATAAAAACTTATATGAAAATCACCAGAGGTGATTTCATGAACCAAAAATGCATAAAAAAATCAGATTTTAATTCATAAACTTTAAATGATCTTACAACGGTTTAAAAAAAAGGGTTTTTAATTTTTTTATAAAAGGGTTAGGGTTCTCAGTATTTTAAAAAATGGGATCTAAGATGCATGAAACTCATACATGCATCTTCCCTTATTAAAAATTATTAATGGGGTTCAAGTGGGACTATCACATAGTTCACCACCAAACTCACACTTCTACCAGTCTGCTCCATTTTTCTCAACCTCACAATTTTTTTATTTGAATTTAGGGTGACCAATACTTGTCATTGGAAAATGTCATGTATGATTTAAATTTTTCACTTCTTTTTTTGGATATTTTTTTTTATTTAATTATATGATAGATATTTGACTTCATCATATGTAATATTTGACCACTCCAAGTGTCAGTCACTTGAACTTTCCCACACCTTCCACACCTTGAGGTAATTTTTATAGTGAGGAATTGGATTAAACTTCAAACATAAGGGAGAAGAATCCATATTCCAAGTATCCTTCTTAACCACATGGATTAAAATAAAAAAATTAATCCCATTTACTTCCATTAACAAATAGAAGAACCCCAATCCTTTTAATATTTGAGATGTCGTGAACATCTATGATAAAAAAAATTCAACACAAATCGCTAACCTCATGTTCAATTAAAAGAACCTTCTTGTAAGAATGATATGAAACATGAGCGTACACAATAGAATGTTTTAGATCATTATTAAATATGTCCATTAACCCATTTTCCTTTATAATTCCCATTTTCTATAAATTTTCACCCGTGTAGTATCTTCCCACTATGAACCAAATTGATGATTCCTTCCACTTTCATTTCAAACTCAGTT
Source organism: Viscum album (assembly GCA_963277665.1). Taxonomy (NCBI): domain Eukaryota; kingdom Viridiplantae; phylum Streptophyta; class Magnoliopsida; order Santalales; family Viscaceae; genus Viscum; species Viscum album. The sequence continues at coordinate 1,807,362,155 of OY728123.1, read as the reverse complement.
CAAATTAGTAAGTGGGCCTTTATTTTAAGTGTTTTATTGATTTTTACCCCCACTTGAATTCATTCTAACCACCATTATATTTTTATTGGCTCTAGTTTTTCTTATAATACTTTGAAATATATTAAGAAATATTTTTAGAGCCAGGCACTGAGACGACACGAGATTTCGCGGCCCAGTATGCTCAAAATTGTTATTATAAAAATATTAAATATATTGAGATCACACATACATAATTTTTTAGAAATATTTTAATATCTATTTAGTGGAGCCTAAAATAAAAAATCTAAGACCATGTTTTATTTCGTAACATGGGGATTACCCTAGGCATGACCTAAGTTTTTTCATCACAGGACGTTCAGTTGAGGTAGGCATTGGTGGGTGCATTAAGTGAATTAATTAATTTTGTTAATTAATTTATTTAATAAACCTAAACAAACCCTCCCTTTATAAATACCCTATTTTTATTATTTTCTAGGATTAGACACATAACCCTTTCTAGATCTTAGAGGAGGAGGAAATAATTTCTCGTTGGAAGATCAACATCAGACAACAAACGATGATCGAATCGAGGTGGATTGAGAGGAGGAAAACATAGAAAGTCTTCTCTATCACCAGAGAACACATTATTCACCAAAGATTGATATATAATCATGATATGACTCATCAATTGTGGATTTAAACCTTTTTATTAAAATATTAAGCATAAATATTTATTTATCTACTATTCATCTATGTTATCTGTTCATCACATGATCCCATTCCAATAATATGATTGATTAAATTAAATTATGATTTACAAGCCTTTCTATCACCCCTTATATCCTCGTTATGTGATCGTTGTCCAATAACTCTAGGACAATGAAGGATTGACTTTATTCCTATTCATTTCTCCCCATCATTCTTCACATTCTTCGTTGTTGGCCAACATAGTTGTGTTTCAACATTTTTAGGGAAGGTTTGAGAACAATTAAACCGCCAAAGTCATGGTATATTGGTGAATGATGATCATGACGATGATCTGAAGATGGATTGAGATTGTTTTTTGGATGCGGGTGGGTCCTCCATGGATCTCAGATTCAGATCAGTGATGGAAAGTGATAGGAGATGCATTGGGTCATGCTACAGGAATCGTGTTAGTGGCCAGATTCTAATTTATTTCCACAAAAGATTAGGAAATCTATGGCTAACATTATTACATTCAATTTTGTTAGGTTTCAAGTGGTCAATAGATGGGGATTATGGAAGAGAGGCTAGAATTGGAGAACTTCATGGTGAACTAGAGTTTCTATAGAAAACTTGATTACATGATATGTAGTTCAAGAACACTCTTCATGTATCCACCCTAAAAACAATGCTTAGTTTTTGGGTAAGTTAAGGATCTCAAAATGTGTGGCTAGGAACACATGTCATGTGAACCTCCCTAGGTGGAAAAGATGGGTGAAATCTGGAAAATTCCCATAAACCCGTATTGGAGGACACATCATGTGCTTCTAAAGTACATGGGAACAGGCTGGTATGTAGGCACAACCTGGTACATGACCAATAACATGGGAACCACCCAGAAAACATGGGAATGACTAAGAGAACACATGTAGGACACATGTGGCTAAGACATTCCATGTTGATCCTATTTATGATGTTTATGGTGACATGTTTTCAAATCCGTTTACATAGGATCACATGGACAGGCAGTGAGGTGAGACCACACACTATGTGGACCCTATAAAATCTATGTAGTTTCCTCTAGAAATTCTTCTTCTCGTATCCCCTTCGACTGGACTTGTATTTTGTTCCACAAGTATCCTATCCTATGTATATTTCCATGTATAACATAATAGAATCCTTTATAGTGGATTTAGAGATATGGCTTGGAATGCTGTGAGGGTTAAATTTCTTTAGGAGATACATGATGATGGAAATGATCATGAAGGATAATCAATGGGAGAGGGAGGTCTTGGAAACCCCCCTCTCATACCAGGGTGTAGTTCCTCTACACTCCTTACATTGGTTGAGTGGAACCCCACTAATACACTAGGGTGTGGGTCATCTATACTTTTAGTGGCACCCCAACTTCAACGACTCACTAGGGAGTGTGTCCTCTATCAACGTTTACCAAGTGTCACCCACTAACTCTTTAGAGAGTGGGTTCTCTATAGACATCTACTGACTATCATCCCCTTATCGCGTATGAGCATCGGTCCTATACAAATATAATTAATGGAATCTTCTGGTCGTAACAGGATGTGGGTCCTCTAACTATCTACTGAGTGGCATCCTCCTATTATACTAGGATGTAGGTCATCTATTGGATATTGTGACACCTTGAGTTTTGGAGCAGTGGTGAGGTGCAGGTCATCATCATGACTTATTCATATAGACAAGAAAGATGATGGGAATCAATTACATTTATTTCGAGCTATAGGAAGACTCATCATCATATGTTGGGCTATGATATGGGTATCCCCTTTCTATCTCATTTGGGTTTCTTTATGATTATATATTAATTATGGGGTTTTATTTACCTCTTTCTCTGGGTTGAGATAACTACATATGTATTATCTTATATTTTTCCCTCTTAGGTTTTCAAGGCATCATACAAGGTATTTATATGATCAACCCTACATTGTATTTTCCTATATGTGTCTTATCTCGTGAAGATAACATACAGTTCGGTGGTGACATTATGGAAGTTTAGTGATACTTGGGCACATATGCCATGCACGGTGGTAAGACCTAGAGATCAGGGTTTAGGGTCTCTCAACATTCATTTCTTCCCATTTTTGTCATGTTTGGACTTCATTTCTATTTTTTCATGTATATTTCCCTTTTTTTACATTGGTTGTATTCTTTCATTCTTATATGTATTTCTTAGAGGCTATTTCATGCATGAATAACTCTAGATGCTACTATCTTTTATTATTCCCCTACACTGTTTCATGGAGATGGTTGGGTGTGTACGTACAGGTATATTAGGTCAAAGAATACCATTTTATATTATTCCTTCTTGGTGGTTTTCACCATCCCCTAGACTATTGGAGGTGGTCTTGGGGTTGTGACGGCTTGGTCTTTCACCGGTCAGGTGGGCCCCAGTGGGTTAGGTCGTTATAGAGTTGTATCAAAGGAGTTCATTCCTTAGGATTGTGTTTGGATTTATCCCCTTTTGAGTATGGTTGAGACTTAGGTAAATAGTGTCCAAGTGTCTTTAGTGTGGCTTTCATGCTAGGGAACCCAGTGTTGGCATGTATATTGACGTATCTAGTCACCAGGACTCTGACTACATTCTTGTTGATGCTGCATACTAATACATTGTTTATATGGATCCATTATACATCTTTCATGTAGGATTGAGTCCTTTTACTTTCCTTATTGAGTCATATCCCCATATATTTATATATATGATCATATTACCATGCTACATCTTGATCACATTTAGGATGCCTCTGTAAAGATAGCCAACTGGGTTATTGATTCAGGGTGTGATAACGATCCAATGAGTAATGATGAATAGTTCAAGGGAAATCTCATGAGAAGATTCCTCCAACCAAACAAATAGTTGTACATCTAACTATTGAGAATCATTTAGTACCATCACGGAAGTTTAAGGATGCATGCTACTTGATTTCCAATGCTAGAAGCCACTGAGGTTCTGTATTGAACCAAATCCCAAGGCAGTGAAGGATTGGATTGAGTTGGTGATCCGAGTCTTCAGGCTCATGCAGGAATAAATTGATTAAATGATTACATTTGTGGATAGTCTTTTCTATGGAGTATCTGGGTGATGTTGAAGTCTCGTCATGCAGACTCATGTTAAGAGAATGCTACTATGGACCGACTTCCAACAGTTGGTCTGTGAGGAGTATTACTCATCTTTCTTTTTCTCAATTCAGATTCAAGAGATTCTAAATATATAGTAGATTAGTATGATAGTTTCTAAGAATTTTGTGAGGTTAACTAGCCTTACATGATACTCCCTTGACATGGTGTCAGATGGTTACTTATGAGTGTAGAAGATCGAGCATGGTCCCCGCTGATACATCTATGCCATTGTGGTTACCTTGTACATTCCAACATATGTTGAAGTGCTATAATGATAAATAAATATTGAGGGATTCCTTTCAGTGGGATTCTAGGAAATTGGAGGTTATAGTGGGAATCATGCATCTGATTCATCCTTAGTAGCTACAAATCACAATTCGGTAGGATATTGGTGTGTGAGAGCTCCCCATAGCCAGTCTCAGTCATATGGACATATAGAACATGGTTCATGCAGAGGACCTGGTCAGCCCATAGAGGGGTGGTGTTATACCTATTATGGATGAATTCACATAGCCACATGATTTTTCGACATGACATTCCAAGGAGGGAAGGACATAAATGAACAGACTGCCACAAAAAAAGAAAATGGAGTGATTAGGGTATTACCAAGGGTAGCCAGAGAGGCCTCCAAGGTGGAGATACTAGAATACTAGCTGGTAGAGCTCTATGTGAAGGATTCATTATTGGAGGGAGAAGTTATTATCTAATTCCACCACAACCACCAGGTAACCCACATTAGGTTTAGGTAGTTGGAAGTTAGGGCCATAGGAAACTAAAAACCATGGAGTCTTATGGATCAATAGATCATAAGATGATACTTGTATTGATCTAAGTATATTATACACTTTATCCAATACTTTTAGACACAAGTGTGAGTCATTTATTCATTTCTATATTCCTTTGGTGAGAAATAGAGCTCCTCATTGAGACCTTATCACATAATATTTTCTAGAGGTTTTGTCTGGGTGTGATTCTTCAATATCACTTATCTTTCGATAGTTTGAGATGGAACTCGCTAGAGAGAGTTTCTCATGGTACCTATTAGTTTTCAAGATGGATCATTATGATGTCATCTTGGGTATGTACTAGTTATCCATTTTTATTACCCAATTTGACTATAGATGGGTAAAGTTACTTTATATAGATGGGACAATATTATCTTTTATAGGTGAGAGAGTTATCATGGTTGGTCAAGTGGGCCTTACGTGTAAGAGGATGTAGACGATCTCCCATTATTTAGAGAGTTTATCCCTTGGAATAAAAATCTCTTTTGGATTTTGGATTAATTTGATAGTGGAGGACTTTATGGACATATTCCTCAAGGATGTTTTGAGACTACCTATGAGTTGGGATATGAAATATTGAATTAAATTTCACCCTAGGACTATACTGATATCTTTTTCAGAATATCAGATGTCCCATACAAAAATTTGAGAGATGAGGGTGCAGTTGGAGGACCGTCAATAGAAGGGTTTTATCAAACCCAGTGTGTCCCCCTAGGCATATTTGGATGTGTTAGTTAAAAAGGAGGACTATAGATTACAAATTTGTGTTGATTATCGTTGCTTGACCCAGGTAATAATAAAAAAAAGTACACCTTTAGAACATATTTGACCAGTTGTGAGGTGCAATTTTGTTCTTAATGATTGATATTAGGTCCATCTACCAATAGTTGAGGGTTTTTTTGTATTATATTATGAAGATGAGATTTAGATGATGCTAAAAACATTATGAGTTTCTAGTGATGCATTTCAGTGTGATGAATTCCCCTTATTTGTTTATGTCTTTGATATACTGGATGCTTTATCTATACTTGGACCAATTTGTGGTTGTCTTCACTAATGACATACTCATTTACTCTAAATCATATAAGGAGTAGGAAAAGCATCTGAGGATGGTCTGAGACAAACTCCAGGAGTACCATCATTATGTTAAGATCTCAAATTTCTAGCTCTATATCCATGAGGTTCAATTTTTTCATCATGTTATTTTTGAGAACATATTAGTTATGGACTCAGAAAAGATTAATGTAGTTATTTATTGGGAACCACCCACGATCATGTTGAGGGTGTATAGTTCTCTTGGTTTGGTAGAGTACTACATGAGGTTTCTATAAGACCTATATATGATTCAATACCCTTTTAATTCACTAACATGCAAAGGGTAGTCATTTACCTAGAAAGATAAGTGTTATAGGGCCTTCAATTAGTTGAGGATGAAGCTGACCAATGCACCTATTTTGAGACTACCAGAGGAGTTCGTGGAGTACGTAGTGTATTTTGATGCCTCTAGAGTTGCGATCAACTACGTGTTTATATTGAGGTAGGTAGTGATTTCATATGGGTTGAGATAGTTGATACCACATGGGCAGAACTATTCAACTCCTGACCTATAGTCTGTAGTGGTGGCCTTCACTCTGAAGATGTAGTTGCACTATCTTCTGAGAGAGCACCTTATTGTTTAATCATACCATCAGAGTATCAGGTGTATCATAACACATAGATATATGAGCATGAGATAGAGTCACTGTTTGGAGTTCTTGTAAGACTATGACTCTGAGATATTCTATACTCCATAAAAGGGGAACATGGAGGCAGATGCCCTTAATAGGATGTCATTTTCTCATTTGGTTGAGAAGTTATCTTAGTAGTTTTCTTCTTTGCAGTTGACCCAGGTGGAGGAGAAGGGTGAAACTTATCTTCTCTCAATGGTGTTGAATCCTACACTTATACAATGTGTGAGGGTGTCTCTATTATGATATATCTATTGTGAGTATATTTAGGACCATATTTCTTCATGAGATTCACCATATTGCTTTTTTGAAGGAGGGAAACACATCATCCTTTTCTAGGGATGTATAGTGGTTAATTTTATGATTATAAAGGAGGTGATGAGTTAGTTTCAAACTTAACCTTTGGTAGTACATCCCATAGCGGTTAATATGTATAAGAACCTTCAATGGATTTTTTGATGGGCTGACATAAAGGGAAGTGTAGCTGAGTTCATCTCTCAGTGTCTCACATGTCAGTAGGTAAAGGCTGGGCACCAAGTTCTGACCGATTTGACACAACCTATTGAGATACTAGAGGGGGAATGAGATTCCATATCTGTGGAAATTAGGATAGGTATTCTATGGAAAACTAGGGGCTATGATTCTATCTAGGTGATTCTTGATCGTCTCATGAATTCGACACACTTTCTTTCCATCAGGGATAAGAGTTCCATGGAAAGTTTGGGGTAGTTTTATGCATGATAGATAATTTGGTCCCATGAGGGTACCCTTTATGATTGTATCCTACCTTGATTCATGGTTTACATCATGGTTGTAGAGAGGCCTACAAGAGGAATTTAGGACCTGGTTGTGGATGAGTATTCCATTTCACATCCAGATGAATGGGATGATCAAGAACACTATCCATGTGTTTGATGGTATACTGAGATATTTTGTTTTAGACTTTGGATAGAGTTGGGATGATCAATTTCCATTGGTAAAGTTCTCTTATAATATCAACTATCACTCTATGATCAACACAGAATCTTTCAGGGCCTTGTATGGGAGACCCTTCAGGGAACCCCTGTGCTAGACTGAGATTGGTGGGGGCATCTCTTATTGGTCCAAAGATGGTGTAAGATAAGATGGATACTGTTCAAGTTATTTTTGATCATATGGGGACAACCTAGGGTTGATATAAATTTTATGAAGACTGACATCATTGGCCCTTGGAGTTTGAGTAGGGATACCATGTTTTCCTAATATTCTCCCCAGGATGAGGATTGTAGAGGTTTTTCTGAGGAGGAAAGATATCTCAGAGATTCATTAGGTTGTTTGAGATCCTAATCAGGGTTACAAATCTTTCGTACATCCAATACTTATCCCCACAGTTGGAGTGGGTTCATGAAATATCCCATGTTTCATAGTTAAGGAGATAGGTGCATGATCCTACACACATTATTTACTAGGGTGAGGTGGTCATCAAGGATGAATCCAACATTTTGGAGTACCCAGTGAAAACTGAGGATCATTGAGATAAGATATTGTGAGGATGGACCGTTTCCTTGGTTCATGTGCTATGGAAGAACGATATCATGTAGGATAGATCCTTGGAGTGTGAGATCCAGATGATGCGAGATCAATATCCCAACCTTTTTGTTTAGATTGTGGTTTTTTGTGATGAAATGACTTGAAGGGGGGATAATGTAGTAACCCTACATTTTTCTTGTAAGAATTGGAAATATATTAAAATTTTTTTTGGATCTAGGTGCTAAGACGACATGAGATTCCGAGGCATTATGAGCCCAAAATTGATATTATAAAAATATTAAAATATTAATATCACACCCATGAAGTTTTTTCAAAAATGATTGAATATATCCGAAGTGTATCTTGGAATAATAAATCTGAGACCATGGTTGATTCTGGAATTCAAATTTTACCGTAGGCATGACCTAAGGTTGGATGGCACCAAAAATTCTATTGAGTAAGACATTGGAGGGTGTGTAAAGTGAATTAATTAATTCAATTAATTAATTAGTTTATCAAACCTAACTTAACCCTCCCTCTATACATACTCCATTTTTTCAATTTTATAGTGTTAGCCACATAACCCTTGCTACATTTGAGAAGAGAAGGATATCATTCTTCATTGGCGGATTGACACCGGACAATGAACGATGATCGTATCGAGGTGGACTGAAAGGGAGTGAACGTAGAGGGTCTTATCCATAACTAGAAAATGAATTCTTCACCAACGATTGATCCATAAAAGATTTAGGGCTCTATTATTGTTTATTTATCCCTTTTGATTAAAATATTGATCATGGATATTTATTTATCTACTTTCGATCTACATTATCCTTTCATCTCTTGAGCTAGTTTCAATAATTTGATTTTTTAAAATAAATTATGACTTTCAAGCCTTTCTATCACCCCTAATATCCCTGTTATGAGATATTTGGATAATAATGATTATCCAATAAAGTATTGAATTTTTACTATGAATTTCACCCCACCGGTCTTCACGTTCTTCACAATTAGACCAAGGTGTTGTGGTTTGAAAGTTTTGGGGAGGGTTCAAGCACGATCAAACCCACAGATTCATGGTAGATTAGATAATTACAACCAAGATGATGATTTGTAGATGGATCAGAATTATTTGTGGGATGTGGGAGAAACCTCCATAGATTTTGGATTTGGAGTGACAATGGTAGGTGATGAGAGATGCATTGGGTTGTCCTACGAGCATCATACGGGTGACCAGATTCAAATTTCCCACCACCAGAGCCTGGGAAATTGTTGGTCAAAATCATTAACTTTGATTTCAAATAATTTCCAGTGATTAACAAGAGGGAATAATGATGTAGAGGACAAATTTGGATAACCATGTGGTGAACATGGGTTTCTATGAAAAACTAGACTACATGACATGTAGTCCAAGAATGCATGTTGTGCATTCCCCTAGATAAAACACTAGGGTTTCAGGGAAGATAAGAATCATAAACCATGTGGTCAGGACCACAAACCACATGAACCTCCCTAGGTGTCCATGTTGTGTGATAGATGGCACACACCTAGGACCCCATGTTGGAGGAGATGTCATGTACTCCTAGAGTACATGTTTATGGGATGGTACCCAGGCATAACCAAGTACATGACTTGGAATATGAGCATGAATCGAAGAATGCGACCATGGCCAGGAGAACACTGGAAGACCCAGGTGCATGGGAAATGTCAAGTGAAACCCATACACATAGTGTAAGTTGACATATTTTCTAATCCATGTTCATAGGATCATATGGTCAGGTAGGGAGGTGGGACCACACACCGTGTGTTCCCCATACACACTATGTAGTTTCCTATATAATTCTTCCTCTTATATATCCTTTATTTGGACTCATATTTTGGTTCACAAGTAACCTATCCTCAATAGTTTTCTACGTTTATCTCAATAGAATACTTCTTAGTGGATTTCAAGATATGATGTGTAATTTTATGAGCACTATTATAATTTAGGCAATACTTGATGAGGGTAATGATTAGGAAGGATCATTAGTGATAGAGTCTGGGTTTGGAAACTCCCCTATCATACCAGGGTGAGGGTCCCCCATTCTCCAAAAATTGGTTGAGTGGAACCCCTAAAGCACTAAGGTGTGGGTCATCTATACTTTTAGTTGAATCTCCCTCCCCCCAAATGCACTAGAGAGTGGGCCCTCTTTCAAAATCTACTGAGTGGAGCCCCCTGATGCATTAGGGAATGGGTCCTCTATCGATGTTTACTATATGGAATATTGTTTTCACATTAGTTAATGGATCCTATACCTATCTACTAATTGGAATACCCATATCACATGAGGGTGTGGGTCCACTACCTATCTACTGAGTGGAATCCCACTATTTTACTAGTGAATGTGCCCTCTATTAGAGATTGTGCCCACATGGTCTATTGAGTAGTGGAGATGTGTGGGTCATATGCATTAATTCTTTAGACAGACACACAATATGATGAAAATAAATGATAGAACTTTAGATCTATAGGTTGACACATATTCCTGGCCAGATTGTGAGATGAAGACCCCCTTTCTCCCTCATCTAGGTTTTTTATGAGAAAATATATATTGTTGGGTTTTGTTTCAATATTTCTTTGGGATGAGCCGACTAAATATATTGTATATTATATTGCGTCATCTTTAGTTTTTGGGGCATCCTAATGGGTATGTATATAATCACCCCTACATGGGAGTTTCCCACACATGTCGAGTATTATGCAGATAATAGATAGTTTGATGGTGACAATAGTGGAGCGTAGTGATAATCAAGTGCATAGGACCTATACGGTGGTCAAGCTTAGAGATTAGGAGTTGGGATCTCTCATATTTCATTTCATCTAGTTGTTGTCAGGTTGGGACTTGATTTCTTGTTGGGAATGGATTTTTAAACCTTTTACTTTGGTTGTATTCTATCATACTCAGATGTAGTCCCTATAGGTTATTGGATGCTGGGATTTCTCTAGTTGTTATTGTATTTTATTATTCCTATACACTATTTCATAGATATGGATAAGTGAATCTATATAGAATCATTAGGAAAAGGCCTACAATTTTATATTATTCCTTCTTGAAACTTTTCGGTAGTCCTTGACCAATTGGAGGTGATCTTGGGGCTGTGATGGCTTGGACTTCCGCCAACCAAGCGGGACCCAGTGGGTCGAGTTGTTACAAGATTTCTTTAATTCATAAATATGTTAAAAGTTTTTTTAGATAACTTTATTATTTTATCTAATTGAGAGTGACAAATAGTTTTATTTAAATCCCTAATCCCAGTTTTAGGGACTCCTAAGACTCTTTTTAAATCTCCACTCAAACAGTCTTTCACTCTTTAAATTTGAATCATTACCAGCATTCAAAACATCCATATCTTCTTTATTATTGTTTAAACCTAAATTATAGATTCCACTATGAAATGTTTTAGGAATTGATTTTCTTTATTTTAACCACTAAGACTTAGTTTTATTTTTAGGTTATCTGAGACATCTGGGCTTATACTCCAATCATTAGTTTGAGATGACTCTTTCTGTTGATCCCATTGGGACACTTCTTCAACTTGTGTTGAAGTAGATTGTTCATTTCAGACCCAATAATAATTTTCAATTCTATTATTTTATGATTTATACCAACCATATGAACTATTTAAATTTAAAGCATTTAGAAAACCCAAATTAGTTTGTTATTCAGTTTTTTCAATAGCATGAGAACCCTAGCCTAACACTTCTGGTTGATTGGATTTAAATTCAAGAGTTTCTTCAAACACTAGGTTATCAAGATCATATGATTTTTCCCTATTATTGTTTTCATCATTTGAAATAAAATTAACTTTAACACCTAAGAATCCTATCCTTTAAATACCACTTGGCCTGCTACATAGCAAGTGAAGCAATCAATAAGTATCAACTCCACCCACTTGTTATAATCCCACCTATTAATATTAAAAACTATTTTAGAGTTACTAAATCAACAATGGTAAGATTATTAAGATAAATATGATATGATTTATATGTGGGAATACTTTCATCCATAGGAAAAAATTAGAATCATTACCAACATTCGGTAGAGATAATGACTCCAAGAATTCTCTTTAAATCTCCACTTAAACTTCCCTTCACTCTTTAAATTGGCTTCATTACCTACATTCACAACATCCAGGTCTCATTCTATCTTGTTTAAACATCACTCCTAGTCCCCACTCTAAAATTTATCAAGATTTGATTCTCTCTAATGGTTCCATCAAGGTTGCGTTAGGTTTTAATGTGATCCCAGGTAGTTGAGATTATACTCGAATCATTAGTTTGAGATGAAGATTTTTACTGATCTCACTAGGTCACTTCTTCAACTTGTGTTGAAGTTGATTGTTTCATCATTTGAGAAAAGATCATAAAATTTTGTTCCTATGAACCTTGTCACTAATTTACCACCTATCCCACCACGTACCAAGCAAGGAAATGAATAAACAACAACTCTTACCCCTTGTTAGACTCACAACTAAAAAATTTATAGAATCTTTCCTACAATGAAAACATTTTTGTCCCATAAAAAATCAAATCAAGAATATGTACCAACTAACACATGTTTACCCCATGTTGTTCCTTTCATGTCACCCATGAGTAAAATGATACCATGTTAGTAATGATCATTAATAACATTCAAATATTGGGATGCCTTTATAAAAAGTATCTATAACTTTATCCTTTGATTATGAATACCTTATTTATTTATTTATAAAAATTTAATATTTTAATAACCTAATATGATGGATATGAATTGAAAATGGATGGATTCTAATTATATGGAAAAAGAGTATGAGTATGGAGTTAAAGAGTTCATCAAGTTTCCAATAAAGAATTTATATAACTCTTCTCAAATCCATTTTCCAGGTTTATGTTGTTTATTATTAGGAAGAATTCATCTGGAAGAGTTGGAAGAACATTTGATTTGTCACGGAATTGATCAAAGTTCTAAATGATGGACTAAACATGGGGGGAAACTAAATTTACATATTTATTAGGATTATATTTCAATTTAGGGATCATTTGATATGAATACAAGTGTAAATGATGATGGATATCATATAGAATAAATGAAAATGGAAATTGAATATTACCTTCATGATTTCCCAAATTCATTTTAGAATTTAAGTATATGTGGTAAGAGACAAATGTATACTATTTTTAGTAAATATAAAAAATTGACAGTTGTATTAAAGTCCTATAATTTGAAAGCTATCAGTAGATGGAGAGACACCAAATATACAGAACTACTTGGTATCCTAAATGAAATGATAATAGAACAAAATGAGCTCCCTTTTCAAAAAAATTATTCTAAATGAATTGTATGTTCAATGGGTATGATCTCTACAAAAATACATCTCTGCCCAAATTATATCACTAAAAAAGTTCCCTATGTGTGGTAAAAATAGATATAAGAAAGATGAATCAAGTCCTTCGAAAGTTGTATGGTACCTCCCTATCATTATAATGTTTAGATGACTATATATATGTTAGGAAAATTATATATAATTGACATGGCATGAATATATAAGAATTGAATATGGGAAACTACGCCACCCAGTAGACTCCCCACAATGGAATAAAATTGATTATAAGTATCCTAAATTTGAAACTGAGCCGAGTATAGGACCCCAGAATACCCTAAGATAGGAGGGGTGAATTTGGGTGTCAAATTTGTCTTTAAAAGTCATAGATATTACTCCAATGTTGGTAGAAACTTGTTAAACCTTTTTTATTAGAATTATAAATTATTTAAAAATTTACATGCAAAGAGAGAACACATCAGTTTTAATTGGTTCACCACTAAGGGATAGTGTAAGGGGCATATTCCGACATTATATTGGTCATACCAAAATATACTAAACTACACTAGTTCTGGAATACATAAGTTCAAAAACAATAACTCAATAATAGAAACACTACCTTTACTAGATTTTAGGGATAGTACACTGCCTTCCTTGGAACAATTCCATCGACTCCCCCTAGATCATTATTTTGGGTAAAGTCTCACCTAGTTTAAAGAATTGAAGGTTGATTCAGTATATTGGAATTTATGTCTTTATCCTTGTGTACCATACTAATCTTCTTACAATGTAGTCTTGAATTGATACACTTGAAAGAACTAATCAAACAAACAAAACTTCTATCATCTTAACTCAATCACATGTGCACAAAACATATTATTGTGTGTAAATTTGGGTATTTTCAAGAAATATGTCTTTCATGAAACCCTTATATTTCATGAAACCAAATCATGAGTTTCAATCAGTCTTTATAGACACAATGAACACCCTACATGCATGATTTTCCATGCATAACTCCTCTACGTGAAACTCTTTCACAACGTAGAGATACCAAATCTTCGTTGGAAAAAGTTACTTGGAATATAGGGGGTGCCCACATATTTAGAGGGTTCCCTCATATTTAGGGGGTGCCCGAATATTTTTAGACCTGCAACAAGCAAACCTTTATAAATTTTAGTGAACCTTTAAAATGATTGAATTTATTTATTCTCTTCCTTTTGAAATATAACCAAAGAACGTTTATTTTGACTTGTAGAGCTCAAAACAGACTCCACATCAATCATATCACCCCCATAAACCTGTATCACTTCCAAAAACAGATAAAAAATATTAACACAAATGGGGAGAGGGGACTATCTGTAACCTCCTCATACACCAGGAGGTAGATTAACACTAAGGTTTGACCAATGTTTCTCAAAAAATGTGATGCCAATGGATTATTAAAAATGTTATACACTTGATCATAAGTTCTAACATGCTTCATTTTAATCACACCATGTTCAACATTTTCCTTGATGATGTGATATCTAATCTCAATATGTTTTTTTTGAGAATTCTGAAATGGATTCTTCATAAGATCGATCATGATATTATTCCCATAATGAATCACCCACAACTATTTAACCTCACCACTAATATCATTTAGTTGTTTCTTCATTTAAAATAACTGAGTTTGAGCCATTATATAAGAGATACAACCATCATCAACCATACTAAAAGAATATCTTTTCCATTTTTTCCCCAAACATTCGACACATTTATTTTCAACGAAGAATGCTCCACACTTATGGAATTTCTATACACCTTATCTCTAGCCCAGTCAGTATAAAAAAATACTGATAATTCATTATCTCTTAAATCTGTAATGAATAATCCTAAAATTGAGTGTAACTTGATTCTATCTCATTATTCTTTTAACTGCTACCAAAATCTATTCCTTAGGATTACATCAAAATCGGCCCATTAAGATTATTGAAAAGACGATATGTGGCCATGTTGTAGTCAAGTATAAGAAGCTTCCAAAAATTCTTCGATATAGGGTTGGATTTATAGAATTCATATTCTCATGCTTTCCATGTTTTTCCCAACCACAATCGAAGTTGATATTGGTATGGGGTCATTCATGTTGATTTTATTAAGAATATCTATTGAATATATTTTCTAAGAAATGAAGGTTTGATACTTAATTTTAATCACCTATAGCTCCAAAAATTATGTGATTTCACCAATCATAGACATTTTAAATTCTGATTTCATGTGATTAGAAAATTCTTCTATAGATCCCTTCCCTCTTCCACCAAATATAATATCATCCACATACACAAGAACTGTAAATTGATATTTCTGAGTATTCTTCACATAGAGATTATGGTTGGCACATCCTATTTTAAATTCAAGCTTCTTCATATGAGAATCTAGTTGAGAATACAACACTCATGCTTCCTAATTCAGACCATAGAGTGCCTTATTTTTTCTACAAACCTTTATTTCATTATTACTATTCATAAAGCTTGCTGATTGTTCAATGTATAATTATTATTCAAGAACACCATTTAAGAATGATATTTTGACATACATTTGATAAAATATGTACAATCTTTGAATTTATATGGAAATAAAGTTTACGACCGACTCCAGTCTATCCATTGGAGAGAAAAAAATTCCGCATCAACGCCTTCAATCAATGCATATACTTTACACACCAAACATGCCTTATTTCAGATCATATTTCCATGATCACTAAATTTTATTTTAAATACCCACTTTTTTCTAACCACATTGTGATTTTTAGGTCTCTTAACAAGATCTCATGTCTGGTTCTTGTCAATATGATCAAATTCCTCATTCATGACCTTAACCCATGATTCATCATTCGCTGCTTCTTCAAACTAGGTTGGTTCCACAAGTTATACGAAGGAATAATATTCTTCATTACTCATTATCCTTGTCTATTTGGGTGCTGACAAATCCCCAATAATGGCGGATTGATCTATTTTGTCTCTTCTATTTATCTCGTAGTTCTGGATGATGCTTCTTCAGCCATGGTTTCTTATTCTAGTTCTTCTTATGAATCATCAATATTTTTTGATTCCTATTTGTTTGGTAATCATTATTTTGTTTATAAATTTTAATCTATCCCTTTCCCATAAATATTGATACTATATGAGATGAGAACACATATAATTGTCTTCAAGTTTCATTCACTTTGGTTCCAGGTCGAAGATACCAAGTGTGATAAAAAAACTTTTAAAGACATTCAACCTGAAACTCATTTTCAAATGAAATGATCATCAATAATTTTTCAGAATAATCAGGTTTGATAACAATTGAAATAATTATTCTGGTAGCTTCTATATAATTATTCATTTGTCTCCCCATCAATGGAAACACTTCTCAACATCTTAATAGTGGTGGATCTCATCAAGAATGGATTTCAAGAAAATTCAGTATGGAGAATACACCCGAATGGATCTTCAACTTGTGGATTCCTTATCCTAGTTTTCCAGAATAGAACATCTATAGTTTCATCAAAAATGATCCTCCATCATATTTATATTTTAACACTAAATTGAGGAATTATTCATAGATGGTGACTTCTTCAGTTTTTCTATGAAAACCTCAATACTTCTCAACCCCCCAAGAAAATGCTTAACATTTCAATCTTCTACATTATAATAAAAAATAAACTAACCAAATATTAAGGGAATAAGTTGGATCTTACTTGATTCATCAATATGAATAGAATGGTTGAGTTGATTTTCTCAACCATGTTTCTCCATTTGATCTAGTCTTAATGATTTCACATTTAAACATCTGTTCTGATTTATGTTATGGTAGCATGTATATCTTTACATTATCTTATCCTTTGTGTGGATAATTGTTTCTTAATAGCCTTCATGGATGATACTATATTAATCCTATTTAGGAATGATTCTTATTCTGGTAGTCATGTTAAATAACCTTTTTCAATGGGAACAAATTTCTTGCATCTCTCACATAGAACATCTTTAACACAAGATTTTCCTTTTGTTTGAAAACTCTCATGCACTTTCACTTCATCATGTGGAATCTTTTATTTTCCTATTTCAATAGACTTAGCCTATGCATATTCAAGTTTCCTAATTCTTTCCAAATCGACTATCCAAATAACTAACACGTCATTAGGAACTCTTACAGCAAGTTTTTATCTTCCATATGGGGTTTTCTAAGTGTCATCCCTATTAGTATTTCTTTTGGATGCACTAAACTTCAAATTATTGGATTTAGAATTTTGGGACTTCTCCTTTTCCTTACTTGATATCTTCTTGGGATAATTTTTGTTAACAATATTCTTCAGATTTTCTCCCAAGGTAGCTTCTTCATATTTTTAAAGATTTAGTGGTCTTAGTTTGTTATCAAAATTGAATTCATGTTGAGATAAGAATGTACCAAACATGTGAAATAGGCCTCCACTGTGCTTTCTCATTTAGATTATTGTACCAAAAATCTAATTCACAATGCCCAACATTGTTGGAGGACCAACATTGACCAATAAAACTTGATATCCTTATATCTTATGTATAAGTTTGTTGGATCTTCGCCATCAATTTTTGTTCTCTTTATAGGAAATTGGATTCAATACACTTTTTCCTATATATATTAGTCACGGTGGTAGGTTTATTATAACCTTTATTCATCCATAATTGTTCAGTATTTGTCTTTAAACCTATATTGTTCATGATAATAGGTTTATAAGCCTTAATATAGGTTGGTATGGAGGGTACCTATTTATTCTCAACTTTTTAAGATAGATCATCAAAATATGTCATGTTTTTTCTTATCACATGTTGGAGGTATTTTAGATTTATAATACTCCAATAATGATTCAGTAGATGCAAAAAACTATTTCTGTATTTTCTGAAGTCACAATATATTTCTTCTCATGATTGGCCAATTGAGCCTCTAAATATAGAAATTTCATATTAAGGATGATTTTTAATCTTCAATCATAATATTTTTTTCTTTAAAATCATTTTTAATTTTAAAAAATTCAAATTCATGAATCTTAAATTTATTTTGAATCATAGAGTCAAGTTCCTTGATCTTCTTGGATATTTTTTCCAATTGTAAAACCTTGAAATCAGTGATATTTTTCAATTTCTCTTCAATCACATGGATCTTTTTATTCAAGATTATTTTTTACTCCCTATTTATATTCATCTTATTTAAGATATTTTTATGAACTTATTTCAAGTTCTATATTTTTTCTTAAAAGACTCCAACCAGTCTGGAGAGCTTTACACATTCATGAATTTTTCCTTGTAATCCATTTTCCAAAGATTCAGCTTCTCCTTCTGGATAGGTGATCTCTACATGCATACATTGAAAGACTCGACAAACAAGGGATACTCTTTCTTCAATAATATGAAACAAAAAATTTCTTAATATATCAACTGAAAATTATTGTGAGGTTATAGATTGATCATCATTACCACTTCTACTAGCATCCTTATTTTGAGAAAAAGTTTCAAATGTGGTAACACATACCTCTTCATCACTTGAATATTTTCATTTACATGAGGTATAAATGTTGTCCTTCTATTTAATGGAAACCTAATCCACCTTCTCTTTAGTTTACAATCCTAATATATCTTCATTTTTATAAAGGAATGGAGAATGAGATTATACTTCATCTTTAAATAAGTGGGACTTATTAAACTTTATCTTATCATTATTTTTCTTATTTATCATGGTCTTGGTGGATATAGACTATTGATCAAAGATAACTGAATCTTCCTCAAAACTTCACTTCATCACTGATTCAAGAAAGAAACTCAAATCTTAAAAATAGAATAGATTTACTATATAGAATACAACATAGGTGAACCTCATCTCAGATACCACTTATTGGACCCCAGAACTCCTTGATAGGGGAGTGGGAATCAAGGTGGTAAATTTTTATTTAAAAGTGACAGATATTATTCCCACATTGGTAGGAACTTTTTAATCATATCTGGTAAGAATTATATAGTTATTAAACATTCACATGCAGAGAGAAAATTTTTTTTTACTTGGTTTACCACTAAGGGATATTCCAAGGAGCAGATGTCGACAATGTGTCAGTCTTTCAAAAATCCAAAAAAAAAATCACTATTTTTGGAAAACATAAGTTCAAACATGATCCCTCTATTCTATGAACACTGACTTTATAATATTTTATGGATAGTACATTTCCTCCCTCATAACACATCCATTGAATTTCCCTATCTCACTATTTTGGGTGAAGCCTTACTCAGTTTAATGACTTGAAGGTCACATAGTAGATTGGAATTTATGTCTTTGTACCTAAGTAGCACAAGAATCTTCTTTCACTATATTCTTGAATTAATTCACTTGAAAACACTAATCAAACAAACCAGATATTTAAAAACTATTAGTATCTTAACTCAAGCACTTGTGTGCAACACATATTCTTACACGAAACTTCGAGGATAGTCGTGGAAGATGTATTCATCACAACCATTATCTTTTTTACAAATAAACCATGATTTTCAATTTTTATTTATAGACACAAGGAACACCCTAAACATAATATTTTTTGCATGTAAATATTCTGCATGCAACACTTTGGCACGATAGAGAAACCAAATCTTCATTGGAAAAAGTTATGTGGAATGTAGGGGGTCCTGCATATTTATATACCTAGACAACCCTATGCATAAGTTCCTTTCCCACCTTCCCCCATGTGCATAAGACTTATTTTTACATCATATTTGGCATTTAATTTCCTTTTTTGCAATTTCATCTTTTGTTCATAGCTCATGCCTTTGCTGTATTTTGATGCGATAATCTCGAAACTCCTCTTGTGTGAAAATCTTTTTGACTTTTAATTTGGTGCATAAGATTATTTCTCACAATTTCATTATTTTTCACACAAATCATTCCTTTTATGTATTTTTATGTGATGATCTTGAAACACCACTTGGGTGTAATATTTTGATTCACCTTCATTCTTACGTGAAATATCCTTTTTATGAAACAACATTCTTCATCCTCCAAAGTTTAGACCCAAAAATTTGGAAAACAATGAGAAATGAAACAACCTTCAACATTGTAATCATCTTATAATGTAATATCACTTTCCTTGAAAAATCCATGATCATCCTACTATGGATTGACAACAAACTAAAAATGGAATCCATTTGTAGCAAAGAAAATTCTTAGTTCCAACACTAAGAAACCTATTTCCTACATTATCTATAGATGTAGAAAATCCTTTTGGTCTAAAAATTGGTACTCATATTACATGGCTAGTTATGTTGGTAAAATATTAATTTCCACCATAGTTATTCATGAAGTATAAATACATAATTTTGTCTATTCTTATATTTGGAAAGAAAACACAGTAATGATATTGATGTCTATTTGGATCCATTTATTGAAGATATGAAACTAATGTGGTGTACATGGGTTACATGGTACAATTATTATAAAAGTGAATAATTCGAATTAAGATCCATATTGTATGAGATAATAAATGAATTTACTTCTTATCAAAGTTTTTTCAAGATATAACATTAATAGAATTTTGGGGTGTCCCATTTTTGAAGAACGCACAAACTTAGTTAGATTAAAACATTACTCAAGGATATTTTTAATACATTAGAAATTTTTACCCTCAAAATATAAATAATGATCATGGAAGACTTCATTCGATGGGAATATATAATATGGTGCAACACTATATACACTAAAGGGTGATCAACTTTTTGAGAAAGTAAAAGGCATTGACTCTATTTTCAGAAATAATGTTTTGAAAAACCTTATGAAATGATGTTGAAAAGAGAGATCAATGTTATTTGAATTACTATAGTAAATTTTTTTGTACATCATAGATTTTTTTGATTTCATGCATGTAGAATTTTTTTTAAAACCTTATTTTTTCTAGGTTTTTTTCTGGTAGAATGATTATTTTCATACCGTGTGTTTTGGTTTTCTTACATTAATAACAGTTTAATCTACACCATTGATAAAGAGAGATATAACAACCCTTAGTTTCCCTAGTTGTGTTTATATGCCTCAGCATCGATCCATTGTTCCACCATCATGCCGCTCCCATTGGTCCAACTATCCCGTGTGTTGTCCCACTTTCAGTTACTCGAACCGTTGGTTTGAACTAGGTCATCCACACGACAATAATCTTGTTCCACTACCTGAATAACCTGAATCTCCCTAGAATTCCATGATGGCTTAGTCTATGAATTACTTAGAGGCTTTGACTCACTAACCTCATGGTACCTTATCTGGTTGGTCGAGAGATCTCCCTATGTGAGGCTCTATTGTGGCTTCTCAGAGAATAAGAATGAGATCTAGGATATTTCAGACACCTTCTATCCCCTCTGCCAAGCTCATGCCACATCTTAAAAATACAGTAATTTTCTAGTGGAGATTCAGTGGAGAATCAGCTTGGTTTTGGGTTCCAGATAACTACGCTTCAAGAAGTTTTCAGATCATGAACTATTTTCATCATAACCAAGCTTTGGTATATATTCTTGGCACTTTAGTGATTAAATTTATTTTTTCATGTATTGCTATGTATATTTTTTGGGTATGTGTGTGATTCCATCTGAGAGTGGACGATGTTGACTCTATGTGAAAAGTTTCACTGCTTCCACCAAGTTTAACAAGGTTGAACTCCTCGGATAGTTTCTCTAGTTATTATTTGTTTTCTTTTGAGTCTTTACTTGATTTTTTTCTTTCTTACTTAATAATAAAACTGTTACCTTGGTGGTGTTCTTTTCATGCATGTCGGATCAAAACGATCTGAAGTACATAATATCTACTATCCTTTTACCTTTATAAATTCATTATTTTATTAATCCAGTAGATTTATTTGAGAATAAAATCTATCTGTTCATTTTTCTCCAACTCATTAATAAAAGTTATCATATAATTAACCCTCAATTCATGATAGTAGATCTTGGATTTTGTAGGGTTTAATCATTCAAACCCAACAAGTGGTATTAGAGCGTATTGTAATGTTAGTTATGGGTTATACTAAATTTGATATTGATAAGTTTTATGGTGAAAATGATTTTAATCTCTGGAGAATTAAAATGAAATCCTTACTCGAACACAGGGATTTAATTGATGCCCTTTATGGTTCTAGAAACAAAATTACCACCAATTCCCTGGATGGACAGACTGGAATTACTTACATTTATGTCCTTGACAAAACCCTTATGAAATCCCATAGCATAATTCTTTTATCCATAGGTGATAAAGTTCTTAGAGTAGATGGAGATGATTCATTTTTCTAAGTCCCTTTTTAGTAGATTATATTAGAAAATGAGATTATATACTTTCAAAATGCACCCTAGAACTGCAGTCAAGGTGCACATTGATGAATTTAATGAAATATTGTAAGATCCAGAAAACATAGACATTAAATTAGATGATCAAGACTAAGAAATTATATTGTTAACATATTTATATGATTGCTTTAATTCTTTAAAAGACTCTTTGATTTATGAAAAAGATACACTTACTCTTGAACATTTCAAACCTACTTTACCCTCCAAAGACCTTCAAAGGAAGGTTAGTGTTAGTACTGAGGATGAGGGTTTAAGTATTAGGGTAAGAAGTGAGTCTGGAGGAAAAAGTGAGTAAAGGGGTAGGAGAAAAGAAGGGGGCAGTCGAAGAAGAAAAGATCTAAGTCTAAAAACAAAGTCATTAAGTATTTTCAATTCAAGAAACCTGGACATATTAAGAGGAAATTCCCTAATTAGAAAGGTGAATATAGATACAATAGTAATGATAATTACTTATTATTTGAGTAGTAATTTGACATTGATAATGTGTTGAATGTCACTATGATTTCCATATTTGATGAATGGATCATGGATTCAGGATGTTCATTCCACATTTGTCCTAGGAAGGAGTTATTTACTAAGTTGAAGGGAAATTGCATATTGTGAAGTATTTATAGGGAATAACAAGAGCTATCTAATTATGGGAATGGACTCTGTTATATTAGATATTCATGATGGGACTACTAAGTATCTTGGGGAAGTCATGTGGGTACCTAAGTAAAAAAGAAACCTAATATCCATAGGAATCCTTGACGAGAAAGGGTATAGTTTTAAGTAAAATTCTAGAAACCTTAAAGTTAACTGGGGATCCCTCACACTTATGAAAGGAAACCTTCACAATAGTATTTATGTGATATATGGTAAGGTTCATAGAAGTCATTTGAACACCTCTTGTAGTTTAGAACTTGGTTCCACCACCCTTTGGCATAGAATGTTAGGGTACGTCAGTGCCAAGGGGCTTAATGATCTCAAAATACAAGGGATTTTGAGTAACATCACTCCTAGTAGTCTTCCATTTTGTAAGTATTGTGTATATTTTAAATCTAGAAGAGTTATATTTGATAGGACAATGTATAAGGCTAAAACCCCCTTGAATGTGTTCTTTCTGACTTGTGGGGTCCTTATAGGGTCACCTCCCATGGTAGAGACTTATACTTCAGGAATTTCATTGATGAATTCTCTATAAAATTTTGGATTCATATATTTAAATATAAATCTAATATTTTTCAGACCTAAAAAATGGAAAGATAAGGTAGAAATTGAATCTAATTAGAAACTCAAATCCTTGAGAAATGATAACAGTTTAGAGTATCTATCCACATAATCCATTGAATTCTATGAATATGAGGGAATAAAGAGATACTAGACTATTATGGTAACTCCATAGAAGAATGGACTAGTAGATAGGATGAATAAGATTGTTCTTGAGAGGGTTAGGTGTATGTTTTTCCACTCAAAACTCCTTGGGTCCTTCAAGGTTGAGACTACTTCAACAATAGTCTATCTTATCAACTGTTGTCCATCTTCTGCTAATTATTTGAAGATACTTTAAGAAATATGGAATGGTTCACCCCCGATACTTTCACACCTTAGGAATTTTGGATCCATATCTTATTCTCATACATGCACTGATATGCTAGCTCCTAGGGATGATAAATGTATATTCTTGAGTTATGCAGAGAGAGTTAAGGTGTGTCTTCTATGGGTAGAAAAATCGAGTTGTCAAAAATGTATAATTAGTAGAGATGTCATGTTTCATGATTTTGGTCTATCTAGTGATAAGGGTTTTGAACCTATAGAGACTTCTGATGACACCACAAGACCCTCTAGAGTACTAACTCCCCTTGGTGTTGAAGTCTATTTTGAACCCAGAAACCACTCCCAGAATATGAATGGTCTTGTTCCCCCCATTGTCTCAACCCAAGTAAAATATGATTCAAATTCATATTATGAACCTCAAATAGAGGAACCCGATGATATGAGCAATTATCAGCTCACTCAGGATAGATATAGGAGAGTTATTAGGTCTCCAACACATTTAAATCAGGTATACATTACTTAAAATGCATTTAATATAGCCTGTGATTTATTTAATTATTAACCTCAAAGCTATAAGAATTATATTAAGTCCAAAGAAGCCTCTAGGTGGATGAGTAAAATGTTAGAATAGATTAATCATCTTCTTAAAAAAACACTTTGGTTTTTGTTTCTCAACCTAGTAAGCAAAAGGTCATAGGTTCTAAATGGATTTATTAGAAGAAAGAAAACAATGTTGGAGAAACTAAAATAAAATTCAAATCCCAAATGGTTTCTAAAGGATTTATTCATTGTGAAGGAATAGATTCTAGTGAAATTTTCTCCCCAACTATTAAACATTCAACTATTAGGATTCTTATTGTTTTTCTTCCTTGTTTAAAATTTTATGTTAAAAAATTAGATTTTAAGATTGATTTTTTACATGTTACTCTTGATGAAATAATTTATATGAACCCTCCTGAAGAATTTTTAAAAATTTTCAAACATAATTAAGTTTGTATTCTTCATAAGTATTTATATGGGATGAAAAAATATTCAAGACAATGGTATAGACACTTGATTCTTTTTTGACTAAAAATCAGTTTCCCAAAAGTAAATTTGATACATGTGTATATTATAAAAATGTTAAACATGAGTCTGCTTACATTTTATTATATGTTGATGACATGATTTTAATCTATAAAAACATTAGAATTATAAATTATATCAAGAATCAATTGAATTGGGATTTTTAAATGAAAGACATAGGGAATGCTAATAAAATATTAGGTATGGATATAATAAGAGATATGAAGGCCAAAAACTTATACTTATCCCAATCTTCTTATGTTAGAAAGGTATTACAAAGATACCTATTTGAGCATGTTAAACCTATTATTATTTATCTAGGAAATCATTTTATGTTTTATTTGGACCAATCCCCAAGAAATGATGATGTAGAATCCTTTAAAAGTAATATTCCATATGATAATGTAGTATGAAGTCTAATGTATGATATGGTTTGTTCTAGACCAGACATTGAATTTGTTGTTTTTACTATGAGCAGGTTTTTGGGGAAACCTGGTAAGCCTCATTCTCAAGCATTGAAGTGGGTACTGATGTATGTCTCTGTGTATAATTAATTGTGAATTAAATATGGATTAAATAGTATTTTTGATAATGATATAGTTGTTTTTTTACTTAGATTATGCTGATAATGTTAACACTCAAAAGTCTATCACTGGTTTTGTATTTCTTTCATATAGAGGGCTAGTCTCCTAGAAGTGAAATATGCAATCAGTGCTCACACTATTTACTACTGAGGTAGAGTATATTTCCTTATTAGAATCCATAAAAGGGTATATATGGTTGAAATGTTTTATTTTTGAGTTGTCCTTATCTGTTAACAGTATAATAGTCCACTGTGATAGCCAATCTACATTACATTTTTCTATGAACTATGTATGTCATGGTAGATCAAAGAACGTTGAAATTAGACTTCATTTTGTTAGGGATATTATAGAATCTGGGATAGTGACTATCACTAAGATACCCACTAGGTACAATCTGAACGATAGTTTGACCAAGGTCCTACCATTTTCCAAATTCATAAATTGCCTTGAATTAATGAATTTAGTCCAAATTCCATAACTTAGGTTGCAATAACATCATCCTTAAATTCTATTTAATTGTAAGGTGGAGATTTATTGTATTTTACCCTCCAATAATTGAATTTAATTTCATTTAATATTGTTTTATATGTTTTATTAATATTGAATTAAGGGTGTTTATTTTTCTGGGATTTTTCCATGGGACATGCAAATTGTTCATGTGGGGTTTTATTTTTTCGGGGTTTTATTTCCTATTTCCCAATTATTTTCATACCGAATGTTTTGGTTTTAGTACCATGATAATGGTTACATCCAGACCATTGATAAAGATAGATCCAATGACCCTTGTTTTCCCTGGATGTGTTTCTTTGCCTCTATTTCAATATGTTGTTCCCCCACCGTGCCACTCTTATTTGGCCACCTATACTATTCATTTTTCTACCTTCAGCTACTCGAACCATTGACTTTATCATGTCTATCTATGCATTTTTAATCCAATGTCACTGCTTGAACCATCTAATACTCTATGGAATGCCATGATGGCTCTGTCTGAGCATTGATTCGTGGCTTTATCTCTCTCACCTCATGGTGTCTCATCTAGTTCATCAATATTTCTCCCTATGTGAGGCTCTATTGAGACTTCTCGGAGAAGAAGAATATGATCTGGGGGATTCTAGAAACCCACTCTCTACCGAGATTATGCCACCTCCTACAACTGGAGTACTTCTTTGGTGGAGATTTAGTGAAGAATTGACTTGGTTATGGGATCCAGATGACTGTGCATTATGAAAGTTTCATATTTTGACCTATCTTTCAGAATAACCAAGCTTTGTTATATATTCTTGGCTTTGTAGTGATTCAATTTATTTTGTCATGTAATTCTTTGTATATTTTTTGGGTGTGTGTGTTAGTCTGTCCAGGAGTGGATGGAATTGACTCTACATGGTAGGCTTTACCGCTTCCACCTAGTTCAACAAGGTCGGCCTCCTCGGGTAGTTTCTCTGGTTCATCTTTTTTTCAAGTCTATACGTGCTTTTTTTTCTTTCTTGCTTCATAATAAAACTATTACCTGGGTAGTGTTCCTACCATAAATGTAGGATCAAAACGATCTGAAGTATGTTATATCATTTTTCCTTTTACCTTTCTACATTAGCTATTTTTTTAATCTAGTATCTCGATTTGAGAATAGAAAATGTCTCTTCATTTATCTCTAATTGATTAATCAAAATTATCTTATAATTAACCCTAAATTAGTGATATTGGATTGTTGATGTTTTAGGGTTTAAGATTTTAACCCCTATAATCCTTTCATATGTGACCAACATAAAATGACCCATCCTACTTTATGTGATGAGGGAGTCGTAGTGAAGGGGGAAACCCACTTTTTCAAATTTCAGACTAATGATTTATTGAAAAATTGGAAAAGTAAATGTAATGTGAGAATTAATAAAATGAAGAAAATACCAACATGAAAGACTTATGATCTGTACGAATTGTATAAACTATTCATCTTATTCCTCCTCCTGCCTACCGTAACTGATATTATTAACTATTAATTTGGATGAATTATATTAACAATTCATCTTATTAATTGTTTCCAAATACCGCACACCAAACATAATCTTCAAACCCTCTGCTACCATTGAAGGTGGACATGACGGAATGAAAATATAGATATAGATCATCAGAGGTGATCACATGAACCAAAAATGCATCAGAAAATCAGATTGTATTTAATCAACTAGAAATGATCTTACAACAGGTTTTTTAAATAGGTTTTTAAATTTTTTATAAAAGGGATAAGGTTATCTGTATTTTTAAAAATGGGACTCAAGATGCCTGAACTGCATTCTCACATCTTCCCTTTCCAGGAAATGTGAAAGGGGTTTATTCTTCCTACATGAATATGAAAAATCATGAACCCCATTCACGTTTCCTCTAAAATTTTTAATTAAAAAAATCAATATAAATCAATATAAATAAATATAAACACATATTAATTAAAAATAATAAATATGTATAAATTATAAATAAATATCAATAAATATAAATAAATAACAGTATATAATAATTAAAAAAGCATCAATATGTTTAAAATATCAATACATATAAATAAATAATAGTACATATTAAATAAAAATTCATCAATATGTACAAGATATGAATAAATATAAATAAATAATAATACATATTAATTAAATAATAAAAAATATTAATAATAGTGTTCATGTCCATTTTAATTATTTGGTCTGATTCTTGGTGCACTACTCGATCACCAGTTGTGTTTATTCATTAATTTTTTCAGCAGAGACATATATCCAAATTTCTTTCCAATTGAATTTTTCAATATGTTAATATATCCACTTTACATTACCAAACATTCATTCCACTTCCCCTCCTATGTATTAAATGGAAGTAAAAATATTCGAGGGAAAAGGGTATCATTTTATACTTAAGAATTGTGTCATCCATTATTTCACTCTAAATCTTCATAAGTCATACTCGGTCTAGAAAATAGTAGGATTTGACTTGGGAAAAAAATTATCCTCTATTAATTGATCATGATACCACATGAAATGAGAACTCATATAATTATCATCAAGTGTAATCCAATTTCATTTTAGGATGAAGATATTAAATGTGATATGAAACTTTTATTAGAAAAATCAACCTAAAACACATACACTCACATTAACAAATATATCAAAATGTTCAACTGAAATACGAAGGATAAGAGGCCATTGAGCACGTCCATACTTCAAATTTTCTTAGTTTATTAATTAAATAAATTACAACCCCTTTCTATTATGTTTATTTTTAGTTAAAAAAAGAATATAGATTTAGAAAAATATACCTCTTTCAATAACATGATCTTCCTAAACATTCTACATTAATTAAAATTTATTCTAATTAATATACTTATTCTGGAAGTAATTTCATATTTTTTCATACCTCCCCCTCAAGGGAAATAATCATAAATATATTTATAATGGTGGATCTCTTTAATAATGGGTTTCAATATGTTAAAATATAGATAATACACTATAATTAATCTTTAACTTATGACTATCCATATTTGGAAACTTATATAACTTCACCAAGAATTATCTTATTTTCAATACTTATTCTTTAAGATACCAAAAATATGATAAAACGATGATGATATCTTCTTTAAAATTGTTTGTCTTAGATATGCTAACACATTCTTAAAATTCATCAATGATGACCCTCTTTTTTTTATTTGTATTGTAAAACCAATTAAGGAATCATTCAAGGATGATTGTGATCAATAATTGATAGAACTAACTGCTTCTCATATTTTCCCCCAAATAATTTGGGTCTCCATCAATTCCTTATATTATAAGAATAAATAAGGATTGTTTCTTATTCTGGAATAATATCAAATCAACATTTTCATAATTTTCACAATTTTATCACTTGATGGTGGCATTTTAACCTTAAAATCCTCTAGTGATGATTGCAAACTAGTAGAAAATGTGTCCTTCTTTTATGAAGTCGGAATTTGTATCTACTAAAAATTGGCCAAATGAAAATCTAATTTCATATGTCTCATAATGTGGTTTTTCTAATATTTATTCATAATCGCCTACTCTTCACAAATATCCATTATTCATTTAATTTCTTCTTTATGTAACATTATTTTAAACAAAGATTCACATTCCATGATATTTTAGGATTTTAAATCCAATTTCAAATCATTGAGATCAATAATATTTTTCAAAATTTCTTCAAGTTCATGGATATTTTCATCCAGAGTATTTTTAAAATCAAAATAATTAATATTATTAATATTAATTAATTAATTTAAGAATATTATTTATTATACATATATAAATCATAATACTAAGTATTATTATGAATATCAAATAGTAATTAATAATTTTGGTAGATAATATGATAATAGTAAGGCACTTATTAAAAAAACAACATAACTCTATAAATCATAATAGTAAGGCACATCTAATATGTATCATAAATATAATATCAACATAATATATCCCTCTGGTGTGGATTTTCCTCTGTCCTATAGCCAGGATTATACTGGATAAGTCTACGACTTTTCTGTCTATGTTTCCACTCTGGCATACACTCCTTCTGTATATCATTATCGGAAGACACCTCCACATCCTCTTGTGTGAGAGGTGGTGGATTTACATTCTCCATGCCTGTACTCTGTCCTGCCTATAAGGATAGTGGATGATGGCTGGAACTCTAGCCAACATGTGAAGAAGTTGGATGTTGTGATGCAGATGTCTGTATAGCAGGGAGTAATAAAGAATCCAGTTCAGTCCAGTCAACATCTATATCTTCCTCTTGCTATCACTGGGAATCTAGAAGTGCATCTGACTATACATGATGAACACCCTCCTCCTGTGGAATAACAACATCCATAATAGGGTCGTGACCCCCTGGTACATCTATATCAGGATCATCAGGCTCCACAGCCTCATCATTGTGTGGTAGGTCAAATAAAATGCCATGATAAATCTCATTCATCAAAGGAAGAAAATCATCCACAATGTTGTGGAAATATGATTGCTCAAATTTTCATCCCTCTACTGGATCAAACATGTGAATTAGATGACTTATATGAGTATCTTGAAAAAAAATTCCGTTATTAAGTAATGTTAATAAAAAATTTGTTGAACAGTTGAAGGAAGAATGTGTGCCAACTGATGAAAGCCTCATCCATTTCATGTTAGAAATCTGATTGGGGACCTATAGTTTTGGGGCGCATGATCCCTTTAATCCAACAAATGAAAATATATTTTCACCACCCCTCATAACTGGGAATCCTTTCATCTATCCCATAGATCAATATATGTGGCATGGTATCACCTCTAATCAAAGTATCTCTTCCCTAACATCTTTGGGGAATGAAGTGAAGCTAAATGACAGGGCAGGTCAGGAATAGGCTAAAGGAATCTGAACTACCTCATAATTTTATTAGTATGATTCCACTCAATAATATGAAAATGAATCAATAGAACTATGCAGTAGATGGTAGAAAGAATCACTATACAATATGGTGGAAGACTCTAGATGGTATCATTTGTATATGGCGTCCATGTAATCTGAAAGAAAAAATGAATAATCTATTTATAAATGAAGATATGTATAGTAAAGATTATATATTTAATAATATAAATAATAATCACTTACATCATCTGGTCAAAGGCTATCCACCATAAGTCTGTATGTGTAGACATCATGTCTTGTAGAATCTGAATGCCGATGTGCCTGGCTCCACCAATAGATAACATTGTTATAGTTAAATTTTATAATATAAAGTTATAAAATAAAGTTAAACATTAGAAATAACTAATAACATACCATCATCCACACAGAGCCTCTGCTAAAATATCTGCAGGCAATGCCACACATGCTTGTGCAGCTAAACGAGGGATGTGATCCCATACCCACATCTACAGAAGAACAACACATCCAATTATCTACATCTTATCGATGTGACACACGCTGTATATCGCCCTATATGTATATGGTGAACAAGTATAATCCCAGCTATACTATACTTCCTAGTCCAAATCCTCTAGAAAAGGTAAATACATCATATGTAAAAAATTAGTGGAGTGATCAAAGAAAATAGTGCCACTGATCAGCCTCAAAATATATTCACGTGCAAATCGTATAATGGTGATCTCATCAGCGTCCTCTACTAGAAGTGTGAAGTGATGGTCTAACCAGGGCATGCATAACCTACCACTTATGACGTAATTTCCATCATCATGGACTGATATACCTAGTAATCTATAAACAAGATCGAATCAATCTAGTCCATCTCGGCCTATCACAACCAAACTATCGATGGGGAGGCCTTACAAAATGGACACATCCTACAAGGTATTATTCATACCCCCTATATAAAATGAAACATATGTGAATCTTTCCTCCATCTCTCTATGAGCGTAACAATGAGCTAATGATTGACAAAGGTGAATTCGCACATCGTTATGCCATAGAATACAACACGATGAATATGGGGGATGATAACAGGAGGTGGTGTGTCATGATGGAAATGATGAGATCTACGTACACTAAAAGGAGGCATAGTAATTACCTCTAAAACCATATGTGATACATGAGTATCCTGAGAATTGATAAATTGAGGACCTACCATCTACAAAAATGATATCATCATTACTTTTTTATAGTTAATTTAATAAAAATTTAATCTTTAAAAAAAGGCTACAACAAGAAAAATAAAGTATAAAATATATGTGGGAATTCTTGTTGGTTTAGGTTTTGATTTTTTTGTTTTATTGATCTCTAATAAATCTTAATTTATTCTAATTTTTTATATAAATTAACATTGATAAGAAACCTGAATTTTACATGTGGAAGCATGATATATTCATTTTTTGTAAGTATATTTTTTAATAGTTATAGTATCACAAAATTCTTTATGATATAATCCATAAATTAGACAACCCAAAATTGAAACATGTCAAAAATGGAGCACGTCAAAAATAAAAGGATTCATTACTGAAATATCTATATACAAAACAAAATATACACATTCATGATAAAATACACAGAATTGATCATGGATGATGGGATGTGGAGCTTTGTCCAACCACATGGGGACATATCTTATGAGTATGTCATTCTATGTGAAAAATACTAAATTGTAGTCCCCCTCCTCATTGTTGAGGAAAATCCATCTCATTTATGATTTTAGTAGGCTTTGGTCTTCCTCAGAGGTGAAACCTGGTAATATGAATCCAATAATTTAAAAAACAACAGAAATTGAAGAAAAAAATAAATTATAACAAAACCAACTTACAAAACCTATAAATATCAAGGATGATAGTCAGCTATTCAGCAGGCAATGGGATAGAATGAAAGTCACTAGTAGGAATACAAGATGCACTATAATAGTAAACAAAAGTACTCGTGTGATACAACAGGTCAACATAGGACTCCCATGATATATTTACCAAAGTACAAGACTCAATAACTTGTGCACATGGATATCTCAATGCCTATAAGTTTTTGTAATCACAATA
This sequence comes from Viscum album, assembly GCA_963277665.1. Taxonomy (NCBI): domain Eukaryota; kingdom Viridiplantae; phylum Streptophyta; class Magnoliopsida; order Santalales; family Viscaceae; genus Viscum; species Viscum album. The sequence goes on along the minus strand of OY728123.1, from coordinate 1,807,328,953 downwards.
CCTCTTATCCAACATCTTTATAGGCACTTGACCACTGGTGCATGTAGCCCAGTCATAGAATTGTATTACCTGAAAGCTCTTAATTTCCCTATGAAAGGTTAGAGCACTCCATATTTAAGCCTCATTCAATATCTAATCAATGTCACTTTGTAAATTCTAAGTAAAATTCATTCCATTTTCCATCCTTTGATAGGCCTTATGGGACTATTCAACAAATTAGTACACACATCTATAAAATTTATCTTGAACTAGTCCTATTATTGGGAGTTTTTTCACTCCCATGAGGACCCCATCTATGCACTCCACTATATTAGTGTTCATATGGCCATATATCCTACCACCATCATATGTTAATAGCCATTTTTCCTTTGAAATATGCATCATATATTAATACACATCTTCATCATCCCTTCAAATATATTTAATTAATTGATCAAACCTTTCTTGTTGGGGATCATATGTTGAAACCATAAAAGAGTAATGTATTAAAAAGGATATTAACTTTTCTTTAAAAAAAGTATTGTTAGGAAAACATACCCAACTTGAGGCCCAACTTCTTTATTACCTCCTCTATGAAATGATTATGCACATTACTTGAAATATTTAAAATGAAATGTTGATGATAAGCATTCAACTCAGTCCATGAAACCCCATCACTATTTATGGCCTCTATAATCACTCGATGGAGATCAGATATCAAACTCATGCCCTATTTTTGTGTGACGTGAATGCGTACACAAGTAAAAAAACAGCACTAACATTAAAAATTATCCTTTACAACAATAGATAATGCAAGTGGTAGAGGAGAATGATTACCATACTGTGTGGTAGAAATGAGTAGAACACATGTATACTTTCTGTAAAGTAATTTTCCATCAATCTAAATGAATTTTTTAAAATAGGGAAAATAAATGATGCATGGACTGAATGCCCAAATTTTTTTATTGAGATTCACCTTTTATTGATCAACTCAATGATTGGGGAACACATACTCAACAATGTAAAAATGATAAACAATATAATTTTTTATAGAAAACAATTACATAAGTTTTGAAAAAATTTCATAAGATCATCCCAATCACCATACACTTTTACAATTGTCTTCTATTTTACATTCCATACTTTGTTGAAGGATATATTATAGCTAAAAAACTGTTCAATTATTTCCTAAATAAGGTCAATGGAAACATCCTAACATGTTTGTATCATCTCAACAATAAAATTTGATATAAACTCTGCATCAAGTGAAGAGTGATCCCACCATAATCTTGGAGGCACACAAGTATGTGTGCCTTCTAATTTGGTTATCTTCCAACATGCAATAAAATTATCATATATGTAAACCCCAAGAATTTATAAATTGATTTAATATTGAATTCATGAAATTATGAGTCTCTAAAAAATGCCACTTTGTTATAACCTTTCCAAGTAAACATAATTTTTCCACCTCTATGATTTGAATATCGAAACTGACATACACGGTTGCATTTAGTAAGATATTTAGAGTCTGATAAGATGAACATAATTTTTAGTGAATATTAACACACCCTTATGAATAGTAACATACACTTATGAATATTAATAAATAGTAAATTGTCCATGAAAATAGAATCTTCACCCATGAATGTATTAATAAAATTTAGACATCTTAAAAGTGAAAAACAATCATAGTATAAGTATTGTTTTTTTTGTATGTCATAAATATTTTTATTAAACTTTTCTGTTTAATTTAATAATTTAAAATGGAAATTTATTTTCATAAAATATAATCATAAATTGTTATTTTATTGTCTTATGGTTATAAGATAATTTTATGGGACCATGATTAATTTTTTAAGGTGTTATAAAATGGGTTATAGTTTTAATGTTGTTTTTTCAAATAAATTATGATTTTATTTAAAAATTAAATTAAAAATATTTAGAAAATTATTTTCAAAAAATTGAGTTCATTTTTTAATTCTACACTTAAAATAATGGTGAGGGTGAATTTTTGGTATTTTTTTGAAAAACATAATTTTTTTATGAATAGTGAAATATGGTAAAATACTGTATATACAAATTATCAGTTAAATGCACTATTTATGAAATCATGATTGATGTAAGGACACTTGGTTCTAAATAAAATGAACTTATTACTATTATTGGTCAGATGAAACAACACTATTGGTTTTCTTGAGGGAATTAATAAAATAATGAATAAAATATTCAAAATTTACTCCTCTCCTCCACTATAAAACCCCCCTCACTCCCTATTCTCCTCACTCCTATAAGACTTGAAGATCCTAAATTTTCTTCCCAAATACCCTTCCCTAGTTTATACACACATACAAGAAGCTATTTTTCTTTCCAAAAGACCAAAACCTCTTCCCTTATAGAGGTTCTCAAGGAGGTTATTACAAGAGGTAAATCATCTTTCTTTTTCATTTAGTTTCATTTGAATTTATATTTTTTTCTTATTATCTCCCATAATCCTCTATAAAAATGACCATTATTACTCTAGTATCATCTATATACTGGAATTATATCATGTTAATGGAATAATCATCATTAATATTCTTACTCTCTCCCTTTTATTGTATAAACGAAACCATCATCTCTGAGGTTCCAATTTACAACCTTCGTGGACGACAAAGTTTTGTTCTTAAATTTATCTTTAATTAATATTCATGAAACAATTTTTATGGTTTAATCAAGATAAAATATATGTATTATAAACTACTTAATATTCAGTAACCTTTATACATATGTGTTATTAAATAATAAGACCAAACAAGTTCCTAATAATCAAAATACTGCTAAAATTATCTAAGTGAATATCATTAATATTTCATCTAATGATTCATACTCATTCCATGTAAACAAATGATATAAATTAACATTAAAACATATTAATTTTCATAAATAATTTTTAAATTCAATTATGGATATTTACATCCATTCCACATGAACTCCATTACATAAAAACAAGTGAACTGATTATGAAAATCAAGAAAATGAACACTCCAGAACGACAAAATTCAATCTTATAACTAATAAATAAGGAAATAATTTAATTAATAAAATCATGATAAACTAAATAAAAGTTTAATATTTTTTAATTAAGTTATTAATAAGTATAATTTCATATTCTGTGACCTTAAGTTCAAGATTGGAACACATTCAGACTTAAGGTAAGTGGTTTCTTTATCTCACTTCTATTTTTGTGAGATATTCTCTATTCACTATTACAACTTGTGTATGGTGTATGTATACTGACCATTGATTTTTCACATAATTAATATATTTATTATAATTATAATAAATGTATCATTTATTATTATTTATTTTGGGGCATATGATTCAATTGATTACAATGTTTTAAGTATAATTTACTCGAACCTCCATTTTTATTCAGGTTGTTGTTATTCTTTACTCACCTCAATGATATTATTATTTATTCTTATGTACTCATCATAAATTCTAAGTGAATTTTCTACATATTTTTACCATCCAGAATCCAATTTTCATTTATGGGTAGTTTTATGTTTTAAAAGTATCTTTCAAAAATTCTTCCTGAAATACATACTCGATTCAAGGAACTTCTCAAGTTTTTACCTATTTTGAAGTTCAATATATAATCTGTTTTAATCCATAATTATCTTTCTAAAATCAAACATCTTAAAGTGAAAAATCTATTTTAGTTCATTTATTTTTTTATAAAATCAAACATTCTTTTTTCACTTTAAAATCCTTTAATATTTTCCTTAAACCATACCAAAATGTTTTATTTCTAAAGCTTCTTTAAAAACCCTTTTTAAATGATTTTACCACAATAAGACTTTATTTAAGCCTCAAATATAATTTAAATGACCTTAAATTTTATTTTATAGGATATACATGTTTAAAACCATATTTATGATAAATAAAAATGATTTTTCACAAGAACTCCTATTTCCAAAGTAAACAGGATTTTTCTCGCCTCACTTTAACTTTTATAGGATATATGCATTATTCACCATTTATTTATTGATTTTGGTGTATGTACTACCTTTTGTTATATAATATCAATATTCTACTTATTCTAATGATATTCTAAGGGATTATGATTTGAATTTTTCAAGGTGGTATGGGACACTTTGGAATGTTTAAGGATTATTTCCTCAAGGATTTTTCAATGGTATCATTTAAAAGTATCTTCATCTATTTCAATATACTTTTATGAATCTTGTTCCTAATTGAGGTTTATCTCCTATGTTATAATCCAATATGTTTTATTTAATGGTTTATTATTAATTTGATTATGAATGTGCTATCTTGAAACCATTCACCAATGTAGTCTGAATAGTTAGTGTTTATGCTTAATGTTCAGGGAAAGTTATTTACATTTCATATATTAGTTTCAATATGAATGTATATGTGGTTTATGTTTATCTTCATTCATATGAAAAATGAATTTGACTTATTAAGTGATGGGTGGGGCCCACTAAATCCCCTCGACGCATCAGTAGTTCTGATGAGACAAATATACATGGACTTGGTCGAGGCCTTTCCCAATTTGATATATGGTTTTGGATGAGGTTTTAATCATTTTTAAAAGTCTTGGACGAGGCCCTAACAATATGTTTTAGAATCTCTGGCATATGAATTTACCTCATTATGAAGATATAAATTCATAGTTCATGTGGCTATTTGACTAGTAGAATACCCATGATTATGTTTTATTATGGAAATATTTACTTAGCTCATATTCCTACCATATTGTGTTCATGTTTATTTTTAAATGGAATATGTTTTTAGTTATTCACCATGTATAATGTTTATGTTTATGATATCTTTTGTTTTTTTCTTACCCTTACTGAGCATATAAGCTCACCCATTTCTTATGTTTCATTTTTTTGGACCTGAAGAACTTTATTATGAATGACCAGCAAGGATAAACTTAGAGTTGTGGATGTTCTCAATAAAACTTTTATGTTGTTTTGATACTTTCAAGTTGTAATGTCAAACCTATGTATGTATCTGGTTTTCCAAAACTAATCAAATACTCGGTCTTTTTGGATATTATTCCTTTTAATCATTCCAATGTATTAAAATAATGCATCGGCTCTAGGATTTTGGGGGTCTAGGTGTTATAGTTGGTATCGAAGGAAGTTTAGTAGAAAATATGGAAACTAGATTTAGAAAACATATATTAGGGAACAAACCCCTATGATAGTATGTGAGGATAAACATAAAATAAAATACTGTAATATTGGTAAAAAATAGATTATGTGGATATTTATGGAAAATACATCCCTATCTAGATACTACAAGTGGATGTGGTTCTAGCACAAATGTACCTAGGAGTGAAAAATCTGACAAGGAGTTTCAGGATGACCTGGGGTATCTGGGTACATGACAAAGGGCCTTATTATGCACCAGATTTGACACTCCATGGGGATATTCTTAGAATAATTCAAATTTTATTTACCCACCATTATAAAGGATTTATTCTCCCAAAGTAACCAAATTATATGGTTCTAGGATTTATGATGCATAAATTTATGCTTTGTGTTATACCATGTTTTGAGTCATAGAGAGTTCATAATGTTATGATCTAATATATAATATAGAATTGATTAAAAATAGAACATATAAGTAGGATTGAGAACTTCACCAATGCACGTGATGTGAAGAGTAAGAAGAATCATATTTATGATAGTCTTAATCCATCATTTCAAAGGAATATTGTCTCCCAAGTATCCTCATAATATGAGGAAATTGTATCATGTGTTGAAAAGGTATTTAAAGACTTCTCTGAGTCCTACATCTTTGAACAGAAGCAAAATAAAAAGAGGATGACAAGGGAACATGGATAAAGGGAAGAAGGGACAGAAGTATTTTCCCACATGTGATAATTGTGGAAGGAAACACCTTGGTATTTTCTTGAGAGGAAAAGGAGTTTTCTTCAAGTGTGGAGAAAAAGGCCACAATGTTCATAATTGCAATACAAGGAAAGAATTTCCCTACATTCAATGGTTTAACTACAAGGAGATGGGTCACTATATAAATCAATGTCCCAAGCATCAAAGGAATATACCCCAAATGATGATTTTTGGATAATGATCATGTAATGATGCTACTTCAAATGAAGTAGAATGATTAATATTCCTAGTAAATAATCAAGTAATTTGAATATTTTTTCAGTAATGTACTGGTTGTATGAATTATGAGTTACATAAGGATTATACTATAGTACTATTTAATTAAGGATTTTTGGTCATATGATGAATGGTATAAAGGAACAATGATTCAATATAAAGTTAATTTTTTTTGGAAAAAAACATGATTGAGGGAAAGACAACCCTTAATATATATATCTGATGTTGAGATAATGATGAAGAAATGATTGATTCAGAAAAGTAACGACTACCTTGGAACTGGTTATTGATTTTTCAAGAAGTGGTCTATGCTATCATCGATGGAGTTTACAGAACTTTGGGATTTAAGGAATATACCCAATAACATGTATATTACTTAATGAATACATAATAATGCATGTTTCCAATATGGTTTTTATGGTAATTCAAGTTATAAACATATTTCAAGAGGATACATGATAAAGTAATTCACATGTTTGGAATGTGAATTTTAGAGATGCTTCTTGTTGATTAAGGGTTAATGATATGTTCATCAAGGAAATTTAGATACCTTCATTATAATTTGTCAAATCATTATATTTTGGAATTTTAAGCATTTACGAAATGGTTTAAGTTGATTATTTTGTGGGATTTTAGAGTTTAATGTCACTACATGATGGTTTGATTGTTCTTCCTTGACCATGTTGTCTAATTAGAATGAATTGTTTTGTAATAACCAATTCATTTTCCTTTCCTCTTATTAATATGATATTTTAACCATATTATTGTTGTTGGTTTCCCACAAAATAATTTTCAAATATCAACCATTAACTTTCAAAGTTCAATTTCAAATTTTGAGGACAAAATTTTTGTAAGGAGGGGATAATGTAACACACCATGAATTTATAAATAGATTTAATATAGAATGCATGAAATGATGAGTCTTTAAAAAACCACTTTGTTATAACCTAGGCAAGTAAACATAATTTGTTTACCTCTATGATTTGAAGTTTTAAAAAACTGACATACACAGTTGCGTTAAGTAATTTATTTAGAGTTTGATAAGTCAAACTTTTTTTTTGTGAATAGTAACATACCCTTATGAATAGTAAAATACCATTATGAATAGTAATTAATATTAAATAATAGTAAATTGGCTAATAAAATAGAAACTTCAACCATGAATTTATAAATAAAATTTAGATATCTTAAAAGTGAAAAAACAATCATATTATAAGTATTGGTATTTTTGTATGTCTTAAATATTTTAATTACAATTTTATGTTTAATTTAATAATTTAAAATGAAAATGTATTTTCATAAAATTTAATCATAAATTTTTGTTTTATTGTCTTATGGTTATAAGATAATTTTATGGGACCTTGACTAAATTTTCAAGGTGTTAGAAAATGAGTTATAATTTTAATGTTGTTTTTTTTCGAATAAATTAAGATTTCATTTAAAAATTAAATTAAAAATATTTAGAAAATTATTTTCAAAAAATGGATTTCTTTTTTGAAATCAGCGAATCAAATAATTTTGAGGGTTAATTTTTTGTATTTTTCTGAAAAACATGAATTTTTGATGAATAGTGAAATATAGTAAAATATCGTATATACAAATTTTTAGTTAAATAAACTATTTATGAAATTATTAGTGAATTAAGGACACTTGGTTTGAACTTAAATGAACTTATTAATATTATAGGTCACATGAAACAACACTATTGGTTGTCTTGAAGGAATTAATAAAATAATGAATAAAATATTCAAAATTTACTCCTCTCCTCCACTATAAAAACCCCCCCTCACTCCCTCTTATCCTCACTCCTCTAAGACTTTAATCTCCTCAAAGTTATGCCCAAATACCATTCCCTAGTCACTACCCACGTCAATGAATCTCTTGGTATTTCCAAAATACCAAAACCCCTTCCCTTACAGAGGTTCTCAAGGGGGTTATTACAAGAGGTAAATCATCTTTCTTTTTCATTTAGTTTCATTTCAATTTATCTTATTTTCTTATTCTCTCCCAACCTCCTCTTTCCAAATGACCATAATTACTAAATTATCATCTATATAATGTAATTTTATCATGGGAATGGATTAACCATCATCCCTATTCTTACTCTCTCCCTTTTATTGTATAAACGAAACCATCGTCTGTGAGGTTCTAATTTACAACCTTTGTGGATGATGAAGTTTTCTTCTTTAATTTATCCTTAATTACTGGTCATGAATCAATTTTTATGGTTTAACCCTACTAAAATATATGTATTATAACCTACTTAATATTCAGGAACCAGTATACATACATGTTACTAAATCATAAGACCAAACTAGTTTCTAATAATCAAAATACCGCTTAAATAATCTATGTGAATGTCATTAATATTTAATCTAATGATTCATCCTCATTCCATGTATCCAAATGATATAAAAAAACATTAAAACCTATGGGTATTCATAAATAATTTTTAAATTCAATTCCGGAGATTTACATCCATTCCACATGAACTCCATTACATAAAAACAAGTGAACCGATTATGAAAATCATGAAAACAAACACTCTGGAATAATGAAATTAAATCTTATAACTAATCAATAGGGATATAATGGGCTTAATAAAATCCTGATAAACTAAATAAATGTTTAATATGTTCTTAATTAAGTTATTAATAAGTATAACTTCATATTATATTACCTTAAGTTCAATATTGGAACACATTCAGACTTAAGGTAAGGGGTTTCTTCATCTCACTTCCATTTTTGTGAGATATTCTGTATTCACTAACACTACTTGTGTATGGTGTATGTATAATACCCATTTATTTTTACATCATGAATCTATTTATTTTTAATATAATAAATTTATCATTTATGATTATTAATTTTGGGTACTACGACTAAATTTATTACAATGTTTTAAGTATAATCTACCTGAACCTCTATTTTCATTCAGGTTGCTCTTATTCTTTACTCACCTCAATGATATTCTTATTTATTCTTATGTAATACTCATAAATTCTATGTGAATGTTTAATATATTTGTACCAACCAGAATCCTACTTTCATTTATGGGGAGTTTTATGTTTTAAAAGGATCTTTCAAAAAAATTTCCCGAAATACATGCTCGATTAAAGAACTTCTCAGATTTTTACCTATTTTGAAGTTCAATATATAATCAGTTTTAATACATATATATCTTTCTAAAATCATACATTTTAAAGAGATAAATATATTTTGTTTCATTTATTTTTATATGAAACATACATGCCTTTTCACTTTATAGTCCTTTAATATTTTCCTTAAACCGCACCAAATTTTTTTATTTTTAAAGATTCTTTAAAAACCATTTTTAAATGATTTTACCACAATAAGACTTTATTTAAGCCTAAAATATAATTTAAATGACCTTTCATTTTATTTTCTAGGATATAAATGTTTAAAACCATATTTATGATAAATACAAATTATTTTCCAAAAGAACTTTTATTTCCGAAGTAAAAATGTTTTTTCTCATCTCACTTTAACTTTTATGGGATATATGCATTGTTCACATCTTATTTATTGATTGTGATGTATATTATTCCCTTTTTTATATCATATAAATAGTCTCCTTATTCTCTTGATATTATAAGGGATTATGATTTGAATGTTTCAAGGTGGTATGAGACACTTTGGAATGCTTAAGTATTATCCAGCCAGCCAAATTTAATTTTTTATTAAGACATTTTTAAGGAAAAATGGGAAAACATAGTTCACAAAAGGTACCAATATGTGATAAAGGAGCTCACAAAATTATTAAACACACGACTAATATCACTGGATTTAGCTACTCTATAAATTTCCCAGTGTAGAAAACTAACCTGGGTTTCTGGATCCTCTCTGCTAAGCTCTTCAAGGTGAGAAGTCATCCTTTCCATTATCTGAATAAATTTTTCTGAGTTGATTTTACTCTAATTTAAGCCTGGGGCCAATATTCTACCTTGCTTATCTAACCATACTTCTTTCTCTTTTGTGGCATCGACTTGTAATATTCGTTCATATACTCTATTGACCTCTTCTTCTGATACATTGGGACGTACAACCTGCTCAATAATTTCTTCCTTAGAGTGCAGGATAAGTTTCAAGCACTCCTCATACTCTGCTTCTCTGTCTCTTGACTGTCTACTTGATTCTTCACTTTCCCCCTTCAGAAGGACTGAGCCTTCCTTGTTTCTACCCTTTTTAGCCGACCTGGACTCCATTGGTTTTGGAAAGTTAGAGTAATCCTTGTGACCCTTTGGCTTTTCCCCTGAACCACAATACACTTCCCTAAATCTTTGATGCCTTTTTCCCCTTATTCCTTCTTGAACTATGAGGAACTTTCCCTTGAATTTAGTCCAAGCTATCCACTGAAGGGTGGTTTTAGCTGTCATCATCTGGAGAAACATCCTCCTAAGACCCTGGAGGTTCATGAACTTCCAACCCCTCAAATCGGTTCCCCAACTTCAACATTATACCTTCATTGAGGGGTCTCTACTTTCATATATGATCCTCCTTACCAGCCTTGTTTTCCAGGCTAGATAGCTTCCCCCTAGACCCGACTGTCATATGGAAATGGGGGAGACACCAAGGGTGTTTGGGTCCAGAGGGCCTAGGACACACTCGTCATCCAGCCTCCCCTGTACATAGTGGGATCCTATTTCAACCAATAAAAAGGATTTTCCCTGGACCGAGGCTGAGCCTGTAGCTTGTTCATACCCGCGACCCATGAACTACAGCTACTTATTAGCATCTTCCCAGCCTCGTCCTTGAGGGTCACCAAGATCATGAGCATCATTCCCTACCAAGCTTGCCTCACCTTCCATAGTATGGCTGGATGTAACTGATAAATCCACCGATGCAACTGCTAAGGGAACCTTCTATTTAACTCCATTAATCCCCAAATCATTCTTCAATCGGTCAAATATGACCACTACCTGTGGATCTTCCTCCTTATTCTTAACATTCTTCACACCTGCTATAGAAGGTAGGGGAGGTCACTGCTTCTGAGGTTCCTGAATACTGGCCTCCACACCTGGAGCATCCTGATGCCTGACTGCTACTGATGCCATTGGAGCATCCCCACTCACCTCATATTGCTGTCCCACTACCTCACTAGCTTAAGACTGGTGACCCACCTCAGGAACAACCTTCACTATAGTACCCCTATCCCTGGTCTCACACACACACCCAGTGGTCACAGGGTCGCCCTCCTGCATTGAAACTTTTCCCTGACCCCCCACCTACATTGAATGGTTGGGGGTACCAGTCTTCATCACTTAGAAAAAAACTCCACCCAATGATCAAAGAAAACCGACTTCTTGCACCTGACCTCCTCGCCGACATCAATCCACAAAGACTCAATCGGCGGTCTTGATACATCAACCTTCACACACATCTGTGGGTTGATCGGATGGCACACCGAGGCAGTACGCGAGTCGACATAAAGAAATCGATCCACAAGATTACCTAGTATATAGATGATTACATGATTTTGTAAAGGGAGAGGTAGTTGAGGAAGACTAACCCAAACCAGAAGAAGAGGGTAAGCATGATTCAGGTAAATATCGTAACTCCATCGAAAAAGGAAGAAGCCGATGCTGCCGCATATTCTAGGGGAACAGGAAAAAACACGTACGAGATCCTCCGGTGAAGAGAAACACACCATCATGTGCCTTCTGTCCAGCAGGCCAACAACTGCACGATCTTGAAGCCCCCAAGAATCGAAGACAAACCTGTCAAAATCATCCAACGAAGGCTGATTGTGCAAGAATCATGCAACCAATGTTAGGTTTAGAAGACTCTCTGCCTCTGTAAACTCCAGCACCGAGAGCAGGATCACGGGGTCGCCTTCCCAGGAGTCAGGGACCTTCGGGCCAAGATGAATCTCAGGAAAACTCATAAAAGAAATAGGGTCAGAGAAGGGTTGGAACTCACGTCCCCTTCCGCTGCGAGGAAACCGTGGATCTTCCCCCCTCGCACCGTCATTTAAATGTATCATCATCTATGGAAATGTCCTTGGTTGAATCTTGTTCCTCGTTGAGGTTTATCTCCTATGTTATCATCCACCATGTTTTATTGAATGTTTTATTTTTATTTTGATTATGGATGTGTTATCTTGAAATCATTCACCAATTTACTCTGAATGGTTAGTGATTATACTTAATGTTTAGGGAAAGTTATTTACAGTTAATGTATTAGTTTGAATATGAATCTATATGTTGTTTACATTTATCCCCATTCATATGAGGAATGCATTGGAGATGCATGAACCCCATTCAAGCATCCTTCATCCAATTTACGAAGGATGCATGAATAGGGTTCATGCATCTCTGGTGGTAGAGAGAGATGTGTGAACCCCGTTCATGCATTTTCTTCAGATCAAAGATGGATGAATGAGGTTTATGCATCTCGGGTTCCCTTTTTAAAAAAAATTGAGGAACCTATCCTCTATAAATAATGATGAGTCATCCTTTATGTGTAATATTACATATGCTAATATAGTAGGAATTCTTATGTTTTCTATGGTCTATTCTAGACCAGATATTTCATTTTTTGTTTTTAATTTGAACAAGTTTATGGGGAAACCTGGTAAACCTCATTCGTATTCATTGAAGTGGGTACTATGGTATTTATCTATGTATGATATTTTGTGAATTTGATTTGTCTTAAATAGTAGTTTTGATAATGATATTGTTGGTTTTGTTGACTTTGATTATTCTGAAAATGGTAACACTTGAAATTCTATCACTAGTTTTTTATTTCTTACACATGGAGGACCAATCTCTTGGAAGTGAAATATTCAGTCAGTGGTTGCACTCTTCACTACTGAGGAAGTGTATATTTCCTTGATAGAAGCCATAAAAAGGTTTTATGGTTGAAAGGTTTTATTTCTAAGTTTCCTTTATCTGTTGATAGCATAATAGTCCACTATGATATCCAATCTTCATTAAATTTATCTAAGAACTATGTATTTCATGGTAGATCGAAGTAATTTGACATTAGACTTCATTTTTTTAGGGATAATATTGAATATCAGATGGTGAGTGTCATTGAGATACCCAATGGGGACAATCCAGATGATAGTTTGACTAAGGTCATGCCATTTTTGAAATCCATCCATTTCCTTAAATTAATGAATTTATTCCCAATTCTATAACTTAGTTTTCGAGAAAATCATTCTTAAATTCCATTTAATTACAAGGTGGAGATTTTTTATATTTTCACCTCCAATTGTTGCATTTAAATTACTTTAATATTGTTTTATATGTTTTTTTCATATTGAATTAAGGGTGTTTATTTCGCATGCGGGTTTGGCATGGGGCATGTAGACTGTTCACATGGGGTTTTGTTTTTTCTGGGTTTTATTTCCTATTTCCTGATTATTTTTATTTTTCATATTTTGGTTTCCTTACCTGGATAGAGGTTTAATCTAAACCATTTATAAAGAGAAATCCAATGACCCTTGCTTTCCCTAGATGTGTTTCTTTAGGCTTCGATCCATTGTTCCATTCTCATGACACTTTTTTTGGGCCACCTGTCTTGTGTGTTGTCCCGCCTTTAGTTACCTGAACCGTAAACTTCATCTAGTCCATCCACATGGATATAATCCCATAACACTCCTTGAACCATCTTATGCTCCTTGGAATGTCGTGATGGCACTGTCTTAACATTGCTTTGTGGCTCTGGTTCTCTCAGCTCGTGGTGTCTCATCTAGTTCGTCAAGATCCCTCCCTATGTGAGGCTCTATTATGGCTTCTCGGAGAATAATAAGGTGACCTAGGGGATTCCATACACCCATGATCCCCTCTATCAACCTTGTGCCACCTCCTACAACCGGAGTACTTCTTTGGTGTAGATTTAGAGGATAATTGGCTTCGTCCTCAGTTCTGAATGACTGTGCTTCAAGAAGGTTTTAGATATTGACTTATCTTTCATCATAACCAAGCCTCTGTATAGATTCTTGGATCTATAGTGATTCAATTTATTTTTTCATGTATTTATCTGTATATTTTTTAGGTGTGTTTGTATGTTTGTCCAAGAGTGGACGATGTTGACTCTACATTACAGGCATCATCGTTGCCACCTAGTTCAACAAGGCCAGCCTCCTTAGATAGTTTCTCGGGTTCTTCTTTGTTTTATATTGAGTATGTACTTGATTTTTTCTTTATTTATTCATAATAAAACTATTACTTGGGTGGTGTTCTCATCGTGAACCTATGATCAAACCGATCCGAAGCATGTTATACCCATTATCCTTTTACCTTTATGAATTTTCTATTTTGTTAATACAGTTTCTCGATTTCCTAATAGAATCTATATGTTCATTTATATCCAATTGATTAATCGAATATATTTTATAAATAACCATCAACTCTCAAAAAGTGGATCTTGGATGTTTTATGGTTTAAGCATTTAACCCCAATAATCCTTCCATATGTGACCAACATAAAATGACCCATCCTTCTTTATGTTACGAGGGAGGCATAGTGTAGGGGGGAACCCACTTTTTAAAATTTTCAACCAATTATTTATTGAAAAATTGGAAAAGTAAATGTAATGTGAGAATTAAAAAATATGATAACAATACCAATATAGAAGACATATGATCTGTAAAAATATTATTCACTATTAATATTCTTCCTCCTCTCGCCTACCATAACTGATAGTATTAACTATTCATTTGGATGGATAGTATTAATTATTCATCTTCTTCATTGTTTCCTTGAACTACACACCAAAAATCATCTTCAAACCCTATGATACCACCGAAGGTGGACATTAAGAAATGAAAACGCAAATTTAGATCACTAGAGTTGATCGAATAAAAAAAAATCCATCAGAAAATCATATGATATGTTGCACCAGAACAATAGCCATCGATGTAGTCTCTTGAATATTCCTTGTGCCCATGGAATCTATGGTTCCCCTTCATGGATGAAAACCAACGAGATCATAAATAAACTCACACCTAGGATAAATTTATAAATTGATCGGCATACCTTGAGCACCCCATAAAAGGAGAGGGAGAAGATGTAGAACACACCAATATGGCCTCATCTCAAATATTAGTAGGGATGTTGGGAATAAAAAAGGTTTAAGATTTATCTACCAGAAATATCCCTTCAGTGGAGGAGATAATTGTACAATCACCAATCATCAATCTTTAACATTTCCTAAATATATTTTTTGTAAATTTCTTTGACTATGTCGATGAAAAAAAAATTCTTCCAATCATATTTTTTTCATATATATTTATCTATTTAGTTCTCCTGTCTCCTTTATGGATACGATGGGAGAAAAACTCACTTTTATTAAAGTATATCTCATTATTATTTATGAATATTTATGAATATTGTTAAATTTAAAATTATTATTGATACAAATTAAAATAAAATTGTTTATAATTTTTTATGCCCGAAATCATCTCATGTTTTTATGTTTTTCCCCTTTATTTTGGTTTTATTTTTCTTAGAATATATTTTTGAAGATTATAGATTAATTTTGGTTACCCTTGAATGATGGTAGGATAGCCTTAAATAAAGAATGATTTAACTTTATGTGTCTCAATTTTGATCGGTTGACCCTTACATAGAAGGGTTTTTACCCCTACATAAATAGTTACCTTTACGTACAACATGTAGTACCCTTACGCAAGTGTTGGGGTACCCTTAAATAGCAAAGGTAACATACGAACTACACTTACATAGGTTCGAGATTTTCATGATGTGGTATTGTAGTGGTTCTGGTTACCTTTATGTTGGAGCACACTGCCTATACGTGAGCCAAAAATTACCATTACATGGGAATAGTGTTGCACATATTACCATTACGCAATCTCAACGGTACCCTTACGCGGCTAAATTATCATTCAAGGTACCCTTATGTAGTAGGTGTCGACACTTATGTGGCATTCAATTGAACCTTACGCATCGCCGGCTTACCCCAATGCAATAGATGAAGACCCTAACATAGCACGCTAGGAGACCCTTTACTACCGTAGATCACATTTTATGCAGTGCTAGATTTTATTAGCGCTAAACATAAAAAAAACTGATAAAAGGGTAACCTTTATTAGAGCTTACTAAAAGAACTATTAAACATAACTTTTATCTATGCTAAAAAAATGATGATAAAATTTTACCATTTATCAGTGCATTTTTTAGCAGTGATAATGGTGCATATTTATCGATGTTTTGGTTAATGATGTTAAAAAATTTTAATAAAAAAATATTATTAATATATATAAAAATTTCATATATATATTCAAAAATTAATGTTTATTTATATACATTAATTACAAAATGCATGTATGTAATTAATATAAATATGATATATAAATATTTTTTTTAATAATTCATACAACAGTAGCGTAGATTTGACTTTATCCAGCACTACCATTTATCAGCGTTTTAAAAAACACTGATAAATGGGGTACTTTCATCAATGCTAAAAAATCACTGATAAAAGTACCATTTATCAGTACTATAAAACACTAAAAAATGTAACCATTTATCAGTGCTTTTTACTATTTATAAAAGAATCTCTTTTATCAGTACTTTTTTTAGCACTGAAAAAATGTACTTTTATCAGCATTTTTCATTGCATTGATAAATGTATATCTTTTATTAGCACAAAAATGATTGTTTTTAGTGCTAATAAAAGCTATATTTCATAAAAAAAATATATATCATTAAAGTAAAATTTTAATATATAAATATATTTATATTGATAAAAATACAATATATTTTTCAAAATATGATTTATATAATATGAAATATGTAACCACACATAATATATAAAATATTTAATGGAAGTTTTTTATAAAATAATTAAAAAATAATATTAATTTAAAATTTTCTAATTATTATTGAGTAATATCCATATAATAATAATTTGAATATAGAAAAATTTAACAAATTAATAAACGATCTAAAATATGAAGAAAACATGACTCCAACTTCAAAGATTCATAACTTTTGATCCGGGTGTCCGTTTAAGTTCTACCACATATCAAATTAAATATTATTAATTGATCTATTTCATTGGGACCTAGAGGATCCTAGGTCCTCGTTTTTTGGGGACAAAAAGGTTTAAAACTCCTCCAAAACTAAGTTTTTTTCTGGGATACCCCTATTTTTTAACATTCAATTGAATTTGATGCTCGTTTAATGAAGTCTTCTTATCTTTTTTGGGTGGTGAACCCATTTATTTTCAAGGATAGCACTCATATATATATTATAATGTTCAAATTTTGTCATTTTTCATATTGTACTATTATTTATAATCAAATATATACACATATATACATATTTTTATATATTTACATGCAAAATTTTAATTTTATAAATAAACATGTAAACATATTCACATATAAAATATCTGTCTAAATATATAAACCATATCAAAATAATAAATATTAACCATTTTATTTAAAATGAAAATGAATGAATATTTATATACATATACAGTGTATATATAATGTTTACATATATATAAATATATTTGTGTGTGTGTTAACAAACCTATGTATATTTGTCTATATATTCTAATATATGTATATAAATATTAATAAATAATATATGTAAATAAATATAAATATGTATAATTATATTTATAGATACACATATATATAATATAGACATGCCTATATATTGTATATGTGTAAGTATTTATTTATTTATTTATAAACGTACACACACACAGAAATATTTTATAAATGAATTTCAAAATAATCATATAAATATATATTAATATAAAAATAAATTTATGGATAAAAAATATAAAAATATAAAAATATATAAATAGATGTATCACAACAAGGAGAACAAAGCAACATGGAGGAGTGGTAATGGTTCAATCGTGTGAGGGTGAGGTCTTAGGTTCAAATCCAATGTAAGACAATGCAGGTGTGGGCATGGGCAAGCAACTATAGCATTGATAAAGGGTTGGAACAGGGTTAGACGAGCACTGATAAAAGAGGGGGGAGGGCATTGAGCGTTGATAATAGTGGGGTTTGAGCGTGCTAATAAAAATAATTTAATTTAATTTTTATTTTTTTTACCTTTATCAACATTTTTTATAGCATTGATAAAAGACCTATTGTATCAGTGATTTGTTTAGCACTGATAAATGATCCATTTTACCATCTCTTTTTTTAATGTTGATAAAATATTTCTCTATAAGTTCTTTTTTTAGTGCTGATAAAAGGGTCCCCCTTTTAATGACACATTAATTATCAAAGTTAGAAAAGCGCTGATAAAATCGATTTTCTAGTGGTGATAAAATAGGGATCTATGGTTGTGTAATTATATAAATATAAATTATGCATTGATAATATGTGATATTTGAGCTTAGAAACACACACACACACACACACACATATATATCAATGTCTATGTGTATATATGTGTATGAATTATTTTGTGTGTGTGTGTCACTACGGGAAAAAACGATTATTGCGACGGAGTATTTGCGACGAGCCTTATTCCCATCGCAAAAACTCCAATGAAAAGAGTTTTTCTGACGGAAATACAGGTCCCGTCATAATTGCAATGGCGTGGTTTGCATGCCAAAACGCAGGAAGCCTATTTGCGACGGGTAGAAGGCTACCCGTCGCAAGTACCCGGAGGTGGTAAATAGTATTTGCGACGGGCCCCGTCGCCAATACCGGCCGCTGTAAAGCCTATTTGTGACGGTCACCTTCAACCCGTCGCAACTACCCGCGGTGGTAAATACTTTTTTGCAATGGGACTATTTACCCATCTCAAAAGAGAATTCAACGGGTGGTATTTGCAACGGGTCCCGTCGCAAATACCAGCGGCAGTAAATAGGAATTTGCGACGGAGATATCTGCCCATCGCAAATACTGGCGGCTGTAAATAGGAATTTGCGACGGGGATATCCGCCCGTCGCTAATGGTGTGGCATTTGCGACGGGCCCGTCGCAATAACCCTTTTACCCGCCGCCCATAATTAATGCGGGCGAAGGTATTTGCGATGGGCCCCATTGCCAATACCGGCGGTGGTAAATAGAAATTTGCGAAGGGGATATCCGCCCGTCGCTAATGGTGGCTATTTGAGACGGGCCCATCGCAAAAGTCCTTTTACCCGCCGCCCGTATTTAATGTGGGTGAAGGCATTTGTGACGGTATCCCGTCGCAAATACTAGGTATTGCAATGGGATACCGTCGCAAATACGACTGTCGCAAATAATCTAACCTATATATACACCCCATCCATTTTTTCATAACATTCAGATCTCTATTCTTCTCTCTCTCTAATTCTCAGTTCTGAGTAGAATTTTTTTTTGTTTTAATTTTTTATTTCGAGAAGAGGAAGGAAGGAGTTAGAAGCCACAGATTACTAAAGGTATTTATATTTTTTTTAATTGTTAATTTTATTTATAATTGCTAATTTTATTTTTTTAATAGAATGTTTAGCTATATAGTATAATTAGTTTATTTGGTTGTACCAAATAATCCTTGTCTGGATACAAACAAGTAGAGGCGGCTCTGGCACAGATGTACCTAGGAGTGAAAACTCTGACAAGGTGTTTCGAGCTTGACTCGGGGTAACCTGGTACACGACAACGGGCCTTGCTGCACTCTTGGTTCGACACTCCCGAGGGATGTTTTGGTAATAATTAGAAATAAATATATAATTATCAAATAAATAAGAAGTAATTAGATATTAAAATAATTAGGAAACAATTAGATTTAATTAGGAAACAATTAGATTTAATTAGGAAACAATTAGATTTAATTAGGAAAAAATTACATTTAATTAGGAAATAATTAGATTTAATTAGGAAACTATTAGATTTAATTAGGAAACAATTAGATTTAATTTGGAAACAATTAGATTTAATTAGGAAACAATTAGATTTAATTAGGAAACAATTATATTTAATTAGGAAACAAGGAAACAATTAGATTTAATTAGGAAACCATTAGATTTAATTAGGAAACAATTAGATTTAATTAGGAAACAATTAGATTTAATTAGGAAACAATTAGATTTAATTAGGAAACAATTAGATTTAATTAGGAAAAAATTATATTTAATTAGGAAACAATTTTATTTAATTTGGAAATAAGGAAACAATTATATTTAATTAGGAAACAATTAGATTTAATTAGGAAACAATTAGATTTAATTAGGAAACAATTAGATTTAATTAGGAAACAATTAGATTTAATTAGGACATAATTAGATTTAATTAGGAAACAAGGAAACAATTAGGATAATAAGGAAACAATTAGGATAATTAGGAAACAATTAGGATAATTAGGAAACAATTAGGATAATTAAAAAACAATTAGGATAATAAGGAAACAATTAGGATAATTAGGAAACAATTAGGATAATTAGGAAGCGTGATTGACTACTCATATACCTTAATTTTCTTTTCATTTGTGTGTTGAGGCTTGACAGCAAACTTTTGCCTCCACATGTAATATCTATGTTTACTGTCAAAATTATCAACCTCCTCGCCAATATATAGGTGAGGAGGTTTATAATTTTGATAGTAAAAGTACATATTACATGTGGAGGTAGAAGTTTCCTATCAACCTCAACACACAAATGAAAAGAAAATTGAGGTAGATGAGCGGTCAATTACGTTTGTTTTTCTATTCATTGATTCATTAAGCACCCGACCTATATGCATATCTTCGCATTTCTAATTAGTAACATAATTAGTAACATAATTAGTAATATAATTAGTAACACAAATAGTAACATAATATAAAATATTATATTACTCTAATATTAATAGTTAAATAAAACTTATAATATAATTATTTTATTATTATATGTTTAATATTTGTAAAAAAATATTAATATTATTAAAATTATAAAAAAATTATATAATATTACAATTATCAATATTTTCAACAAGTTTTTCTTTATTCTTAACAGTTGAAATCTTAAAGGGTCGCCAATTTTCAGGTCATGCCCAATAAAAAGTTTGCGTCAACCTTGTCCAATTTAAACTCTATAATTGTCCTTGCTTGGTTGATCACCTCACAAGTAGCGTTGTAATAGGACGACACAAGTCATGTCTTTCTCATTACTTGTGTCATCCTATTGCAACACTACTTGTGAGATGATAAACCATGTAAGGACAATTATAGAGTTTAAATTGGAAAAGGTTGACGCAAACTTTTTATTGGGCATGAGCTGAAAATTGGCGACCCTTTATGATTTGAACTGTTAAGAATAAAGCAAAATCTATTAAAAATATTGAGATTTGTAATAATTATTAATAATTACTAATAAAATTAATCAAAAATCAAATAAATTCAAGTACATGGTTATAAATTGGCACAATTTCCAGTGGATTCAAGGCTACCTTTGTTCAACGTCTCATATCTTTGCTACTTTATCCCACTGAAATCAGTATGAAAAATGTGCTCTAACGTATGTCAGAGAAATTTTTTCATACTGATTTTGAGTCGGGAGAAAGTTAAAAAGAGATGAGCTGTCAGACAAATTAGAATAATTAGTAATATAATCTCCACAACGATGATTACAAAATTTTATTTCATTATTCAAGCATATTTCATTTTGACAAGTATTGCTAAGTATTACTAAATTAATAATAATTAGTGGGGTTGATTACAAACTAACTGTGTCACCTATAATTATTGGTAATTAATAATAAATAACTGTAATTATATATCTTCTTTTTTTAGGATATTGTTTCTTATATCAAATTATTTAACAACAGTAATGGTTTTAAATTTTTTAGAAACATATATATGAATATGGATCAAGGAAATCGACATCAATCATTATTAGATGATCGTGCTTGGATAAATCAGTGCAGAAATCCAAACAGTTATAGTTTAAATCCTATATATGTTGATGGTGTTGAAGCTTTCTTATCATTTGCATCATCAAACCTGGAATTTGTTTCAGAAGGGACAATTAAGTGTCCTTGTAAAAAATGTTCTCTGAGAACGTTTGAGACATTTGACATCATTGGGAAACATCTCTTACGTTATGGTTTTCAATCAGATTATATTTTTTGGTATCAACACGGTGAACGCAGTTCTAGAGAAGATACTAATAATTTGATTTAGGATCCATCACGATTTCAGAATTTAGTACTTGATGTTGCAGGGTCATCTGTTCAACAAACAAAAATCAAGGATGATGTTAGATTTACCTCCCGAGTTGGCACCATCTGAATTTTCTGCGTTGTTTAGGTCTGCTGAGGATGCATTATATCCTGGTTGCAAGATAATAAAATTAGAAGCAGTTGCAAAATTTATGGCTATTAAATCAGATAATGGAATGTCAAATAACTATTCTGATCAGATATTTTCTTTGGTTAAAGCACTGTTACCTGAAAGAAATGTGCTGCCTGCTAATTATTATGAGAGCAAAAGACTCGTTCGTAATCTAGGCCTTAGTTATCAGAAGATCCATGAATGTTCAAACGATTGCATCTTATATTCTGGTGAAAATGAGTCGTTGGATAGTTATCCCACATGTGGACAATCAAGGTATAAAGAATCTCAATCAGGGAAGTCTGGATTGATTCCTGTAATTTAGTTGAGATATTTCCCGCTTACACTCAGGTTGCAGCGTTTATTTATGTCTCAGAACACAACGACAATGATGTCATGGCACAAAACCAATATTTCAAATGGTAAAAGCTTGATTCATCCATCTGATGGTGATTCATGGAAACATTTTGATCAAGTGCATCCATCTTTTGCTTTAGAATCCCGGAACGTGCGATTGGGTCTTTCTACTGATAGTTTTTGTCCATTTGGATCTTTTGGTAGTTAGTATTCCTGTTGGCCTGTCTTTATAACTCCATACAATTTGCCTCCATAGATGTTGATGAAAGAGCATTATATCTTTTTGACATTATTAATCCCAGGACATCCGAAAAAAAATATTGATGTTTATTTGAAACCATTGATTGATGGGTTAAATTTATTGTGGAGTCATGGTGTTGGTACATATGATGCTACTGCAAAACAGAATTTTGTAATAAAAGCTGCTTTGATGTGGACAATTAGGGACTTCCCGGCATATGGTATGTTATCTGGCTGGAGTACACATGGTCCAAAATCATGTCCTTACTGTATGGGAGACAACAAAGAATTTATGCTCATGAATGGAAAAAAACCTTGCTATTTTGACTATCATCACAGATTTCTTCCAATCAATCATCCTTTTCGGAAGAATAAATCTCATTTCAGAAAAGTCAGAATTGAAAGAGATGAACCTCCAAAAATGATCTCAGGTACAGATTTACAATCAGTTGTATTTTCATTACCTTCCATCACTTTTGGATGGACAATAAACCAACAGAAAATTCATGGTTTTGGGAAAGAACACAATTGGACAAAACGGAGCATTTTTTGGAACCTGCCATATTGGTCTGATTTGTTGGTCCGACACATGTTGGATGTCATGCATATTGAGAAAAACTGTTTTGATAATTTATTTCATACAGTTTTGGATACACCAGGTAAAACCAAAGATAATGTAAAGGCACTGAGAAAGTATAATTTTATTTTAGTAATATTACTTTTAATATTTTATATTTATTGTTAATATTGAGAAGTTTATAATTTTATAATTTTATTAATATTTATATTATTAATATTATTTTTTCATAAATATGTATGTTTATTTTAATAATAATAATATTATATTAATTTTTTATATTAATAATATTGGTACTATTATTATTATTTTTTGATATTAATATTTCCTAATATATAATATTATATTATTTATATTTATATTATTATTATTTTTTATATTAATATTTCATAATTATATTATATATATATTTTTATTATTAATAATATAATAATATTATTTATTTATATTATTAATATTATTATTATTATTATATAGATAGTTTAATAATAATAGTATTATATTAATTTTTAATATTATTAATATTAGTATTATTATATTATATTATATTATTTATATTCATATTATTATTATTTTATATTAATATTTCATAATTATATTTTATATATTTTTTTATTTATATTATAATAATATAATTTTTTTATGTTATTAATATTATTATTATTTTTATATAATATTATACGATTTGTAATAAATTTTTTATTTTTTTTTATTTTTTTAATAGTTGTGACGAGAACATTTGCGACGGGATTTCCCGTCGTAAATGTTTTTTTTACTGTACCATTTGCGACGGGACGAATACCCGTTGGGAAAACCTTTCTGCGACGGTCCGTCGCAAATACCTTCATCGTAAGTATTTTTTTAAATTTCGCATTTGTGATAGGATTCTGACCCGTCGCAACGAATATATCTGCGACGACCCATCGCAAATATCTTTTTTATATATAAACGAAAACACATTCGTGACGAGGGAAAAATACCGTCGCAAATACTCTTTTTGTGATGGGACTGCCGCAAAAACATCTATTTGCGACACCGTTTTCGACAACGGGCGATTTGCGATGGAGCCCTGTCGCAAAAGACCTTTTGCGACGGGATCCCGTCGCAAATCGCCCGTCGCAAATATTCAGTTTTCCTGTAGTGTGTGTCTAGATGTTGTATGTGTATAGATGTATGTATGTGTATGTTTATGTGCACATGTACGCGGGATGTAAATATATTTATAATTTGTGTACATATGTATGTATGACATGTACTTATTTGACATTAGATGTATATTTTTTCAATTTTGATATAATTTATTTGGAATTTATTCATTTTTATACGTATTTATATTTTACTAAGTATTATTTCTAATACTTTTAAAATTTATCTGATTAGTATTTATTAAATTTTATTTAATAATATGTAATAATTTTAAAATATCTAAAATATATCTAATTAAGTTATTTAAATTCATTTTTTAATAGTTCCATTATTTATATACGTGTTTACAATTCGTGAAGTCAATCTTATATGAATTAATTTTTTAAAATAGTTTTGTTTATTAACTTCTATTTATTCTTTTTTAATATTTCTTTCACTTAATATTATTTGTTCTTTTGTAATATTTACTGATTTTTATATTTTTTGGAATTTAATCATTTTGTAATATTTATTTATACATATATTTATGATCTAAACATGTAATATTTTCAATATGTTTATAATTTATATGAATAATGTTTATTCATTTGTTGTTTATTAAGTTTTAAAATTTAAAATATGTTTGAAATTTATATAATTAATATATTTAAATGATTTTCTTAAAATTTTTGTAATTTAAATAGTGAATTATAAAATTTTAAAATATATATAATTTTTTTAAATATTTATGAAATTATAAAAATAATTATATTTTTAAATAATTATAAAATTATAACAAATATGTTTAAATAATAAATATATGTATTATATTTATAATTAAATATATTAATATATTATTATAATATATATATATATATATATATATTATATATAATTATATAAATATATTTATAATTATATTCAAAAAAATTAAATATATTCATTTAGAATTATAATTATATATATATATATTTAAATAAATATAAAATTTTAATAAATATAGCTATTATATTTATAATTATATATATTTATATGTTAATATATATAGGTATATTTATAATTATTTATATATATAAATATATAAATATATTTATAATTATAGAAAAATGTTTTCAAATTTATTTATTTATACTTATAATTATATATATATATTTAAATATTTATAAAATTATAATAAATATATTTAAATAATAATTATATTTATTATATTTAAAATTATAGATATTTATATATTAATATATATATATAATTATATGAATATGTATACTTATATATAATTATATAAATATATATAATCATATAAATATATTTAGAATTATATACAAATATTTATTAATATATTTACTCATAAATATAATTATAAATATATATATTTAAATAATTATAAAATTGTAATAAATATATTTAAATAATAAATATATTTATTATATTTATAATTATTTAAATTTATATATTAATATATATAATTATATAAATATATATAATGCACGAACTGTAAGAAGCTTGGTCACCGAGTGGATAATTACAAGTTTAAACTACCCGAGGGTGTACTGCCTTCTATTTGGCAGTCTAAGAAAGCCTTCGAGGGTGGGATCACTTCAACTAGAAAAGAAAAGGGGGTGATGTCCTATAGTGATGTGATTCAAGGTTCATCAATGAAGGGTATTGCATGTGATATAGCTTTTAAGGGTCACATTACAAAGGATCTTACGAAGTCCGCATAGAGTAGGTCTCGGTCTGGAGACCCTCAGTATGAGGTCTCTAAAGGTGTTGGTCTTGGAACTTATATAAAGGTTGAAAGCACAGGTTGAGGTGAGTCTAACTTGCCTCGTGATGAGTCTCTGGGGTAGGACTCAAATAGTGAGGTTGAAGGGCATGTCGTAGCATTATTGGAGGAGTAATTTTTTTAAAAGGAAAGATTGTAAGAACCCAATTTTTAACTTAGGTAAGGATCCTTCAATTTTCAGTCTAATTCTTTACTTTGGAACTAAAATTGATTCCTAATGAGTTAGCATAGGTTTTAGGGGTGTATGGGGCTTGTTTGGATCCTAGAACCTATGTTTTTAAAAAAACTGGCCACGTCGCATGATTAGCGTATGGTTGGCGCATGGTTTGGCTAACTGTGCAGATGGAAATTTTTGGATAGAACCATCTTACACAGTTTGTAGTGCTTGGTCGTGCAGCCTAACTGTGCAAGTGCCCCTTCTTCCTAGCTAACCATGCACAACTTGCGCACAGTTTGTTAAACCATGTGGACAAACCGTGCACAAGCTAATTTTCAAGGTAAGTTGTCTTTTTTTCCTTAATGATCTAATTTGGTCCCTCCTTCTTCCCTAATCTGAGTTACAATGAGATTTACCTCCATGTCTCCCACTTTGGATCTTTTTTTAAGGCCAAATCTTTGTATTGAAATATCTCCTTTGTCCGGGATATGATCGGGCTTCCATTTTTCATGTTGGATGCACAATGTTAAGTACTCGAGTCCATTTGAACCTTTCTCCTTCTCTCTTACTCTCAACCTATTTATCAATGTGTGATAATTTTTTCACTTTGCTTAGATCTACTCTGATCCGAGACAAATAAAGGTCTAATACCGGAGGAGGAGAGTCATACAATCCTAAGGTGGGTGGTTTATAACTCATCCCTCGAGTTTTTTGATTCTGGGATTGTCATGTGGGGCCACTAATTTCATTGGGGGTCTTTTATAGAATTTATATTCTATGATTATAATCATTAGAACCATTTGGATATTCTCTTTCCATACATGTGATTAATTGTTGGTGGTTACACCCATAACTCTATCCATACCATGTAGGATGTTATTCCATAATTGGGATATTTGTATTTAATATGTTTGAGCCACGATTCGGGTGTGACTTTTCTTGAACCTTCTAAGGATAAGTTTTTCTATATTTAATGGCTTTATTTATATTGTGAATTTCATAATGGCAAGTACCATGTATGCTCACCACTTGACCCACCTAAGGTAAGTGCTTCAAATTGATAATTAAATGTGAAAGAGAAATTGGAAAGTAAATTAAGTATATGACTTTACCAGATTATATGTGAATGATTAATAGGTTACCTGTCCATACAACCCCTTACCACATTAATAGAAGTTAGTCTAATGAACCTAAATTATTGAATATGCTTTAATTGTAATTAATAAAGGTCACATGCTACTTGGCCTCATCACGCTAATGAAAGGCAAGGCTTGGTCCAAATGGACTTATTGATTAATTGTGACTTGATTAAAGGGTTGCATGCTACTTGAATTTATCACACTAATGAAAGAAAAGGCTTGAACCAAATGAAATATTACATGAATTCATAATTAAATAAGAATGGCCTGACTCTATCTCGCCTTGGATTCTTATCAGGGAATGCCTTGAGCACTTGGGAACCCCATTCCGATTCAAGGATACAACTTTCTTAGGTTGAGACCCACCTAGATCCTTATCCTTGTCTATTATTTGGATTCCTAGTATTACACCATAAGATCCCTTGAATATCATTACATGATGACTTGAATGCACTCATTGGATCCATCATTGACAAGTAAGTTCCATGGTTGAAGCCCATCGGGCCTAGTCATTTCTTAACCCTGTTTTACCTTGGATGAACACTTTGGAGCCAATAGGAATCTAATTGTGGAATTACTTGGACTATGATCTTTTTATTACACTCTTACCCCATGGAAGGCTATAGTTATTACTGATTCAGTGACCCTTTAGGCCTACATCACTTTAGTTAATACCACAAGACTTTATTATTAAATATCATTATAGGTTGCCCTGTCAAAACATGACACCTTCATTATTTTTAACATGTGACTTATTTATAAAATGGTATTAATAAATTAATGGAATAGTCATGTTTAGACATTAAGCGAGGGCTAAAGTGGGTACTTGGGTATTTAGTTACATTGTACTACGTTACTTTATATTTTCATGTCTGCACACTGTTACATTTCCATTACCCGAGCAAGATGTTATAGTCATTGGTGGTTACCCACTGAGATTTATCTCAAACCCTCTCCATGCACCGTTTGGTACCCATAGTAGATTACATAAATACAGGTGTTGGAAAAGGGAAGCATATGGCTTCGAAAACTTTATTTCTTAATTTTTAGGATGAAGATTGACTGCACAGGATTGAGTTGGATCTCAAGATACTTGGGATAGTCTTTTATTTCCTCTTTACTTATATGGAACATGTTATGTCTACTATCTTGTATCCATGTTTTCTATATTTCTAGTGACATGACATATCATCAGTTGTTTAATTCTATTCCAATTGTTTCATTTATTGTTGTCTCTATTTTCTGTTGTACCTTCTATTTACTTGTATTACTTCCCCTATTTACCTCTTTGTATAATCATTCATTGTGTTACACTTTACTAATGAGGGAACAGTCTCCCCATGGACACACCCTAGGCTCTCACTGCTAGTCAGAAATCTTTAGTATTCGGGGAGATATGCTTGAGACCATGTGACCCACCGGGCTCGGGACACCCATTAAGTGGCATCCAGTTTGGTACATCAGAAAGTGGTATTAGAGGGGTTATTTTCTCTCCTTACTATTTAGATACAATAGATTAGAGATTAACAATTCTTAGGACTTGGTCATAAGTCATGCTTGGGCGTCACAAACCCATGTTAGGGGGTAAAATCCAAGTTACCCAAAATTATAATTGTTGTTCTGTTTTTCCTATTACATTTGACATTATTTCACCATTGGGTGATGCACATGTTGTGCGGTGTTGTTGATTTTTACTCTACTTGATTATTTTCTTTCATCCTTGGGCCGATGATATGAGGGAAAGGATCATTGTTATATGCATCATTATAGGCACCTAGAATTTTCATGTCATGCATATTTTCATGCCATATAGGCGCATTTCACAATTTTGCATTGCTTGATATGCTTATGAGTGTTGAGTGATGTTGTGGTAGTTAGCTTATTCTTGTATTAATATTGGCTGTGATTGAGTGATTTCTTGTCTCAATTCATGAGGTGTATGGGTCCTCAAGTGTTGGGATGAGTAATTTACCGAGTCGGGCCATTATCCTATAAATAAATGGGTTTCGTTTCTAGTGATAGGTGTATGGGAACTAATTCACCGGAAATGGATATCCATTATAAAGTGAATCATGACATCTAAAATGAATTGGTTTTACATCCTTATCCCACCATTTCATGTTTATGAAAGGTAAAGTAGTGAACTTTGTAATTAAACTTAAAATGAAATGAAACTTATACTTGAGCATTTACCAATACCTGGCCATCTATGCGGGTAGTCTGGGAAGTATACCTTGGAAAGTGAGTTTTATTATGTTCATCTTCCACTAGTGGTGTTATATTTCTTCTTAAGCTTGTTTTAAGGTGTGTTCATGGAATTTGTTGAGCAATGATGCCATGATGTCCTCTTATCATACGCCAGAAGGGTGTCAAAGACTATTCTCTAGATGTGGTGGGCCCTAATCCACCACTCTTACCTCTAAGAGTGACACTCATGGAACCACCTTCTGAACCTGATCTAGGAATTGATTCCCAAGTTCATGATAGTTTTTTAAATCTGATGTAGTCCATGCATGGTGATCTACAGCTTGTACCTACGATGGTTGATCTGTCTCGTGAGTTCGAGGAACATCATCCTCCTACCTTTTCATGGGATGGAGGTCTGTAGGCTACTGAGTCTTGGATAGAGGACACCCTATATATCTTGGATCATCTAGAAATACCTCTAGAGAAGAAATTCAAAATTTCCACATACATGCTTTGGGATTTGGACAAGCATTGGTGGAATGTGACTTCCTATGTCGGTGGTCATCAAGGCATGTTATGGGTCACTTTCCAGACATCCTTCTATGATTAGTTCTTTCCTTAGAAACTAAGAGATGATAGACCCAGAGAGTTTATACATCTTGAGTAGAGTTCTAGGTTAGTTATGGGATATTCATCACATTTCATGGGGTTTTAGTGCTTTGAACCGCTTCTAGATAGGGATGAGCTTTTGTGTGCTAAACGCTTTGAGGATGGGTGCTAGTATGCCATCCGTATATAGGTGCATGTATTTCACCTGCTAAAGTTTTATGAGATATTCAATCAGTATCTTATCAATGAGTACAACCTGAGGGATAAAAATAGCATAGAGTATAGAGGTTCAGTGCCACGGTGGGACAATAGTTCTTCTGGTGGTAGGAAACGTTCCCTTGAGGTTTCTTGTCAGAGATGTACCAACCAAAGTTCTTGTTTTGATAGCTCTAAAGTGTGTCATCAGTGTGGAAAACAGGGGAATTCAAAGCCTCAGTGTGATAGAGACCCACTGGAGTTCTGGGCTTACCACCTTATGAGGAATATTCATCATTTCTGTAGGACCTTTTCACCAGCCTCGAGTGGAAAAGGATTAGCACCAGATCCACCTTCAGGATCGAGTTCTGTTATGTCCTTTTAGGTGGGGATTTGGAATAGCACCAATAGGTCTGGATGAGGAGGAGGTTGTGTTTGTTGAATCCATAACCCTTATCACCAGCATCACCAATGAAACATTTATGATTATGGTAGTCCATCTGTTGCAAAGGGTCATAGACTAGGTCAGTTGCATGCACTATAACTGATACCCAAGGATCAGGATATGAGACTATCTATAGTATGAGGTGCTATTCTTATGGAATCTACCATAGTATCTACTTTATTTGATATAGGTGATTTAAAATATTTTAGCTTTGTATCTATCGTGGAAAGAATTGGACTAAGATACAATATTACCATTGTTTAATGACCATATATACACTGTTTGGGGTACAAACATAGGGTATATTCCAGTGTAGGTACTTTCCCCTTGAGGTAGGCAGTTAACCTTTCTTTTAGAACCTCTTCATTCTTGAGATGACAGGCTTCAATATCATTCTTAGGTTGGACTAGTTTGTTCAGTATCATGATTTTGTAGACTACTATCGTCATATGGTATCATTTACATCATCAAAGGGAACCAGTTATCTATATATGGTTGAGTGGGATGTCCAGGCTAGTAGAGCTAGACCAGATCATTATGGATTAGATAGAGTGGCTGACCAGATTCCAAACCTCTTCATGGAGGACTATGGTTTACGTCAAGATGATTTTCTTCTAGTAGTGGATCATTTAAGGGATGTCATCCCTGGAGTCTTTTCTTTCCTACCTACTGAGATGGAGTTATATTTTACAATTGAGCTTGTTCTGGGAGTAGCTCTAATGTCCATTCCTCCATACCGGATGGCCCCCACTAAGACTTAAGAACTCATGTGGCAATTAGAGGGTTTATAGGATAAAAGAATTTATATAGATCAGTACATCCTATTAGGGTTTTCCTATTCTTTTTTCTAGGAAGTAAAATAGAACCTTAAATCTATGCATGGGTTATAGAAGGTTGAACCAGCTTACATCAATAACTGATATCCACTACCTCAAATAGATGATCTCTTCAACTAGCTTTAAGGAACAAAGGTCTTCAATGAGATCAACCTAAGATAAGACTATCATCAGGTACAAGTAAAACCATCATACATACCTTGTACAACTTTCCGTAGAAGGTATGGTATGTATGAGTACCTTTTTATGTCATTCGGTCTTATGAAATCACCCATCATTTTCATGGATCTGATGAATAGTGTGTTCCACCCCTATTTATATTCATTTGTGGTGGTCTTTGTGAATGACATATTAGTGTATTCTCACACTAGTAGAAACAATTCCAAACAAATTGAGATCATTATATGTACACTGAGAGAGTATCATCGTTACACCATGCTTGATGAGTGCCACTTCTACATCAAAAAGTTCACTTCTTGGGTTATATTATCTCAGAATCAGGCGCATCTGTTTATCCAGAAAAGGTTAGTACTATAGTTTACTGGGAGTATCCCAAGAACATGTTTGATATACATATTTTCTTTGGGATGGATGGATATTATAGACATTTAATACATGACTTTTCCCACTTTTCATCACCTATTACTAATCTTACAAAGAAAGGTGTCAAGTATCTTTGGTTAGAAGCATGTGAGAAATCCGATCAGGATATGAAAGGAATGATTGTCTTAGTACGTGTAATAATTCTTCCTAATATAGGTATAGGTTATAACATCTCCTGTGATTCATCAAGAATTATCTTAAAAGAAGTGCTGATGCAGGAGGAAAAAGTCGATGCATAAAGATTTTAACAACTAGGGCCTCATGAGAGAAATTACCCAATACATGACCTTGAGCTTGCAGTATTTGTCTATGCCTTACATTGATGGAGACACTATTTTTTAGGTGAGAACATTGTTATGTACAAAGACCACATGATCCTTAGATATATCTTCTCTCAGTGCGAATTGAACCTCAAATAGTAGAGATGAGTTAAATATCTACAACACTTTGATTTTGAGATTGCCTATATGCTTGGGAAGGGAAATGTATTGTAAAATTCACTAAGTTGGAAAACTCAAACACAGACCGTACAGGAATCCAGTGATTAAGGGAAGTTAATGGACCTCTTTTCTAAGCTATATCTGGAGTTCCATGACAGTTACGATTAGTCTAAACTCTCATCCTTGACAGTTACCCATTCCCTCCTTGATAAGGTGAAGGGTTGATAGTTTTCAAATCCTAAAGGCTTGGTTCTCCATGAGAGTATATTAGGAGATTACCCACCTCTGTATTTGCCTATGGATAGAGATAATGTCTTACATCTACATGGACACAGCTAGGTTCCTACAGATTTGAGAGAGGAGTCGATGATAGAGTCCCACGCTTCTAAGTGGGTAGTTCAACCAGGCATCTCCAATATGTATTAAGACATGAGATTCTATTATTGGTGGCCAAGGATGAAATGTCAGATAAAAGGATTTATCACTAGGTATTCCACCAATTAGCAAGTGAAGTCGGAGCACCAGAGACCTATGG
Source organism: Viscum album (assembly GCA_963277665.1). Taxonomy (NCBI): domain Eukaryota; kingdom Viridiplantae; phylum Streptophyta; class Magnoliopsida; order Santalales; family Viscaceae; genus Viscum; species Viscum album. The sequence continues at coordinate 1,807,295,363 of OY728123.1, read as the reverse complement.
GATTGCTACAACCACTTCTATTCCTGCAACAGAAATGGGAAGACATCGTTGTGGATTTTGTAGTCAGAATACCAAGGTCAATGAGGGGTAGCAATGATATTTGGGTTTTCATTGACCAACTATCAAAATCAGACCACTTCATTTCTATTCGATAGACTTTATTAATTGATGAGATGGGAAGATTTTATGTCTGTGAAATCATATGACTCAATGGGGTCTCTCATACTATCTTTCATATAGTGATGCTCGTTTCAAATCATAGTTCTGGTAGGTATTGTAGAACTCTATTAGAACACATGTGCTTCTAAGAACATATTTTCACCATCAGATCGGTGGATAGTTAGAATGGACAATACAAGTTCTAGAGGATATGATTCAATCATGTGTCCTTGATTGCAACGATTCATGGGAGAAGCATATCCCTCTCATCAAGTTTGCCTATAATAGTAGTTTTTAGGTGACAATTCAGATGGATCCATTTGAGGCCTTATATGTAAATCCATTCTATTCACCCTTGTGTTGGCTAGTGGTAGGTGAGGCATCCCTACTAGGTCCTCGTCTTTTTTAGGAGACTTTAGAACAGATTCAGCTGATTAGAAAGTGTATAAAAACTTTCTAATATAGACAAAAATCTATTTTCGATCATCATCGATGACTTCTATAGTTAGAGGTAGAGAATTGTGTTTTAATTTGGGTATCTCCCAAGCTAGGTCATACACAATTATGAAAGAAATGGAATTTGTTGCCTCGTTATGTAGAGTCGTTTGAGATTCTAGAGAGTCGGGCTGGTATCATATCAGTTGATATTCCCTCAGAGGTACCATGCCATGCATGAGGTATTTCATGTTTCATAGCTCTACCAATATCATATTGACCTGTCTCATACCTTTGATCATAATGAAGTTTAGTTAGATACTGATGCTACCTTTGAGAAGTATCCAATACGCATCCTCGACTGGAGCATGAAGGTTCTCTGAGTCCATTTTTTCCCTCTAGTATGTGTTCTATAGAACCATGGTCATGTACAAGGCAAGACTTGGGAGTGGGAGACCAAAATATGTGCTCAACAGCTAGAATGTTTCTCAGATAGTGTTTCTATACCCTTTGAAGGTGAACTCAGGGGGGGAGTTCTTTAAGGGGGGAAGACTGTAAGACCTTATTTTTTCACTCAGGTATGCCTCCTTTAATTTTAGGTCTAATTCTTTACTTTGGACATAATATAGATTCTTAATGATTTAACAAAGGTTTTAGGGGTTTATAGGTCTTGTTAAGATCTAGGAAACTATCATTTTGGAAAAAATGGACATGTTTCACAGTTGGAACATGGTTTGGCTAACTGTGAAGATGGAAATTTTCAGATAGAACCATCTCACACGGTCTGCACATAGTCGTGCAGCCTAACCATTCAAGTACCCCTTTTACCTAGGTAACCATGCATGATTTGTGCACAGTTTTTCAAATCATGCATAGGCTAATTTTTAGGGTAAATTGTCATTTTTCCCTTAATGATCTAATTATATCCCTCCTTCTTCCCTAATCTGATTTCTAGTGGGATTTACCTCAATGGATTTCATTTTGGATATTTTTGAAGGTCCAAGCTAGGGATTAAAATACCTCCTTTGTTCGGGATCTAATTGAGCTTCTATTTTTCTTATTGGATGCACAATGGTAAGTCTCGAGTCCGTTTGAACCTTCATCCTTCTCTCTTTCTCTCGACCTAGTTATCAAGGTGTGAATGTTTTTCCTCTTTCTTAGATCTACTCTGATATAATCCAAATAAAGGTTCAATACTGAAGGAGGAGAGTCATACAAGCCTAATGTGGGTGGTCTATAACTCATCCCTAAAGTTTTTTGATTTTGGGATTATTTTGCGGGGACCACTGATTTCATTGGGTGCTGTTTATAGAATTTATATTTCATTCTTATTATCATTATAACTATTTGGATATGCCCTTTATATATATGTGATTAATTGTTGGTGGTTAGGCCTACAACTCTATCCATCCCATGCAGGATGTTATGCCATAATTGGGTTTTTAGTATTTGACATGTTTGAGCCAGCGCTTGGGTGGGACTTTGCCTGACCCTTTTAAGGGTAAGTTTTTCTATATTAAATGGATTGATTTATATTTATAATTTCATAATTTAATGTACCATGTATGCTCACCACTTGACCTGCCTAAGGTAAGTGCTTCAAATTGATAATTAAATGTGAAAGGGGAATTGTCAAGTATATTAAGTATGTGACTTTACCAGATTAAATGTTGATGATTAATAAGTTGCATGTTCATATCACCCCTTACCACATTAATGGAAGGTAGTGAAATGAACCTTAATTATTGAATATTATTCCAATGGAATTAATAAAGGTTGTATGATACTTGGCCTTATCATGCTAATGAAAGGAAAGTCTTGGACCAAATGGACTTATTGATTAATTACGACATGATTAAAAGGTTGCATGCTACTTGACCTTATCACATTAAAGAAAGTAAAGGCCTGAACAAAATTAAATATTGCATGAATTCATAATTAAACAATAATGGCCTGACTCGAGCTCACCTTGGATTTTTATTGGGGAATGCCTTGAGCACTCGGGAACCCCATTATGATTCAAGGATATGACTTTCCTAGGTTGAGACCCACATAGATCCCAAACCTTTTCTATTATTGGGATTCCCAATATGACACTGTAAGATCACTTCAATATCATTATAGGATGCCTTGGATACACTCCTTGGATCAAAAATTGATAAGTAGGTTCCACGGTTCAAGCCCATTAGTTCCAGTCATTGATTAGCCCTTTTTTACCTTGGATAAACTTCTTAGACTCAGTAGGCCTCTCATTGTGAAATTCCTAGGACTATGCTCTTTGAATTACACTCTTACCCCATGCCAAGCTATAGTTATTACTGAGTTGGAGGCTCTTAAGGTCCATGCTTCCTTTATTGTTACCTCAGGACTTCATTATTAAATATCATTATACGCTACCTTATCACAACTTGTAACCTTCGTTATTATTAACATGTGTCTTATTTATAATATGGTAATAATAAATTAATGGACTAGTCATGTTCAGACACCATCCAAGGACTGAAGTAGGTACTTGGGTATTTAGTTACATTGTACTACTTTACATTATATATGCATGCCTTCACACTATTACATTTCCATTACACAGGTCAGATGTTATAGACACTGTTGGTGGTGGCCCACTGAGATTTATTTAAAACCCTCTCTGAGAACTATTTGGTACCCAGAGTAGATTACATGAATGTAAGTGTTGATAAAGGGAAGAAAATCGTCTCAAACACTTGATTGCTTGCTATTTAGGACGGAGCTTGATATAAGAGGACCAAGTTGGATCTGGGATGCTTGGGATAGTATTTGATTTTCTCTTTACTTATGTGGAACATGTTATGCCTGATATCTTGTATCCATGTTTTCTAGTTTTCTAGTGGCATGACATATCATCAGTTGTTAAATTTTATTCCAGTTGTTTTAGTTATTATTATCGTTGTCTCTATTTTCCATTGTGTATTATGTTTACTTGTATTGCTTCTACTTTTTACCTCTATTTATAATCACTTGATGCACTACACTATGATAATGAGGGCATAGACTCCCCATGGACACACCATCGGCCCTCGCTGCTAATCAGCAGCCTCTGGCGTTCGGGGAGATACGCTTGAGGCCATGTGGCCCGCCGGGCTCGGGGCACCCATTAAGTGACATCTGGATGCGGGACGTCACAACGATGGTTCTTGGACATCTTCAACCTAAACCAACTCAATAATTTATTTAATATTTTTATAATTTTATCCATTTTTAATATTTATTTATATAATTTTATTGATTAATATTTAATGTTTTTAATATGGTTTTAATTTATATAATTAATTTGTATTCGTTATCATTTTAATAAATATTTTTTTTATTTTTTTAATAATCTATATAATTAATAACACAAATTCATTTTTTAAATTTTTTCATTTTTTATCATTTATTTCATTAATAATTTTTTAAAATATTTTTGTCATTTATTCAATTTCATTTTTTATTTTTTTATTTTTTTATTTTTTTATTCATTTTTTATTTTATTTATACATATTTATTGATTAAAAGATAATTTTTTTAATAAAATTATAATTTTTATAATTAATATATATATTAATTTTTATTTTCAGTATTCGATTTTATTTTTTAAAATTTTATTTAATTAACAACTCTAATTCATTCTTTAAATATATTTTTTGATATATTCATTTTTAATTAAATTTAACTATTTTTAAACATTTATTCATTTAATAATAACTATTCATTAATAATGTTAATTTATTTTTACTTTTTTTGTAATTTAATCTTTTTTAATATCTTTTTGTTTAATATTTTTTTAATTTATTCATTTTATATATTTTTTATACATATTTATTCATCAATATAATTAATATTGTTAATATAAACATATATTAATATTGATATATATATATATATATATATATCAATATATATTGTTTCCTTAAATATGATTTATATACAAAATATATATTTACTTTTAACAAGTCTTATACCTAGTGAAAAATAATTTATAACTAAAAATTGATATTAATTATAAATATTGACTAATTAGTATCAATTAATAGATGTTACATATTATATAATGGTATTATTCAATTTAACATATACAAAAAAGTTCTACCTAGAAGCTAAAGCTCCTAACCATTTAGTAAAGATGAAAGAAAAAAAGAAAACAAGCAAGTAAACAAGCAGACAAGGTCATACAATGAGTCATTCCATCATCCAGAAAGGATAAATATAGATCAAGGAAAGAATAACCATTTCTATAATCATAATCAGACTCATTATCATCATCAACAGTTTCCTATTTTGATTGTTAAATTTATCATACATCAAACTTGTGTTATATATATATACATTAATTTCACACACACATTTAAGTAATAAATGCAATATTTCATAGAATTTCACACACATATAATATTTATGTAATTTATTTTCTTTTTATTATTCTTTTTAGAATTTCATTTAGTAACATAATATATTTTCTATATTATTTTTTTAATCAGTAAATTTTATTTATTCATTTTTAATATTATTTCAGTCAGTATTATTTATTCATATTTAATTTTTATTAAGTTTTATATTTTTTTGGAATTTAATCATTATCTAATATTTATTATTATATATTTCTTTAATATGTTTTAATATTTTCAATATGTATTCATCTTTATTTTAATATATATCTTTAATGGCCCGAAGACCATGATTTTTTATTTATTTTGGAAAATCCCCTTTTTAACTAGGTTGAGAGCGAACCATTACATGAATCATAGGCCTAATGGCACAAGGACCAGTATATGAACTGAAGGCTTAGAAGCACAAATTCGCAATATATGACTTAGAGGCTCAACCAAACTACACTAGAAATGCCCTCCCCATGATCAGTATCATTGAAGGAACCTTAGTTCCCCACCTATCATTATTGATCATCTATCATTGCCTCATGCAGAGCTACATGGTGCTAGGTACCAATGGTAGTTTCCATACCCTCTCATTCTTAAAATCTAGTTAGCTCTGTTCTAGAAGTTGCTACATGCTCTTAATCCTCTTCTAGGCCTTCTTCAGGGATTAATTTTTTGATAATATATTCATTTTTAATATATATATATATATTCAATTAATATATCTTTTATTTTATTTCAATCATTTTTTATCAATACTTTCAAAAAAGTGCAGATAAATATTGGTTTTATTAGTGCTGTAAAATAAGTGTTGATAAAACCTATCTTTATTGGTGTAAAAATTCTAGTGATGCTAAAAATAGGTTTTATCAGTGATTATTAATTTAGCAGCGATAAAACTCGTCCTTATCATTGTATTTTTTAAAGAACTAATAAAAACCTCCTTGATCTTATAAATTCAACCCTAAAAGAACCCACTTGTTTTGTATTGTTTAAGATTTTGTGGATGTCTACCTCTGTCACCGCTCCTCCTCAACCTTCTCAAAAGAACCGACCCTCTAAAAAACCTAAGGTATGTGATTATTTATACTCTTCTTTAGTCAACATCATGTGTTCTCCTTTATCAGTGTCTTTATCCTTGTGATACTCTCATTGATGTGTACCAGCCCTCTTACTCATCCCTGATATGGAACAACTATCACACACTACTTCCTAGAGTCATAAAAATAACCTCATCAAGTAGGACTATCACTTAGTTCACCACCAAAATCACACTTCTACCAGTCCACTCCATTCTTCTCAGGCTAACTATTTTATTTTTATTTCAATTTAGGGTGACCAATACTTTTAAGTGGCCAAATGTCACGTATGATTTCAATTTATCACTGCATTTTTTGATATTGTGTGTCTATATAATAATATGAGAGATATTTGAATTAATAATATGTGGCATTTTACCACTCTAAGATTCGGTCAACTGAACTTTCCCACACCTTCCACATCCTGAGGTAATTTTGGAGTGAGGAATTGGATCGAACTTCAAATGTGATGGAGAAGAATACATATTAAAAGTATAATTCTTAAACTCATGGATTAAAATAAAAAAATTCATCCCATTTCCTTCTATTAACATACAAAGGAACCCTAATACTTTTAATATTTGTGATGTTGTGAACATCTACGATATGCATTTTTCTACACAAACTATTGACCTCATGTTTAGTTAAAAACACCTTCTTGTAAGAATGATAAAAAAAGTGAGCATTTATAATAGAAAGTTTCATATAATTATTAAGTAGGCCCATTCACCCATTTTTCATTCTTACTTCTCAATTTCTATAAATTTTCACTTGTATTAGTAGCTTCCCACTACATACCCCATTGAGTATTCCTTCAACTTTTATTTCAAACATGGTTGTAATTAGTAAATGGGCCCTCTTTTCAATGTTTTCTTGATCTTTACCCCAGTTTCATTCATTCCAACCACCATTATATTTTTAGTGACTCTGTTTTTCCTTGTAAGACATTGAAATATATTAAGAAATATTTTCAGAGCCAGGCGTTGAGACAACACAAGATTATGAGGCCCAGTGAACCCATAATTGTTATTATAAAAATATTAAATGTATTAATATCACACATGCATTATTTTTTAGAAATATTTTAATATCTTCTGAGTGGAGCTTAAAATCAAAAATCTGAGTCCATGGTTTATTTCATAACATGGGTTTTACCCTAGGTGTGACTTAATTTTGGTCAGTATCAAACATTTGGTTGAGGCATGAGTTGGTGGGTGCATTAAAAGAATTAATTAATTTAGTTAATTAATTTATTTAATAAACCTAACCTTACCCTCCCTCTATAAATACACTATTCTGATGATTTTCTAGGATTAGAAACATAAACCTTTATAGATACGAGAGGAGGATAAAAGTGTTCCTCATTGGATGACTGACATCAGACAACAAACAATGATTGAATCAAGGTGGATTGAGAGGAAACGAACACAGTAAGTCTTCTCCATCAATATAGAACATGTTATTCACCAAAAATTGATCCATAATAAAGATATAACTCAGTAATTGTGGATTTATCCCTTTTGATTAAAATATTAAGCATTAATTTTTATTTATCTTCTTTTGATCTATGTTAATCAATCATCACACGATTCCATTCCAGTAATTTGATTTTTTTAAATTAAATTATGATTTTCAATCCTTTTTATCACCCCTTCTATCCCTGTTATGCTATAGTTGTCCAATAATGCTTGGCCAGTGAAGGATTGACTTCATTCTTATTCATTTCTCACCATTTTTCTTCACGTTCTTTATTGTTAGCGCACGTGGTTGTAGATCAACATTTCCATGGTGGGTTTGACCATTATTGAAATCCCAGATTCATGTTAGATTGGTGACTAGTGACTGATATGATGATTTGAGTATGGATTAGGATAGTTTTTAGGATGTGGGTGCGGCCTCCATGGATCTTGGATCTAGGTTGGTGATGGAAGGTGATAGGAAATGCATTGGGTAGTGCTATTTGCATTGTGTCAGTGGCTAGATTCCATTTTCTGGCCATCAGAGATTGAGAAATCGATGGCCGACATTATTACCTTCACTTTTGGTAGGTTTCAAGTGGTCAACAGATGGGGATTGTGGTAAAGATGTCAGATTTAGAGAACTTCATGGTGAATTTGAGTTTCTACAGAAAACTTAACTACATGACATGTAATCCAAGAAAACTCTTCATGTATCCCCCCTAATTGTGGTGCTTGATTTTTAGGGAAGATAAAGATCACACAATGTGTGGCTAGGCCCACATCTCGTGTGACCCAACCTGGGTGGCCAAGTGTAATGACCCAATATTTTTCAATGGAAATTACCTTCTTATAAAGATGTCATAAAATCACATGAAAACACAACATAATGAACTACTAAGTGCTAAGTGACCTTTAAACATAAATTTTTTACTTCTGTGTTTAGAATTTTGAAAATTTGACATACGCGGTTGCAATCAGGAAGTTATCTAGTGTCTGATAAGAAAAACATAATTTTTGGTGAATAGTAACCTACCCTAATGAATAGTAACATACCCTTATGAATAGTGATATAACCTAATGAATAGTAACCTTACCTATAATAATATATAAATATTATTCAAGTTGAAAGTACAATATACCTATATTTTAGAATAAGTAAAAGAATGTTTTAAAAATGGTTTTTGATAATAAATTATAATTTTAATTAAATATTAAAATAATAATATTTAGACAATTACTTTTGAAAAATGGAATTTATTTTTGTATTCAAAACGTTGAAAAATGGTTTGGGTGAATTTTTGAGATTTTTCTGAAATACTTGAATTTTTGATGAATAGTAAAAATACGATAATTTACAATAAATGCTAAATAATGGATTTATTGAGTCATTGATGATGTTCTACTGATGTAAGACCAATTATTTTGGGATCACATGATAAAATTACTATTCTTAGTCAAGTAATACTCACTATTCCCTGTCTTGTGTGGAAATAATAAATTAATGAATTTTATATTGAGAAATCCCCTCTCCCCTCCACTATAAAACCCCCCCTTCACTCCCTCTTCTCTTCACTCCTCTTAAGCCTTGTGAATTGCCAATATTCTACCCAAATCTCTCCCCAGTGTCCCCCCCCCCCACGTCCAAAAGCTTCCATCCTCTTCAAAATATTAAAACCTCTCCCCTTAAGAGGTTCTCAAAGGAGGAAGTCTCAAGAGGTAAATTCCTCTTTCCAATTCCTTCATTTCTTTTAAGTTCTTTTCTTTTTGTTTCTTTCCTCACCTCCCTTCACCCAAATAGTATGATAAATCCAGTAACATACATGTAATAGAATATTTTCATGCTAATGAGATATTTCATTATCGTCTCGCCTTTCCCCACCTTTTATTTGAAAGAAATGAAAGCACTGTTTGAGATGTTCTAATTTAGCACATTCAAGGACAAAGGTTTATCAATTTCAATTATAATCATTGATTTTGGTCATGAAACTATTTGTGTTATGGTTGAAATAGATTATTATATATGTAATATATCCTATTTTTAATTCTGTAATCCTTTTGTAGAAATGGTATTATGTTATAAATCAAAACAAGTTCTTTGTAATCAAGCCCACCGATTAACAAAAACGGTTGTCACTATGGTTTTATATAATAGTTCGACTTCAATCTAAGTAAAAAAATTAAATTTAAAACCATGAAATCTATTGGATTTTCAGTAATAGCATATAACTTCATTTCTAGACAACCACTTCCATCTTTCATATTTGTCCGAACTTGAATATAGGTGAACCGATCTTTTGAAACCAAGTAAACAAACGATCCCGAAAAATGAAATTGAATCTTATAACTAATCAAGAAGGCCTTGAATGAACTAAAAATGGTTAAAATAAATCAATTACATATAGAATAGGTTATGGAATTATTAATTAATAATATTAATTTGTTTATTCAGGTCTTTAATAATAAGTGGAGAACACCAACAAATTTAAGGTAAGGGATCCTCTCCATTTCTCTCTCAATCAAGATTGTCCTCTATGCTATGATTTTTATGTGTAATCCAAAATGATGGGGTATGTTTTCTAATACACTCGATTTGTCTATACATTTTCATATACTCTATTAAAAAAATAATAACATGTTTTTAGAAATTACCTACTGCTTAGGGAACAAATACTTTGATTTTGGTGATCTTGTTCATTTCTAGGAGATTTATGGTAAAAAACACAAAATGGGGAAGAACTGAGCAAAAATTTACAACTACACAGCGTGTACTTATATACACTCCATGTATATTCAATCTTAGACATGGGTTGACCGGGACAAGTACATTCCCAAGTAACCAGAAGCCGTTACACGCCATGTTCAAAATATACTCACCGTGTATACAATTCTAGAAGCAGTTGGTGGACAAGAAGAGTCTACACGCCCATGTGGCCCGCTAAAGGGTACACGTCGTGTTCTACTGATACACACGATGTATACATTTCTAGAAGTGGTTGGTGACTAAAATAAGAGGCTACACACTGTGTATGGAGGCACTACATGCTGTGTAAATTCACCTACCAGGCGGCGCCATATTCTAAGTCAATGACGGCGTGTTAGGCCGCCTACTAGCAGAGAAAACGGAGGGAAAAATGTGTTGACAAAAGTACACGACATGTAATTCGTCCACACACCATTTAATTATTTTTTCTATAAAAGGAGTCCTTGGACTCTGGACCAAATGAGAGAAAGAGAGGATGTTTTAGTGTTGTGTGGAGAAAAGGGTTGAAGTTTTGAAAGAGAGACGCTCTGCCGTCGTACTACCGTCATTCCACCGACTACCGAAGAATCATTTTCACCTCGAAGTTCCAAGCATGATCACATAAGGTATCAAGAGTTTTGTGTTTATCATTTTCTGTATGTTTAAATAAACACCCAATGTGTTGGGGTTGTGGGAGATGATGATTTGTAATTTGAATTAAGTTTCTATGAATGTGTTTGTTTTATTAACCTCTTCTTATTCTTCTTAAATCAATTCATATTATCACTGGAAATTTTGTACCGAACCAAGGGTAGAATTTTTATGGATTCAAAAGAAGAATACCGATGAATAATTTCATGACCAATGGAAGTATTCATCAACTCAAAATGGAATAAGCCAAACAAAGATATGTTAAACACTAACTACCAGACAAAGGAGTTAGTTTCTTCATCTCTAAATATAATGTTTACCAGACCAAGGGAACTTTATTACAAATTGAACCCAGAGTGTTGGGTTATTGTGAAAAACACAACCTCATATGAAACTTGATTTAATAATCAAACTTCACATAAATCCATAACCACAATGCATTTCTATCTTTATTTACACCAAAACCAATTTTCCCATATTTTACTTTTTTGCTGTTAAGCAATTTGTTAAAAGAAACTTAAAACCAATTAATCTTTCCATATCCAAACCAATAGTAAAAAATCAACTCTAAATTCAGCAGCCTTCACTAAAACAAAAATACAATCTAAGTTAAGCAATATAAAATAACTTCTTAATTCCCTGTGGATCGACCCCTTACTAGTGCTATACTTGTTAGGGTAAAAATAATTTGGGACACCGAAAACATACCTTTGGTGAAATGAATATCCATTTTATAACCTACCCCATACTTCCCTAATGTTTTAAAAGTTATGAGAAACCCCTTTTATCTCTCATAAATCCCTCTTAGTTACACCTGATACCATGTTGATAAACCGTAATGAATTCCACCCGAACTTCCTTTATTTTTTGGGTTGCTATATCATTCTTTTTACCAAAATGTAGTTGTCTTTTCTTTTTATGTAAAACTTATAAATTCTATTTATATGCTCCAAACTCATTTTCCAAGATCCATCTCTCATTCTCTTTAAATATATACATTCTTTTAATTGAATCTCTCCTCGATACTTCCCAATAAGAACACTCGTTTTAAAGGAACTTCTCGAATTTTTACCCAATTTCAAGTGCACTATATCATCTATTTTATGGAACCATTGTATTTATAAAATCAGTATATTTATTATGAAAACCATCTTGGTTCAATTTAGGTTTTATATAAAATATTTACCTCTTTTCTATTTTAAAATCTCTATAGTATATTTCTTACACAAATATTTTTTAATGCTAATGTTTCTGAAATACATTCCTTATATGTTTTCACTTCTGTTTGACATCACATATCATGTTATAAGCCTATTTTACCCTATGAACGTCCATGTATGTTCTAATACCTTTATTTCATGTACACTTTCATGATACGCTCATTGGTTATGATTTATGTCATGATTGTGGTACCTAATTCTTTCCATTGGTATATTTTTGTTTATGTATGGTTGATTATGTATGATTATTTATGTGGAAAGATTATTTATGTGAAAATAATATTCATGTAAATGTTGATATGGGTGTGCCTAGATAGTGATCCCATGAATTGGGTAGTGTTAAGTCTCATGAGATGCGATGTAAAATGGGATTGGCGGTTAGCCTTGACCTGTACTAAAATGGGAAACGGGATTGGCAGTTAGCCTTGACCTGTACCAAAGAAATGCTTTATGATTCTACCAAATTTATATGATTCTATGTTTATATGATCCTATACTTATAATATATGATTTCATATGTTTCATTCTTTTAATATCATTATGTCATGCCTCCTAACTCATGTGCTTAAGATGTATCCTTATGTTCATTCCCTTACTGGAATTTTTAGCTCATCCCTTTGTTCATGTGTTCCCCAGGGTACCCTATGCAGATGTAAGGGCTCAAAGGAAGTTATGAGCTCTTTATGGAGATTAAATAAATAAGTGTTTTTTATGCCCATTTTTTATGTTATATGTACCTAGTCTTCCAAGACACTAGACTTAACGACCCTTGGATTGTACTCGGATAATTAATTATTCTTAAAATCATGTATTGTTATATGTAAAAGGCTTGGGTCACTATACCAAGTCATGGGAAAGCTGGAACATGCCCATAACTCCATATTGGAGGACACATCGTGTGCTTCGGGAGGACACGGGCACGAGCTGGTACCTAGGAACATCTAGGTACATGACTAGGAACATGGGCACGAGCCGAAAACATGGGAATGACCAGAAGCACAAAGGTAGGCCCCATATGGCTGAGACATTCTGTGTGGATCCCATTCATGACATGTATGTTGACATGGTTTCAAATCCATTTTCAGAGGATCACATGATCAGACAGTGAGGTGGGAACTCACACCGTGTGGGCCCTATAAAAGTCTTGTAGTTCCCTCTATAACTTATTCCTCTTGTATCCTCTTCATTTGGACTTGAATTTTAGCCCATAAGTAGAATATCATGAGTATATTTCCATGTAGAAAATGATAGTATCCTTCACAATGGATTTGTATATATGAATTGGAATGTTTTGAGGGTGAAAATTCTTTAGGTGATGCTTGACGATGGTAGTGATCATGAGGGATAATCAGTGAGGGAAGTCGATCTTGGCAACCCCCCCCCCCCATCATACCAGGGTGTAGTTCCTCCATACTCCTTACACTTTTTGATTGGAACTCCACCAATACACTAGGGAATGGGTCATCCAAACTATTAGTTGAACCCCTCCCCCCAACTCACTAGGGAGTGGGTCCTCTATCGACGTCTACCAAGTATCACCCCTGACACACTAGGGTGTGGGTCCTCTATCAACATCTTCTAATTGGAATCCCCTTATCACATCAAGGCATCGGTCCTCTAACAATATACGGAATTGAATCTCTCTATTGCATCGGAGTGTGGGTCCTCTAACTATTTGCTGACTAGAATCCCCCTATTATTCTAGGACTTAGGTCGTCCATTTTAGATTGTGAATCCTCTAGTTTTGGAGTCGTTTTAATGTACGGGTCATCATCGTGACTTATTCAGATAGAAATGCAATATTCTAGGAAATGATGATGGTACTTTGGAACTATAGGAAGACAAATTACCCTAGGTTGGGATGTGATATAGAGATCCCCTTTCTCTCCCATTTGGGTTTCTTAATGATCATAGATTAATTATTGGGTTTTATTTCTGTATTTCTTTGGGTTGTGTTGACTATGTCTACCTTATCTTCTATTTATCCCTCTTGTGTTTTCAGGGCACCATACTGGGTATGTATATAGTCATCCCTAAATTGGATTTTCCTATATGTGTTTTGTCTCATCAAGATAATAGACAGTTCGTCGGGGACATCAGAGAAATGAAGTGATACTTGGATGCATAGGCCACATACGGTGGTCAGGCTTTGAGATTAGGGTTCAAGATCTCTCCGATTTCATTTCTTTCGAATTTTTTCATGTTGTGACTTCATATCTATTTTTCATATATATTTCTCCTTTTTTACTTTGGTTGTATTCTTTCATTATTAGATGTATTTCCTAGAGTCTATTTCATGCATGAATAACTCTAGATGCTATTGTATTTTATTATTTATCTTCACTATTTCATGGAGATGGTTGGGTGTGTATGTATAGGTAAATTAGGCTAAGTCCTATGATTTTATATTATTACTTCTTGGTGCTTGTCTCCATCTCCTGGACTATTGGTGGTGATCTTGGGGTTGTGATGGATCGGTCTTCTGTTGACCAGGTGGGCCCCAATAGGTCGGGTCGTTATAGAATGGTATCGAAGGAGTTCATTACTTTGGATGGTGTTTGGATTTTTTTCCATTATGAAGATGTTTTATAATTAGGTAAATAGTTTCAAAGTTTCTCAAGTGTAGATTTCATGCTAGGGAACCCAGTGTTGGTGTGACGACCAACATATCTATTCACCAGGACTCTGACTACCTTCTTGTCAATATGGCATACCAAGACATTGATTATAGGGATCAATTGTACATCCATAATGTAGTAGTGAGTCCTTTTACTTTCCTTCTGGATTTAACTCACCATATATATATATATATATTTATATTCTTGTATTACCATGATACATATTGATCACTTTTAGGATGCCTTTATAAAGATAGCTTTTAGGTACAATAGGCTAGATACCCTGAGAGGGGGGGTGAATCAGGGTATAACAGATTAAAATGACTACCCCTTTTGATCTTGTTTTTCTATTAGACAAAACCCTCTTCTCTCTCCTTCCTGATGCAGAGTATGAACAAACCTTAAATCATGCACATGACACAATGATTTTTTATTTGGTTCACCCTCACTGGGCTACATCTAAGGAGCATACACTGGCAGTGTGCTGATGTACCAATTCCACTATAAGCGCACTGTTGTTTACAAGTTCGGAGCAGACTCACTATCCCTCTTAGTTTATAACCACTCACAATATGAAAGTTCACTACTCTCTCAACTAAAAAGTGCTCACTGATTCTTCAGAATATCCACTCAAATTTTATAGACCTATAGGTCTCTTCATTATCTCTAATGAAATCGGCATCCTTAACTGTTGATAGATGCTCTGTTGACGTCCAACTTTCACCCGCCGATGAATCTCACTTTGCACTGGGTGTACTAGGAAACTGTAATATTTACGCACATCCCTTACTGCACCTTGCGCATAATTCTCTACTTTTACGTGAAATTCACTTTTCGCGCAACATACCTTTTACGCGCAACACCCCTTTTACGCGCAACAAATTATTTTATGCACAACAGCTTTTACGCGCAACCTATATACTGCCTTGCATGGAATTCTTCTGCTTTTACGTGGAATCCACATTTCGCGCAATAGTCTTCTTTTCACGCAACCTCTACTTTGCATGAAAATAGTTCTATTACGCTCAAACTTGTTGTTTTTGTGCAACTCTCTTGTGCACTTCAATTTCGTGTGCAAGATCTCAGATACTCTCTTCGTCTTGAGCTCCCCCGAATGGAGGGGGGTCACTTCATATTTATAGAAAAAATTGACCCCGCACGAAAAAACCACCTTGAGCACATAATTATCTTCGAGTACAAAAAACACATCTTCCACGCAACACCATTTTTCGTGCACTGCTCCAATATTTCATGCACCTCATGCCTTTTCCAATTTTCGAGCTTTGGACCTCGAAACACCTCTTGCACTAAAACCATTACCCCTCTATTTCATGCAACCCGAAAATATTTCACGCACTACTTTCCTTTTTCCCACACTGTGCAAATATTTTGCGCACCACACAAATATTTCGCGCAACAATTTATTTTTCCGTGCACCATGCTGATATTTCGCGCACCATGCTAATTTTTCACGCACCACTATATTTTTCACGCACCTCACTAATTTTTTGTGCCCCACAATATTTTCCACCTCTAGATCGTTCATTCCTTTATTGAGGTTCTTCAATCAATCATGGATTGTTGAAATCATCCCTTGAACCTGAAAAATCACCATGTAAACCCCCTTTGTCAACACACTCATACATCATGGTTTGATTTTTCAACAAACACAACATGAAGGCCCACATTTTTAACAAACACAATCACCTCAAAAATGATTCAATGATGCCTTGAGGATTTTTTCTCAATAATTGCCAACAAGGTTATCGATTAAGGATCAGGATAAAGATACAATGAGTGATGAGGCCTTAGTTCAGGGGTTATCTCATGAGGAGATTCCTCCAAATAGGAATATAGTAGTACCCCTACCTATTGAGAATCATTTAGTACTAGAATGAAATTATAAGGATGTATGCTACTCGAGTTCCAATGCCATAAGCCACTGACGTTCCATATTGAACCAGATCTATATGTAGTGGAGGATTGGATTGAAATGATTATTTGAGTCTCTAGGCTCATAAATACCTCAATTGATCATAATATTACATTGGTAGCTAGTCTTTTATATGGAGAAATTTGGTGCTAGTGAAGTCTATTCATGTATACTCATGATGTGATGATACTCTCATGGACTGACTTTCAATAGCTAGTACATGAAAATTATTAACCCTAATGCTTTTTCTCAATTCATATTAAGGTGATTATAGAGATATAAAAGGGTAGTATGATAGTTTCTGAGTATTTCGTTAGGTTCACTAACCTTACATGATATTCCCTTGATATGGTGTGGTATGGTTACTTCTGATTGTAGATGTTCGAGCAGGGTCTCTGCAGATACATTTGTGCCAATGTGGTTCCCTTGTACATTCCCACATATGTTGTAGTTCCAGAAAGATAAATGGTTATAGGGGATTCCTTTCAATGGGATTCTAGGAATCTGGAACTTTTAGTGGGTTTCATGCAGTTGATTTATCCACGGTAGCTAAAAAGAACCATTCAGTGGGATCTTGGCGTATGAGACCACCCCATGGACAGTCTTAGTCACATAGACATGTAGTGCATGGTTCATGGAGAGTAACAGGTCATCCTAGTGAGGGGTGGTGTTATATCTATGATGGGTGAATTCACATGTCCATGTAATTTCCTGACATGAAATTCTTAGGAGGGAAGGAAGGCAGTAAACAAACCACCATAGAGGAGGAAAAGTTATGATCAGGGTTTTCCCAAGCATAGCCAGGGTGGCCCCCATGGTGGAGATACTTAAATAGGAGTAGGTAGAGCTCTAAGTGGAGGATCCATTATTGGATGAAGAATTTATTATATAATTCTACCACAACCACCAGGTGACCCACACTAGGTTTAGATAGTTGGCAGTTAGGGCCGTAGAAAACTACAAACCATGGAGGCTTATGTACCAGTAGCTCATAAGACGATATGAGGTACAATATTTGTTTATTATACACTTTATTTAGTACTTTTATACACATGTGTGGCTCATTTATTCATTTATATATCCCTTGGGTGATAAATAGAGATCCCTATTGAGACCTTATGACAACAGATTTTTCTAAAGGTTTTTTCTGGGTGTGATTCCTCGATATCACATATCTTCTGGTAGTTTGATATGAAACATAGCAGAGAGAGTTTCTCGTGGGACCTCTTTGTTTTTAAAACGAATCATTATGATCTCATATTGGGTATATAATGGTTATACATGGTTCTGTCCTAGTTTGAATATAGATGGGTTAGGTGCGTTCAGATATATGGGATGAGATTATCCTTTGAAGGTGAGAGAGTGACCATGGTTGAGTGAGTGGGCCTTGTGTATAGGAGGCTATAGACCATCACCAATAAGTTTTATATTTTATCCCTTGGAATAAAGATCTCTTTTGGATTTTTTATTTATTTGATGGTGGAGGACTTTATGGATGTCTTCCTCGAGGATGTTCTGGGACTACCTCCAAAACAGGATATGGAATTTTTCATTTACTTTCACCCTGGGACCATATTGATATCTTTTGTGGAATATAATATGGTCCCTACTAAGATCTTAGAGATAAGGGTGTAGTTGGATAACCTTTGAGAGAAGGGTTTTATCAGACCCAGTGTGTCCCCCTAGGCAACTTTGGTTGTGTTAGTGGAAAAGGACTAGAGATTGCAACATTGTGTTGATTATCATTACCTAAATCGGGTAACAATAAGGAAAAATTACAACTTTAGATCGTCTTTGACTAGTTGTGAGGTTCAATTTGGTTCTTGAAGATCGATATCAGGTTTGGATACCTACAAGTGAGGGTTTTTAGGATGATATTATGAATATGATGTCTCAATGATGATACAAACATTATGAGTTCCTGGTGATTCCTTTAAATATTATTAATTCCATTTATTTTTTTATGTATTTGATATATTGGATATTTCATCCATACTTGGACCAATTTTTGTTTGTCTTCATTTATGACATACTGATTAACTCTGAATCATATGAGAATCATGTAAAGCTTCTGAGGATGGTCTGAGGCATACTTCAGGCTAACCATATTTATTGAAATCTATAAAATTTATAGTTCTATATCCAAAAGGTTCAATTTTTTCATCATCTCATTTATGATAATAGATTAGTTATGGACTTAGAGAATATTGATGTGGTTCTTTCTTGGGAACCACCTAAGAGCGTGTCGGGGTGCAGAGTTCTCTTAGATTTGTAGAGTACTATATGCGGTTTGTGGAATACTTCTCTTGGATTTCATTCTATTTTAATTCTAAAACATGTAACGGGTAGTCATTTACCTATACATAGAATTGTTTGGGGTACATCAAGGAGTTGAGGATGAGGCTGACCAGTTCTCTTATTTTATGACTACCGGAGGAGGCCATGGAGTGTGTAGTGTATTGTGATGACTCTAGAGTTGGGCTTGACTATGTGTTTATATAGAGGTAGGTAGTGAATTCATATGGGTTGGGATATTTGATACCACATGAGGAAAACTATGCAACTCATGACCTATAGTCTACAGTGGTTTCCTTCACTCTGAATATGTAGTGGGACTATCTTATTGGAGATTGATTTATTATTTACTTATACCATCAGAGTATCAGGTGTATCTTCATGCATAGATATATGAACCTGAGATTGTGGTTCTATTTTGAGTTCCTTCAAGATTATGGCTTCAAGATATTCTATACTCCACTAACGGACAATGTAGCGGAATATTCCCTTAGTAGGATGCCATTTTCTCATTTGGTTGAGGAGTCATCTAATCAGTTTCTTTATTTACATCTGAACTTAGTAGAGGAGAGGGGTGAAGATTATCTTCAATAAATGGTGTTGAACACTAAACTTATCCAAGGTGTGGGGGTGACTCTGTTGGGATACATATACTATTATTTTCTTCATGATTATATTTCTTTAGGAGATTCACCAGATTGATTTTTTGGAGGGGAACACATCATCCTTTTATAGTGATGTACAATGGTTTTTTTATGATGATAGAGGAGGTGATGAGTTAGTTTCAAACATCCCATTTGGTTGTACATACCAAATTGGTGAATATGTATAAGAACATTCGGTGGATTTTTTGATGGGATGACATGAAGGGAAGCGTATTCGAGTTCATCTCTCGGTGTCTCACATGTCAGCAGGTAAAGGCTGAGCACCAAGTTCCGACATGTGTGAAAAAACTTCTTGAGATCTTGGAGGGGAAATGAGATGAAATATATATGGAATTTATGATAGGTCTTATGTTGAAAATGAGAGTCTATGATGCTATGTTGGTCATTCTTGATCGAACCATGAATTTGACACACTTCATTTCCACCAGGGAGTAGAGTTCCATGGAAAGTATGGGGCAGTTTTATATGTGGGAAATCATCTGGTCCCATGGGGGTACCCTCTATGATTGTATTTTACCTTAATGCATTGTTTATATCATGGTTTCAGAGAGGTATACATGAGGAATTTAAGACCCATTTGTAGATGTGTATGATATTTCACACCCTTACGAATGGGATGATCAAGTACACTATCTAGAGTTTGATGGTATATTGAGATATTTTGTTTTAGACTTTGGATGGTTCTGGGAGGATCACATTCCACTAGTATATTTATCTTATAATAACAACTATCACTCTATCATCAATATGGAATCTTTCAGGGCCTTGTATGGGAGTCCCTTTATGGAACCCTTATGTCAGACTAAGATTGGTGGGGCATCTCTTGTTGGTCCAATGAATGGTGCAAAAAAAGATGGAGAATGTTCTAGTGATCTACGAGTATATGGGGACAACCTACGGCTGACAAAAATCTTATACAGACTGATGTTGTATGCCGTTGGAGTTTGAGGAGGGAGACCATGTTTTTCTAAGATTCTCCCCACGATGAGGATTGCTGATGTTTTTCCAAGGAGCAAAGCTATCTCTGAGATTCATTAGGTTGTTTGAGATCCTATTGAGGTTTGGTGAGGTTTCTTACCTCCAAGTATTATCCCCACAGTTGGAGAGGGTTCATTAAATCTTTTATGTTTCACAGCTGAGGAGATATGTGAATGATTATACACAAATTATTTATTGGGGTGAGATGGACATCGAGGAGGAATTCACATTCATGGAGTACCCAGTGAAAACTGGGGATCATCGGGATAAGATATTTTGTGGATGGACCATTTTCTTGTTTCATGTGTTATGGAAGCATGATATCATGTAGGAGAGATCATGGGAGCATGATATCCAGATGTGAGATCAGTATCCCCATATTTTTGTTTATATTATTGTATTTGGTGATGAAAATACTTGAAGGGGGGATAATGTAGTGACCCTATATTTTCCTTGTAGGAATTTTAAATACATTAAAAAATATTTTTGGAGTTACGTGGTGAGAAGAAATAAGATTATGAGGCTCTAGGATCCTAGAATTGATATTATAAAAATATCTAAATATTAATCTCATGCACATGCAGTTTTTTAGAAATGAATGAATATGTCCTAAGTGGATCCTTGAATAATAAATCTAAGACCATGGTTGATTTTGGAATGTAGGGTTTACCCTACGAATGACCTAAAGTTGGTCAACACCATACATTCGGTTGAGTAAGTCGTTGGAGGGTGTGTTAAGTGAATTAATTAATTCAATTAATTAATTAATTTAATAAACCAACTTAACCATATTTCTATAAATAATCAATTTTTTCAATTTTGTAGTTTTAGAAACATAACCCTTACTATATTTGAGAAGAGTATGCAAGAATTATTCATTGAAGGATCAACATCAGACAAAGAATAATGATCAGAACTAGGTGGACTGAGAGGCAAGGAATGTAGAGGGTCTTCTCCATCACTGTAAAATTCAGTCTTCACTAATGATTGATCCATAATCTCATTAGGGGTCAATAATTGTAGATTTATCCCTGTTGATTAAAATATTGAGCATGGGTATATATTTATATACTGTTGATATATATTATTCTTTCATCACTTGATCCAGTTTCAATAAATTGGTTTTTAAAATTAAATTTCTATTTCAAAGAATTTATATCACACCTAATATCCCTGTTATGTGATCTTTGTCCAAGAACTCTTATCCAATGAAGTATTGACTTTATTCCTATGCATTTCACCCCACTATTATTCACTTTCTTCACCATTGGACCATGGGGTTGTGGTTTGAAATTTAATAGGAGGTTTCAATCATGATCGAACACCCAAATTCATGGTAGATTAGATAATGAAAATCAAGATGATGATTTTTAGATGGATCAAGATTGGTTGTGGGGTGTGGGAGAAGACTCCATGGATCTAGGATCTAGATCAGTGATGGTAGGTGATGGTAGATGCATCAGGCAGTTCTACAATCATCGTGCAGGTGACCAAATTAAAATTTACCACCCCTAAAGGCTATGAAGTATTTGGTTGGAATCGTTAAATTTGATTTCAAAGTATTTCAAGTGATTAAAAAGATGAAATCATGATGGAGAGGCCATATTTGGATAACCACATGGTAAAATTGAGTTTCTATGATAAACCTAACTGCAAGACTTGTATTCCAAGAACACATGTGGTGTATTCCCTTGGCTAAAACACTAGGGTTTCCATGAAGATAACAATCATATATTATATGGCCAGGACCACACACCATGTGACCCTCCCCAGGTGGCCAAGCCACATAACATATGGCACAAAACTAAGACCCTGTGTAGGATGATGTGTCATGTACTACTAGAGTACATGTTCATGAGATGGTACCTAGGCATAGCCAGGTACATTACTATGAATACAAGCATGACTTGAAGAACACTTCCATGGCCAGGGGAACACTAGAAGACCCAAGTACCTTAGACATGTCATGTGGACCCCATACACATAGTGTAAGGTGGCATGGCTTCAAAGTCATGTTCAAAGGAGAATATGGCCAGGTAGGGAAGTGGGACCACACACCATGTGGGACCCATACACACCATGTAGTTCCCTATTTAACTTCTTCCTCTTATATATCCTTTATTTAGACTCATATTTTGGTCCGCAAGTAACCTATCCTGAGTAAGTTTCTACATAGAACTCAATGAAATCCATCTTAGTGGATTTAAAGATATGATGTATAATTTTATGAGCATCATGCTTCTTTAGGCTATTCTCAATGATGGTAGTGATTAGGTAGGATCATCAGTGAGAGAGTATGGGGTTGGAAACTCCCCCCATTGTACCAAGATACGGGTCCCCTATACACCTTACACTGGTTGAGTGACATCCCCCTAAATCACTAGGATGTGGGTCCTCTATACTTTTAGTGTCATCCCCCCTCTCCTCGACGCACTGGGGAGTGGGTACTCTATCAACATCTACTGACTGGAGCCCCCTTATGCACTAGGGAATGTGTCGTGGAATCCCCTTGTTACATTAGGGGAATGGATTTTCTACCTATATAATGAGTGGAATCCCCATATTTCATAAGGGTGTGGGTCCACTACCTGTCTACTAAGTGGAACCCCCTATTTTACTAGTTCATGTGTCTTATATTAGAGATGGTTCCCCCTTGGTCTATGGATTAGTGGCGATGTGTGCGTCCTTCTCATGAATTATTTAGACATAGACATGAGATAATGGACATAAATGATAGAAATTTTGAGGTATATGTAGAAACATATTCCTAGCTAGGCTATGAGATAGAGATCCCCCTTCTACTTCTTTTGGGTTTCTTTATGAGCAAATATATATTGTTGGGTTTTATTTCACTATTTATTTGGGTTGAGTTGACTAAATCTATTGTATATTCTATTTATCCATCTTTGGTTTTTGGGGTGTCCTAATGGGTATGTATATAATCACCCCTACAAGGGATTTTCCCACACATGTCATGTCTTATGAAAACAATAGATAGTTTGGCGGTGACAGTAGTGGAGCGTAGTGATACTTAGATGCATAGGCCCTATATGGTGGTCGAACATAGAGATTAGGATCTGGGATCTATAATATTTCATTTCATATAGTTGTTGTTAGTTTGGGACTTCATTTCTTCTTGAGAATTTATTTCTTACCTTCTTAATTTGGTTGTATTCTTTCATACTCAGATGTATTCCCTGGAGGTTATTACATGCATGGATTACTCTAGATGTTATTGTATTTTATTATTCTTATACACTATTGCGTAGATATTTATAAGTGAATTTGTGTAAGAATATTAGGAAATGGCCTCCCATTTTATATTATTCCTTCTTAGAACTTGTTGGTAGTCCTTGAACTATTGAGGTGATCTTGGGGCTGTGATGGCTTATCCTTCTGTCGGCCAAGCGGGGCCCTGTGGGTCCAGTTTTTCGAGGAATTCTTTAAGTCATAAATATTTTGAAACTTTTTTCTAATATACTTTATTAGTTCATCTTATTGAGATGGGAACATATTTTTATTTAAAACCCAGATCCCAGTTTCAGGGGCTCCCAGGAATCTCTTTAAAGATCTACTCAAACAATATTTCACTCTTTAAATTGGAATCATGACCAGAATTAAAAACATCCATATATGTATTCTTATTGTTTAAACATCAATTATAGTTTCCACTATGAAATTTTTTAAGATTTTATTCTATTTATTGGTACCACTAAGGTTGAGTTTTATTTTCATGTTATCCTAGGTAGTGGGACTTATACTCCAATCATTATTTTGAGATGAGTCTTTCTGTTGATCCCACTAGGGCACTTAATCAACCTATGTTGAAGTATATTCATCATTTTAGACCCAATAATAATTTTCATTGATATTATTTTAGGTTTTATCCAATCCATGTGAATTTTTTAAATTTTAAAAATTAGGAAACCCAAATTAGATTATTCTTCAGTTTTTCAAGTAGCGTGAGAATCCTTGCCTGATAATTCTGGTTCATTGAATTTAAATTCAAGAGTGTATTCAAATGTTTTTTTTATCATGACCATATAATTGTTCCCTATCATTGTTTTCATCATTTCTAAAAAAAATTAACTTCAACACCTAAGCATTATATCATTGAAATTCCATTTGGTATGGCACATAGAAAGTGAAGAAATTAATAAACCTAAACTCCACCTATATGTTGTACTCTCACCTAGTAATATTAAAGAACTTATTTTAGAGTTACTAAATCAACAATGGTAATATTATAAATACAAATATGATATGATTTAGATGCTGGAATACTTACATCCATAGAAACAAATTGGAATCATGACCAACATTAATTTGATATGAGGACTCCCAAAACTCTCTTCAAATATCCACTTAGACTTCACTTCAATATTTAAATTGGATTCATTATAAATATTCAGAACATCAATGTATGCTTATTTATAGTTTAAACATCACTCCTAGTCCCCGGTCTAACATTTTTCAAAGTTGATTATCTCTAATGGTTCTATAGAGGATGAGTTAGGTCCTAAGGTGATCATAGGTAGTTGGGATTATACTTCAATTATTAGTTTGAGATGAGGATTTCTACTGATATAACTAGGGAACTTCTTCAAATTGTATTGAATTTGGTTTTTTCATCGTTTGAGAAAAGATAATCAAATTTGGTTCCTAAGAATCCTGTCACTGATACACCACCTATCCCCCCACATACCAAGTTAAGAAATGAATAAACATCAACTCATACCTCTTGTTGGACTCCCAATTGGAAAATTTATAGAAACTATCCTATAATGACAACATTTTTGTCTCATAAAACATCAAATCAAGAATATAGACCAACTAACACATGTTTGCCCTAGTTTTTTTTCTTTCATGACACCCTTGAGTAAAATGATACCCTGTTAGTAATGATCATCAATAACATTCAAATATTTGGATCCCTTTATAAAAAGTATGTAAACCTTTATTCTTTGATTATGAATACATTTATTTATTTATTTATTATAAAAATGAATGTTTTAAAAAACTAATAGATTGATATGAATTGAAAATTTATGGACATTAATCATATGAAAAAAATATGAGGATGGATTTAAAGAGTTCATCATGTTTTCAATAGAGCATTTATATAACTCTTATAAAATCCAATTTCCATGTTTATGTTGTTTATAATTAGGAAAATGTATTCTAGAATATTTGGAAGAACTTTTTATTTGTCATAGAATAGACCAAAGATATAAATACTGGACTAAAAATGGGGAGAAACGGAATGTACATATTGATTAGAATGATAATGAAATTTAGGGATCATTTGATATGAATAAAAGTGCAAATGATAATGGAAATCATATGGAAGAAATGAAAATGGAAATTTAATATGACCTTCATGATTTTAAAAGGTCATTTAATAATTTGAGTAGATGTGGTAATAGACCAATGTATACCAGATATACGAAGTATAAAAAAGTGTTAGCTATATTAATGTTATATAATTTGAAATCTATTAGTAGATATAGTGACATATGGTTTATAGAACACATATTATTTCATGAAACTTTGGATATTTTCATGAAAGATGTCTTTTTTGAAACCCTTATATTTCATGGAACTAGATCATGAGTTTCACTCAGTCCTTATAGACACAAGGAACACCCTACGTACAAACCTTTAAAATGATTAAATGTATTTATTCTCACCCTTTGGAAACATACTCAAAGAACTTTTATTTTTACTTATAGTACTCAAAACAGAATCCACCTGGATCATATCTCCCCTATTAAACCTGTATCACTTCCATAAATAGATTAAAACTGTAAACAGAAATGGGGATAAGGGACTATCCATAACCTCCTCATGCATTGGGAGGTTGCTGAACACTGAGGTTCAACCGATGTTCTCAAAAACAAAATGTGTTTCCAATGGATTAGTCAGAATGTCATCCACTTGGTCATATGTTCCAACATGCCCCATTTTAATCACACCTTATTTAAATTTTTCTTGATAAAGTGATATATGATCTCAATATGTTTTGTATGAGAATGTTGAACTAGATTCTTCATAAGATTGATCATGATCTTGTTGTCACAATGAATCACCATAAACTATTTATCCTCATAAACAATATCATTTAGTTTTTGCTTCATCCACAATAGATTATTTTAAGCCTTTGTAGCAGAGATATAACCTGCTTCAACCATACTAAAATAATATCTTTCCTATTTATTTCTCAAAAGATGACACATTTATTTTAAATGAAGAATGCTATAACTATTATATACTTTCTATCCACCATATCTCCAGCCCATTAAACATAAAAAAATGTGGATAATTCATTATATCTTCATACATAAAAGAATAATCCAAAATTGAGAGTACCTTGATTATATTTAATGATTCTTTTAACTTCTTCCAAATGCTCTTACTTTGGATTAAATTGAAAGTGGTCCACTGTGAATATTGAAAAAAATGATATATGGCCATGTTACAGTCAAGTATAATAAGCTTCCAACAATTATCTTATACATGGTTGGATCCAAATAAATTCTATTCTCATGTTTTCCATGTTTTTTCCAAACCACGATCGGAGTTGAAATTGGTTTGGAGTCAATCAGGCTGAATTTATTAAGAAGACCCATTGCATATTTTTCCTGATAAATGAAGGTGTAATACTTATTTTGAATCACCTATAGCTCAAAAAATTATGTGATTTCACCAATCATGGACATTTAAAATTCTTATTTCATGTGATTAAAAAATTCTTCCATAGAACCCTGCTCATTTCCACCAAATATAATATCATCCACATACAATATAACTATAAAATTATCTTCCTAAATATTATTCACATAGAGATTATGGTTGAAACATCCTATTTTAAATTTTAACTTATTCATATGAGAATCTATTTGAGAATACCATGATCATGTTTTCTACTCCGGACTATATAGTGCCTTATTTATTCTACAAACCTTCATTTCATCATTACCATTCAGAAAAATCACTGGTTGTTCAATGTATAATTCTTTTTCAAGAACACTATTTAATAATTCTATTTTGACATACATCTGATAAAATATATGCCCTCTTTGAATTTACATGGCAAGAAAGAACCCAACTGACTCTAGTCTAGCCATTGGAGAAAATGTTTATTCCACATCATCACCTTCAATCTATGCATAACCTTTACACACCATGTATGCCATATTTTTTATCATATTTCCATACTCCTTGAATTTTATTTTAAAGACCCACTTTTTTCTAACCACATTGTGATTTTTAGGCCTTTTAATAATATCCCATGTCCGGTTATTTTAAATCTAATCGAATTACTCTTTCATGGCCATAACCCATGATTCATCATTCACTGCTTCTTCAAACAAGGTTGGTTCCATAAGTGATAGGAAGGTATAATATTCTTCATTACTCATTATTTTTGTCTGTGTGGGTGTTGAAAAATCCCCAATAATATTGGATTGAACAATTTTGGCTCTTCAATTTCTCCCGTGAGTTTTTATGATGTTTCTTTAGCCAAGGTTTTTTATTCTAGTTCTTTTTATGAATCATCATTGTTTTGTATGTCCTATATGTTTTGTAATCATTCTTTCATTTCTTCATTTTAATCTATCCCTTTCCCACTAATCTTGATACCTAATGAGATTAGAACACATATTATTTTCTTCAAGTTTCATTCACTTTCATTCCAAGTCAAAGACACCAAATGTGATCAGAATCTTTGGAATACATTCAACCTGGAACTCCTTTTCCAATGACATGATCATTATGCAATTTCCAGAATAATCAGGCTTGATAAAAATTGAAGTAATTATATTGGAATCTTCTTCATCATTATTCATTTATCTCCCCCTCAATGGATGAAATTCTCATCAGATTCATAGTGGTGGATCTCATCAAGAATAGATTTTAAGAAATTTTAGTATGGAGAATACACCAAAATGGATCTTCAACTTGTGGCTTCCTTATCCTAGTTTTCTAGAATATAAAATCAATAGTTTCATCAAAAATGAACCTCCATCATATTTTTATTTTAATATAAAATTGAGGAATTATTCAAAGATGGTTACCTCTTCAGTTTGTCTATAAAAAAACCCTCACTACTTCTCACCCCCCTGAGAACATGCTTTATCTTTCAATCCTCTACATTTTAATAAAAAATACAATAACTAAATATTAAGGGAATGAGGTGGATCCTCAATTATTTATCAATGTTAATAGAATGGTTGTGATGATCTTCTCAACCAAGTTTCTCCATTTGATCTAATCAATATGATTTCACATTTGATCATCTGTTCTAATTTATGTTTTGGTTTCATGGATCTCTTCACATTCTCTTCTACTTTGTGTGGATAATTTTTTTCTTAATAGCCTTCATAGATGATACATTATTACTCCTCTTAAGGACTACTTCTTATTCTGGTAGTTAGGTTAAATAACATTTTTCAATGTGATGATATTTATTTTATCTCTCATAGATAA
Organism: Viscum album; assembly: GCA_963277665.1. Taxonomy (NCBI): domain Eukaryota; kingdom Viridiplantae; phylum Streptophyta; class Magnoliopsida; order Santalales; family Viscaceae; genus Viscum; species Viscum album. The sequence goes on along the minus strand of OY728123.1, from coordinate 1,807,266,255 downwards.
CTTATTTAACATAAGAGTTTCCTTTTTTAAACTCTCGTAAAATTTTACTTCATCATGTGTAATCTTTTCAAATCAACTGGCTAAATAACTAACATGTCATGAGGAATTGTTGCAGCAAGTTTGGATCTTCCACATGGGTTCTTATGAGTGTCATCCCTATTAATATTTAGTTTGGATGCACTGCCCTTAAAATTCATGGATTTAGAATCTAGGGACTTCTCGGCTTCCTTACCTGAGATCTTCTTGGGAGAATTTGTGTTCACAATTTTCTTTTGATTTTCCCCCAAGGTAACTTCTTCATATTTAGCCATATTTTGTGATCTTATTTTCTTATCAACATTAAATTCATGTTTAGATAATCATGTACCAAACTTGTGACCACTTCTATTAAATATATCACAAATGTTAGAAAGCTTACCAAATCTACTTTCATTATATAGATTTTTCTAGAACCATGGATGTTGATTCTTCTTTTATGGATTTTACTGACATGAAATATACCTCCTTTTTTCTTTCTCATTTCGAGTATTGTAGTAAAAATCCAATGCACAATTCCCAAATCTATTAAAGGACGAAAATTGACCAACAAACCATGATATCCTTATATCTTATATATAAGTTTGTTGGATCTTCTTCATGAATTTTTGTGCTCTTTGTGGAAAAATGGATTCCATACTCTTTTTTCTATCCACCCTAGTAATGTTATTAGGTTTCTTATAACATTTCATCATCCATACTTGTTCTATAGTTTTATTAGAACCTTTACTATTCATGATAATATGTTTGTAAGTATTAATACAGGTTGGTATGGATGGTACCTATTTCATCTCAGCTTCTTCAGATAGATCATCAAAAGATTTCATGTTCTTCTTATCACATGTTGGAGGTATTTTAGATTTATAATCTTCCAGTGACCATTTAGTAGATTCAACAACTATTTCCTTATTTTTTGATGTATCAAAATACTTATTCTCATGATTGGCCAATTGAGCCTCCAAATCTAGACTTTTCATATTAAGTATGATTCTTTGATCTTCAATCATAATCATATTTTCCTCACAAGCCTTCTTAGTTCTAAAAACTTCATCTTCATGAATCTTAACTTTATTTTGAATCAAAGAGTAGATTTATTTGATCTTCTTGGATATTTTTTCCAATTTTAAACCCTTGACATCAGTGATATTTTTTAATTTGTCTTTAATCACATGGATCTTTTCTTCCAGAGTATTTTTGAATTCTTATATCTCTTCAACTTCGTTAAGGTTTTTTAAGGAACTTATTTCAAGTTATATATTTTTAAAGGTTCCAAAATGTCTGTAGAACATTAAAAATTCAATAATTTTTCCTTGAAATCCCTTTTCAAAAGAATCAAATTCTCCTTCCAACTGGGTCAACTTTACCTGCATACATTAACCAATAAGGGAGAATCTTTCTTTAAGAATATCATACAAAAAATTTATAAATCAAAAAACTGAAAATTATTATGAGGTTATAGATTGGTCATCATCACCACTTCTACTATCATCCTTATTTTGAAGAAAAATTTCAAATGTGGTAACAAATACTTATTGATCACTTGAATATTTTGATTTATAGGAGGTATAAAGGTTTTCCTTATCTTTGTTGGAAACCTAATCCACCTTCTACTTACTTTAAAAGCTTGATATATATTCATTGTTAGAAAGGAACAGAGAACCAGATGCTACCTCTTATTTAAATAAGAGGGACTTATTTAACTTTATCTTCTATTTCTTTTTCTTGTTCATAATGGTCTTGGTGGATATAGACTCTTGCTCAAAGATAACTGAATATTCATCAAAAATTCACTTCATTGTTGAATCACAAAATAAACTCAAATCTTAAAAAGAGAATAGCTTTACTGTATATAATCCAATATAGGTGAACCTTTTCTATGATACCACTTATAGGACCCTAGAACACCCTGAGAGGGTAGGGTTGAATCAAGGTGTAAAATTTTTCTTTCAAAGTGATGGATATTATTCTTACATTGGTAGGAACTTTTTAAACCCATATGATTGGAATCATATAGTAATTAAACATTCACATGCAGATAGACAATGAAAATTGTTTACTTGGTTCACCACTAAGTTCTACTCTAAAGAGAATATACCGACAATGTGTCAGTCATAAAAAAAATCCACTAAAATTATCTAGTTGTGGAATAAATAAGTTAAAACATAGTCACTCTATTCCAAGAACATAGCCTTTATAAGATTTTATGGATAGTACACTTCCTCCATCAGAAAACTTTCATTGACTCCCCCTAGATCACTATTCTGGGTGAAGTATTACTCAGTTTAATGACTTGTAGGTCACTTCATTATATTAAAATTTATGTCTTTGTACCAAGTATCACAAGAATCTTATTTCAATGTAGTCCTAAATTAATTCACTTAAAAGAATTGATCAAAAAAACCAGATATTGAAAAACTGCTAGTAGCACAACTCAATCACTTGTGTGAACCAATTGTACTTTCACACAACTTTGAGGATAGTAATACACGATGTATTTCTCACAAACCTTATCTTTTGTACAACTAGACCATGAGTTTCCCATGGTATTTATAGACACAAGGAACACCATACACATAAGATTTTTTGCACGTAACTCTTTTATGTGCACCTCTTTCACACGGTAGGGATACCAAATATTCATTGGAAAAAGTTACTTGGAATGTAGGGGTGCATGCATATTTATATACCTGGATGAACCTATGCATAAGTTCGTTGAGAAACTTCCCCCTTTTTCATAAGCCTGATTTTGATGTCATATTTGGTGCATAAGTTCCTTTCACGTAATTTCACCTTTTGCGCGCAACTCATGCCTTTTCCATATTTTGATGTGACAATCTTGAAGCTCCTATTGAGTGAAACTCTTTTTGAAATTGAATTTGGGGTGTAAGATTATTTCTCACAAATTTATATTTTTCACACATCTCATTCCATTTCTATATTTTTATGTGATGATCTTGAAACACCACTTTGGTGTATGATTTCAATTCACCTTCATTCTTATGTGAAACTTCTTTTGCATGAAACAACTTTCTTCATCCACCAAAGTTTGGACCCAAAAATTTGAATAATAATGAGAAATGAAACAACCTTAAACATTGTAATCAACTTATACTATAAGATCACTTTCCTTGGAAACTCGTTGATCATCCTACTATGGATTGAAAATAACCTAAAATTGGAGTCCGTTTATACAAAACAAAATCCTTGGTTCCAACACTGAGAAACCTATGTCTTTAATTATCTATAGATGGAAAAATACTTTTGGTGTAAAAGGTAGTACTCACAGTACATGGCTAGTTATGTTGGTAAAATATAACTTTCCACTGTGGCTATGCATGAAACATAAATACATAATGTTGTCTCTTCTTATATCTAGACCAAAAAAACCTAGTAATGATATTGATGTCTATTTGGATCTATTGAGTGAATATATGAAACTAATGTGGGATACATGGGTTATATGGTACGATACTCATAAAAGTGAATAACTCACATTGGTATCCATGTTTTATGAGATGATAAATTACTTTACTTCTTATAGAAAACTTTTAGTCTATTATATTAATGGAATTTTGGGGTGTCCCATTTGTGAAAAATGAACAAAATTAGTTAGATTAAAACATTAATAAATTATTTTTTTAATACATTATTAATTTTTACCCCAAAAATATAAATACTGATCCTGGATTTCATCATTCAATGGGAATACAGAATATGGTGCAGTACGGTATACACTAAGGGTGATCAACTTTTCAAGAAATTAAAAGACATTGACACTATTTTCTATAATAATGTTTTGAAAAACCTTATGAAACGAGGTTGAAAAAAGATATCAATGTTCTTTGGATTACTATAGTGAAATTTTTTGTACATCATATATTTTTTTGAGGTCTTGCATGTAGAATTTTTTTAAACCTTACTTTTTCTAGGTTTTATTTCCTGTTTCTTGACTATTTGAAAATCATGTATTTTGGTTTCCATACTTGGATAGTGGTTTAATATGGACCTTTGATAAAGAAATATTTAATAGCCCTTGGTTAATCTTATTGTGTTTCATTGCCTCAGTATCGATCCATCGTTCCACCGTCATGTCACTCCCATTGGGCCACCTGTCCCGTGTGTTTTCCCGCCTTCAGTTACTTGAACTGTTGGCTTGATCTAGATCGTCCATGTAGATGTAATCTTGTTCAACCATCTTCAGTTACTCGAACTGTTGGCTCTATCTATGAATTTCTTCACTACTATATCTCCTCATGGTGTCTCGTTTGGTTCATCAAGAGATCTCCCTGTGCGAGGCTTTGTTGCGGCTTCCTATATAAGAAGAAGGAGATCTAGGGGATTCTGACCACCTGTGATCCCCTCTATCAAACTTGTAACAACTGGGCCTCGGTGATAGCACAGACACCCCGCATTAACATGGTCATCGGGTCCTGGCCTGCGAGGTACCCCAGTTTCCCTGCAAACACGTGGTCCCCATCTTGGGGTCCACCCACGTGCCCGAATGGGTCATCTGACTAATGATATTTCCCATAGGCCAACACATGTTCTTTCAGTTTGTTTTGTCCTCACTCACACACTCCCTAGGAAACTTCCCAGAAGGTCACCCATCCTGATCACTACTCAAAGTCAAGCATGCTTAACTGTGAAGTTCTAATCAGGTAGGCTCCCGAAAAAGAAGGTGCACCTTGTTGACATGAGTCATATCATTAAGTCATTTAACCCTTTATCATTCTGGGGTGTTACAATCACCCCCCTCCCTTTAGAGCACAACGTCCTCGTTGTGGTCCATACAACTCAACCCAAGCAGTGCACCGCACTTAAGGATGGGTTCCTCCTCTGATACCAAATGTAACAACTGGGCCCCGGTGACATCACATACACCCAGCCTTAACATGGTCATCGGGTCCTGGCCTGCCAGGTACACCAGTTGCCCTGCAGACACGTGGTCCCCATCCTGGGGCCCACCCACGTGCCCGAACGGGTCATCTGACTAATGAAATTTCCCATAGGCCAACACATGTTCTTTCAGGGTGTTTTGTCCTCACCCAAACAGTCCCTGTGAAACTTCCCAGAAGGTCACCCATCCTGATCACTACTCCAGGCCAATCATGCTTAACTATGAAGTTCTAATCAGGTAGGCTCCCGAAAAAGAAGGTTCACCTTGTTGACATGAGTCATATCATTGAGTCATTTAACCCTTTATCATTCTGGGGTGTTACAAAACTCATGCCACCTCCTATAACCAAAGTACTTATCCAATTGAGTTTCAGTGGAGAATCATCTTGGTTTTGGGTTTCGAACAATTGTGCTTCAAGAAGGTTTCATATCATGACCTATTTTCATCATAAACAACCTTCAGTATAGATTCTTGGCTCTATAGCGATTCATTTTTTTTCATATCTATCACTATATATTTTTTTGGGGTGTGTGTGTGTCTATCCAGGAGTGGATGGTGTTGAGTCTACATGACAGGTTTCACCACTACCACCTAGTTCAACAAGGCCATCCTCCTCAGATAGTTTCTATAGTTCTTCTTTATTTTCTTTTGTGTTTGTACTTGTTTTTTTTCTTTCATTATTAATAATAAGAATATTACCTCGGAGGTGTTCTTGTCATTCATGTTGGATCAAAATTATCTAAAGCACATTATATTGCATATACTTTTACGTTTCTGAATTTGATATTTTTTTTAATCTAGTGGCTCGATTTGAGAAGAAAATGTTTCTATTTATTTATCTTCAATTTATTCATCGAAATTATCATATAATTAACCCTAAATTCATGACAGTGAATCTTGGATGTTTTATGGTTTAATTATTTGACACCAAAAAGTGGTATCAGAGCCTATTGTAATGTTAGTTATGGGTTCTACTAAATTCTATATTGATGAGTTTGATGGTGAAAATGATTTTAATATTTGGAGAATTAAAATGATAGCCTTACTTGACCAGAGTGATTTAATTGATTCCCTTACTGGTTATATAAACAAATTTACCACCACTTCCCCAGATGGGTGGACTGCCATAACATACATTGATGTCCCTGAGGAAACCCTTAGTAAATCCCATAGCTTAATTATTTTATCTTTAGGAGATAAATTATTAGATAAGTTGCATATGAGTCCTCTATCTAAGTCCTTTGTTGGTAGATTATATAAGGAAATGAGATTATATACTTTCAAAATGTTCCCTGGAACTGCAATCGAGGTGAAAATTGGCGAATTTAATAAAATCGTGGTAGATATAGGCACCATAGATATTAAATTAGACGATGAATTCCCAGACATTATACTGTTAACATATTTAGATGATTCCTTTAATTCTGTTAAATACTCTATGATGTATGGAAAAGATACACTTACTCTTGAACAAGTAAAATTTTCTTTTCTCTCCAAAGACTATTAAAGTAAGGGTAGTGTTAGGACTAGGGATAAGAATATAAGTATTAGGGATAAAAGTGTGTCTAGTGGTAGAAGTGAGTACAGGGTTAGGAGAAAAGAAAGGGGTTGGTCTAAGAAGAAAATATATAAGTCTAGAAACAAAGTCATTAAGTTTTTTCAATGCGAGAAACCAGGAAATATTTAGAGGAACTTCCCTAACAAGAAAGGTGACTATAGAGACAATAGTAATGACCATTACTTATTAGTTGAGTAGTAATTTTACACTGATTACATGTTGAATTTTACTAACATTTCCATCTTTGATGAATGGATCCTAGATTTAGGATGTTTATTCCACATGTTTCCTAGGAATGAGTTCTTTTCTGAGTCAATGGAAATTGAATCTTGTGAGATATTTATAGGGAATAATGTGAGTTTTCACATTATGGGAATAGGATTTGTTACATTAGAGCTTCATGATGGGACTGTTAAGTCTCTTGAGGAAGTTAGGTGGGCACCTGAGTTTAAAGGAAACCTAATATCCCTAGTAATCCTTGACCCCAGAGGGTTTATGTTTTAAATTTAGATTCTGGAAGCCTTAGAGTTGCTTGAGGATTCCTCATACTTATGAAAGTAACCCTTCACAATGTTCTTTATGTGATATATGGTAAGGTTCATAGAAGTTAGTTTAACACCCCTTGTAGTTTAGAACTTGATTCCAACACCCTTTTTTATTGATGGTTAGGACACATCACTGCCAAGGGGTTTAGTGAACTCAAAAAATAGGGTCTTTTGAGTAACATCACTCCTAGTAGTCTTCTATTCTATGAGGATTTTGTATATGGGACATCCAAAAGATTTATCTTCAATAGGTCAATGTATAAGGATAAATAACCCCTTGAATGTGTTCATTATGACTTTTGGGGTCCTTCTAGGGTCGCTTCCCATGGTGGAGGATTATACTTCATGACATTCATTGATGAATTCTATAGGAAATTATATATTCATACACTTAAACATAAATCTGATACTTTTAAAACCATTAAAAATAGAAAGATGGGGTAGAATGTGAGTCTAAAAGGAAACTCAAAGCCTTGAGAACTGATAATAGTTTCAAGTATCTATCCAGAGAAATCATTGAATGCTGTGAATATGAGGTAATAAAGAGATACCAGAATATTTTAGAAACTTCAAAAAAGAATGGATTATTAGAGAGAATAAATAAGATTGTTCTTGAGAGGGTTGGGAGTATGTTATCCCACTCAAAACTCACCAGGTCCTTTTGGGGTGAGGCTTCTTTAGCAGAAGTCTATCCTATCAACCGTTTTCTATCATCTGCTAATTCTTTTAAGATAGTTGAAGAACTCAATAAAGGTTCACCACCGAGCATTTCTCACCTTATAACCTTTGGATACATAGCTTGTTCTCATACATGCATTGATAACCAAGCTCCTAGGGCTGTTAGATGTATATTCTTGGTTTAACCAAAGGGTGTTAAGGGGTATATTATATGGATAGACAATTTGGGTTCTCAAGAATGTATAACTATCTGAGATGTCATGTTTCATAAGTCTGGTCTGTCCAGTGAAAATGGGTCTGAACCTATAGAGACTTTTGATGACACTATCAAAACCTATAGAGTACCAACTCCCCTAGGTGTTGAAGTCCATTTGAATCCAACAACCACTCCCAATCCACAAATGGTCCTACTCCCCTCATTGTCCAGAACCAAGTCTAATCCAATTCAAATTCAGATTATGAACCTAAAACTAAGGAACCCGATGATCTGAGAAATTATCGGCTCACTTGGGATAGAGAGAGAGGAGAGTTATTAAGTCTCTAACCCATTTCAATCAGGCATAAATTTATTTCTATGTGTTTACTATTGAATATGATTTATTTAATGATGAACCTCATACTTATAATCATGACATTAAGTCCAAAGAAGCCACTTGGTGGAAGAGTGCAATGAAAGAAGAGATGAATTCTCTTCTTAAAAATAACACTTGGGTTGTTGTTTATCATCCAAATAACCAAAAAATCATAGGTTCTAAATGGATTTATAAGAAATAAGATAATAATTTTGGAGAAACTAAAATCAAATTCAAATCCCAAATGGTTGCTAAAGTATTTATTCAACGTGAAGGCACTGATTCTAATGAAATTTTCTTCCCAACTATTAGAAATTCATCTATTAGAATTGTTATTGATTTTACTTCCAATTTTTATTTTCATGTTGAAAAATTAGATTTAAAGACTTCTTTTTTACATAGTACTATTGATCAAACAATTTATATGATCCCTCCTGAAAGATTTCCAAAATTGTTCAAACTTAATCAAGTTTTTCTTATTCAGAAGTATTTGTATGGGATGAAACAATCTTCAAGACAATGTTATAAGAGATTTAATTATTTAATGATTGAAAATCAGTTTTCTATAAGTAAATTTGATGCTTGTGTATATAATAAAATTGTTAAAAATGAATCTGTTTACCTGTTATTATATGTTGATGACATGCTTTTAATCTATAGAAACATGAGGATTATAAATTCTTTTAAGAATCAATTGAATTGTGTCTTTGAAATGAAAGACATGGGGAATTATAATCAAATATTAGGTATATATATAATGAGAGATAGGAATGCTAGAACCTTGTACTTATTCCAATATGATTATGTTAATAAGTTATTAAGAAGATACTTGTTTGAGAATGTTAAACATTTTAGTATTTCTCTAGGACAACATTTTATTTTGTCTTTGGGCCAATCCCCTAGAAATGATGATGAGGTTTCCTTTATGATTAATATTCTATATGAGAATTTAGTAGGAAGTATTATGTATTCTATGGTTTGTTCTAGACCAGACATTTCATTTTCTGTTTGTACTTTGAGTAGGTTCATGGGGAAACTTGGTAAGCTTAATCCACATAAATTCTAGTGGGTACTGTGGTATGTCTCTATGTTTGATAAATTGTGCATTCGATATGGATTAAATAGTAGTTTTGATAATGATATAATTGGTTTTATTGACTCTAATTATGCTACAAATGTTACCACCTGAAAGTATATCCCTGCTTTTTTCTTTCTTGCATATTGAGGAATGGTATCCAAGAAGTTCAATATGTTATCAGTTGTTGCACTCTTCACTACTGAGGTAGAGTATATTTCCTTGAAAAAATCCATAAAAGAGTCTATATGGTTGAATGGTTTTACTTCTAAGTTGTCTTTATCTATTGATAGCATAATAGTTTACTCTGATAGCCAAACTACATTACATTTATCTAATAACTATGTATTTAATGGTAGATTAAATCACATTGAAATTAGACTTAATTTTTTTAGGGATTTTATAGAATCAAGGATGGTGAGATTCACTAAGATACCAACTAGGGAAAATACAGCTAATAGTTTGACTAAGGTTGTGCCATTGTCAAAATCCAGGTGTTGCTTTAAATTAATGAATTTCATCCCAATAATATAACTTAGGTTGCAATAACATCATCTTTAAATTCTATTTAATTTAAAGGTGGATATTTTTTGAATTCCCCCCCCCCAACCATTGAATTTAAATCCCTTTAATATTGTTTTTTATTTTTTGTTCATATTCAATTAAGGGTGTTTGTTTTTCATTGGAGTTTTTCATGGGGCAGACTCACTATTCACATGGGGTTTTACTTTTTTTAGGTTTTATTTCCTATTGCTCGATTATTTTTATATCATGAATTTTGGTTTCCTTTCTTAGATAGTGGTTTTATCCTGACCGTTGATAAAGAGATATCCAATGACCCTTGGTTTCCACGTTTGTGTTTCTATTCCTCAGTTTTGATTCATTATGCCACTCTTGTTGGGCCACATGTCTCGTGCGTTTTCCTGACTTCCGTTACTCGAACTGTGAGCTTTATCTGGGTCATCCATGCAACTGTAATCCCATGCCACCACTTGAACTGTCTAACACTCCCTAGCTTTCCATGATGGCTCTGTCTAAGCATTGCTTCACAAATTTGGTTCTCTCACCTCATGGTGTATCATCTAGTTCGTTGAGATCTCTCCCTATGTAAGGCTCTGTTGTAGCTTCTCAGTGAAGAAGGAGAAGATATAGGGGATTCCGGTGACCCTTGATCCCCTCTACTAAGCCCATGCCACCTCCTATCTTCTCAATTGGATATTCAGTGGAGAATCAACTTGGTTCTTGGTTCCAAAAAACTGTGCTTCAATAGGGCTTCAAATATTGACCTATCTTTCATCATAGCCAATCTTCAGTATAGATTCTTAGATATGTAGAGATTCTATTTTTTTGTCATGTATTAATCTGTATATTTTTTGGGTGTGTGCGTGAGTCCATCCAGGAGTGGAAGACATTGACTCTACGTGATAGGCATCACCACTACCACATAATTCAATAAGGCCAGCCTCCTTGGATAGTTTATAGAGTTCTTATTTGTTTTCTTTTGAGTTTGTACATTCTTTTTTTCTTTATTTCATCTTAATAAAACTACTACCTATACTCTCCGTGCATGTAGGATCAAATTGATCGAAATAATTTTTTTATCTTTTGTCCTTTTACCTTTCTGTATTCACTATTTTGTTAATCCAATAGCTCAATTTGAGGATAGAATCTATCTATTCATTTATCTCTAATTGATTAATCGAAATTATCTTATAATTAGCCCACAATTCGTGATAGTGGGTCTTGGATGTTTTAGGGTTTATGAATTTAACCCCAACAATCCTTCCATTTGTGACCAACATAAAATGACCCATCCTTTTTTATGTGATGAGGGAGGCATAGTGAAGGGGGGTCCACTTTTTCAAATTTCCAACAAATGCCTTATTGATAAATTGGTAATGTAAATGTAATTTGAGAATTAAAAAAATGGCGGAAATACTAACATGGAAGACTTAGGATCAATATGAATAGTATTAATTATTCATCTTATTCCTCCTCCCACCTACCACAATTGATAGTATCAACTATTCATTTGGATGAATAATATTAACTATTCAAATTATTCATTGTTTCCACAGACCACACACAAAAAAAGCATCTGTAAACCCTCTAATACCACTGAAGGTGGACATAAAAAAATGAAAACACAGATGCAGATCGCCAGAGGTGATCACATAAACCAAAAATGCATTAGAAAATCATATTTTATTTCATCAACTTGAAATGATCTTCCAATGTGTTTTTTAAACTAGTTCTTAAATTTTTGTTTTATAAAAGGGATAGGGTTATCAGTATTTTTAAAAGTTGGGCCTAAGATGCGTGAACTACATTCATGCATCTTCCCTCACCAGGAAGCGTGAACGGGGTTCACGCTTCCTCTAGAATTTTTAATTAAATAAAACATCAATATCAATATATATAAATACATATAAATTAAAAAATAATCTATATGTATAAAATATAAATAAATATCTATAAATATAAATAAATAGTAATTCATATTATTTAAAAAACCATCAATATGTATAAAATATCAATAAATATAAATAAATAATAAAACATATTAATTGAAAAATCATAAATATGAATAAGATATAAATAAATATAAATAAATAATAATACATATTAATTAAATAAAAAAAATATTAATAATAGTGTTCATGGCCATTTTAATCATCTGGTCTGATTCTTGGGGAACTGCTCGGTCACCAATAGTGTTTATTCACTAATTTTTGTAGCAGAGCTATACATCCAAATTTCTTTCCAACTGAATATGTCAATATGTTAATAAATTCACTTTACATTACCAAACTTTCATTCCACTTACTCTCTCGTGTATTAACAGGAAGTAAAAAAGTTCAAGGGAAAAGGGTATCAGTTTATAATTAAGAAATGTGTCATCCATTATTTCACTCTAAATCTATGTGAGTCGTAGTCGGTCTAGAAAACAATAGGATTTGATTTGGGAAACAATTTTGTCCTCTACCAACTAATCATGATACCACATGAAATGAGAACTCGTGTAATTATCATAAAGGGTAATCCAATTTTATTTTAGGATGAAGATATTAAATTAGATATGAAACTTTTATTGAAACAATAAACCTAAAACACATGAACTCACTTTAACAAATAGATCAAAACATTTAGGTGAAATAAAAAATGATAAGTGGCCTTTGAGAACATCCATAATTCTACTTTTCTTATGTCGTTTATTAATTCAATTACAACCCCTTTCTATTGAGTTTATTTTTTTAACAAATGAAGATAGATTTATAAAAATATACCTCTTTAAATAACATGATCTTCCTAAACATTATATATTAATTAGATTTGATTCTAATTGATATAATAATTCTAGAAGTAATTTCATATTTCTTCATTTACCTCCACCTCAATGGAAACACTCATAAACATATTTATAATGGTGGATCTCTTCAATAATGGTTTTAAAGATATTACAATATATAGAATACACTAGAATTAATCTTCATCTTATGACATTATAGATTTGAAAACTTATATAACTTCCCCAAGACTTATCTTATTTTCAATACTTATTCTTCATGATAACAAAAATATGATCAAACAATGATTATATCTTCTTCAAACTTATTTTTCTTGGATATGATAAAACATTCTTAAAATTAATCAATTATGACAATATTTTGTTAATTATATTTGAAAACCAATTGAGGAATCATTCAAGGATGGTAACTTCTTCATATTTGTGATCAAGAATTGATAGCACTCACTGCTTTTCATGTTCTCCCCTTGAGAATTTGGTCTGCCATCAATTCCTTTTATAATAATAGTATATCAGGATTGTTTCTTATTCCAGAAGAATATCAAATAAATATTTTTCATAACGTTCATAATTTGATCACCTGATGAAGGTATTTTAACCTTAAAATTCTGTAGTGAAGATTGCGAACCAGTAGAAACCGTGTCCTTTTATAAAGTCTAAATATGTATCTTATCAAAATTGGCCAAATGAAATTCTAATTTCATATATCTCATATTTTTGTTTTTTGGATATTTTTTCAGAATCTCTTAATCTTTAAAAATACTCATTATTCATTCAATTTCTTCTTTAGGAATTTTTTTTCAACAAATATTCAAATTCCATGATCTTCTATGACTTTACATCCAATTTCAAATCATTGAGATCAATAGTATTTTTCAATATTTCTTCACGTTCACAGATCTTTTCATCTTGAGTCTTTTTGAATTCAAAATAATTAATATTTTTAATATTTATTAATTAATTTAAGAATATTATTTATTATAGATATATAGATAATAATACTAAGTATTATTATCAATATCAAATAGTAATTATTGATTTTGGTAGATAATATGATAATAGTAAAGAAATTATTAAAAAAATATAACTCTATAAATCATAAAAGTAAGGAACATACATAATGTATTATAAATCTAATATCAACTTAATATACACCTCTGGAATGGATGCTCCTCTTTCCTATAGCCAGGCATATATTGGATGCATCTACAACACATCTATTTATGTCTTCACTCTGGTGTATAATGTTCCTATATATCGTTATTGGAATCCACCTCCACATCCTCATGTGTGATAGGTGGTGGATATACAATCTCCATGCATGTAACATCTACTACCTCTAAGGATAGTGGACTCTAGTAGGAACTCTCGACAACATGTTAAGAAGATGGCTGATGTGATGTGGATGTGTGCATAGTAGAGAGTAATAAAGCATCTTGCTCAGTCCAGTCAATGTCTATATCTTCCTTTAGCTATGACTGATAAGATGGAGGAGTATCTAATGGATCATGATTAACACCCTCCTCCTATGGAACATCAGCATCCATAACAGGGTCGTCACCCCCTAGTACATCTTTAACAGTATCAGCAAGCTCAAAATCATCATAATCCTGTGGTGGATCAAAGAAAATTCCATGATAAATCTCATTCATCGAAGGAAGAAACTCTACCAAAACACTGTGAAAATATTCCTAGTCAAATGTGCATCACTCTATTGGATCAGACATGTGAAGTAGAAAACTAATACGAGCATCCTGCGAAAATAAATTCTATTATTAAGTAATGTTAATAAAAAATCTGTTGAATAATGGAAGAAAGAATTTATACCAACTGATGAAATCCCCATCTATGTCGTGTCAGAAATCTGATTGGTGACCTGCAGTACCAGGGTGAATAATCCATCTAATTCAAAAAATGAAAACATACTATCCTCATCCCTTGTAACCAGAACACTTGTTGTCTGTCCCATAGACCAATATATGTGGCATGGTATCTCCTCAAATCAAACTCTATCTTCTCTGAAATCTTCAGGGAATATAGTGAATCTAACTGATTGGATGGGACAAGGAAAAGATGAAGGAATCTAAAACACCTCATAACTCTATCAGTTTGATTCCACTTGACAATATGAAAATTAATCTATGGAACCATGCAAGAGACGGTAGCAATCATTGTCGTACAATATAGTGGAAGACTCTGGATGATATTATATGTATATGGAATCCATGTAATCTAAAAGAAAAAACAAATAATCAATTAATAAATGAAGAGATTTATAGTAAATAATAATTCTTTAACAATATAAATAATAATCACTTACATATTCTTGTCGAAGGTTTTCAAGAATAAGTCTATAGTCGTGGACATCATGTCTAGTGGAATCTGAATGTTGATGTGCCTAGATCCACTTGTAGATAACACATTTATAGTTACATTTAATAATCAAAAAGTTATACAATTAGGATAGAAATTATACAGAAGGAATAATATTCCATCGTCCATGCAAAGCCTATGCTACAATATCTATAGGAAATGGTGCACATGCATGTGGATCTAGGGAAGGGATGTGCTCTCATACCCACATCTATATAAGAACAATGCATCATGTGATCTTAATCTTATCGATGCAACATGAGCTTTATAGTTCCCCATATATATATGCTAGACAAGCATACCCCCAGCTATACTGGTCTTCCTAGTCCAAATCCTCCAAAACAGATAAATACACCAGATGTATAAAATTAGTAGAGTGATCAATGAAAAGTGTTCCACCAATCAACCTCAAAATATATGCACATGAAAATCACAAAATAGTGATCTCGTCAGCATATTCTATTAGATGTTCGAAGTGATGGTATAACTAGGTCATGCATAATCTACCACTGATAAAAGACATGCCATCATCATGGACCTCTATGCCTAGCAATCTATGCATAAGTTGAGAGAAATATTCTCCAACTCGGCCTATCACAATGGAACTGTCGATGGGGAGGCCCGACATAATTGAAACATTATACATGGTAATAGTCATCTCCCCCTCTCTAAAATGGAACGTATGTGACCCTAGCCTCCATCTATCTATGAGATCATCAATGAGATGATGATCGACAAAGGTGAGGCCTCACATCACTATGCCATAGAATCCAGTGTGATGAAGATGGGGGATGATAGCGGGAAATGGTGAGGTGTGATGGAAATGATGATATATGCATACACTCAAAGGAGGAACATAACATCCCTCTAAAACTAGTCATGAAACATGAGTTTCCTAGGATGTGAGCAATGGAAGACATGTCATCTACAAGAATGATATCATCGTTATTTTTTTGTGGTGAAATCAATAAAAATTGTAATCTTTTTTAAAAAATATACAACAAGAAAAATAAGGTAGAAAATATATTTGGGTGGTGTTATTGGTCTAGGTTATGAATTTATTGTTTTATTGATCTCCCATAAAGTTTTATTTATTATAATTTTTAATATATAAAGAAGCAGTGATGAGAAACCCACATTGTACACGTGGAAGCATGATATATTCATTTTTTTGTATGCTTATTTTTTAACAGTTATAGTATCACAAAATTCATTATGATAGAATCCAAAAATGAGACAAACCAAAATTGAAACATATCTAAAATCGAGAAAATCAGAAATAAAATGATTTATTATAGAAATGTCCACATAATAAAAAAATACACATTCATGATAAAATACATAGAATCAATCATGTATGATGGGATGTGGAGCTACGTCCTGCCACTTGGGGACATCACTTATGAGTATGTCCTTCTGTGTGAAAAATATTGCATCATAGTCCCCCTCCTTTTTGTAAAGGCCAATCCATCTCATTTATGATTCATTTATACTTTGGTCTTCCTCGTGGGAGAAACCTGGTAGTATGAAGAAAATAATTTAAAAAATGATAGAAATTTAAGAAAACATAAATGAAAACAAAACCAACATAAAAAACTTGGAAATTTCAAGGAAAATAGTCAGATGATCAGAAGGTAATGGGATAGAATGAAAGTCACCAAAAGGCATCCAATCTATACTATAATAGTTAACCAAAGTGTTCATGTGATACACCAAGTTAACATAGAGATCCCACGATATATTTACCAAAGCACAAGCTATAATTACATGTGCACATGGATATCTCAATGCCTGAAAGTTTCCACAATCATTGTACCTATTATCCAACATCACCATAAGCACTCAAAAACTGGTGCATGTAGCTCGTTCATAGAATTTTATTGCCTAAAAGATCCTCTTTCCCCTATCAAAGGTTACAACACTCCATCTTGAATCTTCATTCATTATCTGGTCAATGTCACTTTGGAAATTTTGATTAAAATGCATTCCATTTTCTATCCTCTGATAGGCCTTTTGGGACCGGTCGACAAAGTAATGCACACATATATAAAATGTATCTTGCACTAACACTGTTATTAGAAGTTTTCACACAACCTTGAGGACCCCATTTTTTCACTCCACTATATCAGTGGTCATATATCCATATCTCCCACCACCATCATATGTTAATGACCATTTTTTCATTGAAATATGCATCATATATTCATACACATATTCATTATCCATTAAAATCTCTTCAATTCATTGATAAAAACTTTATTGTTGGGGATAATATATTGAAACAAAAAAAAGAGTAATGTATTAAAAATGATATTAAATTTTCTATAAAAAAGTTTTTTTTAGAAAAACATACCCAACTTGAGGACCACCTTCTTTATTGCCTCATCTCTAAAATACTTACTTGAAATATGTCTAATGTAATACAAATGATAAGAATTTGGAATATTCCACGAAACCCCATCACTATGTATGGCCTCTATAATCGCTTGATGGTGATCAGATATCAAACACACATCCTTGTTTTATGTGACATGAATGCGTACACATTCCCAAAACTAGCTCCAGCATTCAAAATTCTCTTTTTCAACAATAGAGAATGAAATTGGTAGAGGAACACGATTTCCATCCTATATGTAAGAAATGAGTAGAACACATGTATACTTTCCATAAAGTAAAGTTCCACCAACATGAATGAATTGTTTACAATATGGAAAAGAAGTGATGCACGGCCTAAATTCCCAAAAAATACTATTTAACTTCACCATTGATTGATCAACTCAGTGATTAGGGGACACATACTCAACAATGTCCAAATTATAAAAAATATAATTATTGAGAGACAATAATTCCATAAGTTGTGGCAACATTGAATAAGATTCATCTCAATCACCATACACTTTTACAATTGCATTTTGTTTTTCATTCCAATATTTTTTATAGGATATCTTATAGTTAAACAATTGTTAAATTTGTTTCTTGAACAAGGGAAACAATAATGGCCTAACATGTTCGTATCATCTCAACAATAATAGTTGATATAAATTTTGTATCAAGTGAAGAGTGAACCTGTAAAAACCTTGGATGCACATAAGTATGTGGGCCTTCTAATTTGGTTATCTTCAAACATGAAAAAAAATTATCATATATTTACCTTAATCAGAATTTACAATCTATTCTATATTTTTTTGCAACGAATGAGATATTTTGTCTTCTTTGACTCATCATCGAAAAATGTGAAATGTTGCTCTATGTGGTATTGTTTTATCACATTTTTCATGGAATTTTTACTTTGAAACTCCTGACCAACATAGATGAAATTATCATTTCATGCAGATATATTACCTATAATGACAGGGAATTTAGAGGTCAGTGTAATGACATCCCAATCAAAATGTTGTTCACACAACAATCCTTCAACTAAGTAACTCAATACTAATGAATTATTACCACAAACTTGTGGATACTATGGATTCATGTCTCTCATAGGAATCTCAAAAGGTTCAATCCCCAAATCAACATATCGTGGATGTTTGTCTCTCAAATAAACCTCAGAAGGTTCATTACCCACATCACCCTCACCCACATCATCTTCTAATGTCCCATCAGACTCTTGTTCCCCATATAAACTATCATCCACTATATCATTAGTGTACAAAGGGATTTCATATACATTTCATTCCAAATTTTGATCATCTTCTTCATAATTTGCTTTCATCACAGGAGTCATATGAGGAGGAGGCAATGAATAAGATTTTTTTAATGGACTGACTTCTATAGGGCTCACAAAACATGGTTTTGTAGTAATCGGTTGAACCACATCAATATCAAAAATCACCACATACAATTATATTAGACCATTAGTATATTGTTTCTTGAATAACAAATATGCATTCATCCAATCCTAATCATCAACCAGAGGGTACTAGGTGATCCAAAAACACTCAGTATATTGAAGATGTTGATGTGTTATTAATGTAATTGATTGATCATCCCTCAATTTTAACTGACTATGAATCATATTTTGAACCTCATAGAATGTCAGAAAACCATTAAGATTTTATACTCTTGCAGGTGGAAAACTATATCTAAAACCCTTCTCAATATAAAATACCTCACTGTTGCAATATATTTTTGTAGACATGATTACCTAGAAAAAAAACAATTAATAAAATATTATATACTACATCAAAATTTTAAATTATTTAAATTGGTTATGATTGAATAATTGACTTGATCTTGAAACATTTTATATGTATTCCTTTATCACTATTGAGGTATAGTGATGGTGATATTATTACTAAATAAAATTTATTATAATGTTATATATTTTTATACCACTTATAAAATGTTTCATAAATTTTAATTACAAATTTATAAATAACCATGACTTTTTCTTGAGACTTACTATGGATTGGTATATCATTATCTGATAAACTGACCAAAACCTATGGGTGGACTCCTAGAGTCTCTATTATCAAATATTTTAGCAACCACAAGTCTCCTTTCAAATATCAATGCCTCTTATCGAATGCTTTCTCATGAACTCCTCTTCTGAGAAGCCTATTCAGGGATTCCTCTTTTTGATCACCTTTTAATTATAAATTTACTCCCATGCATGTGAGGGAGTCTAGGGGTATGAAATACATAACATTTTTAAGTAGATACACAGTTCCTTACATACTTAGTGAGAGATGACTCACAGTTCATCAATGCAAGAATGAAGATTCAATTATTACAAATTATATAACCACATACACAAAAAAAGACTTGCAATTTTTATTATGCATTAGTCAGTTATATCAAGATTAGTCATCACACAATACTCCTAACATGTTTTTTATATACTTATTATGTTCTATATATTATATAACTTTACTCATTACTAGATGAAATATATATTAAATATCTACACATATTTTACAAAAATTTAACTTTTCAATTTATATATATATAATAATAATAAAATTAAAAAAAATTATTAAAAATAATATAATTTACACTTGCATAACATCCATTATAATACTGAACACTTATGTTATTTTCAATTTTATAAAATTTCACACATATATATATATAATGATTTTTTTTCATTATACTACTTTCTAAAATATAAGTAAATATATTTTATACTTTATTACTTGAAATAATAATTATTTCTACTTAATATTATTTAACTTTATTGATTAAAATTAATATTAGTATTAAATTAAAGTAATATAATTTACACTTACATAAAAACCATTAAAATAATATAAACTTATGTTATTTTCAATTTAATAGAATTACATGTATATAATTTTTTGTCATTTTTCTATTTTACAATATTTAATTAATTACATTTAATACTTTATTACTTCAAATGATAATTATTTACACTTACTATTATTTAAAATTATTATTTATATAAATTTTTTTATACCATTAAGAAAAAATAATTTTCTATATATTTTTTAATAAATTTAAATATGATAATTAATATAACTATTATATTTTAAATAAATTATATAGATAGTGTATATAATATTATAATTTAAATTAACATTACTTTAAAAATAACAATTTTTATATACATATAAATATGTTAAACTTTCCATTTAAATTAAAAATATATAAATTTTTAAAAACAATTTTATTTCCCGAAATATAAATTACATTTTAGATATACTATATTTAAATTTCCTAAACATTCAATATGAATTAATACAGAAAACAATAAATCATTCAAAAATTAAATCATACAAAAGACACTAATTTACACATTCATACATGCATCAATACATATTAAATAAATAAACCATACACACAAACTCTAATTTATACACATTAAAAATTAATTAAATAAACCATAAAAGTTAAATAAATAAACACAATTAAAAAATAGAAATTTTAAATAGAAATTTTACCTTCCTAAAAGCATCAAATATTTGTTGAGAAAGAAATTTTGTAGGGATTTGCAACAAAATTTAGAGGAGAAGAAGGAGATTTGAGGGTGTGATTCTTTTATAGAAACTCATTGGGTAGATGCGGGAACCCCATTCATGCATCCTTCATCTAATTTCTGAAGGATGTGTGAATAGGGTTCACACATCCCTGGTAGTAGATAGAGATGTGTGAACCCTGTTCACGCATCTTAGGTCCCCTATTTATAAAAAATGGGGATCCTATCCCCAAGAAATTATGATGAGGCTACCTTTATGAGTAAGATTACATATGCTAATGTAGTAGAAATATTTATGTATGGTTTGTTCTGTTCTAGACCATACATTGCATTTGTTGTTTGTACTTTGAGTTGTTTTATGGGGAAACCTGTTAAGCCTCATTCACATGCATTGAAGTGGATAATGAGGTATGTCTCTATGTTTGATAAATTTTTCATTCAATATGGATTAAATAGTAGTTTTGATAATGATACTGTTGGTTTTGTTGACTCTGATTATTCTGAAAATGTTAACACTCAAAAGTCTATCACTAGTTTTGTATTTCTGGTATATGGAGCACCAGTCTCCTAGAAGTGAAATATGAAGTTATTTGTTGCACTCTTCACTACTAAGACAGAGTATATTTTTTTGAAAGAATCCATAAAAGAGGCTATATGGTTGAATGGTTTGATTTCTAAGTTGTCTTTATCTATTGACAACATAATAGTCCACTATGATAGCTAATCTACAATAAATTTATCAAATAACTATGTATTTTATGGTATATTAGATCACATTTATATTAGAAATCATTTTTTAGGGATATTGTATAATCTGGGATATTGAGTGTCACTAAGATACCCTATGGGGACAATTCAGTCGATAGTTTGACTAAGGTCGTCCCATTGTCAAAATTCATGCATTTCCTTAAATTAATGAATTTAGTCCCAATTTTATAACATAGGTTGTGAGAACATCATCCTTAAATTCTATTTAATTGCAAGGTGGATATTTTTTTATTCTACCCCCCAGTCAATGCATTTAAATTCCTTTAATATTGTTTTATATGTTTTGTTCATATTGAATTAAGGGTGTTTATTTTTCATGGGGGTTTATATAGGGAATGCAGATTGTTCATGTGGGGTTTTATTTTTTGGGGGTTTCATTTCCTATTTCTTGATTATTTTCATACTATGTGTTTTGGTTTCCTTGCCAGGATAGTGGTTTCATTCAGACCATTGATAATGAGAGATCAAATGACCCTTGGTTACCCCGACTTTGTTTCTTTACCTCAGCTTCAATCTGTTGTGCCACCGTCATGCCACTCTTGTTGGGAAACCTGTCTTGTGCGTTGTACCACTTTCAGTTACTCAAACCATCAGTTTGATATGGACCATCTACGCGGCTGTAATCCCATGTCGCCACTTGAACCGTCTGACACTCCCTAGCATGCCATGATGTCTTTATTACAACATTGATTCACAGATATTACTCTCTTACCTTTTGGTGTCTCATCTAGTTCGTTGAGATCTCTCTTTATGTGAGGCTCTATTGTAGATTCTCAGAGAATAAGAAGGAGATCAAGGGGATTCCATCCACCCACACTCCCCTCTGCTGAGCTCCTTCCACCTCCTAAAACCAGAGTAATTATCTAGTGGAGATTAAGTGGAGAATCGACTTGGTTCTGGGTTATGGATGATTGTACTTCAAGAAGGTTTTAGATATTGCCTATCTTTCATTATAACAATGCTTCAGTATAGATTCTTGGATCTATAGAGAATTAATTTCTTTTTTCATTTATTCTCTGTATTCTTTTTGGGTGTGTATGTGAGTCTATCCAGGAGTGGATGGCATTGACTCTATATGACAAGCTTTACCGCTGCCACCTAGTTCAACAAGGTCGACCTCCTCAGATAGTTTCTTTGGTTCTTCTTGGTTTTCTTTCGAGTGTATACTTTCTTTGTTTTCTTTCTTTCTTCATAATAAAACTATTAACTGGGTGGTGTTCTCATCATGCACGTAGGATCAAACCGATCTGAAGCACATTATATCTACCATACTTTTACCTTATTGAATTCACTATTTTTTAATCCAGTAGCTCGATTTGAGAATAGAATCTATCTGTTCATTTATCTCCAATTGATTAATCAAACATATCAAATAATTTACCCTCAATTATATTGTCCTTGTAGTTTATATTTTATAGTCTTTCAAGACCACGTACTTCAAATAGTTCTAAATCCCATATCAGAAATGCATAATGTTCTCCGTAGGAAAGGGAGAACCAAAATCTCACATCAGAAATACAGAATGATTTCTAGGGAAAACCCTCTTATAAAAGGGAGCTCTGGGTGAGAGATTCTGTCAGAATCCAGACTGATGTAATGGCAATACTGCTGGATATTTAATAGTAGATAAATTTTGCTGTAATTTTTTGTTATATATATATATATATAAATGAAACAAAATAAAAATAAAAAATTTTAAAATAGAAATATAGTAAAAAAATTCTTTTAGAGGAAATATGATAGCACCGTTGACATCTTTCACCCAAAATCTAAAGGCAGAAGCAGTGTTGTCGCCTTTAGTATATATTTTTTTAAAAAAATTAACACACACCTTTTTAAAAAAAATTATAGAAAGCATATATTAAAAAAATACATTAAGCATCCCACATTTTAAGTTGTAAAGACACAATCGCACCAGTATGGTTGGTGTCATCAAGTTAAATACAGGTTTATTACTCAAAAATTGTTAGTTGTGTGTGAAAGGACTTGGGTTTTGGATTGGTGGAACTATTATGGATGTCATGTAGTCGACCTGGGTGAAGTCCAAGACCTCTGAGTGGCCCAAAGGTGGGCTGGCCTACCTAAGTCAAGTAGGGAGTAAATGAAGAATATACAAGAGCTACAGATGAGAAGTTGTATGAGAACAAGGGGCATCGATGCAGTCTCTTGAAGCTTCCTCACACACATGGAATCTTTGGTTCCCCTACATGGAAGAAAACCAATGATATCATCAACAAAGTCACACCTATCATAAATTTAGAAAATTTGTATACCTTGATCCACCCATAAAATAATAGGGAGCAGAAGTAGAACCCGCCAATATGGCCTCATATCAAATATTATCCAGGATGTTGGGAAGGAAAAAGGATCAGTATTTATATGCCAAAAATCACCATTCAGTGGAGGAGATGACTTTACGATCACCGATCATCGATCTTTATCATTTTCTAAATGTGTTTTTTTAATTTTTTTGACTGTATCGATGAAAGAAAAAAAATTCTTCCAATAAGATTTCTTTCATATATATATTTATCTATTTAGATATCCTTGTTTCCTTTATGGATACGGTGGGGGGAAAACACACTTCTCTTAAAGTATATCTCATTATTATTTACCTATATTTATGAATATTGTTAAATTTTAAATTTTGATTATTACAAATTAAAATGTAATTGTTCTTAATTTTTTATGCCATGAATTTTTTAATGTTGTTATTTTTTTAATTTATTTTGGTATTATTTTTCATAAAATATATTTTTCACTACCACACATATTCCTTTTAACAACGTGAAAAATGGATTTTAACAGCGCTAAAAAAGCACTATTAATCGCAGTACTGATAATGGCCTAGCTGGCTGCAATGTGTTGTTAATATAACCGCACACCCAACAAAAACATGTAACTTAAAATAATGATATATACATTTAATGTGACACCATGAATAAAAAAAATTATCCCATGGTATATACAAAAAAACATTTCGATGTGAATTTCAAACAATGTTTTATATAATCACATTTATAATTATACAACAAATATTTAAAAACAATAATGTTTCGTCTTTTGATTCCCATTATCCCCTCTCAAAAATGTTTGTCCATGGTATCAGTTGTAGAAAAAATCATCTAAACCCACGAAACAGATTTTTACTATATAGGAAAACTAAATATTATGTTAGTAAAACTATAAACAAATAAATTAAACATTAATATGAAAGAATACATTAATAAAATGTAAATATTTAATAAAAGACACATTTGGAGTTATACCAGTCACATTGTGCATCAGATTGAGGTGAGGTTGATTCCTACACATCAAAAATGTATCATGGATCATTTTTCAAAAGTATCAAAATAATCTGAATGCGTTTTCTCAGTTTTTAATATGTCACTTATTCTTTTTTACTTAAATTAATGTTAATTTTAAATAAAAAGACACACTTGGAGTCATATCGGTAACACTGTGAGTCATATTGTGATGTGTTTTACTTATACACATCAAAAATAACTCATAGATCGTTATCCTAAAGTATCAAAACAACCTGAATTTGTTTTATCAGTTTTCAGTGTACCACTTGTGTTTTTTACTAAAATGTCATTTCAAACTGGAAACACACATTTTGAGTAATATCAGTCACATCGTGCATCGGTTTGATGTGAGACTATTTCATACACATCAAAAATCACTTATGAATCAATTCCCTAAATTATCAAGGCAATTAAAGTGTGTTTTATTTGTTTTCAGTGAGTGACACATTTTGAACTAAAATATAAATTTTAAACTCATAATGGACACTTTTTGTCATACCTATCACACCTGCATCAGATTGATGTGATGATGATTCCCAAACATAACAAATAACTCATGGATCATTTTCCTAAAGTATCAAAACAATTTGAATGTTTTTTCTCAGATTTTAGTATGTCACATGTTCTTTTTAATTAAATTAATGTCAATTTTAAATAAAAAAGACACACTTGGAGTCATACTAGTAAACCCATACATCGTATTGATGTTTGGATGACTCCTACACATCAAAAATGAATCATGGATCATTTTTTTAAAAGTATCAAAAAATCTGAATTCGTTTTCTCATTTTTCAGTACGCTAGTTTGTTTTTTTACTAAAATATCATTTCAAATTGGAAATACACATTTCGAATCATACCAGTTGCATCATGCATAATTTTTAGGTAAAACTACTTTATACACATCACAAATAACTTATGAATCCTTTTCCTAAATTATCATGACAACTGGAGTGAGTTTTCATGGTTTTTAGTGAGTAACATGTTTTGAACTAAAATTTCAATTTTAATCATATAATAGACCCATTTAGTCATACCAGTCACATTGTGCATCAGATTGTGGTGGGTTTAATTCTTACATGTCAAAAATAAATAATAGATTGTTTTCCTAAAGTATCAAAACAATCCAAATGCGTTTTCTTGGTTTTCAGTATGTCACTTGTTTTTTTAATTAAATTAATGTCAATTTTAATTAAAAATAAACACTTGTAGTCATACCAGAAACACAATGCATTGTATTGAGGTGTAGTTGACTCCTATAGATCAAAAAGGACTCATGTATCATTTTACTAAATTATTAAAATGATCCAAATGTGTTTACTCTGTTTTTAGTATGATAGTTGTGATTTTTTACTAAAATGTCATTTGAAACTGGAAACATGAATTTTGAGTCATATTGGTTGCATCATACATCGGTTTGACATGAGACTACATGATACAATTTTATGAATTGATTTACTAAATTATAATGATAATTAGAGTGTGTTTTCTTGGTTTTCAATGAGTGACATGTTTTGAACTAAAATGTCAATTCTAAACTCATAATAGACACTTTAGTCATACCAGTCACACCATGAATAATATTGAGGTGGGGTTGATTCCTAAACATCAAAAATGACTCGTGGATCATTTTACTAAAGTTTCAAAAAAATATGAATTCATTTTCTCAGTTTTCAATATGTCACTTTTTCTTTTTACTTAAATTAATGTCAATTTTAAATAAAAAGTCACACTTATAGTCCTACCGGTCACACTGTTCATTTTATTGACGTGTCGTTGACTCCTATACATAAAAAATTAGTCATGTATAATTTTTTTAAATTATCAAAAAAATATGAATGTTTTTTCTCATTTTTCAGTATGCTAGATGTGTTTTTTACTATAATGTCATTTCAAACTGAAAACACACATTTTGAGTTATATCAGTTTCATCGTGGATAAGTTTTATGTGAGACTAATTTTTCCATTTTTATGAATCAATTTACTAAATTATCAAGAAAAATGGAGTGAATTTTCTTGGTTTTCAATGAGTGACACGTTTCGAACTAAAATGTCAATTTTAAATTATAACAGACACTTTTAGTCATACTGGTCACACCATGCATCGTATTAAGGTGTGGTTGATTCCTATATGTCAAAAATGACTCATGGATTATTTTAATAATGTATCAAAAAAATATGAATATGTTTTCTCAGTTTTCAGTATGTCATTTGTTCTTTTTAATTAAATTAATGCCAATTTCAAATAAAAAGACACAATTTGAGTCATACCTGTCACACTATGAATTGTATTGAGGTTTGATTGACTCCTAAACTTCACAAATGACTCATGGATTATTTTACTAAATTATTAAAACAATCTGAAAGTGTTTCCTTAGTTTTCAGTATGTCACTTTTTCTCATGCGCATGAGCATCTTCTAACAAACCACCCTGACTCGAACAAAAGAATCAAACTATATAAGGAAAAAAATTATGTAAGTAAAACGAAAAAGAAGTAAATTAAACATAAATATGAAACAATCCACTACATATATGTAATTCACTTCTTTATACTATTTGTGTACATTCATCCATCAGGTATGTTGCCCATTCATTTCTAAGAAAAACTATATCATCTTGTGAATATGAGTCTTTTTGATAGACATGGTAGTAATGGAATAATATATATACATAAAGGATTAATAAATATGTTAAATTAAATAGTAATTATCTTCAAAAATACTTCTTTGGGGATGCTAGTTTGTTGATGGAATATGATCTCTCTCATAAATTTTCAAACATAATAACCACAATCTTTTCCATTTGTTTATTTCAGACACAAAAAGAAACATTTAGGAGAATAAGTACTTTGTTTTGATATGTTTTACTGATATTGAAATATTAATATATACACTGTGACACTTTTCCATTCATATAACTTTTCATGGTCCACGTGCTTAGCCCCTGGCCATATCCCTTATTTGTCACGATATTGATGCACCGCCCTATCATAATAGAATATTCATTAAAACATAATCAAAATCATATAACTTTATGTTTAGTTCTAAAATATTGAATATAGTGTATTAAAAATTGACAAATGTCATCATGTGTGTTCGTTTTGTTGGATATCCATACATTAAATCTAGGAAATAAATCTTTAGAGTATCTAAATTGACCACAATGAGCATCCAATGTTTCCAAAAACAAAAAAAAAGGAATAAGTAATGAAATAAATTAAAATATATTTAATATATTAAATTTTATAGTTTTACCCCTTCGTCATTGGTATTAAGAAGATTCTATCATCAGAAAGTTTTATTTCAAATGATTTGACTAGGTCTCCCACTATTTCATCCTTTTTTTGGATTTTATTTTTTGTTGTTCCATAGATGAGATGTGAGGACTAACAGGTCCAAAAAAATTCATTGGGAAATCCCTTCAATTTTTTTTATATATACACCTTATAAAAATATAAAATGTATTTAGTCATGATTAACATAGGATATCATATTTTGGAAAATAAAATCATGAAAACATACCTCATGTATACATTTACAACTAACGAACCTAACCAATCATAGTTGAGGATTTCACATACATTCTGAACACTAATGAGGTCTTGAACTTCCTCCCTATACATATTTTATTCAAAATAAACTATGTGACTAAAACCAATTTTTAACATTATATCCACATGAACCTTCAATGATAGTAAATGCAAATATAGAACGGGCAGGGTAAAGGTGATTTCAATAGATCTTTTTGATCGGTTGGTCAATACTTTAGATGGTTTTGAGCTAGTATTTCATTTCACCTCTTTCCATTAATATATCTGTAATAAAATTCATTGGTTCATAAATTTTTTCAATAATTTTCAAAGTTTTATCTTAATAAATAAATTGGAAATGAATAGATCTTTATCGACATGTTTTTTACAAGATGTGACGGCCATGCGACGAATCTTCCAGAAACTTTTTTGACCTTATGAATATCTTACTCTTCAATTAGAATGGGTATCTCATCACTCGGCTCATAAGATATGCTAATAGATACTCTCACATGACCTGTTAGAAGTGTTCTGTTATGTAGCATGTTGTTTTGGATATTTAACATCATTGCCCTTGCTACAAGAAGATCGGTTGGTGTTGATAGATATAAATCATAGTCATTATCACCATATAGAATATTAGTAAAAGAAAGGTATTAGTGTTTATCTAATTCACATTTCACTGAAGCAATTATTATATCATTGATTACTTTTTCTAAGATAGTTTTTTGCGGGGAATGGCTCATCTCAAAGCTAGTGGGGTGGGGAAAGATCTTCACATGATGGTTGTTCTTGAGTTGTTTTTTCTCTTTGCTTCACCCCATAAAAGTTATTATAAACTCTCTCTACCATTGGAATTATTCTTCAAGGTTATCTATTATTTCTCTCATATATTTCATTTCAACACTTTGATCCTCCTCTTGTTTGTTTTCACAAAATATGTCTGGGGTGTCACCCCAAAACCCGCACCTCTGACACAACCATACTATTCTGGATACTTCAAGGCTACCAATATTAGGTCTTCATCCCATAGAGTTGTTGCTGATTCATGTGAATATGTCAGATAGAAAATATAATAAAATAAATAATCATTGTTATGTAATAGTGATTTAAAGAAAAAAATATTATTTCATACTTACACATGTTTCCCACACTATTTGTGTGTTTTTAACTATTAGTATCCCATATTTATATACCCTTGAATCCTTCCATAACACATGGATTATGATGGAAGTGTCTTTGGATTTGGATTTATCAATATACATATAAACATAGGAATATAATTATTTTTTTGGTTCATGTCACATAAAAGTATTATGGTAGATTTACAATATGTACCAATTTTTTTCAAGTGAAGCATACCCCATCCTTTCTTTTTCAGTAGGGGTACGTTGGTTTTCCTACTCATTCCTTATTTATATCACTCAGTTTCTATTTCATAAATAAAAAAAATTCAATCAATGTGATGAATCCATATACTTTCAAACAATGTGTTACTAGCCACAACGTACCTAAAAATACACATCTTCACAACATCCATTAAATGCATCTCATGATTCTTATGTTATCAGGTGTGCATTGATAAGTGGTGGGTGTGAGATTATTTTTCCTTCAGCATCATTAAGATAATGTCTCATTATAATTGTGTGAAAGCCTATGTGAATCCTTTTGGAAAGCATTAATACATATTTCTTGTGGGAGTCATATACTATAAACATACTTTTCAAGGGATGATGAAGAGTAAGTCAATGTTTCATTGTTTTATTTCTTATTAAAATAAATAAATGATATCATAATGTTACCGTAATCTCTTCCCACATCAGTGTCTTAGGCTTGGCCCCAACATGGTGTCATGAATCTATATAAATCATTACGGGTTATAGAGTGATGATTCAAATATAACCAATAAACATGGCCTTTTGGGGGTTATAATGTTGGCCATGTGTATTCCATCTGACCTCGTATTTGAGGCCTTTGATTTTCACCTAAATGAATTTTTCTAACACCCTCAAATTATGGTGCATTTGTTTTTTCTACATTATCGGTCCTTCATCACCTACCATTTCCTCATATTCAAAATCATCAATATTTTCCTCTATAGTGGTAGCATCAGCATGTAAAAATGGTGATTATACCTATGCATTGGGAGCCGAAAAAGGTTGAGAAACCAATTTTTCTTCAAGATTAGTAGCTCCATCACATGCAAAAGGTCATTATTCTGCTATAGTATGAATATCAATAGGTTCAAAGACCTATTTTTCTTGGGATTGGGAGCACTAGCATGTTAATAATTCATTATCTATAGAATTTGTTTAACATTTAATTTGGAATACATAAATGCAGCAGTGAATAGATAATAACATGATGTAACATGATGTATATAACAAAAAAAATATAACCTGATTATTGAACTCTGTTTTTTAAGGCTTAATGGATTTTACCCCTCTATCAACTATTCAAATCCCTTTATTATGGTTTCCTATGACATACTAAAAACCTTCAACAATGTGACCGTTGTGAAATGATTGTTATGTCCCAATGAAAGGGTCATCTACGGTTGAATTTTCATATAAACCATTAGTTGTTTTGATCAATAACAGAAAAATTGACCACTTTCATTTTTTGGGATCTAGAACATAAAATAATTGTACTACCTATGATTCCATTATAAACGGTTCATCTTTGTATCATTCCTGACCAAAATCAACTTTCACGAATATCAATTCATATATTTTAATATCACTCTTGTTATCAACCGTCTTTCATTGAAAAATTTTCACTTATAATGTTGTATAGTCCAACTCCCATATTTTTTTGATCATGCCAAAGTATGAAATATTCAGGTAAATTGGATTTTTTCCCATTGTACCAGAAACATGCATTGCTTCATCCACAAGTGTAAATACACTATTTTTCATTGTATTGTATTCATCATGTTCATTTTTATATAAATTATAAGAATTAATTACATAACCATTGTAAGATAATACATACACACTTGGTCCTCTGGGTAGCTATCGAAGTTGTTATGAAATTGAATCCATATTTTCATCTGACTCCTTAAAAATATGGTCTTGAAACCATCCTATAAACAATTGATTATGTGTATTTAATATCCATATTTTAGCCATTGATGGATTCAAATTCCTAATAATTTCTTTATGGGTTTCAACATATGGGGAAATCTCTAAACTGTTATGAAAAATGTAATAGTGGTCCTTCTCTCGATCTTTAATATTAATTATGACAACATCACTTCCAAAAATTCCTTCACCTATAATCCACCTAGTGTGATGAGATTTTGATAGACCAATCCTTTCCACACCTAAACGATATTCAATATAGAATTCAATGGCTTCCTCAAACAATATATTTCTTTTCAATGCAACCATCTAGTCGGCATCTATTTTTGACATACCCTTTCAAAATCTTTATACATCATTTAATGGGGTAAATCCACCTATAGTGTACAGGAACACATAGTTGAATCTCTCCCACTAAGTGAACCATCAAATAAACCATCATATCAAATAATTTTGGTAGGATAAACATTTCTAATTCACATAATATGAAGGCAATTTCTCTTTCCAGAGTCAGAAATTTCATCAGGTCCATAACTTTGCTGCATATATCTTTGAAGAAAAAAAGATCTTGTTTAATGTATGATAGAAATTACTGGGAAAAATAAAATGTAAATCTATAGGAATTAGATTTTGCATAAAAAAATGGCAGTCATGTGATTTCATACTCGTTAACTCTAAATTGGTCATTCACCTAATGTTATTAATATTCAATGAATACCCCTATGGAACCTTTACATCATTCAAAATGTTTCGAAACTAATCTCTCATTCCTGGAAAGAGTGTATGCAGCTGGAGGAATAAAAGCTTGTTTTTCACCCTTCATTGGTGCCAACTCTTCTCATATTCCCATGTTAACCATGTCCAACCTAGCTTTAATTTCACCCTTTGTTTTTCAGGTGCATTTAGCAACGTGCTGATGACACTATCACATACATTTTTTTCAACATGCATAACATCAATAAAATGTATGGCATATAGAAAATTCCAGTATGGTAATTAAAAACAAATGATCTCTTTTTCCAACTGGTTTTCATAAGGTTTTCCGAAAATGGTTTACCAAAAGCATTGTACACATCTTTTACATTCTCAAATAGTTGATCACCTATTAGTGGAGGCGGTGTTATACTTTATTATGGACTTCCATAAAATGATGTCATCCAAGATCGGTACTTATCACTACGGGGTAGAAATTTTTGATGTCTTAGAAACATAGTTTTTTATGAATGTTCCAACCTAATTGACTATATACCTTATTCACAAATGGGACACCCTTGAGTTCCTTTAAGGTTATCTCCTAAAAAATTTCCATAAGTAGAAAATTCATTTATCATTCTATACAACATAGGTCTCAACATGAAATATTCATTTCTGTAAGCATCATACAATGTAACACCTGAATCCCAAAAATATTTCAAATCCTCGATCAATGGAACCAAATAAACATCAATATAATTACCCAATTTTTTTAGTCCTGATATAAACATAGATAACATTATTTATTTTAATTTTATGCATAACTACAGTGGTAAGTTATAATCTACCAACATAACCAGCCATGGACTGTGAGTTCTAGTTTGAAAACCAAAAGGATTCACTCTATTTGTTAATAACGTAAGATGAAGGTTTCTTGGCTCATTTCCAAATTCAGAAAAATCAGGATCAATTCTCTTCCACTAAGGAGAGTCTATCGGGTGAAATAGTTTCTCATCTTCATTTCTTGTATCTATGTGCCATGTAAATTGCCATGCAGTCTCCTCACTTATATATGGGTGCCTAAACCTTGGAATGATTAGAAAGTATCATACAATTTTTTTAGGATCAGATTCACCTTTATTTTATTGAGAAGAACCGTACTTTGGGTTTTCTATAAGTGATTTTTGGTCCTTGTGAAATAGTATATAGTCATTTGGGATTGCATGTATTCTTTCAGAGATTATACCCATATAGCGTAGCATTCGTTTGACATTTTATGTTTGTATGGGGAACTCATTATCATATGGAATCATTCCATTAAATAGAGGAAGTAGTTTTGTAAAATTGGGGTCACTCTATATGTTGTCTTCTTTCAAATTATACAGCTTCTGTATGACTGACAATTCAACATATTTAGTGAAACCATCATACAATGGAATCTTTTCACAACTCTTTAACTTCTCAAACAATTTTGGGTAATCAAAAATTTCATCTTACACTATCCTTATCATTTCCTCAATACGATCTTCATTATCATTCACTTATGTAATCACATCCTCTATATGGTCTTCTCCGTTGTCCACACATGTAATTATATCAGATATTCCATAAAATGCAGTTTTATCCCAACCACTAGCTATATTTTTGTTTTCCCCTTATTTATTGAAAAATTTATAACTTCGATCATAGTATCAAGATTTAAAACATTCAAAATACCAAGAACTTGAACTTTGGTACATGGAATACATTATAGAATTCATATAAACCTGTCAGTCAAAGTTGATTTCCATTTACTATTTTCATGTAGGAACCATTATTCTCAATGAACAATGTATCGACCTCCCTAGTGAATATAAAACTACCACTAGGTTTTTAATCTTCCTACTATATGTGTCACTGGAACATTTATTTTTCCAAAATCTCTTATGGAACATGTTACTATTCTAACTACTTGTGTATCTCCAACACTGACTTGAACCAAGTCAATATTTTCTACCACTATCTCAAATAGGTATTTTCTCCCTATTATAGAAATATAATCTATATCAAGACTATCACTTTTCAATATTGGGTATTTAAATAATATCCTATATAAAAATTTCGATAATAATGGAGACGTACTTTGTGTTTTACTTGATTCAAAATTTTATATTGACAAAATAAACTCTTTTCATTTAAACATATGTTACTATGAAAAAATGGATTTTTTTATACTATAAGTCACATGATATCCATTTTTCATTATAATTTGAATAGGGTTATGGGTTAATTATTCTATTTCCAAAGCATGTCTTGGAAATATAATGGAAGATTTTAAGATGCATATGAGTCTCATAATTGATGCCCATTTTAACA
Organism: Viscum album; assembly: GCA_963277665.1. Classification (NCBI taxonomy): domain Eukaryota; kingdom Viridiplantae; phylum Streptophyta; class Magnoliopsida; order Santalales; family Viscaceae; genus Viscum; species Viscum album. The sequence goes on along the minus strand of OY728123.1, from coordinate 1,807,231,540 downwards.
AAATCATGAATTTGATGTGCATAAAGAACTGTGCTTTTAGGAATTTCTCTATGCTAAATTTTAATGATAAAATTTTTTATGTAACACTCATCATCTATCCTCTTACTAATATCATATATTGGGTTTCTATAAGGAAATATGAGTTTAGTAACATATCCAATCTATATATATAATGATCGATGAATGCCTGGTTGAGATATTTGTCAACACGTGATCCCAAAGAAACTCAAACCCTTTAGCCCTTCATGTTTACTAATTTACATTTTCATTCCTTAAAACTCATAAAGCAATCTAATGATGTATAATAATTTCCCTCTCAGATATCCTTAGAATAGTTTATGCTCTCTAGATGAACTGATTTTGAAAGGTTTGTGGAATACCATTATTTCTAAAGGATTATTATTCCAAAACTATATCAGTAAATGTGATGATAATACCAATGGTTTTTATCTCCAAAGAGTCTAAATACCATAATGGGTATATCCTTGACAACTGCATTTAGTTTTACTATAAAATTAATTATTATGCCACAACTGAGCATTAGAGTATAATTTTTTTTATTCATTAGATATTTCCTACGATTCTAAAATTACTAAAATTTTATTTGTGTATGAAATACCATAAACAACATTGATTCCTAATTTTTCATGTTTAATTCATCACATAGTTATATTTTTACAAGAACCATTCACTTAGACATAAAAATTGGCTGTTTCTTTCCACTAAGGTAGGTACATTCCTTTATCACCCACTTGTTGATAGCACCTTGACTTATTGTAACCTTTATTGGAATCCTTTGTTCCTATATTGAGAAAAAAAATACAAGTTACATATTTTATATAATACACAATGAGTATCTCTGAAATATTACGTTTAATTATTAATGTACCTGAAGTAGAAGCTCATGCTTCATTATTATTCAATTCATTGTAGTTTATATTCTAATAACCTATCGTACCACTAGTGAATAAAATAACCTCCTCTTAAAATATCTCCCTTTTTATCTTTGGTTTCATATAAAGTTGTTACAAAAGTGCCTTTTCCAGTGTACTTGTAGTTGGCCTTTTTTCCTTGTTTTTCTTATAGTTCACCTTAAGAATTAGATATTTAACTTTCTATAAATTATAATCTTCTTGGGGATCCTATTTGAAAGGATATTGAAGTGGTTTTTCCAAACTATTAATTTGATTAAATTTAACAAAATTTGAGAAACTAGATGATAATGATGAGAGAGTGAGATGAACTGAAATTTAAAAATTCAACTTAAATCCCAATTCTTCTTGTTTTTCGATGTTCCTTATCATCCTAAGTACACGAGGACCTTATTGAGTTCCATTTTTAAATATATACAAGATAAATTTCATTATAATCTCATTAAATTTTCACCTCACTTTCTCCTATTAGACTTCTCAAGGATGAGACAACATGGTTTAGCCATCCATGTCATCATGTTGCATTTTTAATCCATTGAAAATTGATGTTATCATTATGATTTAAACATAAAATTTTTCATTCATGAGTCTCCTGTAAAAATATTTATCATCATCACTTTCTTAATGAGGAGGCTAATCAGGTATTGGGGACTCCAACATATATAATTTTCTTTCATATTGTAGTATTATGCGCAATCGTCTGTACCACTCTTGGAAATTTGAGTCAGTTAGGACGTGTTCTTTGTAAAATATTGATCACAATGTATTTGTGGTATTATATTAATTTTTTTAAAATAACCATAAGTTGATTAGTACTTTTATCTTGATTTCCATTTATTAAAAATTATAGATTTATTATCTTAAATGTATCCTACTATTTTATTTTATTTATTTTAAATGGTTAGGGAAGGGAAACTACAAAGAGACAAAGAAACATGCAACACACGCACGTGGTCGCTAGAGTATTCCTCAACTACTATATTTGGAATACTCTGTAACGACCCAATCTTTTTGAGTAGTATATTAACTTACTCTTAATGATTTAATAAGATGTTAATGGTTAATGCAGAAAGAGGAGTCGATGGCTTCATCCAGTAGACTTGAACCTTATGAAGCCCACTTATCAGAGCTTGGGAAGGAGGTAGCATCTGTGGGCTTCACTTTGGACCAAGCCCAAGCCGAACTCCAGCGTGTCAAGCTTGAATGGAAACGCCTACGGGAGAAGTTCAAGTTAGTAGAGATTACTACTAGGGCAATGTTATCTGAGCCTCCCTCAGATTCTATCACCATAGCACACCTTACACTTAGGTCTTATGCCGGTGTTATAAGGGGCTATGTGACGAGACCCTAGCTTCCTTGTGTAATCCTTTCGGGTGAATAAAATGAGATTTCTTCCTTTAGTGATGTTTGTGAAATTTCAAATGTCCAGATAATTTTAGAATGTATTTTATTGATGAATTTTGAAAAAGGGATATTTTGAAATATTTATGTAAACCCTAAATAACTAATGATGTGTAATGATTTTCAAAAAATGGTCTTCTACAAAAGTGTTCAGTAAGGAATTTGGAGTCTAATAAGATCAACTTAATTTTTGATGAATAGTAAATTATGAATAGTGATTTTACGCTTAGGATTAGTAATGTGACCAAATGGATTAGCAATTTCACTCAAAGAAAGTTTTAATATAATTTAGACACCTAGATTAAGTAATGTGATTCAATAAAATGGGTAAATAACGGTTTCATAAATTATTATGCAAGTATTAGTTTTTTCGGATGAATAGTGTTTTTTAATTAAAAATTTAATTAAAAATAATTAGAAAATTATTTTTATAAAAATGACTTTATTTTTGAACTCAGAGCATCGATATGATGTTATGGTAATTTTTGGGGATTTTTCTGAAAAAAATGAATTTTCGGTGAATAGTGTATTTATTTAAAAATAAAATTAAAAATATTTAGAAAATTATTTTTATAAAATGGAGTTAATTTTTAAAATCATAGCATTGATATTTGGTTAATGTGAAATTTTGGGATTTTTCTGAGAAAGTTGAATTTTCAGTGAATAGTAAAAATACAGTTTTAGGGCTTCGGTATGTTTAATGACATCATAACGGTGTCATGATGATGTCATGAGATCTTTTGAGGGTTGGCCGGCCAAGGGTGATGAATTATTGTTTTGGGGGCCCCATGTGGCCTAACTCCTTGATAAATGCTAAGGGAGAGCACATGGGTTTGAGAAAAGCACATGTGAGGTGTCCCTTGGCCATTATTGCCTTGTCCCCTCACTTTCCCTATAAATACCCACCCTTTCCTCCTTTAGTTTTCACTCCCAACTCTCCCCCAAAGAAGTTCTGGTCTTATTACCTTCCAAGGAGTCCTCCCAAGGTGCCCCCAAGCCCTCCAGGTCCAAAACTTTGAGTTTCAAGAGTCACGTTTTAAGGTAAGGGATCTGACCTCTCTCTTTCTTTTCATGTAATCTGTTTTATGTCATTCCTTTTATGATACATGTTCTTATCTGAGAGTATGTTCTTTTATATTAATCTTACTGCCCTTTTCATGTTTATATGATGAGAGATCCACTCTTACTCTCAACATTTCATTTTATGAAAGTTTAAGTGACGTCGTTAGGCTGCCGAATTTTTAAGGGTTCCTTTCACCCTTCTCATTTTTCAAGTTCGATTTTCATATCAAGTCTTTCAAGTTCATTTTTTATTATGTTGGGGTATGATCTCAATATCTATAATAATGATCTCTTATGATCATATGATGAGAGACCCTATTTGATCTTGTCAATTCATTTTTATTGAAGTTTAAGTGACGCCGTTAGGCTGCCGAATTTTCATAAGAGGAATCTAATTTTTGTCTTCCTTCCATGTTTTTCATTTCAAATGGTATTTCCTCCAAATTTCATTACCATGTCCATATATCCTTCTTATTCCGTCCCCCTACTGTTTTATGGATTATTTATGAGTGGGTGACCCATGTCCCCTCTCTTTTCAATGTTTTATAAAACCCCGAAACAAAGCCGTTATGCTGCAGAATTTTCGTCTCCAAATGCCTCTCTCTTTTCTCAAAATTATTTTATGTTATAAAGTGAATACTCAAAGATCTTATTTATAAAAGGTTATTCACATATATATAAAAAATTTCTATTTTAAATTCTGGTATTTACATACATGAGACCCACTTTCCCTTTTCGTGGGATTAAAGTGACGTAAAGATCATGTCTTTAAAGCAGTTTTTAAAACGTTATGATTATGAAATGAAACCCATTTATTTTATGCTATGTGGGTTATTTATGAAATGTTTGATGATGATATATGTGTCTCACATGATAATAAAGACAAATTTAAGGGTGCGCCCTGATAGCGCTCCAATGCATTAGGTAATGATGTAACCACTAGAGATTACAATTTTCACGATACCTTGGTGAATAACCTTGGTAATTTTCAAATGACACCTTGGGGATGGACCTTGGTGATATGTTCATGATTGTCTATGTTAAATGATGTAGCCACATCTTCAAGTTATGAAAAATGTTATTTTTATTATGAAATGCCTCATGATTTCTTTCTCATGCCTTAAAGTTCTTTTCATGTCCTTATTGAAGTATATCAAGTTCACATGTAAAATATTTCTCTTGTTTCCCTTACTGGGCCTTCTGCTCACCCTTTCTTTTGATGTATGTCCCCAGGTTATGAGATGCAGTAATGAACCTAGGATGAACTTAAGGAGAATACTTTCAAGTGTTTAAGAATAATGATTTTTTTTGCTTTCAGGTATTTTGTTCCTGGTTTCCAAGACACTAGACCTTAAAGATCCTCAGTTTTGTGTAATGTAATGAAAGTTTATGTTATAAAAAAAGGCATGATGCTATAGTTGGTATCAAAGGATGGTTTAGTTATTTGTGGAAATTAGGATATAAAAACTTTAGGAAGAAACCCATAGAAAAGTTTAAATATAGGAAAACTTCCTGGTATTTTGGTAAGTATTGAGTAAGTGGTTTATCAAAAAAATACATCCCTGTCTGGATACGAGCAGGTAGAGGTGGCTCTGGCACAGATGTACATAGGGGTAAAACCCGAAAACACCGCTTTGAGCTAGCCAACAGGGACTACGATAGCTATGAAGAAATTGTTCGAAGTGCTATGAAAGTTGAACTAGAGTTTGGGGAGACACAGTGGTCTCACAAATCTAATGAGAAGAAGAGAACTCTAGAACCAAGTCTGGGAAGAAGTTTTGATCAGGAAAGAGGTGGAAAGCATATGCAACATCCCACATGCAATAAATGTGGAAAGAAGCATTCGGGGAACTGCTTGATCGGAAGTGGTAAGTGTTATAGGTGTGGAAACGAATGCCATATTTCTCGGAATTATCGTAGTGATGTGAAGCCTCAACTTCCCAACACTAACGACAGAGGAAAGATGGTTCTGGCCCTACCCGAAGTCACATGCTTCAAGTGTGGACAGCTTGGGCACTTTTCTAATCAATGTCCAAATCCGAGGGCGGTGGAGGGTAATCACCATCAACCTCAGCAGAGGCCAAGGGAGCAAGGTCGTGCTTTCGCTATCACAACAGCTGAAGTTGAAGTCCCGAACGATGTGGTAGCAGGTACTCTTGTTGTCCTCTCAAAACTAGAAAGTACTTTATTTGATTCTGGTTCTACTCATTCCTTTATTTCCTCCAAGTTTTCAAGGAATATAGAATCAATCCCCGGACTGCTAGAGGTAGAGTTGTCAGTCAAGACTCCAAGTGGGATTATCCTTGCATCAAAAGTATTTAGAGACTCTAGTGTTTACTTTGGTGAGCACAATCTTATCGCAAATCTAGTAGTCATTCCCATGATGGAATTCGACATTATACTAGGGATGGACTGACTCTCAAAGTATAATGCTAAGATCAAATGCAGAATTAAGGAAATATCAGTAGTCTTGAATGAACGACCTACTGTTATCTTCCGAGGAGAGATATCCCGAACTGATCCCTATTTAGAAGCACCTCCTATAGCTTTCTTTATGGAGTTAATCGGTGATGAGGAAGAAGGGAAAGAGAGCATACAAATTGAAGATGTTCCGATTGTTCAGGAATACATGGATGTATTTCCTGAGGAGTTACCTGGACCTCCCCCAGAAAGAGAGGTAGAGTTCTCCATTGAACTCGTACCTGGGTCTCAACCGATATCAAAGACTCTGTATAGAATGGCAAATGTGGAGCTAGAAGAGCTAAAGAAACAACTCCAAGACTTGTTGGAGAAGGGGTTTATCCGACCGAGTGTGTCTCCTTGGGGATCACCAGTTCTCTTTGTGAAGAAGAAAGATGGATCAATGCGGATATGCATTGATTATAGAGAACTGAACAGGATCACAGTGAAGAACAGATATCCTCTTCCAAGAATTGATGATTTATTTGACCAACTTCGTGGGGATCAATTCTTCTCTAATATTGACCTTCGATCTGGTTATCATCAACTGAGGGTGAAGAAGGAAGATATTCCAAAGACTGCCTTCCGATCAAGATATGGGCATTATTAGTTTACTGTTATGCCCTTCAGCTTGACTAATGCTCCTGTTATTTTCATGGATTTGATGAATAGAGTCTTTAAGGACTACCTTGATAACTTTGTGGTAGTTTTTATTGATGATATTTTGATATATTCAAAAAGTCGTGAGGAACATGAAGATCATCTGAGGGTTATTTTGAAAACTCTACGGAAGGAGAGGCTCTTTGGGAAGTTCAACAAGTGTGAGTTTTGGTTACAACAAGTTGCTTTCTTGGGGCACATCGTAACCAATAAAGGAATCTCGGTTGACCCTGCAAAGACAATGGTTGTGGAGGAGTGGCCTCAACCCACAACAGTAACTGAGATTCGTAGTTTCCTTGGTTTAGCGGGATATTATAGGAGGTTTGTGAAAAACTTTTCACGACTTTCTAATCCACTAACCAAGTTGACTCGAAAAGGGGTTAAGTTCATCTGGACAAAGGAATGCGAGGAAAGTTTCCAAGAGCTGAAGAAGAGATTGGTTACTGCACCTGTGTTAACACTACCCTCTATCGGAGAAGGATTCGTTATTTTTAGCGATGCATCTCTGAAAGGGATTGGGTGCGTCCTCATGCAAAATGACAAAGTAATTGCTTATGCATCTCGACAGTTGAAGATTCATGAGCAGAATTATCTTACGCATGATCTAGAGCTGGCATCAGTTGTTTTTGCTCTAAAGATATAGAGGCACTATCTTTATGGGGATAAATGTGATATATACACTGACCACCAAAGTCTAAAGTATATTTTCACTCAGAAAGAATTGAACATGAGACAAAGGAGATGGTTGGAGCTTATTAAAGACTATGATTGTTCAATTCATTATCACCCTGGAAGAGCAAACAAAGTCGCGGATGCGTTAAGCAGGAAAGATCCTGTTGTTCTGGAAACAATGAGGATCCTTGGAGATCCCTTGATTAAAGATCTAGTAAAACTAGACATGGGAATTATAAGGAAAGGGACATCATCAACCCTATCCCAAATGATTTCTCAACCTTCATTACTAGAGAAGATCAAGAAGGCTCAAAAAGAAGATCATTTGCTGCAGGAGAAGTTGGAGGCTGTAAAAGATGGGAAGTTACCTGATTTCAATATTGATCAAGAAGGTGTATTGAAATTTCATACAAGACTATGTGTCCCATCTATTCCGGAGATAAATAAAGAACTGATGGATGAAGCTCATAGATCTACTTTCTCTATACATCCAGGAATCACTAATATGTATAGAGACCTTCGTGATCATTATTGGTGGGATAACATGAAGAGGTAGATTGCCGATTACACTACAAGGTGCCTGGTGTGTCAGAAAGTAAAGGCAGAACGACAACTTCCTAAGGGGGTATTACAACCGCTACCCATACCAGTATGGAAGTGGGATAATATCACTATGGACTTTGTAACTGGTCTCCCGAAAACATCCAAAGGAAACAATGCGATATGGGTTATTGTGAACCGTCTCACCAAGACAACCCATTTTATCTCTATTCGGGAAGATTTTTCTTTGGATCAGCTTGCCAAGATATACGTGAAGGAAGTGGTAAGGCTGCATGGGGTACCACTATCCATCGTATCTGATCGTGACCCAAGATTCACATCAAAATTCTGGAGAAGTCTTCAGCATGCTCTGAATACTGAATTGAATTTTAGTACGGCCTATCATCCTCAAACTGATGGCCAATCTGAAAGGACTATTCAAACACTCGAAGACATGTTGAGATTGTGCTCAATGGAATTTAAAGGTGGATGAGATAAACACCTCCCATTAGTGGAGTTCTCCTATAACAACAGCTTCCATGCGAGTATTCAGATGTCACCCTATGAAGCTCTGTATGGAAAGCAGTGTAGAACTCCTACTTGTTGGGATGAAACTGGTGAGAGGAAGCTTCTTGGGCCTGATCTCGTGCAAGAGATGACGGAACAGGTTCATGCCATCCAACATCACATAAAGGCTGCTCAGAGTCGGCAGAAGAGCTATGCTGACAATCGTCGAAGGGACTTGGAGTTTGGTGTTGGTGACAAAGTCTTCCTTCGAATTTCTCCATGGAAGAGAGTGATGCGGTTTAGGAAGAAAGGGAAGCTCAACCCTAGGTACATTGGCCCCTATGAAATCCTTAATCGCATAGGAGCAGTGGCCTATCGTCTAGCACTTCCACCGAAACTAGCTCAAGTTCATGATGTCTTCCATGTATCTTTCTTGAGGAAGTACATACCCGACCCTTCGCATGTACTGAACCCAGAGGTGGTACAACTTGAACATGACCTCTCTTATGAGGAGCAGCCAGTGGAGATCTTGGATCGTAGAGACAAGGTTCTACGAAACAAGACTACCCACCTTGTGAAAGTGTTGTGGAGGAATCATAAGTATGAAGAAGCGACTTGGGAGCCTGAGGAAACGATGAAGCAAAAGTACCCTCACCTTTTCGACTAGGCCTCAAGTATAAATTTCGGGGACGAAATTTCTTAAGGGGGGAAGAATGTAACGACCCAATCTTTTTGAGTAGTATATTAACTTACTCTTAATGATTTAATAAGATGTTAATGGTTAATGCAGAAAGAGGAGGCGATGGCTTCATCTAGTAGACTTGAACCTTATGAAGCCCACTTATCAGAGCTTGGGAAGGAGGTAGCATCTGTGGGCTTCGCTTTGGACCAAGCCCAAGCCGAACTCCAGCGTGTCAAGATTGAACGGAAACGCCTACGGGAGAAGTTCAAGTTAGTAGAGATTACTACTAGGGCAATGTTATCTGAGCCTCCCTCAGATTCTATCACCATAGCACACCTTACACTTAGGTCTTATGCCGGTGTTATAGGGGGCTATGTGACGAGACCCTAGCTTCCTTGTGTAATCCTTTCAGGTGAATAAAATGAGATTTCTTCCTTTAGTGATGTTTGTGAAATTTCAAATGTCCAGATAATTTTAGAATGTATTTTATTGATGAATTTTGAAAAAGGGATATTTTGAAATATTTATGTAAACCCTAAATAACTAATGATGTGTAATGATTTTTAAAAAATGGTCTTCTACAAAAGTGTTCAGTAAGGAATTTGGAGTCTAATAAGATCAACTTAATTTTTGATGAATAGTAAATTATGAATAGTGATTTTACGCTTAGGATTAGTAATGTGACCAAATGGATTAGTAATTTCACTCAAAGAAAGTTTTAATATAATTTAGACACCTATATTAAGTAATGTGATTCAATAAAATGGGTAAATAACAGTTTCATAAATTATTATGCAAGTATTAGTTTTTTCGGATGAATAGTGTTTTTTAATTAAAAATTTAATTAAAAATAATTAGAAAATTATTTTTATAAAAATGACTTTATTTCTGAACTCAGAGCATTGATATGATGTTATGGTAATTTTTTGGGATTTTTCTGAAAAAAATGAATTTTCGGTGAATAGTGTATTTATTTAAAAATAAAATTAAAAATATTTAGAAAATTATTTTTATAAAATGGATTTCATTTCTGAAATCATAGCATTGATATTTGGTTAATGTGAAATTTTGGGATTTTTCTGAGAAAGTTGAATTTTCAGTGAATAGTAAAAATACAGTTTTAGGGTTTCGGTATGTTTAATGACATCATAACGGTGTCATGATGATGTCATGAGATCTTTTGAGGGTTGGCCGGCCAAGGGTGATGAATTATTGTTTTGGGGGCCCCATGTGGCCTAACTCCTTGATAAATTCCAAGGGAGAGCACATGGGTTTGAGAAAAGCACATGTGAGGTGTCCCTTGGCCATTATTGCCTTGTCCCCTCACTTTCTCTATAAATACCCACCCTTTCCTCCTTTAGTTTTCACTCCCAACTCTCCCCCAACGAAGTTATGGTATTTTTACCTTCCAAGTAGTCCTCCCAAGGTGCCCCCAAGCCCTCAAGGTCCAAAACTTTGAGTTTCAAGAGTCACGTTTTAAGGTAAGGGATCCGACCTCTCTCTTTCTTTTCATGTAATCTCTTTTATGTCATTCCTTTTATGCTACATGTTCTTATGTGAGAGGATGTTCTTTTATATTCCTCTTACTGCCCTTTTCATGTGTATATGATGAGAGATCCACTCTTACTCTCAACATTTCATTTTATGAATGTTTAAGTGACGCCGTTAGGCTGCCGAATTTTTAAGGGATCCTTTCACCCTTCTAATTTTTCAAGTTCGATTTTCATATCAAGTCTTTCAAGTTCCTTTTTTATTATGTTGGGGTATGATCTCTATATCTATCATACTGATCTCTTATGATCATATGATGAGAGACCCTATTTGATCTTGTCAATTCATTTTTATTGAAGTTTAAAGTGACGCCATTAGGCTGCCGAATTTTCATAAGAGGAATCTAATTTTTGTCTTCCTTCCATGTTTTTCATTTCAAATGGTATGTCCTCCAAATTTCATTACCATGTCCATATATACTTCTTATTCCGTCCCCCTACTATTTTATGGATCATTTATGAGTGGGTGACCCATGTCCCCTCTCTTTTCAATGTTTTCTAAAACCCCGAAACATAGCTGTTACGCTGCAGAATTTTCGTCTCAAAATGCCTATCTCTTTTCTCAAAATTATTTTATGTTATAAAGTGAATACTCAAAGATCTTATTTATACAAGGGTATTCACATATATATAAAAATTTTTTATTTTAAATTCTGGGATTTACATACATGAGACCCACTTTCCCTTTTCGTGGGATTAAAGTGACGTAAAGATCATGTCTTTAAAGCAGTTTTTAAAACGTTATGATTATGAAATGAAACCCATTTATTTTATGATATGTGGGTTATTTATGAAATGTTTGATGATGATATATGTGGCTCACATGATAATAAAGTAAAATTTAAGGGTGCGCCCTGATAGCGCTCCAATGCATTGGGTAATGATGTAACCACTAGAGATTACAATTTTCACGATACCTTGGTGAATAACCTTGGTAATTTTCAAATGACACCTTGGGGATGGACCATGGTGATATGTTCATGATTGTATATGTTAAATGATGTATCCACATCTTCAAGTTATGAAAAATGTTATTTTTATTATGAAATGCCTCATGATTTCTTTCTCATGCCTTAAAGTTCTTTTCATGTCCTTATTGATGTATATCAAGTTCACATGTAAAATGTTCCTCTTGTTTCCCTTACTGGGCCTTCTGCTCACCCTTTCTTTTGATGTATGTCCCCAGGTTATGAGATGCAGTAATGAACCTAGGATGAACTTAAGGAGAAGCCTTTCAAGTGTTTAAGAAGAATGATTTTTGTTGCTTTCATGTATTTTGTTCCTGGTTTCCAAGACACTAGACCTTAAAGATCCTCAGTTTTGTGTAATGTAATGAAAGTTTATGTTATAAAAAAAGGTGGGATGTTATATACTCAGTCTATTTAGTATTCTAATGGAAATGATCATTAAACCCTCTCATCATAGTCAGAGTTATGGATGCACCACTACTCAGAAAGTTTCAAGGTAGGCCTCTGTCTATCCAACCACATCAACTCACATATCATTGACCTCTTCAATGGAGTCTTATCTCTTGTAAAGTATAACCTTTCATTTTTCAATGCTTTACTCTAAAGTTACAACATGAAAGCTATGAAAATTAATTTACTACAAATTTTAGTTAATTAGACCAATCACTTTATAAGAACTTTATAGTGGTAGGAGTCACCCTCAACTAGGGATGATAAGAACCTCGTACACCCAGTTTTGTCTAAATTTAAGCGATGGAAGGCTTTACGACTTAATATTTCTTTGAGGGGTTTTATTTTTCGTAAAAAATTTAATCTATTGCCCTATACACTTGATTGTTCTATGTGACCACACTCACATATTTACAGTGTAATAAATAGAAAAATATTCACCTTAATTGTTTATTTTATCTATACACTCTTGTTTATTATTTTATTTGATCATGTACATGTGCATATTCAAAAAATAATAAAAACCCATGAAAATAAATAAAAGAAATGACTACTTAGGAGCATTTATTACTAGCTAATCCATTCAGCATAAATGGATCAACCATGACCTCATCGGTAAATACCCGAGTCATATCTGACTCATGTCGTAGTGCACACCCTTGTTAAATGTACTTACATCTTTTATATATCTTCGAATATCATTGGAGTACTCCATATCTTTGTTAGTATTTTTCAAAATACATAAATACTCACATAAAGGTGATAAAATATCGAGAATTTTTAATAAACATAACTTTTTTTATTGTGGACACACATGTATTTACATATAATAAAAAAGGCAGATGATGCGCAGAAAACCTATTTAAATAATTAATTACAGAAAAAAATGATGCCATACAATAATTAAATAAAATAAATAAAATCTAGAGATACACTAGCTAGCCACCACTATTGTTCAGTCGACACACAGATTAAATGTGTAATAAAAATTTAATTTGCGATAAATTTGTGTCGAGGAAAATTAAAATGAATTAAAATAATCCATTCTAATTTGTGATAAATTTGTTTAATACCTTATTTGAATAAAATTATATTCCCTCTCACCCTAAGACAAGGAAGATATAGTAGTTTCTGCAAACCAACCATTCCTTATGTGATGAGCATAACATGAAGCCTTATTACTTATGTGATGAGAACAAGATGATCCCTAATTCTATAGGATAAACCATACTTGTTGTATTTTACCCCTAAAATTGTTGCATTTAAATTCCTTTAATATTTTTTTATCTGTTTTTTACATATTGAATTAAAAGTGTTTATTTTCATAGGCGTTTTTCATGGGGCATGCAGACTTTTCTTATGACAACCCTGCTTTTTATTACAACTTAAACATGCTTTATTACATAAAACTTCACTTGATAAAACAAATAAGATCGAGAGGTTTAGTGTCTTTGGGGCTTAGGATCATTACATAAAAACTTAAAACATGAAATACAACATCTTTATTGAAAACTTCCTTTATATGACCACTACATTCCTTCGTACTTAGCATTACATGGGATAACATGAGGACATGCATAAGAAAAGGGTGAGCTATAAAGCCCAGTAAGGGAGTACACATGGAATAACATGAGGAGTAAAAAACATGTTAGGAAATAGGAATATAAATAGAGCATGAGAAAAACATGAACATAAAGGCATGATAAAGCATGATAATCATAACATGGAAATGCGGCAACAACACTTAACATGGAATTAGCATGAGCCAAGGATCATTGCACATAGAGCATGAGTAAATCCTCATTGCACATAAAGCACAAGTAAACCCTCATTGAACTTTAATTTTCATGATTCAATACTCATTTCACATGATGTATCATGATACTATACTTTACCCAATGCATTGGAGCGTTATAAGGGTGCACCCTTCTTAAACATTTCATTTCATGCATAAGTGTGCCACATGGATCATAAAACATGGATTCATAAAACATAATCATTTATTCCATGATAAAGTAATGTGGAATTCATACATGAAACTTTATAATAAATATGTAAATGTGAATAAAGTTGAATACCCTTGATGGAGAAATGTGCATGGTATTCACTACACAATGACATTAGCTTAGAAAATCGGGGCGATTTCGGCAGCGTAACGGCGTGACATAAGAATTAATAAAAATGGTTGATGAGAGAGAAAGGGGTTCCTCATCATATTTACATGTAATGGACAGTAACTAGGTCATATATATACATGTCCCAATAATTGTAGTGGAATTTAGATTCATGATACAAAAGTATTGCTTGAATGTAAAAGAGGAGAGAGAAGTTCCTTTTGGAATTTCGGCATAGAAACGGGTGAACATGGGAGGTATTTAATGAGAGATAAAGGGGTATCCCATCATTAAAAAATAAAGAGAGAAGTATGAGGGAGGTGAGAAACCATACCCCAACATTCATAATTGAAATTAAAAGGGCAAAATAACTTAAAGAAAATTGGACAAAAATGAGAAAGGAAGAAAAACCCTTACTTGGAAGTGTGCTTCCAAAGGCTAGAGAGAGGCTTGTGAGAGGATTCTTGGGAGATTGGGGAACCTTGGGAGGATTATAGAGAGATTAGGGCAGAGGTTGGACGAACTCAAAAGGCTTTGAGTGAGGAGGAAGTGGGAGCTTGGGTGGGTTTATATAGGAAAGGTGAGGGAATTCTTTATTATTTAGGTTTGGGACCCCTTATATTAAATTAATCCAAACCACAAACCATCCCATGGTTTTTGCCCATGGTTTTTGGAAAAGGGAAGAGGAAAAAAATATTTAATAAGTCCAAAGTCCTAACTTCTTAAAATATTAGGGTTTCTTATGTGGAGGTGAGTCACACTCCCATGGAAATTAATTTAAAAAGACAAGGTGTTTAATAAGTCTTGAGGGGACCATTAATGTTTTGAAAAGTAAGCCAAAACAAACCCAAAATCACATTATTTTAATGGTAAAACATATATTGGCCGGACATAAAGATTGTAGTATTTTATGACATCACTATTGGGTCATTATGATGTCATAAAACATATTATATATTTAAACGGTATTTAATTTTTACTCAAATATTTGACTATCTCAAAAAATTATGAAAAATTCACCATTGGATAATTTTTACGTCCTGATTACAAAAATAACATTTATTTTATCTAAATAATTTTCTAAATATGTTAATTTTCACTTTTAAAATAAAAACTGACATTTATCAAAAATTCACCGGTTTTGAAAAAAATGGCTTTCAAACCTTAATAAAAATTATAATTGCATTCATATAATTACATGAACATTTATATATAATAAAATTAATCTAATAATAATAATAATAATATTTTATTAAAATATTATTTAATTCAAAAATCCCTTAATTTAATAAAATATATTTCTTAATTAAATAATAACTAAAAACACCATTTGTACTTTAAAAACTATTTACAATGTATCAATTATGACAAGAAATTATATTCATTATTATATACAAAAACAATGTACATGAACATAGTACTATCTATTAGTTACATAACCCCTTAAAACAGCCGCATAAGACCTAAGGGTAAGGTGTGCGATGGTGACAGACTCTTGGGGTGTCTCGGATAACATCGCTCAAGTGGTAATTTTGATCAACTTCCACTTCTCCCGTAGACGATCTCGTTCGAGCTTGACATGGTGAAGCTCAGCTTGGGCTTGGTCAAGAGTGAATCCCAAGGACGCCACCTCTTTTCCAAGCTCCGATAAATGGGCTTCGTATGGGTCAATTCTACTGGATGAGGTCATCGCTTCCTTTGTCTATGTAAAATTGGATGTGTTAAAGCCCTATATTTATACTAATCATGTGATCACTATTCAACAGATATAAAAGTAACAGTCGAAATTCGTACCATAAAACCAATGAAGTTGGAATTTTATAAAAACATTTTATATAAAGCGACATTTAATAAGATCAAGAGGGATTTTCCATTAATGAAACATTGGGTCGTTACAATATTCCCCCCTTAAGAAATTTCACCCTCGAAATTTTCCTTTTCCCACACTAAAACAGATGTGGGTAACTCAGCTTCATTACTTCCTCTGATTCCCAAGTTGCTTCTTCAAACTTGTGGTTTCTCCACAATACCTTTACGAGGGGAATTATCTTATTTCGTAGAACTTTTTATCTGCTATCTAAGATCTTCCCTGGTTGCTCCTCATAAGAAAGATCATCTTCCAATTGTACCTTCTCAGAAGAGAGTACATGTGAAGGGTCCGGTATGTACTTCCTTAAGAGGGATACATGAAAGACATCATGTACTTTGTCCATAGTAGGCGGAAGTGCAAGTCGATAGGCCACAACCCCGACACGATCAAAAATCTCAAAGGGGCCGATGTACCTTGGACTTAACTTCCCTTTCTTTCCAAACCTCATGACCTTATTCCATGGAGATATGCGTAGAAAAACCATGTCTCCAACATTAAACTCAAGGTCTCGTCGATGATTATCTGCATAACTCTTCTGTCGACTCTGGGCTGCCTTGATATGCTGCTGAATGGTTTTCACCTTCTCCACCATTTTCTCGACCATTTCCGGTCCAAGCAGCTTACGTTCACTGACCTCATCCCAACATGTCGGTGTTCTGCACCTTTTCCCATACAGGGCTTCATGTTGTGCCATTTGGATGCTCGAGTGGAAGCTGTTATTATAAGAGAACTCAACCAGAGGAAGATGTTGATTCCATCCTCCTTTAAAGTCCATTGATCACACTCTCAACAGATCCTCAAGTGTTTGGATAGTCCACTCAGATTGGCCATTAGTTTAAGGATGATAGGTCGTACTAAAGTTCAGTTCAGTATTTAGAGCATGTTGAAAACTCTTCTAAAACTTAGAGGTGAATATTGGATCTCGTTCAGACACAATAGATAGTGGTACTCCATGAAACCTTACCACTTCCCTGATATATATCTGTTCCAGTTGATCCAATGAGAAATCCTCCCAAATAGAAATAAAGTGTGTAGTCTTTGTAAGATGATCTACAACAACGCATATTTAATTGTTGCCTTTGGATGTACTCGGAAGTCCGATGACAAATTCCATGGTGATGTTTTCCCATTTCCATTCTGGTATGGGCAATGGTTGCATCATCCCCTTATACTTCTGCCTCTCTGCCTTCATTTGCTGACATACCAGGCACTTTGATGTATATTCAGCAATATCCTTCTTCATATTATCCCACCAAAAGTTTTCTCGGAGATCTCGATACATCTTTGTGCTCCCTGGGTGAATAGAGAAATTTGAACTATGTGCATCATCCAAAAGTTCCTTCTTCAGCTCCGAACTTGATGAAACACATAGTCTTTTCACAAACCGCACAATTCCTTCTTCATTAACATTAAACTCTGAGGATTTCCATTTTTTGATAGCTTCCACTTTTTCCTGAATTCCCACATCATCCTTTTGAGCATCCTTTAACCTTTCCAAAAGAGATGGTTGAGCAATCATTTGTGAAAGTATTGATGATGTTCCCTTCTTTATGATTCTCATGTCCATCTTCATCAAGTCTAAGAAGATTGGATCCTTCTCAATTCTCATCATTGATAGAATTGCTGGGTCCTTTCTACTTAGGGCATCTGCCACCTTGTTCGCTTTCCCAGGGTGGTAATGTATTGAACTACCATAATCCTTGATGAGCTCTATCCATCTTCTCTTGCACATATTAAGCTTTTTCTGTGTGAATATATATTTAAGACTCTTGTGGTCAGTATATATCTCACATTTATCTCCATAGAGATAATGCCGCCAGATTTTCAAGGCAAAGATCACCGCCGCCAAATCCAGATCATGCGTTGGATAGTTTCGCTCATGGATTTTCAACTACCTTGAGGCATAGGATATAACTTTATCATTCTACATCATCACACAGCCTAATCCCTTCTTTGAAGCATCACTGAAAACAACAAAAAGCTCCCCACTTGTGGGTAAAGTGAGCACGGGCGCAATGATAAGCCTTCTTTTCAACTTCTTGAAGCTTTCTTTGCATTCATCACTCCAAGAAAACTTTACTCCCTTTCGAGTTAGCTTGGTAAGAGGGTTGGACAATTGTGAGAAATTTCTCACAATTCGTCGATAATATCCAGCTAACCCTAAGAAGCTACGGATATCCGTTAACGATGTTGGCATCAGCCATCCCTCAATTGCATCTGTTTTGGAGGGATCCACATATATCCCATTGCTTGTGATGATATGGCCCAAGAATGAGACCTCCTTCAACCAGAACTCACACTTGTTGTAATTTTCATAGAGCTTCTCCTTGCGCAAAGTCTCTAGAATAGTTCTTAAATGCTCCTCATGATCCTCCTTGGTTTTGGAGTATATTAGAATATCATCTATAAAGACTACCA
The DNA here is from genome assembly GCA_963277665.1 of Viscum album. Lineage (NCBI taxonomy): Eukaryota > Viridiplantae > Streptophyta > Magnoliopsida > Santalales > Viscaceae > Viscum > Viscum album. Next base: position 1,807,213,254 of record OY728123.1, on the reverse strand, counting down.
CAAATTTGTCTAGGTAATCTCTAAAGACTCTATTCATTAAGTCCATGAAGATTTCTAGAGCATTAGTGAGTCCGAAAGGCATTACTATGAATTTATAGTGCCCGTATCTTGTGCGAAAAGCAGTCTTGGGGATATCTTCCTTCTTCACCCTTACTTGATAATATCCCAACCGCAAGTCCACCTTGGAGAAGTATTTTGCTCCACACAGCTGATCGAACAAGTCATCAATTCTTGGGAGAGGATACTTGTTCTTTATCATGATTTTGTTAAGTTCACGATAATCGATGCAAAGCCGCATTGACCCATCCTTCTTCTTAACGAAGAGGACTGGTGCACCCCATGGTGAAGCACTTGGGCGTATAAACCCTTTATCCAGATTCTCTTGTAGTTGTTTCTTCAGCTCTTCAAGCTCTACAACAGCTATTCTATATGGATTCTTCGATATTGGTAAAGCCACGGGTATAAGTTCAATTGATAATTCAACATCTCTTCTAGGAGAAAGACTAGACAGTTCCTTGGGAAACACTTCAGCGAATTCCTTCACAATAGGCACTTCTTCAAGGATGGTTTCTTCCTTGGACTCAATCATCTGAGCCAGATACGCGTGCTCATAAGGCAGTAATATCCACGCTTGAGAAGATGGATCTAAAGGAGATTCATCTTTTTTCCTTATACTTGTAAAGAATTGGGGGTCGATTCTCTATATGGAGTGTGATTTCCCTCTCCCGACAATTTATGTTGGCTCTATATAAGGAAAGTCAATCCATGCCAAGAATTGCATCAAATTCCACCAGAGGGAGTATGACGAGGTTCTCCGGGAAATTAAATCCACAGATTATAATAGGGGAGGACTTATATTCATGGTATGCAATGATTTCCCCATTTGTCGTACTCACCGACATCTTCACTTCCATGATTTGTGGTGGTCCTGGGATTGTTCTACTAAACTTTCGAGATATAAAAGAATGCGTAGAACCTGAATCAAAAATTACGTTCGCTATTTTTGAATGAATAACTAGCGTACCTATCACCACTTCATTGTTGGGGTTCACTTCGGCAGAAGTGATGGAAAAATATCTTCCTTGCTGCCTTGGAGGTTGTTGGTTGTCTCCGAAAACCCTTGGATTAGGGCACTGATTTTCAAAATGACCCGGTTCTTTGCATTTTTAGCATTGAACAACGTGTTGAGGTTTGGATGGATTGTTCCTCTCCTATGTCGCAGCTGTGGGTCTTTCTTGCCGACAGTTAACAGCTAGGTGCCCTTCTCTTCCACACCTGAAGCATTTTCTCATCGCCTTAAGGCAATTTCCAGGGTGCTTCTTTCCGCACTTTTGGCAAGTGGGGTGCTGGATCTTCTTAGCACCGTTGGATTTATCCATCGGACCACCAGCATTGAAGTCCACCTTACGCTTATTTTCCCCATGATACCCTTGTGATTCCCCGATCTCCATTTCGACCTTGAGGGCACATCAGACAATTTCCTCATAGCTATCGAAGTCACGGATCGCTAATTCTTTCCGCAAGCTAGGCTTCAGCCCACCAAAGAAGCGGTCAACCTTGCATTCAGGGGTAACGACAAAGCCGGAAGCATATCGTGCAATCCTTGTGAAGTTTTCCTCGTACGCTCCAACAGATTCTTCATCTTTTTTCTTGAGGGAAAGGAAGTCCCTTTCCATCTTAAGCCGGAGGGTGCGCGGAAAATATTTATCGAAAAACATCTTCCAGAAATCCTTCCATTCCAACGCCTCGATCTCCTCCTCATGCTTTATATTTTTGATCAACATCCACCATTGATAAGATTCAACCTCCATACAATAAGCCACCAAGAGAACCTTCTCTTGTTCAGAACATTGAAGGATGAAGAAGATATTTTCAATGGAGTTGATCCATTGTTCAACGATTGTGGGGTGGGATAATCTACTAAAAGTAGGAGGCCTTTGTCTCATGAAGCTCTCGATAGCAACTTGGTCTTTCTTAGGGGGGGTTGAACGTTCCTCTTGACCCGTGTTTCTATTAAAAACATGAGTTAGCTGAGAGAGAAGCATGACAATGTTTGCGATTCCCGCTCCCATTGGATTGGGCATCTCATTAGTACAGTCATCACACTGATCTTCACAACGATTGTTATCCCGAGTCCTCCTATTACTGGCCATTGGTTGGAATAAAAGGAAAGTTAGCGGTAACACATAAAGGGTAATCCAAACACAAAAGTTGATGACTTATAAATAAACTTTCATTTCCTTAACTCATGAGTCTATAGGATTCAATCTAGGCTTTTCATGATCTACTTTCTAACATATATTCTTAGGGGCATTTTTTAATTCCCTTAATAAGGGTTCATACTAAGCTTGTGAATTTACCAAAGCATATCCCCCAGGAGTGTCGTAACCAAGAGTGCAGCAAGGCCCGTTGTCGTGCACCAGTTCCCATTCGAGTCTAGCTCAAAGCAGTGTTTTCGGGTTTTACCCCTAGGATACATCTGTGCCAGAGCTGCCTCTACCTGCTCGTATCCAGATAGGGATGTATTTGCTTGATAACCCACTTACTCAATACTCACCAAAACTTAGGGACATTTTTATTGTACTTAATCTTGTATATAAGGCTTTACTAGGGTTTTCTAATCCTAATCCCAAAAATAACCAAACCTATCCTTTGATACCAACTATGACAACCCTTCTTTTTATTACAACTTAAACATGCTTTATTACATAAAACATCACTTGATACAACAAAGAAGATCGAGAGGTTTAGTGTCTTTGGGGCTTAGGATCATTACATAAAAACTTAAAACATGAAATACAACATCTTTATTGAAAACTTTCTTTATATGACCACTACATTCCTTCGTACTTAGAATTGCATGGGATAACCTGAGGACATGCATAAGAAAAGGGTGAGCTATAAAGCCCCGTAAGGGAGTACAAATGGAATAACATGAGGAGTAAAAAACATGTTAGAAAATAGGAATATCAATAGAGCATAAGAAAAATATAAACATAAAAGCATGATAAAGCATGATAATCATAACATGGAAATATGGCAACAACACTTAACATGGAATTAACATGAGCCAAGGCTCATTGCACATAGAGCATGAGTAAATCCTCATTGCACATAAATCATGAGTAAAACCTCGTTTCACTTGAATTAGCATGAGTCAACACTCATTGCACATGATGTATCATGATATTATACTTTACCCAATGCATTGGAGCGCTATAAGGGCACACCCTTCTCAAACATTTCATTTCATGCATAAGTGTGCCACATGGGTCATAAAACATGGATTCATAAAACATAATAATTTATTCCATGATAAAGTAATGTTGAATTCATACATGAAACTTTATAAAAAATATGTAAATGTGAATAAAGTTGAATACCCTTTATGGAGAAATGGGTATGGTATTCACTACACAATGACATTGGCTTAGAAAATCGGTGTGATTTCGGCAGCGTAACAGCGTGACATAAGAATTAATAAAAATGGTTGATGAGAGAGAAAGGGGTTCCTCATCATATTTACATATAATTGATAGTAAAGAGTTCATATAGATACATGTCCCAACAATTGTAGTGGAATTTAGATTCATGATACAAAAGTATTTCTTGAATGTAAAAGAGGAGAGAGAAGTTCCTTTCGGAATTTCAGCATAGTAACGGGTGTACATGGGAGGTATTTAATGAGATATAAAGGGGTATCCCATCATTCAAACATAAAGAGGGAAGTATTAGGGAGGTGCAAAACCATACCCCAACATTCATAATTGAAATTAAAAGGGCAAAACAACTTCAAGAAAATTGGACAAAAATGAGAAAGTAAGAAAAAACCCTTACTTGGAAGTGTGCATCCAAAGGCTAGAGAGAGGATTGTAAGAGGATTCTTGGGAGCTTGGGGATCCTTGGGAGGATTCTAGAGAGAGTAGGGCAGAGTTTGGACGAACTCCAAAGGCTTTGAGTGAGGAGGAAGTGGGAGCTTGGGTGGGTTTATATAGGAAAGATGAGAGAATTCTTTATTATTTAGGTTTGAGACCCCTTATATTAAATTAATCCAAACCACAAACCATACCACGGTTTTTGCCCAAGATTTTTTGCAAAGGGAAGAGGAAAACAATATTTTATAAGTCCAAAGTCCGAAATTCTTAAAATATTAGGGCTATTTATGTGGAGGTGAGTTACACTCCCATAGAAATTAATTTTAAAAGACAAGGTGTTTAATAAGTTTTGAGGGGTCCATTAATGCTTTGAAAAGTAAGCAAAAACAAACCCAAAATCACATTATTTTAATGGTAAAACATATATTGGCCGAAAATTAAGATTTTAGTATTTTATTACATCACTATTGGGTCATTATGATGTCATAAAACACATTATATATTTAAACGGTATTTAATTTTTACTCAAAAATTTGATTGTCTCAGAAAATTATGAAAAATTCACCGTTGGATAATTTCAATGTCCTGATTCAAAAAATGACATTTATTTTATCTAAATAATTTTCTAAATATGTTAATTTTCACTTTTAAAATAAAAAACGACATTTATCAAAAATTCACGGGTTTTGACAAAAATGGCTTTCAAACCTTAATAAAAATTATAATTGCATTCATATAATTACATGATCATTTATATATAATAAAATTAATCTAATAATAATAATAATAATATTTTGTTAAAATATTATTTAATTCAAAAATCCATTAATTTAATAAAATAGATTTCTTAATTAAATAATAACTAAAAACACCATTTTTACTTTAAAAACTATTTACAATGTATCAATTAGGACAAGAAATTATATTCATTATTATATACAAAAATAATGTACATGAACATAGTACTATCGATTAGTTACATAACCCCTTAAAACAGCCGCATAAGACCTAATGGTAAGGTGTGCAATGTTGACAGACTCTTGGGGTGTCTCAGATAACATCGCTCGAGTGGTAATTTCTATCAACTTACACTTCTCCCGTAGACGGTCTCGTTCGAGATTGACATAGTGAAGCTCGTCTTGGGCTTGGTCAAGAGCGAAGCCCAAGGACGCCACCTCTTTTCTGAGCTCTGATAAATGGGCTTCGTATGGGGCAATTCTACTGGATGAGGCCATCGCTTCCTTTGTCTAATTTAAATTGGATGTGTTAAAGACCTATATTTATACTAATCATGTGATCACTGTTCAATGACTATAAAAGTAATGGTCACACTTCTTATCATAAAACCAATGAAGTTGACATTTTATAAAAAAAATTATATAAAGAGACATTTAATAAGTTCAAGAGGGATTTTCCATTAATGAAACTTTGGGTCGTTACAGTTCTTGTGGGGTTTTATTTTTTCTATGTTTTATTTCCTGTTGCCTAATTATTTGCACACTTCATGTTTTAGTTTCTTACATGGATATCGGTTTCATACAGACCATTGATAAAGAGAGATATAATGGCCTTTGTTTTACCCAACAGTGTTTCATTACCTCACCTTAGATTTTTTGTGCCACTATCATGCCACTTTTGTTGGGACACCTTTTCTGTGCATTGTCCCGCCTTCAGTTACTCAAACTGTCAGGTGGATCTAGACTTTCCATGTGGGTGTAATCCTGTGTCACCACTTGAATGGCTTAATGCTCCCTGGCATGCCATGATGGATTTGTCTGCGCATTGGTTCATGTATTTGGCTCTCTCAACTCATGGTGTCACATTTGGTTCGTCGAGAGCTCTCCTTATGTGAGTGTCTTCTATGGATTCTCAAATAAGAAGAAGGAGATCTAGGAGATGTTGGCTACTTGTGCTCCCCTCTACCAAGCTCGTACCACCTCCTGCAACTATAGTACTTCTCCAATGAAGATTTAGTGGAGAATCAACTTGGTTCTGGGTTTCAGATGACTACCCTTTAAGAAGGTTTCATAGATTTTTTTTTCTTTCTTGCTTCATAATAAAACTGTTACCTGGATGGTTTTCTCACCATTCATGTAGGATCAAAGTGATCTAAAGCACATTATATCTATTGTCCTTTTACCTTTCTACAATCACTATTTTGTTAATCCAGTATCTCGATTTGAGAATATAATTTTCCTATTCATTTATCTCTAATTGATTAATCAAACTTATCATATAATTGACCCTAAATTCATGATAATGGATCTTTGATGTTTTAAGGTTTAAGCATTTAACCCCAAAAAGTGGTGTTAGATCCTATTTTAACGTTAGTTATGGGTTATGGTAAATTCAATATTGATAATTTTTATGGTGAAAATGATTTCAATCTTTGGAGAATTAAAATGACAGCCTTACTTGATCACAATAATTTAATTGATTCCCTTGCTAGTTCTATAAAAAAATTACCACCATTACCCCGAATGGGAAGACTACCATTACTTACATTGATGTCCCTGAGGAAACCCATAGGAAATCTCATAGATTAATTATTTTATCTTTAAGAGATAAAGTTCTTAGAGAAGTTTCATATAAGTCCTCTACCACTGATATATGGTCTAATATTGAATCACTTTATATGACTAAGTCCCTTGTTGGTAGGTTATATAAGAAAATGAGATTATATGCTCTCAAAATGCACCCTAGAATTACATTTAGGGTGCACATTGATGAATTTAATAAAATCTTGTATGATCTAGCCAACATAGACATTAAATTTGATGATGATGACCAAGCCATTATACTATTAACATCTTTATATGATTCCTTTAATTCTTGTAAATAGTCCATGATGTATGAAAAAGATACACTTACTCTTGAAGAAGTCAAATATACTTTACTCTTCAAAGACCATCAAAGGAAGGGTGGTGTTAATATTGAGGCTGAGGGTTTAAGTATTACGGATAAAAGTGAGTCTAGAGGCCGAAGTGAGTCTAGGGGTAGGAGAAAAGAAAGGGGTGAGTCAATGAAGCAAAGATATAAATCTAAAAAAAAGTCATTAAGTGTATTCTATGCAAGAAACCTAGAAATATTAAGAGGAACATCTCTAATTAGAAAGGTGACTACAAAGACAGTAGTAATGATCATTCCTTATTATTTGAGAAGGACTTTGACACTGTTGACATGTTGAATTTTACTCACATTTCCAACTCTGAGGAATGGATCCTGGATTCAATATGTTCATTCCACATGTGTCATGGGAAGGATTTATTTACTAAGTTGAGGGAAATTGAATATGGTGAGGTATTTCTAGAGAATAACAGGAGTTATCACATTATTGGAATAAGAGTTGTTTCATTATATCTTCATGATGGGATTTTTAAGTCTCTTGAGAAATTTAGGTGGGTACCTGAGTTCAAAAGAAACCCAATATTTCTAGGAATCCTTTACCGGGAGGGGTTTAGTTTTAAGTCAGATTCTAGAAGCTTTAGAGTTTCCCGGTGAACCATCATAGTTATAAAAGGAACCCTTTACAATGGTCTTTATGTGTTATATAGTAAGGTTTATAGAAGTCAGTTGAACACATATTGTAGTTCAGAACTTGATTCCACCACCCTTTGGCATAGAAGGTTAGGAAACATCAGTTCCAATGGGTTTAATGAAATCAAAAAATATGGGCTTTTGTGTAACATCACTCTTAGCAGCCTTCCATTTTATCAGGATTGTGTATATGGTAAATCTAGAAGATTCAGCTTTAATAGGCCAATGTATAAGGTAAAATAACCCCTTAAATGTGTTCATTCTAACTTGTGGGGTCCTTCTAGGGTCACCTCCCATGGTGGAGGCTTATAATTCATGACATTCATTGATGGATTCTCTAGGAAATTATAGATTCATATACTTAAAAAATAAATCTGATACTTTTCAATCCTTTAAAAAATGTAAAGCTTGGGTAAACGTGAGTCTAATAGGAAACTCAAATCTGTGAGAATTGATAAAGGTTTAGAGTATTTATACATAGAATTTATTGAATTCTGTGAATCTGAGGGAATAAAGAGATACAATACTATTGTGGAAATTCCGTAATATAATTTATTAGCATAGAGAATAAATAAGACAGTTCTTGAGAGGGTGAGGTGTATGTTTCCCCACTCAAAACTCCTCAGGTCCTTCTAGGCTAAGGATGCTTCAATAGAAGTCTATCTTATCAACTGTTTTCCATCTTCTACTAATTCTTTTAAGACACCAGAAGAACTCTGGAAAGGTTCACCCCCGATCCTTTCACACCTTAGGAATTTTGGATTCATAGCTTATGCTCATACACACACTGATAAGCTAACTCCTAAGGCTATTAAATTTATTTTTGTGGGTTTCCCAAAGAGTGTTAAGGGGTATCATCTATGGGTAGACAAACCGGGATATCAAAAATGTATAATTATATGAGATGTTTCATGAGTCTGGTATGTCCAATGATAAGGAATCTAAACCTGCAGAGACTTATGATGACACTGTATGACCCTCTAGAGTACCAACTCCCCTAGGTGTTGAAGTCCATTTTGAATCTAGCAACCACTCCTAGTCTAAAAATGTTTTTTCTCGCCCCACAGTCCATACACAAGTAGAATCTGATTCAAATTAATATTTTGACCATGAAACTGAGGAACCCGATGATCTGAGCAATTATCAACTCATTCGTGATAGATAAGGGAGAGTTATTAGGCCTCTGACCTGTTTCAATCAAGAATAAATTGTTTCCTCTGTGTTTATTGTAGCATAGGATTTTTTTTAATGATGAACCTCAAACTTATAAGCAATATATTAAGTCCAAATAATCCAATAGGTGGATGAGTGCAATGCAAGAAGATAATTTTTAAAAAAACACTTGGTTTGTTGTTTCTAGACCTAGTAACAAAAAGGTCATAGGTTCTAAATGGATTTATAAGAAGAAAGAGAACAATGTTAGAGAAACTAAAATCAAATTCCAAGCCTGAATGGTTTCTAAAGGATTTCTTCGACGTGAAGGCATTGATTATAGTGAATTTTTCTCTCCCATTGTTAAACATTCATCTATTAGGATTCTTCTTGCTTTTACTGTCAAGTTTTATATTCATATTGAACAATTAGATGTAAAAGATACTTTTTTACAAGGTACTCTTGATGAAACAATTTATATGACCCCTTCTAAAGGATTTTAGAATACTATTCAAAACTAATCAAGTTTGTTTTCTTAAGAAGTATTTATATGGGATGAAACAATTTTCAAGACAATGGTATAAGAGGTTTGATTCTTTATGATTGAAAATCAGTTTTCTAGAAGTAATTTTGATGCATGTGTATATTATAAAATTGTTAAACATGAATCTGTTTACCAGTTATTTTATTTTTATGACATGATTTTAATCTATAAAAACATGAGGATTATAAATTCTGTCAAGAATCAATTATATTGTGTCTTTGAAATGAAAAAAATAGGACATTCTATTCAAATCTTAGGTATGGACATAATAAGAGATGTGAAGGCTATAACCTTGTACTTATCCCAATCTGCTTATGCTAAGAAGGTATTGAGAAGATACATGTTTGAGAATGTTAAACCTGTTAGTATTCCTCTAAGACAACATTTTATGTTGTCTTTGGACCAATACCCTATAAATAATGATGAGTCTTCCTTTATGAGTAAGATTCCATATGTTAATGTAGTAGGAAGTCATATGTATGCTATGGTCTATTCTTGGACATACATTGCATTTTCTATTTGTATTTTGAACAGGTTTATGGGGAAACCTGGTAAGTCTCATTGGCATGCATTGAAGTGGCTACTGAGGTATGCCTCTATGTTGGATAAATTGTTCATTCTATATTGATTAAATAGTAGTTTTGATAATGATATAGTTGGTTTTGTTGAATCTGATTATGCTGCAAATGTTGACACTCAAAAGTCTATCACTAGTTTTGTATTTCTTGCATATGGAGGACCGGTCTCCTAGAAATGCAATATGCAGCTAGTGGTTGAACTCTCCACTATTGAGGGAGAGTATATTACCTTGGTAGAAGCCATAAAAAAGGCTACATGGTTGAATGGTTTGCTTTATGAGTTGTATTTATCTGCTCATAGCATAATAGTCCACTATGATAGCCAATCTACATTATATTTATCTAAGAACTATGTATATCGTGGTAGATCAAAGCACATTGATATTAGACTTCCTTTTGTTAGGAATGTCATAGAATCTGGGATGGTGAGTGTCATTAATATACGCACAAGGGATAATTGGGCCGATAGTTTGACTAAGGTCGTGTCATTGTCCAAATTCATGCATTGCCTTAAATTAATGAATTTAGTGATAATTATGTAAGTGAGGTTGTGAGAACATAATCCTTAAATTCCATTTAATTGCAAGGTGGAGATTTTTTGTATTTTCCCCTGCAACTGTTGCATTTAAATTCCTCTAATATTGTTTTATATGTTTTGTTCATATTGAATTAAGGGTGTTTATTTTACATGGGGGTTTTTCATGGGGCATGCGGACTGTTCATGTGGAGTTTTGAATGGGGCATGCAGACTTTTCATGTGGAGTTTTATTTTTTCTAGGTTTTATTTCCTGTTTCCCGGTTATTTGTATACTGCGTGTTTTGGTTTCCTTACCTGGATAACGGTTTCGTTTGGACTGTTGATAAAGAGAGATCCAACAACCCTTGGTTGCCCTGGCGTCGATCCACCGGATCTTGTGAATCCACCGCAACTCCTTCTGTGTGGCTCTGGCCTCAGAATCAGATTTTGTGAATGCTTGGAGCAAAGCTCCTCGGATGGCAGGGCGCTGGCATTTCAACCTGGTGCGCTGGTTAATGGAGATTCACGTAGGGAAAGAGGGTCCCCGTGCAGCGGTGTGGCTCAGTTTACCGGGTCTCCTGCTCCCTTTTCAAAATGGGGTTTTCCTCAAAGCCATTGGTGATTCGCTTGGGGGTTTCCTCTGTGTCGATGATCATACGGAAATGTGCGAGGAGTCCTCGGTCGCACGCATCTGCGTGGATATGGACCTTTCCCTTCCTCCTCCGGAAAGCCTCTGCATGCGGGTGCACGACTTGTTGGTTTGGAAGCAGGACATCCTTTATCCTGTGTTCCCGAGGTACTGCCCTGTCTGTCGCCTTCAAGGACATTCTAAAGGCCGGTGCAGGAATCAACACCCCCTCACCAGTGATCCTAAACTGAACGTCCGCCGCGAGTTGCTAGGGGGTCTGATCCTCTTGTCTCATCTCTTGGGCCCCAGTCAGTGGCCTTCCAGGAATCCGCTCATAGTGTTGTTTTTTATATTGTCCTGGCTGCTCCGCGGGTTGTCTGCCATGGATCATTGTCGGTGGGTCCTCACCTTAATGAGTATGCCCCGTCCTGCCTTCCTCTGGTTCCATATATGCAGCAGGCTCCTCCGGGCTTGGTGTCACCCCAGCCTGCTATGGAACCGTTTTTCAGTGCCATCTGGATCCGTGAGAACCTTATGGGCGGTCTGTTTTTTCGAAGTGCCTCCTCTCGAGCAGTCAGTCGCTCCCTAATCTTTCCTACTGAGGAGCAGTCACTTTCGATCATATCCCAGTCCTCTAATGGTGCCAAGTTACTGACTCTGGGTCCTCCCTCTTGTGAGGAGAACAGGGTTGTTGGGTCGGAAAAAACGGGGAATGATGGCAAGAGGGGGGGTGAATTGCCTTTTAAAAAATGATTAACAAATTAAAAATCAAAGTTGAAATGCAGCGGAAAGTAAAGAGGCAAGACACACGAAATTGTTAACGGAGTTCGGCCAAAACCCGGCCTACGTCTCCGCTCCCAACTCAATCGTTGAGAGATTCCTACCGCTTGCTTTTCAATGGTTTTAGCAAGAAACCCACTAGGCTTTGAGGTAGCACTAGGACCTATTACAACTTTCTTTTTATGGTTGAGCAAGAACCCACTTGCTTTTGATGGTTTAGCAAGAACCCACTATCCTTCTTACAGGTGAAGGATAGCTCACCTATGTCTCAAGCTATTTAAAGGAAAGCTTGGCAACCTTTTCACACCTTAGTGGTGATGTGAAACCCAAAAGAAGGAGGGATAGAAAAGTGGTTGGGGTTTGTAGGCACAAACCCAAAATTAAAGCTCAAAAAGAGTAAAAAAATAAAACCCGTATGTGAGGAAGACTTGGGCGCCAAGGTATGATGGAGTTGATGTAGCGTGCTCTCCCAAGCTTCTTGAGTGGGCTCCTTGGATGTGGAAGTTGTTGGAGCTATTGGAGTTCCCTTGGAGGAAGTCGCCGGAGGTTGGCCAATTGATGCAAAATATGTCCGTGGGCTTCCGTATAGTTCCGGTTGGTGTCCGGGGCTTCCTTGGCCTTTATTTATAGGCATGGAACCCTTGGGGAGGCTTCGGAGCCGTTGGAGAGGCTAAAAGAGCCGTTGGGAGCCAAGTGGACAGGCTGGTCAACAGCCCAACGGCTAGTTTGACTGTGTCCACCGGCTGGCCGGTGCAGGGCCACCGGCTGGCCGGTGCCTTGAAAAAGGATGAGGATTCTGGTCTAGGTGCCACCGGCTGACCGGTGGAGAAGCCACCGGCTGGCCGGTGGCAAGACAGTAGCTTGCACTATTCTGCTGGATGCCACCGGCTGGCCGGTGGTCAAGCCACCGGCTGACCGGTGGAGCCTGGCAGTGGGCAATGCCTCTGCCAGGTCCACCGGCTGGCCGGTGCTACCACACCGGTTGGCCGGTGGACTGAATTTCAGTCCATTTGTCAGCTTTCTTGGGCCAATCCTTTGGCAATCTTGTGCCTATCATCCACAACACTTAAAACACAATATTAGACAAAAATGAAAGTGATTGTGATCATGAAAATCAAAGAGTGTGGGGTACAACAATCTCCCCCTATTTTGATGATCACAATCACTTATCAAAGCAATGTAAAAACTTAAATGAAAGGCATGCTTTAAATGATAAATTGAAAATAAATACTAAGCATGAGAGAAAAGATTCTCCCCCAATCAATCAAGAAATTTCTCCCCCTTTGTGATTATCAAAATAGAATGGGGCATAAAACTTGATTGAGGGAATAAACTGAAAATCAAGATTTTAAACCAATTGAAAATAATACCAATTGTTGGAAATTTTGAAATGAAAATTGAATAACAGTTTGAATTGAAAGTTTTGAATCAAAAACCAATTGAATTTTGAAATTTGAAACCAAATGAAATTTTTGAAATTGAGAGTTTTGAATGAAAATTGAAAAGAGAATTTTGAATTGAAGAATTTGAAACCAAGAGTTGAAATTGAAAGTTTGAAAGGAAAATTTTGAATTGAAAATTTGAAATGAAAATTTTGAATGAAAATTTTTAATTCACAAAAAGGCTTAAAAGAACCTAACTCCCCCTAAATAAAGACAATAAATCACCGGGGAGAGGAAATAAATTTTGGCCCGGAGAGACTCGCAAGAAGGGATTTTTCAATCCATACTTGTCTCATAGCGGGTCTTCTCCTATAAAATTCGTCCGAATAAAAAATCGATTTGGGTTGGCCATACCGGGCATTTTTACAATTACATTCATAAATTAGGTGCCCGGGTTTTTTACAATAATTACAAAATTTAAAGCTTGATCTCCCCCTTACAAAAACAGTTGGTGCATGGGAGGAGGAAGCTTGGTTGGTGTAGCCAAGTCCATTGGTGGTTCTAGATACTCTTTGAGAACCTAGGATATTGTTCAAATTTTGTTCCCCTTGGGTGAACTTAGCTAGGGTTTCTCTAAGGTCTTTGATGGTTGATTCTAAAGAATCAACATTTGGAAAATTTTGGATTTTTAGGGTGAGTTCCTCCTTCTCTTTGAGAAGTTGGTCTTTTTCGGAGGAGAGTTTTTTGAAAGACTTTTTTAAAGCAATAAATTTTGATGATAAAGCATGAAAACCATTTTCAAGTTGGTCTCTAGCAAATTGGAGATCCTCATAAGACAAATGATTTAAAGAATTTGAGTTTGAAGAACATGAGGATGAGGAGTCGGAAGATGTTACCTCATGACATGCCATTAGGCATTTCGTACCGTTGTCGCTCGAGGAGGAGGAGGAGGATGAAGATGAGGTGTCACTCCATGTGGCCTTGAGGACCTTTTTCTTTCCTTTTTCCTTTTGCGTGGCCCGTTTCTTGTTGAGTGGGCAATCGGGCTTGTAATGGCCCTTTTCGCCGCACCCGTAGCATTTTACCTTGGGCTCGGATCTTGCGGTGGGTTCTTGCTTTCGATGCTTGCGGGATTTCTTCTTCTTCTTGTGCTTCTTCATAAATTTTTGCATTTGGCGGGCGAGATTCTCCATTTCCGAGTCGCCGCTTGAAGATGAAGAAGATGAGGAGGAAGAGGATGAGGAGGAGCTTACTTCTTTTTGTACCTTGAGGGCGATGTTCTTTGGAGTTTTGATAGGGGTGCCCTCCTTTTGTGCTTGCCTCCTCATGGTGATCTCGTAGGTCATGAGAGATCCGATGAGCTCCTCTACCGGCATATTTTTGACGTCCTTAGCTTCTTGGATCGCCGTCACCTTTGGTGCCCATGAGCTCGGAAGGACCCATAGGATCTTCTTGACCATTGCTTCAGCTGAAACATCATCACCAAGGGACTTTCTCCCATTGCACACGTCAGTAAATCGTGTAAACATTTCAGAAATTGATTCATTTGGATGCATAGAAAATGACTCAAAATCCTGACGGTACATGTCTAACCGAGTATCCTTCACTTTATTAGTGCCCTCATGGGTCACTTCCAATAGTTTCCAAATCTCATGTGAAGTGGTGCAAGTGGATACACGATTAAATTCATTTCTATCTAACCCGCAATGAAGAGCATTCATGGCTTTGCCATCAAGCTCGAAATTCTTAATATCGGCGGGGGTCCATTTGGATTCGTCGGGGGAAGACAAAGAATAACCTTGCATGACAATTTTATAAATGGGATATCCTATGCTTCTAAGAAAAGTGGTCATGCGGGTTTTCCAATAATTATAGTCGGACCCATCAAAAAATGGAGCCCGACCCAATGAGAGGCCCTCGGGGGCGAAAGAAGTGGATGCCATCACAATGGATCTTTGAATTTGAAACCTTTTAAGGTATTACTCAAATTACCCCTTTGATACCAATTGTTGGATCGGAAGAAAAGCGAGTGATGGCAAGAGGGGGGGTGAATTGCCTTTTAAAAAATGATTAACAAATTAAAAATCAAAGTTGAAATGCAGCGGAAAGTAAAGAGGCAAGACACACGAAATTGTTAACGGAGTTCGGCCAAAACCCGGCCTACGTCTCCGCTCCCAACTCAATCGTTGAGAGATTCCTACCGCTTGCTTTTCAATGGTTTTAGCAAGAAACCCACTAGGCTTTGAGGTAGCACTAGGACCTATTACAGCTTTCTTTTTATGGTTGAGCAAGAACCCACTTGCTTTTGATGGTTTAGCAAGAACCCACTATCCTTCTTACAGGTGAAGGATAGCTCACCTATGTCTCAAGCTATTTAAAGGAAAGCTTGGCAACCTTTTCACACCTTAGTGGTGATGTGAAACCCAAAAGAAGGAGGGATAGAAAAGTGGTTGGGGTTTGTAGGCACAAACCCAAAATTAAAGCTCAAAAAGAGTAAAACAATAAAACTCGTATGTGAGGAAGACTTGGGCGCCAAGGTATGATGGAGTTGATGTAGCGTGCTCTCCCAAGCTTCTTGAGTGGGCTCCTTGGATGTGGAAGTTGTTGGAGCTATTGGGGTTCCCTTGGAGGAAGTCGCCGGAGGTTGGCCAATTGATGCAAAATATGTCCGTGGGCTTCCGTATAGTTCCGGTTGGTGTCCGGGGCTTCCTTGGCCTTTATTTATAGGCATGGAACCCTTGGGGAGGCTTCGGAGCCGTTGGAGAGGCTAAAAGAGCCGTTGGGAGCCAAGTGGACAGGCTGGTCAACAGCCCAACGACTAGTTTGACTGTGTCCACCGGCTGGCCGGTGCAGGGCCACCGGCTGGCCGGTGCCTTGAAAAAGGATGAGGATTCTGGTCCAGGTGCCACCGGCTGACCGGTGGAGAAGCCACCGGCTGGCCGGTGGCAAGACAGTAGCTTGCACTATTCTGCTGGATGCCACCGGCTGGCCGGTGGTCAAGCCACCGGCTGACCGGTGGAGCCTGGCAGTGGGCAATGCCTCTGCCAGGTCCACCGGCTGGCCGGTGCTACCACACCGGTTGGCCGGTGGACTGAATTTCAGTCCATTTGTCAGCTTTCTTGGGCCAATCCTTTGGCAATCTTGTGCCTATCATCCACAACACTTAAAACACAATATTAGACAAAAATGAAAGTGATTGTGATCATGAAAATCAAAGAGTGTGGGGTACAACAAGGGTTGTGGGTGCCCTCCTTCCAGCTGTTCAGGATGTTTCTCCTCAAGGAAAGCTTTGTAGAGGCGAGGAACTTGCCCCCATCTAGCTGGCTTTCTCCTCTCCGCAGGGGCACCTTCCCTTGCCATCTCCTTCTGGTATGTACATGAGATCTAAACGCAGAGGATTTTCTGCCTCCCAATCTCCTCCTCCACGTGTGCTGCGTTCGCCTGGGGCCAAAGCCAGGCGCCCCCTGTTTCAATGACATGCATCCTCATCCGGAACTCCCGTGGCCTAGGGGCCCAGGTTAAAACTGACTACATTGTTGTGGAGTTGAAGAAATCCAGGGCCTCTATTGTCGTGATCTTAGAGCACAAGCAGGATCACTCCAAAATTGGGTAGTTTTCCCGCAAAATCAGGATGCATGGCTTCATGCATGCGAACCCAATTAACACCCACATCTGGATTTTTTGGAAAAAGGACATCTCAATGGACTTGCTTACTGTTGATGACCAATCCATCATGACCAAAGTGGCAATTGGAAATGACTTCCTTTTTGCCTCTTTCATATATGGGAGTTCTGATTCCCACAAAAGGGGATCTTTATGGCAGGGGCTCCACTCTTTTGACCTAGGTACCTCTCCCTAGTTTGTTGGGGATGATTTTAATGTCATTGCTGATCCGGATGAGAAGAGGGGGAGAGGCCCCTTCCCTCGAAAGGGGAGCCTAGAGTTTGTGAAATTCATGGCCGACAAGGGTCTCTCTGACATGGGTTACTCCGGGGACCGCTTCACTTGGTGTAACAACCAGAGAGGAGGATGAAGATCTTGGAGCCGCCTGGATAGGTGCTTGGACAATATTCATGCCATCTCCGCCTACCCCTATGCTCAGGTAACACATCTTACACGCAGTGTTTCTGATCACTCTCCCCTACTGCTTTCCCTGTCCTCAAGGCAGGAGATCAATAATTCCTTCAGATTCTCTCAACTCTGGACTCGCATGGAAGGCTATAATAAAGTGGTCACATGCTCGTGGGGGTCTCCTGAATTAGGCCACCTGTGGATCAGGCTGCACAACAAACTAAGACGCCTAAGGAAAGACATATTAGTCTGGTTTAAACAGGTGCCCCCAACTGACAAGGATATGGATGGGCTCTTGAAAGAGGTTGAAGAGCTTGAAGCTAGTCTTGAAAATGGCTGGAATGACCAGGTGTTTGAAGATCTTTCTAGGAAGAAAGACAGCTTGGTGGAAGCTCTTCTGACACAAGAGCGCCTTGCCTGTGAGCAATCAAGAATCCAATGGCTTCGAGAGGGGGATAAAAACACTGACTATTTCCATGCTTGCATTAAGGAGAAGCGTCGTCATCCCAAACCCAACCTAAGACTGGAAGATGGCTCATACACTAATGACGGGGATGTGGTTGGTGGGTTGGCCTTCTCCTATTTTAAGGATTTGCTTGCAGGCCTTAACCCTGGTATGCCTGAGGGATATCCAAGTGGTAGGGCGCCTTTCCTCGATATGATTCCCACTCAAGTCTCTAGTCAAGATAATGTGTCCTTTGAAGCAATCCCAAATGAGAAGGAGATTCATGAGGCCATGATGAGCCTTAACCTCGACAGTGCTTCGGGGCCGGACGACTTTCTGGGGTCTTTTTACAGGGAGTCCTGGTCTGTTTTTCAGCAAGATGTTGTCCTAGCCATCCAAGATTTCTTTCGAGGTGGCATCCTTCCTTGTGTGGCCAGTGCAACTACACTGGTGCTTATTCCCAAGATCAAAGACCCATCTTCACTGAACCATTACAGCCCTATCAGCATGTGCAACTTCCTGTATAAAATCCTCTCCTGTATCATCAACAAAAGGTTGTCTCGCTTTCTTCCCCAATGGATTTCCTTGGAGCAGCATGGCTTCATGAAAGGCAGGTCTATCCAAGGGGCTATAGCTTTGGCCCAGGAGTTGATCTCGGACATTAACATCAAATCCCATGGTTCGAATTTGGCCATCAAATTGGACATGAGCAAGGCCTATGATAGAATTGAATGGATCTTCATTAATAAAGTATTCACAGGTATGGGTTTCTCTCCCCGGGCCACTGACATTATCTTTAGATGTTTTAGCTCTTCATGGTTAGTTGTCTCTTTTATGGGGAAGACTCATTGTTTTTTCAAGGCCACCTGAGGCCTCAGGCAGGGGGACCCTCTATCCCCTACCATCTTCATTATTGCCCAAGACGTGCTTAGTCGCCTACTTAACAGGAGCAGGAACCAAGGGAAGATTCTTCCATATCGGAGTCGTACACTCCCCTCCAGCTTGACTCACCTCATGTTTGCTGATGACACCTTGGTTTTCTTGAATGGAAGCTTAAGATCAGTCCGAAGTTTCATTAAGGTGATGGAGGAATATTGTCATTGGAGCGGTCAACTCATCAACTACTCCAAGAGCAACTTTTTCATATCCAATAAGTGTGAGGAAAGGCGTGTGGTCACCTTAGAGAACATTCTGGACATGCAAAGGGGCAGATTTCCTCTTGATTACCTTGGTGCACCTATCTCCCCTCAAAGACTCCACATCCATGATTTTGATCACATTGTGCAGAAAATTATGGGCAGAATACTCAATTGGAAGAACAGATTTCTATCCTCGGAAGGAAGGATCACTCTCATCAATAGCGTGATGTCTTCTATTCCTGTTCACGTGATGGCATCCATAAAAGTTCCTAAGGGAGTTATTAACTCTATTGATAGGATCCTTGCTGGTTTTCTCTGGGATGCCCTATCTGAAGGGAAACGTCACTGGGTCTCTTGGAGGAGAATGACCCAACCAATCCGAGATGGAGGTATTGATGTTAGAAACCATTTTGACACCATTCAGTGCATGCATGCAAAACTGGCTTGGGAGGCTTTAGAGGGTAGGTCCTTGTGGGACAGGGTAATGTTCCCTCGATGCAGTGATGCTCCTGCTCTTGGGTACCATTACAGCTCTCCCCTCTGGTCTATGATTGTTGCTTTCCTTCCCTCCTTCCTGCCCCTATCACGCTGGGTCATAGGTGAAGGGGATATCATGTTTTGGCACCATAATTGGGCTGGCTCAAGGCTTGGATTTCCTAGCTATCCGACCCCTCAAATTTCTTTTAGGGAGGCAAGAAGGTTTCCAACTTTTATCAGGGTGGTGTTGAACCAAGACCAGCAGGCAACCTATGAGAGTATTGAGTTGAATATGGAGCCTCACCAGTGTGTTTTCACTCCTTCAGCATTAAGGATTTTTTCCACTAAAGTGTTTCGGAAAACCTTGCACTCTTACAATAGTCCAGACCCATGGCATGAGACCATGTGGTGCAGGAAAATTCCCTCCAAGTATAATTTCCTCTCCTGGCGCATCTGGAACTGTGCATTGCCGACTGATGAAAATATCAAAAAGCTTGGCATCCCTACTGTGTCCAGATGTATGTGCTGCCATGCTAAGGAGGAGAGCTCTTTCCACCTTTTCTTTGAAGGGGCATGGGCACATACGATGTGGAGCTTCTTTGGAGGTCTCACTGCTTATAATGGGAAGTCACATTCTGAAGTTACCTTCTTGGATCAATGGTTCCAGGGATCACCGGAACAGAGCTCAGAGAGAAAGGCTCGGGTTGCTGTCTTAACTGCTGGGTTCTGGTGCATCTGGTAAGCAAGGAATAAGGCCAGGCATGATGAAGCTCACCTGTCTAAGAGATCCATTATTATCAGAACCCGAAGTCTGCTCATTGATTTCTTCAGGTTGAACAACCAGCTGTGGTAGACTCCCACGCTTCGTCCTCTTCAACCGAACTTATCGGGTGCTGTTGTTTCTCTCAGCGCTAGTGCAGGTCGCTGGGTATGCTGGAGGCCTCCTTCCACGGGTATCAAGCTGAACATGATGGTTCCTTCCGGGAAGGCACCAAGTGGGGTGGAGGGGTGGCCCGTGACTACAGGGGCTCTTTCATCCTGTTGTTTACAACACAGTATGGGTGCAGACACTCTCTCCAGGCTGAGGCTCTTGCTATGCTTTCTGGTCTCATGCTGTGTTGCCAACATAATATTCTCATCAGTGAAGCCGAGATAGATTGCATAGTCCTCTTCAACGCTTTGCAAGGTACAGGTAATACCCCCTGGTCTATCTCATATGCTATCAGAAAATGCAAAGGCCTCCTGACAAGCAATACCAAAGTGGCTCACACTTGGCGCGAAGGTAACAAAGTGGTTGATCATCTTGCCTCCATTGCGTCCCACAATTCGGTATTTTTGGGCCTCGATGGTAGGAGCACTCTCAAGGATGAGGGAGAGGAACTTGTGAGAGGGGACGCCCTTGGATTACATTACTTCATACCCCCATGATCTTGTTTTCCTTTTTTCCCGTTGGTTTCAGACTGCTTGTTGTTTTCCTTGTCTTTTATAAATAAATAACTTTGAGATGAGATCGGCTTGATCTGGGTCATCCATGCGGTTGTAATCCCATGTCGCCGTCTGAACAGCCAAACGCTCCCGAGCATGCCACGATGGATCTGTTTGTGCATTGCTTCGCGGCTTTGGCTCTCTCGCCTCTTGGCCTCTTGTATGGTTCGTCAAGATCTCTCCTTATGTGAGGCTCTGTTGTGGCTTCTCGGAGAAGAAGGATATCTAGGGGATTTCCGGCCACCCGTGCTCCCCTCTATAGATGTCATGCCACCTCCTGCAACCGAAGTACTTCTCTAGTGGAGATTCAGTGGAGAATCGACTTGGTTTTGGGTTCTGGGTGACTACGCTTCAAGAAGATTTCAGATCATGGCATATCTTTCATCATAACCAAGCTTCGGTATAGATTATTGGCTCTATAGAGATTCAATTTATTTTGTCATGTGTTGCTCTGTATCGTTTTTGGGTGTGTGTGAGTCCGTCCAAGAGTGGATGATGTTGAGTCTATGTGACAGGCTTCAACACTGCCACCTAGTTCAACAAGGTCAGCTTCCTCATATAGTTTCTTTGATTCTTCTTTGTTTTCTTTCGAGTTTCTACTTCCTTTGTTTGCTATCTTGCTTCATAATAAAACAATTACCTGTGTGGTGTTCTCGTTGTGCACATAGGATCAAATCGTGGTGTTCTTGTTGTGCACATAGGATCAAATCGATCCAAATCACGTTATATCTGATATCCTTTTACCTTTATGCATTTGCTATTTTTTTTTAATCTAGTAGCTCAATTTGAGAATACAATGTGTATGTTCATTTATCTCCAATTGATTAATCGAGCTTATCTTATAAATAACCCTCAATTCGCCAGAGTGGATCTTGGATGTTTTAGAGTTTAAGCATTTAACCCCAGAGTGGATCTTGGATGTTTTAGAGTTTAAGCATTTAACCCCAACAATCCTTCCATACGTGACCAACATAAAATGACCCATCCATGTAATGAGGGAGGCCTCGTGAATGGGGGAAACCCCACTTTTGCAAATTTCCAACACATGTATTATTGAAAAATTGGCAAAGTGGATGTGATGTGAGAATTAAAAAATTGATGGCAATACCAACATGGAAGACTTATGATCTGTACGAATAGTATTAACTATTCGTCTTCTTCCTCCTCCCGCCGATCGCAACAAATAGTATTAACTATTCATCTTCTTCTTTGTTTCTGGGACCGTACACCAAAAATCACCACCAAAACCTCTGATACCACTGAGGTGCAGGAATGCAAAAGGAGATGCACATCACCGGAGGTGATCGCATGAACCAAAAAATGCAACGGGAAAATCAGATTTTATTTCATCAACTCGAAATGATCTTACAAACACATACAACACACTTTATTTATAGAGATACAAAAACATAGAAAAACAAATGATCGAAAACATACATAAATAAAAGTTCATAGATTTGGATCCTCCGGTGCAAAACACGTCAAGCACCATCGCACCAGTACGGTTGGTGTCGTCCAAGTAAATACAGGTTTATTATTCCATAATTGTCAGTTGTGTGTGAGAGGACTTGGGTTGTGGATGGGAGGCACTGTTCCGGGTGCCGTGTAGTCGACCTGGGTGAAGTCCAACACCTCCGAGTGGCCCGGCGGCGGGCTGGCCTCCCTAAGGCAAGTTGGGAGTAAATGAAGAAAAGCCCGGGCTTGTTAGGAAAACTAAACCCTACTATATATACACACACAGTCACTACTGATGATGTTATCTATAAAAGGAAAAATAAACGAGAGCCGCAAATGAGATGTTGTACCAGAACAATGGCCTTCGATGCAGTCTCTGGAAGCTTCCTCGCGCCCATGGAATCTCCGGCTCCCCTTCATGGAACAAAACCAATGAGATCATCAATATACTCACACCTATCTTAAATTCAGAAACTGATCGGCATACCTTGGGCACCCCATAAAAGAAGAGAGAAAAGAAGTGAACACGCCAATATGGCCTCATCTCAAATATGAGCAGGGATGTTGGGAATGCAAAAGCCTCAAGATTTATATGCCAGAAATCGCCATTCAGTGGAGGAGATGACCGTAAGATCACCCATCATCTTTAACATTTCCTGAATATGTTGTTTGTCGATTTGTTTGACTATGTCAATCAAAAAAAAAAGACCTTTTCTTCCGATCAGATTTTTTTCATATATTTATTTATCTATTTTGATCTCCTTTTCCTTTCTGGATACGGTGGGGGCAAAAAACAAGTATATCTCATTATTATTTACCCATATTTATCAATACTGTTAAATTTTAAATTTTGATTGTTACAAATTAAAATGCAATTGTTCTTAATTTGTTATGCCATGAATTATCTCACATTTTTATGTTTTTTCTCTTATATTTTGGTTTTATTTATCTTAGAATATATTATTGCAAAATTAATTTTGGTTACCCTTGAATGAGGGCAGGTTAGCCTTACATGAAGAATGCTTTAACTTTATGTGTCTCAATTTTGCTCACCTAACCATTACGTACGTGGGTTTTTACCCATACGTCACGAGTTACCATTACGTACGTGTTGTAGTGCCCTTATGCAAGTGTTGGGGTACCCTTACATAGCCAAGGTAATATGCGGACTACCGTTAAATAAGTTCGAGCTTACCATTATGTGGTAGTGGGGCGGTGTTGGTTACCTTTACGTGGGAGCGCCCCGCCACTATGTGAGCCAGGGATTACCCTTATGCAGGGAGAGCATTGCACATGTTACCTTTACGCAAGCTCTTACGTGGCTAACTTATCAGTCGAGGTACCCTTACGTAGCAAGTGTCGACACTTATGTAGCGATCAACTTACCCTTACGCATCGCCTGCTTACCGCAACGCAAGAGATGAAGACCCTAACATAGCACGCTAGGGGACCCTTTACTACCATCGATCGTACTTTATGTAGCGCTGGATTTTATCAGCGCTAAACATAAAACAACACTAAAAGGGTAACTTTTATCAGAGCTTGCATAAAACACTAATAAAGGCAACTTTTATCGGTGCTAAAATCCAATGATAAAAGTTTACCCTTTATCATCACATTTTTTAGTGGTGATACATGAGCATATTTGTCGCTTTTCTTAACGCTAAAAAAAACTTTTGAAACAAAATATTATTAATATATATATAAATTCCATATTTATATTAAAAAATTAATGTTTATTATATACATTAATTACAAAATGCATGTATATAATTAATATAAATATGATATATATATATATATATATATATATATTAATAATTCAAACAACATTACCACAAATTTGACTTTATCCAACGCTACCATTTATCAGCATTAAAAAAAACGCTGATAAAGGGGGTACTTTTAGTAGCGTTAAAAAAATCGCTGATAAAAGTAACCATTTATCTGCGCTTTTTAGTATTGATAAAAGTATGTCCTTTATCACCACTTTTTTTGGTGGTGATAAAAGGTATTCTTATCTGCGTTTTTCTTAGCACTGATAAATGTATGCCTTTTATCAACACTAAAACAATTGTTTTTTTGCGCTGAGAAAAGTTATATTTCATAAAAAATGTTACATATCATTAAAAATCAAATATTAATATATAAATATATTTATATTGATATAAATATAATATATTTTATAAAATAAGATTTATATAATATGAAATATGTAATCACACTTGATATATAAGATATTTAAGAGATTGTTTATAAAATAATTAAAAACTAATATTAATTTAAAAATTTCTAATTATTATTGAATAATTGTCATTTAATTACAATTTAAAGATATAAAAATTTAACAAATTAATTAAAGATCTAAAATAATTCCAAAACACGACTCGTACTTCAAACAGTCATAACTGTTGATCCAGTGTCTGTTTAAGCTCTACCACATGTCAAATCGAATTATATGAAATGATCTAAGTTGTTGTGACCCTGGGGATCTCAGGTCATTATTTTTTTGGGTCAAAAAAGATCCAGAAGTCCTACAAAACTGAGTTTTTTGTCAATGTACCCCCCCTTTTTAACATTTCATTGAATGTCATCCCCATTTAATGGAGTCTTTTTTATCTTTTTTGGTAGAGAACCCATTTATTTTCAAGTCTTACACTCATGAATATTATGATGTTCAAATTTTATCATTTTATATATTGTACTGTTATTTATAATTTTTTTAATAAAAGTGAGCATCGAGGCTCTTGTATTAAATCAAAGTAAGATTACAAGAGGAAAAGAGGAGGAATTTTACATTGGTCCCAAAGGAAAAGTGAAACCGTGTCATCAGGAAAAGTGGTCAAGTGTAAACACCCTTCTGAAGTGACCCCTTTATTTGCAAGCCCATCAACGATATAGTTTTCTTCCCGAAAGGTGTGAGTGATGAAGCAATTCATGGAGGAAAGTTTTTCACGACATTTTACCCATTTAGGTGTCAGCCTCCACGATAAGTGCATCTGACCCACTCTTACGGCTTGCACAAGAGTATTGGAGTCAGATTCAAACCAGACACAGTTCTATTCTCTTTGATGAACAAGATCAACTACCATTACGAGTCCCATCATCTCTGATTCCAATGTAGTGATATTGCCACAAAAACCATACATGCATTCAACAACATCCCCATTCCTATCTCTGAAGATAACACCAAAGCCTGAGGGACCTGGATTACCCCTAGAGGCCCCATCTGTGTTTCACTTTATCCATCCAGCAAATGGGGGTGCCCAAAAAAATTCCAAGGTGCCTCAGGGTATAGGGAAATTACCAGCAATATTAAGTCGCCTAAGGATCATGAAATCACCCATGGAATTGCTGCATTTTTCTATGTGCAGGGTGTTGGGAGATTGAACAACAACAAGTATACTCTCCATGGTGAGTCCAGCATTGAAGCAGGTCTAACTATGTATTGCTTTGTTCATGCCTCGCCAGAGACAGTGGATCAGCTCAGCACAAGCTACCTAAAAGAGAACCGTGATTTTCTTTGAGAGAGTAACATTAAAAATGGTTGCAAGGAAAGATCAAACAAAATTTGTTTCGTGGAACTTGATTTCAAAGATGTTTAGAACTGTCATCCATAAAGAAGAGGCGGTCTTATAGATAATAAAAAGGTGATCCACATCCTCTATGTGCTAGTTGCAAAGGGAACATATGGTGCACTAGTATATACCAACTCTTTATAGGTTGGCATCCACTGGTAACATGTTGAATTCCAGCCTCCATAACAGTGTAAACTGTGAGGGTGTCATCCATTTTTTGTTCTAATTACCAATCCACTGGTGTTCACCATTAATCAAATGCTTGTATAAGCTTTTTGAGTTGAGAAAATCACTCAAAGACCCTTCCCAGATTATAAAATCCTCCTGATTAACAAAGTCATAGCTGGCAACAATAGAGACAATATCATCCAGAGTCGTTTCCATATTTTTCAGCTGCTCCCTAGGCATGAAGTTGTGATCAATATCATTATCCTTAGTGTTAACCCAATTGATGAGAGGCTCACCAATCCGGTTATCATACCAAAATCACAGGGAAGAATTTGTGTTCACTATCCATTGAGTGTGGTTGATAATATTCTGGAAAATGGAATTCAATCCAGGACAAATAGAGGAGTCAAGATAAATTTTTTTTCCCACAAGGAACCTTTCCATACATCTAACTCTTAGGAATTCTAGGGCAGTAGATTTGTTATTGATGGGTTTCTACATGAACTTGGCCTATAATGATTGATTGAAGGAGTCTAATTTCTTGATTCCAAGTCCTCCAAGTTTATAAGGTAAGCAATACTTTTTCCATGGGGTAGTGATTATTCTTCTTTCCATAATACTTCCACTCCAGATGATGTTTTTCAGCATCATGTTCAGATTTATAATGACAGAGATAAGCGAAAGATACACCATAAAAGAGTAAACAAGCTTCGAAATCACTACATGCTTGTCTAGGAAAATGCGTCCTTCCCTTGAGAGTGACTTTCCCTTCCAAGAGGCAAGGGTTATTCTAATTTGATCCATTTCATTTGAGAAGTGTGATTGGCGAGGCTTTCCCCAAAACATTGGGACACCAATGTAGACAAATGGTAATAATCCATCCTTTATTCCCAAGTCACTGGTTAGACGAATCTTCCTAGAGATTGAAATGTTCTTACCAAAGAAAATGAATAAAAGCCCAGTCTTGTTAGGAAAACTAAACCCTACTATACACACACACACACACACACAATCACTACAAATGATGTTATATATAAAAGGAAAAATAAATGAGATGTTGTATCAGAACAACGGTCATTGATGCAGTCTCTTGAAGCTTCCTCACACCCAGGGAATCTCTGGTTCCCCTTCATGGAATTAAACGAATGAGATCATTAATAAACTCACACCTACGTTAAATTCAAAAACTGATCAGCATACCTTGAGCACCCCATAAAAGAAGAGGGAGACAAAGTAGAACACACTAAGATGGACTCATCTCAAATATGAGCAGGGATGTTGGGAATGGAAAAGGATTAAGATTTATATGCCATAAATCGACATTTAGTGGAGGAGATGACCGTACGATCACCGGTCATCGATGTTTAACATTTCATGAATATATTGTTTTTTGATTTGTTTGACTATGTCAATGAATGAAAAAAATGTTTTCTTCCAATTAGATTTTTTAATATATATATATATATATTTATTTAGTTCTCCTTGTTTCCTTTATGGATACAGTGGGGAAAAAATTACTTTTATTAATTTATATCTTATTATTATTTACCAATATTTATGAATATTATTAAATTTGAAATTTTGATTGTTACAAATTAAAATTTAATTGTTCTTAATTTTTCATTCCATGAATTATCGCATGTTTTTTTGTTTTTACCCTTAATTTTGGTTTTATTTTTCTTAGAATATATTTTTCACTACTACACATATTCCCTTTAACAACTCGCAAAATGTATTTTAGCAGTGCTAAAAAAGTGTGGTTAATCACAGTGCTAATAATGGCGTAGATGGCTGCAATGTGTTGTTAATATAACAACACACCCATAAAAAATCTATAGTTTCAAACAATGCTATGTACATTGAATGTGACACCAGGAATACAAAAATATATTCCCATGGTATATAAAAAAAACACTTCTATATACATTTAAAACAATGTTTTATATAATTACATTTACAATTATCCAATAAACATTTAAAAACATTAATGTTTCATCTTTTGACGCCCATGATCCCCTCTCAAAAATGTCCACCCATGATATCAATTGCCGAAAAAATCATCTCAACCTGAGAAAAATATTTCTCCTATATAAGAATACAAATATTATGTTAGTAATTCTATAATTAAATAAATTAAACATTAAAAAGAAAAAAAAATAAATTAATAAATTGTCAATATTTAATAAAAGACACATTTGGAGTTATATCGATCACAATGTAAGTCAGATTGAGGTGGGGTTAATTCTAACATGTCACAAATGACTCATGGATCTTTGTCATACATTATCAAAACAATCTGAATGCATTTGACTAGTTTCCAGTATGTCATTTGTTTTTTATACTTAAATTAATGTCAATTTTAAATAAAAAGACATACTTGGAGTCATACCGGTCACACTGTGCATTATATTGAGGTGAGGTTGACTTCTACATATCACAAATTAATTACGGATAATTTTCCTAAAGAATAAAAACAATCTGAATGTGTTTTCTTTATTTTTAGTATTCCATTTGTGTTTTTTACTAAAATGTTATTTCAAACTCGAAACACACGTTTTGAGTCATATCATTCACATCATGCATTTTTTGACATGAGACTACTTCATAAATGTCACAAATGATTCATGAATAAATTTCCTAAATTATCAAAACAATCAGAGCACATTTTCATGGTTTTTAATGAGTGGAACATTTTGAACTAAAATGCTAATTTTAAACTAATAGCAGACACTTTTAGTCATACTGGTCACACCATGCATCAAATTGAGGTTGGGTTGATTCTTAAATGTCTCAAATGACTCATAGATCATTTTTATAAAGTATCAAAACAATATAAATCCATTTTCTTAGTTTTTAGTATGTCACTTGTTCTTTTTTTTTCTTAAATTAATGTCAATTTTAAATAAAAAGACACAATTGGAGTCATACTGATTACACAGTGTGTTGTATTGAGGTGTGGTTGGATCCTACAAATCATAAATGAATCATGGATAATTTTCCTAAAGTATCAAAACAATTCTAATGTGTTTTATCAGTTTTTAGTATGCCATTTGTTTTTTTACTAAAATGTCATTTCAAACTGGAAACACGCACTTTGAGTCATAGAAATCGCATCATGTGTCAGATTGATGTGATAATACTTCATACACATCACAAATGACTTATGAATAATTTTCTTAAATTACCAAGATAATTGTATCATGTTTTCTTGGTTTTTAGTGAGTGGCATGTTTTGAACCAAAATATTAATTTTAAACAGATAACGATAATTTTTAGTCATATCGGTCACATAATGTGTCAGATGGAGGTTGGGTTGATTCCTACACATCACAAATGGCTTGTGGATCATTTTCTTAAAGTATAAAAATAATAAGAATTCATTTTCATGGTTTTCAGTATGTCAATTATTCTTTTTACTTAAATTAATGTCAATTTTAAATAAAAAAGACACACTTGAAGTCA
The DNA here is from genome assembly GCA_963277665.1 of Viscum album. Classification (NCBI taxonomy): domain Eukaryota; kingdom Viridiplantae; phylum Streptophyta; class Magnoliopsida; order Santalales; family Viscaceae; genus Viscum; species Viscum album. The sequence continues at coordinate 1,807,183,981 of OY728123.1, read as the reverse complement.
TACTGGTCACACAATGCATCGTATTGAGGCACAATTGACTCATACACATCATAAATGACTCATGGATTGTTTTACTATAGTATCAAAACAATACCAATTCGTTTTATCAGTTTTCAATATGCCAGTTATGTTTTTGTACTAAAATGTTATTTCAAATTGGAAACACACATTTTGAGTCCTACCAATCGCATCGTGCATCAGTTTGATGTGAGACTGCTTCATACACGTCAAAAATGACTTAATAATATCTAACCAAAATTATAAAGACAATCAGATCTCGTTTTCTTAGTTTTCAGTGAGTGAAATGTTTTGAACAAAAATATTAATTTTAAACTTATAACATACACTTTTAGTCATACTGGTTATACCATGTGTCAGATTGTGGCAGGGTTGATTCCTACATGTCAAAAATGACTCATGGATCATTTCTATAAATAATCAAAACAATTTGAATTTATTTTCTTAGTTTTTAGTATGTCACTTGTTCTTTTTACTTAAATTAATGTCAATTTTAAATAAAAAGACACACTTGTAATCATACCGGTCACACCGTGCATCGTATAAAGGTGAGATTGACTCCTACATGTCAAAAATGACTCATGTATAGTTATCCTAAATTATAAAAACAATCTAAATTCGTTTTCTTAGGGTTTATTATGTTTGTTGTGTTTTTTTTACTAAAATGTAATTTCAAACTGGAGACATGCATTTTGAGACATACTAGTCACATCGTGCATCGATTTAATGTGCGAATAATTTATAGAAATTTATGAATTGATTTTCTAAATTATCAAGACAATCATAGCATGTTTTTTTGGTTTTCAGTGAGTGACATGTTTTGAACAAAAATGTTAATCTTAAACTGATAATGGATACTTTTAGTCATACCGGTCAAACCATGTGTTGGATTGAGGTGGGGTTGATTTCTACATGTCAAAAATGACTCATGGATCATTTTAATAAAGTATCAAAACAATATGAATGCATTTTCTTGGTTTTTAGTATGTCACATGTTCTTTTTTACTTAAATTAATGTCAATTTTAAATAAAATACACACTTGTCTTCATACCGATCACACAATGTGTCGTATTGTGGTGTGGTTGACTCCTACACATAGAAAATGACTCATGGAAAATTTTACTAAATTATCAAAACAACTTGAATGTGTTTTCTCAGTTTTCAGTATGACAGTTGCATTTTTTTACTAAAATTTCATTTCAAACTGAAGAAAGACATTTTGAGTCATACCGATCACATCATGAATTGGTTTGACATGAGACTGCTTCATACACTTTTATGAATAAATTTAATAAATTATTACAAAAATCAGAGTGTGTTTTCTTAGTTTTCATTTAGTGACACGTTTTGAACTAAAATGTCAATTTTAAACTAGAACATACACTTTTTGTTATATCAGTGACACCGTGCATCGTATTGAGGTGTGGTTTATTCCAAAACATCAAAAATGGCTAATGGATTGTTTTCCTAATGCATCAAAACAATACGAATGTGTTTTATTGATTTTAGTATGTCACTTGTTTTTTTACTTAAATTAATATCAATTTTAAATAAAAAGTGACATTTGGAGTCATACCTATCACACCGTGCATCATATTGAGATGAAGTTTACTCCTACATGTCACAAATGGATCATGGGTAATTGTCATAAATTATGAAAACAATTTGAATGTGTTCCCTAGGTTTACTTATGTCACTTTATTCTCACGAGCAAGAGCATCTTCTAACAAACCAACCCAACTTGAATAAAGGAATCCACCTATATAAGAAAACAAATTTTATATGTGTATTACTAAAAAGAAGTAAATTAAACATAAATGTGAAACAATACACTACTTCTATGTAAGTCATGTCTTCATGATATTTGTGTACATTCTCCCATAAAGTATACTACCCATTCGTTTCTAAGAAAATTTGTATTATCTTGTGAATATGAGTATTTTTGACATTTATAGTAGTACTAGAAAAATATAAATACACAAAGGATTAATAAATATTTTAAATAAAATAGTAATTATCTTTGAAAATACATCTTAAAGGTTGCTAGTTTTTTTTTATGAAATATGATCTCTCTCATAAATTTAGAAACATAATAACCAAAAAATTTTCTATTTATTTGTTTTGAAAATTGCAGAAACATTGAGGTGAATTAGTAATTTTTTTATATGTGTTTCTATATTGAAATATTATTATATATACCTTGATACTTGTCTAGCTGTAGAACTTTTCATGGTCCTCATGCTTATCCCCTGGCCTCATTCCTTGTCTTTCATGATATTGATGCACCGACCTATCATAACAGAATCCTCATTAAAACATAATCTAAATTATATAACATGATTTTCAGTTATAAAACATTGGATTTAGTGTATAAAATATTGAAAAATACCATCATGTGTGGTCGTCTAAGAAAATTATTAAGGAGAATGGCTCGCCTCAAAGCTGGAGGGGGTGGGGCAAGATCTTCTAATATGGGTTTCTTGAGTTTTTTCTTCTCTTTACTTCCCCCCATAAAAGTTATTATCAAATATATCTTCCAAGGGAATTTTTATTCATGTGTAGATATTCTTTCTCTCATCAGTTTCATTTCTTCACTTTGTTCCTCCTCTTGTTTTTTTCTCAAAATATTTTTGGGGTGTCACCCCAAAACCTGCACCTATGACACAACCATACTGTTCTGGTCACTTCAAGTCCACCAATTGTAGGTGTTCATACTGTACAAATGTTGCTTATTCCTATGACTATGTTGGATATAAAATATAGGAAAATAAGTAATCATTGTTTTGTAATAATGATTTAAGGAAAAAGAAAATTTTATTATGTCATACTTACACATATTTCCCAGAATTTTTGTGTGTTTTAATCTATTAGTATATCATATTTATTTACATGTGCCTCCATCCATAGAACATGGAATGGAATGGAAGGGGATTTTGGATTTGGATACATCAATCTGCATATAAACACAGGAACATAATTATGTTGTTGTTTCATGTCACATTAAAGTATTACGGTAGATTTAAAATATATACCCATTTTTTTCAGGTGAAGCGTACCCCATCATTGCTTTATGATACAAGTAAATTGATTTTGGTGTCCATTACTTATGTCCAGCACTCATTTGATGTTTCATAAATAAAAAATGTTCAATCAAAGTGATGAATCCATGTATTATCAAACAATGTATTACTAGCCATAATGTACCTACAAAGATAGATTTGTACGATGGCCAGTAAACACATCTCGTGCTTCTTGGGTTATCAAGTGTGCATAGATAAGTGGTGGGTGCGAGTTTATTTTCCCTTTAGCATCTTTAAGACAATGTATCTTTAGAATTGTGAAAACACCTCTGTGAATGCTTCTTGAAACTATTAATATGTATTTATTGTGGGAGTCATATACTATAAATGCACTCTTCAAGGGATGATGAAGAGTAATTCAATGTTTCATTTTTTTTATTTTTTAGTAAAATAAAGAAATGATATCAAAACGTTATCGTAATATCTCCCCACATCAGTGTCTTAATCCCGACCACAATATAGTGCCATGAATCTACCTCAATTGGAATGTGTTTCCAAGTAATGATTCCGATGTAACTACTGAACATGGCCTTATTGGGATTAACATGATGGCCCAACACATTTTATCTGACCTTGTATATGTTGTGTTTGATTTTTGCCTTAATTATTTTTTCTAACACCTTCAAACTACGATGCTTCTATTTTTTCTACATCGTCGGTCCTTTATCTCCTACCAATTCCTTAGATTCACAACTGTCAATATGTTCCTTTGGAGTGGTAGCATCAGCATGTGTAGATGGTCATTGCTTCTATGTGCTGGGAGCATCAACGGGTTGAGAAACCCATTGTTCATCAGGATTGGTAGCACCAACATGTGCAGAAGGTCACTGTTCCTTTTCACTATGAGCAATAGTAGGTTCATAGACCTATTTTTCCTCAGGATTAGGAGCACCATCACATGAAAAAGTCATTATCTACATAAGTGGTTTAACATTTAATTTAGAGTACATAAATGCAACAATGAGCTAATAATAACATGAGGTAACATGATTTATATTACAAAAAAAATAACATTATTATTAGAATTTTTTTAAGGATAAAGGGATTTAAATCCTATATCTATTATCCAAACCCCTTCATTGTGGTCTCCTCTGACATAAAAAACACCATCTACATTAGAACCACTATGAAATTATTACGACATCCCAATAAAAGGGCATCATCAGTTGAATTTTCATCTGAACCTTTAGTGGTTTTGGTTGATAATAGAAAAAATAATCACTTTTGGTTTATGGGATATAGAAGATAAAATATTTGTACTGCCTGTGATTCCATTATAAATAGTTCTTCATTGTACCATTACTTACTAAATTCAAATTTCATGAATCCCAATTCATCTATTTTAACAACACCGCTGTTATCAACCCACTTGAATTGAGAAATCAGCACTTAAAAGTTTGTATAATCCAACTACCATATTTATTTAATGATGCCAAAGTATGAAATATTCACATAAATCGAATTTATGTCCTTAGTACCAAAAACATGCATCGCTTCAGCCACAAGTGAAAATTCACTATTTTGTATGGTATTGTCTTTATCATGTTCATTTTTATATAATGTATAACCATTAATTACATAAAAAGTTTAAGATAATATATACACACTTGGCCCTCTAGAAATCTATCAAAGTCATTCTGAAATTTAATCTAGATTTTCATCTGAATCCTTAAAAATATGTTCCTGAAACCATCCTATAAACTTTGGATTATGTGTATTTTATATCCTTCTTTCAGCCCTTGATGGATTCAAATGCCTAATAATTTCTTTGTGGGTTTCAACATATGGGGAAACCTATAAACTGTTATGCCAAACATAAAGGTGGTAATGATCTCAATCTTTAATATTGACTATGGTAGCATCTCTTCCATAAATTCCTTTACCCGTAAGCCACGTAGTGTGACAATATTTCAGTATACCAATACTTTCCACACCAGATAAGTATTCAGTACAGAATTCAATGGGTTTCTTAACAATATATCACTCTATAATAAAACCCTCTGACTGAATTCTATTTTTGACATACCCTTTAAAAATATTCATATACCATTCAATGGGGTATATCCATCTATAGTGTACCGGACTACACAGTTGAATATCTCTCACTAAGTGAACCATAAAATGAACAATCATATCAAAGAATGTTAGTGGGAAGAACATTTCTAATTAATATAATATAACAAAAAGTTCTCTTTCCATAAACAGAAATTTAATAGAGTCTATAACTTTTTTGCATATATCTTTGAAGAATAAACATATTTTGGTTAATGCGTGATGAACATTCTTGAGAAAAATGAAACGTAAAGCTATAGGAATTAGATATTGCATCAAAATATGACATTCATGTGATTTAAGAACCTTTATCTTTAAATCGGTAATTGATATGATGTTCTTGATATTCTATGAATACCTCTATGGAACCTTTACGTCATTCAAGAAGTTGAAAAACTGATATCTCTCATGCCTGGAAAGAGTGTAAGCAGCTGGAGGAAGAAAAGTTCATTTTCACCCTTCATTGGTGCCAAATCTTATCAAATTATCATGTCTACCATGTCCAACCTAGAATTAATTCCATACTTTGTTTTTATAGGTGTATTTCGGAATGTTCCAATGCCACTATCAGATACATTTTTTTCAACCTGGATTACATCAAGAAAATTTATCACGCACAGAAAATTCTAGTATGGTAATTCAAAAGAAAATGATCGCTTTTTCTAACTAGTTTTCTTAATCTTTTTCAAAAACGGTTAACCAAAATTACTATACACATCATTTACTTTCTCAAACAGTTGATCACCTATTAGAGGAGATAGTGCTATATGTTGTTCTTAACATCCATCGAATGACGTCGTCCAAGATCGGTACTTATGTCATTGGGGTAGAAATCTATGATGTCCTAGAAACATAGTTTTTGATGAATATTTCAACTTAATTGACTATTTACCTTGTTCGCAAATGGGACACCCTTGAGCTACTTTAACACTATATCCTATAAAATTTTTATAAGAAGTAAATTAATTTATCATCCCATATAACATGTCTCTCAATGTGAAATATTCATTTTTGTAAGCATCATACAGTGTAACATTGGAATCCCATAATAATTTCAAATCCTTGATCAATATATCCAAATAAACATCAATATCATTACGTAGTTTTTTTGGTCTTGATATAAGTATATATAACATGATGTATTTTTTGCTTCAGGCATAACCACGGTGGTAAGTTATAATTTACCAACATAATCAGCCATGTAATGTGAGTATTTCTTTGAAAACTAAAAGGATTCACTCAATCAATAGACAACACAAGATGAATGTTTCTTAGCTCGTTTGAAAATTTATGATACTCACGAACAATTCTCTTCCACTAAAGATAGTTTGCTAGGTGACGTAGTTTCCCATACTTAATTCTTATATCTACATACCACATCAATTTCCCTACAGTCTCCTCACTTCCAAATAAGCACCTAAACCATGGAATGATTGGAAAGTACCATACAAGTTTCGTAGGACCAGATTAATATTTATTGTATCGAGAAGAAACACACTTTGGAAATTTTTAAGTGATTTTTGGTCTTCACAAAATAGTATAAAATCATTTGGGTTGGTGTATATTCTTTCAAAGATTATACTCATCAAGTGTAGCATTCATTTAGAATCATATGTTCAGCTCAAGAGCTCATTATCTTCTAGGATCATGTCCTTAAAGAGAGAAAGTAATTCCGTAAAATTGGAATCACTCTATCCATTGCCTACTTTCAAATTATATAGCTTCAGTATGGATTACAATACTGTATATTTAGTGCAACCACCACACAATGGAATCTTTACACAACCCTTTAACTTCTCTAACAATTTTGGGCAATCACAAAGTTCATCTTCAACTTTCATTATCCTTTACTCAATATGATATTCATCATCATTCACATATAAAATCACATCCTTGTTAAAGTCTTTTTCATTTTCCACACATGTAATCATATTAGATGATCCATAAAACATAGTGTTTTCCCATCCACTAGCTACATTCACCTTTTCCCCATGTTTATTCCATCATTTATAACTTTGATCTATTATATGATAGATTAAGTATTCTTCCAACTCCTCTAGACTGATTAGTATTGAATAATAATATCATAAACATATAAAAAGGATTTGAGAAGGTTCATATGCATGATCTTTTGAAAACTTGATGAACTCTTTCACTCCATCTAATTTTTTTTATTCAAATGATTGGAATTCATACATTCTTTATTCATATCCATCCTATATCATTTAGTAGTATTCATATTTAACAAAATAAATAATCAAAAGGGGGCTTTCAAATATGTAGAAATCATCATTTGAATGATAGTTATTATTTAATTTTTTCCCCTAATACTCATCCCCTTAGAAGATAACAAAAAACCAAAAAGAAGATGTAATTGTAGAGGAATCCTCTAATTTGAACCATGCAGGTGATGTTGGATGCAAAGTATATTTAGGAGTTTTAATGTGGGTTAATCATCAATTCAAATTTTTTCATAGTGATTTCATGATGGATATCCTATGGGTTGGATATAGTTAGTCATGTTCCCTTTCCATGATGTTATTATCAATCTACTTGTCTTCCCTATTTAATGTAATGGTTTTCCTAATTATATAAAAATATACCCTTAAAAGATTATGGAAAAAATACATTTCAGATGTTCTTAGAAAACTATTTATAAAATCACAATTGAAATACCATTAAAAAACTAACCATTTACATAAATTTCTATTTAAAATAACACACCCTTTTTAAAATAAACCATTCAATTCTAAGAACTATTTCACAAAACCAAAATCTATATATTTTAAAGCATTCAAGAAAACTTCATGACCTAACATTCTTAATCATTCAAAATGAGTGAAAAAACTCTATATTTTATAAAATTTCATTTAAAAATTTACACAACCCTTGTTAAAATGTAACAATCATTAAATACACTTTCAAAACATTAACATCCCTTTATGAAATTCAATCGGGTGAGTTGAAAAAGACTTGGCATGAAACCTAAGTCCATGCCGTGTGTTTAAATCATTTTAAAGCTATTTAAATCCAAAAAAGGTATGTTGAACACATATAAAGTTTTAAGAAAATTTTCAAAACACTTGAATCATTTCAAAAGAGCCACTTAGGCATTTTCACAAAGGCATAAATCCCTAGAGAGGAACATTATAAAAGACACGTAAATAAAAAATAACCATCATTTTATAAAATTTAAATCTATAAAAGGTTTAAACATGATCCAAAGTATAAAGGTAAACTAAAAATAAATTTATTTTCAATACAGAAACTTTATAGTAAATATTTTCTCTTTATTCCCTATTGATACCTCTACATCCAATTATCATTATATCTTTAACAAGTGACTATGGAACACCACTTTAAAAGTGTGACCCTTTTATTTTACCTATATGATAGAAAAATAAGTATATATATGCACCAATGTGTATATGTATGGTGTGAGAAAATAGCATAGTATGATATCATCAGTGATTTTATACCATTCATGTTTTAAGAAAAACAAAAAAATTCTAGTTTTAGGGAAAATAATGAAAATAATTTTATTATATAGGGTTGAGTAAATAAAAATAACAAAACATATATTTTTCTTTTAAATAAAATATAAGTTACCAGGATATAACCATAAGATAAAATAATTATAAAATATTAAGAATAAACTATTAAGGGGTACCAACCAAAGGCCTAAATAGATAATCTAAGTTTAAAAATTAAGGGAATCATCATATTAGAATATTGTTGCAATAAAAATAAAACATAATCAAATCACCATTAATGGCCTAATCGAGAAGGAAATTCTAGTAGAGGGTGTGAGACCTAATATAGGGGTACTATAAATATGTGACCATAATATTGTAACTAATGTCTCTATAATTACCACATCTCCACCTAAATATTACCGTGATGTTTTTATAAAATCCCAAAACTAATAATCGATGAAACACATTTATAAAATGATCATGTAAACATGGTATAACATAAATTGAAGCCTGAACTTACACATAAACACCCATAACTAAACATGATAAAATTTAAAATATATATTAGAAAACCATACAAATAAAGCACCTCAATTCAACCCACTTATATCATCAAAATGTTAATCAAAACCCAAACACATATCCCACTTTCACTATAAGTTCCAAATAAAAAGTGTTTTATCTTATTTATACATATATAACATTATATTTTATCCAAACTACTCACTAGAATCACTCCATTATAATACCAATCATGATACTTTTCACCCAAAACAATCCCTATAATGTTTCTAATATATCAAACCACCTCATCCTAACATGTTCTGACATTTAGATCAATCAAAATTCATCAATTTTAATTATTCCAAAATCCTAGAAAAATATACATAGAAAATTATCAAATGTTTCATAGAATATGCTGAAAAAACCAATCGAACACTTTACTAATCAAAAAACCATTATCTCACACTAATGTATCAAACCAAACACATAATTAATACATCAAAAAGATTTCAAAAACTAAAATCCTATAATTATTATTTCACTATCTAAGCATTTCAAATCAAATAAGAACATACCTTATATTTGGAGGTCTGGTAGTGGTAGAGTCAGGGTAGGTGGTGGCGGCAACGACAACAGAGGCTGTAGAGGGGTTCATGGTGGAGGTTGGTTCGCGATGGAGGAGGGGTTCATGGTGGGAGAGGGGTTTGTGGTAGAGGAGGGGTTCATGGAAGAGGAGGGGTTCACGACAAAGATGGGGTTTATGGTAGAGGTGGGGTTCAGCAGTGGAGGCGGGGTTTTTGGTGGAGGTCGGTTCACAGTGGAGGTGTGGTTCACGGCGGAGGTGGGGTTTGGTGTTTGGTGGAGGTGGGGTTCACAGAAGAGGTGGGGTTCACAATAGAGGAGGGATTCACGATGGCAGAAGAGGGATTTGTGGTGATAGAGGAGGGGTTGGGGCAGAGGAGGGGTCGGTGGCTGAGGAGGGGTCGGCGGCAGTAGAGGAGGGGTAAGAAGCGGTATAGGTCAACTTCTGCGAGAGCTTGAGGTGTGCGAGATAAAAAGCCGACTGTTAGGGTTCATTTATAAAAGCATGTTAAGATTTTATCAATGCTAATTAAAAATAAATGATAAAGGTATGTTTTATCAGCTCTAAAATAGAAAGCGCTGATAAAACATGTTTTTATAAGTGATATAATTTTAGCACTGATAAATCTATAATTTTAATAATTTACTTATATTATTATATATATTTATAAAATTATATATATAATAAATAATAAATATATTTATTTATAATTATAACTATAAATAAATAACTATTTATTTATATTTATATATATAATAAATATATTTATATAATTATATATATAATTATAAATATTATAAATAAATAGTTATTTATTTATATAAATAAAACTATAATAAATATATTTAGTATATTTATATTTAAAAATATAAATTTATATATATTTATATAAATAATTATGAAATTACAATAACTGTATTAATTATATTTATAATTTTATAATATATATAATTTATATATTACTATATATATTTATAAGATTATAAATATAATAAATATATATTTATATAAATATATAATTTTAAAAATTATAATAAATATATATATATTTTTAGTTAAAATTATATATATATACATTAAAAATAATTATAAAATTATAGGAACTGTATTTATTATAGTTATAATTTTATAAATATATGTATTATAGATGCTTGGGGTATAATTAAAGATAAACACACACACTACACATAGGCCGCCAGAAAGGTAGTTTATATCCCCCCTTGGGATAACCCACCCACCCAACTGCTTTATTTATTACATTATTGACCTAAAGGCCCATTGTGCATGATGCCCATCACATCGGTCAAAGCCCTATATCACAAGTAAGCTTCACAAGGATTTCCATTTTTTGAGTCGCGGTATTTTTTCCTGGCCGGCCCGCCACGCCCACCCTAGGAGCCGACCAACATGGGTGTAATGTATAAATGAACATTAATTCATGATGAATACATAACCTAATCCCATCAATTATACTCATGCTTCAATATATTTATTTCCCAAATTCATTGGAAACATATATTTATTTAAATATATGTATATTTATTTATAATTATAATTATAATTATATATATTTAAAAAGTATTTATATATAATTATAAATATATAATTATATAATTATAAATATGATAAATATATTTATTATTTAATAAAATCTATTATAATCTTATAATTATTTAAATATATATTTCTGATCATATAAATAATTTTTTTAAACATTATATATATATATTTGAATTATTTTAAAATATATATTAATTATAAACATGAATTTTTTATTTAATGTGTATAAATAAACATTATTTTTTAATATAAATATAATAATTATTAATTATTAATATTTTTTTAAAAACTTTTATCAGTGCTAATAATGGTGCTGATAAATATACATTTTATCATCATTAAAAAAATGTTGATAAAGGGTAAACCTTTATCAGTGCTTTTAGCTAGCACTGATAAAGGCCTCCCTTTTACCAGTACATTTTTCTTAGCGTTGATAAAGGTCGGCTCTGCCCTTGCACCGATCTGTGGTAGTGTTTGTAGATTCTAGCTTAATTTTTGTTACCCTTTCATGAGGGTAGGTTAGCCTTATGTGAGGAATGCTTTAAGTTTACATTTCTCTATTTTTCTCAGTTGACCCTTACGTATGTGGTTTTTTACCCCTTTGTAAATTGTTACCTTTACATATGGGTTGTAGTACCCTTATGCATGTGTTGGGGTACCCTTTAGTAGCCAAGTTAATATGAAGACTACCCTTACATAAGTTCGATATTATCATTATGTGGTAGTGGAGTGGTGCTGGTTACCTTTACGTGGGAGCGTGCTACCTATATGTGAGCCTTGAATTACCCTTATGTGGGAAGAGCATGACACATTTTACCTTTACACAAGATGAGCTGTACCCTTACACGACTAATTTATCAGTCGAGGTACTCTTACGTAGCAGGTGTCGACAATTATGTAGCGGTCAACTAACCCTTACACATCGCTAGATTACCCCAATGCAACAGATGAAGACTATAACATATCATGCTAGGGGACACTTTACCACCACAGATCGTGCTTTATGTAGTAATGACTTTTATCAGCACTAAACGTAAAACACTGATAAAAGGGAAACCTATATTAGAGTTTTCTAAAAACACTAATATAGGTAACTTTTATCGATGCTAAAAAATGCTAATAAATGTTTACCCTTTATCAGTGCATTTTTTAGCGGTAATAAAGGTGTGTATTTATTAGCATTTTTTTATTAATAATGATAAAAACATTTAATAAAAAATATTATTAATATATATTAAAATTTCATATTTCTATTTAAAAAATAATGTTTATTTATATACATTAATTAAAAAAAATTAATGTATATAATTAATATAAATATGATATATAAATATATATATATTTTTTAACAATTCAAACAATACTACCACATATTTGACTTTATCCAGCACTTCCATTTATCAACGTTAAAAAAAGTGCTAATAAAGGGGGTACATTTATCAGCGCTAAAAAAATTCTGATAAAATTACCATTTATCAGCACTAAAAATGATGATAAAAGAAAACATTTATCAGGACTTTTTAGTATTGATAAAAGTATCTCTTTTATCAGCACTTTTTTTTAGTGCTGATAAAGGGTACTTTTATCAGCATTTTTCTCAGCACTGATAAAATATGTCTTTTATCGGGACTAAAACGATTGTTCTTAGCACTGATAAAAGTTATATTTCATAAAAAAATTATATATAATTAAAAATCAAATATTAATATAGAAATATATTTATATTGATATAAATATAATATATTTTATAAAATATGATTTATATAATACGAAATATGTAATCACACTTAATATATAAGATATTTACTAAACATTTTTTATAAAATAATAAAAAAATTTAAAATTATAATTGAGTAATAGACATTTAAAAAAAATTTGAAGATAAAAAATATTAAAAATTAAGAAATGATCTAAAATAAGTCAAAAACATGACTCGAACTTCAAACAATCACAACTTTTGATCTGGGCATCCATTTAAGCTCTACCACATATCAAATCAAGTCTTATGAAATGATCTTTGTCGTTGTGTTCCAGGGGATCCCATGTCATTATTTTTTTGGGGGAAAGGTTCAAAAGTCCTCTAAAACTGATTTTTTTGTTGAGGTACCCCCAATTTTTAACATTTCATTGAATTCCATCCTTGTTTAATGGAGTCTTGTTATCTTTTTTGGTGGAGAACCCATTTATTTTCAAGTCATACACTCATATGGGTATTATGATGTTCAATTTTTATCATTTTTCATATCTTACTGTTATTTATAATTAAATATATACCCATATACATATTTATATGTATTTACACGCAACAAATTAATTTTATAAATAAATATGAAAACATATATACATATAAAATATCTATCTAAATATTTAAACCATATCTAAATAAAAAATATTACCAATTTTATTTAAAATAAAAATGAATGAATATTTACATACCTATACAATGTATATATAATGTTTATATATATATATAAATATATTTGTGTGTTTGTTAACAAACATATATATATATATTATAATATATGTATATAAATATTAATATATAATATGTGTAAATAAATAAAAAAATGTATAAATATATTTATATATACACATATATATAATATATATATATGAAGTCGGTCTAGCCAGATGCCTAGGCTCCTGGCTATTTATTAAAATAAAAAGAAAAGTAACAAACAAGCATGAGAGAGATGGGGTCAAAAAATGAGAGAAACCCTCACCCAAATGGAAAATATACATATCAAAAGGATCAATGTCGTCACCATGTCCATAACTAGAGGCTTCACCATCATCAGTCAAATCCCACTCAGATTGCATTTTTTTTTGATTAAGAAGTACTGAATATATCTCTCCGAGCCTTTATTACTTCAGTGAAAGATGATCTATAGAAGAATTCCTGGAGGACTACCCCTATGATGGAATCTAGTCATCACACCCACACCCCTGACCACAACCCTTGGGATGACTCCCTCATATCCATGTTTTTCGATGATAAGATCCTTCTAACTCAACATTTAAGTTTTCCTTTAATGCTAAGGAATCCAAATGAGTAATGTTACCCTCTACAAGATGAATATAAATGCAAATAAAATTCTATCCCTCTGGTAGGACATAATTAGAATGTTATTTACCATGTGGTATTTTCTAAGTAGGGACCATTTGGAATCCCTCTTCATCCATAAGGGCTTTCTTACTTTAAGGCTTCAAATGAGAAACAACATTTGTCTTTTTCTTTCCTTTTCAATGACTTGAGTCAATATCCTTCTCAACCATGAATTGTTGATCAGCCACCATTTGATTTAATCTTCATTCAATTGCTCATTGGAATCCACTTCTTGATCATATCCTTTTACAATAACACCATCTTTCACAACATTTTCCACATCATTAAAGATTTAATCCCATGATTTCTCTTACCTTCCTTAAGTTTCCATCCCAGTAGAGGATTCTAACACTGCCATAATAGGTTCATCTCTTGCTTGCCTAATAGGAAGAATGTTTGTTCCAATGTAACTATAATGAGAAACATGTCCTTTGGTAGAATCGGGAGCTCCAATGCCTGTCTCCACGATTTCCTGAACCATCTGATGGTGGGAAACCACAACCTGACTCGCCCTAGCCATTCCAACCGATTTTCCCATATTATTCTTTTTAAAATATGATATTTACTCATGTACACTACTAGATAAATAAAAACACAACAAACTACTTCTACAGTTTGAAGCCTTGTGGCCGATCCTCTTGCAAACTGAACAGAAATGAGGCATGTTCCCATACTCAATGTGCAAACTGAATTCATCCTCATCTGTTGAAAGATAAACTCTATCAATAAGAGTATAGAATAGGTAGAGTTACACAATTAAGTGAGCGAAATGGCCCCAAATTGAAAATTTAATTTCTTTGTCCATATTTATAGGCATTCAAATAATCGAGGTAATGTCATTTAAAAATATGGGAGGCCAGAAAACACTATTCAAGTTGTGGACCTTGACCCACAATTGGACGCAGGAGCTACTAACTTCTAACAAATTGAAACTCTGTTCCCATTCACAAAATTGAATAACATCTGGTTTAAGTTAAATCTAACCCATACCCCATGCTATCATATTCAAATCATCAGAAGGGAACAACATATGAAAAAACCCACATATTGAAGAGATGCACTTCCAATTGGTAAATACTCAGATGCACGACATACGATTGACCAGTTCTTCAATTTTCAAAGGTTTAAAACCTTTGAAAATTTCCTATTGCATGATTAAGGAAAACTTACTAGATTTCCAATCACTCTGAGATAACATTCATATTCTCTTTGACATTAGCGACCTTTCCATTTTGGCATAACCCTCCTGCAGTAGAGCCCTTGAAAAGCGATATAGAATGAGACGATTCATGGTCCTTATCCACATTCATCTTTCCTAGATGATGATCAGAGGAGGAAGATCCGTAATCTCTTTCAGAAATATCTATATGATAATCAATCCTTCCTTGAACTTGGAAAGATTCTTCTATGAGAGATCGACTGAACAAACTTAAGGAAGAATGTCTAAATAGCCATCCGGAACCCTAGATCAGAGCACCCACAGACTCTCCATAATATATATATATATATATATGTATTTATTTATGTTGTATATATGTATGTATGTATTTATTTATTTATAAACACACACACACACAAATATTTTATAATTTTTTTTAAAAATAATCATTTAAATATATATTAATATATAAATAAACATATGGATAAAAAAATATAACTATATATATAAATGTATATAAATATATCAAAAAAAGGATAACCAAGAAACATGGGATAGTTACACTACAGAAAAATAAGCAATTAGCAGTGGTTTAAGAAATTTATAATAAAAACAATTGAAAAAATATTACGGTAGTTTTTAAAAAACCGCTACTAAAACTTTTACATTTTTTTAAAAATGAAACGCTTCTTCCCTTCCCCCCTCCCCCCCGAACATGAAACCCCAACCACTCTCCCTCAAAGACAATCAATCCAACCCCCCTCACCATTATGATTCTCTATCATCAATCATTTCCGAACCCCTTCATACCCTACTCCCCTGAATCCCTATGGAATCCTGTCTTTTTTATTACATAACTTTTCATTACACTTTACAAATAGAGGATATTTAAAGTCTAGTGTCTTGAAAATATGGTACATAATACACAAAAACAAAAAAAAATTATTTAAATAAACTTGAAATTATTCTTGAACTTTTCATCCTAAGTTCAATTATTTCATCTCAAAACCTAAAGACATACATCAAAGGAATGGGTGACCATAAGGCCCTGTAAAGGAAAACACATAAAACAATTTACATGTGAGCTTGAGAGAATACAATATGAACTTGAGTAATTATCATAAAATCATGATAAATAGGCATATAATGATAATAAAAACTTTAATCATATCTTTTATATGTGTCTACAACATTTATTTTAGACATTCATAAGCATATCACCAAGGTTCATCCCTAAGGTGTCATAAAAATTACCATGATTATTCACCAAGGTATCATAAACTTGTCATCTCTAGAGATTAATTTATTTACCCAATGAATTGGAGAGATATCAAGTAAAACCCATAATATGTATTTACTTTCATAAGATCCACATATATCATAATCAAACATTTCATAACAACCCAAAAAAATAAAAGAAATGGGTTTTATATCAAAATCATGGTGTTTTAAAAAGTGCTTAAAAACATGATCATTATGTTATTTATAACCCAAGGAAAGGGAATGAGGGTTTTATGTATTTAAATTATATAATAAAAAAATATTTCTTGATTAATACCCCTGAAATGAAATAGTTTTGGGTATTCACATAAATAAAATAAAATAATTTCTTGAGAAAAAGAGAGGGATTTTGAGATGAACATTCTTGAGCATTACAACTATGAAACATGGTTTTAGAAAACATTAAAAGGAGAGATTAAATGGATATAACATTCATAAAATACTCATAATAAAGAATAAGGATAGAATAAAATAGAAATAAGAACATGGTATGGAAATTTAAAAGACATAACACATAATAGAGAACATGAAAGGAAAAAAGAAGTTGAGAATTCCATTACCTTGAAGAGTAACATATAAAATCTAAGATCGAGACCTTGAGGGTCAAAGGAAACCTTGGGAGTACTCCTTGGGAGGTATAACTAATAGAAATTTGTATATGATGAATTTGGAATGAAGATAAATAAAGGTATGGGAGGGTATTTATAGTAAAAGAGAGGGAATTTTTTTATTAATTTCAAAGGACACCTCTTTGGTGGTATTTGCTCATGGTATTGGCCACTTGTAAAACCTCATATAATAATTTATTCCTCAATAGTATACCATCATTATTACACCACTAATTACATCATTAAACATACCGAAAACTCAGAATTGTATTTTTACTATTCATCAGAAAACAAAGTATTTTATAAAAATATCATAAATTCACTGTAACCAAATACCAACGTTCTGAATTTGAAAATGAAGTTTATTTTATCTTAATAAATCTCTATATATGAGAAATTTTACTTTTAACTATAAAAATACTTTATTATTAAAAATAATAGCGGACAAAAAATGCACGGTGACGTGAATAGTAAAATTTTTGACACTTGAAAAAAATATAATTAGTTTATCATTTATAAATAAAAAGGAGTGTTTTTATAACAATATTTCATTATAATAAAAATTATTAATAAATAACTATTTTAATATAGTAACAAAATTACAATTTCCACATATAAAATCAATTAATCAAATTTGTCTCAGTTAGAAATATATCTTATTAAGAAAAACAATTCTTTAAATGGAAATGATGAATTAAAAATTTTATTTATACAAAAGGTATAACACAATGTAACTAAGGAATCATTACATAACCAATTATAAAACTTTCTTAGGACCTAAGAGTAAGGTGTGCAATGGTGATAGAATCTTGGGGTGGCTTGGAAAACATTGCCTGAGTGGTGATTTCTATCAACTTGAACCTCTCCCGTATATGATTTTGTTCAAGCTTAATAGGTTGAATCTCAAATTGGGATTGGTCCAGAGAAAATCACAATGATGCTACCTCCTTCCCAAGCCCTGAAAATGGGCCTTTTATGGAATAATTATACTAGTAGAGGCCATCGACTCTTCTTTATGCATTAATTCTCCATTATCATTTCTATTTAAAAAAATAAGTATAACATTAAAAATTATTATGGTTTCCAATGGTCATATTAATAAATGGTCATATAATGGTCAAAAATTGATGGTTACAGTTTAATTATACTTATATAGTCTTATTGATTATAGCATAGTAAAACTTTCATTTTTAAGAAACAAAATATTATTCAAAAAGTATGGGTCATTACATTCTTCTACCTTTAAGAAATTTTATCCTTGAAATTTAAAATTGTACCCTTATAAGAGAAAATTTGTGGGTATTTCTGCCTCATAGTCTCCTCTGGTTCCCATGTGGCTTCTTCATATATTTGGTTTCTCCACAACACTTTAACAAGGTGGGTAGTCTTGTTGCGTAGAACCTTGTCTCTTTGATTCAAGATCTCCACCAGCTGCTCCTCACAAGAGAGGTCATGTTCCAACTGTGACACTTCTAGATTCAGTACATGCGAAGGGTTAGGTATGTACTTTCTCAAGAGGTATATGTGAAATACATCATGAAATTGAGCTATAGTTAGAGGAAGTGCAAGCAGATAGGCCACTGCACTTACGCGATCAAGGATTTCATAGGAGCCAATGTACCTAGGGTTGAGCTTCCATTTCTTCCCAGACCTCATAAATCTCTTACATGGAGAAATTTGAAGGAAGACCTTATCAAAAACATCAAACTCTAATTCCCTTCAATGGTTGTCAATATAGCTCTCCTACTGACTCTGAGCAGCCTTAATGAGTTGTTGGATGGCATGAACCTCTTCTGTCATATCTTGAACAAGATTAGGTCCAAGAAGATTTCTCTCACCATATTCATCCCAAAAAGTAGGAGTAATACATCGCTTCCCATATAGATCTTTATATGTTTCCATTTGAATGCTTGATTGGAAGCTATTGTTGTATGATAACTCAACTAATGGGAGATTTTGATCCCATCCACCATTAAATTTCATTGAGCATGTTCTTAGCATGTTCTCAAGTGTTTGGATAGTCCTTTCATATTGGAAATCAGTTTGTGGGTGATAGTCCATACTGAAATTCAATTCAGTACACAAATCATGTTGAAAATTTCTCCATAATTTTGATGTAAACCTTGGATCATGATCAGATACGATAGAAAGTTGAACTCCATGCAGTCCTACCACTTCACGCAAATCCTAGAAATTTGATTAGGATAGAAATATTCCCAAATAGAGATAAAATGTTTAGTCTTGGTGAGAGGGTCCACTATAACCCATATCACATTGTTTCCTTTGGAAGTTCTCGGGAGACCAGTGACAAAGTCTATAATGATATTGTCGCTCTTCCATGCTAGTATAGGTAGTGGTTGTAATACCCCTTTAGGAAGATGCCACTTTGCCTTCATTTGCTGACATACCTAGCACCATGTAGTGTAGTTTTCAACCTCTCTTTACATATAATCTCACCAATAATGATCACAAATGTCCCTATACATTTTTGTGATTCCAAGATTTATAGAATATGTAGAGCTATGATCTTCATCCATCGGCTCCTTAATTTACAGAATTGATATAACACATAGTCTTGTATGAAATTTCAATACACCTTCTTAATCAATACTGAACTCGAGAAACTTTCCATCTTTCTAGCCTAAAACTTCTTCTATAAAAAAGGATCTTCTTTTTGAGCTTTCTTGATCTTCTCTAGTAATGATGGTTAAGAAATCATTTGGGATAGGGTTGATGATTTCCCATCCCTTAGAATTCCCATGACCAATTTCACTAGGTATTTGATCATGGGATCTCCTTAAATCCACATAATTTCTAGAACAATGGGGTATTTCCTACATAATTCATAAACGACTTTTTTTCTCTCTTCCGAGAAGATATTGAATTAAACAATCATTATCTTTAATAAGTTCTAACCATCTCTACTATCTCATATTCAATTCCTATTATGTGAAAATATAATTCCAAATTTGATGGTATATGTATATATCACACTTATCCCTATAACTATAGTGCCTCCATATCTTCTGAGGAAAATGAATTGCAGCCAACTCAAGATCAGGCGTAGGATACTTCTTCTCCTAAGGATTCAACTATTGAGATGAATAAGCAATGACTTTGTCATTTTTCATGAGGATTCACCCAATCCCTTTCAAAGATGCATTGATAAAAAATAACAAATCCTTCTCCGATTGAGGGTAGAGTAAACATGGGTGCTGTAACTAGTCTTTTATTTATCTCTTGGAAACTTTATTTGCACTCTTTTGTCCATATGAACTTGATTATTTTTTGAGTTAACATAGTTAATGGATTAAAAATTCATGAATTTTTTTTCACAAACCTCTTATAATATCCTGCTAATCTAAGGAAACTATGAATCTTGGTTACTGTTATAGGATAAGGCCACTCCTATAAAACCTTTGTCTTTATAGGGTCAACAGAGATTCCTTCACTGGTTATAATGTTCCCCAAGAAAACAACTTGTTGTAACCAAAAATCACACTTGATAAACATTCCAAATAACCTCTAATTCCTCATAGTTTTCAATATAACCCTTAGATGATCTTCACGATCCTCCAAACTTTTGGAATATATCAGAATATCATCAATAAAAACTACCACAAAGTTATTAAGGTATTCTTTAAAGACTCTATCAACAGACTATATTCCCTTAATTGAGGATAACCAGATCGAAGATCAATTATAAAGAAGAACTGAGCCCCACGAAGCTGGTCAAATAAATCATCATTTCTGGGAAGCGGGTACTTTTTTTACATTGATACCATCTAGTTCTCTATAATAAATTCATAACTGCATTGATCCATAATTATTCTTCACAAATAGAATAAGTGTTACCCAAGGAGACACACTTGTCCGGATAAACCCATTATCCAAAAGATCTTGGAGTTTCTTCTTTAATTCCTCCAACTACACATTCTCCATTCTATATGGTTTTTTTGAAATTGACTTGGAACCATGCATGATTTCAATGGAGAACTCTATCTCTATTTCTAGGAAATGTCTAGGTAAATCCTCAAGAAATACACAAATGTATTCCTAAATGATAGGGACATTATCTATCCTTATACTCTCATTTCCTTATCCTTATTCACTGATCAACTCCATAAAGAGGGCTATAAGAGGCGCTTTTAGAAAAATATCATGTTGAGATATCTCTTCTTGGAAGATAATTGTAGGTTTCCCATTCAAGACTACCAATATTTCCTTAATTTTTCATTTGATCTTAGCATTATACTTTGAGAGTCAGTCTATCTCTAGTATAATGTCAAATTTCAACATGGGAATGACTATTAAATTTTCAATAATATTGTGCTCGCTAAAGTAAATACTAGAATTTATAAACACTATTGATGCATGGATAATCCCTCTAGGGATATTTATTGATAACTCCACTTTTATAAGTTCAGAGATTGATTATATATTCTTTGAAAACTTTGAGTAAATAAAAGAATGTGTAGAACAAAAATTAAACAAAGTACTTGATATCTTTGAGAGAACAACAAAGTACCTTCCACCAAATCATTTGGAACTTCAACTTTAACCATCTTGATAGAAAAAGCACAAAATTTCTCCTTTGGTTTATACTGAGCATGATGGTGATCCTCATCCATTTCCCTCAGATTCATATAGTGATTAGAAAAGTGCCCAAGTTGTCCACACTTGAAGCATTGGACTTCAGGTAGGTCATGTTCTATCTTCCCTTTTTTATTCTTGGAATGTTGAGGCTTTACCTCACTATGAAAATTCTGAGCAATATGGCCATCTATTCCACACTTGTAACACTTCCCGCTCCCAAGAGGTGTTTCCACGAATGCTTCTTCCCACATTTATTACACATGGGAAGTTTCACTTACTTTACTAATCTTCTCTAATCAAATATCCTCCCCAAGATTGGATACATTGATCTCTTTGTTTATTGAATTTGCGAGACCACTACATCTCACAAAACTCCAGTTTGACTTTCATAACACTCTGCATGATCTCCCCATTGCTATCATAGTTTCAGTTGGCTAGACTATTCTATAGATGAGGTCTTATTCCACCAAAAAATCTATCAACATTCCTATTAGAATCCATGACAAAGCATGAGGTGTAATAAAAATGTATTGTGAATTTTATCTCATAGATTCCAATATATTCATTATCCTTCTGCTTCAGCTCGAGAAATTTCTTTTCCATTTTTATTCTCATCGAACAAGGGAAATACTTATTGAAGATGATCTCTCTAAAGTCTTCCCACTCTAAATCTTAAATCTTCCCTCTTGACCTCATGTTTTTAATCAACACCCACTATTGATTAGCTTCTACCTCTAATCGTTAAACAACCAAATTGACTTTCTCTTGTTTAGAACTATGATGTACATAAAAGATATTTTCTATAAAAATTATCCACTTTTTATCAATCAATGGGTCAGTAGATCCATTGAATGATGGTGGTCATTAATGCATAAAGGACTCAACATAATGTTTTTCCCTTCTTTGTGAAATTGGTCTCTCAGCTTGATTCATGTTATTTCCCATAACTTGATTCATTTGATTCATCGTTCTCATGAAAGCTTCCATTTTAGCTCCCATTAGAGGGCCATCAGTGCATGGTCTATTGCAGTCACCATTTTCACAGTTCCTCCTATTTCCCACCATTTTTTAAAAGAAAAACATAGTGAGAAACTTATTTCATTTAATAATCTTATGACTCTAAAGTATTTTTATGTCTTAAAACATCATTCTTAAATATGTTATTCATTATCAATAATTACATTTTCTATAAATACTTCATAATGGTTCATAAAAAGATTGTAATTAACCAAATATATCCCCATGGAGTGTCAAACCAGGATTGCATAAAGGCCCGTTATCATGCACTAGTTCTCGTTTGAGTCTAGCTCAAAGTTGTGTTTTTAGGTTTTACCCCTAGATATATATGTTCCATAGCCATATCCACTTTTTCGTATGTAGGCAAGGATATATTTGTTCGGAAACCACTTACTTAATATTTAAACAAAATACCAGTATTTTTTAATATATTTACAATTTTATATAGGGACATTCCTAAAGTTTTCATATCCTAATTTCCATAAATAACTAAACTATCCTTTGATACCAACTATGGAATCCTGCCTTTTTATTATATAAAATTTCATTGCATTTTACAAAAAGAGGATCTTTAAAGTATGGTGTCTTGGAAATAAGGTACATAATACCCAAAAACATATAAAAATATTTAAATACACATTAAAGGATTATTTAAAGGTTCATCCCATGTTCAATTACTGCATCTCATAACTTGGGGACATAAATCAAAGGAAATGGTGAGCATAAGACCCAATAAAAGAAAATAGGGAAAACAATTTACATGTGACCTTGAGAGAATATAATAAGAACTTGAGTAAATATCATAAAGGCATGATAATAGGTATATCATGATAATAATAACTTGAATCATATCTTGAAAATGTGACTACAAAATTTATTTTAGATATTCATAAGCATATCACCAAGGTCCATCCACAAGGTGTCATAAAAATTACAAAGATTATTCACCAAGGTATCATAAACATGTCATCTATAGAGATTAATTTATTTACCCAATGAATTGGAGCGATATTAGGGTGTACCCTTAATATGTATTTATTTTCTTGTTATCTACATATATCATATTAAAAAATTTCATAAATAACCCATAGAGAATAAAATAAATGGGTTTCATATCAAAATCTGGGCGTTTTAAAAAGTGCTTAAAAACTTGATCATTATGTCATTTAAAACCCACAAAAATGGAATGAGGGTTTTATGTATGTCAATTATAGAATAAAAAACATTATTTTTTGATAAATACCTCTAGAATTAAAGATATTTCTGTGTTCACATAAAGAAAATAAAAGAATTTCTTGAGAAAAAGAGAGATATTTTTAGACGAAAATTCTGCACCATAATGGCTATGAAACATTGTTTTAGAAAACATTAAAAAAAGAGAGGAAATGAGTATAAAATTCATAAAATAATAATGATACATTATAGGTACATAATAAAATGTAAATAAGAACATGGTATGGAAATTTTAAAGACATACCACATAAAAGAGAACTTGAAAGGAAAAGAGAAGTTGAGAATTCCAATACCTTGAAGAGTAACTTCTAAAACTCTAATATCAGGACCTTTAGAGATTGAGGACACCTTGGGAGGTATAAATAATATAAATTACTAGAGTATGAATTTTTAATTAAGAGAAATGAAGGGATGGGTGGGTATTTATAATAAAAGAGAGGAAGTTTTTTATTAATTTCAAAGGACACCTCATTGGTGGTATTTTCAAAACCATGGGCTTTCCCATGGTATTTACCATGATATTGGACACTTGGAACACCTCATATCATATTTTATTCCTCAATAGTTTAACAAAATTATTAAATCATTATTAAAACACTAGTGATGTGATTAAACATATCAAAAACTCAAAACTGTATTTTTTACTATTCACCAAAGAACAAAGTATTTTATAAAAATATCCTAAATTTACCGTAACTTAATATCAAAATTATAAATTCAAAAATGAAATTTATTTTATCTTAATAAATCTATACATATGTTAAATTTAACTTTGAACTATAAAAATACTTTATTATTAAGAATAATAGCGGACAAAAAATGCATAGTGACATGCATAGTAAAATTTTTGACACTTCAAAAAATAAAATTATTTTATAATTTATAAATAGAAAGGAGTGTTTTTATAACTCTATTTCATTATAATAAAAATTATTAATAATTTTTTTTAATATATCAATAAAATTACAATTTTAACCTGTAAAATCAATTTATCAAATTTGTCTAAATTAAAAAAATATCTTATTAAGAAAAACTATTCTTCAAATTGAAATGATGAATTACAAATTTTATTTATACAAAATGGATTACACAAAGTAACTAATGAGTCATTACATAACCTCTTATAACACCGGCATTGAACCAAAGAGTAAGGTTTCCAATGTTGATAGAATATTGGGGCAGCTCAGACAACATTGCCCAAGTGTTGATTTCTATCAACTTGAACTTCTCCCATATGTGATTTAATTCAAGATCAACATGTTAAAGCTCAAATTGGTCTTGGTATAGATGAAATCCTAGTGATTCTACCTCATTTCCATGCTCTGACAAAAGGGCTTTGTTATGCATGATTCTACTAGTAGAGGCCATCAAATCTTCTTTCTACATTAATTCTACATTATCATTTCTTTTTTTTTTTAAATAATTATAATGTTAAAATTTATTATTATTTCCAACGGTCATATTAACCAATTTTCATATAATGTTCAAAACTTGATAGTTACATTTCAATTGTATTTATATAGTTTTATTGAATATAATATATTAAAACTTACATTTTCAAGAAAAAAATATTATTCAACAAGTTCGGGTCATTACATTATTTCCCCCTTAATAAATTTCATCCTGAAAATTTCAAATCATACCCTTAGAATAGAAAAGGTGTGGGTACTTTTGACTCATAGTATCCTCTAGTTACCATGTGTATTATTCATATTTTTTGTTCCTCCACACCACTTTAACAAGGTGGGTAGTTTTGTGGCATAGAACCTTGTCTCTACGATCTAAGATCTCCATCAGATGCTCCTCATAAAAGAGGTTGTGTTCCAGTTGTACCACCTTTGTATTTAGTACATGCGAAAGGTCTGTTATGTACTTCCTCAAGAGGAATATGTGGAATACATCATGAACTTGAGCTATATTTGGAGGAATTGCAAGCTGATAGACCACTACACCCATCCAATCAAGGATTTCATAGGGGACAATGTACCTATGGTTGAGCTTCCCTTTCTTCCCAAAAATCATGACTCTATTTAATGGAGATATTCATAAGAATACCTTTTCACCAACATCAAACTCCAAGTCCCTTTAATGGTTGTCAACATAGCTCGTCTGCCAACTCTGAGCAGCCTTAACGTGTTTTTGTATGGCATGAACCTATTCTATCATCTCTTGCACAAGATCAGACACAAGAAGCTTTTTCTCACCAGCTTCATCCCAACAAGTAGGAGTTCTACATCGCTCCTCATATAGAGCTTCATAGGGTTCCAATTGAATGCTTTAGTGGAAGATATTTTTATAAGAGAAATCAACTAATGGGAGATGTTGATCTCATCCACCTTTAAATTCCATTGAGCATGTTCTCAGTATGTCTTCGAGTGTCTGAATAGTACTTTCATATTATCCATCAGTTTGGCAGTGATAGGCCATACTGAAATTCAATTTGTTACACAAATAATGTTGAATACTTCTCCATAATTTTGATGTGAACCTTGTATCATGATTAGATACAATAGAAATTGGAACTCCAAGATGTCTTACAACTTCCTTCATGTAAATACTAGTAAGTTGATGAAGATAAAAATCTTCCCTAATAGAGATAAAATGGGCAGTCTTTGTGAGATAGTCCACTATAACCCATATCTCACTGTTTCCTTTAGAAGTTCTCGGAAGACCAGTGATATTTTCTCACTTACAATATGGTATAGGTAGTGGTTGTAATACCCCTTTAGAAAGTTTTTGTTCTTCCTACACTTGCTGAAATACCAAGAACCTTGTAGTGTAGTCTAAAACCTCAATTTTTATATTATCCCGCCAATAATGATCACGAAGGTCCCTATACATTTTAATGCTTCAAGGATGTATAAAGTATGTAGATCTATGAGCTTCATCCATTAACTCCTTCTTAATTTCTAGAATATATGGAACATGTAGTCTTGTACGAAATTTCAATACACCTTCATAATAAATATTGATCTCGGGAAACTTCCCATCCTTCAAAATCTCAAACTTCTTCTTTAAAAAAGGATCTTCTTTTTTAGCTTTCTTGATCTTCTTCAGTAATGACAGTTGAGAAATCATTTGGATTATGGTTGATGATGTAACTTCCCTTAAAATTCACAAGTCCAATTTCACAAGGTATTTGATAAAGGGATCTCCTTGAATCCTCATAATTTCTAGAACAATGGGGTCATTCTTACTTAATGCTTCAACAAATTTGTTTTCTCTTCTAGGATGATAATGAATTAAATTATCATAATCTTTAATAAGTTCCAACCATCTCCTCTGTCTCATTTTCAATTCCTTTTGGGTAAAAATATACTTCAAAATTTGATGGTATGTGTATATATCACACTTCTCCCAAAAAAGATACTGCCTCCATTTCTTCAGAGAAAAAACAATCGCATCCAGCTCAAGATCATGTGTAGGATAATTCTTCTCACGAGGCTTCAACTTTCGAGATACAAAAGCAATGAATTTTCAATTTTTCATGAGGACACACCAAAGATATTTCAAATATTCATCACTAAAAACTAACAAGACCTCATCTGATTGAGGGTAGAGTTAACACATGTGTAATAACCAGTATTTTCTTCATCTCTTGGAAATATTCTTCACTCTCCATTGTCAAGATAAACTTGACCCCCTTTTGAGTTATCTTGGTTAATGGATTAGAAAGTTTTGAAAAGTTTTTTCACAAACCTCCTATAATATCCCACTAATCCAAGGAAACTATGAATCTCAGTTACTATTTTAGGATGAGGCCACTCTTATACAACATTTGTCTTTATAGGGTCAACTGAGATTACTTTACTAGTTAGTATGTGCCCTAAGAAAGAAACATGGTGTAACCAAAACTCACACTTGATAAACATTCCAAATAAACTATCCTCCATCAGAGTTTGAAATATATCCCTTATAGGATCTTCATGATCCTCCTGACTTTTAGAATATATCATAATATCATTAATAAAAACTAGTTGTAGTTGGGGTTTGGCTTAGTGGTAAGAACCCCTTAAATCTACATGAAAAATGGGGGTTCAAAACCCATTGGGCGCAGGCTACTGTAGCAGCGGCGACACTGTAGCAACGACGGGCACTGTAGCGGTGGCAGAGCACTGTAGCGGCGGCAGGTACTGTGCAGTACTGTAGAAATGCGGGTACTGTAGCAGTACTATTCACAGAATGGGCTTTGGGCCAAAAAAATGGGCCTACGGGTCATGTAATGGGCTAAATACCCACTGGGCCTTCGGGCTATGTAATGGGTCTCCCTCTACCCAGTTAAAGAGGTCTTTGCTTTACTTTAATAAAAAAAAAATGAGGCTTCAACCCCAACCTTTAAAAAAAAAAATAATAAAAACTAGCACAAATTTGTAAAGGTAGTCTTTAAAGACTCTATTCATCAAATCAATAAAAATAGAAGGTGAATTAGTCAATCTGAAGGGAATAACAAAAACTCATAATGACAATATCTTTATCAGAAGGCGGTCTTTAAAATATATTATTTATTCATCCTCAATTGATGGTAACCAGATCGAAGATCAATCTTGGAGAAGAACTGAGCCCTAGGAATATGGTCAAATAAATCATCAATTCTTGGAAGATGGTACTTTTTATTTACTATGATCCCATTCAGTTCTCTATAATCAAGGCATAACTGCATTGATCTATCCTTCATCTTCACAAAGAGAATAGGTGCTCCCTAAGAAGACACACTTGGATGGATAAACCCCTTGTCCAAAAGATCTTGGAGTTTCTTCTTTAATTCATCTAGCTCTACAATCACCATTCTATATAGGGTTTTTTGAAATCAGCTTGGAACTAGGAATAAGTTCATTAGATAACTCTGCCTCTCTTTTTGGGGGAGGTCTAGGTTACTCCTCAAGACATCAATGTATTCCGGAATGATGGGGACATTATCTATCATTATAATATCATTTCCTTATTCTTATTCCCTGATCAAATCCATAAAGAGAGATATAGGAGGTGCTCTAGAAAAAGATCAGGTTGAGATATTTCTCCTTGGAAGATAACTATAGGTTGTCCATTCAAGACTAATGAGATTTCATTGCTTCTGCATTTTATCTTAGCATTATTCTTTGGGATCCAATCCATCCCTAGTATAATGTCAAATTCCAACATAGTAATGACTACTATATTTGTGATAAGATTGTGCTCTCTAATGTATATACCAGATTTTCTAAACACTATTGATGATTGGATAATATCTCTAGGAGTCTTGACTGATAACTCTACTTTTATAAGTTCAGGGATTGATTTTATATTCTTTGAAAACTTGGAGGAAATAAAATAATGCATAGAATCAGAATAAAAAAAATTTAATTGCTAGATTTGAGAGAACAACAAGAGTACCTTCCACCATATCATTTGGAGCTTCAACTTTATCCATCGTGATATAAAAAGTAATACATTTCTCTCTTGGCCTATACTAAGGCTGATTGTGATCCTCCTCCACTACCCTTGGATTTAGACAGTGATTGGAAAAGTTCCCAAGATATCCACACTTGAAGCATTGGAATTTAGGTAGGGCCTGCACCATATTCCCTTTTTTATTTAGTGTTGGTAAGTTTAGGCTTCACATCACTATAAAAATTCTGATTGATATGGACATCTCTTCCACACATGTAACACTTCCCACTCTATAGTAGGGAGTTCCCCGAATGATTCTTCCAACATTTATTACACATGGGAAGTTGCACTTACTTTATTCCTCTTCCCTAACCAAAGAACCTCCCCCATCTTGGCTCCATTGATATCTTCTTTTCATTGGATTTTTAAGAAAACTACATCTCACTGAACTCTAATTCGACTTCCATAACACTTCGAACAATCTCCTCATAGCTATCATAGTCTTGGTTGGCTAGATTCTTCTGCAGATGAGGTTTTAGTTTACCAAAGAATCACTCAACCTTCCCATTAGGATCCTTGTAAAATATTGAGGTGTAATAAGAAACTCTTGTGAATTTTATCTCATATATTACAACAGATTTATTCTTCTTCTAGTTCAGCTTTATAAATTCCTTCTCCATTTTTTGTTCTTATCGAATGGGGGGAGTACTTTTTGAAGAAGATACCTCTAAACTCTTCCCACTACAAAGCTTCAATCTCCCCTCTTGGACTTGTTTTTTTAATCGACGCCCACCATTGATCAACTTCTCACTCTAAGCGGTAAACACCCATGGCGACTTTCTCTTGTTCAGAACTACAAAGTACAGAAAAGAAATTTTCTTTAGAGATTATCCACTTTTTCACAATCAATGGGTCAATAAATCCATTGAACATTGGTGGTAATTTATGAATAAATGACTCAATGGAATTTTATTCCCTTCTTGGTGAAATAAGTATCTCATCTTGATTCAAGTTATTTCCCATAACTTGAGTCATTTAATTCATCATTCTCATGAAATCTTCCATTCTAGCTTCCACTGGAGGGTCGTTAGTGCATGGTCCATTGCGGTGACCATTTGCATGGTTCCTCATATTTACTTCCATTTTATAAAGGAATTAAAACTTAGTGAGAAAATTATTTCATTTAATATTCTTATAACTATAAAGGATTTTTATGTCTTAAAACATTACACTTAAACATGTTATTCGTTATCAACAATTACATTTTCTATAAATCTTTCACAATGGTTCATAAAATAATTGTGATTAATCAAATATATCCCTTAGGATTGTCAAACCAGGAGTGAAGAAAGACCTGTTTTCATGCACAAGTTATCATTCGAGTCTATTTCAAAGCAGTGTTTTTGGGTTTTACCCCTAGATATATCTGTGCTAGAGCCACATCCATTTGTTCATATCCAAACAGGTATTTATTTGTTCAGAAACCACTTACTTAATATTCCACAAAAATACAGTGAAGTTTTTCTATATTTAAACTTTATTATAGGGTTATTCCTAAATTTTTCATATCCTAATTTCCAAAAATAAATAAACTATCCTTTGATACAAACTATGGCATCCTGCCTTTTTATTACATAACTTTTCATTAAATTTTTCTAACAGAGGATCTTTAAAGTCTAGTGTCTTGGAAATAAGGTAAATAATATAAGAAAACATATAAAAATATTTAAATAAACATGAAATGATTATTGAAATGTTCATACTAAGTTCAATTACTACATCTCAAAACTTGGGGTCGTACATCAAAGGAAACAGTGAGCATAAGGCCCAGTAAAGGAAAACAGGGAAAACCGCTTACATGTGAGCTTGAGAGAATACAATAAGAACTTGAGGAAATATCAAAAAGGAATGAGAAATTGGAATATCATGATAAAAATAAATTGAATAATATATTGAAAATGTGAATACAAAATTTATTTGAGACATTAATAAGCATATCACCAAGGTCCATACCTAAGGTGTCATAAAAATTACCAAGTTTATTCACCAAGGTATCGTAAACTTGTCATCTCTAGAGATTAATTTCTTTACCCAATGCATTGGAGCACTATCAGGGTGCACCATTAATATGTATTTATTTTCATGTGATCCACATAGATCATAATCCAATATTTTATAAATAACCCATAAAGAATTAAAGAAATGGTTTTCATATTAGAATCATGGTATTTTAAAAAGTGCTTAAAAACATGATCATTATGTCATTTATAACCCACGAAAAGGGAATGAGGGTTTTATGTATGTCAATTCCAGAATAAAAAAATAATTTTATGTATTGATTAATACCACTAGAATTAATGTGGTTTGGGTATTCACATAAAGAAAATTAAATAATTTCTAAAGAAAAAGAGAGAGATTTTGAAATGAAAATTCTACAGCATAACTTCTATAAAATATTGTTTTAGAAAACATTAAAAAGAGAGAGGAAATGGGTCTACCATTCATTAAAGTATAATAATACAGTACATAGACAACATAAAATGAAAATAAGAATATGTTATGTAAATTTGAAATACATACCACATAAAAGAGAACTTGAAAGAAAAAGAGAAGTTGAGAATTCTCTTACCTTGAAGAGTATCTTGTTAAACTCTAAGATCAGGACATTGAAGGATTGAGGACACCTTTGGAAGACTAATTGAGAGGTAGAACTAACATAATTTCATATAGGATGAATTTTGAATAAAGAGAAATGAAGGGATGTGTGGGTATTTGTAGTAAAAGAGAGGGAGTTTTTTATTAATTTCAAAGGACACCTCATTGGTAGTATTTTCCAAACCATGGGCTTTCCCACAATATTTTCCCATGGTCTTGGCCACTTGGGAACCTCATATCATATTTTATTCCTCAAGAGTCAACCCGAATTATTACATCATTTTTACATCACAAATGATGTCATTAAACATATCGAAAACTCAAAACCGTATTTTTACTATTCACTGAAAAACAAAGTATTTTATAAAAATCTCATAAAATATCTATAACCTAATATCAACATTCTAAATTCAAAAATTACATTTATATTATCTTAATAAATATCTAAATATGAGTAATTTAACTTTTAACTATGAAAATACTTTATTTTTAAAAATAATAGCGGACAGAAAATGCACAGTGACATGCATAGTAAAATTTTCGACACTTGAAAAAAATAAAATTATTTTATCATTCGTAAATAAAAATGAGTGTTTTTATAAAACTATTTCATTATAATAAAAATAATTAATAAATAATTATTTTAATATATTAATAAAATTACAATTTTTACCTATAGAATCAATTTATCAAATTTTCCTCAATTAAAAATATATCTTATTAAGAAAAACTATTCTTCAAATGGAAATGATGAATTGATTATTTTATTTATACAAAAGGGATTACACAAAGTAACTAAGGCCACATTACATAACCCCTTATAACACATACATAGGACCTAAGAGTAGGTGTACAATTATGATAATATCTTGGGGCGGATCAGACAACACTGTCTGAGTGGTGATTTCTATCAACTTGAACTTCTCCAGTATGCGATTTCGTTCAAGCTTGACATGTTGAAGCTTTTCTTGGTCTTGCTCGAGATAAAATCCCAGTGATGCTACCTCCTTCCCAAGCTCCGAAAAATGGGCTTCGTATGGAATAATTCTACTAGTAGAGGCCATCGAATCTTCTTTCTGCAATAATTCCCCATTATATATTATATTTAAAAATAATAATTATAACGTTAAAAATTACTATGGTTTACAATGGTCATATTAACCAATGATCATATTAACCAATGATCATATTAACCAGTGGTCATATAATGGTCAAAAATCGATGGTTACATTTCAGTTATACTTATATAGTTTTATTGATTATAACATAGCAAAACTTACATTTTTAGGAAACAAAATAATATTCAAAAAGTTCTGTTCATTATTATCCCAGTCCTCATTGTCACCCCCCTTCTCCCCTAAGCTCGCTGAGCTCGAGCCCGAGCCTCCAACCCCTCTCTCCCTTGAACCGTCACTATCACTGCTCCCCCTAGTCACCTCCCTACCACTACTCCACCTCATCTCTGACCCTTCCCCATCGCCGCTGCCCCTTCCCCCTCAATTGTGGATAGTCAACCCATATCCCTATGAGAAGAAGAATAATGAAGGAAGAAATAATGTCCTTGATGTAGGGTATTGAATTGGTATCCATGATTAACCTTCATCTATTTTTTTAAGTTGTACATTTCTTATGTTTAAATTAAAAAATTATTTAGGTTCATTTGGTTGTAAAGAACAAATGTGTCCCCTGGAGTTTTTTTACTTTCAATACTTCTAGGAATCATGCATTTCATATGTTTATTAATATGTTAATTATTTCTTGAACTTTTTTTGGTTTCTAGGTTGGGAAACTTGGAGGAGTAGGTCAAGTGTTGTTTAACAAGTATTGGTTTTTAATTTCTTCTATAATTTTTATACATTTTATTCTCTCTTAAAAATAACTAGTCCATTTATTTATTTTATTACCTGGTGTAAACCAATTCAGTTATATCAGTTAATTCATATACCGATAAAATCATCTATTTTAAAACCAAAAATATTTTTGGTATTTGTAGGTTCATATTCAATACCCAGGGATTTCCATGTTAAAGTGTTGAATATCTTAAAAATATTTTTTTGTTTCTAGTTTTTAGTGGCATCTTGTGAATAGTTAATCAAAGAAGTGATTAGGAGAAATTTGGAAACTTTCCAAAATGTTTTATAAAGTGTATATAAAATATATCCTTTGGACTCTTTCTTGTTAACATTATTTATGTATACACTGATAATTGTTTCAGTTTTACATTTTTTCCATTGGTGTCACTACTCACACAACCCCACCAAAACCTAACCCAATTTTAGGTGTTCCATTTGTTTATTCTTGGTGTTTAAGATTTTTGATCCTCAATTGAGGCCAATCCTTTCTAAAATAATTTAAGGTGATGAATTTTCATTGATTACAGGTTGTGTTTTGATTCATTATTCCATTTTGGATGGATTTTAATTAGGGTTTTCTTGATTTTTAGGTCCCACATTTTTCTATATGGGGTCTAAGACCTTGTTAAGGTTGGATAGTGCCAAAAGTTTCAAAGAAAACATGTTCTAGGTAAATGACCCTTTGTTTTGGGTCTTTAAATATTATAACATTGCTTGATTGTATTTTTAATCCTTTTTTGGATATCAAATTAAAATAATAATTATGTTCAAAAGGTATTTGATGTGGAAATCAAGTTTCACTTAATTTTCACTACATTTCTAAGGGTTTTCTCTAATTTAAAGTTTTTTCAAATCCTAATTTAATTATTTTTTTTACATTGAATATTTTATAAACACCTGAATAAAATTTAATTAATAAGTTAAATTTTTTAAGAGAGGTTTTTCTTTTTAAAAGTGGGGTTATCTCTTATCTTATTTTTTTTAAATTTATATGTTTTTAAAATGTCTTTTGATATATATATATATACATATATATTGGTTCAACACATATATATAAGTAGGTTTGTGTGTGTGTGTGTGTACAAATTCACTTAGGAAAATGAGAATTTGTGCAACATGATATATGTATATACATAAATGTGTAAATGTAAATGGTTATAATAATAAAAATAGTGAATTTTAACCTTAATCTCGATTCTTTATTTGGTTTTCTAAATGATTATATGTTTTGTGAAAAATAATTTTTCATTTAATGATTAATAAAATATTTTTTTGTTATCAGTTATTATTGTTTGTTAAACATTATGAGAAACCTAGGGTTCTTGGGTAGGCTAACCTAGATAGGAAGAGGTCCTCCACCACAAGATATGCTAGTAAATCATTATGTGGCACCCCTATAGCTAAATATGTGTTAGAACTCTAAATCCACTACTATGGTGGTAAATAATTACTAGGGTCACCAAGACTTAGTGACCCTAGGGTGTTTCTACCATGATTCCTATTTTAAATTAATGATTGTATGATTTTTATTTTTCTTTTGTTTTACTTAATACTATCTATGATTGGTTTTATTTTTTTTACTTTGACCTTTTTAGTACTTGTATGACTCTTCTTATAACTATTTGGGTTGTGTTTTTTTTCACTTCCATTTATCTATTTTTCTACTTAGTAATACTTATGTGTTTTTAATTTTTTTACTAATGTGTAGGAAAAATGTGATATATATGGATAAAAGCTGGATCACATTGCCAAGGAACACACATCAATATGCTAAGGGTTTGAAGGAGTTTTTAGTTTTTGAAATTTCTAATAAATCTGTTGATGATAGAATAAGATGTCCAAGACCAAAATGTAAATTTAGAATATGGTTGAAGAGAGATGAAGTTTATGAACACTTGATATTGAATCAATTCCCTAATCAATATTTGTGTTGGATTTTTCCTGGAGAATAAAATGTTACAGAATGTATGAGCACTGAGGTTAATTTACAGAATCAACTCCCAAATTTGTAAAAAATTTAAAATGAAATGAAGAAACTTATAAATGATGCATTTGGAATTGAAAGACACCAACACCAACAGCAAAACATATTAGAATAACCAGTTGAGTGTTCTATAAATATAAACTTGACAAGTGATGTTTTTGGGCCTATAGTAAAACTATATGAGGATTATAACATATCATTGGATCCTACTCTTGATTCTATGGAGACTAATGTAAGAGAGAACCTCAATGAGAATAAAAATTAATTTCATGGTTTAGTTGATGATGGAAATCAAGAGCTATATGGTTGATGTTTTAAATATTCAAAACATTATTTTCTATTAAAGTTTTACCATATCAATTCCTATGTGCAATTAAAAATAAGGTGATGTCCATGATATTGGAATTATTGCATGATGAATTTCCTAAAGAAAAGATCCCTGATTCTTTTTATGTTACAAAAAAAGTTGTTAACAATCTTGGTTTGATTTATAAAAAAATATAGGCATGTCTCAATGATTGTATGCTTTATTGGAGATAATATTCAAGCAGATATGATTGCAAAAAATATTTGACTTCTAGATGTAAGTTAATGGGTGAGGTTGGAAGTCTGAATCAACATACTAGTATGAAGAATAAGAAAAAGAACACACTTGCAAAGTTTTTGAATTACTTTCCTTTAAATCCTCAGTTTCAAAGATTATTCATGTCATTGAAAACCACTGAGCACATGAAGTGGAATTATATGGATAATAACAATGATGGTTTAATGTGACATCCAAGATATTCACAATCATAGAATACATCTGATTCAATACATCCATGTTTATTATCTAATCCCACGAATGTGTGATTGCGATTGGCTTCCTATGTATTCAACCCATTTGGGACTTTGATCACCAGTTATAGCATTTGGATAGTTGTTTTGATCCCTTACAATCTACCTCAATGGATTTGTATGAAACAAACATCTTTTATCATTTCGATGATTATTACTGGAAAAAAATGCCTTGAAATGATATTGATGTATACTTGAAGTCTGTAATTGAATAATTAAAGGAGTTAGGGAGAAACAGTATTGAGACATATGATGCATCTTCTAGAACAATGTTCAAAATTCAATTTGATCTAATGAGGACAATCATGGACTTCCCTATACTTGGGAATTTAGTTGGTTGGAACACTTACATGGTTTTTTCTAGTCTTTTTTTAACTTTTATTTTGATTCTAAATGACTACCTCACAGTAAAAAATGGTTCTTCTTGTTTCATTGAATATTTCTGGATGCATATCATAGATTTTGGTTGACCAAGTCAAAATTTAATGGTTATATTGATCATAGACCACCTCCAAAGTTGTTTATAGAATTTGAAAAATTGGCACAACTTGGAAATGTCAAAATAGAATTTGGTAAGGTGCATCATTTGAATGATAGTGGGAAATGAGTTTGAAGTGCATCGTCAAGTGAAATTGGAACACAACAATAGAATAAAAAAAGTATATTCTTTAAAGTTTCATATTGGGAATTTAATTTATTATGGAATAATCTTTATTTTATGCATATTGATAAGAATATCTGTGAATTTTTTATCTTTAAATTTTTTAATGAGCATGGAAAATCGATTAACCATCTCAATGCTCAGAAAGACATACAAATAATGAACATAAAGCGTGATCTATAGACAGATGAGAATGAAAAGTATGCTCTATAAAATTTTTCAATGAAAAATAGGGATAAAGATACATTCCTTTGAATTTTAAAACATCCAAAGGTATCTGATGGGTACTCAAGTAACATATCAAGTTCCATTGACTTAAATCATCATAGGTTACATGGATTGAAAATTCATTATTCACATATTTTGTTATAGCCGTTACTACTATCATCATTGCGTACATTATTACTTGAAAATTTTACTGCTATTGTACTCCAATTTTTCACATTCAGTAGACAACTATGTGAGAAAACACTATGACCATTTGAGATTGAAAACCTTTAGGATAGACTTTTATTGAAACTTTGTGCAATGGAGATGATCTTTCCACCATCATATTTTTATATTCATGATGAATTTAATTGTGAATTTGGATTATGAAGCAAAACTAGGAGGCCTCGTAAATTATGGATAGATGTATCCAAATTAGAGGTATATTATTTATATGTTCTTCATATTAAGTAAACAATTCTTGGCACTTCCTTAAATACACAACTATGTTTTATTTATTTTATTTCATATATATCTTTGGTAATTGAAATCATACGTGAAAAATAAAGCTCAAATTGAATGCCCTTTTTATGAAGGATATTTGGATGAGGAGTGTCTTATATTTTGTTCTACCTAATTGGATGTTATTGAGAAAACATTCAATCAAGTTAGATG
Source organism: Viscum album (assembly GCA_963277665.1). Lineage (NCBI taxonomy): Eukaryota > Viridiplantae > Streptophyta > Magnoliopsida > Santalales > Viscaceae > Viscum > Viscum album. The sequence continues at coordinate 1,807,145,468 of OY728123.1, read as the reverse complement.
TGTTGATGATACATCGACTCAATCTCAAATATATGGGAAATCGATAATCTTTCTTATTATTAGATAATTAGTATGGAGAAACTCAAATGTCACACTGATAGAAATGGAATTATTATAGGAGCATAGATATGTGCTAATAAATAGTAAAACTATAGATCTATTTATTAAAGATATCAGGATACAAACAAATATTTGAATGAGTGGGAAAACATGAAATGAGATAGATATAACAAAATCTATTGATAAATATCTTATAGAATTGTTTGCATGATGTGTAAGTTAATAAATATTGAAATTAATAAAGATATTAGGTTGACACATATATTTTATAAATATAATAATTTATATTACTTTTTTAGATCATGAATACTGATACTCAAGATGAGTTGTCAGAATATTTGAAGTTTCTTGCTCGACATCCTCTAAAACAAGCTAAAACGTTCAACACTTATAATGTGAACCGATTTAATTTATTTATAGTCAATTGGGAAGAGGGTTTGAAAAAAATATAATCATGGTATATTTACATCTTTGAAAGTGGGATACTATAGAAAGTTGAATGATATTATCAAATTAAAATACCATGGGAAATTTTTAGTTATTTTATTCAAATGTAAGTGGGTCAATATTATATGGGATGTTAAAAGAGATTCCTTGAAATTTAATTATGTAAACTTATCTTGATTTATGGATGTTAGTGAATGTGGTTTACATGATCTGAATATCATATCATTGTAAGAAAGAAATGTTATATTTTGTAGAAGATATCGTGGATGAAGGGTGAAGTGTAGTTTCTCACATAAAACAAAGGGACTTGTATGATATGGGTGATGAAGTGGAAGATTTGACATATGACATTGAATCCCATCAACAAAAAGAATTGAACTTATTCTTTCATCATGATATTGAAAATATTAGTCTTTCAAGGGTGGATGAAGTAGATTAGGTAATGATGGAGCAGAAAAACTACATGATTGAAGGAAAAAATGATTATATGTACAGTCATCCATTCATTTGTCAACTACTTATGTTATTTGTGAAGTCATTCATTATTATAGAAATGTATAATTTGTTTTTTAGTACTTTTCATATGTTATCATTTCTATTTTTTTTTGCATGAATTTTTTGAAATATATGTTGTGAAGTTAATTTTATTTGATTAAATAATAGAAATACCGAGGAGGATGCATTTTATTGATCTCAATCGACTCTCAACCAATGTTCCCTTAACCATAATAACATATGATGATCCATCAGTCTCCATATCTAAAGCATCTGAGACACCCTCCTCTTTCCCCCTACACCGTCTCTCATACCCTCTATTTCATAATCTTCTAGAACATCCTCCGTCAGCATCCCATAAGCAGCACAACCAACACCTCCCCATCCACTAGGCTCAGTAACGAGGGATCAAGTTGTCATTCATGTTTCTTGAAGGTGATATTGGAGGGTGACAATTATAGGTACAAATTTAAATATGAATAAAGTTATTGCACTTTTTCTATACTACTAATTGTTTTTTTCATAGAATATGGAAACAATGCTACTGTAGAGAGAATGAAAAGTTTAAATGTTTGGAATATAAATGAACTAAAAATAATTATCCAATTTGACTGTTATAGGGTATCTATGGATGATTCCCCAAGATTATTTGGCCAGATTCTAATCCAGCTTGCGGAAGAGTCGGTTACCCTTCCGATTACGTATGCTGATTGGAGGAATATGCCTCAATATTGGATTTTTTTTATTCATAGATAAAGGTAATTTTAATATATTATAGTTTAATTTAATTTCATTATGTCACTAAATTCTAATATTTTAAAAATTAATATCTTCATACATATGTTTTTCCACTTTACCATTACTAATCATATAGCACGAAAGTAAACATTGAAAATTTTTGTTAAGAAATTTAAGGATTTTAAATGAATATTACATTATTAATTCAAGGATAATTCATTTAGAACCCAAAAAATATATGATAAGGTACATGAATGGATACCTAGAGAGAAATGGAAGGTTTTTATTGATACCCATCGTCATGAGAAACACATTGTATTTAAACATATTTAATTTTATTAATATCATTTTACTTTTATTCATTAATATGACAAGGATATGACATTTAATACATTACTATTAAATTACATGTTATTTATTTTAGAATTTTTCAAGGAAGAATGCATTGATTCAAGCTAAGAAAATTATCCCTCACACTATTGGGTCAAAGATTTTTTCCAGAAAACGATTGACTCTAGTAATATTTTCATTATTTTAAATATTTATTAGTACAATATTATCTATTTCATATATTAAATTATTGATTTATCTTTGATTAATGTAGTCATATAATTTAGGGAACCAAGATTCTAGAACAAAATTGTGGTTGGATGTTCATACAAAATTTGATGGGATTTATGTTAATGAGCCTGCCAAAGAAGTTTGGGGTATGAATTCATTTTTCATTGAAATAACTTATTGTTAGTTGTCACTATGTTAATATGTATCACTTAAAATATTACTAATATTTTATTTATAAGTAAAAATAAATGAACTATGGGATTCCAATCTCATGCAGTCCTTCTCAGTCTCCCAGGATGACCTAGTTGGTAATGTCCTTTGGAAAGAGCACCTTGGCAGAGTGCACAAGATGGGTTTGAAACCATTACCATTCGAGGTCTTTGGAAGACCACTGAGGATTTCAACTGCATCTACTCCTAGTTTTAGTCACTCCCTACCTCTATATTCTTAAAGGGAGTTTTTTTTCTATGTAAATCACAATTCAAGAATAGGGGCACATAAATTTTCTTTGTAGAAAGCGTTGATTGATTTATATCAGAAGATGACCAGACCTATCCCTGGTGATATTTCATCAATGGATGGTAGAGATCTGGTAAATTAAACAACATCAAAATCATTTATTCCACAAAATTTTATTGGTTTTAAGATTAAATATAAATATACAACACCATTTAATCTTCAATATAATTGTCTTGTAGGTGTCGGTAGTAGGAATTAGATATGAAGATGTAGAGGGTGTCAAGAAAAGTTCATCGAGTAGTGATTAGTGGTCCCTTTAGATATAGAAATGATGTAAAACTAAAACTATGACAAACTAATACTAATTTGGTGATTCATAAACCATGTTGTGGTTTCTGGTAACGATATATGTATTTACCTTATATGTGTTGTTTCCACTGTGATGGTTTATATGTGTTGTTTCCACTATATATTTTTTGTTTGTTTTCTTCCAGGGTTGAGTGCTATTATAGGGCTAGAAATTCTATTACTTAATTTTTTTGAAAAGCATTATATAGAAGCAGTTTAAACCACAACTATATAATGTCAATTTTTTAGCATTGATCAAAACTGCCACTACATAAAGTCATTTTTATTTAGTATAGGTTGTTTTAATTTTTTGTGGCAGATTTTTTGTCAAAAAATGAATGATTTAGTGGTAGTTTAAAGCACCAAAAAATATATGTTCTGTGAAATTTACCAGAAACCTTTTCTAAATGGATGAAACCGCTGTTTTTTGGACATCGATAACAAATTTAATGGTGGTTTTTTGAAAATATCACCGAAACAATTAGTGGAGGTTTAAACTACCACCAAATAAAAAAAAACTGCCACCAACAGGTGATTTTTTTATAGTGTGGAAAATATGTGAGTGTGTGAGGGTGAGGTCTTAGGTTCAAATCTAAGGGGTGGTGATTTAGGTGTTGGCTTTGGAAAGAATCTCTAGCACTAATAAAGGACTTAAACAGGGACAGACGAGCACTGATAAAAGAAAGGGGTGGGCTTTGAGTGTTGATAATAGCGGGTTTTGAGGATGCTGGTAAAAAAAATTATTTTTTTGACCTTTATCAGCATTTTTTATAGCATTGATAAAATACCATTTTTATCAGTGATTTTTTAGCACTGATAGATTACCCCTTTTACCAGCTCTTTTTTTAACACTAATAAAAGGGACCCCCTTTTAGTGGTGCTTAGATTATTAGTGCTAGAAAAGAACTGATAAAAGAAATTTTCTAGTGGTGATAAAAGAGGGATATTTGGTTTTATAATTAGATAAATATAAATGATGAATTTTCAATATGTGATATTTGAACTTATATATATATATATATATCAATGTCTATGTATATATATGTTTATTCATTATGTTGTGTGTGTTTGTTTTGTTTATGTGTATATATAGATGTTTTATGTGTATAAATGTATGTATGTGTATGTTTATGTGCACATATATATGTGATGCACATATATTTATAACATGTGTACAAGTGTATGCCCGACATGTACTTATTTGAAATTAGATGCATATTTTTTTTTCAATTTTGATATAATTTGTTTTTGGAATTTATTCATTTTTATACATATTTATATTTTATTTAAAAAATTAACAAGTCTTATTAATTATATAGACTGAAAAAGACACATCCATGGGTTTGGAAGCCAAACCCATGACTAAATATTTATTAAGAAAAAGTAAAAAGTACAAGGGAGAACCCAAAAAAAGCATGACACAAGATTCCCACAAAATATCACAAAGTAACTTCCTATTACTTCCCCTAGACCCCATATTTTGAGGTTACTTTTCCCTTCCCTTAGGGTTTCAACCCTTACGCCATGAAGGTCATGCAAGTTCAGTAGGTGTGGGTGTGATCATGGCGGCTGTGGGAAGTCTGCTCCCTAGCACAAATCCAATCTATAGTGCCCCGATTCTAGTAGTGGTGGATGTGGAGCAGTCTTCACTAGTTGTAGCTGACATAGATAATCCAGGGTATGTTGCTTCTAATTTATTCAAAAAGGTCAGATTTGATGCATATAAGGCACTAACTACTACTGGTGTTCCGAGTGTCCCTGATTTATGGAGGTTGAAATGAATTGATGTATCGAAGGTTATCAAGGATGAATCTCATTCCTTCTCGATCTTCAAGGGCTTACATACTAGGAGTTTACATCGAATGGGAAATGCTGCTTATGTCAAAGAAAATCAAGATATTGTCTCCAAGCGATTGAAAATTGGTATGTTCTCTCTAATTGATCAATTTATTTTTCCCAAAGGCTACAATCCTTTGAGGAATAATGAATTTAAAGATCATGTATCAAGAATCTAGGGATTTTCAACTTGGAAGTGCATCTCTTTAGGGTGTGGGTTTTTTCATATGCTATTCCCTTCAGATGAAAAAAAGATGATAGCTTGGGGTATGGGTTTAATTTCACTAAAACTGAGTGTTTTTCATTTTTGTGAATGGGAAAAAAGTTTCAATCCATTTTAAGTTAGAAGATCTTGTTTCCAATTATGGATTAAGGTCCATAGCTTGAGTTGTATTTTCTGGCATCCTTAAATCTTATATGACATTTCCTCATCTATTAGAATGCCTATTAGGATGGAAAAAGATACTGAATTTGAAAGGTATCGCCATTTTTCCCGATTCATGGTGGAGTTTGACCTTTTCTATACTCCTATTGATATAGTTTTTCTTTCAAAAGATGAATATTATTTCAGTTTGAGCATTGAATATAAGAATATGCTTTATTTTTTCTCTATTTTCAAGAGGATTGTTCATGAGGATTCAAAATTCATGAGTTTTCTGGTGCTCTTATATTAATTTGGTAAAGGAAAGGAGGAAATATCATGATTTAAAAAGAATAAAGTTATTAAAACAGATGGTATGGTTGGAACAGGTGGAGTGGTGGCCTCCCCCAAGGAGACCAGATGGGGTTCTCCTACTTCTTTTCATGTTGGTGGAAAAGTTGAGCCAAGTGCGCAACCTGTTTTGAATTCTTTGGACTCCTCTACCGGGACTTAGGGAAATCACAGTAATGAGAAGCCTTGGGAAAATATATTTAAAGATGTGGCTAACATTGATAAAGACAATGCTACTATTAAAGGGCTGGATCAGGTAGTGGGGAAAGTGAATCAAGATGCAGTTCAAAGGGTAGCTGATCAACAGTTCATGGTTGAGAAGGTGGTTGCCTCTAGTTACCACAAAGGAAAGAAAAAGGTGGATGTTTCTTCTCTTATGACCCCCCCAAAAGTCATTGTGGATGCTGATGGCTTCAAAATGGTTCCTTCTCAGAAAACCTCAGTGTCTATATCTGCACCCCTTGCAGAGGGCAATAATAATACTATGGATTCTTCCGTATTAGAGGATAATATGGATGATGAGCCTATATCCAAACTACCAAAAACATGGAGATGTGGGAGGTATCCTAGAGTTCATGGATGAGGGTGTGGGAATGATGATGTGTCATGGGGGTGGCCCACTGGGCATTCTATTAATGACCAGCTTACATCGGAGTAGCAAAGGCCCAGAGAGATGTATAGTACGATCCTTAATAAAAAACATTCACAGTCGGAGTGGGACTTAGCTGATGATGGTGTGGCCTCTACCTATGGCCATGGTGATGATATTGATCCTTTTGATATGTAGCTCTTCTATTTTGGGTGAGGGTTTATCTCGTCTATTTACCTCATCCCTTGTATGCTTACTTGTTACTTTTTTCTTTATTTTTATAAATAGTCAGGAGCTTTGAATTCTGGCTGGACTGAATTTTTTAATATATAATTATATAAATATACTAATAATTATATACAAATATTTTTAGGTATATTTATTTATAATTATAAGTATATATATATACATTTAAATAATTATAACATTATAATAAATATATTTATAATACTTATAATTATATATATATTTATATATTAATAAATAAACATATATAAATATATATAAATATATAAATACATTTAGAATTATAGAAAAATATTTTTAAAAATATTTATTTATAATCATAATTATAAATATACATATTTAAATATTTATATAACTATAATAAATATATTTAAATAATAAATATATTTAAATAATAAATATATTTATTATATTTATAATTATATATAATTATATATTAATAAATATAATTAAATAAATAAATATATATATATTAATGTATATATATATAATTATATGAATATATATACTTATATATACTTATATAAATATATATAATTTTATAATTATTTTTATAATTATATACAAATATTTATAATTGTATTTATTTATAAATATATTTATAAATAAATATATATATTTACCCAACAAGTCAAACCAGAAGCTAAGCTTCTGACCGTTGATTAAAAATAAAAGAAAAAGTACAAGGGAGATAGATAAGATTAAACAAAGGGACACACCCTCATCCATCAAAAAAGTTTATATATCATAATAAGACATGTCCTTACCATAGTCAGAATCATCAATGATTTCCCACTCAAATTGGGACTTACTCTGATTGAAGATCTTAAGAATATCTGGATTGAACTTGCCTGAAAACTTAGAAGTAGATCGGGTAGACACAATGCGAGGTATGTTACTCAAAAGGATCCGAGTACAAGTTGGAAACCCAATCCACACACACCAAAATTATTATAAAAAAGTAGAGTAAACAAATTGAGGGGGCACAAAACCAAAAATGAACACAAGAAAAAACAAGAGATCAACTCCTACCACTCCCTCTGGATCTCAAGTTCCTGGGGTACCAACCTCTGTTCTTTGGGTGTCATCCTCTCTCCCTTGATTGAGCCCATTGGGGCAGCCCATGATGATCACTCGATGATGAGTCTGAGGAGTCCTCTAGAATGATGTTTATCATGTATTTACTTTAAATATCCGGAAATTCAGGCATTGAAAGAAGCCAAAACCCAACTTCAATGTTCTTTGATAACAATATTTGGACCAACAAATAATCCTTGTATCCAAAAACATCGGGTTCCATCATTTCAAAGGTAACTTCTAACTGTAAGTTAAAACATTTATCCATTTCATCTGTAATACCCCGAGGGTACTGCTCACACTCATAATTAGGTGGAGGGGCCTTGAAATTTTTTCCCTTGTAGCATCACATTCCATGAGTGAGGCCGTTCCAAATGATTCATAAGAAAATTTCATGAGATTAGGAAAGTTAGATAGATAAGACCAATATACTCCCATTTCACAAAATAAATCAACAAATTAATAGAGGATGAAATCATAATAACCCTTGTTGATAATCAATAGGGAGCATCAAAACATGGGACTCACCACTTCTTCCAGGTTTCACACCTTCCTGCATAGGAGTAGATTACCTACCATCATCTGCCTTAGGACCAGCTGAAGGGACATCCATTGCAGTATCTATGTGACTAGATGCATTGAAACACTTATGATTTCTAGATAAGAACATTTGATAACCCTCATTATCCACAACTTTCTTGCCTTTAGTCATATGCTTATCCTCTTGTAGTGGTGACTAAGCCAAAACAACTAGATCCTCCCTTGTAGCACCATCAGCATTGGCCAATATACCAGAGCCTCCAGAAGCATGAGTAGCTTCAATATCAATACCTGATGGTACCTAAAGCCCACCCATATCTATCATAAACATTCCTAAATCATTAAAATTATCAACATGATGTTCAAAATGATTTCTGGATCTTGATGAAACTACATCAACAAAAGATTTTTTACACACCGCACCATCATGTGCAGCAAGAGCATCATTGAAGCATTCATTCCCACTACCATACTTATTAGAATTTTTCCTTGTATCATTATTGGTGGCAGTGGGGAGAATAGATTTACAATCCTTAGTTCGTTTACCATGATTCCTACAAGTTGAGTATCTCAATCCCCTTCAACAATTGGCTCTGTCATGACCAATAAACATACAATTATGGAAAAAGTCAAGAACCGATTCATATTCAATGACCAGTTCAAATTTGAACTCTCCAACATTCAAATAAACTGTCTCAACCGGTGTTGAACTAAGATCGAATTCAATAAGGATTCTAGCATAATGGATATATCTAGCAAATTTAGTTTCTTTGTCAAACTTGATTGGGGATCCCACAGCCAAGGCAATATCCCATAAAATGTGTGGATTCCATAAGAACCAATTAATCCCTTTTATTCTAATCCAAGATTGAGCCATTGTGTTCCTAGCATGAGACAGGTCAAACTAGGGGTCCCAGTCTTGAAAGTGCAGAACCCCTGGTTTGTGATTCACAAAGTCATAGCTCTAAGCATGAAATTTCAACTCATGCGAGGGGAAGGTAATATGGAAGAATCACATACCTAAAAAGGCAATACAACATCTATCAAAGAACTGAATTTGTAGTACCCGATTGTGTAGTTTGTTAGCCTTCCAATAGTGATTCTTTGAGAAAGGGGTGAGTTGCGCAATGATTGAATACTTACATTCCTCAATATGGTCTTCAAACATTTTTGGATTCGCTTTAAAAAAAGAAACCACACCATTACTTAGGATGAAATTGCACATAGACACTGAATCATGTGGAGGGACAGTAAAAAATATGGCATTCTTATCAGGCCGTGGAGTGATCCAAGTATATGGGTTCGAGAAATTATAAGGGCCTTAGTATAGTTATACCACCACCATTCTTCATCAAATCCTTCACAAGATCAACAACCTCATTATCAACAATAGACCACAAATCATTCACTCTAGAAATTCATGTAGGAAGCAAAGGGGTGGGTGAGACATACTGAACTGTAGGGTTGAGGAGATCAGGAGAAGGGACAAGATCCACCCTTACTAAATCTTGTATAGTATCTTGATGCAGAATGTCTTGATGTACAATAGGTTGTGAATCGTCCTCCACTCCAGATTTCATGGGCACAACATATTCCCTCGTCATAACAATCCGGAGAGCATCACCCTCAGATCTGCCAACCAACGACATGGAGGCATTCTCGGATAAGGTTTCCTTCACGGTGGTGCAATCATCCATCTCTTTCGCCTCAGAGATTTCACCCCACTTCTCATAAATCCTAGAATAATGCAAAATTTTATGAAACTTCTAATGTAAGTCAACATACTAAGAGGCCCCATTGTTAGAAGCCAAATCAACATTCTCATCATGTTGCAAACCTACCTAGGGTCAATCATCTGGAGGGTGAGTGAAAATTGGAGACCCATCAATAGCGAGACAACCAGTCTCTCAAATATCAACAGGAGCGGAAAAAATATAATCATTGGATATAAACTCCTTAGAAAATTCAACCCGAGTATTAGAGGGACCACTATTGGATCTCATCTGGAACTTTTGAACCATTAGTAATTTTCCTTTCAATTTGGGAACTTGAGAATCTTTGTCAAATGAAAACATGTCAGCCTTAGAGGAATATGAATTTTTGAGAACATCTCAATTATAATCAAGAGACTTTGTTAAAGCCACATGATTCTTCTTTGGTTTCTTTCTACAAATATTTGATGGATAACCCTTCATCCCACATCTCTCACAAGAGATCTTCCTCTAACATACCTTCAAAGAATGACAAACATCCATGCATTCGTTATAGAAGAGAAGATTTATTTCACACTCAACATCAATATGGATATTATCAGTGGGATTAGAGAGAGTTAACTTATCCACCAAGGTGGAGATAATATCTATCTTCACCAACATTTGGAAAAGTTTCCAAACAGAAAAATCTCTGTTTCGTTGTCAAGGTGCATAGGAGTCCCAATTGCCAAGGCCATATTGTGAAAAAACTTTTGGATGCCAAAAGACCCAGTTAAAACCATGAAAATGAAACCAAATCGGAGTAAAATAATTCCTTCCATGTGAGGAATTGAAATCGAGGGATTATTCATGAAGGTGAAACCATCCAGGCCTCACGGATAAAGATCTGATGCTCCACACATGAATTTTGAAAGTATCCGAAAGAAATATGCAATGAAAAAAACCACGATCAAGACAGACACATTTCCAATTAGAAGATCCCCACAAAACGACCAAATCATAAAATCTATGGGACTTCTCACGGATAATTTTCCCAGTACTGAAGTCAATGAAGGATGAAAGGGGGGGGGGTGTTAGGGTAGATCCATCCATCCCAAACAAACTTCCATTTCAGATATTCACCTTAAAAACTTCATTCGAGAGCTTTGACACCCCATTCCAGTGCATCTTCCATAGTTCAAGGCTAGTCGATTTCTTGTATGAATCGACAAATTTCTTCAACAAAAGCCATAGATCCCTCAGAAGCTTAGCATCCCTCACACCTTCAACATCATGACGAGTAATCCGAGCTTCAAGGGCAACCTCAGATCTGGGATTGTGAACAGAAAGATCAGAGGTTTCCTTTGAAGCAAACTATAGACCTGATGTCAGATGAGTAGCGACGCTCAGGGAATCACGTTTCACAGTCGGGTAGGAATTTACCACGACATCAGTCCAAACGACCAACTCCACTGGATGCATGCTACAACTAGGAGACCACAATCCTTCATTCTAGGAAGATCCACAATCACCATCCATGAGCACAGAACACAAAAAGTGAGGAAGAGGCATAAAAAAACCTAAATCTCAGACAGATTACCAAGGCCCCAGAGCAGGCTAACCCCCCCAAACCCTATCTCCACCATCAAACCATCATATATATATTTAAATAATAGTTATATTTTTTAAATTTATAATTATATAAATATATATAATGCACTAACTACAAGAAGGTTGGTCACCCGGTGGATAATTCAAGTTTAAACTACCCGAGGGTGCACTGCCTTCTATTTGACAGGCTAAGAAAGATTCCTAGGGTGGGGTCGCTTCAACTAGAAAATAAAAGGGGTGCTGTCTCATAGGGATGTGGTTCAAGGTTAATTAATAAAGGGTGTTTCATGTGATATAGATTCCAAGGGTCATTTTATTAAGGATCTTAGGAAGGTTGCATAGAGGAGGTCTCGTTATGGAGACCATCAACATGAGTTATCTAAAGGTGCTGGTCTTGGCACTCATATGGAGGTTGAAATCACGGGATGAGGTGAGTTTCACCTACCTCATGATGAGTCTGAGGGTCAGGACTCAGAAAATGAGGTTGGAGGGGATGTCATTGCATTATTAATTGGAGGGGCAATTTCTTTTGAAAGGAAAGATGGTTCATTGCAATCTTCAACCCAAACTAGCTCGTTCCTTATTTGTTTAATATTTTTGTAATTTTATACAAGTTTATTGATTAACATTTAATTTTTCTAATATGGTTGTAATTTATATAATTAATATGTATTCATTATCATTTTAACATATATTCATTATTTTTTTTAATAATCTATATAATTAATAAAACATTCATTTCTTAAATTTATACAATTTTATTATCATTTATTTCATTAATATTTTTTGATATTTTTTTTAATTTATTCAATTTTAATTTTTAATTATTTAGTATTTTTTTTAATTTTATTCATTTTAAATTTATTTATACATATTAACTAGTTAACAATTAATGTTTTTAATACAATTTTAATTTTTATAATTAATATATATATTATTTTTTATTTTAAGTGTCCATTTTTTGCAATTAATTAATAACTCTAATTCATTCTTTCTATATTTTTTTAGATCTATTCATTTTTAATTAAATTTCACTATTTTTTAAAATTCATTCATTTCATAATAATTTTTCATTTATAATATTAATTATTTTTTACTTTTTTATAATTTAATCCTTTTTAATATCTGTTCTTTTAATATTTTTTTATCAATTTATTATATATATTTTTTATACATAATTATTCATCAATATATTTAATATTTTTAATATAAAAATATATTTATATTGATAAATATATATAAATAAATATATAATATTACCTGAAATATAATTTATTTAAAAAATATATATTTACATTTAATAATTCATATATTTAGTGAAAAATAATTTATAATCAAAATTTGATATTAATTATAAATATTGACTAATTAGTATCAAGTAACAGAGGTTACATATTATATAATCATATTTTTTAATTTCACATATATCAAACTTATTTTATATATATATAAATTAACATTACACACACATTTATGTAATTAACACAATATTATATAGAAATGCAAACACACACATAATATTTATGTAATTTATTCACTTTTTATTATTCATTTTAGAATTTAATTTAGTAACATAATATATTTTCTATATTATGTTTTTAATCGGTACATTTTATTTATTATATTTTAATATTATTTTAGTAAATATTATTTATTCGTTTTTAATCTTTATTAAGTTTTGAATTTTTTGGAATTTAATCATTATCTAATATTTATTAATATATATTTATTTACTATGTTTTAATATTTTCAATACATATTCATATTCATTTTAATATATATCCATTTTTATTTTTTTTAATAATTTGTATAATTAATAAAACATATTAATTTTTAAATATTCTCAAAGAATATTCCTTTTTAATTATTCAACTTCACTCAGTTTTAACATTCATGTATTTAATATTATATATTCATTAATAATGTTAATTATATTTTTCTTTTTTTGATAAATTATTCTATTTTAATATATATATATATATATTCAATTAATATATTTTTTATTTTATTTCAAACATTTTTAACAATTCTTTCAAAAAAGTGTTGATAAATATGTGTTTTATAAATACTATAATATAAAGTGTTGATAAAACCTACCTTTATCAGCAAAAAAATTCTAGCACTGATAAAAATATTTGTTTATCAGCACCAAAAAAATGTTGATAAAAATAGGTTTTATCAGTGGTTATTAGTTTAGTGCCGATAAAACCCGTCATTATCAGAACTTTTTTGAAATCACTAATAAAACCCTTCCCGATCTTATAAATGTAATCCTAACAGAACCCACTTCTTTTGCGATGTTCAAGCTGTTGTAGAAGTCTACCTCTGCTGCCAATCCTCCTCAACCTTCGCAAAATAATCGACCCTCTCAAAACCTAAGGTATGTGATTATTTATACTCCTCTTTAGTTGAAATCACGTGTTCTCCTTTATCGGTTTCTTTATCCTTGTGATGCTATCCTCGAAGTATTCCAAATCCCTCACACATACCTGATATGGCACAACCATACCACACTACATCCAATAGTCCCAAAACACCCTCATCAAGTGGGAATATCACCTAGTTAACCAAAAAAATCACACTTCTACCAGTATGCTCCATTCTTTTTAGCCTCACTATTTTCTTTTGAGTTCAATTTCAGGTGACCAATACTTGTCAGTGGCCAAATGTCATGTATGGTTTTAATTTATCGTAGCTTTTATTTTGATATTTTAGGTCTGTTTAATCATATAAGATATATTCTAATTAATCATACTTTATATTTGACCACTACAAGTGTCGGTCACCCTATCATTCCAACTCCTTCCACATCTTGAGGTAATTTTGGAGTAAGGTCTTGGATCAAACATCAAATGCAAGGGAGAAAAAACCATGTTGTAAGTATCCTTATTTACCCCATGGATTAAAATCAAATAATTCATCCCATTTACTTCAATTAACATGCATAAAAACCACAATCCTTTTAATATTTTTGATGTCGTGAACATCTATGATAGGGATTTTGCAACACAAACCGCTAACCCCATGTTCAATTAAAAACGCCTTCTTGTAAGAATGATAAAAAAAGTGAGTGTACACAATATAAAGTTTCATATCATTATTAAGTAGGTTCATTCACCCATTTTCATTTGTAGTTCCCATGTTCTATAAATATTCACTCATAGTTACAGCTTCCCACTGCAGACCCCATTGAGGATTCCTTCCACTTTCATTTCAACCTCAGTTCCAATTAGTAAGTGGGTCTTTATTTTCAGTGTGTTATTTCTCTTTACCCCACTTTCATTCATTCCAACCACCATTAAATTTTTGGTGGTTTTTTTTCCCTGTAAGACTTTGAAATATATTAAGAAATATTTTTGGAGCCAGGTGTTGAAATGATGCAATATTTTGAGGCCCAATGAGCCCAAAATTATTAATATATAAATATTAAATATATTAATATCAAACATGCATAATTCTTTTAAAAAATATATATCAAACTTGCATAATTTTTTAGAATATTAGAATATCTACTGATCGGGGCATCACATCATAAATATGATACAATGGTTTGTTTCAAAATGTGGGTTTTACCCTAGTCGCGAATTAAGGTTGGTCAACGCCAGACATTCGGTTGGGGAAAGCGTTGGTGGGTGAATTAAATGAATTAATTAATTCAATTAAATTATTTACTTAATAAAACTAAACTAAACCTCCCTCTTTAAATACACCATTTTGTTGATTTTCTAGTATTAGATGCATAACCCTTGCTGGATCTGAGAGGAGGAAAGTGTTATTCATTGGATGATCGACATCAGACGATGAATGACGATCGAATCAAGGTGGATTGAGACTCAGTGAATACAATGGGTATTCTCCATCATTAGAGAACACATTATTCACCAATGATCAATCCATAATCGAGGCATGGATCATTAATTATGGATTTATCCATTTTGATTAAAATATTGAGAAAGAATAATTATTTATTTGATTTTGATATACATTATCTATTCATCACATGAGACCATTCCAATAATATAATTGCTTAAATTAAATTATGATTTACATGCCTTTCTATCACCCTTGATATCCCTATTATGTGATAATTTTCCAATAAATATTGTCCAATGAATGATTAACTTCATTCCTATGTATTTCTTCCCATTGTTCTTTGCGTTCTTTGATATTAGACCACGTGGCTGTAGTTCAACATTTCAAGGGCGAGTTCGATCATGATTGAACCCCCAGATTCATGGTAGATTGGTGAATGATGACCGATATGATGATATGAGGATGGACTAGGATAGTTTTAAGATGCGGGTGGGGAATCCATAGATCTCGTATGAGGGGCGATGATGGAAGGTGATAAGAGATGCATTGGGCGGCACTATAGGCATCGTGTGGCTGGATGAATTCTTATTTCTGGCCATCAGAGGTTGGTAAATCGATGGATGACATTATTACCTTCTCTTTTTGTAGATTTAAAGTGGTCAATGGGTGGTAATTGTGGAGAGTCTAGATCTTGAGAACTGAATGATGAACTTGAGTTTTTACAGAAAACATGGACTACATGATATGTAGTCCAAGAACACACTTCATGTATCCCCCTGGCTGCAATGCTAGGTTTTCAGGGAAGATAAGGATCACACGCTATGTGGGTAGACCCACATGTAATGTGACCCTCTCTGGGTGGACAAGTCATGTGATAGCTAGCACATTATCATAACCCCATATTGGAGGACACACCATGTACTTCGGGAGTACATGAGAATATGCCAGTACTGGGGAATGACCAGGTACACAATGGGGAACATAGGAATGACTTGACAAACATTGGAACAAATAGGAGAACATAGGTAGGCCCCATGAAGCTAAGACATACCGTGTGGATCCCATTGATGCTATGTATAGTGACATGGTTTCAAATCCATGTTAATAGGATCACACTAAAAGGTAGTAAGGTGGGACTACATGCCATGTGTCCTCTATACAAGCCATTTAGTTCCCTATAGAACTTATTCCTCTCATATTCCCTTCATTTGGACTTTGATTCTATCCCACATGTAGCCTATCCTGAGTAGTTTTCTATATAAAAAATAATTTTATCTCTCATATCGTATTTGTAGATATGACTTGGAATGTTTTGATCATGACACTTCTTCAGACGATGCTTGGCGATGGTATTGATTAGTAAGGATCGTCAGTGGGAGAGGTCAGGGTTGGAAACCCCCTATCATAATAGGGTGAAAATATTCCATACTCCTTAAACTAGTTTAGTGTAACCCCATTGATACACTATGGTGTGGGTCCCCCATTCTTTGAGTGTCACCCCCTAACCCACTAGGGAGTGGGTCCTCTATCGACATCTACCAAGTGGCACCCCACTGACACACTTGGGCGTGGGTCCTCTATCGATATCTACTGAGTGGAATCCCCTTATCTCATTAGGATGTGGGTCCTCTACAAATATACTGAATTTAATCCCCCTTTTGCATTAGGTTGTGGGTCCTATAACTATATAATGAGTGGAATACCCCTATCATGCTAGGGAGTAGGTACCCTATTATAGATTGTGACCCCTCATGTTCTGGAGCAGTGGCGAGGTGCATGTCATCACCATGACTTATTCAGGTAGAAATGTGAGATGCTGGGAATAAATTATGGTCTTTTAGAGATACAGGAAGACTCATCATCCTAGGCTAGGTTATGAGATGGGTATCCCCTTTCTCTCTCATTTGGGTTTCTTTTTGAGCATATATTTTTTTATTGGGTTTCATTTCTCTCTTAATTAGGGTTAAGATAACTATGTCCATCTTATCTTCTATTTCTCCCTATTTGGTTTTCAGTTCATCCTACTAAGTATGTATATACTCTACCCTATATTTTATTTTACTATATATGTCATGTCTCATGAAGTTGTGATACAATTTGGAGGTAAAATTTTTGAATCATATTGATACTTTGGTGCATAGGCCACGTCAAGTGGTCCAACTTAGAGATCATGGTTTGGGCTTCCTCAGCTTTCATTTCTTCCGGTTTTTGTAATTTTGGGACTTCATTTCTAGTTTTTCATGTATATTTACCTTTTTTTTACTTTGGTTGAATTCTTTCATACTTAGATTTATATCCTAGAGGCTATTTCATGCATGAATAACTCCATATGCTACGTTCTTTTATTAGTCGTCTGCACTATTTCATTGAGATGGTTGGGTGAGTATGTATGGGTACATTTGTATAATGCCTCCCATTTTATATTATTAATTATTGGAACCTGTCTCTAGAAATTAGACTATTGGAGGTGGTCTTGGGGTTGTGAAGAATCGGTCTTCTACTGGCCAGGCAGGCCCCGGTGGGTCGGGTCATTATAGAGTGGTATTAAAGGAGTTCATTCCTTAGGATGGTGTTTAGATTTTTCCCTTATGAGGATAGTTGTACATAGGAAAATATTTTCAAAGTGACTGAAGTGTGTCTTTCAGGCCAGGGAACCCAATATTCGTCTAAAAACTGACATATCTATTCCCCGGGACTCTGAATACCTACTTGTCAACTTGGTATACCAAGACATTGGTTACAAGGATCAATGGTACATCCATCAAATAGGGTTTAGTCTTTTTTACTTTCCTTCTTGAGTCAATTACCCAAATATATATGTTCATACTACCATTCCACATCTTGATCACTTTTAGGATGCCTCCATGAAGACAAATAAATAGGTTATCGATTCAGGATCATGATAATGATCCGATGAGTGATGAGGCCTCAGTTCATAGGCTAGCTCATGAGGATATTCCTCTTAACATGAAGATAGTATCCCCCTACCTACTGATAAGTAGTTAATACCATTATGGAAGGTTGAGTATGTGTGATACTCGAGTTCCAATGCTAGAAGCCATTGAGGTTACATAGTGAACTAGATCCATAGGAAGTAGGGGATTGGATTGAGTCAGTGATCCAAGTATTCAAGCTCATGTATACCTCAATTTATTAAATGATTAAACAAGCATCTAGTCTTTTATATGGAGCACCTGGGCACTGGTGAAGTCTAGTCTTGTAGACTCATAATTAGGTGATGCTCTCATGAACCGACTTCCAATAGCTAGTATATGAGAAGTATTACCCATCATGCTTGTGTTCAGTTTAGATTCAGGAGATTCTAGAGCTACATTAGGGTAGTATGACAGTTTTTGAGTATGCTGTGAGGTTCACTAACCTTATGTAATAACCCCTCAACATGTTTTTGGATGGTTACATCCAAGCATAGAAGTTCAATAAGGGTCTTCATAGAGACATCTATGTCAATGTGGTTCCCTTGTCCAATCCCACTTATGATGTTGTCCAAGATATATCAATGGTGATAGAGGGATTACTTTATAAGGTATTCTAGGTAGCTAGATCTTGTAGTGGGTGTCATGCGGTTGAGTCATCAGTAGTAGCTTGAAAGAACCATTCAGTAGGATCTTGGCATATGAGACCTCCCCTTGGATGATCTTAGTCACATGGACATGAAACTCATGGTTCATGAAGAGGAACAAGTCAAACTATATAGGGGTGGTGTTATACCTATGATGGAAGAAATCACATGGCACATGATTTCCTAAAATGACATGCCAAGGAGGGAAGGAAGGTAGTGAAAAAACCACCACAGAAGAAACAATATCATTATCAGGGTTTTCCCAAGCATATCTAGGGTGTCCCTATGGGTGGAGATACTGGAATGGGAGTATGTGGAGATCTAGGTGTAGGATTATTTTTGTAGGGAGACATTATTAGATAAGTCCACTACCACCACTAGGAGACCCACACCAGGATTGGGGAGTTAACAATCAAGGTTGTGGGTAGGTATAGGCCATTGAATCTTAAGAACCAGTATCTCATTAGATGATATGAGGTATGATCTGTGTTTATAACACACATTCTATAGTACATGTATACATAGATTTTAGTCAATTATTTATTCATATATCCCTTAAATGAGAGATTGATCTCCCCATTGATACCTTAGAACATCATATTTTTCTAGAGGTTTTGTCTAGGTGTGATTCTTCAATATCACTTATCTGCTGGCAGTGCGATATGATGATCAATGGAGAGATTTTCTCATGGTAACTCTTGGTTGTCACAATGAATCATTATGATGTCATATTATGTTTATATAGGTTATTCATGATGTTGTCCCAGTTTTACTATCATCGCAGACGGGTTAGGTTCCTCCAAATAAATGGGATGATATTTTCCTTTCTAGGTGAGAGAGATCTCATTGTTGTGTGAGTGAGCCTTTCATATAGTAGGATTTATCCCATCACCCATAAATTGGAGAGTTTATACCTTGAAATATAAATATATTTAGGCATTATTATTCATTAGATAGTAGAGGAGTTTATGGATGTCTTATTTGTGGATGTTTTAGGACAACCTTTGAGTAAGGAGATGAACTTTTTCATTAAATTTCACCTTGGGACTATACTAATAGCTTTTGTGGAATAAAATATGGAACCTAACAAGATATGATAAATTAGGGTATAGTTGGAGGACCTCTAAGAGAAGGGTTTTATCAGACCCAGTGTGTCCCCCCTGGGTAGATTCGGTTCTATTTGTGAAAAAGGTAGGCCAGAGCTTACAACTTTGTGTTGATTATTATTTTTCAAACCAGGTAACAATAAAGAAAAATTACACCTTTATGAACTATTTGAATAGTTGTGAGGTTTAAGTTTGTTCTTGAAGATTTATCTCACATCTGGCTACCAATAGTTAAGAGTTCATGAGGCTCATATTATGAGTATGATATTCGGATGATGTTATAGAAATTACGAGTTCCTAGTGATGCCTTTCAGTGAGATGAATTCCCATACCATGTTTATGTTTTTTTATAAATTGTATCTTTCATCCAGAATTTTACCAATTTTTCCCTATCTTCATTAATGACATACTCATTTACTCTACATCATACGAGGAGCATGTAAAGCATTTGAGTATGGTTCTAGACGTACTTCAAGAGAACCATCATTATGGTTTGATCTCAATGTTCCAGTTCTAGATCCTGGAGGTTAAATTTTTTCCTCATTTCATTTCTAAGAGTAGATTATTTATTGAACTAGGGAAGATTGATGCCTTTATTTCTTAGGAGCCACCAAAGATCATGTCAGGGTTGTGGAGTTATCTTGGCTTGGAAGGGTACTACAAGAGGTTTGTGGTAGAATTCCTTGGGATTTCATACCCTTTTAATGCCAAAAAAATTAAATGATAGTCATTTACCAAGATAGAGAAATTTCATAGGGCCTTCATGGAGTTTATGATGAGGTTGACCAGTGCTCATATTTTGAGATTACCAGAGGCAAGTGCAGAGTACGAAGTGTATTGTGATGCCTATGGAGTGGGATAAACTATGTGTTTATATAGAGGAAGGTAATGATCACATATGGGTTGAGATAGTTTATACCCCAAGAGAATAACTACTGAACTCATGACCTGTAGTCTATAATTTTATTCTTCACTCTAAATATGCGGTGGCACTATCTTCCGAGAGATAACTTTATTGTTTACTCAGACCATCACAATATCAGGTGTATCTTCATACATAGATATATGAACATGATATATAGTTTTTGGTTGAAGTTATTGAAAGAGTATTAATTTAAGATGGTCTATAATCTATGAAAAGGAAATGTGGTGGAAGATTCCCTTAACAGAATGTCATTTTCTCGTTTGGTTAAGGAGTCATCTGAGCAGTTGTCTTCTTTAGAGCTGAACCTATTGGAGGAGAGGGGTGAAACTTATCTTTGGTTAATGTTATTGAATAATCCACTTATACATGGTGCAGGGGTGGTTATTTTGGGATAAATTGACTTTATGGTTCTTCGTGATTATATTTCTTTAGAAGATTCACCAGATATATTTTTTAAAGGAGGGGAGCATGTCAACCTTTTATAGGGATGGATAATGGTTTATTTCATGATTTAAGAGGATGTGATGAGGTAGTTTCACACATCCCATTTGGTTTTAAATTTAATAATGGTGAATATGTACAATAAACTTCAGTGTATGTTTTGATGGAATGAAATGAGGGGGAGAATAGCCGATTTGAACTATCAGTGTCTCGCATGTTAGCATGTAAAGGCTAAGTAGTAGGTTCTGATAGGTTTAAAACAACTTCTTGAGATCATAGAGGGGAAATTAGGTGGAATATCTATAGAATTTGTGATAGGTATTTAATGAACAATGAGATGCTATGATACTATCTAGAAGATTCTTGATTGACTCCTGAAGTCGACACACTTCCCTTCCTTCAGGGATCAGAGCTCCATGGAGAGTCTGGGGTAGTTTTTTGCATGAGAGGTCATCCATCTCCCTAGGGTACCCTTTATGATTCTCTCCTACCATGATGCATGGTTTACATTATGGTTATAGAGAGGCCTACATGAGGCATTTAGGACCCATTTGGAGATGAGTAAGGCATTTCACACCCATACATATTTGAAGATTGAGCACACTATCCATGTGTTTGAGGGTATACAAAGAGATTTTGTTTTAGGATTTGGCTGGAGTTGGGAGGATCACTTTTCATTGGTGTATTTCTCTTATAATAAAAACTATAACTCTATGATCAATATGGAAGCATTTTGGGACTTGTATGGGAGACCCTTTAGGTAACCCTTTTGTTAGACTGAGATTGGAGGTGCATCTCTTGTTGGAAAAAATGTGGTTCAAGAGAAGATGGAGAAAGTTTATGTGGTATGTGAGCATATGGGGACAAAATAGGGATGGTAGAAATCTTATGAAGATCGACGTCATAGGCCCTTGGAGTTCGAACATGGAGACCATGTTTTTTTATGATTATTCCCACGATGAGGATTATATAGGTTTTTCTGGGGATGAAATCTATTCTCAAGGTTGATTAGGATATTTGATTTCCTACTAAGGGTTATCAAGGTCTCATACCTCCTATCCTTAGCCCTATATATGGAGCGGGTGCATGACATCTTCCATGTGTCACAACTAAGGTAATATGTTCATGATCCTACAAACATTATTTACTAGGGTGAGATGGAAATCAAGGATGATGTAACCTTCATGGAGTACCCAGTGACAATTGGGGATTATTAGGATATGATATTTTAAGGATGGACCATTTCCTTGGTTCGTGTTATATGTAAACATGATTGAATGCTAAAGAGATACTAGGAGAATGAGATCCACAAGAGGGATCGGTATCCCCACATTTATGTTTAGATTGTGTTTTTTGGTGATGAAAATCCTTGAAGGGGGGATAATGTAGTGGACCTATATTTTATTTGTATAATTTTTAAATATATTAATAATTTTTTTTTGTGCCAGGTGCTGAGACGGTGTGAGATTTTGAAGCTTTATGGGCCCATAATTGATATTATAAAAATATAAAAATATTAATATCCCACAAATGTAGTTTTTTAGAAATAATTGAATATATTCTAAGTTGATCCTCTAATAATAAATCTACAACCATGGTGATTCCATAATGTAGGGTTTACCATAGGAATGACCTAATATTGTTTAGCATCAGACTTTCCGTTGAGTTGACCATTAAAGAGTGCATTAAGTGAATTAATTAATTCAATTAATTAATTTGTTTAATAAACCTAACTTAACCCTACCTCTATAAATAATTTATTTTTTTATTTTATAGTGTTATCTGCATAAAAATTTCTAGATATGAGTGGAGGAGGAGAAGAGTGTTCTTCAATGGTAGATTGACATCATATGAAGAATGATGATCATATCAAGGTAGACTAAGAGGCAGTGAAAATAGAGGGTCTTCTCCAGCATTGGAAAATGAATTATTCACCAATGATTGATCAATAATAAAGGTAGGGATTTCCAATTGTGGATTTTCCCTTTTGATTAAAAGGTTTAGAATGAATGTTTATTTATCTACTTTTTTATTTGAGTTATCCATTCATCACTTGATCTAATTTCAATAATTTGATTGTTTAAATTAAATTATGTTTAACAAGCCTTTCTATCGCCCCTGATATCCCTATTATGAAAGATTTGGCCAAGAACACTTAGAAAAAGAAGTATTTACTTCATTCTTATGCATTTCACCCAACTGTTCTTCAATTTGTTCACCATTAGACCATGGGGTTGTGTTTTGACATTTCTGGGGAGGATTCAAGCATGATCGAACCACCATATTCATAGTATATTAGAGAACAAAAATCAAGATGATGTTTTTTAGATGGATCATGACAGGTTGTGGGATGCAGGAGAAACCTCCATGGATATAGGATCTAGAGTAGTAATGGTAGGTGATGGGAGATGCATTTAGTGGTTAAAATAGCATCGTTCCGGTGATAGAATTCAAATTTTCCACCACAAAGGGCTAGAAAATTGATGGTCGACATCATTACCTTTTATTTCAGAGGATTTAGAGTGAACAATGAGAGGGAATTTTGTTGGAGAGTCAAAATATGTAGAACCACATGGTGTACTTGATTTTTTATGAAAAACTTGACCACATGACATGTACTTTAAGAACACATTCCATGTATCCCTTAGCTAAAAATCTATGGTTTTGAGGATAATAATAATACTATGTTGTGTGGCTAGGACCACACATCGTGTGACCCTCCCCGAGTAGCCAAGCTATGTGATAGATGGAACACACATAGGACCCCGTGTAGGAGGAGACATTGTGTACTCAGAGAGTAAATGTGCATGGGTTGGTACCTAGGCATAGCTAAGTATATAGCCATGAATGCATGCAGAACTCGAAGAACACATGCATGACTAAGAGCACAATGGAAGAACCAGGTGCTTGAGACGTTCCTTGTAGACCCTATACACATGGTTACAATGACATGGTTTCCAAGCCATGGTTAGAAGAGCATATGAATAGGAAGGGAGGTGGGGCCACAAAATTTTTGGGCCTTATACACATCATGTAGTTCCTTCTAGAACTTTTTACTCTCATATATCCTTTATTTGGACTCATATTTTTGTTCACGTGTAACCTATCCCGATAAATTTTCTACATAGAACATAATAGAAACCTTATTAGTGGATTTCAAGATATGATGTGAAATTTAATGAGAATGATGATTATTTAGGTGATTATTTATGATGGTGGTGATTAGGTAGGATCATTATTGAGAGAGGATAGGGTTGGAAGCTCCCCTATCATACCAGGGTGCAGGTCCCCCATACTCCTTACACTGGTTGAGTGGAACCACCCTAATGCACTAGGGTGTGGGTCCTCTATAGTTTGAATAGAACCCCCTGTCACACTATGGAGTGGTTCCTCTATCAATATCTTCTGAGTGGAACCCCCTGACACACTAGAGCATGGGTACTTTTTACTATGAGTGAAACCCCCTAACACACATGGGTGTGGGTCCTCTATCAACATTTACTTAGTAGAATACCCATGTTTCATCAGAGCATGATTCCTATACCTAGATACTAAGTGGAATCCACCTATCACATTAGGGTGTTGGTCCACTACCTATCTACTATATGGAATCCTCCTATTGTACTAGTGCATGTGTCTTATATTAGAGATTGTTCCCCCTCAGGTTGTGGAGTAGTGGTGAGGTGTGGTTCCTCCTCATGAATTCTTTAGATAGAAACACAAGTCATTGGACATCAATGATAGACCTTTAGATCTATAGGTAGACACATCTTTCTAGACTAGGCTGTAATATGGATATCCCCTTTCTCCCTTATTTGGGTTTCTTTATGAGTAAATTTATTATTTAATATTATTTATACATAAACCCAATTTCATTCTTTTTATTGGTACCACTAAGGCTAGGTTTTATCTTCAGTTTATCCTAGGTAGTTGGGATTATACTCTAATCATTAGTTTGAGATGAGTTTCTCCTTTGATCCCACTAGGACACTTATTTAACTTGCACTGAAGTAGATTATTAATTACAGACCGAATAATAATTTTAATTTTTTTCTTTGGGGGATTTATCCAATACATGTGAATTGTTTAAATTTGAAGCATTCATGAAACCCAAATTAGACTGCTCTTCATTTTTTCCATTATCATGAGAACCCTAGCCTAATACTTCTAGTTTATTGTAGTTAAATTCAATAGTTTCTTCAAACATTGGGTTCTAAAGACTATGTTATTGGTCATTATCATTATTTTCATCATCTGAAAAAATTAACTTCAAAACCTAATCATCCTATCAGCAAAACACCACGTGTCCTACCACGTAACTCCCCCACTTATTGTACTCCCCAAAAGTAAGTTTATAGAAACTGTTTTAGAGTTACTAAATCAAAAATGGTAATATTATTAAGATAAATATGATATGATTTAGGTGTGGTAATACTAACATCCATAGAAAAAATTAGAACTGTGACCAACATTATTTTGAGATGAGGACTCATAAAACTATATTTAAAGATCCACTTAGAATTACCTTAAATATTTAAATTTGATTCATTACCAACATTTAGAACATCCATGTCTACTTCTATATTATTTAAACATCACTCTCAGTCCCCACTCTGAAATTTTTCCTGATTTGATTATCTCTAATGGTTACATCTAGGTTAATTTAGGTTTTTAGGTGATATTAGATAGTTGGGATTATACTCCAATCATTAGTTTGAAATGAGTCTTTATAATTATCCCACTATGACAATTCTTCAACTTTTTATGAATTTGATTGTTTCATAATTTGAGAAAAGATCATAAAATTTGGTTCCTAAGAACCTTGTCACTGATACACCACCTGTCCCACCATGTAAAATGTAAAGAAATGAATAAACATCAACTCCTCCCTCTTGCTGGACTTCAACCTGGAAAATTTATAGAAACTGTCCTAGAATTATAAAATTTTTCTCCCACAAAATATCCAATTGAGAATATGGACCAACTACTACATGTTTACCCCATTTTGTTTCCTTTCATGTCACCCTTGAGTAAAATGATATCTTGTTAGGACTGATCACCAATAATATTCAAATATTTGGATCCCCTTATTATTAGTATCTATAACTTTATCCTTTTATTATGAATACCTTTTGTTTATTTATTTATTTATTTTTTATAAAAATTGAATGTTTTATGAACCTAATAGGATAGATAAGAATTGAAAATGGATAGATACTAATCATATGAAAAAAGAGTATGAGGATGGGGTTAAATATTTAATCAAGTTTTAAATAGAGAATTTATATAACTCTTATCAAATCCACTATCCATGTTCATATTATTTGAAATTATGAAAAATTCATCCCAAAGAGTTGGAATAACATTTGATTTATGAAAAAATGGATCAAAGCTATAAATGTTGGACTAAACACGGGGATAAACTGAATATACATTATTATTAGGATGATATTGAGATTTAGGGATCATTTGATATGAATACAAGTATTAATGATGATGGATAGCATATTAAATAAATGAAAAATGAAAATTGAAGATTACCTTAATGATTTTACAAAGTAATTTGAGAAGTTAATTTGATTTGGTAAGAGACTAATGTTTACCAGTTGTACTAAATATACAAAATTTTAAGCTGTATTAAAGTTATATAATTTGAAATCTATAATTAGATGAAGTGACACCATATTTATAGTACTACTTGATATCCTAAATGATATGCTAATAGAGGAAAATAAGCTCCCTTGTCAAAAAAATGATGTCAAACAAATGATATGTTCAATGGGAATGATCATTGAAAAAACACATCTTTTTCTAAATGATTGAATAATATTTTTTAAGGACCATGAATCACTAAAAAATTTCCCTAAGTGGTGACAATAGATACAAGAAATATGAATCAAGACTCTCAAAAGTTTTATGGTACCTTCCTATCATTCCAATGTTTAGATGACTATATGAATGTTAGGAAACTAATATAAAATTTACATGGAATGAATATATAATAATTGAAGATGGGAAACTACATCACTCAAAATACTCTCCTTGGTGGAATAAATTTGATTATGAGTATCCAAAATTTGGAAATTATTTGAGTGTAGGACCCTGGAAACCCTAAGAGGGGAGGGTTAAATCAGGGTTTCAACCTTTTATTTCAAAGAAATAGATCTTTTTCCCACATTGGTAGTAACCTGTTAAACCTTTCTGATTAGAATCATATAGTAATTAAACATTCACATATAGATAGACAACAAAATAATTTTACTTGGTTCACCACAATGTGATAGACTAAGGAGTATACACCGAAAGTTTTTCGATCATACCAAAATCCACTAAAGTTTATTAGTTGTGTAATAAAAAAGTTTAGACAGTGTCACTATGTTCTAGACACACTACCTTTATAAGATTTTAGGAATAACACACTACCATATTAAAAAAAATTCAATTGAATCTCCCTAGATCTCTGTTTTGGGTGAATCATTAATCAGTTTAATGACTTTAAGGTTACTTCAGTAGACTGACATTTATGTATTTGTGCTTGAGTAACATGAGACTCTACTTAAACCATAGTCCTGAATTGATTCACTTGAAATCACTGATCAAACAAAACAAATATTAAAAAACTTCTAGTATCTCAACTCAAGAACTTGCACACACACCTATTATTGTTCACAACTTTGAAGATTTTCACACAATATGTCTTTCACATAGCCCTTATCATTAATGAAACTAGACCATAAGTTTCACTTGGTCTTTATATACATAAGAAGCACCCTAAACAAAATGTTTTATGCGTGTAAATATTTCACTTGCAACTCTTTCACACAGAAGACCAAATCTTCATTGGAAAAAGTTACTTGGAATGTAGGGATGCCCACATATTTATAGACATGGATGAACCTATGGATAAGTTCCTTGTGTGCTTCCCCTGGTGTAAATAAGCCT
Source organism: Viscum album (assembly GCA_963277665.1). NCBI lineage: Eukaryota > Viridiplantae > Streptophyta > Magnoliopsida > Santalales > Viscaceae > Viscum > Viscum album. The sequence continues at coordinate 1,807,117,251 of OY728123.1, read as the reverse complement.
AATTTTGATGTTATATTTGGCACACAAGTACCTTTTATATAATTTCATCCTTTTCATGTAGCTCTTGACTTTGTCGTATTTTGATTTGATGATCTTGAAACTCCTCTTGTGAGAAACTATTTTTGACATCACATTTGGCATGTAAGATTATTTCAAGCAATTTAATTTTTTCATATATCTCATGCCTTTCCCTTATTTTGATGTGATGATTTAAAAACACCACTTGCACATAATATTCTGATTCATTTTCATTCTTACAAAAAACTTCATTTACATGAAAAAAAATTATTCATCCTCAACATTTCGGACCCATTAATTTGGTAAACACTAGAAAATGACACAAACTTCAACACTATAATCAACTTGTACTATAATACCACTTTCATTGAAAACTCCATGATTATCCTAGTAAGGATTGAAAGCAAACACAAACTGGACTCCATTTATAGAAACATAAACCCTTGGTTCCAACAATCACCACCTTTGTGTTTGTTGGAAATCTATATATAAATTCAACAAAGCACAAACTACTTTCAAAACATGAAAGGAGAGAAAAACATCATCCAACACTCTATGTCTATGTGAGAAAATCATGGTGTAGAATACCAGAGGGGAAACATGAATTGGGTGCTCATGCTTTGGAGTGCTTAAATATGTCCAAGATAAGCTCTGATTATTTCCTCAGAACACCTAATTCTCATCGTGTCACAAAAGTATTGCATGGTTTGTTAAAACCATGAAGCATGCATCTAGAAAACCTTTATAACATCCAAAAAACTTTTAAAATGATTGAATTTTTTCTTTCTCCCCTTTTGAAAAAAACACAAAGAACTTGTATTTACACTTTTAGAGCTCAAAACAGACTCCCCCTAGATCGTCTCTCCCCTCTAAAGATGTATCAATTCCAAAAATAGATTAAAACTATTAAAAAAATATGGGGAGAGGGGACTATCCATAAACTCTTAATGCACTGGGACGTGACTGAACACTAAGGTTCAATTGATGTATCTCAAATGCATACTATATTAATGGATTTGTCATAATTTCAACCACTTGGTCATAGATTCCAACATGATCCATTTTAATCACACATTTTCAAAATTTTCCCTGATGAAGTGATATTTGATCTCATTATGTTTTGTATGAGAATTCTAATCCAAATTAATTGTAAGATTTATCATTGTCTTGTTTTCAAAATTAATCACCATCAGTTATTTCACCTCATCACCAATATCAGTTAGTTGTTTCTTCATCCACAATAGTTGAGTGCCATCCTTTGTAGTTGATATATACTATGCTTCATCCATACTAAGAGAAGTTATTTATTGTTTCTTGATCAACCATTAAACTCATTTATTTCCAATGAAGAATGTTCCCCCAACTTGTGGGCTTTCTATCCACCACATCTCTAGCCCAATCAGCATAAAAAAATGCTAATAATTCATCATCTATTTATGTAGTAAGGAATAATCCAAAATTGAGAGTACCTTGATTACATCTCATGATTATTTTAAGTGCTACTAAATTCTCTTCCTTTAGATTAATTTGAAAGTGGGACAATAAGAATGTTGCAAAGATGATATATATCCATGTTACAATCAAGTATAATAAGCTTAAAATGATTCTCTTGTATAGGGTGGTATCCATAGAAGTCCCATACTCATGCTTTATAAGTTTGTTCACAACCGCAATCAGAGTTGACATTGGTTTGGAGACATGCATGTTGAATTTATTCATAATATCTCTTTCATATTTTACCCAAGAAATGAAGGTGTAATCCTTCTTTTGAATCTACTATAGGACAAAAAAGTATGTGAGTTCAACAATCAAAAAAATTTAAAATTATAATTTCATGTGATTAGAAAATTATTCTACCGATCTTTGGCCTCTTCAGCCAATTATAATTTTATCTACATAAAAAGGAACCATAAATTAATCCCTTTGAGTATTCTTCACAGAGATATTATGGCCAACACATCCTCTTTTAAATTCAATCTTCTTAGAATAAGAATCTAGTTGATAATACCATCCTTTTCATGCCTACATCATACCATAGAGTGCCTTATTTAATATAAAAACCATCATTCCATCATTACCAATTTTAAAAAACACTCATTGTTTAGTGTAGAATTTTTCTTCAAGAACACCATTTAAGAATTCTATTTTTGCATCCATATGATAAACTATGTACCCACATTGAATTTCCATGGAAATAAAGTGCCTAATCAACTCTAGTCTAGCCACGAGAGAAAATGTTTCTTCCACATCAACACCTTTAATCTATGCATAGCCTTTACACACAAAGCACACCTTATTTCGGATCATATTTCCATGATCATTGATTTTTTTAAATATCAACATTGTTTCAATTACATTGTGATTTTTGGGTCTACTAACAAGATACCATGTCTAGTTATTTTCAATCTGATCCAATTCCTCATTCATGGCCTTAACCCATGATTCATCCTTCACTGCTTCTTCAAATGAGGTTGGTTCCAAAAGTGATAGGAAGGAAAAATATTCTTTATTCCTCATTCTCCTTGTCTGTGTGGGTGCTAAACAATCCCCAATAATGTTTTACTAATCAAATTATGATCTTATATTTCTATTATGAGTTTATGATGATGTTTCTTTAGCTATGGTTTATTCTTCAAATTCTTATTCTAAATCATAATTATTTTGTGATCCCTTTATGTTTTGAAATAATTCTTCTATTTCTGCATTAGAATCCATCCCTTTCCCACTAATATTGATACCTCATGAAATTAGAACACATATACTTGTCTTAACGTGTCATTCACTTTCATTCCATGTTGATGATACCAAATTTGATAAGAAACTTTTAAGGACATTCAACATGAATCTCATTTTTCAATGATATGAACTTCAAGAAATTTCTAGAATAATCTGGTTTGATAGAAATTGAAATAATGATTCTAGAAGCTTATTCATCATTCATAAATTACCTCCCCCTAAATGAAAAAACTTCTCAACATCTTCATAATGGCGGATCTCATCAAGAATGGATTTTAAGAAATTTTTATATGAATAATACACTAGAATATATCTTCAAATTTTGGCTTCCTTATTATAGTTGTCTAGAATAGAACATTTCCAGATTCATAAAAAATGATTCTCCATCATATTTTTATTTGAATACCAAATTTAGGAATCATTTAAATATGGAGAGTTATTTAGTTTAGCTATCAAAAACCCCTCACTACTTCTCAGCTTATCCCCCTAATAACTTGATTCACCTTTCAATCCCAAGAATCATAATCACAAATACAATAACCAATGATTAATGGGATGAGGTGGATCCTACTTGATTCATAAATATGAATAAAACAATTTAGATAATCTTATCAACCAAACTACTCCATTTTCTCTAGTCTTCATGCTTGCACTTTTCAACATCTATTATGATTTATGATGTGGTGGCACTAATCTCTTCAAATTCTCTTCTACTTTGTGTAGATAATTTTTTTTCTTAACACCCTTCATGGAAGATACATCATCACTCCTCTTAAGGACCGCTTCTTGTTTTGGTAGTAAGGTTAAACAACCTTTTTCAATGTGACCATATTTATTGCATCTCTTACAGATAACTTCTTTAACACAAGAGTTACCTTGTTTTGAGAACTCTCATGCACTTTGACTTCATCATTTGGAATCTTTTGTTTCCTTTTGCACCAGCCTTAGCCTATGAATCTTCAAGGTTCCTCATTATTTACAAATCATCTAGAAAAATAACTAACATTTCATTATATACTATTGTAGAAAGTTTGGATCTTCCACATGGGTTCTTCTGAGTGTCATCCTTCTTAGTATTTATTTTGGATGCACTACCCTTCAACTTCTTGGATTTAGAATCTAGGTTCATTTAAGCTTCCTTACTTGAGATCCTCTTGGGAGAATTTGTGTTCACAATATTATTATGACTTCCTCCCAAGGTAGCTTCTTCATATTTAGCCGTATTTTATGGTCTTAATTTCTTATCAACATTGAATACATGTTGAGATAAGCATGTACCAATATTGTGACCACTTCCATTGAATACATCACAGATGTTATAAAGATTCCCAAATCTATTATAAATATATATATTCTTCTGGACTTGTGGATTTTTCTTCTTCTTATCTAGATTTCACCCCCTTGAAATAGTCAACATTTTTGATTTCTCATTTTGAATATTATACAAACAATCCAATTCACAATTACCAAATCTATTGCAGTACCAACATTGACCAACAAAACTTGGTATGCTTATTTCTTTTGTATAAATATTTTGGATATTCTTCATGACTTTCTGTGATCTTTGTGGGAAATCAGATTCCATACTCTTTTTTCTATCCACCCTAGTCATGATGGTAGGTTTTGTATAAACTTTTTCCTTCCATACTTGTTTTTCTTGTTTTAAAATCTTAACTTTTCATGATAATAGGTTTATAAGAATTAATACAGTTCAGTATGGAGGCTACTTATTTCTTCTTAGCTTCTTGAGATAGATCACCAAAAGTTGTCATGAACTTCTTATCAAATGTTGGAGTTCTTTTAGGTTTATAATTCTTCAGTGACCATTGATTTGATGTAATAACCGTTTCCTTATTTTATAAAGTCTTAATATATTTCTTCTAATGATTGGCCAACCGAGCCTCCAAATCTAGTCATTTAATATTAAGGATTATTTTCTAATCTTCAATAATAATCATCTATTCTCCACAAGCCTTCTTAATTATAAAAAATTCATCTTCATGAATATTAACTTTATTTTAAATCAAAGAGTCAAGTTCTTTAATCTTCTTGGATATTTCATCCAATTATAAAACCTTGAAATAAGTGATATTTTTCAATTTCTCTTCAATCACATGGATCTTTTCTTCAAAAGTATTTTTTGACTCCCACTTTCTGTTAAAATTATTTAAAGTATTTTGAGGGACTTATTTCAAGTTCCCTAATTATTTCTTAAAAGGTTCCAACCTGTCTAGATAGATTTAAACATTCATGGATTTTTCCTTAAAATATCTTTTCTAAAGTATTAGATTCTCCTTCCAACTACGTGATCTCTACCTATATACATTGAATGACTCTAAAAACAAGGGAGACTCTTTTTTTGGGAATATCATACAAAAAATTTCTTAATCTATCATTTCAAAATTCTTTAGAGGTTTTATATTGATCATCATCACTATTTATTCTAGGATCCTTAACATGAGGAAAAAATTAAATGGTGCTAACATAGACCTCCTTATTGCTTGAATTTTTTTATTTACTCGAGCCAAAAGGTTGTCCTTCTCTTTAGTGGAAACCTGATCCACCTACTATTTACTTTATAAGACGGATATATCTTCCTTTTTTATAAAGGCATGGATAACCAAATACTAACTCTCCATTAAATAAGTGTGAATTCTTAAACATTATATTCTATTTTATTTCCTTTTCATCATGGTCTTGGTGGATCTAGAATCTTTATCAAAGATAATTGAATCTTTATCAAAAATGAACTTCATTGTTGATTCAGGTAAGAAACTCAAATCTTCAAAAGAGAATAGATTTACTGTATTGAATCCAACAAAGGTGTACCTTAGCTCTGATACAACTAGTAGGACCCTGAAACACCCTGATAGGAGAGGGGTGAATGTTAGTGACAACTTTTTCTTTCAATGTTATCGATATTATTCCCAAATTGGTATGAACTTGTTAAACTTTTCTGATTGGAATTATTCTATAATTAAACATTCACATGGATAGAGGCAAGACAATAGTTTTACTTAGTTCATGACTAAGGGATAGTCTAAGGGTTATACACTAATAGTGTTTCTGTCATTCCAAAATATAATAAAATTCACTAGTTGTGGAATAAATATGTTTAGAAATAGTCACTATGTTCCAAGAACATTTCCTTTATAATATTTTAGGGATAATACACTACCTTTCTGGAAACATTTCTATAGAATCCCCCCAGTTCACTATTTTCGGTGAATTATTACTCAATTTAATGAATTGTAGGCTGCATCAGTATATTGGATTTTTTGTATTTTTCTTTGAGTTGTACAAAACTCTTCTTTTACCATAGTCCTGAATTGATGCACTTAAAATAATTGATCAACCAAACCGTATATTCAAAAACTGCTAGTAGATAAAATCAAGAACTTGTGCTCAGAACCTTTTCTTGCATGATTTTTTTTATTTTTACAAAAAATATATTTTGGTCAAACCATATCATTCATGAAACTAGACCATGAGTTTCACTTGGTATTTATAGACACAAGGAACACCCTGTGTGCAATATTTTCTTCTCGTAACTCTTTTGCATACAACTCATTCTCAAGAAAGAGATACCAAATCTTCATTGGAAAAGATACTTGGAATGTAATGGGTGCCTGTATATTTATATACCTAAAAGAAGCTACATGTATGTTCATTTAATTCCTTTAACCATGTGTGTAATACCGATTTTGACATTGTATTTGGAATGTAAGTTCATTTCTTACAATTTCAGCTTTTGTACGCAACTCATGCCTTTACTGTATTTTGATGTGATGATATTTAAAATCCTCTTACAAAAGACTCCTTTTGAAATCCCATTTGGTGTGTAATATTCTTTCATGCAATTTTAAATTTTGCACGCAGATCACGAATTTGTCGTATTTTGAGGCGATGAACTTGAAACTCCACTTCCATGTAAGATTTTGATTCACCTTTATTCTTACAGGTAACTTAATTTGCATGAGACAAATTTCTTCATCCTCCAAATTTTAGAACCAAAAATTTAGAATATACTTAAAAATGACACAACCTTCAACATTATAGTTATCTTTTACTTTAAGATCACTTTCCTTGAAAACTCCCTATTCATTAAAGTGTGGATTGACAGAAAACACAAACTGGACTCCATTTTCAATAAAGAAAAGCCTTGGTTCCAATACTAAGAAACCAATGTCTTTCATTATCAATAGATAGAAAAAAATACTTTTGGTGTACAAAGTAGTACTCTCAGTACATGTACAATTATGTTGGTAATTTATAACTTTCCAACATGGATATGCATGAATCATAAATACATAATGTTGTCTATTCTTATATTTGGACCAAAACAACCCAGTAATGATATTGATATATATTTGGATCCATTGATAGAAGATCTGAAACTGATATGGGATACAAGGGTTACATGGTATGATTCTAATAAAAGTGATAATTTCACATTGAGATCTATATTTTACAAGATGATAAATTAATTTCCTTCTTATAAAATTTTTATAGGCTATAACATTAAGGGAATTTTGGGGTGTCTGATTTGTGAAGAATGAAAAAAACCAGTTAGATTAAAAAATTACTTGAGAATTTTTTTAATACATCACAATTTTTTACCCTGACAATATAAATACTGATCCTAAACACCATTATTTTATGGGAATACTGAATATAGTGCAAAAGGATATGCACCAACGAGTGACCAAATTTTCCAGAAAGTAAAATACATTAACACTACTTCTAGTAATAGTTTTTGAAAAACCATATGAAATGAGGTTGGAAAAAGTGATCAATGTTCTTTAAATTATGATAGTACTTTTTTTGTACATCATAAAATTTCTTGATGTCATTCATGTATAAAAAATGTATTTGATAGTGTTATTATCATGGTAATAATTTTTTTTTAAAAAAGACATCATCCAGGTTAGAATGAAAATGATTGACAGGGGGATAAGGGAAGAGTTAGCATTGGTGAAGTGTGAAATGAGGATTTTTCTTCTTCCAGCAGCTTACACTCTATCCAGACAAGAAAAAATAAAAAATTTAAATTTCATTAATGGTATAAAAGACTTAAAGTGGTGTTCATAAAATAAAAAAAATATGATTTTAATGACTAATTTGAAGTTACAGGGTCACAAATCACATAACTGTCATGTTTTGATGCTAGATTTAATGATTGTTTCTTTAAATTGAATTGTGCCTAAAAATGTATAACATTAACCAGAATTTTCTTCTTTTTCAAAGCCATATGTGGTAATGTTATAGACCATATGATGTTTTCAATCTATAATATGGAGATTAAATTCATATTATGTGAATTGGAAATGTTCTTCCCACCATCATTCATTGATATAGTGATCCACCTAATGGTTCACTTAGTTAGAGAGGTTTAACTATGTGGTCATGTCCATTATAGATGTATGTACCCAATTTAATGGTATATAAATATTTTGAAAGAGTACCTAATGAATTTATGTTAGCTAGAAGTTTGTGTTGTATAATGATATATTTTTTAAGAAGCGATTGATTTTTTTACCAATTACCTATCAAATGTTGAAAACATTGATGTCCCAAAATATCATAAAGGAAAAAAACTTATGGGATATAAAATTCATGAAGATGTGTTGTTAATATTACCATCATAGAGTAGGAGAAATATAACCTTTACATTTTGAAAAATATTTTAGAGGTAGCTTCATATTTTTAATCCCACAATGTAATTTTTAGATATTTTCACCCATCAAGTGTTGAAGGATGGATATCAAATAATCATAATATACAGTATGAAATATGGTTTCATGATCATATTTATAAGGAGTTATATGATAATATTAATTCAGTTTCCCAATGACTTTTATGTCTAGCCCAGGGACCAAATTAAAATGTTAAATCTTACACTAGTTTTGTAATTAATGTGTATACATTCAATATAAAGGAACAATATGAATGCAATATGTTGAAAAATAGTGTATTTATTCTTGTGGAGGTAGTGATAGACATATATGGTTCCAAGGATATAAATACAATTTATTTTAATATATCATATTTCAACATCATCAAATATATATACAGTTTTTATTATAAAACATTCTAAGTTCTAATTTTCCATTTCAAACTAGTTAATAGTAGGAGTGAATTGAACATCTATGAATTGTTTTTCCTAAAGGTGAGTTTTAATGTGTAAGGGTATAAGGATGATCCATTCATAATGTAATCACAATAATTGTATCAATTTTATGTCTCATATCCAACAAACAAGAATTGGTCAATTTTTCAGTTTGTGACTAAAACAACTGTAGGGTCAGATGAAAATTAAATTGAGGTTTACCCTTTCATTCATAAATCAAAATATTTTCATGGAGATCCCAATATAGATAATATCTTATAATTTATTTGGGGATATAAAGAGAGGATTGAGATACTTGGTATATGATCCAAATCCTCTAAACCTTGAAAGATAAAAATATAGTTCAATTAGAATGTTAAAATCTTTTTAATATACCATGACTTTATTCATAATATTTTGTGTTATATAAAGAATTTATGAAATATAAATTAAATATTTAACTACTAATGAAGATAATAGATTATTCCTGTGATAATGTCACCAATCCTGAGGAAGAACTAACTATCAATGCTAAAACTATGGAATTATTAAGGGATCAATAACACTTTGATGAAAAAAATGGTGTAGAATCATGGTGTTAAATAAAATTATTCGTAAAATAAGAAAATGTATAAAATTTTATTTCGGATAGAATAATCATGACCAACCTTTTGACCCCAACAAGTTAATGTTCATTAGTGGCATTGGGATCACAATTGCAATGCAAGTTCCAATAGATATAGATACACGACACAATGTCATTCTTACATTGAAGACAATTATATGGGAAGATATTAAGGTAACGTAATGATATAATTTCTCTATTTTTCTAAAAAATCATATAATGAAATATTAATTTTTTTTATCCCTTATAGATTTCATTTATTTTAGATTATTTCTAAAAGAAATATGTGTTAATGGTCTCTGGAAAAGATCATAGAGGCTTACCAAAACTTTTTATAAAGTATCATATGAGAGATGTTGAGGGGAATTTAAACCCCTACCTAAAAATTTTGTATGAACACATTATAAACCAAGAAACATGAAAATATTTCATTAGTCTCCCTGATGAAGAATCATTTAAGGTTCATCGTAATAGATTATATTTTATTTGAAAATATTTATTTTATCATCTTTGACCCAAAATTTTTAATTTATGAAATAGTGAAGGAGTAATGAAAATAAACAATGTGCGTAAAAACCCTTATACCCCTATTATAAAGAAATAATGAAGTATAATTCAATTGATAATAAAATGAAATTTAATTTAAATCTCTAATAATTTTTAATGTGATATAAAACAACATATGTTCATTTATTTATATGAATATTGATGAATCAAAATATAAAGCCACTTCCACAACACATCATGTTCTATAGAAGGAGGATTATGTAAATAAATAGGGTAATCTAGTTGATGAAAAAACAATAATTATGGGAATCATGTATTAGTATGACATAATATTAATTGAATATTTTTATAAAAATATTACATAAAATATATATTTATGTTCATATGTTTTTTATGCATTTTAGACACAAGAATCTACATTGATTATGCCTGAAGAAAAACTAATTTCAGTATCTTGGAAGTGGAAAAAAATATCACTGTGTTATATGTGTAGGTTTTGGAGTGTCACCGTGAAAATATTTTAAAAAGAAAAATCTTTAAGGAGGTATATATGAGGTTATGAAAATCAGGAAGACACTAATAGATTCTTTGAAAGATATTATTGTTTGGTCTGTTTTGGAGGAAAAATATATATGAAAGGATCAAATAAAATAGGTAGTGACATAACAACAATTACATGAAGAGTGAAATGATTTCATTAGATTTGAGGTTATTTATACCCCTCATCCACCTTCCTTACTTGGGGTAATCAATTTTTTTATTACTCTTTCTCTTAAATGTGAATCAAACAACTTCTAATAACTTTATATTACTAAAAATTATCAGGGTGATGTTACATGTGATTTATATATATCAACTCCTAGGAATATCCTTATTATAGTTGGTTTTATAAACAAAATTCCAAGATACATGATATATACTAAAAAAATACAATAATATCACATGAAAGTGGGGATTGAAGTAGCTCATGAGCTGAGTACCGAGTTTTCAGTTCCTCTTGGTGATTTTTGTGTTACCACATTTGATAATTCTATTTGAACTTTCATATCATGGCCATATGATATTATAAAGATAGATGAAATATGCCCTTACCAATTTTTTTCAAATGAAAAAACATTAATAGTTGATGAAAAATTGTCTAAAATTAGGTATTGTATTACAGATGGATAAAATAATGGGTAAATGAAAGGTCAGGCGAAGATAATCTACTGAATCAACCAAAAAATCAAAAAGGACCTTCCAAGAGTACCTTCACCATGCCAGTTCCACTATTGCATATATTAACATTGCACGTTCCTGTAGATACAACATTCAATGATGGAAATATTTCCAACATCGAATATGGATATGAAATATTTGGAGATTTCATTATAGTCCTGGTTGGTTTGGATGTCATAAATGAGATTATCAAGTTTGAATGGCTAGGAGTATAAAATGTCAATATATATATGAGGTACATTTTCACAATCCATATGTCTAGAAAATGATGAATAATATTCATTAGAGTTAATAAATATTCCTATATTTTATAGGCATATATACTACTACTATAGAATCAAAAAAACCTATAAAGAAATATTTAGACTCATTAATCCATATAACATTTATACAGAAAACTTTTCTATAGAATTAATAGAAATTGAAAAGAGAAAATATTCACTAAGAGAAGTTTTTAAATATAAAATAATAGAAAAATACTCCAATTGATTCCTACAATGCTTTGGTAAATGTCTACAATCTAATCATATAAAATACATTTTTTTCTTTACTTATTTGTTTTTAGGAAGTAGTGGATGCCCATCATAATCAGTTTTCATACCCCAAATGTTTATTTTTTTGGATCCAATGCATGAATATCCATCAAATTGACCACCCATGATGTCTATTTTGAATTTTTATTACACTATAACAAAACATTTATAGATAAACAATGAATAATATGTTTTAGTTATTGTTTTAATGAGAATTGTTTTATGATCATGAGACTTATAAATTTAAGAAAAATAATGGTATGAGGTTGGTGACTGAACATAAGATGCCTAAGGATTTCTTCAAATAGAAACCAATTAAGGAATATATTGTAAGATTTAATTATCAAAACATATTTCAAAACAATTTACTTATTTTTCTCGATGTTTTTGTAGATTATGAATCAAAATTACGAAAATAGTTATGGATATTATGTTTAAAAAATTTGGAATGATATTATGTGTCACGACCCATCCCCCAGGGCCTGTGAAGTGACTACCCCAAGCCCACCTTCCATAGGCCAGAGGCTGGAAACTAGCACTGAAAGGTATATTCCCTAAAACAGGAAGGCATTACCTTTAAACCTGTACAAACAAATGGTATGAGAACACAATAAGAAGCAACTATGAAGTAAACTACTGTATTAAAGAGTGATGAAAGTAAAAGGGGTCAGAATACAAGCCCAACTGTAAAAGTACAGGTATGACTGAAAGTACAGTACAACTGAAAGAAAAAGGAAAACAGCTACTGGGTCATCCTTCGAGGTTCCTACTTGAAGGGTAGGTACAGATCACCTCCACTGCACTCCACGTCCGCTCATCTACTCTGCATCATGTCACACCGAACGGTCCACCTCCGATCACCTTCTAGTCCTGGCTCCCTTAGCCTTGATCAGTGATGTACGTCATCTGCACAAGACACAACAAAGTGCGGGCGAAGCCCGTGAAGAGGTGAGTATAACGATACTCAGTAGGGACCCCGAGACCCAGAATGTCTCCTAGAGTTCCACAAAGAAAAACGACAGAGTAACACCATGAAGGTATATTACCACATAGGTAAAGTAAAACATAGTATAACCTTAATCACAAGCACAATGGTAAAGACAGCTCACAATAGGATTTATTCTAGGGGTAGAAACAAGTAACATCCCTAGTCATAACGTGGAACACCATAGATGTTGGATAACTCCTCCATTATCGAGTACAATGGGCCTACCGGGTCAGTTCGAGCCACATCCCACTAACCTTGAACTGCCGAGGTACTCCTCCCCATTGCGTACTGTGGGTCTGCCAGGTCACACACAGCCACCCACCCCCATCGTGGTCTGCTAAGGTGCTCCTCCCATCGTGTACTGCTACCGCTCCCCACCATGGCCTGCTCGGTCACACAGAACCATACACCCCCATCATGGTCTGATAACGTACTCCTCCCCATCACGTACCGTGACCATCGAGTCACTCTAAGTTGAAAAGTCATTAGTCGTCAGGTCTCAGCCAGTCGTAGGGTTCTGTACGTAGTGTGCTTGGAAGAACCGCTCCCCAATCCATCATTTTCATCTCAACCCGCACAAAGTCTCACAAGGAAGTAACCCGATGACACTCCATGTCATAAGGGTTCCAACGCAATAGACAAAACATCAATCAGACACCTTGTCTACGCGTTATTGGAATTTTAGTGCTGAGGGACCGGTTGGATTCAGGTGCGATCCAACCCAACCATAATCCAAGTATCTCCAAAACTCTAATAGAGTAATGAAAAAGGTCTATCTTTATCCAAGGGTCCCAATGCTGTAGACGGCTCATCAAACAAGCATCTGGTCCTCAAGATAAGACCCTTTGAGTGTTTCTGGGTCTGGGCCTGGCCCAGCCTGACCCGGGCTGTACTGGGCTGAGGTCGACTTAGCCCGCTGGGCTGATGTCTGGTCTGGACCGCAAGAGGGGTGACCTAGTCTGAATAGGGAGACCCACAAAGGGGCGGACCTGCCCGTGTGGGGTGGAAGCCTGCTTGGGCCGCAGCCTGATCCGGGGGCGGCGACCCAATGGGGCGACATCTTGCTAGGGAGGCAGCCCGTCTCGAGGGCGGCGACCCAGCTCGAGGGCGGTGACCCGGCTCGAGGGCGGCAACCCGGATCGAGGGCGGCGGCCAGACTCGAGGGCAGCGGCCCGGCTCGAGGGCGGCGGCCCAGTGGTAGGGAAACGACCCGACTCAAGGGCGGAGACCCGATCCCAGGGTGGTGGCTCGATGCGGGGGAGGCGGCCTGGCTCGAGGGCGGCAGAACGACTTGAGGGTAGCGGCCCGACTCGAGGATGGAGGCCCGACTTGAGGGCGGTGGCCCGACTCTAGGGAGGCGGCCCGACTCAAGGGTGGTGGCCCAACTCGAGGGTGGCGGCCCGGTCCCAGGGCAGCGACCCGATGCGGGGGTGGCGGCCTGACTCGAGTGCGGCGGACCGGCTCGAGGGCGGCGACACGACTCAAGGGCGGTGGCTAGGCTCGAGGATGGCAGCCGGGCTCTAGGGCGGTGGCCCGGTCTGGGGGCGGCGACCCGGCTCGGGGGTGGTGGCCCGACTTGGGGGCGGCAGCCCGGTACAAGGGCAACAAGTCAGCTCGATCTGACACCGGGGGTGTAACCCCCTGGTCTCTCGGATTCTCGAACGGCTCAAAGGCCATTCAGTTGGAGAGGCGGAAACCTGATGCAGGGTAGGAGGCATGGGCTGGTGTGAGGCGGCGGCCCGGTGCAAGGACGGCAGCCCGATGCTGGGGCTGCGGCCCTGCTCGAGGGTGGCGGACTGGCTCAAGGGTGGTGGCCCGGTGCGAGGGCGGCGGCCTGGCGGCCCGGTCCGGGAGCGGCGACCCGACTCGGGGGCGGCGACCCGACTTGGGGGCGGCGGCCCGATGCAAGGGCAACGACCCGACTCGATCTAACACAGGGGGTGTAACCCCCTGGTCTCTTGGATTCCCAAACGTTCTGAAGGAAGTACAGTTGGCGAGGCAGCGGCGCCGCGAGGGCACTGCTCGATCACTGCGGAACCCAACAGAGGCGGGTTCTACCTCTGCCGTGGCTTCATCTGTGGATTCTGTTCACTGGCAGCGTGGTGGTCATGCCGCCTTCCTCCCCGAGGCCGATTGTCAGGTCAACCACCTCTTCTGTTCGCCGCGGCTGACAAACCATGGTCCTCCTCTTGCGGTGTGTGTCAACTTTCTCGCGGTCTTCGAAGGAGGCACAAGGATGTAGCAAGATAGCGGAGGGTTCAGGTCTGGTTTGTGAGGTCCGCGCCCTCCACATTATCTTGTAACATGAGGGGGGGTGGGGGGTTAAGGGTTCAATAAACAATTGAATTAAAAAACAAGATTAACCCCACAAGATTCCTCACAATAACCTCTGCAAAGAGAAATAAATCGCGGGTCAAACCGTTAGTTGATTGACCTGTGTTCTTTGTATAATTTTAATAACAGGGAAAAGGGAATAAAAAATGCCCAAACAAAAATAACCCCCTACCTTGAAACGTTGGAGAGTGCTCGTGATTGAGGGAGTCTCGTTGTTCTTCGTCCCTGCAATAAGATGTCCTCATCGCCACCCAAACATCAAACTTTAGTTGGGGGTTTT
The DNA here is from genome assembly GCA_963277665.1 of Viscum album. Taxonomy (NCBI): domain Eukaryota; kingdom Viridiplantae; phylum Streptophyta; class Magnoliopsida; order Santalales; family Viscaceae; genus Viscum; species Viscum album. The sequence goes on along the minus strand of OY728123.1, from coordinate 1,807,101,903 downwards.
GGTGTCACACATCACCTCATGCTTGGGTCAGATCCTTCCTCTAACGGCTCGGTATTATGGTACTCCAACAGAAGTTTGTTTCGTGGAGAATCTTTTCTGATACCCCTCCCCCAAGCTCTATATTTATAGGATAGAAGGAGAGTAAGTAACGATGTGGGTAATTAATGGGGCTCATAAATTAGGAAGATTCATAATCCCCTAATGACGTTATTACTTAGAATTTTGAAAGTTAAGCCATTCCTTGGCCTGACTCACTACGGGTCCCATACTCCTCTTTTCTGTTGGTGGAAAAGAAATAAAAAAATGAGATTATTTTATTTTATTTCTTTTAAAAGTCACAAAAATTAACTTCTTCTCCGGACCTACTGCGGTCAAAGTAAAGCCTCCCTTAAGCGAATTCAGGTGCTGCAGATTCAACGGTACCCTCATATTTTTAATCTGAGAAACACATCAAAATTTAGAAAAACACCACTCATGCGTTTACCGAACGTACCCAAAAAAAAGTTCATAAATTCATTCCGGGCACACCGGGCCTCGGAATCACGCACCATTAATTTTTGCAGGCTCGTAATAATTCCATATAATTAAAAAAAATACATGGAAAATACAATTCTTTAAATTCTCCCCACATTAGGGCTTTACATCCCTGAAGGCCACAACATAGACTAAGGAAACAAATGGGGGTACTGAGCACGAATCTAAGCCTCCCACTCCCATGTTCTCTCCTAGAGGTTCTCGTGCTTTTAGGGAATGCACAACAGATGTGTCGACCACCCATGAAGGAACCATTCCTGTTAATCCTCAATCTCTACTGGAACCTCGTTAAACATCGCCCCATCATCTAAGTCCAGCTCACCATGGTCGATGACATGAGATTGGATGTGCACGTATCTCCCTAGCTGGGATACATGGAAGACATCGTGCACCTTCTCCAACTGTGGTGGAAGTGAAAAGCGGTATTCCACCTCACCTATTCTCTGAAGTATCCGAAATGACCCGATAAACCTCCGTGATAACTTGCCGCCTCGGCCAAATCTCTACAGTCCCCATCGAGGAGAGACTCGCAAGAAAATGTGGCCCCCCTCCTGGAACTCCAAAGGTCTCTGTCTTATGTCAGCATATGAATTCTGTCTGCTCTGTGCAGTCTTCATCCGCTCCGGGATGAACTGCACCTTCTCAGTGGTAGCCTGTACCGACTCTAGACTCATAAGTTCTTACACCCCTGGGTCTGTCCAACATATAGGTGATCGACAGAGTCAGCTGTATAGGGCCTTAAATGGTGCCATACCGATGGTGTAGTGATGGATGTTGTTGTATTCGAACTCCAACAATGGAAAGTGATCCTCCCAACTACAGCCAAAATCTAGGACGCATGTACGAAGCAAGTCCTCAAGAACCTAAATGGTCCATTCAGTCTGACCATCCATCTGAGGATGAAATGAAGTGCTCATACGCAGCTGAGTCCTAAATGCCTCATGCAATTCCTTCCACAATTGGGATGTAAAACATGCATCACAGTCAGAGACGATCATCGAGGTCACCCCATGAAGTCATACGATCTCCTGTAGGTAGAGGTGTCCCAATCCCTATACTGATCCCTGCTCTCGGATAGGTAGGAAGTGGGCCGACTTGGTGAGTCGGTCAATGATCACCCATATAGAATCATGTCTCCTAGACGTATGTGGAAGCCCTGTCACAAATCCCATGGAGAACATATCCCACTTCCAATTTGGAACCTCTAGTGGCTGAGCTAAGCCTGCTGGAACCTGATGCTCGGCCTTCACTTACTGACAAGTGAGGCATCATGAAACAAACTCCGCTATAACCTTTTTTATCCCTGGCCACCAGTGCTAACGCTAAAGGTCCTGGTACATCTTTTCCACAAAAGGATGTACCGCCAGAGGGGACGTATGGAACTCCCTCAACACCACCTCCTGTATAACCACTGGTACCATGGTACATCCTTTGAAGGGGATGATGTGCTACCCACCTTCAGAAAATTCATCAGGTGCCTGACCTGAGGATATCTGAGCACGTCGAGCCTCGCAGTCAGTGTCCCCAAGATACGCCTCCCTGAATCACTAAAGGAGTGGGGGTGTGACTGTCATATACTGGAGGTATGCTGCTTCACATCTATCCACAAAGGATATCTGTAATACGGCTACCTACTTTGTCACTTCACTCAGAAACTCCAAACTGAAACTCCTTCTGAGTGCATCTGCTACCACATTCCCCTTCCCAAGACTATAGACTATCTCAATGTCATAGTCCTGGAGGAACTCTATCCATCATCGTTGTCTCAAGTTTACGTCCTTATGAGAGAAGATATACCTAAGAATCTTGTGATCAGAGTAGACTGTAAACTGTTCTCCCATTAAGTAATGTCGCCACATCTTCAAGGAAAAAACCACTGCTGCTAACTCTAGGTCATGGTAGCATAGTTCTACTCAAGTTGTCTCAGAAATCGTGAACCATAAGCGATCACTGCTCGCTCCTCCATCAGGACACATCCAAGCCTGGTCCCTGATGAATCACAGTAGACTACATACCCAATGCCCTCTTTTGGCAGCCTCAAGATGGGGGAACTCATCAGTCTCTGCCTCAACTTCTGAAAACTTTGATGGAATCTCTCCGTCCATAAGAAAGGTTACCCCTTATTTTTCAAAGCTGACAAGGGTTTTGAAACTCTGGAAATGTCATGCATGAATCTTTGGTAGTATCCAGCCAACCCCAGGAAACTCCACACCTCCATCACGCTCCTGGGTGGATCCAAGCTAGCGCAACCACTATCTTTATTAGATCCACTGCAACTCCAGCCTCTAATATAATGTTTCCTAGAAAGTGGACCTCTCATATCCAGAACTGGAACTTCGAGAGTTTACCATAAATATGGTGCTCTTAGAGTGTGTCCAGAACCATCTGTAGATATAGGTATGCTCCTCCTATGTCGCTGAGTATATCAATATGTCATTAATGAACACCACCATGAAGCGATTGAGGTATGGATGAAAGATATTATTCATGAGTCCCATGAACACTGTTGGGGTGTTGGTCATGCTTAAAGGCATAACCAAGAACTCATAATGGACATACCTACATCTTCTGCACATCCTCATCTTGTATCCTAAGCTGATGATAGCCTGATCGGAGGTCTATCTTCAAAACCAGCGAGCTCCCTTTAACTGATCGAAAATATCATCAATCCTAAAAAGTGGATACTTGTTCTTAACAGTCACTAGGTTTAGGAGCCGATAGTCCAAACAGAGTCTCGAACTACCATCTGCCTTCTTTGAGAACAAAACTAGGGATGCCCATGGGAAACACTGGGTCTTATGAACCCCTTTCCCTACAAGTCCTCTAACTGTACACGTAACTCAAAAAGCTCCAAGGGAGCCATTCGATATGCTGGTGTAGATATCGGTTCCATACCAAGGTACAGTTCGATGTAAAATTATACTTCTCTACATGGAGGTAGTCCAGGAACATAATCAAGAAAGACATCGACATACTGGTCCACCACTACAGGATATCTCAGACTCTCCACATCAACTACACCGAGGGAAAGGCTAGCCAACTGATGAGTAATTGGATGCAACCTCCTCTGGGTAAGTCCATACTATGCTGCAAAGGTTCACTTATTATTAATGAAAGAAAAAATAGTCCCGTCAGTGTGGGCACACCACACTTTTCCCCTAATATAATCAATATGAGAATGGACTGTGGATAACTAGTCCATACTCAAGATGATGTTGTAAGGACTCGATGCCGCTACTAGCAGATCCCAATCGAATCTCCCTCCACCTAGATTAATCTCACACTGCCGGAACCAGTGCGTAATCATCAAATCTGCTCTTGTAAGCATCTCCAGCTGTAATGATCGAGCCAAAAGCTCCACAATAATCTCTGAGTTCCGAATGAGGGTCATGGAAATAAAAGAATGAATATAACTTGTGTTTATAAGTACTGTAGTTAAGGTGGAGTAGACACATATCGTACCTCTAATCATCTCCGGGGCACCGTGGTCATAGGCCTCAGCTGTCTAGAGCTGAGCTCGTCCCTGTCCTCCTGCTCCCTGTGGTCAAGGTGGACCACCTGGCGGTAGTGGCAATAGAATCTTGAAATTTCGCTCACGACCTACTACACGACCATCTCCTCTGCCACGTTCCCAACCCTGTGGACCTCCTCGCTCAAACCACTGCCTCTGCCTTGGCGGTCCCTCGACCATATGTTGTTCATCAGTATAGCTAGTTGGGCAGTCACTAGCCATATGACCCTACCCGCCGCACATGTAACACTGCGTGCCCCTCGACTGTCTCCCTCTACCTTGTGAACCTTGCATCTCAGACCCTACATCCTAGGGTCATCCACCAGAAGGTCTAGTCTACTTGTACTTATGTGTCATCTGCCTCCTACCTCCTGCAGATGTATTAGATACCTGTCGTCTGGTGGTAGTTCTCACTGTCGGTGCCTACTCAGCTAAGAAGCTCTCCACCAAAAGTACTCACTTAAACACCCCAGCCTGCATCTGAATGCTGAGGGATACCATCGATGATCTGATCTCTTGTCAGATACACTGTTCAAAGGTACATGCCTTAAATAAAGGGTCTCGTACCATGTCAGTGGAGTAGCAGGAGATATTAGTGAGCCTTGCCAAGTACTGGGCCACTGTCATGCTGCCCTACTATAAGTGTAGCATCTCCTGTATACGCACAGAGCGTAAGGTCACTAGGAATAACTCTTCCTTGAAAAGGACTTCGAAGCCTGCCTAGATGAGGGTCACATCATCATGTATCTAGAGAATCAGGCTCCACCATCTCCCTACTGCTACCTAAAAAAGGATGGCTACCATGATATCCATAAAATCAGCTGGTGTCCCAATTAAGTGAAAAACTTTGGCCACAGCCTCCAGCCAGTCCTCAGCCGCCAGTGGGTCCGTCCCACCTCAGAACCTTGGAGGCCTATGCTTTTGGAAATTTTTCAACAAGCCCAGTAAGCATGCATTCTCTTCTAGTGGGGTTGGTGTAAATGGTTTCCCAACGGGAAGTGGTGCTGCTGGAACACCACCCGAAGTTGCTAACGCCATGATAGGGCCCTTCACTGAGGCCTCATCGCTCGGTGGGCCATCATCGTGTACTCTCTCAAGAAAACTGGGTGGATGTCTTTGTGGAGGCATCCTGAAAAGAGATAGGTGTTCCACAGTTAAAAATTATACCTGTTGAGCTGAATCAAGTAAACACAAGAAATAATTTTCAAAACACACGCAATCAGTGTTTTCGTGCGCTGAGTCGGAAATCAGAATTCAGGGTCTTGGTGTCTGGATACGTCGGCCACCACACCAATACTGGACTCCCCAAACTGAAAAACACACTCAAAACATTTAACACTATTTCCACATAGAAAAGATCAAAGTCCTAGTTATTCGGTAGAACCAAACTCCTCTAATACAACTTTTTCATGATCCGTCCCTTAGGGCCTGTGCCATGACTACCCCAATCCAACCTTCCATAAGCCAGGGGCTGGAAACTAGAACTGAAATCCATATTCCCAAAAACAGGAAGGAATTGCCTTTAAACATGTACAAACACACAGTCCGAGAACACAAAAAGAAGAAACTGTGAAGTAAACTACTGTAGTAAAGAGTACTGAAAGTAAAAGGGTCCAAAATACAAGCCCAACTATAAAAGTACAAGTATGACTAAAATTACAGTACAACTAAAAAAAAGAAAAAAGCTACTGGGTCATCCTCTGAGGTTCCTACCTGAAGGGTAGGTACAGATTGCCTCCACTGCACTCCACGTCCGCCCATCTCCTCTACGTCACGTCACGTCGAATAGTCCACCTCTGAGCACCATCATATCCTGGATCCCTTAGCCTTAATAAATGTTTTACATCGTTTTCACAATACACAAGAAGGTACGGATGAATCCCATGCAGGGGTGAGTATAATGATACTCAGTAGGGACCTTGAGACCCCGAAGGTCTCCTAGAGTTCCACAAAGAAAAACCACAAGGTAACACCACGAAGTTAGATTACCACACAAGTAAAGTATCACATAGCATAACCTAAATCAAAAGCACAAGGGTAAAGACATCTCACACTAGGATTTATTCTGGGGATAGAAACAAGTAACATCCCCAGTCACAACATCGAACACCTCGGCTAATGAAGAAATCCTACTCTATCGAGTACAGTGGGCCTACCAGGTCACTCCGAGCTGCTTCCCACTAACCTTGAACTACTGAGGTACTCCTCCCCATCGTGTAATGTGGTTCTGTCGGGTCACACAAAGCCACCCACCCCCATAATGGTCTGCTAAGGTACTCCTCCCCATCACGTACTACAACCGCTTCCCACCATGGCCTGCCGGGTCACACAAAACCACCCACCCCCATCATGGTATTCTAAGGTAATCCTCCCCATTGCATATTGCGTCCGTCGAGTCACTCCGAGTCTAAAAGTCAACAGTCATCAGGTCTCAGCCAGTCGCAGGGTTCTGTACATAGTGCTCTTGGGAGAACCGCTCCCCAATCCATCAGTCACATCTCAACCAACACAAAGTCTCACTAAGAAGTAACCCGATGACCCACCATGTCATAAGGGTTATAATACAATATACAACACATTAATCGAACACCCGGTCTGCACGTTATTAGAATTTCAGTGCTGAGGGTTTGGTTGGATTTAGGTGCTATCCAACTTGGACGTACTCCAAGTTTCTCTGAAACTCTAATGGAGTAAGGAAAAAGGTCTGTATTTCTCCAAGGGTCCCAACGCCATAAACTATTCATCAAACGAGTGTCTAGTCCTCAAGATAAAATCCTTTGAGTGTTCATGGGCCTGGTTGGGCCTGGGTCTATTCTGACCCAGCTCGACGCAGTCTGGGCTGGGCTAAGGTGGACTCGGCCCGCTAGACCAATGTCCGGTCCGGCCTATAAGAGGGGTGGCCCGAAGGGCGGATCTACCCAAATAGGGAGGCCCAAAAAGAGGCATCCCGACTCGTATGGGGAGGCGACCTGCTTGGCCGAAGGCCTGGTTCGGGGGCAGCAACTCGCTGAGGAGGCGACCTGCTAGGGAAGTGGCTCAATCCGAAGGTAGCGGCCCATTACAAGGGTAGTGGCCCAATCCGAGGGTGGCGGCCTGGTGCGAGGGTGGCAGCCCAACTTGAGGGCAGAAAACCAGGTCGTGGGAGGTGACCCGGCTCGAGGGTGGCGGCCCGGCTCGAGGGTGGGGCCCAACTCGAGGGCGGCGGACCGACTTGAGGGCAGTTGACCGACTCAAAGGCAGCAACCAAGTGCGAGGGTGGCGGCCCGACTCGAGGGTGGTGACCCAGTGTGGGGTGGGGGGGGGGGGACCCGGATCGAGGGCAGCGACCCGACTTGAGGAGGACGACCCGGTGCGAGGACGGTGGCCCGACTCGAGGGCAGCCTCCTAGTCCGAGGGTAGTGGCCATGTGCGAGGGCGGCATCCCAACTTGAGGGTAGCAACCCAATGTGAGGGCGATGTCCCGGCTCGATCTGACGCAGGGGGTGTAACCCCCCGGTCTCCCAGATTCCCGAAAAGCCCGAAGGCTATTTGGTTGGCGAGGCGGCGACGCCATGAGGGTGCTGCTCGGTCACCGCGGAATCCACCGAATGCGGGTTCGGCCTCTGCCGTGGATTCTGTCATGAATTCCATTTACTGGTGGCACGACGGTCGCACCGCCTTGCTCCTGATGGTCGGCCGTCGTGCCGGACCCCTCCTCCATATGCCGTGGATGAAAATCCATGACCCTCCTCTTACAGCGTGCATCGACTTTCTCATGGTATTCCAAGGAGGTGCAAGGATATAGCAAGATAGTGGAGGGTTCGGGCCTGGTTTGTTAGCCCCACGCCCTCCACGTTAGCTTGTAACATGAGTGGGGGGGGGGTTAAGGGTTTAATAAATAACTGAATTAAACAACAAGATTAAACCAACAATATTTCCCATAATAACCTCCAGCAAAGATGAATGAATCATAGGTCAAACCGTTAGTTGGTTGACCCGCGTTCTTCGTATAATTTTAAGAACATGGAAGAGGGAATCAAAAAAACATAAATGAAAATAACCCCTACCTTGAAATGTTGAAGAGTGCTCGTGGTTGAGGGAGTCTCGTTGTTCGTCATCCTCACGAAAATCTATCCTCGTCGCTGCCCGAACATCAAACTGCGGTTCGGGGTTTTGGTGTCGCATATAACCTACTACTGGGGTCAGCTCCATCCTCTAAGGGTTCGATGTTATGGCACTCCAAAAGAACATTGTTGCTTGTAGAAGCTTGTATGATACCCCTCCCCCTAGCTCTATATTTTTAGGATAGGGAGAGAGTAAGGAACAACCCTGGGAGTTAGTGGGGCTCATAAATTTGGAAGCTTCATAATCTCCCAAAGACATCAGTATTTAGGATTTATCAAGTCAAGCCATTCATTGGCTTGACTCACCATGGGTCCCACGCTCCACTTTTCCAATGGTAGAAAAGAAATAAAATAATGAGATTCTTTTATTTCATTTCTTTTAAAATCCACAAAAAATAAATTCTTCTCCAAACCAACTATGGTCAAAGTAAATACCCCCTTAAGCGAATTCTAGCATTGTGGATTCAACGGTACCCTCAGATTTTTAATCCAAGAAATGCTTCAAAAGATAGAAAATGCCGCTCACGTGTTTACTGAACATACCCGAAAAAAAATTCAGAAAATCATTTTGAGTACACCAGGCCTCAGAATCATGTGCTATCAATTTTCGTAGACTCGTAATAATTCCATATAATTAAAAAAAATTACATGGAAAATCCGGGTCTTTACAACATGCTGAAAAATAAATAGCATGCCCAAACATTTAATTTATGAAGGTAATTACAATTTCATTTAAATTATTTTTTAATTATTTTTTTAAATTTTCTTATTACTATCAATATTTACAATAATATTTATACTCAAATTAATAAGTAAAATTCTTTAGAGATAAGTGTGCAGAGTACATGGTGTCAGACAAATTTTCAATATCAATTTGAGGTGATTACCGATTATGTTTATGATCTAGTATTAGATATAAAATTATAGATACATTTTGGATGGGAAGAATTAGTATCATAATTATTATATATTATTTTCAAAGTTTTTCTTAGGGATATGTATAATGGAGGGTTATGCTATATAGAATTTGGAAAAGCTAGTAACATGTCAGAAGCTGCTCATGCTCATGATAGATTGGACTTTGAGGCTGAAAATGATATAATCAAGATTGGGAAATGGGTCACTGATCCTTACACCAAACAATTTGAATACATATTACCAAATTTTGGGGAAGGTAATTCCATTCTCATATTATCATAATTTTCATTTAGTGTCTTCAATATAAACGTACCATTTTAGTTTAAACGTGTGTCACAATACCAAAATTGAGAAAACAAGCATGAATTGTTTTTAAATATTAGGACAATGATCCATAATTAATTTCTGATGTGTAGGAATCAACCAACCCTAAATCCAACTCATTATGTAGTTTTTATGACTTGAAGTGTGTGTTTTAAATATAAAATGTCCAATTTATATTTAAATGAGCATCATAAAGGAAAAAACAAGAAAACAAGATCAAATTGTTTTTAAACTTTTGGAAAATGATCTATAATTTATTTTTTATTTGTTGGAATCTACCACAAATAAATCCGGCACATGATGTGGATGGTATGACTTGAAGTGCATATTTTTAATATAAATGTTTTATTTTAGTTTAAAACATGCATCATTAGAAAAAATCAATAAAATGAGATCAGATTTTTTTTTTAAATTTATAAAAATGATCCTTGATTCATTTGTGATGTGTAGGAATTGACCACAAATCAATCTGATAAATGATGTGACTAGTATAAATCAAAGTTTATGTTTTTAATATAAAAGTTCCATTTTTTTAAATCATGCATCACAAATCCAAAAACTGAGAAAATAAGATTGTATTGTTTTATTAATTTATGAAAATGATACATAAATCATTTTTCATTTGTAGGAATTTACCATATATATATATGACATATTCTATGGTTATGATGATTATAAGTTAATGTTTTCAATATATAACATCCATTTAAGTTAAAAATGCATGCCACATATCCAAAATTGATAAAATGAGCTTGAATTATTTTCAATATTTACAAAAATGATCTATAATTAATTTGTGATTTATAGGAATTGATTGCACAAAAATTCAACACATGATGTGTTTGGTATGACTTAAAGTGCATATTTTCAATATAATAGTTCCATTTTAGTTTAAAACATTCAACACATATCAAAAAAATGAATAAATAAACTCAGTATGTTTTAAAATTTTAGGAAAATGATCAATAATTTATTTCTGATTTTTAGGAATTTATATAACTTCAATCCAACCCATGATTTTATTAATATGAATTTATGTTCTTATTTTCAATATAAAAGTTCCTTTTTAGTTTAAAACATGCATAACATAGACAAAACTAAGAAAATGATCTTGGAATGTTTTCAAAAATTAGTACAATGATCCATAATTCATTGTTGATAAGCTAGAATTGAACACATGTTAATATTACAAATGATGTAGTAGGTACAACTCATATTACATGTTTTCAATATAGAAGCATATTTTTTATTTAAAACATTAATCACATATTCAAAACCAATAAAACAATATTTTATTATTTTTAAACTTAGGAAAAATAGGCCATAATTATTTTTTGATGTGTAGAAATTGACTACACGTCAATAAAACACATGATGTGCTGTTATGACTCAAAGTGCATGTTTTCAATATAGAAGTTCCATTTTAGTTTAAAACACACATCAAAAAGAAAAAAAATAAAAAAAAAATACTTGGTTTATTTTCAAATATTATAAAAATAATCCACAATTCATTTCGATTTTCCAAGAATCAACCATACATTAATCTGACACAATATGTGGTCAATATGACTTGAAGTGCATGTTTTCAATATAAAAGGTCTATTTTAGTTTAAAATGAACATCACATAGACAAAATGAAGAAAACAATATCACATTGATTTAAAAATTTAGAATAATGATCTATAATTCATTTATGACATGTAAGAATTTACTTCATGTCAATCTGATAAATGATGTGTTTAGTATGACTCAAAGTGCATGTTTTTAATATAAAAGTTCCATTTCAGTTTAAAATGACTGTCACATAGCCAAAACCAAGGAAACAAGATCAGATTGTTTTCAAACTTTAGTAAAATGTTACATAATTCATTTTTTATGTGTTTTAATTGACCACTCATCAATATGAAACATGATGTGGTTGTTATGACTCAAAGTGTGTGTTTTTAATATAAAAGTTCCATTTTAATTTAAAATGTGCATCACATTTCCAAAATAGAGAGAGCAAGGTATGTTTGTTTTCAAAATTTATTAAAATATTCCATAATTCATTTGTGATATATAGTACCAACCGAACGTCACTATGATACACAATGTGGTCTATATGACTCAAAATGCCCGTTTTCAATGTAAAAGTTTCATTTTAGTTTAAAACACATGTCACTATCCAAAACCAAGAAAATTAGTTTAGATTGTTTTTATCATTTAGAAAAATGATCTATAATTCATTTGTGACGTGTCATAATTTACAACAAGTCAATCTGATATTTGATATTGCTGGTATGACTCAATGTGCGTGTTTTCATTATAAAAGTGTCATTTAAGTTTAAAATACTTGTTACATAGGTAAAGGCAAGCTAATGAGCTTGGCTTGTTTTTAAAAAATTAAGAAATTGACCCACAATTCATTTAAAACATTTAAGAATTGACCTAATTTTAATTTGAAACATGAGGTTACTAGTATGAAATGAATTATGTATTTTAAATATTAAGTTCCATTTTAGTTTAAGACACAGATCACATATCCAAAACCAATAAAATGATCTTAGATTTTTTTCAATAATTAGGAAAATGATCCATAATTTATTTGTGATATATAGGAATCAACCACACATCAATTAGATACATGATGCAATTAGTATAATGGGAAGTTCTTGTTTTCAATATATAAATGTCATTTAAGTTTAAAAGGCATGTCACATATCCAAAACTAAGAAAATGATCTCATATTTTCTTAATAATTTTGGAAAATGATATATAATTCATTTGTGACATGTAAGAATATATCACATGTTAATACAACACATGATGTTACCGGTATGACTCGAAGTTCTTGTTTACAATATAAAAATTCCATTTTAGTTTATTGATATAATTATTAAAAACTATTTAAGTAATTAAGATAATTAATAACTATTAATATTTTAAATATATTTAGTAATTAAAAATATAATTTACATAGAATAAAAATTAGGAATTTAATTAATAATTCATAATAATATTATTAATTAATAGTATAATAAATAATTTGAAATTAATATAAAATTTAAACTATAATCACTAATAATATAATTAATAGTATAACTGAAAATATCATTAATAAATATATAAATTAACAATAACATTTATCATATGCAGACTATATAACATGAGAATTATAATTTGTTTATTTTTTTATTTACCGTGACTAAAATCGACATTGGTTTTATTGTGGAGACAAGATTTTGTATGGAGGTTGATCTTTGGAGAAGTCCTGCTATATGAGTTAGGATTTTGTATATTTCATGTTATTTTTTTTGATTAATTGTAAGTATCACATAAATGAAAATATTTTTTATGTAAATTTTGTATTAAAATGTTAGTTCAATGCTATATATGAATTTCAATCTATTTTTCTATATATTTGAATTCCTATATTTTTTTTATCAATTTTTTCTATTATAGGGCTTCTATAGGGATGTTGCATCTCTACAGTAGCTGCATGGAATTTATCTGTGCTAAAATATTGATGATAAAAGTCTCCATTATCATCTCTTTCTTAGTGAATATGAAGTATCCATTTATCATCTCTATACAAAAATCACTAATAAAGGGGGCCTTTATCAATGATTTAAATTTAGTATTGATAAAGGAACTCTTTATCAATTATTTTGAAAGCATTGATAAAGTAATAATTCTTTTAACATTAGACTGATTGTCAAAAATAATTACTGAAAAAGTATCTATTTATTGATATTATAAGCCAAATCTATAGTAGTGGTAGTGGTTCTAGGTGTACTATTTCATTAGAGAGCAGCCAACTATGTGAGTTCTAATGGTGGATCAATCTTCTAAAATAGTTCTTGGAGGGTTCTTCTATAGGTGGGGCTATCCTAGTAAGGGATTTTGGGTCTGGTTTCTCATGTTCCTAATTAATGATTTCCCTGGTTTGTTCTTTTCTAATTTTTTTTCATATGAGCATGTAAGTGGGTCATTCCACATTTTTCTGTCTATTTTTTTAATTTACCTATTATTTATTTCATGTTGTAATCTAATGTTGTTTTTTTCTTAATAATAATAAAAAATGGTGTGGGTGATTTTCTTACCATGGAGTAGGATCAATGATTCGACCCATGTAAATTATTTGTGTAATTACTCTCTAATGTATCTTTTATAATTATTGTTCTTGTTATGGTTCTTCATTCCATCCACCTATCAAGTTTTATTCTATTTTTTTGTCTTTATTTTATTTTTCAATACATTGTTTATCTCAGATCTTGTTGATTTTTTATTGTGGCTAGGTCATGTGTCATTTTCTCCTACCTTGGAGTTTTTTGTTTCACCAAGGCTACCCACCCATAAAAAGAGGTATAATAGGGTTTTCCATTGAGTATAATAATGTATTGCATGATATGGCAAAAGATAAGTTCAATGGAGGGAATGATTTTAATATTTGGAGAGTGAAAATGTGTGATCTTCTTGCCCACAATGGTCTTAAAAAGGATTTGGCAGGATCTAGGATAAATATCACCACTATTTATCCAATGGGAGGTACCTTGACATCTTTTCAGGATATTGACCCAAATATTTTAAATAAATACTATTCCCTATTGTTGCTGACCCTAGGTGATAAGGTTCTAAGATAAGTAGCCTATGAAAAGTTTTCAAGAAAAAAACAACAGAATCTTGAGAATCTTTACATGAATCACCCCCTATTGAGAATACAACAAAATAAAATGAATCTTTATAATTTTAAAATGGTCCTTAGTACCTATGTGAGGACTCATTTAGATTATTTTAATACAATGATAATTCATTTAGCTACTATGGATGCTGATATTGATAATAAGGACCATAATTTCTTATTATTGATTTCTTTGGATGAATCTTTTAATATGGTTAGGGGTTCTACATTGTATGGTAGGGACTTTATCAATTTAGAGTAATTAAAATCATTTGTATTATCTAAGTATCTTCAAATACATAATTTTAAGTTGGAGGGAAGGAGGATAATGTATGGGCCTAAATTTATTAGTATAAAGGGTCAATTTAATGGAAAAATAAAAGATACAAATTCTGGTAGTCATTTTAAGAAGTTTAAGTTATATCAATGTGGGAAATCCAACCACATTAAGAGATATTTCCCATAGTATCCATCAAGGGATAATATATCCCAGAGAAATGTGGCATACCCAGGTTATGAGAGTGATGATGTTCTCTAATTTTGTATAGTATCCTATATTATAGAGTTGGTGCAGATCTTGGTTTTCTTTCCTATGTATTCTTAGGAATATATTTTCATGGGATTTTTAGGTGCCCTAGGTCATATGAGAGGGTATACGTAGGGATAATTTTCTGATCTATTTGAGCTGATGTGGATACTTATATCCTATCATATTTATTTATTTTATTTGTGTTATTTTTAATTTCTTGCTTATTTCATTGTATAACAATTTCACTTTTGATCTTGTTATTCTTAACATTTTTGTTTTTCCATTTTTCATTCTAGTTGAGGAATTGGGTACTGCTCTGATTTCTTTTGGTGTATTATAGACACATGAGAGATGACCAAGAACTATTATGGAAAACTTATAGTTGGTTACATTTAAATGGTGTAAAGGCTTAGGTAAATGATGGTACGTGTTTTGTTTACTGTTTTTAGATTATTTCTTTTCCATTCATATTTAATAATTATTAGCATTAGATGTGTTCTAATGATAAGACATGTTACACTATGGTATGTTCTAGGAAGTTGGTCAGTTTAGAATGATCAGTCTTGATCTTAGGGCCTTTTTGTTAGTAAATTCTATCTGAACTACTTAATAGGTTTAACTAGAATAGGCATGTAATAACATTGTACTTATGATGTTTACATTTTATTTTGTAAGGTGGAGACCTATTAAATTTTTCATTTTAATTGTTACAAATTAAAATGTAATTGTTATTATGTTTTCTTTCAATAATTATCTCTTATTTTCATGTTTTCCTCTATTTTGGTTTTATTTTTCTTAGAATATATTTTTGAAGATTATAGCATAATTTTGGATACCCTTACATGAGGGATGGTTACCCTTACATGGGGAATTCATTACCTTTATGTTTATATTTTATTTAATTTAACCTATATACATATGGGTTTATACCCTTATGTAAGACTTTTAATATAGGATTTACCTTTATGTATGAGTTTTAGTACCCTTATGAAAGTGTTGGGTACTCTTATATATCTAGGGTAATATATGGGCTACACTTACTTATGTTTGATATTAACTTTATATGGTATTAGAGCGGTGCTCATTACATTTATATGGGATTTTACTACCTTTACATGAGCCTAAGATAACATATTCATGGGAAGATAATGACATGGGTTACCCTTATGTAAGTTCAGTAGTAACCTTATGTAGATAACTTATCGGTTGAGGTACCCTTATGTAGCGGGACCTGGCCCTTATGTAGTAGTGAACTAACCCTTATGCATCACTAGAAAATCAAAAATCTTAGAGGGTGAAGTTAAGAGAAATATAGATAGGGAAAAGAGATGATCTGGAGAGGGAGGGCTCATTGGTGGCTCTAATTGGCGATGATATACACGGTGGTTCTAATGGTACTGTTCTAGTGGAGAGATCCTGGTTGCACAAGTTCTTATAGTGGATCAATTTTCTATAAGGGTTCTCAGAGGGTTCTTCTACAAGTGAGGTTGAACCTAGAAAGGGGGTTTAAGACTGATTTCATATAAATTATTTGTGTTATTTCTCTCTCTTTTATCTTTTTTATTATAATTCTCACTTTGGGTTTTCATGATATTGTGCCTATAAATTTTTCTTCTATTTTTATTAATTTTCTTTTTAAAGGATTTTTATCTTAGATCTAACTATTTTATAGGCTAGGTCATGTTTCAATACCACCCACCTTAGAGTTTTTTTGGGTCACTAGGGCTTCCCACCCTTAAAAGGTTATATTATAGGGGTTTTTATTGAATATAATAATGTATTAGACTAGATTATAGGTATAGAAGTTCAATTGAGAGGGTAATTTTAATTTTTGGAGAGTAAAAATGTGATCTCTTCTTGTCCATAATGGGCTTGATGAGGCTTTGGTAGGAGTTAGGATAAATATCACCATTATTTCTCCTATTGGAGATACATTGACCAATTTTGAGGATATTGACCCAAATATTTTAAATAAATACCATTATCTACTGTTTTTGACCAAAGGTGATAGGGTTTTGGAAGAAGTAATCCATAAAACTTCAGCCAGAGAAATCTAGTTGAGGCTTGAGCATATTTACATGACTACACCCCTTTTGGGAAGTCAATAAAAGAAAATCAACCTTTTTAATTTCAAAATGGATCCTAGAACTTCTATGAAGACTAATTTAGATAATTTTAATAAGATTTTTTTTATTATTAAATATGTATGTTGATATTTTCAATGATGAATATACTTTCTTGGTATTGAATTCCATGGATGAATTATTCAATTTAGTAAGAGATCCTATGATGTATAGTATAGATTCTATCACTTTGGAGGAAGTAGAATCAACTCTCTTGTTTAGGGATCCTCAAATCAATGGTTTTTATATAGTGGGATAAATTTTAGTCATGAATTTATTAATGTAAAGTGTAATTTAATGATAAAATAAAAGATAAGAAATATTTTACTCAGTTTTATAAGTTTAAGTTATATTAGTGTGGAAATGAAATCCACATTAAAAGATACATATCAGAGGATCTGTCGAGAGATAATATAGCCTAGAATAATTTTTTATACCCTAGTTATGATAGTGATGATGTTCTCTGAGTCTTTATGCTAGAACATAGTATATAGTATATGTACCTCTAAGTTGTATTTATTCTTCATTCCTTATACAGTCTCTACATGTGATTTTTATGGGATCTATTTTAGAAGAGAGAGTGTAGGTTAAGCTAGTTTTTTTGAGTTTTTTGGGATCATGTGGAGGCTTTTCTCCTTTCATCATACTTGTGCTTACTATATTATTCTATTTTCTTACTACTTTCATTGTATAACTATTTCACATTTAAGATTGTCATACTTATAATTTCCCTTTATTCAAGTTTCTTCTAGTTTGAGGAATTTGGTACTACACTAGTTTCATTGTTTTTCCTATAGGTACAAGAGATCTAACCAAGACCCCTGATGGAATAATTATAGCCAGTTATATGTATATTTTTTGAAAGCTCAGGTAAGAGAATATAAGATTTCTGGTTAATATTATTTCTTAGATTATTTGTTTTCTGAGCATGTTTAGTGGTCGTTAGTAATATATGTGTCGATACGAGTAAACATGTTCCACTATGGTACATGCTAGGTAGTTGGTCGGTCGGGGATTATCAATCTTGATCTTAAGGTAATTTTTTTAGTAAATACTATCTGAACTAATTTATAGGTTAAGGTATAATAGGTTTGTAAGAAATTCAACCCCATGTTGTTTATAATTAATTTTGTAAGGTAAAGATTTTATAAATTTGGAAATTTTTTATTATAAATTAAAATATAATTTTTTATAATTTTTTCATCCATAAAATATCTCCTATTTTTTTATGATTCCCCCCTTTATTTAGGCTTTATATTTCTTATAATATATTTTAAAAGATTCTAGTTTAATTTTGGTTACCCTTATGCGAGGGAAGGTTACCCTTACATGAGTAATTCTTTACCATTACAAGTCTCTATTTTTCTCACTTTACCTTTATGTATATGGGTATATACCATTATGTAAGCCTTTAAATTCATGAGTTACCTTTATGTATGGGTTTTAGTAACCATACGCATGTTTTGGGGTACCCTTTCATAGTAAGGGTAATATGTGGGCTACCCTTATATAAGTTGGTGCTTACCTTTACATGGTAGTGGATCTATGCGAGTTACCTTTATATACAATTTCTGTACCATTATAAATCCTAGGATTAAACTTACAGGGGGAGATCATTTCACAATTTACCTTTACATAATTTCAGTGGTGCCCTTATGTGGACAAATTATTGGTCGAGGTACCCTTATGTAGTGGGTGTCGAACCTTTTATAACAGTCAAATGAACCTTATGTATCACTAGTTTACCACTATATAATGGGTGAATACCTTTATCTAGAATACCAAGGGACCATTACACAGTTCTAAATACCCTTATATAGTGGGTAAGTGACCCTTATGTAGTGTTCCTATGTGACCTTTACATAGAGAAATGAATTAAAGACCATTATAGGTTAATGATCATTCGAGATTTTTTGTAAAAACTTATTTTAAACACTCTTTGTCCAACCACATATCCCAAGGTTGTTAAGGGTTTGGTTAAGGGTTTTATTTCTTCAATTTTTAAATGCTTGGGATCCCTTCTTGTTATAAGTTTATAAATAGATAGATCAAAAATCTTAGATGGTGACGTTGAGAGAAATATGAATAGGTAAATGAGATGATCTAGAGAGGGAGAGATCACCGGTGGATCTAATTAGTGACAACATATGCAGTGGTTATATTAGTACTATTCTAGTGGATAGCTCATGACTATGGGAGTTCTTATATTGAATCAATTGGATTTAATGGTTCTTGGTGGGTTCTTCGACATGTGAGGTTGAACCTAGTAAGCGAGTTCAGGCCTGGTATCTTGTGTTCCAGACTGAAGTTTTCCCTAGTTCATTCATCACTTATAATTTATTCATATACACATAGAAGTGGGTTATTCCTTTGGTTCTTATATTTTTTTATTCACAGATTCTTAATTTCCTATTACAATATTCTATTTTTTTTCTTTCTATAATAATAAGAAAAAGGTGTGTGGGTGGTGTTGTTTCTATGGAGTATGATCAATGATTTGAACCATGTAAATCCTATGTGTTATTTCTCTTTAATGTATCATTTTTTATTATCATTCTAACTATGGTTTTTCATTCCACTATTACTATCGATTTTAATTATGTTTTTTAGATTTCTTTTCATTTTTGATGCATTTTTAGCTCGATTCCTATTTTTTTCTTATGGTTGGGTCATGTGTCACTACCTATAACCTTGTAGTTTTTCATATCATCGGGTATTTCCATCGATAAAAATTAAGTGTTGAAAAAAATGTCATGTGGTCACATGTTTTTCATAATAGTCAAAAAATTTCATACCATTTCATGATTTTCATATGCAACTATAATGAAATTGGTAGATATTCATTAAATCCATGCATTCACAGGATCCATATTGATGATATCATATGATAAGATATAGATAATTCTTTTGGTATGAACTCAGAACCCTCTCGATCATCTTCACATGCTCTAGAAGTTTTCTTAATCACCAATTTTCAATAATTGGGGTGATAGAATAGAGAGTTGAAGTCCCATTCAATGTCCAAATGATGGTGAAATCATTATTTCTTTGATCCAAGTGGGATAACATGTATTGTTACACCCTAAAAATCCTTTTACACCTATAGAACTTGAGAGGGAGCAGAGAGAACTTGTCAAATTCATGGAAATGAATAGTCCCATGAATTTAGGATTCTTTTGGCATTTTTAGTTAGGTATAAACTTATTAAAATCACACTTAAACCCTTTTATAATTTAATCCTTAATTTAATTCCCAAAATAATACTTATAACCTTGCATATGTGTTATAAACATCATATTTAAATTATCACTTACTTTTGACACAAAAATAATGTTACGTGAAAAATATGACTCTTTAATTCAACTCATTTCTCCCATATAAATATTTAACAAACCTTGAATATTAAATATTTAACATTCATTTGGAAAATATTTTTCATAATGTTCACTTAATAAATCACGAATATATAAGTAAAAAACTCAATGGTTGTTATTTAAAACTTGAATAATATTTAATTTATTTATTTTATTTGTGATCATATAAACTTATACAATACCCTTCCACCACCTTGGGGATTATCATGTCCTAATCTAAAATTTACTAGAATTGGTCAAGATTTTGAATATTCTTTGTGTGTGTCCCTCTAGGACCTTATCTTGATAGTAATTATTGATACTCATAGACTAGGTGTAAAGTATAGAAACTCACCCAAGACCCAAATAAGCTACGTTTTAGTGATAATAATGAAAACCTTCTATGAACACATGTCATGACTTGAAATCTATTTGTTATGTGATATCTCATAATGAAGGATGCACAATTAATGTCATAATACTTTCTTAATATATTTTCTATTAACTTACTAGATTGATTTAACATCCACTATCATGGTTATAGATTTAATAAAAGTACTACCATTCACATCAACTGGTCTCAAGAAAAAACTTCCTTTTGGAAGTGATAAATTCTATCTCGAACATTCAATCAATATTATGCCAGCAATTAAATAACCAATGTATGTGACCTTACCATGGAAAAAAATGAAATGGTTTTTGTATTTAATAAAAGTATATAATAAAATGATAAACACTTATAATGATCCCATGTAGAGAGGCAAATTCACATGTTTTTAGATAGGAACCACCAATGACACCAAAAACATATGGTGTTCTTACTGGTGGGTTCATCCTTAATATCTCTTATAAATGAGATGATCAAGTGAGAACTTAATGAGAATAAATCTCAATGCTTATGATCCCACAAAACCTGATAGTCAGACATCATCTATGTCAGTTATATATGATGTATCTTGACTATAGGACACATATTTATGTTTAATGTCATAGTATTTCGAGGTTCTCATTGTCATTGGAAACTATTATAACCTATTGATATGAAAAATAGTCAATGGACATTACCATGTAAATATTAGACACAAAAATATCATAACAATTATAGTAAGAATCATCATTCATAACTCAATGAATAAATGATATGATAAATGAAAAGTACTTTTAAAAATTGTTCATGGGAACCCACTTTTACAACATATAATCCTCAATATGCATGAACACCTCCAAGAAAAAATAAATAATCTCCATTAAACACAATCTCATAGAAGATAAAGGCCCAATATAGTTCTCCCCACCTTATTAAATTATTCTTATGTGTTTTAAATGATGAAAAACTTCCATAGGAAATAAAAAAGAGATCATTACCCAAGAAACAATGATTCCTAAAATCATATCTACTAGAACCACAAAACACCATAAAACAGAACCCAACTCAAATCCAAAAAGGTTCCCAAACCCAAGGAAGCATCTAAATGATTACCAAAACAAAATCATCCAAAACCATTATATCCCATATCCCCAAAATAGTAAAGTTACCTAAAAAAATGCCTTATGAAGAAAATGACATGTGTTTTAACCTTAAGTCACAAAAAATGAATGGAAGGTGAAATATATGACCTCATACTCAGCTCAACAATGCACAGTGATCCCAACAAGGTTTAAAATATTATCAACCAGTGAATAATCTCCACCCATGTCACATTTATCCTACTCACCTGAGTAAAAGACCCTTGAATCACCCACACCCAATCCAAGAAACATCCAAATTGTGGAAGTACCACACTCCAACCTCAGGAAATACAAGCTAACACCGAGGAATCAACACAACTTATATAACCATCAACGACACCTCACCAAGAGGAATGATATGCATCAAACAAGATTCACCATCACATAAACCTCAATCCCCTCTAAAATCCATAATCAATAATCCCAAAACAACCAATCATTTAAATCTAGGTAAAACCTAATATCAATATTGAATTTCCAAATATACCATGGTAAATCAAGGCTCTAGGTGATAAATATCTCATGAAACATTCTCTACATCTACCTATTTAGTTATGATAGTCTTATATCCATACTACATAACCATAAAAATAAAAACAGGGGTTTAAAGAACCTATTAATTTTAAAAACCTTGGCTATGAACCCATTTTGTAATGAACTAACATGGGATGAGATGAAATGTCAATATAATTGGCTCACCACATGACCCAAAGTGCATTCTCGATTCTCATAGGGTGAAAACTAGTGGATTTGTATGAAGAATGAATCATTGGGAATGAATTATCCATTTTAATTATATTAAACACCTTTGATCCCACATTAAAATATGGTGCGACCCATCCATACATTGGAATTCCACATTATCTAAATAAATAAACACACCAAATAAAGAAATAATTATTTAGAGTAACCACAACAATAATGAATAATAACAACATCTCTCACATAACATCAGATATAACTAGAAAAATGGAAAAAATACAAATATAACATAAACCAAAATAAATATATATGCTTATAATGATTTACACAAGAAATATAAGGATATGATTCTTTATTCTAAAAACTGGTTGTGATTTGGGAAGGTGAATTTAATATAATGAAAACACAGATACAGATCACCAGAGGTGATCATAGGAACACAGATTTCAATGGAAAAATAGATTTTATTTCTTTCACTTGTAATGATCTTAAAATATATACAACACACAATATTTATAGGGTTAAAAACAAACATAAAATCAAATTATAAAAAATAAACATAAAACTTTCCACAAATATGGTGAAATAGGTTCCACTCAATCCCCTTGTTCCAAACATATAAAAAATACCATATTTAAATTCTCAAATCCTCCATATCAATAGTATAGTTGGTTATATCTAAGGATAATTTTTTTATTCAATATCCCCCCTTAAACTTCTATTCCTTACACCTAAGAATTTGTATCATTTTTCTTCACATATCTTGGTGGATGATCAAAGAGTATAAAGACTTTACCATTGTCAATTAATTATTTTTTATTATAGCCTTTTTTGTTTTCAAAGGTATATATTTCATTATCTACCCATTTCCTCCATATTTTTTTTATATTTAGATTCCTCAATCTAACTAGATCAATAATTTCCAAGAGATAGTAAAACTTTACATACTCCCTTATTTGTTATATTATCTCATATATATCTACAAGGATTAAAACATTTTTGGAGAATATATGAGATTGATCTTGTTCAATGTCTTATTATGTATGAGTATGCAGTGATGGTTTCATTGGTTATTTAACTTATTGTTCTTCCATTGGTACTTATTCAACACTTTTTTCATCTTCTAGGGTGATTTTCACTACTCCATAATCATCATCTCGATTCTATTTACAAGAATCATTTTAACAAAAGATAACACCTTTGATGAATATAATCATCTTGGTGATGGGTTTATACATGTGATATCCCATTACTCAATCTTCTTATCCCATAAGGACACAATTTACTCATTTTTTATCATGCTTTTCATGTTTCCCCTTAAGTATCGTGACATAGGAAATGGAACAAAAAACTCTAAGATTTCTCACAGTTGGATTGGGAGTACTCCATTCTTCATGAAATGAATTTGTTTCAAAATTTTATATTGGGAATCTATTGAGTAGATACACCACACACAAAGCCTCTTTATCCCAAAAATTCATGTGCAATCCTTTATTTCAACATGATTTTTTCCATAATGAAAATGGTTTGATTTTCGCTTTCAGTTACATCCTTGAGTTGATATCTATAATCTTGCACCGGTTTATGTTGAAGTTCATATTACTTGAGGCACTCTTGAAGAACACTTGAGGTGTACTATGATCATCGATCAAATTAGAAAGTTGGTATAAAATGGTTGTATTGATTTTCCACCAGTGACCATAATTCTTTAATGATTTCAAATACTTCCTACTTCATCGTAAGAAAGTATATAAATATTTTCCTTATATAATCATAAATAATTATTAAGAAGTATATTTATTGTCCATTTTATTTTGAATCTAATTGGACCAGACACATTGGTGTGGACTAACATGAGTGGAACAATTTCTTTCTTGTTGTCTTTCATTGTAAATATATTTCTATACTATTTTTTTTAGAACAAAGATTTCATATATTTTATTCGGGTGTTTAATGTTAGAATACCATTTCACAATTTTCCTATTTCTTAATAATATTAAACGTTCAAAGTTTAAATTTTCGAACCTCAAATTGCATATCCAGTCTATATATTCATGTAACATCATCAAACATCATAGTATGTTGGGGTGGATAATAAATAGAAACATGTGGTTCATTATCCTCAATACTTTTGGGACCACACTTCCTTTTACATCATCAATCACCAATTATTTATTTTATATGATTTTTTGAATGAATTATTCCACTAATTTCTTAAGACTTATGATATTGGTATTCATGTTTGGTATACAGTAAAAATCATATATAAAAGAATGATTTCCGTATTTTCCTTTTTTAGAATATATCATATTCCATGAAAATATATTATTGAGAGATCAAAAAATGAAATATCTCCTCAAACACTCTAAAATTGGTTCATAAACAAGTGTTTGTGTTCTTTCATTTGGTTTCTAGCTCTAGATTCAAGATAACACAAACCTTTATTTCTTGTTAATGATTTTTTATAAAAAAAGAAACTTTGAAAATATCTCCTTATTTAGTGATATTTTTCTCCTCAGTGACATTCTCCATAGGTTTATTACACCAACATATATTTCTATAATGTCCAAATTAGTGAAAATTATAGCATCAAACATTTATTTGTCTTTTGGACTTATATTTTTGAATCCTCACCTTATTCATTTTAATCATTCTCATGGAGTATACTTTTGATATCCATGACCTCCTTGATTTGGGATTCTTCCACCTCATCATCATCTTCTTCGATCATATTCTTATCCATGGAATCCTCTTCCTCGACCTCTTCAAAATTTACCCCTTACTCATTTTTAGAGTTTTTGAGATACAACTTTGATTGTTGGGCATGATCCACACCTTTGATATCACTGTAGAGATTCAACTTTATCTTGTGGTATTACATATATCCCATGAGTTCTTTGATAAAAATAATCTCCAAGTCTTTAGTTTCTTCTAGGGTGATGATTATGCAATCAAATTTTAGAGCTAAGGAAAATAAAACTTTATCACATACCCACATGGTGTTAATATTTTCCTTATTTCTTCACATTTTGTTCATAACAACCATTAAATGTGTATGATATTCAGAAATGGTTTTAAAAGATTTCATAAACATTTATTCAAACTCACCTCATAGAGATCAAATCCATCTCTGCTTCACCTTATTGGAACATTTGAATGATTTTTGAAGTTTTTCCTATATCCCCATAAATGATTTTTATAATGTGATTATATTGAACATTCCCTCAAAATGTCCTTGATAGATGATGGATTTGGCCCTATAGTGTCGCTTATGTTATTCCCAAAGTATTTTTTTGAACATCAAGAAGAGCATCCTCTGAAGCTTTGGATTCTGGATCAGTGTATCCATCCTCTATAATATCCAATATGGCCACATCTAAAATATTCATAAGGTTGTTTATAATTGAAAATTATCAATATTTTTATGGAAAAGATCACTACTTAGTGAAGTAGATGACCATATGATCACCGATCATTTTTAACATTTCCTAAAAATATTGTTTTTCAATTTTGTTTGGATATATCATTGAGAGAAATAAATGTTTTCTTTAAATTATATTTTTCATAAATATATTTATATATTTATTTATCCTTGTATTATTTATGGATACGGTGGTGTAAAAACATACTTTTTGTAACATATATCTCATCATTATTGATGAATATTTATGAATAAGGGTTGAAAATATGTGATATGGTCTCATGTTTTTCATAATGATAAAAAATTTCAAACGATTTCATGATTTTCATATAAAAATATAAATAAATAAATAGATATTACCTAAATAAATACATGCATATGATTCATGTTGGTGATATCAGATAATATGATATATTTAATTCTTATGGTATGATTTCCTTTTGCAAAAGAATTTATTAATCATTTTTTGTATATCATTTCTATACATTATATGGATATAATATTTTAGTTCATGTCATGTCATGGTGTATTGAAACTTATTGTATGATTTATATTATATCCGCTGACAAACATGATAGTAAAATGTTATGAGAGAATTTTAGAATCTGTACCATAATGACTATAATCATTCAATGTTTTATATAATGAAACAACCAACTGTTTTATGAATTCATAACATGGTTTCATGAAAAATCAAGTAGAATTTTATCTTTCATTATAATACATGATAAAATGTGTATGAAATGAGTCCCATCATTGGGGGTTTAAAAAAGGACACACTAGAATTGAGACTTGTATGACTGATCTTTCTAAGCCATATCCAAATATCTCTCCCAATAAAGATATCTTGTTATACCCCCTTTACCAAGAAAGGCATTAACATGAGATGAAGAGTGGAGGAATCTCACAAAAAGGTCAAATGATTCACTACAACTTGTGGATACATCACAAATGAGGTATGTATTTTAAATTCTTGGTTGGTAATCTTCATTAGAAATATGATTCAAATAGTAGTAGTAGCATTTTAGGGTGCATTATACACAAACATATTTCTTCATTTTGTAAAAAATACTTGTTTTGGGTTTCACACAAGGAGTTTCTAGTTTTAGGGTTTCTTATTTCGTCCTATTGATGTAAAAAACATTTCCAAGATGTACCAAGTATGAAGAATGACTAAAAAAGTGAAATTAGTCAAAAATTCAAGATCACCAAGAAACCAAAATTATTTAATCCCTTCAATATATTGTAAGACACTTGAGAAAACTTCCCACAACTTCTATCCATGAAGAACAAACTTTGTTCGAAGGATCAATATCTTACACAATACAAGATTTCACACAACACCTATCTTGTACAAGACCTTTTTTACACTAAACCATTTGATACTACCTTCATGTAGAAAACATCCATACTAGTTGATGACACATAGGATCCAAATTCACCTAATCCTGATTTATTCATTAAAACACCATAAGCAGAACAGAAATTGTGGCCTCTCACCTATGATATCCCTACATCAACCAATAGTTGGTAAATATATCCACAAATCAAAAATATATCATTACTAATTCCAAGTAGGATCCTATAATCCCCATGCATAAACCCAACAAAATATCTTATAGTTTCCCCTTCCATGACACAACACCATTACTAAATGACATTAAAATACATGGAACAGTCTCGTTATATGATCTTAAACTATTAAATATGAACTACATGGGTTTTGATTCCTATTACAATAGTATATATAGGATACCTACTTGGGGTTTAATCCCAAAAATTTAATAACTCAATATACCCATTGACAACTTCCACCCTCTAGAATTTATCACCTTCTTAGAAATAATCAATACTTCCATCACATCCCCACTGAACTATAAACATTGAGTGCCTCTATTAAAATATTTAAACCATTAGGCCTATACTTCCTTATGTGATGATCATATGTTTCCATCATGTCCATGCATTAGGAAGATAAAAAATCTTAAATTCATATATAATGAGCACATATTTCCTTACTTATGTGGAAAACATAAGATTACCTTATTCCCTAACATGAGGAATACATGGAATCATCCCTTATTATGTGATGAGAATAATAAATTCTTCATTAAGTGAAAATGATAATAATATATCATACACTGACATGAAGAAGAACCGATTTTACTTATGTGATAAGAATAATACATCCACCTATTTATATGAGATGAGAAAAATATACCTTTTATATGCGATGAGCATAAGATATTAAATCCTTCATTATCCACTGAGTATATTATTCCCATATTTCCTTAGATGATAAATATAAGAAAACATGACCATCAACCCTTATGTGATGGTAAAAAGATGACCTCATGGCTGGGAATAATGAATATATAAAGTATTTTACGTTATTTAAAGAGAATTAGATTCCCTGACACCCTAACACAAGGAAGATATTGTAGTGTACCTAATCCTACAATTATTTATGTGATGAGAATAACATAAATACTTATTTCTCATGTGATCAGAATAAGATGAGCCCTCATTCCTTATGTGATGAGCATATGATGAACCATACTTCTTTATGTGAGGAACATTAAATGACCCATCCTTCTTTATGTGATGAGAATAATATATCTCATCCTTCCTTATGTGATGAGAATAAGATGAATTATCATTCTTTAAGTGATGATAATATGATTCTTGATGGACTAAAATGAGGAACACATAAATTATCTATCGTTATGTAACAAGAATAATATTCTCTTTCTCCCAGACAAATAAAAGATACAACATCATCACCAAAGATACCCGACACACTCATCTTATCTATTTAAAAATTTTTCACCCTGTTAAGGAATTGTTATAAAAAATCATGTTGGTGTGCTTTTTAGGGTTTCTTAAAAAAAATGGGATTTAAGACTTGTAAATGAGCTTACAATTTCATAATTATGAAATAATGTTTTTTAGAAGAAGGTGTAATGAGTTATATATATAGGATATATATCATTTTATGACACCACAAGTAATATTGTGACTGTAGTTCAGAAAAAAATGATAAAGGATGGAATTCATACGAGTCATATTGAAGAATATAAAATAAGTCTATGTGAATTGGAAAAAACATGAGGGAATTTAGAGTTAGGTATAAGGTTTTACACATTTTCTGTGGTAGTATATTAGTATCCATGGAGTGAAAACTTTGGTTGTTTTGTAGCATAAGGTATATGAGTCTGTTTTGAAGGATGGATTCATGGGGAGGCTTGTATCGTGACCTAAGACAACAAGTTTGATGAATCAAACATATTTGGAAGTCATGCAGTGGGATACTATGTTGCATAATCAAAGTATTTTTAGATTTAAAAATGGTGAATTACCTACTAGTGTTAATAATTTTATAGAATTTTATAAGAGTCTTCCAGGGTTTCATATGGTTTTATACTTTACCATTTTGAGGAGAAGTTGATTTAAAACCTTGAGGAGTAATTTTCACAAAAAAAATAAGTCTATATGAATATCAATGAGTCTTTTTTTTTGGTTCATAAATTGTACCACAAAAGGTTTGAATATGAATTTTTGAGGAGGTTTTCGCACTGTATATAGGATTTCATTAATATTTGGTTATTAGATATATTTTTTTGAGGGTTTCACCATGAAGAAAAATGTATATTTCTGGAAAATTAATGAATCAAAATAAATTTAAGTTTCATTAAACTAATATAAAATCCATACCATGTTTTAGTATTTCATGATTCATTAATAAAAAAGGTTCTGTGTGATGATTTGGGAGTTGTCTGTTCCTAAATTAATATCATACAAAAAAACTATAGTCAATAATTCTAACTAAAAATATATAAAATAAGGGGAAGATAGTGTATCTTAAAATATAAGTAAAATGGATAAAAGAATTTATTCTATATGAGTGTCAAAAAAATAGAGTATACATGGTGCTCCATTACATGCACTGGAAATAAGTGAAGAAGAAAAATAAGGAAGTTATAAACTAGAGTTGGAATGTTAATGAAGCATAGTAGGGAGTTAAATTAGTTTTTTTGTTAACAGCTTGTTTTATTCCTCATGTGGATGAAGGTTTAGTATATCAATACACCATCATAGGAGCAATCTTATTCATGGTTCATGAATACATAATATAGTAGAACATGGAGGAGTAGTGAGTTATATAAGTGTTTGAGAATAGTAAGATCTCAATCCTATGATGGAAATAAACTTGGAGGGTCATTACAACCACTATGAATTGTAAAAATTATTGAACTTGAGGTTTTGATACATCAACATATTCTCGATGTATGCTTCATGGATTAACCGTTTTTTCGGTGAACCAGGAAAAACTATTTTATCCCTTTTTTTTATTTACAGATTCATATGTGTTGTGTGGGATAGATTTTTTTAATAATGGTTGAAAAATATAATAAAAAAGGTTCATTTAAAAAATAAACATTCCCTTTTTATCCAACTCTCTTAGGATATTTATATTTATTGGGACAATAAAGTGGTATAAAAGATGAAGGTTCTTGGTGATGATTTATTTATATGAAACACTATCTTTATGAAACAATGAAAGTGGGAATCAACAAGGGGATTCCAATATTATATGAAAAAATATTATCTATGTATGAATTTTATACAATAATATTTTTGATCTTTAGCAATGGACTTCAACATAGCTTCCACACATGGGATTTTTGTTAGTGCGGAGAGAGGAGTGTATTAGAATAATATCGAATGGTACTTGAAGCTGAAACCAATAGAGTAAATGCATGAGAGAAGCATTATCTAATGATTTATACATAAATTTTATGTCATGTAAATCCTCACAAAACATGTGGAAAAATATTCTTGTCATCTAAGATAGTGATTCCAAGGCACGTGAATAAAAATTGATTTTTTTATGGAATAGGTAAGAGGAAATGAGAATGCACCAAAATGAGACCGTCGATGCAATATTTGATTGGGTTAACATTCATGCTGAGGATATTTTATAACTTGGATAAAATTTTGATGATATCAAAATAATAACCAGGTTCTAGAGAATATTATAACTTCATTTCAATGTGAAATTATCAATGCATGAAGACAAGGATGCAATGGAATTGATGCAGGATAGTCTTTATAGAATTATAATTGAATACAATATGATGAACAATGAGAAAAACAAACAATATATAATGATTAGATAGAAGTATAATCCATTTAAATATATAAACTTGATTTGAAAGAGTATTCTATTGAAAATGAAGTAAATATGGGGATTTTTTTTCATGACCACAAAACTTAAATAGTGAAAAGGAAGATTAAAATGAAAAATTCCACTTAATATTCTTTGAAGTAAAAAATTTATGAATTCTAGATGTAAATTGGAAAAATAAATTTTGGGTTGATGGTAAATATGAAACCCCCTCTAAGAACCCATAAAAGGAAGTGAAATTAAAAAAAGAGTTCAGAATATAAGTTCTTCCAAAGGAATAATTTTTTAAAGAATAATTAAAGATTGGAAGAAATGGTAGTTGAAGAGATTGATGAATACAAATAAATTAGTGAAGAGGTTATTGTTATTTTCATAGACATACCACAATTAGAGGAAAAATATGGTCATGATGTTGATTTTGAGGAAAGGTTTTTTCACAAGGTTAAACTGGAAGCTATTCCTGATGAAATTTATATTTAGAGGTAGAAAATAAAGAATGAAAATGGAGTTTTATTTGAATCGAAGATGTAAATGTAGAAGTAAGAATATGAAAATCCTGAGTTGATGCTTAAAATTGAACAACTAAAATAATACAATCATGAAAAATAAAAAAATTGATTTATTATTATCTCAAAATGGAATATCAATCCCAGATAATTGAAGTATAGAAATTTTTTATAAAATATTCAGTCAAAATAATTGAGGAAATCAATGTAAAATTCATGTTGATATCACTAATTCATATTCCCATTTTATTAGTGCTAGAAATATTGATTATCAGTGAAAATAAAATAACTAAAAATTTAAGCAACATTAGAAGATTGGGGATTTTATCAGTGTTAATTTATTTTTTAAAGGAATCACCGATCAACTCAAAAGTAATAACTGATAAAGGGGACATCTACAAACTCTTCTTTTAGTATTGATAAAAATATTTTTTATCAGCATGGTTTCTAATGCTGATAAATGTAACTTTTATCAGTAGTATATATAACTCTTATAAAAGATATTATTTGGAGAATTGTGTTACTAAATTTATATCACACTATTGCCACAATTCTCTAATTTACAATTAAATTTAAAATAAATTTACATTACATTAAATTAAAATTAAAAATAAATCTACATTATAATCATTTCAATAAATCAAAATTACATTGATATGTAAAATTAATTACAAAGGATACATTTATAATGAATTTAAAATCACATTAACATACAATAGTCATGGTGGCAATTTATTCCACTATTCTTGAGACCCCCTTCCAATAGAGCTCGATTGCACTACTAGTTTCGAAACACATCACCCCTTCTCAAATAAAAGAAATGTGTAAATATAATAAAAAATAAAACTTATGTTATTAATACTATATTGATATAAATGAAACAAAAATATGATAAAATAATTTATTAATAATAAATAAATGAATGAAAGAAAATTAATGATAAATTATAATAATAAATAAAAAGGATAACACAATAAAAAACATTGCAATGTAATTGCACACTCATAATGCATTTTATTTGTTTTGAGTATGTCAAGAACTTTTAGTCATACTATTCTCATATTGTATCATATTGGCTTGCAGTTGACCCCTATACCTCAAAAATAAAATATCTATCATTTTTCTAAAATATCAATGAAATATGAGATTTTTTATTGCTTTTGAGTGATTGATGCACATTTTTGAACTAAAATTTCATTTTAAAATTAAATAATGCACTTTCAGTCATTCCATACACACCATTTTTTAAATTTACATGAAGTTGTTCCTATACATTAAACATGATTTATTGAATGTTATATGAAATTTTAAATGAAATATGAGTGTATTTTACCTATTTTTGACTATGTAACATGTATTTTAAACTTAAATGTCACTTTTAAATGAAAACATACACTTTCTGTCATATCCTCTACACCGTGTGTCAGATTGATATACTTTTAATTATTAAATATTATAAATGAATAATTGATCATTTTCCTAAAATACCAGGGAATTGTGAGTTTTTTCATTATGGGTGTTTAAAACATGGTTTTAACTAAAATGTCATATTTAAATGAAAACACATATTTTTAATCAAACTATCCACATTTTGTGTCATATTAACATGTGGTTGATTTTACATATAAAAAATGAATTATGAATATTTTTTATAAAATATCAAGGAAAACTGTGTGAAATTTATTGGTTTTGAGTTAATGATGTATGATTTGAACTAAAATTCCATTTTTAAATGAAAACACAAATTTTCAACCATAGTATCTATAAATTTTATAAGATTGGAATATATTTAATTTCTATATGTTAGAAATTAATTATGGATTATTTTCATAAAATATAAATTCAATCATAGTGTGTTTTATCAGTTATGACTATGTGACATGCATTTTGAAGTAAAATGTCACTTTTAAATAAAAAACACACACTTTTAGTCACACCATTCACAATGTGTTCTTGATTGTAATATGATTAATTCATACAAACCATAAATTATTTATCATTATTCTTCATAAAATATCTAGATAATCCAAGTTTTTTTCATAGATTTGAGTATGTGATGCATATTTTAAAGTCAAATTTCAATTTTAAATAAAAAAAACACATTCATATATACCATCCAAACTATGTGGAATATTGATTTGAGGTTTATTCTTACAATTCAAAAATAAATTATGGATATTTCTCCAAAAATATTAATATTATACAATTGCGTTTTCTTTGTTTTGAGTGTGTGATGCATATTTTCAACTAAAATGCCATTTTCAAATGAAAATAGGAATATTAGATCATACCAAAAGCATCATGTGTTAGATTACTATGAATTTTATTCATATAAATCACAAATAAGTTGTAAATATTTATTCAAAAATACCAATAAAATTCAAGTGTTTTTTAAGTTTTTTAGTGTGTGATGCGTGTTTGGAACGAAAATGAATCTTTTAATTTAAAATGTGCAGTTTCGGTTATACATGAAATATTGTGTTTTAGATTGATGTGTACTCTATTCCTACAAGTCACAAATGAATTTCTAAACTTTTTACTAAAATACCAAGATAATAAAAGTGTGTTTTCTTGGTTTTTTGTGAATGTTTAATGTTTTGAACTTAAATGTCACTTTAAAATGAAAAAAGAACTTTTGGTAATACTAGACACTCTATGTGTTATATTGATATGTGAATGATTACTATACATCTAAAAATAATTATGTATCTTTGTACTAAAGTATCAATAAAATTATTATTTTCATTTCTCTAACTACATGATGCACATTTTGGACTAAAATGTCACTTAAAATTGAAAGTATTCACTTTTATTTATCCCCACTGCACCATGTTTCAAATTGATATATAAACAATTCATAACAATCATAATTTAATTATCAATTATTTTCCTAATACATAAAATTAGAATATTCTACCTCAGTTTTGATTATGTGGCACACATTATAAATGAAAACAAACAATTTTAGTTATTCCAACCGCATCATGTGTAGAATTGACTTGTGGTAGATTTATATACATCACGGTGGAATTATTTATCTTTATAATAAAATATTCAGAAAAATACATGTTTGTTTGCTCATTTTTGAGTGTGAGAGACACTTTTTGAACAAAAACAAGCAAGTTTTAAATGAAATCATACACTTTAGAACATACTGACCTCACTACGTGTTAGATTGATATGAGAGTGATTCATAAACATAAAAAATGGATCATGGGTCTTTTTCCTAAAATATACAAACAGTCAGAGTTTGTTTTTTTTAGTTTTATGTGTGTGCCACATTTTTTGAACTAAAATGTTAACTTTAGAAGAATGGAAATCCTAAAACATCTTTTGAAAATTGAGACGGGAGTAGGAAGAAATGTATATAATTACCTGAAAGTGAGTAGGTGAAAATATGGAAAAGTGACAGTTATATTCCCAAATAACATATAAATAAAATATTAAATATTAAATGAGTGCATCATCCTTACCAAATCCTTCACTAAGAATTCATTTTCCTATAATAATTTTATGCATGTGAAGAGAAATAAACGCCTACATAGAGTGTTAATGGACTTTCTTGAAGGCGAAAATTAATTCCCCTTCAGACACACACATCATGAGTTGAAATAAAGTAGAAGGATGAATGGGAAATTATTTCCTTTTGAAAGACACTGAACTATATGTAGATGCCTTTTATTCCTTTCTTAGGGAAAAAATAACTCATAAATTTGGATTCTAAAACTAAAATGAATTTAGACATTATCCTAGAATTCTAATTATTGTAGAGTATATTCCTAAATTTCATAAATTAGTCAATGTTCATAGTCCTAAATAATAAAGAGATAAACAAAAAAATCATTATCTCTGGGAAATTAAAAAATTAAAAATATGATAGAAAGGAACCTCTTCAATATCTCTCCAAATATTCTAGCCCAAAGTAATATTCCCACTCATTTATAAACAAATATACTCCCTATTTTGAAAATCTGCACTACCAAAAAACATGGTAATATTGGAAAAATGTAAATAAAAATAATATAAAAAATAATTTAAATTAAAATTTAATTATCATCATAAATACCTCTTTAGGGATTCTATCTTGCGGATGGAATACAATATCCTTCATAATTTTACCAATGTAATAACAACAATATTATTTATTGTATTATGTCTGAAACTGCAGAACCAATGAGAAAAATGAGTAAGTTATTTTGATATATGTTTTATTGGGAAATAATTTTATGTATACCTCAATAATTATCCATTTATAGAAATCCATAGGTTTTTATATTCAAAGGATTCCCATATACCATGATTTTGATGATACTTAAACACAACCCTATTGTACCAAAATTATCATGAAAACAAAATATAAAACATATAATCTAAATTAAAATTTTAAAATATTGAATATATTATGTGATAAATAGATAATGGACATCATGTGTGGTTGTTGTTTTTGGATATATATGCTTCATATCAAAAAAATAAATCATTATAGTATCCAAATTGACAGTAGTTTGAATCAAATGCTTCCTAAAAAAAGGAATAAGTAATGAAAAAAATTATATGATGATATTTTAGTGTTTTACCTCTAAAATTAAGGTATTAATAATATTATACCATCTAGTAGTTTCATTTAAAATTTTGGAGATACTTTTTTCTCATTAATGAAATTTTATTTTCTTCTAATGTAATTGTTAATGGTTAAGTGACATGGAGAATAATGAGTCCAATTTTTTTTCACAAGGGTTTACCTTTACATAGTAGTGATATATACACCAGTATAAAATATAAATAATATTTAACTATAATTAACATAATATATGAACTATTGGGAAAACATATTATGAAAATGTATCTCATGTATACATTCACAACTATGGTTCCCAACCATTAAGTCTTCAGAATTCAGTATTATGAGTTCTAAGTGTTCTTAGTCCATTATATATTGGATCAACCTTGACTTACACATACAAAATTACCAGTTACTTAATTAGGTATTCTGATTTATACATTTATAAACTAACTTCTTGGTATAATTAATTATTCCCATAATTGTAATCATGTTTCTAGTATAGTTTCTTTGGAATAGTGGCTTAGGATTCTTGGGATTTTTAGTCATTTTTCAAAATGTTTATGTTATTTATTTTATTATAGGTATTTTCATATAGAAATTTCAGGACTAACTCTAGTACATGACTATACTACCCAGTGTAAAGGAAAAGAATAATATGATTGTGATCCAAAGTTAGAAAACTCTATAAGAAGGAAAAAATAATCTCTAAGAAAAAGATATGATTAGAGATGAACAAAACCAAGGTGCCAAAAAAGCACTAGGGAGAGATATAGAGATCTGGAATCTAATGGAGTATGGTTGATCTATAAGAATGGGGGTTAAACAATACATACTTTTGCCATCAGTTGATATAACCCACTTCAAGATCAATATGATGTTGATTTAAATTATTTCAAATTCAATATTTTTTACTATACTTGATGAGGAACCGAATACACACTATTTTTGTTTCTTTGAAATTTGCGAGACATTCTAGTTCAATAATGTGAAAAGTTATGTTGTAATAATTTTAATTTATCTTTTCTCTTTAAAGGACAAATCATGGAAATGGATCCAAAGTTATTCCCTACTATCTATTACCACATGGGAGGATTTGGTATGAGTGTTCTTAACCCGATTCATCCCACCCTCTAAATTTATGAACTTATGTGTAAATATTATAAATTTATGTTAAATAAATAATAAAACATTTTATAAATCATGGTAGAGGATAAAGTATTTTTTTATAAGGTTCTCCCACCATGTTGTATAGATATGGTTTCTAATTAAAATTAATTAAAAGGGTTTATCTCAAAGAAATCAATATATTATTAATGTTTCCATGAGAGGATATCTAATGAGGAAATCACAAGAGGAGAGATATGAACTACTATATGAGATTAATAGTAAAATATTTCAATTTCAATGAAATTAAGGATAGAAAATATGATTTAACATGGTGGACAATAATGAATATATGATCTCATGAATGGAGTACTTGACTAAGAAGATGGATGCAATGATATCCATGAATTATACCCAATTTATGTATTTCAAAGATTTTAATTATTTTTATTATAATTATAAAAAATATTCTTAGTGGTTGCCCCAAAAATAACCTATTCAAGGCTATCAAACAAGACCATCACATTTTTAATAATAATATTAAGGACCTCCCACTAAAGCCAATTCTATACACTAGAGGAAACCATGGTTGTATTTATGACAACAACATGGTTTCCATCAAAGAGATGAAGGCTAATAAAGGGGATAAAATCCAGGATTTCAATTTTGATCAAGGGTATTCCATGTGAAATCTATAAATTTTAGTGGGAAATTTTGAAAATAAACTAAAGGAGAGAGAATGAGGAGTGCTACCTAAGGACACACATCCATCGTGTTTTAAATTTTTAAAAATATCGAATATAGTTCTTAAAAAGTATAAATAAACAACAAGATAAATAATAAAATGGTTGGAAATATAAGAAAAAGAGGAATAAAAAAAGAAAAAAGTTGAGAAAGTGGATTGAGGAGAAGCCCCACCACCCCACCACCCCACCACCCCAACACACCTCACTCTCTTAGGTGGTTTTAATGATCACAAACACCCAATTATGTTTCTAATATTTTTATTTAATGAATTTTAGTATTCTATTTGAATATATAATTAAAAGAGTTTTATGGACTGAATAGAGGGATTGACAAGAATGTGATGCCCTCACTTGATGTCTCATGCATGCTAGAACTAGTGGCTTACCGGTAAGTAGGCACTGACTATCAATTAGTTTCTAGACAGAATAAAAATTCTGTCTAGATACTACTAGAAGGATAGTGGACCACACTATAAAGATAGTGAAATATATATAGAACACATGTTCTCTCTATATTCCTTATACAGTTTGGTGCCACCCACTGACTATCTGGTGGCATTATTATAGAAAAAAAATATTTGTGGTGGGCCTTGATGCCTTGATTAGCCTCATAATGGTTCTATTCATATTCCAAAACCTCTAAAATTATCTTAAAGCTATTATAGGCTATAAATATGCCCTAATGGGTGATTTGATACATGTGAAAAAAATTGGAGATAATTTTAGAACTCTCTTGTTCAACCTTTTTTCATTTTTAATATCACTTTACTCTTATCTCGCACTCTCCCACTCTTCTCTTATTGTTTCTTGTTGGTAGGGTCAAGAGTTTTATTCAAAGGTCTTACAAAAAAACAGTCACATATTTTTATTTTTCTTTTGTTTTGACTACCGTTGAGTATGAGGGGTTGGATAACCCTACCATTAAAAGTGTGGTGGATTTGGATTTTTAGTCAAAACCAGTAAACAACTAGCTGTGTAATTGGGTTTATTTTTATAAAAGATAAATATAAATACTATTACTTCTTATAATGGGGTTATTTTCTATCAATTAATCCATTTAATTAAATTAAAACCTCACGAGGTTCTTAAGGTGAGGATAAGTAGGGATCCATTTATGGATTATTACTGAACACCTTTATCAAAATTTTCCTTGATTTTTTTAAATTAACACTATTCTAACACAATTTTTAATGTATTTTACATATAATTCATTATTTTATTCTTAAATATTATAATTTTTATTAATTATTTTGATTATTTTAATCAAATATATTTTCACTTTAATTTCTAAAAATTTTTAAAACTCGATTCACCCACACTCTGGGAATATTTTATGAGACTAAAAATTGATGTCAAATACAACCTTGATTTCAAAACCACAATGATTTTAAAGGATTGATCACTTAAGGATAGCCTCTACCTAAAATATTAAATATTCTATGCAAGGAAACTCAATGAATAGAGCTCCATACTTTGATGGATCATACTATAATTATTGGAAAACAAGAATATCAGATTTTCTTAGAAGCACAAGTTATCTTGTTTTGAGAATATTTATTAATTTATATACCCCCTCATAAAAAAGAATAAAAATGGACCCACAGTGATATATTTTGTTTTAATATTTATGTAAAATTTATGAATTTTATGAAAATAAAGTTAGATAAAAATGAATTTAATAGAGTTTCCATGTGTAAAAATTGTTCTATGATTTAGAAATTATTAGATATTACACATTAGGGTACCAATAAAGTAAAGAATACTGGGATAAATATACACCAATAATATTTTGATAGTTTTAATATTATTCTTAACAAGTTTGTAACTGAAAATATTACCTATTTCACAGATATTTGTAATGGAAGTAATTCTTACAGATATTTACTTACCAAAAATATGCATGTGAATAATATCCTTTAGGTATTTTCTAGTTCTTGGGCACCCAAAGTGATGGAATAACTAGAAAAAAAGAACATCAAAAAAATTCTTGTTGAAGAGATCATTGGATCTATAATAACCTATGAGATTACAATGAAGAGGAAATATAAGAAGGAATACCATGATTTTAAAAAGTAAAATACCATTGACTTCAAATCCAAAAATTTTGAATCCTTTTGTAACATCCCAAGTAAGTAATGAATAATATATATAGTTACCTTTGTCTATTTATGAATTAGATAGTGTTTTAGAGGCTTAAAATAAGAATAAATCCAATCTTAAGCATGAAATACACTAATATTTTTTAAAAGACTGTTTTACTGCCTTTGGGTGGAAAACCTTTTTTAAATCAAACTTTTGACAATTTTATAAGCTCTATTTTTCAAAATAAACTTATTCTTTATGATTGGGATATTAAAATTTACTTTGGGTAAATCTTTGGTATTTTTCTGATAAAGTTCATTTTTTAATGAATAGTGAAAATGTTGTATTTTAATTCAAAACCTATTTTTAACATAATTTATTTATATAGTGAGATTATCTTTTTAATTTGTTTTAAAGTGAAATTAGAATATATTTTTACCATTTAATCCAATGGTGGTCATTTTAATTAAAATCACTTTGATATTGGACATAAACGAGTGTCAATCTTTTGATAGGTATTGTATCTTAAAAACACGCTATTTGATTTGACAACGGGATTTAATTATAAAATTAATTAATGCAACTTCTATGTTTTGAATTTGGTAAAATATACATCATTTTTTAATTTAGAATATCAAATATAGCATAGGGTGAAGTTTTGGTATTTTTCTGAAAAACTTCAATTTTTGATGAATAGTGAAACCACTAAGTGGTACTTAAAAAACTGATTTTTCGTTTAAATGAAATTTTACCACCTCTGTGTTTTGAATTTCCAAAATCCGACATAAATGGTTGTCATTAAGAAGTAAAATGTGGTTCAATGGGATTAAAATAATTTTTTGTGAATAGTAACTTTTAAGTTTTTAATCGCGATTAGAGGTAGTTAGTGTAATTTAAGGTAAGAATAATGTTTTAATAATATGAAATGAACTTTACACATGTCCTAAAGTTATTGGATGTGTCATGGCTGACCAAGACAATCCATGGGTCAACTTGGGGACCCCATGGAGCCACTTTTAAAGGAAAATGACATTAATATCTTTTTATTTAATGTTAAAGTAAAAATGTCACAAACATGAGTTATTTTACTAAAACAATTTTTAAATGAGGTTATACAAGTCATATTTTTGAATATAAATATTCATTAGAAAGATATAAATATTTCCTACATAATTATATTTGTTTTATAATTTTTATACATTAAATAAATTAAATTATTTATGACATCATGATGATGCTGCGATTACCTTATTATTTAACGATCTAAATAAAAAGAAAAGGTAATGTAAAATCTAAGACCTACACATGTCAAAAACCTATTGGATGAGTATATTTTGAACTCCTATCACCTTATCCTAGAAATATATAATTTTTGGACTTTTTAAATCTGAAAAGCATTTTATGATAAAGTAACCTTTTATAACTTTCCAGGAGTGCCCCTCCTCTCCTCTTATAAAAGGCCCCCACCTCTACCACCTTACCCAAACCTCTCAAGCCTCTGTATCGACCCAACCCTGCTCATTTTGTCTCTCCAAATCCCTATCTTACTCTTAGAAGCCTCACTTCGGGCATAAGTCTTCCCAAGGAAGCCTTTGAGCTCAAATCAAAGAGAGTTACCTGATTTTAAGGTAATGTCTTCACTTGTGTTCTTTTGTTTTATTTTACTTCTCCAACCACCTAAACTCTTTTTATTCATTTATTTTGTAACAAATACAGTATCTTAAATATAATATGATGTTTTTATAATAATTATTAGAGGTACACTTACACAAACCTACATCTAATGGTTAAAGAACACACTGTTTCTGTGGATGGTGAATTTCTACCTCACGAAATGATGATTGTTCAATATTTTTTTAACACCTTAAAATATGTCCATTAAGATGTCACTATATTAATATATGATATATAATATGTTTATGTTTTACTTAAACTTCTGTATTTTTAATTTATGGCATACCTTTATGGTTTCCATTATGGGTAAACGCGATATCTTCATTTTAGGAAGTGCGGACTACCACCCCCTCAAAGTGATTTGATTCGTTAATACCATATGTGGTACATATAAAGGATAGATTTAATGATATTATATATGATACCATAATGGAATTATAATACTATTATGTATCATTATGTTTTAATTCCATTAAATAAGAAATAGAAATGGAAGTAGCGTTCATGCGTACGTACGACTTACCGTCTCCATGAACGGTGCATTTCATTTCTTGCCTCTAAATGTTATGTAATATTATAAATGCATGTATATAATGTATATATATGATATATATGATATCTACATAATGAATATAATTCTAGATATAATACATATTTTACCACATAAACAAATTGTAATTATAAAGAGTTATTTTTTACTCAAGTAGCAATGATCTACAAAACGACAATTTTTAACTTAAATAATTACATAGTGTTCATGACATGGTAATAAGTGATATAAAAGGAATAATGAAATTGAAAAAGGTTCTCAGGCAAGTAGAAATTGACTCAAGTTTATTATTCATGAGATTAAAGAACGATCGAGTCAAGTCGGACCCAAGGTAAGGGAACTTCTTAACCCAATTTTCATTATTTGGGTTAATCTCCTACTTTCAAATTGTGTCATGATATTATTATGTCATATCTTGTATTTGTACTTTCTTTATGTGTACTTATAGTTAATACACATAATAGATCTATTTGAGGCATATTTTGTTTTATACACAACTTTCTTTTATACGGTGTATAAACCCCTTTGACTTTTACGTTTATTCAAAATGAATATTTTTATATGAATTATTTTCTAAATGACAAAATGGAATATTTTTTTGTTGTACGTATGCAGAGACAACGACTTCTCCGCCACCGTGACCATTATTTGAGTTTCGACTTTCTCTACAAGCCATACATTTTTTTAAATGAAAAATAAATACCATGTTTTAATTTTCTTTTATTTTGGTATTGAAAATGGTTTTCATAATGTTTTTATATCAATGTGTTGTATTGATATCTTGTGATTCAAAAGTGGAAATGTTATGTTTCCTTTATGCATGTTTTATGTGATATGATTAAGTTATGGTTCTTGGGAATTGTTATGAAGATGGGTGGTTACGTGATAAACTAAGGGCGGGTGAGCCCGATATAGCTCTCTAATGCATTAGGTAATGCGAAGGAGTTAAACGTTAAGGTTTCTCCAAAGAGATTTAGGGAATATACCATGATGGGTATTCCAAACGTAACCAAGAGGGTTACTTCCTACGTAAGAATGTTATGAATGCCTTAAGTTACCTTTATGTCTTATGATTTATATGATTTATTCATGATTTGACGAGGTATGTTAAAGTGCTTATGTTTTATGGGTAAAGTATGATTTCATTCTTATGTATATATAAACTCATGTTTCCTTTCCATATTTTTATAACCCTTACTGAGATTTTTATGCTCATCCCAAGTTTTTGAAATGTTTTTCATAGGTCAAGGGAATGGTACATGATATGATGATAGTGTCAAGGAAGTGTCAAGAAAGAATCCATGTTTTATTTTAAATATGTTTCCGTTGATGGGAAAAATGAATACTATCTTTTATGTAACCACTTTGTTTAAATGTGGAGTGTAATGAAAGTTTTATGATCTAATTCTCTAAAACTCTAAACCTGAAAATATCCTCAATGTGTAATCTTGTAATAACCTAAGATTAAGTAAGGTTTAAGGCTGGGGCCTTATAGTTGGTATCAGAGGTCGGTTTAGACAACTTTAGGAGTTAGAAAATTGTTAAATTATAAATTAATTTAGGGTATGATTGAAATGATATAGCATTTAAATATTACCATGTTGCTTCGCCTAAGATATTTATATTTTAAGAATGGTTTTTTCATA
Source organism: Viscum album (assembly GCA_963277665.1). Classification (NCBI taxonomy): domain Eukaryota; kingdom Viridiplantae; phylum Streptophyta; class Magnoliopsida; order Santalales; family Viscaceae; genus Viscum; species Viscum album. Next base: position 1,807,058,156 of record OY728123.1, on the reverse strand, counting down.
GAGGAAACAGAACAGATTTTCTGGGAAGGAATACAGAGGGAAATGAACTTTCAAATTAGTATCCTGAGATGGTCAGAATCAAAACTAAATAGTTTTTTTTGCAGTGATGGCTCAGTTGAATCAGGTGAAAAATGTTGGTTGCTTTTATTGATGATATTTTGGTGTTTTCTAAAAGTAAAGAAGATCATGAAATACATTTAAGGTTTATTTTGGAAACCTTAAAAGAAAAGAAATTGTATGGGAAATTCAGGAAGTGTGAGTTTTGGTTGCAAAAAATTTCTTTCCTTGGTCATATTGTTTCTAAAGATGGGATAACTGTTGATCCTGCAAAAACAAAGGTTGTTTAAGAAAGGCCAAGACCCACAAATGTAACTGAGATTCATAGTTTCCTTGTTTTGGCAGGTTATTACCGAAGGTTTGTTAGAAATTTTTCACGGTTAACTAGACCAATGACTAAGCTAACTTGGAAGGGTGTTAAGATTATCTGGACAAAAGAATGTGATGATTGTTTTCAGTAACTAAAAAGAAGATTGGTGAATGCTTCAGTTTTGTCACTACCTTCCAGGAATGGTGAGTTTGTTATCTAAAGTGATGCTTCAATGAAAGGACTTGGTTGTGTCCTAATGCAGAATGATCAGGTAATTGCTTATGCTTCACGTCAGTTGAAAACTCATGAGGTAAATTACCCTACACATGATTTGGAATTAGCTGCTGTTGTTTTCGCTTTAAAAATTTAGTGGCATCATTTGTAAAGAGTAAAGTGTGAAATATATACCGATCAAAAAAGTTTAAAGTATATATTCACTCAGAATGAATTGAACATGAGACATAGGAGATGGCTAGAATTAATCATGGATTATGATTGTACAATTCATTACAATCCAGGAAAAGAAAAATAAAGTGGCTGATGCTTTGAGTCGAAAAAGTAATGCTTCATTAACAATGTTGTGTTTGGAACGTGATCCTTTGGTTAAGGATTTGATGAACTTTGGCATAGAAGTTGTTGGTGCAGGAGGTTCTTCTGTTTTGTTTCAGGTATCAGTGAAATCTTCTCTATTAGACAGAATCAAGCAAGCACAGAAGCAAGACAGTGAGTTGCAGAAAAAGGTAGAGCTGGTTCAGAAGGGTAAGTTGCCTGAATTCAACATTGATAATGATTGTGTTTTGAGATTTGGGAAGAGACTGTGTGTGACTTGGGATTCACAGTTGAAGAGATAGTTGTTATGTGAAGCTCATAGTTCTCTGTTTTTAGTTCATCATGGTAGTACTAAGATGTACAGAGATCTACGGGAGTATTACTGGTGGGATGTAATGAAAAGAGATATTGCTGATTTTACTGTGAAGTGTTTGACTTGTCAGCGGGTTAAAGCAGAGAGGTAGTTACCGAAAGGGATGCTTCAGCCTTTACCAGTGCCAGAGTGGAAATGGGAAAATATATCCATGGACTTCATTGTGGGATTGCTAAAGACACCTCGAGGTAATAATGCAATCCGTGTTATTGTTGATCGCTTGACTAAATCTGCTCATTTCCTTACTATACGAGATACTTTTTCCCTAGATCAACTTTCCCATTTGTATCTTAAAGAGATAGTCAGGTTACATGGAGTTCCTCTCTCTATTGTATCTGATCATGATCCCAGGTTTACTTCTAACTTTTGGAAAGGCCTTCATAAGTCGTTGGGTATTGAATTAAATTTTAGTACAGCTTTTCATCCTCAATCAGATGTGCAGTCAGAACGAACGATCCAGACATTGGAGGATATGCTACGTGATTGTTCGATGGATTATCAGGGAAGTTGGGACCAACATCTTTCTTTGGTTTAATTTTCATATAATAACATTTTTCATTCTAGTATACAGATGGCACCATTTGAGGCGTTATATGGGAAGAGGTGTCGAAATCTAGCTTTCTGGGATGAAGTGGGTGAAAGGAAGATGATGGGATCAGAATTGGTAGAAGATTTGGTAGAAAAATTTCAGCTGATACAGAAACACATGAGAGCAGCTCAGAGCAGGCAGAAGAGTTATGCGGACAACAAGAGGAAGGATCTCTCTTTTGAGGTAGGTGATCATGTTTTTCTCAAAGTTTCACCATGGAAAAGTGTGATGCGATTTGGTAAGAAAGGAAAGCTGAGTCCAAGGTTCATTGGACCATATGAAATTATGGAGAGAGTTGGATCAGTTGCTTACCGAGTGGATTTACCTCCGAGTTTATCTTAGGTACATAATTTTTTTCATGTTTCGATGTTGAGAAAGTATATGCCAGATCTATCTCATGTTTTGAGCCCAAAGGCAGTTCAGTTGGAAGAGAATCTCTATTATAAAGAACAACCGGTCTAAATTATTGACCACAGGGAGAATGTGTTACAGAATAAGGTGATTCATCAGGTAAAGGTTTTGTAAAAAAACCACATGATTGAAGAGGCAACATGGGAATCTGAAAATGCTATGAGGGATAAATACCCCCACTTATTCGATAAGTAAATAAATTGCGGGGATGCAATTTTCTAAAGGGGAGAAGGATGTAACATCCCAAGTAAGTAATGAATAACATATATAGTTATCTATGTCTATTTATGAATTATATAGTGTTTTAGAGGCTTAAAATGAGAATAAATCCAATCTTAAGCATGTAATACACTAATATTTTTAAAAGATTGTTTTACTACCTTTTGGTGGAAAACCTTTTTTAAATCAATCTTTTGAAAATTTTATAAGCTCTATTTGTCAAAATAAACTTATTATTTATGATTGGGATATTAAAATTTACTTTGGGTAAATTTTTGGTATTTTTCTAATAAAGTTCATTTTTTAATGAATAGTGAAAAATGTTGTATATTAATTTAAAACCTCTTTCTAATATAATGTACTTATATAGTTATATTATCTTTTTAATTAGTTTTAAAGTGAAATTAGAATATATTTTTACTATTTAATCCAATGGTGTTCATTGTAATTAATATCACGTTGATATTGGACATAAACGAGTGTCAATCTTTTGATAGGTATTGTATCTTAAAAAACGCTATTTGATTTGACAACGGGATTTAATTATAAAATTAATTAATGAAAATTATATGTTTTTAATTTGGTAAAATAGATCATTTTTGAATTCAGAATATCAAATATAGCATAGGGTGAATTTTTGGCATTTTTCTGAAAAACTTCAATTTTTGATGAATAGTGAAACCACTAAGTGGTACTTAAAAAACTGATTTTTCGTTTAAATGAAAATTTACTACCTCTGTGTTTTGAATTTCAAAAATCCGACATACATGGTTGTCATTAAGAAGTAAAATGTGGTTCAATTGGATTAAAATAATTTTTTTGGTGAATAGTAACTTTTAAGTTTTTAATCGCGATTAGAGGTAATTAGTGTAATTTAAGGTAAGAATAATGTTTTAATAATATGAAATGAACTTGACACATGTACTACCATTATTGGATGTGTCATGGCCAACCGATACAATCCATGGGTCAACTTGGGGACCCCATTGAGCCACTTTGGAAGGAAAATGACATTAATATCTTTTTATTTAATGTTAAAGTAAAAATGTCACAAACATGAGTTGTTTTACTAAAACAATTTTTAAATGGGGTTATACAAGTCATAATTTTGACTATAAACATTAATTAGAAATCTAAAAAGATTTCCTACATCATGATATTTGTTTTTTAATTTTTAGACATTAAATAAATTAAATTATTTATGACATCATGATGATGCAGCGATTACCTCATTATTTAACGATTTAAATAAAAAGAAAATATAATGTAAAATCTAAGACCTACACATGTCAAAAACATATTGGATGAGTATATTTCGAACTCCTATCACCTTATAATTGAAATATATAATTTTGGGACCTTTTAAATCCGAAAATCATTTTATGATAATGTAACCTTTTATAACTTTCCAAGAGTGCCCCTCCTCTCCTCTTATAAAAGGCCCCCAGCTATACCAACTTACCCCCACCTCTCAAGCCTTTTTCGTGGCCCAAACCTTCTGATGTTTTCTTTCCAAATCCCTCTCTTACTCCTAGAAGCCTCACTTTGGGCATAAGTCTTCCCAAGGAAGCCTTTGAGCTCAAATCAAAGATAGTTACCCGATTTTAAGGTAATGCCTTCACTTGTGTTCTTTTGTTTTATTTTTCTTCTCCAACCCCATAAAATATTTTTATTCATTTCTTTTGTAACAAATACAGTATCTTCAATATACTATGATGTTGTTATAATAATTATTTGAGCTACACTTACACAAACCTACATCTAATTGTTAAAGAACATACTGTTTCTGTGGATGTTGAATTTCTGCCTCACGAAACGACGATTGGTCAATATTCTTTTAACACCTTCAAAGGTGGACATTAAGATGTCACTATATTTATATATGATATATAATATGTTTATGTTTTACTTAAGATTTTTTATTTTTCATTTATGGCATACCTTTATGGTTTCCATTATGTGTAAACACGATATCTTCATTTTAGGAAGTGTAGACTACCGCCCCCTCAAAGTGATTTGATTCGTTAATACCATATGTGGTACGTATAAAGGATAAATTTAATGATATTATATATGATACCATACTGGAATTATAATACTATTATGTATCATTATGTTTTAATTCCATTAAATAAGAAATAGAAATTGAAGTAGCGTTCAAGCGTACGTACGGCTTACCGTCTCCATGAACGGTGCGTTTCATTTCTTACCTCTAAATGTTATGTAATATTATAATTACATATATATAATGGATATATATGATATATATGATATCTACATAATTCATATAATTCTGGATATAATATATATTTTACCACATGAACAACTTGTAATTATAAATATTTTATTTTTGACTCTAGTAGCATTGATCTATAAAACGACCATTTTTAACTTAAATAATTACATAGTGTTCATGACATGGTAATAAGTGATATAAAATGAATAATTAACTTGAAAAAGGTTCTCAGGTAAGTATAAATTAACTCAAGTTTATTATTCAGGATATTAAAGAACGATCGAGTCAAGTCGAACCCAAGGTAAGGGAACTTCTTAACCCAATTTTCGTTCTTTGGGTTAATCTCCTACTTTCAAATTGTATCATGATATTATTATAACCTATCTTTTATTTGTTCTTTCTTTTTGTGTAATTATTGTGAATACACATAATAGATCTGTTTTATTTAAAAATTATCTTTGTAAGGGACATCGTCTCAATCTCCTTTCATTGAGGCATATTTTGTTTTATATACAACTTTCTTTTATACGGTGTATAAACCCCTTTGACTTTTATGTTTATTGAAAAGGAATATTTTGATACGAAGCATTTACTAAACCACAAAAGGGAATGTTTTTTTGTTGTACGTATGCGGCGACGAGGACTTCTCCACCGCCGTGACCATTATTTGAGTTTCAGCTTCTTCTACAAGACATACATTTTTTTAAATGAAAAATAAATACCATGTTTTACTTTTCTTTTATTTTGGCATTGAAAATGGTTTTAATAAAGTTTTTATATCAATATGTTGTATTGATATCTTGTGATTGAAAAGTGGAAATGTTATGTTTTCTTTTATGCATGTTTTATGTGATACAATTAAGTTATGGTTCTTGGGCATTGTTATGAAGACGGGTGGTTTCGTGATAAACTAAGGGCGGGTGATCCCGATATAGCTCTCCAATGCATTGGGTAATGTGAAGGAGTTAAACGTTAAGGTTTCTCCGAAGAGATTTAGGGAATATACCATGATGGGTATTCCAAACGTAACCAAGAGGGTTACTCCCTACATAAGAATGTTATGAATTCCTCAAGTTGCCTTTATGTCTTATAATTTCTATGATTTATTCATGACATGATGAGGTATGTTAAAGTGCTTATATTTTATGGGTAAAGTATGATTTCATTCTTATGTATATATGAACTCATGTTTCCTTTCCATATTTTTATAACCCTTACTGATCTTTTTATACCCATACCATGTTTTTTAAATTTTTTTCACAGGTCAAGGGAATGGTACACGATATGATGATAGTGTCAAGGAAGTGTCAAGAAAGAATCCATGTTTTATTTTAAATATGTTTCCGTTGATGGGAAAAATGAATACTGTCTTTTATGTAACCACTTTGTTTAAATATGGAATGTAATGCAAGTTTTATGATCTAATTATCTAAAACTCTAAACCTGAAAAGATCCTCAATGTGTAATCTTGTAATAACTCAAGATTAAGTAAGGTTTAAGGATGGGGCCTTATATCTTTAGAACTGAAGATGATATTTTTCATATTCCCAAGAAGATGAAAAAATTCTCCAAGAATAAGAAAGCATATCATCGTGACAAGAAGGATAAATAAAAAACTGAACCATAGGTAAGATTCTATGAGTGTAACAAAAAGGTTGACATAAATATAGAGTTATCCACTCTTAAAATGAAGAAAAATGAGAAAAAAATAAATCAAAAAGGCGTTGAAAGTGTTAACATGGAGTGAAATTGAAACTCCTTATCATCATTAGACTTAAGTGAAGGAATACACAAGTGTTTCATAGAAAACATTGAGTTAATGTCAAAGGTAAATTCTTTAATTTATTTTATATCTTCTAGAAATTGAAATCATAAAGATATAAGATTTTATAGAGATCAATTACAAGAGGTATTTTTTGATGTTACCTTAAAATTCAAAGGTCATAAAATTAAATTCAATCATGTTTTTTTAAAAAGACGAAATTATCAAATAAAATAAAAAAATAGAAGAGGAAAATAAAAAAACAAAAGATTTTATTTCCAAAAATGATGAAAGTAAAGAAAGAAGAATCAATTTTATTATAGTAAAATGAATTATTGAAAAATGTTTTGAGTAAAGTTAAAGGTAAATATTTTTTTTTCAAATGACCAACCCAATATTGAAACATAAGAGAATACAATTTAATATATTAAAGATTCTATTTCCTCCTTTACCCTTGGTGATAATAATTTTAATTTAATTTTGACTTCCCAATTACATTGGAAAGTATACTTTTGTATGAAGTATCTCTCAATATAAAATTTTCAATTATTTTAAAAAACCAGGAACATGATTTATTAGTGTAATTGAAAAAATTATCATTATGGTAAGACCAAATATATTCACCTCTATTGAAATATTTTTTATATAAAATATAATATTACTTATAAAAATTTACATGATAAGAAAATGTGAGTTTCTATGCATTTAATAGCTAGGAATTATGGAACCAAACTTTGGGTATCAAAATCATTAGTTTCATGTTTTTTGTGTTGGAATAATTTATTTGGAGAAATTATTATAGAACTAAATTTTACATGGATGTTGGGGGATTGATACACATGTTAAGTAACATTTAAAATTTCCAAAATTATTTAAAATCCCTTTAAATTCAATTTCTACTGATTATTTAACTATTTTATTTCAAACTATTCAAACACCTTGTAGAAGATTGTTTTAATATTAATGGGATATAGGTGAAACTATCTTTTTAAATTTACATTAGACAAGAATATGGTTTATAAATTTTTTAATTATAAAAATTATTGTTAAAATAAATCTTGAGAATTCTATTTTTTTTATTTTCATTCCTTTATTTTTGAAAATCACATTTAAGATTGAAAATAGATCTTTTAATGTTTTATGATTTTTCTACTTACAAAGTATATCAGAATTCATTTGATAAATCTAAAAAAAGTAATTGATTTATATATATAGTGAGATTTTTTATGTTTATATATAATTTTATTTGAATATAAAATTATCTTTAATTATTTATCTTTATTTGTGTAAATTTTGTTTATATTTTTTTGTTTTAATTAATTTAAAATAATAATTCTTATTTGATATACTGAGGAAACCACCAACTAATCGATGATTCATCATTAGGTAGCCATAACTAGGTTTCTATTCTTTGTCCCCCAGCTAGTCAATATAGCTCATCAGATTATCGATAGACTATTTACAATCCCCCCTGGCCTCTCATAATAGAAAGGATTATCTTAGGATTAAATCATTTCTATACTTCTTCCACTCTCTTCTGTATCCCTCAATATTTCTATAACATGGAAAATAAATATTCAAATTCATCATTAAAGGGACAATGAGAAACAAGGTTAGTACCTAAAATATGTGTTTTCAATTATTCTAATTTAGAGGGAATTTTTCATCTAATGATGGTTTTTTGTAAATTTTTATAATTGTTTAAATTAATTTTATAAAATTGGATTTGGAAATCATTTCAAAAAATTTAAAAATTTAAATCTTAAAATATGATTGTATTTATTATTTAAAAATTTGAAATTATTGTTTAAAATTACCTTACATAATGTTTTTATATATTATTCATGATTTTTATTATCTTATACACCTTTCTTTGGAAAATGTTTATTTTTTCATGTATACCCATTTTTACCTTTTCATTATACATTATTTATCTCCCCTTGTTATGATATTTTTCTTATTTCCAAAAGTTACAAAAGGGGAATAATAAATTGAAATAAATCATTATTTTCTCTAAATGTTCACCTTGATTTATTATTAATATTCCTCTTATTCTAGTTTTTTATATAGTCTCAATTATGTAATTCATTTTATTATAAAAATTTGATAATTTCAGCAAAAAACTATTTTAAAATATCTTTGAATTTAATTATTAAATATTGAAATTACTTTTATTTTATATATTGAGTATCATTGTTTTAGGTTTATATATATTTCTAATTCCATATTTTAATGAGACCTAATATTTTTTATTAATTCTAAATTTTTTTGTGTAAATATCCTTTTTATCAATCTCTTTAATCCATTAATCTATCTTAAATTCATACCTTGATTTACTCATTATTATCTCTTGAATTTGTTAATTTATTTTCTTAATTGTTTTAAAATATTAAATTCAATATTTTATTCACTCGACCTAATTTTAAATCCTCTTGAACATGAATGATATATTTTTAATCATTTTATTATGATTTTTTTATATATTATTTAGAAATATTTATTTTTTAGGTAACTTTTCTCTCTTTGAAAATTGTCAAGCATGAATTTTTTTGAAGTATTATTTACAGTCACCTAGATATTAATAAAATTATTTACCTTATTTTAAATCATTAAATCATTAGTCTATCATTAAAATCATGAATTATGTTGATAAAAATTCACTTTTTTAAAATTTTGAGTTCATTGATTCATTTATCTTGTTTCATTTATATCTTTAATTGATTGATTAATTTGTTTCACTATTTTAGTTGAGTTTTTTTATTTAATTATTTTAAATCTTCATTAATATTTAATGTTGCACTATAATACTTTAAATGCATGTATGAATTGAGTGAGATCCTAACCTTTTTGAATATGAAATGTTTCTATATAAAAAATACTAATTTTTGGAGTGAACTCTAGAATGATAAAATCTATTTTATTCTATAGTGTCATTAAGAATTTAATTTTAATAGACATAGGTGTGAAATTGTTTGTTCTTAAAATATATTTTTGAATTTTAAATTTTTTTCATTTTGTAATTTTATTTTAAAATATTATTTTGTGCTAATCTTGGTTTCATTTCTTTAAAAAAAATTCCTCTCCTTGGATTTATTTGACATATTTTATGGTCTCTTTTGGTTTTAAATATATATTTTATAGGGAACCATATTCATTTTAAATATAAATAGATTTTTAGGGAGACACTCCTTTTATAAATTTTGTGATTTCAATGTTATATTTTTTCTAAAACATGCTCATGTGTTAACTGCTCTCAAATTTTAAGAAATAATTTTGAAAGTTTGAACACATGAAAATTGAATTTTTTAGTTTTATAAATATTATTTTGAAATTTTATATATTTAAAGACTTTATATTCATTTTCCTTTCTGAACTCTCTTGATAGAACATCATAGTTTATGATATTTTCATTTTTTTCTCTCTAATTCTTTGACCAAATAATATTATGAACGCATTTAAATTATTTATCTAATCCTTGTTTATGTGATTGATGATAATTAAAACGAGGATAAGGTGATGAAAGTAAAGGTATTATTTATATAGTACATTTTTAAAATTATTTTTTAGAAGAATCATTGAAACCTTACTTTTTATTACATTAATATTATATTACTTTTAAGATAAACATCATAATTTTGTTATAAATCTAGGAATCAAAGGCTTAGTATCTTGGAAAAATTAGGCTCATACATAACTTATAAAAAATAAAACATAAAAATTTATTAAAATTATTCTTATTTATCCATCTAAAATATCACATTATCCTTATCACATGTAGTCACCTAAGGATATACATCAATGAAATAGGTGACCTAAAAGCCTAGTAAGGGGAGGAATAAGGGACATGAATCAATAGTAAATGGGTGAGCATAATCAACATCATCATATAATAAGCATTGGATATTCATTAACATTATGAGGTAAACATTTGATAAATACATGGAATGTGGAATATGAATAAAAATTAAACATCATAACATTGTGGTGAAATACCTCAGATAGTTATGAACAAAGATAATATCGTGTTCGTGCATAACATGTGTTCATAATAATAAAATAATAAATGGGAAGAAATATAGCATCATTTTTACAAATAATACAAACTATCTCATGAGTTAAATCACATTACACAATTCATTGAAGGGATATTTAATTCTGGGCCCACCCGTGACATCATAAAATGCCCATATTCATGGATTCCACATAGAAGGATAGTAATCATAGTCATGGAATATCCCATGGAAAGGAATGGGTTTTTTAAAAGAATTTTTATAACATACTTAATCAAATAACATTTTTGATTACCAAATGAATAAGGAAGATCATACTTTTGCATGAAAGTTTATTTTCTTATTTGAAATGAGAAACAACTCAAGAGGATTAAAGATATGATTTGGAAATTGAATTCCCTTTGAAAAATTATAGTAAATAGATTAGAAAACTTTTTGGAAGGGTAGAAACGTGTATATACCTGATATAAAAAAAATATTTTAAGGAAATATTTTTTATATTATAGAAACATTAATTGTAAAATCAATATGAAATAGGAGATAACCTAAAAGAAAGGGTTTGGGTTTGAGAATCCCCTTTCCTTAAATCCCATGTTTTCTCTTCGCTTTTACACCTCATGAATAATAAACATAGTTAAAAAATATTGAAAAAGAAGTGAATTATAGTATTTTTTATCAATATTTAACAATTATAATAATTTTATTATATTTATTAATTTTCTGTTATTAATGGTGAAGCATTTAGATAACATGTTTTCCTTAAAATATCTCTTTTTATTTAGATTTTAGTATTTTTCATCAAATTCATTTAAAAATAAGTAATGTTAATTATATAAGATTATAATAAATAAATTGATTTATTTATATAATATAAGTAATTAATTTAAAATATACATAAGTTTGGATATATGAATAATGTTAGAAGCGCCCTAATGGGTGGTTAACCAACTGTTATTAGGAATATTGTCCAAAGGAAGAGAAAAAGAATTATAAAATATAAATACTTCAAACATAATAATCTTACTGTATTTTAACATCATTAATATAATGTTAACATAGTGTGTAGTTAATATTATAAGTTTAAAAAAAAAATAATTGGTAAAAAAGAGAAGACATAAGTAAAATGAGAGTAGAGTTGATAAAAACTTACTCACTTCTAGGTGTTTATCCTCTTGTAAAAAACAAGAATTCCTTGATGAATTGAGTTTTTTTACTACAAAATGTACCTAAGGTTTATAAGATAATAATAGCGAGGATGTGGTAATATATTGGGCTTTTTTATGTTAGGTAGTTGTTATTTTTCATGTGGAGGGAGAGGGGTTATTTATATTTCAAGAGAGGGGTAATTTTAGAATAAAATATTCAATAAAATATTAAATCAAAGGTAAAACTTGTAATAGTGATATTTTTTACATAATTAATCATATATCAGTATAATAAAATGTTTTTAAGAATTTAAACCCTCTTTATAATTTTAATTCACTATTTTATTAAAAAAGAAAGTGGAAAAAATGAGAAAACTATTTTTAAAAGGAATATTTTTGACTTTAGACATTAGAAAGTAATTTTTAGGTTTAGAAATCATTTTTAGTGTATTTTAATGACTCATTTATCAAATTAAATATGATTTAGTTGAACTTAAAGTTAAATAAATGAAAATTTATTATTATATCATAAATGATGTAATTCAAGATACATCGGTTATAGTGAATAATTGTATTTTTACTATTCACCTGAAAATTGAAGTATTCTAGAAAATAAAAAATACCACCCCTAGATAATTTTTACCTTTTGATATTAGAAATGAAATTAATTTCATAAAATTAATTTCTATCATAGTTTAATTTAGTTTTAAACAAAATTATTATTATTTGGAAATACCTTAAAATACTATTTATTAAGAATGTGCTTATATTTTCTTGGAGTTTTTAATCTTGATATTTTTTTTTGAAATTATAATATTTAAATTTACTTAAATTAAACTTGATAAATATTATTTATATTACATTTTATTATTATGAGTTCAAATTTCCATCTCAATGTCCTGGTTACTATTTTCAATGGTCAGGTTACTATTCAAAAAGTTACATTACTATTCCAACAGTCACATTTCCACCTATAAATACTACTTAATTACTTCACTCAATATTCCCTAAAATTCTTCTTATGGTTTTATATTTTTATTTTCTAATATTTTTATTTATTTAGTGATATTTTGTTTCATTAGTATAATATTGTTCGTGGGGGTGATGATTCTTCTAAATTGGATGGATCCAAAACTTCCCAATTTAATTTTATTAATTTATATTTTTGTCCTATTATAATTTTTGTAATTTTCATGGGTTAAGTTACGGATTAATGTAATTATATTTGTTAATGACTTAAATTATTTTCAGTTTCTTTAAGTGTTTTATGTGTATAATACTATATAATATATTATAACACACATTTATTACAAATATCATTTATAAAATATAATTTTTTACATTATTCTTCCTTTAGAAATTTCATCCCTAAAATTTGAACTCATATTCTCAGTTGATAATAGGTGAGGGTACATTTATTTCATTATTCCATTTAGTTCAAAAATTACCTATTCATATTTTTGGTTATTCCATAGAACATTGAGAAACTGAGTTTTCTTTTAGTGTAGAAATTTGTCTCTCTGTTCTAAGATCTTCACCGTCTTCTCCTCGTATGAGAGGTAACTCTTTAGTTGTACCACCTCCTGATTTAGTACATATGAGGGTTTAGGTATGTACATTCTCAGGATAGATACATGGAACACATCATAGATTCAAACTATTTTTGTTCTAAATTAAATATGATATCCCAATTTCCTTATGAGATCATGGATATCAAAGTGGATAATTTACCTAGGGCTAATAATCCCTTTCTTTACAAAACACACGAATCTCTTTCACGGTGATATTTGAAGGAAAATATTGTATTCAATTTCAAAATTCAATTCTCTTTGGTTGTTGTGAGGATAACTATTTTTTTTACTTTGAGAGTCTATTATATGTAGTGGGTGGATTGAAACATTTTTTTTATCTATTTCGTAAGATTAGGTCAAATTAGATTTCTTTCACCAAATTCATCCTAATAAGTATAAATTCTATATTTATTACCCTATAGTGCTTCATATATATCCATTAAAATACTTGAGTGGAAGCTATTTTTTGTATGAGGAATCAACTAATAGAATATGTTGATCTTATCCTAATTTAAATTACATCGATAAAGATCTCATTATATACTATAGTGTCTGAATGATATTTTCAGATTGAATATTAGTATGGGGGTGATAGGTCGTACTAAAATTTTGTTCAGTATTCAAAGCATATTGAATACTTCTTCATAATTTGGAAGTAAAAACTGGATCATGATAAAATATGATCTAAAGTGGTTCTCCATATATACTCACCATTTATTTTAGGTATATGTTGTAATGTTTTCCTTGTGAGAAATCTTCCTGAATAGTGATGAATTGGGAAAACATGGTGAGTTGATCCACCACAACCCATATCACATTGTTTCCTTTGGATTTATTCAAGTGACTAGTGGATAATTTCATAGTGACGTTCTCCCATTTCAATGTGGGTATAAGAAGTGGTTACATCATCCCCTAGTAATTTTATCCCTATACTTTAGATTTTTAAAATATGATGCTCATTGATGTTTACTCAGTGATCTCTTTCTTCATGTTTTCCCACCAAAAATGATCTTGGAGATCACAATACATTTTAGTTCTTCCAGGATGGATGAAAAAAATAATCTATGTGCATTATCCAATAGTTCCTTCTTTATCATAGGTGATTAAGGAAAATAAATCTTATTTCCAAACTGAATTACACCATCATCATCGATATAGAATTCATGATGCTATCCTTTCATTACAACTTTCACCTTTTCTTGAAGCTTCAGATCATCCCTTTGTGCCTTCTCCATCTTCTCTTTGATATATAGATGGGAAATCATTTGGGAAAGGTATGATTTCTTCCTACAATTATGGTTTCAAAATCAATACTTTATATATATATATATGAATATAGTGTCTTTCTCAATCTACATCTTGGATATAGTAGTAGGTTCTTTTTTGCTAAGAGCATTATCTACCTTGTTCGCCTTTCCAAGATGGTAGTGAATAGAGAAATCACAGTCCTTAATCATCTCTAACCATTTTTACTGATTATTGTTGAGATCCATCTAGGGGAATATATAATTTATACTATTGTGATCAGTATATATTTCACAGTTCTCTTCATATAGGTAGTGCTGAAAAAATATTCAAGGTGAAGATCATAGCTTCTTACTCTAGATCATGCATCAAGTAGTTATTTTCATGGATATTTAGTTTTTGTGAGGCATAGGCTATCACATTATCATTATATATGAGTAAAAACCCAAGGATTTATTTAAATAATCATTGTATATCACAAATCCTTCCCCACCCGATGGTAGTTTGAGTATAGGCATAATGATTATCCTATTCTTGATCTTATTAAATATTTCCTCACATTCCTCTATCTATACAAACATTACCCATTTCTATGGTTATATAGTTATTGAGCTAGAAAACCATGGAAAATTTATCTCAAAATGTTGGTTGGGCCTTTCTACACTAAGAAAACTTTGTATTTCCATGATACTTGAGTGTCTGGGCCATTTTTCAATTGCTTTTGTCTTCAAATTTCCAACTAAAATTCCATATATTGTGATAATGGACTGCAATAATGTTACTTTCTACATCCAAAAGTCACACTTGCTAAAATTAGCAAACATTTTATCATTCCTTAATGTCTTCAGAACAATCCATAGAAGAAACTAATGTTACTCCTTACTCTATGAGTACATGGTAATATCTTCGATGGAGACTACCAAACATTTGATGAGGTAGTCTCTAAAGTCTCTATTAACAAAATATAGAAATATTTGAGGGTCATCAATAAGTCGAAAGGTAATCACTATGAACTCATAGTGTGTATACCTTGTGTATAAAGAATTCATCTAAATATCTTCCTTCTTCACATTGAACTGATGATATCTATAATGAAGATCCTGCTTTGAGAAGTACTTAACTCATTATATTTTTCAAAAAAGCAACCAATCCTTGGTAGGGTATACTTTTTATTTATGGTAATCTTGTTGAGATCCCATTAATATATACACATTTATATTGATCCATACTTTTTCTTTACAAAGAGAAATAGTGCACCCCATGGTGACACACTAGAGCATATGAACCCTTTTTCCATATTCTCTTGAAGCTACTTATTTAAGTAATCTAATTTGATAAGGGATATACTATAATGTAATTTTGAGATATGAGTGTCTCTAAGTATAAGTTCTATTGATAAATTTACCTCAGAGCCTGGTGGAAGTATGAGAATCTCTTTGGGAAATACAATAGTGTATTGTCTAATAATGGGAATTTCCATAAGGTAGATACTTTACTTAGACTCAAACATTTTACTATGTATTATTCTTCATAGGGTATCATCACCCACACCATAAATGGATTCTTAAAATGATATTCATGATATTACATGATTTTTTATAGGATCATTGAATTTTTTAGAGTATAGGAAGATATTCCCTTTTCGTGATAGTGAATGTGGGCTCTATATAACATGAGTCAATCTCTACCCTATATAGTGCCGAATTCAACCAAGGGAAGTATTACTAGATTCAATGGAAGAATATTAACAAATATGCTAATTTTAAAATTTTCCAACACTTTGGGTTACAATGATCACACCACTATGTGTTTTTATACATGTCCATATTTCATGTTATCAGGGATTTGATTCAATAATTCAAGAAATATTATATAATATAATGGGATTCTTAGAACTAGAATTAAATAAATATTTTTATATTCTTGATTAAATAATAATTGTAACTTGTATGAATTCATTTTCATGCATCACTTAAGTAGTAGTAATGGACAAATATTTCCCTTGGTTCTTTTTTTAGTGTTTGATGACACTGATTACCCTTAAGGACCTATGGCTTAGAGAAATATCTTACATAGTGCCCTTTCACCATACAGTTGAAGCATTGAACCATCAGGGGTGTATTAAGAGGTTATTTTGTTTCCTCTATCATGTAGGTAATATTCTTCATGTATCTTCAAAATTCATGATCTTGGTGGCCTACTATCTTTCACATAAAAAATTTATCTTCCCCTTTGAGATGATTCTCATGATGGTCATTCTCATATGTTAGAAATGTGATTGGTTAGATCCTCTTTCATCTTTTTTCATTTGACCCACTTGCGTGAAACTACATTCTTGTATTCTTATCTCTATAACCATTAGACCATTCACAAAACTCCATCTTTACTTTGAGAGCACACAAAACTACTTCTTTGTAGCTACCAAAGTCCTGTATAGATATATATTTGGTACAATGTTTCATTTGGTTTCAATGATGTTTCAATATGTGTTTGGTGAGTTTGGATGAAGTGGTTATGTCTATATAATTTTTATAGATTCATGAAATGAAATTGGATGTCATGTTTGGACAGTTATCCATGTTAACTCTAATAGTTTTTAAATAATATTCAATGTTTAAACACGTTTTTAAGGTGTTTTCTCATTGGATACATCAAGTGAAGTCCATAAAAAAGTAATTTCATGAAGTAGAATTGAATAAGACCATTAAATTGACATATTATTGCATGATGATTTGAATATTATGTGAAGAAGACTCCATGAAATATGAAGGTACTTGTATGAAGGTGTTTTATGTGATTTTTCAACAATTAAGGCTTAATTATTTGTCCAAAACGTTTTTAAAGTTTACATAAAAAATAATTCCAACACATAAGCTTGCTTAGGCTAGGCTCGACCAAGGGCACATGTGGGAGCAGAGTCTACCACACCCAAGGGAACCATCCCAAAACATATTGTGAGGGGTAGAAGAGGGTGGGACCATGTATAAGGTATGCATAAGAGTGTAAAACCACATGTAGAACATTGGATTAGTAGTGGTGCCACCTTACGGGGTGGCATAATGATAGAAAGAGCCGACATGGGGTGGTGCCAGCGGGGCTTGGGAGAGGACATCGTTACTCACTTCTGAAGAGATAAAGTAACAAAGAATGTAATAAAGGAGTGTAATTCTAAATATAAGGTTAATTAGGATGTGATTCCAAAGTTACTATTCCCATGTTTAAAAATAATGTACACTTCTTATCCATCCAATCCGGATAATATGAGCCATATAATCAAGGGAGGTGCATCATCTTCCTCCTACCATGTTTGAAGGCATCTACATAACATCATAATTCTACTATTTCTTGATCCAAGAAGATCTTGGAAAAAATTACATGAATCCAATCGATTTCCATTTCAATATCCTATGATCCAGGCGAGTCCGAAGCATTTAATGGAAATTAATTTCATGTAAACTATCATGCATGAATTGGAGATTCTGAGCCATGTCATCACCTGATGAAATAGAACCTTAAGATGATGTTAATGATTGATAAATACATGAGGTATGTTCATGATTATTGTACATGAATTTAGTTACACTTTCATGTATACAGATCGAATTAAAATGGTTCAAAGAGGCATGAAAGGGAAGATCAAGGTGTCCGAGACTTTGGGCATTTACTTATTCTGTGCCAAAAATAATAAAAATAGAACTCAATTTTCTTGAGTGATTATGATTATACAGTGATGGTGAGAAACCATAGGTATTATAGAATAATGTATGATGAAATTTAATGATACATGAAGACCTAAAATATTCATTTATTTAAATGATTTGTTGTATTTGTAATGCCACATGAAGAATATTGAAGAACTGGCACCTTTGAGAATTCTTCAAGAGTTTCATGCCATGTTTGAGATGAATGAATGTGGAAAGTAAGATATAAAAGTTCATCCACATGAAGAGAAATGAACCATAATTCTTTTTAGTGTTTTTGATGACCTCAATGAAGTTACAACACACCTATTAAGTTATTTAGTAATTTCAAAATGAGATTCTATTTATTAATAGGGGAGACATTTTTCATGCATACATTCATGTTTGATGAGCCATGGGTGATCACTTAACCACATAAAAAATAAGAAATCCTCAATACTAAATGAAATGAGTATTTAAGATTCGTAATTATTATTACCTCTGGTTTATGGATCATTCAAAGATGAGTAAAATAAATACCCACAATTCCATGGGTATTTAAATGAGTAAATATAATACCCAATAAACAATTAGGTATTTTTATTTATAATGAAAAATTAAATGTATTATTATAAAATCATTTAAATGATAAATTAAGGGATTTTAAATAATGGAATAATAGAGACCCCATACACCATAATTATTTTGTATAAATATGTTCATGTGGATGATAAGAATATTAAATTCAGTCTACTATTCTTATCATCCACATGAACATATTTATACAAAATAATTATGAAGTGTAGACTTCTAGAAATAAATTAGCTACCTCAGATAGATATTTCTTGCAAGACTCAAAAAAATAGAAATAAGAGACATGTAAGTAAGATAAATAATAATCTTATAGTGAAGAAAAATGAACTATTAGTCAAAGGTAAACAAAATTATGTTTGTTATAAAAATTATTTTGATTATTATTCTTCTGAAAAATCTTGGTCAAGTTGTGATGATGATAGAACACTTATTTATCTTCATTATTTATTCAATTAAAATATGAATAACATCACTATACAAGTGAAAAAACATTGTTAAAGTCATAAAGGGTCCATAGGATGAAAAATTATATCTTGAAGAATAAGTTGATTCCCTGGAATAGACATTAGTTAAAGTGAGTGGTATATCCAACACTCTCATAAAACATGTGAAAGAAAAAGGTGAAATAATATATCTTTGAAATGAATTATATTATGAAGTGAATAATTGAAAATAAATTTATGTGATAAGAATTTATTTGATATTTTATTTTTTGAAGGTTTACATGAATTTGAAAAATTCCACAAAGTTTCTTGGGTTGTAAAAACTTCTCAACTAGAAGATATAACTAACAAGATAAAGGAAATTTACAAATATTTACAAGATTTAATAAAAATTCATAAAGAATAAATTAATTAAACAAAGTAGGATTGGAAAAAAAGATAATATCAGTTAAGAATGACCATAATTCCTTCAATATGAAGTATTTATATCTAAAGGTGATATTGGAAAATTAGAAATAACTATAAGTTGGAGATTCTTAAATACTTTAAAGGTGTAATGATGCCAGTCATGTTTGTATTCAGGATCATGATTCCAAAAAACATAAGATACCCCTCTAATAAAATGAAATCATCCTCTAAGAAGAAGGAATTCCATAACCCCTAAACTATTTTATGTACTACTGGTTTTTTAAGTATTGTTAAAGGATTTAAAGAAACCTCTAGAATACATTGGATGGTAAAAAATGATATTAAACCCACCACATCAATGGTGGATGTGAAAATAATCCTGAAGAACTTTTCCCCAAGAAGTATCCCAAAGAGTGATGATTCCACTCAAAACAATCATGGTTAAAAATCATTGAAAAATAATTAAATTACACCACAAAAGGTGTGAATAAGGCTCATAGACTACAATTTGTGTTTCTAGAAATTTTTTACAAGGAATTGGAGTGTCATAACAACATGTAAATTAATGAAAATCATATAAATCCACAAGCAAGGAAGATAAAAACATAAGGATAAAAGATAATAAAAGTGAAAAACCCTCTCCTAGATCAACAATAGATTCAAAAATTGAGTTGAGAAAAACTATTCCACATAAAGATGGTGAATTGTGGGTTATGTGTGCTAAATCTAGACATGATCCACATAAATTTATTGATATTATACCTAATTAGTGGGAGATTTTTAAAATTAAAATGAAAGAACCTCATATTACATATACTCAAATGAATACAATGGAAAATTAGACTTCACACAAAGTAAATAATGAGATTGGGAGAAAATAATGGCTCGGGTTGATAGGAATTTCTCATTATGAATGTTACTCTTGATTAACAAAAAGGTTCCTCCTTATTCCTTCAAAATTTATATGTTTTAAGATAATATATAGGGAATTGAAGTAGATGTTTGAGGTTGTCACTACTGGACAACATTAAGAGATGCTAATTTATAGAGTTTACTAACTTACATTAAATGGGAATGTTTATCCCTTAAGGGAGAGAGACCTTTTGAAGAAATATGAATACCATGAGAAAGGTTCAATGATAAATATCAAGGTATGATAAACAAAATTTCAACCCTTACTCTTAATTGTATTATCTTATCAATTAAGGAGGAATTCTTGAATGATGTCAAAAAGAGACAAAGGTAGAGATGTATCTTTTTTCACCTAAAAATTCTGATGTGTTTATTGTTGTATCTGTTGGATTTATAATTTTAATGAAAAATATGGTTACTTTAAACCCCTATCTTGAGAATTGAGAATTAAAAATGTTGTCATCACATGTGAGTATCTTTTATAGATGTCGTAGAAAACCGAGGATGTATTCTTATTTTCCACAATAGATTATCCCTTGTAGACTTAAATTTGATTAACTAAATTTCCTTTCCTAATTGAACCATGTGAGATCATACCTCTCTTATAAGTAATCAATAATGTTTCATAAAAGGGATAAGATCCTATTTTTGAGAAAAATATGAGATGACAAGACCCCTCACTTAATATAGTGACCCAGTCTTTTCATACATAGATATTTTATCTTTTAGATGAATATTAATTAAAATTAAAACACACTCTTGAGGATTATAATAGTTTAATGAATTTATAAAAATGTAACAATATATTCTTAATTCATGAAATATATTCAATGTCTCCAATAAAGATCTTCCCCATTAGTACTCTTACTTAAAACATTTATAAATAAATTCGGGAAAGGAAGCATAAAAAAGGGTGATCTCAAATTCTCAGTAAGGGTAAAAAATAAGATGCCTATGGATAACATGAACATAAGGGTATGAGAACATGATCAAAAAATTTTAGAATCATACCTTTCATATCAAAGATCATAATCCTGAGTCATGGAATAAAGATTTCTAGTTCATAAGACATGGATTATAATAAAATCAATTAACATTATCCATGAGAGAATAACATTGGAATAATACATAGAATTGTGATATACAGATACATAAATAAAATAATTTCCTTAGTTTTCAATTCTAATTTAAAAAACTTATAAGGGAAATCTATGGTCAACTAGACCTCTTGGGCAGGGTACACTACCATCCCTAGTGGAATCCCTTTCCTTACAGTGGAATGTGATCACTCCAAAAACTATCCTAGTAGTCAAGGGTTGATCCCAAGACCATCATAATAGGCAAAATCCCTCACTAAAACAGGTTCACTCCCCATTCTATTCCTTTATATCTTATGAGATGTAAATATTTACCCAAAGAATTAGAGGTAGATATAGGTCCCACCCATATTTGGTTATAATGTATCCACCATCCTTGGTTATAACATAACCACCATAACATAATGAAATTCATACACATGTGTGCCGTAATATCATAAAACATTCATCATTTTAAAACCCATTAAATTATATTGCTTCAATAAAAATTTAATTATAACATAACTTGTGGAAAAGAAACCTGTTTCATAATCATTTAATCATTTCATCATTGCACGAACCATGAAAAAATAATTGGTTTTCATAATATATTTTTATAGTATAAAAAATATAATATAAAAGGGTCTAATAAATATTATTTCATTATAAAAATAAACAGTTTAGAGAAAATATAAAAATGTTATCTTCTGATCATATTATCACGACCCATCCTAGTGGGGCCCGCGCTACGACTCCCCAAGCCCATCTATAATAGGCCAGGTGCTGGTGACTAGCACCGAGTAGGCATATTAATAACATGGGAGGCATTGTCTAAGTACTTGTACACATGCACAAATCTCCAAGCCCACAAATATTTAAATGTAAGAAAAAACACTACGGAAAAAAATCATGTATACAACTACACCCAACCAACAGAGTACGATGAGAAGAAATTTACAGAAAGTAAACTGGGCCAGAATATAAGCCCACCAAAAACAAGAGTTTGAAAACTACAAAGTACAACCTGTAAACACAAAGAGGTACGAGAATTTATGCTCCTACCCAAAAGAGCACCTCGGCCTTTAAGGAACTCAAAAAGATTGGTCTTGTCCTGGTCCACCCTGGACTCTGTCAAAAGGATGCTCGTCTTCACAAGACACGATACGTGTGGGAAAGCCAGTGTAGGGGTGAGTATAACAATACTTAGTTGAAGAACCCAAAAACCACAAAGAAATACACAAAGGAAATGTATAGTCAGCACTATACAATATATGTCTACTGAACATATAATAGGAAAATACAATCCAGATATACTAAAAACCCAGACCTTCAATCTAGGGACAAGTCACACAACTGCATACCCTTGCTAGGGATTCAGTTTGAAGATTCCATGAAGCACTCATCTGGGAAAACTCAATCCACGAGTCTAATGGATCTGATGACATCCATCTGAGAAGTAATGTCTGTTGGGAAAATTCAGAAGAGATAGATACACTCATTCTGGGAGAACACACTCCTGAGTGAAGAAAGATCTTGATACACATATGAGGATCACTACCCGGGCCTTGGAGGATACCATGACTCATATGGATTCAACTGCTAAGTAGAGGATTGAAACCTTGTGGGGATAGTAATGTTGATACATGACTCAACCTAGGGTCAAGAATGGATAGAGGATCTCGCCCTAGGCCTCTCAGAGGGATACCTGACTCTATCTCAGAAAGTCATGCTGAAGGGATCATACTACTGAAAAATGAAACGATACCTAACCTTTAGGGGAATGAGAAAAAGGGGCACTAACCCAAACGAAACATGTCCAAGATACAATGGAAAAGAAGATCAATCCATGTACTGATAAGTACACAACATGTAGAAGTGTCGCACGCCATTTCTTTTGACCCCGAGTACTGCTCGTGTACAACGGTCTGTGTCACAAGGTTGGTCGTGTAGAAGATGGTATACACAGTGTGCAAGAGAGTGACACACCGTGTTCCTCTATTCTGGGAGGACACTATTTATGCTGGCCATGTGCCCGTACACGACTTAAACCTATGTATTACAACTCGTGTATCAAGTACATAGGGTAACCCATGTAGTTGGCCTAGTATGGCCGTGTGGTGGAGTACACAGTCGTGTACTCCACCCGATGTTTGTGTATCCCCTGGATACACACTGAGTCCCGTGTAAGGACCCACACACCGTGATCATTGGAGAACATTCTGTGTCATCGCTTCATGCACCGCAGAACCCTAGCTGCCACTTAGCCAAGCCCACATGCCATTCTCATCAAGATACATGCTGTGTGTTCTAGAAATTTCCAAAATCGTGAACCTCTACCATCACACCTTGGGTGGAGCTCAAATCTTCAATCCAACTATCTATTTTCCATGAAAATTTAAGATTAAGGTCTCCCTGACCTCCTGAAGTCGTCTCCATTGTTTTTGGGCCTCCGATCAGCCTCAAAGATGTATATCAATCCACCTGCGTGAAGAACGCTCGAAGAACGGTCTCTCCCAATCCGGGCCAATTCGTCATCCGCCGTTGTCATCGCACCTCTGCTAGGTCGTCACGATGTCGGACCTCCAAATTAGGATCATTGCATTGCATAAAATATGCACAATGATCCATTGTTCATCACTCCATGAAAAATGCGATGAACACAGGGTAAAAGGAGGGGGAACAAATCAAAATCACAAAAGAAAAGAGGAATGAACCTCCATTATCGTTCGTTACAACATTGATCCTCTCCTATTAGAAGGATTAAACAGATAAAATCAAAACATAGATTTAAAAATCATGGATTAATCCCCAAAAACAACCCAATAAAAACCCTCCCACAAGAACACACGATCCGCGGGTCAACCTGTTTGTGACTTGATCCGTGCTCATTATTTTATTTCAAAAATGGGGGAAGGAAGAATCGAAATAACAAACCCCAACCTCGAGGATGGATTGATCACAAATGAAGGGATTACACTATCGTCGTCATTGAGATCCTTCAACTCTATTGGCATAGCAATTCACACTTTTGATTCCTAGTCATTCGTCATCTAGGGTTCTATGCAATGTTCTAAGAATTCACCAGAGTTTCTTACAATCATCTACCAATGAACAACATTCCATTAACCCATTAAAAGGAGGAAACATGTTTTTGTGTCCCATTGAACTATGGTATTAATGAGTCAACATTTATATTTCTTATTCATTATGGTGCAATATTAATTATCAAAATAGTTTCCCCATCGTTATGCTGCAGAGGATGTTTCCAAATAAAATAAAATAAAATAAACCTTTCGAATTATTTTATTTTACTAAAAATGTTCGAAAATTAACTTTTCCCTCGACTCGCGCTAGTTGAGGTTAGGCCTATTCTTAGGTAAAGTCATCATCCTGAATGCAATGATGCCCTCAGATTTTTATTCCAGGGATCCGTTTGTAAATTGCTGCAACCACGCATACCCACCAACTTACTTAGCATAAAAAAAGTTATAACTACCATTTCGGGCTCATCGGGTCTTAGAATGATGTTCCGTCTCTGTTATTGGTCACGTAATAATTCCATATAATATTTAAAAATAATACACGGAAAATCTGAGACATTATATTCTCCCCACCTTAGGGTTTTGCATTCCTGAAAATCCAAAACAAAGGCAACTCAAAAAGTTGTGGGTATTGGGCATAGATCTGAGCCTCCCACTCCCACATACTCTCCTAAAGATTCCCATGCTACCAACTTATGCACACCAAGAGAATCGATTTCCAATAGAGGATCTGCTCCTGCCGATCCTCAATCTTTACCAGGTACTCAGCAAAGGTCGCTCCATCCTCGATGTCTAGTTCACCCCAGTTGATGACATGCTATGGGGTATGCACGTACCTCCTCTACTGTGATACATGGAAGACATTATCTAACCGATGCAACTGTGGTGGTAGCACTAGGCGGTATGCTGCCTTGAAAACATTGCTCAGTATCTGGAAAGGTCCGATGAAAATCAGAGATATATTGTCGCATTGGCCAAATCTCTGTAACCCTCACTGAGGTGAGACCCTAAAGAAGACATGGTCCCCTACCTCAAACTCCATAGGTTTACATTTTCTATCAGCATAAGACTTTTTTTGGCTCTGTGCAGTCTTCATCCAATCTTGGATGATCTTCACCTTCTCAGTGGTAGCTCGTACCAACTTTGGACCCATGAGTGCTGACTCTTTGGGGTCGGTCCAGAAAAGAGGTGACCGGAAGGGTCTCCCATATAAAGCCTCAAACGATGTCATACCAATGGTGGAGTGGTATCTGTTATTGTATGAAAACTCCAGCAGTGGTAGGTGGTCCACCCAACTGCAACCAAATTCCAAGATACAGGCCTGTAACACATCCTCCAGAACCTGAATGGTCCTCTCCGTCTGACCATCGGTCTGGGGATGGAACTCCGTGCTCAAGCGTAGCTGAGTCATCAAAGCATCCTGCAATCCCTTCCTAAATTGGAATGTGAAGTGGGCATCTGGATCTGAGACTATTGTTTAAGGGATTCCATGAATCCTAACTGTCTCTTTCACCCATAGGCATCCCAATCTCTCAACGGAACACTGTGCCCTAATAGCTAGGAAGTGGGCCGACTTGGTGAGTCAGTCAAAGATCACCCAGATGGAATTGTTCCCCTTGAACGTCTATGGTAAGCCCGTAATGAATTCCATTAATATTCAATCCCACTTCTACTTTGTAACTTCCAGGGGTGAGATAATCCTATTGGAACTTAGTGCTCAACCTTCACCTACTAGCACATAAGGCTTTGAGAAACGAACTCTGCTACAGCCTTCTTCATGCCTGACCACCAAAACTGTCGTCGAAGATCCTGGTACATCTTTTCCACTCTAGGGTGTACCACTAAAGGGGATGTATAAATCACCCTTAGGATCTCCTCCCGCAATACCATTGGTACAACAGTGCATCCTCTAAAAATAAGTACGTGCTCCCCACCTTGTAAATATCCATCAGAAGCATGTCCTATGGATAACTGAGCACGTAAAGCCTCACATTCGACATCCCCAAGATGTGCCTCCATAACTCACCGTAATAGTAGAGGGGTGACAACCATTTACTAAAGGTGAGATGCATCCTCACTATCCATGAAGGATAACTGAAATGTGGCTAACTTCTTTATCACCTCGCTCAACAACTGTGAGCTCGACCTTCTTCTAAGAGCATCTGACACCTTGTTCCACTTCCCAAGAGTATAGATGATCTCTAAATCATAGTCCTCGAGGAACTATATCCAACAACTCTATCTCATATTCATGTACTTCTGTGAGAAGATGTACTTGAGGCTCTTTTGGTAAGAGTAGATAATGAACCGCTCTCCCATAAGGTAGTGTCGCCACATCTACAATGCAAAGACTACCATTTCCAACTCAAGATCATGGGTTGCATAGTTATGATCATGTGGACTTAGCTGGTGCGAACCATAAGCAATCACTACCTATCTATGCATAATGACATAGCCAAGCCCGGTCCTTGATGAATCACAGAAAACTCCATACTCGACACCCTCCTCCGGTAATCTCAAGATCGAGGCACTTGTAAAACTCTTCCTCAAATTCTCGAAACCCTACTAGCACTTATTCATCCACATGAAAGTTTTCCCCTTCTTGGTCAAGGCTGTCATCGGTGCTGATATTCAAGAGAAATTAGGAATGAATCTCTGGTAATATCCTTCCAACCCAAGGAAGCTCACATCTCCATCATGCTCTGAGTTGGCTCCCATGCTAACAATGCCTCCACCTTGGCTGGGTCCACATCTACTCCATCTGCTGAAATTATATATCCCAAAAAGAATGTAGAACTGTAACTTTTAGAGATACCCATAAATATGGTGCACTCAGAGTACATCCAGAACCATCCATAGGTGCCTTGCGTGCTCCTCCTCTGACGCAAAGTACACAAGGATGTCATCAATGAATACCACTATGAACTGGTCCAAGTTTGGCTAGAATATCCAGTTCATATGTCCCATGAACACGATGGGGGCATTCATCATGATGAAAGGCATCACCAAGTACTCATAGTGACTGTAGCGGCATCTAAAATCCGTCTTCAGTGTATCCTCATCCCTTACTCACAAATGGTTGTAACCTGACCAAAGGTCAACCTTCGAGAACCACTGTCCCCCTCTTAGATGGTTAAAGTGGTCATCGATCCTCAGTAGTGGATACTTGTTCTTCACAATCACCTATTTCAGGTGCCAGTAATCCATGCACAACCTCAAATTCCCATATTCATTCTTGGAAAACAAAATTGGGGCTGCCCAGGGTGAAACACTTGGTCTCACAAAACCCTTGCTATGAAAATCCTCCAACTGCACCCTCACCTCACGAAGCTCTATAGGAGTCATCCGATATGATGATGAAGAAATTGGTTTCATCATGGGGTTTAAGTCGATGCAGAAGTTGATTTCCTGGTGGGTAGGTAGTCTTGGAACATCTTCTTGAAAGACGCCCTCGTACTCCGCCACTACTGCTGGGAACTGGAATATCACAACATCTACTGCTCTAAGGGTAAGGCTAGACAACACATGAGTGATCAGCTGTACCCACCTATGCATGAGCCTATCCTGTAATACCTGAGTCTTCCTTTCATGGAAAAAGGAAAACCTCATCCCATCACTGCAGACACACTACACTCTCTACCTAAAGCAGTCCATCTGGGTATAGACCGAGGATAACCAATCCATGATGAGAATGACTTCGTAAGGCCTCGACGCTGCCACGAAGAGGTTCCAACCAAAACTCTCACCTCCAGGGGTAATATCACATTGTATTCAATGGTTTGTGATCATTGAGTCTCTTCCCATAGGTGTTTTTAAGTGTAAGGATTGAGTTAATGGCTCTACTAGAATCTCAAGGTTTTGCACAAGACATGTGGAGAGGAAGGAATGAATAGCACCTGTGACTATAAGTATGAAAACTAGGGTAGAGAAGGCACAGATCATACCTAATATCATCCTTAGAGTCCCTGGGTCATATGACTCCACTACATGTAGTTGTACTCTCCCCTATCCCCCTTATCACTAAGCCTGGTGCGGACCTCATGGGGATGGTGGTGGAAGTAGATCGAAGCGTCTACCACCACCCATAGCTCTCCCTGGTCCTCTACCACATCAGTCGCCTAGTGGGTCTATCTGCTCCACTCTCTGCCTCTACCTCGGTGGTCCATCAACTGCCTCCTTGTCAGCAGCTCGACGGGTCGGACAATCTTTAACGAGATGTCTCCTACTATTGCACGAGTAGCATCACCTCTCCCTAGGCTGACTGAACCCAGCCTGAGAGCCATGGAATTCCAAACCCCTATCCTGGGTCCTCCTATGACTTCTCCCACATCCTAATACCTATTCCTGACATTGGCTCCCTACTACTGTGGTCTCTGCACCTACCTACCTACTACTGACTACCGTCGGCTATCTCTGCTCTGCCAAGAAGCTCTCGATCACCAAGGCCCGCTCGAGCACTCCAACATAAGTTGGAATTCTAAGAGGAACAACACTAGCTCAAATTTCCCATCGTAGACCTCGCTCGAAGGTCCGGACTCTGAAGTACTGATCCCTGAACATATCCATTGAGTACCTGGAGAGGTTTTTAAACCATGATGAATAGTCATCCATGGTAAAACTGCCCTGCTGGAGTTGAAGAAGCTCCTAGATACACACTTCTCCTAGTGTAACCGGTGAGAACTCCTCCCTAAACAGTCGCTCAAACTCCATCTACGAAACAGTATCCATGTAATGAGTCTATGTAGTTAGAATCCACCACCATCCCACCTAACCCTAAAGAAGGCTCGCTCCTAGGATAACCATCTGGTCCACCGGTGTCCTCAAGAGATGAAAAACTCTTATCACCGTCTCAAGCCAGTCCTCAGCCGCTCGAGGGTCAGGCTCACCTCAGAACCTGAGGGGTCTATTTCTCTGGAACTCATGGAGTGCGCTCAGCCTGCACCCCTTGTCTATCAGTATTGCAGGTACCACGGGCTGCTCTACTAGTGGTGGTATAGTAGGTGCACCACCTAGAGGAAATGCCTAGAGAACTGGTCCCCGTATCGAAGCCTCGTCACTAAGGGGGTCATCCTCGTGATCGAACTGCTAAGTCCAAGTGGGTATGCATCATAGAGGCATCCTGTAAAGAGCAATATGTACCATGGTCAAGAGTATATATGGATAGATGAAAAAAAATGACATGGAAGATACATCCAATTTCTATATGATGAATGTACCGATATTTTAGTTCCTCGCAACTAGTGTTTTCAGGTACCGAGTTGAAAAGCAGGTTATCAGAGTCATGGTGTATGGATATGTTGGCCGCTCGCACATACACTAGAGTCTGTGGCCTGAAATCCGTGCTCAAAACACTTAAGAATGTTGCACTAAACCAATCTCACAGAATCTTGGTTCTAAGGTAGAACCGACCACCTTTGATACCACTCTGTCACGACCCATCCCAGTGGGGCCCACGCCATTACCCCCCAAGACAACCTCCAATAGGCCATGGGCTAGTGACTAGCATCGAGTAGGCATATTAAAAAAATAGGAGGCATTTACTAAGTACAATCACACACACACACATCTCCAAGCCCACAAATATAGAAATGTAAGAAAAACCACTAAGGAAAAAAATGAATGCATACAACTACACACAACCAACAGAGTATGACGAGAAGTAAAGTACTGAATGTAATCTGGGCCAGAATACAAGGCCACCAAAAACAAGATTCTTAAAACTACAAAGTCTAACCTGTAAACACAAATAGGTACTAGAACTGCTGCTCGTAGCCATAGAAACACCTCAGCCTGTAAGGAACTCAGAAAGCACAGTCCTATCTCGGTCCTCCCTGGACTCTATCAAAAGGCTGCTTGTCTGCACAAGACACGATATGTGTGGGCAAGCCCATACATGGGTGAGTATAACAATACTTAGTAGAGGACCTCGAAAACCACTAAGTAATACACAAAGGAATGGTATAGTCATCTCTACACAATATATGTATACTGAACATATAATTGGAGAATACAATATAGATATTCTAAAAACATATACTCGCAGTCTAGGGACCAGTCACACAACCGCATACCCCCTACTAGGGATTCAGTTTGAAGATTCCATGAAGAACTCATCTAGGATAACTCACTCCATGAGTCTGATGTCTCTAATGATGTTTGTCTAAGAATTAATGTCCATTAGGAAAAGTCACGAGAGATAGATACACTCATTCCAGGAGAACACACTCTAGAGTGAGGAAAGATCTCGATACATAGATGAGGATCACTTCCAAAGCCTTGGAGGATACTACGACTCATTCGGATTCACCAACTAAGTAGAGGATCAACACCCTGTGGGGATATTCACATCGATACCTGACTCTACTTAGGGTCATGAATGGATAGAGGATCTCGCTCCAAGCCTCTCGGAGGGATACCTAAATCTATCATGGAAATTTTTGTTGAAGGGATCATACTCTTGAAAAAGGAAATAGTACTTGACCTTCAGGGAAATGAGAAAGAGGGGAACTAACCCAAAAAAAACATGTCCAAGATACCATGGTCAAGAAGATCATGCCATGTACTGAGATGTACATGGCATGTAGAAGTGTCACATGTCATGTCTTATGACCCCGGGTACTACCCGTGTACGATGATCCATGTCGTAAGGATGGTCATGTAGAAGAAGGAATACACGACGTGTAAGAGAGTGACATTACATGTTCCTCTATTTGAGGAGGAATCTATGTACACTGGCCATGTGACTGTACACGGCTTCAACCCATGTGTTACAACTCGTGTATCTGGTACACGGGGCAACCCATGTAGTCGGCCTGGTCTGGCCGTGTGGTGGAGTAGATGACCGTGTACTCCACCCCATGTCCATGTATCCACTGGGTAAAAATTATGTCCCATATAAGGACCCACATGCCATGTTCTGTGGAGAACACGCCGTGTCATCGCTTCACCCACTACAGAACCCTAGACGACACTTAGTTGGGCCTACACGTCTTGTTCTTCGGGATACATGCCATGTGTTATGGAAATTCCAAAATCACAAACCTCCACCGTTGTGCCTAATGTGGAGCTCCGATCTTCGATCCAACCATATTTTTTCCATGAAACTTGATGATTAAGGTCTCCCCGACACCCCGAAGTTGTCTCTGTTGTTTTTAGGCCATCGATCGTCCCCAAAAACGCGTATTGATCCACCCGTGCAAAGAATGCTCGATGAACAGTCTCTCTTGATTCAAGCTGATTCGTCATCCACCATTGTCATTGCACCTCTTCTAGGTCGTCACGATGTCAGACCTCTAAATTTGAATCATTGTGTTGCAGAACGGATGCACAACGATCCATTGTTCGTCGCTCCATGAAGAATGCGAAGAACGTAGGGTAAAAGGAGGGGGAATAAATCCAAATCAAAAAATAAAAGAGGAACAAACCTCTACCGTCATTCATCACAGCATTGATCCTCTCCCGTTGGAGGGATTAAATAGAGCGAATCGAAGTATGGATTTCCACATCTTGATTTAATCCCCAAAAACAACCCAACAAAAACCCTCCCATAAGAATGCACAATCCGCGGGTCAACATGTTTGTGGGTTGATCTATGTTCATTGTTTTATTTCAAAAATGGGGAAAGGAAGAATCGAAATAACAAACCCTTACCTCGAGGTGGGATCGATAACTGAATAAGGGATTGCACTGTCATCGTTGTTGAGATACTTCAACTCTATTGGCGTAGAAATTCTCACTTTTTATTCATAGTCATTTGTCATCGAGGGTTCTCTCCAAAGTTCTAAGAATTCACCATTGTTTCTCAAAATTGTCTTCCAATGAACAAAATTCAATTATATGTAATATACTAATTTTATTATATCATTATGTTAAAATGATAATTAAAAAAGGTGGAGGAAAAAATAAAACAAAAATTCTCATTGATGAACATTACCTCTTCTTATGGGGTCCTCCTTAGGTTTAAACTAAAATCCTTCCTTAATTTTATTAATGTTTAAACTAAGGCTTATATTATGAGTGAATATATTTTGGAAAGTTATTTGAGAAGGTATCATCTGAACCAAAAGTATTTTATGTTGTGAATAAGAGAGGATATGTGGTGGCCTTTTATAAGTGGATGAGGGGACACATATGGTATTTTTTGAAAATAATTCAGTGCTCCCACATTATTCATATGTAAAAAGGGTAAACAAATGGTCATTCACGAAAAATATAGATTTAATGGTCGAAATATGTCTATAAAATAACTTTTATACCATATTATATTTCATTTTTACCCTTATCTTCATATTTTAACCCCCGATAAACCCATTTTTACCTTACTAGTGATAATTAATTTTTACTACATTCACTATTCATTTTGGTAAAAAATTAGGTTGACCTTATTAGCTGATATAAATTATTATAATTAAAAATATTTATACCAATTTTCTGAATTCAAACCACATATGTAGAAAATTTTAATTTAAAATTGATCCCACAGATGTTATAAAAAACGTTAGTTTTCAAAGAGAAAATGTTCCACAGTTTATAAAGCTTTAATATCTAAATTCAATATGAAATTGATTCCAATGAAATAAATTGTATTCATAGATGTATAATTTAATTAATTTTTCTTTCAAATAATTTTAAAATAGAATTTAACATTATAAATTAATTAAACAAAAATGCAATTTTAAATTATTATTTAGTATTTTTTTTACTATTCATCAAAAATGGATTTTTTTCATAAAAAATACAAAAAACATACCCTAAGATAATTTTGATGTTATTATTTCAAAAAATAAGTTTATTTTGGAAAATAAAAATTCAAAAAGTGGTAAAAATAATTTTAAAATAATTGCGCCAAAGGCGACAAAACCATTTTCTCAGAAAATATAGTTTTAGGTGTGAAATTGGATTTATTCTTATCTATTATCTCAAAAAAACATAAGATTAATATTAAAAATATTATTGAATATATAATATAAAAATTTAATATAAATAATTCATCATATGTGATTTAGTAAATTTTTTGAGGTAAAATGTGTTTATGTTTATAAAAATAGTTTTTCAGAAATTGATTTCCTTTATTATCAAAATGTTTTTATTTTCATTTCTAACTAATAAGTCAACAAAGAATTAATTATATATACATGTATAAACCATATATTTTTATAATTTAGTTAATAATACTCATACCTTCCATTATAGTGGCAAGGTGATAACTACAATATAAAATTATTTTAATACTATGCCACATTTTTTTAAACTCGGTGTTCTGTGTGATGCAAGGTAAACTTGGTATTGTTTGCAACAAAATCCAAAATTTGTTTTATGGGTAAAAAAAGATAAAATTAGTTTTAATTAAAAAAAATCATTTTTATGTGTCATAGAAAATATAGAAAATATCAAATTTATTAGAAAAAATGTATTTCACAAAATCATGGGTTATTACATTATACCCACATTAAAATTAATTTTACCTTCAAAGTTTATCTCGGTCATAAAAGGTTTATCATTTGAGAATTACTTCATATAATATTACATAGTACAAATGAATAATAAAACTTCTCTTAAAAAAGGAAATTTATAAAACTTGGTTTCCACATAGGAGATCATAAGTGGGGAGCGAAGATTTGGATATAGAAGAAAAGATTAAATAACTATAGAGTGATAAAGGCACCTATTGACAAGAAATTTGGTGATCTATATAAGTTTAGTGACTATAAAACCAATAACAAAAGATTTTTGAATAAGTTCAATGATATCATAAAAATGTTGGTGATATGATAACATTTTATTTTAAGATCCTTCTCTTATTTTTGAATAATTTTCATAATAAGATATAATTACTTTATTTCATTCCATTTCATAAGCACAATATTTCCATTTGTTTATTCCGTGATCAATTTCAACTCCATCACATAATCCAAGCAAAGAAGGTGAATTTTTATGCCTAAAGCACTAATGGATCATAAAAACCACTGATATAATGATAAGTCATTTAATTTATCTTTTGTTATCATTGCAATAAAATGGTTAGCATAAATTATCCAATATATAAAAAAATTCATATGAAGAAATAATAAATTAATCTCTAAAACATAATTAAAAGTTCAACATAAAACATTTAATAAATGGTTAACATTATGACCCTTCCAAAAATTTAAAATCCAAAACTTTAGAAAGAAGGTCACTAAATTTCCAAAATAAACTTATCATTAATACCCTAATCAACATGAAATAGTTATTAATTGTCACATAACAAACATGTGAGTGCCTTCATCATGTATTTTATTGAAACCATAATTACTATAGAACCTCAATGAAAAAATTTAGGCTTTCTCATTCCTCTAATAAAATAACAAATTATTGAATATATTACATATATCCAATAATGCTATAAAATCTATCAATGATTACATAAACCACTTTTTCAAAAAACCCTTTATATGTTCTAGGGTCATGAATACTATATGATTTAATTAATATATATCAATAATCTCTTTATCCAAACTTAACACCATTTTTTCAACATCAAGAACATATTAAGGGTTAACTTCCCATAATCAAAATATCACCTTTACATTGAATCACTCTTCCAGTCCATCAACATCATTAAATATATTCTTTCGAATCCTTAATGAAAACCTTATAATAAAATATAATTATATATTTCATGATTCATATAACATATTATTTTAATTAAAGTATATAAATACTTTATTCACCACACTTCCATCCCAAACCATTAACTATGATTCATCATCTAATTCCTTAATACATCTTTCCTTTCATATGTCATTTATATTCTCTTCATCACCAGAAACCATTAGTCATACAACCTTGTTGTTTTTATTCATGAGGTTTCCCCTTATAGTTTTTTTCATAATTTCTATACATTCCACATTTAAATTATTTAATAGTCATGATATCTTAGGGAGACCATATTTATCATCCATTGCGTTAACTAAACTTTTTTATTTTCCCTTTGCAATTAGTTTCTTTGTGTTATTCTTTTCTATAGTCAAAAAATCTTCCCGTTCCTATAAAGTATCTACTTGGGTGTTTTTCCCGCATTATCAACACATAGAAGATAGAATCTTATTTTCTCCATGGTCTCCAATATTATAACTCTCAGTTAACTCTTTCCTTCTCTTCTTTGGTAAGTTTGAGAGTTGTTTAAGGTACACATTGTTAATCATGCTCTGTGAAAAATTATTAGGCATAATAAGAACATCCTTTACTCTAGTCATCATCCTAGTTAGCTTATCATAAAAAAATTGGTCATTTAATTCAATATTAACCCAATTCCTTCTGGTTATCTCCATTTACTAATACAAAAAATCAAAGTGTGAGCATCACTAATCATATAAAAAATCCATGTAATCATGAAAAAATCACTTATTGGATGTCTAAATCATGACACATTATTTTTAATCTATGAAACATTATTTTTAACCTAGGTCATTTATAATTGTCATTTATTTAAATCCTTCATTATGGTTCATAAAGAGTTTTTGAATTTAAAAAGAAAATACATCGATATTGTCAAACTTGGTGTTTAGAAAGGCCTATTGTCATGTACCAAGTGATGATTAATTCCAGATCATTGTGACCTTTTTGGAGTTATTACCCCTAGGTACCTATATTATAGTTCCATATCTACTTGTAGTATCTCAAAAGGGAAAACATTTCATGAAAACCACTTTTATTATCCTCTTCCAAAATTCCATGACATTTTCCAATATTTTGACTCATCCTTTGACTTATCCTTAGAGACACCCCTAGAAATGTCCTTAAAAATATCCATAAGGATCTCACTAAATTTTCCTTATCCTAATTTCCAAAGGATAAATAAACCTTTCATCTGATTCCAACTGTAGAGACTCAGTCTTTTCATACATTTATATTAATAATTTAAGATGAATATTTGTTACATTATACAAACACATTCTTGAGGATAGTAATTGTTTAATTCATTTTTAAATATAGGAAGAAATATTTTTAATTTATGAAAGATCTTCAATGTATCCCCTAAATATCTTCCAATTTTTATCTCTTATGTAAAACCTTTCTTTATAACATAGGGAAATGAAATATAATAAAGAGTGATCTCATTTTCTCAATAAAGATAAACAAATGAGATACATAAGCATAACATGAACATAAGGGTATGATAACATGATAATAACATTTGAGAACCAAACCCTACATATCAAAGATCATAATTTTGAGTCATGACATAGAGGTTATCAGTTCATAATGCCTGAATCATAAGATAATAATAGAACATGAGCTATGCAATCATAACATTAGCATAAGACATAGAATTATGTCATACACATAATCAAAGAAAATAATTTCCTTAGTATTCAAAGCTTATTTCTAAAAATTATAAGGGTACTCTATAGGTGGATAGACCTCCTAGGTGGGACTCACAACCATACCTAGTGGTATCCTTTTCCTCATCGTGGAATGGGTTTACTCAAAAAACAATCATAGTAGTCAAGGCTTACTCCTGAGAGAATAATATTGGACCACGTCCCTTACTAATTTGAGTTCACTTCCCATTATAGTTCTAACTATATCATGATATTTAAATATTTACCTATTTAATTTTAGGGAGATAAAGGTCCCACCTATCTTTGGTTATAACATAACCATAACCCTTGGATATAAAGTAACCACCATCACATAATTAAAATTATACATATGTGTTTTATTAGATCATAAAACAATCATCATGTTTGAACCCATGAAATGAAATTAGTTTCATAATCATTTCATAATAACATAACTTATGGAAAAGAAGAAGGTTTCATAATTATTTCATCATTTCATCATAGCATGACCCATGAAAAAATAAGTAGGTTCCATAATAATTTTATTGTGATATAACTTGTGAAAGAGAAAAAAGTTTCATAAATATTATGTCAATATAAATATAGACCTTGAAAAGAAATAATAAGAATTATATATATGTATAATATCGCTAATAATGAATAAGTAATCTCAATGAATTTAATATTATATGGAAAAAGGAAATTTAAAGAAAAATAAATTTAAACATTTCTTGAGGGAAATAAACTTTCTTTGAAAATCACTTTTTAAAACATAAAAAATTTCAATATCCTTTTCTCTAAAAATAATATTGAAGCCTTGTAATGGAAGATTTAAAAATAATTTAAAACATTTCTCAAGGAAAATATACTTTCTAATTTGAAATGAATTTTTTTATTGCATAAAACATTTTGAAAATAATTTTTCTAAAATCAAACATTAAAACATATAAAGGAATCTTCAAAGTATGGGTCATGACTATGGAAATTTTATTCATGTCATACATAATGATTCTTTTAATATTTTTCATAAATGCCAAATAGGAATTGTTTTGGAAAAAGACATGAAGATTACATTTAAAAAATTATAAAATATAAATAATGGGTTAAAATATCTTTAAAATTTTTTAAAAAAAATTAAAAACATTTTTGAAAACATTTTTAAAAAACATGGTTTTGGGAGAAAAAGGGTTTTCGACTGAAAAGAGAAATAAAGACAATTTTCATAAAAAAATTATTTTTAACTCTTGGGTATATAGAAATAGGAAAATTAAGGGAAAAATATATTCATATGAAATATATAGGGGAGAATAAAATTAAATAGTTTCTTGAAATATGGATCAATATATTCTATCACCAGACAGATAATCAGAATCAATCTCGACAAATGATAAGATTGTAACATAAAATATTACAACTTTGAAAACTTTTAAACATAATAACCATAAAGGAATATCATTAAAGGATACCTAAATATTATTAGTATAAATAAATTCATTATATTACATGTTAAATGGGTTTTATATAATGTTTTTATAAGAATATAAGTGCATAATATAATAATATGTCTCAAAGAAGGTAAATTGAGACCAAAATATCTTATCAATTTGGTTCCATTTGACCCATAAACCCCATGAAATATAGAAAATACAATTGATATTTAAATACCAATAATATTAATTATAATCATCTTAAAATACATTCATAGAAATTATATACACCACATAAAAGAAACATTTTGTCAATATGTTATTTGTCTTACAAAAAATAAATGTGAGACGAAAATCCATTATCATAAGTATTATAATTCATCATACTTGTTTGAGACTCATGTATAATATATATAAGTTTATTATTCATCTATTATAGGACCATAATTATATATATCATACCATATATGATTTACTTACTTCTATGACCAGCTTATTAACAATTTTTTGTTAGAATCACGTTTCTGGTAATAACCACTTTGTTTTTTTTGTATAAGTTTTGATTTTTTATTTTTGTCTTATTTATTTTATCATGGTTACATAATATCCAAAAAGTTAAAAATGATATAAATATAATAAATATTCATTATATATTTATTCATATTAATCTATAAAAATTAGTGAAAGAAAATGAAATACATTGTTCATGGATATGGTAGGCTATATATACACATGAATATTGTTTCCATTTTCTTGTCTGATTGAAATAAATAAAGTTAAATTATATATCAAAATTATAGAATAATTTTAATGTCATATATATCACTTATATTCATTAAAACCATCCTTAATACCTTCCATGTAAAGCATGAATGAATTGCATCGTTCAGCGAGGCGATACTTCTCTATACACACGAGTGATGTTATTATATTCACAAAAAATGGAAATCATGATGGAATGTGTGATATAATAATTCAACAATCATAATAATATCATAAATATAATATATAAACAATAAATACATCATTATGTTCAACTGTTAGAGGTGTTAATGGAAAAATGAACGACATCGGTTCGCGAGGCTGTAATCCACCTTACATGCAAATAATGATTTTGTAACTCATTTAATGGATGTTCAAATGGTTTAAGGTCATTACATTAACTTAAAAAAATATAATTATATTTAATATAAAAATTTTATTATATCATCATGGTATAATAATAATTTAAGGAGGTTGAGGAATAAATAAAACAAAAACACTCGTTGATGAACATTACCTCTTCTTCAAGTTTACTTCTTAAGATTGCAGTAAATTCCTTCCTCGGTTGGATTTATGTAGAAAATAAGGCATCTAGGTTGATTGGATGTAATTTGGGAATTAATTTTGGTAGGTATTTACTAAACCAAAATGGTTTTAATGTGTAAATAAGAGAGAATAGGGGTGGCCTTTTATAAGTGGGGGAGATGACACACTTGGTATTTTTGAAAGGAATTGTGTGATCCCACATTTCTCATATGTCAAAAGGGTCAAAATTGAGTAATTATAGATCCTTACATGTGTTATGGTCTAAATATGTCCATTAAATATTCTTATACGTGTTTATTGGTCACTTTTACCCTTTTGTTAGTTTAACCCCCAGTAAACCCATTTTTACCTTATCCATGGTAATTAATTTTTACTCCATTCACTATTAATTATGGTAAAAAATTAAGTTATCCTAATTAGATAATATAATTATACTTCTTACAAACATGGAATCCATTTTTTCAAATTAATATAATGTAATTGGAAATTTTTAATTTGAAATTAATCCCACAGGCATGATGAGAAAGTGGGTTTTGAAAGAGAAAATGTTCAAAGGTTTAAAAAGATAATATATTTTTATATTCAATATAAAATAAATTATAATGAAATAAATTGGGTTAATGGATGTATAATTTAACTAATTTTACTTTAAAACCAATTTAAAATATAATTTACTAATATAAATTAATTAAACAAAAAGTTGGTTTACAATTAAAATTCAATATTTTTTACTATTCATCATAAAATGAAAAAAAATTCAACCTAAGATAATTTTGGTATTAATATTTAATATTTTTTATTTTTTAATAAAATTATTAAAAACTTATTTTAATGTATGTGCACCAAAATCAATAGAATTGTTTTCTTAGAAAATATTGTTTTAAGAGAAAATTTGGATTTATTTTTATATCTTTTATAGAAAAAACTTAAGATGAATGTTAAAAAATTTATTGAATATTATTGACACCATGAAATGTGTTCCATTCATTTTTCATCATTATTCAAGTTGTGATCCCCACTTAGACACCAAATGTCAAGTTTGAGTAGAAATATTTCTTTATATCGGAATGAGAAATATTGGATTTGTGTGTTTCATGACCCAAAAAACATTTACTGGACTCAAAAAGATCATGGTGAGACTCTCTAATTTTATGTGGATAAATTATGGTAGTGAAGGGACCGACCCAAAGGGGTGGGACCATAGCTCAGAACTGATCCTGAGTAAGGGTGTGGGGGTACAACCCCCATGGTATGGAGTATCGAGTTCACCCAAGTGAGCGACACATGTCCCAAAAAAATAGCATTGGCATGTAGGGTACCTACAAATCAGCCTGTGTGATGGACCTGGACATCAACCTACATGACAGTTCTTCACACCAGCCTTTACGGCTGACCTGTGCATTAGCCTGCATAAGACACAATCGCAAGAGACCCCCTTTTCCCAAGGTCCTATATTTATTTATAAATAGGACTCTAGGGATCTTCATTTTTATGGACGAAACATCCCAAAGAACTCATCATGCTCTGATCTCCCTAGTCCTTCACGCAGGTCCTCCAAAACCATTTATGTATCCATCCAAAACCTGAATAATATGGAATTAGGGGAGGTGTAACCAAATTACCCTTAAGATATAAAACACATAACACCTGTGCGAGGAACACTTTCCCCCATGGTGGATGAAAACTAGCATGAGGTCCCCTTACCTAACTAGGGACCTACATGAGAAACTTCTAGGAACACCTATGGGGACCCTTGGTGGCTGGAGAAAAGCCTCACCCAAGTGTTTTTTACCAGGTGGATTTTCACCTAAATTACCATCATGCTATGTAGGCCAACCTTCACGAAGAGATCCCAAGCTTGAAAAGACTATACCCCATGTGAAACCCACAAGATTTCCCAACATATACCATGCATGAGACCACCAGGTTCACCTATCATATACCATGTGCAAGGCACCCAGGTCCTCCTAGCCCTTACCATTTGCGAGCCACTTCTCAGTCTCCCTTTCAAGCCACCAATAACAGGGCCTCTCTTCCTTCATCTCCCTTGTCTGAAAGGGACCAAGTTTAAACCTCCACCAAAACCCGTGGACTTAAGAAACCATGGAAATAGGTACACCATCATGCATCCCATTTGGATATTCATTCCTATGATCATATTTTCCCCACACATTTTATAATTGATGGTTAGGGTCCTCAGGGTACATGTGAGTATGCATCCCTATGACCACGAGGACCCCTACCCTGGTGGAGATGTTAGGGAACTTTCATTCTCAGATACTAGGGTTAGGAACATTTCCTTCCCTAGTCATCTTTAAGACCTAGAGACTCTAGATTTAGTTGAATTGGGTGAGGATCACACTTTCCTTTCCCTTCTATATGGAATAAGGTCCTCCTCTCCTACTATAGAACCAATTTTAGGGCATCCCTCTTGGAGTAACCCCATATCCTTTCTTGAAGGAACTCTCTTTATCCTCACTTTATTATTCAATATCCACAGGTCATAGACCAATAGATCACAAAATGTGACTATAGAAGTTACCAAAATAATATACGAGATGATAATTTCAAATCCCTTTCTCTCTCAATTTGGGTCCTGGGTACAATGATGGGAGGGAAGTCTCATCAGCCTGACCTTTTCCAACAATGGAAAGGGGTATTGTGTGGTTTTTTGGATCTTCCTCTTACTCCTATTATCAAATTCAAAAATGATTCATCAATATTCATGTGGGATTATAGGATAGCCATGATCAGAACATCCACACAATCAGATTCATGTTTTGGTAGAGAATCTTCTTCTGAATCTTCCTCCATCCTTTCTTTAGAGGGTCTCCATAGGCATGGGTCCTCAAGACCATGTATCCAACTTCAAGGAAAATCAGATCATGTGGTCTCCTAGATCTTCTGTTTCCTCTTGTTTCTCACACCGATCATGACTCCCATGGGATTAGAGGTTAACAGTGGTCATGACATCCACATGATCCCAAACCTTTTGGGAATAATTCCAACTATAAGTCTTAAATGAATCAATGGGCCTCTCTTATTCGGTATAATCCCCAAATACATATACAAATCTCACCCCCGATTATCATCCTCATAAATAATCCCAAAAAAATTACATTTCGGAACCCTACCTGGTATAAGCCCAAACTATATCACCATACTCATCCAAGGGATACCTCCTTAGGTATTAGACCCAAAAAACCTCTAAATCACCATGAGGCAAGAAATAACTCATATACTCTTTCAAAGGGATACCTTTTCAGAAGTAATCCCCAACCATCAAGGGAATCATTTTTAGGAATATTCGCCCACTTAATCCTCTCATTGGGGTATACTCCATTGTGATACCAAATTGAGGGCCTCCATAGGTGTGAGTACTCATAACCAAAATACATGGGTTTTAATTACCATTAAAATGGGATACGTAGGAAGCCACATTGAGGTCCAAACCAAACACTAAGAATCAACCCTATTCTCTATATCTCATATTACCAGTAGGTTCTGATTCATCCTGGGAATATATATCCCTTTTAGGTTACTTGAGTCACTTTTTCATAAGTCAGACACTAAAATTTGACTCTGCACATTTTTCCTCAACATCCTTGCTACATAATTCTAAACTAAATTGTTTAGTCCTTATCACATGACCTTAAATGGTATGATGTGTCCCATTAAATGGAACCTAACTATGTGGGTTTTGATTCCTTTCACAGGGAGACATA
This sequence comes from Viscum album, assembly GCA_963277665.1. Lineage (NCBI taxonomy): Eukaryota > Viridiplantae > Streptophyta > Magnoliopsida > Santalales > Viscaceae > Viscum > Viscum album. Next base: position 1,807,014,739 of record OY728123.1, on the reverse strand, counting down.
ATAAATTCATTCATGGGTCTGATTCTAACATGAAAAAACTCCTATCTCATTAGATAAAAATAAACTCCTGAAAACCCAACCATGTATCTAAAAACCAACATCATCATAATAATGATCAAATAATATCTAGTCAGAATACAATAAGATACCATTGATGAAGAACCCTAGATACATACTGATATCTCCATTGATGAAGAATCTAATATACATAAATATGATTGTAAATACCATACATATTAATAATTGATTATTAATACAAAGGTGAACTATATCATACTTGGGAATTAATGAAGGATTTATGAATATATATTAAATCTATAATAGAGTCTCAGAGTGAAAAACAATCCCTCCCAAAAGGGTGAGTTTATCCCAACCTCCAAACCTCTCAACCAATGTGAGTTCTTAAGTTTCATTAGGAAAACTCCTTAATGAGAACCTGCCTTTGGAATGGAGGTCCCTCATGGATATATAACCATTTAGTGTTTCTGGTTCCATAAATAAACTAATTGGAAACCATTTGAAAATAATGAACCTTACATAAATGATTTCACAAAACTACCCCCTCCCCCACTGTAATCAGCCATTCTAAAATCCGATTCTATGTTGGAAATAAAAAATGGTGAATTTGATGTGAATCCTTAACCAAGATGATAGTTCCACCCACCTGTCAGACCCCTTTCTCTCTCAAAAATAAAGAGGGTGAAGAAATAAAATTATTCATGCATGTGTTTTTTTAAATGAGATGCTGCTTTGATGGGATACTCTGGTTTTTGTTGTTCATCTATTTCAAGAAATGTTCTCTTAGAACTCCCTTCAATCCAATTAACTCATACCAACCATCACCAATGCATTCCCTGACTACAGTTAATGTCAGGCCTTCGTCCCAATAGATAATTTCATCACCAACCCATTGTCTTCAACACCGATTCTCGAATGCACTGGTATGATAGTATCATCAAAATGGTACTACATTAACCCTATAGGATTCTTCATATGTCCTCTAGCTTTCTAAGACCCACCAATCGCTCAACCAGCGATGACTGGTGGTCCAAAATTAGACATAACCAACCAATGTCTTCAACCATTTTGGGATTTTAACCCTATAATATGACAACCTTCCCCTCCCTTATCTTAGGGAGGTGAATAAATAGGCTAGAGATAGCCTCATTTAGAAGACATAATAGTCCTTCCAAAGGGATCTGATCAGAAAAGTTCCTCCCCCAATATTGCATGGTAATGAGTCCTCATCATGATGAGGGTTCCTTTCCCAGTAGTTTACCCCATTCGCTTTGGATTAGGCATGAAATATTCCCTATCAAGGGAAGTAACTGGACAATAGGGAGCGGGTACACACCCCTCTCCCCTCTATGGAAGGCCACCAATAAAATTTGGAGTCCAAATACGAGTAGGAAAACACACCCACCCGCCCTAATTAAAGTAGCTGGAAGACTTGTCTGGAGGTACTCAGAGAAGCCCCCCAACCAAATATGGCGGTACACAGTGAGAAGGAACATACACCTTCCCACATCCATAAATCTTATAAACATTATTACTTGGTAGTGTTCCAATAATCCTTCCAACCAAGTTTGGAAGTAAATGTGTGCACACCTTCCTGCCTTCATCAAGTCTGCAAACAGTTTCATCTAGCAGCACATGGAGAAGTCACTCAGAAAGTATAGGTGACGAATGGGAGAATACTTAACTCTCTTCAACTAAAAAAAGCATTTTTAGTATAAAATGGATGGAAATTGAGGATATGAATAGACACATACCCCTTCTATGGATATGGAATTGGAATTTATGCCCATTTGAGTTGCTGATGTCACCAAACATATGTTGAAAATGATGAAAGGGTAGCAAAAAATCCCTTTCCACATCGTACAGACCTTCCAGGACATCATAATAGTGAAAAAGTTCTACAAGTGGGATGAACACATAGATCCATCCCCAAAAATGGGGTGTATCACTATCATTTCACCCCTAGAGTAAACACACACCTCTACTCCTATCTAGGTGGGTCATGAATAAACTCCCCCATGATATAAAGAAAAATGGATTGGGAACATACATCAATTCTAATAGGATAAAATTAGACCATTCTAAAGGCCACTCCAAGGAAAGCAAAAACCTATGCGAAAATTCTAAAAGCTTTCCAGCAAACTCCGACAGCAACAGAAGATCTATTCAAACAATATTATGTACCTAAAAAACAATTCCCCAGAAAGTGTCCCTAGTCACTCGAATGAAGGAATCCAAAAATAATACTCAAAATAGATGAATAAGAAAATTAAGAGCTAATTTATGACCCTGCTCTACTTAATGATGGAGTTCTTAAAGTCCTAAGATTCTTATCTATGGTAGATTAGGATCCTACTATCCCATTACCAAATTATGGGGTATGTATCAGTAATTAAGGATGTCCTATCCAAATACTTCACCATGAAGTCTTGTGTCATAACCATAATATGGTTGATCGTGAGATCCCATCTCCTGATGAGAGTCATGAAAACCCTCCATGTGTTCAGAAGATTAATAAGAAATAGGGTCTTCCCCTTGCTGTAATCCACCATGGAATTCCTCCCCATGATGTTATTTTCTTGGAATGTTATCTCTATATTAGTGTTTCATCTCATCAAAAGGATCCTCCCCTTGGTAATGTAGTGATGAGAAATCCCTCCTACCACGAGGAACTTGGGAAGACTAGGTCTGTCATGTCTGATTCCTTATCATTGAAAAGTGAAATCCTTTCTCAACCAGAAGAAAACCCAAGGTGGAGGTCATTATCTAAACCCCCTTGGATCGCATGCATTTTAATATAATAGGTGAATTCCCTACCAATCTCATTTCTTATGATAAAGTGGTAAGAAATCACCCACTCTAGTCAGATCAGGTAGAGGATCCTCTAGAATAAGATGAAGATGGAATTCTAAAATAGATAGCTAAATATGACATTCCAATCATGTTTTGGCCTTTATCCACCCCTTAATACAACATTTTAGAGGTGTTGTTCGGAGATTGTGTACATAAAATCCATCTCTATATATGTAAAACTCGTCATCATTTGAGATAAAAGGTATTGTCCTATGATGAATATCAAATTCACATCATGGTAATAGAAGGGATGTAGTGCTAAATAGACTTGGTGGCTCCCCTAACTGTATGACATAAAAATATTGAGAAATATCAAGAAGGAAAAAATCCTCAACTCATTAGAAATATTGTGATGTTTGATCACAGATAACCAATCCAGTGCTCATATCAGATGAAGAGGTGAACACAAAGTGTGACATTTCACCGCACTCCCTAACCAGCAAAGCCCGTTGAAAGGCGTATCATGCAATGTCATAGATTTTGGCCATATTAAACAAATAAACTATTTAAAACCAAATATGTGATAAAAATAGGCCCATACCAAATATTATAGATTTTGGGCCATAAGAGAGCATTCTACTGAGATAATATTTTATGAAGAATTTGAAAATATTGATAACTCCTCCTTTTTAGGAGAAGTCAACCATCAGACAACACAAATTAGTAAATAGAACAACAATATTTGAAGGTGGGTGATTGAATTGTATAATAGATGATGCACCCATCCCATGTTTAGATAATACTCTTTACAATCAAAAGGTAAGATGCGGTAGTAGTATCTATGATAGTTCAAAAGAAACCCCAACCCATAGGGATGAGGTCTATTTTAACCCATCATTTGAGGTCAACAAACAAGGCATGAAGGGTTGTAAAAGTAGAATGGGAGAATCCACATCCATCAGGAATGTGGTATTATTCACCTTAATAACACCCACCTCAGTGGATATCAGTATTCTCACAATTAAGGGAAATGTCGTAGAGTAGATCCTTCTAGTTTGTACCATCCTATGTCTTAATAACCTCATTGGGAATGCACACTAATAAACTATCTAGAGATTCAATTATAATTATAATCCTCTAATAATATCTTATAGAATCAATTAAGGATGTGACCATGCCTCCTAGAGGTCATAGAAAATGGTGGTCTCACAAAGACACTGATAGAATTTATGCAAGGCACTACACATTTGTAAATGTCATAAATGCTGCCCTTGAAGATCCTATAGAACACAATTCCAATTAATAAGAGGAGGAGGAAAAAGATTTAGTACAATATTTTTTACACACTAAAAAGAATAAATGATGTGTGTTTACCCAAAACCCAAGGATTTCCCTGAATCTGGGCATTCCTAAAAATAATCTAGTATTACCCCCATTGAAAGACATATAACAAAGAAAAGAGCAAAGGTTAGATTGTGCCCCACCTACCTCCTAGATAGGTTAATCCACCTTATCTTGAGGAAATATTTTATCAATATAAGTAATAGATGAAGGAGTTAAGGAGAAACAATGTTAACTAATCTAAGACAACCTTCTTATTGGATATTTTTTTGCAAGAATACCCTTAACCCGCACTCCTAACTAGCGCACTTTAGCAAAGAGGGTTCTCTGCAATGACTGAATTGTATTCGAAACATTATATCAATGTGTGATACCAAACACCAATATAATTTCATCCTTCAGTAGCATATTAGGAATTTAATCCATTGGGTGCACAACCAGAACATGGAAAAGCACATATTTATATGCTTGGTCCTATAGGCTACCCATGATAGATACCAGCAGTACAAAAATAGATGGCCCTACCAGCCACAACACCTATTAAATCTCCGACTCATCCAAACATTCCCAAAAGGATCATGAATACTCTTGAGTCACTCACTTATTTATTTGAATCTGTTGGAATGGAGTGACCTGATACAACCGAAAAATAATCCTTACCCAGAATAGGTATATCTGACTCTTCCCCCACCGAACTTTGGGAACCATACATTTCTATTTGTTAATGTCTCAGGGAAATGAGAGAATTATTTGATGCATTTATTCTATTATGGTGATCCCATGATGGGGACCCCTTAACAACAAGAGTAATTTAAACTTTGGTTCTTCTTTCAATCCCTACAAGGATCAACCATTGTATGGTACACTGGTTTTCCAGCTCGATTAATTACAGGGTTGGAATACCTCCATCAGAAGTTTCTATTCTAGTCCATCTTGACACTGTAGAAGAAAAAAGTACTCAATATCTCAAAATATAAACAACAAGAGAATTAAAGGGTATTGAATTTCATTACTCATTTGAAAGGATTGAAAAACTCCTCAAACCCACCACCCTTAAAGAAGTCTTTTTGTCCATCTGTATAGTGAATATTCACAATGATATGCACACACCACTTATCCTTGTAAAATATATAGGAGGGTTATAAGACCTTTCCTCAATCACCCAAAGAGTGGAAGACTCTATATTTGAGACCAAATATAAGTCTTGAGTAAATTCATTATCTCAGGGAAGGAGAAAAGTGAAAGTATAGGCCACTAATATTACACTTAAGAAGGGCCATATACCTGATCCTGCTCTGAAGCCCACATCATATCATGTGGATCCACCTCATGAGTGTCAGAAACAATTACCACCTCTTTAATATGATCAAAAGAGTAGAGGAAAAAGTAGTTTTAGGAGATGAAAATACATTGTCTATTATTTTTGAAATGACCATGTCTCTGGTTACTTCATCTCGGCATTGGAGAACAACTTGATCAAGTTTTCAAAGCCCAGGAAGACAAAAAAATAAGGTGATGAAGATATACCAAATTATTTACCCTTATATAATGTATAAGGACACAATATTTTTGAATATTTTGTTTTTAAATACCTCCTACAAAAGATGTTGGACTCTGGGAAAGTGAAGATTGGAAGGCCACCCCCTCAAGTAGCATGTGTCTATATCACCAATCCAAAGGTGGATAATGAATTAATGGAAGTTAAAAGAAGGGGTATGTATAAATTAAGTAATTTTATTGTCATAAACATGATCAAATGGACTCATGATATTCTTTGAACACATTTGAAATTTTCAATTGTGACTTCAACCGCTTTCACTACAACGCAACCAAATTTACCAACAGCTCAATACCCTGAAATGTAGTCTTCCAAAAAAAGACACAGATGGAACATTAAGAAGAAAAACATAGTAATATGAGAATATAATTAAGTAAAATTTTTCTTAGAATTTATCAGAGTTCTTGCATGCAATCCTAAAATCATGGGTGCCACCCCACCAAATGGTACAACAAAAGTAAACCTACCAGACAGAATATCCATCAGAAGAGGAGTTGATAAAATATTCCATTAACATTATTCACTTAATGGATCCCTTCTTAGATGATTATTTTAATTATGAAACTAAATTCCCTACACTTTATTAGGTAACTATGGGGAGAGGTCGTCAAAGTTGAGGATACATGGGAAGATTCTGTCACTCTAGGATTCATTACCATAACCACACCCTAGATCGAACTATATATGTGAATGAAACTCATAGGAGAGCTCTAAAAAGAGCTCAAAAGGAACAAAGAAATTCCCCCACACATGATAGGGTCTTCCCTGACATGATCATCTTGAATTATTGGCTATAAAATATGTCATCTCCCAATCCAACTCAGTGTGGAGGAAGACCTAGTCGACCTCATCCACTGAGAGTAGAAGCACCTTCAGCTCCTATTTCAAGAGATGATCCATCCAAATTAATTACATTAGATCCTAAATCACTAGAAAAAAACACCACTATGCTGGGAATTATAGACTTATAGACTAGAAGTATGAATTTTGTAAGAAAATTTCACTAGTACCAACAAATATTTCAAACATGGGTACTTTGGGTCTATCGAAATACCTTTGGGAATAACTGCTGGAGGCCTTGTCAATACCCTAATAAACTAGAGTTGAATTTTCTTCTTCTGAAGAATATCATGTAGAGAATGATCTTATGGAATGCCACATAGTCATATCATTCACATACGAAGATGTGGAATCCATTATATAGGGGCTTGTCAGACCCTTGTATATATTTGATAGGATGAATGACATTGATACCAAACGAGCTTTCATTGATAACATCTCAGGAGTCATCCTCATTCCAATCCAAATACATCATCAACTATATTTCAATGAATCTCACTCCCCCCCACTTTAATGTTACAAGTATATGATAAGGATGATAAAAATAATCTTGGTGAAATAAAACTCAGGACTCAGTTTGAATATCTCATGATTACATCAGAATTCATTGTTATTGGAAGGATATAATATTCAACATTCTATTTGGAAGACCTTGGCTACATTAGCAGGTGTTCATCCACTCATCATACAAAACATGCCCAAAATATTGTATCTACAGAAAAATTGGGACATTTAATGGTGAAAAGGACGCATTAAAATCTTTCAAATATTAGTAAATTGATGCATATTTCTACCACAACCTTTAAAAAAAGATTGATTCTACCAAAAGGAAGGGAAACAGTCCATGGATGAAAATATCACTTGAATCAATGCTCTAAATGGACTGGATATGATTCCAGCTAACCCTTTCAAATAGATTAGTGTAGAGTATGTTCTTTCCATAAACCAAGTCAAATAGGTGGGTTCTAAGTTGAGAATTAATTCAATGAATTTTGTAAAGTCAGTTAGGAAACCAGAGCCCAACAACACTGAAGGAGTCATCAACTCTCCAAGGAGTAACAAATTCTTGGACGAAAATGTCTTCATTACATTCCTTGAGCTTCATAAAATCAATTTTCTATCCTCTATACTATAATAATTTGTCACATCAATGGGAGAAAATGACGATTCTCATTATAATCCCTCATATCCCCTTCAAATCTCCCAGAAGGCCTCATGCCATCAATTGAGCCAGAAATGGTTGCTTCATCTTCTGGATTTCCAATAGTCAAATCCTTTCTTAACCCTAAGAAACTTGATTCATTACCTACTTTCCAGGATGATAAGGAATAGGTAAAGCATGAGGGATAGAAAGATGAGTAATACATTAGGGATTATCCTCTAGAATTTGAGGAGGGTTTCTCAATCACTATTAACAAACATAGAGAAATAAATCTGGGTACAGATGAAAATCCACACCACACTTTGATCAGTGTGACCATGAACTCCAAACAAAAATGGGGTATATAATTATTTACTGAAGAAAAACCAGTACTTTTTAAACTATAATTACATAGAGATTCTTTTCCTTAATCATGATGTGGCCACCCATCACATGGGTTTTCCAGAAGTTCATTGGCAATACAAGTAGGTAACCAGATAGACACACCCAACTCATACCTCTAGAATTGAGGCTGAAGTGGAAAAATCATCAAGGTATAACTTATTCAATAGGTATAGTAACTGAAATGGCTAACCAAAATTATTCTTTTCATCAATAAGAATGGTAAAATCAGAGTACATATCAAATTCATAGATCTCAATCAGTACTTTCCCAAATATGACTCCACGATTCCAATCACAGAACTCCTAATTGAGGAAATAATTGGTTATCAGTCCCTCAGATCAAATATTGACTCATGTACCATGATCAAAAAATTCCCAATTAGATGAATTGGCGAATTTAGCTACAGATATGGCAGATTCAAACTGGGATAAAATGATCATCAATATTTCCCATCACTGAATGGTCTCACATTTCATTCAAATCGAAATAGAAGAGATCAAAAAAGTCATCCCTATCCATTAATTATATGGTACTACCACTAGGTGGATGATTCTAATCATGTAATACCTCCAAAATGGAATACCTCCATTAGACATAGCTAGGGAAGAAAAAATATGAAACCAAGAAGACAACTTAACTCTTTATGATGGCCCAAATCACTAGAAAGTATTCTTCAAATGAGGATTTTATGCAGTCTTTCTCTGATATATTTATAGAGAAGAGGTTGTTATTATCATGGATGAGGTGGATGTAGAATCTTATGGGCCCACCAGTTAGTGATCAAACTTTCCCATAAAATATAAAGGATTGGGTACTATTGGCCCAAAGTGAGACATGATTGCATAGAATTATCCAAGAAGTGTCATTCCTTCCAAGTGCATGCCAACTTCATCCCTCAACCCTTGAATTTGATACATTCAACCAAATAATTTTGGCCATTATCCATATGGGGAATGAATTTTGTGGGTCCATACCCTCTATATACAACCATTCAGTTCGAATACATCTTAATCGCTACCAAATTATTCTTCAAATGGCCTAAGGAAATACCTCTTAATGAATTCAAGGCCAAAATAATTATCAGGTTCGTGAAAGGTATAATCATTACCAGATTATTTGTTGAACATATGATAATAATATACAAAGACACCAATTTCTATTTTTACGAGGTGGAAAATCTATATCATGAATACAATATCAGATCTAAGCATTCATCTTGTTATCATGCAATGACTAATGGAAAGATAGAGTCCTTCAACAATAATCATTTGAATATGATCCATGAGATAGTTTATAGATATAAAATGTATTGGATTGAAAATATCTTACCTTACTTGTGGGATTACCATACTATAACCCATATTGCTACCTGGGAAACCCCATACCCACTACTATACGAAACAGAAGCAGTCCTTCCCATTGATGTTTAATTGAAATCACTCAGTATTTCCATCTATGGACATATATCCATAGATGAAAAATACCAAAAATGACTAGATGATTTTGAGAAAATGGATGAAAAAATATATCACACCTTGCATCACTTAGAAGTATATCAAAAAATGGTAGTGTGAGCCTTTAAAAAGAAGGTACTCTTCTACTCATTCCATCATGCAGAACTAGTATTGGCCTTTATAACTCCAATGATACCAAGAAAGAAGACTCCAAATATTGAACTAAAGTTGTATAGATCTTACTCCATACATAGGGTCTACTATAACAGATCCTATTCATTAATATCAGTGGATGGAGAGATCATTATGAACCCAAATAATTCAAGATTCCTAAATTAAGTTTTTGTTTAATCACATGACACACATATTAGCAGAAAGATATTAAAATTTGTAGTTGGTCATTGTTGAATGACCTTAAAATGAATGAAATAACATCTGGAATACACAACATTAAACTACATGGAATCGTCATCATTTTTGGATGATGATAAACTACATGACATATAATCCTTGTCATATGACACAAAATTGAAATACAACATTAATCCTTATCAGATGACATTAAACTGCAAAGTTAACAACCCTGTCATTTTATGTTGAGAAAACTCCAAATACCACAAGCTGAGATACACCTTGTAGTCCCTTAAATATGGGCCTCCATATCAGGTATAAGTCCCAATTACATCCCTCTAACCCATCATTAATTCTATATACCCTCTTTACTAGAAAAGAGGGAGAGAAGATGACCTGATCTTATACATGAACCCCACTCACCTCATTTACATTCCATAATGGAAATTGGGCCTCATTTATAGGTATAAGAGTAAAAAATTGAGACGTCCTCACTACATCCTGGTTTCATGGTGATAAACTACCTAATTTCTCTATAAATATGTGTGTACTTATTCTCATTACAATGAGATAAATAGTGATGCCTTGATCTCCTATCTTGAGTGAAACCGCAATAAAAAAAATCTCTTTTTCCCTATTTATGAATCAAACCATCATAGGGAACTTTTCTAGAACTACATATGGATATTCTAATTCTAATGAGATATATGGTGATGCCCAAACCTCATGTTCTGGGCCCAACCATCATTCTAGAAAATATAAAACCCTCTTTTTCCCACATCAAAACCTAATTAGTGTGGGGAATTATTTTTGGGGACTACACATGGCTTGATTCTTGTCATAAAAGGTTATGTAGTGACACCCATATCCTATCCCTTAGTCTAGATGAAATATTCCTTTCTATGTGAGGATACACATGTCTTTACCGCATAAAATTAAAATGGCATGGTCAATATCCTCATTTCATGATGATAAACTACACAATCTTTTCAAAATCTATGTGTGGATGGACTCTCATTCCAATGAGATACATAGTGATGCCCAGATCTCCAATCTCAACTCCAGAAAAAACCCACTCCTTGTGTACTAGTCAAAACTTCATGGGGAACTATTTTAAGAGCTATGTGTGGCTTGATTCTTACTCTAAAAATATACATAGTGATTCTTGAGTCTTATCCCCCAGTCTATCCATAATACCCATTTTCACGTCAGTTCATATTCATCCTTATCACATGATGTTAAACTTTATGGTATAAAAAGAACTACTTATGGCTTGGTGATCATCCTTATGAGATACGTAGTGATTCTTAGATCATACCTCTTGGACCAGTCACCACAAAATTGTAAATTCCACTACCCTTCACCTATGTTTTATTTGTGTTGTGTAAAAATATTTTACCATTCCTTGTTTCTCACGCTGAGTGTAGCTCATGTGAGTTTAAGATTTTTGGTAAAAGAGTTTCCTTTAAGAGTAAGGCATATCAATTTTCATCGGGGTTATTGTGGTCATAGTTACAAGACCTTAAAAGGAACACTAGATGTCCTCACCACTAGAAATTAAATTACATGGTACCTCAAGAAATACGTGTGGTTTGATTCTCATTATAATGAGATATATAGTGAGGTTTGAATCCTCAATCCTAGACCCAACCGCAAAATAAAATGGGAAATTACCCTACTATCATATGTATAAGTCAAAACTGTACAAGAAGATTTAACAGGGTGTCTCACCCTATGTGTGAGCTCATAGTCAAAACCCCCCTTTTCTCCATACATGAATTCTATCATTATGGGGAATTATTTTTAAGAATTTGTGTGGATTGATTCTTGGTTCAACAATATATGTAGTGTTTCTCGGGTCCTATACACTGGCTCATCTGTAATATTCCTTTTCTTCAAGTTGATTCACTTACATCCTCATTGTATGATATTAAATTTCATGGCTAACGTCCTCACTACATGATGTTAAACTGCACGTCTAACATCCTTACTGCGTGACATTAAACCACATGTCAAATTTCCTTACCACACTACTTTCAAATGTATGGTACCTCATGAACTATGCATGTCATTATTCTCATTTTAGTGAGATACATAGTGAAACCTAGGCCCCATGTCCTAGTCCCAGCCATGGGGTAAAAAAATTCCTCTATCCTGCATACAAATAAATAAATATGAAAGATACTTTCATTTTGGTCTCCTCATTAGGGTTCCACCAAGGAAATATAGATGTTACATTTATAAATAAGAGTCAGATCTATGAAATGGACTCCACACTTCATGAACAATATCAGTCCAAATTCTTCTTTTATGCACAGACACGTCCCTTCCACACATAATTATCCTAATCTTGGACTCTCCCAGATCTTTATAATATTTACCCAAATCCAAGCGATAGAATGTATGTTTCATAAGGACTCTATTTCCTGACTATGTAGTAACATGAACCAATTGTCTATATATAAATTTTCCCACAAAATAAGTTTTTAAATGAAAGGATGCCACTATCTAACTATGTTATAACATTCCCCAGTAGTATTTTTTATAAAACAGTTCATGAAATGGGGTTTTCAACCAACAATAATTTCATGCTTAGAATAATCCACTTATGTCTTCATAAATTTTAATGTCATTATGTTGGTACCTATGGCTTGAATTAGTTGACAATAATCCCTCACATACTTGTCCCATATCCTTTATCCGAATCCAAGTACCACCAATACCATGGTTTATAATCTCTTACCTCATGTCCAAAGTATTCTAGAATGACCTTGGTCTGATAGGGCACATATCACCTATCATTTTCATAATGATATGGTCCTATCAGTATGAAATAAAATTATAGGAACCATATTTTCCATGTTTGGGTCAGACCTGCATAGGAAACCTATTCCCCCATTCTTAAGTAAATTTGAAATAGAATTTCCCTTATGTATTTAGGTAATTTCCTTCCCCAAAACCAAACTCTCTTTCTAGGGAAATATGAATCTCTATAATCTTCCTTTGGCCATCGAAAATAGAATTTCGGGATTTGAGATAACTTCTTTTTCCTATCTGTTTTGTAACATACCCCACTTGTCTTTTTATAAAGTAGTCCAAAAATGGGTTTTTAATCTAATGGATGCCTCTATTTGACTATGTAGTAACACTCCCCAATTGGATTTTCATAAAGTATCCCACAAAATACTTTTTTCCACCAATGGTAACTTTGTCCTCAGAAGAGACCTCCTCTATAATCATAAGCCTTTTCTCTATACCAATCTTTAGATCTAGAAATCCCCATATCACAACTTACAGCATTATCCTCCTCATATATGAATGTGAATAAACATTCTCATAAAAAGTACCATGAAAATTTAGAATTATTAACCTTTTGGTCAGAGCTAAAGGCATTAAATTCTTACCCCCAAATTTCTTTATTGTACAACTTTAAACTATATAATACATTGTCCTTGTTTTTTTGAATTTAATCAGTATAGAATAATGTCCTTTTTATAGGAATTTAAATTTCATATCATAATGTCTTAACTATATGAATTTAAACACCATAGCATAATATCCTTGATGTATGAATTTAAACTGCATAAAAAATGTCCTTACTGTACAACCCTAAATTGCATAGCATAATATCCTAGTTGCAGAAAATTAAAATGTACAATACTTCAAACCTTTTCATAATGGGGGGGGGGGGTATGAGCTCGTAAGGGGCGCAACAGCGATTTAGGTTTTTCTCGCCTCCGCCCCTCTCCTCCGCTGGGCTGCGCTTCTTTCCTTGATCTCCCCGGTTCACGATGCGAATGTTTGGTCAAGGGTGGTCTCACAGGTGTGTGGCGAGGATGGTTGTGCTTCTGTGGGTTCAACGTCAGCTTCTAGTTTCTCTACGTTGTGGGGTCGCAGTTCGGGGTGACTTCGGGGTCTTGGTCCTTCTCTACGGTGATGAGGTCCCTAGTCTGGTGCGTCGGGGTCGAGACCTGCTATGGTGATAGGGTTGTTTCTGTTCTACATGGCGTTGGGGTCTCATTCTGTAGCAACAGGATCAAGATCTGGCTTCTCTGTGGTGTTGGGGTCAAGATCCGGTGCTCTTCTTGGTTTGTGATTCTGTGCAGCTTACGGGTGATCTGGGGCGGCATCGATTTGTTGTGGCTTTGTGGTCTCGCTCCGACCTTCTGAGACATTTCTTCTTCTTCTTTGGTGGTAGGGGCAACTTCTGTGGTGTGGAATTGTTCTGTTTCAATGCAAGGGGTCATTCCAGTTCTACGTCGAATGGGTTTCTCCACCAGTTGCATCGTGTATAGGTTGGGGTCCTTGGTTGCTTGTTGTGGTCTCTATGTGCAGGGAAGAGGGCGAAGATGGGTGTTGTGGCGATGTTTGTGGGATTCTAATGGTTTTCATGTTGTGTTTTTTGGCAGTGGAAATGAGGTGTGTTTGTTGCCATGGTGTGATGGTTTTGTTTGGGTTGATTTGGATCTGCTGCATTCTCTTGCTATTTCAGAGACGCTGTAAATGGGTTTGCGGAGTGGTGTATTTGGCTCCAGCTTTATGGTTTGTCAGTTTGAAATCTTGAATGGATTTTATCCATTGTGATTGTATGTTTTGAAGTGGTGATGTGTTTAATTGGTTATGTGGTCAGGTCATGTATGGTTTCTCACTTTTTCCTTAAAAGTGTTTGCATAACTAAAAAATAAATTTCAATCAGTCATAATGGGGACTTCCCCTTTACAATCATTCATTTAATAGAATATTCCCTTTTTCATACAAGACAAATTCACATAGGAGTATCTTCCAATTCATGGCCAATTCCAATACAAATTCTCTCCTCATTATCAAACATCTTCCACTGAAAAAACCACCCATCGCGGTCTTGAGAAATATGAATCTTCAAAAACTTCATTCCTCAATGACATAATTTCATAATTCATGAGAACTCCTTTACATGAGTATGATGTAACACACCCAATTTGGATTTTTATAAGTTGCTTAAAAAATTTAGGGCATTTCATCTAAATGATTCAACAATTTGACTATGCAGTAACATGCCCCATTTGTATTTTTATAAAGTCTCCCAGAAAATGGGTTTTTTAACTAGTGGTAAATTTTTCCTCTGTAGGTACATCCTATATTCTTTAATTTTGTGTTCTAGATTCTGGAACAAAAATATCATATCTCAAAATTCTCCATTAGATATCTGAATACTGTCGGAACATTCTTGGACAACAAGCCTTGTTTTGTTCATCCTCTGATGTCCCTAAGGCCTTTATATTTTATTGATTTTTGATAATCCCCCTTTCAAGGGGTGAGGTGGAACCCTTGTTTTGTTCATTATTTCAAAACTTATGGTCAAATATGTTCGACCCAACACACAAGTCTCATTAGTTCAGCTTCCATGAATATAAAATGGACACAAAAAGATACAATACATTATAGATTAAAAACCCACAAATGGAACTCAAGACAAAAATAAAGTCTCATCTTACTAGACCTGCACTCCATGTGGTTTAGGAAAAAATTGAGTTATGAAAATAAATAGGTACAAAACTAGTTAGGACAAAAAACCAAAAAGGGAATCCTAATAAAAATCAAAGTCGCTCCCACTATGTCTTCCTTATATTAGACTTGGGAAAAAATTATGGTGATGACACAAAAGGTGCAAAGTTTTTCAGGTTCTCCATATGACCCTAGAAATAGTCTAACTACGCTCACTAGGACCCATGTATTAGGAAAAAAGTAGAGCATCCTTCCATAGTTGAGATAGATCTGAATCCCACCAAATGATGTTGTAATGCATCAAAGTTCCCTATAGTTACCGTAGAACCATATTCTTTTTGTTCCAAACAAATTTAATTCTAAGGTGGGATTTTGTTGACTCTATGAAATGTGTTCCATGAACATTGCAATAGAATTCATGATGTGATCCTCAAATAGTAACCAAATTTAGATTTTTATTATAAATACATCTTCATGGAAGAAGGAGATGATTGGATTTCCATGTGTCATAACCAAAAACATACTTGACCGCATTGGAAAAGTTCAAGGTGGGACTCTCCAATTTTCATGGAGAACAATGTCTATAACAATGGGACTAGCTAGAAGGGTTGGGACCACAACCTAAAATTGATTCCAAAAGGGGTTGTGGGGGAAAATACCCCATGGTATGGAGTATTGTGTTTATCCATGTGATCCACATAGGTCCCACCAAACAACGTCAGTGTATAGGGTACCTACACATCATCATGTACAATGGTCTTGCACATCAACATGTTCGATGACCCAACACATTAACCTGCATGGTGGACAGACACATTATCCTTCATGACACACCTATGAAAGATACCCCCTTCAACTAATGTCCCATATTTTCCAATAAATAGGACCCTATTTCTCTTCATTTGTAGGGATGAAATATCCTAGAGAACTCTCGACGTGCTTCTCACCCTAGTCCTTCACCCAAGCCCTCTAAAAATTTCCAGGTAACCCTCCAAAACCTGAAGAAGAAGAAATTAGAGGGGGTTGGTGGAACCGAATTCCTCTTAGGATCTAAAACACATAACAACTGGGAAAGGAACTCTTACCCCCTTGGTGGATTAACACTAACACGTGGTCCCATTCCATAATGAGGGACTTATGAAAGAAACCTTTGGGAATACTTGTGGAGACCCTTAAAGACTCGGGCAATGACTCACCCAAGTGTTATTGCCTAGGTGGTTCGTCACAAAATGAACCTTCATCCCACATAGGCCCACCTACATGAAGATCTCCCAGGCTCACCCGGCCTATACCTTGTGTGAGAACCCTAGGCTCGTCCAGCCTATAACCTCCATGAGACCTCCAGGATCACTTAGAATATAGCCTATGTGAGGCACCCAAGGTCATATAGCCATTACTATGTGCAAGACACATCTTAGGATCCCTTTCAAGACACCAATGGAAGCCCTTTATTCCTTTGGATCTCGTTTCTGGAATGGACCAAGTTGAAACATCCACTGAAACCTTTGGACATGAAAAACCATGGAAAGAGGCACACCAATGTTTTTTCCATTTGGGTATTCATTCATAAGGTCATAGGTTTCCCAAACTAGTTCAACCTAATGGTTAGGGTCCTTGGGGTGCATATGAGTATGCATTCCTATGGTCATAAGGACCTAGAACTTGGGGGTGATGTCAAGTAACTCATAGTAATGGTTATTAGATTTAGGAAAATTTACTTACCTAGTTGTCTCTAAGACCTAGAGCCTCTGGTTCTAGGAATATAGGGTGAGGATCATGCCTAAATTTTCCTTTTATAGGGAATGAGGTCCTCCTCTCCCACTACAAAACCAATTTTATTACATCCCTCGAGGAGTAATCCCCTATCCTTTCTTACATGAAATCTCCTACTCGAATCCTTCCTCATCCATACCCAAGGGCCATAACTAGATATATCACCAAATGTGACTATCTTAGTTACCAAAATAGAAGGAGAAATTGGGACTTCAAATCCCCTTTTCTCTTCCTTTGGGTCTAGGGTACAATGATGGGAGGGAAGTGTCATCACCCAAAACACTTACACTAGAGGAATGGGGGATTATGTGGTTTTTTAGATCTTATACTTCCTCTTTTTTCTAAAATTCAAGCATGAATCATTGGGAATCATGTGGGATTATATGATTTATGTGATCACGACATCCACACTGTCAAATGCATGTTTTGGTAGAGAATCTTCTTTTGAATATTTCTATTTCCTTCACTAAGAGGGTATCTTAGGCATGGGTCCTCAAGTCCATGTATCCAAAATCCAAGCAAAGCATATCATGTGGTCTCCCAGATCTTCCGTTTCCACTTTTTTCTTACATCGAGTATGACTCACATGGGATTAGAGGTTGATTATGGTCATAACATCCACATGATCCCAAACCTTCTGGGAATCATTCCAAGTGTATGTTCCAATCAAATAAACGGGCCTCCTATTTAGTATAAGACCAAACTAAATAACCAAATCTAATCCCAAGGTATCCTCCTTAGAAATAAGCCCTGAAATCTTATCTTTGTGCCTCCTACCTGGTATAAGCGCCAACCATATCACCGCACTCATACAAGGGAATCATCCTTAGGTATAAGTCCCAAACAAACCTCAAAATCACCATGATTTGAGACATCCCTCACAGACTCTTTTCAAAGGGAATCCTTTTCAGGAGTAATGCCTAGACAAACTAGACAAGGGCATATTTTTTAGGAATAGTCCCCAACTTAATCCTCTCAAAGGACCATACTCCCCTGCAAGACCAATATGGGGGGCATCTATAGGCATGTGTCCTCATAACCAAACTATGTGGGATTTGATTCCTGTCCAAATGAGATTTATAAGAAGTCTACCTGAGGTCCAAACCCAACACCCTAAATCAAACCTATTCCCTATAGGCCATATTACCACTAGGGTATAATTAAACATGGGAATCCATATCCTTTCCAGGTTCCTTGGGCCACTTTGTCATATTTCCCACACTATAATTTGACTGGGTACCTTTTTCCTAGACATCCTTTCCACATTTAGTGAAACTTCATGGGTTGGTCCTTATCACATGTCCTTAAAAGTTTGACATGTCCTTTTAAGTGGCACCAAACTACATGGGTTTTGATCCCTTTCACAAGGATACATAGGAAGCTCATTCACAGGTCTAATCCCAACATCCAAATAAATATCATCTCCTTGCATAAAAATACACTCTAGAGTGCCCCATTATGTGAATAAAAACCAGAATTGTTGTAATAATGACCAAAGAATATCCAGTCAATACATTAGAGGATACCATTAATGGGGAAGCTCAAATACATACATATATCTCCATTGATGAAGAACCTCAGATACACACATATGTTTCTAAATTCCATACATGTTAATAATTCATTATTAATTAAAAGGTGAACCACATCATACTTGGAAATTAATGAAGGATAAATTAATATATATATTAAATCTATAAGGTAGTCTTAGAGGAGGCAACTATTCCCCGTAAAAGGGTGTGATGATCCCAACCTCCCATCTTCTTAGACAATTGGACCAAACTTCCCATTGAGCATATCCCTTTAAAAACCATGTCTTTAATGGATTTTTAATTGTTGGGTGTTCCTGGTTCCATGAATAATCCTTTTGGAAACCATTTCAAAATAATAAACCCAACATAGATGATTTCAAAAAAATACCCCATGTAGTTGACCATTGGGTGAGCCGATTCTCTATCAGAAACAAATATATAATATATAAATTTCATTGAAATAGTTTACCAAATTTAATTAGTTTAATATGTTTAGATAAAACACATTTATCTGTATAAAAATAATTTTTTAGAAAATGATTTCCTTTCTAATCAAAATATTTTTATTTACATTTCTAACTTATTATTTATCAAATAATTTATTATATATACATGTTTAAACCATATATTTTCATTATTTAGTTAATATTACTTATACCCACAATTTTAATGACTAGGTGATAACTATCATATAATAATATTTTAATATAATGTCATATTTCATCTAAACTCAGTGTTTCATGTAACATAAGCTAAACTCGGTATTGTGTGTAACAGAATCCATACATAGTGATGTGTGTAATACAAGCTAAAATCAGTGTTACTTGTAATGAAATAACAAATTTGGGTTTTGTGTCACACAAAATATATAAAAGATTAAATTTATTTGAAAAAATAGAATTTCAAAAAATATTGGGGTGTTACCCTTAGGCATTGAATTTGATTTTCAATGAGGATAATGTTTTGAGCACACATATTGACTTTTAAAGATGATAATATATATTGAAAAAAATACAAAGGTGGTGATTTTTGGGCCCAACATTTCATTTGTTTTCAATGATGTGTTAATATGAGTTTGGTGAGTTTGGATGAAGTGGTGATGTGTAAAGAATTAGTGTGGATTCATGATTGAAAATTAGATGTCTTGTTTAGAAAATTATCTATGTTAACATTGATGATTTTTGAACTGATATTCAATGTTTAAACACACGTGTTAAAGAGTTTTCAAATTTTACACATCAAGTTATGTCCATGTAAAAAGTAATTTCACGAAGAAGAAATGAAGAATGCCATGAAATTGAAATATTATTACATAATTATTTGCAAATGATGTGAAGATGATTACATAAAAATTAAGGTACTTTCATAAAGGTGTTTTAGTTAGTTTGGTAACAATTGAGGATTAATTATTTGGCCAAAACCATTTTAGAATTACATAAAAAATATTTCCAACCCACAAGCTTGTCTTGGCTAGGATTCACCAAGGGTACGTATGGGACCAGAGTCTACCATGCAAAAGGGAACTAGCCTAGCCTAA
This sequence comes from Viscum album, assembly GCA_963277665.1. NCBI lineage: Eukaryota > Viridiplantae > Streptophyta > Magnoliopsida > Santalales > Viscaceae > Viscum > Viscum album. Next base: position 1,806,994,512 of record OY728123.1, on the reverse strand, counting down.
CTCATGAGTGGTATAAAAGAGAGGTCTTATGTATATTTCCTATATAAGATCATGTTACCACATAGAGTGTATGGGAGTAGTAGTGGTTCCACTATATAGGGCAACATGGTGGTAGAGATAGCTAGTATGAGTAATTTCTAGTGGTGTATGAGGTATGAACCTTATACTCACTTCTGGGGAGCTGGAGAAATGTGGAATATAATAAAGAAGGGGAATTCTGGCCACAAAACTAATGTGGAATTCAATCTCATTCTTATTTTTCTTGCATTTAAAAAGAGACTAACATTTCTTGTTCATCATATTGGGATAATATGAGTTGTTTGATTGAGGGATCTATATTATCTTCCTCCTACCATGTTCAAAGGAATCTATAACATGTGGTAATTCTTCCATTTTAGATTTAAAAATATTATGGATTAATGTTCATGAATCCAACCAATTTTTACATTGAACTCCTATTATCTAGATGATTCTAAAGCATTTAAGGGAAAAGTATTTCATGAAAATGATCATGCATAAATTATATATCCAAACCTATGGAATATCTTTATTAAAACAATGATTGTGAAAGTTTTAATGATTAATAAATTCATTAGGCATGTATATGATGAGTGTAAATTCATGCAGTTACACTTGCATGCATGTAAAATTAATAAAAATGGGTGGCAACAACATGAAAAGGAAAGAACAAGGTGTCTGAGATTTTGGACATTTTCTTATGAAACATTAATAATAATAAACTTGAAACCCAATATTATTAGGTGATTATGATGAGTTTATGATAATGAGATAATACAGGTATTCCAAAATACCATGTGATTAAATGTGAATATTCAGGAAGACCTGAAACCTTTTGGTGTTTAAATGAGGTTCTGTATTTTTGATGTTGCATGAAGAAGAAAGAAGATCTGACACCATCAGGAATTCAACATGAGTTTAATTCCATGTTTAAGATTCATGTATGTATACAATGATCTATGAATTTTCATCCACATGAAGACAAATGAACCTAAACCCCATAGGTTTTGGTGATGAACTCCATGCTATTAAAACATACCCAGAGAGTCTCTCATGTATTTCAAAATGAGATTCTTCATAATAACATTGGAAACAAGTTGCATGAATTTTTGTTTGATGATATGTGGGTGATCACTTATCAATTTTAAGAATTTTAAAGCCTCACTACTGAAGGTAATGAGTATTTGATATGTATAAAAAATAATACTCAAGGTTTATAGGGTATTCAAATATGACTAAAATAAATACCCACAATTCCATGGGTATTTAAATGAGTAAGTATAGTGTCCAAACAACATTTGAGTCTTTATAATTATAATGATAAATTAAATGTGTTATAATAAACTCATTTAAATGATGATTTAAATAAGTGATTATAAATCATTGAATAATTTAATCCCCATTCACCATAATTATTTTGTCAAAATATGTGCATGCGGGTGATAAAAAGAGTTTACTGAATTTAAATATCTTTTGAGAGTGTGAAAAATTTGGTTAATTCATGAATAAGGTGATTAAATGTTATTGAGAATTTTTAGAATATAATTAATATCACTCTTGATCTAAAAGGAGTCTCAGGACTAGCCTTGATGAAGTTATTGAGAAAGTACACATGCAAGTGTGATCTAGTAAGATTGTGAAGTAAGATCATAGAGTCATCCTACATTGGATCAAGCCTTAAAAAATGGAAAAGTCTTCCAGTTTGTGTTAAGAGAAGTTTAAGACTTCTAGTTAAATCCTAGAGTAGAAGAAATATCTTGTTTGGAGTCACAACAAGAAGTATTTTGGTTGCAGAAAAAAATGGAGTCTCTCAGTTGGAGTTGGAGAAATAATTCTTTTAGTTAGAGCTAAAAGAAATTGTATTCACTTGTTTGTAAGGGAAGAATTCATGTTGGGGTGTCTAACCAACATGGAAAGGATCAAGTCTTTTATTAAAAAACCTTTTAAATTATGTGTGTTTCCCTCTATTATTTTAATACTACAAAAAATGTGATATTAATAGATTATATTGATTAGATCAAGAACCTTAACAAGTTCATGAGAATAAATTCAAAAGGTAAAATTTATAAAAAGTAAACCACTGATTCACCCCCCAACACACATTGGTTAATATGGAAAATAGATCTATATTAGAGAATTTAAAATATGTGGTTTTATAAAACTAAATAATATATATATTTTTCTATCATTATTGATAAAAAATAATAAGGGCTATCTTAAAATCCTTGTGAAGTTTTCCTTATAAGATATGGTAGACTCACATTACTTTTTCTTCATCTCCAAGAACTCTCTCTCTATCTTTGTTTGAAGATTTCAAGGGAAATAGTTGTTAAGAATTTTTTTCTTAAAGTCTTCCCACTTAATCTCTTCAATTTCATTCTTTGTCTTTGTATTCTTTATTAACTCCCACCATTGATCAGATTCTCCATTTAATGGTCTACATCTGGGGTCACCTTATCCTTCTTAGAATAGGGGATCAATATAAAGATCTTATCCATTAAATTCAACCACTATTCCATGAAACGTTTATTGGAATATCCACTAAAAGATGGTGGTCATTTATGTATATATAAATTAATATCTACTTACTCCCTCTTGGGTACAGGAGGATGTTCTAAATGGGTTGGGTTATTTTTCAAAGCCTTAGACAACTGGGTAGTCATTTCCATGAATTTTTTAACTCCACCACCCATGTCATTATTTATTTCATTCAGAAAATCATTGCATTGTCCCTCACATATATTTTTGTTCCATTTTCTCCTCATTCCCACCATTTTCTAAAATATTTTTTTAACAAATCGTATGTCAACAATGAATGAAGAAATAATTTATCATTATGTTAAAATTATCTCTAAAGACATATCTTATGGGATCCCAATGTTTATCCTTTTTCTAAAATGATTCTTCTAGGTTTTTACCTATATATAGACTTATACTTATGGTTTTCAATAAAATTTTATAATCTTAGTTCCCAAATAAACTAAACCATGCTATAATACAAATTATAGTGACCCAAATATTTCTTATATGGATATTACATTACTTTTAATATAAACCACATAATTATGTTACTAATACAGGACCCAATGGTTTAGTATCTTGGGAGAATTAGGATTATAAATCAATTATAAAAAATAACACATAAATATTTATTTAAATTATTCTTCTTTATCCTTCTAAAATATCACATTATCCTTAGTATATGTAGTCACATGAGTAAATAAATCAATAAAATGGGTGATCTAAAAGCCTAGTAAGGGGAGGAATAAGGGATATGAATCTATAATACATGGGTGAGAATAATTGACATAATCATACCATAAGAATAGGATCTTAATCAACATCAAGAGGGAAACATTAGATAAAGGAATGTAATGTGGAATATCCATAATAATTAAACATAACAACATAGTGGTCATATACCACACATAGTTATGAACAAATCTAGCATCACATTCACTCATAATATATGTTAATTATCATAACATCATAAATGTGAAAAACTATTGCATCATGATCACAAATAATACACATTATATCATGATATATATAACATTACCCAATTAGTTAAATGGTTATATATTTATGGGCCCACCTTTCACATCATAAAATGCTCATAATCATGCATGCCACATACAAGGAAACAATAATAGTCTTGAAATAACCCATGAAAAAGAATGTGTTTCATAAAATATTTCATATATTATACTTCATTAAACTAACTTTATAATTCCAAAATTAATATGGTAGATCATAATTTTTAATAAAATATCATTTTATTCATTGAAATTAGAAACAACTTAATGGGATTTAAGAAGAGTTTTATAAATTGAATTCTTCTTGAAAAAGTAGTGTAAATGTATTAGAATTTTTTGGAAGGGTAGAAATATATATACAAAGAAATAAAAAAGATAATGAATATTCAAATGATATATTTTGGATATTATTGGAACATGCATACTGAAACCAATGTGAAAAAGGAGATAACCCAAAATAAAGTGTTTGGGTTTTAGAATCCCCTTACCTTAAATCCCGATTTATTTCAACAATTTTACAAATCCTGAATAAAAAAAGGTTTAAAAGTTTAACCATAATTTAATTTTATCCCTTATTATCACTATTTATCAATTTTAATCATTGTATTATATTTATTAATTTTTTGTTGTTAATGTTGAAGAGTTTTTATATCATGTTCTCCTTGAAATATACCATTTTATTTTGATTTTTCTATTTTTCATCATGGTCATTTATACATAAGTAATGTTAATTTAAAAAATAATTAAATACATATATTTATACATTTTTATATTATAAATAATTTAGTATGACCATCCATAAGGGTGATGATATTAAATATTGTTGATACATTATCGTTTGTGGTTAACCGACTGTTATCAGTAACACTGTCCAAAGGAGGAGAAAGAGAGGTGTAAAATATAAATACTTCATAAATATAATTTTTATTTTAGGTTAAATTCAATAATATAGTGTCCAAATAATTACAATTTAATCTTAGAATATTTTTTTTTGTAATCAATTGTGAATAAAGAGAGAAGAGGATGAAAATGAGTGAAGATTTGATAAAACTTAATCTCTTCTTGGTATTGCTTCTCATGCACAACACTAGAATTCCTTGATAAATGGAGTTGGTTTACTCCAAAACATACCTAATATTTATAAGGTATTAATGTAGAGTATTTGGGTAGATATTGGTCTTTTTTATGAGATGGGGGAGTTTTTTTCAAGGGGATGTAGATGAGTTATTTATACTTGATGAGAGGGGTATTTTTAGAATAAATTATTCTATAAAATTTTATATCAAAGGTAAACCCTATAATTGTGTTATTATTGACATAATTAATAAAATATAAATATAATACACTGTTTTTATTACCATAAACAACTTTATAACTCGAATTCACTTGTTTAATCAAAAGTAATGTAAAAAAATGAAAAATTGTTTTTTATAAGGAATAATTTTGACTTCAACCTTTAGAAAATAATTTTTAGGTTTGGAAATTATGTATATGTTATTTTAATGAGTAATTTATCATATTAAATATGTTTTTTTTCTAGTCTCATTTTATATAAATGATTATTTCATTATTAAAACATGAAATATGTAATTCAAGATACACTGATTGTGAAAAAAATAGTATTTTAACTAATCACCTAAAAATAAAAGTATGTTAAAAAATTACCAAAAACATAACCCTTAGATAATTTAAACGTGATGATTTTAAAAAAAAAATTCATTTAAAAAAATTAATATTCTATCATTGGATATTTTAATTTTTAATATAAAAATAACGATTTTTATGAGATACCTTAAAATATAGTTTATTGAAAATATGATTGTATTTTATTTGAGTCTTAATTCCAGATATTTTATTTTTTGGAATTTTAATATTTATATTTACTTAAATGAATTATGATAAATATTATTTATAATGTTGTTTATTATTTTGAGATCAAATTACTCTTACAACGGGTAGGTTAATATTCCCAAGGGTTAGGCTACTATTCTTATGGTTAGGTTACTATTCCAATAGTCACATTACCTACTATAAATAATACTTCATTCCATCACTCAACATTCACTAAAATCCATCCCAAAGTTCTATGTCTTCATTTTATAAGAGGTCGATTTTTTTTACTAAAATTTTGGTTCATTTATATAGTGTTGGTCGTGAGGATGATGATTCTAGAATATGGGAAGGATACAAAAAATCCAATTATATTTTTATTAGTTTATATTAATTTCACCTTATAATATTATAATTTTCATGGGTTTAGTTATTGATGATGGTAACAATATTTTTTAATGAAATAAATTATTTTTTGGTTTCTTTATCTATTATATGTGTATAATACTATATAATATTATAAAACACACATTTATTTCAAATATCATTTAAAAACTCTACGTTGTTACAAGAATATTATGATATCTAAGGAATGGTTATATTCTATTCTCTAATGAAATATTTTCAAATAGTTACAAATCTTTTTTAAATTGTTTTAATTTCAAACATTTTCATAGTTAGTGTTTTTTTATCATCAAAGGGGATATATTTTTGACATCAAATAATCATTTATACTTGTTTTATAGGGATAAAGTTCATAGTTTCACTAGTATATTGAATTGTTTCAATTATTTTGAAAAATTAATGGTTTTCGAAATTAAAATAGTCTTTAATTACGAATTGTTTTAGAATTTTAATTTTTAATAATAATAAATGGGAGTAATTTTTTAGGATTAATTTTTTATGAGATCATTTTTGAACACTTTTACAAAATTATTTTTTTTTATTTTTTTGAATTTCATTTTAAAATATTGAAAATCTATTTAATTATAGTTATGAGAATTACATGCTATTTTTATTCATATTAATTAATCACATAAGTGTTTGTGATCATAAGAAGGGGTAGAAAATGTTACCTCATCATCTTAGGTGGTTTTAATTATAAGAATAACCAATTTCATTTTTATTATTTTCATTTCATGGATTTTAGTATTTTATGTTAATGCATCATTCCAAGAAGTTGTTTGACAGAACAAAGGGATCTAGAGGCATTCAAAGGCCCCATAAAGTCCCAAGAAGACAAAAATAAAAATATAGCTAGTTGGTTGGCCCTGTAACACCCTGATATTTATTATTTAGTTTTCTATAAATAAATTTTATTTCTTTGATAGCTTTCATTACATTTAACACCGAGTATAAACAAATTGTGTTATACTATTGAAATATTATTATTTAATGTTACAATTATAACCCAATTACTGATTTGAAGGTATGTATAGGATTTAACACATTATAAAATATATATAATTTTTATATTCAATAAAAATGTACTGATTATTTTTTAGGAAATAATAACTTAATTTTTAGCAAAGTTATTTTATTCTTCAAAATTATGTTTTCTTTACAAATGGGTTTTATTACTTTTTGTGATTTAATGTTATTGTTAATTTTTGGAAATTTTATAAATATTATCTGATAAAACTAATATAATTTTTAAAATTATACTTTCAGAATTTTCTTTGGGTTAAAATATAGAGTTTTTCTGAAAAGATTGATTGTTCAGTGAATAGTGAAAAATACGATTTTTTGTAAAATTATTATTTATTTTATGATAAAAATTAAAAAAATTATTTGAAATTGATAATCAATAAATAAAATTATAATTAATTTATAAATAATATAATTAATTACGTAATAATAAAAAATATACTAACATTGGTATAAAAATACCTTTAGACTTAAAAGATATTTTTTTATCAGAAAACCATTTCTCCACACTCTATTCATAATTATTATAAATTTAATTTATATAAAATATAAAGGTAACATTTGGTAAAATATATTCCATATTTTATGTCATCATAATTAATATTATTTAATAAGTTCAACTTAATTTGTGGTTATAATGAATAGTAAAGAAAATAAATTTTTTTCACCATGGTTAATGGGTAAATCAGGTTAACCTAGCATAAAACTAAGTTATATGGACATGATTTTCATCTTAATTATTATTTGATGAATTAATTTTAACTTTTTTAACTTATCCTTGAGATTTAATGTTTTACGGGACACTTTTCCATGAAAACGACCTATATAATATTTTATTTACGAAAAAATAAAAAATTTCACTCACTTGTTTTTAAATTCCTCTTATATGTTGTGATAGGGATAAAAATAAATTTTGAATGAATATTAATGGTTATTTTGAGAATAATGAAATTATTTTCATGATGTAAATTTATTTATAATATTTAGTGATTATATAATTTCCTTAAATTCTTACTCAATGCTGACACAATATTAATTAAGTTCCAAGAAATATTATATAAATGATTTTAAAAATATTTAATGTTATTCAATTTTAATGAATACTCCATGTTTTTTGATAAATTTAACATATTTGGTGTAGAAGACCTAATTTTTACTTATATGACTTTTAAATATATATATATATATATATATGGAGCCAGGTGTTGAGACATCATGTGATTCTGAGGCCTAATCTGTCCAGAATTAATTTTGTAAAAATATTAATATATATTTTATATTACATGCATTTATTTTCTTAAATAAAATTGGATAAATCTTAACAAAATCTTCTATTAGAAATATGAGACCATAGTTGAGACTAGAATGTGAGGTTTAACCATAGTGCAACCTAAAACGGTTCAGTACAGGGTGTTTGGAAATAGTGACCATTAGATTATAAATATAGTTAAATAAAAAAATAAATTTATTTATTTAATTAAATGAAATAAATTTCTATACCTCTATAAATTAATTGTAATTAAAATTTTCCAGGTTTATCTACATAAACCTTGGGATAATTTGGATGTTTTATTTCCCCTCTCATTATCAAATGAGAATTAGATGATGAAAAGACTCTAGATCCAAGAAGATCGAGAGGTTTTAAAAGAAAAGATTCATCATCTTCAATAAAGATAATGTAATTCATCAATGAATGAACCAAAACCTTTTATGAATCATTTACCTTTTAATTATTTCTCAATTTATTAACCCGTGTGAGCATGATCATCCCCTTCCTTGATCTGCGTAAATTAAAAACCTTTACATGCACCTATATACTGATTCTAATAGAATGTTCAATTGTATCTCTCCCTGGATATCCCTGATTGTGTTTTCTGGACTAGAAAAATTGTCCAATTCTTTCTCACCTTTGTTTTGGTGCTTTTCTCCCAATAATTCTTCTCGTTCTCAGCTGATTGACCTATGGGAACTTGGTTTGATGTTGTCGGGTGGGACCGAGCTCATTTAGACCCGCTGATTCATGAAGGATTTGTATGAGAGGTATGGATTGATGAATTGACTATAGATATGGATGGATAGTGGGATATGGTTCATTCCACAATGGTTTTATTGATCTGGGGAGGCAACGAGAGAACCGTGGGTGATGACCTGCATAAAGGTTTGTACATGTGACTTTGGAATCCAATTTTTGGCCACTAGATGGCCATAAATAATGAACAGAGTCCTCTTACAATAATTTTAGGAGTCCTAGATGAGAGATCTAGGGTAGAATGGTCAGATCTGGAATTTTAGAATTATATCTTAGTTTTTTTTGAAAACCCAAATAAACTTTGTGTTGTTTGACAAACACACACCATATAGTTACCCTTTGGATGTGGTGCTAGGGTTTTGATAAAGGTAGGGATAACAAAACATGTAGATGGGACACACACCATGTATCCATACCTGAATAGAAAACCTGTGTGTCATAACACATGGGTAGGACCTCGTGTGGGAAAATACGTCTATGAACACACCATGTACCGAAGTACACAAACACTTGTAAGCATACACAAAAATGGTCAGGGGAATGGGTAGAACCCAGAGTGTCTTAAACACACCATGTGGTATAACTACACAATATGTAGTACTACCTTATCAGTGATCCATGTACCATTAGGGGCACATCTAGGAAGTAGTGTGGGACTACATGGTGTGTGGGTCCCCTTACAAATTGTGTAACCCTTCTTTCCATTTTAGGAAACTTCTGTCTCTGCTATCTCCTTCGTTTGGGATTGAATTTTGGTTCATGAGTAGCCTCTCATGAGTGTTTTAATGCATATAATGTGATGGTTTCCATTTCAATTTATTTTTATATATGATGCAAGATGTTCTGAGTGTAATTCTTATTTAGGTGATGCTCTATGACATCAGTGATCAGGCAGGATCATCAGAGGGATCAGAGTGGAACCCTCTTGGTGGATAGGCCATGGATCCCCAATCAACTACTAGAGTTGTTCCCTCTTCCTAGGATGGGTATGAGCCCTATAACAATTATTAGAGTGTCACTATCCTACTGGGACATGGAATAGGTCCTCTAAATATCAATTGAGTGGAAATCTCTTATTGAGCAGGGCATCAGTCCTATATTACTATAGTGGAACCCTCCAGTTGGGATAGGCATGAGTCCACTATCTACTATCTAAGTGGCTCACTCATGTTGTATCAGGTAATGGGTCCTCAACTACTAGAGTAGCACCCTCCTTCTAGGATAAGAAATAGTTCATCTACTGACTACTTGAGTGGAACACTCTAGATAGGTTGTGCATGGGTTCTCTATCCACCATTTGAGTGGAACCCTCCTTCTGGGATAAGGAATGGGTCCTCTAGGTATCTATTGAGTGTTATTGTCTTATTGTACTAAATCATGATCCCTCTAGCAAGATATTGTGGCCCCTCAATGGTATAGTGGTGTGTTGTGGACTTACAAGGATATTTTATACTAGTAAAATGAATGATATTCTAAGAATCATTAATGGACTCTTAGAACTGATGGAACTCTTCTCATAAGATGGGTTGTGAGATAGAGATTACCTTTCTCTCTTGTTTGCAATTCTTTTGTTTGAGTATATATATATGCATTCATTTCGTTGGATTTTTTACACTCTTTCTTTGGGTTGAGTTTTCATTATATTCCTATCATGTCTCTAACTTCTCCCCCTTAATATTTCAAGGAATCCAACTGTGTATGTATATAATCACACCCACATGTGATTTTATCCCATGTGTTGTGTCTTATGTAGATAAAAAAATGGTCAGTGGTGACTACAAAAGAGTATAGGGATTCCAGGAGTATTGGACCACGTATGGTGGTTGGAGTTTGGATATGAGGATATGGACTCTAATAGAATTTTACATTCTAGTTTTTTCAGTTTAGGACATCTATCTGGTTAGGCATGTATTTTCCCCTTTACTTTTCAACTTACACAATAATACACTTTGTATTCCCTATATGTTTTGCAAACATTGTTATTACATTAGATGTTACATAATTTTCTTTTATTCCTCTACACTTCTACATTGAAATGGTTGGGTATATACAAACATGCACATTAGGAAAATGACTCTTATGTTAGTTATTCCTTTTAGTGCTTGTTGTAATCCCCTAGCCAATGGAGGAAATCATGGTTAGTTTCGGCTCAAGACCTATTGGATCAAGGTGTGACTGATTGGTATCAAAGGCATTTTGATCCTTGGAATGGTGGTTAGAATAGTCCCCTTATAATGATTTGGTTGGGGTATAGGGAAACAATTTCAAAGTGTTTCGAGTGCGGATTTCAAGACAAGGAACCTAGTGTTGGTGTGGTGGATGATGTATCCATTTACTAGGAACACAAATACCTTCTTTTCGATATGGAATACCGAGAACTTGGTTATAGAGAACAATAGTACATGAATCGTATATGATTTTTTCTTTTTACTATCCTTCTTGATTTATCTCCCTATTGTATATATATTCTTATATGACCATAGTATGACTTGATTAATATTTCAGGATGCCTCCATGATGATAGCTAGCTAGGTTACCAGTTCCAGATCAAACTAAAGATTTGATGAGTGATGAGGCCTTAGTTCAGGGTCCATCCTGAAAGATTCTTCCGCTAGGTGGGAAGGTAGTAGAACCCCCACATTTCGAGTAGCATATCATACTATCAGAGTAGGTTGAGGATGCATGTAGTCTTAGCACACACTGTGAGTTCCAGCACTCGATGCCGAGGATGTTACACAGTGAGCCAAATCCCTATGTAGTGGAAGATTTCTAGATTTGATGATCTGTGACTTCAATATTATCCATACAACAATAAATATAGTGTTTTTTCTAGCAGCTAGCCTTTTCCATAGATAATTTGGGCGCTATTGGAGTCTTGTTACGCATATGCATGAGGATTCGACACTCTCATAGCCTGACTTCTAGCAGATGTTCTATGAGGTCTACTACCACTCCTTCTTATAATAAGTTCATATTTAAGAGCTTCTAGAGACTCAATAAGTACGAATGATAGTTTTTGAGTATGTTTCAAGGTTCATAGACCTTACATGGTACTCCCTTGAAACGATTTGGGATGGCTACTTCTGATCATGAAAGTTTGAGTAGGGAATCCACATAGATATTTGTGTCTTTGTGGCACCCTTGTGAATTCCAACCTATGATAGGGTGTTGGATTGTGTGTTGTTGATGGGGAGTTTCTTGTTAGAGGGATTCTAGGTAGATGGAGTTATCATAGGGTATCATAGGGATGAGTTGTCTGCAGTAGCTAATAGATGTTGGTCAATAGGATCTCAATATAGGATATATTACCATGATAAGGATTGGTAACATTGTCAGGGGAAGCATAGAGGTTTAGGGAATACCAGAGAGGCTATTTTCTAAGCATGTGATGGGTAACATCACATGGAGTATTATTTTATGACACAACATGTTGAGGAGTGCATGAAGTAGCAGACAAACCACCATAGAAGAGGAAGTGATGTGATTAGGGATATCATAAGAGAGAGAATAGTGGACCCCAGGGAGTTTGAGATAGAAGAGGAGTCAGTGAAGATTTGGGAGGAGGAACTATAGGTGGTGGAATATATTAAGATATCATTCCACCAGTACCACCAAGTATCCCACGCCAGACTCCAGGAGCTGGCAGTTGAGAATACGGATAGCTGCAAGCTATAGAGGCATATAACCCGGTGGACACGAGATGATTAGGGGTATGATATTCTTTATTCTAATCTTTCCTCAGTATTAGTATACACAATTTTGAGTCATTCATTCATCTATTTACTCTTGGTGCAAGATATGGATCTCCCATATGAGGTGCTAACCCAGCATCATTGTCTTTATGTTCTTATGGGGAACAATTATTTGATATATTTTATCTTCCGGTAGTGAAAGATATCAGTTGGTGGAGATAGGTTCTTGTTGGACATTTTGGTCATCATGGTAGAACCCTTTAATGTCATCCTGGGTATGGATTGTTTGTACATTGTATGATCCCATATTTAGTGTCACCACAGATGATTCAAATGCGTTCACACTGATGGGACAAGATAATTATTTGTGGGAGAGATTGATCTCATGGCAGGATGAGTGGGATTTTTAACTAGGAGGTTTCATCCCATCACCCATCAGTTAGAAAGTGTATCCCTTTTTGTAATAGTCTCTTCTAGAATCTAGATTCCTTTAATTTTGGAGGATTTTATGGACATATTCCCTGAGAACACCGTATAACTAAATTTGTGGTGGGAGATGGAGTTCTGTATCATCTTTCATCATGGGACTACTGTGATATCTTCTATGGCATATCAAATGGCCCCTACCGAGCTCTGGGAGCTACGTCTGTAGTTAGAGGGCCTTTGAGAGTAGGGTTTTATTAGGATGAGTGTGTCCCCTAGAAAAATCAAGTATTGTTCGTGAAAAATGTATATGGGAGATTGCATATTTATGTGGACTATCATCACCTGAACTAGGCCATGATAAAGAAAAAGTTCACCTTGATGAGTATTGATGACCTCTTTGATCAGTTACGAGGTGCAATATTTTTCTTAGAGATTTCTATCTTGTCCATCTAACACCAGTTGTGAGTTTGTGAGGATGATATTCCAAAGTTTTAATTCAGATGTTTCTACAAACACTATGAGTTTCTAGTGATTCCCTTTGGTGTGATGAATTCCCTCACCATGTTTATCGCATTGATGAACAAGATCTTCTAGTTGTACTGTGACCGTTTTTTGGTTTTCTTCATTGATGACATACTCATATACTTATTGTTAGAGGAGGGTCATATAGAACTCTTTTGGATGGTCCTAGATTATCTTTGGGAGCACCATATTTATGGAAATATCTTGAAGTTACAATTCATATTTTCTAGTTTCACAACTTTGGGCATGCCATTTCTGAGCATGGATTAGTTGTAGGACTAGAGAAGATTGATTAATTTGTTTCTCGGTAGCCACCCATGAGAATATAATAGGTTTAGAGTTAACTTGTCTTGGCGATGTACTATTGAAGGGTTTCAGAAGACTTATCTAGGATTTTATCCCATTTTACTAGCCGGACCTTGAAAGGAAATCTATTTACCTAGGATAATTAGTTCTATATATCCTTTGAGGGGTTAATCTTGAGGTTGATGATTGATCCAATTTTGAGTTTACCATAGGAGGGTGTATAGTAATTAGTGTATTACAATGCATCATAAGTAGGTCCCAACTGCATGTTAATGTAGAGTAAGGAAGTTATTGAATATGGGTCGAGGTAGTTGAGACCCCATGAGTAAAACTATGTGACTCATAAACTAGAGTTGAAAGTAGTAGTCTTTGCTTTGAGGATGTTGAGGCACTATATTATGGGAGTTCACTTTGAGGTTTACTCATACCATAAAATGACTAGGTATGTATTAACACAGAGAGACTTGAACCTGAGACAAAGGCACTAGTGGGAGTTCCTACATGACTTTAACTCTGAGATAGTCTATACTTCAGGGAAGGGAAACATGGCATCATATTCCCTTATAGGAAGTCCCATATTCATTTGGTGCTGGAGGTGTCTGAGAAGTTGTCTTCCTTATAATTGACCCTAATTGTGCAGGAGGGAGAAACTTTTCTTCATTCCATGGTGTTTACTTCTCCACTTCTCAAGCATTTGAGAGTTTTCTAGTTAGGGGACACATAATGTGAGGTATTACATGACCAGATATCTTCAGAAGATTCACCAGATGGATATTATGATGGGGTAAATAACATCACCCATTTCTAGGGATGGACAGTGGTCCTAGTCACAATGTGAGAGGAGGTTATAAGAGAGTTTCACATTACTTTTTTAGTTCTACATTCCAGTGTGGGAAAGATGTACAAATACCTTCAAAGTTAGTTTTTGGGGGATGGTATGAGATATACCATGGATGAGTTCATCTCATTGTGCCTCACCTATTAGTAGGTGAAGTATAAGTACCATGTTCTTATAGGTTTTTTGTAGCCCCCTGATATCACAAAGTTGAAATGGGATGACATATCCATGTATTTTTTGGTTGGTATTCCACTGAAAGTGAGTGGACATGATGCCATCTAGGTGATAGGTGTCTGATTTATGAAGTTGGTACACTTAATTTAAATTAGAGAGTATGTTTTGATGGTGTTTTGGGGAATTTTTATGAATAGGATATTATTCAACTTCATTGGTTTCCCTCAACTATTGTCTCTAAATGTTATGTTTGGTTCATGTCACAGTCATGGAGAGGCTTGTAGGAGGGATTCAAGACCTAGTTGAGGACGAGTATTGCCTTTCACCCCTAGAAAGATGATAAGATTTAGCACACTATCCATGTGTGGAATATATTCTTAGGTATTTTGTTCTATTCATTTGATAACTCTTTGAGGATCGCTTAACATTGGTAGAGTTTGTGTACAATAATATCTACCACTCTATTATCAACATAATGCGTTTGTATACCATGTATGGATGACCCTGTAGGTTACCAGTTTTTTGGATAGAGAATGGAGAGGAATATATTGTCATGACAAAGATGGTATAGGTGATGACAGAGAAGGTCGAATTCATCTGTGAGTGGATGAGGATAGCCCAAAGAAAGAAGAAATCTTATGCATATCGACGTCAAAGGCCCTAGGATTTTGATCAGGGAGACCATTTTTTCTTGAGAGGATCCCCACGATGTGGATTGTGGAGATTTATTAGGGGATAAAATCTATACTCAAGTTTAATTAAGATATTTGAGATATTTTATAGGTTTGGTTAGGTTGCTTACCTCCTCTACATATCCCCACATTTGGATAGGGTGCACGACATTTTCCATGTGTCACAGCTAAGGATATATGTTCATGAATCTACACATGTTATTGACAGGGGTGAACTAGGAATCGAGGATGAAGCCACTTTTTTGGATCACCCAATATAAATCGAGGTTTGGTTGGAGATAAAAATATGTGGAGAGACCATACCATTGGTTCATGTGTTGTGGCATCATGGGAACATGCAGGAGAGATCTTGGGAGCGGAGGATCCATATGCGAGCTCAGTATCCTGAGTTGTTTGTTTAGTTTATGTTTTTTAGAAGGAAAATATTGAAATAGGAAATGATGCAGAGAACCTTTTGATCATTGTAATAATTTAAAATATTTCTATATATATTTTCGGAACCAGGAACTAAGGTGACATGTGATTCTATGGCCTGATTTTCAAAGAATTAATTTTATAAAATTATTAAAAATATTTTATATTACATGAGAGAATATTATTAAATAAAATGGTATAAATATTAAACAAAATCTCATATCATAAAACCAAGACCATGATTGAGTATGGAACCTGAGGTTTATCCTAAGAATGATTTAAAATGGGTTGTCATGGGGTGTTTGTAAATAGCGACCGTTGGTGAGTGCATTTAGTTAAATAAATTATTAATTTTATTTCATAAATTAAACAACCTAAACTATAAAACTTTATAAATACATGGTTATGAAAATTATATATTATTAACTACATAAAACCTTGGATAATTATGATTTTTTTCTTCCACATATCATTAGAGAATCGCAATCAGAAGTCGATATAACTTCAGATCTTGGAAGATTGAGGCACACTGAACACAAAAAATCTTTATCTTCATTAGAAAGAATGTTCTTCATCGATGAAAATAAAAATATAGGTATGAATCATAAATATCTGGATTCTATCAATTGTTTAAATCATTTGATAATGACCACACTTTTTCTTGATCTACATAAATTCTAAGCCTTTATAGGTGTCTGTGTATCTATTTTAGTTGACTATTAAATTTTTTATTACCATGTATATCAATGATTTTGTTTGTTGTCCAAGAATTATTCTCTAGTGGTTTTAAACCTTTGTTTTTGTGATTTTATCTCAATCATTCTTCACATTATTAACTTATTGACCTACAGGGTCTTGATTCGACATTTCCGTGCAGAACCAAGCCTGACCGGACCCTCATATTCACGAAGGATTCATGTGAGCAGGATGGATTAATTAATTGGTGATATATCTAGATGGATAGAAAGATATGGGTGATTCCACTATGGTTTTTTGATATGTTGATAC
Organism: Viscum album; assembly: GCA_963277665.1. Lineage (NCBI taxonomy): Eukaryota > Viridiplantae > Streptophyta > Magnoliopsida > Santalales > Viscaceae > Viscum > Viscum album. The sequence continues at coordinate 1,806,977,599 of OY728123.1, read as the reverse complement.
ATTAGGAGAACCAAAAATGATGATGCATTAAAGGGTTTATATAGATGAATTTAGAATCCAATTTTCAGCCATCAGATGGATAAAAACAAAAAACAGATGCCTCTTCCACCAATTTTGGGAGGCCGAGAGGTGAGATATGAGGAAAAAAGGAAATATATAGAATTAGAAAAGAGAATATAATTTTCTATGAAAAAACCAACTACACATCTTTTATTTCAATTATCACATTTTATCTAGTTCCCCATTTGTTGTGTCTCTATAGTTTCGAGAGAGTTAAGAATGACACACCATGTGGCTAGGCCAAACAATGTGTATCCCTCCCTAGGTAGAAAATCCATGTGGAAGAGAATATGTTAAGGACCTCATACAAAAGAACACATCCAATAACACATTGTGTACCAAAGTACATAGACATGGGAAATCTCACATAGACACAGACAGGGGTACGGGTAGGACCCTGAGTGGCTCAGATAGATCATGTAGTATACCAACACACCATGTAGTACTACCTAGTAGGTGAGTTTTTTGGGACACGTCTAGGTAGTTGTGTGGGACCACATGTTTTGTGGTTATCCTTACACATCATGTACCCCCTTTCCCCTTTTTAGGAAACTTAAATTCCACATATCCCTTTTGTTTGGACTCGAATTTTTGAAAACAAGTATCCTATCCTAAATAGTTTTCTTTGTAGAAAATAATGGAGGATATAATAGTGTATTTTGAGATACAATGAAAGATGTTCTAGTTTTGACCCTTATTTTGGTGATGCTCGATGACGGTAGTGATCAAGCAAGACCATCAAAGGGATTAGAGTGGCACCCCCTAGTTGGGCAGAGCATGGTTCCTTGATCGACTACTAGAGTGAAACCCTCCGGATGGGATGGACATGGGTCCTATACAAATTATTAGATTTTCACCCTCCTACTAGGATAGGTCATGGGTCCTCTACCTATCCACTGAGTGGCACCCTCCTACGGAGTAGGGAATGGTTCCTCGATTACTAGAGTGGTAGCCTCCAGCTGGGTTAGGATTGGTTCCTCTATCTACTATAAAAGTGGAACCCTAAAATTATATTAGATAATGGGTCCTCAATTACTATATTGGAACCCTCCTACTAGGATAATTAATTGATCCTCTACCAACTACCAAAGTGGTACGCACTGGCAGGGCTAGGCATGGGTCCTCTATTGACCATTTGAGTGGAAACCTCTTGTCAGGATAAGGCATGATTCCTCTTGATATCTAGGGAGTTTAACCCTTTATTTATACTACAAAATGGGGCATTTACCTTGATATTGTGGCCCCTTGACTATTCAACACAGTGGTGAGGTGTGGCTTGACATGGATTTTTTATGGGCAGATGTGCGAGATGTTGGGCATCATTTATGGACTCATTGAAATGATGTCACTCTTTTCCTGGGTTGGGATATGAGATAGAGATACCCTTTCTCTCTCATTGGGGATTCTTTTTTGTGTGTATATTTATATATGTGTATCCATGTTGTTGGATTTTGTACTCTATTTCTTTGGGTTGATCTATCTGTCTATTCCTATTACGTCTCTTTCTGCTCCCCCTTCATCTTTCGGTCCATCCTACTAAGTATGTATATACTCACCCCTACATGGGTTTTTCTAGCATGTGTCTTTTTTTTATGAAGATGATGGATAGGTTGGTAGTGAGAAGATAGAATCATAGGGATAGATGGTGTATTGGACTGCGTATGGTGGTCAGATCTTGGACATCAAAATCATGGCTGTATCAGTATTTTAATTTTTAATTTTTCAAGTTGGGACATCTATCTGGTTGGGAGTGTATTTTTTCCCTTTACTTTTCAATTTACACTGCAATTATCATTGTATTATTGAGAGGTTCCTCTTGAATGGTTATTACTCTATTGGTTGCATCTTTTTATTTTATTTCTATGAACATCTACATTGGTATATCTCATTGTGTGCGTATATGTACATTAGGAAAAGGCCTCCCATGTTAGTTATGCCTTTCGGCACTTGTCCCTAGCCTTTGGACTATGGATAAAGGCATGAGTCAGTTATGTCTTGAGATCCATTGGGTTAATTTGTGACATGTGCCATGTTTTAATGATTTATATTTTAAATCCATTACAATCTCCTTATCTTTGAAGTGAAACTAAATGAATAGTGTCAAAAATGACATCAATGATATTTTCTGTTAAATAATATTTTACTAAATTATTTAATAGTCATAAAAATCATTAAAGAGGAAAATTAGGATGATAAATGGTATAAAGTTTCATCCCCTATACATTTATGAACTAATTTTCACTTTATATGTAAAATTATAACCCTAAAATATTTTAAATGTTATTACCACTATTAAGAATAAAATTGGTTAACCAAGGGGTTTACCAACAGATAAGGTTTAAAATAACACCAAAATATATCCAAATTTAATTAAATAATTAAATTTATACCGTATCCTATTTTCATTAGAACATATGGACTTTTAGAAGAATTTTTCTTGACAATTACTTTTTTATATTTTAATATTTTTTGTAATTCCAAGTGTGTCCTTTCCCATTTCATAAAAAATGAAACTCTATCCCTAATTTCATTACACCACATTGAGCCATATATCATGATGAAAAACTGAAATATTATTTTATAAAATTCACTATCCATGATTTATAGGTTATGGTTTTCTTGAATGTTCATTCCAAGGATCCTAATATGGGATCTAAATAAGGCCTACTAATGATGACACAATCATCATACCTTACCTATTTCAATATATTTCTTATTCTACTTCCTATAAATCAATGGTACACATCATGAAATAAAAAATTTAGTATTAAAAACATAATTAAATTTTATTATGATTATCGAAGAACCCATATTACCCTCTATCTCATCAAATGGGAAGTGAAAGTATCGCAAGAGCATATTTGTGGACTACTGCCTCTATGTAGCGATACAATTCATTTTCCATCACCATAATTAATGGATTTTTATTATGATAGATAAAAATTTTATAAATTATTTTAATAGCATAATAATTAATTATAAATTATAATATCATATCTACCTTTTTACCTTCCAACCTATTGTAAAATGATAAAGTCCCTTATGCGTACGTGTGGACTACCATCTCCATGGAGCGATATGATTAGTTTTTTATTAAAATTTACATGGATGATAATAAATATATGTTGATCAGATTTTTATAATATATATGAATTTATAATGATTCTTAAAATTTGAATTATTATTTAATTTTCTCTCATTCTATCTGATGAAAATTCAAAACAATGTTCATGCGAATGTATGACCTGTCGTCTCTATAAATAGTGTAATTATTTTTTTATACCTAAATTTTATGGATTCATATAAGAATATATATAATGAATGAATATTATATTTACATCATTATTAAAATTCTATAAATTATGGAACCTTCCTCAAATTATAAGGACCGGAACTATCGTACCAAAATTCTTAGGAAAAGCATAATAGTTAACAGCCAGAAAAAATGATCTTAATAAAGTGTTATTAATAAATGGTTGTGAAAATGTTATAAGTGGATAATATATGATATTATAAGTTTTTAAATTACTATTCTATATAATTATAGTCGTTTTAAATTTATTATATAGGGGTTTAAAGAAACACTAAAGAAATCCGAACCTGAGGTAAGGAATTTATGTTACAATCTCATTGCTTATCATGATAATTTATTTTAAGTTTATGATGATAAAATTTAATTAAATATATTTATATATTCCTATAATTTTACTTATAATATGGATATTTCAATAGATTAAATTTTTTTCTTTCATTTTTCTCTCTTTAGGGACTTAAGAGATGCAAAGAATGTTTTTAAGGAAAACTGAATTTATTTCTCTCTTCGGTTGAAAATATTTTCCCTTCTATATCCATTTTCTATAAAAAAATTAATTAATTTTTAATAATACCATATTATTTTTAAATTTATATTTACCCATGTTTCATTGTTTAAAAAAATAAAAGGAATATTCTTATCATTTCTCAAATGAGTTACTTTTGACTTTTTACTAAAAATGTAAAAGTTATATTTGTTTTAAAGTAAACGCCCCAAAAGGAATTTCATACCATAATGAAAACTCAAGGAATTGAAGAAAATTTTTCAATTTCTATGTTTATTTACAAATAATTTTATTTTATTAATATTTGAATGATTTTTATAATTTAATATGTTATTTTTAAACATGAAAATGGTGTTTTCCTTGATAAATATTCCAATGATGTTTTAAATGAAAATTTTCATTATGAAATAATAATTTGATGTTACTTATGATTTATTATGGATATTTTACAATGATTCCATAATTATCCATTCTCTAGATTATTTATGGATATTATTATGAAATATTGGTTAAAGTCATTTTCTTTTCCATGGGTTATGTTATGATGAATGTTTTTATGATCTTGTGGAATACATATGAATGGATTTGTAAATATATGATTTGTGGGAATAGAATTATACATCCCTCCAATGAATTAATAAATGGTTATTGTTCTATTATCTCAAAGGGTAGACAATAGGTTATACGAATCCCAAAATAATTGGTTACCCTAGAGGTTATCCCATGCTTGATACAAGAAGGTACACTGGAGGTTATCCCATGCCCGAAAGAAGGTACACGAGAGGTTATCCCATTCCTGAAGTTGGTTCATGGGTAGTTAGACCAATAATAACATGTTATCATTTTCTTGGTGGCTATCCTTGATATATTATTTCTATGATATGATGATGACACACTTTTTAACACTCTTTTATTAAATGATCTTATGAAAATGTTATGTTCTCATAGATCATGTTCTTTAATACTTTTATGATTTATATCTTATGGAATACCAATATTTTTTCCTTTAATCATGTTTATAATCTAAGAATTATAGTGTGTGATTTTAAAAGGTTAATATTATATAATAATACCTATTAAACTCATGTTATGTTTAAATAATTATTTATATATCTCTTTTTTACCCATAGTGAGAATATGATATCACCCTTTATTATGTTTCCTTTTAAAAGTTATAAAGAGTGTTTTTAAGTAGGGGTTTTCTAATAAGAGTACTATATGGGAATAAAATTATAGTATATATTAAATATATTTCTAGAAATTAGAATTTTGAGTATATAGTGTCTAAATATATTAAACCTATATGGTTCTAGAATGGATTGTAATGTTATGTAATGAATATTCATCAAATTAGATTTCATAATTAGGTATGAAATGAAGGGTTACTATAGTTGGTATCAAAGTAGGGTTTAGTTAATCATTGGGGGTAATATTAGTGAATTTTTTTTAATACCTTTGGGATAATTATAAGTATAGGATGACATCCTAATGTTTTTGTAATGAAGTGATTATGTGGATTTCATATAAATAAATTATTGTCTGAACAATTTAAGTGGATGTGGTTTTGAAATAGATGCATCTAGTGGTGGTAACCCTTAAAATAGTTGGTCGAGTATATCTCAATCATTATTGTGGAACTACTAATAGAAAAAAACACTTTTGACATCTCTTTTTTTACCTCTTAATGTCAGTTATAAGGAATATGTGTTTTTAAACTGATACATTCTATGTTTTTTATAATATGAAATTTAAACCCATTATAGAAGGCATAACATAGAATAATTTCAGTGTTGGTTTTTGGTAAAATTAGAGTTGAAATCCTTCAAAATTGGATTTCAATTTCATTTTATATAAAATCAGCATGGAAAGTCCACAATGAAGTCTTTCAATGTCAATTTCTAATTAAACCAATATTGAAAGATATAATTTTAAATCCTTACAAGTAGGTTTTACATTTTAGTATTATATAAAACAAATATGTAAATACAACTTTCAATGTTATTTTTTGGTAAAAATTACATTGAAATCCAACCATGATACTTTTCCATTCCAGGTTTTTAAAAACCAGACATAGAAAGTTATTTTTTAATATAATATTACAAAATAATATTGTCCCTAAACTAAAAAATAAGAATTTATAATCGAAAGAAAATAAAATTAATTATAAATAGAATAAGAGGACCAAAATAAATGAGAAATTTTGCAACATTTTTTACAAATATATAGCTAAAACAAACTAAAACTAAACATTATTCAAATTTATAAAATATTTCAAAATTAAAATTTGAAGGTGTTTCATGTTTTTTGATATATATGACGAATCATCATAAAAATCTAGAATATAAAGTATTAAAAATTTGAAAAATATCATATTTTTTTAAATTATATGTTATATATTTAAACTTACCTCTTTAAGATCTTTTTTTGTTCTAGTCATGATTTTCTCACAAATAAATCATAAAACATAGTATCCTCATTCAATATTTCCTTATTAGTCAGATATATATATTTATCAAACAATATTTTAAAAATAAAAACACTTGATATGTAAGAAAAATATTATTCATATATATAAATTTTATCTACCTAAACATTTAAATATTCAATTTTTTTGGTTCTTTTTTCGAATATTGAGCCATGTTGAACTAAATCCATAACCTATTGTAATTTCAAATATTAAATATAAAACCCAATGTGAAATGAAAAATGTATGATTAAATATATAAAAGAGTATAATAAAACTTACTTTTTTAATAGTTATAAAAATATTCTTTGAACACCACCTAATAAAGAGCATAAGCAATATGATTTACATTGTATTGGAAAAAATACACTTACAACAACCAATGTTCACTAAAATATATAAAATTCATAATTAATAATTGTATGATTAATAGTGATTCATTATTATTTATTTTATCTTACCGACCAAGTATTAGAAAAAAACAACATTTAATTTGCATTTTTTAATCTTTAATATATATATATATATTCAATCCCGGTTTCTTGGTTTAAATATTTCATCTCTATTGAAATGAATTAGTGTTCTAAAAAAACATAAACATATATAAAATAATATTGGATAAAAACACTATTTCTATTTATAATCAGAATAGTAATTAATTAGGTTTATATAAAATATTCCTACTTAATGAAAATAAATAAAAAATTGAAATATACTTATATAAAAAACAATAAAAACTTAGGTAAACTAAGTTGACCACTCTTTACAAAATCCATGATGTCATTTTTAAAAACATTTAATTTATAATATGTTCTATATACATTAACAGTCATATGAAAATTTTAATAATTATCTAACATAGAAAAAGAATTTGATAACTTTTTGCCCAATAAGATACCATTGGAATATTTTAAGGTAATGGAACCTTAATTTTTTCCTTTTGTTTTCACTGATTCATTTGATTTTAGATACACCTATATAAGTTAAGTGTAAAAAAATATTGTAATTTTTTTTTTGAATTTAACAGTAAATAAAAAAATGAAAAAACACACATAACTCATATATCCCATGATGGTAAATATTTTTTGGGAAAACTAAAACAATGAACAATAATCTATTAAAATATAGACACCACCTCAGTAGGCAGTGGTACTAGAGTAATTAGATCAAAAATATCTTGTACCACTACTCGTACCTGACCGAAATGAATAATTTGGTGATGTTAATAATACCCTATAAGATGTACAATTGTTTATGAAACAATATGTATATAAGGATCCCCAACATGAAACTCATAGTACACAGTTTGGTCTAAATGAGGAGGTGGCCGATCTGGGTAGGCAGGTTGCACAGGTTGAGTCTATCTCATCACTTTAGTAAGCATAAATGATATATATGATTTAATTATATCCTCTATCTATACATTCAAGTTTCAAAACATAGAATTCAATGAATATATTTCTTCCTTATGTTGTTCCCTGATTGAGTCCGCACTAGTGGCATGATATTTTTTTTAAAACTAATTCCTTCGTCACACCCTCTAACATGGCCAGGGTGTTCCAAATTTCCTAAAGATGTTGAAAGAATATTCATCCTACCATGAGGAATAAAGGGATCATGTATCATTTTCTCCAATAGTGAATCATAATATAATATTTTCAAATGAAATATTAATTAGATAAATTTTCTAAACAGTAATATTAATGAAAATTAACAATTAATTACTTACAATATTATTAATAACTTCACTTGTTCAATATGTAATATATATCCCATTATCTTTTCATTCTCACCCTTTTACACTTTTTAGGATGATAAAGAGAAGATTAAGTGGAATGTGAAACATATTCAGATCCACTACTTGACTTGGATATTAATTCAGTTAATTTATCAACAATAATTTGATTCTCTAATAAAGCATAACCTTTAAATAAAAAAGTATGATAGTATAAATTTTGAAAAAGTGTCTCTTGGTGAGTTTTCCTAGAGTCTTATTATATATATAAAAAATAAAAGTCCTAAGGTCATTAAAATTTTAGTTTACACTTTTAATAAAGGCTTCCTCCCATCGACTAATGACAAACATATTCCATGTATCCATATCTATAAAACCATACTTAAGGTATGAATCAACATTTTTTTACTTAGAAAAATAAAAAATTAAGTCAAATTCAACTTAAAATCCCTCTATCATGTTTCCACAAATGATAGAAATTTTTCTAAATTCATTTTATTAATTAATAATTAAATTCCATCTATAATTGAATAAATAATATAATAAGAAATGTATGATATTGAAACCATCGGGGAACTAAATAAATAACATTATAAATTATACCATTATAGACTCCTAAAATAGATCTATCACCGACTAGTCGACACTTTTACATGGGAATAAAACACTTATCCAACAACGATTGTGAATAGCTAGGTAAGTCATAAAATATGTGACATGTGGCCGCAGTTTGATTTTGTTAAAGAGGTAACACAGTCTCTGAGATTGATGAACCCTAATCACTCTCAGGTTGATGTCTCTGACCAGAACGATGCACATCGATGTGTTGACTACCACTAGGAAATTAAAAAACTCTTTCAATCTTATGAATTATCTGAGAATTGGGGGAATGATTCTGAGAATGAAAGGGGGAATGACACCCCTATTAAGGCTTTGAGCAGTAGTGGATGTGAATATTTCAATGAGGTAATCTTGAGTGGAAAGAAAAAGATGAATGATAGTGAGTATTTGACCTCTGTTCCCTCTAAGCGGCAACCACGCAAGGATTATTCTAACCTTCCTAGGAACATGTCTACCAGATTGTTTTCAAAGATGCACCTGAAGATGGACTCATACATTTCTAATAAGGATAAATCTCAATCTGAGTGGGAGCCTGCCAGTGAATCTGATTATGGAAATGATATATTATATTATGATATCTAAGCTTGTATTAGATGGATGAGGACATTTTTTTGTTTGATCCTATCCACCTCTTTTTTGTACCTTTTTATTTCTTCTTAATAAATGGTTAGAAGCATTGATTCTGACTAGACATTCTTGGTATGTGACATGTGAGCCATCTTGGTGGTCAATCTCATTATAGTTAATTATAACCATATTCTCTCCATGTGTGAGAGAAATTTTATGTAAATATTTAATCACAAACCTTCCATATTTTGGTATTATCCCCTACATAGAAGAAGAAGCGATGCACATAATTTTTAAAAATATAAGTTTAATTTAATTTTTTAATTTTATTACTATAGACGTATATTAAAATGAAACAACATACATACCATGGTTCCCCTACCTCAATGTTTCTCATTTAGAAATATTTATGATACTATAACAATAGTATGTGTACATATCTTTTATTAAAATTAAATAAATATAATAAATAAAAAGTGTATTATTCATAATATAAAAAAATTAAATTTTATATTTTTCAACCAAAATAATATATAACTGAAACCAGTGAACATTAAAATTAACAAAAAAATGATATAAATGACTATCATCTAAAAATTTGTAATTTTTTTAATTATATCATTTTATAAATAAATAAATGTTATAAGTAAAAATTTAATTGTTCATAATAGGAATAAAATAATATATATTTTATTGAGTTAATGTTTATACCATAAAATGATGAATATAAAGAATATTTTCCAAATAAATTATAAAGGAAAATCATTCAACCAAAATATGGATATTTGAATATAATAAATATTAAAATTATTTAGAAAATCATAATAAATTTAAATATATATATATATATATATATATTTAAATATGAAAGTTAAAAATTAATGGTTTTAAGTCTACCTATTTTACAAAAAAAAGAGATTACCATACTAATTTGTAGAGTAAGGGAGTGTTTTCCCATATTCCTTACACATGATCATTTCCTGTTTCATGGAAAATGTCCACTTTACAATCATTGTTATCCTTGGGTAACCATGTAATATAAGGGTAAATTTCATATGAGTTTTCAAAATCATCAATATTCTCATCACCCAAATAAAATTTTTTCAATAGAAAAATAAAGGACCAATCGACATTTGATGGGTCAACAACATAAAATAATTTTTTCGCATGTGTTTCCATAAAAATGATTCCACATTACAACTAAATTTTTCAAATCAAAAAGTATAAATCCATACTCATAATGTTTCAAACCACTTCTATTATAAACCCACTTACACTAAAATACCAATACCCCAAATTTAGTTTAATTAATCTTTCATATATCCTCAACAACTCCAAACAATGATGTTGATGCAGAAATTAGGTATTTATCGTTGGTGCTCAAAAAATGTTGTGCTTTAGAAAAAATGGTTTTTTGTGTAAAATGTGTAACTATTTATATCAAAACCATACCACATGGACATATTAACACTTGGTCCCACACTTAACCATTTCAATGTTTATATTGTGGATAAATCGGTATTTATATCTTAAACCATGAAATAATTTTTTTAATCTATAAATCACTATTCATTTAATCTATTATATCATACCTTAAATAAAAAATATGTAATTATATATAGGGTTTAAAATCACATTTTTTGTTTAAAATATATAATTTTTTTGCATCACTTCATCAAATGGAATTAACTTTACCTTTAATCCATACATACCTTTACCTTTACTATCAAATTTCAAATGTGGAGACATAGGTAGACCAATGTTGTCTAATTCAGAAAAATAATAAGTATAGAACTCAATTACCTCTTATGATATATATATATATATTAAAAATATTGGTATTTGGTTGATATATATTCTTAAAATAGCCTTTAAAAATTTTCATATATATTTCAAAAGGATACATCCAATGTAAATAACTAGGACCACATATTCTTATCTCTTGTACCATATGATTCAAAAGAAGAACCACTATATCAAAAAATTATGGTGGAAAATATATTTCTAGATGATAAAGTATGATGAAAGATTCACTATCCAACACATCTAAAATATATAGATCTATGAATTTTATGAAAATTTAATTGAAAAACTAACACAACCTGATTGTAGACTTTTTGATGTGTATCATCAATATTCCACACAATGAAACTGGTAGAAATTGTTGCATCAATACATGAAAGTCATGAGATTTAATAAATATTAACTTTAAATCCTTTAATGATACAAAATTTATGACATTTTACAAAAACCCACTAGGTAATTTAATACCATGCACGCATTGAAAAAAATTATATTCTCACTCTTTATTAACATGTGAGAATATGTAGGTTTATATTTTATGTCACCTTTTATTGTGGGAACTAACTCAAATGTATTCCTATGGTTATTAAGCCTAATTTTTCTTGAAATTCATTTTTATATTATATTTTATGTTTAAAAATATTATAGTGAGACTATCATAATTGTTTTTCTCAATATCAATAATCCCAATGTTATGATTTACAACAAAAAAAATTCAAATAAGGAATCTTGAATAAAATTGATCATTTCTACCATGCATTTTGTTGATGACCAAAACTTCATTTCTTTTCAAATGTGACATTGATGTATTTTAACTTGTTGTAATATTATTCAGATAATAATGGTTGTGGAGAAGAATCAAACTCTTATAAACCATTAAAATCATTTTTAATTCTTTATAAGGATGATCCATTTGCTAAAAACTCAGATGTCCCATATGAACAGGTTTTTACTTTATTCTTTAATTGATGATATGAAGTCACCTCTTCACAAATTGGAAAAGACCTATATCCTTTAACATTTTATCAACATAATTTTCCATATATAGTAAATTCAACTATAGAGAAAATTATCATCACACTCAAAAGAAAATTTTATTTCTTTAATGTTTCAAATATTATAACACATATCTCATATATAAATTTCAAATCATCAATAAATTGTGGTAGATAAACATCAATATAATTTCCATGATGTTTCAATCAAAAAATAATCAAAATCAACATCACATATTTCCTATTTATACATATTTGAGGAGATACATTGAAGGAAACCCACAAAATAGTCCTTGAATTATATTGGATTATGAGACTCTGATATAGAATCATTACATATACGTATATATAAATTTTAATATTTATAACTTAATTTAAAAAATTAGAAAAAAATTCATTACATATTTTCCTTTCTGTTGAATCAGTATGATTGAATAGGTTTCTATTAGATATGCACTTATATATATGAAATATTAACCTCTTTTATCATTTGAAATTGAAAATAAATGCTTTAAATGAGGAATTATTAGAAGATATCAGATTGATTTAGAGGGGGTTTTTGATCTTATTCTTGATAATGTATCACATTTTTATTTTTCATCCATTTTATATCATGAGGTCCTATATTTATGATATTATGATAACCATTCATATTCCTTCCAATATAGCACAAAAACATTTTTTGAAACCATGTATCTTTTTATACCCAAATCAAACTAGACATAATATTATTTCCTCATAATTGTAATCTAGAATCCTTTCTAATTCTTGAAGTATCTACTTTAAAAAATCAATAAATTTAGTGAAAACTTTATCACTCAATACATATCTTTCTTTCAAGTTAACAAATCTCAGTACTATCAATAACACTATAAATTTAGTGAAAATTGAGAATAGTGGTTTCTCATAATCTCTATAATGTTGATCAACAATTTTTTTTCAATGGTTTCAACACCTAAATCATGAATTAATTATTCAGTATAGTCCTATGTCTGATGTGGAACATCTTCATCACCATTAGATCATGACATGTTTGTTATTTCCCAATTCTAGATCCAACATGTATAATTATGACTAAAACCATTGAAAATAAGATGGTCTTTTATTTTTGTATACCCTGATTTAATCATATTAAATTACTTCACACATGGATAGAAAATCAATTTTTTGTTTTAAAGATTTCATTTAGAAAGTTCTGATAAACTTTCATCCCCTTTCAGATATTTATTGATAGTTATTTGTACATTTATCCACATATCATCCTATAATTAAGTAAAAAAATCACAGTATGACAAATAAATTATGGTTGGTTAGAAATAACTCTAATTTAAACTACTAGAAAACATGTTTTCTTGATAAACCACTCAAGGATAGTATAACATATCCTCTTGAGAGAATAAAAAAGAACATCGGGGAGTTTATTTCACATCTCATCTAGCTTGATTTTATACTGCTATAGTTTTCTTGTGATGTACGGTGATACATGCTCATTGGCACTGATTTATTACTGTGGAATCTGAACAGAAATGGGAATCTTAATGTTAAAGATTATTACAGGATCAAAAATGAATCTTCCCTCATTATTCCAAATTTGGATGTCTAGTTTCAAGGATAATTTTGTATATCCTTGAAAGTTCACTCTCCTATTAATAATATTGAAAAATAGATTATCAACACAAGATTAGATGGAGAGGATTGTTCCTTACATCATATTAGCCAACCATATCATTCTCAAAGATGAATAAAACATCCCGAATATTTTTTATCAATGGGTTTTTTTGAAAGGGAATTATGGAAATTTGTTTCTAATTTCTTTGAATTATATTTTAATGTAGATTAACATCTTATGTTTTTTATGTCTTCTCTCAATAGCACCAGGCAGAGTGACAAGATAATACACTTTATGCTGGAAGCAGTAGCTTCAGTCTCCACTTTTGTTTTGAGAGAATTCAATGGGGAGTTGTTTGAGGAGCAGGACCCCTCTGTCCACATTTTAATTGCTACTCTGTGTAGTGAAGTTCATACTACCGTAAGGGTACAACTTGGTGAAATGCATAACAGTGTGAATGATCTGAGAATTCATAGACTTCTAGGTGTGACAGGAAGACCCAAGCATCCCTTGGTCCACAAATTAGTAAGGTGGATTCCCCTGATATAACTAAGTTAAAAGTTAATGTTGAGAGTGAATCATATATAATTTTAATACCTTTAGGATATAGAGGTATTTTCTGAACTCATCATGGATTTTTAAAAGGATTATTTTATCATTATATTGGTATTGGAACTACTTATGAAGTTAAACTACGGGAAATGGTTTACACCATCAAGCATGTTGTCCAACAACAATGAGTGAACCTATGGATTAAATCAGATTTTAAAAATGTTGTCATGAGCCTCTAATCCAGAACAAGAAATTTCCCATGTATACTTCTATCCAAGTGGATTTAATGCATTCATTATGCTTCACATATCAATCTTATTGTCACCCATGTATATAGATAAGAGAACCAGGTGGTAGATGCTCTTTCAAAGAAGGTGATCACTGAGACAAGCACGATGTGGACTTTTAGAGGACCGGAGATATATACTCCATTAGTGGATGATGACATGTGTGGGGGTGATTCATTTGTTCCTTTGTCAACTCCGTTGTATTTCCTAACTTTGTATGATTTATGTTTTTTCTTAATAATTTGTAGGATCGGTTGAACTCAGATCCTAGACCTTCTTTATAGAATTTATATCTAAAAAACAAGTTAAAAATGAAAAACTAGTTAATTTTTTTTTCAAAAAAAATAATAATAATAATAAATGATTTTAAAATAAAAAAATTGAAGAAAAAAAATGACTTCAACTATAAACAAAATTTATAAATATAAAATTTATAAATAAAAACAATTATAAATACAAAAATCATAATCAAAAACAAATTAAAATCACAAACAATTTATAATCAAATAAAAAATATAATTGATAATAAAATGCATAAAATAAAATTAATGGATAAATGAAATTTATAACTAGTGGATAATTAATTTATCTTCAATAATAAAAAATATCTTAAAAATGTTAGGGGATGATAATGAAAAATAGATATTTATTTCTATTGAAATCACCTGATGATAGTGGAAACATGGAAAACACTACAAGATTGAAGAGAATAATATAATCATATATAAAAATAAATAATTTAAAAGTGCATTCAATTATAAAAATTAACTTATATCTTATAAAAAATTTAAAATTTAAAATAATTTAAAATAACAAAAAAATTAACCAAAAGTTATTATAATGAAAAAATATATATAAATGAATTTCTATTTTAAAAATTCAATTTCAACAAAAAAAAATAAAATGGTAATTTTTAAAATAAAAACAATTATAAATAGAAAAATTATAACAAAAAACTAATTATAGTGAAAAAATATAATCTTAAAAAATGAATAACATTAAACATATTTTGTAAAGAAAAATTATGGTTGGTAATAAAATACATAAAAACAAATGAATGAATTAATCTAAATTAAAAATACTAAATAATTAATTTATCTTTATAAAAAAATAAAATATAAACTTTGGAATGAATTCAGATTAACTCACTAGAAGGTGGTCAAAATATTGTGAACGCATCAATATTTAAGAGAAAAATTTTCAAAAACAATGTAGAAGAAAAATGTATAAAAACCTTGAACTGTGATTGTGGGTAGACCAGATTTGGGTTTTTTGTACTAAATAATATCGAGGTTTGTGATAAAGCATAAAGTATTGAATATTGAAGATAAGAATGTGAAAAGGTGATGAAAATTGACTGAAATGTATGATGGACTAACATCGAGTGTCCTCGATAGTTAATAGAAAGAGGGTTTCAAAAAAATTGTTTAAAACAAATGTTGGTTTCAGATTCTAATAAGATAGTTTTTATAAAAAAAAGATGTTAAAAGGTTATTTTAACTTTTAACATTGGTTTTCTATAAAATCATCAGTAAAAGTAATTTTGGAGACCATTTAACTTTATTTTTATAGAAAAATTATGCTAAAATTTTCTCGCATCACTTTTAACATTGGGTTTTTAGAAATAGACATTAATGGTACGATGTGGTATCCTTTCCTATAATAGTGTGTATAGTGACCATATATTTACTGCGCAACTAGTTTGACACTCTTGAGGGATATTTTTGTAATAATTCACATTTTATTTACAAACCATTATAAAGTATTTTAATATTTGATGACGATGAATGGCCTAGGTTAAACCTCCTGTGATATATATTGAAAATAACTTTTCATGATTTAGATATCTTATAAGTGATTATGTGGTTCTCAATAATAATATTATTTATTAAAATATGTTTTTCTTATTTAAGTCAATGGTTGTAACCTGAACGAACTATGATAATGTTTAATATGAAAAAATGAAATTATTTTCCTACTGAGAAACCAAAATTTATGGTAGCTATAATAAAAAATACTTACAGTTTCCTTATCAAACATTCTCAATAAATGGATCATGCCAAGATTCTAAACAAGAAAAAGAGGTAACAAATTTCCATTGATTCATTCATAAAGAAAAATCCACTATCTTTTAGTGGGTCTGTTGATCCACTATTTTTTGAGAAATGGATGAGTACCAATAAAATATATTTTTCATTATACATTTTTTAGAACATGAAAAAGTTATTTTATTTGGTTATTATTTGGAAGTCTAATAAGATCAATGGTTGAATCTAATTAAGAACATGAGAAAATGAAAATAAATTGACTCCATGACATTGAATGAGTTTAACAGTATATTTTTTAATTATTAATTCCATAATATTCTTTATATGAAATTGGAGAAGTAATTACTTGAGATAAATAAGAAGGATGATGAATCCATTAGTACCTATGTGGAAAATTTTAAAATACTTGTGAGGTATTCCTATGGTATTCTCATCCAACCTGAATGTATGGATGATTGATTTTTTTAGTGGCTTAAAAACAAGTATTTTAAAGGAGTTGGACATAAGAGGCTTCAGTAGCTATGAATAAATCATTAAATGTTCTATAATGGTGGAAATAGAGATTTGAGTTACCCATTGATATTATTGTTTTGATTAGAACCTAAAGATGGAATTCAAAGGGAATTCTAATAATAAAAATCATGGAAGAAAGAAGATATTCCTTCAATTATTATCTAAGTGTGGAAGAAAACATGAGAAAATTTTCATAATGAGGATTGTAAATTATTTAATTGTAGAAATGAATTGAATTATGTAATCGAATGAAAAAGTGATTTGAAGAAGTTATCCAATGATAGAAAAAAGAAACCAAAGAATGCACCACCTACACTCAAGTATATAAAATACAAGGATTATGGGAATTATATTAACAATTTCTCAAAATTTATGGATAAAGATGATGATTGATGTCAAAACCTATTAATCTTAGGGAAAAAAGAAAAACCTCATGTGATAACAGTTACTAATGCGAGGAATGATAATGATGTGGTGAATGGTACACTTAACATACACTGTAGAATTTATAATGTCACGTTTAATTCTGAATCTATCTACTATGAAATATTTGTATAATTTTATAAGGCTATTAAAATACCACCATAATGATTATATATTAAATGAGTAGGGAAACCCCCTAAGGGTATGATGACTGCCTCTCAATTCTATGATTCTTCCCCAATTGAAGTTTATAGGAATGTGCTTCCTTCAAATCCCATTATTCTACCTCTAGTTGATTACTATGTTATCTTAAAAATGGATTGAATTTATTTATAGAAATACCACATCAATTTTTGATTAACAGAATTCACATTTTATCTTCCAAACTAAACTATGATTATCTATTAGTGTGATGGTAAATATGAACTTATGATAGAAATCGAATACATTATATATGACTTGGGTACTATTCAAAATGGGTGTTTATCTCATATGTTTGGAGGTAAAATCTTCATAAAAGTTATTTATATTGTATGGAAGTTTTTTGAGGTCTTTATATAATATTTTTTTAGTCTTCCCTAAAATTTTGAAGTTGAGTTTTCAAAAGAACTAACACCAGGTTCTATAACTATTTCAAAGACTCCATTTAGAATGGATCAATTGAGATGAAGTAATTGAAGAAAGAACTCTAGGATAATCATGAAATGTGATTTTTTGGGCCAAGTGAATCACCTTGGGGTAAAAATATTATTTTCTTTAGTAATAATGATGGATCAATGCAACTCTTAATTGATTATAGTGAATATAGAAAGATCATAATAATGAATATATATCCCATTCATCATATTAATAACATCTTTTATTGACTTCAAAAAGATCAATAATTTTACTAGTCTAAACTTCATTATATATGACATCATTTGATGGTTAAGAAGGAGGATAAAACCAAGACAATATTTCGTACAATGTTTGGGAAGTATGAATTTTTAGAGATTCTAATGGGTATTACTAATTACCCTATTATCTTCATGGATTTAATGAATAAATTCATTAGATATTGCATCAACATGATTTTGGTATTCTTTATAAATGATATTTGTATATATTTGATATAAAGGAAAAGAAAAAGAACACTTTTGTATTATAATTAAGATCCTAAGGAAGAATAAGTTGTATTAAAATTTTAAAAAGTCTTAATTTTATATACTAAAAGTTTAAGTTTTGTGTCATAATATCAAGAGAATGTATATCTGTGGATATATCAAAGATGGAAGTTATTTAACATTATCAAAAACCAAAAACTATGACTAAAATTTTTAGTTTTCTTGGTTTGACTGGATATTATTTACGCATTTTTAGGATTTATCAAGGCTATTGAATCCACCTACCAATTTAACATAGAAGGGAGCCATGTTACTTTACAAAGATGAATGTGAAGAAAATTTCAATGAACTGAAGAGAAGGGTAGTGAGTGAACCTATGCTTAAATTACCCTACAGGGGATAATGTTTTTTTAACTATAGATATTCATTATAAATGGTATTTGGATACATCATCATGAAGAATGATATGGTGAAAGATTATGCCTCACACCAATTGAAGTTTTAGATGAAAAATTACCTAACTCGTGATTTATATTTAGCTGTAGTAATTTTTTCATTAAATATATGAAGAAATTATATTTTTAATTAAAGTTTTTATATATATACTGACCATAAAATTTTAAAGTATATATTCACTCAAAAATAGAAAAACATGTACTATAAAAGATGATTGGATTTGATTAAAGATTATGGAATCTCAATACAATTAAAACCTAAGAAAGAAAACAAAATGGTTAATGTATTTTATTGAAAGGATCATGATATATTATATGTGATGAGGATAAAAAAATATCCAATATTTTTTTCTTCTCAAAGGAGGGTTATAGATATATTAAATTAATGAGAGAAATATAATCTGGATCAAATGAGTGCTCAACTATCTATCCATGTAAGAATTAAAGTGGCGTAGAAGGAAGATGTGGAACTGTAGAAGAAGGAAATAAATTCTATTCAGTTCCACATTGATTGTGATGGAATGGTATGGTTCAGGAATATAGTACTTTTACCATCAATACTATAGTTGAAAAGAAGTCGTTGGATGAAGTTTGTAGTTCTTCATTCTCTATCCATCTGGTAAGTATGAAGATGTATAAATATTTGAAAGAGTATTTATTCTGGGAAAACATGAAAACATATATTTTTGAGTATGTTTATTTGTTCTTGGTATGTTCAAAAAGTTAAGGTTGAGATATAGAGGTCATAGGGGTTTTTATAACCATTACCCATGCCATAATGGAAATGAGAAAACATAAACATGTATTTTTTCATTGGACTCCCCAAAACTTCCAAAGGAAAAAACTCTATTTGGGTTGTAGTTTATCACTGTAAAAATTCAGAACACTTCACCACTATGAGAAAAAAATTATATCTTTATTATATTTCTAGAATATACATTAAATAAGTGGTAAGGTTACATGGGATACAACATTCTATTATACCTATTTAGGATTTGAGGTTTGCCTAGATGTTCTGGTGAAATCTTCAGTAGGATTTGGATATAGAGTTGATTTTCAATAATTCATATCATCCAAAGATATATAGTTAGTATAAAAGAACCATTAAAACCCTATTGTATATTATGATTTATTATTCTATTTATTTAAATTTTTGTGTGGATCAAAACCTTCCTCTAGTCAATTTTTGTTACAAAAATATCTTTCACTTGATCATTTTGATGGATCCTTTTGAAACCCTATATAAAAATAAGTTTAGAGCTCCAATGTGTTGGGATGAATTTGGAGAATGAAATAAATTTACCCATGGGATAGATGAAGAAATGGTTGAAAAAATAATAACCATTTAGCAGGACATCAAGGGATCTCAGAGTCAACAGAAAATTTATGATGATAATCATCAGTGAAATTTGGAATTCATTGTTGGTTATAAGTTATCCAATAAATTTATCTATGAAAGAAGCCTATGATATTAAAAAATAAAGGAAAGGTGTTCCCTTGGTGTATTATCCTATTCCAGATTCTTAATCAGGGATGGTATCTTATCACTTCGTTCTTCCACTGAACCTCTCTCAAGTTCACGATGTGTTCCACATATCTGTTCGGAAGAAGTACATAAATAATCCTTTACATATACTAAAATCAGTGGTCATACCACTAGAGAATGATATTTACTATGAATAATAACCATTAATAATATTTCATTATAGATAAAAGTTGTTATAGAATAAGACTACTTACCAGGTTAAAGTTCTCTAGAGGAAACAAATTCAAAGAAGCTACATGGGAACCCATGGATGTGATGAAACAAATATATCCTCATTTTTTTCTACCAAAGTGATGTAATTTTGAGGTAAAATTCATTTTAAGGGGGGTATAATATAACACTATGAGATTTTATGATAGATTTTTATATAAATAAAATTTATTTTATTAATAGCTTACTTTTCATGCAACACTAAGTTTGAACAAAATGCATTATATTATTGAAATATTATTATTTAATGTTGCAGTTATAACCTAGTCACCAATTTGGAAGGTATGAATATGACTAAAAACATTTTAAAATTTCTATAATGTTCCTATTTAATACAAATGTATTTATTAACTCCTTATAAATAAACACTCAATTTTTAGAAAAGTAATTTTATTCTTCAAAAATATATTTTCTTCAAAAAATTATTTTTATTGATTTTTGTGAGAAAATATTATAATTAATTTCAAGATAATTTTTAAATTTTATTTTATAAAAATAGTATCATTTAAAAATCTTAATATTACAATTATACTAGTGTGATGATTTGGAATGTTTATGAGAATATTTATTTTTCATTCTATAGTAAAAATACTGATTTTTGTAAAAATATCATTTATTTTAATTATAAAATCCCAATAATGTTTTTAATTTGATACTAAATTAATATAAAAGTACTTTAGTTATAATTAATCTAATTAAATATATATTAGTCAATAATATATTGATCTTGGTATACAAATACTTTTAGACTTATAATTACAAAAAAAAATCAGAAACATATTTTTCATCATGCTTTGTGAGATTATTATAAAATGAATTTCTTTCACATAAAGATCACTACGGGAAAAAAGGATTATTGCGACGGGGTATTTGCGATGGGAATATATAACCGTCACAAAAACTCCGATGAAAAGTGTTTTTGCGACGGGTATATATTCCCGTTGCAAATGGTCAGTTATTTGCGATGGAAATACAGGTTCCATCACAATTGCAATGGCACGGTTTTCATGCCAAAATGCGGGAATCCTATTTGCGACAGGTAGATGGATACCCGTCGCAAGTACTTGGCGGTGGTAAATAGTATTTGCAACAGGGAAATTTCTCCATCGCAAACAAATATTCACTCGGTGTTATTTGTGATGGGCCCCGTCGCCAATACCGGCCATTGTAAAGCCTATTTGTGATGGTCACCTTCAACTCGTCGCAACTACCCGCGGTGGTAAATAATTTTTTGCGATGGGACTATTTACCCATCGCAAAAGAAAATCCAACGAGAGGTATTTGCGATGGGACCCGTCGCAAATAGCGGTGGCGGTAAATTGGAAGTTGCAATGGGGATATCTGCCCGTTGCTAATGGTGTGGCAGTTGTGATGGGCCTATTGCAAAAACCCTTTTACCCGCCGCCCGTAATTAATGCGGGCAAAGGTATTTGCGACGGGCCCCGTCGCCAATACCATCAGCGATAAATAGACATTTTCAACGGAGATATCCACTCGTCTCTAATGGTGGCTATTTGAGACGAGCCCGTCGTAAAAGTCCTTTTATCGGCTGCCCGTATTTAATGCGGGCGAAGGAATTTGTGACGGTATCCCGTCACAAATACTAGGTATTGCGACGGGATACCATCGCAAATACGACCGTCGCAAATAATCTAACCTATATATACACCCCATCTGTTTTTTCCATAACATTCTGATCTCTATTCTTCTCTCTCTCTAATTTTCAGTTCTGAGTAGAATTTTTTTTTTGTTTTAATTTTTTCTTTCGAAAAAGAAGAAGGAAGGAGTTAGAAGGCGCATATTACTAAATGTATTTATATTTTTTTTAATTGTTAAATTATTTTTAATTGTTAATTTTATTTTTAATTGTTAATTTTATTTTTTTAATAGAATGTTTAGCTATATAGTATAATTAGTTTATTTGGTTGTACCAAATAATCTTTGTCTGGATACGAACAAGTAGAGGCGGCTCTGGCACAGATGTACCTAGGAGTGAAAACTCTGACAAGGTGTTTCAAGTTTGACTCGGGGTAACCTGGTACACGACAACGGGCCTTGCTGCACTCTTGGTTCGACACTCCCAGGGATGTTTTGCTAATAATTAGAAATAAATATATAATTATCAAATAATTAAGAAATAATAATATATTAAAATAATTAGGAAACAATTAGATGTAATTAGGAAATAATTAGATTTAATTAGGAGACAATTAGATTTAATTAGGAAACAATTAGATTTAATTAGGAAACAATTAGATTTAATAAATTAGGAAACAATTAGATTTAATTAATTAGGAAACAATTAGATTTAATTAATTAGGAAACAATTAGATTTAAGCAATTAGGAAACAATTAGATTTAACTAATTAGGAAACAATTAGATTTAATTAATTAGAAAACAATTAGATTTAATTAATTAGGAAAAAATTAGATTCAATTAATTAGGAAGCAATTAGATTTAATTAATTAAGAAACAATTAGATTTAATTAATTAGGAAACA
This sequence comes from Viscum album, assembly GCA_963277665.1. Lineage (NCBI taxonomy): Eukaryota > Viridiplantae > Streptophyta > Magnoliopsida > Santalales > Viscaceae > Viscum > Viscum album. The sequence goes on along the minus strand of OY728123.1, from coordinate 1,806,954,289 downwards.
ATTAGATTTAATTAATTAAGAAACAATTAGATTTAATTAGTTAGGAAGCAATTAGATTTAATTAATTAGAAAACAATTATATTTAATTAATTTAGAAACAATTATATTTAATTAACTAGGAAACAATTAGATTTAATTCATTAGGAAACAATTAGATATAATTAATTAGGAAACAATTACATTTAATTAATTAGGAAACAATTAGATTTAATTAATTAGGAAACAATTAGATTTAATTAATTAGGAAACAATTAGATTTAATTAATTAGGAAACAATTATATTTAATTAATTAGGAAACAATTAGATTTAATTAATTAGGAAACAATTAGATTTAATTAATTAGGAAACAATTAGATTTAATTAATTAGGAAACAATTAGATTTAATTTACCTGGAAACAATTAGATTTAATTAATTAGGAAACAATTAGATTTAATTAATTAGGAAACAATTAGATTTAATTAATTAGGAAACAATTAGATTTAATTAATTAGGAAACAATTAGATTTGATTAATTAGGAAAAAATTAGATTTAATTAATAATTAGGAAACAATTAGATTTAATTAATTAAGAAACAATTAGATTTAATTAATTAGGAAAAAATTAGATTTAATTAATTAGGAAACAATTAGGAAATAATTAGGATAATTAGTAAACAATTAGGATAATTAGGAAGCGTGATTGACCGCTCATCTACCTTAATTTTTTTCATTTCTGTGTTGAGGCTTGACAGAAAAATTCTGCCTCCACATGTAATATCTGCGTTTACTGTCAAAATTATCAACCTCCTTGTCAATATAGAGGTGAGGAGGTTTATAATTTTGACAGTAAAAGCACATATTACATGTGGAGGTAGAAGTTTCATGTCAACCTCAACACACAAATGAAAAGAAAATTGAGGTAGATGAGCGGTCAATTACATTTATTTTTCTTTTCATTGATTGATTAACCACCCAACCTATATGCATATCTTCACATTTCTAATTAGTAACATAATTAGTAACATAATTAGTAATATAATTAGTAACATAAATAGTATCATAATATAAATTATTATATTACTCTAATATTAATAGTTAAATAATACTTATAATATAATTATTTTATTATTATATGTTTAATATTTATAAAAAAATATTAATATTATTAAAATTATATAAAATTTATAAAATTTTACAATTATCAATATTTTCAACAAGTTTTTCTTTATTCTTAACAGTTCAAATCTTAAAGGGTCGTCAATTTTCAGGTCATGCCCAATAAAAAGTTTGTGTCAACCGTGTCCAATGTAAACTCTATAATTGTTCTTGCTTGGTTGATCACCTCGCAAGTAGCGTTGTAATAAGACAACTCAAGTCATTTCTTTCTCATTACTTGTGTCATCCTATTGCAACACTACTTGCGAGATAATCAACCATGTAAGGACAATTATAGAGTTTAAATTGAACATGGTTGACGCAAACTTTTTATTGGGTATGACCTGAAAATTGGCGACCCTTTAAGATTTGAACTGTTAAGAATAAAGAAACATTTGTCGGAAATATTGAGATTTGTAATAATTAGTAATAATTACTAATAAAATTAATCAAAAATCAAATAAATTCAAGTACATGGTTATAAATTGGCACAATTTCCAGCAGATTGACAGCTACCTTTTGTTCAACGTCTCACATCTTTGCTACTTTCTCCCATGAAATCAGTATGAAAAATGTGCTCTAACGTATGTTAGAGCAAGTTTTTCATACTGATTTCAATCGGGAGAAAGTTAAAAATAGATGAGCCATCGGACAAATCAGAATAATTAGTAATATAATCTCCACAATGATGATTACAAAATTTTATATCATTATTCAAGAAAATTTCATTTTGCCAAGTATTGCTAAGTATTGCTAAATTAATAATAATTAGTGGGGATGATTACAAACTAACTGTGTCGGATATAATTATTGGTAATTACTAATAAATAACTGTAATGATGTATCTTCTTTTTTTAGGATATTGTTTCTTATATCAAATTATTTAACAACAGTAATGGTTTTAAATTTTGTAGAAACATATATATGAATATTAAACCAGGAAATTGACATCAATCATTATTAGATGACCGTTCTTGGATAAATCAATGTAGAAATCCAAACGGTTCTAGTTTAAATCCTATATATGTTGATGGTGTTGAAGCTTTCTTATCATTTGCATCATCAAACCCAAAATTTGTTTCAGAAGGGACAATTAAGTGTCCTCGTAAAAAATATGCACTGTGAACGTTTGAGACATTTGACAGCGTTGGGTAACATCTCTTGCGTTATGGTTTTCAATCAGATTATATTTTTTGGTATCAACACGGTGAACACAGTTCTAGAGATGATACTAATAATTTGATTTCGGATCCATCACGGTTTCAAAATTTAGTACATGATGTTGCAGGGTCATCCGTTCAACAAACAGAAATCGAGGATGATGTTGATTTACCTCCCGAGTTGGCACCATCTGAATTTTCTGAGTTGTTCAGGTCTGCTGAGGATGCATTATATCTTGGTTGCAAGATAAGAAAATTAGAAGCAGTTTCAAAATTTATGGCTATTAAATCAGATAATGGAATGTCAAATAACTATTTTGATCAGATATTTTCTTTGGTTAAAGCACTGTTACCTGAAAGAAATGTGCTGCCTACTAATTATTATGAGAGAAAAAGACTCGTTCGTAATCTAGGCCTTAGTTATCATAAGATCCATGCATGTTGAAATGATTGCATCTTATATTCTAGTGAAAATGAGTCATTGGATAGTTGTCCCACATGTGGAAAATTGAGGTATAAAGAAGCTCAATCCAGGAAGTCTGGATTGATTCCAGTAAAACAGTTGAGATATTTCCCTCTTACACCCGGGTTGCAGCATTTATTTATGTGTCAGAACACAGTGACAATGATGTCATGGAACAAAACCAATATTTCAAATTGTAAAATCTTGATTCATCCATCTGATGGTGATTCATGGAAACATTTTGATCAAGTGCATCTGTCTTTTGCTTTAGAATCTAGGAATGCGTGATTGGGTCTTTCTACTAATAGTTTTTGTCCATTTGGATCTTTTGGTAGTCAGTATTCCTGTTGGCCTGTCTTTATAACTCGGTACAATTATCCTCCATGGATGTTGATGAAAGAGCCTTATATCTTTTTGACATTATTAATCCCAGGACATCCGAAAAATAATATTGATGTTTATTTGAAACCATTGATTGATGAGTTAAATTTATTGCGGAGTGATGGTGTTGGTACATATGATACTGCTACGAAACAGAATTTTGTAATGAAAGCTGCTTTGATGTGGAAAATTAGTGACTTCCCGGCATATGGTATGTTATCTGGATGGAGTACACATGGTCCAAAATCATGTTCTTACTGTATGGGAGACAACAAAGCATTTATGCTTGTGAATGGACAAAAACCTTTCTATTTTGACTTTCATCGCAGATTTCTTCCAATCGATCATCCTTTTCAGAGGAATAATTCTAATTTCAGAAAAGGCAGAATTGAAAGAGATGAACCTCTAAAAATTATCTCAGGTACAGAGTTACAATCAGTTGTATTTTTATTACCTTACATCACTTTTGGACCGACAATAAACCAACAAAAAATTCAAGGTTTTGGGAAAGAACACAATTGGACAAAACATAGCATTTTTTTGGAATTTTCTATATTGGTCTGATTTGTTGGTCTGACACATGTTGAATGTCATTCTATTTGGGAAGATGTGTTAAAAATGTTCATTTTACCGGATTAAAAAGTCATGACTATCATGTTATAATGGAAAGACTTATTCCTATTGGATTAAGAGGTTTGTTGAATTCTAATATTTGGGATTCGATAATAGATATATCATATTTTTTCCGAGACATGTGTGCGGTGACAACAAACTACGATACACTAAGAAAACAGGAAGAAGCTATTGTTGTAATTAAATGCAAATTGGAGAAAATCTTTACACCGTCTTTATTTGACTCGATGGAACATTTGATATTACATTTTCCACATGAAGAAAAATGTGGAGGTCCGGTTCAGTTTCGATGGATGTACCCATTTGAGAGATGCATGCAGAAATTGAAGAAAAAAGTTCTTAACAAAGCATCAGTTGAAGGCTCAATTGTTGAAGCTTATTTATAAGAAGAAATTTCTTTATTCTACTCTCATTATTTTGAATCTGAATATCCCTCAAAATTTAACCGCATGGGCCGAAATGAGGGGAATGTTGATGATGATATGAACAATCAATTATCAGTTGTCAATCAGCCCGAACTTGGCTTTGGTGGAGTTCATGATAGATGGCTTTCAGATGATGAACATCATAGAGCTCATACATATGTGCTACTCAACTATGAAGAAATGTCACCAATTGTACAGTGAGTGATCTTATCCCTTATTCTATAGATTTTGTTACAGTAAATTAATCATATTGTATTTGTAGGTTATATGATAATCATATCAAGAAACAATTTCCACAAATTACAGCAGCTGACTTAGAATAACATCGGTAAAACAATTTTCCCTAATGGTTTCAAAAATTGGTAACATACATTCTTTTTTGGTTTTATATATAAAATCAATTTATTACTTGTAATAGTGATAAATGTTTTACAAATTTTCAGGTATCTGTACATGCTGATAAGATTTATAGTCGATTGCATATATTGAGTAGCCCACCATCCAAAATGGTTAAATCTTATAATGTATATGTGGTGAATGGTTGTCGTTTTCATACACGTGCATATGGGGAATCAAAGAAAACAATGAATAGTGGTGTTTGTTTGAAGGGATCACATCATAGAGATATTGAAGTTGACTTTTATGGCATGTTTGAAGAAATTATTAAACTGTGTTATTTGGGACAAAATTATGTAACAATGTTTAAATGTCGATGGCTGGATACTAAGAGAGGCTTGCGTATTCATCCAACTCATGGAATTGTTGATATTAAATAGAAAAGTCTTCTTGCAGTAAATGAACCATTTTTATTGGCTCATCAGACACATCAAATTTATTACGAAAAATAATGTGCTACTGTAAAAGAGTTGGATGATTGGTGGAGTAAAATAAAAGTTAAATCTCGAGAAAATCAGTTTACTCAAACTGAATGTGGTTCCACTGAAGTGCAAGGAAATGAAATTTTTCAGGACACTCCACGAAACACATCTTTTTCACAAAGAGACCTGAATATCAAGGATGACACCCCACAGTTAAGGGTCGATGGTTACGATGTTGTCAATGATGTTAAAACTGAATTTGAAATGACTAGAGATGATAAAAGTGAAACTAATATAGAAATTGATGATGTTGATGAGGAAGATGAAGAAATTGACATTGTAAACTATGAAGATGAACATTGACACAATAAAATGATGGTTAGAATCATAAAAAATATATATCTATACATAATAGTTATTTTCAACTGTTTGCTAATAACAATAATTTCATGTTTCAGATGGACTCAGAAACGTATCGTCAGTTGTTGGAGGCTGATATACCAATGGATGATGAGGTTTTTGAGTCATCTGACCCACAGGCTGTTGGCACTACAGGGAGCACTCGGAGGGGGCATGGTCTTTCCAGACTGATGATTCCAGATCCTATCCCGAAGCGACGTCCACCTCTTGGATTCGATGCGCACACGTGGTGGTATAGTAACCTGTGTATTTTAGTTATCTTTCATTAAAATTTATTAATATTCTAATTGTTTGATTATTTGTTCTTTTTCCACAATTTTACGCATATAGCTATTGGACAGGGGAGTGCTATCTTGCACAATTATTTTTCTCAGCCCTGGCTCACATGGGATCAGATTCCCACTGATGTGAAGGCCGCCATGTTTGATCATTGGATGGTAGGTAATTAAAAAATATTTATTTTGAAATTTAATTCATTAATAACTTTATATTATGTTTTATGGTATCCCATCAACGAGAGTATGCGTGCCACTATCCACGCGGCATGGGTGGTGTCTATGCGTGATCGTTTCTGTTAGTTTTTGCATAATTTGAGAAAGACGGCTCTGAAGAAAGCCAAAGTGATAGAATTTGATTAGTCCTATAGAGCCCACCGACCCGAGTACATTTCAACTCACATTTGGGATGGATTATGTACACACTGGTTGGGTGGTGGGTTTTAGAGGAGATCTGCATTGGGTCGACAGAATTGGAGGAGACGAGGTGACACATCGAGCCTGTAGTCGTACATTTAGTGCGCATAGAGAGAATATAGTAAGTACTTTTTTTTAATATTTTATACAACTTTAAATATAAACAGTTTATTTTATATTCATATAGGAAGCCGAGCATCCCAGTATTTCGGTGTACGACGTTTATCGGAGGATATACACTGACCCGGCTACTGGAGAGATTAGAGGTGACTGCCAGCGTTAGATTGTGGTCAGTATTATTTTCTTTTCAGTTTGAAAATTAAATTGCTATAATCATTTCATTATTTTAATTTCTAATTGAAACTTAAGGAGTCATATGAAGCTGTGACCTCTCAGACACAGGCTGAGAGTCAAGACGAGACGGGTGATCAGACTAGTGCCCACCATTTTGATGGGACGACATGGATGTAGGCGACCCAATATGGCTTCGAAAAGGGCCGAGTAGTTGTTATCGGCTCTCATTTGACTCCTGCAGCTTATTATGGTACTGCTGCGATGTCGGTGTCCAACTCGAGAGGAGCTCGTAGAGAGACATCATCTTCCGCCTCACAATATCAGGAGCAGCTGCGTGCTCATAGTCTGCTTATAGAGGATTTGCGTCAGGGGCAGGAGCAGATGCGTCATCAGCACGATGAGGAGATGCATTGATGGCAGGAGCAGATGCGTCAGCATCAGGATGAGGAGAGACGTCGATATGAGGAGCAACATCAGGAGTATATGGAGTATATGCATCGTCTGACTCATAGTTTAGGGATGGAGTTTCCTCCACCACCTCCTCCATGTCCTCCAGGTCCTCCAGGTCCTCCAGATTATCCACCCCCAATGATTTTTTAGATGTAATAAACATTTGAGTTCGTAGTTTATTGTCATATTAACTATTTACAATTCCTCTTTCATATTGATACAAATATTACGTGATTTAATTTATTTTTATTTTTTTAATATATTATTACTTATTAGTATTATTTTTAATGTCTGCTTATTTTAGTAATATTACTTTTAATATTTTATATTTATTGTTAATATTGAGAAGTTTATAATTTTATAATTTTATTAATATTAATAATATTAATATTATTTTTTCATAAATATGTATATTTATTTTAATAATATTATTATTATATTAATTTTTTATATTAATAATATTAGTACTATTATTATTATTTTTTGATATTAATATTTAATAATATATAATATTATATTATTTATATTCATATTATTATTTTTTGATATTAATATTTTATAATTATATTATATATATTTTTTATTATTAATATTATAATAATATAATTTATTTATATTATTAATATTAATATTAATATTATATAGATAGTTTAATAATAATAATATTATATTAATTTTTTATATTATTAATATTTGTATTATTATACTATATTATATTATTTATATTCATATTATTATTATTTTATATTAATATTTCATAATTATATTTTATCTATATTTTTATTTATATTATAATAATAAATTTTTTTATATTATTAACATTATTTTTATTTTTATATAATATTATACGATTTGTAATAATTTTTTTATTTTATTTTTTTATTTTTTTAATATTTACGATGGGAACATTTGCGACGGGATTTCCCGTCGGAAATATTTTTTTTACTGTACCATTTGCGATGGGACAAATACCCGTTGGGAAAACCTTTCTGCGACGGTCCGTCGTAAATACCTTCGTCGCAAGTATTTTTTTAAATTTTTCATTTGTGCCGGGATTCTGACCCGTCACAACTAATATATCTGTGACGGCCCATCGCAAATACCTTTTTTATATATAAAGGGAAACTCATTTGCAATGGGGGAAAAATACCATCGCAAATATTCTTTTTGCGACGGGACCGCCGTAAAACCATCTATTTGCGATGCCATTTTCGGTAACGGGCGATTTGCAATGGAGCCCCGTCGCAAATCGCCCATCGCAAATATTCAGTTTTCCTTTATTGGATGTCATTAACCCATCCTTAAAAAGATACTGAAATGAGGGTCGAGATATGGAGGCTTCCTGAGTCCCACCTCCAATAGACACCGGGTTGGCGACTAGCTCCGAGGGTATAGTAAACATGAATTTGGGAGGCATTTCCCTCTAAGAGAAACACGTAGAAGAGAGAGATGAGAAGGATAAAACAAGAAAAAACTTATCATAAACACACAAAAACACACATATAAAAGAAAAAACAAGTTCCAACATGCGGTTCCATACCATCATAAACAACCGAAGGGAAACTACATGTACCAAAAGGTAAATATGGAAGCGACTACGAAGCCCAAATATTTCCTGATAAACCCCAAGCTAGTAATATCCAGCCTGATCACCAACCAGCTCTTGCTGACCTAAAATTTTTTTTATATATTCATAGTGTTACCATAATAGTATACTTAGTAGGACCTCCCTGAATCATCTCATGCAAAAGATAATAAAAACATGTAAAAGAACAGTGAACAACAGTGAGACTAACTCCTCACCTAAATATTTATACTAGGTTCCCAACCTCACCATGGATAACTATCCCCATGTAATGCATACAAGAGAGCATATAATATAATAATAAAACATCAAGGGTACCCCTATCCCACTTCCCTATTGGTTTTCTGCTCTTCCCCAATGTCACATGTCCTGAGCCATCTCTCTCCAAAAGTAAGCCATCCTAAAAACACCAGGTAAAGGCATTACAACATGCACCTCAACATCATATAAACACACTATACCTATCAAATATAGCAACCAAGTAGTTTCTAGAATACACCACATCCTATATAATGTATATCAAATTTTAGGTATTATAACTCAAGCCATTATAGTACACACACCAATAAGTACCTCAATCCATCACAACCTACACACATCATACCTATAATAATACTCTCGATACTATAATCAGCAATACATGTGTGTGAAATAACGACAATCCATCACATCCCTCTACCCACATATATGGGAAAACTAACTTTCATGCATACTATCAAAAGTGACTACCGAGAGAAGTCACTAGGCGTATAGGGGGTAGTCAATTATCCATCCTCCCACATGGATTTTGGGGAAAACACCCATCCTAGACTCCAATAGGTGTCAATTTTCCTAATTTACATGGGTGGGGTAGAATAATAAATAACAAAATATACATGATATAATATATATCACAACCAAATGATGGGAATTGCCTAGTCTTAGACTTGACCGTAGATAATGTATCTCAGACTCCCTGATTCCACTATTAATACTAGATATCCTATAAGAACGCAATAATTGTAATGAGCTATATTAATTCTTTCTTTTCCCTTTCATCATTTCATTATTTAATGAATACATTATCCATTAATTAACCATTTTCTTAATTCCAGATTACATTAAATTACAATTATCATAAAAGTAAGTTTTATGCCCTCTAGGAATAAACCAAACCAATTCCATAGTTTATCAAGATTAACATTTTTTTATGAAATTGAATTCCAACAACAACAAACCCTATGGGTTATAAATTCATTCATTAATTTACATCATCCCATATCTAGGTACTCTAGAAAAACCATCCTAAGCTATCACTAAGAGGAAAAATGAAACCAAAGAACCTTCAGTTTCCTTAGGAAGTTGGAAAAAATGCAGATAAATAAGAAACTTGGACCTCATCCAGTAAAAATATTCAAGCAAGCATACTATCTCTCAGCATATCATTAATGGTTAATCCCATATTTAACTCATTCAATCACTTCTGGGGCCTTCCCTAACACCCACATGTATATACCAATGCATATCACCATCATAAGATCCATCTGATACCACATCATTCAGATATTTCTTCCCACATATCACAATATCCATATAATTCTCATCCATATAAGGCTCGCATCACATCACAGTAGGAAAAAAACAAGAAATTAATAGGTAAACAGGGCCCTCAAAACTAGGCATTCATCCAACTCATGAAAAAGAGCTATCATGGATCCAAAATAAGTCACCCAACCTTCTCAACCAGACAGAAAACTCATGCCCTGTCCAATTATATTTATCAAATAACTAATTCTTATTCCATGTTAAAATATTTGATTCATTTATTAATAGGTTCCAACTATAGGAAACTTAAGGAATCAATCTATAAAATCTATCTAAGTTATAAAATTCTATTCATATTTATTCTTGTTTCAAAAAACCTAGAGAAGTACCATTATTAATTAACATGACTTTTCAATATTTATCAAAAACAATAACTATCATGATTTTATTTAATTAACCAATTCAATTAAACATGAATACATGAATCAATTTGATTATAATCAAAATTAACTTAACCACCAGATTACAAAAAAGACTCTTCAATTACTATTAAGCCGATTAATTATCAATTAATTTTGGATTTACCTTCTTTACCAATTTATATCATGAAAAACATGTTAACAAATAATATGAAATAGATATCACACTATCAAGAAAATCAAGAGGCAAACCGCTATCATGATATCAAGAAGAAACATCAATCCTTATCCAATTTATTTAATCCAGTTCAGTAATTATTATGTCAATTTAATTTCCATAAAAATAGATAAATCATGTTAGATTTTTGATTTTATGTAAATAATTAAAGAAAAAATTAACACCTTACCTAAATGGTGTCAACATTATTTACCTGAGAATAGACTAACAAAAAATATCCCTGATCACCTCTACAGAAAGAACCCCATTGATCTGAGGACATCACCGAAAAACTACACCAACAAAAAACCCAGAAAACCCTAGTAAAAATGGGAGATCAAATTCTATATCATGGTGAGAATATACAGGAGGAAATGATATCAAACTGGGAGAAACTATAAGAAAATAAAGTAAGAATGCAGCTTGGATTACCACAGATCACCACAGATCGAATACTGAAGGATAAGGATCGATCTATGTTAAAGGAATCTCCAAAATTTCTAGAAGTGATTCATTGGATACTAAAAAATGAGTGGGAGTGTAGGGTTGCAGAAACCCCCAAGACACTGCACCTTTTAAAATTTCCAAATATTGATAATTTACACTCCATGTAATACATTTAAACATCGTGTAAATGTTAGGCATCGGTTCATGCTAAAAAATGAATCAAATTGAACCTTTTATTCCCAATTACATACAACATGTATAGAACCCTATGAAACTACTTCAACAATTCATCAAAATCACTTACACGGAGTTTAAAAATTACACATTGTGTAATCTCTTTGCTTCTAGTATCTCACCTCCAAGCCCCTCAAGACCACTTCCAACCCTCCTCCAAGCTCACTTAGCCTTGAAAACAAGCAGGAAGGTAGTCTTCTTGTATCTGTGACTTTACATTAGATACCTCATAAAAATTTCTCATCATCTAAAATCCAAAACAAACCTAGAGGGAAAATGAAAAGGGGTTCATTTGAACATCCACCCTGTGAGATACGAGTCAAAGGTCCCACTACCACCAGAGATCAACCACCTCATTAGAGGAACAAATGAAAAACCATGAAACAACCACAACCAACTCCTAAACACCCTCTTGGGGGAGATACCTCTCAAATGAGAGTAAATACACAATAAACAACAATAGGAAACCATCTCATAAATATAAAGGTCAACAAGCACAAAATAAATATGTTACAAAATAAGAGATAAACGTAAAATAGCTTAGGGTACTAAGAGAGAACCTGTGAATCACATTCTAAGGTACTCTCCTCCACACCACAATTCCTCCATAAGACAAAAACCAAGGTAAAATCATTCCCACACAACACCTTCTCTTAGTGGTCATGGATCTCCATAGGCCTCTCCTAGAAGGTCTCATCATCATCAACATTGATCCCATCCCAATCGATGCCATGATAGTTATCGTGAAGATAATGATGGAGTTGAAACATGTGAAAAACATCATGTATTCATATCATCTGTGTGGGAAGTTCTATCTGATATACTATGGATCCAACATGAGACAAACCCTAAAAAGTCCCAACAAACTGGGGAGAAAGCTTACTCCCATGACCAAATCATCGATGCACATGACAAGGAGTCACCTTTAAGAACACATGATCATCCATGTCGAACTACAGAGGGATCCTCCAATGACCAGAATATGATTTCTGATGATCCTATGCTACCTTTAACCTATTTTGAATTACATGAACCTTCTATGTTATATTTTTTACCAGTTATAGCTAGGTAATTTCAACCTCTCCAACCTTAGTCTATCACAATGGAGAACACCAAGGTCATACATAGAAATATTGAAAAAACTCCATACCAAAGGTGGAGTTGAAACTATTATTATATGAAAACTCAACCAAGGGTAGTTGCCTCATCCATGAGCCACCAAAATCCAGGTCACAAGAGTGAAAAATATCATTAAGATTCTAGTTTTTCCACTCTATCAGATTGTGTATTTATAGATAAAAAGAAGTTCTAAGGCATAACAGATAACTTAAATCATACTAGAGACCTCTCTCTAACATGGATGTAAAAAGTAGATCCCGATCAGAAATAATCACCCTCAGGACTCCAATGAGTTTCCTCACCTCGTCCACATGCTTTCTTGAAAAAACCTCCACTCATCTTGACTCCCTAGTCACTATAATGTGGGTTGATTTTATCAAAAAAATCCAATTTCACCTATATAGAATCATATCATCCATGTACTCAAGGTAAACTGGTAAAGAAGTCCATTGAGATGTCCTCCCTCTTACAATGTAGATTGTCAAATAGCTAGAACAACCCACTAGGAACACAGTGTTTGGCCTTCACCTTCTAGGATACCAAACATCAAGAAACAAACTCTTCTACCGTATGATTCAACCCAATACACCAAAACTGACCTCTCCAAGCTCAGTACATATTGGTCATGCAAGGATGTACCACAAAAGGAAAAATATGGAACATACATGGAACCATCTCACCCATCACCAAAGTAACTAAAATCCTTTCCTAGAACAACACTCGGTGATGTCCATCCTTAGACCAACCATTACGTAAATTTACAAAAATATCTCATCTCTACATACCTCCACCTTAGAATCCACCAACCGGGACTCCTCCATCTACTGCAAAAAAGATGACTACACCATCATAATAAAATAAACCTCTTCCTCCAACCTCTACCATATCAAGATTAATTGTTGAGAGTTCTTACATCACTCTCTAGAAACACCCATATTCACACACAATATCACTATGAGACTTCCTACTCAGTGCATCTACTACAAAACCTCCCTTTCCTAGCATATATGAAATCTCAAAGTTGTAATATTTCAAGAATTATATTCTCTTACACTAGAATAATTTCAAGTCATGCTAGGAGAAGGAATGTATTAGGATATTATGGTCACTAAAACCCATAAAGATCTCACTAATGAGGTGGTGTCACCAAAAATTAAAATAAAATTCCACTGTCACCAACTTAAGATCATGGGTGGAATAGTTATGCTCATGGGGATGTAAATTCCAAGACCAATAATATATGAATAATCTATGCTACATTAGAACACGACCCAAGAAAAGATGTGAAGTGTCATAGAAACCCTCAAATTGAACTCCCTTTGTTACAAAACAATAAACTATAGATTTAAACAAATTCTCCTTCAGGTACTCAAAATCTTTTTCACACTATTCATTCCATAATAATTATTGACTATTCTGGGTCAAGAATTTAAGAGGAGTCTCAGCCTAAGTGAAATTGACTACAAAACTTCTAAAATATCCTCTATGTACAAGGTAACTCTACACCTCTGCTACTATCTTGGGGGATTCCCAATACACATTTTCTTTTATCTTTAAAGGATCCATATATACTCCCTACTAGGACACCACATACACCCATAAATGGACTTCATGATCCCAAAAATCTCTCTTCAACAACTTCCCAAAAAAATTATCATGATAAAGAACTCATAAAATGACATGAAAAATATATGCATGATCCTCCTCTAATGCAGAGCAGACACGGATGTTATCTATGAAAACCACCCTAGAATTATCCAAGAACACTATGAAAACTACATTAATCAACCCCATGAATATATCTGGAGAATTTTACTCATTGAATGAAATCACAATTAACTTATAATTCCCATGAAAACAATGTAAATAAGTCTTCAAAATATCCTCCTGCTTCACTCACATATGATGATATCCAAAACATAAAATTAATCTTTGAGAACCAACTTACACCTTTCATTTAATATAATTAATCATAACTCCATAGAAGAGAATACTTGTTCTTAAATATCAATTAGTTCAAGTGATGATAATCGATACAAAGAAAAAAATTCCACCATACTTCTTTATGAAAACAACTAGTTCAATCCAAGGTGACACACTCAACTGAACAAAACTACACTGCGACAAATCATTGAGTTGTACTTGCAACTCTTCCAACAATGAAATTAACTCCTCACCTAAATAGTTATACTAATTTACCAACCTCACTATAGAAAAATCTCACCAAGTAACCCATACAAGATAGAATATAATATTATAAAAAAACATCAAGGGAACCCTGCTCAATTATTCTCTATTATTCTCCAATGGTTTGTTGTTCTTCCCTAACATCGCACGTCCTGATCCATCTATATCTAAAATTAAGATAGTTTGAAGACACTTGGGAAAGGTGTCATAATATACACCTCATGAATCACACAAACAAACAATACCTTATCACCAATAGTAACCAAGTAGTTTCTAAGATCCACCACAACCTGTATGATGTATAAAAAACATCAAGTATTATATCTCAAGCCATTACAACCCATACACCTAGGAAGTAACGCAATCCATAATACCCTATACACATCATACCTATAATAATCCTTTGGATACTATAATCGGTAATACAGGTGTGTGAAATAACCACATGCCATCACATACCTCTACACACATATATGGGAAAACTAACCTTAATTTATACCAGTATAAGTAAGTACCAAGAGAAGAGAGACAAGCTAGAGGGGGTAGTTATCCATCCATCCTCCAACCAGGATGTTGGGGAAAACACCCTTCCTGAGTCCACTGGGTTTCAGTTTTGCTAACTAAAATGGGTGATAAAGTATATGAAATAACAAAATATACATGATATAATATATATCAAAACCAAAATTTGGTAATAACGTAGTCTTAGAAACAAATACAACTATTGTCGCTCGAACTCCTAATAGCCACTGTTAAGACTAGATATCCTATAAGCACAAAAGAATTTAAAAGAACTATATTAATTATTTATTTTCCTTTTTATAATTTCATTTTTTAATTAATTTATTATACAATAATTTACAATTAAAATTGTTCTACATTACATTAATTTACATTAATTGTCCAATTAAAGTCAATGAACTCAAGGAATAACACAAACAAAGTCCATGTCTTATCAATATTAACATATTTTTATGAAATTTATTTCCAAAAAACAAAAAACATCATGTGTTAAATATTTGTTCATTAAATTATATAATTCTCTATTCAGGTACCCTAGGAAAACCATCCTAAGATACCAACAATAGGAAACATGCAAGAAAGAACCTCCAAATACCTCAAGAAATAGGGAAATAAATATAGATAAACAAGAAACTAAAACATCAACCATTGAATAGATTCATGGAAGCATACCGGCTCTCAGTATCTCACCAATGGGTAAGCATAAATTTAACTCGTTCCATCTTCTCTGGTGCCATCACCAACACCAACATGCTTATACTAATGTATCTCTCCCTAATAGGAATCATCTAATACTATATCATTTGGTATTACCTTCCCCCATATCATAACAACCTTCTCAGGCTCAACTGTCCCAAGATCACATCACATACTAGAAGGAAATAAACAAGAAATCAATAGGAGAACTGGGCCCTCAAAACAAGGCATTCATTCTTATCATACAAATGAGATCTCATTGATCCAAACCAAGGAACTCAGCCTTCTTAATAAAATGACAAACTTATGCCCCAAAAAATTATCCTTATCACACAACCAGTTCTTATTCCATCTTAAATTTACTGATTCATTTATAGATAGGTTCTAACTATAGGAAACCTATGGCATCAAGCCATAACAAGATATAAAGGGCAACACATATTCTTAGAAATTATTATGATTCAAAAGAAAACTTGAGAAGAACCATTTTAAATTAAAATGACTTTTAAATTAGTATCAATAATAAGTATTATCATGCTTACAGTTCATTAACCAATTCAATTAAACATGCATTATTGCATCAATTTGATTATCATGAAAATTACCTTAACCAACAGATTATAAACATTCCTCTTTAATTATTATTTAGATAATTAATTATAAATTTATTTAGGTGATATAGTATTTACCAATTTATATAAATAAAAACATGATAACAAATCATAAAGAATAAATATCACAGTATCTATCAAATCAAGAGGAAAATCACTATCACTCTATCAAGAAACTACATAGATTGTTATCCAATTTCTTTAATCTAGTTCAATAATTATTAAGTCAATTTAATTTTCATATAGAGAGATAAATCATGGTATATTTATGATTTCATGTAAATAAATAGAATATCAAATAACCCCTTACCTCAAAATTTCAATGTTATTCGCATAATAATAGACCATGACAACGGATCTCCGATCACCATTCCGGCAAAAAGTGTATCCATCCAAGGACACCACGACACAATCGCAATAAAAAAAACCTTTAAAAACCCATTAGAAACATGGGAGATAAAATAAAATAGAATTAAGAGAATATATGGGGATAAATAAGGTCAAATTGGGAGAAACTGCAAGAAAATGAATGGAGAACACACCCTGGATCACCACGGATCACCACAATCGCCATGGATTAAAGGAAGAAGGATAAGGATTGATCCCCATCCAATAAATATCAAAAATTAATATAAGGGGGTCAATAGACATAATAAAATGAGGGGAAGTGTAGGGTTTGAGAAGACATAGAGCCACTACACATTTTAAAAATGTACAACAACAAAAATTTACACAGCGTGTAATATATTTACATGTCATGTAAATGTTGGGTAGTGGTTCTCATAAAAAACATATTACCCCATACCTTTTATTCCTAATTAAATACATATAATACACCACCACATTAACATGATTAAAAAATTTGTGAACATCAATTACATGTCATGTAAGAATTAAATGGCATGTAATCTCCCTACTTTCAATATTTCATAGCCAAACCCCTCTAGACCACTTCCAAGCCTCCTCTGACCTCCACTAGCTTAAAAAACATGCCAAGGGTCAGTCTTCTCAAATCCAGGACTCTACATAGAAAATATATTTTTTAAAATGTTTTCAATATTTTGAATCTTCCTAATTAATAATATTTAATTAGTTCAACTCAATTTTTGTACATAATTAATAGAAAAAATAGAAAAAAATGTAACTAAAGAGTAAATATGGTTAATATATGTTCAAAATATGTGATATGGCCACAATTTCTAAAATTAATTCTTTTTGGATGAAGTTATTTTGACCATTATCACCTTATTCACTATATTTACTTGTTTATGGGACACTTTTCCATGAAAATTACCTAAATAATAATTAAATAAAGAAAAATAAAAAATGTCACTCTCTTGTTTTTAAATTTATCTTATATGTTCCCATGGGGATAAAAATTAGTTTTGAATGAATATTAAAAGATAAATTGAGAATAATGAAATTAATTTCCTGATGGTAATTTATCTAATTTTTTAGGTGTTATATAATTTCTTTAAATGCTTATGTAAAATTGACATAATATTTATTCAATTAATAGAAAAATTAAATAAATGATTTTAAAAATATTAAAATAAATAAAATTTGGGTGAATTATAGTATTCCAAGAATATTTTAGGTACATATACTATATGTTTCATAATTTAAAATTTTATATTCTAAATCCAATACTATATTGTTATCTTTAAAGTCAAACTAAATGAATAGTATCAAAAATGACCCTAATGGTATTTTATGTTAAAAAATATTTTCTTAAATTATTTAATAATCATAAAAATATTTAAAAGGGAAAATTAGGATTAAACTTTTTCTAAAATTTCATCCTTTCAACATTTATGAACCAATTTACACATTATAAGTAAAATTATAACTCTAATATTAAAACATTTGTTACCATGGTTAAGATTAAAATTGGTTATCCAAGGGTTTAGACCAAAATATGAGGTTTAAAATGGTCCTAATATATATATAAATTTTATTTGTTGATTATATTTTTACCTTATCCTATTTTTATTATATGTTCTAGCTATTTTGATGAATTTTTATTGAGAATGACTTATTTATATTTTTATGTTTTCTGTAATTCCAAGTGTGTTCTTCCCCTTCGTTATAAAAGGACACCCCTTATCTCATTTTATTACACCACAATGAACAATATATATTAACCAAACCCTAACCAATCCTCATTTAAACATCTTTATCCATGAATTATTGGTTTTTTCTTATTGAAATATCATTCCAAGGAATATTAAAATGGGAACTAAAGGGAGCATAACAATAAAGAGGTAATCATCTTACCTAACTACTTTAAATTTATTTATTCTTCTAGATCCAATAAATATATAGTATTAATAATAAAATAATTACTTCATTTCCTTTAATATACTAAAATTTTATAATGATTATGGAACCAAAAATACCCACCCTGTATTCAATCAAATGGGAAGTGAAAGTATCTGTTGTTTGTATGTGTGGACTTCCACTTCTACATAGTGATACGTTTCATTTCCTATCACCATCATTATTGGATGGTTATTATGATTGAGTTAATATTTATAAATTATATTTATGACATATTTATTATTTTTTAATTATAATATAATATTTATATTTTTACCTTCTATCTTATTGGAATGTAATAATGTCACTCATGTGTATATGTGGACTACAACCTTCAGAAAGTGATTAGATTCATTTTCAAATTATGATTTTAATGGATGGTAAATATGATATATTTAATGAATATATATTATATGTATTATCTAATAATTATTATTTAAATTAAAAAAAATATGTTTCTTTTTCTCATCCCATCTATTTAAAAGTGAAAACAACATTCATGCACGCATACAACCTACTGTCTTTATAAATAGTGTAATATTTTTTCTATCTCTACCTTTAATGGATATATATATATATAATTAATATTTATTATTTTTAAAACATGATTAAAATTATGAATACTATTCAACCATGATCAATGTACTAGTATCTAAACTAAAGAACCAAAATTCTCGTGAAAAATGAAATATTTGACACCCTAAAATGACAATTTTAATAGAGTTATTAATAAATGGGTGTTAACATTTTATAATTGGATCATATAAGATATTATAAGTATTTAAATGAATACTTAATTTAATTATAAGAAATTTAAATTTATTATACTGGAGTTTGGAGAGCCTTCAAAGCAAGTCAAACTTGAGGTAAGGGATTTATGTTAGAATCTTCTTATTTAATGGGATTGTTTGTGATCAAGTTTCCAATGATGAATTTTTTTGACCGATATATCAAGAATATAATAAATATTATTATCATCTATTTATTTCGATATATTATACGTTTATCTTCAATTTCCTCTCTTTAAAAAATTATCATATTGAAAGAATTGTTTTAATGAAAATTGACTTTATTTCTATTTTTAGTTAAAAATCCTTTCATTCCAAATCTATATTTTCTGAAAAAATATAAAAAAATTAATAATTCCCTATTATTTTTCAAATTAATATTTATCACTGTTTTAATATTGAAAAAATATTTTAAAAGGAACATTATTTTCATTTTAAAAATGAGTTTCTATTAACTATTTACCAAAAAATGTGAAAGGAATATTTGATTAAATGTACATGACAAGAACTGAATTTCCCACCATTATTACCATGAAATTATTTTAAGATTAATTTATGAGTTTCCAAGTTTATTTTCAAATAAAATTTTTTCCTTGATATTTGTGATATTTTTATTTTTTTATGGTATATAAATAAAATAGTAGGTTATTTTCCTCATGAAATATTCTAATGATCTTTTAAAGTTACTTTTCATCTATGATAACATAACTGAATATTACATATGATTTATTAGGGATATGATCCAATGAAAACATTTTTATTATTTCTCTAAATGGATTATGGTTATGATGATTAAATTCTAATGAAACCCTTTTATGGGTTAAGCTGTGATGAATTTTTTTATGATCTTTTGGAATACATTTGAAAGTATTTATGACTATGTAATGGGTGGGACTAGAATCATATATTCCTATAATACATTGGGTAAAGATTAATATTCTATGATTTCAAAAGGATAAATAGAAGGTTATCCCAATACCAAAAAATGAGGGTATACTAGTGTTTATCCCAAGACCTAAGAAATAGGGTACAGAGAGGGGGTTATCCCAAGCTCGAAAGAGGGTAAACATTTGGATATCTAAATACCAAAGAAGGTAAATTGGAGGTTATATTATTGATAATTATTATTATATGTTTGATTATATTTTTACCATGTTTTTTTATTATTTAAAAATTATAATTATTATTTAAGTTTTCTAAGAATCCATCGGATACCCAATGCTTCATCACTTAGTTAATGTTGGTGATTTACAAAACCATGTTTCTATTTTTTATCAACCGGCTATATGGTATAGTTCATCTGTTAACCAGAATTCTATTTCACAACCCTCTTATCTAATTGTAATGGAAATTACTATACTATGTTTTAATCCCCTCTATCCTTCCCTCACTCTCTTCTCTAGACATAAATATTTATATAAATTGGGAAAGAAATTTTCAAATGCATGATGAATGAGAGAATTATAACAAAGGTTTTTCCCTCAATGTTATATTTTAAATTTTTTATGCTTTATGAGGAATGTTTCTTCCCAGTAATAATTATTCAATTCATATGTTATAATTGTTTAATTTCCTTTTATGATATTGTGTGTAGAAACCATTTAATTTTTTTGAAATATTAAAATATTTAAATCCAATATTATTTTGTATTTGAAAATTTGAAATTCTTTTTCCATACTATCTTAGAATCTTTTTTATCTTTTATTGGAGATTTTTTATATAAGGACCAATTATTTTAAAAATGATTATTTATACATGTATGCCTCTTATGTATTATTCATTACCATTTTTTCATCTAACCTTATTAAGATATTTTACTTGTTTCTAAATGTTATAAAAGAGGAATAATGAAGTGAAAGGAATCATTGTTTTCACTATAGTTTCTCCTTAATATATTTTTTAAATTATTCTTATGATAAAATTGTTTTATAGAATTTCAATTATGTAATTTATTCATTATGAAAAATTAAAAATTTCATCCTAAAACCATTTTTATAATCACTTTTAATTTTATTTTGAAATATTGAGATTACTTTAATTATCTATATTGAGTATCATTATTTCATGGATCAATGTATTTCTAATGCCCTTTTTTAATGGCATATAACCATTTTTTTCTAAATTTTGAAATATTATTTTGGAATCATACCTTTTTACCAATCTATTGAAGACCTTGATCTATCCTAAATTTAACCCTAGATTTATTTGTTTTTATCTATTAAATTTGTTAATTTACTTACTTAATGATTTTTAAATATTTATTTCAATGTTTTAATTATTCAAACCTTGTTTAAATCACCTTGGCCTTTAAATATATATCTATAATAATTTTCTTATGTATTTAATGTTTTAATAATTGTTTAAAATGATATATTTTTTAAGGAATTTTTCACTCTAAAAATTTTCAACCTTTAGATTTTCTTAAGAATGATTTACATTAACCATGAGCTTAATTGAATAATTTTCCTTATTCCACATCTAAAAATAATTTATTTATAATTAAAATAACAAATTATGTAATAAAAAATTTCATTTTGAAATATTTATATCTTTGATTCATTTATGTTTTTTCATTTAAATCATGAATTGATTGATTAATTTTCTTCACTCTCTTAGGTGAGTTTAGTTTTTTTCTCTTTTATTCTTCTAACTGTTGATTTAAAATTTCACAGGGCTCATAAATAAATTAAAAGTATTCATTAATTGATGTGGAACCAAAACATTTTTATTAAAAAATGTTTTTAAACATAAAATAATAATTTTTTTACTAAACTCTAGCATGATAAATTATATATTATACACCATAAGTTTTAAAAATATAATTTCAAAGAAAATAAATATATAGTTATTGGTTCATAAAATTTATTTTGAAAGATAATTTTTTTTTGTGTTTAAAATTTTATTTTAAAATATTCTTTTTTTGGAATCTTGGACCCATATTTCATTAATGTAATTTTCTATATCTTCAACTTAATTTGACATAGTTTATAGTCTCTTGTCATTATAATTATTTCATTGAGGGAGAAACTAATACTTTTTATGTATAATTAGATTTCAAGGGAGAAACTTCTTTTAAGCATGTTAAAATTTTAGTGTTTTATTTTTTCTAAAACATACCCATGTGTTTATTTGTTCTCAAATTTAGAGGAAGTATTTTGAAAGTTTTAACACATAGAATGTGCAATTATAAGTTTTTTAAATTTATTTTAGAAAGTTAAAAGTTTTCAAGACATAAAAAATAATTATAATTTTATAATACTCTTGATGGAACATTATAGGTTATGATATAATAATTTTTTACCTATTATGCTTGGGCCACATCTTATTTTTAATACCTTAACCATATTTTTCTAACCCTTGTTTTTGAGGATTATGGTAATTACAATGGGGGAGAAGGTGATGAAATTAAATTTATTATTTCCCAAATATATTGTTTAAACGCATTTTTGGGAATGTGATTATGAAATATATGGTATGGTTAAATTCTAGGATATCAAGAAATATTTTCAAATCGTTAAAATTATTTTTTAAATTATTTCAATCTACTATATTTCCAATGTTATGATTTTCTTATCTTTAAAAGGGGAGATGATTTTGACATCAAGAAAACATTTATATTATTCTTATGGGGATAATGGTCATAGTTTAACTAGTATCTTGAATTATTTCAATTATTTTATATATTTAAGGATTTATTTAAGTTAATTTGTACATGAATTTAATTTAATGTTTTGATAATCAAAAAGGAGGATAAGTTTTGAAATTAATTCATTAAGGAAATAATTTTAAAATCATTATTTAATACCTTTCTGAGATTTCTTATTTCAAGTATTGAAAATGAATGGTTTAACATCATTATGAAATATTGAAAGTCTTTTTAGTTATATTATAAACAATTACATCATTCCTTTCATTATATTGATTAATAACCAAATTGTTTGCAATAATAAAACAAGAGGATATTTTTTTTTACCAAACTCACTTTGGTGGTTTTAAGGATGATAAACATCCAATTGTGTTTATAATATTTTATCTCAATTTTATTATGTTGATACATCATTTTAAGAATATGTTGAACTTGATGGAGGGATCAAGAGGGATGTTAAAGCCTCACATAAAGCCTCTATAAATATGTAATCATTAGATGTTTGGTATATTGGAACTGATTAATGAGTAGGAGAAGGATAGATTAGTAATTATATTCAAATACCAATGGTTGTATGGAAACACCCAATGACTATTCAGTGGCATTTATGAAGATAAAATATATTCATTTTTTGTGGACCATAATGCCTTGATTATCCTCCCAGAGGTCTTATTTGACCCTAAAATCCTAAAGAATTATCCTAAATATTTGGAGTGTATAAATACACCCCCATGAGTGCTTGTATTCATGTAGATAATTTGAAGATCATTTTCGGGATCTCTTATGCTACTTTGTGTCATTATCAAGCTCTATTTACTCATGTGTAACTCTCTCCCACTTTTATCCTGTTGTCTCTTACTAGGGGGATCTTGAGTTTTCTTCATAGGGATTTCCTAAATTATATCAATTATTTTTATTTTTCCTGTCCACTCATTACCATTTAGTGTGAGGGTTTGCGTGCCAATAATCATTTAGTTTGATGGGTTGGTGAACACTACCATTAAAAGTGTCGGGAATTTGGAATTCTATACAAAACCACTAAAATGATAGCTTCATAATCAGTTTTCTTACTACAACTACTAAAAAGCAATGATAATATTATTGTAATGGGTTTCATGGATACTGTTAAGTCCAAGGGCTTAAACCAAAACCTGTCAAGAATATTTAGTGTGGGATGCATAGGGATACCACTATGGATTATTTCCAAAATCCTTTATCATATTACTCCTTGTATTTTATTTATATTTCCATTGAGATAAATCATATATTTAATTTATTTCTCTTATAATTACTTATCTTGTCCTTAACTCTTATACTTTTTATTTATCACATTAATTTATTTAATATCATTTATTTTAGTTATACTTTATAAAAAAATAATGTAAATTAACCCCCAATCATTCCATCATTACTCAAACAAACAACCCTTATATGATACCACTACTTTTTTGAGTTTGATATAACATGGGAAATTGGATGAAAATATAGGTAAATTTATGGATGTGTTTGAAAAGATACATATTAAAATCCTATTTTCTGAAGCTATAGAGAACATACCCACCTATGTTAAGTTCATGAAAAATATAATATCAAAGAAGAGGAGACTGGAAATATTTTCCTCAATACCATTTACAAGGAATGCTCAATTATGTTGTTGAGGATTCTATCGATGAAACATCAAGACCCTGGTATCTTTATAATTCCAATTTAAAATGGGTAAAATGATTTTTAAAATATATTTTTTTTGTCTTAGGAGAGAGTATGAATATTTTTTTGTAATCAATATTCAAGATCTTGGAATTGGAGTAGATGATGAACATAAGAGTTCCCACAATTGATGAAAAAATGGTGATATTCCCATGAGGATTTTGTGAAGATGTATAGTCAGAGGGGATCAATTTTAATTCATAGTATACTTTCTTATGTTACACATGGATGAAAATAAGACCCCTATATATTTGGAAAGTCCATTATTAGTTACAAGGAGAGCCTTGATTGATATCCAAATTGGAGAGAAAAGTATAATAGTGGGTGGTGAGAAAGTTAAGTTTAACATCCACTAAGTATTGAAAAATATGTATGTAAAAGTATATAAGGTATAAGTGAGGATTGTAAAGAATATATTGAGGATTATTCTATCATCGATAAAATAAGTGATAGAGTATTTGGGAGAAGAAACAAAAGTATTAAAAAGAGTAAAGGAAGGAGGAAGAGATACTACTAAATAATTAAAGAAATTAGAGGTACTTATAAATAAGAATAATTCAAGGAAGTCTACCAAGTTTGGGATGTTCATGAACATGCCTTTGATTTTCCAAAATGGGCCAAATACTAGTGGATTGTAACCATGGTGGTAGAAAAGGTGTTACCTTAAAGAATAGTGAGGCTAATTCTAGAAAAGGAATGGTGACCCATATACTAAGAGGAATCAAAACTTCTACTACGCATAGATCCAAATAAAGTAGCATCATTTTTACCCTTAGTAACTTGACTTCAATGAGGTTTGTTAGAGGTAAACCACCTGAATAAATGTCTTTATGAGAGTAAACCGACATTTTTCCAAGAATTTTAGAAGTTATATTTTATTGTTTTTAGGAAGTAGTTTAGGAAGTAAATGATCCCTATATATATATTTGTTTAATTGAGAATGGATCTTGTGATTTCACTATTTAGTGTTTTTTTCAATCCCATTATGATCAAAGGAACAATAACTATAAAGTCTAATCCTAGATCAATATATGAATAAAATATATATCTTCTCACCATGTGACATCAGGTGTGTATCCCTATATGAAAAATGTTGTTGAATATTAGTGGTGTCAAGGGTAAAACATGATGAGAATATACCCTCAGAATCAGAGTGTTCAATAAAAAACCGACCAAGTCTCATCCAAAGCAATAAAATTAAAGAGTAATTCATATATATTAACAATATATGTGACAAATAAAATTATTTACATTTTCAAATAACCATACCCAATATACACTGACCGACCACTAGACTAATGACATAAGCATACAGGTGAAAAAGAAGTAATAAATATTAGAAATATAGATTATTTTATCCATATATTATCCCATTATCCTGATATCACCTGAGACATCTGGATTGACCATGCCGAAAAAGAAACTTAGCCACATCCCAAACTATTCCAATAATAGCTATGTGATAGTTGCTCGGGTACCCATGTACAATGATGGCCGGTGTAGAGTATGATTATAGAACTCAATAGGAAACCACTAATGCAGTCCTATACTAATTGGAATATTCTATGATATGTACATGTGCTTTTCTCAATTAAGATTAAATAAATAAACTATATATCACAAACAATAAATAAAAAACCACCTCACATCCTGATTTATCTCAATACCATAGATTCTTTGAGAACATAACACTAAACCCACCTCCATAGTATTGATATATCCTCAAAGGGATACAAATATAACCTGGTCTATTCTCAAAACCATCGTTGATCCTTTGTTCACTGACCCTAATCAATTATACCTTTCATGTCAAGTGTGAGAGTTTCTCTGAGCCTAAAAATCACCCATCAAGAGCCTTTATTCACTCACCAAATATCTCAAGCTCAAAACTTCATCATGTTGAGTAGCAGACCTTGGGGCATCACCAAGAATCCATGGTCCACAATCCCTTAGTCTAAACCCCACGGTACAACTTAGGAATTCTCAATGCCATGTCAGTAACACATTCCTAAGTGGGGGAGGACTTGAGAAATCATATACATCCAGGATTGACTAATTCCTATGTGACCCAAAAAATGAATTTGAATACCCTCCCTAAATCCCTTGGTCCATTCCCCAATAAAACAATTACTCATGGTTTTTCAATAAAACCATCCGGGGTATGTACACTAAATCCTAGGGGGTATCAAATGAATCAATCGAGGGGAAAACTCCCACTCGATATCTCATACCGACATTTGAATCTCGAGAACCATGGGAATTTTTAATGGTCTAATGGCACTGTTATTAAAATATAAGAACCCAAGAATATGTAATGGTATCTCTATGTCTAAGGAACTATTAACATTGTGTGAATTCTTATATACACAAAACCACATATATCTAATTACATATCTGAGGTACCACCTCTAGGTATCCACTTCTGCATCAACCAAATCCTTGGATACATTTCAACATAGTAATCTTTCCCAATATACCATGAGACTATACCCCATACATATTGTGAATCATAGGGTCTCATCCATATCAATAAGTGATTCTCAAGCATCCTATGGAATCACATTAGTGTCATGACCAACAACCAATTCCCAATCTTTTTGGGTAATCACCTATCATCAATCACAAATATAAATATAAATAAACATAAAATAAAGGCTTGATGAATACCCACATATATCATCATCAACCCATCCCCCATCATCCATATATATCATTTCAAGTTCCATAGTAACACCCATAATCATAAATACAAATTTCAAAAAACATTCGTTGTGGGTTGGATAATCATCTGGGCACCCACTAGGAATCCCTAGTTCACAAAAAAATATTGGAACTATCACATGGGTCCTCGATATAATCAAATTTTTTAGGCCAGCACATGATTCCAAATGGATACTACATCCTTATGTTTCTTTATCAAGGTGTCATGGACTCATCCACTACATGGGGCATGTCACATGGGAAAGAGTCAAGGAGATGGGCCATGGCCCATCTTACTCATCAAGATCTCACTATATAGGTCATATCACCCAACTATTCACCCATAGATTATGATCCGTCTACCCAGGCTAAGCATGTCTTAAGAGTTCTCACATAGCTTAATGGGGCCATCTGTATCAAGTCATGATATAACTCCATAGTGAGGTCACCACAGGCTCCTACTCAAGGTTCACTTGGTCATACAAATTTAATTCAAAAGAAAGTCACCCCTCATGGGGGTCCATATATAAACACAATATTATATCTTAATAGATGAATATCAATTTCATTTTTCAAAAACACACATGAGGACTACAAATGTTTAGGGTCTTTGGAAACTTTGATATAGAAAGAACTAGTTAATAAGTGATCCAAATCATCTTCCACTTTGTTATTCATAACTAGAGACCATTATAGACATATCAAACATTTTAAATTTATTAAAAACATTAATAATGGAATTATAATAAAGGGTGAACTTGGATTCTCAGTAAAGGTAAACAAGGGACATATTAACATAACAAGAGCATAAGGGTATGAGAACATGAGAATAACATTTTGAAACCATACCCTACATACCATAGATCATAAATTGAGTCATGGAATAAATCATGGTAGTTTATAAGTCATGAATCCATAAGTAGAAAATTGGGCTATTTCTACAGACCTATACCCATGGTTATGTGGCCTATAGCCACAGTTGTATGGACTATAGACATGGTTGTGTGGAATATAGACATTGTTTTCAAATAATGAATATATGGGCCATTTTTTCAAGGGATATATCCATAGTTTTAGTAAAAATGTGGCTATAGGTCTCCCTCCCTTGCACGGGAGAAAACTCTTCCTACGGAAAATAGAATGGGAAGCTCTATTTCCATGGTTTTTAGCCTACCACCACAGATTTCAATAATATATATAATATAATATATATTTATATACCATAAGATCATAATGGTGTAGTGTTCAAGAAGTTGAATTATATAGTTGATGTATAGAGATCGAATTCGGATAGAGACATATTATTTTTGGTCTATGGACATGGTTTTGTGAGGCAATAGCTACAATTTTTAACCACTGAAAAAACACATATGACCACAGTTCAAATCATGGACATAGATAAACTCCCATAGTTTACTATGATAAGACCTATTAACATGGTTTAAACTGTGTAAATAGGTTGATCCCTACTTCCATAGAGATAGCGGTCACAGTTTTGGAAAACCATGGTCATAGGCTATGACCATGGTTTGAGCCATATTGCCACAGTTTTCAACCTTGGAAATAATATAATTTTCTATTTGTGATCATAAAGAAATCAAATGGAATAATCCATGAGAGCATTGAATTAGAATAAGACATATATTTTTTATATACACAAACTAGTGAAAAAATTTGATTTAATATCAGTTTTTAACCAACTTCTATAAAGGAGATGTAAAAAATATGATTTTCAATGTAAATTTTTCAAAACTAATGCTGAAAATGATCCTGGGTTTAGTTTTCAGAATTGGTTAAATAAATAAATTGACATCAAATACTCATTTCGACATCATTTTCTATAAAAACTAACACCGATAATTCAGTGTTGGCTTGTTTTCTGCAAAAGTTTATAACAAACCGATGCACAAAACAACATATGACGAGTATTTGGTATTGGTTTTAATGAAAACTGACACTGAAAACCAGCCATATTTTTTGTAAAATGATTCGGCGTCAGTTTTCATAAAACCCGATGCCAAAAGTCAAAAAAATAGAAAATTCATAATATTACACATCCAAAATAATCAAAATACCTATAATAAAAACATAGTATACAGAGATAAAACATCATTTTTCATTGACTAAAAATCTATAAAAATTCACATGATTTTATGTATTTAATCCAAAAAT
Organism: Viscum album; assembly: GCA_963277665.1. Classification (NCBI taxonomy): domain Eukaryota; kingdom Viridiplantae; phylum Streptophyta; class Magnoliopsida; order Santalales; family Viscaceae; genus Viscum; species Viscum album. The sequence goes on along the minus strand of OY728123.1, from coordinate 1,806,924,523 downwards.
TATCTATGTATTTTTACTATAAAGTAGAATTAAAAAACACATACATGAAATTTATAACATGGTCAGTATTGGTTATTATTAAATAATTCAGTTGATATCATTATGTTCAAACACCTACTATAACAAAATAATTTGTTTTTTGAACACATGATATTAGGAGAATGTGATATTATTCATAATCTTTAGAATATATATATATTAAATCATAATCAAACTTAACAAATTGTTTGCAAAAAAATATTGAAGATGGGTAAGTTTGGTTTGGCTATAAGACTAGTCATCATTGAATGTATAAAATAATATTGAATGATATAAGGTTAAAAATATATTACTATGATAGAAAATATAAATTAATTAATATAAATAACTGTATCAAATTCATTAGTTAGACCATTGGTGATTATCTCATACATCAATCGTAGAACATAATAACCACATTCAACATGTCCTTTTTGATGATGACAATGTAGTTATAACACATTACTTGATAATAAAAAGCAATATATATATATATATATATATCAAAAAATTATAATAATATCTAATATAAACAATAATTACCTTTACTTACACATATTGGATTGCATTTAGATTCTTTATGTACATGTGTTCTTTGTTAAATTTTTTCTAAGAACTGCATTTCCATATATATGAAAAAATAATACATGTATAAAAAATGAGAATTAAACATAATGAGCTCATGAAAAAAATCGCCTATCTAATATGTTAGAAAATATTTTATGAATACTCGCTGATAAAGATAAAAACCAATATAAGGTGCATTCACTTAGAAAAAATATGCCTAACATCCAATGCCCCCTAAAATAATGAAATTTCAAAATTAATGACATTATAATTATCATTAGATTATAATTATGTTTCTAATCTTACTTATCAGGAAATGAAAAGAACCAACACCCAATATTCATATGTGTTAATATCTCACATATATATATATATGCAACTTTATTAGGATTCTTCACATGTTTTACTTCCATGGAAATGTATTCTGGATCAATAAAACTGTAAATGTATGTGATTTCATTTTATATATGAATCATGTGTAGATAAATAATTTAAAAAGGAAATATAGTTCGTTAATTTAAACCATATTTTATTAAATAAATACAAAAACAAATGTCAATTTACTTACATGGAGAACAATTTCAACATACTCAGGTCGAGCTCTTCAAAATCAACTAGATGCATGATATCTTCTTTGATTAATCATAATATATAATCTCTTCAGAATATATCAGATGACATCTAAAACTCATATATTATTCATGGAAGAAAAATCCTGAGAGAATCTTTATATACCATAAGAAATATTATAAGTATCTACAATTGATTGTTTCAAAACGTTTTTTTTTCATTTGTGCAATTTAATTTTCTTTCATATAATCATGTATAAGTTAAATTTTAGAAAACATTATAAGTAATTATCAATCATATGTTTTTAAAATTTAAAAAAATTATACCTCATATGAAATATAAAAAATAATACCAGTTGTACAAAGTAAAAAAATGGACCTGACAATCCCCATGTATGGTAATCTCCTTAGTAGAAAATGGTAGTAGAGAATCAGAATTAATAATATCAAGTATTGATACTTTAACCTGGCCCATCTATATAGGCTGGTGATGTATAGAATCCCCAAAAAAATGCATGAACCCAAACACAACAATATGTATATGTGGATCTCTAGAAAAAACTCACAATATATAGTTTGGTCTGAGCAAGGAGGTGGAGGATCAAAGTAGGCAGGTTGGATAGGGTAGTCCGACTGGGATAGATATTGAGGCTACACAACCAGCTGAGCAGACTATGACTGTATCTTCAAGTGTTATAAAAAATCTTTCTACATGACTACTTGAATTTGATCACCCATATAATTTTTCATATCTTTCATCTATGCTTTTAAGGATTCTATTTATGGGTCTATTTATTGATTACTATGTCCAAAAACTTTCCGAACACTAACACCTTCCTGATATCCTTTAACAAGGACGGGGTGTTCTACCTTTCCCAAAGTAGTGACTATGATGTTCATCCCACACTTAGGGATAAAATATCCCTGTATCTCTTTCTCCTAAAGTTCATCCTAAAATGAAAAATGAAAAAATTATATTGGTGTTTATGATTTATAAAATAGAAAAATTCATGAAAACTAAATAATATTTACTTACAATTTTATTAGCCACTTCCATAGCTTCCTCTGTAAGATATTTTTCATTTTTTCTTCTTCTATCTCATTTTAAATTTTCATGGAATGTGGGGAGGATGGAGGAACAAACTGGACCTCATCAGAACCACTAGGGGATGGACCTCTTAGTGCTTCAAACTTTTCCTGAATCATTTTTTATTCCAAAAAATGGTACCCACCACATGATAAAGTTTAAGGGTATACGTTCGGAAATTGTATGTCTTGATGGGATTTCCTGGAAGCCTGTTATATGAAAAGTAAACTAATAATTAAATAGGTACATGTATATAAAATTATATAATTTAATATAAATATTATACCAGAAAGGCTTCTTCAGGTCGGTTGGAAAAAAATTTCTTCCACGTATCTGCATCTATAAACAGATACTTGAGGCATGGGTTTTCATTTTGTCTTTTTCCAAAAACATAATTTTTTTTCAACTTCATTTTGAAATCTCTTTATATAACTGCCTCCAATGTAATATATATTTTCACTATTGCTTTTTTTTTTCATCAAAAATAAATTTCATATTCTAATGAATAAAATAAAAATTAGTCATTTGAAATATATCATATTTGAAAAATACAAATAAATAAATAAATTGAGATATTTTACCTTTACAGCCTCTCAAAGATGATCTTCTAACATCTTGTTGACTACCTTACAATGATGATATAATATGCTAATACTAAAATGGATCTGAATGAATATATAGCTGATAGATTTTGTTTTATTTGGTCTAGTTTAATTATTATTATCAACAAAAGTAATATAAAATCACTCCTCTCCACGAGAAAGTGAAAATTTTGGTAAATATGTAATGCCCTGTTTATCAACTCAAGAAATCGATTATGTAAAAGTAAAGAAGATGACTCTACCACTGAGGTCTCCTTAGTAGTCCAATAATTATTTTTTGTTAATTAAAAGTTTTTCCCTTAAATAATTAAATTAATGGATATTTAATAATATGAAAAAAGAAAAATACCTCGATACATACTCCTCTATATCTATATCAGTATCCGTCATTAAAATAGAAAATTTTAATAAAAATTTTGAGGACTTGAGATTTATTATCCAATTGAATAATTAAAAAATAGGAAAAATAAAATATATAAGAAAAAATAGGACACACGTGTGTGAGTTATAGAAAATATAATGATGTTATGATTCTTAACCAAAAAAAATATACAAGGTAAAAGATTAATTAGATACATTAATTCTAAAATTATAGAAACATTTATAAATATAATATTGAATATTTATTAAATATTATTGTTTTTACAGATGAAAATTTCAAAAAATAAAAAAAATGTAAATAATTACCAGATTAATTAGGAGGGTAATTTAGTGTTTTACTATATCCCTTTAGTATGATAATTTTGTACTACATGCACTATGTCTGTGTTGTAATAATTGTTATATGAAAATCGTGTAATAGACAAAGAAGCATCATATAAATCAATAACATAATAATCATCATCCTCATCAACCAAATTAATTCTTTTCCTTTTCAAAAATTTAGACCACTAATCATTTAGTGGATCACTAACATAAAATATATATTTTTAATGTGTGGTCATGATAAATAGTTCCTCATTGAAGCTAAAATTTTTCAAATAAACATGTTTAAACCCATATTCATCATGTTTCACACCACTATTGCTTGCAACCCAATTGAACTTAAACATGGTGACTATAAATTTAATATAATAAATTTTCCATATATATTCAAGATCTCTAAAATATAGCATTGATATAGAAATTTGGTTTTTATCTTTGTAACTCTAAAAATGTAGTGCTTCAGCAAAGACAATTACACCACTATTCTGAATGGTACTCTTATCATCGAGAATTTTTGTATAAAATGTGTATCCATTAATATCACAACCAAACCATCTGATCACATTAAGATATGGTCTCCCTTCCAACCACTCCAATGTTTCTGATGGTGATATATCTATGTTGACTTTCTCTTTAAAACATGAAAAAATGTATTTTTATGCTCAATCATCACCCAATTTTCATTTATTTTCTAATATCATAAATTTAATTCAGCTGTATGTAAGGAAATATATGATTGAACCTCATCCATGCTATTCAAAATGTATAAATGTGCCTGCATCACTTCATCACATGGAATAATCTTTACCTTTATTCCTCGAATCCCTCTACATTCACTATCAACCGTCATATTTAGAGATATAGGGAGGCCAGTATGCTCTAATTAACACAAATAATCAGTATATAACTCAATAAACCTTTCCAAAACATATTTTTGAATAATATATTCATCTGACAGATAAGGGTTTTTAATATACCCCTTAAAAATTTTCACATATCTGTCAAAAGGATACATCCTTCATAAATAAATAGGCCCACATATTCTTATCTCACACACTAAATGAATCACCAGATGGACCATTATATCAAAAAATATAGGTGGGAAATATATTTCTATTTGAAAAAGAATAATATTTTCTTAATTCTCCAACACATATAAAAAATTTGGATCAAAGAATTTACTAAAAATTGATTTGAAAAAAAAAACTAAGGATAGTCTTTCTAACAGTTGTCAGCAATATACCATGTAGTGTGGCTGGTAGAAGTTGATACATCAATACATGAAAATCATGAGATTTCATACCTTTAATTTAAAATCCTTCATTGAAACCAAATTGTTCACATTTTAAGAATAACCACTTGGTACATTAATACCATGAATACACTGAAAAAAAATCATTTTTCAATCTTACATAATGTTAGACAAGATGGAGGTAAATATGTTCTGTTTCATTTCATAGTGGGAGCTAGCTACAAACATATTCCCATTGATATCAAGTATAATATAACATGTAATAAATATTTTATCTTTACTTTTATGTATTACAAAGTTCCAATAAAACCATCACATATGTTTTTCTAAACAATCATAACATCGATGATATGTTTTATCTCTAAAAACCACCAATAAGGTAGTTTGAAAAAGATAGACCGTTTCTTCTAGATATTTTTTTGAAGACCATAAAATCTTTTCTTTCCAAATATCAAATAAATATTTTTCACCATGTTGTAATATTATTCAACTGAAAATGGTTAAGGGGGAAGTTTTTCTTCATGTAAACCGTTAAATGATTTTTTTGGTCTATGATTAAGATGATCAATTCGCAATAATCGTTGGTGTCCCATGTACAATGTCTATCTTTCTTTATGAAATTGATAACATGTAGTATCTTATTCACAAATTGGATTTTATTTATGTACCTTAACACTATATCCAAATAAGTTTATATATATACAAAATTTATTTATAGTGAACATTATCATAGCATGAAAAAGTAAATAGTCTTTCTTGTATGCATTGAAAACTTTAACACATGTCTCCCATAGCAGTTTCAAATCATCAATTAATGGTGAATGATACACATCAATATTATTTCCTTGTTTTGTGGTCCAAAAATCATCAAGATCATCATAACATATTTTTTATTCATACATATATGTTGGGAAAATTTGTAAACTACCAGCAAAATAGGCAATGAACTATGTTGGCTATTGAGGATATGATATGGATTCATTCCATTAGTACAAAACCCCATTATGAGATTTCTAACTTAACTTCCAAAATCAAGAAATCATTTATCGAATATATTCCACTATGGTTAATCAATAGGGTGACGTATGCTACCATCAATGATGCGCTCATATTAATTACATCTTAACCTTTTTGTATTAATTGAATTTACAAATAAACGCTTTAAATGAATAATTATTGAATGGTACCAAATTTTTTTAGCTTGAGCTATGATTCTCTTACCTAAGAATGAATCACAGTTGAATTTTCAGAATTGTAGGAAACAATTATTGGATGATATCATTAGAAATTACAAAATTGATTTTTCATGAGGTTAGATGATAGTACCTAATAATGAATCTGATTTGACTTTTTTATCTATCTTATAGATTGATATCCCACATGTAGGACAACATGATAAATATTTATATTTCTTCTTATACAACACAAAATCATTAGGGAAAGCATGTATCTTTTTATACCCCAAACCCATTAGGAATAATATTTTCTTCACCTCATAATTATAATTTATAAGCTCATTACCTTCTGGATGTATCTCTTTTAAAAGATCAATTATGTTGGAGAAACTTTTATCACTCCACCCATTTATTTATTTTAATTTAACTAATCTAAAAACTACTAATAACTCTATATATTTACTAGAATATTGGAATAATGGTTTCTTAGAATCTCTATATAATCATTCAACATTTTATATTTTTTGGATGGTTTTAATACCTAAATCATGAATTAATTCTTCAATATAATCCTCATCTTGATTATGAATATTTTTATAAATAATAGATGTTGAATATTTATTTCCTTCACCATACCAAATCCAATGCATATAATGAATTCTAAAACCATATCAATTGAGAAGATCCTTAATTTCTATAGAGTTTAACTTTCTCATATTTGAACACTTCACACATATAAAGAAAAAACAATCAATGTATTGAAGATTTTATTTAGAAAAATACAAGAATTCATCAACTCCTTTTTCATATTCATTAGTGGTTCTACAGAAATTTATCCAAATAAGATCCATTTAATACTTGATACCGTAATATGATTGGTGAATATATTAAAAAAAATAAACATTTAAATATATATATAAATAGATAAATTAAAAAAAATTCAATAAAAATGGTTGGTAATAAAATTATAAACTCTTGGTTCTCACGACATCATCAATAGGGAATATAACATATCTCTAGGAATACGATATGCCTTCATGCCACATAAACAACAAAATATATCATCATTCTGATAGAAAACAATAATTACATCAATAATATATAATGTAGTGTTATTTTTCATATCACATTATCAAATTATATCCAAATCCAAATATCATATCAATTATTGAATAAAATTTTCAAAAAAATAATTTACCATATAATTATATAAAATATCATCGACCACCAATAAAAAATTATCATTATATTATTTATCAATATACATTATCATTTCAACAGTTCATTCTGACTATTCATATCATCATTATTAATAAAATATACAAAGACACAAATTCTACTTCAAATCACATGATTTATGTGAATTTATTCAACTTCCACTATTATTCTCTTTTTCTTATTATAAATTCTTCTACACTCATCATCGTCATTGACTTACTAACATCCCCTTATCCTTGGTTATCTAATATAATGAAATAGTAAATTTATCCGTAACCTTTTCTAGCATCACAGCATAATAGATCAACTTTAACAACTTTATTAAAAAAGTTTCATCAAAACATTAATCTATATTTAACACACATCACAATGTTAAAACAAAAAATATGAAAGAAATATATTTTAAATATCAATTTTGTAAAAACACATAAATAAATATATATCATCACATTGATGAATTCATCAATAAAAAAAATTATCAAAAGAAACAATCTTTAAGAACAACATTTATAAATAATATTTAACTACATACAAATAATTTAAACTATAACTCAACAATAAAAGTAAATGTTAAATAAGTTTACTTCAAAATTAAATAAAAACTTACAAAATTCAGGTTTTAACAAGGAAAATGGAGACCTAATTTGAACTTTCACACTTAAATTTTTTTGGAAGAATAAACACTACAAAAAACTAACAAAAATGTTTTTAAAAATGAAAAATAAACAAGAAAAAATAAAGAAAATCAAATTGTAGTTGAATGTCACCCAGAAAATGGTTTTCGAACAGAAATACATCTGTAGATAATGAAATAATGACAAACAATGATGTTAAAGTCGGTGCTAAAAAATTCCTGAACATACCTTTTGCTTTGATTTAATGAAAAAGGACTAAATATCTTTGACATTTAAGCCACGATTTCTAATAGTGACATAAGCATAGAAAATCAATTCTTTAGTAGTCAAGTTGTACTACCTAGTCTATCATAGTGGATTGGGTTCATACCCCAAACCATCGTAGTAGTCAAGGTTCACTCCAAATTCTATCATTATGAATACAGTACCTTATTTAACTGGTTTCACATCCCAATCTAGTTATGTTCATATAATGATACATCAATATTTACCCAATGCATTGAAGGGAAATATAGTTTTAGGCCCACCCATCACATAACTATAATAAACAATTTGTGTGAGATAAGATGATAAAACATTCATCATATCATAATCAATGAAAATGAAATGGATTTCATAAACATTTCATCATAGAATAACCCTTTAAAAAGAAACTAATTTCATTGTCATTTTCTTCAATTCATCACAGCATAACCCGTGGAAAAAGAACAGGTTCCATAAATATATTTTCATCATAATCACAAACCATCCATATAAAGAATAAGAATGTTATCATTTTATTTTATCCCATATAAATTTTAAGTAACGTCAAATGATGTCATCTTTTATGGAATTTTATTTTACAAGATCTATCATAATATTATTCAAAATAAATATGCTTTCCACTTTGAAATCACTTATTTAAAATAAAAAAAGTTCCAAAATATTAAAGAAAAAAAATTATTTAAAAATAACCTTATAAAATTATAAATTAATCTTTAATTCATTGAGTAATCATGATGGTGGTAAATACCATTTATGACATACACATTAAAACAAAGATCCCTTTCACATTTTTGGTAAAAATTCAAAAGTACCTTGTTTAGAAAATGAAAATACGATTAATTTTAAACCATTATTTAAAGACTAAAACAAGGGTAAATATCAATTTAAATAATAAATTTATAATATTAAAAACATTCTTTAAAACCTTTTTAGATAACATGTACATAGAATAGAAATTATTTTTTTTGAAGAGAGAAATAAAGTTATTTTTTTCCTTAAAAACTATAATTTGGACTATTGATTACATGAAGAGATGAAAATGAAATGAAAAAAAATTAATTTCCATAAATAACCATAGGATAAGAAAATTATTTATTTTATTGGGATGTAGATCATAAATTTTTATCATCATAAACTTAACCATAAAAAATCCCAATAAACAAAGAGATTGTAATTTAAAACCTTTACTACTTTGGTAACTTTTAAATTGTAAGTCCCATGAAAGAAAGAAGATAATATAGAAATTTATATCCTGTAATTTTAATAATAATAATCATAGAAAAATCTTGGTAATTATAAACACTACATGTAGAAAACAAGTGGTAAATATGGAATGTGTCCTACAGAAATAAAAGTGAGACGAAAATCACAAACCTCAAGCATTGAATTTCTACGTACACATTAAATACTCATATAAATTAAATACATATTTATTATAAATATATTATTGAACCATAATAACATATATCACACCATATTTTATCCACTTATAACCTTTTACCACGCTTTTATTAACATTTTTAGTTAAAATCACTATTTCGGGTAATAATTGCTTTGTTTTTCATGTATTTTCTTGTTTTTTAATTTTTGTCATTGTAAATTGTTCATGGTTTCATAATAAAAATAATTTTAATAATTATATTAACATAATATATATTCATTATATAAATATTTTGAGTTATCCATAAATTTTATAGATATAAAAATTAATTACACCTTTTATGGAGACGGTAGGCCGTATATACACATAAATGTTGTTTCCATTTTCTTGACAGATGGAACGGGAGAATGATGATTAATAATTCACCTTTACAGAATAATTTTTACATAATAAATATTATATACTTTCATTAAATCTATCCTTATTTTCATCGATTTCAAAATAAAATAAAAAATGTATCACATCACCTCTAGGAGGTGGTAGTCCACACAAATGTCGAGCAACATTACGTTTTCCAATGGATTGGAATGTAAGAAGGTAGATGTGATATCATAATTATTAAAGTATAATTATTTTGTATATATATATATATATATGTGTGTGTGTGTGTGTGAGTGTGTGTGTGTTTAATATATCATTATATCCAAATGTGAGAGTCGGTGATGGAAAACGAATTACATCAATCTGCATGGGTGTAGTCCTTCGTACACACGATCAATGGTTTCGTTTTCCATTTGTTGGAATTGTAGATGTAAGTTGGATATTACATGAAAATAATAACATATTATTACATTTAATATAATTATTTTATTATTCCATAATTTTTTAATAATATTTGAAGGAGGTGGAAGAAGGAATAAATAGAAAACAAAAGATTAAGAATTATACCTCTTCTTCAGACAACCTCTTTAGGTTTATACCTAAAGCTTTCCTATGATGGTTTTATGATAAAAAATTGGACTTATGAAATGTTTAGGGATGTATGGAATAAATATTTTCAGTTATTTTCTAAACAAAATTCCTCTTGATGTGTGAATAAGAAAAGAGTGGGGGTGCCCTTTAATAATTGAATTGAGTGGAACACTTGTTGTTTTTTAATGTCTTCTAATAATGTCATGAAACGTAATTGTGAAAAACTCTCCAAAATGGACCATTACCAAAACTTATATGATATAAGGTCTAAAATATAGACATAAAATATAATATATACAAATTTTTAGGTCATTTAACCCTTATCTATTTATTTTAAACACCGAGTATGTCGATTTTAACCTTAACCATGGTAACATATTTATGGTGTTTTTACTATTTATTATAAACAAAAGACAATTTAACCTTATTATAAAATATTAATTATTATAAATATAAATATGGTATCAATTTTATGAAATTAAATTCATAAAAGTGGCAGAATTTAATTTAAAATTAAACCCACATACCTCATGAAAGAGCAGTTTTTCGAAGAACAAGTTTTCATAAGTATAAGAAGTTTTTAAATCAAAATGAATATAAAATTTATTATAATGAAATAAATAATATTAAAAATAATATAATTTAAATAATTATACTTTTAAAACCATATAAAAATAGTATTAAAATTGTAAATTCTTTAAATTAAATCACAACTTTAATTAAAAATTAGTATTTTTCAGTATTCATCAAAAAATAACTCTTTTCAAAAAATTATCTAAAAAATACTCTAAGATAATATTAAAATTTTATTCAAAAATATATTTTAATTTTTTCAAATAAATTTCCTAAAAGTTAAAAAAATCAATTATAAAATAAGTGTGAAAACCTGATGAAACTACTTTTTAGAAAAATTCAGTTTTAAGCGTAAAACTAAATTTATTTTTATCTAATGCCTGGAAAAATATTAGATGAATGATTAAACATTTTATTGAATATATAATATATAAATTTTAGTAATATAATTCACCAATAGTGACAAATTTAATTTTTTGAGATAATAACACATTGCACACATTAGAAATGTTTTCTTAAAGAAAAATCTTTTACATTCAAATGATTTTTATTTTAATTTATAATAAATTTATAACTAATGGATTTATTTTATAAAAGTTTAAACCATATATTTTCATAGATTATTTAACCATATTTATACATTCTAATTTTATTTCAAGGTTATGATGGTATACAATACTATGGTTTGTTACAACTAAGTGTTGTGTGTAACACAGGCTATCAAAGAAATTAAATTTATTAGAAAAAAAATATTTAATAAAAACATGGGGTATAACATTATACCCCACATAAAATGAATTTAACCCTTGATATTTTATTACTCTAATACAAACAAATGGGGATAACTCATCCTCATCACATCCTCTGGTTCCCACATATCTTTTTAAAAATTTTGATTACTCCGGAGATATTTAACCAGATGAGTAATATTGTTCTATAGAACTTTATGTCTATTATGCCATATTTATAATGGTATTTCATCATAGTAAATATCATGATCAAAGTTTATGACATATGAGGTCATTTCATGTGATATATTAGGTATTTACTTAGTATAACTACTTGGAACACATCATAAACCTGATAGAGGTTCAATATAAGCACAATGAGATAATCTACCTTCCTTATTTAATTAAGAATCATGAAGGGGGAAATATAACTAGGACTCATATTTCCATTATTCCTAATTATTATAACCATATTACATGGTGAAATTCATAAAAAACACTTCTCACCAACATCAAACTGCATATCACAATAACGAATGTCATCATAACTTTTTTGTCAACTTTGTATTGCCTTGATGTGGTGCTGAATGGCTCTATATTTCCTGAAATTTTGTTTTCTAGCTCTTTTCATAATATATTTATTTCTACAACTTCATCCAATTAAATTGGATTTCTAAAATTCCATTTATATAGGTTTTTATAAGGGTCTATCCTTATACTCATGTGAAATCTATTATTGTAAGAAAACGTTACTAGAGGAAGGTGTTCGTCCCAACCACCTTTAAAATCCATAGAATTAGAGCTCAATATATCCTATAAGATTTGATTTTTCCTATAATTATAACTATCTATTTGAGGATATTAAGAAGTTATGAAACTAAACTGCATCTCTAGAGCTTGAAAATAAATTCACCAAAACTTTTAGGTGAACCTCAGTTCTCTATCATATACAATAGAATGTGTTACACCATGAAACCTTACAACTTCCTTAATGTATATCTTGGAAAGATAATACAAAGATAAATATTCTATGATAGTAATTAATTTTATTGAATTCACAATTTTATCTACTACAAACCATGTAACATTATACGCTTTATATATTTTAAGGAGTTCTTTGACAAAATCAATAGTGATGTTTTATGATTTCCATTATAGTATGGGTAATGATTGTAAAATCCCATTAGAATTTTGTCTCTAATACTTAACTTATTTAAATACTAGGAAATGAGACACAAACTCTATAATATATCTCTTCACACCATCCCATAAAAAATAATCTTTCAAATCACTATATATCTTTGTACTTCTATGATGAATAGAGAATGAGGAACTATGATTTAACAGCCCCTTCTTCAAATCTAGTATGTATGGAACACATAAATGGTTCCAAAACATTAAAATTAAATCTTAATCAAGCTTAAACTCAAAAAATTTCTAAAATTATTATGCATCTCTACATCAACCTTATGTGCCTATTTAATCTCCACTTAGATAGATGGTTGAACACTCAATTGAGAAAGATAATATTTCTCTCCTTACTTCAATATTTACATATCCATACTTTAAAAATCTAGAAATATAGATATTTTTTATCCTCATCATAGAAAAATTTATCATGATCCTTTCATCTCAAATCATCAACCACCTTGTTCTTTTTACCATGGTGGTAATGTATTGAGAAATCATAAAATTTAACCAATTCCATCCATCTTCTTTGGATTAAATTCACATTTTTTTGTGTGAAAAATATTCTTATTATTAGTATATATATCACAAATTTATCCATAAAGATAATTCCTCCATATATTTAATGAAAAAATTACCACATCAAACTCCAAATATTGAGTTGGGTACTTTTTATCATGAACCTTAAATTGTCATGTAGAATAAGCTATCACCATATCATTCTGCATGAGAATGCATCCCAACCTTTTATTTAATGTATCACTATATATTAAAAGCCCTTATATACTATATTGTAATATAATAATAGGTCAAATAACTATCCTTCTCTATAGTTACCTAAAATTTTCTTCACATTCATCTATCCAAATGAACGTAGCTCCCTTCCTAGTTAACTTAGTGATCGAATTGGTTGGCTATGAGAAATTTTCCAGAAATCATCGATAATATCCAATCAAACCAAGAAGGACTATAGATCTCATAATAATAGTTCGTCTGGAAAAATTTTCAATACCCTTCTTCTTTTAGGGATCTGTATATTTACCCTCCTTGATATTATATGAAACAGAAATTAAAATTTCTATAGAAAAAATCAAAATTGGTAATTTTTTCATATATATTCTCCTTATTTAGGGTCTTTAGTAAAATACTCATGTGATATTAATTGTCTCCCTTTATATTTGAATATATAAGAATATTTTCTATAAATACTATGACAAAATGATCGAGATAATCTATAAATACTATATTCATTAAATTCATGATGATAACAGGGGAAATTATAAAAATTAATGAGATCACAATATATTCATAGGTTACATACCTTATATGGAATTTTATATAAGTTATATTATCCATATTTACTGCCAATTAATGATATCGATAATATAGTTTGATCTTGGAAAATTATTGAGATCCATACAGTTGATCAAAAAAGTCATCAATATGGGGTAGGTGATTTTTGTTCTTGATTGTGATCTTGTTCTGTTCTCAATTTTTAGTTCATAATCATAACTATCTATAATTCTTATTAATAAAAATAATAGGTGAACCCCAAAGTGACACAAATGGATAAAGGGATTCCTTGTAAATATTCTCCAAGAGTTTCTTCTTCAATTCCGATAAATCAATTATGGCTATTATATATGGAATATTTGAAATAGGTGTAGCACTAGGTATGAGTTCTATTGAAAACATAACTTTAAAATTCAATGGAATACTAGGAATATTTTATCAAAATACATCAGATAAATTACACACAATTTTTATATCATCGATGTTGAGTTTCTCCTCAACCAACTGAGATAAAAAACCCTTATGAATAAGAATCAAGACACATAAAAAAGATATCATTTCCATAAGATGTTCATATTTATCATCACACTTATAGAGCATCATAATTTGGTTTGGAATATAAAATATTAATTCCCATCTATGTAAATTTATGTCTTATTTTTTTTATAAATCCATTCCATGCCTATGATAACATCAAATTAAACTAGATAGATAATAATAATATTTATAGGAATCATATTCCATAAAACATCAACATTGGAAGAATAAAAGACCTAATATGTAATTATCATTACATTAGGATTTTAAATTCTAATTTAACATCTAATAATTAGGGTGTACTTTTTATACCCTTATAAAATTCTCCAAATATAAAATAATGGGTAGACCCAAAGTCAAATAAGACATTAATAGTTTTAGAGTGGATAATAAGTGTTTCATTAACCACATTATTATTGTACCCCTCATCAGAAATAGTGATCACATGATATTTCCCTTTGTTACTTTTATTAGGAGGTTACTGACATCGATCATCATCATTAAACTTTAGATTTGAGAAATGTTAGTATAATTCATATACTACTTTTTATTAAAATAGTGGAGTATGTGTAATGAATTCTATAGATCGTTTTATTTATTTGTATCATTAGAAAACATATTCTAGTCACTATATAATTCAACTAAAAGATGACCTTTGTTTCAACACCTAAAACATATACTAGTCCGTTTAAGAAAATTTCGCCAGTGTTTCCTTCCACAAATTGAGCATGAAAGACATCTCATATTCTTTTCTCCATGGTTTTTAGATTTTTTATTGAATTTATCTTTATTTTATTTTAAAAACCTTGAGATTGATGGGTAACTATAATATCCATTTCTACCTTGATATCACATCAAATGGTTACTCCCTAGATACTGAAGTCCCTTATGCTAACACCCTTAGAAGACTTGGTTTTAATCCACTTCCGAATATATTAAACATACTTTCCAGTTGGATGATAATACCAAAATCATACCTCTAATGTCTTGTAAAATCTTCCCCATAGGTACCAATGGATTCTTCAT
This sequence comes from Viscum album, assembly GCA_963277665.1. Taxonomy (NCBI): domain Eukaryota; kingdom Viridiplantae; phylum Streptophyta; class Magnoliopsida; order Santalales; family Viscaceae; genus Viscum; species Viscum album. Next base: position 1,806,908,733 of record OY728123.1, on the reverse strand, counting down.
CTATATAATATATATCAAGGGATTACTTATCAATTTTTTATGTATAATATATTGAAATTTATTATTGAAAAATAATCTCTCAAAATCATCCCACTCCTTAGAGTCCATTTCTCTATGTTTCCTTGTTTTATAGATAAGATTCCACAATTTATCCACATATCCTTACCAATGATAGGTGGAAAAAATAAATTTTTCATGATCCAAATATCAGAGAACCTAAAATATATTTACAATGGTACTGATCCATTACATATAAAATAGTGGATCAATGGAACAACTAAAAGAAGGTGTAAATTTCCTCGCAATGGAATCAATGAAATATTGTCCCCTCCTTTGATCATTTGGAAGTTTATCATGATTGATATATTGATAAATTTTTTTTGAATAAAGTAATTATATTTTTATTCTATATCCCCTATCATTTGTTTGTTTTTTTCCATCTCTTTTTCATAAGGTACATGCATCATCACAGTGATGCTTCTTTATTTCCCTGCATTCTTTCTTTCCAAAGGTGGGTGGCCTCCATCACTATGGATAATGATGTTGGATCCTTGATAGAAATGGGATGGTGGGATTTTAGTTCTTCATTACATGGATTCCCCCTTGGTTCTCATTTTATAGTTTGGGTCTCCCTCAAAGATTTGAGTCCTTTTTGTGAAACTCATTCTCAGTGCCATCTTGAGATGAACACCAATTAATTACATTGCTTTTGTATCAATAGAGAAGAAACCTTTCATCAGGGTATATGGTATGGTCAAGCATGCCTGGGAATCTTTGGACTCTAGGTATGTTGGGAACCTTCAATTTCTTCCTCTTTGGAGGGAATCTCACATGATGCATCTAAGGTACAAAACTCAAGGCATCTCGTTTCAATCATGAGATATTTTATTCCAAGCTATATATTATCTATTTAAGGTTAGAGGCATCTAATATGTGGTATCTTAGGTGAAGAGACTATGGAATCATGTGTTGATAATGAGGTAATTGATTCTAGTGTAGTAAGTCTTTTGATTATTTGTACCTTAGGAATCCGATACTTACTCATGGGGTGTGTATTTTTAATTAGGTCAAAAGTTCTACATCCAGTGAAGGTAGATTAGAACGTCAGGTTGAGATGGATCAGGCCATGAGGTTAAAGTATTTTGGAGATAAGATTTATTTATTTGAATTCCCCATTAACATAGATCCAGGATTTGTGGATCATAACTCCCCTTGAGATAGATCTAAAAGAAATGTATTAGAATAGAACTTGAGGTAGATCCATAAGTTCTATCCCTAGGAAGGAATATATCACACTTAAAGGTTTACCAGTGGGTGGGAATGCCTCATGGGGCAGACATTGAGTTGTGGATCAGAATTACCCTTATGGAAGATCCCAAAGTTTGATCAGAATACCCCTTGAGGCAGATCAGGGAGGTTTGTTTATAGAAGAGAAGGTGTCACACTTGGAAGTTTACCGATGGATTAGAAAACCCCTTAAGGTGGATCCAAAAATTTTACCAGGAAACCCATTGAGACTGATCATGGAGGTTGATTAGAACACCCCTTAAGGTATACTAGGAAGGTGTGCCCCTAGGAGGGAAGATGTTATACCTAGAGGTTTACCGATGGATTTGAACACCCCTTAAGGTGGATCTAGGATGTTAAACCCTAAGAGAGAACACCAGTATAGTTTACCAATGTCAGGATTCCCCAAGGAGAAGACCCAGAGTTGTTGATCAAAACACCCCTTTAAAAAGATCTAGGAGGTGAGTCCCTAGGAGGAGCACCTAAGTGTACCAATGGCTGACATTGAACCATAAGGAGGATTCCTACATACCATGTTTATAGAAAAAGGATCAAAACCCATGTAGTTTGATACCTCAGTTTAAGGTCATGTGATAGGACTAATCCATGTAGTTTAATGTCATACAGAAAAGATTCTCAAGTCGCAAAAGGAGCATCAACAAAGAATGGTGTGGGGATTATGCATTGAATATTCCATTTACAAGAGGATTTCTCTTGGTTTGAATGGTTTGAGGCTTACAAATTGACCTACCCTGGTACTACTAGGAGTAGTAGTGATGTGGATTGGGCTTACACATGGAATCCACTTGGATTATCTTCCTCTTGTCAATAAAAGAGGGTATAGTATGTTCATTTCATCAGGTAAGGATTCCATTATAATCATGTTAATGGATTTCATATGTGGGGGTTATGAATTGATCTACCCATTATTTCTTACTCAGGTTATATCATGAGGGAATATTGACTTATTGGTGGGTCGATGTAAATGATTGGGTCTTACAACTGATAAGAAGGAATGTGGTGGCTGTTTGGTGGTCATCTCATGATCATGGCATGAGATATATTATAGTTGATGAATAAAGCATCTCATGTTTGTTACAGGATGCATCCTATTATTTTCATATAGGGTATACTAAATTTTAAATTTGTGTAATGAGGACTACTAGGAATCTTATGCTTAATGCATAAGGCATATCATGTTTGTCACAAGAGGCGTCCTATTATTGAATGATATGGTATTCTAGTTTAAAGTCTTATAGTGAGGACTATGGAATACCTTCTCATAATCATCGCATGAGGAATATTATTCCTGACACATAAGGCATCATAGTCATGAATGATAGGGTATGCTACAGTTTAATGTCATATAGTGGGGACTATGAAATTATTTCTCATGATCATGGCATGAAGCATCTTATTCTTGACGCATAGGGAAACCTATTTATGAATGATAGGGTATGCTATAGGTTAAAGTCATGTAGTTAATACTACTAAGTAGAAGGTTCCTAGAAATGGCTTGTATGGGACTTATTCAAGAGAGGCCCTTTTTGGTTAAACCTTATATTGTATCTAGGTGTTAAAGTTTCAATATTTTCTTGAGGATTGTATAATCTCAAGGTACTCAAGGAACTAGAGGATAATCTCAACTCATGGAATGGGAAAGTGACCAAGATGAGTATGTTGACTCAAGGTATTTCCTGTAGTTTAAAGGAGTATCTTGACTCATGGTATTATAGGGGTTGATGTTGGACCTACATAAGGGTGAAAATTTTTTCCTCGACCAAGATAAATAATGTCAAGTTGTGAATCTCAATGTTTTATGGGTACTTGTGGTCATATTGAAGGGACAAGGTCAGAGTACTAGGACCACAGTCCAATAGTGATCTCGAGTGGGAGTGTGGGGGCACCGCCCCCATGGTATGGACCAACGAGAACATGTTTGAATGGTTTTGTGCATAAATATTTACTGTTTCATGTAAATGGACACTATTTTGAATAAATATCTAGTATTTAATGCTACTTGGTAGAGTTTCATTCAACTTTTAAAATTTCACTCAAATAGGGTAGCATGAAATACTGGACTTTAAACACAATTGTGTTCCCTATGGAAAAAGTTGTGAGAAAAAAACTTGGAAGAAGCTTATACATGAGGCAATTAGACTAGGTAATTCTGTGAAACTTTGGGACGTAAGGGTTTTGTGTGGATGAGAGCTCAAACTAGAGTTCCTCTCCTAAATGAGTGTTTGATTCTATAATTATTGGAGTCTCTTTTGTGTTGTTAAAATTTGTTCGCAAAATCCTTTTCTGGTTTAGGAATGCATGGAAATTCTCCATTTGATGTCACCTATAGCATGCAAAGGGATGGTTGTGCAATGGGTTATGTGAAAAATATTTCATTATTGTGTGCAACACTTCATTTTTGTGTGCATGGTCCTTGGGTTCACTTTTATACTGAGGGGACTCTGAGTAACTTCTCATTGGATTTTACACATAACTTAGTTATGCAACCATGGAGAACTTGTATATACTTTTTATATAGTTGCGTGCAATCCCATACATTTACCCAGAAACGCATCAGCTATCCATTTTCGGCATTCTGACTTCAAATGGACATAAATTTTAATTTTTAACTCTGTTTGGGCTCTACAACTAGTTAAATTTAAGAATTAAAAATGATCTACATTATTTGTTCAAGTTTATTAATATCTAGTCTTTTATCAGATTTGTTTTCTGGGTGCAAATAGTTTCTCAGGAGTAAAATCATTGCATTTACCATCACATTCATTATTAACATGGTTCCATCAGTTTCTAGCCATTACCTAAAAACTAAAATCATATTTAAATAAAAATAATCATAGTGGGAAACCAAATAGTATTAAAAAAACAATTATAAGACATAAAAATCATGATACCTTATTTTCAATCAATGACACCTTAGGTTTTACCCAGGTTATTCATGATTATTATTCAATTCCTTCATGATGTTTCATAAAGAGTTTGTAAATTTCCAAAACATATACATTGGGAGTGTCAAACTAGGTGTATAGAAAGACCCATTGTTTTTCACTAGTTGATGATCGATTCAAATCAAAATACACCTATACGATCTCAAATTTTATTAAGGTATGTTTGGTTTATGTTTAAGTTTAAGTATCTTATATTTGGATAAATAAATTTTTCCAAAGGTCATAAGGATATTTGAAGATGTTTTGGGGGTTCAGGACATGAAAATGATGGAAACTTGAGCCAATCTGGGAAAGGTTAATGGTTGGCGCATGGTTAAGTAAATCGTGTAGCATTCCTAGAAAAAACGTGAAACCTAGAATAATGGGATTATTCATGGTTGGTGAACGGTTTGTAAACTGTAAAGATCTCCGTAGGTAATTGTGTGACCCAACATACCTTAGATAGTGTCTTGCGCATGGTTTGTGCACAGTTTAGAAAATCGTGTCCCCCTTTAAAAGTTAACCAATTTACAAAATTACCACTTTAAGTTTTTTTTAATGTATCTCCCAATTTCTCCCTCATTTCTCCCCCTCTGAACCGTAAGGATGAACCAAATCGACCCAAGCTTCTCAAGAGTTGTTCTCCATGGATTCTGGGCCATTTTTAGCACTTTTAGTTGTAGATCAAAGCACCAGGTAATTCTAACTCTCCATTTTATTCTCTTTTCTGGATTTGGGTTTGTAGTTTCTCACATCTTCTTCTAAAGCCCTAAAACCCTCTTTTATGGTGGAATTTTGGTTGGGTCTTCAAAGGGTGTTTGAATTCATATCTAAGGCCACTATTAAGAGTGTGTTCATTACTGGGTTCAGTTTAGGTAGACTACATCTTATATCCCATCGTTTTATTATAGATTTGGGAATGTTTGTTGAGATCTTGCTTTCCTCTTATTGTGAATTTGTTACTTTGAGTAATATTTGGTACAATGGTTGTTTAATTCATGATTCATTCCCCCCATGATCCATATGGGATGCATTGAGGATAATTAGAATGATTTAGGGCCAACCATGGGGTGCACCGACATTTCCAAACCTAGAATTGTTGAGTTAAGTGTAGATTTGATGTTTGATAACATAGATACAATATTGAACTTGTTAATCTGATTAGTTTAGTTGAAAATTGAATATTAATATTTGTTCCTAGGTTTTTATAATGGCATGAGGGGGTCATTTTGTATGGATTGAAAGTGGGTTAATTGGGTTAATTGATATTATGTCAAATGGTTTATGAATTATGTTGAAATGCCTAAAAGGATTAGTATATGTGGGATGATGACCATGTTAAATTGGAAATGTCTTGTAAATTAAGAAAATGTAAATGATTACATAATAAAATTGATGAATATGTGAAAAGGGTTAATAAATGGGAATTATGGGGTATAACTAATGGCTTTAATGTAATAAAGTGGTTTTGTTATGTGATATAAGAATTGTAATTGAAATGAATAAGTGGGAAAATTCTTGTGAAATTATAAATGGATAAATGGAACAATGTATGATATTTCTGTGAATATTGGATAATTTAAGGGAATTTGTGAATATATTTAATTGTTTAGGGCATGATAATGGGAAATTGGTCAAATGGGCTACATAACAAAAATGGTAAATGTGACAAAGGGTTATGTAATTATATTGATTCCCCTATTGTGTGTTGTCAATCATGATTGTTATGTGTGTTTTTTTGAGAATAGTTGTGATATGGAACTGTGTAGTGAGTGGATATATAAGCATGTGCACATGGATTTGTGGTGGGATGAAGGACTGAGACTCCTCCCATGGGTCAGGATGGACTGATTCTCTAACCCCACCCCAAAATGCATGGGTTGGGGATTTGGACTGGTTCTCTATGCCCCCAATGGTTTCATTTGATGAGAAACATGGACTGAGTCTCTAAGGTAAGTGTGATTTATTTATTGTAAAATTTTATAACCTACTGATATAGGGAACTTGACTTATGCCCTTATGCATAATTATAAAATCCTCAAAAAAATGTGTGAATTATGTAGATTCCTAAACCATGAAACACATGATCTAAATGGATCAAATAATTGAGATGGGTTTAAGTAATGAAAATGGTAATAATGATAGAAATGTCCTAAGTTTACTTGGTTATCTAATGGTATATGAGTTTTCCTTTTTTATCTTATAATTTACTTCATACTTTCTTGCACTATATATTTATACTATATATTTTTTAGTAATCGTCGGAGGTGACCTACTGAGTTGCACTCACACCCTACTCATGCCACCATTGGGTACCTAATCCCACTTCATTGTTCTAGGTTTGTTTAAGGGAAGGGGACTAGTTCTAGGGAGTTGAGTTAGGCTTGGTATTTTCATGGATAAGGATCCAAACATGAAGTTGGAACCATTTTTGGGATTATTTTATTTGTCTTTATTTTTGGTTTCCTTCACTTCAATACAATTACTATGATATGCATTGTGATTTTTGGTTTGTGTTTTGTACCCAATTTTTTGATATGTTTAGCTATGCATGTTTATCAATTATTTCATATTGTTTTTATTAATTATAGTGTTACCTGTTGTGTCTTACTCCGTTAAATACAGTATAGTCTCCCCATGTAGATTATTAGACCCTCACAGCTAGTCGAAAACCTCTAGAGTATAGGGAGGCACACTTGAGGTCATGTGACAACTCGATTTTGAGAACGAGTTAGTGGATCTCAGGTCAAAGAAATTACAAAGTGGCATAAGTGTAGTTTGTTTCTATGGTCTTATTACATGGTATGGTAGATAGAAGGATATGATGTGTTGAGCCTTGGTAATGAGATCATTCTTGGGAGTAGCTAACCCAGTTATGAGGGAAAACCCAAGTCATGCAGGGAGGGAATTTTTGTTTTTATCATGTGTTGTTACAGTTGAATGATATTTCACCATTGGGTGAGTCACATATTGTGTGATGTATCTATCTTATGATATTTTTCTCATGGATTAAATGGTATGAGGTTTTGAATTCATGAATTATTATAGGCACCTAAGTATATAAGTGGCCTGCATCATGATAGACCCATACAGGATGGGTGTGTGGGGAATAAAGGGAATAATTCATTTAACTATATTGAAAAAATTAATGAAAATGGTGTTTAATAGAATGATGTAAATAGAAAAAAGGTAAAATATTTGTGTTGTGAAAGAGGAAATGGTTTAAGAATGTGTTTGATGAAATACTTTTGATTAAGCAATTTTGTTTTCCCTATGATGACCATGAACCATAGAATGGATAGTGGAGGGTAGTGTTCCAAGTGTAATGGTGATCATTGGTATAATGTATGTGGAGTGGGTTGTTTAAGGTTGATAGTGTAATATCTTTTCCATCTATGATTTAATCTTGATGATCATTATTCTAAGTGTTAGTTGAGGAGAATGTTTTGAATCATGGTCTTGAATAAGGTAGAGACTTTTTAAATGTTTGGTTAATGGGGAGTTTAAAATGTGAATGCTTGAGTTCAAATGTAGTGGAGTTAATTATAAAAGCATGTGAGATGATGGAACTCCTGGGCAGACCAAGTATTGGGTATTCCTTGTACTATTGATTTGACCCCTATATGAGTGGTTTGGGAAATGAGATTTCCTCATTTGGATACCTTGGTGAGTTTTATGCATTAGATGGAGGGGTGTCTCTTTGTGTACCTTTGGCTAAGATGCAACCATGAGGTTGAAAGGTATTATCTAATAGCATGGATATGGTAACCCTTATGGTTTAAGTTTGGACCGGTTTCATTAGATTTAAAATTTATGTCTTGGTTAATGGTGTTTTTCGTGGTGGTTGTGTTATTATAGACTCAGAACATTGAGTAAATATTTTCTTAGCATGTTGGATGCTGTTTTTATGAATGGGGGGATGGAGAGCTACCTATGAGAGGTGACTTTTTTGAGGTTTTATGTATGTTCCCTAGAGATAAGTCCTAATAAATTGTTACCCCTAACCATAGTATTGATTTGGTGTCAGTTGTCCCTCAAAAGCAATCTGTGCATGTATTCTGTTATTATGAGAGTGTTTGTGGGTGTGTGTTACATAGGTATATGTTTTGGTCATGATAGTGGGACACATAGAGTGTTTCGTAGTGCAGTTTTGTCATAGAGGGACAAGTGGGAAGGTGGATGGTCTGATGATGTGACCCAAGTTGTGGTTACACATTGAAAATTATGAGAAAATTAATGGGGAACTCCTGGAAGGCTAGACAGTAATGTAGGTGTCAAAGAATATGAAGAAAATGGAATGCTTCAGAGGTGGAATCGATGAATTCATGTACCATCAAGTTTCAATAAATGGTGTGGTTGTGTCTTGGATATTTCATAATTAAACATGAGGTCTTGTTGTAGTTTGTAAGGTTAGTTTAAAATGGTTGTTTCATGAGGATTCCAAACCCATCTATTGGATGGTGACTAGTGATGGTCTCAATTTTTCATTCAGGATGAATAGAAAAGGGTTTCTAAAGAAAGGTTAGATTATTAATTTTTGGAGGTAATGCCCTGGGTGAGGGTTTTCAAATGGATAAGTTGTTTTGTATGAATGGTTTAGTTTTTGGGTGAGATGTAGAGAATGACATGGGGATGATGAGGTTGGATGAATAAGAGGAATGGTTAGGTGAGAAAATGGGCATTGAGTTATGCCTTGTTGATGGTTGGATTGTGGGAAATAAAGTTAGTTTAAGTTTGGTCATAGGAAAGTTTGAAACCTTAAGGGTTATAATGAGGCCCAAATGTGGGCACATGCTGGTAAGGTACGATTTCAACTAGGATAAGAATCTATTGATCTCTATGAAACCAGATCTGAATGCATAGTCATGTGAGAGACCATCAGTTTTGATTGGTGTGGTGAACCATTGTGTTTCGTTTGTTAACTGTTATGGACATACTGAAAAAACTCGAGTGGTGTGCTGGAATTAGTTCCATAGGAAACATTGATTCACATCTTCTTGTTGGATGGTCATGGAGTTATGGTTACTCTTGGTCAGAAATCATTCCTGAAGGGTGTTCTCTAAGTTCTAATGATATTTGTATGGGTATAGAATCCCTAAATTCTTATAGGATCATGGAATCCCATTGATGGAGGTGACTTTATCAAGGGACAAGTTAGGGTGGTGTTCTTTAACAACATTTTAGTGCACTTCTAGCTAGTAAAGATCAAGCCCAACATCTTGACATCATCTTAGGTACACTGAGAAAGATCTGACTTCATGCCTAATAAACTAAACGTATTTTGGTTGGATGATGAAATCATGAATTTTAAGCTTATGGGGTAGTATATGTGGAACTACATGGTGGGATGTGTACCATCAACAGTTTATAGGTATGGTCCATGGAATAGACTAGGGGGTCAATGAACATTGTGGTTTCTATTCATGGAAGCTGAGAACGGGAACTAGGAGACATTCATTTTCATATTCTGGGAGGATCTATACAGTCAGGTGTATTTTTGGGATTTGGAATGTGATAAATCATGAACTAGGGTTGTTGTAATTCCCCATGGAAATTGATCGTAACAACACTCCTAAGGTTGGGGGTGATAATTATGTCCTGGATATAGGGATGAGAATATTAAGTTGATGTAGTGGAACCTAAATGCTAATGAGAAACCTTTGAGGCGCATGTAGGGTCTCCCAAAGAGGCCAAGTGGGACTTGTTTTTGGTGGTTTATTGAGATAAGCATAGCCTTTGGGCTCATGGTAGTCCCAAATGAAATTTGATTTTTTATGTTAATGTCTTTGAAGGGTGTAGTCTGATATTACAATGGTTTAGAATCATGTAAGTTTCTTCAGGTACTATTGGAATGTATTGAAGTTTGAGTGTACCTTTTCCATGTGATGTAGTTTCATGTCAATGGTGTAGCTAATCATTCCAGGATGAGTCCACTGGGGACATCTAGACTCAGTGTAGAGTGGGGGACAAATGTGGAGACTTGTAAATCACCTTTGGTGGATGTTTTGGAGTGAGAAGTACACTTCAAATTTTTTAATGGGTCTTTGTGAGAACCTATTTATTCTTATCTAGTGTACTAATGGTAGGAGTTCTTGTGTTGGGAATGCTGATGGGGTTGGTGGAGCCCGATGATGATTTAGAGGATAGTGGATGTCATGATGGTTGAGTTCTACTAGAAGTCAGGCAATGACCCTGGTAGGTGCGTTGAGTGATAGTGATAGGCCTTAAGTCAGTATGTGCCTTGGAAAGAAAGAAGGGGTTGTATTCCAATGTTATAGGATGGATGTTCTATGACAAACCAAGTGGAGGTAGTCTGACATGATTTGGGGAGAAAAGAATAGATGAGTTAAGTTGTGGCCCACATCTGATTAGATGTTGTAATGGAAATTTCCATTCGGAAATGAATTATTACTTTAATTAGATCAATTTTATCTTAGTCCATGCATTTATGTTGAATGAATTTTCCTCCCAGACAGTTTCAATAGAGAGTTTGGACACCAATTCAAGGTGGTGTCCATATGAATATTCAGGCACAGGAAATTGGAACACATCAGGTAGGTTCTGAAAGTTGAGTTATGATTCTAAGGGTCTTTCTTCGATATTTTGGGTGTCAAACAATAAAATATAGTGTGTATAACCATAATGAAAAAATGTTTGTATGATGACATGATTAGAGTTTCTATTTGGAGGGACTCGGATCATCATTGTTAAGGTGGGTTGGCCCAGATAGTGGGCATTAATATGAGTTTAATCGGTTGGGTGCCTATAGAGTTTTGGTTGCATCTTGGATGTATGGTTATGGAATGAGATCATTGTGACTTGATTGGTGGATCGACATAAGTTATAAATGTGGTTGTAAGGACCATTTTTTTACTCTCGGGTGACATCGAGTCTGTTCACATTTTGATTTTTATAAACAATGTAAAATGGATCCAAGTGATTTGGGTCATGATTTGCGAAGAGGATCAGATCGATGGGGTTTATATTTGTTCCTAAATTGTCGTATTATGTTGTGTGAGGGGTTTTCATGTGTTTTGGATTAGGAAATTTTTCCTATGTTTTCCCCATAAAGTAATAATGATTTTTGTATGGTTGAATTTTATGTGTCCTTGAGAAGCGTCTGGTTCATATTGTGGATTGTAGTGAGAAAGTATTATGTTGTAAGACTATACCTTTGTTTCAGGTTTTATAGAAGCATGGTAATGTTTAGAAGGAAACCTGGTAAGGGGATTTAAATATGAGGGTCAGTGGAAAGATCTCTTTACCTAATAAGATCAGTGATGCTTAGGGGTACGACTTGAGGACGAGCCATTATAAGGTGGAGAGGTTGTAATATTTCATATGTTTAGATGTTATATTTTGTTTAAGTTTTGGTTTAAGTCTCTTCTATTTGGATAAATAAATGTTTCCCAAGATCATGAAGAGTCTTGGGGGTGTTTCAGGGTTCATGACACAAAATTATGGAAAATTGATCCAATTTGGGCAAGGCGCATGATTAAGTAAACTATGTGGCCTTCCCAAACAAACCGTACGACCTCAGACAATGGGATTTTTCACGATTGGTTCATAGTTTGTAAACCATGTGGATCTCCACAGGTAACTCTGTAACCCAACATACCCTATACATTGTCTTTCACATGGTTTACACACTATTGGTAAAACCATGAGGGTAAACCATATGCCCCTTTAAAAGTTGAAAAAATAACAAAATTTCCACATCGGGAATTTTAAGTCTCACCCAATTTCTCCCTCATTTCTCCCTCAATAATCCCTAAGGACAAACCAAGTCAATGAAAGATTCCCAAGGTTGGTTTTACTTCAATTATTGTCTGTTTGGAGCACCGTTGGTTATGGTTCAAATCCCCAAGTAAGTCTAACTATCCTCTTGCCCATATTTTCCGAATTAGGGTTTGTAGTTTCTCCCATCTCCCTATGAATCCATATAAACCTCCTTATCTAGTGGAATTTAGATTTGGACTTCCAAGGGTGTTTGAATCCAAATATAAGGCCACAGTTAAGAGTTCTTTCATCATTGTATTTGAGGTAGGTGGTCTACAAGTTATATCCCATAGATTTTTTATAGGTTTGTGCATGTGTGTCGAGATCTTGTTTCCCTCTTGTTGTGAATTTGTAACTTTGAGTAATAATCCGTAAAATGGTTGGTTAATTCATGGTTTATACCCCTTATGATCCCAATGTGATGTGTTTAGGATAATTAGAATGATTTAGGTCCACCCATGGGGTGTGTAGACATTTCCAAACTTAGAATCGATGAGTTAAGTATAGAGTTCATGTGTGATAACTTAGAGCCCATATTGAACTTGTTAATATGGTTAGTTAAGTTAAAAATCAAATATTTATATTTTTTACTAGGTTTTTATAATTTCATGGGGGGGTATTTTGAAATGTATCGAAGGTGGGTTAATTGGGCTAATTGAGATTGTGTAAAATGGTTTATGAATTACGTTGAAATTCCTAAAAGGATTAGTATATGTGGGATAATGAAAATGGTAAATTTGAAATGTGATGTGAATTGATAACATGTAAATGATTGCATATGTTAATTGATGAATATGTATAAGGGGTTAATACATGGGAATTATGGGGTATACCTAATGGATTAAATGTAATAAATTGGTTGTTCTATGTGATATAAGAATTGCACTTGAAATGCATAAGTTCAAAAATTATTACTAAATGATAAATGGATAAATGGGATGATGTATGGTAATTGTTGAATATTGTGTTATGTAATGGATTTTTTGAATATACTTATGGGTTAAGGCATGAGAATGGTAAATAGTTCAAATGGGATATGTAACAAAAATAGTAAATGTGATAATGGCTTATGGAATGATATTGATTCCCATGTTGATTATTGTGGATCATGATTGTTATGTGTGTTATTATGAGAATATTTATGATATGGTATTGGGTGGTGAATGGATATATAATTATGTACACATGGCTTGGTGCAGGGATCAAGAACTGAGGATCCTCCTATGGGTCAGGATGGACAGATGCTCTAACCCCACTAAGGAATGCACGGGTTGGGTAGTCGAAAAAAATGCTTTATGCCACTAGTGGTTTCATTCGATGACCTGGATGAGGATCCAAGTACAGTGTTATTTATGAATTATGAATTGTTATCCCCTAGTAATATAGGGAACTTAACTTAAACACTTAGGGATAGTGATAAATTCCTTATCCCCTTGTGTGAATGATGTAGATGCTTATCTCATGAAACACATGATGAAAAGGGTTCAAATAATAAAGATGTGATAAGTGATGAAAATGGAAATAATGATAGTTATGTATTAATTTTAGTTGTTTATCTAATGTCACCCAAGTTTCCCTTTTTTATCTTATCATTTACTCCATGCTTTCATGCACTATCTATATAGACTAGATATTTTTTAGACATTGTTGGTGGTGACCTACTGAGCTGCACTCACACCCTTCTTGGGCTATCGCTGGGTACCATAATAGAATTCATTTCTGAAGGTTCAGTTAAGGATAGGGTCTCTGTGTTGGGGATTTGATTTGGGCTTGGGATATTAATATAAGAGGATCCGTACTTGGAATTGGGACCATTTTGGGGTTTTTTCACTTGTCTTTATTTTTGGTTTCCTTCACTTTAGAACTTTTAGAATGACATAATTTTTTTTGTTCTATGGTTTGTACCTAGTTTTGGGAGATGTTTATTTATGAATGTTTATCAATTATTACATATTGTTTCGGTTAATTATATTTTTATATGTTGTGGTTTACTCTAGTAAATAGGATATAGTCTCCCCACATGGCTTGTTAGAACTTCACTATTAGTCGGCAACCTCTGGTATACGAGGAGGCGTGCTTGAGGTCCTGTAACAACTCAACATGGGGTAATAGTTCTTGTTTCCTAATTTAGGGATGTTACAACACCATTTTTAGAATTATTTTCCTTAGAACAAAAATTCCAAATCTGTATCCAATTTTAGTATCCAGAAATGGATATAATTAATTAGAAACAACTTTTTTGGTCCTTCATAGAAATTCCAGTGTATTTTAATATACTTGAACTTATCTATAGACTTATATCTAGGGTTATCAATAATGTTTTATTATCCTAGTTCAAATGGTTAACTAAACCTATCCTCTAATTTCAACTATAGTAACCAACACTTTTCATACATTGATATTACATCTTAATAGGTGAACATTGATTTCATTTTTTAATCACACGCAAATGAGGACCATGAATGTATAGTGTATTTTGAAACTTATATACATAAAAAAATAGTTAATAAGTGATATAAATATTCTACTACTATGTTATTCACTATTATCACCCTTCTTAGACATAGCGTATATAACACCTTTCTTTATAATATAGGTAAGGTAAACATAAAAAAGGGTGAGATCTGATTCTTAGTAAGGGTAAAAAAGGGATATATCAACATTACATGATCATAAGGGTATAGGATTTTGAGAATAAAATTTTAATACCATAAACTTCATATTATAGATAATAAACATGAGTCATGGTATAAATCTTGGCAGTTCATAGTGTAACAACCAAAAAAATGTTCTTCTCTTAATAATGGATATCTTTCCTCTCAATAACTTTTTATTATGTTTTAAAATAGAAGAACATAGAAATCATTTTAATTTTTAAAATAACATTGAACATAATTTGATGATATGAACTAGTACAAATTGGAATATTCATTGGATAGAAAACACATACGAGAAACTAACAACACTTTATTTTCATTATTTTAGAATGTTATATTCAGTCTACAACAATACACAATATAATACTAAATATCCCAATGGGAATAGTAATATATGTTAGATAAAGTAAAATATTAAAATATAGATCACCTCAATCCCCTAGAATCATCAAACCCACAAAAATGTTGTAATATAGAAGTAGAGAGTTAGTAATACAAAACACTTTTTAGTAACGATATCTAACATTGATAAAATCAAATTTAATGATAATGTTTAAGAATCAGGGTGTATTTATAAGAAAATATGATCATCTGAATTTATGATTTTCATATAATATAGTTTATTAGAAATATGTGCCTTTGTTAATTAAATAATTGTTCATTATTACTATTGGTTATGTAGACACATTTACATGATCATTAGGATTATTTAATGATATAACCAAAATTGTATTTCTTTAGAGATTTTAGACATATTATATTAAAAATAATTTTTAAGATAAATTTATAAGTTTAATATAAAATTTATTTCCATGAAATAATCTTTTGAAATACTTTTTAAAATGATATTATATTTTAACTGTGTACTAGATAAGCTTTATAAGAGTTAGAATGTTTGTTCTGATATAAAATTTCAAAATTATAATAAAAATATTCTATTTTAAAATATAAAATTATCATAAATAGAAAATTATTTTTATGAATTAAAATTTTTTCTTGGAATCAGAACATAAAAATTATCTTGGGGTGATTTTTTGGAAATTTTCCAAAAATGTTGGTTTTTTTGTGAAAATGTGAAAATTGTCATTTTATGAGCACTACAATTTTATGAAATAATTATTATAACGAAATGATTAAAAAATTTATAAAACATTTTATTCAATAAAAATTAAATTTAGTAAGTACAAAAAATTATTTATAAATAATTATTTTAATTTATAAATTTCTAACTTACTTTTTTTCAACCAAAAATTGGATTTTTAAAATAAATTTAATTTTTTTTTCATTTTTCATATTAATTGTGCTGTTTGGAAGGTATGGTTAATTTATGGAAGGTATTGAAAGTAAAAAAAATATATCATACATTAATGGTCCAAAATATTAGTTGGAATTGCTTTCACCCACAAGTGGTTAGCTTATATGATAATATAACCAATATTTAATCCTTTTAAACCCAACCCTCCTCAAGTATAAATACCACCCATTCACCATTGTTTCCACTAAAAATACATTATGTATGAAATTATGGTAATTTTACCTCCATATTAGACCCTAGAAGGTTTCATAATGGTCTAAAGGTTCCACCCTCTTGTTTTATGAAGCAAATATTCAAGGTAAGGGAATTATCCTCTTCTCCCTTTTTCATTCATGTACCACCCTTTTGTGAGTCTTATTAATGTTAAATATTGTTTTATTTTTTTCACTTTTTATCTTCCCATTAAATTAAAAATGGTGTTTTACTAATATTAGATGTAATAAACTAAGATTATATGGTATTTTCCTTCTTAAATAAATTAAATTTCTCTGATAGCTTACGTTACACAGAACACCGTGCTTAAGAAAATGATTAAATATTATTTTTTAATTGTGATAGTTATCACCTGGCCATAGAAATTGTGGGAATGAATAATACTAAAACATAGTTTACACATGTTTATAAAATTAATCCATTTGTTACAAATTAATTATAAATGAAAATAAAATCCAATTAATCTTAAAGGATGTGTTTTTATAAAAAAACTCTCTTTATGCCCATAATGACAATTTATCTGAATAAATATAATTAATCACTATTAATGAAATATATTAATGAAATTTAAATGAAATATATTCAATAAAACATTTTTAAATTAATAAAATATTTTTATTGGCTTAAAATAAGGAATAAATCAAATTTTGAGAATAAAAAGCTATATTTTTTAAGAAGGTAATTTTACCGCATTTTGATGGATCACCCGTTTTAAATCTAAATTTAAAAATTTTATAAGTTTTATTTGAAAATATAAAGTTATTTTTTGAAAAATTTATATCAAAATTATATTAGGGTTAAATTTTGGTAATTTTCAGAGAAGTTTCATTTTTTGATGAATAGATAAAAATACTGCATTTTAATTGAAAACTACATTTTATTCTAATCTATTTATATAATTAAATATTATTTTAATTTTTTTAGAAGTATAATTAGATAAATTATAAATCATTAAATCTAATTTAGTTTATATAAATCAATTTCACATTTAAATTTCATATAAAAACATTTCAACTTTTTGATCCTTTCACATTAAAACCCCACTTTTTCATTGTGTTTGTAGGATAAATTTTAAATATAATTTTTTCAATTATGTGAATGGAATTTGGTAAAATGGATTCCATATTTTTAATAAGAAGGTAAAAATTATTTTTTAAGGTCAATTTAATTTCTATTCATAATAAAATATACCATGTTCAAAAAATTATTTGCTGTGGTATAGGTAAAAGAAGGAAACAAGTTAAAGATAGAAATTAAAAGGCTTAAAATACAAAAAAAATACAACATTTAATGGTCTATTGATATGTGTATAGAAACTTACCCAAAAATAAAATATTAATTTCTAGACAAAGTTGGGTAAATTAATTCCACATCAATGTAGTTCTCTTTAAAAATAAAATAATCATTATTTTAATCACTTAAACTCACCTCTCCTCAATTATAAATATCACCCATCGTCACCCCATTTTTGACTCACAATCCTTGTATCCCCTAAAATATCTACCCAAACCTATACTACAAACTATTCCCACATCCCAGTTCTTCTAGTCTCACAAAAATATAAAATCTAAGGTTCTCAAGGGTCTCTCAATGAGGTGATATTCAAGAGGTAATTTTCTCAAAACACTACTGTTAATTTATTTTATTATTCTACTTTTTCCTCATTTATTTCATCCATAGAGGAATAAAAATTAAAAAATCATGTAAATAGTGTAATTTTATGTTTTTAATGTAATATTTTATATCCAACCCTTTTATTACCTCCTCTTATTCAAAGAAACAAATCTATTGTCCAAGTTATACCGATTAATCGCCTATATTAATAATGTTTTTGTTCATTTTGTATTAACTCGTTCATGGATGGTCATAAAACTATTGTTCTGGTTAAATAAGATTATAATAGGTATATTATATCCTTTTTCATGTTAAGTAACTAGTATATACTCATAATAGTAAAAAAATGAAATTGGTTCATGATGTTCGGAAAAAACCCCAAAATAAAGAAAACATTTATCATTAACATTTTATCAGATGAATCATCCTCATTTTTGAAAAAAAGATAAATGGGACCATTTAAACTTATGAAAGTTAATTAATAATATTTCATTTCACTTATGTACTTTTATTTCCATTTTACATGAAAATCCATAATTATACTCAAATTAACTAATCATGAAACCATGAAATGAATGTGTCTGATACAATGAAAATAATGAAATATTTTTATTAAATGGGTCATAAAAATTTATAAAATCATACTTTATGATATTATAAACATAATAATATTAATTTAATTAGTTAATATCATAATTTAAACCATTATATATGAGGATAAAGTATGTAAAACTAAAGGAAAATGCGAGGTAATTATTTTCTCATCTCACTTTTACTTCTACGAGATATATGCCTTATTCACCCATTATTCTTTTTGTGTGGTGTATGTATGTCCATTTGATATATCATATCATTAAAATTGTTATCTTTATGATATTAAATGTTTTATTTGATAATTATTAATTTTATAGGGCTTATGATTCAAATGTTTCAAAGTGATATCACACACTTTGGAATGTTTAAAGATTATTTTCCTTAATAAATTTTCAGTGATCCCATTTAAAGTATGTCCATCTATGTAAACATAATTTTTTGAGTCTTTTACTTCATTTAGGTTTATATATTATGATAAAATCCATAATATTTTATTAAATGGTTCTTTATTAGTTTGACTAGGGATGTATTATTTGATATCATTCATCATATTACTCTAAGTGGTTTTTTATTATGTTTACTTAATGGAGAAAGTTATTTAAATTTTTTGTGGTGGTTTCAATAAAAATTTATATTTTGATTATGCTTCACCAATTTCATATGAGGAATGTATTGTACTTATTATGTGACGGGTTGGGCCTACTATATCCCTTTGATGCATCAGTGGGTCTCATGAGACAAACTATATTGGGTTTTGGCCAAGGCCTTACCCACTTATTAGGTTCATGGAATGAATCCTTGATGATGATATATTCTTGGCATGAAATTGTGATAGTTTTAAATTATTAGTATGAAGCCTAGATGGTATGATTCATATTTCTGACATTATGAATTTCATATTTATAAATTTATTTATTTATTTTAATGATATTTTTCGATTAAAAGATTATCCATGGTTAAGTTTTATAGCTCGTGAGAAACTTTATATGGAATTATTTGATCATATTTTATTATTACTATATTATGCTCAATTTATTGATTAAATGTAATGTATTTTAGTTATTTACCATTAAATATTTATTATTTATTATTTATGATAGCTTCCACAGTATACCTAACCCTTACTATGCATCTGAGATCACCCCTTTCTGATGTTTTATTTTTCCCCATGATTCCAAGAATTTTTTTATAAGTGATTTATAGGGTTAATCTAGAAGATTAACTATGTTTGAAAAGGATTGGAAATGTTGTGTTTTATATTTTCAATTGTAATGTAGCGTTCAAATATGTATCTAGTTTTCCAAAACTACTAAATTGTTCAGTATTTCTAGATGTGATTCCTTGTCTTCATGCTAATATAATAAAGTAAGGCACAGAATCCAGACTACTGGGTCCGATTCGTTACTGTTGGTATTAGAGGAAGTTTAGTATAAAACTTGTGAACTAGATTTAAGAAAACATGGATTATAAAACGCAACCCTTTTACTGACTTTGAGGGTAATTATAAGTATAGAATATTATCCAATATATTTGGTAATGATAATGGATAACCTGGGTTAAAAATAAGGATTCATATGTTGAGAATGTGTTATGGTTTAGACATCCTATAAATGATTCTTCAACACTATGTGATTCATCACTATGTCCTTCATCACTATGATAAGTATTGCTCACACTTTGATTTTGGTTTTAGTTAATGTATATAACTAGAATTAATTGGGTTAATAATGAATGTTATACCAAATGGGATGATGAATATATTAAAGGATATCATGTTTAATCAATTATCATGATATATGATTAAAAAAATCCACCATGTTCAACTCTCAGAGTCACCCAAGAAAATAAGGAAGGAATATATTTGAGAAATAACGTTTTGGGGATCATGAATAAAACAAGATTTAGTTTCTTATTTGTTTAGAATGTGAATTGGGAGGTGTTTTGGGAGTGGAATTAGGATAAAAAGAAAGTTATTTCTGGGGAGAAATGACAAGTTTGAAATAATAGTCTCCCTAAGGTATTATCGGTGGTTGAATGTTTCAAATATGGAATGTATTTGAATTATGAAAACGTATATCCTAGGGATAAAACTCATGAATAGAATCAGAAAGGGTATACAAGTAATGGTAATTGTAATGACCCAAGGTTTCATTAATGGAAATCCCTCTTGATCTAATTAAATTTCTCTTTATATAAAATTTTTATATAAAATGTCAACTTCTTTGGTTTTATGTTAAGAATTGTGACCGTTTCTTTTATAGCCGTTGAACAGTGATCAGATGATTAGTATAAATATAAGGCTTTAACAAACCCAATTTACTCCGAAAAAGGAAGTGATGGCCTTATCCAGTAGAATTTCTCCATACGAAGCCCATTTTTCAAATCTCAGAAATGATGTGGTGTCTTTGGGCTTCACTCTTGAGCAAGCCCAAACTGAGCTTCATCATGTCAAGCTCGAACATGAGCATCTATGGGAAAAGTGGAAGATGATAGAAATTACCACTCGAGCGATGTTATCTGAGCCACCCCAAGAGTCTGTCACCATCATACACCTTACCCTTAGGTCTTATGCGGCTGTTTTAAGGGGTTATGTAACAAATCTCTAGTACTATGTTCATGTACATTATTTTTGTATATAATAATGAATATACTTTCTTATCGTCATTGATACATTGTAAATAGTTTTTAAAGTACAAATAGTGTTTTTAGTTATTATTTAATTAAGAATTCTATTTTATTAAATTAAGGTATTTTTAATTAAATATTATTTTTATAAAATATTATTATTATTATTAAATTAATTTTTATTAATTATAAATGATCATATAATTTTATGAATGCAATTGTCATTTTTATTAAGGTTTGAAATCAATTTTTGTCAAAACCCGTGAATTCTAGATAAATGTCAGTTATTATTTTAAAAGTTAAAATTAACATATTTAGACAATTATTTAGATAAAATAAATGTTGATTCTTGAATCAGGACGTTGAAATTATCCAATGGTGGATTTTTCATAATTTTATGAGACAGTCTATTTTTTCGGTAAAAATTATGTACTGTTTAAATATATAATGTGTTTTATGACATCATAATGACCCAATAGTGATTTAATAAAATACTATAAGCTTTATGTTCGGCCAATATATGTTTTAAAATTAAAATAATGTGATTTTGGGGTTGTTTGACTTACTTTTCATAGCATTAATGGACCCTTCAAAACTTATTAAACACCTTGTCTTTTTAAATTGTTTTTCTATGAGAGTGTTACTCACATCCACATAAGCAACCCTATTATTTTAAGAAGTTCGGACTTTGTCCTAATAAAATATTGTTTTACTCTTCTATTTTCAAAAAATCATGGGAAAAAACAATGGTATGGTTTGTGGTTTAGATTAATTTAATATAAGGGGTCCCAAACCTAAATAATAAAGAATTCACTCACCTTTCCTATATAAACCCACCCAAGCTCCCACTTCCTCCTCACTCAAAGCCATTGGAGTTCGTCCAAACTCTACCCTACAATCTCTATAATCCTCTCAAGGTTCCCCAAGATCCAAAGAATCCTCTCTCAAGCCTCTCTCAAGCCTTTGGAAGCACACTTCCAAGTAAGGGTTTTTCTTCCTTCCACTTTTTGTCCAATTTTCTTAATATTGTTATGCCCTTTTAATTTCAATTAAAAATTGTGGGGTATGGTTTCAAACCTCCCCCATACTGCCCTATTATTGTTTGAATGATGGTATACCCCTTTCCGTCTCATTAAATATAGCATCCCGCCTTTTTATCACATAAACATTCATTACATTATACAAAACTGAGGATCTTTAAGGTTTAGTGTCTTGGAAACCAGAAACTTAATACATTACAACAAAAAAACATTCTTCTTAATCACTTGAAGGGATTATTCATTTGTTCATACTTAGTTCATTAAATCATCTCATAACCTGGGATCATACATCAAAGGAAAGGGTGAGCAGAATGCCCAGTAAGGGAAACAAGGGAAACATTTTACATGAGAACTTGAGATACACCAAAAGTCATGAAAAAAAACTTTAAGGAATGAGAAAGCGTTCGTGAGGCATATTATAATAAAAATAATCTGTTTAATAACTTGAAGATGTGGCTTCAAAATTTAACATAGAAAATCATTTCAGTTTCACCAAGGTCTATCCCCAAGGTGTCATTAAAAATTACCAATGTTATTCACCAAGGCGTCATTAAAAATGGCCATCTCTAGAGATTAAGTCATTACCCAATGCATTGGAGTGCTATCAGGGCGCACACTTAAATTTTCCTTTGTTATCATGTGATCCAAATATATCATTAACAACCATTTAATAATAACCCATATAGCATAAAATAAATGGGTTTCATATCATAATCATAATGTTTTAAAAACTGCTTTAATAAAGACATGATCTTTATGTCACTTTAAACCTACAGAAAAGGAAAGAGGGTCTCATGTATGTAAATACCAAAATTTAAAATAGAAAATTTTGGTATATATGTGAATACCCATTTATAAGAATGATCTTTGAGTATTCACTTAATAAAATAAAATAATTTGAGAAAAAGAGAGAGACATTTTTAGACAGAAATTCGGCAGCATAACGGCTATGTTGTAGGGTTTTAGAAAACATTGAAAAGAGAGGGGACATGGGTAAATAATTCATAAATGATCCATAAAACAGTAGAGGGGGAAAATATAATAGATTTAAGAACATGGTAATGAAATTTGAAAGATATACCATATGAAATGAAGAACATGAAAGGAAGATAAAAATAAGATTTCTCTTATGAAAATCCTGCAGCCTAACGGCGTCACTTAAACTTCAAAAAAATTAATTGATGAGATCATATAGGGTCTCTAATAATATGAACATAAAAGATAAGTATGATAGATATAGATATCATACCCCAACATAATAAAAAGTAACGTGAAAGACTTGACAAGAAAATAGAACTTGAAAATGAGAAGGGTGAAAGAATCTCTTAAAAATTCGGCAGCCTAGCGGCGTCACTTAAACTTCAAAACAATGAATTGACGAGATAAAATAGGGTATCTAATAATATAAACATAAATATAAGTATAATAGATATAGAGATCATACCCCAACATAATAAAAAGGAACTTGAAAGACTTGACAAGAAAATAGAACTTGAAAATGAGAAGGGTGAAAGAATCCGTTAAAAATTTGGCAGCCTAACGACGTCACTTAAATTTCAAAAAAAATGAATTGAAGAGATCAAATAGGGTATCTCATCATATGAAAATAAAATATCAGTATGATAGATATAGAGATCATACCCCAACATAATAAAACGGAACTTGAAAGACTTGATAAGAAAATAGAACTTGAAAATGAGAAGGGTGAAAGAATCTGTTACAAATATTTCAGCAGCCTAACGGCACCACTTAAACATTCCTAAAAAAAATGATGAGAGTAAGAGTAAATATATAATAATATGAACATGAAAAGGTAATTAAGAGGAATATAAAAGAATATCCTACAACATAAGAACATGGAGCATAAAAGAAATGACTTAAAAGAGAGTATTTGAAAAGAAAGAGAGAGGTTGGATCCCTTACCTTAAAACGTAACTCTTAAAACTCAAATTCTGGGACATTGAGGGCTTGGGGGAACCTTGGGAGGACTTTTTGGGAGGTAATGAGACCATAGCTTAGTTGGGGGAGAGTTGGGAGTGAAAACTAAAGGAGGAAAGAGTGGGTATTTATAGGGAAAGTGAGGGGACAAGGCATTAATGGCCAAGGGACACCACATTAGTGGTATTGGCATAACCATGGGATTTTCCATGGTATTTTCCCATGGAATTAGCCACTTGGGACACCTCATACCTTATATTACTATTAAAAAGTCGACCATATTTATTACATACTTAATACATCATTTAATGATGTCATTAAACACCCGTAACTTAAAAACTGTATTTTCACTATTCACCAAAAAATCAACTTTCTCAGAAAAATCCCAAAAATTCACCTTAACCAAATATCGATGCTCTGATTTCAAAAATGAACTCAATTTTAAAAAAAATTGTCTAAATATTTTTAATTTAATTTTTAAAGAAAAATACTATCACCAAAAATTAATTTTTTTCAGAAAAATCCCCAAAAATTACCTTAACATAATATCGATGCTCAGAGTTCAAAAAATAAAGTCCATTTTATAAAAATAATTTTCTAAATATTTTTAATTTAATTTTTAATTAAAAACACTATTCACCTGAAAAAACTAATACTTGACTAATAATTTCTGAAACAATTATTTACCTATTTTATTGAATCACATTACTTAATCAAGGTGCCTAGATTATATTAATACTTTCTTTAAGTTCGATAACTAATCCATTTGGTCACATTACTAATCATAAGCGTAAAATCACTATTCATAATTTACTATTCATCAAGAATCATATTGATCTTATTAGACTCTAAATTTCTTACTGAACACATTTGCAGAAGACCATTTTTTAAAAATCATTACACATCATTGATTATTTAAGGTTTACAATAATATTTTAAAATATCCTTTTTTTCAAATTCAAAAATAATATACATCCTACATTTATCTGGAAGTTTGAAAATTTACAAACGTTACCATAAGAAGAAAACACAATTTTATTTATCTCAAAGGATTACATAAAGAAGTTATGGTCTCCTTACATAGCCCCTTATAACCCCAGCATAGGACCTAAGTGTAAGGTGTGCTAAGGTTAGAGAATCTAAGGGATGCTCAATCAACATTGCACGAGTAGTAATTTCTATCAGTTTGAACTTCTCCTGAAGGCGATTCCATTCTAGCTTCACACGATTAAGTTCATCTAGGGTTTAGTCCAGAGCAAAGCCCAGTGGTGCTACCTCCTTCCCAAGTTCTGTTAGATGAGCTTCGATTGGCCTGAGACTACTGGATGAGGCCATCAAATCTTCTTTCTATATTAATTAACCAAGATCACTTGTATTTAGAGACAATAATCGCAACATTTAGTTTCTAAAGGTCATACTGACTAACAGTCATATAATATTAAAAACCCAATAGTCTCATTTTAATTATACTCATGTTATCAAATGAAACAGTTTTTTTGAGTATAAAATAAAATAACACACAAAATTAGGAAACAAGGTTTATTCAAAATTTCGGGTCGTTACATTAAATGACTCCCATGTGCACCTGTTACTATGCCGAAATTCCGAAAGGAACTTCTCTCTCCTCATTTACATTCAAGCAATACTTTTGTATCATGAATCTAAATTCCATTACAATTGTTGGGACATGTATCTATATGACCCCCTTACTGTCCATTTCAAATAGATATTATGAGACACCCCTTTCTCTCTCATCAACCATTTTTATGAATTCTTATATCATGTCGTTACGCTGCAGAAATTGCACCAATTTTCTAAGCCAATGCCATTGTGTAGTGAATAACATGCCCATTTCTCCATCAAGGGTATACACCTTCATGCACATTTACTTATTAATTATAAAGTTTCACTCCACATTCCTTTTTCATGGAATAAATAATTATGTTTTATGAATCCATGTTTTATGATCCAGGTGGCACACTTATGCATGAAATGAAATGTTTAAGAAGGGTGTGCCCTTATAGCGCTCCAATGCATTGGGTAAAGTATAGTATCATGATACGTCATATGCAATGAGTGTTGACTCATGCTAATTCAATTGCAATGAGGGTTTACTCATGCTTCATGTGTAATGAGTATTTACTCATTCTCTATGTGCAATGAGCCTTGGCTCATGTTAATTCCATATTAAGTGTTGTTGCCACATTTCCATGTTATGATAATAATGTTTTATCATGCCTTTATGTTCATGTTTTTCTTGTGATCTATTAATATGCCTATTGTATAAAATGTATTTTACTCCTCATGTATTCCATGTTTATTCCCTTACTGGGCTTTATAGCTCACCCCTTTTCTTATGCATGTCCTCAGGTTATCCCATGCAATGCTAAGTACGAGGGAATATAGTGGTCATGTAAAGGATGTTTTCAATAATGATGTTGTACTTTATGTTTTAAGTTGTTATGTAATGATCCTAAGCCCCAAGGACACTAGACCTCTTGATCATCCATGTTGTATCAAGTGAATGGTTTATGTAATAAATCATGTTTAAGTTTTTAATAAAATCAGGGTTGTCATAGTTTGTATCAGAGGATAGGTTTAGTTATTTTTGGGATTAGGATTAGAAAACCCTATTAATTCCTTAGAGACAAGACTAAGTATAATAAGAACATTCCTAAGTTTTGGTAAGTACTGATTAAGTGGTTTTTCAAACAAATACATCCCTGTCTGGATACGAGCAGGTAGAGGCGGCTCTGGCATAGATGTATCCTAGGGGTAAAACCCGAAAACACCGCTTTGAGCTAGACTCGAATGGGAACTGGTGCACGACAAGGGGCCTTGCTGCACTCTTGGTTACGAAACTCTCAAGGGATATGTTTTTATAAATTCACAAGCTTAGTATGAACCCTTATTAAGGGAATTAAAAAAAATGCCCCTAAGAATATATGTTAAAATCCTAGTTTGAAGCCTATAGACTCGTGAGTTAAGGAAATACAAGTTTATTTATAAGTCATCAACTTTTGTCTTTGGATTACCCTTTATGTGTTACCCCTATCTTTCCTTTTATTCCAACCAATAGCTAGTAATTGGAGGACTCGTGCTAACAACCGATGTGAAGATCAGTGTGATAATTGTACTAATTAGATGCCCAATCCAATTGGAGCGGGAATGATGAACTTTGTCACTCTACTCTCTCAGTTAACTCAAGATTTGAATAAAAACACGGGACAATAGGAACGTTCAACCCCCCTAAGAATGAACAAGTTGCTGTCAAGAGCTTCATGAGAGAAAGGCCTCCTACTTTTAGTGGATCATCTGATCCCACGATCGCTAAACAATGGATCAAGTCCATTGAAAAGATCTTCTCCATCCTTCAATGTTCTGAATAAGAGATGGTTCTCCTGACGGCTTATCATATGGAGGGTGAAACTGATCAATGGTGGACGTTGATAAAAAATACAAAGACAGAGGAAGAGATCAAGGCATTGGAATGGAATGATTTCCATAATATGTTTTTCGATAAATATTTTCTGCGCACCCTCCGGCCTAAGATGGAATGGTAATTCCTTTCCCTCAAACAAAAAGAAGAAGAATATATTGGAGAGTACGAGGAAAAATTCACAAGTCTTGCACAATATGTTTCCTTCATTTTCGTTACCCTCGAATGCAAGGTTGACCGCTTCTTTGGTGGGCTGAACCCTAGCCTGCGGAAAGTATTAGCAATCTGTGACTTCGACAGCTATGAGGAAATTTTCCGATGTGCCCTAAAGGTCAAAATGGAGATCAGGGAATCACAGGGGTATCATGGGGACAAGAAGCATAAGGTGGAATTCAATGCCGACGGTCTGATGGATAAATCCAACGGTGCTAAGAAGATCCAGCACCCCACTTTCCAAAAGTACGGAAAGAATCACCCTGGAAATTGCCTCAAGGGGATGAGGAAATACTTTAGGTGTCGAAGAGAAGGGAACCTAGTTGTTAACTATCAGCAAGAAAGACCCGTAGCTGCGATAGAGGAGAGGAACGCTCTGTTCGAACCTCAACGCATTGTTCATTGCTACAAATGCAATGAACTGAGGCATCTTGCAAATCAGTTCCCTAATCCAAAGGTTTTCGGAGGCAACCAAAAACCTCCAAGGCAGCAAGGAAGAGATTTTCTCATCACTTCTACTAAAGTGAACCCTCACAATGAAGTGGTGATAGGTACGCTATTTATTCATTCAATAATAGCGAACATACTTTTTGATTCAGGTTCTATTCATTCTTTTATATCTCTAAAGATTAGTAGAGCAATCACAACACCACCACAAATCATGGAAGTGAAGATGTTGGTGAGTACAAAAAATGGGGAAATTATTTCATCCCATGAATATAAGTCCTCCCCTGTTATAATCTGTGGATTGAATTTCCTGGAGAACCTCATCATACTCCATCTGGTGGAATTTGATGCAATTCTTGGCCTAGATTGGATTTCCTTATATAGATCCAACATAAATTGCCGGGAGAGGGAAATCACACTCCATATGGAGAATCGACCCTAGATTCTTTAGAAGTGTAAGGAGGAAGATGAATATCCTTTAGCTCCATCATCTCAAGCATGGATATTACTGCCCTATGAGCATGCGTATCTGGATCAGATGATTGAGTCCATAGAAGAAACTATCCTTGAAGAAATCCCTATTGTGAGGGAATTCATGGAAGTGTTTCCTGAGGAACTGCCTGGTCTTCCTCCTAGAATAGATGTTGAATTCTAAATTGAACTTATACTAGGGGCACTATCGATATCCAAGACTCCATATATAATGGATGTCGTGGAACTTGAAGAGCTGAAGAAAAAACTACAGAATAATCTGGATATAGGGTTTATACACCCAAGTGCTTTACATGGGGTGCACCAGTCCTCTTCGTCAAGAAGAAGGATGGGTTAATGTGGATTAGCATCGATTATCGTGAACTTAACAAAATCATGATAAGGAACAAGTATCCAATTCCATGGATTGATGACTTGTTCGATCAGCTGTGTGGAGAACAATACTTCTCCATGGTAGATTTGTAGTCAGGATATTATCAAGTAAGGTTGAAGAAGGAAGATGTCCCCAAGAATAATTTTCATACAAGATATGGGCACTATGAATTCATTGTAATGCCTTTCAGACTCACCATTGCTCCAGAAATCTTCATGGACTTGATGAATGGAGTCTTTAGAGATTACCTAGACAAATTTGTGGTAGTATTTATAGATGATATTCTAATATACTCCAAAACCAAGGAGGATCATGAGAAGCATTTAAGAACTGTACTAGAGACTTTGCAAAAGGATAAGCTCTATGAAAAGTACAAAAATTATGAGTTCTATTTGAAGGAGGTCTCATTCCTGGGCCATATTATCACAAGAAATGGGATATCTATGGATCCCTACAAAACAGATGCAATTGAGGGATGGCAGAGGCCAACATCGGTAACAGATATCCGTAGCTTCTTGAGGTTAGCTGGATATTATCGATGATTTGTGAGTAATTTTTCACGATTTTCCAACCCTCTTACCAAGATAACTCGAATGGGAGTAAAGTTTTCTTAGAGTGATGAATGTGAAGAAAGCATCAAGGAGTTAAAAAGGAGGCTCATCACTGCTCCCACGCTCACTTTACCAACAAGTGGGGAAATTTTTATGGTATTCAGTGATGCTTTGAAGAAGGTCTTAGGGTGTGTACTAATGCAGAATGATAAAGTGATATCCTATGCCTCATGGCAATTGAAAATCCATGAGTGAAACTATCCAACGCATGATTTGGAGTTGGCGGCGGTGATCTTTGCCATGAAAATCTGGCGGCATTATCTCTATGGGGAGAAATGTGAGATATATACAGACCACAAGAGTCTTAAATATATATTCACATAGAAAGAGATTAATATGCGCTAGAGAAGATGGATAGATCTCATCAAGGATTAGAACTGTTCAATACATTACCACCCTGGGAAAGAAAATAAGGTGGAAGATGCCCTAAGTAGAAAGGAACCAATGATTCTATCAATGATGAGAATTGAGAAGGATCCAATCTTCTTAGACTTGATGAAGATGGACATGGGAATCATAAAGAATGGAACATCATCTATCCTTTCATAAATGATTGCTCAACCGTCTTTTTTGGAAAGGTTAAAGGATGCTCAAAAGGATGATGTGGGAATTCAGGGAAAATTGGAAGCTATCAAAAAAGGGAAATCCTCAGAGTTTAATGTTAATGAAGATGGAATTATGCAATTTGGGAAAAGGCTATGTGTTCCATTACTTTTGGAGATGAAGAAGTAACTTTTGGATGATTCACATAGTTCAAATTTCTCTATTCACCCAGGGAGCACAAAGATGTATCGAGATCTCTGAGAAAACTTTTGGTGGGATAATATGAAAAAGGAGATCGATGAATATACATAAAAGTTCCTAGTGTTATAGCAAGTGAAGGCAGAGAGGCAGAAGTCAAAGGGGATGATGCAACCATTGCCCATACCAGAATGGAAATGAGAGAACATCACCATGGACTTTGTCACTGGACATCCAAGGACATCCAAAGGCAGCAATGCAATATGGGTTATTATGGATCGTCTTATAAAGACTACGCACTTCATTGTTATTCGGGAGGATTTCTCATTGGATAAACTGGCATTGATATATATTAGGGAAGTGGTAAGCTTGCATGGAGTGCCACTTTCTATTGTGTCTGACCAAGATCCAAGATTCACCTCTATGTTTTGGAAGAGTCTTCAACAAGCTCTGAATACTGAACTGAACTTCAGTACAACCTATCATCCTAAAAAAGAAGTCCAATTTGAGCAGACTATCTAAACACTTGAGGAAATGTTGAGAGCATTCTCAATGGACTTTAAAGGAGGATGGGATCAACATCTTCCTATGGTTGAGTTCTATTATAATAATAGTTTCCACTCAAGCATCCAAATGGAACCATATGAAGCCCTTTATGGGAAAAGGTGAAGAAAACCATTGTGTTGGGATGAGGTCAGTGAACATAAGAAGCTTGGACTGAAAATGGTCGAGGAAATGGTGGAGAATGTGAAAACCATTCAGTAGCATATCGAGGCAGCCCAGAGTCGAAAGAAGAGTTATGCAGATAATCATCAATGAGACCTTGAGTTTAAAGTCCGTGACATGGTTTTTCTAAGCATATCTCTGTGGAATAAGGTCATGAGGTTTAGAAAGAAAGGGAACTTAAGTCCAAGGTACATCGACCCCTTCGAGATTCTTGATCGTGTCGGGGCTGTGGCCTATCGAATAGCACTTCCACCTACCATGGCTAAAGAACATGATGTCTTCCATGTATACCTCTTAAGGAAGTACATACCGGACCCTTCACATGTACTCTCTTATGAGGTGGTATAGTTGGAGGATGATCTTTCTTATGAGAAGAAACTAGTGATGATCTTAGATCGTAGAGAAAAAGTTCTACGAAATAAGACAATGCCCCTTGTCAAGGTGTTGTGGAGAAACCACAAGTTTGAAGAATCGACTTGGGAATCAGTGGAAATGAGGAAGCTAAGTTACACACATCTGTTTTAGTGTGGGAAAAAGGAAATTTCGAGGGTGAAATTTCTTAAGGGGGGAATTTTGGAACGACCAAAAGATTCCTTAATGGAAATCCCTCTTGATCTAATTAAATGTCTCTTTATGTAAAATGTTTATATAAAATGTCAACTTCATTGGTTTTATGTTAATAATTGTTACTGTTGCTTTTATAGCCATTTAACAGTGATCAGATGATTAGTATAAATATAAGTCTTTAACAAACCCAATTTACTCAGACAAAGGAAGCGATGACCTCATCCAGTAGAATTTCTCCATACGAAGCCCATTTGTCAGAGCTCAGGAAATAGGTGTCGTCTTTGGGATTCGCTCTTGACCAAGCCCAAGCTGAGCTTCATCATGTCAAGCTCGAACATTACTATCTACGGGAAAAGTGGAAGTTGATATAAAGTACTACTCGAGAGATGTTATGTGAGACACCCCAAGAGTTTGTCACCATCATACACCTTACCCTTAGGTCTTATGCGACTGTTTTAAGGGGTTAGGTAACAAATCTCAAGTACTATGTTCATGTACATTATTTTTGTATATAATAATGAATATACTTTCTTGTCATCATTGATACATTGTAAATTTTTTTTAAAGTATAGATAGTGTTTTTTAGTTATTATTTAATTAAGAATTCTATTTTATTAAATTAAGGGATTTTTGAATTAAATAATATTTTAATAAATTATTATTATTATTATTAAATTAATTTTTATTAAATATAATGATAATATAATTTTATGAATGCAATTGTAATTTTTATTAAGGTTTGAAATCCATTTTTTTCAAAACCCGTGAATTTTCGATAAATGTCGGTTTTTATTTTAAAAGTGAAAATTATCATATTTAGAAAATTATTTAGATAAAACAAATGTTTTTTCTAGAATCTGAATGTCGAAATTATCCAATGTTGAATTTTTCATAATTTTCTGAGACAGTAAATTTTTTGGGTAAAAATTAGATACTGTATAAATATATAATGTGTTTTATGACATTATAATGACCCAATAGTGATGTAATAATATACTATAAGTTTTATGTTCGACCAATATATGTTTTAACATTAAAATAATGTGATTTTGGGTTTTTTTGACTTACTTTTCAAAGCATTAATGGACCCTTCAAGACTTATTAAACACCTTGTCTTTTTAAATTGTTTTCCATGGGAGTGTGACTCACCTCCACATAATCAACCCTATTATTTAAGAAGTTGGGACTTTGGCCTTATAAAATATTGTTTTACTATTCCCTTTTCCAAAAACCATGGGCAAAAACCATGGGATCGTTTGTGGTTTAGATTAATTTAATATAAGGGTTCCCAAACCTAAATAATAAAGAATTCCCTCACCTTTCCTATATAAACTCACCCAAGATCCCACTTACTCCTCACTCAAAGCCTTTGGAGTTCTTCCAACCTCTTCCCTACTATCTATATAATCCTCTCAAGGTGCCCCAAGCTCCCAGGAAGCCTCTATCAAGCCTCTCACAAGCCTTTGGAAGCACACTTCCAAGTAAGGTTTTTTCTTCCTTTCACTTTTTGACTAATTTTCTTAATATTCTTATGCCATTTTAATTTCAATTATAAATGATGGGGTATGGTTTTGAAACTCCCCCATACTTCCCTATTATTGGTTGAATGATGGTATACCCCTTTCTCTCTCATTAAATGCCTCCCATGTACTCCTGTTACTATGCCGAAATTCCGAAAGGAACTTCTCTTTCATCATTTACATTAAAGCAATACTTTTGTATCATGAATCTAAATTCCATTAAAATTGTTGGGACATGTATCTATATGAACCTTTTACTGTCTATTTCATGTAGATATGATGAGATGCCCCTTTCTCTCCCATCAACCATTTTTATGAATTCTTATATCACGTCGTTACGCAGCTGAAATTGCACCAATTTTCTAATCCAATGCCATTGTGTAGTGAATTCCATGCCCATTTCTCCATCAAGGGTATTCACCTTCATGCACATTTACTTATTAATAATAATGTTTCATTCCAAATTCCTTTGTCGTGGAATAAATTATTTTGTTTTATGAATCCATGTTTTATGATCCATGTGGCACACTTATGCATGCAATGAAATGTTTAAGAAGGGTACGCCCTTTTAACACTCCAATGTATTGGGTAAAGTATAGTATCATGATACATCATGTGCAATGAGTGTTGACTCATGCTAATTAAATTAAAAATAGGGTTTACTCGTGCTTCATGTGCAATGAGGATTTACTCATGCTCTATGTGCAATGAGCCTTGGCTCATGCTAATTCCATGTTAAGTGTTGTTGCCACATTTCCATGTTATGATTATCATGCTTTATCATGCCTTTATGTTCATGTTTCTTTTGTTCTCTATTGATATGACTATTGTCTAACATGTATTGTACTCCTCATGTATTCTATTTTTCCTCCCTTACTGGGCTTTATAGCTCACCCCTTTTCTTATACATGTCCTCAGGTTATCCCATGCAATGCCAAGTACGAGGAAATGTAGTGGTCATGTAAAGGAAGTTTTCAATAAAGATGTAGTAATTCATGTTTTAATTTGTTATGTAATGATCCTAATCCCCAAAGACACTAGACCTTTCGATCATCCATGTTGTATCAAGTGAATGGTTTATGTAATAAATCATGTTTATGTTTTTAATAAAAGTAGGGTTGTCATAGTTATACCACTGATGATGAAGAGACTAAAATGAAAAATGAAATAAAGGAGTTATTATGGAATAAGATAATGAAGCGTAGTTAATGGTTTAAGAATTAAGTAGAATGATTAAAGTTATTGGGTATTTGTATTTAAGAATTATTTTACCAATGATACTTTGGTTCTAAGAATCAATAAGTTTATAATGATTGTACTATAGTATTTATTCTTTAGGTATTTGGATGTTTTTGAATAATAGTACTGGAAACCAATAGAAGTGATTATGTTGTAAGTTAGACTTTTGTAAACCATATGATTTTGGAAAAATGACCTTAATATGAACTTTATATTGACATAATTATAAAAAAAAGAAGTTTATGGGATAGTATTGGTTACCATTAAAGTGTTTAGTGATTTGATGGTTTATTTGGGTTTACTACATGTTTACATTTAAGGAATATATTCAATAACCTAATATTTTATTTTTGGAAGCATTGTTGTTTTAACTAAGGATTAAAGGTGATAAATGTATTCATATATTTGGTATGTGATAATAAAATCAACACTATTTGGTTAGGAAAATATGATGTTTAGTTTATTTTGGAAATTTAGTGAACTTCCATCTAAATTTGTTGACATTGAATTTGGAAATATTTATGAGTCTAAAGATTAACTAATTATATAATATATTAAGTTAAACTTTTTATATTATTGCTTTTTGTTAACATGTGATAATTTTTTTGGTTTTAGTAAATATTAAAAGGATGTAGGAATGACTTTTGGATCTTACCATTCATTAAAGTTCATCAGGCATAAAAAATCACCATAAATTTCTATTTCCTAGTGTAAAAAGTGGAAATATATTGAAGCACAACCAAAGGATGATTTTATGATTTTGATATGGGAAGAAATATTATAATTTTTTTTCTAAATTACTTATATGGATATTAAAATAATCCCTCAACTCTATGAAAGTAATTTGGAACAAAAAATGTATTTTTTTTAATTTTCTTATCGGGAAATCAATGGACTCTTTCACCCATTAGTGATTTAAAATTTTGTGATGGTAGATTTTTTGATGACCATGTTCTATATCACTATCTATCAATACTTGATAGTTTTATTTCTCTTATATTCTCATTTTTCACTTTCCACTAATGTTATCTTATTCAAAAGAAAAATTTTGTGATGACCTTCACATTTTCCCTTTCCCTTTAATTAAGGGGATGTTTTCTTAACCCTATTTATGATGTTGGTTTCCCAAAAATGTATTTTAAAGTATCAACCATTTATTTCCGAAGTGAAATTTATTATTTCAACACCCCATGATTCTATGGTATGTCCCTTCTTAAATAAATTCAATTTCTCTGATAGAGTACATTATATAGAACAACGAGTTTAAAAATGATTAAATATTATTATTTAGTTGTGGTAGTTATCACCTAGTCATTGAAATGGTTGGAATGAATGATATTAAAATACATTTTGCTCATGTTTATAAAAAGAATCCATTGTTTACTAATTAATTATAAATGAAAATGGAATACATTTGAACTTAAAGGATGTGTTTTTATAAAAAATTTTTTTTATTCCTGTAATGACCTGTTATCTGAATAAATTGAATTAATCGCTAGTAGTGAAAGATATTAATAAAATTTATTTTTTATATATTCAATAAAATATTTTTAAATTAATCCAATATGTTTTATATGATTAAGATAAGAAATAAATCCAATTTTGAGCAAAAAGATACATTTTCTAAAAGGTAATTTTACCACCTTTCAATGGAACACCCATTTAAAATATAAATTTTTACACTTTATAAGTTTTAATTAATAAAATAAATTTATTTTTTGAAATAATAATATCAAAATTATCTTAGGGTGAAATTTTGATATTTTTCAAAGAAGTTTCATTTTTTATGAATTGTGAAAGATAATGCATTTTAATTGAAAAATGCATTTTCTTCTAATTTATTTATATATTTAAATTATATTTTAATTGTTTTTGAAGTATAATTAATTAAATTATAAATAATTCATTACATATTCTTTCATTTGAATCAGTTTCATATTGAAATTGGATATAAAAAAACATTTTAAGATTTTGAACCTTCCACTTTAAAAACACACTATTTTATTATGTCTAGAGAATTAATTTTAAATATAATTTTTATAATTATATGAATTTAATTTTTAGAAATGGATTAAATATTTCAAATCATAATTTTAAAATTAATTTTTAATTTCAAGTTTATTTATATGTTAAAAAAATTACCTTGGTAAAAAATTATTTACAGCGGTATTGGTAAAAATGAAAGTGGTTAAAGTTAAAAAGGTAAAAGCATAAAATAACTAGAAACTACATCTATTAATGTTTTTTTGGTGTATATAAACACTAAATATACTATTAAAATTTAATTTACCTAAATATTTGTGTCAGTTAATTCCACCTCAATTTGGTTGTCTTTAAATAGAAAATAATCATTATTTTAATCATTGAACCCACCTCTCCTCGAGTATAAATATTGCCAACCATCAGCCCATTTCAACTCAAAAGGCTTTTAGATCATAAAATATCTACCTAAACCTCTCATAATCAGTTTACCTATGTACAAGTTCCATTTTAATGACCAA
This sequence comes from Viscum album, assembly GCA_963277665.1. NCBI lineage: Eukaryota > Viridiplantae > Streptophyta > Magnoliopsida > Santalales > Viscaceae > Viscum > Viscum album. The sequence continues at coordinate 1,806,871,857 of OY728123.1, read as the reverse complement.
AAGACCAAATCCAAGGTTCTCAAGGGTCTCTCAATAGGGTGATATTCAAGAGGTAATTTTCTCAAAACACTTCTCTTAATTTCTTTTATTCTTATACTTTCTACTCATATATTTCATCCATTAATGAATAATAATTACAAAAACATTTAAATACTATAATTTTATTTTTATAATGATATATAATATATCCACCCCTTTTATTACCTCCTCTTATTCAAAAAAATGAAACTATTATCTATGTTATGTCGGTTATTCACCACCATGAATAATGTTTTTGTTCGTTTTCCATTACCGAATTCATGGAAAGTAATAAAATTATTTTCATTGTTAAATAATATCTTAATATGTATATTATATCAAATTTCATGTTCTATAACTAATATATACTCATAATAGTAAATAAAACAAAACTAGTCCGTGATGTTCTTAAAAACCGCCAAAAATAAACCAAACATTTATCATTAACATTTTATCAAATGTATCATCCTCATGTATGAAAAAATTATAAATGGGGAAATTTAAAATTATTTATGTTCATTAGTACCATTTAATTTCACTTCTAGAGTTTTATTTCCATTTTATAAGAAAATTCATAATTATAGGAAAATGAACCGATTATGAAACCACGAATGAATTTTGCCAGAAACAATGAAAATAATGAAATATTATTAATTACTGGGTCATAATATGTTATTAAATCATTATATATGGTATTATAAACATAAAAATAGTTCTTTAAGTAGTTAATAACATTATTTAAAACAATATAATGTAGATTAAAATACGTGAAACTAATGGAAATCATGAGATACATGTTTTCTAATCTCACTTTTACTTATGTGAGATATATGCCATACTCACCACTTATTCATTATGTTTGGTGTATGTGAAGGACCCAACAACACCTTGATAGGGGAGGGGTGAATTAGAGTGTCCAAAGTTTCTTCTAAAGTAATGGATCTTATTCTAATTTTGGTAGGAACCTATTAAACTTTTTTGATGGGAATGTGTATTAATCAAACAATCACATGTAAAGAGACAACACAACAATTTTACTTGGTTCACTGCTAAGGTCTAGTTCAAGAGAATGTTATGATAGTGTGTAGGTCAAACCTAAATCCAATAATATTTAATATTTGTGGAATATATAAGTTTATACATAATCACTCTCTTCCTAGTCACACTACCTTTACAAGATTTTAGGGATAGAACACTGCATCCCTTGGAACAGTTTTGTAAACTCCCCCTTGATCTCTACCTTGGGAGAAGTCTTACACAGTTTATTGACTTGAATGTCTCTTCAATATATTGTAATTAAATTATTTTTCCATAAATATCACAAGACTCTTATTTCATTGTAGACCTGAGTTGATTCACTTTCAAAGCATTATTCACTAAAAACCAGATGTTCAAAACTGCCTTCTGTGAAGATCAAGGCCTTCACGAAGAAAACTAACTTTGTGGAAAATATTACCTTAACAAATATCCCTAACTCATCATGGAATACCACATCATTTAAATCACCCATTAATCAAAATAATTGGTATCATTCAAGAATAAACTAGTCTTTTTACGATGCTCATGCTCATATAGAAATCCAGATTCACGAAGCTCCCTACCTTCGTGAAATCAAAGTGATTATGAATTTTCCCTAAATATTTTCATGTAAAATGAAGTGGGGGTAGCCTCATATTTATAATATTGACCATTAATTATTCTCCACCACCTCCAAATAATTTTTTAGATCTTTGAAAAACATCTTCGTGGTGCTCTTCCATTCACAAAGCTCCCATGTGATTCTCCATTGTCGTAAAGATCTCTGTAAAACCATTGTGCACTCACGATGATCCAATTATTTTAATCATAGAAAAATTATTCAACTCATCAAAATCTCATGAAACACACTTTTGTTAAATATATTCTTTTTTAAAACCCATTCCTTTACCATATTTATGAATAGTTCATTCCAAAAAACAACCCTTGATGATGCTAGCCTCTTCCTACGGATTTTGAACCCAAAAATTTAGGAAACACTAGGAAATGATACCACCTTCAACATTGTTGTCCTCATGTACTATAAGATCACTTTTCATAAAAAATACTTGATTAAACCAATGTGTATTGAAAAAATACAAAAAAACCCCATTTTCAATAAGGAACAGTCTTGGTTCCAACAATCTCTCCCGTTGAGTCTGTTGTCAATCTGTAGATAAATTCAATAAAGCACCTGCCTCATCAAAACATGATATACAAGAAACAAATAATCTAAAAATCTAAGTCTATCTAAGAAATTATCATTGTATAAAATAAGATGGGAACCATTAATTTTGTTCTCATGTTTTTGAATTCTTAAAGATTTCCAAGATAAGTGATTGTTTTCTTTATAACATTGAATTCTCATTGTGTCATAGAACCTACAACCAGCAATCCATAAAAAATTTTAAATTCTCATTATAATGATGAATCATTATCCACCTTTTTAAAATGAATTTATCTATTCCCACCCCTAGTAAATAAATCAAGAGTTCCTAATTTTTACTTGTATATATCACAAGAACACTCCCCTTGGATTGTATCTCCCCCATAAAATTGCATCACTTCCATAAACAGATTAAAATAGTTAACACAAGTGGGTAGACGGGATTAATTGAAAACTCCTCATGCAATGGGAGGTGTTCTAACTTAGAGATTCAATGAATGTTTCCTGAACACATGTGATGCTAATGGCTTGGTCAAAATGGAATCCACTTGGTCATTAATTCATAAATGATCCATTTCAATCATGCCTTATTAAAAATTTTCTTTGATGAAGTTATAACTGATTTAAAAAAATCATATGAGAATGATGAAAAAGATTCTTTGTAATATCAATTGTGATCTTATTATAATAGTGAATCACCATTATCTGTTTCACCTCATCACCAATATCAGATAGTTTTTGCTTCATCTACAATAATTGAGTGCAAGCCTTTGTAGCAGATATATACTCTGAATCAGAAGTATTACGATATTTGATTTCATATTTCTTACTCAATCATCCAAACATTTATTTCCAAAAAATAATGTTCTATCACTTTTGGAATTTCCATCAAACACATCTCCTGGCCAGTCAATATCTAAAAAAGATGATAGTTCATTATCTCTTCCTGTATCAAAGTATAATCCTTAATAGTGGGTGCCTTTATTGTAACTTATGATTATTTTAACTACCTTAAAATGACATTCCTTTGTATTACATGGAAATTGAACCACTAAGAATGTGGAAAATATGATATCTGACTATGTTGAAATCAAGTACAATAGGCTTCCAATGATTCATCTATGTATTGTAGGATATACATAAGTTCTATCCTCATGCTTTCCATATTTTTTCCAACTGAAATCAGAGTCTATATTGGTTTAGATTCATGAATTTTGAATTTATTTAGTATTCTTTTTGCATACATTTCCTGGTAAATGAAAGAGTAAACCTCTTCTAAATAACCTCCAGCCCCAATAAGTATATGAGTTCACCAATAATAGAAATTTGAAATTCTGATTTCATGTGACTGCAAAATTCTTCCACTAATCTTTTCCTGATTCCACCAAATATAATATCATCCATATACACCAGCACCATAAATTAATCTTACCATGAATTCGTTACATATAGATTGTAGTTGAAACTTCCTCTTTTAAATTTGAGCTTCTTCAGATAATAATCTAGATGAGAATACCATGCTCATGGTTCTTTCTTTAGACCATAGAGTGACGTTTTCAATATAAAAACCTTTATTTCATCATTACCAATCAAAAACCCTAAGGGCTATTTAATATAGACTTCTTATTAAAGAACACCATTTAATAATTCTATTTTGACATCTATATGATAAACTTTATATCCTCATTGAATTTACACAACAAGGAAAAGCCTCATCAACTCCATTATCACCACTGTAGAAAATGTTTCTTCAATATAAACTCCTTCAATCTATTCATAGCCTTTACACAGCAAGCACACCTTATAACTAATAACATTTCAATGGTCATCAATTTTTTTAAAAAAAATACACTTTTTTCTGATCACATAGTGTTTTTCATGTCTCTTACCAAGATACCATGTTTGGTTCTTATAAATCTAGTCAAATTATTCATTAATGGCCTTAAACCATGATTCATCCTTTGTAGGTTATTCAAATGATGTTGGTTCTATAATTGATAGGAAGGCAGACTTTTCTTCACTCCTCACTCTCTTTGTCTATGTGGGAGCTGTCCAATCCCAAATGATGCTGGATTGATCAAATTATACTCTTATATTTCTCATGTGAGGTTCATATAATGTTTCTATATCCATGGTTTCCTCTTATGACTCTTCTTTTGAGTCATCATCATTTTGTGACCTATGAATGTTTTTCATGCCTTCCTATACTTCTACATTTTCATCTCTTCCTTGTATATGTTCTTCATCATCTTCTATAATATCACCATATCAATTCTTCAAGGGATTTGGGGTTTTATCTTCAATTATATCTACATAACTACTTTCCAAAAAAAATACAAGATGATTGTTGAAACATTTTTATCCTTTACTCTTCGTTGAATATCTAAGGAATATTCCCTCATTTGTAAAATCACTATACTTCTCTTGTTTTTATTTAATTATTTTAAATGAAACATTTGATTCTAAAAACACAAAAATACTTCAAAGAGGGATTCCATCCATTCCACAACTCATATGGAGTATTGGTTTCTCCCATATATATATATATATATCCTTGTTTGATTTTGAGTATACATTACTTCTTAAACAAACTCTTTCCAGTAATGATGAGATATATGACCCTCAATCAGCATATTTTTGCCTATATTGTTCACCTATCAATATTTATGCTCAATAACTCCATTTTTTTGTAAAGTTCTCACAACAACCACATAATTCCTCATTTCATGTATCTCTAGGTAATTTTCAGAATCAATGGATTTGTATTCCCCTCCATTGTGAGATCGTGGTATTTTTATTGTATGACCAGTATCATTCTCGGCTATATGGTGATAAATTCTTAATTTATTAAATATCTTTTTGTTTCCTATGTATATCCATCACACAAGAAATTCTATGATATTAATTAATGAAAAGATAAAAGTACCTCTATCCATATGTTTCATCCTCATTTATCGGACCACATATGTTGATGTGGATGAGATCAAGAAGATTTGATGCCTGTTTCTTCTTTGAAAGGTATAAAATGAAAACCAACATTCCTTGTATATAATAACTACAAGACTTTTTTACGATTCAAACTTCAAATTGGGGATATCCAGGAATATCATTATCTTAGATATATTTTCCATGTCTTGTTGATTGATGTTTTCTAACCTTTGGTGCCACAATTTGTTTTCTTGTTCAACGATTAAGTAACAAATTTTCTCTTTACTATCTACATAGTATATGTTTTCATCTGTTCTACATCCTTTTATGAGAAAATTCCATGTATTTCCGTTTATAGTGAACCCCTTTTGATTGAATGTTGTTATAAGTCCAAAGTCATAGATTTGACTCACACTTAAGAGATTGTGACATAATCCATCCACAAATAGAGCTTCACTTTTCTTAAGATCTCAATTTTCTAGTTCTGTACTCCCACTACCTTTGATCTTTAGAGAACCATCATTATTGAACCTTACTATTTTCCCAACCCTTTTCTTACCTTTCTTCAACACATCTCAATTTCCCATTATATGGGATGAGTAGTTGCTATCAAGAATCTAATTTCTATTATTCTTTGTGGCTTTAAGAAATACTTCTATAAGGTTTGTTTTCTCAATTTTCTTATTTTCCTTCAATAAAATATGTGATCTAGTAGAGGATAATTATGGCCATTCCAATATCATTTCCATATACATTGGTTATTTATACTCATATTTTTATTCTAGAGGAAAAAACCTATTTTCAAGAGCAACTCCGTCTGGTTAGCGGGTATTGAATTTTCTCTAAGTTCTATAGGTAATACCTACACATTTCCTATACTTGAAATCAATAGATTTATGACCATAGTTAGTTTAGTGAAAACAAAATCCATAAAATATATTTCTTCTATAAGATGTTGGATATGAAATTTTTCTTCTTTATTATCTTCTGAGAACTTCCCCATTCAAATTTTTTATTTCCTCTTCACATTATCAAATGGTATGGACCAGATAGAAATATAATTTACATTTCATAAGAGGAACTGTATTCTCAATTATATTACTCCTCATTTTTAATTACATAGGAAAATTATTTAACTAGAGATCATTTTTGAATACGTGTGGATGGTTTTTTATTCTTCTTTCATATTGATATGAAGCTTTCTTTGTTAAGACTTCAGGTGACTTTTTGTATATTCCACTATCATCTTCCCTTTATTTTGGATCATCTTTTTCCAGTATTTGAAGTTTCTACATCACAACCAATTCTGGTTTTCCAATGCATGTGGATATTTGATCACACAAATTCCTATCTACTCCTTCATAATCATTCTTAACTCTCTCTAATAGTTCACCATCTGAGAATATTCAAAACTGCATTTTCGTCTTTGTTTCCTTGTAATTTTATTCACTCTCATGTTTAATCCTTATAGTAAAAACATCTTCTTCATGACCCTCAATTGTATTGGACTTCTACTCTAGTATGAATTTAGGGTCATTGATGTCCTTTTCTTATTCTTCAATCCTAAGACTCAATTATACTATATCATCTGAGATTTCTATATTTTTTGAATGTTCTTTTACTACTTCTAGTTGATCAATTTCATCTCCAAAATAATCAAAATATTCTGATGACTCTTTTAGAACTTCTCTCCACTTTTTGTTTCTATTTATTTGGTTTTAAAGATAAATAATAGAATCATCATGTTCCAACTTGATATCAGCATAAAAAATCAATGGATTGTATTTAGAATTATCTTTTTATGGTTTTGACCTTTCAATTGTATCCATCATGGATGATTGGGTTCTATATATAAAATCTAGTTCTTATTCCTCCAAAAAATCATAATCATCATATTATTCTTTATAGATAAAACTATTTCTTTGTAATTTATTTCCAGATTTTAAGTATAACTTTTGGGAAAACCATTTCTGAGGATTCTGCATATTTCCAACTTCACTTTCTTTATCATTGAAATTCCTTGAACACTGAGAGACAATGTTCCCAACTCTACCAAAATGAAAACATTCTAGAGGTATATTTCATTAAAATATCCCTTTTCCTCTCATGAATTTCTTAGATAAAATAGAAATAATTTCATCTTCCTCATTATATTTATCAAAACTATCTCTATAAATCTCAATTTTATTCATGGATTTTAAAGTCATAGACAACCCTGTCTAATCAGTTACTTGAATCCCCTAAGTATTTGAAAAAATTAATTCCATTCCAAGAGATCATAGATAATATCTCATCCTATTTTATCAAATCTATATGTTTCTTCCATAAAATTGGGGGAATCCCCTAAAATTTATTTAATTCTCCATGATAATAAAAGGGGATTGATTCAACTATAGAAACCTGGATCTGATACTATTTGAAGAACCCCAAAACACCCTAAGAGGGGAGGTGTGAATCATGGTGTCAAATGTTTCTTCTAAAATTAAAGATACTATTCCCATATTGGTAAGATCATGTTAAAGCTAACTAAGGGGAATGTGAGGTTAACAAACAATCAAATGAAAAGAGATAACACAACATTTTTACATGGTTCCCCACTAAGTGATAGTCCAAGGAGAATACCTTAAAAGTGTTTTGATCAAACGTAAATCCAATAATATTCACTTGTTTTAGAATATATAAATTCATAAATATTCACTCTATTCCTAGGCTCACTACCTTTACAAGATTTTAGGGATATCTCATTGTGTCTCTCGAAACACTTTTGTCGTCTCCCCCTTGCTCACTACCTTGGGAGAAGTCATACTCAGTTTATTGACCTAAACGTATATTCAATATATTAGAATTAAATTAATTTCCCATGAATAGTATGAGACTCTTATTGAACTATAGAACTGAGTTGATGCACTTTGAAAGCAATGTTCACTAAAAGCCAGATGTTTAAAACTTCCTTTCATGAAGCTCACAGCCTTTGCAAAGCAAACTGCCTTCACGGAAGAAACTACATTCACAAAGAGAACGGAGCCATAATGGAATACCCCATAATCACCGAGAACCGATTAATAAAAATCATTGTCATCAGTCATGACTAAACTAGTCTTTTCATGATGCTTAAGCTCACATAGAAATCTAGATTCACAGAGCTCCCTATCTTTGTGAAATCAGAGTGATTACCAATTTTATCTAATAATTTTTGTGTCAAATAAAGTGGGGTTGAATTATATTTATAGGATATTACATTCTCAAAACCCCACTACCTCCATTATATTTTTGGGATGTTTTAAAAACATCCTTATGACAACCCTCCATTCGCAATGCTCCCTTAATATTTGTCCTTGTCATGAAGATCTCCATCAAAAAATCACGCACTCATGATGATATAATTCATATAATTGTGAAGAACACGATCAACTCATCATGAGATTTAAAAACTCAAATTTGAGAAACCTAGTCTTTGTTAAACCCTTTAATTTATCCTGTACTATAAGATCACATGTCTTAAAAACTCCTTGATCAACCTAGTGTGGATTGACAACAAATAAAAACCAAACTTCATTTCCAAAAAATAACATCCTTGGTTCCAACAGTATGTACTTCTCTTTGATATATCGTATCATGAACCTAATTATCTTCATAATATTTAATATTTCATTTGAAAATTATTACTTTTATAGGACCTATAGTTGAAATGTTCTAAAGTGGTATGGGATACTTTGGAATGATTAAATATTACTTTCCTCAAGAAATTTTCAATGATATCATTTAAATTATTTTAATCTATGTAAACATACTTTATTGAATCTTTTAATTTATTAAAGTTTTTCTCTTATGATACAATCTACCATGTTTTATTAAATAGTTATTGATTAGTTTTACTAGGGATGTACTATTTGATACCATTCACTATATTACTCTAGATGGTTTGTGAATATGTTTAATTAATGTGGAGAGTTATTTACATTTTGTATGATAGTTTAAATAGAAATGTATGTGATTATTATGTATCACCAATTTCATTTAAGGAATGTATTTAACTTATTAAGTGATGGGTGGGGACTTCTATAGCTCTTTAATGCATCAGTAGGTCTCATGTGACAAACTAGATTGTGTTTTGACAAAGTCCTTACACATTTATTAGGTTTTTTGAATAAATCCTTGATGATGATAGATTCTTGGAATGAAGCCTTTAACTTTTTTTATTCTTGGTACAAATCCTTGATGGTATGTTTCAGATGACCAGAATTATGTATCCCATCATTATGAAATTGGTTATTGATTTCCATGTTATTATTCGATTAGTAGAATATTAATGGTTATTTTTTCTAGCTCATGTGATTATATATATTGAATTATTATATCATATTTTATTCTTGACATATTATTTACAAGTTATTGATTAAATGAATTTTATTTTAGGAATTTACATTTCTATATTTCTTATTTCTTATTTATGATATCTTCCACTATATACTTAACCCTTACTGAGAATCTGAGATCACCCCTTTCTTATCTTTTATTTTTCCCCAAGATGCCATAAATTTCATATGATTGATTTTTAGGGTTCATCTAGTATATTAATAGTGTTGTAAAGGGATTCACTATATTGTGTTTTATGTTATAAATTATAATGTAAGGTTAAAATATGTATATAGTTTTCCAAAATTACTAAACTTTTTACTCCTTTGTGATGTGATTCCGTATAATCATGCCTATGTAATAAAGTAAGGTGCCAGCTCTGGGCTACTAGGGTTAGGTCATTACATTAGACCTCCATTATCTCTCATTATTTCATTTTCCATAATCCATGTTGTAGATCATTATGTTACCAAAGTCATTTAATGAATTTTTATCTTTTTCCTAAAATATTATTATATTGTGAATATCCAATCCTCTTTTTACCAATTAGAATTATCCTAGATGTAATCATAATTAATTGATTCAACAATTTACATGTATGAAACTCACATGACCTTTTCATGGGTTAAAAATGATGTAATGTTAAAGTTATTAAGAACTTATGTGCTTGATGATTTTATATGAAAATAATTTATTATTCTCCTCAAGTTATTGATGAAATTATTTATTGTTATCAAAGTGGCTCATGTGAATTAAGATATATGAAGTGTGTTCCTTAATAGATATCCAATAAATTGGGTATGGAAATAATCTCTAGATGTGACATTTGTTATGATACCTTGGTGAATAACCATGGTAATTATGATTTATGACCCTATTGTGATAAAACTTGTTGATGTTTTTATGAATTTATATTTTTTTATAGCTACATTAACATGTTATGATTAATTTTATTTCTAATATTATATGCCTTATGTTCATGTGATCATACCTTATTGATAAACCTATTATTCACATGCTAGTTATCACCTTTTTAATTCCATTATTGTGCTTTATGCTCTACCCTTTCTTTGATTTATTCCCATAATATATGATATGTAGTAAAAGTAACTAAGGAAGAACCTATGAAGAATACATTGAAGTGGGTTAGAATAAACTGTAAGTTATTTTTATGTATCATGTTTCAATTTCCAAGACATTATTCCTAACTTGATTCTCTGTATTGTTAAATATTGTACCATGTAGTGAAAGGTTTATGAAATAAAAAAGGCGGGTCTCTATACATAATGCATGAATCGTGAAGGAATCAAGGAACATAATCAATGAGAACATAACATTTTCATAAGACAAAGATTTTTGTCACAAAAATAAACATATAAAATCATTTACATAGTATTTAAGCCTAACATTAAAGAAAATTATAGTGGATTGGGTTCACTCCCCAAACCATCATAGTAGTAAAGGTTCACTCCCCAAAATATCATAGTGGTTATATTCTCATACAAAACTGATTTGTCTCTCTATTAATTTCTTATTTATCTCATGAGATATCAATCTTTACCTTATGCATTGAAGGGGTATATATTTCTGTACCCACCAATCACATAATGAGAATAACATATATGTGTAACAAAAATTAATAAAACATTAATCATATCATAACCAATGATAAGGAAATGAGTTTTAATGAATGTTTTATCATATTATAACCTATGAAAAATAACTAGGTTTCATAATCATTCTATCAATTAATCATATCATAACCCATGTAAAAGGAATAAGCTTCATAAAAGAATTATAATAATCATAAACTATTCAAATAAATAATAATTATGGTATAACTGAATCATATGCCTATTAAATATTTAGTGACATCAAATTATGTCATCTTGGAAGGAAAATGATTTTAAAGGATCACTTAGAACATTTCATGAGGAAAATATATTTTCCAATTTGAAATCACATATTTAAAATATAAAAATTTCACATATATTTAAGAAAATAATATTTTAAATTAACCTTATAAACATTTAAATTAATCTTTAAATCATCTATCATCCATGATGGTAGTAAATATTGGTAATTTCGTACATGTTAAAACAAATATTTCTATCACATTTTTAGTAAAAAGTCAAAAGTACCTCATTCCAAAAATGAAACAAAGATTCATTTTAAACAAATTTTTAAAAGTAAAATAGGGTTAAAAATTAATTTAGACAACCATGTTACAATATTAAACACATTATTTAATTAATTTTTAGATAACATGGAAATGGAAGAGAAGGGATTTTTGACCGAAGAGAGAAATAAATTTGGTTTCCATAAAAATATTATTTTGGAATCATGAGTACATAAAGAGAGTAAAATGAAATTAAAACATGTAATTTCAGTAAATAACAATATTAGAATAAATTTAATGAGTTTATTTATAGATGGACCAAATGTTTTCATTATACTAAACTTAACCATATGAAATGCTGATGAATAATGAGATTGTAAGGTAAAACACTTACCAATTTGGTAACTATGGAATTATAAGTACCATGAAAAAAATAACCTTTTATGTATAATTATATTACCTAATTCAAATAATAATTATCATAAAATAAATTCATGGGTAGTATATATACCACACCAAATAAACAAGTGGTGAATATGGCATATGTCCCATGAAAATAAAAGAGAGATGAAAATCCCTTACCTCAAGTCTCAACCTTCTTCGTACACATTTGAACCATATGTATAATAAATATAATATTATTATCATTTTATTCCTGATACATTCTTAAATATATCATACCATATGTTATTTTCTTATTCCCTTTTATGACTTGTTTATTAATAATTCTTTGATAAAATCTTGATTTCAGATAATAACTGTTTTGTTTTTCATGTATATTTTGGATTTGTACTATTGGTATTATAAATTGATCATTATTATATCATATAAATAATTATATAAATGATATATATATTATATATATTCATTATATACATATTTATATTGATCCATAAAATGTTATAGATATAAAATGAATTACGCCATTCATGGAGATGGTAGGTCATACATAGACATGAATGTTATTTCCATTTTTTGATAAATTAAACAAAATAAATTTAGATAATAATTAAACTTTATAAAGTGATTTTTATATCATAAATTTCAGATATATTTATTAAATCTATCTTTATTACCATCCTTGTAAAAATAAAATGAAAAATTTATCACATCGCTTTGTGGAGGCGGTTGACCACAAATATGTACGAGCGACATTATCATTTTACAATGAATCAGAAGGTAAGAACATATATATAATATTAAAATTAAAAAACTATATTATTTTCTTTAATATCATATAAATATTTTAAATCCATCATTATATCTCGTCGTGAGAGGTGGTGATGGAAAATTAATTACATCGGTTCGCGAGGTGGAAGACTACTGTACACACAATTGAAAGTTTCATTTCCCATTTGATAGAATAGAATATGGATATATGTAATTACAGAACTATAATTACATCTTATTATATGGAAGATAATGATTTTATTTTATCATCATGGTTGAATAATATTTGAAGGAGGTGGAGGAAGAAATAAAATGAAAACACATGGTTAATAATTTTACTTATTCTTTGGACAACCACTTTAGGTTTATACCCAAAGCATTCCCAGGATGGTATTATGATTAAAAAAGATGATATAGGTTATGGGGGTGATTTAAGAAATTTTTTTTTCAGGTATAGGCTGAACCAAACATCCCTTCAAGTGTAAAGAGAATAAGATACGGGGTGACCTTTTATAATTTTTGTGAGTGCAACACCTATACTTTTTCAAAAAATTCATATAATTCCATGCCATTTTATTTGAAAAATGGCTCCAAAATAGTCCATTAATAAACATTATATGATATAAGACCAAACTATTTCCATAAAATATAGTTTATAAAAAAAATATTTTATTTTAACCTTTATACCATTAGTTTAAGACCCTAGTAAGTTTGTTTTAATCATATATGTGGTAACAAATTTTATCAATTTTTACTATTAATTATTAAAAAAATTAAGATAAAATTATTATATAATATCTTTTTTTTAAATATATAATCCATTTTTAGAAACTTAGATTCATATATTTTTTATAATTTAACTTAAAATTAATCCCATATATGTGACAGTAATGTGGTTCTAGAAAAAAAAAGTTTTCATAAGTATAAGAAGTTTTTATATCAAAATTGAACATAAAATTTATTAAAATAACCTAAATTGGATTATTAATAACATAATTTTACTAATTTTACTTTTAAAACAATCTTAAAATGAAATTTAACTTGTAAAACATTAAACAAAAAGATAAATTTTAGTAAAAAAAAGTATTTTTCACTATTAATCAAAAAAAAATCTTTTAAGAAAATTCTCAAAAAATAAATATAAGATATTTTTTACATGATTATTAAAAAGTTTAATTTATTTTTTTATAATTCCCTTTTTAAAAGTTTTTAAAAAATAATTTTATAATAATTTTTTAAAATGTGGTGAAATTTGGTTGGATGGCCCCCCACTCTCGAGGTATCTACCCTCTTCTCGCGCTAGGGTTCCTTCCCAACTCTGTTGATTCCTCCCTCTCATTGTCCCAATCATGGTGAGAGGTTTTTCTCCATCATGATTCTTCTTCTCCCACTATATTTCTATTATTTTACTCATGGAACTCACCCACTACAACATTTACCCTTATTGTTGGAACCACCACAAACAAACCCCATCTTAGTTTGACTCGATGAAACTCCAAATACTTGGGATTTTGTTGGTGGTGGCATTTTGAGTGACTCTTTTTTTCACTTCCCAATTTCAATTTTTAGGTTTCCTTTCTGTTGGGTCTTGATTTTCCTTATTTTTTTGTTTCCCATTCAGGGTCTCAGTTTTTTCTCAATGATTCTTTTTTTATATGGTTTCATATTTTAGCTAACCATGCTTTTGGGTTTCATGTTGTGTGGCCTTCAGTCTATGATGGGGTTGTTTTTAGTTTTGGATGACAATAGTAGTGTCCTGGAAGGACATGGTTTTAGTGTTTCCTCTATAACGATGATGTTGGGTTATTGGAATTCTTGTCATCTATGATTTTTCAGCCCTTTGATTGTTGTTCACTTGGTGGTAGTTTCAAAGGGAGGGTTTGGTGGCCACAGTGATAGTCAGAGCTTGCTGACGCTCTTTACTCAACTCTTGCTATAGTATTCCACCACACTTCTCCTAGTCATAATTTCTCGGTCGTTTTTCAAGGTGTCTTGGGAGGTGAGTTTGAGTAGTTGACAGTATTCTAGGAGGTGTCTAGATCTGTCTCTATCTTTGGGTCCCCCTAGGATTGTTGTTCGTGATAATTGTTGCACTTATTCAGGGCCTCAGTTCTTAGTGATAAGGATTTAGTTTGTTTATGGTTCAGTTCACGGTGGTTGGTTTCTTTTTGATCTGGTGTGATTATCAATCATAGTAAAAATATTGTTTTTTATTCTATTTTTTAAAGCTTGATTCAGTGATGGTTCTTTGTTTCTCCCATAAAGGTGATGAAATTTTTATATTCTTGAGTGATTGTTCCTCATGATGATTGTGGTGATAAATGTTGGATTTATATTATTGGGGTTTATGATGTTCAATGTCTCTTCCATTATTTCATATTCTAGCGATGGGTTTTGTGGATCAATTTGATGGCTGGTGTCTTCTCAGGATGGTGGGATCTCGACTCAAGGCCACTGTGATTTATAGCTCATACTTCCATCCTTTTTCTTGTTTTAATATTGAATATAAAGGAGTTATATGTTTTTAATTTTGAAAAATTTAGATATATTTCTGATTACAACTCAACCTAAAAGTGTCTTTTGGAAATTCAAAAAAATGAATTTTTAGGAAAAATATAGTTTCAAGAATATAACTGGATTTACTCTTCTCCCATGCCTTAAAAAATATTATATGAATAATAAAACATTTATTGAATATTTAATATTTTAATTTAATTAAAATCATTCACCAATTGTGACAAATTTATTTTACTAAGGTAAAAACACATTGCATCCATAAATAAAATTAGAAAAATATTTCTTTTACTTTAAAATGATTTTTATTTTCATTCTAATAAATTAATAACTTCTGAATTTATTTTATAAATGTATAAACAATAATTTAGTTATTCCTATTCATATTAACCTATTTAATATCTAGTTTATAATGGTTTATTATACTATAGTTTGTCAAAACCCAGTGTTGTATGTAACGTAAGCTTCAAAAATATTAAATTTATTGGAATATTTTATTTCATAACTTCTTAGGGTGTTACAGTCCAAGTATCTTCGGTCAATGCCTCAACCATCAGTTTTTGAGGCATTATAAAGTTCCCTAGGACCAATGTTTACTAAGACTTTATTCACTTAGCTTAAGTAATCCCATTAAATAATCATTCTAGTAGAAATATTTAAGTCAAATCAAATATTGAAATTTAATTGGAGGGAACCACCAATAATGATGGACTGCACATTGCATTCCATATATCAAAAACATAACTAAAATAGGGCTTGTATATGGTACCACTAACTTCAAACTGAATTGATATATATTTTAAATTTAACTTGGTTGATTCTCTAAGGCTCACCAAGGACCATCCAAGATCAACTAAACCTATGAAAACCACCCAAGATCCTATATCAAACAAAAAAATAAAAACAATTGTTTATAATCAAATTTTAACTTATTAAACAATTTAAAAAAATCTCTGTAGTATGAAATAACCATTAAAACCTCACTACATCCCAGTTTTTCACTATAACCAAAGCCAACAGCTTGTAGGAGGTTCTTAGTGGACCCCCGATACCAACCTAGCCAAATACCTAAGCATCATATCCAATTTCACTATTAATTAAATTTAATTTAAATGAAATCCATGAATCAATCCGCGATGATATATAACTTTTATGATTCAATGAATGACCATTCCTAAACACCATCTCAGGACACCCTCTATCAAGGCTAAACACAATCCCCATGAGAAACGTACAATTCCCTAATTCCTTGGTGTAATCACCAATGAAATCTTAATCCAGAGAAGTCTAAAAATGTAATATATAGATGATGATATCAGTAGATGATTATGGATTCCAACTCATACATTATATCATAGATAAGCACCCAATTTAACACCAATCTTTAAGGGTTTGAAAGAGGATAGGTAATGGGATGGGAGGTTGGTTTGCACGAGGTATGGAGTGGTGAGGAAAGGGTTTCCCCTTAAGAAAATAAAAGGGGAATGGGATTTTCCTATTATTAATAGGTTATATGGTTTGGATTCATGTAGTAAAAAATTTATCTACAACCATGTGATAATATCTATCCAATCACACCAATCTCAAATGGATAAGACACATGGTTTACTAAACCATGTTAATACAATGAAAATTGGCATTATCCTAGTCTATAACAATTTTAATTGTATGTATTCAACTGAGCACAG
This sequence comes from Viscum album, assembly GCA_963277665.1. Taxonomy (NCBI): domain Eukaryota; kingdom Viridiplantae; phylum Streptophyta; class Magnoliopsida; order Santalales; family Viscaceae; genus Viscum; species Viscum album. The sequence goes on along the minus strand of OY728123.1, from coordinate 1,806,854,882 downwards.
ACTATGATCCAAGTCTTTAAAAAACTTATCTACACAGTTAACTCTATGATATTCATGGTTTCATCCAAACCATACCCTATCCATGTTAGGAAATTGTGAACTATAGTAATTTAACTGAAAAAAATCCTCATGCTCAGGGTGTTTCATGGATTTTCCTAAACCATTCACACGACACTGTGAATCTTAGATAGCCACCTCTAAAACTCATAAAACTCAACTAGAAGATATTTAGAATCACATTAACACCTAAATAACCTCTCATGCCTCAAAATGTTTCCAAAATATTAATTTAATATGTTTCATCTCTAAAAAATTTGTTCAGAATCTCTGGTCAAAATTTAACCAAGTAACCAAATTAAAAATAAAAATTTCTCATGAATTCCCAAAATATTCTTTACACATGGGATATTAAAAAATATCCACCATAAAAACTATCATACCTGATATTTTATAGTGGTTATCAATTACACATATTGATCTCTATCAACAGTCAATTAATCTTCAACCCCCCCCAATTTACTCTGGAACACCAAATGGGATTGTGTAGTGCAACTTAAATCACACAGAACCCAACTCATCAAATGTTGATCTCCAAAATTTCATAATAAAAAAACTGTGAGGATGTTTCCAACTATATATATATATATCACGAGACACCCTAGGTGTTCTCATTCGACAAATCATGGATATCAAGGTGATCCCCACTATAATAATTTCCTATCAAATCACCAATCAGGCATTACAATGATGCATGTTGTGTAGTTACAAACTCACCACACCCAAAAATCCAAAATAATGTTGATTAAAATCTGGTACCAAATCTAAATTATAATTTCCCAGGAAAAATTGAAAGTCTATCTCTTTTAAATCATAAAATTAGAAAATAAGATTTTATACAAAAAATCCTAAGTTATCCCACGAAACATACTTTTCATATCCAAAATGATGGAAAAAATGTGGTTTTATACTTACTATATCTGATTAAATGCCAAAACAATTAGTTAGAGAAACTCTAGATGACCTATCTCAAGGATGATCAAATGCTCCTGCTAATACACCATTGATACACCTAATCATATTCAGATGAAAAAAATCATGATCTCATTGCCAAAAATCAAACTCCATCCACCAAGAAGGATAAAAATTATTTTTGGTACTCTACTAGTTTTTGGAATCCATTTTACATCAAAACTATCCACCAAATGATCTCTTAACATCATGACCCTACACGAATAAATTAATATCTTTCATGGATGATATGACGCTCCCCACTATAGGAGTTAGCTTATCATTTCATAACATGATCAAAACATGAAAACCATGGCCCATACCCTATAAATCCCAAAACATGATGTCTAAACATGATAAAACCCACTCATCTGAGCTCTATCACAACATCAAATACCACCCATTCCATGATTTATAGAACAAAACCTGTGATTTTTAGTAGGACTAGATCCATTTCTAATATCTACCTTACCATGGAGGGACATTTCAAAATCCTCTCCCAATAATTAGTCCATTATTACCACAAATATCTCTTTAAAACTCCTTTTCCATATGATTGAACATTCCAACTCACCAATTTTTAATTTAATTGGGTATCACATGAAAATAGTACATACCATTCCCAAATCATCCTGCGTCATGGGTATACAATCATGAACCATCCGATCACTCAACCTAACCCATGATCCATTGAGTCGTATCTCCTCACAACTAGTCTCATGCACATAAACCCATTTAGCATTCCCTCTTGCATGATATCCTCATCAAAACAAAATCAACCATGTGCCCTTTTATAATAACACAACATTTGTCACATGTCAAGGAAAAAACATTAAATCATCCACAAGCTAGAATCATCCTCAAACCCCCAAGAAACCATTATTGACTTATTGTTGTGCCACTCAAAAACACATCCAAAACGAAACATTCCAGAAATCATATTGATCCTACCCTCACATATAGACTTTTATAGCCAAAGAAGAAGAAAACATGATTTTTTCCTTATAATTTAATTTCAAAGGAATATCTATAAATATAACACATCCCAGTAGAACCTCTTATACACTAATCTAAAATAAATGGTCTTATTGATGATTATCACCTTAAGGAAACCAATAATCCTAGGAAAACCCATTACACAGGTTTCCCTCAATCAACACAAGTCTCTGACTCACTTAACACTGAGTTGTATCTAAAGGGTATCTAGGTCCTCCTACATATTTCATAAACTAGCAGGGTCTCATTAAGGTTATAACTCATGATTGACACCACATAGTTCCCATCTAAAATAGCCCATAACATCACACATTCCAAAGAATTGATTTTCAAAAAGAATCTATACACATGACTACTCCCATGAGAATAAATAACTCTAACTAGTCCCCAAAAACATTATATTGTATGATTTATGTCAAGGAAAGATATTAATGAGTATTGTTTATAAATAATTCAATTCAAAGATACATGTGAAATTTTAACATAAGTCATTACTATAAATTTAAATAATTAAACCTAGGTCACTCACCCCATTTAAACATATTCATAATAGATTTATCGTTGTAGCATCTTGCCATATCACTGTCACACCTGAAAAAATCATCATATATGATCAATACCAAGATAAAATTACAACCACAGGATCAATTGAGTATAATAATATTTCAATCTAAATGTAAACACACTATATAGTTTGTTACTAATACTCTAAGTAGCCAAACCTATAAAATAATTACCCCTTAGGGGTTTATCTATAAGGATAAAATTCCATTACTGACCCCTCAGGGTCACTGTACAACCATAGTTGAAGGTACTATACCACTATCATCGCCATCAATCATCTCAAAATAGGTTCTATAATAACTTACACCAAAATAATTCACATATATACAATTCAATCCAACTGAGTTGAATACCACCAAGTAATAATATATAATATGATAACATTCTGAACTTTTCATTAGTTGATCCGCAATCATCAGTAATGATAGTCACACTAGAAGGTTAATATCATAGAGATCCTATATTCTTAATTTGATAAATGCCTCTTGAATTTGTAGGTTAATATCCAAAATATAGAACTGATCTCTTTCCAATGGGCTAAGAGAAAAGAAATCAAATAACACATAAACCAAAAAATATGTTCCTCGTGTGCATCACCCTAACTGAAAATCACAAAAAACACATAACATCTCAAGCAAAAAAACATTGATCCCATACCCATGGTAACATGGAATTCTACTGTAAAAGGTGTTCATGACACACCTATCTGGGTTCCATCATAAGCTCTAAAACACTCCAATATCTCTAGTCTACAAAATTTTTAAATGAAAATACAAAAAAGAAAACAAGCTTTGAAACCATATTGTAAGTCCCCATTCTAGATAACTTTATGAACAATTGTTGAACCAATTATCAATGTAACCTCAAGAATACCACCCCATCTATTGGATCCTACCAAATAGTAGTGGGAGTCAAGGGTAATATCATTGGGAGACTATAACCCATGTATGAGAGTGTGAAATAACATTAAAAATAACCATGTATCATCTATAAAAATTATCTGAAATTAGAAGCCATAAATTTAAACAAGAATCATAATAAATGAAATAAAGTAGAGGCATGAACAATGATACTAAACATACAGTGACTTATCAATAGGATGATTACATATAAAAACCATGATAAAAGAAGTAAAAGATTCAGAATCCATAGTTGGTCCAAGATACATCCTATCCCAATCACCTGATATCACCTCAGGCACCTCGGTCAACCATGAAAAAGTTGAACATGAGCCTAAACCCTAACTGTGCTTGAAATATCTTTGTGAGATTTACTTGGGTACCAATGTTAAATTTCATCCTGAGAATGGTGTTAGTAAAATATTCATCAGGTTACAACCAATGTAATTCAGTAGTAAATGATAAATGTTATGATATTTTCACGTGATGTGATCAGATAAAAATAAATAAATAAACTATAGATCACAAATAATGAATAAATAAACATTTATTCACCTTATTCATCCTGATGTCAGAGAGTCTTTGAGCATGTCATGATGACTACTCTTCCACAGTATCACCACTGTTCCATATGCATACAACTATAAACTGGGCTATTCTGAATAGTCATCATCGATCCTCATATATGTGTCCTTGATCATCCATAACTTCATTAGCTAATGTGTGAGTATCTATAATCATGATAATCGCCTTAGTTAACCTCTATTCAGTCAATTGGGATCCCCTTATAACACCCCCGTCATGATGAGTAGAAGATCCTTTAGTGTCACCAAGAACCCCTCATCCTTAAGCCCTTGGGATAAACTCCACAATTGTACTAGTGTGTTATTGATTTATGAATAATGAATAATTCCTAGGATGAAGAGTAGATAGAAATCCTATATTTCTAGGCATGACTAGTTCTTGGATGAAACATGAAATCAAATAGAATACCCTCTCTAAAAACCACGGTCCATGTCTTGGAAATCCAATTACATACATATCCTCAGACAAACCATTAGGATGTTTCCACCCAATCATAGGGGTATCAAATGAATCATTCAAGGGGAAACAACAATTATCCTTAGGATATCCAACATCCATTCCTATAGATATAGTCCTTCCTAAAATCTCATTCCACCAATTGAATCTCGAGCATTGTTGGAATTAGCAATTGTCTACTAGTATTGCCATTTGAATATTAGTACTGGGTTATTCATAATGGTATCACTATATTGAAGGAACCCCTACCATCCTAGGAACTCCTATATATCAACAATCACATATCTATAATGTAGGATCCTAGGTAACACCTCTACGAATCCACACTTTCATCAATGATATCTCTAGATACTAGTCAGATTAGGAATCTGCCACCAATATACCATGAGAACGAGCCCTAAATGTATTAGAAATCATAGGGTTTCATACCTCTCAATAAGTGATTCTATGTGGTCTTGAGAAATCACTTAAATGATAATCCCAATGGATGATTCCCAGGAATCTTGGAAAATTACTTATCATCAAGCATAAATATAAATCAAAATAAACATACCACAAGGGATGGATGAACTTCCATTCCCATCATCATTTTCCCATCCCCTATCAGAATACATGTTAGTTTAGGGTATATAGTAACATCCTCAACCATAACTACCCATATCCAAAACCACTCACTCCTAGTCGATCGGTCATCAAGGCACCCAATGGGGTCCCCTGAGTTATAACATAGTAGAGGCACCCTTACATGGATTCTCTATCTCATATATGGTTTTGGGGAAACACCAGACTCCTAAAGGATACTATACCTTTTGATGTAATAATCTTGGTAGCATGGAATCACTTGATACACAATGTGAATCACATGGGAAATAGTTAAAGAGATGGCCCAAGACCCATATTGCTCGTCAAGATCTCACTATGTCAGTCTTCCCACCCAACCTATCATCCATATCCTCTGGTCTATCCACCTAGGATAACCATGTCTTAAGTGTTTTTCCATGGCCTAGAGGGGTCATCCCTCTCAATTCATGATACACATTAACTAGGAGTTGACAATTGGATCTTCCTCAAGGGTAACTTGGCCATGCTTATTTAATTTTTCAAAAGGAGATGCCTCATGGGGGTCCAATTATATGAGGCTAATGCCCCTACCATTAGTGACTAAGAAGTTAGGTTGGTACCCTAAGACTAACATGTCCTTGATACTTATTCAATTAGCATAGAGTGTCCCATTAATTAGTCATTTTTATTTAAATATTTGACTAAATTTAAATATTACAATTTAAATGGAGGTAACTGACTTCAATGGTGACCCACACATCACATTCCATATATGAAAATCCTAATAACAATATGGGTATTATATGAGACTACCTACATTAAATTGAAGAAATTCCCATTTTACGAGTATCTTGGAGCTCCATTGAGGCTCTCTATATTCTATCCAAGATCAACTAAACCCACACCAACCACCTAGGCTCATATCTAAAACTGAAAGAACCAAAATAATTAATTATAATCAAATTATAACTAATTACCCAATTTAATACAATTCCATGTAGTATGGAATAACCAATAAAACCACAATATTTCACCACACCACACTATAACTGAAGCCAACAGCTCACCAACGGTCCACATTGAACCCCTAACACCAGCCCAGAAAGAACTATAGGTGTTAGTTCCAATTATTAATTTAATTTAATTTAATTTAAATAGAGACCTTGAATAATTTTGTGGCACTACATCCCTTTAATTATTCAACCAAGGACTATTCATGGAAACCATCCTCTGATGACCTCTTTATTAGATGAACAACATTCCATTAAGAATTGGGTGATTCAACCATGCTCTGGTAGAATCACCAATGAAAAAAAAACTAAAGAAGTGGAAAATTAGAATGGATATAAGAGGAGAACAATGGGAGATGAAAGAGTCCAATACATACCTCATATCACTGATAAACACCTATTTGAACACCCCTCTTTAGGGGTTTGATGAAACCACCTCACACTCTGATTTTTTCATGGTTTTTCCCAAACTATGCACACCAAAAAATACACCCTAACAGGAATCCTAAAAAACACAAGGAACTCAACATGATGCTCCTGAGACTCACTTAAACACCTGAGAAACCTCCTAGTCCTAAACCATGTAAAAAACATAACTTTAAGAAGCTCAAACTCTCAGAATTATGTTGTTAATGTCCTATCAAAATTTGACCCATCCACCAAATCGAAAATTAAAATTTCTTCAAAATTAACAAACTCGTTCATACACATGGGATATAAAAATGACCAATTACACATGAAAATTAATGTATAAGATTAAAATTGAAAGGGGAGTATGAATTTATAGTTTTTATTTTTAATCCCCTATATTTTAATTTTGATCTAGGAAATAAAATTACTTTGGAACCCCATGATTCTATTTTTATATTTCAATATTAATTAGATTGAATAAGTAATATTTGGGGTGAATGGTTAATTAAAAAATGAGGGTATTAATTTTATAATTCCTTTTTTTAGGGGTATAATTAATATTTGTAGATATAATTAACCTCTATGTATATTGGTTATAATTTTTAAAATTCATGTTGATTAGTTTATTAATTTTAAACCATTACATGGGTTATTGAGTTTTATCATATGTTCGTATTCAAAAAATGGTAATGAAATAAATTTACCTAATCTTTCTTATACCATATTTCTTGAGAGAACGTGATACATGTAAAAATACTAGAACTTTCATAAGTATCATGTCAAATATTTTTTTTTTACAAAGTTACTTTTAATATGATTGAGGCATTTTTTTCAATAAATTATCCTTGTGATGTAACTTTACATTAAATATTATTTTAGCCCATAGAATCCATGAATGAAATTTTTATGGAAGACACACAATAAAATTATATTTTTTACCCTCTAACCATAATCATTTTATTTTTCATGTTATTCAATAGTTCAAGTGTGGGGGAGAGTTTTTTCATGGTGGAAGATGTGTTTTCCACTAAGAAGATGGTGTCTATGGTGCTTCCTTGGATTATGTGGAAGGATCATGTTTATATGTCATTAAACATAATTTCTATGCCTCTTGAGGAAAAACAAAAAAAATGTTTCAGAAATAAAATAATTGTTAATACTTGGAAACTAATATCTTTGTCATTTGAGGGTTAAAAATCACCATTACTTTTCCAATTATCTTGTTTATTTGGGGTTGGGTGGTGGATGCGAAACTTTTACTAAGTATAACATTAAAAAAATATAAAAACAATAGTGTATTCATTAATTATGATTTTATGTATTAATGAACTTACATTAAATTTTTGGTAAGGGGGTTATTGTCATGTTTTCATGAGGAAATTTTATTGGACATTAATTTTTATAATCATGATATTTTATTAATAATTAAACCTCCTTTTGAGATTAATTTATTTTTTAATAATTTAATAATGCTAGTAAAAATTACTCCTAAGGATTTTTGGGTTGTTTTCATAAAAGGATGTTTAAGGATGCTTATTGAGAAATAAAATGAATTAGGTTCCTATGTTTAGTGATGTAGGTCTGAAAAACACCAAGAAAAATTTTCTAGTAGTGACTGTGTTTTTTTGGTGTCTATCTACATAAAATGAGGATTCCCAAAATGGTTGTGGTGATGTTGTCAATATCTATGGTTAACAAGAAAAACTACAATGAAAAATGGATTCCAAGAGGAGGAGAAACCCATCATTATGGGAATTTTGGAGGACAACTGATAATAGTTTTGAACCATCCCATGTGTATGAATCCATAGTTTTTGTTTTTTTCTACTTTTAAGACCTACAGTTGTAAGAGGCCAATATAAGAAATACAAAACTATTTCACTTGGCTTGGAATAGTTTGGTTTCTTTTGTGAGTCATGAGAGGCCACACTATGGTCATTTTATAGTATGTGTCTCATAACAAGGCTACCTATGCAAAAAGGATTCAGCGGGAGGCTCCACCCATGGTGTTTGTTTTATTAAAACAAAAAAATGGATATTGTTCACCACAGTATGTTACAATCCATTTCAATGTTTTATTTTTCAGATTTAGAAAAACATGTTGAATTGACTCTTGGATTTGATGGTAGTTGTAATCCCCACTTAGTGTATGATTTGAAGTTTATTTTTAAAGGCCATTAATTTGTACATTTGAGGGATAAGGGAGACACATATTAAGAGAGATATTTTTGAAAAATTGAAGCAATTTAAATTTGAAATATATATATGTTTTCGATGTTTTTGAAGAAAAAGAGGGGCATAAGAAAATGGGATCATTCCAGATATCATCTAGAAGGTTTATGGTCTAAGAATATTCTATTTCTAGAGTTCCATCCTATCACAGGATGGTGATATTGTATGTGATGAAGAGACACACCATTGTAAGTGTATTTTTGTATTTTCTTTAAGTGGATAAGAAAAAATAACATATAATGTACTGAGTTATTTATTGAATGAGTTTAGTGTGTTATCCCATTATTCATGGTAGTAAACCCATAGGGTCAATGAGACCTCTACAAATTTTACTTTAAACGAAATGAGATTTTAATGAATTCAGTGCACTGAAACATTTTAATTCATGCTCCTTAGACATAACCCATTGTGTGTTAACCAAATAAAACCCCTCATGTCATTCACTTCATTAATATCTTATTAAAATGAAACATATAAAGAAATTGAAGTGTTCCTCTAGATGAGAGGACAATATCTTCATATGTTTTAATCTTTTATTCCATGATTCATCCCCCCTCATTGGGTGTAATTCTTTATAGGGATCTAAGAAGTGGTATCAAAGGGAGGTTTATTCTTTCAATCTCTTAGAAGAATAGTGATAATTATCAATAAAAAATGTATTCCCATATTTTAATGTAGTAATTTATAATTGTGGAAAATCTAGAAAAACACTATTTTAGGTTTTTGGGAATGTAATTCTATACAGAAACCATTTTTATGGAATCACAGCTAATATAGTAAGTGGATTTCTTATGAAGATATTTCATTTAGAATTGGATACAGATGCCAAATCCATAAATTCCTTTATAATTTCTATATTCAATCCTATATTCTTAAATGTAATTTCATAAAAAACCTCTCATATTATGTGGTAAAATAACCTAAATATTTTTTAAAAATATTTAAAGGATTGAGAGGGAAAGTTACAGGTTCTATGGGAAAAATAAGATGGTTTTAGAATGAATTCAAATGATATAGTTTATGCTTTTTCAATCATCCAAATGTTCTTATTAGTGATATGTGGTACCTCGCTAAAGATATCAAAGTTGATAAGATTATGAAGAGGATCATGATAAGAATCCAACATTGTTTTAATGCAAAAGTGTTTGTTCTACAAGATAATTATCCAAAAGAAATTTCACTTTATAGTTTTCATAGTACTTTTGTAATTTATGAGATGAAAAACAAATATATTGAGTTAAAAATGAATGAAAGTACTCACGAGGTGTACTTTAATTCCATGAAGAATCAATAAATCTCGTAAAATCTAGAAGTTGATGAAATTAATGTCATTATTTCATTTTTTTTCTTCCAATAATAAGAGACATTGTGGAAATTTTAAGGGTATTCTTCCTATGACTCGCATAAAATGTCGAAAGGTCGGATATCATATGGATAACTGTCCAAAAACCTATCAAAAAGATGATTATGAATAAATATATCCCAAGAATATGGAAAAAATAATGTTCAAATAATTTTAAATAAAGTTACTTCAAAAGGAAATATTTATTTCAAAAGAATATGAATATTCTGTAGAAAGTGATGTAGAATAATTTTAAGATTTTAAGGATGAATTTGTGTTGATGGATATTTTAATTAAGACAATAGATGATAATAATGATAACGAGAATGAATAATTTGTATGAAGGTTTGATTTATATAGGTAACTTGATTTATCCCATCAAAAACATTTTATTTGGAGTGAAAAGACTAAGATAGACAATGCAGTGGTTCTTGATTCTAATATAAACATGAAAAAAATAAGTAGAAGTTTTAGAGATGAATTATAAGATTAAAAAAAATATTGAATTTCAGTAAATTCAGTAATTGAAGTTGAACTATAACATGAACACAAAGAACAAACCTAAATCATTGATGGTATGGATAAAACTATCAATGATTGATTTAATGTAATAAAGTAGTTAGAAGAAGAAGTTATGAATTTGCATTATAAGTGTGAAGATAAAGAATAATTATTTAAACTTATAATGATGACTATGAATATAAATGAATCATCATCAAGTTAAGATAGAGTAATTTTTTAGGAATAATGTATACATATTCCTCAAGTTTATTGGTTCAATGATAATGCAAAATTTGTAGTGAATCATGTTTTAGAGAAGGGTAGATTTGTAGTTGTTTCAAAATAAAAACAACTAAATTCCTAAAATAAGGTAGATATTAAAAATAGTAGAATTGAAAAAACCATGTTGTCAAGGTAAATTCTAATTCATCAAGTGTTAACTATTTTTTCTGCATAAAGTTGGAACACACTTACTATGTGTGATCTATTTCCATGAGGTCCTTCCAGGAGCAACAGAAATCCAAACAGGCGAGGAAATTTTCTAATTATTCTTTTTCTTTTAATGAATACTATTTATGTTGTGAATGATTCAGGAATAAGGAAAACAATAGGTAATCCATAATTCAATAAATTTTATTGATAATTCCTCAAAGTGGATGAAATAAAAAGCTAGAACCTTCATCAAAAATCACTAAAACTCCAAACGGATTTCCATTTTTTCAAGAATAAGAAGACTTTATAGAGACAACTATTGAGAAGGTACATTCATCACTAACATGGATGATTAAATAGAGTTCATAGAAGGATAATTTTGCAGAAATTTCCTATATGATGATGAAAAAGTTTATCTCATAGAAATTGGATAGAAAAGTAACATCACACATGACCATAAATACATACCTCATTATTAATTTCTATAAAAACAATAATTTCATTTTTAATTCAAGGAATGATGAGGGTTTTAAGGTTATTGGCTGCAAAAAGGACATGATTGGAGGGAATGATCTTAGGTAAAATATAACATCACGCCCCTCTACATTTTTTTTATTTGAGGTAGAACTACTATTGTGCCTTAGGAAACATCCCCAAGATGACAAAGTCTAGCAATAAATACTAAGGGGTTCATTAACAATTGGGGGACAATTTTCCATTTTTAAAAGAAACAACCAAAAAAGATGACTATAACTAATAATAACTACATGATTCATAATACAATTTCAGACAAATAATTTCATAACAAAATAAACCAAATAATATCAGTGTACCAAGAATAAACCAAGATCAACATCAACTACAATGAATATGGAAAACCCAAAAAAAACTCAAAAGACTCCAAGGACACAAACTCAAAAACTTCCAACAAGCTCTAAGAACCAAATCCACTATCCATGAACAAGTATCAAAAATCACCACTAAATAAATGCATTAACTTTTGTTTACCTATATCCCAAAAAACAATATCTTCAAAATCACTAAAGTTACAAAGCTAGGGATGAGTAATGAAACTCAATATTTTTTCTCAAATGACTTACCTACTCACACCTATAGGATAGAACATGTTAGCACATTTATATAAAAAAATTTACATAAAAAAATTTAAAACATTTAATAGTTTATATAAAAATATAAATTAATCTCCATACCAAAATAGTTTCAAAGGAAAAAAACCAAACAAATCTTAAAACTATTTCGCAATCCTTTTCGGCATACCCAATATGTGATTCACACATACACCCGTACATGCATGCTTTCATAACAGTTCCAGAATCATGAGCGATTTCCCATCCATCCACCAAGTCATCACTAAGTGTCCAATATCCTTTTATCCTAATGACACACGCCCCTTATCTAGGGCCACACCCCATGTACCCCAATATTAGAGTCCCCTTATTAAGGGTCGCATAAAAAGCATGAGCTTATTCCAACCCATGTATTCCAATACCATGACAAAACAACCATTTTAAAACAAGTCAATAAAACATTAATTGTATTGAAAAAATCACCATCAAACCATTTATATGAATCAAAACAAATCCAAATTTTAAAATCATCATATTATAATTCATAAACAAGGAAATTTTCACAACAACCAATTTTCAAAAATACAAAAATCATCACTAAATAGGATTTCTAAAATGACTAACACATAAATTTCACAATAAATATCAAGAAATTAAAAAAATTATAAATTAATACTTTAAGTTATAATAATGGGATTCAAGAGTTAAGAAAATTACCTCAGAAACTATACTAGAAACAAAGAACAAAACTAATTCTTCAACAAAAACTAGGTTGAATCTCCAAAAAACATGCCTTGCATCTTGTTACCTACCAAAAACACAAAAAATCTCATCATTATTGGAATCAACTATCATATATCTATCCCCAATAGAATAAATCTATGAATCTAAGAGATAGGAGAATAATGGATCTAATAAAATACTAAGAATAGAGACTTTCAAAGAAATCTAGCCTTAAACCCACCAAGATTTGTCAATGAATAAATTTTGGTTTGAAGGGTGAGTATCAAAAACCTTTGAGAGGAAGAAAAACTTATTTAGGGTCAAAATAGGTAAAGAAAGAGTGTATCATGGGATAAACTGGGTTATATATATTTTTTAGAATCTAAATTTTAACTTTGCATGGTTAGTCACACAGTTAGGAAAATTGTGCGCTAACCATGAAAATACATTTATCCAAAAAACAATGATTTCATATAGGTGGATACATGGTTTGGAAAAACCATGCACCTAAATGTGTTCCTACTAAAATCCCAATGCCTCAATTTGCATGGTTTTTTATAAGAGTTTCATGGTCTCTTATTGGAGTTTCAGAGTTTGTACTAACCGTGTTCAAACCATGCACCTCCATAAAATCTCTAAAAACGTTCGAAATTTCTTCAAAACCCTCATAAAATTCACCCAGACACATTACATACTTAAAATACATAAATAAATTGTTACTCACTTGAAAACTTGGTTGATACATACTCCCCGCCATTGGCCATTCAATCCTTTCCTAGTATAAAACCACCACTATCCCAAAAGAGTTTGGGTCATTCCTTGACCATTTCTTTCTCCTGTTCCCATGTATCTTCCTGAATATGTTCATGTTTCCAAAATACTTAGACTAGATGAATTATTTTCCCACACAATAAATTATCTTTCCTATCTACAAATTATATCATCATATGAACCAAATAATCATCCAGATCTAGGTCAATATGATCCCATTAAATCACATTATCAGGATTAGGTTGATAATTTTTCAAATGAGATACATGAAACACATTATGCACTGAACTAAAACATTTTGTAAAATTTAACTGATATTATACCTCATCAAACCATTAAAGTATCTCAAAAGGTCTTATGAAACCAGGAGATAATTTACCTTTCTTTCCAAAATGACAATTCTTGAGCCTTATAGAGATTCTTAAGAACATGTGATCACTCACATCGAATGATAATAACTATTGATGATGATCTACAGATGATTTATGATTAATTTTATAAATTTATATTCACTTCATAATCATCCAAATCTTCTTTGCTGTCTCGTGGATAAGGCTTTGGTCCAACCAATGAAGTCTCATCTGTTTCCACCCAACAAGTAGAGAATTATGAGGATGACCATATAATGCTTCAAAATGATCCATATGTATCAATGTATGATAATATTTTTATATGATAACTCTATTAATTGTGTGTTATTTTCCCATGAGTCACCAAAATACATTACACAAGCCCATAACTTGTCTTTCAACATTTATATCATCCTTTAATATTTTCCATCCATATGAGGATGATATGCCATACTCATGGTCAATTGAGTCCCAAGGGATTTCTATAAGGATTTCCAGAAACAAGAAATAAACCTTGGATATCTATCTAATACCATTGAAACAAGTACACCATGAATCTTTAACACTTTTCAGATATAAATTTTGGACAAGTCCTCCACCTTATGAGGTTCACAAATATGGATGAAATGGGATGACTTTATGAGTAGATCCACTATCACCTATATGGAATCTTGTTTCTAAACCATTAATTGGAGACCTATTAAAAAATCCATGGCTATATATTCCCATTTACAAATAGGAATAGGTAAAGACTTCAATATACCCATAGGTCTCTAAAGCTCTACCTTAACTTGGTGATAGGTGAGACATCTTGAAACAAACTCAACCAATATCCTTTTCATGCCAAACCACCAAAATTTTACTTTCAATACCTTATACATATTATGTATTCCTAGATGAATAGGCTATCTTGAATGGTTGAAGGAATGAATAATATTTTCTTTACAAGCCAAAAATATGACCATCTTACCTCGGAAGCATAAAACTGAACTGCCATCCTTCTTTCATCCCTCAATGGTCTCCCCAAAATTGATTGTCTACCTCATAGTAAAAAATTATGAATCAGACATTTTGTGCCTCGTTAATTATTCCAACCGAATCCAGAACAAAAGAAATTGAAAATAAAATAGCAATACTACCCCAGTCTTCGCATTCCAAGTGCATGTCAGCAATGAACGACATCAAATGACTCTGATATCAAGCCTATTTTTCCAACTAAGCATATTAATTTCTTCTTAATGCACATTCCATTGTATTTCATTTACCAATTTTGTACATAAATTCAAAGTCAAACATTTGGAGATACTCCATGCATATTATTTGTCTCATATTCAAATCCCTTTGCAAGAAAATATGTCTCAATCTCTTATGATTTGTAAACACTATAAATTTCTCACAACGAGGTAATAATGCCAAATCTTAAAAGCATGGACAATGGAAGCTAAATATATATTGTGTGTTGGGAAAATATTCTCATGAAACCATAATATCCTTGATCCATATGTAACAACATGATAACCCTGCATGAGAATACATCCCAACCCTTATATGAATCATCACAATACACCACATACCCTTGTCCTAACTCCTGAAATATCAAGATCAGTGTGGATGAATGGAAAACCTTTAGCTCTTGAAAATAATTCAAAAATTCTTCATTCCATTAGGATGAAACAGTTTTCCTCATAAAATTTGTCATTGGTGAAGCTAGTCATGATAATTTACAAAAAAATCATGGATAATAACCAATTAAACCAAGGAAACTACATGTATTAAAGACATTCATTGGATTATTTCAAGAGATAACATCATCTATTTTTTCTGTATCCACATATTCACTTATTTCATAGATTACATGGACAAGGAAACATACCTCTTATATCTATAAATCACACTTTAATACTTTTTCATACAGATGATGATCCTACAAAATTCTCAACACTGTCACCAAGTGTTTCTCATGCTCTTACCATGTCCTTGAATACACCAATATGTCATCCACAAACACTACTACAAAAGAATCTATATATCTTTGAACTATCTAATTTGTCAATTCCATAAAGACTACTTGTGAATTATTAAGCCCAAAATGATTAACCATGCAATCATAATGGTCATATCTACAACTAAAATATATCTTTAGAATATACACTTTTTGAACCCACAATTGGTGATATCCTGAACACAAGTCAATCTTAGAGAACCATTGAGTTACCCTCAATTTATTTAAAAAATAATTAATGTGTAGAAGTGGATACTGATTCTTTATTATAACTTAGGAAATATTATTATAATCCTCACACAACCAAAGATTTCCATCCACAATTTTTGATAAACAAGACCATTGCTACCCACTGAGGCATGCTCAACCGAATAAACCCTTTACATTATATCACTTAAAAATAAAATTTGCATTCCCTCAATTATATCATTTCTATCTGATAAGATGGAAGAGAAATAGGAATGGTTCTTTGAAGGAGATCAATTATAAACTCCTCTTATCTTGTAGGTGGAAACCCTAATAATTTTTTAGGAAAAACACCGATAAACTGATAAACAATCACTAGATAACTGTTATTCTAATTCTCATACATTAATTCCAAAGTCAACACTACGAACTATCATGATATTGTTTCACCTTTTGGTTCCAAAAATCTTGTTACACCTACCTTTACGTTCTGATCTCCTTTAAAGAGATGGGTAATGCCATTGTTAGTCATAAAAATAACCCTTATAGTATAGTAATCAATGTGAGCCTTGAGAATTTTCAACCAATCTATACCTAGGATTTATAATTGATATCCATCTTAAGCACAGAGAAATACCATATCATTTTATCTCTATAAAATGTTATAGAACATGCTCTGTAGATAACGGCACAACATTCTCTTTGACCAAGAAGTGTTTTAAGTTTCAAAACAAAAGATACCATTTCAACATGAAAACCCAGAAAATCAACAGTATGGTAAGAAATAAAATAATGGGATGCACTCTTATCAAACAAATATTGTGTAATGGTAGAATTAAAAATAATCATACCTCTCACCTTTGCTGGTTTAGATTGATCTTCCACAATAACTTTCTCATCTCTATATTATTTCTTACTTGCTACACTTCATTCTTTATTTCCCAGTTGATATTGAAAAACTTGAGGAATTATGGTATTCCTGGAATCACCATGGCCAGGTTGGTTCTACTAAGGAGATATATTCTACTTCCCTATCCCCATAAAAGTATACAACATCTTCAAAACATGATAAATTTCCTGAACACTCAACCTTGTGGAACTGTGAAAATAGAACTAAAGATACCCTATCAGGTTGAAATTATTGAATGCTCTAAGTAGTGTCATACAATATTGCTTTATGTGGTTGAATAAACCACATTGGAAACATCCATATTTTCGCTTAGGTCTTCTAGGAATATTCTCTAACCCAATCGTCTGATTCTAATTCATCCCACTATCTTGGAAATAGGAGTCCCTTTTCTGTTTTTTTCCAACATAAGATTTCTTGCTATTTCTCATAGGTATCAACATGTTCCCTCCACCTATAAATCATGAGATGTCCCATTATACCATTATATCTATGTTTAATATCTCTATATAATCCAATATAAAGAACATGACAATATTTGATGAAATCTCATTCCTCATCCCCAATTCAAAAATGTGTGTCTTTAAGGATTAATGTGAAGTAACTTCAGTTGAAAAATGGAATAAGTTCATAATTTTAGCTTCATACTCTATAACTAAGAGGTTCTCCTACTTCATGTTGAAAAGTTTCTTCAGTCTTATAATCTTGAATGTATAAGAATATAATTTTTTATTAAAAAATTATTTAAAATTATCCCATGAAATGACTTTATCTAAATTATCTTAAAATTCTAAATCACACCACTATAGTGAAAGATCTTCCTGCATATATGTCACTAACTTGACTTTCTGATCTTCTGGTGTTCCAATGAAATTAAATATTTGATTCATCCTAATCAGCCACACCTATGCCTTCTCTAGTTCCAATCACCCCAAAAGATGGGTGGACGCATCATTTAGAACTGAGCAGAATGACCCACTTGCCTTAGTTAATCCATTTGGTTCCCTCTATCCACATCCTAAAAGGCATGGACTATACTTTAATTTAGCTATTGGTTCACATGTGGCTCAGTTGCAACCACATTCTTAGTACCCTCTTCTAGTTGGTTTCTACAACACCTACTAGGTTCCATTTTCTTTAACCAAAAAAAAACACCACAATCCTCACTCTCTAGAAACTGAACTCTTAAAAATTCTAAGTTTTACCACATCACAACTATCACAAAATTACTTTCTAGAATTCAAAATTTTCCACATTTAACCATTTTGGGAAATTTATCCATGATTTTTAAAATAAAACCATTTTCTAAATTCCACAAACATACTATCAAATTTGAAAATGCTTTCAATATTTTTAAACAATCAACACATTTGAACCAAATAATAAATCATTACTTAAAATGATATATGCACTCCTACTGAGAAGTCATTTCTATCAATTCATGTCATGCTATTCTCATTGTTTAAACCTATAAAAATGAGATTACAAGTCCTATAGGTGTCTCAAAAACACTTACGTACCCAACTCCTTGGTAACTTGAAGTTCTGTATATATAGGTTAGCTATATATATTTTGTCTATACATGTAAAGTCCCAAAAATACTACTCATTTCTACCAACCCAACACAAGGACTAAACCAGAATGAATTGTCAACTTCAAGACTGACAATCACTACTAATTATCCTAAAATGAAAGAGGGACTGACCAAAATCGTTACCATTTTCATGTCAAGGACCAAACAAGATGATACCACTTGAAACATCATGTCACTCTTCATTGGCTTGAGTTAATGCGAAATTGATACTTGGCCTTAGGTGATATCCCCAAGATGCCAGAGGCTCGGAATAAATGTAAAGGTATTTATTAACAATTGAGGGATGATTTTACATTTTTAAAAGAAACAACCAACCAAGATAACCAAAACCAATAATCACTATATGATGCATGATACTATGTAATACAACTCAATATATAACAAAAAAATAAACTATATCAAAGTACCTAGCAGAATCCAAGATCAACATCAATTATAAAGTGAATGAAAAAACCAAAAAAAACTCAAAAGACACCAAATACACCAAATCCGAAACTTCCAACAAGCTCTAAGAAACAACACCACTATCCATGCCCAAGTATCACAAAGCACCACTAAAGAAATAATATACCTTCGCTTTACCTATATCCTGTTAAATATTATATGAAAAAGCACCAAATCTCCAAAGATGGGGGTGATTAATAAAACTCAATAGGTTTTCCCCAAATGAATTACCTACTAATTCCACTAGGATATAACATGTTAGAACATTTATAGAAAAAACATTAAAAATTTTAATAGTTTATATAAAAATATAAAATAATTTACATACCAAAATAGTTTCCAAGGAAGAAACAAAAAAATTCTTAAAAAATTTTCAAATTTATTTTTGGAATACCAAATCTATGATTCACACACACACATTCATGCTTTAGTGATAGTTTCATACTCACGAGAGATTTCTCATCCAAACACCAATTCATCACAAAGTGGACAATCTTCTTGTTCCCCAATTACACACACCCCTTATCTAGGGTCACATACCTTATACCCCAATGGTACCCACCCCTTACTATGGGTCACATAAAAATCATAGACTCACACCATCCCATGTATTCCAAAACCATGAAAAACCAACCATTTCAAACCAATTCAATAAAACATTGATTTTATTGAAAAAATCACCATCAAACCATTTCCATGAATCAAAACAAATCCACATTTTAAAATCATTATTTTAAAATTCATAAACAAATCAACCCTTATAACAACCAATTTTCACAAATCTACAAACCATCACTAAAGAGGATTTATACCATGATTTTAACATAAATTTCATTATAAATTTCATAAAATTCAAGAAATTCAAAAATAATCCTTGAACTTATGATAATATGAGTTGATATTGAATCCACCTACCTTAAAACTATGGCGGAAATGAAGACTAGAAAAAATTATTCAACAAAAATCTAGTTAAATCTCTAAAAACCTGCTATATATTTCATTAACTAACAAAAACATAGACAAATATCATCATGGCTGGCACAAACTATCATATATATATCCCAAATAGATTATATCTATTAATAAATGTGGGTTCAGAAGAATATATCTACAAAAACCCACCAAGAACCGAAACGTACGAAGTAATATGGCCTTCAACGCACCAAGATTTTCCAATAGATCACTTCCAAATTGAAGGGAAGGCTATCCATATCATTTGGTAGGAATAAAAATTGAGTTAGGGTTGAAATTTAAAAATATATATTAGATTTTAGAAAAACCGTTCACCTACCAAGAGACGCTGCCATACTTTTCACAGCTTACTGTAGGATTTTCACAGTTTTTACTAACCTTTCTCAAACTGTTCACCATCATAAAATCCCAAAAAAAAATTCAAAAGTATTCCAAACCCTCCCAAACATAATCTAAAAACATTACATACTTAAAATAAATAAATAAAATTTTTACTAAAATTAATTTGTAGGGTGATACATAGACTTATGTTTTTGTATTTGATGGGCCCGGTCATAATCTTCACAGTGTCATCCAATTACGTGACTATAGACTTGTGGTGGAGTTCAAGGAAATGGTATGTACTATAAAACACAATTATGGTTCAAAAATTATATAGGTAATAAGAACTAAAGGAAACATATACATTTTAGTGTGGAAAATATATTTATGTAGTCTAAAGAGGAGGATAATCAGATATGTAAATGGATGCTTCACAATTTGATCCAAACATCTATGGAGAGGTTGATAAAGTGTAATGTAGAAACTAATATTCACCATATCTTTTATGATCACACTCACATATGTGATTCATGTCAAAATTTAAGACTATAAATAAGAAGAACACGCCAAAAATATGAAGGTATTTAGGTTACATGATCTTGTTACGACTGAATTTTGAATTTTTTTTTGAAAATAAAGCAGAAGAGACAAAGGATATAGAATAGAAGAGTTATAGGGGTTTGAAGTGATGGATACCAAGTTAATCCCCTTGTATTATGATGCTATAATCAATTTGGATATAACCTAAGATTGAAAAAATTGTTATTTTAACATCCTGATTTCCTTTTGATGGAAGAATATTTTCTGCCTTGTTTCCCTCCCTCCATGTATGAAAAATCTCAATGTCCAAGTGCAAAATATTTTAAAAACTCTTGATGGTATAAATAATACTCTAGTTTCTCATATTGATTCCCAAGGTATAATTTTCCAAAATAGTTTAATTAGATTCAACACATGAGTGGATGATGTTATATGAAATAAAAATGTAAATTCCCGTAAGCATGGAATGAGCCTCCTCTTGAATTGAAGTTCCTTCACCACAGTGGGATGAGAAGGGAATGACAATTGATCCACCTGTATCACAAACAAGTCCACCTCCACACATGAGCCCTTGGACATATTGACAATTAGTGTTAAGCTTGAGGCCACAGTTGGGGGGTCTTCCAACAGACCCATGTAGCCCTTTTACTCTATCCATTCAGACCATCAGTGATACACTGGAGAAAAGGAGTGAAAATTGATTGATGTAGTGTAGTACCTTTGGGAAGAAAATAGGTGGATTAAATACCATAAAGGAGATGAAGCTTCAGGTATCTAGGGGTAGCTAGGAGATCATGGAATCAGGAATAGTTTCATTCATTCCAAATAACCTAACACCTAATCGTGGATAGAATACTATTCCTAATGTCATTCAGTAAATTTCATGCATTAGAGGTGAAATAGAATAAAAATAAAAGTTCCAATGAATCAAGGAAGTATATATCTCCTCCAAGAAGGTTATAGATATATCGTTACTAATACCCTCCCATATATAGCTGAAATATATATTCAGATCAAGGTATGATGCAACATAAACATTTGGATACTAATTGATCTCCCTTGTGCACATGGATGTTTTCATAATAATCCCACCCAAATTGAATGATGTAAACATGTATTATGTATTTTTTTTTGATGATTTTAGTAATATGGAATGGATTATTCTTATCACACACATTAACGAGGTGTAAATATGTATCACTCTATATCATAAGAGAGATAAAATGATTCTTAGTGTGTATATTTTGAAATTTTAAACTAATAATGGGAACATATTTAAAAATAATCTTACTGGGGAGTATTTTTAGAAACATTGAATTAAACATCAGGTTCCATTCATTAAAACAACCCAGAGAAATGGGTTAGTGGAAAGAAGAAATCACATAATCAACAACGTGGCCTTTAAAATACTTATAGATCAGTATATTCCATAAAGTTAATTGAAAGAATCTATTTTGGTAGTGATATACATCTCAAATATGGAGTTTCTATGTGAAAAATGAAGGGAGAACTCTTTATAAAATTTTTTATAGAAAGACTCTACAATAAATTACTTCTATGAATTTAGAATTAAATGATTTATTCTTTACCAGGATAATGTTATAAAATTTATAGGTTAGGTTGATGAAGAAGTATTTCTTAGATACTCAAAAAACTATAAATCTTACAAATATTATAATAAGAGACTTGAAAAGATGGTTGGGATAATTTAAAATGTGGTGGTTGAAATTGGGAAAATGAATGCATCACATGGAAATATTTCACATGAAAAAAATTAATTTTAATGTGACGATGAAGCATATAGATCATGGAGAGTCTCAAGGAATTAAGATAACTCTAATGAAGACTCATATTATAAATAAATTATTGAAATTCCTATAGGTTTAGGAAGAAAAATGAGAAGTGTTGAAATCATCATAATAAACATTGTTGGAGACTAGAAATATC
Organism: Viscum album; assembly: GCA_963277665.1. Taxonomy (NCBI): domain Eukaryota; kingdom Viridiplantae; phylum Streptophyta; class Magnoliopsida; order Santalales; family Viscaceae; genus Viscum; species Viscum album. The sequence goes on along the minus strand of OY728123.1, from coordinate 1,806,832,041 downwards.
CAGTTCAAACAATAATAATGATATCTCAGTAATAGGTATCTTTATTATCATTGGTTGAAACAAAATCATTTAAATAAGTAAAAATTAATGAGAGATGGGTCAAGTCTATGAATGAAGAGATTAACCAAATAGGGAAAAAATACACAGGATTTTGTTCCAAGCCCATGTGATAAGAATGTCAAAAAAAGAAAGTGGGAGTTCCAAAATAAACTTAATAAATATTTCAAGGTGATTTATAATAACCATGACTTGTGTGCAATGTATATTCTAAAATTAAAGGAATTGAGGTTGATGATAAGTTTACACCCATAGCATGACTTGAAACTATTCAGTTATTCTTAGCTAGGGAAATTCAAAATGGTTCAAAGTATATAAAATGAACCTTAAATTTTCCATCTTGAATGATTCCCTTGAAGATGAAGTGTATATTAATCAATAAAATAGGTTTTTATTGATGAAGGAAAAGTGTTTTGACTGAAGAAGGATTCGTAAAGCCTTAAAAAAGCACCAAGAGTATGGTATTATAGGTTAGATAAATGTATAAATAATATTAGTTTTTATGGAGTCACAGTTGATCAAAACCTCTATATCAATATGGGGAATGATCAATGATTTATGGTGCTTATCTATGTTGATGAAATAATTTTTAGAGGCTCAGATGATAATCGTGCAAGAAGTTTTCATATATGTTGGCATTACAAATGTGCATCCAAATAATAAAAATAATGCTTCCATACCTAATCTTGGATTGTATATAATTCCATGGGTTTTTATTTGAATAGTTTTAGATCCCAAATAGAGTAAATGATTATAAGATAAGGCCATTTGATGTTGGCCTTCCAAAAAATATTTGCAGAGGCCTATAAACGAATGTCTATTCGTAAAGGTCAAGTTTGCATAGGTCCATTCACAAAGGCATGTTCATGAAGTATATTCATGGAGTTCTATTTCACATAGGTTCCATTAAGGGAGTTCCTTTCATGGATTTTGGATTTTAGAGCTTTAGTTTACAGAGGTCCCATTTGTGGAGCTCCCATTATGAATGTGTGAGGGGTTGACAGTGTCTTTGTGAACGTAACTCTCAGACTCACAAATCCCCCACCAACTCACAAATATCATAATGATTTGAGAATGCATATAATAATAGAAAAAACCACACCCTATAAATACCCCCCTCATTACTTTAATAAAAGAGAGATACATTATCAGAACACGACATCACACTCTCATTTCGTGAGGCACCTAGTCTTCATAAGACACTCCTTCAAAAATCCCTTATTCAACATGAAATCACCCCTCTTTCATTCTAGAGAGCCTCCACTTAAGGTGGGGTATAAAGTCTTATTCCCTTCTTGAAAGAAGGATACCATATAAGGCACTTGAGGCTTCGCGAATCATTCATTCTTCATGATTCACTCCCCCTCCTTCATGAGACACTAATCTCCGTGATGCCCTAATATTTGTGATAGCTTGAGCTCCATTAAGACCCAAGCTTCACGAGAACCCAAGATCAATGAATCCTCAACATTAATTTTACTAATATTATTCATTTATTCATAACCTTTTGTCTACTCCATTTAGTAAATTTCATGTAATAGTGCATAATTGGTGTGAGATACTAATGTTTTAATAATAAATATAATTTTTGATCTTTATTTTAATTAATATAATCAATTAAATTTATTATTTTAATTATAACTCTCATCCTACATATAAAAATTTTATTTTTCTTGTTTTTTATGCTTCCATATTCAATTTCCAACAAATCATTGGAAGTAATATTTGGCCAATTCTTCCATTTTAAAGGTTATATGGTCCACACAAGAAGGCCCAAAGACTATATGAAGAAACTAGACCATCCATGAAGAATAAATTTTTAGGATAAATCCAAAGTTAAAAAATCCTTGATTCTCTAAAAAAATCCGTGGTACAATACCATTCATCTCGGATAAAAATTTCAAGTTCCAAATCCACCAAAATGGGGCCCAAATGATTTTATGAAATCAAGCCCACCATTCTGTCTAGGAATTAAAACCAAATCCAAATTATAGAATTTTATCCTTATACTGACATAAATTAGAGCTTGTATTTACATTTTAAAATATAATATATCAGTGGAACATTCTTTAGAATAAATTATTTTTATTTTAGGGTATCTTCCTATTCAAAAATCCATTCACATTCTAGCCTTCGAAAATGTGTTGATAAAAATGGACAGCCATACATTGTTTAGTAAAACAGCCATAAAATTAGATAAAAATATCCAATGGACGCAAAATTTTCATAGTAGATAGAAAACATCAGTATCTAAATCTTTTAAGAAGATAATATCATAATATTCAGCTATCTAGATGACCAAAGAGGCAATCCAATTAGAGGGGTATATTTGGAATGCAAACAGCCCACCACTTTGGGCTATAAATGAATCCCCCTCTTATCCTTGCATGGAGTTGGAATTTTAGAGAAAAGTATGATATGTATTCATTACCATGTATCTTAAAAATTGTTTTCATGATCTTCCATACTCATGTTTCTACTTGAGATACCATTCCTCCATGCTTCTTTCGATTTACTGTTGCATTTTTCTTCATTTTTAATATTTTAAGTGTTTGTATTTGTAATTATGTTTTAATGCATGTTTATTTCTCATTATCTCTTATTATCATCCACCCTTTATTTTTAAATATTAATTTTCTTAAAATTGTTAAAATAATGTTGAAAATTACTCCCTTATTTTGCTTTCTCATTCAATCAAAAGTCTATTTTTATCTCTCTTCATCGTTCATGTGTGTGTTCAGTGCACTACTCTTTTTTTATCCCATTATTTTTATTTCCATTTACCTTTTCACCATAAAAATATTATACCATATTAATAACCATCTCAGTTTTTGAGTAAATCTACCATTGGGGTGAGTAATAATTTTGGGATGTTAACTGATTGAGAAATTTTTCTCGTTGAGTATTCTTTACTTTAACATTGTGTATGTTAAACATAAAATGTCATGGATTAATGACATGTTTTTTTAACATGTAGATTACATGGATAATTATAACTATAAATACACTACCCTAAACAAGTACTAATTGATATTATAAACCTAGTTAATTTAAGACTTTGATTAAATCCTTAACACTTGGGAATTTTGATCAAATTCATCTTGTGAAGTGGGTGTTAATTTAATGAAATGTAAAGAAATCAAGGATAACAAAATATTAACTACCTAATTATAAAGTCACCGAAATAATTATTAAATATTTAAATTATTATTCTTAAATTAATCATTTTATCTGATCTTGGTAAACAAACCTCTTACCCCCAATCAAAATACAATCAATTAAAAAAAATCAACTCTAAAATAGGTACCATCGTCGAGGATTCAACTCGAGTGATGTTGTATACATTAGTAGAGGACCAGAACTATGAATGGTGAATAGGTGGAAATATTCCACACTTCAAAGACCATAATCTCCATAAATCTTCATCCTTCATGACACCATAAGCTCTGTGAATCCCTATCCTTTGTGATACTTTTATCTCTATGAAAACCCAACTTTCATGAGATTCTAAGCTTCATGAAGACCTATCCTTCTAAAATATCCCACATTCATTCTATCAGGTTCATACAATGGAAGATTCACCCCTACACCCCCACTCAGGTTCAGTGTTGAGTTGTGTTCATGGCCCTCTGGCCTGGCCCATTCACTACCATCACTGAACCCCATGAAAAATGGAGAGTCTCACCATGAAATTTTCATGTCAGGTCGACGACATTTTTTGTTTCATCCTTATGTGGCCCCAATGTCCACCCATGGAATACCATGAGTAAGGATATTCCTCTACAATCCTTGAAACACCTTGAGTTGACCTAATCCTCATGATCCCTTTCTATGTCTTGAGTTAAGATTCTCCTATTGGATTCCCTGAGTACCTCGAGTTGATACATTTCTAAAAAAACTCCTAAAAAACCATCACCTAGCTCCCATGTCACGTTGAACCAAAAAGGTACAATATTTTGTAAGTCCTACATAATCAATTTCTATTATTCTTCCACCCATAGTCCCCACTACAAGAATTTAATGTATATCATACCCTATCATTCCTGAATAGGATTCCTTATATGGTAAGCATAAGATGCATCATGCCATGATCATGAGAATACATTCCATAGTCCTCACTACATGACTTTAAACTATAACATACCATATCATTCATGAATAAGATTCATTATATGTCAATAATAATATTTATCCTTCCATGATCATGAGAAGAATTTTTATATTCATCACTATATGACTTTCAACTGCTTCATATCCAATAATTCATGAATAGTATTATTTATGCATCAAACATAAGATGTCTCATTCCAAGATCATGAGAAGGCATTCCATAGTACTCACTAAATTACATTAAACTACAATGTACTCTATCATTCACGAATAAGATTCCTTGCATGTTAATAATATGATTACTCCTTCCATGATCATGATATGACCACCAAACATCCACAATGGGCCTCCTTATCTGGACTAATCTCTAATCATATAACTCGACCCACCAATGATTTGGGATGCCCACATGACTTGACATGATAAAAAAACCATGGTAATATCAATTCATAAGCCCCCCACCCCCCACACACCATTTCCATTCACATGATGTTAAACTGAAACCATACCTTATATAATGAACATATAATTCCCTCATTATTTGATATCAGGAAAATAAAATGGGAAGCTCCCACTTGTAAGCCCCATCCATGTCATCACTACTCCTAACAACACTTCGGAAGCTCAATACATAATCCCCACCCCCACTTCAACCAAGAGAAATCGTCTTGAAAAGGTAATATTTGATGAATAAGCCCCAAAACATCCCTCATTGACACTCATTTCATGATATAACAATCCTTATTGCATGATATTAAACTACATGGATCATTCATGTCACATGACCTTAAACTGCGGCATCAAACTATATGGGTTTTGATACATGTCTTTTAAATAGGGTATGTAGGATGCCTCAATGAGGTTAAATATTGAACAATGTTAAACCTAGGTGCTCCCTCATAGGGACAGACCTCCTGGATCTGCCTTAAAGGGAATTCTAAACTATCCATCCAGGATCTTTCTCAAGTTGAATTTGGATCCACCTCAAGGGGTGTTCTGATCCACATCACCTTGATGTGCCTCAAGGTATATTCTCATCCATAAATTATTAAACTATCCAGTTATTCCAATAGGGGGTTCACCTCTCGGATCCACCTCCATGTGGTATACTGATCCATTAACCTATCCCTACAAGATGTCAAAAATGTTCCCAACCTTTCCCCACAAGACGTTAAATGTATGCCCAAACTATCCCCACAAGATTTTAAATTGCACCCAACCTATCCCTGTAAGATATTAAAACTATGCCCAACTTTTCCCCGCAAGATTTTAAACATATTCCCAACTTGTACCTACAAGATGTTAAACCTACACCCATTCTATCCTCATGAGACCATAACCCTATTTCCATATCCATAAGATATTAAACTAGTTCCTCAATTCAGCTCAACCATCTTGATCTGTATCCATAGAAAATAGATCTTGTGACCCAAAATTCAAACCCCTTACACTAAACATGGGATTCCTGAGGTAGAAGACTTGGAATAATTATGCCCTTGAAATTTACTACCTTGTGGATTATAGGATATTCCTCAGGATTCATGTTTAAGATGCATCATATGAGATTCCTACGACCTTAAAATGAGAAGACCTCCCCTAGCCTCAAATTACCATGAGATTCACTGGGTTTCATTCTTAAGATTCCTCATATGAGATGCCTCTAACATCGAAAGGAGAATACCACCCCTAGCATCAAATACCTCATGGATGACATGAGATGCCTTGGTTTTCTTTAATAATATTCCTCGTATAAAATGCCTATGAATTCAAAAGAAGAATACCACCCCTATATTCAAATACCTCGTAATCTACAGAAGGTTCCTTGGGTTCTACACATAGGATTTTGCATATGAGATACCATCCAAAGAGGAAGAAATTATAGGTTCCCAACACACACAGTGTTTAGATATTCCTAAACATACCTAACATTACAATCTAGTCTGACAAAAGGTTGCTTCCCTGTTGTGACAGAAGCACCATAATTAACCCGTGTCCACCTCGAGATGACATAGGGAACAAATTTCACAAACACAACTCAAATATATGAGGGATACCTATACAATTTAAAAAGCTACAATGAGTAATCCATTGAATGAGGAACTTACATCCCATCATCTCATTTTGATCAAGGAGAAGACACCACCATCCATAGTGGTGGAGTCTTCCCACCTTTGGGAAGTGGGAGCGTAGAGTAAGAAAAAAAATTCAGTGCGACGATGTGTTCCCCTAATATAAAACCGCCATAAAACAAGTTCTCATGAGGTGTGAATTATATATGCCTCTAATTAGTGTAATATATTTATCCCTTGTATTTCACGTTGTTTAGAGATTATATGGGATATTTATCTCAAAAAATTAACATTCCAATTAGGTTTTAAGAAGATTTTAGATGGAGGATTTTAGGCTCATAGAAACTATGGTGGTAAAAAGAATAAATTTTTCAAAATTTGATCAAGGAAACAAGTTTTATGTGCCTTATTATCTAAAAAGTAGTGGGTGTTTTCTCTATTTTACTTTTTATCGACTTGATATTTTACTTTCAAGTTATCAAGTATCTCATTTTTAGAGTAATCTCAATGAAATCCAAAAAAATATATGGAAATAATACATTGATATGTCTATTACATGATATATTATCTATTTTTCTATCACAATTGATGTGGATTGGAATGGTTCATTTGATGAAAAAAATATTCTTTAGGGGGATAATTTTATCTTGGAAGATCATGTATGTCATGAAAAATAAAGAAATAGGATTTCGTATCTATGTTAATTATAGAGACTGTATCATCCACATAATTTATTTCATTTTCACCGTCATCATCACTATTGTTCTATAGGATGGCCATTTTTGTCAAATGTGAGCTCAATATATACCACAATATGGGAAATGATCATGCTAGAAGCATGATTCTCCTTCATAGATGACCCTGGATAAAGGAATAATGATATTTGTTTCACCATGAAAGTCATTATTGAATCATGTATATGATAATTTCATAAATGAATACAATGGTCTATGATGTGGGAGATCTTTTACACTAAGGTATGAAGGTGAAAAAATTGACAAAGTTGTGATGTGGATAAGTGTTGTGTCATAGAGAGGTCAATTTGGGAAGAGATACTAGATTAGAGAGAGTTAGATAATCTGATATGGAGTTAAATAAAGATAAATGTTTATAGTGGCTACAGGGAAGGTTATTTTTTATGTTATAGATTTTTGATGGTATGAGAATATTTTTCCATAGAGTCTATCTATGTTGTAGTTAGAGTTGATAAGATGATGTTGCACCATAATGAACATACTATGCTACAAACTGTTTACCTTCTATAATTTTGAATGCTTGATGTTTTAAATCTAATAATGTGACAATCAAATGTATTTCAAGGGGAAAAAATTTATAATTCTACATTAAAACCGTTACATCCCTTTATATGTGTACACTTTAGATCCTCTTTTCATGGAATTTTAGAAATGAACCATCCTAAAAATCATTTATAACCATTTAATTTTTATAAGAGAAAACAAAGATGAATAATAAAATATGAATCAAAGAACCATGCCAGTGATGGTAAAAAACAAAGAAACCAACAACTAATAAAAATCATGGTGCTAACACATGTCAATCAAACTAGGGGATACAAAAAAAGGTAAATCTACAATTTAATTTCATCTAGTATCATGGGAAACATAATGATATCTGATGGAATTGGTATTACCAAAAAGAATCGATACCACGATCCCATAGTGAAACTAGGAAAATCATCATCTAACACCCTCTCTAGGGTCACTGAGTACAATATAAACCCCTAGGAGGGTGTGAATCTCTTATGGAACTAACTGGTGAGAACACAACATGATATTATAACACACATCCAGACCTTCCACTTAGCTATCTAGGGTCCCATGATAATACTCAATGGATGAAAGCAAACCAAACATACTAAAAAAACATCCATTTATATGAAACCACACAATAACCATGGCTCTTATCTATAATGACTTATGTTTTCATAAAAGGTATAATTTCAAGGAAATTTAATTTTTTTTATTTATTGTAAGGTTTGTTCTTTGAACTGAGCTTCGAAACATAATTATGAGGGTTGGAACACTCAAAAGTGTTGTTTTTAGATTCTTTTAAGAGCCTAAGAAGAGTCTTGGGTAATTCATGGAGTTTTGAGAGTTTTGGGGCCCAAAGAATCAAGATTTAGAGAAGCTCATGAGGGTTGATAGTTTATATGAAAACCATGTGTCCCACCAGTGAAAATTGTCCGCCTAATGCAGTTGAGAAGCATTGGACTGCACGAGCTGCACAGAGTTTCCCAAACTGTGTGCCCAACCCACATGCTTAGTGACACTTCGGAAGTGTGTGTGCACTGTTCAATGCATGGTTGACACACATTTAGGGAAAACTATGTAGGAAAATCATGCAGGGTTAGGGTTTCTAAGCAGTGGGAGCTTCACGGTTGGTGCACAGTTTGTCCATCAGTGTATCCAAACCATGTGACCTATTTTCAAGGGTGTAATTACCCATTTTCCTTAATAAACCTTTAAAACCTTTTCTTTATTTCTTTCTTCTTCTCCATCCACGTTAGGCTCCTCCTTTGATTTTTGTGTGAGCTCATTTTCCCAATTTTTAGGGAGGATGCCCATTTCATTGATTTCTTTCAAACCGAACCAAATAAATCCTTGATATTGGATGAGTAGAGATTACTAAGTATAAGGTAGGTTTTTATGGCTATTTCTCTAATTTTCATTGGTTTATAAATATTTTCAGTGTGCCGCACACTGGCCTTTGTCATGCATCACCCAAAAATCAATTTATTTATCTTAAATTGGTTTACACACATTTTTATACTCTTGAGTATCATGGTTAGGTAAATAGAGTATAATGAACTTGATCATAGACACGCCTTAGCTATGCAGACTTTAATTTACCCAATTTAATTAATTTATTAATTTCCCATAATTCCTTTTAAGAATTTTTCTTGGATTATAAATTTTATTTCCCCTTATAAGAAATTTCTTGATTGGTAATATAACCTATTTAGTTTTATGTTCAACCTTGTATTTATTTTTCCATGTTTTATATCTTTCTAAAAAAATTATTTTGGTGAATTAAGTAATGCCTCTTGAATGTGATTCTTGGTTGTGAAAAAAGAAATGTTTGTGATATAATTTCATGTTTTATAATAAAATCCCTCTAACTAGGTGCTTTGTCTTCTAAAATAAAAAAGTTGTGATTTGTGATATGAATAATTCTTAGATTTATTGCATTTTTTTATTTCCTATTACTTAATATTATCTTTAGATATGTGTAATTCTTAGTACATGGCCTCTATTGATATTCATAAATGGATTGAATAAGGAGGTATTGACCTTCATTTTAACTAGTTGTCTAAAAGAGCAACCACCTCCTAAGTGGGTTGGCATGCCTTGATTATAAATTTTAATACCTTGATAAATGAAATTTATTCCTTAAATTGAATGTTTTAAATTAAATAAAATTGAACTAGGTGGTACGAACATACCAATTTATTTATTTATATAAGAATGTGTTATGTAAATTATATTAAATAGAATCAAAGGAAAGTCCATGCCTCCTATTTTTCTTAATTTAGTATTAATTGAAACACCCTTAGATATATATTCAATCTTGATGAATATAAAGCATGAGAGTAAATGCCTCATAGCTGTTAATATAAATATGATTATTCCTATGATATAGGATATTGAATGATGGTAAGGGTTCAGTTGGGAATGACGATCCATGATCCATTACATTATGGGTTGATCATGATATCTCACACCATTGAAAATATTTTCCTGAGGGGATTTACACACCGCATTCCTTGTTTTGGGTGTTGGCATGATGGAACAATCACTATTTTGGGTGTTGGCATGACAACACACCCACAATATTGAGTGAAGAGCATGAAGTCTCCCACTCATTATGCAATTTAGGGAATGTACCCTTTTCCTTGATCTTATAGGATCATTTATACTAGTTATAAATAACTGAGTGATGCCCTAGTCCTGCCAACACCTAGTATTCTAGGTATATGGCCATTTACATTAAAACTTAATTGGTTTATATAGTTGGATGAAATATATAACTATGTTATAAATATATTATTACTATATATATAGTTACTAATCAGACACACATTTTGGATGTGGTCCGAAATGAATAGAGTCGGCCAGGTGTCCTATTGGAACCTAAGCTGGCCGGTATTTATTTAGTTAGTATTGTTTACTATTCTGTTTACCTACACACTGATTTTCCATATATTCAAAGAATGGATTTAGTTGTAGACACCATTGGTGGTGGCCTACTAAGATTATATCTCACACCCTTCTCTAGATACCATTGCATTGGGATATCCAAGAATATCTCAGTTTTGCAGGACATTATTTTATCACTTGCACTATCATGCTTGTACCTAGGAGTTTGGAGCACAGAATTGAGCTAGATCTTAGGATTCTCAAAGAGATATCCATCAAGGATTTTTATTTCTTTATTATTCATGAATTTCACTATATTATGTTTCTTATTGTATGTCTACTATTTTAGTTTATGTATCATCATCTATACATGCCTACATTATTTTATATTATCATTGTCCATTTATTTTCAGTTGATGTTATTCTTATGTTTTTTTCTTTCATTTATTATTTCTTTCGTTGTTGTCTATTATTTATTTTTTGATATACCTTTGTGATACTCTAGTCATGAGGGTATAGTCACCCCAATATCACCTCCTTAGTCCCTCGCTGCTAGTCGGTAGCCACTTGCGTATGGGAAGGCATGCTTGAGGCTATGTGGAGATCATTCCAGCTATCATTTTAGTGGTCAGTCAGGCCGAGATGTTACAAATTGGTATCATAACCCTTTTATTTTTTCCTTTTCCATACTATTTGGGGCTGGTAGATAGGGTACTAGGGATGCGTTGGTGCTTGGTAAATAGTTGTGCCTATGCATGGTTTACCCATGTATGGGGGAGATTTCAAGTGGATAGGGATTATAATTTTTTCATGTCATTTTCTATTACAGTTGATTACTATTTCACCTAGAGTTATTGGTGTACTTTCCACTTCTTATTGATTTATGAAATATATGGTATTTTTTTCTTTTCCTGGTATAGAAGGAAGTAATATTAAATGCATCATTATATTCACTTAAATATTCACATTCCATGCATATTTCATTCCATGCAGTTTCATTTGTAGGTAGATTTCTGATTTTGATGATGTGTCTTACGTGTTTAGTATCCTGGATGTTATATACCATCTTAGGTATTTTAGTGACATGATTAGTTTTTTACTTGTTTGGGTGTTTCATTAGAATGTTAATTTGATGCTATAATTAGGTGATAAATGCAATGTTGCCTGATTATTATCATTTCTTTCCTATGTATCGTGCTTCTGTGTTTATTATCTTTTTCTACAGTGTATACTGCTTGTGATAACATTCCTATATTTGTTTCATATCTAATTGGTTGTGATTAAATAGGAACTATTATTTGGTTGTAAGGTGAATGGGAACCTTATAATTGGGGGAAGGTAACCCATGTACTTGAACCATATTTTTATCATTATAAATGTATTTAGAAACCATTGTTAAAATGTAAAAGTTGATAAAGTTTAAATTTTAAAGTCAAATGGTTTTGATTAGATGGGATCTAGTCTACAGTATATGAAGTGTATATGTTCTCAATATATTAGGATATAGAAACCAATACAATTGAATAATTATATATGACCATTATATGTTTTGAAATGGTTATAAATATAGAAGCTGGTAAATTTTTATCTAAGATGAAATGATTGCCTCTATAAAGGCTTGTAACTCTATCACATGTGCATGACTATCTGTATGCTTAAATTATAAAATACACAACTAACCTCAGTAGGTCATTTGGGGCATGTTTCTTATAATATAACTCACTATGGGTGTTCTAAAATTTTTAAAATTAAGAAACTTTGATTGGATTGCACTATGATGAAACCAAGTTGGCTTAACTAGACCCTCGTAGGTCGCCATATCTTTTACTAAGTTCTTTTTTTTTATAATTGGTACTTTATATTCTAAGTAAAATATTTTAAATGTTTAAATATTGAATTTTAATCAAAATAATAACTTAAAATGTATCCTTAGGTGGTATACTATGTTTAAACCCTCATGTAAGGGTAGTTTAAATATCAATTTAAGTTTCCTTAGAATGATAACATGAGTGTTTTCTATAGGAATTCTTTCTTTTTATCAAGGACTTAAATGATAGGAGTAGGGCCTAGTGAAATCTTCATGGAATGAACTAGTGATAGGGTTGAAGCTTATGTTTTCCTATAGGGATAGAACTGGGTAGTTACCACACTTAGATCTTAAATTCCTTGATAAATGTTGTGAGATTTCTGACGTATGGTGTCATTTGGGTGTTGTTGTCCCTAGTAGGAATCTTAGCTTCTAAATGACACCCTAGTTTGGATGAGTGGTCATGGTATCTATGACCCTTGTTATGGATGCGAGAATCAGGTAATGCTCAGTTTTAGTTGGATAGACATTCCTAGGGAATGTTTCGTTGCATAGTAGGTCACGTGACCCTAACTTATTCCTTAGAGATGGAAGACTTGGAGTGTCGTCATCTAGGTTAATGGTCATATGGAGAAATATGACTATAGATTAAATATCTTTTTTAGATCACCTAATACTTGGATGCATAGTGAAAATAGCCTATGGATAGTATTGAGGGTCTAAAATCATTCTTCTGGGACCTTAGGGTAGTGTGAATCTATATATGTAGTACCCGTCGAATTGCTAAATGATATAATGAACTGGTTGAGCTTGGTGGTATTGTTGATCCTTAAGCTATTGAGTTTGTACACAGGTCATATCTGAAGTAGAGTGACCTAGGAATTAAATGAATCAAATTTACCCTAATGCATGGGATGAAGTTCCAAGATGATTGTGTGTTTTGACCCACAGGTCAATTTGGTTCTAGCATTCATTCCAAATGTTATAACATATGTGAGAGTGAATTGGAGAAGTGTCACACATGTGTTTAAGGTAAATATGATCTAGTATGCTTGTGAATGGCTAGTCTATCTCTCATTTATGTGACTATGACACTTTAAATGAGGGTATCAACACATTTTTTTCTAGTCAATACATGTCCTTCCAGGTATAAGGTACACAACTATGAAATACCTTTTAAAAATGGTTAGTTCAAATTTTCAATTTCCTATCAGGCTGCTGAGTCTTGTAATGTGTTGGTGCTTGCTTAGCTACATAAAGTTGATGTGTTTGGATGATTATTCAACACTTTGATGATGTCATTGGTCATGGATTGAATTTAAATGTAAATCTTGAGAAATGATAGGATGCCTCAGGTGGTAAAATCATAGTGGCCAGGTTAATGATGACGTGTTGGGAGGTGAAGCTGAGCTCCTTCCAATAAGTTGACTAGTAGTGGTTCATCTACAATTCTTTCTAGTAATTGGGTATTTTTGGCTATAAAATATACTAAGAAATTTGTCTTCGATATGATAGAAGTTCCATGAATCTTCTTGATACCCTCTTAGTTTACTCTTACTCAGATACAAGCATTTATCATATATTGACGTATTACTTGATTTACTAAGAGAAAATTAGTTATATACCAAGCTAAAAGTTTCAAATTACCTTCTATTTAAATAAAATGTCTTTATCAAAGTTTTTCACTAGACACATGGTTTTTATCGATTCATGGTTAGTATTGAGTGATATACGAGTTCCCATATAGAAACGCCTTTGATGGAATCTTAGACACTAGTCATATTCTTATGACATAACTGCCAAAAGGATGCCATTATGGGCTCATTAAATGATCTTTTGTGGATTTATTGGACATGTACTAATTTCTAACATGGTAACATGGAGTATGTAATACATTTCCTTAGTTTACTTGACTCTGGTTTAATGAATCCAAGGTTATCCTAGGTTTATAGTCGGTATCAGTGGTAGTGTTAAACAAGGTTGGGATTCCAGTGGAATAGATCTAGTTTACACCCTTGTTCATTCCATGGAATGATATATTAAATGTTTATTTGATGGTTTTATTAGGTAATATCACCGAAAGTAAAGTATGGACTTAGGTAGAAGTGCTCATATTAAACACTAAATTCTTTGGAAGAAGGTGTTGTGGTTTAGTTTTTAATACACCGGTCATCTAAGCTAGGTTTTTGTGAGATAAGTTGGCCAGAGTGGCTCAAATTTTTATCCTTAATTTTTTATGTATATAATAGAAAGGAACCATGTTAATAAAATCATCAGGTTAAGGTGGATGTGGTTTAAGTGTCGGTAGTGTCTTATAGGGAAAGCTCACGCAACTAGTTTCAGTTATGTCGAATGGGATTCGACTATTTCTTTATAGTGAGATCCTTGATATGACCTCAGAAGTAATCAAGTTTTACCTATTAAAAAAAATTCTAGGAGTTTCATTCGAACACTGAGAGTAATTATTTGTAAGTAAATTCTAATGGTGGATCACACTATGGTTCAGAATTGGCCCCCTTTGATGTTATGACCTATGGTGGGAAGCACTATCGGCCATATGTTTAAAGAGATGATGGCATGATCATGTATCTAGATAACGGTCTTAGTTAAGTATCGTTTCGATGTTTCAAATATGAAATGAGTGTTGGCTTGGGTTTTGATTGGTTAACTTTTGTTCACATAAGTAATTCTTGAAGGTGCACTGGGCATTTGGAAATACAAAGTAACCGTTTGAATGAGACTTCCCGACCTATATAGGTTGGGTGATATTTTCATTATTTCCCCAAGGCTTCTTAGGGATGATACGTTCTAGGGTTTGGAGGTTGTAAAGACTCATGTTTTGAGCCAAGCTATAATTCCATGACAATTTTAATTTTGGTGTTTAGTTTATGGGTCATTCTTTGAACCATGATTTGTACTGTAATTTCAAGAGTTGGAATGCTCAAAAGTGTTGTTTGTAGATGAGATTTAGAGCCTGAGAGGATTCATAGGTGGTTCATGGAGTTTTGAGAGTGTTGGGGCCTAGAGACTCAAGTTTTGGAGGAGCTAATAAGGGTGTATAGTTTGTATGAAAACCATTTGTCCCACCAGTGAAAATCTTACGTCTGTTGTAGGTGAGTAGTAGTGGACCGCAAGGGCTACACATAGTTTCTCAAACCATGTACCCCGACTACATGCATAGTGCCACTTAGGCAGTGTGCACGCACTATTTATCTCATAGTTGGTTCACAATTAGGGAAAACCATTCAAGAAAACCATGAAGGGTTAGGGTTCCTGAGCAGCGGGAGGTGCATGGTTGGCGCAAGATTTTCCAACTATGTGGTCAAACTATACAACCTAGTTTTAAGGGTAAAATTATTATTTTCCCTTAATGAACATTTAAACCCTTTTCTTTCTTTCTTTCTTCTTCTCTAACCACATGAGGCTCCTCCTTTGCTTTGTGGGTTTCTCTTCCTCCCTATCCAATAGATCATGGTATCTTCCTCTTCTAAACTCTGATTCGAACGCCATCAGTCATAATGGATCCACATTAGTAATCTCTTGATTCCTCTTGATTCCTATTTCAATTTCTTTTCTAATTTGTTTTGTTCTTTTGGTATTATATCATTCAAACTATTTTCAAGGTTGAAGTTTGTTTCATTGATTTTTTCCAAACCATACCAAATCTAGCTTTGATATTTGACGAGTAGAGTGTCATAAGAATAAGGTGGGTGTTTTATTTATCTTTCCCTAATTTCTATAAGTTTATAAATATTTCCATTGTGTCGTGTACCATCCTTTGTTGTGTTTCACCCTAAAATCAATTTCTTCATCTTAAATTTGTGTGCGCACCTTGTTATACTTCTAAGGATCATGGTTCGGTAAATAGAGGATACTATCCTTGATTACAGACACCCCTTGAGTATACCATCTTAAATTTACTCTTTTTAATTAATTGATTAATTTTTTGGAATTCATTCTAAGAATTTGACTTGAATTATAAATGGAATTACCCCTTATAATAAATTGCTCGATTGATAATAGAACCTCATAAGTTCCATGTTGAACTTTGTATTTGTTTTTCCATGTTTGGTAGCTTTCTAAAATGTTTATTTTGGTGAATTAAGTTATACCTATTGAATTTGATTCTTGGTTGTGAAAAAATTAATTTTTTATGAAACAATGCCATGTTTTATAATAAAACCCCTCATATGAGGTGTGGTGTCTTCTAAATTAAAATGTAGTGATTAGTGTTGTGAATATTTATTGGAATCATTTCATTGGTGTATGTCCTACGCCTTTATGTTTTAATTAAATATGTGGCATGATTAGTACATGTCCTCTCTTGGTATTCTTAAATGTTTTGAATAAGGATGGAACGACCTTCCTTGTGACAAAGTTTCTCGAAGACCAACCAGCTCTTAAGTGGGTTGGCATGCCTTGATTATAAATTTCCATGCCATGATAAATGAAATGGACTAATTAAATTGAATGGTTTAAATTAAATGAAATTGAACTAGGTGGTATGACCATGCCACTTGATATATTTAGATAATAATGGCTTATGTAAATTTTATTAAATATAATGGGTGGCAAGGCCATGCCTCTTGTTTTTTTTAATTTAATATGATTTGAAACTCCCTTGGATATATATTTAGTCTTGATGACTATAAGTCATGAGAAGTAAATCCATATGGATATTAATATAAATATGATTATTCCTATGATATAGTTTATGGAAAGATAGTAAGGGTTCAGTTGGGAATGATGATTCACGCTACCTTACATCAGTTGTTGAGCATGGCGCCTCACACCATTAACACTATTTGGAAGATGGGTGTGATGCACAATGTTCCTTTTTTAGGGTGTTGTCATGATTTCAAACTCACTATTTAGGGTGTTTTCATGATGAAACTCCCACCATATTGAGTTATGATCATGAGGTCTCCTACTCATTATGATATATAGGGCATGTATCTTTTTTCTTGGTCTTATAGGGTCATTTAGACTGGTTATGGATGACTGAGTTACACCCTGATTCATCCAGCACCTTGTATTCTAGGTATGTAGCCACTTATATACGCACGTACTTGGTTCATATATGTGGATATAATATATAAATATGATATATTTATATATATAATTACTATATAAATAGTTACTTATTTGGAACTCATTCATGTCATGGGTTGAAGCAGGTAGAGTGGGCCAAGTGTCCTGTTGGAACCTGAGTCGACTAGTATTTTTTTATTGTTTACTATTATGTTTACCTACACACTACTTTAACTCAGATTCAGGGATTGGATTCAGATTTAGACACCATTGGTGGTGGCCTATTTGGATTATATCTCAAACCCTTCTTAGACCGCCATTTCACTGGGGTACTCGAGCAGATCTCATGTTGGAAAACCTTGGTTTATTACTTGTGTTTTCTTGCTTGTACTTGGGAGTTTGGAGAACAGGACTAAGATGGAGCTCAAGATGCTTGAGGAGATCACCCTCAGGGATTTTTTTGCCTTTATTATTCATGTAAATCATTGTATTGTGTTTCTTGATGTATGTCTACTGTTTTAGTTTATATATCATCATCTAGACATGAATTCACTATTGTATATTAGTTTTTTCCATTTATATTCATTCAAAAACTTTCTTACACAAATCTTTCTTTTATTTATTACCTCCCTCGCTATTATCAATTGTTTATTTTTTTATTTAAAATTGTCCTACTCTTATAATGAGGTTGTATTCTCACCACTATCACCTCTTTAGGCCCTCGCTTCTAGTCGGTAACCTCTGGCATATGGGGAGGCGTTCTTGAGGACATGTGGCGATCGGTCTGGATATCGATTTAGTGGTTAGTAGGGCCAGTACATTACATTATCTAACCCCTACACTCTCACAATAAATATCCCCTTATCATTAATCTTATCAAATGAAATATAAATCAATCCCCATGCACTACGATCCATATGATTCAATCCCACAAGAATTAAGGGGATCCAAAGAGGGTATCACTCGCACTATAAAATATAATATAAAAGTTTCAAAAAGGCCTTACCAAAAACTCAACTCGAGATGCCAATCCTTTTTAAAAAAATTTAATTTCACTAAAAAAAACCATTTAAAAAAATAAAGTTAATTGGAAACCCCACACACACTTTGAAAACTATAACCCCCCCCTAAAATTGAATTTTGAGACTATTATTCCATGTGAACACCCATTAAACGCACTTTAGAAAATAAATATAATTATCACATATAAATTTTATATAGAAATTAATTCATTTAAAATAATCAATAATAAAATTCCATGCCATTTAATGAAAGATCACAAAAAAACATACCTCAGTCATGGTGGAATCAAGCTATGGAAAGCCAAAACATGTCACCTTTAATTATTAGTGATAAAATAATAAATGGATCACACTTCATATGACTTAATAACCAAAAGGAAAAATTATAACCCACCCTAAACCTAAGCCTCATCGGAATAGAGCCATTAGGGTTCATGAGAGACAAAAAATCCAAGATAAATGGGTGAGATATCAAAGATAAATGAATATTGAGATAAAATGAAGGCTTTCAGGAGAGAAACCACATGGAATCAACATGGAGGATGCTTAAAATTTAGAGGAGAAGAATAATGAAGGGAAATTTCCATCATACATATAAGTCAAAAGTGCTATATTATATTAAAATAAGGTTGAAAATGTAAAAAATGACTAAGAGTATAAAGGTAATTTTTACTTTTAATGAAATATAGGAAGATCACATTTTTTGGTTATATAGTTTGATAAACCATGCACTAAACATAAGGAGTCCAATGGATAAAAAACATTATATGATTTGGATACAATGTTTCTAATAACCATGATCAAACCATGATCCATCACACTTATACACAAAAGTATCACACAGTTTCACTAGGGAAAAGCACAGTTTTTTCCAAACTATGCACTTCCTCTGTAGGATAAACCAAGAATGAAACAAATGAACTAAAAGACTCCATATGTATGGGTAACTATATTATTTTACCATAAAATTATATTGATGAAATAATTAATTAATTTCCAAAATTTAAAATGAAACTATCTAATAATTTAATTTACACCAAGAAATATATAATAATATAAAAAATAAACAACAGTGAAATGTGAGTACCACAATTCTATCTAATATGACACTTTCTTTCATAATAAATTCATTAATTAGAGTAGAGGTAAGGAATCTCAAATGTCTAAATGCCTAAAAATGAGGTTGGAGTGTTGGTAAAAACTATTAATGTTGTTGTGTCTATAAAAAAATACAATGCTCTAAATTCCTCAAAACAATTGAACATTATGTTGGAACCATGCATACAGTAGAAGCCTAAAAATAATGAATTTGAAAATTTTATACTATTATCGACATTATAATTCCTTCACTAACATAATATTTTTCTATTTAAACATGAGTATCTCACATAATCTAATTTATGAAAAAAAAAATTAAATCAAAATCTAGCCACTTTCATTTTCTATTAGAAACATGTTATGATTTTCTTTAGAGATCATCGTGTAATGTATCTACTTTTTGAAGAGGTATGGGAAATTATGATACTATTAAAAACATATTGATTTATGCGAATAAGTTTATTAAGAGGCTAAGAAGTGATTCTGGAGAGTCTGAATCTCATTCAGATCCCTAATCTCCAGAAATTAGATAGACGAATTTGGCCACATGGTTAGTGCATTGTTATGGATAACCATGCGACTCAACCATGCAGGGCACTCGGTGCATAGAAGAGGGATGTATGGTTTTCCCTAACCATGAGACCTGAGCTGCATGGCTGTGTAATTTTTCTTAGACATGTGATACAACCATTTCACATGGGTTTCATATTGTTATTCAAACTATGTTCCTAGAAAGTCAGAGGGGTGTCATTGGGCAGTGACTAGAGCATGATTTTCAAACAGTTTGTCCCACTGTGTGACCAAATCATGCACCACTTCAAAAAGTAGGTGAAATTACCCTTTTTTACTATTATCTTTAAAAACATATCTCTTTACTCCACCCAATTTTTTCTATTATACCACACACCAGGATAAGCCCTCCTCTCTTACAAGAATAGGATTTTAATCCTTTTACTCATCCGATCTTTGTTTTCTTTGCAGTCAGATGTGCTGGATCTACAACGGTAAGCTCCCTAGTCCTATTCCTTTCTTTCTCAGTTTACGTTACCTTATTTTGTACTATTTTTGATGTGATATAATATTCTATGTTTTCATGGTTTTCATAAATTATTTAGATTTCTTTCATTATAGCTCGATTTAAGGGTTGACACTGGACAAGGAAAGTACAACGAGACTAAGGTGGGTGTTCTAGTTTTTTTCCTCAAAGTCATGTTGAATTTAATCATTAATTATTGTTCCATGAGTTTTAATTTCTATAATCACCTCCACAATTTCTAATTAATTAAATTAAAAGTTATTATTATGTGTAATAGGACTCTAAGTACCCGAAAATCAATGTCATGAGGCATGTACCTTGATATGACCCCCCAATGAGTGTGCCCCTCTTTAAATTCTTAATAGACATATGATATGGTAATGAATTATTTACTATTAATTGGGGTGTGTAGATTTCCTTGTAATAAATTTCTAAGAATGTAAATTAAAAAAAATAGAAGTGTTTGTCCATGAGTTAGACCATTGAGATTTATTCTATAGTGTGAATTTCAAGAATTAAATGAGTTGGAAAACATGGATAAAGTGTTTTGATTTTCATTCTTTTTAAATGATATGAGTTATTTATAAATCAAAATTTCTTTATAACAAGCCTTGGGAGATACATAGATCCTTATGGGATACCTTGGATGGGCTCACCGAGCTAATTACATACCTACGCATGAACAACAGTGGTTCTCTAGGGGAGTCACCTTGGACGAGCTTTGTAGAAAGATGGTTATACCATGCCATGAGAGATACTCAATCCCCTACGTGAAATACCTAGTACGGGAATAGAGGTTCATGATTTAGACCATGCTAATATTGATACATAGGGTGCCTTTATGGATCATCGTGGTTGGACTCTTACAGTATTGGGTATTTTTAGTTCACCTAGTGTGATACTTGGGTTCCTCTATACGGTACACCTTAGAGGGTCATAGGATGCTTCTTATTTAAATTCTATATATTCCTTATATATAATTCAAATAATCAAAATTTATTGAAATAAAGGACGTATCCTCCAATCCAAATAACATGCTTGGGTTCAGTCTATATTTGACACTTTCCTTGTTATAGGCTTAGTTATATTCCTTTCAAGTATGCTATATAACTCGTGTTTCAACCATATCATATTTTTACAGGTTCACCTTAGTTTAAAGACATCCAGATTAGGCTGAAGTAGGTAGTGTCGGTTCGGTACCCATGAAGAACCCAAGCCTATATGTTTTATTTATTACTTTACATTTATTTTGTACCTTCACACTCCTCGTTTTATATGCATGGAATGGATTATTCTAGACACTATTATTGGTGGCCTAAGGATTATATATCACAACTTTTCCGGGATCTATATGTTACCCAAATAGACTTCATGAGCACAGGTGTAGACAAAGTGAAGTTCCTAATGTCTGATGTCTGATTTTCAGTGCTAGGATGGAGTATTGGAGTTGAGGACTGATCATATTCTCTTGATACTAGTAGAGGAACCTTTTGGTCTTTTTTTATTTATCATGTGGTATATTACTATTTACCATGTATTATTTTTACTTCCTTTTTGTATATCTACATGACATTTTCATCATCATTTTGGATCTATGTATGATTCACCTTAAAATTGTCATATTGGATGATTTTTTATTCTTATTGCGTTGTTTCTTATTAATTTTTGTTTCCATTATTTTACATTATTATTTACCATCATTATGATCTATGATAAAGAGTTAATAGTCTCTCCAAGGAGACACCATAGGCCCTCACTACTAATTTAAAACCTATGGAATACAAGGAGGTACGATTGAGGTCATGTGGCCAACCATATTTAGGGCCCACTTAGTTTCTTATGGAGTAGGACACTACAAAGTGATATCAAAGGTATTTTTACTTTTATCTTACTATTTGGTATTTGATATAAGACTAGGATTTATCAAAATTTGGAAATGAGACTACGCCTGGAAATAGGTAACCCACATACATGGGAAACCCAAATTACCTGGGATGGGATATTACTGTTTTGGTTTGTGCTTACTATAGTTGTACTGATTTCACCATTGGGGTGATGCACATGTTTTATGAAATTATCATACTTGATATTATTATTATGGAATTTTGTTCACCTTTTTCTTGGTATGGTAAGGAGGTTTCATATCATGCATCAGACTTGGCACTTAAGGATTCACATGTCATGCATTATTTCATGCCATAATTATATTACTACATTAATCACATGTATTTTTTATAATTGTTGTGAGTTCCATAACAGAATATATATATATATATATATATATGGAAATGTGCTAATGTTTATTTAAGTGATAAAATAATTTGATTAATTAAAGTTTGTGCATCAATATAAATGGATTTTCCCATATAGATTGATGGGGAACCTTAATTAATAAATTATGCCATGTTTGAGTCATGAACCACTGGTTTTGTCAGATGAAATATTAGTTGATTTGATTGATTGAATTCCAATTTTAATTTATGAAGCATGTACTTATATAAATTGGGAATGGTATTTCATTAAATCAAATAATTATGAATGACTTTTTTCATCTTGATGTCGGACATAAAGGTCATGTCACAATTACTTGATGTACCAATTGAAATTTATAAAGAGTATGGGCCTTTATAAATTGGAAATGGTGATGCATCTAACTGGAATGAGATATCTACAATAATATAAATAATAATAAACTTAAATATATTTAAGTTATTAAAATAAAATTGTTACCTCTAAAGGGGGATTCCAATTTCAATGTAAAGGGGTTTTTCCTTTATATCTTGCAATTGACACTCCATATAGCGAAACCTCTACTATGTTTTATGAAACCTTGACCCTAACCCAACCTTAGTAGTGGGAATTAGTTAGTGTCTCCTAAGACTTATTTGGTCTTATTATCACCTAGAACAAGATTTAGGATTATAAAGAGTGGTGTGAATCAATTATAGGAAGGCTATGTACATTCTTTTCCTATTATTGAAAATCTTATATTCTTCTATGGAATCATATCTAAGGATTTTGTTTGTAAATTGTAAAGCTATATTTTTCTGAATGGCCCGAAGTCCTTCTTTTTTTACTGATTTTTTATAACCTCCCTTTAAAGGGATGAGGGGAACCCTTACAAGGCCCGTAGGTTTAGAGATTTCATGGCCCATAGTCTTATAAGACATTACATATCCTAAAGGTATTAAGGAATTCAACCAGACTATAACTACAAAGAACTGCCCCCCCGAGCATCTGCATCGTGATGATATCTCTCCACCTTCACATGGTCGTCTGGATAAGATTCTCATTCAAACACAGGTTGGTCCCGATGGAGTTTCCATACCCTCTAATTATTCCAAATCCATTGGTTCTTCTATGGTGAGTGAGCCTGCTCTGAATCCTCCTCTAGGGCTTCTCCTTTTTGTAGAGTTTTTCTGGGCAACTGCATTGATCATGTGGCACGAAGGCCTTGAGGTGGCATGAAGGCCTTAAGGTCTTTTGACGGCCTTTTAGTGTCATGAAAGCCTTACTGGCCTGAAGGCCTTGGGTGGCCCAAAGGCCTTAAAGGGAACGAAGACCAATCCGGTGGCCCGAAGGCCCAAATGAATTAATATTTCTGGATACTATAGTATCGAATAGTAACTGCTACAACACCCGCTACAGTGCTTCTATAGTAACTTCTACAATACCCTGAAATTATCCTTCTTCTTTGTTTTGATATCAAGTCTCTTGGATCCAATTGTTGAATACTCACCAACTATTATTACATATTATAGTGTCACTTAATACACCTTCTATTGATCCTATACAATGCATCGATGCTCAATTTTAAGATAGATTCTTCTGCTTCATGCAATTTGTACAGGGAGCTCCATGACCTTTTCCAACTATGGTCGATTTAACACAGAAATTCTAGTTGTATCATCCTCCCACATTCTTGGGGGGTGGAAGACCTTATGTTTTTGTTTCTTAGTTAGGGAATTATGGGTCACCATTAGTGATTCTGTATAATCTTCCCTCTTGTGCCTAGTGTGAAGGGATATGTACCGATATGGAATTAGGGTATAGGATTCGTATCTCCATGTTAGGATAAGAGTTGTTCAACTATCGACTGATCAGGATAAGGAGGTGGTCATGAATGGGGTAGTTAGACTTCATATGTTAAACACCAATAGACCATACTAGATTAGGTTAGTCATTTTTTTGTATCAAGGTCATAGATCGGTCCATATATATGCAGTGCATCATACTCCTGAGGATTAGAGTTTGAGGGCTTCTACATTATGAGGTATTATTCTATAAGCCTCTACTTTAGTTTCTTCCTTTTTTGAAATAGTTGCATCACAATCTTTTATATCTATATCAATTATGGAAAATATAGGGCAAGAGATGGAGTACTTATTTGCCATTATGACTCTCAACACACAGATAGGGGTTCATTTGGAGAGTGTTCACTAGTGAAATGAGATACCCCTTGAGATAAGTGGGCACCAATTCTTATGGAATTTCTTTTTCCTCAAGATGATTGGCTTCGATGTAAAACTCGAAATGGAATGTATAGTGCCTTATCATGACCAAATTAATTTCTATTATTAGAGGGTGTCTTTTACATAACCCTAGAGTTGTTCATATATTCATAAGGTTGAATGGGATGTCCAGGAGAGTTGATCTAGAATCAAGCACTGTGGTTTGGGTTGGGTGACAACCCAAGTGGCTATTCTCTTTATGAGAGACTAGGGAACATGATGTATGGAATTTCATCATGTTGTTGATCACTTAAAGTAAATATTCCCTAATTACTTATTTGGTTTACCACTTGTAAGAGAGGTGGAGTTCACCATCAAGATAGTTCCAAGTGTTGCATCAGTGTCTATTACTCCTTACAGGATGAAACCTTTTGATATCTATGAACTCAAGGTGTGGTTGGAATACTTAGAGGCAATGGGTTTTATATGACCCAGTACTACACAATGGGGTTAACCATCCCTTTTTTTCCATTAATAAAAATGTAACCCTCATGTTGTGTTTGGATTAGCACTGGTTGAACCAACTTATAATTAAAAACTGGTATCCACTACCTCGTATAAAAGAAGGCTTCGACCAGCTCTGTGGAGTGACAATTTTCTATAAGATTGATTTGTGTTCAGGCTAACATCAAGTGCATGTGAGACCATCATACATACCATATAAAACATTTCCAAAGTAGGTATAGATTTTATGAGTATCTAGTTAAGTCTTTCAAACTTACGAATGCACTGATAGTTTTCATGGATTAAATGAATCAGGTTTTTCAACTGTATATATATTCTTCTGTGGTAGTATTTGTGCATCATATGTTGGTTTATTATATTATCCAACAAGACCATTCCAAACATATTGATATAATGTTCAACACATTGAGAGAGAACCAGTTGTATGCTGATATCACTATATTTCACCTTTGGATCAACAAGGTTTACTTCATGGCTCATATAATCTTAGAGGCCAGGGTGTCTGTTGACCCTGAAAATGTGAGTGTTGTAGTTTCTTGGGAGAATTCCAATAATTTATTTTAAATAAAAAATTTCTTGGTGGATACCTAGATATTGGAGGTGATTCATTCCAGACATATCAAACCTAGAAGCGCCATTGACGGTCCTGACTAAAAAGGGTGTGAAGTTCTTCTTGTTTGAATCTAGTGAGACAACCTTTCAGGAGGTGAAGGGGAGATTGAATTCAGTACTGATCCTTATTATACCAGATCTAGGAATAAGATATATAGTTTATTATGATTCTTTATGTATCAGACTAGGAGTAGTTATGATGCATGGATATTAGGTTGTAGCATATAGGTCCCACTATTTGAGACCTCATGAGAGAAATTACCCTATGCACAACCTTGAGCTAGCAGTTGTGGTTCATGAATCATGTTACATGAACAATTAAAATCTCATGTATATTTCCACATAGCATTATTTGAATCTTAGGTAGTATAGGTGGGTTGAATACTTTCATTCATTTTATTTTAAGCTTACTTATACACCCAGAAATGGAAATACAGTAGCTAAAAGTCTCAGGAATAGGCCATCTAGGAAGCCAGTAGTGAGTGGTAGTTGATGGCCCTATTTTCTAAGATGCACCTAGAGATTCAAGGATATCACCAGAACCTTATTTTATTATATTTTGCAATGAAATGTGTAACACCCTGGATTTTCTCAAAGTTATAGCTCATTTTTCTCACCTTAAAGTCCTTAGTTTCTCCCCTGTTATGTAACCTAATGGAGTCATAGAGGTCATAAGGGTGTTCAGAGGTTTTTTTGGATCCCATATCCCTAGAATTTGGTGAAACAAACTGGGCCATAAGGTTAGTAGAAATAGTGTTTCCTAGCCTGCATAGTTTCCCCTAACCATGAAGGGTGTTTTAGAGGGTAGCAGGAGGTCGCATGGTTTCTTAGAAACAATACGAGCCGAGGTACACGCCCATAAAAGTTTTAAGACATTGGATATAGAGACTTCTGCACCACTTGCACATGGTTAAGAAAACTGTACACCTAACCCATTTGGGGTCAATCCTTAGGCCAAACTGGGCCCACAGTTGGTGCATGTTTCTCTAACCGTGTGGCCAAACCATGCAACCCATGGATATTTTAATAAAAATATCATTTTAACTTTAATGATATTCAAACCTTACCCCTTATTTTTCATCTCCCATTTCTAGTGGCTAAAGCCTCCTCCCTTCTCCCATGGGTTCTTCCTCCTCCCCAGTTAGGGATTTCCATTGATCCTACATCTAGAATCCAAATGGATTTCTGTCAGAAGCATTGGATAACTATAGGTAAGAGCCTTAATTGTATTTCATCCATCATATGTTCATAATTTCATATCTTTTTATATTATAATGTGACCTCTTTCTCCATATTTTCAGGGTGTTGGAATGTTCTTCGGTTTTATTCTATTCTAATTCAAACCAAAAGCCGATATTGGATGAGGGGTCATGTAACACCCGAGACTTTTATGTTATATAAATAATAAAAGGAATCTTTTTCTACACAACACTTTCTTGGCTTGCTTTACACGCAATCGCGACCTTCCTCGATAGGTTGTGTTGTACGCAATACCGAGTTCCACTAAACAACAATATGCTATTAAAACTATTCGTTATGAATAGTAATAACCACTTTTTGAAATTTTATAAATTTTCTTTTTCAAAATGGACTTCATTTTTGGATTCGGAATACCGAAATTAGCCTAGGGTGAAATTTTGGTATTTTTCTGAAAACTTTCAATTTTTGATGAATAGTGAAACCACTAAGTGGTAGGTTAAAAACTGAGTTTTGCATAAAACTTAATTTTACCGCTTCTGTGAATGGAATTTCAAAAATTCGACAGACACGGTTGATATCAGTAAGTAAAATTTGGTTCAATGAGATAAAAATAATTTTTTGGTGAATAGTAACTTTTTACTTTTTTACCGCAGTTAATAGTAAATAGGGTAACTAAGGGTAAATATGATATTACTATTACCTTAAGACATGTCCTAATTCTATTGGACAAGTTTAATTCGACCAAAAACAAACTTAGGAATAAAATATGACCATTTAGGCCCACTTGGATTAGATTAGGACATTTATTATTAATTTATTTAAAGAAGGGTTAAAATAGTTAAAATCAAAG
Source organism: Viscum album (assembly GCA_963277665.1). Classification (NCBI taxonomy): domain Eukaryota; kingdom Viridiplantae; phylum Streptophyta; class Magnoliopsida; order Santalales; family Viscaceae; genus Viscum; species Viscum album. Next base: position 1,806,804,016 of record OY728123.1, on the reverse strand, counting down.
TTTAATAAGTAAAGCATTTTTAATATAGGGTTAAACATAAGATAAATTAGACAATAAATATTCATTAGAAATCTAAAAATATTTCCTACATAATGGTATTTTATTTATAATTTTTAGATATTAAATAATTTAATTTAATTATGACACAACGATGATGCAATAATTATCTTATTTATGAAATATTGACATAATTGATGTTATAAAAACCAAAATAAATGTAATTTGAGACTTTTTATGAATTACACTAATTTTATAGGTTACTATGATATATTATTGTTTATTTAATCAACTTGTTTCGAACATATAATTCTGTTATGACTTTCACAAAAATCATATATCAAATAGTGTCAAAATTGACACAAAATAGTTTTTAAATCAAATATTATATTATTAATTGTTATTTTATTCCTAAAAATCTAAGGTTCGGCCAAATGACTTAGATAAGGATATATATATTAATAATAAACAATTTGGGGTTCTTTTGACATGTTATAGTAAGTGTATTAACCTTATAGTGAAAGAAAACAAAAAGACACGGTAAAAGTTAAATTATTTAACTTAGAGTTAAATCTAATTGATAAGGTTAAAATAATACCCTAAACATGTCTAAATCCTATTGGTTGATAAGCTTTCGACCCATCCCCACTTTAGCTTCGAAATAAGACCCTTTGGAACCATTATAAACCGATTTTGACTTTAATATAAAATAATATTTTGAGATATTCCTAAGGTGCCCCTCTCCTCCCTTATAAAAGGGCACCTCCTCCCCCTCCTCCTCACACCAATTTGAGCACTCAAGCTCGGCCAACCCCTGCCATTTTCTCCTCTCCACTTTCGTAGAATAATCCTAGAGGTCCTGGTCTTCTTCAAAGACCAATATTAGTTCCCTAAGTGGAGGATTCAAAGAAGCGTTCCAAAGAAGAGGTAATATCCATTACCGATCTTTTCAATTTCTTTCTTCTTCAACTTATTCTTCTTTATTTGTTTCATGATAAAGTAATAAAATCAGTATTACTTAAATACTGATATGTTATTATAAATATGAAACAACCCTAACTCACCTTCTATCCATCCTACGGAAAAATGAAATCACCGCGCGTGCGTATGTACGAAATACCGTCTCCACGCAGTGGTGTAATCTATTTTTCCACCATCACTTTACAAGGATGGGTATAATGGTGTAATGAGTAACTATTTATGATTATTATAAAGTAATATTGATACTAAAATAATATATATATACTCCAATACAGTTCCACGATCATAGGAACGATATCATCACTCGTGCGTACGTACGGAATACCGTCTCCACGATGTGATGCGACTCGTTCTACATGATCATCATTACATAATAATTATATAAATGAATTGAATGAATAAATATGATATATGTTACACTAATACCATTCTGGATATAAGGTATCTATAACCTTAAAAGAAGAATAAAAATTTATTCGGCAAAACACGCATAAGAACAAAAGGCAATAAAGACCCGAGTAACAAGTAACAATAAACTATTACTAACAAGAAGCTAAGAATATGACCATATATGATATCATATCAATATGTATGATTCTGGAATAAGTCAATAACATTATTTAAACCATTATACAGGAGCTTCGGACACATACAAAGTAAATCGGACCTAAGGTAAAGGAAAATACCACAATCTCATTTTTATCCGAGATTGTTTATTCGTAAGTATTTACTGGGGTGTATTTTATCATCCACATCCATGTTCCCTCAATATGTAATATTATTTCCATCCACTTACAATAGTTTAAATCCAATTTTACCCTTAGGTGAGTTTTTAGTAAAGAATATGAAAGGAATCTTTTGTCTTTTTTCGTACGAGGTACTTTTTGACTTTTCCGACAAAGGTACGAAGAATGTTTTTTTAACTTATACGGAATGTATGGATTTTTAAAACATTATTTCCAAGAAGAATCCTTTAAAAGTTTTCAAGTTTATTTTTAATCAAATTATTTTATTTTAAAGTCTTATGACATGTTATGAAAGGAAAAATGTTTTTTGAAGAAGAAAGGATACTTTTCTCAAGAATGGAGTTCAAGTGTTTTATCAAAATTATTTTCCATCTAAGATAATAAAGGGTTCTGTTTTTATCCCTATTATTACATTGATTTGATCATGTTGTGATTGAATTATTTTTATGAATTCCTTTATCTTGTATGAATTTTTTTATGATGTCATGATGTTTAAGATTCCAATTTGTATTACATGGGTTATGAAATGATGTATGATTTAGGATTATGTGGCACACATAAGAAAGGATTCATTATAAGATGGGTGGGACCTATATCTCCCTCCAATGCATTGGGTAAAGATTTTATATCTCATGAGATAGACATGGCTGTAACGGTAGGTTATACCGGTTCAGTGAAACAGGACTGGAATGAGGGTGACTCGGTTCAGAAAGGGACTTTATCCACTAAGATAGTCTTGGCAATGAGTCATGACTAACATGAAATGATTTTCCATGATTATGTGTACATGCCACAAAGTTTCAAGTTTCATGTTATGATTATGGGGATCTCATTTTCACTTCTATGATTTATTCCATGATAAGATATTATGATCTCTTTTGCAGGTTATGATTTTCAAAAAGATATGATATGATTTTTATTTCCTTTATTTGCCCTTGATGAGCATTTGAGCTCACCCTTTTATGTTTTCTTTCCCCCAGGTCAGGAAGATGGATATTAAGTAGAATATGCTAAATGGGACCCTAGATATGATGAAATAAATGGGAGAAACTGTAGAAGATTTATGAACCAGTTGTTTATGTTTCCCAGTTTCTAAAGACACTATACCTATACGGTCCTTTGTGGTTTTGTCAAATGTTGTAATAAGTGTGCTTAAATTTTGAAGTATTAACAATGTATATAAAGTATGGGTCATTATAGTTGGTATCAGAGGAATGGTATAGTCAACCTTTGGAAACTAGGATGTGAAAGTCTTAGTAAGAACCCTAAGGATAAGTCTAAGCATAGAACACAATCTTAGTGTTTTAGAAATGGCCATGAATACCCTAGGATAAAACCTTAAGTGTGAAATTTTATCCTTGATTATGTGGTTTTCCTATTATAATTAGTGTTTCTCACACTATTCTTCTTGGTTTTAGTCAATGGCTTGAACCCGAAGGAACCGTGTTAATGCGGAATGCGATGGGCAATGCAATGATTGTCCCCCTGAGCAACCAAACGATATGGGAGCTGGAATGCAAAATCTTGTAGCCATGCTCACACAACTTTCTCAAGCTATGAATCATGCAGGACTTCCAAACTAGCAAAGGAAGGAGCAACATTCTGTTGAATCCTTCATGAGGCAGCGTCCACCTTCTTTCAGCGGGTCTACTGATCCATTAGTTGCTGAATAATGGATTAGTACTACTGAAAAGATATTTTCAGTTCTTCAATGTTCTGAACATGATAAAGTCATCCTAGCAGTGTATCGTTTGGAAGGAGATGTTGATCAATGGTGGAATCTTATTAAGAATACGAGGCAAAGGGATGAAATTGAGTCTATGGAATGGGACGAGTTCAAGAACTTATTTTTCAATAAGTACTTCCCTCGTATTCTCCGAACAAAGATGGAGAAAGAGTTTTTTGAACTGAAGCAAAGGGATGATGAATCCGTTGGTACCTATGAAGCAAATTTTACAAGACTTGCAAGGTATGCTTCTGGTATTATTATCCAACCTGAGAGTAAGATCGATCGATTCTTTAGTGGCTTAAAACCAAGTCATCGATGGGCGTTAGCCATAAGGGACTTCAATAGCTACGAGGAAATCGTTCGATGTGCTCTCAAAGTTGAGATGGATATTGGAGTAACCCATCAGTCACATGGGTTTGATAAGAAGAGGAAGATGTAATTCAAAGGAAAATCTAAAGAGCACACTGAAAAGAAGATGAACTTTCCCTTATGCTCAAAGTGTGGAACGAAACATGGAGGGAGTTGTCTTAAAGGGACAAGTAAATGTTTCAAATGTGGAAAGGAAGGTCATCGGGCATTTGAATGCCGCGATAATGGGAAGAAGATGTCTAATGATGCAAACAAAGGAAGGGATACATATAATGAACCTACTACACTTCAATGTTTCAAGTGCAAGGAGATGGGGCATTATGACAATCAATGCCCAAATCCAAGGGTTGATGATGATGGTCGACGTCAAGAAAATCTTAAGGCTAAAGACAAAGGAAAGTCACATGCAATTTCTATCAGCGATGTGGAGTACGATAACGAAGTGGTGAAAGGTATACTTACCATACACTCTAAAGTAGCAAATGTTTTATTTGATTCTAGATCCACCCACTCTTTTATTTCTGAAAAATTTTCTAAGGGTATCACCGTATTACCTCAACAATTAGATGTTGAGTTAGCCGTGACAACACCTAATGGCACAACAGTCGCATCAAAAGTTTATAATTCTTCTCTGATCGAAGTTTGTGGGAAAGTGCTTCCTGCAAATCTTGTGATACTTCCTTTAGTGGAATTTGATGTGATTCTTGGCACGGATTGGCTTTCTCTACATGGAGCTCATATCAATTGCCAAATAAGGGAAGTCACATTTCATATTCCAGATCAATATATGATCGTCTATCAATGCAAGGATGAACATAACCTTCCAGTGGAAATTTCTTCCATCTTATGGGTAGTGATTCCACTAAATTAAGGTTATTTATCTCAAATTGATGGTGAGAAACTCATGATTAAGAATATGCCCATTGTACGGGAGTTTGATGATGTCTTTCCGGAGGAATTACCGGGTCTTCCACCAAATCGTGAAGTTGAGTTTTCAATAGAACTCGTACCGGGTGCTTTGACTATTTCAAAGACACCTTATAGAATGGCCCCAATTGAGTTGCAGGAATTGAAGAAGCAACTCCAAGAGAATCTTGATAAGGGATTCATACGCCCTAGTGCGTCACCTTGGGGAGCACCTGTTCTATTTGTTAAGAAGAAAGATGGATCAATGAGACTCTGCATTGATTATCGAGAACTTAACAAGATCACTATCAAGAACAAATATCCTCTCCCACGCATTGATGACTTATTTGACCAACTACGCGGAGCTCAATACTTTTCCAAGATTGATCTTCGTTCAGGGTATCATCAATTAAGGGTCAAAAGGGAGGATATACCAAAGACGGCTTTCCGTACAAGGTATGGACACTATGAATTTATAGTGATGCCATTTGGTCTTACTAATGCCCCTGGTATCTTCATGGATCTAATGAATAGAGTCTTTAGAGACTATCTTGATCAATTTATGGAAGTATTTATAGACGATATTCTTGTCTATTCAAAGAGCAAGGAAGAGCATGAAGATCACTTGAGAATTATATTGAAGACCCTGAGAAAGGAGAAGCTTTATGCCAAATTTACCAAGTGTGAATTTTGGCTTCAAAAAGTTGCATTTTTGGGTCACATAATCTCAAAAGAGGGGATATCTGTGGATCCAGCAAAAACAGAGGTTATCAAAAGATGGTCAAGACCAACAACAGTAATTGAGATCCGAATTTTTCTTGGTTTGGCTGGATATTATCGACGTTTTGTAAAGTATTTTTCACGATTGTCTAATCCACTCACCAAGTTGACTCGGAAAAGAGTTAAGTTTGTCTGGACAGAGGAATGTGAAGAGAATTTCAAGGAGTTGAAAAGAAGGTTATCCAGTGCACCTGTGCTCACACTGCCTTGTAGTGGAGAAAGGTTTGTGATCTACAGTGATGCATCCAAGAAGGGATTGGGGTGTGTTATTATGCAAAATGATATGGTGATAGCTTATGCCTCACGACAGTTGAAAATCCATGAGCAAAATTACCCAACACATGATTTGGAGTTAGCTGCGGTAATCTTTGCATTAAAGATTTGGAGGCATTACCTTTATGGTGAAAGGTGTGATATTTATACTGATCATAAAAGTTTAAAGTATATTTTCACACAAAAGGAGTTGAATATGCGTCAAATAAGATGGTTGGAGCTGATTAAGGATTATGACTGCTCAATCCATTACCACCCTGGGAAGGCAAACAAGGTGGCAGATGCATTAAGTCGACAAGACCATTCTAGTTTATCCATGATGAGGATCACAAAAGATCCAATATTTATAGATTTACAAAGGATGGATCTTGTAATTAAATGGAAGGGGAAAAATCTTATCTTTATCAAATGAATGTTCAACCATCTATACATGTGAAGATTAAAGAGGCACATAAAGAAGATGTCGAGTTACAAAAGAAGGTGAGAAATGTTCCTGAATTCAACCTTGATTGCGATGGGATAATAAAGTTCAGGAATTGGGTTTGTGTTCCTCCCATCCCCGAATTAAAGAAGGATATACTGGATGAGGCTCCTAGTTCTTCATTCTCTGTTCATCCTGGAAGCACGAAGATGTATAGGGACCTGAAAGAGTACTTCTGGTGGGATGGCATGAAAAGAGATGTTGCTGAATATGTCTCTCGATGCTTGGTTTGTCAACAAGTTAAAGCTGAGAGACAGAAGTCTAAGGGGATGTTACAACCATTACCCATACCCGAATGGAAATGGGAAAACATCACTATGGACTTTGTCACCAGACTTCCTAAAACATCCAAAGGCAATAATGCTATTTGGGTCATAGTTGATCGTCTTACAAAGTCTGCACACTTTATTGCTATTAGAGAGGATTTCTCTCTAGATCAGCTTGCCAGGATATATGTAAAGGAAGTGGTAAGATTGCATGGAGTACCACTTTCTATTATATCTGATCGGGATCTGAGATTTACCTTGAAGTTCTGGAGAAGTCTTCAGCATACTCTGGATACATAGTTGAGTTTCAGCACTGCTTATCATCCCCAGACAAACGGTCAGTCTGAGAGAACAACTCAAACCCTAGAAGATATGTTGAGAGCTTGCTCTATGGATTTCAAAGGAGGTTGGGATCAACACCTACCTTTGGTGGAATTTTCTTATAATAATAGCTTTCACTCCAGTATTCAGATGGCTCCTTATGAAGCTCTCTATGGAAAGAAATTCAGGACTCCAACTTGCTGGGATGAAGTTGGGGAAAGAAAGCTATTAGGACCTGATCTCGTTGATGAAATGGAAGAAAAGGTCAGATCTATTCAACAACACATAAGAGCATCTCAGAGTCGACAGAAAAGTTATGCCGACAACCGAAGAAAAGACCTAGAGTTTGAAGTGGGTGATAAAGTGTTCTTACGAATATCTCCCTAGAAGAGGGTTATGAGATTTGGAAAGAAGGGGAAGTTGAGCCCTAGATATATCGGCCCTTTCAAAATACTGGATCGTGTTGGAAAGGTAGCTTACCGATTGGCGCTTCCACCGAATCTCTCTGAAGTTCACGATGTGTTCCATGTATCTCTCCTGAGAAAGTACATACCTGATCCTTCACATGTACTCAGCTCAGAACTTGTACCGCTGGAGCTAGATCTTTTTTTATGAAGAACAACCGATAGAGATTCTGGATCGTAGAGAAAAGGTCCTACGAAACAAGACCACTCGATTGGTGAAAGTTTTATGGAGGAACCACCAACTTGAAGAAGCTACATGGGAGCTTGAGGATATGATGAGGGAGAAGTATCCTCATCTGTTTGTTACAAAGTGACGAATTTTGAGGGTGAAATTCTTTTTAAGGGGGGTAGAATGAAACACCCGAGACTTTTATTTTATATAAATCATCAAAGGAATATTTTTCTACACAACACTTGCTTGGATTGCTTTACACACAATCACGACCTTCCTCGATAGCTTGCGTTGTACGCAATACCGAGTTTCACTAAACAACAATATGCTATTAAAACTAGCTGTTATGAATAGTAATAACCACTTTTTGAAATTTTATAAATTTTATTTTTCAAAATGGACTTCATTTTTGGATTCGGAATACCGAAATTAGCCTAGGGTGAAATTTTGGTATTTTTCTGAAAACTTTCAATTTTTGATGAATAGTGAAACCACTAAGTGGTAGGTTAAAAACTGAATTTTGCATAAAACATAATTTTACCGCTTTTATGAATGGAATTTCAAAAATCCGACAGACACGGTTGATTTCAGTAAGTAAAATGTGGTTCAATGAGATAAAAATAATTTTTTGGTGAATAGTAACTTTTTACTTTTTTTACCGCGGTTAATAGTAAATAGGGTAACTAAGGGTAAATATGATATCACTATTACCTTAACACATGTCCTAATTCTATTGGACAAGTGTAATTCGACCAAAAACAAACTTAGGAATAAAATATGACCATTTAGGCCCACTTGGATTAGATTAGGACATTTATTATTAATTTATTTAAAGAAGGGTTAAAATAGTTAAAATCAAAGTTTAATAAGTAAATCATTTTTAATATGAGGTTACACATAAGATAAATTTGACAATAAATATTCATCAGAAAGATAAAACGATTTCCTACATAATGGTATTTTATTTATAATTTTTAGACATTAAATAATTTAATTTAATTATGACACAACGATGATGGAGTAATTATCTTATTTATGAAATATTGACATAATTGATGTTATAAACACCAAAATAAATGTAATTTGAGACTTTTTATGAATTAAACTAATTTTATAGGTTACTCTGATATATTAGTGTTGATTTAATCAACTTGGTTCGAACATATAATTCTGTTATGACTTTCACAAAAATCATATATCAAATAGTGTCAAAATTGACACAAAATAGTTTTTAAATCAAATATTATATTATTAATTGTTATTTTATTCCTAAAAATATAAGGTTCGTCCAAATGACTTAGATAAGGATATATATATTAATAATAAACAATTTGGGGTTATTTTGGCATGTTATAGTAAGTGTATTAACCTTATAGCGAAAGAAAACAAAAAGACACGGTAAAAGTTAAATTATTTAACTTAGAGTTAAATCTAATTGATAAGGTTAAAATAATACCCTAAACTTATCTAAATCCTATTGGTTGATAGGATTTAGACCCATCCCCACTTTAGCTTTGAAATAAGACCCTTTGGAACCATTATAAACCGATTTTGACTTTAATATAAAATAATATTTTGAGATATTCCTAAGGTGCCCCTCTCCTCCCTTATAAAAGGGAACCTCCTCCCCCTACTCCTCACACCAATTTGAGCAATCAAGTTCGGCCAACCCCTGCCATTTTCTCCTCTCCACTTCCCTAGAATAATCCTAGAGGTCCTGGTCTTCTTCAAAGACCAATATTAGTTCCCTAAGTGGAGGAATCAAAGAATCGTTCCAAAGAAGAGGTAATATCCATTACCGATCTTTTCAATTTCTTTCTTCTTAAACTTCTTCTTCTTTAGTTGTTTCATGATAAAGTAATAACATCAGTATTACTTACATACTGATATGTTATTATAAATATGAAACAACCCTAACTCACCTTCTATCCATCCTACAGAAAAATGAAATCACCGCGCGTGCGTACGTACGAAATACCGTCTCCACGCCGTGGTGTAATCTATTTTTCCATCATCACTTTACAAGGATGGGTATAATGGTGTAATGAGTAACTATTTATGATTATTATAAAGTAATATTGATAATGAAATAATATATATATACTCCAATACAGTTCCACGATCATAGGAACGATATCATCACTCTTGCGTACGTACGGAATACCGTCTCCACGATGTGATGTGACTCGTTCTACATGATCATCATTACATAATAATTATATAAATGAATTGAATGAATAAATATGATATATGTTACACTAATACCATTATTTATATAAGGTATCTATAACCTTAAAATAAGAATAAGAATTTATTCGTAAAAACACGCATAAGAACAAAAGGCAATAAAGACCCGAGTAACAAGTAACAATAAAATATTACTAACAAGAAGCTAATAATATGACCATATATGATATCATATCAATATGTATGATTCTGGAATAAGTCAATAACATTATTTAAACCATTATACAAGAGCTTCGGACACGTCCAAAGCAAATCGGACCTAAGGTAAAGGAAAATACCACAATCTCATTTTTATCCGAGATTGTTTATTCGTAATTATTTACTGGGGTGTATTTTATCATCCACATCCATGTTCCCTCAATATGTAATATTATTTCCATCCACTTACAATAGTTTAAATCCAATTTTACCCTTAGGTGAGTTTTTAGTAAAGAATATGAAAGGAATCTTTTGTCTTTTTTCGTACGAGGTACTTTTTGACTTTTCCGACAAAGGTACAAAGAATGTTTTTTTAACTTATACGACATGTATGGATTTTTAAAACATTATTTCCAATAAGATTCCTTTACATGTTTTCAAGTTTATTTTTAATCAAATTCTTTTATTTTAAAGTCGTATGACATGTTATGAAAGGAAAAATGTTTTTTGAAGAAGAAAGGATATTTTCCTCAAGAATGGAGTTCAAGTGTTTTATCAAAATTATTTTCCATCTAAGATAATAAAGGGTTCTGTTTTTATCCCTATTATTACATTGATTTGATCATGTTGTGATTGAATTATTTTTATGAATTCCTTTATCTTGTATGAATTGTTTTATGATGTCATGATGTTTAAGATTCCAATTTGTATTACATGGGTTATGCAATGATGTATGATTTATGATTATGTGGCACACATAATAAAGGATTCATTATAAGATGGGTGGGACCTATATCTCCCTCCAATGAATTGGGTAAAGATTTTATATCTCATGAGATAGACATGGCTGTAATGGTAGGTTATACTGGTTCAGTGAAACAGGACTGGAACGAGGGTGACTCAGTTCAGAAAGGGACTTTATCCACTAAGATAGTCTTGGCAATGAGTCATGACTAACAAGAAATGATTTTCCATGATTATGTGTGCATGCCACAAAGTTTCAAGTTTCATGTTATGATTATGGGGATCTCATTTTCACTTCTATGATTTATTCCATGATAAGATATTATGATCTCTTTTGCAGGTTATGATTTTCAAAAAAATATGATATGATTTTTATTTCCTTTATTTTCCCTTGCTGAGCATTTGAGCTCACCCTTTTATGTTTTCTTTTCCCCAGGTCAGGAAGATGGATATTAAGTAGAATATGCTAAATGGGACCCTAGATATGATGAAATAAATGGGAGACACTGTAGAAGATTTATGAACCAGTTGTTTATGTTTCCCAGTTTCTAAAGACACTATACCTATACGGTCCTTTGTGGTTTTGTCATATGTTGTAATAAGTGTGCTTCAATTTTGAAGTATTAACAATGTATGTAAATTATGGGTCGTTATAGGTCATCTATGGTCTTAAGTTCGGTTGTTTATAATTAACTCCCAAAAATTTTAGTGTTTTCATATCTACCACCATTGTGTAGTGTGCCAGACATTTCCATGCATCACCTTAAATTATGATTTTCCATTCTAAATTAGTATATGCATATTGTTACAATCTCAGTGACCTATGTTATCTTAAATCACCAGTTTATGTTTGTATGTATGTATATAATTATTTATATGACCAAAAACTGTCTAATTGTTCAGCTTAACTTGTAAATGGAATTTCCCCCTCTTCTATAGTTTTGTAGTTGACCAAATAACCTCTTAAGTTCTAGGCTTATCATGAAATGAATTTTTGTTACTTAATTAATTAAAATGATCAATTCTAATGAATTTTATTGGGTGGTTAGGCCAATCTAAGTGACGAATGATTTTAAATATATATATTAGGTTAATTATGATGCCCTTGGTTGAATTGGTCTTGATGATTGTAATGCATTACATGTGATATCTCATGTTCTTATTATTATTACTATTCCATTATTATTGGATGGTGAATGATAGTTAAGGGACCTATTGAGAATGAAGTTTTGTACTTCCTTACATTGGGTGTTGAGAAAGACATATCCCACTATTATACATATATTTGGACTATGGGCATGACACTCCATGTTACCTTGCTCCGGGTGATGGACATGATATCTCACCCCACCTATCGTGAGTGATGAGTTTGACGTCTCACACTCATATGAGATTTTTGACTTGTACGCTCTTATTGGAGATTATAACTCATTAGACTACTCATGGATGCTTGAGTTATGTCATGGGTCTAGCTAACACCTTGTATCCATGTATATAGCTCTAAACATCCTCATGTATAGTGTGTATATACATGTATATGATATATATGTATGTATGTATATATGTATGTATGTATGTATGTATGTATATATGTATGTATGTATGTATGTATGTATGTATGTATATATGCATGTATGTATGTATGTATGTATGTATGTATGTATGTATGTATGCATGCATGCATGTATGTATTTATGTATTCATGTATGTATGTATGTATGTATGTTTGTAGGTATGTATGTATGTATGGATGTATGTATGTATGTATGTATGTATGTATGTATGTATGTATGTATGTATGTAGGTAGGTAGGTAAGTATGTACATATGTATGTACGTAGGTACGTATGTACGTATGTATGTACGTATGTACGTATGTACGTATGTATGTACGTAAGTACGTATGTATGTACGTATGTACGTATGTATGTATGTATGTATGTACGTATGTATGTATGAATGTACGTAAGTATGTATGTATGTATGTAAGTATGTAAGTATGTATGTATGTATCTACGTACGTATGTATGTATGTATGTACGTATGTATGTAGGTATGTATGTATGTATGTATCTATGTATGTATGTACATATGTATGTATGTATTTATGTATGTATGTATGTATGTAGGTATGTATGTATGTATGTATGTATGTATGTACGTACGTACGTACGTATGTATGTATGTATGTATGTATGTATGGATGTATGTATGGATGGATGGACGTATGCTTGTATGTATGTATGCATGTATGTGGTTACTATATATATATATGTGGTTCTTAAATAGACTCTTACACCAACCTATACTGAAGCAGGTAGAGCCATCTAGGTGTCATGTGCTGAAGCAGGTAGAGCCATCTAGGTGTCATGTAGGAACCTGATCCAGCTGGTATTTATTATTCAACATTGTTTATTATTCATCATACCTACACGCTTTTATGTTATGTACACTTCTTGTAATATTTATATACGTCATTTTTTGTGGACTACGAAGTTTATCTCACAACCTACTCGGGCTGTCATTGGTACCCATGTAGACTTCATGACTATAGGCATGGATAAGGGAAAGCACCAAGCAAAAGGTGCTTTATCAGTTTAATTATAGCATGGAACATGGGAGCAGAGGACTGAGTGTGAAAGGATATGTACCTAAATGGAATTAGGGTATAGGATTTGTATCTCCATTTCAGGATAAGAGTTGTTCAACTATCGACTGATCAGGCTGAGGAGGTGGTCATGAATGAGGTAGTTATACTTCATATGTTCAGCACCAACAGACCGTACTAGCTCAAGTTAGTCATTTTTTGTATCAATGTCATAGATCGGTCCATATATATGCAGTGCGTCATACTCCTAAGGATTAGAGTCTGAGGCCTTCTACAATATGATGTATTATTCTATAAGCCTCTACTTTAGTTTCCACAATTTTTAAAATTGTTTCATCACACCCTTTTATATCTACATTAATTATGGAAAATCTAGGGAAAGATATGGAGTACTTATGTGGCCTCATGACTATCAACACACAGATAGGGGTTCATTTGGAGAGTGTTCACTAATGAAATGAGTTCCCCCTTGAGATAAGTGGGCACCAATTCTTATGGAATTTGTTTTCCTTGAGACGACAGGCTTCGATGTCATACTCGAAATGTAATGGCTAGTGCCTTATCATACCCAAATTAATTTCTATCATTAGAGGGTGTCTTTTACATAACCATATGGTAGTTCATATATTCATAAGGTCGAATGGGATTTTCAGAAGAGTTGAGCTAGAATCAAGCATTATGGTTTGGGTTTGGTGACAACCCAAGTGGCTAGTCTCTTTATGAGAGACTAGGGACCATGATGTACATAATTTCTTCATGTTGTTGATCACTTAAAAAAATATTGCATGATTACTTATTTCTTTTACCACTTGTGAGAGAGGTGAATTTCACCATCAATCTAGTTCCAAGTGTAGCATCAGTGTCTATTCCTCCTTATAGGATGAAACCTTCTGATATCTATGAACTCAAGGGGTGGTTGGAAGACTTAGAGGCAAAGGGTTTTATATGAACCATTACTTCACAATGGGGTTAACCATCCATTTTTTCCATGAATAAAAATGGAACCCTCATATTCTGTTTGGATTACCACTGGTTGAACCAACTTACAATTAAGAACTAATATACACTACCTCATATAGAAGAACTCTTCGACTAGCTCTGAGGAGTGACGATTTTCTATAAGATTGATTTGAGTTCAGTCTACCATCAAGTGCATGTGAGACCATAATACATACCATATACAACATTTCCAATGTAGGTATAGATTTTAAGAGTATCTGGTTATGTCTTTCGGACTTACGAATGTACTGATAGTTTTCATTGATTTAATGAATCAGGTTTTCCACCCGTGTATAGATTATTCTGTGGTAGTATTTGTGGATCATATCTTAGTTTATTATATTACCAAACAAAAACATTCCAAACATATTCATATCATGTTAAATACACTAAGAGAGCACCAGATGTCAGCTAAGATCACTAAATTACACTTTTGGATCAATAAGGTTCACTTCTTGGCTCATATAATCTTAGAGGCCATGGAGTCTGTTGACCCCGAAAATGTGAGTGTTTAGTTTCATGGGATAATTCCAATAATCTGTTTTAAATACACAATTTCTTGGGGGATACCAAGCTATTAGAGGTTCTTCCTTCTGAACATATCAAACCTAGAAGCGCCATTGACGGTCATGACTAAAAAGGGTGTGAAGTTCTTCGGTTTGAATGTTGTGAGACATCCTTTGAGGAGGTGAAGGGGAGACTGAATTCAATACTGATCCTTATTATACCAGATCTAGGAATAAGTTATATAGTTTATTATGATGCTTTATGTATCATACTAGGAGCATTTATGATGCATGGATATTCGGTTGTAGCATACGGGTCCCACTATTTGAGACCTCATGAGCGAAATTACCCTATGAACAACCATGAGCTAGCAGTCGTGGATCATGAATTATGTTAGATGGGCCATAAAATTCTCATGTATATTTCCACATAGAGATATTTGAATATCAGGTAGCATATGAGGGTAGAATACATTCATTCATTTTATTTTGAGTTTACTTATACACCTAAAAATGGAAATACAGTAGCTAAAAGTCTCAGGAACTGGGTATCTAGGAGGCCAGCAGTGAGTGGTAGTCGATGGCCCTATTTTCTGAGATTCACCTAGAGGCTCAAGGATATCACTAGAACCCTATTTTAGTATATTTTTCAGTGACATGTGTAATGATCTGGATTTTCTCAAAGTTATAGCTCATTTTTTTCACTATAAATTTCTTAGTTTCACCCTTGTGATGGAACCTAATGGAGTCCTAGAGGTCACAAGGGTGTTTTGGGGTTTTTTTTAAATCCCATAGCCCTAGAATTTGGAGAAACAAACTGGGACATAAGGTTAGTAGAAATCATTTTTCCCAACCTACATAGTTTCCCCTAACCATGTAAGGTGTTTTAGAGGGGAGTAGGGGGTCTCATGGTTTCTTTGAAACTGTATGAGCTGAGTTATATGACCATATGATTTTTTATACCTTGGATAAAGATAATTCTGCACCGCTTGTGCATGGTTAGAAAAACCATGCACCTAACCCATTCGGGGTCAATCCTAAGGCAAAACTGGGCCCATAGTTGGTGCATGTTTCTCCAACCGTGTGGCCAAACCATGAAACCCATGGATATTTTAATAAAAAGATCATTTTAACCTAGATGATCTTCAAACATTACCCCTTATTTTTCTTCTCCCATTTCTAGTGGCTGGAGCCTCTTCTCTTCTCCCATGGGGTCTTCCTCCTCCCCAGTTAGAGATTTCCCTTGATTCTTCATACAGAATCCAAATGGATTTCTGTAAGAAGCATTGGATAGATATAGTTAAGAGCCTTAACTATATTACATCCATTATTTGTTCATAGTTTCATATTTTTTCTATTTTAATGTGACCTCATTATCCATATTTTCAGGGTGTTGGAAAGTTCTTCAGTTTTATTCTATTCTAATTCAAACCTAAATCCAATATTGGATGAGGATTCATCTAAGGTCCTATGTTCAGTTGTTTATAATTATCTCCCAAAATTTTTAGTGTTTTCATATATCCCACCATGGTGGAGTGTGCCAGACATTTCCATGCATCACCTTAAATTATGAATTTTCATTCTAAGTTAGTATATGCATATTGTTACAATCTCATTAACATATGTTATCTTAAATTACAACTTTATGTATCTATTTATGTATGTATATAATTATTTAGATGACCAAACACCATCTATTTGTTCGTATTAACTTGTAAATGGAATTTCCCTTTCTTCTATAGTATTGTAGTTGACCAAATAACCTCCTAAGTTATTGGCTTATCATGAAATGGATTTTTGTCACTTAATTAATTAAATGGACCAATTCTCATGAATTTTAATGGGAGGTTTGGATACTCCAAGTGATGAATGATTTTAAATATATAGATTATGTGAATTTTGATGGCCTTGGTTGTATTGGTCTTGATGATTGTAATGCATTAGAGGTGATATCTCATGTTGTTGTTATTATTATTATTATTCCATTATTATTGGATGGTGAATGATAGTTAAGGGACCTATTGAGAATGAAGTCTCATACTTCCTTACATTGGGTGCTGATCATGACGTATCTCACTATTATACTTATTTTTGGACTATTGGCATGACGCTCCATGTTCCCTTGCTTTGGGTGTTGGACATGATATCTCACCCCACATATCATGAGTGATGAGCTTAACATCTTGAAATCATATGAGATTTTGGACTTGTACCCTCTTACTGGAGCTTAAAACTCATTAGCCTACTCATGGATGCTTGAGTTATGTCCTGGGTCCAGCTAGCACCTAGTATCCATGTATATAGCTCTAAACGTCCTCATGTATAGTTTGTATATACATGTATATGATATATATTTATGTATGTATGTATGTATGTATGTATGTATGTATGTATGTATGTATGTATGCATGCATGCATGCATGTATGTATGTATGTATGTATGTATGTATGTATGTATGTATGTATGTATGTATGTATGTATGTATGTATGTATGTATATATGTATTTATTTATGTATTTATGCATGCATGCATGTATCTATGTATGTATGTATGTGGTTACTATATATATATGTGTGTGGGGTTAATAAATAGACTCTTACACCATTCTATGCTGAAGCAGGTAGAGCCATCTAGGTGTCATGTAGGAACCTGATCTAGTTGGTATTTATTATTCAACATTGTTTATTATTCATCATACCTACATGCTTTTTTGTTATTTACACTTCTTGTAATAGTTCTAGACATCATTTTTTGTGGCCTACGAAGTTTATCTCACACCCTACTCAGGCTATCATTGGTACCCATGTAGACTTCATGACTATATGTATGGATAAGGGAAAGTACCATGCAAAAGGTGCATTATCAGTTTACTTATAGCTTGGAACATGGGATCAGAGGACCGAGTGTGAAGGGATATGTACCTACATGGAATTAGGGTATAGGATTCATAACTCCATGTCAGGATAAGAGTTGTCCAACTATCGACTGGTCAGGCTAAGGAGGTGGTCATGAATGAGGTAGCTAGACTTCATATGTTTAACACCAACAGACCGGACTAGCTTAGGTTAGTCATTTTTTGTATCAAGGTCATGGATCAGTCCATATATATGCAGTGCATCATACTCCTGAGGATTAGAGTCTAAGGCCTTCTACATTATGAGGTATTATTCTATAATCCTCTACTTTAGTATCTACCTTTTTTAAAATAGTTGTATCACACTATTTTATATCTACATAAATTATGGAAAATCTAGGGAAATAGATGGAGTACTTATGTGGAATCATGACACTCAACACACAGATAGGGGTTCATTTGGAGAGTGTTCACTAGTGAAATGAGTTCCTCCTTGAGATAAGTGGGAACCAATTCTTATGGAATTTTTTTTCCTCGAGGCAATCGGCTTCGATGTCATACTCGAAATGGAATGGGCAGTGCCTTATCATGCCTAAATTAATTTCTATAATTTGAGGGTGTATTTTACATAAAACTAGGGTTTTGCATATATTCAAAAGGTTGAATGGGGTGTCCAAGAAAGTTGAGCTAGAATCAAGAACTATTGTTTGGGTTGGGTGACCACCCAAGTGGCTCGACTCTTTATGAGAGGCTAGGGAACATGATGTATGGAAAATTTTCATGCTATTGATCACTTAAAGGAAATATTCCCTGATTACTTATTTGGATTACCACTTATGAGAGAGGTGGAGTTCACCATCAAGATAGTTCGAAGTGCAGCATCTGTGTCTATTCCTCCATATAAGATGAAAGCTTCTGATATCTATGAACTCATGGGGTGGTTCGAAAACTTAGAGGAAAGGGGTTTTATATGACCCATTACTTCAAAATGGGGTTAACCATCCCTTTGTTTCATGAATAAAAATGGAACCCTCATGTTGTGCTTGTATTACCACTGGTTGAACCAACTTACAATTAAGAACTGGTATCCACTACCTCGTATAGAAGAACTCTTCGACCAGCTCTGAGGAGTGACAATTTTCTATAAGATTGATTTGAGTTCAGGCTACCATCAAGTGCATGTGAGACCATCATATATACCATATAAAACATTTCCAAAGTAGGTATAGATTTTACGAGTATCTGGTTATATCTTTTAGACTTACGAATTCACTCATTGATTTCATAGATTTAATGAATCGGGTTATCCACCCATATATATAGATTCTTCTGTGATTGTATTTGTGGATCAAATCTTGGATTATTATATTACCCAAAAATACCATTCCAAACATATTGATATCATGTTCAATACGCTGAGAGAGCACCAGATGTATGCTAAGATCACTAAATTCCACTTTTGGATCAATAAGGTTCAGTTCTTGTCTCATATAATCTTAGAGGCCAATGAGTTTGTTGACCCCGAAAATGTGAGTGTTGTAGTTTCCTAGGAGAATTCCAAGAATTTATTTTAAATAAAAAATTTCTTGGGTGATTCCAAGCTATTAGAGGTCCTTCATTCCGTACATATCAAACCTAGAAGCGCCATTGATGGTCTTGACTAAAAAGGGTGTGAAGTTCTTCTGGTTTGAATCTTTTGAGACATCCTTTCAGGAGGTGAAGGGGAGACTGAATTCAGTACTGATCATTATTATACTAGATCTAGGAATAAGATATATACTTTATTATAATTCTTTACGTATCAGACTAGGAGCAGTTATGATGTAGGAATATTAGGTTGTAGCATTCAGGTCCCACTATTTGAGACCTCATGAGCGAAATTACTCTATGCACAACCTTAAGCTAGCAGTCGTGGTTCATGAATTATGCTACATGGACTATAAAAGTCTAATTTATATCTTCACATAGCGATATTTGAATCTCAAGTAGCATAGGTGGGTATAATACTTTAATTTATTTTATTTTGAGCTTACTTATACACCCAGAAATAGAAATACAGTAGCTAAAAGTCTCAGGAA